>JAWNPQ010000202.1:0-2677500 GCA_035047465.1 Drosophila sordidula | reverse complement strand
AATTGAGTTAGGTTGCGGTTAAGTAGAGTAGCAAAAATTCTGTATGAAGAAGGTGCACTAAATTGTGGGCCTAGCTAAGTGGACTGAGAGCAGGATGATTCCAAATCAGAGATATGCTGTATGAACGCTCGTGGAGTTGGCCAGTGATGGGTCTGACGATGCATGAACTGGGCATTTCCTGGGCACGCCTCCTGCTGGGATACTTGAACCTAGGGTCCACTGTTTGTGTGGTGTCTGTTCTGATTTTTTATTCATTTTTTTTTTTTTTGAATGTTACGGTAATTTAGCTTAGGTGCAAACCTGATTGTGATAACTTTGTCCAATGCCAGATACAGTGCGATAATCTCGGGCCACCATGCCGGCCACCCGTTTGCGGCCCTGGGGTGACATGTCACGTCTGGAGCGACGCTCGTTTAGATCGAGCTGAATAATGTGAGTTTACATTTCGGTTGTTTTTTTTTTTTTTTTTTTTTTTTTTTGGTTTTTTGCGGGTTGGGAAATTGGGTAATTTTATGGGAAGCATTTGGGTTGCATATTTTGGATATATCCAGCACGTTATCAACGAGGAGTGTGTGTGTGTGTGTATAGAGGGGAAAAGATAAAGAGCAAGAGAACAAGAGGAGAGAATGTACATATATGATCAAAATGAGCGAACAGTAAATCAAATGTGTATTAACATGAGCTCATGTTAACTCTTACATTGCGTTTGTGTGCGAGAGTCTTTGAATATATATCTATATATGGAAAACAGTGTAATTTGGCGGGTCTCATGGCTCAAATGGATCACTAAGTGGGTGGTTTCTCTGGCTGGTTGTCGGGTGTACTATGGGTTGGGGTATTACAACGAAAATCATAAGGCAAGTACACATCAAAGCTACACACTTAAAGCTACAAAGAGAAGCATGAGGTTTTCGGTGACTAGGCGGAAGCGATAGGCATGCAGAAGCTGGCTTAGAGACTAAAGGCCCAAAGTGCAGCGGATATAAGTTAGAACGATTTTACTTGGTGAATTGATGCAAAGTTGAGTTTAGAGATTTTTGGTTTTTTTTTTTTTTGCTTTTTGTTGTTAAACTGCCTCTTTTGGCAGTTGTAAATAGTTAGTATGTGTTCTCAAGTTTTTAAGTTTACACTAATTCTTAACCTAAGCCATTTGGCTTACAAGACTTAAACGCTATATATGATTACTTTGATCTTAAATGCAAAGATTATTGTTAGCTGAAACTTGATGCTTAAGAGAAAGATAGATCGACAGCGTTAAACGATTCGCGCTGTTGTTGTTGGATTAGTTTTTGAGTTTTGTTTCTTTCGGTTTAGTACAAAGTTAGTAGAGCGTAGATAGAGCTGCGAGTTTAGAGTTTAGAGTTCAGAGTTCAGAGTTCAGAATTTAGAGCTTAGAGAGTGAAAAATTTAACACATCGCACAACGAAACAACGACACCAATTAGTAGTAAAGAAAACAAACAAGGAATGTAAGAAAAGAAAAGTAGATAACATTAAACGAAAATTACTTTATACAGTTTTCAAATGTACGCAAACATATGTACACTGAATGGTTCAGAATGCGTATGTGAGCTTATCTGAGTGGATGACTTGTTCGAAGTTGAGTTTCGCCTGCATGCAAAGTAACTGACAGGAACAGGAACAGCGATGAAGCCTTCAGGCAAAACGCCACGAAATGGGCGACAATGGGGCGTATGCGTGATGTGTGCACATGAAGACTGGCCAGCAAAATGGCTGGCAAACTGGCTGAGGATGCTCTGATTGTGAGATGAGAGACACATTTAAGGAAAAAGAATGCACACACACAACAAGAAAATAAGAAAAACCAAAATTGCGTGTAAAAAGGGACAAAGAACACTTAGTAGACGCACAAAGTCTAAATACACTTGCAGAGCGTTCTCATAAATCTTCTTTTAAAAACACCAAATATTTATTGAGAATATATACTAAAAGCTAGTGTAATATTTATATTTTATTCGCATTGCTGAATTTATGTAAAACACGTATACTTCATTTTTGGAAAATGCTTGGAATATATATTATTATATTTATATTATTATTTATTATTATTGTTCTCTTTTATTCAATGCTCGGTCGAACCATTAATTTGAGCATAATTTTAGCTATTCTTGACGCATTTTAAGTATTTTACTTGCTTTCTGTTGTAGAATAAAATAAAAGAGCTCCTTTAAGAAAATGTTGCTTGCTTATTGTTTTAAGATATAAGAAATATTATATTTCAAAAATTTATCGGTGCCATTTTTTTTGTTTTGTTTTGTCCTGACTCAAAAATATTTTCCAAATATTTCTTAACTTTGAAAGATTTGTCTCATTTTAATATATCTTATCCTTTCAATTCGAATAACTTCTGTAAATGTAAATAAAGGTAAAGTAAAGGTATAATACTAACTGTTTAAATATCTATAAAAATAAAAAAAAAAAGATTCTGTTATTTTGGTAAACTAACTAAACTGTTACTCTCTCTTTACACAATATTTTAAGCGAATACACGGTCTTAATAGAAATTGTATACAGAATTGAAAGGAATATTTCTTTATATAATTCTAATTGTGTCCACTAAAAGTCTGACAAAACTTCGAGCACGCTCTGCAAGTGTATGAAAAAAGACGGAACTGTTTTTCTGGTTTGTTGCGGAACGAAGAGACAGAAAAGGGTGTGTGTGTGTGTGTGTGTGTGTGCGGGGCTGTGGCTCTGCTGTGTGTGTGTGTGAGCTTGTTGAAGTGCTGCTGAAAGTGGCAACCTGCGATTGTCTGTCTGTGTGTGTGTCCTCACTCTTGTTGCTGTCAGTTCTTGTTGCATGTACATTGAATTATGTACATCAGTATGCATGTGTGTGTAGGTATATAAGTATGTACATAAATAACATATATTTTCACATAATTTTCTTGTTGTTATTGAGCGACACTCAATGTGTGTGGTGGTTGTTGTTGTTGTTGTTGTTGTTGTTGTTGTTACCTCGAGCAGTGGCGGGCTGGTGGAGCTGCCCATGGATGATATGCTGGCACCGGGCGTCATTCCATCGATGTCGCACTCGGACGTTGTGTCCGAATCGCTCAGACGCGACATAGTGCTGGGCGGTGATAAATGATCTGTCGGTGTCAGTATCAGGCCGTCCACATCGCTGCCCTCGTCACGTAACTGTTCATCGTAGTTGTAGTTGTCATAAATTTTGCGTTGAAATGGTTTTTTTTTTTTTGGAATGGAACAGAACGGAGCGAGCGATAGCATGTGTTGTCGATTGTTTGTTGTTGTTGTGTGGTTGGTGGTAGGTGGTTATTTGGGAGGTGTTTTTTTGGTTGCGGGTGCACGACAAAAACAAAAGATATGACAATGCTGAGAGTTAATAATTTTGTATAATTGGACGGCTGCGGGGCGCTTACATTACATCTAAAATACCAGAACGTAATACCGTAAACACAAAACGGACAATCAAAATCAAAAAAGAACGAAATCAAAAACGAGAAACACAAATATGCTGCTTTTCAGTTTTGTGTTAAGTTTTTCGCTCAGCAAACCTCGTTTGGGGGAGAGCATGGAAAACCTCAAGTGGGTTTTACGTTTACCAACACCAACATTTAGTTAGGAACGAACGCAACGAAATGAACCGAAACGGCATGAAACACAAAACGAACGAAATGAAATCGAAACGATAAACGAAACGAAAGAAACGCTTGCGGTTTCCTTGGACAAGACATACGAGATGGGAGGTGTCCTGATGCGGCTGCAGCTGGTACCATTCGGCCTCGTCGTCGAGTATGTGATGGGCCAGATCGATGACCACCTCGCCGATGAAGTCGTTGGCGCCATAGCGCACGTAGTCCCAGAGCGTGACCTGTGTGTATGAGTGTGTGTGGATCAGTAAGTTAAAGTTGCAGACAGGACAATAAATACGAGGATCAATAGCAAGATCATCAACGGGATGATCAGCAAACATGTTTATCTATAACCAATAAGGGGATCAGTACAAGTATGAACATTAAAGGGACAATAGAGATCAATAAGATTGCCGTTTGATCTCTTTATAGAATGAGGACTTATGAAAGGATCAATTGGAGAATTCACTGGTGGATCAATTGAAGGCCTAACAAGACAACCAAATGAAATATTAATAGGAAACTTCATTGGGGGAAAGGAAGGAATTTATTTAAGAGTTGAACAAGAAACTAATTTTAAGAATTCATAAGTAAATAAAAAAAGTAATAGCACGATTAATTGGTCAATCAATTGAATGATTAATTAATCGATCATCAGGATGAGGACTTTCAATAAGAAGATCATAAAGAAATAATATGAACATTTGTTAAGAATATCAAAAACAAATCAATAGAAGAATCAATTAATTAAGCAATTGTAGGATCAATTAAATGATCAACTTAACGATCAATAATAAGATCATTGATGGGGAAATCATAACAAAATAAAAAAATTGATCAATAACAGGATAGGTCGGTGAATCAATTGAAGGATCACTAAAACGATCAAGGATCAAGAGTAAATAAACTTAAGGATCAGGGCAATTGATCAGTGATCATTGATAAGAGCACTTGGCTCATCAAGAGAAGATAAAAAGGAGGAGGATAATTTACAGGATACATTGGTAAATGGATTGGAGCAGCGATTGGAGGATCGATTAGAAAGGTCAATTGGAAGATGTAAATTAGGATCGATGAAGGAAAATGAATTGGAGTAAACATCAATGCTGAGGATCTATAGGACGATCATCGAAGCACCCCAGACGTACCTCGAGCAGGCGACCACTCAGATCGCAGCGCCGCAGACCCGAGTAGAGGAAGGTCTGACCCCAGCGCGGTTCGCAGGTGGTGCCGACGGTTTTCGTGCGTCGCTTGGACTTGTGGCTGCGATCGGGCAGGAGGAACACCTGCAAGCAATGCAAGCACATTAGCGAGACCGCGCACTTTCCAGGCCGTCGCCGACTCACTTTTGCGTAGGGATTGCGCCCGGCGCCGCTCTGACGCAGCGACAGACCCGTGGCGCACACCAGCGTCACGATCAGCTGCAGCGTGTTCTGATCGTAGCCGAGCTTCAGCTGCAGCCGGCCCTCGATGGGTATGGGCTGTGTGGTCACGCCCATGCCATGGTGCGGCACGTGCGAGTGCGAGTGGGCGTGTCCGTGCGGATGTGCGTGCGGATGCGGATGCGCGTGCGGATGCGCGTGCGGATGCGCGTGCGCGTGCGATGGCGGTGATGCCGCTGCCGGATGACAATGATGGTGATGGCCCGCCGTCGTTGCGCTGTGCAGGCCGGCCGACCCGGCGGCGGCTTGTAAGGTGGCGCTGCTGTTGCTGCTGCTGCCGCTGCCGCTGCTGCTGTGACTGTGGCTGCTGTGGCTGTGGCTGTGGCTATGGCTGTGGCTGTGACTGTGACTGGCCTCCAGGCGCTGCGCGGAGCCGCCGGCGCCACGTTGCCGCACTCCGTTGGCCGCGCCACCGATGTGCAGGTCCGGCGAGCCGGGCGAGGTGATCAGCACGCTCGGCTTCTCGCGGTGCAGCTCGAGCGCCTCGACGCCGGGTGCTGCGGGTAACACAGAGAAATAACGAGTTTATAGCTTGCTTTCTGCTCAAGGCGAGAACCGCATGTTGGGTCTGTTGTGTGGCTTAGACATACACCGTGTGAATTTCGTTATGAGGATGATCGGCTGAGCTGAGATCTAGACGGAGTTCAAGGATTTCTTTCACGCACACGCACACGCACACACACACACACACACACATGCTTGGGGGCCCCCCGCCCAGCCCTTCGGTGTATCTACCTTTACGCTGCAGGTAGCGGCCACCGCTGCTGACCACCGCGCTGCCCGCCATGCTGCTCGCCAGGGCGCTGTGCGGAAAGTTGGCCGAGGAGCGCCGGGTGACGCTGCTGCTGCCGGAGCCGGAACAGGCGCTGCTGGGGCTGACGTTGCTGCTGCTGCCGCCGCTGTCGACGCTGCTGGCGCCAGTGGGCAGCAGCAGCGGGCGGCAGACGACCAGCTCCACCTGCGCATCCAGTCGACTCTCGTCGATGATGTCGTACACCTCATCCGCGCTCTTGTTGTGCAGGCTGCGTCCGTTCCACTCGATGATCTCGTCGCCTGCGGCGTGCGAGCGATTTTGGCATGGGTTCGTGTTGTTGTGAATGAGTGTCGATGAGAACGAGACACAGACAGATAGAGAGAGAAAGAGAGAGAGAGAGAGAGAGGCAGAAATGTGGCGTGAGTAAGTTGTGTGTGCGCAGGTCAATCACGATTGAGAGACCTAGAGGTTGCGCAAAGAACGCGATTTAAGAGTCTGTGACGTCACAATATCGGATTGTGCTTTTAGATTTCTTTGCAATTGGTGCGCGTTTATTTTATCATGATTTAATGGTGGCTTAATAAAGCACGGAATTTTTAATATCATCAAAACATCTTTGAAAACTAACAATAACGTATAACAGCTTAAAAGAAGATATTGATTTTCTCGGGTTTCTACAGTCGGTCATCAGTAATCTAGTTGAGATCCTCTAACTGAGAAAGATATACCAGTTTTATCGAACTGCGTTTACTTTGTGAACGAGTTCATAAACAAAATTCCGATACTCTGACATCACAATATCAAGATCGCAGAATTCCGAGCATAGTCTGCGGCACTCTCAATCGTGTCCGCGAAGTGGATCTTTACCTGGTCGTATGCAGCCCTCGAGATCGGCCACCGAACCGCGTTTCACCTTCTCCACAATGGCGCCGCATGGGCCTCCGATGCCGATGGGCTGGCCGCCGTTCACCTTTAAGCCTAATATATCTTCACCGTCATAATATTTACGTAATATCATGTGACCGATCATGCGAGTATTATCCGCGGATGTTTGCCAATTCACCGGATTCTATAGATACACATGACAGTATGTACACGCAGGGTGGTTGGACGATACGGTGGTACGGTGGTTGTGGTTAATTGGTGGTGGTGTTGGATGGGTGTTGATCGGGTTGATCGGATTGATCGACCGGGTGTCGGGGTGAGATCGTGGATGTCAATTTTGCATAGATTTTTTGTTTGGTATATATGTTAATATTTTTTGTGGTGTTGCGGGATGTCGATGTTCGTATGCAGGAAGTAGAATGGTTTATAGTTTTAGATTTGCACCATACAAAAGTCTTACAGATAGCTTAGATTACGATCTTACGGCTAAGTGAAATCAAAAAGCGATTGAACAACAATTGAAAACAATATTTGATAAAACATTTTGTACACTTTGGTTTTTTACATTCAGTTCACTTTTGATCTTACGAACTAGAAACATTTTCTACGATAGGCTGTTTGGATATTGTAGTTAGATAGTATATAGAAAAGTTGTCATTCACATTTCGAGTTGAGTTAAGTTGTAGACCTACTTTGAGAACACACACACGTAGTTTCGATCATTAAAATTCATGAAAATACTTTGTCAAATTCGGAAATGCATTTAGATGTGTCGAGGATTACAACATTAAGAGATCATGCGATTAAAGAAGTGCTAGCTATTATATAAAGGAAGAATTGGATAAATTTGCTAGTGAGGCTGTGAATGGAACAGGAACTGGTACTTGGAACTGGAACTACGAACGTGCTTGGTGGTGGGCTTGGCTTACGTCTAAGGTCCTGCATGCAAATGGGAGTTACAGACAACAAATACTTAAAGGAGGTTGAATTGTATTATGTTTTAGGCATGCGTTTGTATGGTTAAGAGTTGTTAATTTGTTGGTACTGTAAATGGCTGAAATTGGTCGCTTAGCTTGTGGCCTACAAAGGAATGCAAACTAAAAGGGGGCTGGGGGTTCTTCGAGATAAATGTGAAAGGTTTTTCGTTTTTATCGTTAGAGGACATGACAAGAACAACAAACAGAGTTGAAGAGAGACAGAGTGAGAGAGAGAGAGACAGTAAGAGGGCGTAGAGAAACAGAAATAGAGATAGATATTTATAGAGAAATCGACTGGCTGAGTTGACAAACTGACAGACAGAGTTTCCTGGGGAACACACTCAGACTCTACACAGACACAATGCAATCGGGAGCACGCTGCTTGGGGGCTTCGGGTGGGTTTGTCTTTATCTTATTGTTTGCCTGCGTCCGGCGGTGCTGGCGTGTACCTTGGGGCCGTCGCCGCGGTTCGAGTCCTCGCTGCTGGTGAACGTGCTGCTCGTATCGATGCCCGAGTCTTTGGTGGCCGAGTCCTGGCTGCCCTGGCGCTCGGCCTCCCAGCGCGACCAGTCGCCGTCCAGCGGCTGGGCCAGCTTGGCGCTGGTTAGCAGCGTGGCCGCGCCCACATCGACGGCCGTCGAGGGCAGTATGCTGGTCACCGGTGGCAGTGTGCCCGTACCGCCAGTGGCTGTGTGATTGCCGCCCGCAGCCGGCATCAGGCTCGACTCGTCGTCGTGCGCGTCGAAGCGCACGGTCTTCTTTATTCTGCGCTCGGTAAAACGGCGCGAGTCCTGCGCCGCCGAGGAGGACGATGTGCTGCCCGCCGGCTCGTCCCAGTAGGCGGCCTCCGTGGAGCTGAGGGAACTGCTGCCGCCGCCGCCGCCGCCGCCGCCGCTGCCGCCAGCGCCCAGCAGGCCGCGCTCTCGACTCAGGCTGCCCCTGGCGCCGTCCGCCGTGGCCGACATGGCGGCACGATCATAGGCGCCCGCGCCTGCGCCGATTACAATCTGCGGCCTGCTCTGGCTCTGCGGATAGTAGCTGCTGCTGGTGCTGCTGCTGCTGCTGCCGCTCGCCGCGGCCAAGGGCGGTGCGCGACGGTAGGCGCCACCACCGACACCAACTACCGGGGCGACACCAGCTGCCCCAGCCCCAGTTCCAACTCCAGCCCGGTCCGCTCGCTCGTGATTGCTGCGATTGAGCGAGTTGCGCTGCTGCACGTCCAGCCGTGCGGTCCGCGTCAGCGGATACTGCTCCAGGCGCTCGCGATGCTGCAGCTGCAGCTCGTATCTGTCGCGCTGGTCCGCCGAGGCGTAGAGCCGCTGGTTCGTGTGCCCCAACAGCCGGTGGTCACTCGCGCCGACGGTGAGAAGGTCGCGCTCGTTGAGGCTGCGCTGCTGGCGCCAAGGATCCGTGCGCACCTGGAGACGCCCGCCTGTAGATGTAGGATGTACTAATAATGGTTGGCATAAACTCTTTTGGCTAAGGGGTTGCGGGTTGGGGGAGAAGTACTTAATATGGGCGAGGGTTGGGTAAAGACTCTAGATTGTTTGCTCTGGGTACTCAATTGCTCGGATTTTCGCTGTGGCTGCCGCTGCTGACATTAGTTTGTTGTCCTTTAAGGATAATTTCGGCGAAAGTGCATTTACAAATATAAAATGTTGTTACTCTTGATGATGTTGTTGTTTGTTGTTCATAAAGCAAAAAGAAATTATTTAAATACGTATGGAGAAGAGACTTATGCATGTACGATCATATGAAGGAAATATTCTTAGCATCAAACGGGATTAAGATGTTCGATAAGCGCTCTTTCAATATTCGTTTATTAACTGATCTTCGGTGATCATTGAAAGAGCGATCATTGAACTCGCTAGAGTCCCAAGCTAATGCTGATCATAGAACCTTTAAAAAAGAGCTGTAAATGTCTGGTATAAAATGCGTATAAAATTGTAATTGTATGTATGTAAACTAGTTTGGGGTATTTATCATAAATAGACCTACATTTAAGAGAGAGAGAGAGACAGAGGGAGAGAGAGAGAGAGAGAGCTGTAGATGGTGCCAATAATGCATATGATTGAAATTCAAGAGAGATCGCAAACTTGGCAAATTGTTCTACGGCTTAAGACCTAGCATATATCAAAGTTAATTAAGTGTAGCTTTAAGATATTTTTTTTTTGTTGGTGCTGGGGCTTGATCATGCCAGACGAGGCACGAAGAGGTTTATTACTGTGCCTGGAACTTGGATATATAATACAATATATCGGAATTTCTATAATACTATACTTATCTGTGGTGGCTAAAAGATGTAGAAACATTATATTGTTTAGAGCTAAGTACAATATGAGATGCTGGCATAGGTTGGGCCTAAATTCAACTACGGGTTGGCTTGCTCGCTTGGAGTGAGGGGGGACGTAGAGCAGGGAAGCTGTGAGTGTGTAAATCTAAACTGTTGAGTGAGCTTGTGAAGCGTGTTGGTTTTGAGTTGAGAGTTTAGAGTTTCAGTTGTGTGGCTTTTTTGTATTTTTGTTTTGTTTTTGTTTTTGTTTTTTTTGAAGTAAGGAGGAAACAGGAAACAGCGTTACGATATCCATGCAAATTCTTCACGTAGTTTGTTTTTTTTCTTTGTTTTTTTCTTTTAAATTTACATTTACAAGTAATTTAATAAAGTAATCAGAAAAGTAATAAAAAAAATTGGAAAAAACAAACGCAAGAGGAATATATAGAAAATATATGAGGTGTGTACACAGCGCAGCGAGCGATAGTGTGTGGGAGTGGGGTATACAAAAAAAGTGTGGAGTGTGTGGAAGGTGGGGGGTACTTAAGCAATAAACAGAAAACAGTAGCAAAGTGCCAGAAAAGAGGACGCTTCTATGCGCTTCTCACGCTGAGCACTTCGCACACGCACAACAAACATCGAATAAAAATAATGCGGAACAGGAATTAAATCTAAAGTGTGTGGACTGGATAAAGTGCTCAAACGAACGAACGTTTGGAAGGAGACAGACAAAGAGAGTTAGACGACATAGATTGTAAATTGTACATTCCATTTTGTGGCTTTCACAAATCATAAATAAAAACGATAACAGATAACGATTAAAGACACACGCAGTAAAAATGCTTTAAAAATTAATTTTTTTTTTGATTTTGTTTTTTTTCTGTTTTTTTTTGTATTTTTTTTTTTCTGCTTACATTTGCATGAATCTGTAGATCGCCGGGCGAGAGACTTGTTTGGACACTTTGCACGACGCCAAAATTACCTGCTGTTGTTGTCGTTGTTGTTGTTATTATTGCAATAATATTTGGTTGAAATATTTGTGAACAATTTTCAATTTGCAAAATAGTTAGTGGCGGGCATTTTTTGAGTGGGCAAGTTTTTGAGTTTTTGTTTTAATATATTTTTTTTTGGGTTTTGTTGGGGCGCACATTGGAGGAACAAATAGAAAGAGAGAGTGGAAAAATATATTCATGTTATATAAATAATAACAGGGTGAAATTGATTTGGCAATAAATCGCATAACTTAGCTGGACTTAAACTAAGATCTGGACTTAACTAGCTTAAAACTTATAATTAATATTGGGTATAAGGTTAAAGTTTACCATATATCAATTTACTATAATATAATTAAGCGCTAATTGGCACTAATCAGCGTATAATAATTAATTTACCAAGTGTTATATTCAAGCGGGATTTTAGTTAATTTTAAGTTAAGTTTTAACTACAATTTAATTTGCTTTGCTGCAAGCTGTGGACAGAATGAAAATTGCTTAAAAACGCACTGCGCCCATTTCTTAAACTTGACATACACACACAAACACACAAAGCTTGCCTGAGAACTAGTTTTCTGCCCCACAAACACACACTCATGCACACACAATCGCACACACACATGCATGTAGTTGTCCTCCCATTGTGGGCCATACCCCTGGCACACTTTCTTTTGACTTTGGTCACGATATAAAACGTTTATTGTGCCCGTAACGACGACAAAATAACGCAGAAACAACAACAACAAAAAACAAAAAAAATAAATAAAAAAAAATAAATTACATAAAAACAGCAACGACAAGCGACAACAACAACGACGACGTTTTAGTGTAAACAAAAGAGCCCACGAAAACAAAACAAAACACAAGTAAAGTAAATTACACAGTTCTACAATTTTTAAAAGTTTTTGACTGAAGTCCCTAGTGTGACCAGATTGAACAGAAAACAAAAAGATCAGTGTTGGTAAATTTACCAACAGACCTAAATGTTTTTAAATTTAATTTAAAAATTAATTTTTTTAAATTTTGAACAATTTGACTTAACACTAAAAATAACAATTTTTTTAGTAACTTTTGTATAGGGAATTATTCGTTATGAAATTTAAAAATGTTTTGCTAAAACTTTTTTATTTTATAATTTCCAATATTTAAGAAATCTTGAAGAGAAAACTTGAATGCTACAAAATATGCATCATATATTTTGTATATGGAATCATGGATAAATCACGTAGCCATTGGATACAAACTTGTGTTTATTTGGAATCACCTAATGCACCTAAACTTTAAGCGAACTAGTTTAATTTGCTATAAAAATTTCTTTTTAGTTTTAAATTATAAAAATTATAATAATATATATTATATTAAATATAATTAAATAATATGGAAGAACTATCCCGAAAAAATAAACCTGTTTGGCATATCGATTTCAAATACATTCTGAACTTGAAGGAGTATAATTACTTGTATAAACTTTTTAAATCAGTTAAAATGATCAGGCTCAGTGTTTTATATAAAAACATTTGAAAATAATGTGAATGGGAAGAGAATGCCTGTGCTGTATTCTTCGTTTGTGACCTTTATTTTTTTTATGTATTTAGACATTGGTGTTGTTTTCAATGCTGAACGATGTTAAACATTGGAGACAGGCACCATTGTACATTTTGTTGTCTATTTTGTTTTTCTGATTTTTCCACTTTGATAAATTACAAAATACATTTTTCTCGTTGTTGTAGCGCAGTGTTGTTTGAAAGTCAAATGCCGAAACTCATGCACAATTGCAGCAGGTGGAGAAGGGAGAGAGAGGGAGAGAGCGAGAGGGAGATAGAAAGAGAGAGTAAAGGAGAGCGAGCGAGCGAAGGGAAGAGACGGCCAAGACGAACGAGAAAAGAAGGCGCAAAAGAAGGCAAAAATCAATAACGTGTACAAAAACACGGACGCTCGGTCGTTGCTGGCTGCCTTTTGTTGTGTGTGTGTGTGTGTGTGTGTGTGTGTGGGGTTGTGTTTGTTTGTGTGTGTGTGCCAAGCTATGCACAATCATCGCATTGTGCCAAACGCACAACAAAAAATGCTAAAATCAAACAAACTTCGCCTTAGTTTGTGTTTGTTTGGTCGTGTGTGTGCGTTTGTGTGTGTGAGTGTGTGCTACACTTGCTTCCTGTTTTATATTTTTGTCCATAAATTCTAGCCAGTTGCCTGAGAGTGCGGCAGCTGGGCGTAGGTGGCCGTGCCGGGTCGGGGAGGGACGGGACCAGGAGCGGGCAGGTGGCGAGTTGTTTGGGCATTGCTGCTGGCAAAAGCACAGCAGGCGAGAACAGCTTGTTCTATTTTTAAACCAGCAGGCAACGCACACAAATAAACACGGGCCCCACACACACACACACACACACACACACCCACACACAGAGGCAGACGCAGGCGCATAAATGGGACAAACAACAACAAACACGCACAAAATGCGTTGGTGTCGCTCGTGTTGTCCCCTTGCCCGGCCAGCCTCAATGTTCGCATTAATGTCACTCATACGCACAGTTGCACATGCACAAGCACACACACACGCCCACGCACAACCACACTTGCTCTTGGTCTGACGGTCAACATTTTAATTAAATTCGTCTCGTTCCCGCGGCTGCATTGGCTCACATATTTTAATAGGCCGTTAGCCAACACACTCACACACACACACACACACACTCACACAGAGCTTCTGCCACAGTGTATGTGGTCTATATTTATTTACTTATTTACAGCTTCACCGCCATATGCGACATGTTTCGCGTTTCGGCAGCCTTTTTGCGGTTGTCATTTGACCATTTGCTTATTTGCCTATTGAATTCGCTTTATTCATGAATTAAACTTCGATCAAAAAAAAAACGAAAGGAAACCTTTTTTGCCCGCTAATCGAAATGCAAATAAACACACAAGCACAATGGACCTTTTTTCACTTCCTAACACAGGGGCAGCTGTCGATGGCAAATGATGCGAAATGCGGAATGAATGCAGTTGCAGAAGCGCTTTTTGATTTGACTGTTTGGCGCCCAGTTTTTCTGTACCATTGCAGAGGGTATCCAATAATCTTCAATGCTTCAATAGCTTAAATATGACGCTAAAATCTGTGCTATAAAAAACTAATTCCAAGTTTATTTTGAGACCGGTACTCAAGCGGAAGCTAATTGCTGTTGCTAAACGGACTAAAAACAGAATTGAAGGGTCGCGATTAACCTCAAAGACTTCTTTTCATCTGTGTTTTAATAGGCTTTTTTTTAACTTTTATTTATTTCATATTATATTTTAAACATAAAATTTAAGATTGACCTTGTGCTGAAAGTATTTTAATTTATATCTATTTTAGTTTTAGAAAACTGAAACAAAAGTCCTATTTTTCTTTTTGGTAAAAATCATCATTTTTAATTTTTTCATTATTGTTTAATTTTTCTAGATAATTATTTGACATTTATGTTAAAGTGGCTTTAAAATATTTTTATGTAGCTAAAGATACTTTTTTACTAAGAATATTTTAGAATTGGTATTCAAAAGGAAGAACATCGATGTGATGCGCTAAGAATGTAATAAATTATTTTAATTTTTAATATTTATGTTATGATATTAATCGAAATAAGTAAAATCAGTTTTTAGAAGAAGGCTAATTAATATAAAACAAAAATAAATAAGTTAATATTAAGCTAATTTCTCTAGAAGATTGTGTTGAAATACAGTGCTTGATATTTTATTTATTATTTTCTATATCATTTAAAATTATATGATGATTTATTTATTTATCGTTTATATTGAACTAATTGCTCTTGAGAATGGTGTCGTACTGCAAACAATGTTTGAAGCCAATTTAATATTTCGTTATTTTTTAAATGAATCTAATGTCCTAGGATATCGATCATCTGCAATGGCTATGTTCGGCTTGCCGAAGTGAATTTTATCCCCATAATGTGTTTTTTACAGTGTATGTCTAAGTGTTTTTGGCAGCGATTAGGTTTTTTGTTTGTGGTTGTTTCTCTTTGTTTTATTTTTTACTGGCAGTATTAGGCTATTTTGGCATGTGCCAGCAATTTTTTTTGTTGTGTCTTCTGTGTTGTGTTCCAATCTATTTGCATTTTGCATATAAATTTTGCCATTGCTGGAATCCATATTTCATGTTTTCTTGTTGTTTTTTTTTTTGCTGTCCAAGCAATTTATTTTGTTTGGTGTGCGTGGGTGTAACAATTGTTGTTGGTGTTGAATGCAAGCTGTGGTATGTTGTTGTTACTGCAGCACAAGTTGCGATCGCCACTCACCTTGTAGTTGTTGTTTTTAATTTGGTTGAAATTGAATATAATGAAGTTTCTATTTATTTCAAATGTCTTTAAATTGCATTTAAATAATTTCAATTACAGCTCTTGAGTTGTTATTTTAATGTATTTTCTTCTTTACTTTTGTTTCACTTATAGTTGCTCTGGCTTGCCGCGTCGCCTAATTAGCAGAACAAATTGTGGAACATGCTTAAACATGGGCTAAGCCCAGACACACGCACACGCACACACACCAGCGCACAGCCTGACGAACAGCGTGGGTGGCGGGGGCGAGCAGGTAATCGCGTGGCTGTACAGTAAACAAATCGTAAATTTTCTTACATTTTGTTTTCACCTGTGCCCTTCAGCGCAAAAGCAGAAGCCAAATGAAACAAAAACAAAAACAATAATAAGAATAAGAATAATATGAATAATTTCTTCTGCTGCTACTTTTGCCCACGCAAAGAAAATTGCCTAGGCGGGTGTGTGTGTGTTTGTGTGTGTGTGTGCTTGCGTGTGTGTGGGTGGCCCTATGCAGGAGCGTCCAATGGGCGCCACCATTTGCGCAGATTTAGGCTGGCCAAAATTTGATTTATGCCTTGATTCGACTTAATTTTGATGGTATTTGGCGCCCGCACAAAATACTTTGGCAGCCATTTTTGCTGTTTTGAGCGGCGTTTTATTATTTTTAATTCGGCTTATTATTTTTAATACCTTTTTAGCAATCAGGAATTTTATCTGATATTTATGCACAGTTTAATAATCTCTCGTTTTCGCTCTTTTATTTAATTATATTTTTTCTTAGCAGCTTTCTTATGTTTTTGCAACATTTTGCACATGGCTTTTCAGCTCTCACGGCGTTTTCAATAAAAATTCTACGCGATTTTTTATTTGTGACACATTTAACCTTCAGCACAGGCGAAGCTCTGAATTATTTATTACTCAATGTCAATTAATTGCAATTGCGATTTAACCGTTCTCTCTCTACACACACACACACGTACACGCACATTGTTTTACAGTTGTTTTCCTTTCATTTCTTTTTCGCACAATTTAGCTTCAAGGTTGTTTTTAGCACAACCTTAGCCTTAAAAAATCTGAGACACTCGTAAAGTTTCACTTTCGATTTCGCACAGCGTTTTTGCGCGTGTCACGAAATACGCTTCGATTTTGGCGACGAGACACTTTTAGCGATGTTTTTCATAATTTATTTTGTTGGCATTTTATTTGGGAGCTGGCGACACGTGCAACCGTACGTCGTGGCCCGCAGCGGCTGTTTACTCGCCTTTAAAGTTCATCGAAAACTAATTTCGTTTCGATTTCAAAAAAAACCTCAATGGAATTTCGCTTTACGTTTTCGCTTTCCTTTAGCGCCTACAGTTGTTGTTGCTGCTGCTGCTGCTGCTGCTGGGAGCCTACAACATTTCCAATAACAATGTTACAAGTTCGCCTTGTTGTTGTTGCTGTGGCAGCACTCTTCCATGGCGCTTCCAATGCACAACTAAAAATAAAGTTAAGCGTGGCCACGGCAATGGCGACTGCGACGCGACTGCGACACGACTGCGACGTTGACTGCGATAACATTGACAGCTGCTGCCGCATGCTGGGGTCAGGCGGGGTTAGGGGCTGCCGCTGCCGCTGGGACATGTTTTGTTGTGTTTGTGTGTTTGTGTTTTTGCGCGCTGCTTCCCACCTCCAAGGCGAATGGCAAAATCAGCGTGTTTGTCTTTGCTTTCCAGTCACAACCCCTCACCTCCCCACCTCCCCACCTCCCACCCCCCAAGAGCTCGGCACGCGTAGGCGCGCGCGTGTTGGATGCTTGACTAACTGTCCTGTCTAACTGGATTGCAAGTGCATTAGTTCTTGCTGTGTGCTTCAAGTGTTGTTGTAGGCGAATTCGTAGTAAAGAGCATGACGCTGCCCGAAATGAAATGCAGTGAATGAAATGACGTCGCCACAGTGAAGAGCGCAGCGCATTGCGTGGCGCTGGCTTCGATTGGATTGGCTGGGCCCGGACCGTGCTGGAGTCAAGTGCAGCGTGACGCAGGCCGCTCGAGCTGTGTGATCTGTGCGTGGGCCAACGATTGGCGTCATCGCAACTGCAGTTATTAAAGCACAAATATATCGATGTGCTTATAAATTAATCACGATTTCACCCAGCATTTTAAAGCACACATATTGTCTATGTGTCTATCTAGGTTATACAAAATTACAATTATACCAGAAACTATCAGTTTTATAGAGTTGAATTGTAATTTTTTTGTTTATTCTATTTTGTTTTAAAATTAAATTAAAGTTCTTAGCAATCATTTATTACTACTAGATCATCTTTTTTGTGTACCTAAGTTTTGGTCGATCATAGTTTTATTAAATTAGCAGGCAACCTTTTTTGTGTTTTTATAGGTACTTTATAGGCCACAATATCTACGAGAAGGAGTTTTAAGAATAAATTGAATAAATTTAAATTGCAAGCAAAACTAATTATTTATCTTCTAAGTACTATATCCTGCTGTTCCCTCATTTATATATTTTTTACCACATTTTCAACAAAATATTATCTTTAAGACCTGGAACTTATACATATTTCGTTCAGAACTAGTTCCAACTAATTCTTCACCAACTTATTTAATACTAGTAGACAATTTATGACATAAGTTCGTTTACCCACCTGATAAAGGCCCAAATGAACACCCAAATGCCAACTTGGAACTAGATCTCCTATTTTTCAATACCCACTCAAAAGCCTAGACGCGGAACTAGTTCAGTTTATAAGCACTTTTCAGCATGCGCAACCCCTTGACACAGACCCAACGAACTCCCCGACACTTAATGCCCATAAACACCCGCGCCCGCGCCCGCCCCCGCCCCTAAACCGGAAGGTCGTTGTTTTCGTTAACTCATAAAGGGAAATACATTTTAGGCTTAAATCAAATAAATTTGACATTACGCGCGCTCCGCAACATCATCAGCTGCTGCTAAGGCCATGGAATGACCAGAGAGCTGAAAGAGGGGCAGGGAGGGCGGTGTGGGGGCGGCTGGAGGTTAACCGAATGCCAATGCAGCGCATGCGTCTGACTTTCGCTTGTGTTTGTGTGGGAAGTTTCCAATTGGTGGCCGGGAATACTTCCAACGCATGACGTCTGGGAACGCTTTGCGTGCGCGTCTATTGTGAACAGCGCCGTGGTGAGCGTCGAGCGACCGTGGTGAATTTCGCGAGGCGCGTGGCTCAGTGTGGTGAAAGCTGAAGGTACACGCCAGTGCAGCTGCACCGAGCGCCCACTAGACGACCAGCTGCAACAAGCTCAGCGTGGTGGGTGGGGAGGGGGATGGGGAGGGGGAGCGGATGGGGGTTGCTGCTTGCTGCTACCCTATCAGTTGTTAAGGTAGCACTGCAGTTGAAAGAGTTTTGGCCAACTTTGTGTCTGCTTATCGACATTGTTGGGTAGACCGAAAACTTTGCGTCTAATTTTATGCCACAGTTTCTTGCAGCAGGCCGCAGAAAACTTGGCAGGCAGCAAATGCAAAAACAAAAACAAACCGTTTTTGGGGGCCAAAGTTGAAATCAATAATTATTATATTCTAGTTTGCTGTTCGGCGCTGGTGGGCGGTTTGCTGGGGCGTGGCAAGTGCAACATGCTTGCCAGAAACTTTGCACGCTAATGTGCAGCAATAACACACAGAAAAAAAAAACGAGTGAGGACGGTGCAGTAGGGTGTAACCGACTGTGCCATGCGCTTTTAAAGTTATTTAAGTTTTGGGAATATGTGGGCGGAGTCGCCAGCAGACTGTTAACTGTCTGACAAATTTGGTGACTCCAGTTTTAAAACCGCTCCTATGATACATAATTTTGATTGATTTTCGCAGTTAGGTCCCCATCTAATCAGCCTGAAAAGATCTGATATATCTACCTTTGAGACTGAGGGAGTTGTATCAATTTTATGGAATTGTCATTATCTGAGGCGGGTTTAAATGAGTTTATATTCCAAGATAAAAATCTATCTATAACGGAGTGACGGACGCAGACGAAGATTGCACAAAGCCAATATGCTCTTTTCAACTAGTGAAGAAGTTTAGAGGCGAAAGGATGAGAGAAAAGAAATTTAAATCAGCAGTCGCCATGTTGCATGCGGCCCCCTTTTTGCAGTAGGCCCAACGCAAACAAGCAGAAATTCTGACCGTAGGGGCGTGGGGGGGGGGGCAGGGGGCGGGATGCTTATTGAGGCTTGCAGCCAAGTGCCAAGAAGAAACTTTCTAATTAGGATAATAAATTTGCCAGCAACGCACTTGACAGTGTCGCCGCCGACATCGCTCAGCAAAACATGAGGCAAGCAGCAGGAAGCAGCAGAGTTCCCCTCCTCATCCCATCACAGCCCGGCAACTTTTGGATATCTTGTGGTTGCTGCTTGGGAAATGTGTTTTCGGGTCAGCTGTGGGCCTGCTCTTCAGCTGTCCCGCTGCTGCATATAATTTATGCTGATTGCATTTAACGGGCAGCGGCAAAAAAGGAAGCAAACAAACAAAACAAAAAAATGCCTCGCCTAAAAGTATGCAGCAGGTCCGAAAGTGCGCACTTGTCGCGGTCCTTTTGCCAGCTGGTGAACAATTTATTTTTATTTTATTTCGCTTATGTTGCCACACGGCTGTGGCCGTTGTTCAGAGTCAAGTGGCCCCAAGATAAGCGCCTCCAAATGTTTCCCCAGCAAAAAGAATAAATGTGTGTGTGTGTGTGTGTTTGTGGGTTTCGGTTTCTATTTTTGCAATGCGGCGCATGCAAGTTGCATTTTCCTTTGTGGCATTTGAAAAGTTTTCTTTGCTGTTTGCAGGCCAGCAATTTTCGCAGTGAGAAATTATGTGCAAATTTAAGACTTCCGTTCTGGCAGCGCCAGCTGCAGATTGCGCTGCGAACCAGGTCAGTAAAATGTGGCCAAATTGCCATTCGATGTGGCAGCAACAACTTAAAGCGAACTTAGTTCAGGGCTAACTAACAAACTTTACAACTAGCTTAAAACTTGTGACTTAAACTAGGGAATACGTTAGGACTCAGGTCAGATGAACAGCTAAACATAAATCGCTAAATAGTATATACATATATAAAGAAAAACATCGAAAATGTGTGTGTGACAAAAATCAATGTGGCTTCAAAAAACATTTATAAGAATTTTGTTAGTAGATAGCCAAAAAGATCTAAAGGAAAAGACAACGCACCAATGAGAGACAGCAGTGTGTTACTTTTTGAAAAGATTACAAATGCAAATATATAAATATATAAGTGAAATATATATATTTATATACACATTTTGTGTGGCAATATTTTATTTTTTTAGCGAGCGAGTCAAAAGAGAGTTTGAGAGAGAGAGAGAGAGACAGTAACAATTAAGAGTTTTTATCAAAACGGAAAATGTTTTTTTAATACGCCTAGGCTGGACATTTAGAATGGTAAATAGAAAGCGGCTTTAAGGACACAGCAATACAGAGAGAGAGAGAGAGAGAGAGAGAGAGAGATAGATAGATAGAGATACGGGGTAGGGCGCTCAACAATTACAGTTACAGTCAAAGGTTGACAGACAGAGCGATAAAGTTAGATAGAGAGAGAGAGAGAGAGAGAGACAGACAGAGAGCAGTGCAAATTGGAGAAAACGCAACCACTTACCGTCGTAGTCCGCGCCAGCGTTCAACGTGTGCCCCTGGGCCTGGGCCTGCGCCTGGGCGGCCATCAGGTGGTTCTGGAACTCCTCCTCGGAGCTGCTGAACGAGCGCTGCTGCTGCGAGGCGTACTGGGCGCCCGCCAGGGCCCGGCGCTGCTGCTGCTGCTGCTGCTGATTGTAGGAGGTGGCGTCCATGGCGTGGCCACCGCTGATCGTCAAATTGCGGGTCAGTGGTGGCGGCTTCTGGTAGCCACCGCCCATCTGCGCGGGCGGCTGATGGATCTGCGCATGCGTGGCGGTTCCCTGATACGGCTGCTGCTGCTGCGGCGTTCGCTGCTGTTGCTGCTGCTGCGGCTGTTGTTGCTGACGCTGTTGTTGCGCCTGCTGCTGCTGTAGATGTGGCTGCCGTGCATTGAACTGCAGTTGCTGCTGGCCTTGCTGGCGCTGCTGCTGCGGCATTAAATGTTGCTGCTGCTGCTGCTGCTGCTGCTGTTGTTGTTGATGATGTGGCGGCTGCACCTGGCTGGGATGCGCCAGATGCGGATGTTGTCGCATCAAGCCGTCCAGCTCGCCCTGCAGCGAAGAGGAAATTCAAAAATATAATAGCTGTCAAGAATTTGTAAATAAATATTATCATAATCAAGGCGCCAAACCGGAACCCGCAACTTCAAAATGTTTTAAACTCAAAAAATTGGCCAATTCCATAGTGGCGAAAAATATTGTGTTCCTACGGACAGACGGACGGACATTGCACAAACCCAGACTATATATATATATATATTTTTTTTTTTCAATTTGATTTTTTTTTTGTTATTGCAGCATATTGTCCAAGACTCTCCAGCGCATTTTAAACTAAAACCTTCGCAGTTGGTTTCACTTTGTGAACGAGTATAAAAACTTCTGCAGTATAAAACTAAATAATTAAAAAAAATTTTTTAAAATGTTATAAATAATGAAGAGAATAATTTGTGACTATCCAAGGTTCTAAAACCACGGATGTTAAATATTTCTTGCTTTGTCAAATCCGAATTGCTATTAATATTTAATCTTCTATTTCATGTGTTTTTATAGAACCTAGTAAAGTGCTCATATATGTTTTATCTCTTCTAAGTTTTGAATTGGAAATAGTCAAAAAACAATAAAATTCTTCATTTTCTATTTACTTCTATTATATTATACGTCGCTTAGTAGCAATACTGTTTCTTCTGTATTTATTCAAATTTCTGTATATCAGAGTTAAAAGTTAATAATTTCCATTTGCCATCCCATAATTCACACAAAATATATAAATTATACTACATGACTACTACATATATAAAAACATATATAAAGTTTGTCAAAAACCTAAACCTAGTTTGTAATTAGTTGGGTTAAGTATTAATTGTGGCTTACAATTCATTCTTGGATTAAGTTTTTATAAAAATATTTAATCAGTCATATTTTTCAATAATAATTGTATTTGCCCAAACTGGATACTGTTAAAAAAAAAACTAGACTTGTGTATTTTGGTTTTATATTTTATATATAGACATTGCAATCACCTGTACCGATCTAGACCCAATGTTGTCTAACTCTTCCCCATATATTTCTAGTAAATACTTTATATTATCATGAAGCAACTTCGTTTCAGTTTCAGCTGCTGCTTTTGCAGTTCACAGGAGTCAAGCCCTAACAATCGAATAGTTCACCTGGTAGTATCGCGGATCGTCCTCTGGATAGGCGCCTGATCGCTGTGGATGCTGCTGGCCGTAGCCCTGCTGCTGTTGTTGCTGCTGCTGCAGTTGGTATTGCTGCGCCTGCTGCGGATTCATGGGCTGCATGCGTTGGCGCTGCTGCTGCTGCGGCTGGCCGGGACTCATGGGCTCCATGCCGCTGTCGGAGACGGAGAGCCGGCGGTTCGTCGGCTGCTCCTGCTGCGAGTATTGGCGGCGCAGCATGCTCCCGGCGCGCTGCATGGGCAGGTTCTCCTTTTCGGCGGCGCTGCGGGTCCGCTCCAGCTTGGGCCGCTTGTCCGCGTTGTCGTGCGGGTCCACAATGGCCTGCTGCGAGATGTCCTGTCAAAGCGGAAGCAGAAGCCGTGTGAGTTTTGCTACCAACTGAGCCTGGGCTTCGGGTATTTCACTTACGCTGCTGCCATCGGGCTCGATGCGCCTGATGAAACCATCTTGTTGCACCGCCGTCTTGTTGATCCACTGGCCCGTCTTGGAGAGCAGCTCCTGCTTCTTGCGGCACAGAATGCACACCCAAATCACCTGCGGAGATAAAGCGTTTTTAACTCAGTTACTTGTATCAAAAAGTGCCGGATCTAATCGACTGCGCAATATTCATTCACAGCTTAAAACAGTCGAAAAGAGAAAAAAATAAATAAATAAATAAGATAAAAATAAGTCGACTCGATCTTTAGAGGAACTCTATTTGTGGAAGATATGGATATGAATTTTCGTGGTTTATCCGCCCCCAAATGGACGTGTCAAAAAATTGTTTTATTTGTACTCATTAATTTGTACTCAGAAATCAGTAAACCGTCATATATAGTTTATATCGATTTGTCACGCCCCAGAGGGCTTAGCCTAAACATTTTTGTGCGATTCAAAAGGAGGTCATCAGCAAATTCCAAGTGCCAAGTCTCCAGCTTTAATATGATAAATTCAAACTCCAGTATTCGTTCCATGGAACAGTGGCCTTCCGTTTTTTATCCGACTACGCACATTGAGCGCGAGCAACTGGAGCATAAAAACTCAATTGCCTTCATTTAGCTAACGGCTATCATTTAATTAACAGGGCGATCATATTTCAGCAGTTGATATTGCCGGTATATTGAATACTGCCAAATTGAAATTCTAGTTCGCGTTTTTTCCTCCGTGCTGCAAATTGTTAAAGTTTCCACTTTTTCCCATTTTCTTGTCATCGTATTCTCACCGATGTGTGTTTGTACCATATATCTGTATATGTAAAAGAATATCTGTCTTTGTCTCTTTCTCTCTCTTTCTCTCGCTCTATATGGCTCTGTGACATCTTGGCAACGCTTCAACAAAACGTTTGGCAACGTGGCCAGCAAATGATAAGCCCAGGCAGGAGCCAACCCGTCACGGCTCACTGGGCAAAATAAAAATTGAAAAACGTGTAATTGAAATGCAATGCAATGTGAAATGGTGTGCCAAATGCTAAAATGCTTGCTGATGGGGCGGCCAAGACCCCAAAGGGGTTGCATACCAAAATTTCAAGAGACGTTCGTTTCGTTGAGTTTGCCTTGAATGGAAATTTCAATTTGGAACATTCGAAATATGGCAAGAAGCACACACACATTTCTCGATTAGCTTCTTCGATTAGTCGCAATTATTGCTTTTCTAATTTGCAATCTAAGAGCAGAAAGTTATCAGGAATTTTATTCTGGCATATTGCAACTGTTGCAGCGACCATAAATAGAGACCATGTATTTATTGGTCTATAGCATTGTTGAAGTTCATTCAATTTAATGTTTGCATCGAATACATTTGATAGCTTTAGCTTATTCTGTCTCTCAGATAAAGCTTGAGAATTAAAGCTAGAGTCATATGCCACTGATGACATCTAAGAATCGAGACAAATATATATCGCCCACGTCGGCCCCACAAATTGAGAATTGTGGTTGATATTGAAAAAGTGGTTGCCAAAATCAATTTTTTTTTATACAGAGAGGCATTGGAATTTAGTTAGGTGTAAAGAATAAAAGAAGATAAAACTCTTGATTATAACTAAGGCTATAAGGTGAGACCATATAAACTGTCCGCGCAATCGTTTATTTGATCTTGTCTTGTTCTTATTGTTCTTATGAAAATTATAGGCACCTGCTTATTTGTGGCTATTTTTGAAAGCTGATTATATTAAGTATTTTGTATTGCCTTGCAGCTACTTTGAAACCTCCCTTTTGGTCCCTTCAAATGCATTAAAATCTAATATTTCAGTTGCAGTTAATTTCAGTATTGGCCTTTTATCTATCCTTGAGCTCTGCCTCTTACTGAAAAGTGCTTCAACGAGTGTCCTTAGTGCTGCATAATGGGAAAGCTATTTGAAGCTTAAATTTCAGTAGCCTTCCAATTTCAAAAATCAAGTGCCGAGTTGACCCCAACGCCCGCCCCCTTGTAAAACTAAACGCCCATTAAATATTGGCTGTGTTCTTATTGGAGTCGAGCGTTGGCGACATACGCGATTATTTATGCGTGGAGCACGCGGCGTTTGTGCCAATTGCCAGCGAGCGTTGGCCAACGGGGCGTATGAGCGATGTCGGGAAAGCGCGCACGACGCCAGAACAACTGGCGACAGAGTGTCATCCAATTTATCAATGGCTGGAAAATGAGCGGCATTCGCGCAGTGTCGCTGCCATTTTTCTGACAGGCGCGTCGTCTAATGGCACTTGAAAATTGCGAACAGTGAAATGTGTCAGGCTGTCAGGCGAGCTGTCAGCCGAGATGCACACACACACACACACACACACACACATGTATATTGGGAGTGGGGTGCACTTACCTTGTTGCTGCGCAGCGTTACCTTGCCGCCGCAGCGGGCGCAGCAGCGTATGTTGCAGTAGTGGCAAATGTGGCCAACGCCATCGGCAAACTTGGTCTTAAGGCATATGTGACAGGTGGCATCCAGCTCGACGCCGGCCTTCTTCTGCTGCTCGGAGCGCTGCCTGATTTGCATCTCCAGCGTGACAACTTCGTCCTGTTTTCGGCTGTTGAATAATGTGCACAAACGTTAGTACGGGCTTCTCTTTCCCTTTTTGGGGGCTTTTTGCATTATCTTTGGGCTCAATAGTTCGTTAGCTCTACTCACCGCATTATCTCGTTCTGTTTCTCCTCCTCCTGCTTCTGCCGCATGAGCACGTTCTCAATCTGCATGCGCTCGTGCGGCGTCAAATGCGACAAATCGGGCATCTCATCCATGGCTAACTGGAACTGGTTCTGGTTGTGGTTCTGGTTGTGGTTCCGGTTGCGGAACTGCTACTGCCTGTTGTTGTGAGCCGCGGCTAGTGGTTTCGTTGGTTTAGCACATAAAAACTATTTGTTGTTGCACTAATTAGCTGTTTGTATACGATATATATATTTATGTATATAATTAATTACTTTTAGGTTTTTAGAGCTTGTTTCGGTTTTTGTTGTTGTTGGGAAATTTTAAAGCTTTTCTTTTTTTATATTTAAATAACTTTTGTTTGGTTTGAATGCATTTTAGGCAATATTTATAAATATAATGTTTTATTTGTTATAATTATTATTAAATTTATTTGGATTATTAAACCATTCTGATAGAAAATCACAGAGCAAATTTCTAAATTTTACTTTTTAGTATTTGGTTTTGTTGTTTGTTAAAGAACTTTATAAGATGCGGTTCTGCTGCTTTATTTGTGTTTTGTTTTGTTTTATAATTTTAGACTTTTGGAAATTCGTTAAAACTTCTTACATTGGCGCTGATCAGTTTTGCAAATTCCCTTCGCTGACCACTTTGATGTATGGGTGCGCGTGTGTGTGCGTGTGTGTGAGGGTGTAATGGTGTGCCAGTGTATAAATGTGTGTGAGTGTGTTGTGTGTATGTGCGTGCATATGTGTGCTGCACTTTGACCTGCTCAAGGTCAGTTTCCTTCTTTTTTATATATATATATATTTTGTTTTTTTATTTTTATTTTTAGGTCGCTTTCATATTAAAAGCAAAATTTCTATAAATTTTTTTTACTGCGCCTCGATTCCGTTTTTGTTTCATTTTTGTAGCGCTCTAAAACGCTGTCTGGCTTTGGTTGTTGTTGCTATTTGTAGCGATGCCTGTGATTGCTGTTGTTGTTGCTGTTGCGGTTCAAATGGTTGTTGCTCCCGTTGCTGTTCTTGTTGTTGTTGTTGTTGTTGCTGGTGGCGCGTTTGTTGTGCTATGTGGGGCGAAGCCATCTTTGATTAGCGTTTTGCAGCGCACTATTTATGCAGAGGAATTTCAGTGGTCAGCACTGCAAAGATAGAATGAGGTGGCGGGGAAAGAGCGAGAGGGAGAGAAAGGGAGAGGCAAAAGACTTTTATTAATTAGGATTTAAAAGAAATCACATAAAATTTCTTAAAGCAAATTTGACTAGAAAAAAACATGAGTACAGATTTTTTTAAACTTTAAGGTATTTGCTTTTGCCAAGTGACAAGAAGAATATACAGAATATATTTATTATTGTTTGCATACAGAAAAAACATAATTAAAATGTAGTCATTATATAAATTATGACTTCAAGTCACATCAAATTACTTTTACTTAAATAATCACTGGTTTTTTAATATATACAATTTCATTATAAATTATCATTCATAATTACATATTTATAATGTTAAATATTCTTTGTGTTTTCCTTGGAAAGTGTCATAATAATTTAATGCTATCCTGCATGTGCAGATGCTCGAGGTTGGGCAAAAGCAGCATTAATTTTACGTTATATTAATTTTCACTACTCGCCAATAAATAGGTCACAACTGAATCAACATATAAAAATCGCAAATTTGCCAATGAAATAATCCACCATCCCCAAACTTTAAAACTTAAACTATCAAAATTCTAAACTACATTAATGATGTCAATATATTCATAAAATTGTGCTTCCCATCATATTTAAAGCCTTATTTTTTGAGACAGACCCCAAATTAAAAACTACCGTGATCCGGCTATATATGTATACACTTAGAGAAATCACACAATTTTTACATAACTCAAATGCAAGCGTTGTCAAATTTATCTTGACTTAAGAACAAAGTTCAAATTTTGAATAAGATTTAATAGAATTCCAAAACTTTAAAATATAAGATTTCTAAACTAAGGAATTATTATTTGAAGTGCCAAAGTTGTTGCACTAAGTACTTAATTGTACTTTATTTAAGAATTTTGTTATTATTTACAGAAAATAAGTAATCGATGATGAGGTCATATAAAATTCATTTCATATAAAATTTGAAAATGTTAAGGACCTAAAGGATTAAATTTGAAGAAGGAAAATTTACGAGAACATACGAATACACTTACATAACTTACATAACACAAATTTTGATATTTTACCAAGAATAATAAAATCTTAATCTAAAAAAGTTTTACTATTTCACAGTATTTTTGACATTTTACCAGGAACCAATTTAATTTCAGCAAACATCAATTGCAATTTGAGACCAGTGCAGATGTAATTGGGTTTTGCTGTCACGTATGCTGGTAAGCAGAAAATTCGGTGAATTTGCCAATCCCTGTTGCAGCTGAAAAGTAGGCAACAGTTTTCGGCTTGGGCCGTTTAATTAAAACTCGTAATGAAATGCATTCAGCAAAATTCGAAATTTATATAAACAATTTTGTGTCCGAAACGGAAATGAGAATTTTAACGAGATCGGCCGAGAGGGCACGACGGGGGACGCAGGGGCGGGAGAGGGCGTGCAGCTTGGACACAATACAAACATGTGTAACGGTAAGTATTTATGGCCATCAACGTGCCAGGGCAAACAACAAGCCACAGGGACAGGGGCGCCACCACAGTGCGTGCCCCGCAGGATAGGGCGAGACGGGGCGCCAGAACAGCTTGGGCACAGGTGCCGTGGCAAAAGGGGTTGCGAGCTGTTGGTTGCGGTTGACCTGGTGACGCACGTACAAAATGCGAAAATATATACGAGGCCACACACACAAATGCATGCAGGGGCGACGTTCGGGGCGAGGTCTATTTATGTTGACAAACTTGTTCGTTGGGGCGCGCAGGACTGAAAAATGCAAGCGGAAGCAGCCACTTCCCCGTGAGAGCGCGTTGGATGCGGGGCAGAGGTGGAGGGAAATACTCGTATATGTGCAGGATAAGGAAACTACAGCAAGAGCCTCTCATGCGCCTCATTTCCGAAGTGTCAATGTGTGTGTGTGTGTGTGTGTGTGTTTCTTTTACATGCAGATTGAAATGCGGCTTTTGCACTTCAGAATTAACTTATTTTATAGATGGCGAGAGGCCAGCGATAAAACGAAAACCCATTAGGCAATTCAGAGAGAGAAAGGGACAGAGATAATTTGGGTAACAACGTCGAGATTATTTGGCCAGATAGTTACTTGTATCTAAAGGATATCGACCCCATGCACCCAGCGATGGTTGTGCCAGACAATTTGGAGAGCAGCTCAGGCCTCAAATGTGGAACAGCATCAGCAATGCAGATGAGGCAAAGCAAGTAATTTCCTTCAGTTTTATAGCAAGAAAGTCTGGGGCACATTTTAAAGAATTTTTGGATTTTCCCCTATAGGTTTTACAAGAAAAAAATAATATAATAAACTCAGAATTGGTTGTTGTTCAATTAAAAGGAGTAGAAAAATCTCTCAATGTATGCTCATTTTTTCTTAGAGAACTTAGAAGTGATTTATTCTATTTCCGGCCGAATCCCAAATAATCAAGGAAAAAATGTTATAATCATTTCATATAATAAATTAAATCAATTACTTTATTATAGAGGTAATATTTTTAAAGATTGTAAAGAGAACAGTTGAGAGTGCTCCAGATTAAATACCCTTTCTAAACAATAACGATAAACAACAACGATGAACAGAACACGATGGCCAACAACGATAATCAAGAGTGAGCTTGATCTATCGAATAACGAAGTAGAAGCAAGTTGAAGAAAGACGCGCGAGCGGCAAGACTTTCTACTGCAACTCGAGCTACGACGAGGACGACGAATGTGTTGGGATACACACTGACGACGCTGAGGCGACAGATGTCGCGCCAGAACGTTCTACGATGATAAATGTTTGTTAAATTAATCGTATAATTACATTGAAAAAAATTAATCCCTAAATAAACACTAAAAACTTGTTGAACATTCGACGCGGTGGTGAAATTCATAGAAACGACACAATTCCTGAAATGCATAGAAACAACGCAATTCCCGAATTCCTGAAAACGTGAAAAACAACTCAATTCCTGGGAATCGTGAAAAACAACGCAATATGTATAAAAACAAGTGAGAACGCTCCAGTCGGGAGCGACCGACTGTGGTATATCTTGAACCCTGTGTTTTCGTACATTTCACTCTGCTTGCAGAGAGCCCCACTATGGAAACTAAATTCGTGTATAACTTCTAAACTAAGAATATGATCCTAATGAAACTTTTAGGGCTTAACAAGCATTGAAATCTGTGTACAAACCGAAGCCCAAGTCCGTAGGATTTACATATATGGAGCGAATGGGGGAAGGTTTCCAAAAACATTCCGTACCTTCATATGCTTCACGCGAATAGTTTGAACTAAGTTTGACTGCTCTACCTCTTATGTTTCTCAAGATATCTTCAAAAAACAGAGTAAAACAAGTAAGACCGTTGCATTCGGACGTAACTGCGTAATACTCGTTCACAGTACACGGAAGTTATTATTGTTATTTTGGAAAAATATAGAATTTTTATATTTCGTAGGGGCGGGGGTGAGTGTGGCCAACATTTTTCGGCTCGATCTTAAGAGAAGGTCACCCAAGCACTGTCCGCCAAATTTTGTGACTCTAGCTGTAAAATTTGTGGGAGATATAGCTTTTCGTGATTTGCGGGGGCGGGAGTGGGCGTGGCCGGGAAATTTTTTACGAATCGTTAAAGGGGGTGACTAGCCATCTACGTTTAAAATTTGGTGACTGTAGATCTAAAAATGTGGGTGATATAGGCTTTCGCACTTTGCGGGGGCGGGAGAGGGCGGGGGTGGACGTAGGCGGTAAATTTGTACCCCTATTTAGAAGAGCTGACCACTAATCTACCTTTAAAATTTGGTGACTCTAGCTCTAATACTTTGGAAGATATAGCCATTTCCGATTTTTTAAGGCGGGGTGTCTCGGGGGCGTTCTAGTGGGCGTGGCCGGGAAATCAAGGCCGCATTTTTTGGGGAGTTCACCAGCTATCTACATACCAAATTTGGTGACTCTAACTTTAATACTGTGGGAAATATTCAGCTTTAATCGATTTGCGATTTGAGGTGTATCGACATGTTATCGATTTGCCAGCCTCCCAGTGGGCGTGGCACAAAAATCTTAACACTTTGTCTGAAGCAGATAACTACAAGTATATATGGCAAGATTCAAGTCTCTATCTTCAATAGCATCGAAAAATATTGCGTTCATACGGACAGACGGACGGACAGCATGACGGACATTGCACAAAACCAATATACTAGTTTCACTTCGTGATCGAGTATAAAAAGAAGCCTTGATCTATCGAATAACGAAGTAGAAGGAAGTTGAAGAAAGATACGCGAGGTAAGTGGCAAGTGGCAAGTGGCAAGACGTGCAACTTCGGCTGAGTTTGAAGTTTTTTATTGGAGGATTAAATTTAATTTTTAAAATTCCTAATTATTTGACTTATTTAAGCAACATTATCGGTCGTTTATGAAATCAAGAATGTTCTGATGATATTATAAAAACAAATATATTCCAAAACGAAATGTTCCTGAAATTCAAAAACACATTAAATAAAATTTTAATATAATTATTTGACTCAACATAGTACCTAAAAAATGTGTACCTTAAATATAAATTATCACATTTTTCATCCACGAAAACTATTTGTATTTAGAATTTAAACAAAAAATTGTTCCTATTTATGCAACATTGTGGATCGTGTGTTTCTGAAATTTAAGGAAAACTTGACAAATGAATACTTGTTTATCCGATTAACAGAAATATCGATATTATTAATTGCAAAGCACTAGCCCCCAGATATTAAAGTAAAGTTTTGTTTTTGAATGCAGTTTAATAGACCCATAAAAGTAACTGTATAAATATTTGCTTAACTGCACGCAAGCTCCAAATGTTCATTGATAATGTAAGTGGAGCATTGCTGGCCGAGCAGCCGGGGTCCTGGCCGCAGGACATGACACATTCAGGCGTCTGGTGCTGATGCCGTTGCCCGGCGACCCCCCCGCTGTCCCCGTGTGGATGCAGCAGTAGTGCAGGCGAGATAAAATCCAGCTTCCAGGGTGTTTATGGCGTGCTTTGAGCTGGTGTCGCTGGCAGCTCAGCTCCTTGGGCTCATGAATTGATAATGCAGCAAATGCAGCAGAAGCAGCAGCAACAACAAACAACAACAGCAGCAGGAGTCGCAGCAACAGCAACAGCAACTGGAGCACAGACAATAAGAGCGACATATAACCATGCAAAATTGATGGCTGCTCTGGGAGCTATGCGGGGCTTAAGTGACTATTTTATGCGCCCGAACAGGCGCAGGACATGACGCTTAATGGCCAGACGAGGACGCCTGCCAGAGTTGCCAAACAAGCGCAAATAATTGATCAAATTCAGGCAGAAATATTAAAACGAAAGTAGCCCAAATTGTTGATGCAGGTAAGGCAAATGGGAACGCGAAAGTTTTCAACTCGATGCAAATCGCTAAAATACCGAAATACGCAAACTTAAACAAGGGGTAAACTGCGTGTGGGAAGGGAGGTGGGGGAGGGGGGGGGTGAGGGGGCTTGTGCGTGGTATGTTGACGTTACAGAGAGTTGGCTTAACATTTCACCACAGCGCCCAACGAGAGCGAAAAATAGAGAGGAAGCAACAAAAAGAGAGAGAGAGAGAGAGAGAGAGAGAGAGAGAGAGAGAGAGAGAGAGAGAGAGAAAGCGAGACAGCAAAGGGATGAAAACTCACTCGCAAATTTCCCAGTATCTCATTATGTGTGTGTGTTTGTGTTTTTGCCACAGTGTAGAACAAAACGCAGTCGAAAGACAGAAAACAAGGTAAATAAATACAAATAAAAAGCCAAAGGCAAACACCTAAAATTGTAACAGGCACAAGGATAAATTTTAATAATAATGAAAAGTGCAGGTTTTGCACAAAATAAAACAGGAGACGGGCCAAGAGGTCAACGAGTGGTCCTGGCCACGTATTGTATTAAGCAAGGTTAGTGCACATAACGCAATAGAAAGTAAGACCGTGTGGCAAATGTGAAAGTTCACAGCCAGCTGATAGCTGTTATGACCCCCTACCCCATTCCTTTAATTTACACCTTCAATTAGCAATTACAATTGGAAGAGCCAAGCGAAAGGTTAGGCAGCGGCACAGGGGACATTTCAGCTGAAGAAGCAACAACAGCAACAACAACAACAACAACAGCGGGGGCCACAAGACCAAAGGTCACGATGTAAAGCTCTTGCTCAAAATCAAAAATAAGTCCATTTCATATAACCAGCAATCGCCCCCGCACGTGGCCATTCACAACAATGACAGCAATTTTGCAAGAGACCATTTTCTGATTTTCCACTGCAACCGCAGCGGCGAAAGCTTCTTTCGATGCCCACGCGTCCAAGGGTTATTATTATTATGCCACGTAGTGTAGTGTAGGTGTACGCAGCGCATTACGAAAACATCTTCATAACGAGGAACTCTGTAATCTGGTTGCCTAATTAGGTGCGTTGGTGTCACATCCTGCGATGCCTTTCAATTGCTGGAATCGAAAAAAAATTACAGATGACCAACCAAGTTAGACATGTAACATGTATCAGGTGAACCTCGTGCAAGGAAGGTGTAATTGAAATATTGCATAATCAACTAACAGGAAAATTATATTTATATTCCACAGAAGTTGCTCCGCAGAAGTTGCTTCAATTGTCTTTATTGACAAGTCAAGACAATTAACTAAAAAATAATTATATTTATATTATTTCACACGAAATGTGTGCATTGATCAGTCAAAACAACACATCCCTTGACAAAGTGCTTCAGCTGATAAGTTCGTGTTGTCTAAGAGACCATATTAAGTTCTGCTGTTGAACAACAAGAGATTTTGGAAAGGAAGATGCTAAAGACATTTCAGACATTTCTTGCAATTTTATAGAAATAAATAGGTAGGCCTATAATATAATATGTAACATACATATGTATGTATATATATAGTATAATTATAATTATACTAATTTCGAAGGCAAGCCGATTTTATATTATAATACAGTCCGGCAATCTTTATATTATTTATTTTGAAAACTTCACAATATTGAAGCTGTCTACGCCACTGAGTTATACTGATAGTAAATATAATAACATATTATTTTTTTAATTTTTATGTTAATACACCACATTAAAATGCTGTGCCAAAACTTATGTGCATGCATTTTAAATTATAATTATTTTTTTTTTTTTCTTAATTTATAAGAATGAAACGAAAATAAAGTAAGAGTAGGGCAAATTTGCTAATTTGAAAGTCAATTTATACTTTGTTTTAACTATAAAAAAGAAATGTTTAATTTACACTTTATGGGTTTATGTTCGCAGAACCCTAAGATGTTCACATCTGCATTTTAACTGTGTTCACAGAAAGAATTGGCTTCAATCTTAGCATTCTTGTTAATATCTAACATCTAAGGACTCAATCGGCAACTAAAAGTATAAATACAAATTGATTCTTCGCAACTGAAGCTAAATAAAACATTAGCAAAAGGCTTGGAGTGTTCCTTAGCTCGGTGCTTAATTTAAAATGCAACAATTCAAGAGCTTTTTACGCTCCAAATCCATTCACTATCCCTCCTGAATTCGTATGCACCTGCAGTTGCGCTTATTATATATTCGTTGTTTTTTCCACAATTTAAGGGCGAGTTTTCCGCTCGCCAGTTGCAATTTATTTGTAAACTTTGCCCGTTGAATGTCAAAGGGGCAACTGTTGCCGGCTGCTTGGCTAGCTGGGCTTTGTTCGGGTCATTTATCAGCCTCAAACGTGGCCAACTGTCAAAGCAAATGCTAATTTGCGCTGCGATCGCAAATTTATGCGGATATTTTCATGGCATCAAACGTCAAAAGGTGCAATGCACTCACTGTGTGTGTGTGTGTGTGTGTGTGTGTGTGTGTGTGTGTGTGTATGTGCGTGTGCATGTGTGTGTGTGTGTGTGTGTGTGTGTTTTTTCTTGGCACACACAGCTAAAAGAAAACGTGGCCAAGTTGCTGTTGCTGTTGTGGCTGCAAAGCCAAAGCCAAAACAATAAAAGAGCCAATGACTTGGCCATTTTCTAGCTGCTGTTGTTGTTGTTGCTGCTGCTACTGACGCTTGTCTGCCCAAGAAAGTTCTGTTGAACTCAAAGCTAATGGGCCAATTCAACTGCAACTATGTTGTTGTTGTTGCTGCTGCTGTTGTTGTTCTTTGCGTGCATGTAATTATAACTTTTCATTTTTTGCAGCCCAAAAAAGTAGGCAACACTTTTTGCTGCCAGCATTTGCTTTGGCTGTGTGACCAAGCTAGTGTTGTACAACGACACATCTGGCCACACTATGTCCCGGCGGCACAGTCTAATGAAAAACTATGGCAAATTGCAACAGCAACAGCCAGAGAGAAAGAGCGAGAGTCAGAGCGAGAGGGCGTCCCGTTTCGCTTCCTGTACAACTTTTACAATTGCGCGCACAATTTCCATGCAATTAGCTGAAAACAAATACGCTGAACAACGACAACTACAGCGAGCAGAGAACCTACGAAAAAAGAATACGTGTGTATATATACTATAGAGCATCCACTTTATGAACAAAACTTGTCAATTACCAGGGGCGAGCATTGACTACAGGGCGAACACAACAGCTGAAAGTTGGCCAACAGTATGAACAAAACAAAACTGAAATGGGGGAGGGTAAGGGGCCGTAAGGGTCCCTGTGTCTCTGTCACTTGGCAGCTGGCATTGTAAATGTAGTGAAAATGTCAAAAAGCGAACGATGACATAGGGACACAAAAAGCAATTTTATGCACCCATTGAACCCAGCATTGACAACAACAAGAGGCAGGGGCAGTAGCTGCTCGTTGGCTCAATAATTTAAACAAGCTACGCCCACACACACAGAAGCAAAGAGCAAAAGCACCCGCAGACGGACGAGGCGAGTAGAGCTTTTCTATTACTCATACGACGCGTGTGCATTGTCAAACATTTATGACGTCCGTGGCAGTCGGTTTTATAAAGGTCCCGTCGCGTGTCGTCATCATTGTCATTTGTCAGGGCAACCAACAGCAGTCACAGCACTCAATTGATGACCACTGCCCCTACCGAAGTCAGTTACATTAACAGGGTATATTATGTTCGAGCAATTGCGTGTAACATGACTAAGGCATCTTGATTAAGAAAATAAATAAGCGTGGGTTGTTGCAGAAATTTCGCAAAATCTGTTATTCATTTCTGCTTAAGCTAAGGATCGATAAAAATAGCAAATACTTTTAATTCGGTATTTTAACGTATCGCTTTCACAAGATGACCTAAAAATAAACATTCTTTTCAATTAATACAAGCTTAGGCAAAGGCAGCTTTATAATGAAGTTATAATGAATTATTGAGTGGAAGGTCAGGGAAAGGCTTAGCAATTATTTTTGTTCTTTTTGTGTACCCAACTTAGCTAAAACATATTTGTAAGCTTTAACTATAAACAACTTCGGGATAAGATTTATATCATATTATTTTTATGCAATTAAACCCTTATATAAGAAAGTATATTAGCGCAAGATGATAATTTTAAATATTAATTAAGTACAAAATAAAGACTTAGTTCTATAATATTAATAATGACAATATTTTTAATAATTAAAATAAACTCAAATGTGTAAACGTAGACACAATACACATTTAGTAAATATATTTTAATAAAATATAAAGAAAATACAAAAAGAAATAGTTTTACATAATCAGATAATTTACATAACTATAAAAAATATTTCAACCCAAATATTACCCGCTATATAGCTAATATATGGTGCCCAGGCCTAGTATACTATGTATCTGTCCTATTTGTAAATAACTTTTACTTTAGCATCAATATTGATTGCGTAGCAGTATTTAACCCACGTTGTTGTTTTCACAAAAGGTATCTGCAAGTCGTGTTTCTTGCTTTTCCACTGGTTGGCTGCTGTCATCGTTGATTTTGTTCCTGGCTCATGACGTTTGCCATTTTCAGTTGACAGCCCAGTAAACTAAAAGTAAAATCGATTCAATGGCTGCCTGTTGCTACTGTTGTCGCTGTCTTGACTGTTGCCGTTGTTGTGCTTGTTGTTGCTCGTCCCTGTTGCTTAACAAGTTTACCTTTTAATTAAATTTGCCGCCCATCCATGCAGGCCAGACCCACACCACCCCGATCCGCCAGCCAGCAGCCCAGCGCAGAGCCTTATTATTGGCCAGTAAGCACAACAACAACGGCAACCGAGCGGCGGCTGCTCAATTGTTGTTGTTGCCTTTGCAATCTCTTGGCTATTGTGTGTGCATTGTGTTGTTGCTTGTTGTTGACGTTGTTGGCTGCTCGCTTTGATTTTGTCGCAGCACCCAATTTAGTGGGTTAATTTTAAAGATAGCTAAGCAATCTAATGCATTTGAAATATAAAAGTACTAAGTTTTTATTACTGTTTAAAGAATTCGAATATTACTATTTCTCTTAAAATTTGAATGTAGAAGGTGTTTTTTTTTATTTCTGCTACAATATTAATATCCGATTGAATACCATAGTAATTTATTTGAATTTATTACATAATTAATTTCAGCAAAGTTTAAAAAAATAAATGTATTTTGCAAAAATTTCAGAATTTTTCGAAGGCATTTTGAAGGGGTGTTCATTAAAAAAAGGACAATTTTTAAAAAAAATGTATTCGTTAAAATATTGTTTAATTTGATTTAATTATTATTTGCTTGGAATTTCATATCAAATTATAAACCTATACGTATTAAAATATATAATATTTCAACTTTAAAAGCTGTATGAAACTTTTATTAAGATACTTTTTTGGTATCAAATAATTGTGTAAAAATATATTCAAACTATTATATTTACTCATACATATTCTTATAAGCTTTCAGCTATTTTATTTTCAAAAGTAAAATGAAATAGAATTTCTTTGCTTACATGTATTCATCATTTGTATTCATTAAGTATTTGTTGCTGGTTGTAAACGGCGTTGTTTGTTTATTCGTTGTTTCAATTTGTTTTAAATTTGTATATGTTTGCTGTTATTGTTGTTTATATTTGCAATAGAAAATTAAGTTGATTCTTGTTAGTAGTTGTTGCATTAGAAGTTGTTGTTGTTATTGTAAAGACTTTTTGCACAATTTTAGTAGAAGAGCGAAGCTTATGTACAGTAAGTAAGATGATTTAAGTAATTCACAATAGATTCTTAATTTTGGTGTAAACTTTTTAGAATGCACTTGAAATTTGTATGCTTGTTGAAAGTTTGAACTGCAAAAGATAATTAACTGATGTATATTTTAATTATTTGTAATTTTGTTAGTTAATGATGAATTTTAGACTTGTCACGAGTCGAACTTCACGAGCTTCGATTGGCGTCTGAGCCAAAGGTTGTGAGCTACTAGTATAATTATGCTGCATGCCCTGTCGGCCACTCAAATGCCAAATACTGGGATATAATCGTGAATATAGTGGTTTCTGAACAGCTCAATGCACTCACATTGTGGCACATTGCTCATACGCACTGCTGTCCATTGTCCAGCTGCAACTTGTTGTAGTCTTTTTTAGACAAGACAAGCCAAGCAATTTGCCATTAGACGTCACTTCGACGTGGGGGCCAGTGTGCGTGTGTGCGTGTGTGTGTGTCTGTGACACAGGGCTGCCAACTTTATTGTGCTCTGCGCTTTGGCAGTTAACAGTTAACATTTGCGTTGCGCATTGTTTTTGTCCCTATGCTCGTGGGATTTCTGTTGTTGTTGTTGTTGTTGTTGTTGCTGTTGTGTGTGTGGTGAACTTATCACAGCGAGCGAGTCGGCAAGCAAAGTGAGTGACTGCTGCCTCTGCTCACCAACACACACACGCACACTCACACACACACACATGCGAACACAGTTAATTGTTTTACTGGTTTACTTTTATTTTTGCGCACAATTTTTGGTTAATTTGTATTTAAAAAAAATAAAATTTAAATAAAGTGAAGCAGTGTGTATATATGTGTGTGTGTGTGTGCTTTGGAGCATATTTAATGCATGTGTCCTGGGGTTAGACGCGACGCGAGGTGCGAGACGTGGCACGAGGAGATCACGGCCACAAAAACGACGACGACGTGGAGAGCAGTATATACGTTGGCTTGGGTTGGGTTTATATATATATATATATATATTTTTTTTTTTTTTTCTTTTTTTTTTTTTGTTGCAGTAGAGGGAGGTCGGTAGGTTTGATTTGGGTTGCGTGGTGTTTGTGTGTGTACAGAAAAAAACACGAAACACAAAGCGAGTAAAAAAAGTTGTAGAAGAAAAGAAAAGAAAGCGCAATGAAAAATTAATGTCGCCTTACTTTAAAGCCCAATTAATTAGTTGTTGCTATTATTTTTAAAATTTGTTTAAAATCACAATTAATTAGCACTGATATTTATTTTAAATATATAAAAATATATATACAGCTGTATGTATATATATATATAGATGTTTGTGTGCGTGAATATGTGTGCATTCCATATGCGCAATTTTTGCTGGCGAAAATTTCGTTTATCAATTACTTTTATATGTTTTTCTTGCTGCTGTTACTATTATTATTGTTGTTGCTGTTGTTGTTGTGTTTGTTGTTGTACAATGCGCGCGACGACGACAACGACAACGACTGCGTTGACTGCGGCTGCTGCTGCTTGCTGAAGCTGCTGCTGCTGCTGCTGCTGCTGCTGCTGCCTGCCTGCTGCTGCTGCCTGCTCCTGCTGTTGCTGCGACTACAACAACGACGACGACGGCAACGACATCACGACACGACAACGACTGAAACTGAAACTGAAGCCAACAGCGTCTGAGCTTTCAAGTGTCGAGTCGACAGGCGGCGCCAGCGTTCCACCCACAAGGCAGCCTGCGCGAGAGCGAGACCGAGCACGCACGAGAGTTGGCGAGAGGGCGAGCAGGAGCAGCAGCAGCAGCAGCAGCAGCAGTCGCTGCGATTGTCGTCAGCGCTTGCCTCTCCACCTCTGCCGCGCTCTCGCGCTCACTGCTCTCGCCGTGGTGAATTAGTCTGGGGAGTTATTAACCATGCCAGCGAGTGCTGTCGTCTAATGAGGGGAGGGGAGCGGAGGGGCGGGGCGGGGGGCGTAGTATTGGTGGTGCTGCTGCTGTTGTGAGTGCCTTTTCATATTTCATGTGCAATTTTAACACCTACTACAAACTAAATGCGATAATAAATGTATGTTAGTGTGTGTGTGTGTGTGTGTGTGTGTGTGTTGCCTGCTTCTCTCTCTCTCTCTCTCTTCAAACATTAACATCAAAGTTGATGTTGCATATTCATAAAATTCAAGTGTATTTTTTGCCATGTTGTTGCTGTTATTATTATTTTTGTTGTTGTTGTCGCGATTTTGTCGCAGTGCCCGTTTGTTGTTTCGCCTTCTTATTGGTGTCGTTTTGTGGTTGCGCTTCAGAATTGGCAGAGGCGAAACTCCAAAATATTTATTAAACAAAAAATAGAAGAGTAGCCGAATAATAAATACTCTTGCATATAGAACAGATAACATATATATTCTACATTCGGCTTGTTTCCGTATTTCAATTAAATTAAATGAAAATAACAAAAATGTTATTTTCGGCTGATATTGGAATTATATCAAGCTATCATATATCAGTTCAAAGCTTATAATATTTTATTTGAAATACAATGAAATTGGGAATATTAGTTAAGTTCAGATGAGCAATCAAAAAGAGTTTTTCATACTACAACTTATCCTAAGCCAACTAATTAATATTTGCTGATAATATATTTATAACATATATATCTTTAAATACAAAAAATGCACTTTCGATGAGTTGCAAATATAAAAAAAATACTGCTTATACGCTAGCAAAGCTGCGTTATAATATCTTGAATAATCAACCCGTTTTTCATAAACAAATCTAGTTTTTTTAACCATCGTTTCTATTGCAACTATATGATATAGTAGTCCGATCAAGCTGTGCATTGTAAAAACTCTTTCGACTCACCTCAAGTGCAAGGTTTGTTTTTATTCAAATTTCCAATGAAATAGTTCAGAAATTGTAATTAAAAGTGTAGATGAAATTCTAAGTTAAGAAAATTAATTTCTTTTAATAACTTCTTATTATTTATAGACAATATGCAAATGCTAATTTTGTTGTATTTACTTAATAACAGTTGATTTAATAACAAATAAAAGTGTTGCTATTAGCCAGCGGCGCGGAGTACATTTTGTTTACCCAACTGAGTTTGATCAACTGATTCCAAACAGATTTCTCTTTTTTGATTGATATAAAAGGAAGCTCTCGGGCCAGCCAAACCAATCCGTCAAGATGAGAACGCAAACGCTGATCTTCGTCTTTGCCATTCTGGCTATTTGCTGGATCAGAGGCAGCCAAGGGGCATGTGCAGTCGCCGGCGCCTGCACTGCAGCAGAGTGCGCAGATGCGGCAAATGCCGCAGATTTCAGCTGCGCAACTACAACCGCACCAGCTACTACTGCTACTTCTACGGAGGGTTATGCCTGGCGAAGAAATGTTAGAGGTCCGATAATTATTAACTTCGGATATATGCGCAGAAATTTTAAATGAATTGAAAAATAAAAAAATAAATAAAGTGGATTGAAAAGAAGAATTTAATTTGTGTGTTATTTTGTGCTTGCAATAATTTAACCATTGAAAGAAAAATCAGAAACCAGAAATTTGTTTGTAACTAAAACTGGATGTTTAAGCGATGACAACAGTTAACCGGATAAAATCAAAAGGCTACGACAATTCGACGTAAGTATAGAGTGGAAAAAGAAGTTTTAGGAATATTTCCACAACCTTACTTTATATGTATGTTTTATTTAATGGAGAATGTATTTATAGGCCGAACAGGATATAAAAAATGTTCAGATGTTAAATTTTTTGATATAAGAAATCGATATTCGAGACTTGTTAAAATCCGGTATCATTTCTATATTCTGATTGGGAAATTTTTTATATTGCACTTTCTATTTATTTCTTATCAGATCGGTTAATATTTATATTATGAAAAAAATAAAAACAATCGATGAAATATAAATGAATATAAATTTAAATATTTTTAGGTTAATAATAAGTATTAAGAAATTTTAAATGCATACGTGAGAAGTGAGGAGATTTATATTTAATATAGAATTATTATAAATTATTAATATACACAACAATGGAAGAATATTGAAACATTTGTAGGTCAATAATAAGTATTGTAAAATTGTGTCAATTCTTTTTATACTCTCAACTATCTGAACAGGGAAATATATAAGGGACAAATGAGGAGGTATATAAAATAAAATAATATTGTAACATTTCTAGCTAAATAAGTAAATAGTAGAAGACTTTTAAATAATTCCAATTCAAGACATAAGTGAAAAATAAGGAGGATTGTATTTAATATAAATCATCAAGATCAAGACTCCCAATCGAATATATTATGAGTACATGCAAACATGATATTTTCAACATGTATTACAGGGTATGTTTTAAAAGGCATTGGCCATCCTTCTATTCAGAACACAGCACGTGCTCAGTGCAAAATATCATTGGCTGCTTCAGGGCTTGGCCACAAGGAAAATAAAACAAAGAACGAAAAGTAGCGAAAAGCAGAGAAAAGCTGAAAAATTGTCGCCCAGTGCATATTCAAAATTACTTTGACGTTGTCGGTTTTATCTGGCTGCTTATCGCCAGCCATCATGTGATTTAGCGAAAATTGTCATGCGGCGTTAGCACCAGAAAGAGCCCCCTTTCACCCCCACGCAGCGGACGGGGGGGACTTCAACATTTGCTGCTGCTGCTGAAACTTTTTGGCCGGCTCACGTGCAACATCTTCGGGCACGGGCCGAGCAGCAGAATTTCATTCGCTTCCACTCACAGCCGACGCATCCTGCGGGTGTCCTGTGCGCCTCGTACGCAGCTCATTTGCCAGCGGGCCGTTGTGTTCATCCTAAACATGGACAGCATGTGTGTGAGTGTGTGGGTGTGTGGGTGTGTGCCTGTGTGCTTGTGAGAGTGCTCATATTGTATGTGTACACGCGACTGACGTCATTGAGCTTTTTATTGATTTTCATTTTACCGAAAAATACTTGTGCTAGGACAAGCAGCCGGACAGCTGCCTGCCTTAACCTCCCTCCCCCCCCTTCTCCTCCTCCCGCCCAGCGCCAGCTCGAAATAGAAGTGAGCAGGGCCGGACGCCGGACGGATGCTGCGGATTGTCGCCGAGGCTAATGGAATTATCCGAATAGCCGTCCGCGCGAAATACAAATATCAGAGCAGTCGTATATCAGCGGATTGCATTCGAGCCACGTTTTTAGTTCCGAATTGCAATTTTTGAAATTATATTCTTCAAAATTGTGCACTAAATTTTGCGTAAATGGTAATAAATATTCAAGAAATATATTATTTTTTGAGACCTCACACAGTTGTAATACACAAATGTTTTATACTGAATTATTTAATTGTTTTTCTTTATTATTTTCTTATCAATAAATATCAATTGTCTTGCTTAAAGTTGTGATAGTTACTTTTAGCTGATTTCTGAGTTTTATTTTAAAGGTATATTAAATATAAGTTCTAAGTTGAACGGATAGGAGATAGTTTTTTCTAAGTGGATTTTTTGTACCCTTAAAGCCTTTTCGAATTTAATAAATAATTTTCACATAGATTGCGCAAACTGATATCTAATAAATAAAAAAACAACAAGAGTACACATTAAAAAATCTATATCTTCCAATCTTAACTAAACATTTAATTTAATTTTATGTATGCCAGTTCGCCATCAGTTTAACAAATATGTTTGGTAAATTTTACCAAAAAACACTGTTTTTATCTACGAGAAAATATAAATAAAAAACTTTTTCTAAAAAAAATTTTTTTTTGAAGATATATAAAAAAATTAATTTTTGTATATTAAAATTCAAATAGGGAATCAATTTAGGGGTCAATCTATAATGAAAATGTAAATTGAATTTAATATAAATACAGAATAGAACTAGAGGTGAAATCATGAGAGTCCCAACTATTGTTAAATTTCAGCATTTTTCATACATATATTATTAAATATGCTTTCGTCATTAGATTGGTACCTCGCGTAAAGGTGTTTTCATTTCATCTGTATATACAGTGATGGAAAAAATAATAGAAACGGCATTTTTGTTGTTGTAAATTGTAAGTTTTCTTCTATAAAAACTATTTTGTTTCAAACGATATATTTTATATTTAATGTTTACTTAATTATGTTTAAAAAAAAAAAAGTATTGGCTTTACGGCAATTCATCTCATCACGAAAATTAATTTCATTTTTTGGATTTGAAAAAAAAAAATAGAAACGTACGACTTAAAACTAAGAAACAATTTTATTTTTTTTCAAATTATTGAAATAAATGGGTAATTTTAATATTTTGTTGTGCCTAAATGATTTTTTACCACTTCGGTGCATCAACGACCCATTGAATACACAATTTTGGCACAAATTGAGGAATCAACGGCGTACCACTCGTCCTGCACTTTTTTTCCATAAATCCTACATATTTTTAGACTCTAACCCAATAATTCTTTTTTATAATACTCCCCATATTCTATAGGGTTAGGGAGTGGAAGTTGTGATGGCCACTCCATCACAGAAACTTTATTATGGAGGAACCACTTTTTGTTAAGTTTCGAAAAGTGTTTGACACTTTCATGGCATTTCTTTCTGGGCGTATAGTAGCAATAGACTATTAAGGATATTGACGTAGTCGGTGGCGCACATCTTGTCTTTTATCCAATATATAGGACCAACAGCCGAAGGGGAAAAATATATCCATAACATTATGTTCCTGCCACCATGGTTAATTGCTTAACCTGTGTGTTTTGGATCATGTGCATTATTTTTACGGTGTCTTTCATATGGTTTTCCATCAGATTCAAACAACAGGTTCATTTAAGTCCTTTCTCAGATCCTCCGATGATAGAAATGGGGTTTTTATTGACTGCCGTATTAGGAGGTTGTGAAATTTTTGTATTGTTGCTCGATTTCTGCCGGGTTTTTCTTGTTTTAAGTTGAATTGGATAGCGGAAAATGTTTTTTTTTTTTTGTAGCATTGCATTATTTGTGGAATTGAACCTAAGGTTTTGCCTTCACTTTTGAGTTTTCTGATGACTTCCCTTTCCAAATCGGTGCAATGTGCCGCACGACCTATTCTGAATCCAATAATAATACTAAAATGAGAACTTCGCAGGAACTTTGCTTTTTGATAAATTGTCAAGTAGTCCCGCAATTTCACCATTTCGTGCCTTTTAATACAATATTACAACAAAATGTAACTGCGTTTTTATTTTTTTTTTCCAACCCAAAACTGAGGTCACTTAACAAACACGCCTACGCAGCTAATATCTCTGCAAATAAGTACCCAAATGAATAACTAAAATAAAGTTCCGATGTCAACTAAGAGTGTACAGTTAGTTTCATGGATCAAATTTGCTCACAAAGCTAACAATATGGGTTGAACTGAATTCATGCATGCCGTTTCTATTATTTTTTCCATCACTGTATACCTATAGATGAGAGATAAAACCCATCTTTCATATATGTATGTCTATAATTTTTATTAGTATAATACCCAAAACAGAATTTCTTTTATGATTTTATTTATATTCACATTCAAAACAGCTGCGTGGTTGACAAATAAACCATTTGTTCATAGTTAGAGCTTCATTTTAATGTACACAAAAATACTAAGTGTTTTATTTGCATATGCGCCTTTTATTTGCCCAACTGCTTGAAATAATCAATTGCAAATATCTGAGAAATATCTAACAACTGCTATAAAAGGAAGCCACACAAAAATCCAAACGTTGGTCTCTGCAGCTAAAAGATTTGCAATTTAAAATAAATAATAAAAGATAATAACCGACACGAGCATCCTAGTAGGAAAAGCACTAACAGGAATACCCTTAACATATAAAATAAATAATAAATACAAATAATTAAATGATACACAAGCTTCTGAAAATTTGCTTGAAAGTTAGAATCAAGCCAAACCATGCCACGCCCACTAAATTTAAGCCATTTATTTATACATTGGGTCTGAATCTTAACCGGGGGAAATGCATTTGAACCGTGATTAAATATATTTACATTTTTTTATAATTAAAAATCCACAACGGAATTTCAATTTGAAGAAAATGATTTAATTTATTGAATGCCATTTCATTCAATCAATTTAAATTTTATTTTTTTGAAAATATGGTTGAAGATTTTGCTAATGGCTGCAGATAACTGCCGCTAGAGGCTGTCAAGTTAGTCAAGACAGCAACCAATGGAGCACCGGCGCCCTCTAGCGGCGCTTTAGACAACCAGGCGCTTGCGCTTAGCCTCTCACTGAGCAGAGAGAGCGGCAGCAAAAGCAAATGTCAAACTGTGATGCGAAGCAGCGGCCAAAGGAAAACATTGCGTAAACGCAAAGAGCACAAAATAAACAGATAAAGCAACCCCCAAAGCCCCCAACCAACCCCCAAATGCACTGTCAAACAAAAAAAAAAACAACTGCCAAAAAGTACTGCGAAATAATTGTATGCAGAATTAAGCAGGCAAAGCTTTCAAGCAAACTTGTGTTCTCTTTTAAAGCTGCCTATCGCAGCACAGAAACGCAAACAAAACCCCCCTCCCACGCACCTAGCCTAGACTTCAGCGGCGCTCTCTCAGTTTTGGGCTGCTGTGCGCGCAGCAATCTCAACGAGACGGGGGCGAAAAATCTCTAATAAGGATTCATGAAAAATTCATGGCTTGGCAGCGCAGGCAGCGTCCAGCAGCTCGTGAGTGAACGACAACACTTTGCCTATGCCACACGGAGCGAACAGCAGCGAATGCGAAACTCAGAATCGACTGGCTTTCCCCAATTGTGCAATAAATCGCAGCAAAGCGCTTGGAAAATTTCCGCAAATCTCCACAAAAATAAATAAAGAGAAATTGAGCAACGCGAGTGCAATTAATAAATACGAAAAAAATAATTCAAGAAATTCAAGCGAATTGAAAGCCGCAAGATATTCGCCTCGATTGTATAATTTCTGTGAAGGGGGGCGGCCAACGGCAGCGGCCTGGAGCAGCAGTGCACGAAAGCGAGCGTAAAGAGCAAACGAAATTGCCAAAAAAAAACAAAGAAAGTGAATTGAAAGGCAATCGAACACAGTGAAAATCGACTTTAAAGTGAGTTTTGTTGTTGCGTGTTTTCGGTATTTTTCGCTGAACTGCGTTGTACGGCAGCGAATGTGGACATAAAACGGAATCGCAGGAACTTGGACGCAAAAAGGAATATAACGAGAAATTGCCGCCGCTGCCGTTGCCGCCTGAAAGGCTGTGTGTGTGTGTGTGTGGGCGCGCGTGTGTGTGTACGATTAAAGAGAGAGAGAGAGAAAGCGGGGCAAAGAAAGAGGAAGGGGGCGCCTTATTTTGAAAGCTAAAAGAGAACGCGCGCAGCAAAGAGTAAACTCCAAAGAAAAAAGTTATTGTGGATCCCAAGTGGAACCCAACATTTGAAAACAAAGCATCCCAAACATAAATTACGAAATTTCATAAGTAAACACACGCGAATAGTTTGTTTAAAAAGAAAATGTTGTTTTAACACAAAGATAACGCAAAACATATCATGTAGTAAAGTAGGCCCAAAAGTTATCAGAAACTTTTACGACAAAAATTTAACAAAAACACAAGAAAGTTAATCTAAATGCTGTAGTCTAAGTAAAAAATCGTGCTAAATATCGCATACATATCAACGCTCTTTCAAAGAGTAAACGTAGCGTAATTATCAATTAAATTAAAATAAATTATAATATAAACAACTATACAAATAACTTTTTAAGTTTCAACTTTATAACTGAGAAGTCACACTTACGAGCCAAGCAATTTTTGTTAGCAATTTTACATCAAGCCAAAGATTATATACAAATATATACATACATATATATTTAAACAAAATATCACTAAACATATCAATGTGAGTTACAACTTGGAAAACAAAAGCCTAAGATCACAAAGCATATCAGCTTAGAAACTAACTTATGATGCCGGAAAACTTGTTTACTTTATAATAAATCCAACACGTGGACCAAATACAAAAAAAAAAAAAAAAACGAACAATACAAATACGAAAATAACTTAATTCTTTTAATTTCTACGGAAAATCATATCAGCTGAAAACAACAATATCAAAGTTAACGGTAAGTTTAATAATTATATATAAGTAAAGTTAAAAAAAAAAACAAGGAATGAATACATTTGATAACAGAAACAAAACTGTCTGTGGTTTGGTCACGGTTCGAAATATCTCGGCGTAAGGTTCGGTTCATAAACCTAGTTTTTCACATCAACGAACGGAGGTCTTGGTATGTTTCATGATTGAAAAATATTACATGTATAGGCAAATATTTTGTCGTTTTTATTTTGTTGAAAAATTTTTTTTTGATCATGTTTTCCGTTTTACTGAAATTAATCCAAATCATTTTAAAAAGAAAATGGTTTGGTTCAGTTTTACGTATGGATGAATATTTGAGAAACCGGCGAACCGGTTCTGTTCAAAACCAGTTTGCCTTATTTATTTTATTTTATTTTATTTTAAATTTATGACTGACAATAATTGAAGAACGGTTCCTCTCCTCAGTCAAAAATTAAACTTAACTAAAATCCATTTGATATATCTGTTTAATTCTCGAACCTATGATAAATGTTCCTGACAATTTTCATAAACTACTATTGAAATGAGAAATGTAATTATATATCCTTGTTTGACAACAAATGTTGATATATTCTTAAAAAATTGATATAAATATAATGTTGTCTAATATTGAGTTTTTTTTTAAAGAATTCGTTGCAATTTAAAATATCAATTATATTGTTTAAAAAATTTCAAAAAAAATGCATTATTTCTATAAAAATGAGATCACAGTTTTTTATTTGTAGTTGGCTATAAATACTCTCACTTTACTTGCACTTTACTTTGCAGTAAAGTTCGTTTTTTAACACACTTATAATATTGTTATAAATGTTATAAATATAACCAATATCTATTTGTGGAGTTCGATGCATAAGTTTCTTTGCTATCAATTTTCTAAGAGATATCATTTTTTGTAATTGTAAAAAATTCATAATTAGTTTAAAAAATACACAAGCTTAATTCACATATTTTATCATTCATCATTTATTAAAAACTATCTTTTTTGTCAAAAGGTATTTCATTATCTAATCCGGCTTAAATTGTGGTAAATTTTGTTACTAACAAGATTTAAATAATAAATTTAAAAAAATATATGACACAGTTTGGGCTACTTGCAATTATAAAAACCGTACTAACATTTATCATAAAAAACAATCTACAAATGTGTGCCCAGCATTTGCTAATTATAACAAGCATTTGAATAGAGTTAAGGTAAAATTGCAGGAGGTGGTGCCTAAAAGCATGCTACGAACAGGGCACAAAATCAATAAGAGAGCATGTGTGCATGTGTGTGTGTTGCGCGTGCTGTAGGTAAACAGCTAGAAAAACAACACACACACACACACATGCAGAAGTTGGGTAACTGTCGCACGGCGCGTGCTATTAAAATTTTCATTTTTATGATTATCGCCTGCGAAAATGGAAAACAATTGCGCGGGTTCACACGACGCTGAGCAGGGCCAGGTTTAGGAGCCAGTGAGCCAGAGTTGCCAGGTTGCCAAAGGCTTCAAAATGCGGCGTGTAGGATTGTGTGTGTGGCAATGTTTAACTTTGGCCATAAAATTACATTTAATTTTCAATTACTGCATTTGGCAATTGGGCGACAGCCACGCCCACAGTCCACACAAAGGCGACCCAATTGTAGAAGAAGGGCAGGCGAGTGCACAACAACAAAAAGTGAAGTGGGGGCGTGGCACAGCCACAATAGCTGCGGCATTAAAAATGTTTGCATAATGCTGACAAATTGTTGTTACTTTTGGCTATTAGCCGAGCCACTCTCTGAGCCACTTCTTTAAAGCCCATCTGCAGCTGGCTTCAATTTGCAGCAGCATAAAAAATTCACTACACTTTGGTGTTGGCAACTCCCGTTGCCTCAAGTCGTGGCAAGTCCAGCGGCAGTTGCCACACGACGCGAAGTGGCAGCAACAGCAGCAGCAGCTGTGCTTTTGGCTTTCTGGCTTTGGCCAGCGTCCGCTGCTTCTGGGCAGACCACTTTGGCCATCGTTTTTGTGTGCTGCATACTTTCAGGTGTCTTCTAATGACGCCAAAAATGCGCTTGGGGCAAAGCACAGGCGACTCCAAGCGCTGCGATGCGCTGCGAACTTTCCTCCAGCCACTTTGTGGGTGAAGGTAATTTTCCGCGTAGTCGCAATTTCATGCAAATTGTTTTTGTTGCCCACTTTGAAAGTAGAGCGCGTTTCTGTCGCCCTTCGCTCTCTTGCTTTTCCTTCAGCTTTTCTTTTTATTTTGCAAGTTGCGTGTGCGTTTTGCGGTGCATACTTTGTGGCGTTTTAAGAGGAGGCACAAATATGATGTCATCAGAAATAAGCTGAAACCTGTTTGAAATGCCGCAGGAAAAGTAATATTTTCACGTGCATGTTGTTCTTTGTTAATCTTCTTTTTCTTGATATTTTATGCTCTTTAAAAAAAACCTAACTCAAGTTTATTAATTCATTTTTCACCTATTTTTTTTGCTTATACTACACTATATTTATTTTCTGCAATTATTTAAATTATATTTTTATAAGATTAATGCTACTATTATATTATTTACGTACTTTTACGAATTTTATTTTATCCAAAGTTTGTTATTTATCCTATAAATAAAAGTTTATGGTTATCCTCGTTTTATTTGATTGTTTTCCTATATTATTTATTTATGATGTTTGTTTTTGTTTTTGTTTTGTTGTTTATTTTGCCAGTCAATAGCTGTATAGTAATTTCTGTCATCATTTTTGCTGTTTTCATTTTCTTAAGCATTTTCAATGCTTTGGCCAAAATAAGTAAGAAGCGTTTAAATATATATAAATCTAAAATCATTTTTAGCATCTATATAATTGACAAAGCCACGGCTATAAGAAAAGTAAATTAAAAATTGTCAGTAACAATTTTGTTTTTAAAAGGAACTTTTCGTTAAAATTATTTTTATTTATTATATTAAATTTTAATTATTTCAAATAGGAACTGTGAGTGTTTCATGATTATGATTCTTTATCCTTTATAATGGGAAGGTAGCACTATTTCCAGTGACAGAATTTTTCCACAATTTGGAATATATTCTGAATATTTTCAAATACACAGCTAATTTTGTATTTTTTTTTTTATTTAAGTTGAGATTGAGTATTAAAGCATTGAGAATTCTCCTTAAAATTTAAGCACAGTCTTTAAACTATATATACATTGTTCTCATTATAAATTTATATGGTTGATGAGAAACAACATACCAAATTAGCTGGCTAAATCTTTTTAAGACCTGAGTTCATAGTTATTTTAACTCGTCTTTGAAAGCTTAAGTTGAATTTATATAGATATGTCTACCCCATAAGGCCAAACGAAACCGAGTTCGGCTTGTCACATTTGCTCAACTTAATTGCGAATTTATAAATGCATTTTTAATGGCCTATCAACAGAGTTAGATTATAAGTTAACAGCAGGTGTTCACACATGAATTCTATATTTATGCAATGTCCAAATTAATACCTGTACTTGAGTCTCCACGTTCCTTTCGTCCGGCTTTGTTTACTGCTTAATGCGCTTTGCGAAGCCCCACAGCTGTCCACATCATTATTATTATTATAATTATTATTCCGCCCCCCAAACAGCTGTTGGTTTATGTGTAAAACTTTTCAGAGCCTTAAAGTTTGATGTGGGGCTTGCATTAAAAATTAAGTTAAATGCGACAATTAAAAATTGGTTCCAGTTATGGGAAGGACAACAGCCTGGTCAGGAGCTGGCGAACATGTCGAACGCTTCGGCTGTGGAAATAAACAACGCACGTCACAACGCAGCTGTCAATCAGCAGTCAGTCTGTCACTCAGTCAGTCAGTCAGTCAGTCAATCAATTTGCGCGCACATGTAGTTGTCGTTTCTTAAATATTTTATAATGTGGTCCTTGGCATATCAGTGTGTCCGTATGCAAACACACATCCGTACGTTTGTGTACGCTTAGTTAGCCTTGCCGCCGCATATCCTCGCATATCCTTATTCCGTATACATGTCGCACAAGAGCCGCTTACCCTCACTAAGTGACAATTATTTTGGGGTAGGTGTCTCTCTCTCGCTGTCTTTGTCGTTTGTCGCTGCCTTGCCCGTGTGCCCGAATTTTACCTTTGCCGAACTGACATTAAGTGTAATTTTTTGTTGGCAGCAAACATTTCATGAATTAAAAATGAGTCGGCGTCTTGTAAGCGAGTGTGTGTGTGTGTGTGTGCGTATGTAGTTTATGGGGGTGGCTGGGATAAAGTGCGTTCGCTGCGTGGCTGTCGCCGCTGGCAGTTAGTCATTCCCATGCCTCATGCCATGTGGCTAAAAACGTTGCAGTCGGGTGTAACCGACGGCGCAAGACGCGTTCACGGTACAACAACAGCTTAAAATTAAAGTGAAAACTGTCTTAACCATGATAGATATATTGGGAAAATGTGCAATTTGTGGCGGCGTTAGTGGGCGTGTCCGAAAGTTTTTCTGCTCAATCTTTAGAGCAGGACATTAGTCTATCAATTGTCTGACATATCGATTTGACAGAACATTTTATTGTGATTTTTGGTGGATGTCATCAGTAATCTGTGTGCAATATTTGATATACCTAGCCTTAAAATTACGGGAGATCTATAGATTCAATGGAATAGCCCCAATGGGTGCCAACAAATCTTCGAACTTTATTTGCTTACCACGAATATTTTGATATACACAAGTGCATATAAATATTACAGTGTCTAGCTTCAAATGCGGACAGACGAACGGACAACAAGAAGGATATTTCAATATACCCAATATACTTCTTTCACTTCGGGAACGAGTATAAAACACCAAAAAAATGAAATGTTATGCTGCGTCATTGTCACACGGCTGACGTGGGCGTGGCGCACAACCTACATATATACAGGCAGTTAGGCGCTTTCAGGGCCCGTCGCCGTTCGCCATGTCATCTAATGTAATGAAGCATACCACGGATAAAGAGAGCAAGAGAGAGAGAGAGAGAGAGAGGGGGCGAGCAAAGAGAAATGTTTAGACACGCTGCGTTTTACTTTTATTAACAAACACATTTTGTATGCCAGCGAGGTGCTGCTTCGCATACATATATATGTACATATATTTATATGTATGTCTCTACTTGAGCTTATCTGAATATATAAATATATATATATATTTTATATGTCAGTCGAGTTGCTCAAATCGCAGGACATTTAAATGATTGCCGCCGGGGCCAGAAGGAGGCTAAAGCTAATTGAATTCATGATGTTTCAAGAACGGGGCCCCCTAAAGTATGCCACAAAAAATGTAAAAAATGGAGTTGCGGCATTTGCCTGACGTGATTTGTCAAAACTCATTTGCGAACAGATAAATTGGTAACTTTTTTAAATTTAACTTAACTTATTAGGGCAGTACATTTATATCTTTGTAAATATCTGTATATTTAAATTTCTATAGATATAGTAAAAACGTGGGTACCTCCGTTTAAATGTTAGAGTAACCAAATTATTGCAAATTATAGATAACCTAATAATCGACTTATTATTGAATAAATAAATTGAAATAATTATTTCTGTCAAAAAATTAAAACAAAGAAAACTGATTTTTAGTGTTAATATTGACTTATTGAATAAATTGAAAATAATTTGTATATGAAAAAACTATTACAATAACAAGGAAAAAAACGTTTAGTATCAAGTACGAATAGATGTCAAATTTTTGGCAGCCCGTTCTAAATTTTTTGATTTCATTTCATTTCACTCAAATGTAACTTGAGCTCAACTTAAGTAAAGGATGCTCAAAGTGTCTGCTGAGCGTATCCCTTTATCGGTTTATCAGGCGATCTAAATGCCTTAATCGCAGCTGCAATTGGATGTGCCATAGCTTGTGCCGTCAAACGTGCTCAAAGTGAATTTTGCCCCAGTCTCAGTTGCTGCTTCTCTGACTCCCCCTCTCCTATTCGTATTCACATCCCGATTCGCATTCGAATTTCAGCACTTGTGCATTTCTATTGCTCCCCCGAGCTGCAGTCGATCCGAGTCGAATCGAATCGAATCGAGTCTCCCTTTCGCCTGTGTTTCTGTTTGCATTCAATTTGGTATTGACTGATTTGTAATTTAAGATAAGCAAATGGAGCGTTGCAGTCGCACCGAGCGCCGAGCAACTCAGCAACTCAGCAACGAAAAGTAGCGCAAATGTTTTGTCAATATTTGCCAGGCAGTTGTCTAGGGCGGAGCTGGGCGGGGCGACCCAAACCTAAGGCAGCTGCGTCAGGGTAGGGGCATTCCGCGGCAGCTTTAAGCTGAAATATAATGAAAAAATAATATAAACGATTGTCGACCTTTATATGCCCTTGAAAACATTTATTTATATTATTATATTATTTATTATTGGGAGTTGTGCAGTTAGGAGAATGAAAATTCAGTTTGTTTAAAATAATTTATTTCAAAATATTCAAATATTCGTGTAGCTGTGCATTTTTCGGATTGTTGTATTCTTAATAATTATAAATATCATATTTTTAGCAGTTTTTTGTTTTTGTTGATCTCATTCGTATTTGTATTTTTTTTTTTAATTGGATTAAAAAATAAGTACAGTAACGTTAAAAATATTAGCCAAACTCTGTTGAAAAAGTTTGTCAAAGAAGAATATTACTCTTTTGATCTGCAAAGTTTTCTAAATGGATTTCTCCGAAATGGTGTCAGGTGTAATGAATATTTAACTGGCTGGGTCGCGAACAAACAAAAGCGAAAAGCACCAAAAATGAGTTATTTTATTAGTTATTTCAAGGTGGATGATCCTAAGGTTAGAATAATTTGTTAGTATTTATTTAATTTAAATTCAAAATGTGCACGGATTGTACGATATTAAATAATAAGAATAAATAAGGTTTCCATATAATAATCATACGTTCCTGAAAAGAGTTAAATGAACTTTAATACTGGATAAAAAATAAAATAAAAACATATCTAAAATAATGAATAATGTAACCGTTAGTTTGATTAGTTAAATAAGCCATTCTGTCATTTAGATAAATATACGACAAGAATCTAGGTTCGGTCCGGACTAGTTTAAGCATAAAGTTTTGTCATAGCCGAAGGACAGATTTAAAACATTAGGTTAATAGTAACAAAAATAATATATAAAATACAAAATTTGACATTTATGTAAAAACTGACAGACATTGTGGTTAGGAACATCATATTTTATATACACATAATGCTTGTTTGGGATGATAAATGCTTTGCGCTGTTCATGTCATATTTGAAATACCCTCATCAAGGGTATAAGAACAGAGGCAAGAGTACTTTGTCGAAGTGCTTCCACGTAACTTTCTCAGTCTCCAACTCAGCTGCCGCTGTCTCTGATTGATTTCATTGTTCATTTTGCTTGCTGCCGTTGCCGCAATTCGCATATTTCAGTTGGGAATTCCGATTCTTTTGCATTGTTTGCCTCGGCGATGTCGGCATACGATTTTAATGAGATTATCGCAGCGTTAAGTGGCCGGACTAACAATTGGAACGCACAGCGCTTTTCCATAAGTTAGCAGTTAACTCATGAATGGAGCCAGTACTTTATAAAGCGCTCGCTTTTTTCGTTTGCCCACGAGTTGGCAACAATCTGTGCAGACGCATTGTTGAGGCTGTGGCCAAAATCTGTGTCAAGTTGACATTTTGACTAATTTAAGCATAAAACCAGGACGAACACGCCAGAGATGGCGACTGAAACAAAGAGAGAGGGAGGGGCGAAGGACGGCGAAGAGCTGAGCAAAATAATAAAATGCTGGCGGAGAAAAACATAGCGCAACAGAACGCACAAAAGTATGCTACAGTTCTTAGCAGCAGAGCCACAAGACGAGAAGCGCGCACACACACTCACACACACATAATTACATACATATATATGCCCTGTGGCTGCGGCGCATATTGTGCAACTTTATGTAGCATACTTCGAAGCGCATGTTAAAAAGCTGTCGCAGCTAGCAACTTTTCTTACTTAGCTAAGCGTATATGAGCGCGTGTGTGTGTGTGTGAGTAGCATTTGCTTAACTGCGCCACATTTTACGGCATTAACCCAAATTAGCTCTTAACATAAAACTCATTTGCAATTGGGTTCTTTTTTGTTTGTTGGCCAGTCCCCTTTGTACCTCCGCCCTCTTCGCACACTCTTGTACATTCCAACAAGTTTAATACGAACCCCTTGGCTTGCCAGCCTCAACCCTTGTTTGATACCCCACCAAACTCCCCCCTTTGGAGACAAACATGTGGCAGGACAACGCTTGTTTGCACTTTGCTCAAGGAGCGAGCATTAATCAAATGATTTTTTGATTATCATGCAAGTGAATTAATTATGCTGGGGACAAGTTAACCACAAAACTCCATAAAAACCCCAAACGCCCCCAGCTAGTGTCAGCCCTGGCCTGGAGTAACTATCCCAGTGCTGGAAATTACTGGCAATATATTTTATTGATGACTGTCGCTCTCTTTGTCCTTGGATTCATTGACGAACTGACTGCCTGACTGCCCCTGCCCCTGCCAGGCGAAAGGTTAAAGTTGAGGCTCCATTGTTTGTATTTTTAACGCCGGAGCCGAATTCACTTTGACGTAATTCCCTATTTCACTCCGCTTTGCTTCTCCCAACACCCGCTTAGTAACGCCCTTCGCAGAGCTTGTATAATAATTAATATAGTTTTTTTATGACTATTTCATCAGTTGTTGTACTTTGCCTCGTTAGATCCTAGTCAAAGGACATACATTGAGAAACCATTTGGTATACAATATGCTAGCAATCAGATCGAATTTTATTACTATTCCGAGCATACATTAAATTACTTGTGATTAAATGACACTTGCCTTAAATATAATTTGGTGATTGCGGTGTGTCCAGAAGTAAGCAGAGTTTTGGAAGCAGTGACTAAATAGCTTAAGGAAACTTTCTTAAATTTCAAAATCTGACAAAGGAAATGTTTTATCAAACATTGAGTATTAGGGATGTGTGTTATGACATTAAAATATGAAGTGTACACTCAACAATTTCAATGCTGCTTTAATCAATGCAACAATTTCATTGCTGCTTTAATCAATGCACATAAAACAATTCAATTCAACAATCCACTCGTTTTTAAATAAATAATTAGAAAATTTGTTCTACAAAAAAATATAACAAAATCGTTCAGTATATTAATAACTCCATAATTTTTAATCCTATTTGAAAATCATACTAAAAATTTAAATCTTAGTTATTTTATGTTTGTAATTGTTGTAATATGTACATTAAATATATAATAAATAAAAGTTTTTAAAGTATATATTTTAAATTATTAGTACCTGTTATATTCATATTCATACCTATAATATTTTTTCAAATTCCAACGGAATTCGTGTTCAGTTCTGTGGAGGTAGGAATTGTTCTTACTCCCAACTTTGTAAAAATTTTAGATTCCCAGAGCTCATAAAGTTCCCTCTCTCTTTTTCTGTATCTCTCTTTTACTCTCTCTTCACAAAAGTCATATCAAAAAGCAGTCGACTGCCAGATTAATCTATATTTTCTTGGTGTTCATTTAAGCCAGTGTCGTTGGGTCGTTCGTCAAGGAGGGTATAAAAACTTCCACGTGGTAGAAAATTGCTCACCTTTTGTATTATTTTTTATGTAAATTATCGACCGCATTTCATGCGACGTCGTGGGATGCAGGACGAGGCCTGTCACGCAGGCGACGTCGTTTGCCGGCCGCCTTTGGGGGCGGTAAGTGGTTAATTCTACTTGCCCGCTGGCCATTTGTGGGCCAGACTGAGACTCAGACTCGGACTCGGACTCGGCTCGGACTCGGGCGGGGGGCACCGACTCAGGCCCAGTTCGGTTACAGTCGCAAGGATACGGACAAACACATATATATATATTCTCATGCGTGCCATTACCTCGCAGGACATGCGACTGTGCCTGTCGCTTTGTGTGTGTGTGTGTGCGTGTGCGAGTGTATATCTGTCTGTGCGGTCACGTATTCATTATCATTATCTTAATGAAGCGTTATGTAAGGTGCATTATAATTATGGATTTTCTCGCCGGTCGAACTAATGAAGAACTCTTAGTGCCCGGGCCTCCTTGTGCCTCCGAGTCAATAAAATAAAAGTCATTAAGTGGGCATTACGTGGCCACCAGATGGGCCTGTGATTTACCAGCGCACACACACGATATATATCCTGCCTCGATGCGTCTTCAATTCCGTCAATAAAATGTCGGCATATTACAGGTTATTACAGAAACCAGTTCGTTAGCTCTTTCCTTCTCGCTCCGTCTCGTTCGGCCCGGCCTATAAAATGCACATGTCCTGTCGTCAGCATGTGCGACAATGCGTATATCCTTGTGAACAGATTTTGCCAGCGCATTTGGTGAACAATTAAAATTAAAAATTCATACGCATTGCCAACTTTGCACAGGACAACATGCAAAATGTTTGACAAGCCTGACACAAAATACAACACACAGATACATGGAAAACCGAGTAAGAGTGCTTTAGTCGCGTGTGAACGACTACCAGATACGCTGTACATACACAAAACCTTGCTCAGCGAAACATTGTCTTTAAATCGAGGTTTATCTATTTTTTATATTTTTATTTAAATAAAGACAAATATAATTCACAAGTGTCCTAAAAGCTGGAGACTTGTGAACAGACGGATTAAGCCAAAAAAAATTCAACTTATCCTCCCAATCAAGAATATAAATACTCTATAGATCTCATAAAATCAAACAGAGATTCACACCTAACCAATATACTCATTTTCAACAGGTGCAGGGCATAAAAACGGGCAAACGCATATGAATTTATTCCTCTTGTTGAGTGCATTTTGGTATTCCATTTAAATTTTTAATAATTTTCAAAATTGATGAGTGACAGACAGTCAGTCGGGCAGTCGGGCAGGCAGACAGACGGACAGACAGAGGCCAACTCGGTTTGCGAAGAAAAGCTGGACTCTTGGCATGTTTTCCCATTTGATTTATTATGATATCTGTGGGCGGGGGAGCGGGCGGGTTGGGGGCCAGCATGTCCTGCAAGAGACTCGCAAGGATAAATAAATTTGATTTGCTTTCAAGTCGAAGCGAACGAAATCTCAATGGGCAGCTCAAGCAGTGAGTTCAATTTTCGAAAATTCTGTTTTGTTGTTGAAAATACAAATAATTTAAATAATTTATGGCACAAGGACATGCGCCTGTTCCCTCAGCCTGTCAGCAATTTCCGTTATACGCTTTGTCAATCTCAAGTTATGCTAGAGCGTGGGAGTGCGGGGGACTGGGGGCTGTTCTGGCAACTGACAACTGGCAGAGACGGGCTCTGGCTCAGGCTCCGTCTCAGCCTTAGCCTCAGCTCAGCTGTCAATCATAGTTTGGAGCGACAACTTTGCCCTGTCGCGCAGATCCTTTAAGTGCTGGCAAATGGCAAACGGGTTGAAGGACAGCGGGCGGTCCCACGCCCGGCTTTATGGAAATTCACGTGCGCGTTGTGCGCACCTCTTTTTTGTTGTTGCCTAATGAAAATTCAATTCGATTGGCAATCGCTTAAACTGAATTTGATTTTCACTTTGAAGTTGGCCGGGTCCTGCATTCGACAGGCTACCGTCGACAATCGACGAGGCCCACAACTGTTTGTTTATCCATTGTAATTTATGCAATTAGCTCGATTAACAGGTTACGGCCCAGGACAACAGCCGTTGGCCCTGTCAATTTGCATAGGCCAAGGCGAATGGGTTCATCGGACAACAGGCCAGCGCCATAAGATCGATATCATCATCATAATCAACTGAATTGTGGGCACTGTAGCCATTATTTTAATTAAATCTACTGGCCAAGTGATTATTTTAAAACAACTTGTGCTCTGCTAAATACCTCGCCCTTTTGTGCGCATTGAAAGTGAGTTAAGTGTGTGTGTTAAAGTGATGCGAATGTATGCAAAAGGCTAAAGGATACAGTATGCATATCCTAAAAAAGTATACACAAGAATACATAAATATCAGGAAGAAAAGTTATTAAGTTAAAGTATATTTCTTCTTTTTTACTATTATTGAATTACTATTTACTATTTACTATTATTTGAATGTAAAATTTTTTATTTATTTTTTAATAGTCTTATTATTTGAATTACAATTTATTTTATTTATTAAATGAACAGAAAATTGTGTTCTTAAATCAAACATAGATTTTGTCAAAATTAACCCAATATCTCAACTTTAACTTAAGAACAAAGTATATTTATTTTATAAATGGTTAATGCCAGATATAAATACGGTATTTACTATAGAACATCATGTAATAGTTCAATTTTTGCGTAACAATTACTGTTCACTTTTAAGGAAATTCTAGAATAAACTGTACGAGAAATTATAAAAATATATTTTTTTCTGTAGACAGAGTCTTGAAAATTACATGAACTATAAGTCCTTAAATTATTATTAGCATTCACATACCGAGTACATTTAATTTTTGTACTACGAAAGGTATGTTCTGCAATTTAAAGCTGAATACAGGGTATCTAATAGACAACTTTTGAACGACCAGTGACGTTCAACTCGTTTGTTGTCGTCATGGCAACAGTCTTAACGATTTTTTGTTGGCCTGGCCAAAACAAGTTGGCCGCAACGCAGGCTGACGAGGGCTAGCGCTGCTGGCTCGAGCTCGAGGACTCGCTGGCGGGCTGGCTGGCGGCTGGCGGCTGGCGGCTCGTTGTTAGCACGAAGGACTTGCGGCTGGGCACGCAAAAATTCCACGACATTGCTAGGATACGCGCTCGCGCTGGGGCCCAAACAATAACACGCGTTGCTGTGGCACGACAGTTGGCAATTGGACGCAGTGGCAAATGGCAGCAGTGGCCGTGGCGAGTGTTATGTAAAACTATGAGAATACCAATAAAATACCAGCCAAATACCGACACCCAAATCCAAACGCATTATAAACACAATGGTGACGTAATACACAGCAAATGACTATGGCAACATGTCATTGGGCCAAAAGATATACAAAATCAAAAATTATACGCAGAAATTTTGCCATCAGCTCGCCAGAAGGTTGCGCAAGGATGCGCATCTAGCTGCACGATTTGACTAAGTGAAAACCCGAAAAAAAAAAAATATATATATATATATAAAAAACCAGAACAAAAAGAAAATCTAAAGAAAACGCTAAAAGGAAAAGAAAAAAGCTCGGCAAATTTCATAAAACATTCAGCGAGCATAGTGGGCAAAAGCTGCAAAATTAAGTAAATAACATTTGCATTTCAGTGGAAGCAGCAGATAAAAACGTAGCAAAAAAATATATATATTACATATGTATGTATATGTATAAAACGTAAAGTGAAACGACATTTCGTGTGCGCTGGTACAACGCGGCGTATACGTGGCTTATTGACGCGTCGCCTGGCAACGCGTTGTGTGGCCAAACAAACACTCGGCGTAAGTAAAAATATGGTACGAGTATATAGCCAGCATATAATTATAGACAGCCCCCAGGACATGGACGTGGACACGGCGTACCTGCCTAGCTACTATACTATGTACATACTGTATGGCGTATATATATATATATGCCTCAGGGGCTGCTCTGGGGGTGGCGGCGGGGGAGGGGCGACACTGGCAACAATTTACTCGATTTGTTTAATCGATTTTTACTGGCAGGCGTTGGCTTGGCTTATGAGCTGGCTTGTGGGCGGAGGGGGGTCAGGTTGGTGGAGCTGGTTTTCCAAATTGCCTTTATTATAGATAAATATGGGCGATTTAGTGCCGCACGCAACTTCCACTCGGCCACTTGCTGCAAAGCCAACATCAACACCAACACCAACACCAAAGCCCGCGAGTCCAGCGAAGCGTCATAAACCATGCGCCGCTGGCTCTCAGATTTATAGGCGCCGCGCTCTCGACTATTAATAATAATAATAAAACAAAAACAAAAAAATACTGAAAAAGACGCCGAAGCAGTAACAAATTAACATAATTGCCTGACTGCTGCCTTTTGCATTAACCCCGCTGTCTGGAGGGGCTCATCATGGCCCGCTTACGGTACTTTGCAAAACTTGCGCTTCATTTTCAACAGTTAGACGGACTTTAAAAACTTTACCGGCTACAAAATGGCAAAAAAATTTCAATCCTAAAAAATTTCAGACTCAAAGTTATTATGCAGCATTTTACATAAGCTCTTTAACAACAGCAGATGAGATACTCTTGCAGAGGGGATTCTTATGAAGAGCAATTGCATTAGTCCCGCACAGCTTTTTAATTTCTTTTACAATTACTTGAGCTATTAAAATTTCTACCTTTCAAAATATGCAATTCACATTACACTTCAAAATTTTTTGAAAAAAATCACATTTGATAAATTTTTCCTATTATTATGTCTACTTAAGGTATTCTCAAACTTTTAAAAATATGTAATTACTTTTTTAATTACTTAAGTATTTAAAATTTTAATATAGTATAATTTCTTATATAATACAAATTTCTCCCTCGATACATTTAATAAGGTATGTTGTAAATTTAATATTAATAACTGATTTGTTTTTAATTTTATTATCAGTCTGACAAATTTTTGTATTTAGGTAATTAATTACTAATTTAATAAAGTCTTTGCAATAACTGCAATAACTTGCAATAACCGAGTCAATTAATGGTGCTTAAGTAAATTTGTATTTCTTGCACAAAGTTATTAACAATTTAAATAAACGTAAGAAATTTAATCCACTTGGATAGTTTACTTATGCGCCCAAAAAAGCAACCTTAACTAACCGGTTAGGTTAAAGTTCTGTTTTTAATTGGACTTTCCATCATATTTATGGCGCCCTGTATTCAATTGCTCGTAACAAGTATTTTATTACAGCCCATATACCCCATTTGCACTTGAGGCATGAGCTCAGGCTACGAAAAGGGCAGCGGAACGCAATGCAAGTTTTCAGTGTGCGTTCTTCTGCCACGCCCACCGCCCCCCAACCCCGCTGCCTCTTATTCCTGACCACTCGACTTGGACTGAAACTGCAGCTGTTGTTGCTGCTGTGGCTGTTGTTATTGTTTGCTGGAGAAAAGTGCAAAAACATTTTGCCTGTGCTCTTCATGGTCTGTCAATTAACACGCCTTTTGCATTTATTCAATACAAATCGGGTGGCGGCTCGGCGGGGGGCGAGTTCGAGGAATGAACCAGCAGCGCACCTGTATATAAAATTAGTTTTTCAAGAATGGTCATCTCGGTAACGAACGAGCTGAGTCCATGTACAGTGAACGCTATATGCACGGACAGCTCTTGTGGAAGTAAATTTCCGTTTAGACAGTCAGAATAATTTGTAGTGGCACTTTTTTTGCCCTTTCAAAATATATACCGTTTGCTTATTAAAAATTTTAAACAGTTTTTTGTACGTTTTCCTCGAACGGACACACAACATTTTCCAATGAAAATAATTGTACAAAAACTGTAACTCAAATGTAAAATGGAAGCTCGAAAGCTTAGACTTTTAAGCAATAGCTTTTAACATTCAAACAATATTTAAATAGATCAAAAAACACATACAAACAAATTTGTGCGAAAATTTGTATAAAAAACATTTTGTAAGTTTTTGGTATTTCATAGACATAGCTTTTGTATGGAGCTTTCACTGTGCATAGGCACTCCATTTTCTCTGTGCTCAGTTCATTACACATTGCAAATCCTTGAAATGCGTCCAGGAGCAGCAGCCATTTTCATAAAAGTAAACGAAAAATGTAAAATGGGGAAAAGTGAAAAATGCCTGCAAGGAAATGTTGCACAGATGGCCGAACAGGTTGTGCGAGATCTTTGTATATATTTTAAAACACAGTCATGAGGGGCTGTCTGTGTGTGTGTGTGCTGGGCTTAAAGTGCTTTAGCTGGGCCTAAAAGACTACGAGCCTGGCAACGTTTGTCGAAATTGCAGCGCACAAAAACGGCACGTAGCTATCTTTAGCTGTGTGTGTGTGAGTGTGTGTGCGAGTGTGCGCATGCAGAAGTAGACATGTTATAGAGTTGCACATATAAATCGAGTGTGCGGCAGCAGCAGAGTCTCTTGCAGCAGTCTCTCACAATGTGATGTGCATTTTATGTGGGGCCCGGGCGCCAAAATTGGGCGGCACAGAAGGCTTAAACAAGCTGCCAGCTATTAGCCATGCAACTAGCAAACGTGTGTGAGAGGGTGAGGGGAGTGGGGGGGGGGCAAGTAGGCAGACAGGCTGGAGCAGCAATTTCCTTTCAACAGCAAAGGGAAAACGAAATACGGAATACGAAATTCGGAATACGACTTATATATATATATATATATATATATACATATGTATATATACATATATACAATACACAGTACACGTATTCGCGCTTGCAGTGGAGCAAGTGAAAGACACTACTAGACTACTACTCTAGATTTCGTGACTTCTGGCTGAAGACTTCAATTTGTGGCACAAATGCATACATATCCACATATCTTTATATGTACTTGGGTCTGTCTTGCTGCCTCCGTCTGTCTGTCTCTGGGTGCCACGTGCAATCAGCGTGGAGTTCGACTTGGAGTGGCAGCAGGGACAACGTTGCCTGGGCAATCCCGGCAACGGGATGACAGCCAGCCAGCTCCCGGAATTGGTAGCCAAACAAATTGGGTCAAAGTTCAAATGTGATAAAAATCAACATGAAAATGCAGCTGCAAAAAGCTGAAGAAGCCCGACCAGAAGTGCACTCGCTCAATGCTTGGCTGACTGCCTGCCCGCCCGGAACCCTGCCTCTCTCATGCCCTTCGCCCCCAACACCCCTCCTCTTTTTTATTGCTTTGCAAAACTTAAACATTTCCATTTTAATTGACAGCCTGTCGATGATGTTGGCTCACAGCTCGAATGTTGGCCAGCACTCGAGTTTATTGTGCCTCTGCCCAGGAATATTGCTGCAAATTATGGAAAGCTTTTTTTCGTTTCTCATATTGTATTTTTTTTTTTTTTTTTTTTGATCTCAACTTTTGGGGCTTGAGAGGATTCAGAAAAATATGCTGAGAAAACTTAAAATAGCTGCAAATCGCAAAAGGATTGCACTGCTTATCGGTAAACCCTTCTTCCCCCTCGAAGTGTAAATATATACAAAGATACCACAAATGTGTGTTTCACAACATCGCAGTTAAGGCTTTTCTCTGGCAATTTAACATGTGCTTGCCTAGGAGTTGAACTGAAGAACAATATAAAGATAAAAATTTCATACCAGAGCGACTAATCAATCTGTTAATGGTGATTCAGAATAACTTTTTCTTGATTCAAAAACCTTTCTTAATTGTTTACACTATGAAATGACCTTGGGGTCCTCTTCTGCTTTTGCAAGACTTTAGATAATACTTTCGCTTTACTTTTTATTATTTAAGCTATTTTATAAACTTTCTATATTTTTCACAACTATATTTAAATAAATAAAAACTTCCATTTTTATGTTCATTAAATCGCTAAAAGGTGAATATTTACCACAATATAAAGGTTAGAGTCACCAAATTATGTGGATTGCTGGTGAACTTCCTCAAAGATTGTGACCTTGATGTCCCGGCCACGCCCACTAGAACGCCCCCAGCGGAAATGGCTCTATCTCACAGTTTTTGAACTAAAGGCTCCACATTTAGAATATATGTTACAGGAAAGCTCCGCAAAAATCTCAGAAAAACATTATTGTCAATTTCAGCATGACTTTTGACAAAAAATTTGAACCCCTCAGAATCGGTTTTGATGTTGTTTTTATACCCTAAACACATTGAAAATGGGTAAATCAGGGTATAATGGTTTTGTGCAAATGTGTGTAACAGGCAGAAGGAAGCAACTCCGACCACATAAAGTATATATATTCTTAATCAGCATCACTAGCCGAGTCGATGTGCGTCTGTATAGAAAGCTGAACTTGGCCTTTTTATCTTCGTGTATACCATACGCTGGATTCCTCCTCCCGTTCGCCCCATATATTCAAAAATTTCACAAATGTACAATAATCGATTTTAATGCTCTTGTTAACTGAAAATTTCATTAAGATCATATTTTTAGTTTAGAAGTTATGCATTTAGTGCATTTAGTTTTTATATTGGGATCCAAGCGCAGCAGCTTTACATATGTGTGTGTACATGTGAATTTGTGTATGTGTGTATGAATGCAAGGGGACTGAAATGTATGAAAACACAGGGTTCAGGGAATCATCCAGTCGGGTTCTTCCGACTGGAGCCTCCTCACTTGTTTTATACAAAGTGTGATACAGCATCGATTAAAAATATAAATTTGCATTTCTAAATTAAAAAAAAAAACATTTTTTGAAAATGAGTAATTTGTTTCGCCGTCATTGAAGCTAGAGACTTCGAACTTGAAATACTATAAAAATTCTATACTTTTCCCAGATAACAATAATACCTACTGTGTACTGTCAACGAGTATTACGCAGTCGGTTACGTCCGACTGTAACGTTCTTACCTGTTTTTTTTTTTATTAATTTGAACCATTTGTCACTGATTGATTTGTTATTTATTATAAAATTTAATTCATTTATGAAATGTATATACAAATTAGTTTATTAACTATCCATGATAAATAAGTTTGAGTTATGCACACTTATGAACAAATTTAATTTAATTTAATTATAAATAACTGTCAGTGCTTAATTTGTTCACTTTACGTTTGATGCAATTTAATAAACGGTTTTAATTGAATTAAGCGTATCTCACGAATAGCCCAGACACCCTCCTACCACAAGCAGTCAAAGTGAAATGCACAGAAAAAAAATCTTAGCAAAAAAGTTTTAGCAGAAATGGGGCCTAACGAAACCTCCCAATTTTGCTGCTCCCTTTCCAAGAATGTAAAAAAAACAATATAATTGCTGGTTAATTATATTATATTTTTAATTTGTTTTTAATTTGCTTTGTAATGCAATATTTATATCTATAATTTAAACAATTATATATTATTAAACTATTACATTATATGTTTAATGTATTTTGTAATGCGATATTTAAATCTATTAATTAAACTATTAGATATTATTACAAAATTGCATTATGTTTTGAATTTGTTTTGTAATCCGATATTTATATATATATTTTAAAGTTAGACTGGCTCCAATTCTTGTTTTTAGATGTTTCTCCCCTCGACTTATTTTATCTCAAGCTTATCGAAATGGCTTTTATATTGTTGGGGACCGAGTTTTTTTCCACAGCAATAAAAATCAATTGCCAACGACAGCTTTACTTATTCCATGAGATGCCACTTTGCATAGTGCACCGCACAATGCCCCCAAACACCGTTATTCCCCCCTTGTCCATATCACCTTTTGTTGTTTGTTTGTTGTTGTTCGGAATTTTGTACATTGCCAGCGTTGTGCGACAAAATTGGCTTAGAAAATTGAGCCTCCACTTCAGCAACAACTGTTGCGGGTTGGGGTTGAGTGGGCACTCCCCGAGGTGGCCGTGCTTTAAAATGCAACTCTGTGCCTGGCACTATGGCGGATTTCATTAAAGATTTACACAACATATGCTAAATTTTGCACAGTGTAACAAACAACAAACGTGGCAAAAAGCAAAATGACCGAGTGTAAAAATGACATTGTTTTGCCGAGGGGCAGTGCGAGGGGGGGGGGGCTGGGGGCTGGGTAGGTATTGTACTCGGCTCTATTCAGCTGGGGGCTCTTTGCTGTGGCGCTGTAATAAAATTAGTTACTAGCGAGTTGTTGTTGTTGCTTTTTTCTTTTTGCTGGGCCAGCGACAAGCGGCAGTTGAGCCTTTGCATAAATGCAGTTGGCAGCACCAAAGGAATTTAGGAGTGCCGAAACGAAATTTACAACAATGCAGCAAGAGGAAGAACACAACAAGTTGAGGCAGTGCAAGGAGTGGGCGTCGGGGAGGGGCGGAGGTGCAACAAGCGCACAAAATGAGCGCTGTGGCTGCCTGGGACACAAAAAAGGCAAATTGATTTGATGGTCAGGTGTTCAGGTGGGGCCAGGGGGGTTTGGGGTTTGAGGCGGACTTAGCAGCTGCTAATTGCCACAGTAATTTACCAAAGAGCAGCCGGACAATGGCAACCGGAATTGCTGCAATTAGTTGGCACACACGTAAAAAGCAAAAATAACTCGAGGAAATTTAAAGCTGAGCGAAGCCAAAACTCGCGCTGCAGCAAGCACATACAAAATTAATCAAATTGGTTGTGTGGGGGAAGGGTATTTGCTGCTGCAGTGAAAATCAAAGATAAATTGAATTGAATTGCAAGAAAAGCGCATTTTGCAATTGCATGGAAACAAAACTAAAAGCTAAAAGGCAGCGAGCAGTTGCTCGGCAGCTTCGGGCCAGTTTTTCCGGGGCAAAGAGTGTGCCGAAAAGGGTCGAGCGCATCTGCTTCTCGACTCTGAAACACACTCGCAAACATTCTTCAATGGAATGCATCAATTTGCAGCCATCGCAATCAAGTGCTAAGTTTTCTTTCACTTTAATCAAGGATATTCGCCTATAATACTAAAGCTTAATATTTATCTGACGCTGCTCTCTTTTCTATCTATGTTTACAGATTTAAACGTGGCCAGAGCAGATGTTAGCTGGGATTTTGCTGAACTTTCTTGGCAAGGTGAGCAATCAAGGTTAATTTAAGCAAAATATATTACATTTCCCATTTTTTATATATATCTGGTAATAATTTCTGAAGATAACGAAGAAATTAAAATATTGCCTGGCTAAACGTAAAAGGTTTTTATTGCCTCATTGCTTTCAATTTTCCTCCCGTCTTTTAAGTCTTTTATCAAGATCTTCTCTGTAAGATAATAACTCTTTTAATATTTATTAATAACAGTGTATCAAGTCTTTAATAATGACAGCTCAGAAACATAGCTTGTAATATATTAAGCTGCTTTAGAGAATGTTCTTAATGATGCAAAGAGCTAAAAATACATTAAGAACTTTCTCATACATTAGACAAGCTATATTCAAAAAATAATAGGTGAAAGTTACTTTTGAAAATTTGATAACATTTAAGAGGCTTAAAGGAGGCATTGAATAAAATTATATAAATTTATAATTATGAGAACAAAGTACTAAATGACTTATGGCTTTAAGTTACATCTAATATCGAAAACAATTGGGATTTAATTATCTATATACAAAGCAAACAAAAATTATGAATAACATTTGGAGTAATTAAAATAAATGCGCATCAAAAATCACAAAAAAAAAACAAAAAGATCTAACTTTTTTTGCATACAAATAAAAAAGCTTTTCATATAATTTGAGCGGTTTATTTAGTGACCTATTTTAGTTCTTTTTATAATAGATAACAATGCAAAAAAAGTCTGAGGCACTTATTAAAGATGTGTAAAAACGCACATGCACATGCGTAATATTGCAAAATAAAATACATATTTTCCGATTTTTTTAAGCAGAAGTGGAACCGTGAAAAAATGTTTGGTGTTAGCTGTTCTGTAAAAAAATCTACTTTAAATTGAACAAACTTTTGTTCTCTACTTTAAATAATGAAAAATATTGGTGAATATTTTTGAAAATACTTTGAAACTAATTCGTTTTTAATGAATCATAAATTAGGTGAAACAAACAAAAACTAAGTATTGTCTATTCAAAATGTGACTAAATTTCTACGCAGATGTGTTGATAGCTGCCCATTATTTGAATAAGGTTCCAATCGCAATTATTTTATGCATATGACGTGCCTAACTCTCACGGCTGTCAAGTCTTGAGATTGGAATCGTTTCATTGACATGCCGTAAGCTGCACTCAACATACTCGATTTGAGCGATAGTTGTACGTAAATAACTAACAGGCGAGTCGAGTGTTCAATTAATTTAATCACATTTAAGCAGATCCAAAACAAATATAAATTAATTTACATTGAATGGCGTTGTAATTAAGCGCAGCGGCTTCGCGTTTTGATATTTTAATCTCGATTGCAAATTGTGCAGGAAATCATAAATTACAAAAACAAACGGCAAGTCCGACAGATATATATACTTATGTATACACAGATAGAGATATGTGGCGAGGCATGTGTCAAGTTGAAAAACCGCAAGTCAAATGACCACGTCAAAAGATTCACGCACACACACATACATGATCCACTTGACAAGCTGCATTATTTCAATTGGTGGCAATTAACCGTTAAGTGGGCACTCTTGGCCGTTAAGTGCGTGGGGCTTAGGCCTGTCAATGGCTCCGAGTCGTTGGCTTAGCCCAAAGGCTAAGAAGAAACCGCTTAACGCGTGGCGGGCAGGGATTAGACCGGGCTTTGTATTGAGATTCGTGCGCTGCAAGCGAGGCACTTGGTCAAATTCATGGACTCAGCTGGTCGGGGGCCGACACGTTGGCGCGGCTTCCCCGTGGCGCAGTTGCCACAAATTGTTGCACGTTTCGCTGACCAGTCAAGCGGGCTACAATTTCAATGATATTTGCCTGCCCCCCCTGCCAGGCGTTGCCCTACTTTCGGGCCACACAAAACGGGACTGTGAATCAGCGTGCAATTGGCCCGAAGCTGCTTTTCGATCAGACATTAAAATTACCCTCACACCGGGCTAAGAGCGCAACTAGAGGACTTTGCTTTAATTTGCAGGGCTTAGAAGATAAAATAAAAATATCTCTACACAGGGTATCAATCTAGTGGCGAAAGTATATCCCCATAATTTCTAATATCAAATTTTGTGATGAAGGATATTCAATTTAATATGTGAAGAAATCCAAATTATACTAAATTATTAGAAAGAAGAGGAGCTCCAGCTGTTTCGTACCTAAAAATAACTTTGCCGCGTATAGAAAATTTTTTTTTTTTTACAAAGCAGGTTGCAAAATTTTAATTTAGAGTTTAACGGTTGTTAAAATGCTTATATGCTGTCTTAGATAATTTAATCAGTAGCATTTTTTATACGTTGCTGTCACAGTTAGCAAGCAAATTAAGGCTCGTTTCTTTATTTTCCAATATTTCACAATTTAATATTTAACATGAAGTTATCTTCACCTTGCAAATTTTAGCTGGCTCCATTATTCAAAGAAATTCAACGGACAATTAATTTTTCATTTTATTTAATATTAGTTATTTATTTATTATTCCCTTAAATCAATAAAATGTTTTTCTTAAACGATTTAGATAAGCTGACGGCTAACATTAACTTCTTTGTTGAGCAAATGTTATAATATGCCACTTCCCAAAACCAAATGTCAGTCGATTGAGAAACCCTTCAAATACTGTCCAACTAAATATGTATGAGTGTGTCAATCAAACTTCATTCTATATGTGTATACATAGAGTTTCTACCCCTAACCTTAGACCGTTAAGCGACAGCTATATCGATGGTCAAATTCATGTAGTTGGCAGCGCGGGCTGCGCTTACGTCACCTGAAAAACAAAAAAAAAAAAAAAAGAAGGTAAATATGAAGCGAATGTCTGGGCTGACTGACAGTTGCCAGTGCTCGGTCTTTGGCCAAATTACGGGGTATACATAAGTATGTATGCCTATATAATATACGGCATGTGTACATAATGTGGCATACTGGCTCGCATACGGTAACTATATAGATGTGAGTGTGAATGTGAATGTGGCGTTTAGAAAAGTGGTTGGTTGGTTGCTTCGCTGGTGGCTCAGCCAAGTGAGACGCCTTTTTTCCCAACTGCCGGTGTGCGTGTGTGTGTGTGTGTGTTTGTTTGTTGTGTGTGTTGCCTGTTTTGTCGGTTGTCTGTTGTCTGAGCCGCCGCCCGCCAACTCAGGTGTGACAAATAATTACACATACCTGTCTATATACCGTCTATCTGTGTGTGTGTGCGTGTCAAAAGTATAAAGCCAAAGCGCGCACAAAATGCGCAAAGAGACAGTAAAACAGCAACTAAGGCGGGCGGGAAGGGAGTGCGGGAGTAGAGGGGCGCGTAAAGTTCATTAAAAGCCACAATGCCAAAGGCAAACGAGTTGTTCTCGTCGTTGTTGTTGTGGTTGTTGTTGTCGTTGTTAGCAACCCCCAGCTCCCAACCAACAAACGGCCAAGCTATGGTGACACTTTTCTGACTCATTAAGTTGAGATTCCTTTCAAGTTTTTCAATTTATTCAAATAAACTATCAGAAACAGAAACTCCACCCATATATGTATACTAAGTTGTACAAAAAGAAAACCAAACCTTTAAACTCCTTTTTGCCCACTGTCAAAAGGGACAGGATATTCAAATTCCTTAGAGCCAAGTTAACTTCAGGACCTTCGATTTATACAATTGTGGAAAGCTTATAGGGAACAAAAAGGGAATTGCTTTTTTGTATTCCAATTAATATAAAGGAATTATAAATAATAAATGCACAAGTATTTGTAGGTCATTCAACAAAGAAAAAAAATACTAAATAGCTGAAACAAAACTGTAATAAAATACATTTAGATAATCCTTTTCTGTGCGGGATTTTGTATTAGGCAACAAAATATAATAATATAAATATTTAAAAAAATTAAAAATTAAAATAATATACAATAACAATAATAACAGTAATCGTAATAATCAAAATCAAAATAATAGGAAATTGTAAAAATAAAATAAGAATTGAGAATAACAAACAAAACAATTATAATATGTAATAGGAAATGATAACTTAATTGTAACAATAATAATAAAAATTAAAATAATAAGAAAAAGAAAATAATAATAGTTATACATTGTAAACATATATATTTTGATTAATAATTTTATGACACTATGCGACTTTCATGAAGTTTTGAAAATATTTTTCACCTGTATTTCTTAAATATTGAAGAAGTGAGTTCGAAAAACAAATGAAAGCTCGAGAAATTATGAAACGTTAGATACTTATAACTATAGATACTCAGAGTTCAGCAACTATTTCTCGCCAATGTGGGTGAAATTGGAACTCTAAAATGTTCTTACATTTTTAACCTGTGTCGATCATCAATCGGTTGTTCAGCACATCGACATAAACAGTTTATTGGGATATATTACACTAGATAGCATTTTAAGATAATACGAAATTACACATATCGGGCACCCCTTCTATAAAGTTGTAAGCCCCATTTAAAATTCCCTTTGCATTTTGCGTTTGCCTTAATTGTGCTCATCGTAATTTCTGGTCCGTTTTTTTAATATATTTTTTAAATGTGTATTTTTAATGTTGTTGTTTTCATTCGTGACGCTGATGTTGCCCTTTTATCAATGCACTTTTAACGCTGTTGTAATTCCGTTGATTGCTTTCGCTTACTGTTGTTGCTGTCGTTGTTGTTGTTGTCGCTCGTTGCTGCTGCCACTGTTGAGTAAATCACAATAAAGCTATTAAGAACGGAAACGGAAGCATTCGCCGCTGCGCACGCATTGAAGCATAGCCGTCCCATCGCCTGTCAATCTGCCACCCCCAGGCCCCCCTCCTTCCCTCCTAGCACTGCCCCTCCCTTTGGCAAACCCTACCCAATCTTTTAGCATTATTGCTTATTGCATTATGGCGAGTCGCCTCGGTCGCTGCAACTGCGGCAACTTCTGCATTATTCATTTCAGCTGACCATATTTTAGATTCGTATTTCGCGGATTCGCCGGCCGATCCAGAGAAACGGTCAAAGTGCATTGAACGTTGTTCTAAGTAATTCACAAAAAACTTCACCAAGCAGAACTCACAGCATGCGAAATCCCCCCCTGGCCCCTCCCCCTTCGAACAGCCCGCCCCCCAGCTGCCCACGGCGATTGTTGTTAGCTAATAATTTTTTAATCTGCCATGCATAATGCATTTCTATGATTGTTTATATGCGCCGACATGGTCATTGTCTGGGATATATGCATGGACGCAGTGCACACAGTGGGCCTCAGCAATAAGAATCGCATTAAAATAGTAAATATGTAATAAAAAATATATATAGAATTGGCTACCTTAAAACTTTTAATAGTAATCCACTAATTCTAAATAAATTTAAATTCTATTTGTGTGAAGCACATAAGATCATTATTTTTAATACAAAATAATAACAATACAAAAATAATAATTTAAGTTTAAAATATTAAAGTTCTTACTTGAAAATTGTGTGTGTAATCGAGTTTCTAAAATATATCTACGCCAATCCTATTCCACATTCCTATATTCTTCAACTTTGTGCATTACCAAAAATTCAAATTTAGCAGAATTTAATTATTTCATTTAGCTTGTTGCTTGAATTTGTTATTTATTATGCATTTTTTATTTGAGATTTTTTTGTTTTTGACTTTAGTTTCATGATCTAACTAATAAAAATATCAAGATTAAATTCGGTTGAATTAGGACATTAAAAAACTATTAAAGAAAGTGTTGGTCAAATGCGGAATGGTTTAAAATTAAACTATAATGTATAAATCATAAAAAATAAAATATTAAATTAAAGTTATTATGATTATTTGTTATGGTTGTTTAAATTAAATTATAATAATATTAATATATTCAGAGGTTATCTTTATTTTAATATTTTCTTTTAAAATATACGCTTTGCTTTTTCAAAGCCATTGCTAGCTGTATGCTATAGCTACCTTGTGTTGATAATTTTTAGGCCTGTTTCAACATAAAAAAAAAAAAAAATAAAATAAAAATACCCCTGTCAATTCTTTAAATACGCAAATGAGTTCTAATGAGCTAAAGTTGGGTAGAAAAACAATTTTGTTTACCTTTATTGTGGGACTCGTAACCAATGTACATCGTTTTTTTTTTTAGATAAAAGACAAGAAAACAAAAAGCTGGCAAGCTCATGCTTATGGCGAGTAAGTGCCGCAATGACTGGCCTGACTGGTCGGAATTTGAGTTGGGCCTCTGGTCTGCAGCAGGTCACCGGACTGGGCACGTCTGGGCCTCGACTCGGACAGCGGACACCGGACACCGGACAGCGCTTAGAGGCGTTTGCCATTGTCATTGTTTTTGTGGCATTTACAATTGCAATTGCACGAATCGCTCTAGACTGGTTTTCCACGCCGATGTTGCCGGTGCATTCACCTTGCCCAAAAAGCAACCCCCAAAAAGGTTGCGCAAAGAAACAGCCGAAACACCTGACTTCCAGCCGTTTCACTTGCGTATTTATTATAAGCAGCAGTTGGCCGAAAGGGGCGATGAGCTGCTGCAGCTGCCGCTTGTCTTTTGGCCTGGCCAAGAACTGGATGTTGTTGTGGATGCCATTTCTGATAGGGCCCGGCTGTTTAGTTACACATAAATGTTGCGGGTTTGTTTTTGCGTTGTAAACAAGAATGCCTCTCTCTCTCTCCCTGACTCTCTCTGATTAGGCCATGCAAATGTGTGGCAATAAAGTTAGCCAAGTTATGACTGCAAATCACGTCAGTTGGGCCGAAGACGACGACACGTGGCGACCTACAATGCAGTTTAACCCTACGTACACCCCTTCTAGACCCACAAAGTAGTTAGTTTTTGCCAAAATTTCCATAGTAATTGCGCTCTGACATGAAACAAACAGTGCAACAACAACAACGCGACCAAAAAGCAATTTGCTTTATTCATCAAGCTAAAAAAAAGAAAGAAGAAAACTCCAGTCAAAAGAAATGCCAAATATTTGGGGTAACTCGTCAACGTGGCCGTTAACAAACAAGCAGCTTGTAGCATTACCAAAACACCCCCCCCCCCACCACCACTCACCTCCCGCACACAGCCCCAACCCTAAGCCTAAACGGCGCTTATTATGCGCCAACAAAACTGAAAAAGAACCAAATTTGAACAAAGTTATGAATAAATAAATATTGTAAATGGCAAATCGTGACTGCCTGTCATTGCAAGGTAAAATACAACCGTCTCCCTCACCCACCTCCACCACACACACGCATGTGTAGTTTATCAAGGATAAACGATATTGGGGCTGGGGTTCTGACATGCAAATTGCATTTCTCCTTATTTATTATTCGCTTGTTTGATCAATTTTTATGACAAATTAGCCAACAAAGCCCCAATAAATTTTGTTACAAGTACCCATTTACTTGGCCCAAATAGTTTCAGCAAATTGGTTAGCTAGTTTTCGATTGCATTGTTGGCCCCTTCCCTGTCGGGCGTTAAGTGCGCCACTTCCTGGCCAACAAACATTCCATCGAGTAGCCAACTAATGCACGTTACGTTACTTACCCAACACGACCAGACCAGCTCCGGGTCCAGGTTCAGGTCCAGTCCAGGCAAGTCCGTCCATTTTCCTGCCCAAGTCCAGCCGGACAAAAAGTGCAAGTTGCAGCCATAACAAAAAGTGCCGAAAAGAAAAGATAAAACAACAGGAAAAGTTTAGCTAGACGACTAGCTTAATACCTGTAATCTATTCTGAAAACCATTTTATTAACTAATATGTTTTTTCGAATAGAGTCAGATATTTATAATAGAAAAATTCAATAAAATACAATCATTAATTTATTGTACAAATATTTCTAATATTTCATATTCACATTCTGTGCAAAAAACAAATTATTTTAAAATGTCGTATTTAATTTTAGTAAAATTCACATTTTCGATTTTAGTGATTAAAAAATAATAATTAACCAATTACGTAGTTATTTGTTTTTTTTTTCTCTTCAATTGACCAATTTCTAACCTCGATCCAGCTAAGCTAAGCGTAGAAAAAAATATATTTTATAGGATTTTGAATTTTTGCTGAGTAAACTCATATTTCATTTATTAAATTATATAGACCAAAACTATTCGAATGAGTGTGAGGTCAAATATCGCCTTAAAATATGCTTGCTTTGTTAACATTTCAAAAATTAAAACTTGGTATATATAAATTATATAATAAGTATATAAAAATGTACACTAAGCTGACTAAAACTGCTCTGACTCTTGAGCCAAGTACAGCCAATGTGAGTGCATTTATAGGGTACAAACAAAAACGAAACTAAACTCGGCGCTCAGTGATATATATATATTATATACATTCGTGGGCAGTTCGAGTCTCAGCAGTGGCCAGTATGTGAACACTCGAACTCACATGTGAGCCAAGTGAATGAAGTTTCAAGTGTGGTTGTTGTTGTTGTTGTTGTTACAACCACAGGCAGTTGCCCTGGGCCTGTCTAGCGACACTGCCAGCCTCTTAGCTGGGCTTCGGTAACTGAATCCAGTTCGCCACATCGCTGGAATTCCTAGCCGCTGTCTGGTTTGGCCTAGTGTGAGGTTAGGTTTAGTTAGTGTTGCATAATCTCGCAATTGTGTCAAGTTGCGTTGTTTTCTAAAAATGGCAAGTGATTTGTGAAGACGGTTTTCTTTCCGACAACTTTTGCGCCACCTGCCGCAGGAGGTGCTGCCGAGAGGCGCACGTGATTTATTGTCAGTGTGCCCAATTGTCGTTTGGATTTGCAGTCGCAAATTCGAGTTGCCGGGACAACACTCGACAGCATTCGCTTTCATGTTTCGAGTATTCCGCGCGGCAACCAAGTTGTCCAATTGTGCCAGTTTATGGTGCAGACTTGAAGTGTGTGTTGCCAAGTGTTAGGTGCCGGGCTTTGCTCTTAGCTAGATGGAATCCACAAGAGAGTGCGATTGAGAGAGAGCGAGCGCGCGCGCTCTTAGCATCCACACTAGCGCCGCTCTTCGGGCGGCGAACTGCGAAACCAAAACAAATGTGATGAAAAGGCTGGCCGACCATTGTCGGATCCCGCGGCGCCGATGTTGCTGCCGAGCCATTTACCGCTACGCTTCGCTAAGTGCACGAACCGAAAGAGCACGAACGGCCCGAGAGCGCCCGCTAAGAGCCCGACTGCCAAGCCAACCAGTCACTGTTTGTGCTGCCCGCGCTGCGCTGCGAGCGTAACAGAGCGACAACAGCGCTGTTAGCGCCAACAGTGTGTGAATATCAACAGCAACAAAAAACAAAAACAAGAAAAACAACAACGCTGAGAGAGCCGATGTCGTTGCCGAGTCGCAGTTAAGTTCAGACCGCCACAGTTTTTGGTTCGGGCCAGTCAGTCTAATGTCAGAAACACAGTTAGCTGCTCGTCGTGCGCAAGTTTGAAACAATCTAAAGGCACAGCTAATATAACTATCACTCTAACAACAACAATAAATACAACAAGCAGCGTCGTCAGTTAAAACTTGAGGCATAATAAATCAAAATACACACAACAACACACACACACACACCCATGCATATACACACTGTTAAAGTTTTGCCTATCGCATTTCAGAAGCTAAACAATAACAAATTCAAATAAATCATAACAACAATAAAACAACAACAACAATTAAAACTACAACAATTGCAAAGCGGAAACCGTTTCCAATTAGTCCGTGTAATAAGTGCACAGAGATATTTTGCTGGATTTCTATCTCAACATTTTAATTGCAGCTCAAAACGCAACGAACAAAGCAAAATTAATTATTTATAAAAAAAAAACACAAAACGCAAAAACAACAAAAATTAAGGTGTGCATTTACCAACAACAACAACAACAACAACTACGTCTAAAATTACCGATCGTTGCCATTGTGTAAAGTGCTTTCGGTTCTAGCTACCATTATTGTATCTATCAGATACAAATGAGTCACGAGCAAAGTTCGTTTAATACTACTTGCCAACGGCAGCAAAAGAAAAAAACTGGACAAATATACAAAAAAAGTTAAAACCTAGAAATTGGGTTAAATGGAAAGCAGTCGTTAATAATACGGCCCGCAAAACGGGTCGCAAATTAATTGCGAAGTCTGCCAAAAAATTGACAAAATAAATATTTAACTATGCAAATGCCCCTAAACGAATGGGCAAAAATATAGTTGAATATATACAAGAATGAGTCTAATGTATTTGGAATTCCCTTAGAAACAGACTTACGTGAGAAGTGGAAGAAATAGCTTTAAGCTATGCTGGCGGAATTCAATATTTTTCACAATTTATTCAGAGAAGTTTTAACTTGAGATATTAAGCTAGACTTGAAAACCTAATATTCATATATCTTAGAAAATATTATATATTCAAAACTAAGCTACTCTCAATGCTCATTAATCACTCAAAATTTTCGTTTTTTGAAAAAAAAGAACTTTTATTTATTTTTAACTGATTGGTATATATTATTTTTATATGTATGAAGTTTTTGTGGGAATAAATTTCGATAAACAATCTCCTTTAATATATTTGATTGCCTTCACAGCTCTCTGTGTGAATAAGAGAAAAATCATATTGATAAACTTTTAAACATTCATTGTTACAGTATCATGCTGAATTCAATTACATTCAAGCTAAGACAAACAAATAATTTTCTAATAAATACACTTCATATTTGCAATGTAAATTCAGTTCAAGTTTATAAAGTTTTATATTTTCACATTTAATTCATATTTTAATAATTATAGTTTTCTAAACATAATTCTGGTACAACTCCAATAAATTTAAAAGTTTATACATATAAAAATAAAGCATTTTTTCTATGTAAACAATTTCTGCATAATTTTGAATTATTAAAAAATAAATATACGAGGAATGGTTTTTCAAGCAATCTACAAAATGATCTCGTCTACATATTTTCAATTAAATCTTGAATTTCAATAAGCATGCTTACTTTTCTGATAGTTGATATAGTTCACTTTTGGTACTTATATTTAAATTAGATATAAATAAGTATCTAAAGATCAAAACTCTGCAATTTATTTTTGAGTAAACACACCATTTTCTTCAAAAGCCAAGAATTTCCTTAGCATCTCAATTTGAATATTTATTTGTGTCGAAGCAGACATCTGTGAATTCCAGCACGTAGTCTTTGTTGCAGTGCTCGTTCTTCGGTTCTTGGAGGACTCTTCTTGGCTGGCACCGCCGCCAATCCGTTAAGTTATGCCACAAATCTTACACGTGAACCGCAAACAATTCGCCCATTAGGGCTGCGCTGCAGCTGCGGCCGCAAATTGAAATTTCAGCCCGGTTAAGTTTCGGGCTAAAATGGCATCTGCATGGCAAGAAGAAGAAGAAGCAGTTGTAGCTGTAGCATCGCGTGAAAATGTGCAAAAGTCTCGTGTTCGTAAATAAAATGAAAATGCGAATAGTTTTTCGTTTTTGCCTCGCCTTTGCAATGCCTCCAAACATTTAATTGCTGGCCAAATTGCGTGCCAAAAGGGAATCGGACCCATAAATTGGCCAACAGTAACTAGCTACAGTAACTTCCATTCGGCCCCCCTTCCGATTGCCCCCCTCTATCCGAATTTGGTCTTCATTAAAACAGCTCGCAATTAGCCGCAAATTGAATTATGGATGCGCTCGCTGCCCGCAAAACTATTTCATTTTCATTATATTCGCTGTTAACTTTCTGAACACACCCAAACCCCCCATCTTCCCCCCCCTTCCAATGCCAGCAATCAGAGAGCAACACAAAAAAAGAGGAATAAACTTTTTGTGACACAAGAATTGAAGTTGAACTCAATGTCGAAGTTGTTGTTGCGGCTCGTTTTTGTATGGCTTTATTTATTTTAGCCAAGTTCAAGCCGGCTAGTTCTTGGCCATCCATCTATCCATTTCCATTTCTCTGTTTCTGTTTCTGTTTTGCGCTAAACTTTTATTTTATGCTTTTGCCTTTCAACTTCTCTGCGTCCAGTCGAAGCCTCTTTTTACCTTACTTTACGATTATTTCCGCTGAAGCGTTGCGCACTGCCGACTGCCACTTACTTTGAACTTTTTTCGTTTCGGCTGCGGCTGACCCTTTGCCTCTGCCCCGGAGCCCCCCCCCCCACCATGCCCCCTAAAGGTCGCTAGCCAGCTGTTTTATTTTTTCTCATTTTTTTTGGGGCGTGTGAAAGCCGCTGCGCCATATGGAGCCGCAGTTGGCTTAAAGTGCTGTTAGCTCTGGCCAGGATTTCCCACACCCGCAAATTCTACACATTGCTCGCAAATTGTATCAATTGCTTGCGCCTCGTCCGGGTCTGGGCTCCAGCTGGAACCGGTTCTCTCGTTGGGCCCTGCCTGCAGCATAAATCAGCGCCAGTTCTCTGGCCGCAGCTAACTGGTTTATTTGCTTATGGCCAAGTCGGGGCCCGCACTTAAATGCAGACCAAGACGCTTGTTCCGCTCTGGCCCAAGTGTCTGCATTAAATCTCTTAATGTGCTAACGACATTTCGGCGCCCACATAATCATCATCAAATAAATATGTATCCACAGATATTGATGGCACCACCCAGCATGAGCTAACATTCACACAGTTATTAATTAAATTTATGTGTGTGTGTGTGTGTGTGTGTGTGTAGGTGGCGCATTTGTAAAACTGTGCATTAAAACTTTTTAAAATCAACAAACGGCAGTTGCAGCGTGCTTAGAAATTAAAAAAAAAATTATATATATGTATATATTTCTGTATATAATCTATCTAAATTGCAAAAAGCACAAAACACACAATTTTAAGTGGGCGTGCAAAACAATTTTTGAAATGCTCCAAAGTTACAACAACAATTTCAATTACAGTGCAGCTGAAAAGTAAAACACCAACAAAAGCAAAAAACCAGTTAAAAGTGACGGGCAATAGGCGAACCCCCAAACAAAAATAAAAACAATTTGCAAAGCACCGTGACAAGAAAGCAAAGAAAAACAAATCAGAAATAAAGAGAAATAAAATAGAAAAATATAAATCAAAAAACCGAAATCTATCTGCATAATAAGTAAATTGTAAACCGATTTGCTGTAATTGGAAACCGATTGAAAAGTGTAAAAGGAAAAGTTTTAAAGCGGATCAGCGAAAATACAAACTACGAGATAAAAGTGGAATCGAGCAACAGATCCTATAAAAATGGTAAATAATGTAATTCCTTCTCAATTTCTGCAGCCCACACAATTGTACTTGACCCACTAATTATGCATAGCAAAGTGTGCGGGGGAGGGAGGGCTGTGGAGGGGGCCAGTTACAAAAACATCAGCAGAATGGAGGAGGGGGGCGCACTTATCAGAAACGAGGCGGCACCCGCTCGACAAAGCCGTCGACCCATTATATAATGTTTTATGGCGACGACGTGACGATAAAAGCGAAAAGCAACACTAAACTAACAACAACAGCACCAACAACTCGGGTCTAGTTTGTAACTGTTTCTGGGAAGTGCAAAATGTGGCTTCAACTTGAAATTATCGTGCGATATTTATCCCATAGTTTTGCAAGGCTTAGAAATACAACAGATCCGGCTTTAGAATAAACGTGCTAGCACTTGGGAGATAATTATAACGCCGATTGTTTCAAAAAAGTTAAGTTCTTAATTGGATGAAAAATAGTTTGGTTTTTTTCAGATACTTATATGATTATATTATAATATTTTAGTAAAAATAAAAATCGTGTTTTTCAAATCAATTAAAAACAATATCAGGTTCAGTTCGAAGTAGTAATAGGCAAATATTTTGTGTTTACAATTGTTTTATACATTTACAAAAAAACGTAAGTAAGTAGGATAAATATTTTATATACAAATTTTTCTGAGTTTCACAATAATTTAAACAACCAAAATTAAAATGCGATAAAATGAATACAGCAATAAAAAATAAATAATTTAAAATCTGATGCTTAAAAATTTGATTCATAAATTAAATAATTTGTCGTAATGGGTTGAGATAGGTTATCAAAATAAAGCTAATATACAAATCTTACAAATCGAATTATTAAATTAAATAATTTTTTCCCAATGGGTTGAGATAGGTTATCAAAATAAAGCTAATATGAGTTTTACAAAGGATAGAGCGTTAATATAAATTATCAGCAAATTGCTAAATTCAAACACAAAACCAAATAAGATTTATCAAACCTAACTATATCAATATTTTGAAATATAGAGTGAGTTAATAAGGCATAAATAGTTTTTCAAATTATATAATGCTGCATGGTGCATAACATAGAACTCCACGCTAGATAAGAAATACATAACTGATATATGTATGTGTGTCGCTTAGTCTGGAATTTCTAGCCGGAACAACGTGGTGTTTGGGTCATGGCGAGTGATAAAAAAAACTGAACTACATGTGCAATGCGAACAATTCAATTAAAAGCGCGTGCTGGCGATAAGGAGACAGCCAAGCAAAGAAATTAAAACAAGTAAAAACGTTTCGGTCGGGAGTAACCGAATGCGCCACACTCGCTTACAGTGTAGCATTATTTGTACACATAAAAATTAATCAAAATATCGTAATGTGGAGCGATGAGACTTTTACCTATCAACATTTTTGTCAATTTCGGCACGATTTTTGACCAAAAATTTGATCCCTCTTCATCTCTTTCATTGTTGTTTTTTATACTAATTGTGAAAACCACAATTTATTTTATTATTCAACTCTAAAAAATGTTTATCAAAAAACTCAAAAAATTGTATTTTCGTCAATGCATATATTTTAAATGCAGAATGAATCTAAAGGAGAAACCATAACCAAAATTGCATTAATAATGAACATGGCTTCAGTTTTGGTAAAGTTAGATGAGTTAGAATAATAGGAACTATAGAGTCGAGAGCTCCAAATGTCTTTTAACTTTAATTTTAACAAAAAATATGGTCATTTTTGTCTAGCTTTAAATTTTAGAGAACCAACAAATCCCAACACTTTCTCTGACTTTACCTATACGAGTGTATATATTCCAAGATATGCAATAGGCATTGCACAAATCCAATATACCTTTTACACTTCGTGAACGAGTATAAAAAGGAGAACCAGAGAGACGAACTCATGGAGAGTTAACTAGGGGGCTGCTTATCTAAAGCCGCGTCGTCGTGTTGAGCTACCTGGCGGGGCAAACAGAGACGACTCGTTAAATGTTTATCAATCGACATATAAATAGAGAATTTCTCGAGGCGTCGGCGGCGGCGTCTTAACGCCAGTTGTAATCGCAGCGAGAGCCTGCACTGATTGAGCGAGCGACTACCGTTGTGCCAAGATATGGCCCAGGCAGGTGGTAAAACTTTATTAATTGGTAGCTAATTGCTGGCAGGCCGAGTCGTGGGTCAAGACGCCAGCCGTTATCGGCCCGACTCAAGTGGCGGCTACTTGACGTCCACGTCAAATGTGACGTAGCCAGAGGACTGTCTCGGACTTTGAATTACAGGACCGAGACAGCTATATACTTAACAGCAGTATATGCAAAAAAGAGGGAGACGAAAATAAAAGCTAAATAAAAAATGCGAAGCGGAAAAAGTTAAACAGAAAATAGTTTTTAATTATCGATGTCAATTAAAATGAACTGAGCGCTGAGTTGTTTGTGTTTGGCTTTATATAAGACTTTGCCGCTATATACACAGTATAAACACACACGCAAGCACACACACGCACACACACACACACACACACACATGCACAGCAAGTAAAACAATAAGCTCGAAACGGTGGCAGCTCATGAAACTTTGGGCAAAGTCACAACTCATGCAATGAGCTGGGGGGAGGGGGGCTTACAGACCCCCTTAAAGGCCCCCTAACCCCTCTCGCTCCAACAGCATATGCGCTGCTGGAATGCCAAGCGAGCAACGCAAGCAATTTACCCAGAGAGACATAAACAGATACAGATACAGTAACTAACACTTATAAAGATACAGATACAAATGCAGATACAGATACAGATCGATGCTTTGCGTTATGAATGAGGCAAGCAGCTGGTTGGCCTGGTAGGGGTGCTGGACAGCCCCTAAATGAAGCTTATCGTTCTCGTCGCGCTAACGAGGTTTGCTTACAATATCGATAAAATATCTTTTTTCACACAAACATGCAACGGGGGCGGGGGGTTTCAGTGGAACAGTCGGACAGATAACATGAGCTGGCAGTCATATGAACATTTTATATTTTATTTGTTTTATGATGACAGCAAAGGGAGATAGCGATATGTCGGCTAGAATGAGAGGCGACTAATTGTATATCAATAAACTGGTCTGTGTGCGTATTTTTGTTTGTTTGCCTGTGAGTGCACATACATACATAACTAAATAGCGGAAATATAATCAATAAACAGCACATACATATACTATATATATACATATATATTATATATATTTGCGAGGCCTCTCGGATAAACGAATGCAAATCATAAATTGTAACTCTCCACTCGACCAAGACAATTGAAGTTCTCAAGAGTTCTCAGCGCCTAATTGAATTAAAGACAATTACATAGTTCACTGTTAGCTACACACACACACACGCACACACACAACCGCACACATAAACAAAAATCAATCATCAATAAAATCTAATTGAATTTGTGCGCTGTTGTTGCGATCGCGGAGAGAATTGTGCCACAGAGAGAAAGGGAGAGGGAGAGTAAAAGAGAGAGAGGGAAATAACCATCATAATTTGTGTGAAAGAGCCTACGATCATTAGGTGGCCAGGAATGCGTAGCAAATGACTCCATGTGGGTCATTTGCACCAGGAGCAGTAGTTCAATTGCCCGAGAGGGGATGAGAGGGGAGGGGGAGGGGGCAGGGCTTGGGCCCGGTTCGCCGTGCGGGCTGGTTGTAACAATTATCACAAACATCTAAATGGTTTTCGGAAATGTTATTTGAACTTTTCGGTGGAAATGAGTTTTTCAAAAAAAAAAAAAAAAAAAACAAAACAGAGTTTGAAAGCGACAGCGTTGTGACGATGTTCATATGGTACAGGGGGGAGGGACAGGAATTAAAATCGAATTGAACTTGGGAACTTTGCCCTTCATTGTGGGTACACACAAGTGTGGGCCTTGGACAGAAAAATGTAATTAAAGTTGAAAAACTTTGAAAGTTTCTCGACTTTTAGTCTACTGGGATGGAGCTAGCTATTTTAATATTCCTCATAAAGTCATAAAGTTTTAAGTCGAATTTTTATTGATTTATTAAAATTAACTGCGACACATTTGGAGAAAATATACCATAAGCGTTAGTTGTAAAGAGTCATAAAGTACTTAAGAAGTTTATATACTATTAATAAACAGTGCCTTCAAGTTGAAAATATATTGAGAGAATTTCAGATAAATATTTAACATTTTGTTATTAAATTTTTCTGCATTAGCATTATTTTGAAATATTTAGTGGATACAAAGAAATGTAGGTAGAAAAACCAAATATATATTTAAATTAAAATGCAATTAAAACGGTGACCATGAATTTATATTTTTTATAAAGGTAATTTATAAAGATAATCAAATAAGAGCAGTTTTTATTCAACATTCAATTTTATTCAATTTTCCAATTGTATTTTAAAAAAAAATTTTTGATACAAAAAATGTAGGCAGAAAAGTAAAATATATATTAAATTAAAACAGTGACCATAAATCCATAACGATAAAAATAAGAATCTTGCAAATTCTTCAGTAAATATTTATAAAGATAATCATTAAATAGTAGTTTTGGTTAAAGTTAATGCTTAATTACAAAGAGAAGAGAGGTCTTTACCTTAACTTCTTGCAACTGGGTGATATATGAGAGGTTTCTTCTTCTTTTTCATAATGTAAGCCGCTTATCGAGCATTAAATCGCCTCCACCCCACCCCACCCCTTTCCTCACCCGTTTAATGCGCAATGTGCGTTGCACAGGTGTGTCAATGACTTGCCCGGGGGATCGTGGATAATGAAAACGAAATGCAACCAAATGGGACTCCAAGCAGTCACCAGGGCAATGCCGGTGCGAGAGGTGAATAATTTCCACTTCCGACACGAAAAAAAAAAACATGACAAAACACGGTCCCAGAGACAATAACAGCTGGACAACAGCAGCAGCAACAGCAACAGCAACAACAACAACAACAACAGGGAACAGGAATTGGTAACTGGGAACGGTGACGAGGTCAAGCTAAAAACTATTAAAAGCGAACCAAGCTGCTCCCCTGTGTATCTGTGTGTGACCATTTCTCACTCAAAGCGTTTCCCTCTTTCTCTTTCTTCGTGTGTGTGTGTCTGTAGTTTTAATCAAACCGCCGCTACAGTTTACTTTTGCGCCTTTTTTAAGGTGCGGTTCAGTGCCCTTTGGTGGCCATAAAACTGACGATGATGGCGATGGCGACTCTGTGGGCCAAGTGGCAGCCGGGCAGCCAGGAAACACCATCAGCTGTCGCTTGGCTCGAGGCTCGTTAGAGGCCACCGGGCCCAGAATGTTGCGAGGGTTGCAAGTAGCCGTTTTCGGGGTTGGGCCGTAAATTACAAGCCAGCAGTGTGCGTGCCTGTGTGTGTATGTGTGTGTGAGTGAGTGCTGCACGCAAGCCACAAATGAACATGCAACCTCTATGACCAATACGGCACTCGCCAGCACCGGGGGTAATAAATTTACAAATTTAGTTTTTGTAGGCACACGTGTTGCCTCCCTCACTCTCTCCATCTCGCTCTCTGGCCAAAAATAACCGAAAATTGTTAAATAAATTATTGCAATTGTTATGCAGTCGCTGATTGATGGCCACGCTCTATCCGTGAGCTACATTTCTATCTATCGGGCAGTAGATACATTTGTGACAGCCATTTATCAAAAGGCTTAACCTTAAATCCAACAAATTGATCGGCTAAATGCAAATGTATCTGTGAAATACTGTGTTGTCGCGACTTGACAAATTGTGAATGAAGCTGCGTTCGATATTGGCGATATGGATTACCCAATTCCAGGCAACGAACAGCAACAACAACAACCACCTACATTACACAATACTTACGACTAAATGCGAAATGTGAGACGAGTGCTCGAAGGAGCTCTACAAGTGCACAACAATACAGATACAGATGCAGACATAACTGCAGATACATTTACACTTACGCTCGCAGCTACAGCTAGAGATACTCTAGACTGCCAAAAGATACTTACATGTTATAACCGTGACGCAAACGTCATTACAATGGCAACCGAAGGGGGCAACAACGGGGAGCTTAGCTGACTTCACCATATTCAAATGACAGCGGCTCCAGGTTGCAAGAGCATCGGTGGTTGCATGCACGAGTTTTCCGACGCGACTCAGTCAAAGACAATGGCTAAATCAGCGCATAAAGTAAAATTCCAATAACAGTTTCCACTTGGAAACGGTGGCACGAAAAAAAAAACCCGGCAACAGGCGGCAGCAGCCAGCAGAAGTTTCGCTATTAGAGATGAGCCACAAAGAGATAGATAGAGAGAGAGAGAAAGAGAGAGGGCCCTTGTACACGCATCAAAACAATGTTTAAGAGACTCTTAATTACAATTAGAAACTGACGGTAGTTGGAAAAAAAATTTAACTATATTCTATGTGCTTGACTTGTAATTTCATTTAAGTCCATTTAATAGTTTTAGTCTTAATAGTTGGTGTTAATAAAATATTATTATTATTGTTTTACATGTATGTATATATTACAAAAAATATACAAATAATTTTTGTGCCCGACTCGTGCGATCCACGGCGACTTTTTATTATCATGATATCGTGTTGGATGTTGATATCGAGTGTTGTTTAAAACACTCGTAATTACATTTAATTTAATCTTAACTAAACAAGTTATAACTTTGCTTCTGAGTGCACATTAGGGAGGAGTTGGTGAAATTATTTGCGGGAATATTTTTCGTAATCTACCTGTCAAAGTTGGTGACAAAAAACTAAGCACTTTTTATCTGAATCAGGTGTACGAGTATATAAATGAGATTACATGTTCAAATAACCTCAAACAAACTATTTTTTTATAGTATACATTTGAAGTTATTTATTTTCGTCTATAACATAATTCATAAACTTTAACAGCATAGGCAAATGCACATCAAGGCGTTTATTACAGAAAATCGAATATATATTTTTCCACTTTGTGAACAGAGTAATAAAGCACACACAATAAAAAATTCACGAAATTAAAAATTACAGACATTTAAAACTCTCACAATAAAAATGCACGAAATTAAAATTTATTTATCGTGCTCGCTTAATTCCTCGTTTATACCTTTGACCATATGGTTTATGCCATAACTCCCTTTTGTATCCGATTGGTGTATTTCTTTGAGTACATCTCCTCATTAATGTTATTTATTTATGTAAAATATGGTTTTTATTTCAATATGCCTGCCTGTTAATTTCATACAAAAATTATTAAACTTATGAATATTTGTTGTGCTCGATTTGTACGATTTTTCTATTTTTTTATTTATTTAGTTCATAACTCTGTGCACATGGTTTATTCAAAAAAATTGAATGAGTTAATTCTACCATAAAATACCTACGAAACTATAAGATTTCACGTGTCTGACGTGTTTGTTTATTTAGGGCATTTTTACTACTCATCATTATTACTGAACTATTCCTATTGGGGGGTAATGCTTTTGTTATCATTTATAGATAATTAAAGAATTTATTTTCACAAAACAAGCTTTGTGTATGTAAATAAAAATTTATAATTTATTAGTGCATTAATATTTACTTTGGATAACATTACTTATTTGTAATTTATTTTTTAAATATGTAAATTATTGCATATCACTGATATTTGAGTTATTTAAATAATAAATGAATCCCCTGTGACTAAACTTTCAAGCATATAGTCGTGTCACGCACACATCACTATTTAGCTTCGATATGCAGTCAGCTTGCCATTGACTTACAGCCATGTCATCATTCCAACCCATTCCATCTCATCATCATCAGCAACAACAGCGGAGTGTGTGTGTTTATCTGTGGTCGTTGTAGTCATTTTTTTGGTGTTGTTTTTCTTTCAGCTGTTAGTTGAAGATTATTACAGAGTGACTGACAACGTTTGCCGGCGAGGCATTTGTTTGCCTAGCAGCCACAGGCACAGTCACAGCAGCAGCAACAGCTGAAGACGCGGCTGCCCCCGGGGGCAAGAGCTGGAGCTGGAGCTGGATGTTTGTGGCGTTGCCGTCGGCAGGGTAAACGTTGACACCGCTTGACTATATACATTTATATATGTATATATATATATACTATATGTATTTCTGCTGAGGTTGGCGTCTTTCGGCGTCTGCGCTGAGGTTGCATCACTTTCTGTTTGTTGGCCATCAAAACACAACTGAGCCAAACTAACTTGAGCTGCATTTGCATATTTTGTTTAATATGAAGTGGAGACTCAATCGCTGGAGTGGAGTCGGAGTCGGAGTCGGAGTGTGGAGCTGATATTGCAAACAGTTGCAAATCGGTTGAGCAATGCGAAATTGAACATGTTCAAGTTGAAAGCAATACGGCGCCACAATTAACCGCAAAGAAACCAAGAAATGCGAAAATGAAACAACAACGAAATTTGTAACTAAACAAATAGATTTTGTGCTATTGCGGGAATTGAAATGAGCTCGCACCTGTTGACTTTTTGTCGCCTTTTGTGCAAATTTGCGCAACTGTTGCCGGCCATGAAATATGCCCCCCACACACCCAACGAAGCCCCCCGTGCGAGAGACACAGTTCCCTAGCCTGGTTCTGGTATCTGTTTACACTTTTCGCTGTGTGTGGGTGGTTAGGGAGGGGGGTAGGGGGGAGGTGTGTGTTGCAATTTGGTGACGCTTGTGAAATTCACTTGTTGTTGTGGCCACTGGATTCCACACAGTTCATTAGCCACCGCTGAGATCTGCAAAGTGCTCGGCAACACTTTCCATTTCGTCAAATTGGCGAGCTTTGCGGGGGGTCTTGGCAATTATGCAGCTTTGCTTGATTGACTGTCATGTGTGATTTGTGCAGGCCTCACAAAATTTACCAACTGCCTCTAATGATTAATATGCCGGCCCTAGGCATCCCCCCCTCTACCACACGTGCACCTTCGTCGTGTCAAGTGTTTCTCTTCCATGTTGATTCTTTAGTGGTGAATTTTGCCCTCGAGGTCGCGGCACAAAACTCGTTTAACTAGTTTAATGGCGATGACATTCACGAGTCTCAGCTGGGCGAGTACTTTTTGCGTCTGCTGTAAATAAATGAGAAAATGAGAAGTGAAGAATGAAAATTATGAACCAACTGTTTGCTAGAAAATAATTGCTTAAACAATGGGGAGCTTAAACTCTTTCTTCTTGGTGGCCATTCAAAACTTTCAAAGCGAATTTTTAAGATAGTTAATAGAATATTTTATTTTCCAAAGAATGGTATAAGTTATATGTAACGTATATGTGTACGATGGTATTTTTAAATCATTATTCATATATTAAATCTATATATATTTCTTTCGGAAGCTTTTACATCAAGTATGTATATGAACTATATTTGAAAAAATCCATAAAATTACTTTTTCCGTAAATTTGGAGAAATTTATTCAGCAATGTAAAATATACGAAGAAAATAAAATTTCTAAAAATTAATATCGAATAGTAGAAAATATTACTAAAGTCAAGGGGAAATTTTCGATTTAGGGCTATTCTTTAAAATGTGTAAAATTATTTTTATTTTTAAGTGTAGGCACATGCCTATTTATATCTTTAATCTATGAGTCAAAAACTGTGTCAACAAATTTTTTTTTTCGTTGAAAAAGACACTTAAAGTAGGGCTTAATGATGTTTTAACAAAAAATAAAAAAAACAGATGTTGAATCTCAAGTTAATTAGATCTTTAGCGTATTTTTCGACTTTCATTTTGAGTCAGCTCTGATTTGGCGGCGATTTAGCAGAGAGCCCTCAAAAATTTGTTTGCCAACGCAGCTGGAGATGCTTCCGCTTCATCTGGGCGCTGAGAGACCTTCAATGTGGGCGTCTAACAAATTGTCTTTTGCTTTGCGGCGTGGGCGTGGCACGCCTACAGATTGTGTTGCACTTGCTGCGATAGTTTCGTTGTTGTTGGTGGCGTTCCAGTTCCCAACCCAACCCGGGCTGCAATTTTTTGTGTGGCAAACAATTTCACGGCTTAGACTTGACTTCTCCATCACCTCGACAGCCACCCTCTCCCAGCCCAGCTACCGTTTGTTGCATTGTTTTGTGTCGGCCAGATTCTCATGTCTGACTTTGGCCCCACTCCTCGCTGGTTGGCCAAGTGGTTGTTAGTCCGACACTTTGTCTATGTCGGCGAAAGTCTCGTCGAGCAATTGATGAACATGTTAAGTGCAGGGCGAGGGCTGGGAATTCGTTTCGTTTCGTTTCTGGAGCGCAATTTCTTACATATAATATTTTTATTTTTTGTTTTTGGGGCGCCGAGCGACTCTTTAAGTGTTTGTTGTGGGTGTTTGTGTGTGTGTGTAAGTGAGTGTGCATGTGTGTGTGTGTGGCTTGAAGTCAATTATGGCAAGGCTTTGTTCAAGTGGCTCTGATGAGCTGGCAGGAAGTGGAAACTGGAGCACTCATCGCTTAAAGCAGTCCACCTAATTCATATATACAGATGTCTAGATGTAAGCACACGTAGATATAGATATATATGTATATACATATATATTTGACTGACAGAGCCCAGGCAAATGTTGTTCTAGCTGCTAGCCAAATTCATATATTAATTAAACGCTAAATTTAACAGACAGCCAATTATGCTAATCAGTTTGGCAGTGCGACGAGCCCGGAGATAAGCAGGCCCACACGTTCACACAGGACTCCTCTTTGCACACAATGGAAGCATACCAGGGTGCACTGAGCGAAATTGCTAACATAAACAATTAATTTATTGCCTCTTGCTAAACTATCTTGGCTTGAAGCACAAGTTAAGCAGAAGTTTTTTTCTAATAAGAAAGTTAAGCTGTGTACTGGGAGAAACTTGTGGTGTATCAACTTTATTTCATGCCAGTTATTTTAAATTCCCCTACCTTAATCTAACTTAAGCTGGTCGCATTTTATTAACAACAGCTCATCCTCTACACTGAGAGATATTTGACTCACTTGTAACTTCACTCACTTGTGCCTTTCTCTACTTTAACTTAAGCCCAGAAAATAGTTATAGTCTGTGTTCTCTCTTTCCCTCTGTATTTACTGCCACAGTGCAGTGCGTGTTCTTACAGTGTATTCATTGTCTGGAGCTTAGCCATCCACAATGCTCGCTCATTTTGATTGCCAATAAGCCACAAACGCACCCAGGGCGAGCATTAGCTTAGGACCAGAAATCCCCTTCCCCCTTTCCCCCTTACGGCCGCCCCTGCCTACGCACTGCCCACCTTGGCGGGCAGCTTCCCACCCGCTTTTGTCGTTGATTGTATTTGCTGGTTCGAATTTTGTGGGGCCGCCTGAAATCTTGTTTTAACTGCAATTACAAATTAAATCAACCGCAGGCAAGACAATCAAATTGCTTGACTGATCTGATTTTAAGTTGTGCTTGTCGCAATACTTTTAGAGGCTGGTGTAGATAGACCAAAAATAATAATAAATGAGCTTCGTCGAATATTTTTTTTACGATAAATCAAAGGAAACTTTAAGAAGTTGAAGTAGTTGTTCACATATTTAAACGATCTTCGAGGTAAATTTTGTTGGTTTGTTTTTTTTTCGCTTTAGCCCAATAAATTAAATCAATAAAAGTAAAATATTTAAATGAAAAGAAAATAAAAAATCTAAAGCAAAATTATCTGGGCTGCCGGCTATTTATATACACATCAACATACATAATTTTAATCGCGCTTACGTTTTTATTTAGGTTAGTAAATCAGTTCAGCGTGTTAATTAATTAAACAAAAATATGTTTAATAAAGAATTACACACTTAAGTGATTTTCTTGCAACCTTATTTGGCTTCATGTTTGTGCTGTCTCCGCTTCATAGTTCTGCACACTTATGAGATTTTATTTCCACTCTAAATCAAATAAGTATTAAAAACAAATGCGATATTCAACAATATTTTAACAGCATTAAAAATTTTAAGCTAAACATGCAAAATAAGAGAGATATATTAAAATATTGTGTAGACATTACCATATTAAGATGGATTACATTTTTTCTCTCCTCTTTAATGTGTTCCCAAACAAATATTGCCGGGTCGCCACCTGTTTAAAGTCACCTTCACACAGTTCTAAGCGCGCCGACAGCGTTTATTTTAGTTTTCTGCCGAAATCTTTGGCCAGGGCTACCTTTCTGCCGTCTGCCACCGCCTTCTGCCGTTGCGGCTACCTGTCGTCACCTGTTCGGCTTGAAGCAGCTGTTTATCTTGCGTCATTCTTCGACGGCGGCATCTTGGCGTTAAATCAAAACCACTTCCGTGCGGACTGTTGCTGTTGTTTTTTCTGTTGCAGTTGCCAACGCACCCTTTCGTCACACACACACACACACACACACACACACATGACGGTGGTTTGGTGGCTCTCTGGTGGCGACAACCAGTTTCTGTCTTTGGCTTCCAGCAAATAAACGAAGCGAAATGAAACGAAACGAGTCGAGACACAGGAATTGGTGGCGTGTCGCTGTGGCGCGCCCACCCAACCCCTAATGCAGGGGGGTAGGGGGTTTGAGTGAACCATCATGTAATCTGAGACTTACACTTTGTGCACAACCCCCGGCCGGGAACTAACTACCTGCCAAACCCAGTCCCCACCCCTGCAGCAATGCGTGCCCATTGCACAGGTCTTTAGGCAGCCCATCAAATAGCATGTGTAAATAAAAGCGAAGAAAATAAAACACGGAACGAACGGGCAACAAAGGATGTGGCACAAGGCACACACACACACACGCACACGCACAAAGGGACGTGAGCTGTTGCTTAGGGTTGGAGGCAGGACATATCAGCATATCGCATATGTTAAAGGGGTAGTCGTGTATGTGTGTGTGTGTGCGTATCTGTGTGTCTACGTGCTAACCATAAGCTAATTGAGGATTCTTCCATGTTCCGTTATGCTGCACTTCTACTTTTTGCTTCTGATTCATGCCAGCTCAACTGAGCAAACTGAGCCTCAATTGTTAAGTGCTTGCCGGCCTCTCTTTTGTCGCTATGTATCTAAATATATATTTAAGTGTATATATTTATATATTGTATACATATTTTGCTTCTTTTTTTTTGACCGTGTGGGTTGCGCTCGGCGACTATTTGCACATCATTAGCGCAGGCGGCGGCGACAGCTCTAACTAAATAAATGCACAGCAGCCGGAGTTTGCTTTACGATATGCACAGTATTATAACTGCCATTATATGGCTGCATATAAAAAACAGTCTGGTAGAGGTCAGTGCAAGCCAAATCAGAGCTATGCAAATTGTACTGCAAAGATTATCAACAAGCATCTTCAGTTTCAGTTGATAACTAACTAATAATTTTTGTAAATTGTCTTAATTTTGTCTTAATTTGCATTTTAATTTGCAATTTAAAATTAAATAAAAATAAATTTTATTAATAATCAAAAAATATTTTCTTACATTTTAAAAAGTTTAAGTTAGAAACATCTTCAATATTCCGAACTTTTCTTAATTAAGACAAAGTAATTTGAAACTTTTGCAAGATCATCAATTTTGTTATTTTTGAGTATTTGGGTTTGGGTTTATAATTTTACAGACACAACTCTTATAGAAATATAAAATAAAATTTTGCTGCATCTTTATATAATTATATATATAATAAACTACAAAATTTATTCAAATCAAAGATAGCAAACCTAATAAAATTTAAGAGTAGGCAAACTGTTCAGTTCTTCTTGTTTACAAAGCTGACCAGCTGGGCTGGGCTGGGCTGTGTCTGGGGGCACTATTAATTGAAATATATGTTTCTATGTGCCACAAGCTCGCTGGCTGCACGATGCTCAGCTAGGTGAAAGGCTTTGGCTCTTCAAAACCTCATGCTGACCACAAGAAATTGTCTTTTCTTCATTTCTTGTTGTTTCTGTGTTCATTCGTTTACTCACAACCTAAGTAGATTTCGCCTTTCGCCACATGGCAGCAACAAAAACATCATCCATCAACGAAGTGTAGCAACAATTGGCCAACAAATCGAAAAATCAATGCAATCGTTTTTCGGGCCAACGAAGCATTTTAGACAATACAAAATCGAAAAAAGACTAGAAAAGAAAGAAAATAACCGGCACCTAGCAAAATGCTATCCATACAATTTGCGTCTGGGCGAGCGCCTCCCCTCGGCTCAGATCATGGGCCCGGTCATCGAGTCTCTTGGCCAGGCTAATAAACTTTCAAAATGGGCGGCATATAGGAAAAAAAGAGTCCAACTGAGGCAATTGCTGTTCCCAGGCCTGGTCGAAAGTTCGGCTAACCTTCCATTTTTCGATAAATCTTAAGCCGCTTGAAAACTCTGTGTATCTGTGGGATTGCATCTGCATCTGCAACTGCAACTGCAACTGCATTTGCTGTTGAAATTGAAATGCATGCGCTCATAAATTTGACTTTAAGATTTATGAATTGTCAAACATTGGCCCGATTCTAACGTGCTTCTTTCTTTATTTGCAGGTATGTTAACCAAAAAGCGTTTTCGATCCAAGCTGTGCGTAAGTAATGCGTAAGTAAGTAATTGCGATTATTTGGGGGCGGGGGTATAAGTGCTGGCAGATTAGCCTCTAACGAAGTTCCACCTGCTGGACCAACAAAGCCCTTCAACACATAAAAACTTTTGTCTCTAGACTTTTGTCCCATTCTCCTGCGTCGAGCATTTTATCTGCATAATGCTGCTTTTCTTTTACTTTTCTTTCGCTTTTCTTTTGCTTTTCTTATACTTTAACTTCTTTTGGGGATTTTGCCGTACTGCTTTAAGTGTGGCGCAACAACAATAAATCAAACAAAATTTCCCAGTTGGATTTTCATTTTATTGCATTTACTTATTATTATAATTCGCATTTTCTTTTTTGCGTCAGCTGTTGTATGCTGCGCTGGGCGTAAATGGGCGTGGCAAGCAGTCAGTTTTAATGACGCTGCTTAGTTTTTCCTTTTTTGTTGTTTCCTTGGGAGTCGGTATCCAAATCTCCAAATGCGAATGCGAATGCGAATGCGACTGAGTCTTAACTATTGTTAAGCACTTTCGAGCAGAAGTTTGTGCGCTTTTTGGTTATTAAGATAAAGATTTCAGCTTTTGTGGGCACAAGTCCCAGCGGCAGCTGTTTCGTTCGTCGGAGATGCGGCAGCTCGTGGAGGCCTCTCAATTGTAAATGCTCATTAAATATGACCATTGCGTGTGCCCATCTCTGTACGGATAAGTGTGCCCCTCTGTGTGTGCGTGCGTGTGTGTGTGTGTGTGGGTGGCTGTATCTTAAACAACATCAGCTACGAGTTTTACAACAATTTGTGCAGTGCAGCGCCGTCAAGTGCGCTTTCCGCAGCTAATTGACATCATACTGAACTCATTCACATTAATTAATGACATCATACTCCAGAATGAATGAAGGGGCCAATCCGGAATGGACTACAAGTACGAAAGCGTAATAAAAATAAAAACAAGCCACAATCGCCGTCCACGTTACGCCGAAGATTAAATGCGCTTGCAGAGAGCTGAAAGATAGATGATATAACAGGCTGATCTGGGCTATTTGACAGTTTTGATATTGCTTCTTTTGTTTATTAAAGCTATTGTTTCTATAAAAACTATGTGATATAGTGCTCTCAAATTGTTAGGAGCACAATTAATCGCCTATTTAGAGAGTTGTAAGCAAATATCTTCTGTAACTAAAAAGATTTTCATGCATAAACTTCAATTTCTAATAATTCTTTATATTAATATTATGTGATATAGTAAACGGAAGTAGCTATAATTTTGTTAAAAGGTGAACTGATGCTTGTATAAGATGGGTTTGATTGATTTAGGAATCAATGTTGATAAGATTTAGCTTTTATATATAGTGTAAAAACCTAATACTCGTTAACTGCCAAGTTTACAAAAATATACTAACGATGGGAGCAAAAAACTATTCGAAATTTATAAATTTAGCACAGATATTTAAAGCATAAAAAAAATTGTAATATTGATAAGAAAAAGGGATTTTCAAGTTTAATATTCAACCGATTATTATCGGTTTTTATCGGTTTCTTAACAATTATAATTGTTAATAAGGTTTGGCCTAAAGTTACGTTTAAGTTAAGCTTCATGGACTATTAAAAATCCCTTCTTTATGCAAAACCTCGGAATTTGACCATCAGAAACCTAAAATACTAAATCTAAATAAACAAAGTTCCATTTATATAGTTTAATCTACTCAACATTGTGATGAAGAAAATTATCATCTGATGACTTTTTCATATGTTTCCTTCAGCGTATTAAGCCAGAATATAAATAACCTCTCTGGCAGGGTATACAAATAATAAGACAGCAGCAAGCAGACATGGCACACGCATTTTGCGCTTAATTTGACGCAATTTCCACAGCCGTCGAGATACTTGAGTGGCTCGAGTTGAGTATTTTCTGGAATTGCTCTTTTCATTTGACAAACAATTTGCGAAATCTTAAAAATTTGTCAGCGAATATTAGCCACAAATTAAGTTGGCTTTTGGCTTAGGTCACAGCTGGCTACCTGAACTGTTGTCTGCCATCCAAACTGACGTTGTCTCAGGTATTTGATTTGGCTTTTGTCTAAATTTATTTACATCTCCCATAAAGCCTTTTGTGGTTGCGAAATTCAATAAACAATTTTGCCGTATTGACTGTCGCATGCATTTTTGTGGTCAGCATAAAGGAGAATCTCTTTCGAAAAGCGAATTGAAAATGGAGAATAAACCAAGTTGTTCTGACTTAAAAGCTTGGAATTTCATTTAGAAATAATAATGATTCGGAAAGTTGTGCAAAAATTATCAAGAAAATTTACTTAAAAATAGCTAGAAAAATTTCCATTAGCTCTTGCCCACAGTAATTGTTGCTCAATACACAATCTCAGCTCATGAGTAATTCATTTTGCCCTTTGCATATAATAAAATGAAATATAAGAAATTGCTTCGGGGGCGGCAGCCGCAAAACTCAAGTTGGCCAGCCACTGGGGTTGTTGTTGTTGAGAGTAGATAGATTGTTGCTATTTGTGTTGTTGTTGCTGCAATTGGGACCTTCTGTTTATGCAAATAATTGAGCGACCAGTTGACAGCTTGTTGTTGTCGTTGACTCTGTGACATTGTGCCTTCAGTTTGGCCATGAGGTTTTGGGCTTTTGCAATTTTAATTAGATTCTCGAAGCCAGCTGTAGATTTACTGGCCCACTGAGGATTACCTACAAGCTACAACGAATGGGTTATTCAAGAAGCTTTTCCATGTCGGAAAAAAATTAAGGGAAATAAAAGAAAATAAACTGTGGCTATAAAACATTTCCATGCGGCATTACAAGAGTTTTAATTGAAAATGAGTGGCTCGACCCTTGACACTGAATCTGAGCTGGCCGAGAATGAGAGAGTGAGAGAAGGAGAGAACAACGAAAACGTGAACCCAACCAGTTGCTCTGTCAAAGATTATGAGGTTGCCTCTCACCCCTGCCCCCGTTAGCCCCCTCAACAACTTTCCCAAGCTGTTTAGCTACTGGCCTTTCTCTCACTCGCGCTGGCGCTTTAATTATGCAAAATTAACGTTAATTAATCTCGGTTGAAGCAATAAAAAATAAAACAGAAAGAGAGAAAAATAGAGAGAGAGAGAGAGGGATAGCAGGAGGATGAAGTACATTCTAAATATATCTAAGCTGTGTTGAAATTTGTACAAGTTTGCCAGAGATGAATATTAATTGCAAATGCTAATGGCGCGCACTGACTTTAATGGCAGCCAGAAGGTGCCATATCATATCAACTGACATATAGAGCAGACTGACAGCTATTTGAATTGTTTCGTTGACGTTGACTTTGACGTTGATGATGATGCTTGGCCGTACTTTGATTGTGGTTCTCTCCGTTTGTTGCACAAACGAATCCAAACGCATCAAATCAATGGCAAATTCAACCACATTTCAGCAACAATCGAGCCAAACGATACACAAAATATATATTTGTCAAGCGTGCGACTTACTTGCGGTCTATTATACGGCTCATATTCGAGTACGGTGCTCGTTTGTGAGAGGCCATGGGAAAGCATGCCAAATGCGGCTCCAACACACGATAACAATATAAACCACAGAACAACAATTGAAACGATGGCCAGCATCGAGGAGCCAACGACGAAGGCTGATTGAAGCAGCCGCTGGCTTTGTGGATGCGATTCCCAACACTCGAAACTCGATTGGGCCGAGCTTGTTACGATTGCCATTCCGCTCGATGGCTATTTATAGTTGGCCAAAAATATGAAAAAAAGAAATGTACAAATGGCTGGGACGAGATTGAGTGACTGTCAAATACTCTTTGGCAAGACAAGGCATCAAGTGTGTGGGGAATGCATTTTGTAGGGAACAGCTGAAGCATAAATAGAAAGCTAAAAAGGGTATTCTGTACTCTGTGGGCGAATTTACCTGTTAAAATAAAATAATACTATTGATCAACTAATGCTATAATCTTTAGAAAGAGTAGTTTGTATATACCGAAGAACTCTTTTAAGCAGCATAAAAGCTTAACAAGTCTTTAAATCATGTATTTAGTAAATTCTAAATCTGATATACCCTACACCACAACAAAGCAATAGAGTGTTTGATAATATAAATATCTACTGCCAGCTTAGACACAATCAGCATGCTATACAATAAAGAAAAAAGAGGGAATGATCGATTATGCTTCAAAATAATGCTAAATAAAGCTTCAAGTCTTAAGCAAATATCTGTAGAGTATACAGTATAGATAAACACGTACATATATGAACTGAGCAGTTGTACAAAATAACTGCGAAATACCCTATAACATTCAAGCATCAAGACTGGCGCACCTACATACATGAGAGCTTACAGATCATTCGCATACATAGGCGGCAACAAAATGAGATTGACGGCCTATACTATACCCTATAGCTTGATTGTTTGTTACAATTTATAAGAGTTGTTTGCATGCACTACAATGTGTGTAAAAGTGTGACTATGCTATACCCTATAATTCACAAAAGCAACCAGTGTTGTATGCCAATAAATTGTACTTTGGCATGCTCTACAAGAAATATAATTTTAGTGGTGCAAAATACCCTTTATAGCTACCAGCTACTGGGTATACTTAAGCAGCAGTGAACACAACTTTCAGCTACCTTTCTCCGGGCCATAGATCGTGCCAGGCTAGGCCTCACCTCGAGCTCCAGCTCCAGCTTAAGCCTCATCGCTGTTCGCTTGAACTTTTGAACTAGTTTCGCACACAGTTCGCAACGTTGTGAGCGAGCTCAATCTTCTATTCAATCTGCGCATGAGTTTTACATTCTCACATCTTTCACATCTCGGCTGGTAACTGCCAGCCGTTTTCGGTCGACGTCTATTACATTAATGGCCACAATTGCCGTGAGTGAGCACGTCCATCTAACTATCTCTATCTGCATGTGCATGGATCTATCCGTATGTGTATCCGTATCTGTAGCTGTGTATCTTTCTGGCCACTCGAATGCATGATTTATGGGCGCACTCTCGACTTGGCAACGCTTCTAAACAAATTTCGCTATCAGTTTGCTGTTGTCGCCCGAAAAGCCGCAAACAAACTTATGCGTTTCATATAATTAAACGCTGGTCACTGTTTACGAATTCGAGGGCGAAATAGTTCATATTACTGATTGGGGATTTCCATCGCTGTCATTGATATAAAAATGCCTGATGCAATTTGTCCATATCTGCATCAGTTCCGCATTTGTGCATAACGGCGCATATTTCGCGTTTATCCATTAAGCAAACGGAAATGCATTAAATGAGATTGACAGTCACAATGGCGAACGTTAAACACGAACTCAACCATCATTTATTGATTGCATGCTGTAAATTTGAAAGTATCAAATGAAAAATAAAAACTTCGGCAAGAAGTCAAAGTCGATGGCTGATTGAGCCCAAAAGAAGTTTGCCAGCTAGCTGGGAAATTAAATAGAAAGCCCTGCAAGACGCGCAAGAAGAAGATAGAGACGTCGACGTCGACGTCGACGTAGACTGGGGCCCAACCTACTTACCTAGTCGAGTGTCTGAATGTTTGTGCATTGAATATGCCATGGATAATAAAAACCAGCAGCTAACGGGTAGGCGGCTGGGCGTGGCACCTACCCTCCCCGAAAGTACATATATATACGTGTGTGTTCTACATGGCGTATGATGGATTTATGTTTAAGTTGCGTGCAAGCAACTTAATGGATTTTGTAATTTTCAAAAAATGCTCAAACTTAACAGTAGCAAGTGGGGGGGGGATGAGGGGCAAGCGGCAGGCAAGTCACGTTGCCAGAACTTTGGTAGCAAAACGCAAAACTAACTATCTTGCAGATACAAGATACTCGTGCTACGTACTCACAGATGCCATTTGGAATGGCTGGCAGTCGCACAGAGTAGAGACCACCTCAAGCGGCTGCCGCTGCCAACGAATTGGAGCATGCCAAGTTATAAAAAATGTTTCTTGAGCATCGTATTAAATATGCGCACATAAGCATGGCAACCCAAGCCGAGCCGAGCCGAGCTCAACTGAGCTGCCTCTGCTGTCTGTGTCTTCATAGTAATGGCAACCAAAAAATGAAAATAAAAGAATACAAAACGAAGGCAACTCAAAACGCAAACAAATATTGCGGCAAACGATCCGAAACTTGAATACGCTACAAAAGCTCCACATTGAATACACAAATTTATATTGCGTTGTTTATTTATGTTATTTATTTATTACAAAGTTTCAATATTTGTATATGCTTTTAATTAATATCGTGTTATAAAGATATTGAGAAGACTTTTTTTCACCGGTATTATTTATTTTATTGGTCTAGCTCTTTTTGGAATTATGTGGGAGGTAGTATTAATGAGTTTGGTTTATTTTGGCGTAATCTTAAAGGTAGTAGTAATCTTAAAGCCGTATTTTCGTTCTCATATACATATAAAATAAAAGCGCCTGCTTAATAAAAATATAAAATCACTAAAAGCATTGGAAAATTCATTGTGTAACCAAATCTTTAGGAATTTTATTTTTATAATTTGGAAACAAAATTTTTTTAACTTTATTCTCATTACGTTCTCACATTTTTATATTTAAATAATTATATAGTATGTTTACTCACATTGTTTATTTTTTTTGTAAATATATCCTCGATTGCCACATTTTGAAATGATGTGAAAGGTGCTCATACATATATTTATAGTTTACTAAAAGATTATTTCTTTATTGCCAAAAATATATTCATAAATGTGTAGCTTACTTTTAGGAAATTGGAATAAAAATTAGCTCGCGTCCTCCATGGTCACATTTAAGCGACTCCACGTCTTTACCTTCACACACACGCGCATTCTGCTTGCCGAAAAACCTTGCAAGGCATAAGCCTTACCAAACTTCTTTATGCCCATAGTTATAATACCCATTTTATGACTGCGCACAGTGTATTATGAATGTCTGTCGCCTGGGTATATCAAAGTCAGACTCGAGAAGAGTTGTCTGGCTTATTAAATATTAATTATGATACAAGCAGTGAACACAATGCGATGCGCATCAACAATAACAACAATAACAAAACGGCAGCAACATTTATGGCCAAAACCACTTTGGGCACGTTGTAGTATAGTGTATTATTGCCAGAGCCACTGGGCGGCTGCCATCTCGCATAGTTGGCCCCAGCTCCAATTCCAGCTCGAGCTCAGCTCATCCGCCCAGCCGACGAATTTGGGCATCAATACAAAACTAGCTACCACTCAAGGTGTATCTCACGGATTGCCAGCGTGTATCTGTAGCAGGGTTAGATGCGCAGGGGTATTCGCAACTAAGTCTGATCACGTGGGCGGGGTACTCGTAACGTGCACTTGCGTTTATCTGCCGGCATTAGCAATGCTAATTGCAGCAGTTGTTGTTGCAATTGCCAATTGTGCGACGCCAAACTGATGACAAGTGATCTGCGGTCCAAAATCATCTTTATTTTTATGGCAGCAACAGCTGAGAAACTCGTTTGCCGCCTCTTTACAATGATCAAGAGGCTCATCATGATCATAATGATGATGATGATGATGATGGGAACGTGGGCGTGCATCGATTAGCGTGTGTTGCTTTATACAAGAGACTGTATCTATTACAATAGATCTTTTTAGCTACAGCTCAGCTAGTCAGCCAGACAATTTGCACACTCGTAGAAAATTCTTTGAATTGTGTACTTAAAAAATTACGAAATTTTTTAAAAAATCCAGCTAAGGTTATATATTTTATATTCTTATATTTTAAATATGCCAATTTTTAAATATGATATGATATTTTTAACATAAGTCATAAATTTCTAAATCACTGATGATTTACATATAAAATATTTTTGAAGTACAAGTCTCCCATTTTTTCTGTGAGTGCATAAAGTCGGCGCTTTTGAAGGCGTGGCAAAACCCAATTGATCCAATTCAAACTGAAGGAATCGTGTGGTAATTATTTGCCACGACGGGAACTCAACGATCGCCCCCCAAAAATCGACAGATAAATGTAAATTTGAGGCCAAGCTTAAAGTTCAAATCGAGAGCAAGAAATTGAAAATTGCCTTCGTGAGGTTTGTTCCAATTTGCGCCTAATTTGGTAGGTTTGCCAAGGCGTGGCATTTGCTGCCGCTTTTGGATTTCGGCTTGGGTTTCGGTTTCAACAACAACGACAATGAAACGCATTTGTCATTATAAAAATTACATTTAATTATATTTGTTTTGCGCCAGCCTCAACAAAAACGCACCCAACTTCCGTTTCAGCGTTTTTTTGTATTTAGAAAAATAAAGGGGGATACAAAATAATGAAATAATATACAAAAAAACAATGCAAAATGGAAGTCGATTAGAGAGACGCGACTTTGCTGGCTCTGAGCTCACTAAAGCGTGCGGGAAATTCATTAGCAATGTTTATGACTAGTATTTTAGTTGCTGTTGTTGTTGTTGCTTGAGCTGCGCTGTACGTTTGAATTTTTACTGACTAATTTCCATGGCAACAACAACAATGGCAACGTCATTATTGTTGCTGTCAGGGCTTTTGTTTGTTAGAATTTGTAACGCAGTTTTTGCTACTTTTTTTGTTGCCGTTTGCATAGGGAATGAATTGTGGTTGTGTTGTTGTTGTTGTAGTCGCTTTATCGCTGCTGTGCAAATTTCACAGCTCATACATAACCCCACATTAGAGAAAAGTGCAAAGGGTATACAAAATAAAAATAACACATAACAAACACTGCAAAAATTGACAATGGAAAAATATTTCATTATTGTCAGAGCTTGACAAATAAATCAAGTAGATTTAAGATAGATTACAAGTCGGGAGGTTTTTGACTAGAAACTAAATCGCTTTCTTTTTTTAATAGCATATTACGGTTTGAAAGTACTGTGAGAGTATTGCAAAATGCCTTTAGAAAATTAAATATAATATATAAATATAAATTCTAAAAATGACCACATGTTTATATTTAATACCAATGAGCTCATAATTAAATAATCATTCAGGCAGTTGAAAGTGCTAATTAATCATGGTAATTGAGTGTTTCTTTTTTCTACATATTATACTTTTTATACTGGGAAAAGAATGTTTGCAAGGTATTTACTAGGATTTAAAGCTTAAACTTTTTGTTGAATAAAATTAATTTAAAATTATGAGAAAAAAAGATTTGAAAGTTTTTTATATAGTTTTTATTATAGCTTAAATTTGTTGTTAAATAAAATAATAATCATATATTGTTTATTCTAAACTACTTAAAACTCAAGAGGCTAGAAACTGGGGTTTCCTTTGAAATTATTTTCTTCACAAAAGAAAGATTTATAAATACCCAACTGGAGCGGAAAGAGTAAATATTCAGCTGAAAACTCAGATATACTGCGTATAATTTTTCAAATAAAATATTTGAGCTGCCCCCACCAGCAATCTATATTGCCCCATCTGTATACACTTAATAGATAATAGTTAAAGCCAAATGTTTGGCATAAAATTCAATGACATTTGGCTATGTTAGATACTTAAATTTAAAACGCGCGTGTGTAATAAATACATATTGCGTATACGCACAGTTGGTCGGTCGCTGTCAATAAATTCGAAAATTGGCCGCATTTTAGCCATAAATCTAACGCGCGTCGATGGCACAATGGCCTATTTAAATATTAGCAATTTATTATGTATCATGTATTGTTTTTTGGTGGTGGTTTTTGCATTTCTATTAATTATAAATCATGTGGGATTAGCGCAGCTGCCAGCGCGCCAAATCCCCTGCCCAGGCCCAAGCCCAAGTCGAAACCCCTCAACCCACATCCGACCCAAGTCTGTCTGTGATCGATATTAAATTTGAATTATGATTAGCGAGCGTTGTGTGTAATTAACTCAAGTGTTGCCAACAGCCGCACCCCAAAGTAGAAGCAACAAATTTGTGGCTTGTCCTTAAACGCTGCCAAGCTGCTGCTACTGGAAGTCAGGGGGGGAGGGGTTTAGGGTGGTAGGACACTTAAATATTCCCCCCACCACGTTTATTGTCTGCATAATTTGTCATATGCAAAGTGTGGCGATATATCGTTTCTAAGATACATGACAGCGCCAACCCACAGATACAGATACAAGCACAGATGCAGATAGAGATACAGATACAATACTCGGGCGACAGATTCGATGTGTCCTTAGTACTTGGATGCCTCGCTGGCGCCATTATAATCCGCATTCATAGCCGTGTTTGTGTATTGTTGTCAAATATGTGCATATATTGTAAGATACGTACTCACATGAGCACGAGTACCGTACCGTGTATATATCTTTTGGATCTCTGCTTTAGTTATGTGCATATTTTTGTACCGTCCCGTTTGTAATACAATTTCGGTTTGTTGTCAGCTCAATTTTCAAGTTGTTTCGCATACTCTCAAATGTGTTTATACGTACGTATCTATATGTACTCTCTATCTGTCCGTCGATCTGTCTGTGTTTTCGTTTGTTTATTTGCCTTGCGGTTGCTGCTATTCCCATTCAGCCGTATTCAGTGTATTTTCTCGACTGCGCCACGGCGTTGCCGGCAGCTGAGGCGACCGCCGATGGCTCATGGCGATAACCGAAAGCGAAATACAAGCGAAATAGAGAAATACACAGCGAGAACTGTTCGCAACACGTCTGTGACTGACCTACACAATTTGCATGTTGTTTGTTCTTTCGCTTGCTCATTTTTCTCATTTTCTACGAGCTTCTTCCTCCCTATCATTCATTCTATCACAAGCGCGTTCTTTGTTTGACTTTGGCTGCCACGAGCGCTGCCTTTTTTTAATACAATTTCCATTCGTTCTAGTTGACTTATTTGCCATGCGATGAGTCGATGTTTAGATGGCGAAAAGAACTGGTTTAAAAATAGGCCAATCTATTAAGTTCTGTTTGATAGATGGGTATTAATAATATCCATAAAACTATCCAATGAAGAGCAGTTAATTTTACTACTATTGCAAGTGTTTCGATATCACATAAAAACCTCAAAATAAATTAGTTTTTAACTATCAAACATTTTTAGAAATATTACTTTGCTTTTATTATTAGCAGTTGATAAATTTTACACATTTCTGAAAATATTTATATAATTATACTAGGATTTAGACTGACCTCACTATTTTTGGGTTTCGTATAAAATAATGATCGTATTTGGAACCAAAAATATAGTTTCTATATGAAGGCACAATTGTTTCTCCCACTAAAACTTCAGCAGTAATCGACTTTTGTAACTATCGAATTTTTAAAGAATTTTAATTTGATGTTGATTTTTTTTAGAATTTTCTTTAAATTAGATATAAATAACACAAATTAAAATTTGTTTATATATAAGATGCAAATTGTCTTTTAACTGCTTTAAATTTATCTATTGAGTAATATAATTTATATGTTTAAATTTGCCAATACTGAAGTGAAGCTGAGTCTGCTGCTCAGATTCGTTTTGTACACAAAGATTTGCCATTAAACTGACTGGAAAATGCGACACCCTGCTAATTGGTTGTCGAATTTAAAAATCGACAGCTCCCGTTGCACACGAACATATAGCTGATGGAATTTCAGTTTCAATTTCAGTTTCAGCTCAGATGCTGCCTTTGTTCCAGCTCGAAGCTGGTGGCAAGTTTGGCTGGTCGAATTTCGCGCACTGTGTTTTATTTTCTATTGAGTTGTCGTCGTGTTTGCACTTGAATTATGCAGCGTCCCCCCCCCCCCTCACACACACACTCCCGTTGAATGGGGTGCAAACATGTTGAATAAACTCGCCAGCATTTTGACAATATTGAAATGTTGTTTGCATATTTTACAAATTTTGCCCTTTCAAATGTTTGTGCAGCAAGCCAGTAAAGTTGCTTCTGTTTTACGCTTTTCAGGTTAACTGAGTCGCCAACATAGCCAACTACCAGAATCCGAACCTGTTGGGCAGCCATCACCATCTGCTCCACATCGCCGAACCGCAACTGCAACTGCTGCCCGCAGTGACGCCGACGCCGACAACGTTGACGACAGCAACACCCATAGTACCCAACACCCACACCAGTACCAGCAATACCGGCAACACCAGCAACAACAACAGCAACAGCAACAACAACAACACACAACACCAGCGGACAGTGTTTGAAAAAGCCATCACCATTTCGTCGATTGCGATTAAACGCAGGCCGACGCTGCCGCAAACGCCAGCGAGTGCCCCACAGGTGTTGTCGCCGTCGCCCAAGCGCCAGTGCGCCGCCGCCGTTTCGGTGCTGCCCGTGCCCGCAGCAGCAGTCGCCGCGCCCGGTGCCCATCTGCAATACGCCAGCTCGCCGGCAGCAGCAGCAGCCGCCGCCGCCGCAGCCGCCGCCGCAGCAGCAGCAGCGCTCAAGGGCCATCAGCTGAGCTTTGCGCATCCCACACAGTTTGCGGCCGCCGTTGCCGCGCACCACCAGCAGCAGCAGCAGCAACAGCAGCAGCAGCAGCAGGTCGCCTACGCGGTCGCTGCCTCACAGCAACAGGCAGCCCACACACACCAGCAGCAGCAGCAGCAGCAGCATCAACAGCAGCAGCAGCAGCAGCGTTTGGCGCAGTTCAATCAGGCGGCCGCCGCCGCAGCTCTGCTCAACCAGCATCTACAGCACTCGGCCGTTGCAGCAGCCGCGGCGCATCAGCAACAGCAGCAGCACGTGGCGGTGCTGCAGCAGCAGCAGCAGCAGCAGACACCTGCCCATTACAGCGGCTACCAGCTGCGCCACGCCCACGCCCAGTACGCGCCGCAGCAGCAGCAGCAGCATTTAGTGCTCAGCAGCAGCAGCAAGCAGCAGCAGCAACAACAGAGCGTCAGCAGCAGCACACCAGCAACAGTTGCTGCCAGCAACACCCCAACAGCGGCAACCACTGCGCTAAGCGTTGCCACAGCAGCAGCAGCAGCCGCCGGCAACACCAACAACAGCAACTCCCCGGGCAGCTCCACGCACGAGTCGCACGAGTCCGTGTCCGCGTCCGCGTCCATTTCAGCGCCGACGACTCCCTCGCCGGCAGCGGCAGCAGTCGCCAGTGACAGCAACAACAACAACACAAGCGCAGCCGCAACAAACACAACAACAGCAACAGCCGGAGACGCCAACATAATGGAAAATCAGATGGCGCTCGCCCCGCTGGGACTCTCACAGAGCATGGACTCCGTGAACACGGCCAGCAATGAAGAAGAGGTAAGTGCCACGCCCCCCTCTACCGCCTCTTTTTGAATGGGCGAACAAAACTCGGCGTTTGACAGCTCGGGGACTACGGCCAAAACGCAAGGAAATACAAAAAGGCAGCCAAACACTTTTTCCAACTAAATCATCAAAATAATCGATTTGTGGCCACAAATGCCGCCCGCGTAATTTCCAAGAGTGATCAAAAATATATAATGCGAAAGAGACTCGAAACTTGATAATAAAATGTTTGCTCAAGTTTCGAGCTGCCAATTGGCGTGGGGAGATCAACATTAAGTATCTGCTGGATGAGACCACAGAGAGTTTAGTTAGAATGAGATAAATTGAGTTTCAAACTTGAGCTTCTTGGTGGAACTCAGAAGAGTTTAATTTTGGGCACTTAATTTTCAAACTATATAGTAAATTGTTTAAGGCAACTGAACAATAATTTCTGAGTCACAAGCAAAGAGTAGGAAATTTATTTTAAAGAGTTGAGATTAAAGAAAATGACATTATCATATAAATAAAATTTATATAAAAACATTACCAACAATCTTAAATAAGCGAAATGTGAACACGTTTTTTTCTAAAATAATTATTTAAATTCTTTTGCTAAACAATACGTTTACGGAAAAAGCTGCAGAAACAAAGAAAATTAAAATATATGCAGTACAGTTTACTTGTTCTGCCCTAACCTATATACAAACCAAGTAAGCACGTTGCAGTCGGGTGTAACCGACTGCGCAATACTCATTCACAATGTGGCAAATTTCAAAATAAATTATAAATCTTTTCTTTTATCTATCTTTTCTTTCTGAATAATATTTATTTTTCAATTAAGTACACTGTGAATAAGTAATGCATATATTTTGAATTCAAAATCAATCTAGAGGACAAACAAACACCGAACAGCCATCCAAAATGAAAATTGGTTCAGTTTTTGATAAAGTTATGGAAGTTTGAAATATGAGAGAGAGAGGATGCGATGAAATAAAAATCTGAACACCTTATCAGACGCGGGTTAAAGTAATTGAGTAGGTAAAATAATAGAAAACGTATGACATCAACATTATTAAATTCTTTTGATTACATAAATATTACAACTGAAAATTATGTAATACAAAATTAAATAACATTTGTATTAAGTTCAAGTGCAGATAATAAAACGTAAACAAACGGTTGCATCATCGATATGTCAAGTGCGTGTATTTGAGCGTACACCCACACACTCGTGCAACCCCAACTCAGCATGCCCCATGGCACTTGCCACTTGCGTGTGTGGAGCTACGTGCGCTACATCAACTGGCAGCTCGGGCGTAAGATTTTTGTGGCTCGGCTTTTGTTTTCGTTTATTTCTTCCTTTATTTCAGTGGGCTGATATATTGTGATATAAAACCAAACGCAGCAGCAGCCCCCCACAATGCCGCTTGTGAGTGGGCATGTGCATCAAGCAGCTGAAAAGGTGGGGGGCATCCTTTGGCTGCTTTACTTTTGATTATGCGCCTTGTCTTATGCCACACATTTTTCACGCAGCTTCTTTTTCATATGGCGACGGCTTCCCACAGAGCAGCGCCGCGTAATCCGACGGCACGTGGCACAACCCCCCCCCCCCCTCCTAACCCACCCCCTCTGTGAGAGTGCATGTGCGTGTGTGGGTTTGTCTCTGCTTATGTCAAGTGCTACGTGGCCTTTCTTTAAGCAGCCGCTCAGCGCAAACCCAAAGCATTCAGAGCGCATTCAGAAGCCTCTCCTCCTTGGGCAGCCCTTGCACAAATGCAAGCGATGCGTTAAATTTGATTTTATCCTTGGTGCATAATGTTTTACTGCGCTGCTTTTGTTTGCGTCCTCAACCTTTGCCCTGATTATGATTTCTCTTCATTTTTTTTCCGCAAATATTTATGAAGTGCTGCGCACGAGATGTCAACTAAATTTATTTAAAGGCTTTTTAATGGCGCTCACCACAATTGCATTTTTCAAACGAACAACAACAGCAACCACTCCAACTGCTGTCCCAATTCCCTGTCTGGGCCACTTTCACGACCCCCAGTTCTCTTTAGTTGCAAAAGCATTAAGCTGCTGCCCCAAAATGCGCATTAAAAATGCATCAATCACGTGGTGCTCCCCACTTTTTCACTGCAGTTGAAATTGCCGAAAGTGGGGCACGAGATAAAGATGAACATGAAAATGAAAAATATTTGCAGCAAGAGATCAGAGTAACGAAATAACTCTACTGTCACTTAAATTAATCAAATTAAATATAAAGCCGAACGAAACAGTACACTCGCAAAAAACGCTTGATGACAGCTTAAAAATATAAAAATAATAAGAAAACTCTACTTTATAAAAATGAAATCCGTGAGATCTTTAATGTCTCAGATAGCTATAACATTGTTATTGAGTTATATCATTAAAATCGTATGGAGAAAATTGCAAAATATTATATAATTTATATTCTCAAATGAAAGTCACATTATGTTGACTCTTCTTATCTAGCGGAATTATCATGGTTACACAGATAATATTAAAAATTAAAAATATAAATTGGCTTTTGTCAAGTCGTATATATATATATATGTATATCTTTTCTTGATTGCACAGCCTTTAGTTACATTTAGATCTTGGTATGATTTTGTTCGTGTGTTAAGAGCTTTATCGGTTCGATTAAAAGAGAAAATAATTTGAAAAACTCAAAACACAAATTTAAAAACTCCTAATTTTTGGAATAACTATGGAACGATAAATTAAATTTTTCTGCCGGTACAAAGGACACCACGCTGGCGCCACCTGGCGTATAAATATTCCAAGGCAAGTCGTCGACCTGGCCAAACACAGCTCTCGAAGCTGTCGCACTCGTCTCACCTTTCGCATTCGCGCTCAGCCACTGACTTCATTTGTATTTATGAATGTGTGGCATATGCCCGTCTCTGTTTATCGTACGCCTGTCTCGCTTGTGTGTGTGTTGGTCCGCATGAATTATTGATAAGTCAATTAAAAAAGTATGACAGCAACTGATGGCACTTAAATATTTTACACACCCGTCGAGCCACCCTCAAGGATATGCATTACCTGTCACTGCTACGCTCTTCCTCTTCTTCTCCTCAGTCTCCCCCCCTTCACTCAACCCTTTGCATTTCCTTCATTTAAACGTTTTACGAGCTTGCGAGCGCTTTAAGTGACCGTTGTCCGGCGTGGGGCAGCTTCAGCATCAGCTTGCAAAGGCCATTGAGCAGTCAAGTGTGTGCAACCTGGCGTATAAAAAGTGTGTGCGACATGCCACCCCCTCGCCCGCCCCTGGGCACTATTCTTCCTTCTATTTACAGCTTCCACATTTGATTTTATCAAAGTTGCAACAAAGCTTCCCGCCACACGCTGCCCTCTCGTGCCACGCACACACAAAAATGCAAGCCGACAAGTTTGTGGCAGCACATCGTTAACCCTTGCCCCGGCCGTCCCCTTTCCAGCGCGCACACACAAATGCGAAAATATAAAATAAACTTAATAAAACTTGTCACAGATGTTGCACTCACCGCACAGCTTTCCCCCCACCCAGGCTCCACCTCTGCTGCTCCGCCTGTCCAGCGTTGCATTTTAAGCGTTGCGCACAATTAAACTTTTAACTTTTTTGTTAGAGTTTGGCCAAAAAGAATTTGCCTTACCTACCGTATGGCCGTACACCCGCACAACATCCTCTGGCATACTCTACAATTTTTGTCATGTGCTCTCGACGGAAATTGCCATGTGCCAAAATGGCGAGCTGTCAGAAAGCTTTTTTGCACCCCCTTCCCCCTTCAGCCGCCGTGTCTCTCTGGCCCCCTTGTCAGTGGCAGTGCTCTTTGTCATTTCCTAGTTGGGTTCAGTTTTCTGTTTGACACTTGTGCCTTTCGTTTTGTTGTTGCATGCAAATAAAATAGTGGCCCAGCCACAAAGTTGACTTTTGCCCCAGCTGACCGCTGGGCGTCCATTGTTAGTTAAAATTATGGAAATATAAAACCAAGAACAGCTATCTTCGGAGTGCCAGTTACTAAATACCCTGGCGAATAATGATCTGCAAAATAATAATTAAAAGTATAAACTCAGCCAAAGCTATACTAGCTATATTTGTTATTATTATACTCATTATTATTATTATTTAGAATATCTAAAGAAACAAAAAAGATTTCCATACATAAATGTGAACTATTTGATTTATCTTATCCGACGTAACTGACTCCGACAAATTTACTGCTTTCATAAAAACTCAATCTATGGCAAGTTTCATAAAGATATCTTCCAAACTGACAGACAAACCTGGCTATGTATAAACTCCTTGTAGAGTCGTAGGAGATCCCTTTTTCAATATGTTGCAAATTCAAATAAGCAACGAACCGCACAACAAATTAGAGCCAAGCGCATCTTGCATTGTTCCCCCCTCCCCTACTTGCAGCTGGCAACTCCGCATCTAACGGCAACTGTTGCCTGCCGCGCGCATCTGGCAAGGCTGCCACAAGCGGGGGCAACAGCTGGTCGCGTAGTGCTTATAAATAAATGCAATGTGACTTGAATTGGTTGGCGCTGCTCTTGAGCTTGTTGGTTGGCGTCTCTGGTGTGTGGCAAGTTCAAATCAACATTTTCTTTCTGCTGCTGGTCTTGTTTTTCATTTTTATTTTGTGGCCGGCACGTTGCTTGAAATTGCTGTCCAAAAATTTATTTGTCGTCTTGACACACGCTATAACTATAAATAAACAAGCGAGCGCAAGCGAGCGGAGGAAAGAGTAAGAGGGAACATCATCAGAAGCAGAGACAAGAACTGAATAAATACTGAAGACGAAGCAGGCGAGCAACTTTTGGCCCAATGAATTTCTAAACAGCTTTTGTGTGCCCCTCAGGGGTTTTGGCACACACACATACACACACACACACATATGAGCGGGGGTCTACAGACCCCTCGCTCCGCGCCGCTAAGTGAAATGTCAACGCTGAGTATTTTGTTTTGCTATTTGCGATTTTGTTTGCGTCCCATTCTAATGCCAAAGAAAAAAGAGTTTGCGACAAGGCTTTTAAGCTATTTTCAGCAGTTTGTAAAAATTGCCAAACCTGACCAAATACTCCCCAAATCTAACCACCCCAACCTGCCGCCATTATGGCTGGGAATTTGCCGCTCAACTGCAGAAGTGTCGGAAGTGCCGCCAAGTGCTCAAGAAATGTTGAGCACCATTTGCCGGCCACAATTGGCGGCCAGGACACAAAAATTTGCACAATTTCTCTGCCCGATAGCACACTCCAAGGCAGCTGTCCGCCCGTCCAAGATGGTGTGTCCAGCTAGAGATGTGCGCGTGAGGGATGTCGTGAGTGGCGGCGTGGAGCCTTAAATATGTATAGAATTCATTTTTAAATCTTATCCAATTTGAATATTTAGCTTAGTTTGAGAAAAATTGTTTGGTATTTTCTTTTATAAGCTATGTAAGAGAAGAGCAAATATAATGAAAACATGCCTCATTTAAGAGAAAGTAGGAGAGGAAGAGAGTGACATAGGGGAAGTCGAAAAAAGATCGAAAAAATAAATTATAGTTGTCAGAAAAACACAATTAATATAAACAAAGAAGAATAAAATAGGCGGACAGTACAAGAAAGGACATTCACAGAAAGAAAGAAACAGAGAGAGAGAGAGAGGGAGAGAATGAGAAAATGAGAAGGAAAGACAGAAACAGAGAAAGGAAATGTATTTATGCAAAAAATAAATAAAATGCTTCAGGAAGAAATCTAACAATATGAAGTAAATCTCAAAAATATTTGATAAGGAAAAATTTTACGGTAATTTATGAAAGAGAGAGACAGAGAGTGTGAGAGAGAGAGAGAGAGGCAGAGATGTTATTCCCTAAATCCCGTAAAAATTAATATCAACCTCTTAAAGGGCTCGTGCCAAAGTAGTGTTCGCTCCAAATGTTGCGCATCCCTAACTTTTGCCGCGTTACCTTCTGCTTTTTGCCCTTTTTTGTCTGCGCTGCTTTTGTCTGGGCCTTATTCAATTTCGCTTAAGACAATTTAGCGTTAAATGAAATTATTAAAAGGTCAGAACTGAAAGATGTTATCGGAAATAATTTGTGTGAAACTAAGTTAATTGCGCCAAGTGCTCGGAAAATTTAAGTGAATGGCGCTCGCAGTGCCTTAGTTGCTGACATTTTTTGCGAAAAATGAAATCAGCATTGAGTATGTATGTACATATACGCATATATACGAGTATTTATGCATGCAGATATGTACACATACATACATATATTCATATAGAGTTCCCATGGCAGCTGTCGCTGATTAAAGTTCAATTAATTAAACAAATGCCATATTGCAATAATACGACCATATTACAGTTGTCTCTGCGAGCAGCTCGCACGCTCCTTCCCACTGCTCTCGTCCTGGCTGTATTTCCCCTCTCCCTCCCCCTCTCAATTGCACGCATTTAACATGCATTAACCGCACGCCGTGTAATGCAATTAAAAATGCAAACTGTGCACATAAATTACACGCTTAAATAATGCAGAAATTAATAAGTTCTGTTTGCCCAGCCCCACAGCATGACGCCCTTGCCAGCGGCCCATCCAACGACCCCTCTCAGTGGCCATAACTCTTAATTACCAAAGTGCACAATGAATTTTCGCAACACGTCTGAGGTGAAAGCTGAGAAATGCAGCAGGAATTGCAGCTGAAATTGATGCAGCTGCCGCAGGGCCGCATCATTAATATCCCTTGACCCGGTTTAGCGCTTGGCGCCACGCGACCTGCGGCCGTATTTAGCACCTCTGCCATTATCCTTTTTGCACGTTCCGCGTCGTCCTGTGAAATCATCATCGGCGCCAGCGGCTGTTGCGCTTCTACCGCTCATTAAGTCGCTTTTTCGCTCCCGTTTTTATAGCTCATTAGCTGTTGCTGTTGCTCTTTCTAGTCCCGGCCAATTGTTGTTGTTGCTCCTGTTTACGAGCTGCCATCAAATCGACAACATGCAAACGGCTCATAAATGAGATTGCCAATAGAAGACGGCATGCCAAATATCCCAAAAGGCCACTTGCTTCAACTAATTAAGGACGCATCCTTTGGCTTAATTACCAGAGATACCACAGCAGGCAGCTGACAAGCGATTGCGTTTAAAATGTGCCAATTACGCAATTACGCATACGCCTCGTGTTACATGCATTACAACTATGAAAGAGAAATTATCAAAAATCGTCTAAATATATTACATTTCATTTGTAATATTTTTCATTTAATTACATCTAAACTTTATGTAAATTGCATTTCTAAAATAATTTATAAAACTGAAGCAAATGCAGCAACTAAATATCTTGCAAAAAGCTTCAAGTTCAGAAAAATTCCGAAGAGAAATATTTTCAATATTCAAATATATCTTTTTTTTTAGGGTGCTAAGTATCCTTCCATCAAACTTAATGAATTCTCAGTTGCCATATATAATATGTAAATATTAATTTAATACATTTTTAATCTAAAGGCTTTTATAAACGGCATTAAAATTGCCTTGTAATTGTCGAAAAAGTAATCGATTATGCTATCGATAGTTTTGCTGAACTGCCTCCAGGCGTGCTCAACATTTCCATTCAATTGCTAATTTTTTAAGCAGAAAGTTGTATCTGCATCACAAAATTAAATATAGCATAAAAATTATAAGTTAAATAATATTCGAATGCATTTGAATTATTAAAGTCTTGACTTAACATATATTTGCTTACCGATTACTCAATTTAAATACCCTTCGTTTGGTCGTTGCTCAGTCTGGTGCGTTCTTGCTTATCAGCAATTGAATTTAAGCGCCCTCAATTGTATTTCCATAAGCGTACGCTTCCTGTATCCTGCATCCTGTGTGCGTGTGCGTATGTGTGCTTAAATCATCAGGCTGTGCCCTCCTGTCTCCCCTGTTCGTGTGAACTACGTGCCGAAATTGCCGTTAACTGGCAATCCGTACGTACGCTCGCCCTTAGCAATCCCCCACACCCCGGCCGGCCCCCATGCCACTATTGTCACACACACGCGGCTCATACGTAATATAATAAATAACGTAAAATAAACACGCATACGCACCAGCAAAAATTCACCAAAAAAAAAAGAGAAAAATTGTTGCTGACATTTGCAACAATTTCCGCTTGGGTCAGTTGTTGATTCCTTTGCCCCGCTGCCCGCTCCCCTTTCCCTTTTACAATGCGACTTTTGCCGTCTGCTGCCTTTTTTATGATTATTATAAAAATAATTTTCCTTTTTCGTTTGGGCTCCACATATATATATTCTTGTACTGTTGGTTTCTAAACGGAAAAATTCAGTTACCGATTTGCTGCTGCTGCTGCTGCTGCTGCTGTTATTGTTGTTGTTGTCAAGCTAAGTTTGCCTTGGCGACCGGTTGCCGCTTTGTTGGGTTTGTTCACTTTTTGTGTTGTGTCATCATCGACACGCAAGTCAAACAAATCAGCAAACACACAAGTGGGCGCGAGGGGTTGGGCTGTAAAGGTGAGGGCCGCTGCAAGGACACGTTGCTTTCAGCGTTGCCTAATAAACAAACCAAGTTCCGCTGTGTCCCGTGTCCCATGTAAACACCAGATCGTGACCAGGCGAATGCCAAGGAAAGCAAAACTTCCAGGTTACCTTTTCCCTTTTACGTTTTGATATTCTTGTTATTTTTTTTTTTTGCTACACTTTTATGTGTTGGAGGCTGCGGCCACGCCCATTGTCAAACACTTTGTTGCTTGCTTATTTTTTACGTGGAATAATTGAAGTTTCATTTGAGTTTTGTCGCCGTTTTTTCCATTTTTGTTGTTGTCTTCTTGTGTGCCAAAAGTTTTGCGGTCAGGAAAAAAGGTTAAATGTAATTAAATATTTATAGTTGAACGGCCAACGAACGGTCTATCAATTGAAAATTTATAGGCCCCCTCGCACCTGGCCTGCTTTTCTCATTTCAAATTTAATTTACACGCTGCGGTTGAATTTGTTTTTATTTATTTTCACTCAAATTGCAAATGTACAGCGTTGGCAAGCGGTCTGAGGTTGTGCCGTAATGGAAAATTGTTCAACAAATAACAGCTGGCAACAGTGGTCGTGTTTTATGGAAACACCCTAGCTGCGCAGGTAACCCTACCTCGGGTGCCCACTCTTCGGCTGCTAATGTGTTGAACATGCTGCCTCGTAATGCGTTGACAACACGCGAGGCACATGCCGCAGGAAGCACAGACAGGACGCACAGAAGACAACCAGCCCAGTCCCAGCAGCAACAGCTGCCAAGACAAATGACACTGCCACATGCCACAGAGGCGAGGCAAGTCGTGTTGCGTCGGCGGCTGCCGCAGATTTGCGGCCATTGTTTGGCCATTTACCGAACTTCAGCTCCAAGAAGATAAAGAGAGAGAGAGAGAGTGAGAGGGGTACAAAGAGAGAGCATCATCTCCAACTCGAGGTGCGTGCTGCGTGCTTGTGTTTGAACTGGGCGCACTTTGGCGGCGTTCATTAGTTGCGCCCCGGCGGCCCCAAAGTGGTGCTGTCCATCACAATTAGATGGCTTGCTTTCCCAGGCAAAGCGCTCTACTCTCTCCTGGTTTATTCTCCTTTGGTATGTTTACATAAACGATTCGTTTCTGTGTTTGCTTTGGCATTTATATTTTGCCAATGCGTCGCAAATTTGATTTGTTGCGCCTCAGCTGGATCATTAAGCGTGCCCCACTGTCGCAAGCCTCCACCGCTCCCCGCTTTTGATTGCTGTTCTGAAACCCGAGTAAACAACTGCAAAACATGGCTACCAAAAAATGCCAGCACTTTATGTCAAACTCCCGTTCATGTGTGTGTGTGTGCTTTCTGGCACAAGGTAGTTAAAGTCAATCATAAAATATGAAAAATGTACACACACATCCACACACACAGACACCTGCAGTTAGGTTGCAGGCAGCACACAATTCTCACACGAACGCGCAGGCGGCGGCCATTTGAGCGGAAACCGGAAATCAACTTTAGGGCGCCTTTTGTTTATGCGCTTTTATTTCGCCCTCAAACCAAACAACGGCTACACAACAACAACAACAACAAATCGCAGCTGCATTTGCAGCATGCCAAAAATATCAGAGCATAACTCTTGGGCTGCGGGAGCGGGTGCACCAGTGTGTGTGTGTGTGTGTGTGTTCGTGGGGGGGGGGGGACGCAGTTTCAGTTACTCTCCGTTTTATTTCAACGTATTTTTCATATTTCTTGCTGCTCTTATTTGTTTAGCATGCGATTTCGCGCTTCGCTTGTGGAGTGTTGGTGCAGCAAGCGTTGGTGGGACGAGGGGAGGGGGGCGGGGACCTTTACATTTTGGCACAGCGTTTGATGTTTTATGCAAGCGAAGCTGCCGTTAGGAACAGCAGCATCCAATATAAATATGCAAAGTTCGGATTAAAGTTGGTTAAATCAACGCAAATCGAAATCGATAGAACAACTTTAAAGCTAACGCAAGCTACAAGTGGGAGTAATTTTAGTACTCTGTCCTATATGGAATAATCCTTTGGATTAATGTTATATTAATCAAACAATCTTCTTGCGTAATAACTTAAGCAACAGAAAGCATTTTACTTTATTAAAGCAATCAAATAGTTTTATTGTATATACCTACAATTTAATATACACAAACAATTATGGGAATAATAACTAAATACCAAACATAAAAATATAAAGATTATTTGATAGCTTGTTTACAATTTTGTCAATATTATAATCTGTTACTTGATTCCATACAAATAATCTATATTTACATATTACTTTGAAAGCCCATTAATGTACAATACAATTTATACGGATTGTGTGCAAAAGTCAACATAGAGGTTTCAAGCTCAAGCAATCTCCATAAATCAAATCGCATTTAAGTCAACTACGAAGTTCATTAAATTAGAGCTTTAAAGCTCTCAAAAGCTGCATGTGAGCATAGCTTTTTTTGAGTTCACAAAATTGCTAACACCAAAAACGTTGTTTATTAAATCAAGCGTTGAAATGAATCTATTTGGTGAATCAAACCCAATCTGCCTTTATGCGCACGTGCCTTTGGGGCTGGCCACGCCCACGCACTTAATATATAGTGGAAAATCTGCACAGGCGATCAACGCTTCAAGTGGCTGCTGTTCTGGTTATGAGAACGCACGTAAATTATACAGCAGAGTGTTTTATAGTTCATTTACCTAGCTAAGTACCTGCCGGGCAGGCAGAGGCTGCAACTTTCTGCTGGACCACTTTTCAGTTGGTTAATGCAGGCAACACAACAACTTCCGAGCAACAAACAAAAAACTGGTCAAAAACCATTGAAGCATGATTTTAATGGGGCGCCAAGGGGGCAGGGCAGCTGCAGCTGGAGCTGGCGCTGAAACTGAAACTGAAGGGTTGCTCGACTGCCTGAGGAGGGTTGCGCGCGTTGAGCAATTCATTTAATTTGAGTTGCACGGAAGTTGCCAAAGCGCTGGGCAGGGGCGGGGGGATTGCTAGTTTGGGTGCCGGCTCCAACGCTTTGGGCTTTAATCGGAGTGCGCAACTGCTGTTTGTCCCACTGTGCGGGGCAGGGCGGCGGGGCAGTCACAAACAATGCGCCTAGCTGTATGCCATAGAAAAGAGAGCCGAGCCGAGCTCCTTTTGGCCTGCCGCCTTCCTTTCTTTCCACTTTGCGTAAACATAATTTTCTTTTCCGCCTATTTAAGCCACAAAAGGCGAGCCAAACACCAAACACCAAACTCCAAACCCCAAACCGTACCGAGCCCGGCCCCGGGGCACCTCTAACCTCAAGGGGACCAGGGGGCGACGGCGGGAGGTATGTACAAAAGGCTGGCAAGAAAGAAATCGTTGCTTAATTCCAAAATGTGGCATGCATAGAAAACCATTGAGCATTGTGATGCATTAAAAAGCAGAAACGGAAAGGAGAGAAAAAAAGGCAAATGCTGCTCTTCTATTCTTGGCCAGGGAAAAACCATTGGAAAGCGATTGGCTGCCAGCATTTTTATGGCATAATTGTATTGGACAACATGGGTTAACTGCGTTAGCCGCCTATTGTATTTCCCCACACACACACATACATGCACAATTGATGCTGATTCAGCATTCGACTCGGCCGTAAAAACGAGTTATTCAGGCTCAATAAGTCTTTTATCCCCTAAAAGTTTTATCTCGTCTGAAATTTAACCAAGACGCCATTTCGATAATCGCAATTGTGCATAAATTATATTTATATAGTAGTAAATAATTACTCATTTTAAAAAGAAGCTAAGAAATAAGAAGTTAGTGTTAAATGTTGAAATATATTTTATTTACTCCCAATTCAATTTCTTTTACATATTTAGTTTTATGTTTGTACGAACGCGAGTTTTAGAAAAATCAGGGAAAATAATATTACAATATAGGATTTCAGGAATAGTTCGTGAATGCATATTTTTAATTATATATTTTATGCCACATTTCTAACTCCCTATTTCTTTCCACTTCTCATTGCAGGTATGCATCACAGCACATATATCATCAAATAATTATTAGCTTAGCTAACACGCAAGTATTTACAATTTGAAATTAAAACCTGAATGCCAGTTGCAATTTATTCGCTCGCTCTGGGCAACTATCAAAAATTGAATCAAATAGTGATTAGTCTATGCTGAAATTAGGTCATAAAATGTCCATTAAGAATCGCACACAAATTATAGAGCTCCAACCTATGTTTCATAGAAGATACAGCCAAAAATGGTGTTCAACACGATAAAGACTATATCGGGTATCGGGGGACTTAACGGTACGGGGATCCAGTGCTCTATGGCTCCGATATCCGCTCAAGCGGTCAATTCTGTTCGCGTTCAGCTGACGTGCGTTCGCGTAATTACGGTTCAAAATGGTGGCATGACAGTGCCCTCTGCCAGATTCCCACCGCCCTCCCCCTGCTCCAGTCCATTTCGCGTAAGTTCATGTGAAATTATCAATTGTGCGAGCAACGCAGCCGCAGCCGCTGTTGGAGCACGGAGAGCGACAGCTGTGGGGCGTTTCTGGGCGCGGGGTGGGCGGGCCGGGGGCACGGACGGAGACGCTTCGTGCGCAATTTGGAAAACTAAATTGTTCTATTGTATTTAAGTTAATTACTCATGCTAATGCTAATTTGCCTTGTCGCCGTTGTCGCCGCTGTTGACAATTGCCATGACGTCCATAGTCGCACAACATTGTGCACAGCTATTTCACTCGATGTTGTCGCTCTTGATGTTGTTGCACTAATTACTAAAACACCCTGTCTCACAGTCTGGCATATCAAAATGCAAAGTCCAAAAATAAAGATATTGTTTTAGTTTTATTTCCTTCTTGAATCCAGTATTTGACCTGCAATTCAGATCAATTGAGAACCAACTTTTTAGTGATTAAAGCTAGATTAATGTCTCTATATGAACTCTGAACTGAAACTGAATTACTTACTTATGTTCTCGTTTTACCAGCTTACATATTTAACAAGATATTTAAGGTGTTTTATTTGTACAAATAAATACATTTAATATAATATCAGAAAAATACATCACATTTTCGCTAAACGAAAACAAAACCAATTCTACTTCAATCAACGCCTAAAATATGTTCTCTTGAAAAAGCTCCCGAAAAGCACATTAAAGCTTTTATCTAGCTTAATTGTTTTAAACATACCTAATTCCCACAATAAATCTACAAGATCTCTACATTTCTTTACACACATATGTGACATACATTTTATTTTATAAATTTATTTGTCAAATGAACATTATAAAGTCAAATAGTACGCAATTTGTACAATTAAAGTAATTTTCAATGCATTTGTACGTTTTTCAAGCTGTAATTTGGCACATGTGCTAGTTTTGATTAGGTTGATCATGCGAGATCGCGCCTAGAAGCATTCATTATAAACATCTACAATACGAAAATTGCATGCCTTAAACTGTCAACTAACTCATGATTGTTTCAGCCTTTTGTGCTTCCACAAACTCTGACGTTGTTTCCCACACCCACACGCCAATACCTTCAGATACATTTATATTTATATATGTATGCATGTACTTTATATATATTTGTTTTTGGTCGTATTTACTCGCTTTTAAAGTAACCTTCACGCTTCGCGGCACACGAAAAACAGCAGCAGCAGCGCCAAATGTCAAAATGTCCAAAGTTGATTGTTATATTTACGACTCTTTTTAATGTTTGACAAATTAGTGGCAAGAAACATTGCGAACGAAGCGACAACAACAACAACAATTAACCAGTACAGCAACAACACGGAGCACATAAAGAGCAGGAAGTTAATGGCATTTTTGCTGCTAAAAAACAACATGCATAATAATATAATCGCATATAAAAAGTAAAACAAAACGAAAATAAAATAAAGCTCTAAGGCCTCAGAATAGGAAAAAAATAAAAATGGTAAAAAGTTGTAGCTAAAATATTAAAAACAATAATGTGAACGTAAAGCGCGGGCTATTTGAATGCGGTTTAGAGCACTCATGGGTGCTCGTATTACACGGCGAGCCATTGTCACTGACTCGGAGGCCCCTGCCCCCAGCCACCCCACAGATCCACAGATATGAGCCCACTCGAATGTACTTATTGGCAGACTCTTGACTTATGCAACTCGGACTTACCACAAAAAACCTTTCCCATCTCGAGTTACCAATGCGGCAATCGTCATCGTGACTGTCACGCCTCGCCTCTCACGCCCCACGCCCCCTGGTCCCCCTGGCCCAGCCACCCGGCTTACCAATCTGCGGTTATGTGTAGGCCATGTGGCTCAAAGTAGCCTCAACATTTTATGTGCGCATCAAGTAGGGCCGCAAAGCAGCTATCGATCATGCAGGTCGCAGCTGTTTTTAGAGTAATTAGCTTTAATCTTCTACTCGATGATTACTAAAAAGATTACATTCTTAATTGAGCACTTTGTGTGCTACACGACAAAAATAATTGACCAAAGGTCCAATTTGAAAATATATACATATACTATGCTCCTCTATTTAAAATATATCGATAACATCTAAATTATTTAGAACTTGAAACTGATTTTTATTTTTATTATTTTTATTATTTAAATAAATACTTAAATATTTGAAATTTATTTAAATTATTAGCAAGTTGCCTAAAAATCTGCCGATTATAGTCAGCCAGACCGATATAAAAAAAAGGAGAAAAGAATATATTTGTTTAATTAAAAAAAACATACATATAAACAATTATACTTCCTTTTTAGCATGTAGTGTGAATAAACTGAAAAATTCTTCTGACCCTTGAAAAAAAGTTTTCATGCATGCGTTAATTTGTTAATCATATAATTTTGCTTATAATTTTAACAATTCAATATTTTTATTTAGACTTGAATTAAATATACCTAAAAATAATAGATCCATGCTAATGACAAGGTTATCGATGAATAACGCATGGAACTTGTTTGACTTTGACATTTACACCGTGTATTTGACATTGATTCGAGCATAGCGCACTCATATGCACATAACATGCAAACACTCAATCTGGTACTCATACTCACACTCACTTGTACGCTGTACTGGTAGTACTCGCACATACTCAAACGCCTTGTTATTGACTCAATTGAGCGCAGCACAACGATCAATTGGCAAATATAGTTGGCGTATCTTTAATTAAGCTAATTAATATGACAACCTATGGCTGTCGAAACGATGACGTTCAAAATATACGAATGTGGGCGGGCCGAAAGCCCAGAACTTTATTCAGTTATGCTAAATCATTGAAAATTTTCAGCTTTTAATTGCAATAAATTCGCAATTATCATCAAATGGTCAGCAACTTTCGCCAAAAAAAAAGGTAGGAAAAATCAAGGGAAAAAAAGAAAAAATGCTACCGCGTTTTTCTTTTTATGCGCTCGCCGCTGGGAATGGTTCACGCCTCTGATTGCCATGTGTGCCAGTTCCCAAGGTACTTGGGCTCAGTGCAGCTAAAAGATCCGTTCGCTCTCTCTTTCCCTCTATCTCTCCCTTGCTCTCTCTACCTTTCCCTAGAGTCAATGGAACGTGCTTCAATGTTGATTTATCTGTTGGCAAATGGAATTTGAATTAAACCGCCAGTAAATTGGCCAAATGAATTAGAAATGCAACAAAACACTCGCATGGCAATAAACAATTTCGAAATATATGTATGAATAAATACGCTTGCAGCTTGTAGAGTTTGCGCAATATGAAGTGCAGAGCCACATGAATGCAAATAAATTGCGCAAATTAAATAACAAGAATTTGCCACAAATGAAAATTGTGCGCAAAATACAAAAGTTGAAATTATTTCCATGGCTCATTGTTTGCTCATGAATGTGACCCTCAAACCCTTGGGCCAAGAGAGACCAGAGGAGCTTTTAATAAATGGAATATATTTGGATTTTGTGTTCGAGTTGCATGCAGCATGAGTTCACACAAATGACAGCAGTTGTGCCGCTTTTCACTTGATCATGAGATGCACAAAATAATTGGCATAAAAATACATTGGCTGATTCTAGCCGATTCTCTGATTCTTGGCAAATGGCAAGAGACAAGGGCCACTTAAAATTCCACATGCAGTAATTTGATTTAATACACGAGAAAATCATTTACAGACAGTGCGCCATCAACTTGTTGCTTAGTTTTGTGCGTTATAATTAAATATACATATATATATATAATTTTTGCCAACGATTTTGCTCGGCACAAGGCTAGTCTGCTGCTCTAGCTGTTGTCTGCCTGTCATTGGGCAAACAAATTACTCTGCGACGCCGACAGTCGACTGAGCGCTCAGGCAGATTGCCCAGTTCTGATAAATCTGTGTCGCCATATGCTCCCCGTCCCCATCCCCCTCCCCTCGCTCGCTGTCTCTGTCTCTCTGCTCTCAGACACTTTCATCAGGTTTATCGCGGCAATTTCATCGCATCTTGAAACAAAAGAAAAACCAAGTTGCCGTCTATATAGTGCTGATAGGCCAGCTGCCTGCAGCCTCACCTCAACTTTAAAGCGTATTAGAAAACCATTTGGCAAATGGCTCTCTAAATGCTCTAAATGCCCCTAAGCCAGCTGCATACTAGTCCTCATCAATTTGTCAACACCTTGGCAAAACTCTAGCAATTTTAGAGCCGAAAAAACGTTGGTTCGCTGTCGCTTTAAGCCTTGGCTGTTAAACGCGCCACAAGCCGCATGCTAATGCTCATTAAAATCACAGCACACAGTCCCCACACCTAATCCCTGGCCAAGTTTTCTGGCAAACTTTGAATACAGCTGCTATGCCCCGCCCTCCCCCGCCCATGCAGCAACCTTTTGATGTGCAGATAATTTGCTAGCAAATGTGGTTACATCATTAGCGTGTGACTCCACCACCTCCCCCCGTCGCCTGCCTGCGTGTCCTGGCTGTAATAAATTTATTAGACTGCCTCAAATGATGCATGGCGCCCCCGTCCGTGTGCGGCTGCCCTGCCACATATATTAACAGGGCCAACTTTTATAAACAAGCAGCATAAAACAAAGGCGCAGACGTGTCGGCCCGCACCCCCATTCCCTTGCTCCCCAGCCAGCCAGTTCCTTGAACTTCAACGTAGACAAATTATTTAGCATCGCGTGAATCTTTGAGCGGCCTGCGTACCTGGAGAGAGCTCCATTACCAGCATCGCTCAGCCCCATTTTTCGCCTTGGATGTATATATATTAAAACTGGCACTTTTAATGAGCTTTGTGATATTAATCTTTGTCGTCGGCCCGAAGTTGGGCGCAACTTTATCATTTTCATCAGTTGTGGCTCTCTGCTATTAACTTTGGCATTTCCAATTACATATGCTAAGCCAGAGTTTAACAATTTGGAAAGCAATTAGAAATTGACCCTGGGAATGGGAAAAAAAAAGAATTGCAATTTGTTTTCTTTTTAATTTTTTGTTCAATTTTTTTTTTTTTTCAAGATGCGCAACACAGAAAAATGTGGCAGCATTTTTAATGCAACTCATGAGCCCTGTCGGCTGTCTGGCGGCACTTGCCACTAATGGAAAGTTCGCGTAATTTGTCAGCAGACCATAAAAATTCAACACACACACACACAAACACACACGTGTGCAGTTGGCAGAAAAATGTTAACTGTTTAAGGCAAGGGCTTAGCTTAGAGAGACAGAGAGAAAGGGGCACGGGTCATATTTATGTATATTCATGAGTGGCACTTTAGCTATGGGGTTAAAGTTTGTTGCAGAGTCTCTTCCCCCGGCCCCCCAACTGTCGCTTTTTGCCACTGTCAGGTAAATGCTTAACTTGATTACGAGTACGTTTTGCGATCATCATCTGGCGGGCGGTTTTTACTGTTAATTAACGCCGTTAAAACGTTTGGCCAACCTCAAAGGGCGGCAAGTGTTGATGGCATTTATGCAAATGTCACCTGCTGGCCGAAAGCGTCTGCCGCCGGTTGTGCAAATTGATTAATGATTTGTGCAGCTGCCCTGAAAAAGGACTACCCTGACAACCGTGCCCCCTGCCACGCAGCTCACAGCTCAACTAATAATCGCCATGAAAATATTATGTATACGCCACTTGTCAGCTGAAGGAAACTGCCAACATAAATATTCATTTCTTGACGCACTTGCACACACACTTTATGTGTATGTGAGTGTGAGTGTGTGTGTGAGCCATTTTGCCACATTAATGGCCACAAATACATCATGACTTTTCATAAGCGGCTGCCACTTGAGGCTTGCTCCTTACGCTGCTCCTGCAACTTGCTTTTGCCCCCGCCAAGGACAGTTTCTAAGCCGGCTGCTGGTTTCCTTTTGGCCCACTTCAGCCACAACTTGTCATATTTATGTAACTGCGTCTAAGCCAACTTACTGCAGAGAAAGAGGGAGAGAGAGAGAGGAAGCGAGGGGAAGCCAAGCTACATAATAAACGCTTCAATTTAACGGCAATGGCAAACAAGCAGACCAGAGATAAATGCCCTTTCGCAATGCTGAACGTAATGGCTTACAAATACATATACACGGGACTATTCTTATTTAAAGAGCGCATTTCCGAGATAGCATCTATGTATATTGCCACATTTTGAGTTAATGAGAGATAAATGTTATTTTAATTAGTGAGAGCAAACGTCGACAGAAACCACTAAATTATTAAGTTTGCTTTTAAATATATGCCTGTCTAGCTGAGCTGATAGCATGCTTAATCGAAATAGAAGTCTAGTTTGTTATTTATTATTGTATTCAATTGAGAGAGCTATAAAACATTTGTGAGCAAAATAATTGGATATTGCTATAATCATTCATGATAGTGAGAAATGAAATTATTGAAGGCAACTTTCAGAAATATACACTCAAAGGAAAATGCTGCTCTAAAACCGAGTATTTAAAAATATGAATTATAGTTGTTTTCAAAAAAGTCCTCTTGAATAAGGAATTTTGTTTTCACGGAATTTCCATCTTTGGCAAACGCTTGTTGGTTCTTTCTCAGAGCTTATATATTATCCAACAACCGATTTAATTTTCTTCCAATTACAATTACAATTATAAATGTGTTTATTTTTAAAGCATACCTACGTTAATTAAATATCTGCCCTATTCAAGAGCGCACAGTCGGCGTTGTCTCCATTTTCATTAGAGCAGATGACACAAAGTAATCAGCACTCCCATATCAAAGTCAACCTGCTTGCCACATATGGAGGCACAACTTTTCGCGCCGCAGTTCTCGCAGTTCGCTGCTGTGCGAGTAATTACGTCCCTAAATTTGTTGGGCAACATGTGTCAAGTGCATTTATTTAATTATTGCAATTTATTTAAGGATAGAGAAGGCTGCCACGGTTACAGTTACTGCCACCAGGGTTGCCACTGCCACTGTCAACAAAAGTTTCTCCTGGAACAATGTTTCCGAGAAGGTTATTAAAAGTATTTCCCGGAATTAAGTGCGACTTTCTGTAAAGGACACGTAACTTTGAGGCAGCCACATTAAAATTCAATTCAATCCAGATGGAAAAGGAAAGAGAAGCGGCAAAGGGAAGCCACAGCAATGAATATTTCATAAATCCAAGTAAAATACGCGACAGGATAACAGCAAGGATGTAAGTTCAATGCGAGCGTGGCCAAATGATATGCAAAAGCGCTGAATAAGGAATATGGAAGGGCCGAAAAAAACAATTAGAGGTGACACGGATACGCACATGAGCAATTTAATGAGCAGCGTCGTAGGCGGGGGGGGCGTGGCAGGGCCTGGCAGAGGCATAACGCAAATATATTACAGCCGCCAAAGGACCTGCTGGACCGTCTGCAGCACAAAAAATCCTGCGCTGATTTGTGGTCGTTAAGTGGACTGCAGATTTTTAAAATGCGCAGAAATATCACAAGATTCGTATTTTTTTTATTTGCTGCGCCTTGCAGCTGCAAGGTGGGCTGGGGGCGTGGCCTGCGTAACCGCACATTATGTTAATGAGCGGATTTTCGGCCCGCTTTGCCAGTTGCTTTAGGTACATGTTAATTATGCCAGCGAACTCAGTTCAGTTCAGTTCAGGTTGCCCGCCCGCCAGCCTTTTGTTATGCGGCATCTCCCTGGTGACCGTGCAGCAAACGCTGCCGCCAAGTTCTACGCAACAATCCCCTCCCTCCCTCTGCCCTGCTCCAGTTGACTGCTTTTCGCTGGCGACCCAAAAAAATGTTATATTTTTTATGGCCGCATTTGTGTTCGTACCGCCACGCCCACACGCCCGGGGAATGCGCATTTGATGCCCTTTTAATGGCTGGCAAAAAATACAAAAAAACAACGGAAAACTGCGGTTTAATTATTAAAATGTTTTCATTTTGTTGCATATTTTTAGGCGTTTTAAATGCCAGCTCTTTGTTGCTAATTAAATTAAGAGCATAAATTGGACAAAAGCAAAATGCAAAAAAATTTGCAGTAAAATAAACTCAGACACACCGCTACCAACCGCTAGATGGCGTATGCCTGCGGATTCATAATTGTGGTCAAACCGCAGTCGACACGAATCCTAAGCTGATTGCGTATGTGTCGGTGTGTGGGTGGCAACGTAATCCTTAAAATTGGATATCTGGCTAAGCTCAACACAGTTGATCATATAATGCTGCTCAAATTGTAAATTTAATTAGTTGTTATTGTTAACTTTTTTATATGGATAAGCTGTGATTATTATTAATATTGCATGTGGGTATAAAAAACAACTTAATTTATTAAATAGGATACTATAATTCATTATCCTTGCAATATTCAAAGGTTAGACAGGATATTCAGAACTTATGTTATGTAAATGTTTCTTTATTAATATTAATATTATGATTATATAATATGATGTTTATTAATAATAATGTTATTATTATATAAATCTGCCTGGTTCTAGACTTGATCTTATTTTGTATATTATATTTTGGTTATAATAATTTTTAGCCAATTTTAATGTTTTATCAATTTGGATTTTATATTTAACTACCACAACTACCACACTAAATCCTGCCAATAAACTCCGTTCAAAATGTATCGACCTCAAATTAAACTCAGAGTTTACTTTCAACTTTTGATGCAAGGACAGACTCTTTGCCAGCTAACAAATTATGTTTTAACGGGCAGTTTTGGCTTTTAAGCCGTGCCCCGTTCCCCTCTCTCTATCTACCTCTCTGTCACTCTGTTTATTGAATGTTTAGTCGGAAGCTCTTTTCGTCAATAAATTTTTGATTTTCATTCGAGTTGGCAACTGAATTTGTCTAAAACTATGCAACGCACATTGTGAACAGTCATAAGTTTTGGTCATAAACTCATTTTGCGACTAACTGAAAAGCAGATGCGACAGCAACAAACAACTCGCAAATCAACGCAAAGTGCAGCAACTGCTGTGGTTGTTGTTGTTGCTGTCTGGTTGCCATGGCTATAGCTGTAGTTGTTGTTGTTGCTGCTGCCTGTCAACGTCAATTCGCAAACAAAATATGCAAGTGGGAGCGGACGCGGGAGCGAGGGCCGGCAGCTGCTATTGATAAATTTAGTAAGCTGCCGTTGCGGCAACACATGAAGCGAAGCAACCGCGTGACATGCTACAGCAGCACAGCGACCAATCGGATTTCATGTGCCGGGTTTTTGGCCAATGGGGTCGGCCAGGGGGCAGGACACGTATCCTTGGTTTCCATTTGCGCTAATGTCGACACAGGCCGCAGGCATCACTAAATGATTTGGCAACGTGATCGGCATGCCTAATCCGTGGTCAGAGCAGCCTCAACAGCAACACGTTGCGTATGCGTAATATTTGCATTGTGGCAAACATTGATCAGTTGCAGCAGCCACAGCAGCAGCTATCAATGCCACGCAAGTGCCGCAGCTGTTCCCATTCCTAGCAGCTATTTGAATACCCTATATTATGACTCTCCCTGCCAGCTTTTCTCCCGCTGCTCACACAGCCTATTTGCTCAGCTGTCGCACTGAAATTTGCACTTGCCAAGCAATTTTTCAATGTCCCCAGCGCAAAATGTTGCTTATCTCACGTGCAGCACAGCAATGCACACACACACACACACACACACACATGTAAATGCATTTCCAATGTGCTCTGCGCTCTTTCCGTTATTAATGCTGTGCCGCATATAAAAGTCGCCGCTGAAATTGCAAATGCAATTCAACGCAAAGCGTGCAAACAACAGTCTTATAAAAGGGCGCAAGGGGAGAGAGGGGGGCGTGGCAGCACACAAATGCGCTGGCATTGACCGAACAGATGAGCCAAAAACAAGAGGCATAAAGAAGACAATATAAGGTATTTACAAAAGACAATCCTTTACAAGCATCGCAAACATCTTGCCAAAAGACAATTGAGCGGAAGTTCAGACAGCAATCGCAACAATAGCAATAACAGCAACAACAACACGGTATAAACTTGCTTCACTTGATTAACCAAGCGCAGATATAATGATTATTGCTATTTGTTTTGTTTTGATATTATTGCACAGCCTTTTACACAAGTAGAAACGGGTACATTAAGAAAGTCAGCAATCATGTGACAGACGAAATGTAGCTTTTAAAGCACTATATATTGATAAGCGAGATATTTGAGTGTGCAAGAGAATATATCAAACCAATTTTCAAACTCAAGAGGGCTAACAACTTATTTATCTGGTAACTTTTTGCTTTGTAAGCTATTTATTTCTTGAGTATTGACGTCAATTTAAAGTTCATGTTGAACTGAATGCAGATTTGTATTAATTAGAACAGTTGTATTAATAGAATATACTTGCCTGATTTAGAGAGTATTCTTTACATCAGTTGTAAGTAGATTATGAAATTTGCTGACACATGGACCAGCATTTAAACTTATTTTGGTATTTTAATAATTAAAGAAATATAATGTATTTAGATACATTGATATACGGCCATCTGAATTATTTGCACATTTTTTCAAATACACTCAAAACATTATCTAATCATTACAAAAGGTGCCAAAATGACATTTGAAATTTTTCTTTTGTAAAATATATATTTAAATTCTATTCGAAATATAAAACAAATATTTTTTAACACCCAGTGCATATTTGGTTTTAGTTTTTAAACAAATTTGAAGTCCATTCTACTCAGGAAGAATACATATTCCTCTTCATTATTGTTACTTGCAAAATTTACTTTATAAATAGTTTCAAAAGAAAATAATAATGTTGAGACTATTACAGAGTATTCTTAAATTTGTTCACTGCAGTGCGTTTCTATTGTTCTCGCTATTGTCAACAGCTCTTGCAGCTGTTTTTTGGCTTGTTTATGACCCGCTTAAGGGTGCCGCTGCCCATGTCCTTGTCCCGCGACCTCATCCTGCCACTGGCACTGCCTACACTCGTATATCAACCCGTTAACCACAATCGTTGCCGCTTGTGCGCAAACTAATTAGCACATATTTCACGTGGCCGGCGGAGGACCCGAAACACTCGCCCTAAAAACACAATCCACTCAAAGCGAATTCCTTTGCCGCGATTTTCATTTGCGCTGCTCATGTATGTGTTTGTCTCTTGCGTGTGTGTGTGTGTAGTTGTAATTACAATTGTAATTAGTATTGTTGGTCATTACAATCTACGTTGTTGCCGCTGTAGTTGATGCCATTGTTGCCGGTGCTGCTGCATTGCGTCCGCAGTTTAATTTTGATTTGTCCGTTTCGTCTCATTTTGCGTTTTGTAATGGAATTTTTAATGCACCAGCGCGGCGACCTCCAAACTCACACTCTTTTCTCTCTCTCTCTCCGTCTGTCTCTGTCTCTCATAGTCTCTTGCTCGTGTGTGTTGCCTGCTTGTAGGCGCTTTATCAACTTGCGACAAAAATATATCAGCGCTTATCACACAAGAGAAAAATATGAAGGAAAAGCAAACAACATTTTCAATGGGCAGCAGACCTGCCACAAAGGGTTTTGCAGTCCCGCATACACTGGTCAAAACCGGACTACAAAGAATGCTTAATAATAAATGCTCATATTTAAATTGAGTGAAATACATAATCTTGACTGAAAATTGATTGGAAACCTTCTTTATTCCATTTTCTTCTTGGTCGGCTTATTCGCCCAAAGATCCACGATCCACAAAAAGATTATTTCAGCAATTTTCTATAATTCATAAAATTTATTACATTTATTTATTGCACGCCACATTAAGTAAAATTATTGGCCCTGGCAAACTTATACAAAATTGTTATGTTTGGTCTTTACAATTTATTATATTCCCAATTTTTTGGTACTTTTTAGTAAAATTTGTTCTTTAATTTTGGGTATTATATTTTTTTCCAATTAATTTTATTTTTATTTCTCATTAAATATTATATATTAAATGTCAACTCGTAAATAATTATTCTGTAGAAATATTCTACAAATTCACAATTATTTTTCCATAGAACTTAAAAAGAATTGTTATTATAATTTATGATAAAAATTATTTTCCACTTGTTATTTATATTACATTTGTGTAAACTTTAATTTACAAATTTCACGAAATTCTTTAAATTTGGTCCTTTTGCGCAGTGTATATGGGGCATTACCTTGCCCCATTGCTAACTGCAACTCTGCTGCGTATTATGTGGCAGCCTTAATGAATGACAGCAAGTCACACACTGGCGCATGTTTGCCAATGTTTTGTCAATGGCAGCTTCCGCGTTATCAGCGCACCTTTCCTGGCCGCGTCTTCTTACCTTACTTTGTAGCGCACTTTTATGTGCTGCTTTTAATACGGCGCATAATGAAGTGAATACTGCAAGCGATATTGACTTGGCCCGCCCCCCGCCGGGACACGCACCGCAGAGGCTTCAGTTTCAGCTTGCTGTTGCCTCTGCCTGGTTGCACTTTTAATTACTTGGAGTTCGGCCGAAGCGCTTCTTTGATGGCGGCGCAGGATAAGCAGGAAACGATGGCTGGATGGCAGGCAGCTTAATTAGGAGGAAATACTTGTGGATGAAACGTCGGGAAAAGCACTTTTCACTTGAATCGCGACAGATTTAAAATTTTTCGTTGCAATTCATTAATTAAATAATCCATAAGCGAAATCCACATAATTACACTAAACTAATTATAATTGACATTAGTGTCGAATTTTTAGCTATTATCAAAAAATAATTAATTAACTTTTTAATAAATTTGGATGCCACACATTGTTGTCGCTGCCATTGTTTTGCGTGATTGTGCAACAAATGCGAAAATGTAAATGCATTTGCCTAATGCACTAGTTAACATGTGGGTCTCGGCGCGCTTTTGGCATTAATTGGCATTCATTGGAAAGGTGGGGCAGTCAATTAAAACAGCAGCCCTGCCCCGAACAGCTCTTTACCTGTGCCACGGCCAAATTATGTCACGTTTTGCTTCACCGATCGAGCGATTTCACAGTGATTAGCTGTGCGTCATGCGTGTCCAAATGGGGCGTGGCATTACCGCTGCCATCTGCCAAACACGGGTTATTAATGGCAATGCAATGAGGCTCCACAACAACCCCACACTTGCCTGCACTTCGCCCCTGAATGCCTTTGCGCCTAATTAATACGTTTGGGAAAACGGTAACTGAAATGCTCGAAATGCGACGTCAGCGGGCTGGAAAAAATCCATCAAACGCGCATTTTGGCAAATTGATGCGGCTCAATATGCAGACTGGCTAATATAATATGTTTTTAATGAGCCTTAAAAACCACTTAAACTAAAAGCGCTGATAACAAGCGGAAGCAGCAACGAGCTGTCGAATATTAAATGCCCTGCCTTAAGTTTGTATTTACCCAGTATTTAGAATATACTGCCTAAGATTGTTTATATAGTTGAGGTTATATTTGACATTTTATATGGTTGCCAAATTGATTCAAATAATTTTGTGCGAAACTTTATTATTTTACAACAAATTAAATTTAGTAAAATAAATAAAATGGTTAATTTGGTAGATTCGAAATTCTAAAGTATATTCTGAAGTATTTGGCTTAAAATTGTTTTTACATTTTCTTACTTTAATTCAGTAAAATGTCTTAAGGATTTCAATACCAACTTAAAAGAAACTTTTAAAGAAAACAATTTTTCGATTTCAAAGAATTTTAACCAAAAACTTATTTTAAATTTGAAATGCAAAGCATGTACGCATATTTAGTATACCCCTTACTGTAAGCTATTGTAGTGCAATTCTGATTTGCATTTGTTGATTTTTTGGATGCATCAGAGAAAATATGCAACACGAAATTGATATTAATATTTTAATGCACAAAGTGGTATAACGAACGGCAAAGATAGATACGAATAGAGAGCGAAAGAGATAGCTAGATGGCTTAGTGCGTTGATTTAAAGCAAACACGCAGTGGCCGGCGTCCAAAGGAAGGGGAAACAATATTTGATTCGCCGGTTCAGTAGGGATTTATAAGCCTGTCTCCTGTTTCCTGCATGCCAAAGTGTGCGCAAATATTTGCAAATTGTTGCAAGTGAAGCCAATGAAAAACAAAAAACATTTTAGTATTTATGCAGCAGCCAAAAAAAAATAAATACATGTGTGTATACCAAAAATAAACATGTACATAGCGAAAAGCCGTCAAAAATATTGCCCAGATTTGTGACATTTATGCAGAACGGCAGCTGCTGAGGCTTTAAGCCAAGCTCCCAGCTTCCAGTTCCCAGTTCCCTGTTCATGGTTCTTCGTTAAGGTCAGGCGAAATCATTGCACTGACAAATAAATTCATTACAAGGACAGCAGCCAGTGAATTAAGATGTTAAACTGAAGGACCGCGAAATAAAAAGCATTGCGGCCACGAAGTGCCGCACGCGAAAAGTAAGAATTATGCATTCGCCGTGGTGCCATGTAGGAGGTGGAGGCCCAGTCGGAGATGGAGACGGAGGTGCTGGAGGAGGTCGCAACCTGCACGGCCAACCATAATAAATTATTCCCAGTGCGAGAGTCCAAGTCCGAGACCTGCTGCGCTGGCCAAAGGTGCACAACGGAAGCGGGCAGGAAAGGGCGAAAAAGCGCATGAGAAAATCGAATAAAAAGCAACCACAATGTCCCGGCCAGAGGGGGGTAAGCAGCAGGCGGGCCGGCGAGCAGTCGAGCATGAAAACAGTGTGCCGATTGCATCCTACATCCTGCGTCCTGCTGCCAACGGAGCAGTCAACGGAATAATTTCTCATATACATGTCACGCGCCCCAACGAACCGTGCCAAATGTGCTGAGACACTTCCAAAGGGGCGGCGGGGTGGCGCCGCACTGGGTAAAGACGGTGGTCAGCGCCGGGTCAGGTCTCCGTAACACTCGTTGTTTGTTTGTTGCGTGTTTTCCATAACAACGACACGCAACAGAGGAGAAGCAGGCATCTTTAAAACACTCGACTAAAAAATACTACGCAAATTCACGAATAGTGGCAGAGAAAATATTGGTTGGATTCGCTTATTTAAGCCAGAACTCGATCAGGTCACTTTGATCACTTTGGTGCCTAAATAGTTTGCCATTTTAGGGGCTGGGTAAAATTATAGAGTTTAATAAATACTTTGCATTCTATTATAAATTAACCCGTATTAAATCCTCAAAGGACGCTTCTTTAACATAACATAACATGATAATAAAGAGCTGGTTTATCTTATTTTGTGTGTCATAGGAATTCAAGTGAATTCATCCATTCCATATTATTGTTGTTTCTCGAAATCGAACTGTAACAGTATTATCTTACAAAATATTCCTTGAAGCATGTATTCACAGTATCAAAATAGGGAAAGCTTTCAAGAGCGCACACATACACCACCTACTACGTGGAAAATCTTCTGTTGTAATATATGTTAAAGACACATGAAACACATGATAATATAGTTTTTGTTCTTGAAAAATAAATAGGAATGTTTGGGAGTTTTGTTTAAAAAATTGTTAACACCTAAAGATAGTTTTTATGTAGAAGATTTTTTTGTTCGGAGAGGCGCTCGCAATATATTCTGATTTAAAAAAATGGCCGAGAGAAAAATATGCCCACTCCGGGGAACTGTCTGTTAGTAGAGCTCTCATTTTATATATCTCTCCCTAGCTAGTAACTGCTTCAACCGAAATCCCAAGCTAACTCCAGCTGCTGCTAACAATCCTCAGTTCGTATAAAGTGGCATGAAAGCCATCGTGAACAATAAGTCTTGAGCGTAATACAAAGTTTTATGCGTCGCAATGTATAAAAGACAAAATATGTTGAAGTGAGAGTTAAACAGAGGAGAACACACAGGACGGCCAGGACTGGCAGGACTGCTGACAGCCGCTTGTTATTGCCCAGCTCTTCAGATGCAGCTACATGTGTCCAGGCGAACGTGCGTGCCAAAAGCAAACTTGGAGTCTGTGCTCACAGTACTCAAGTCCCCACTTCAACACGCTAACCCACCACTCGCCCACCCTTGACACATTGTCGCGTGTGTGTTTAAGCTGTAGCTGCAGCTTATTTATGGCCAGTTCAGATCCCATCGGACACATTTCAATGCATTTGCAAGAACTTTCAAATTTATGCAGCCTCTGAAATAACTTTTGCCGGCTTGAATGATATATATGTACATTTATAAACTTAAACTTAACTTGGCTAGCACTCTATGATATGACATCAATATTAATCACTGCTAAATTCCACACTCTTCTTCTCTATATAATTTCAGGTACGTACATCAATTTCATGATTTGAGGCCATCTGCAAATGTCGCAAAAGGCGCAAAAATTGAATTTGCCAGCGTGCAAGAGGAAAACATCTTACAAAATGTCAGGCAATAAATTAACGTAAATTATTATTAATGAGCGAACATTTATCGCTGTCTCCCCACCTCGCCCCGCGGCCCCAGCCCTCAGCCCTCAGACCCTAGAGCCGTTCAGTGCTCAGCTGCCCTGCCCAATTGTGGCGACAAATCGTCGACAAATGCAAATGTCGCACATATGGCCAGAGCAAAGGAGAGAGATTAGAGGAGGAGGCATCGCCAGAGATTTAGCTTGCACCACATTCGCTGATTAATTGCAATTTGATGCTAAAAATTGCCGCGTATTTGGCATCCAATTGCACGCCGCTGGCCAAACACGTTGTCTAACCAAATGGACAGCTAACAAGGCAGGGAATTATTTTTTAGCCGCCTTTGTGTCTCCGGCGAGTTGAATGCCCTTCGTCCGGCCAGAACACAACATTTATTTACGTGTGCTGCGCAATTTTAATGCCAAAAAGCATAAAACGCTGCTTGCTATTATATAATTTTTATGCCACCACCAGCGAAACACTTGCCACCCATTGGTTTTATGACAAACTGTCACGTGTGTGCAACATGCGCCATCCAAAACTGGGTGCACTGCGAGAAATTGGGTGGACGAAGCTGTTGACTGTTACGCAAGGTTTCATTATATACGCAATTGGGGGAAATATGTGCAAACATTCTTTTATATGTGAGCAATAGATGAGTTTTACAATTTCAGTCATATTATATATGAAAATACCGTACCTGAGAAATAGGCGATCTTTATAACTTCTTTTAGATATACATGAAAAAATCATCCCAGAGCTATTTTATAAATTTTTGTAATACAAACTAAACGCAGAAGAAAATAAACTAGCTATTTGTCAAGGTCTTGCGCGGTCAGATTAGTTGTGGATATTGATATTCATATTGTTGCTTATATTTGGAAACGGTTTCTTACATGACATTTATCCAGCTTACGAAATGAAAGATCTGTTCTTGCAATTATTCTAAATATATCATTTATTTTTTCTAAAGACCTTTTGGAAATCTTTTATATGAATATTTGGCCTAATTTGTTTTGGCACTTTTTGACAGTACTTTTAAGTACAAAAAGGTTTCGCTAAGTGCACGATCTTTATCAGCCCCCTCTTAGCTGCGTCATCGTCTGATGTTCACATCGACATGTTGCGGGTAAGTGTTGACAGTTTTTCATCTGCCCGCCGCCCCTGCGCCTTTAAGGCCAAACCGTTGAGCGCTTCTTAGCCAGTTGTTCAGCTCGGTTTTTCTCCTTTTTTGGACATCAACTTTTTGTGACGTTAGTGTTCCGTGGCGCTATTAAAGTTTAGTGTCTGCCAAGCCCTCTCCGCCCCACTCTCATTCACGCGCAGCGAACAATGCTTAAAATTTGATGTGTTCCTTGGCGCCTGTTGGGTTTCCGTTGGGCTGCTTCGCTGTCATGCTGTGACTTGGCAGCTCCATAGTTTTCCGGCCAGCGAGCCGCATCCGTGTCCGCCGGTTCAATCAAAACAGCTTGACAACATTTCATCAATAACATGCGGCGGGCAGGCGGGCTATAGAAGCTGGCCAGTCAGTTGGCCGCCTTTAATGTTTTATGAGCAGTTCCCCGACTTTTGTGGGTTAAGCCAACTTTTTTGTTGCCGATGCGTCGTTTGTCCTGCACTGGCACAGGACAGCTTTGGTGTGAGTGCGTGTGTGTGTGTGTGATGTAGCTGTAAAAACATGACCACGTCGGCCATGTCAGCGAGAGCTAATGACAATGGCAGCGCCCTCGGTTTGAATTTCAAGCCTTTGCCAGAGCGGCTGCTCACATAATGAGCTCAATGAGGCGCACGTGATTGGCCCTTGGGGCACGTACTGTTGTTGTTGTTGTTGTTGTTGTTGTTGCTGCTGTTGTTGCAGAGGGCAGCTCCAGCCACTCTTTAAGATAGCCCCTTGAACTCTGCAACAGCTGTGGCATCTTAAAGCTCGGCCACACACACGAAAAAAAACATGAGGAGAAAAACCAATTTCAAGTTTATTTACCCTGCCCAAACGTAGCTGAATTGCAGCTCAAAGTAAGGCAGCCACGCCCTTTACGTGTTTTTTTTTCTGTCGGCCAACCGCCAATTTCCATATGGCAAACCTTTGAATATTGCAGTGGCTGTGGCTGTGGCAATGGCTGGTTCCAAATGTCGTTGGCCGCCGTCGTCGCAGACAAATGCAATTTGAATTTTACCTCTTTGGCAGAATAGTTGCAAAATTACACGGCAGCCACCCAGAAGAGAAGCACGAAGAGAAAAAAAATATAGAAAGAGAGCAACGCAAAACATTTCCTGATCGAATCAAAGCAGTAGCCAGCCAAAGGGAAGAGTGGTAAAAAAAAAAAAAAAAAACAGAATAACTGACACAACCTGCAGCTGCATATGAGAGACGGCGACTGACACTGAAGTTGATGGGTTAATGCCATTAGACGGCATTGATTTGATTGGCGTTGATTGGAAAAATGCCAGGTACTGTATACGATGTGTATGTGGTGAACGGTGCGTATGCGTAATGTCAGGCAAAAGTCAGTTGAAAACTGCACACACATAAAAGTATATGATTTTTCAAATGGTCCTTTTTTTGGGCTCGATTTGAAGTGCACGTTAATTATCAAGTTAAACTACTTAAGCTAGGGATTTTCAATTCGTACTGGTTTAAAAAACACTTGAAAATTTACTAAGCGTGCTCTCACAACAGCACTATTGCTATAATGTTTATTAAATATTTAAAAGTTGGTTCAATTTCATTTGCAGCTTTAAATTTAATTTAATCCAAAAATCACATTTTATAAAAATGTTAACAATTGGATATTTACAATATGATGTATCGAAAAACAAGCATGTGTTTTTATTTCACATTAATTTCGACGATATTCAGTGAAAGAAAATTCCAAATAACTCAATACTGAAGCGAATTTACCCAACAGTACAATATACAATTTCTGTGTGGGTGCCGAATAAAATTTCTGTGTGAAATCGAAGAGCTTCATAAAAAAATATAATTATCAATGAGAAGTATAAAGAGAGAGCAATATTTAAAAGCAAAAATACTCAAAATTTCAAGGAAAGCACATTCAATATTTACGTAAATAAATATCCATCAACTTTAAATCACAAGACTGATTTCATATCTAACACGTTGCGTATACGCAACATTTGCGCCCATACATTTTACTTGGCCGATTTCTAGCCATTTGTGGGTAGCTGCTGACATTATTGTGATTCATATGAAGCACATCAATCGAGTCCACACTCCACCCACTCAATGGGCACTCGATAAGTGCTAGAACCATCAATTTGTCTCGGCCTATTGGCCAAAAGAATTTAATCAGACATGTCAGGCGGCAGGAAGTTGCCATTGGTTACCTTTCAGCTAACAGTTATTGCCACTGATTGATTTCCCCGAGTGCGAAATATGCTTTTGACATGTTTTCAAGCATTTTCAAGCCTGACATTTTGCTGTCCCTCCCCTGTTCATATTCTTCAGTGCTCGCTCTTGCCTTCTGATAAGTTCACTTCTCAGTTAACATTTTCCGGCTGCCTTATGAACTAATATGATATTCAGTAAGCGCAGCCAGTGCGAAAGTTGAAAGCAATTTCGACACGTTTTTCACATGACAACAGCACAAAATAATAGCAGAACGGAAGGGAAAAAATAACTTTGACAAGAAAAGTTAACATGCAGCTTACGCGTATGACGACTTGTTTTGCCCAACTTTTTGCTTATATCCTTCTTTTAAGCTTGCTTTTCCAGCAGCTGCTGCTGCATGTTTGTTAGACAAAAGCCAATAATGCAAGAAAGAGCAGCAAGTTGCAGCTGTTGCTTTGGCTTTTGATGTGGTAGCTGCCGCTGCTGCTGTTGCTGCTGATGCTGCTGATGCTTCTGCTTGGTGACGGTTCTTATGCATTTTTTTCCTTTTTACTGATGTCCTTCCACTGCGACCAAAGCTAAAAAGCAATGCGTAAAAACGCATCAAGGGACGCGCTCAAAAACACACAAGCAAAGTGTGATAAATGTTATGTGTATACCGCGTAGATGCTACTTGAGTAGGGTATGTTGACCAAGCTCATGGCATCTTTAAGAAAGCGGAGCTCTCGGTCTAAGCAGATGAGCATATTTTCAAATTCGCATTTCATACTTTTTTGCAAATTAACCTCCTTAATCTTCTCTGTCAATTCTTGATGAATTATTGTCAACTCATTAAAGGTAACATTTCTTGTTTAAATTATACTTATAGTCAAGTCACATTATAAACTGAAAGTACAATTTGGAGAGTTGTGCTGTCAACTGTTAGCTTAAATGTTCTCAATTTTCACATCTTGCGCTTATATGAAAGCAAAACTTAAATGTTACATTTATCGAATCGACTTGTTTTCAATTAAAATAAATAAAAATGAAAGAAATAATAAATATAAATAAATAATTATAAATTAAATTGTACCTTTTATTTATTATTCGCTAATGTGAGTAAGAAATAAAAATGTATTTTTAAATTTATCGAATTGCGCTACGCACTTCTTAAAGAGTTAAATTTTAAATTTACATATTAAATATTTACTGGGGCAAACAAGAAAAATTATGATTTTCAAAGATCTTGATGAATTCTTGCTAACTTCTGAATATAATATATAATATTCATTTATCTTAATTCAAGCGTAGTGCAGGGTATCGCTTTGGATGTTATGCAGCTGTTGTACATAATTTTCATTTACGTAGAGTTGTTATTGCTGCCGCTGTTCTTTTGCGTCATATCTGTGCATCTGTGTTGTGCTGCATACTTTAAGGCGCAACGTTGCCTTGGGGACCGCGTTTGTTGTTCGCTGACAGCCACATCAGAGCGGAATCCACTTCAATGCGCCGACACTTTTGACAGGAAACAACTGACAGTCGCTTAAACAGTTGTTGATGCAGCTCTTGTTGCATTCTCAGTTCTTTCGCCCATTTCACGTTGCGTGCCTCGTTTTCGCCTATCGAAACATTGCTCAATCGTGGGGCTAAAGATTTACTGCACCTTAATTTCATATCCGTGGCAAGCACCTTGAAGTGCCTCCGTTGGAGTCAAGTCAGGCAAACTCATAATATTGATGAGGCGCAGCGCGGCCGCAGCACGTGACTGGAAGGCCCCGAAGGCTCTGGCAAGGACTATAACTGTGGCCTGGCAGAAATTTGTGCAATAAGCCAGAAATTGCATAAAAATCAAGTCAACGATAAAAGCAGCAGCCAACAATTGCCATAGGCTGGAAAAAGCGGGCAGATGGGTAGAAGGGGGCGGTACGTGTGCTGAGGGGTGGGCGGGGCACTGCAGTCAAGTTTTGGACTGCGTTTAAAATGCTGTTGACGTTGGCAAAAGGCTTCACACAATTTTCAAGTTGTTTGGCAAGCCCAAAAGCCGGGCGTGTGTGTGTTTGTGTGTGTGTGCGCCCTTAGTTTTTGAGGCCGGCACGTGCCTGACAGCCGAGCAAGTTTTCGCCTGCAGCTACTCGCGTGGAATATGGGTCGCATTTGCTTTTTTGATGAGCACAAAATGATTTCTTGACTTTGTTAGTTGCATCATTGAGGCAGTTGCCGGCGCTGTTGTTGAATTCTCATCTCGTGTCTGATTTAATTTCGAGTTAATTTTCCTAGCACAAATCGTTTAGAGAACGCATACAAGAAATAGAAAAAGAAAAAATTCCAATAATTTCATTCTTTTTTCGATTACGAAATTGACCATTTATATTTGTAGTTGATTTACGTACAAAATTCTTGGTTTAAATATATGGTACGTTATGCAGATTAACACCGATACGGACAATCAAGTGGCAGTCCCGAAAAATATCTTAAACTGTGGTCTGCGTTCATATCAGACCGTCTACTGTTGCCAAGATAAGGCCAAAAGCCGTTCAAAGCCAACTCGAGGCGTTGGCGGCAGCGGCAGAAAACAATAAAAATTGTTGCAGAACGCCGCTTGAAGATAAACGCGGAGGCAGATGACAGGCGTGCGGGGGCAACCGAGGCACGTTGGGCGATAAAAAAAATGGCTGCACATAAAACAAAAAAAAAAGCCAACGATAAAATGCGACAAACAAACAAACAAATCGTCACTGCAAGGCAAGAGAAAAAATCACAGTGAGTTATCCTTGAGGGTTAGCCCACTAACATTCCGCAAACAGAGAGACAGACAAACAGACGGTTGGGGAGAGCATGAGATGAGAGAGGGGAACGAGGGGAGTGTGGCGGCAATCAGAGATATGAAAAATGTCTTTATCTGTGGGCTGTGCTGTGAGCACTGCAATTGGCATTGTGACTGGTTTAAAGTAGTTGTGTCTCTTCATCAAGTGGATTTTCACTTTGAATGCGATGGAATTGCTTTCAAATAAGCCTTGAAAAGCATTGGAAAAATATGAGAAAATCAGTCGATAACCAAGCGAGGCTTCTGAGCTGAATAGGAGCTTTTTTTTGAGCATGGGAAATAAAAATTGTACACTCTTGTTTTCCAGGTACTTTGAGCAAAGGATTTTATTGAAATTGCTAGATTCAAGAAAGTTTTACAGTTAGGACGAATATTATTTTTTTATAAGAAAACAAAATTTAATTTTTGAAACAGTCTAATAGTCTGTCAACATAGTTAATTTATTTCCTGTCATATTTGTACATCCACAAGGAACATTTAAGAAAACTCTCGAATTGATTCGGCTGCTGTGGACATAATTCGCATTATCCTTTAACCCCAGCGTAGCTGTCAATTCGTTGGCTTTAACGTCCGTTTTCCGCACTTTTCTTCGATTTAACTCATTACACTTGGCTCTTCGCTCCCTTTTCTTTCCCTTTTTCTGTGCTTCTGACTCGACATTTTTCTGGTGCAACTTTTCGCACTCTGGTATTGTGTTTTCTTTTCCCTTTCCTCCTTCTTTTTTATTTCATTTTGTTTGTTTTTCATTTTGGCCGCTGTTGCTGCCACGCAATGCAGCCACAAATTAGGCAAACTTTTGCCACACTATTGCTGTTGCCGTTGCTTGGGCAACTTTATTAGCTGCTTGGCAGGCGGCCAGCTGGAAAATGCGCTCCTTCAAAAGCGAAAAAGCGAAGAAAATACTAAAAAGTTGGCTTTAAATGCTGCGCCTGATTTTTCAAGGCTCACACTTTAAGCGACTATTAATAGAGCCGGCTAGGCAGAGTTGACCTCATGTGGAGGCCCCACACTTGACGTAATTACCAGCGATTTTCACACTCACTTGAGTTGCCATCGATGCGGACACACACACGCACACACACACACACATATATATATCTGCATATGTATTCATCTATACAGTTGAGTGTTGCGGCTTAATCCCGGCCATGTCACTCACAATTAGCCGCATGGCTAAAAATAGGAATGGCAAAGTGTGGCGAGAAAGGGGGCGGGGCAGGGGCGGAACAGAGCATCTGCTCACTGTCAATAAGTGCGACTGACTTAGGCTAAAGCGGGTTTGACAGCGTGTGACAATGCACACAAACACTTGAAACACACCCACACACACACACACACACACACCAACCAGCTCTCTCTCACACACACGCAAACCTAATGCGCGCAGAAAGAGACAACACGTGCATCCGCTTAGCATATTTATGCCCTGTAAAAAATGTCAGTGAAGGGTAGGATTCTCATAAAAATCTGCTGCTAAAAAGGGGAAGTATTTAAAAAAAAAATAAAAAAAAAACTCAACTTTGCAACTCAAAAACTCATAAAATACACAAACATCTATATTTTATTTAACTTGAGGAAGTAAAGTACAGGGTATTTGCAGTCAACTGCTGCTGCTTTGTTAGCTATTTTTTTCGTTCTCCTATCGGACGCTGCGCTGCTGGGCTGGGCAGGACAGACACACTTGGACACAGCGTTTGGAGTGTCCTTCAGTCTATTTGGATACTTTGCATTTTCTGCGTTTTGCTTTTTCAATGGTTGTTCTGCTTGCTGTTGTTGTTGTTGTTGGTTTTCTTGCTAAATGTGCTCTATTTTTATGCGAGGCTACCCACACGCACACACACACGCAAACACACAGGCACAAAGACAATGCCACTTTGGCTAATGAAATGCAAACGCTGCTGTGAAAATCCTGTACTGAAAATAGCTACAGTTTATAACAGCAGTAGAAAAAACCAACAGCAACAACAACAAGAACCATGGCTATGGATATAACTGGCATATTAATATTTATGCGTTGTGTTAGCAGCAGGCTAATGAATGCTGGCCAGGACCTAGCCAGCAGCCAACAGAAATACTCCCGAGTATTAGCCAAGCGAACAAGCAATCCAAGTTTAAGTATTTAAGCCGGAAAACCCGTTTGGGGTGCCTTAATTCTATTCCTATGTTATTTTTATTTGTTTATTAGATTGTCAGCATTCCCTATTCATATTTAAACTAGCATTTCAATCAGAAGGCCCCTCACTCTTTCACTCAAACTCCCTGCGAACACTGTCGCCTTTGCCTGATTGCTTAATTTAATGAAAAATACGCGACATGGCAACAGCCAAGTTGGGAAAGAGCATTTACAAACTTTTCGAGACCAGTTAGCAGTGCTTTAATTGCACCGAGTTGCCAACATTGACACCCTCCACCCTTCCCGCCGCCCCCCCCCCCCCACGCCACGCTTTGCCGGACAAAACTTTGAATGAAGGTAAATAAAATGAGGCGACCGAGTTGAAAGGTGAAATGTTGGTCAGAACTCTGTGCCGTTTTCACAATTTTCAATTTGATTTGCAAATTGAAATATGTTGTCATTGCGATTGCCGACCTCTTGGCAAGCTAGCCTAAGTTACGCCCACCATTACGCCCTTGCCCAGCGCCCTTACCGATTTTAATTAGCGTTTTGCGTGGTCCTGCACTGCCAAACTGTTCACTGGTTTTCAACGCTGATTTATTCATAACTTAAAATTGAAGCAATTGCTGTCAAGTGCTCCTAAAAAACTAAAAATAAATATATTCTTTGCGGAACTAAATGCTAATGCTCTTAAAATACTGGTTCTTAGTTAGGAAGAACTTAGTTCATGAGCCTTATTTTGCTTCGAGCTTCTTACATTATTTCCAAACTTTTTAAGTAATATAAGAAGCTACAAACATTTTTTTGGGATATAAGTAATTCTTTATTTTAACCAAGCCATTTTTGATGTGGTTTGACTCGATTTACATTTGGTTTGCATCCTTGAATACTGACCTCGATTAATTAAATGTTTTAGTCCATTTCAAATGATTTTTATGTTTTTGTAAACTAATTGCATTCCATTTACAATGTTGTTTTTCTATAATTCAACACAAATCATTTACATTTCATTACCTGTTTTTTCGTGCCACAAAAACCACAACAACAACTTTAAATATTTGCTTTATTTTTCTTTACCTTTTTTTTAATTCGTTGAACAATTGAATTAAAACAAAATCTTTGCAGTGTCAACGACAAATATTTGCTTTTCATTTTAAAAATGTATTAAATGTCGCTGTAATTAACAAATGCACATAAAATGTGTTGCCAAATCAAAAAAAAAAACAGAAAAACATGTCCAAAATTAAGTTTAATTAAGCTGTCAGCGGCAATATTCACTTAAAGCCAACAGAAATTTGTTCTTTCTGTTGTTGGCGGGAGAGCAGAATTCGGGTGAACATACAATTGAGTTTTCATTGCAGAAATATCGACACAAACAAGCGCGTAATTGAGTCTGGCTGCCAGAATTTGCACGCTGCCCCTGCCACTCCCTCCCCCCCCCCCTAGCTGTGCCTTTCTCTCCCCAATGAAGTTAAATGTGCTCCACGCTAAATCAAACAGCATGAAATGCAAGGGCCAAAATATAAATTAAGCGACAGTCATGCCAAAAATTGAAAAGGTGTTGTTTGCAATGGCAACAACCAAAAGAAAGCAAAAACAGCAAAACATTATTCAATACGAATGCCAGCATACCCTTTCAAATAGCCAAATCAACGTTGCAAAACGTAAGAGTAATAATTAAAAGTATAATAATGTAATAAACTATTATAGATATATTTGTAAGCCTTATTAAATTTTGATTCCAATTGTTCCTCCACGTTATCCTACCATTACAAAGCAGATGTCGTAGTCTGCATACCCTAATGCAGGTAGCCAAAGTGCAGCAATAACTGCGACGACAGTTGTACTCAGAGCGCATTCCTCTCGGCGCACTCCTCGCGGCCCCCTCTTCCCCCTCACTCTTTATAGTACTCTGTCAATAGACATCAAAAATGAAAATTGTAATGCGAACATTTCGGCAGACGGGCAGAGCAAATTCCATCGTCATTTTGTCATCCTGTGTGGATACACGGGAATCCTGTGCTGAATGCGTCCCGCCCGTTTGTTGTTTTTATACAGGTGCAGAATCCAGCTCCCTTCATCCCCTGGCCCCGGCCCCGACCCCGGCCCCGTTCATTGGTAGTTGGCTATATTGACAGCAGCAAATTCATTAATGTCAGACCAAACAGACAGCGAACAGACATTGGCATTGGTGCTGCTCCAGGTCCCGTTCTGATCCTGATCCTGGTCCTGGTCCTCTTCCTGTTCGTGTTGCAGTCAGCTCCTGTTTCGGCAGCCGTTGGGGCTCCACCCAGACCAAAAGTAATAATGCAAGTTTATTCCTGGACGCGAGAATTCGTGCGCCATTGTTAAACGGTTTGCCTGCACCGGCGAGAGAGGGGCGTGAGGGCGTGGCGTGGCCAGCGCTAGGTGAGTTATTGGCGACAGCAGCTAGGACAATGGCCGTAATGAAGTGACAGCTTTATTGACAAATAAATTCTGTTTACCAACACTCAGCGAAGCGGCGACTAACAAACAAACGAACGAACGCAACTAACGAAAAATACTACTCAGCGAGCGAAAACAGCAGAAACGGGAGACTAACAAATAATACTAACAGCTAACAGTGGCCAATTGTGCAATTTACTTTGATCTTTGGCAATAAAATAAATTGCGTAAATATAACAAATGTCGAGCTAACAGGCGAAATACTGCTGCGGGGAATCCCCACCAGATGTCAAGCAGCTTCATTTCAAATTCAAATCAGGCAGACGAGCAACATCATTCAGAGGGGCAACTACAAATGTTTGGAATTTGTATGTGTGTGTGTGTGTGGCAACTGCAACAATGCGGCAGCGTCATAAATTATGCAAGGAATGTGCAGATTAAACACAAAATACCAAAGCACTTAAAATGCCCGAATAGCCAATGAGGCCAGGGCACACACAGAGCAGAACGGCAAGAGAGAGAGAGAGAGAGAGAGGGAGAGGGTAGAGAGGGTGCAGGGAGCATAATAGATTCCTTGACTAGCTGCTACACATTTCAGTTGTCATTAGCAAGCTTCTTGTGTCATCGACAGAGACAATTATAATTGTTTAAATATTTAAACACAATCAAATTAAAAGCGTTGACGATTGCCAGTGCCAATGAGCTGTAATAAGAAAAGCAGGTATAATATATATATATTACGTAGATATAAGCCTATATTTACATTCACTCAAACTTAATTGAGTTGGAAATGCGCTCAAGCGTAAGTTGCAACTGCAACTACTTCAATTGCAGCATAAAGAAGTTAATGAGTTTGCAGCAGGGAAAAGCAATGACATTTTTGATATGGAAATATTTACATACAGAGTACTATTGAAATAGAAGACCATATTACATTTTTGCTAAATCAACATATGAAAATATTGGGCAAATAGAAAGTAATGAAAAATCTGCAAATATAATTTATATTTTATATTTCATGCTGCCTTTTGCCATTTGAGCAAAATAGAAGTTTTGTTTGCGCAAAGTTTACATAGTTCAGTTTATTGAAACATTTGTATTTATTTAGTGTAAAATAACAGATATTATTAAGAATGTACGTGTCTGTCTTAAAGTTCAATAAGTGAAATTGCTGCATAGTTATAAATATTGTGCAAGTATATTCGACCATAAATATATGTATAAAATGTATGTAAATACAAATATTTGAATTTTTATTTACGATCACAAAAAATCCTTTGTGATAATTTACCCTTTCTTACATCCTTAATAGTTTATGCAGGGTATGTATTAACCACAAATTTTGAATACAAATTTAGACGCACTTTCTGAGTAATTTTCTGCTGTTAGTTGAGGTGACAGCGAATTATCAATTTGTGGCAGGTCACAAATGTATATTTAAAATATATATACTTATATAGCTTGGTATACATTGGGCTGAATAACATTTATAAATATTTTAATTATTTATTTATTAGTAAATTTCAAAAGTTTTCTATGGCAAGGTTTAATTGTCGACTGACATGCATGATAATTGGTCGAGCTTCAATTATTCACATTATTCACAAATGCTGTGCGGTGAATGGGAGATGGTGAAAAGTGAACTGTGTTCTGTGAGTTGTGAATTGTATTGTTGGCAGGCCAAACATGTTTTTGTATTGTTGCCCTCCGGGACTGGCTTATAAATATTTAATGCCATAAACGTTTGTGACAACTTCTACGCATGTTTTTGCTTAGCCCTCTGATGCCAAACTAATTATTAACAATCAACACAAATGCCATACAGCAATTTGTTGTGCAAACAAAACACAAGCAGCAAAAATAAATATATGTGTATACATAACATAATATTGCACGTATATATTTTACACTGCAACAGCGCCCCGATAAGTATGCTATAGAAAATGCAACAACTCATTAAACTGCCGCAGCAATCCCCAACACCAGTCGGCACATAAGCGGGAGGGGAGAGAGGGGCGCGAAGAGGGCGTCGCCAAGTGTCGAGGCGCAGTTTTCACTTACCCGTCAAGTGTTTGGGGCGATTGAAAGCGAATCGCAGCCCAAAAGCCGCAGCGCCAACATCATTTATTTAAGAATACAAGAGTTTTCGGGCCGCCGGGGGGTATGACAGAGGGGCGTGGTATTGCCCGCTTACACAAGAATTACATAGCTGTATTTGTATAAAGCCAGCTTCGTGTTTAATATGCATGCCCTGTTGTCTGGTCAATCGGAGCAGAACCTGCCGAGTGGTAAGTCCGGGAACAGGCGCTCGTTAGAGTGTGGCCCAGGAGTGAGCAGAGCAGCAATAAAGAAAGAGATGCGACCACTTGCTTTGACTAGAATGTAGCACAAGCAGCAGCCGCTAACGCTTAAAGGAAAAGCAATAATCGAAGATAGCTTAGCTGTAAGATATCCTCTACTTTCATTTGAATTAAACCCACATTTTTACATGCGAAAATTAATTACAAATAATGCAACTGAAGATATTACACTGAAATATTTTATAATTTAATTTATTTGACTACATTTTACCAAAATATTATGTAGTAACACAATAAAGTGAACAAATAAATTAATAAAAAATGCATTTTAAGAGAATCTTCTTTTTAATTTAAATTTAAATTGGTTTTGAAATATAACAAGCGAAGTAAAATAAAAAATGTTACAATCATATAATAGTATATGATTAATAATATTAATATAATAAAATCTTAAATTTCAAATTTTTTCTAATTTTATCGCTTTTAATTCAGCTGACCGCAACAATACATTGATTTGTACACAACTAATAGACCCGGTCTTTGTATGTCAAGTGCTGGGTATAAAAAGCATATCCTCGGCACGTAATTCATGTCCTATGTATGTGCACTGTACCGTTCTCTCGGTTCTGTGATTGACCCAAAAATGCGCTGATTCGTTTTGATTTTTACTGTCTCCTCTCTCCCCTCCTCACCTGCCCCATCTCAGCGCCTTGTGCTTGGGATAATTTTTCTGGTTCTGCGCAAATTGAAAACAAAAATATGCCAGAAGTCTATTGAAATTCAAGTTGAGTTCTCATCCCCCCCGTGAAAATAGAAATGCCCAAGGTCTGTCGAGCACAAAAAATAATATTGGAAATTGCTTAAAATCTAGAAACTTTGGCAAAGACCACAAATGTTGTTGGCAAGTTTTTGCAGACATTTATTCGAATTATGCAGAGTCCAATTTGACCACAGATCGAAGCGGCAACCACAACAGCTTGCAACTAGCAACTAGCACCTGCAACTGCAACATGGGGCTGATGCTGCATCAATAGGTTGCCAGCTAGCATTTCTCGTTAACACCTGTCAGGTGAACACCTACACAACAACAGCTGCTGCTAAGCGTTGCATTTACACAACACAACCACGCCCCCTGGCAACAGCCACGCCCACCACCTCCCGCTCCATGGGACAGATCGTACGTTTGGCATAATAAATTAGCTTGGTGCCTTTTTGTTAGCATTTCTGGTTTTGCGGTGGCTTTTGCTGCCTCTGTTGCCTGCGGTGCGCTGCTCTGCGGCAACTTCAATCTTAATTAGCTGACGCAGTTTGCAGTTGCCCACAGTGGTGCAAAATAGGTCGAAATATACTCATATCTGCATGTATGCATGTCACATATGCACTTTATTGGGCGCCAGCACCTTGTTAGTTACCTGCGGCAAGAGTGTCATGTTTGGCTAATGAGCTACCAGAATACAAACACACACACACACACAGAGACACAGTAACGTACACACTCTAACACCCGCTGACAAAATGCCCCAAAGTTAAAAGCGAAGGTGAATTTTGCATTTAAAACCATTTTGGAAGCAAACTTAATTAACAACGAAACATGCAAGAAGCTAAGTTTCGGGAGTGCTCGACTGGCAGCTGACATTTGTTAAGCTCCAGAGAATCGCAAATCTAAGACAGATTCGTAGTGCATTATTTATAAGAATTTAAGTGCCGAATTTATTGTGTCTCTTTTTCGGAAGAGTTTAGATCAATGGCACAAAGAGACTTATTGTAAGTGCTGCTGCTGAAGAAAAGAATTTTAAATATCTTTGACTGAAGCTCCAAAAGTAATAATTACAACAACAATCAAATTCTTAATTTAAATCACTATCAGCTGTAATCTTACATGCGCTCTTAAATATTGTTTATGTCAAGTCTTACGGCTTAGATCAGACAGTTTATTAAATCCTACTTAAAGATTTTGAAATAAGTTCAATACAAATAGTCCAGCTTTAACAAAGATTCGATTTATTATATTATTATTATTACATAAATCTCTTTATAAAGGTAATACACAAGAAAAAAAGCATTTTTGAAAAGAATATGTCGCGCAGTGTTGACAAATATTACGTTTAAATTAAAAATATACAATTTATAATTATATAATTTTCAGTAAAACTATCTGTTTTCTTGCTTTAACACCTGATCAACAAACCGGGCCTATCTCTGCTCATTTGTCCAATTGCAGTCGTTAGCCTCTTGGCCAACTCTTTGTTTGGCTTCTTGCAGCTCGTGGGCAAGTTGTGTTTTAATAATGTCGACTGTCAAACTGGCTGACATGTAACAGTAAAGGAGTGCCTGCAGAGCTCTTTTCATTGTCCACATTCGGATACGTTTTGAGTCCAAGGCTCGTTGCCCTATTGTTTTGTCATTTCTTGCAATTTTCTTTGTTATTTGTATATTTTTTTGTAGTTCTTTTTTTGTGTGTATTTTACTTTGGAGCCGGAAGTCTATTTGCAGCCTTGGCCTAAACGTTGAATTGTTAATAATATTCAGAGTATTTTTTTTTTCGTCGCTTGACGCGCCACGCTGCTGACAAATGTTGCATATATATGCTATATATATATGCTTTATGATATGCAGCCTTGCCCCAGTTAGTTGCAACTGCAACGTGTGCCCAGGCTCCATAATGAAGTGAATGCCAAATGCTCATAACATATTCAGTTGCATGCAATTTGAATATACCATAAATTACAAACAATATGGCACCAAAGTCGCAAAATTCTTGAGCTTTCCCTTGTCCCTTTCTCTCTCCCTCTCTCAGTCTATCGCTCTCCCATTCTGCTTTTCATAATTAATAAGCGCCCAAGCTGCCAACACTAGACTCAATTCATTTGCCACATCCCCTCTTCAAATTCTCATTTATTTGCAAGTCACTCACCAGCTGCCGCCGCCCCCGTACGCCCCTGAAAATATGCTACAAAAAGTCATAGCTCATTTGTTATTTAATCTTCGTCCAGTGCGTTTGGGACGGGCCAACACGCAACCCTCCGCCCTTAACTCCTTGCCAGCGCACCCTTAGGCAAAGTGTTAATGAGTTTTAATTATTAAAATTTGAAATTTTGTTGATGCTGTATTTTTAAATTGTCAAGTTTCACATTTCCTTGCATTGCTCAGCGGAAAGAACACGCCCACATGTGACACGCCCACCTCTAACAATGAATACGGTAAAAACTCTTATAATGGACACCTGTCGTGCCAGTCCAATTACTTATGTCTCAATATTTTATTCTTGCTTTTTGTAACAACATTTTCTACCTTGAGTAGGCGGACACTAATTATGGCAGTTCAACTTTTTGGGAGTGGACAAGCAATTTTTTAACTTAAAAAATTTTATATTTTTAAATCTTTTTTAATGTATTTTTAAAGACATTTTTAACTTTAAGGTTATTTAGCTTAAGTATTTGTGAACAATCATTTATATGTTCATCTTTACTTCTTTTTTTTCAATGCGAAATTTCCTTAAGCCGCACAAACTGCAATCGTAGCCGTTCGCTCAGGCGACTTTTCACTGTATCCATTTGTTTTCTTTTTCTATATTTTGCATGCCGCTTTATCTCGTTATATAATTTGTGTTTGCCAAACTGCCAACTGAATTTTTGCTCAGCAGTAACAAGTTGCTGTTGCTGCTGGCAACAAACTTTTGCCTGCCAGTGTGTGTGTGTGTGTGTGTTGCAAATAATTTGCAATCAAAAGTTGCAGCCATGAAAATTTCCCATTTCGTTGTATATATGGGCTGGTGGCGTTGGCCAAAGGGGCGTGGCAATGTCCCGCAACTGTTTTGCATTCAACTCGCTCGCTCTTCTTCTCTCTCTCTTCTTCTCTCTTTCCCGCACTCTGTGGCAAGTGTCTCAAAATTTTGGGCTAATTTGTAAAATAAGCATAACGAGGCAAAAGTTTTCAGCTATCTGCGAGTATCTTTGTGTGTGTGTTTGAGTCTGTATCTGTGTGTGTGATAGCTGCCAGTTGTTTGCTTAGCAATTAAAATATTAGTTTTACCTGGTTGCTGTTGTTGTTGCAACTGCAGTAGCACCAGCAGCAGCACCTGTAACAGTTGCTGCTGTTGTTGTTGTTGTTGGCAGTAGGCGGCTTATTAAGCGATTTAAAAAGTGTTTGCCAAGTGGGCGGGCCAGGTCTTTAATCAAACGAGAGCAGGCGACAAGAAACGCGCTAATTACCTGTGCAATTGTGCTGTTGCTGTCGTGTTGTTGCTGCTGTTGCTGTCGTGGCTGCAGTACAGATAACAGCCAAGCGGGCAGCAAGGATCAGGTTAGGACCAAAGCAAAACCAAAGGCGACGCGCAAACAATGGCAACGAATTCTAGAAAAAAAGCTTGAAAAAGGCTGAAACACAAACAACAACGAGACAAATAACAGCAACAGCAGCAGCGACAACAAGGTTGCTCAAGCCAAGAAATTAAAGCAACAATCACAAGAACAACAAGGACACAGGCGAGGTTTAATTGAGCGCTGGCCGCGACAACGTGCTGGTGGTGGGGGCGTGGCAGATTGCGGCAGGTCGCGCGCGTGAGCCAAATGCGAAAGCGGACAAAGAAAGAGCCGAAGAAAGGCGCGCAAATAAAACGTTTCATTTTAAGCGAAAAGAAGTTGGCCAACATTGTTCTAGCCGCTGCGCTTTGTTATTTGCCGTTGTTGCTGCAATGCACGAATTGCTGCTGCTGCTGTTGCTGCTGCCAACTGCAATTGTCTGCGTTGTTGCCTCACTTGCTGCACCGCATCCTGAGCTTCGTTTCCACAATGGCCGTCGTCATTTTGTATGCAAAGTGCGGCAAAACACCGAGCAACAACAACCACTACATAGGAACAACAACTGCAATTGCAACATGAGGCAGCCACATTCAGCATTCATTCATTTACTCATTCACTCACTTGGCTTACACATTTAGTTGCACTCGCAATGCTTCAAACACAACTGCAAATGAGTTCAACTACAGGTTGTGTGAAAGGTTCAAGATTGGAGTTAAGAGGTCTTCTAAATACTGAATAATAGTATTAGATAAAAATTCAACAGTAGCAAATAAATGTATTCCCACCGACAATTCACAACAACGAGTAAAACATCATGATTATTAGCAGCAGTTATAATTTATTATTATTTTGTCTATATTTTTTAACAAATTTAATTAATATAAAATAAATTAATTTCTCTTTCTCAACATCATAATCTGCAGACTGTCAAAAATGTCCTGCAGCAATAATGGCCAATAACTTAAATATTTAACAAATTGTTATAACCTTACAGAAAATTTCTAAAAAGATTTTTAACCTGTCAAGCTTTGATTTGTTCTACATATTTTATTCAAATTATTCAATGTTCAAAGATATTTGTTTTCATAAAGAAACAAATTTGGATTCGAATAATATTAGTGTAATTTCTTAGTTAAAGACTACAGCTAATTATATAAATCTGAGATTGACGGGCTCTAGTCAGAAACCTTCATCAGTGTAATATGCAGCAGTATTAATGTTATCGTGTCCCTATTGTTGCCTGTTTGTTGTCAGGTGCTACACTTTCATCCCCATAAGCCCGGCCCAGCCCGGCAAAGTATAGCGATAAACAATTGCCGTAACATAAGCGACATTTTGTGCCACTGTGCACAGAGACCAACCCGAGGGCGTGACTTCTTCTTCTGCCTTCTTTCTTGGCTTGTTGTTGCATTTGAGGATTTGACTTGCTATTTAGACCGTAAGCAAAAGAAACCAGCAGAGCAATTCACAAACTAAATAAACAACAAACTAACATAATAACAACAATGGCAACAACAACAACCAGAACGGCAACAATAGCAAAGAACGACTGCAGTTAACTTTGTAGCTGGCGGCATTTAGTTGACTCGACGCTCGACTTAATTGGCGCTACGTTGGGGCAGTGACAGCTGTTGGCCAAGAATTTTTCTAAAAAGAATTATACACTCACCGTAAAAAATGCTGACTATTGTTGTGCACTATGGCCAATGACTTGGCCATTCAGTTGACCATCGATGGGCAGACAAATTACCAACAAGAGCCGATCAGTGTACAATTCAAAACCAGTTAGCCAATTATGCCAAGACTTTTTTGAAAGGCAACAACAATTGGCATGATATTTTTATCACTCACTATTTCAATTTACAAGAAAAGTTAAGCTGTAGTTGAAAATTAATTCACCTTGTTATACTATTTAGACCGAGTTCTTATTTAAAATAAAATTATGAAGTACGGTTCTTTTTTAAAGCAGACAACAAGATGTAATCATAATCATAACGACAGATAATTCATATTCATAAACATTTCGCATTTTCTTTTTATATGTAAATATAAGGTATTTAATTATTATAATATTATCAAAAATAAGCAAGATATTTAATTAATTTATTCTTTTTAAATTTTGTTTCTCCATTTCGTGAAAACGGGCAATAAAATTAGTTCGCACAATAAAAGAAATAACTGACTTTTATTTGTTCAGGCAGTGTAAAATTGACGATTCCATTTTTGTTTTATTCGCTTTTAATGCGTTAGTTTATCAATAAAATTCGCCATTCAGTCCCACTAATGCATAAAAAATTAATTTAATTGTCAACTATTTATAGCGAAAAATTTGTGCAAATACTTTGTGCAAAAGCCGCCGAACCGATAAAAGTCAACATTCAAAAGTTGTTTCAATGTTAAATGTTTGATGTTGGCGTTGACACACAGCTATTGCAACAGACGACAACAACAACAACGGCAAATATTTAAATATTTGCAATTGCCATTAACTCGGCTTTTTGTCGTTGTATATTTTCATTTAGCCTCTCTATTTGTGTGTCGTTTTGTCAGCTGTTTGACAATTTACAAGCGCTTACAATTTAACGCCTTTTAGACGGCGCTGCGCATTCCAAGACTCACCTGAGACGCCTGCTCAGCTGGGGCACGCCCACAGCCTTCGACTCAGCGATTATGATCGCTTTATAAACTGTTTATATTTGAGTGTGTGTCTGTGTGTGAGTGTGTCACGCCTAATTATTGTAAGTCAACACTTGACTACTGAGTGATTTACAATGGGGGCCCAAAGACAAGACAAGGCCAACTACTGCTTGGACACTCGATTTTTGACCGGAAAGTGCAACACTGCGTATGCGTGATATTTGCATATGAATTCGATATATTACAAATGCGCAAGAAATAGCTAAAAGCCAAAATAGTATTTGTGCGTAATTACGGGACAACAAATGTGAAACAACGGGCACATAAACTAACTGCAAAACAACAACGAAGCAGATTGCGGCAAAACTCAAAGCGAGGGAGGGAAAAGGTGGGGCGCCACTCCAACTTCTTGGCAATAATAGCAACAGCAGCAGCAGTTACAGTTACCACAAAGACAAACATACAGTTAGTGGCGTGGGGCAGCCAAATCATTGCCAAGCGCAGGCAGCCAAGTTGCAAGGTTGACCGACAACAACAACCAGTGACTGCAACTCTATGACATTTACTGTATTTAAATGGAATTTGGCAACCAAAGTTGGAAGCAAAACCCGCAACACCCGCATAACCTCAACTGCAATATAAAGTTGCCAAGCATATGTGTTCTACAAATGGGAGAAAACTACGATCTGCACTCAGAAAAAAATTCAAGTATGATGAAGTCAACATGTTAATGAAATTTCAAGACTCAATTTTGAAAATTTTCCACTTAAACCTTTATTATGTAAATAAACTAAATCAAGCAATATTATTAATTTATTTAAAAATAGAAAAATATAAATATTGCAAATTCTAGATATTACAGAAACTCAATTTACTACCTACGTTTATGCGTACTTAAAAAAAGTATTTTGGACCTATTTAAATCAATTTGTTTTTTCTTACTTTTGTAAATTGAACAGGCTATTTTTAAACCCAGCATGTTTCATACCTAAATTAAAATAGCTCAAGCACAAAATATACTTCAAATTAAAAAAGAAGTCCATGCCATCCACGCCAGAACTTTGAACGGAATTTTCTCTAAGTGTGCCAGAAGCTCTGGGAGTTGCCCTGGTTATGTTTGCCAAAATGTTAAATGTCTATCCGCAGTGGCTAAAGCACACCACAAGACAAACATAACACAAGCCAGCAGGCGAGGGGGAGAGCCGAGTGGGCGGGAGTTGCAGCCAACTCGCATTTAGCCACGTCTATGGCTGATTTGGCCCCGGCTAACTGACTCTTGTGGTTGGCAACAGCGCAACTGAATGTCTAGCAGAGTTCCATTTCCTGTCTGGCTGTCATTCCGTCCATTGTCTGTTGTTTGCTCTTGGCATATTTGTGCACCGAGACATGCCATCAACTTGAGCTGCACCGCACACACACGCACACTCACGCACACACACGTAACATAAAATAATTGCATTTCAATGCCATTTGCAAGAGGAATTGTAACCGCAAGTAAATTTCACTGGGCTGCTGCTCCTTTCTAATTAGTTTACTTGGCTCAATTTTCTTAAAACGTTTTTTATTCTATTCCTTGTTTTATGTTTTTGTTTTTTTTTTTTGGTCGAGCCTCATCCATCGGACCGGGCACGAGCTCAGCTCATTACCCGTCCAATTAGTGGTCCCGCAAAAGCGGGAGACGCCGCCAAGTTGCAACCGCAGACTGCGCAAAAATTAATTTTAATTGCTATTTAACTGACCGTAGCTTGCAGATCCTTTTTGGCAGCGCCAACAACGTCAAAGGATTTTACTCCTTATTTTATTATTATTATTTTTTTTTTGCTGCCCAGCACTTGAGTGAGTTAATTAATTTGTAAATTGCGGCTGGACAATTTTAAAGCCGCAACCACAGCAGCTTCCACTGCGACGCCAACTGCGTGTGTGCTACATGTTAAGCTATTTTTACACAGCTGTGCCACCACCTGGATAACAATAGATAGATTTTACGATAGAACACGTTTTAATTTTAAAACCAACCCGCGCACACCCGCACACACGCCAAAGCAACATCTGTCACTCTCAGGAAAGGGAGTTCCCACACGGCAAGCCAAGTTACACTAATACCGGACTATGATATACCCACCAAAGAGTTGAAAATGTAAACAAATACCTGACAATACTAAATAAGTCAAATTTTAGTTTTGAAAACAATGCAAGCATTTGCAGCCAATATTTATATATATGATATTAAGTTTAAAGTTGGATTCAGTTTGAGTCAATGTTTAAATTGGGTTTCAAGTTATTTTTGCCAAATGCGTATGTCCTATTTACTTTTCATCCAAAACTGTAAACAAATACGTCAACTAAAAAAATCTTGATATATAAACGAGCCAAATATATTTTGTAGTCAAAATTTATCATAATTTCAACACATTATTTTATCATTCCAATTTCCAATCATTCCAAAAAAAAAAAAACACAAAGAATAAGTCGCTGTCCGTAAAGTCCATGGCTATATTTGTTAACAATATTTTTTGAATATTTTATACCAATTAAACGAAAGAAGGTTAAAACTTTGAATAAATTAATAAAAAATGAACACCCTTAAAACCACCGCTTGGGCGAAACATTCATATTTGAACAAATTGTATCTGCTCCACTCTAAGCCACACAAAGCTTTTTATGGACCCTTCGTTACAAATTCCGGTGCGGGTATAAAAATGGCCAAAATAGAACAAAAAAGCTAACCAAAAACAGCTCACAGCTTACACAGTTCGTCCCTGCACAATCTGCTTGCCTAGGTGTTAAAAATAAAATGGGACAAAAAAAGTGCGACATGGCTCATTAGTGCCCCAACCCCTCACCAACTCACACTCACCCCCTTCCCTCCCTCCCACCCTCTCTATCAGATCTACTGTTCCTGCGCGTCACGTCGTTGCCTTAATGAATTCAGCGTTTATGGCGCTTATTCCATTTGCTTTCATTATCACTACACACAAAGGCACACACACACACGCGCACACACATGCACACTCATGCGCGCATGTATATGTAGTTGGGAGTGCGTGTGTGTGTCTGCGTGACATGAACTTTTGGGCTTAGGGCGGAAGCGAATTTAAATATTTGACACATTGAAATGGAGGCCAGAGGTTTCGGGTTCACTTTTGTATCCTCCCATGCGACGTGACAGCTTTAACTTAATTACGCAATCATAGGAAATTGGTTTCTCACAAAAAACTGTGGAAATCTTTACACAGATTTGTTAACTGTATCTCCCATCTCCATCTGACTCACACCCACTCTCTTTGTCTCTTTCAGGTGCGCACATTGTTCGTCAGTGGCTTGCCCATGGACGCCAAGCCACGTGAGCTCTATTTGCTATTCAGAGCCTATGAGGTGAGTAATTCATAACGAAAATTATCCCAGAAAATGTTTAGTCAAAACTAGCCACGTGATTTTAATAGATCTTCAAGAGTTGAAGTATTTAGATAGCAGCCACTGCTTCCAACTTATATTGCAATGCAAACTGCCAACTTGTTGCAAAAATAAATATAAATAAAATAATCCTTATACGTTTTTAAAGAATTTTAAAGCAAAGGCGGAAATATAAATAAAGTTGAAATTATATTTAAAATAAAAGAATTTAAAGATTAATGTATAACCTAAAGAAGCACTAAACAACAGCGATTTAAACATATAAATAAATTCAATAAATCAGCTTTGTAAAAACGATTAATACATTAACAAATTGAAATTGCCAGGAAAATAAAAAACCTTTTTCTTATAAAATAAGAAATCAAAAATCTAAGAAACCTTTTTGGATATTGTTATTTTTTAACTCTATATGCAGAAATCATTTTATTTAAAATACAGTATATGGCAATAGCAAATTTGTGCATTTTTTGTATAGAAAATAGAAACTTTGAGCAATTCATATATAAATAATAAAACCAAATATAATTTAAAATCTTTTAAACAGGGCTATGAAGGATCTCTTTTAAAAGTAACTAGCAAAAATGGCAAAACAGCATCGGTAAGTATAAAAAACCAAGACGAATATGCGCTATCGATTTTTATACATAACACCCTTAATTTTCAAACACAGCCCGTTGGTTTCGTGACATTCCACACAAGAGCCGGTGCCGAGGCAGCTAAACAGGATCTACAGGTAACATATAATGGCAAATTTAATTGCTCCAACTATATAACTATACTACTTAATATATTTGTTAACTATATATATATATATAAATATATAATCGATCAACACCAACAATTCTTAGCAACATCTGCAAAAAAAAAAAAAAAAAAAAAAACAAAAGACTTTCCCTAATGGCAATAAAAATAAACTTTTCGGCGTTCGAAAAACATTTACACCTAGATTGTAAAGCACACAAAATAAAAACCAAAACTTGTACTCGTATTATTGCCTGGCTTACACTGAGCGTTAAGAACCGTTAGGCCCTCAACAACAGCAACAACAAATCGTATCTCAAGAAACCCACAGCAACAACAATCAACAACAACAACAAGATGTACCTTTCACACGTGCTTGCATTTTGAAAGAACCTTCACCGCATTTACGTTTAAGTCTATCCTTATTGATTTGTCTATCTTATTGTTTTTGGTATTGCATCTCGCTCTCAGAAAACTACTCTCTCTCTCTCTCTCTCTCTATCTCTCTGTAACACCCACACACATATACATACATCACATAACACTCTCTCATCTTTATACATAGCAACTGCAATGAGGCAATGAAGCACCAACAACAAAAGAACCGAAAAACTATATATTAAAATAATATTTCTAGTCCACCATTACTTTTTTTTTGGCTGGTGCATGTCAATGCCACCCCTCTACCCTCTAGGCACTGCCCGTTGGCACCGAAATTCTTGAATGCCGCCCCCAACACTATACTCATAGGTGCTCTTCCTATGCAGTTGCTGTTCTCATCTCCTGCTTTCGACTTCTGTGCATATCACAAGAGATAAAACCAAACACACCCAGCCACACACACTCACACACACACACACTCAATTAGCCCCGCGTGTACCCCTAACCCGTTCAGAGCAAGGCATCAAGGCACCATTCAAAGCAACTCAGGGATTTGTAAGCTCCGCCCAAAGAGCAAGTTGGTTTCTATGTCCCCAATCTGAAACAAAAGAAGCGAGCGCAAAGTCTTCTCTCTCTCTCTTTCTTTCTTTCTCGCTCTCGCTAGTTGTGCAACATTCAAAATTATTTTTGGCGAATTGTTGCAAGACAAAGATTCAAATAATAGAAATCAAAACAAACGAAAGTCTCTAAACAAAAGAAAATTAAATCCAAATACACTTTTATTATTTTGCAAAAGTTAAAAAAAAAATTAATTTAAAAAAATATGAAAAAAGCAAAAACATAGAAAATACAAACCGCTGTATTTTGATCTGATCATTTACAGCAGGGTGTACGCTTCGATCCCGATATGCCCCAAACAATTCGCTTGGAATTCGCCAAGAGTAACACGAAAGTGAGCAAACCCAAACCACAGCCCAATACAGCGACAACAGCCTCACATCCTGCATTGATGCACCCACTCACTGGACGTAAGTAAAAAAAAAAAACATTAAGAAAACTAAAAAAAAAAAGCTCAACTCAGCAGCTGCTAGTTTTTTTTTTGGTTTATATATGTAGTTAATAGTAACCAAAAAATAAACACAACTACTTTGGAGCTACCGAACCGAAGGCGTACTAGAAAGCGTACGCAGTGCACTTCCTAACTATATCGACACGTAAACACACACAGATACACAAACACACAAACACAACAACAACAATCCAACAATTGAACAGTTGAAATTTGCTTCAAGTGCACACTATTATATTATACATATAAATATATCGTATATATTGCTATATATCAAATGTTATCTATTATCGTACCGCCCGTACTAAATTTCGCTATAAATATTTACATAGGTTACAGCAACAACTCAACAACAACTACAACAACAACAACAACTATGATATTATGTAACGCACTTAATTCACTGTCACACTTTGTTTGAATCACACACTACTACACATACACGCCGACACACACACACACACACACACAATATCCATGAGATACTACAAAAAGCTCAGACAAAAATCAAACGAAATTCCCCAAATGTTGACATACTACCAGATGGAAATTAACTAAGAACGTTATATAATTTCTAGATTCTTTAAAATGTTTTCTATCACATATTTTTATTTTAATATATTAAAAAATTTAAATTCAATTGGTATTTATCTGCGAAAAGAGCAAAAAAAAAAAACAAAAGACTTAGGCAACAAACTCGAATTTTTTTTTTCGATTTTTCTTTTTTTCAATTAAATTCTACAACAAATAAAAAGACACAAAAACAACTACAGAAACGATTGTAACAAAATGTGAAAATTATAAAAATAATACCAACTGGCGCTCAACTGACTTCTCGTTTCTCTCTCTCTCTCTCTCTCTCTCTTGATTTCTACTCCATTCTCTCTTAGATCTGGGCGGGCCCTTCTTTCCGGGCGGACCCGAGCTATGGCATCATCCGTTAGCGTATTCGGCCGCCGCCGCCGCTGAGCTGCCCGGTGCCGCTGCCTTGCAGCATGCAACACTCGTGCATCCGGCACTGCATCCGCAGGTGCCCGTCCGCTCCTATCTCTGACTAAATACAGACAAAGTAATGGAGCAGCCTATGCATCAAGTGAGTACAGCCAGCACCACCAGCCCGCACCACACTCGCTCACAGTACCATCCGCTGTTCGTGTTGCAGACTCAAATGACAATGCCACATCATCAGACAACTGCTACCGCTTTACATCCCAGCCAGCAGGCGGCTATGGCGCACATGGCCGCAGCTGCTGCCGCTGCCGGTGCCGGTGGTGTTGGTGGTGGCGGCGGCGGTGGTGCAGCTGCTGCCGCTGCCGCTGCGGCGCCACAAGGCGCTGCGGGTAATGCAGCCGCCGCTGCCGCTGCCGCCGCCGCTGCCGCCGCCGCTGCGGCCGCATCACATCATCATTTTTTATCCAGCCCCGCGCTGGCCAGCCCCGCCGGCTCCACGAACAACGCCACACACCCGGCCAATCCGCAGATAGCCGCCAATGCGCCCTGCTCCACGCTGTTCGTGGCCAATTTGGGCCAGTTTGTGTCCGAGCACGAGCTCAAGGAGGTTTTCTCTAGGTAAATGAATAGCTTAAGCCTTAATTTAGTAATAGAAGCAATATCGATAACCGATAACCGATAACCGATATTACAATAAAAAGACACCCACACGCAACATGTAAACACGTTACAAAGTTTGAGTTGTTGAGCGAAAACTGCACCACTGCTCACCAGAGCAGCCACTCACCGAACCACTGAGCCACCTAAACCACCACTCAACCACCCCCACCACCACCACACCACCCAATAATGCACCATAACATTCTTTTTGATCTTGAAATTCTAACTACTCGCAACGACTAATCAAGAAATATTTTTGCGTTCTCTCTTTGGTTTGTCGTTTGTTGCCCATCACTTGTATTATACATGAAATATCGATAACCGACTATACCTATACATATGCAAACATATATATATATATATTACGTATATCGTATATATGCAAAAACCAAACAATACCAAATATGTTATCAATATGCACAGTATGCCTGGCTTTTGTCGCCTACGAATGCACACAAAAGGTACGCACAATATCACAACTTCTATGCCTCCAACTTTGTCTTCAACTCTGACTTCTCCAACACCAACTTCAACTTCCTACACTGCAACTGTCAACCAACCAACAACAATAGCAGCAGCTACAAACTGCACTACCAGCAGCAGCAGCAACAGCAGTATCAACAACAGCAGCAACAACAGCAACAGCAACAGCAACAACAACAGCTCTGGGCAGCAGCAACATCCGGTGGCTTTTATTGAGTTCAACGATGCTCCGAGCGCGGCTCAGGCCATGCAGCAGCTGCAGGGCAAGTATTTGCTGAGCTCGGATCGCGGCTCCATACGCATCGAGTATGCCAAGACCAAAATGCTGAATGAGGTGACGCTGCCGCTCATGAATGGCAGCAAGGCAGCCGCAGCCGCAGCCGCAGCAGCGGCAGCAACAGCAGCAACACATCAGCAACTTTTCATTTTGAATGGCGGCCTGGAGCTGGGGCATGTTCCAAATACCAATATGCTCGTCACTGCACCAACAATCAGCACCACAGCACCACCAAATACAGCTGCCCAACAACAACAGCACCACCACCACCACCACCACCAGCAGCAGCAGCAGCAGCAGCAGCAGCAACAACAATTTCAACTACAGCAACAGCAACTGCAGCAACTACAGGCGCCAGCAGGCTGCACCAACACCAGCACCACTAGCGTTGTTGTTAACTCACTTCAGCACCACCAACTTCATCCAAATCAGCACCACCAAAATCATCTCTTTAGAGACGTATGTATATGATAAACAATCAAAAAGTAAAACGTAAAAAGTAAAAGTAAAAGTAAAAGTAAAAGTATATTTGCCTATGTAGTTGCTCGCTCTCGCTTACACTAACCCACACAAACTATCTTTCTTTCTTTCTCTCTCTCTCTCTCACACACACACACACTCAACTATCGCTCAGCAATTCGTAAACCTGTTTTCATAACCCCTAAGCTTTGTAAATATTTAATACGGGACAACTCTCACGCAAAGGGTTCGTCCCATAATTCACGACCTTTAAGCCGAGCCCAGCCCAGGCACATGTATCATAAGCCAAATTGTATGCACGCTATATACCCTATAAAGCAGCCCATTAACTATTTATGAAATTGCAAATTGTTATTGTTTAGCTCGGCTCGTTTACTTTGCATGGCAGCAGCAACAACAGCAGCAGCACCACAGCAACAACAACAACAACAACAGCAGCAGCAGCAGCTACAGCTACAGCTACAGCAGCAGCAGCAAAAATTGAGACCAGGCAGGCATTTAAATACAAATTATAACAAACAAATGTTGCCAGACCATAAACCCGCCACCCTCACACCTTCAAACACACACACACACACACGACAGCAATTTATGGCCGCCTTATAGCACTTGACTTTCTGCTACACACACACACACACACACAGAATTTAATATCGCCTCGCCCTGGTTCGCTGCGAGCCCCGAGCTTTAGACTTCCGCTAGTTTTAAATGCAAGCTTCCGTTTAGCCGCAACACAACATTTTTTTTCACCTTTAGCTAAGCACACACATATACATATCTTATTGTATATGTATTTGTGTGTGCTGCACGTATTTTAAATGCTAAAAGACCACATAAATTTATTTTTTCAATTTTCGTGATCACAAACAGCAGCAACAACTACAAACAATAAACAGTGCAAGAAAACTTTATAAAAAATGCAAAATATACGCGTGCCACGCCCACAAGCATGTGCCGCCCGCTCGTAATATTAAAGAAAGTTGTAGGTATTTGGAAGAGCGAGCATGTTGGGGCACATGTTTGCTAAACAAAATCTCTAGACGGTAAACGAACAGGTTTATTTCCCCCTCATTTTTTAATACGTGACCACAGCAAGCAGTAAAATCTGTAAGAAGTTCTTACAGACGTCAGTTCCATTAGAACATTTTCGACTATATAAATGAGTATATGAATCTATGAATAATTATTATGCCATAAAATTAAGAAGATGTGGGAATATGGTTGCCCCTTTAGAAGGGAATTCACGCGACGTATATAAATTAAAAACTGAGAAACAAAATCACTATTTATTCTGCAAACTAAGTGAATATAAATGAACTTTCTGTATGCTTTCTTGTTAATGTGACCATTGAGGATAATTGAATTTGGAATAGAGGATTAGTTTTTACTCATGTTTTCATATGTTCATTTATACATGAAGGTAGACTAGTTTTGTATACGTAGAGTTGAACTAATCAATTCCTAAAATCTAAAAATATCGCCCAAATGGAAAAATTTAATTAAATTTAAAAACAGTTCTATTATTAATTACAATAGTCAAAAAAATTGTATATGGTACCAAGGCTTTAAAACAGATTTTTTATATTAATTTTTAAATACTGGGGGAATTTATAATTTCTTATAAAGTTTAAAAATATTATATGGCATCTTCTCAGATTTCGATCTTTACCAAATGTGTAAATAATAAAATAGAGAAGTGTCATTTCAATGGGGATATAACTAGATGATATATTGAAATAACATGGATAACAAACAAATTATTACATGAAGGTGGCGAAACAACAAACACACAAATCCATAAAAGCCAAAATCCAAATCTTAAATTCCTTCCCCTATATTAAACTACTTTGATGGTGGCATTTGATTCACACTGTGCTACTACAACACAAAACCGAAATTTCAATTATATATTCAAAATTAAATACTGTTTAATTGAACTCTTTAAATTTATTTGCTGTGAAGTTTTAGCTTGGTTGTAAAAACTTTGAGGGAATACATTTTCATGGCAAGTTTTCAGTATATTCGCTGTTGGTAGTTGATGGCTTGTTGGAAATCAATTTAAATCGTTTACAAGCTGTGAGCATTTTTGGGTAAGGGTGTTTTTGGGGCGTGGCAGGATAGTAATGAAAGCAAAGCCAGTGCCGTCGTAAAAACTTGTGTAGCAGCCGTCGGGCGCAAATTGCGCACTTGCGTCGGGTCTTGAACGGGGCGAGGAGCTGCTTGAAGTTGTTGTACAAAAGTTTTTTGCATGCTGTTTACACATAAAACATGATTCTTATGGCGGTTCAGCCATAAAATGGTACCTAAAGGTTACGCGCGTGTGTGTGTATGTGTGTGTGGTCGCATTGTGTGGGTAAATTTGGGGCACACCCAGGGGGATTAATCTAACAGCCACACTCACACACACACACACACACACACACACACACACACAGCACTGCATGTCGTCCCTTTAAAGATTAGTGCTTTAAGAACTAACCAATCACAAGAAATGCACTTCTAGCGAAAAAAAAATAAATCCAACTAAATAAACCCCGTGTCAAACCCAACTGACAGCCACTTACAACGACAACTGTTCTACCAACTACTTGCAGAGGAGCGGGTATGGAATCAAGGCATGATTTGCTCGCTAAGAAACTAGAGCGTGAAATGCAGCAGCAACAGCAGCAGCAGCAGCAACACCAGCAGCAGCAACAACAGCAGGCACACCACCAGCCGCAGTCGCACCATCAGCATTTCCATCAGAGCCACCAGCCGCATCATCATCATCATCACCATCAGCACCACCATCATCAGCAGCAGCAGTTCTTGATGACGCCGACAGCGACCTGACCCGGCAGCGCCAATGCACCACTAACGCCGCTGCCCCACTACCACCACCAGCAGCTGCAGCAGCAGCCGCAGCAGCAGCACCACCACCACCATCCGCAGCAGCCGCAGCACCACCACCACATCTACTCGTATGTGCTGCCAGCGGCTACGCACATCGCCGCCTGAGTGGTGCAGCGGCCCGAGGCAACAGGCGTACATTTTGAGTTTGGGCGGATCCTCCCCTCCGCCCCGCATAGAGCAGTGAAGCTCCGCATGTAACGGATACATGCAAAGGAGGCAAAAACTTTAGTTGTAGAACAAAAAACAAAAAACCAACAAAAAAATCTTTAAAAAAATGCAAAAAAAAATATTATATATATATTAATTTATATGGCAAGCCTAACCCAGTTTAGTGAAATTTTTGACAGGCCTATTAAATGTTGAGCAAAAATTGTAGGTACCGAAAGGAAAAACAAGAGCAGCAAAGGGAAAACTTGTAGTAAAATATACAACAAAAAACAAAAAAAACAAAAAAACGATAGATCAGATTAGATTGAGAGAACTAAATCTTAACAGTTGATATACCCCAATAGATATACATAAATATGTATATATTTACATATATATGAAAAAGCTGCAAAAGATTTTTGAAACATTTTTAAACTATGGTTGTTTTGATAATTTCCATTTAGCCTTTGGTTTCGACTTAAGATCGAGCATAGATTCTTATTAAAGAATTACCTTCGTTTACCCTTTTTTTTAGACTATTTTCAAGAAATGGAATTGAGACATTACAAATTGCATATACATTTGATAATTATTTGGTTTGAGAAATTTTTAAAGCATAATAAAAAAGTTAAGTAAATAACAAAAAGAAGAAAAAATAAAAATGCATATAAAATAAAATATAATACAAACAAAAAAAAAAAAAATACATAATTATAGCTTAACCGAATGTGCCCTTTAAATAGCTCTCTTTCTAGAATTATTAAAAGACAAACAAAAAGATAAAGATAAAGAAATACGAAAAAAAAAAAACCAAAAAGTAATACATCTGTATGTGTATGTGCATTAATGTAATATCTTGTATCTAGTAATACAATTTTGAAGTGTTATTTAAAGATGATGAAAGCTAACTAAAAACAGACACAATTAAACAACGAGTACTAGTCGATGTCATCAAAAGTGAAATTTATATTGAGAATAACTGAACGCTGGTTTCGAAATTTATTTGTTATAATAACGTACTTATAAATCAATTGTGAATTCGACACGGCACTAAGCTCGAGTTGCGCTGTTAAGACTCTCGTAATCCGAACATATATACATGTATATATTTTGACTAACTATCAGTTAGGGGAACCAGAAACTGCAGCTGGAACTGACACTGGCACTGGAGAACTGGTACAATTAGATTTTCAACACTCTCGACACACTTTCCGCCCAAACAAAAACGTAAGAAGAATAACTTAAATGTTTCTTTCTTTCTATGTCTGCAAAGCTCTCCAACCCCAAAGACTAGAAAATTGATAAAAACTTGTACTGTTGACACTCCAACAACAAAAAATTTCCTAACTCAATTTCAAAAATGCTAGAACAATCAACACACACATTTCTTGCTAAAAAACAAAAACAAAACCAACGAACCAGGGGCAGCGGGGTAAGTACAGGTGGTAGCTCTTTAGGCAGAAAGACAGGCAACAACAACCAACACATACAATTTCGATTTACGGAAATGAGTACTCGTATATATATATATGATGAAATCAGTAACATATCATCTTACGTAGCAGCAGCAGCAAAAACAATTATGGAAACTACTTACATCTATTGTAACTAAATGAAACAACTACAAGTACACTTATGCTAAAGCATTGTTAAAGTTAAAGGCCAAAACAACTACTAGGCAACAACAACAACAACAACAACAAAAACCGCAACAACTAAAGGCAAGACATAGGCTTTTAAGTAGCTAATTACAAAAACAACAACAGGCAGCGCGCATTAAAATTGGAGAAAAATTCCTTTTTATTCAAAACATAATTTTTGTATTTTGTATTGGTAGCCGTTGCAGTTTCTCAGCATTGTTTAAATTATAGGCATACGTATATTATTTAAATTTACATTTAAATTAAATTTTATATTTACCAAAGTTGTCCTTACTAAATAACCTAAAACCCGATTTACGTTAACAATTCCCAACATTTGTTAAACAAACCAACAGCAAAATAATAATAAAAAGAAAAACAAAAAAAAATTATTTAATACTTAGTTAAGGTTAAAACAACTAGACATACCAAAGGCATATTTGAAACGTTTGTTAAAGCAAAGAAAAAACTAAATATGAAAATATGAAAAATATGTTATAGCAATAATAATTGGCATATAATTGGTAATGGATTTCCATCGCATGTGTGAAATGTTTATAACGATTTTCTTCTACTCTTTTTGTCTACTTTTAATAATTAATTTCATATGTATAATTTCAATTGACTTGAGTCAAATGTAAAAGCATATTCCGTCCAATTACATTTCTTGCTTTCCTCTTGCCTATCATTAACATCATTGCCATCATCATCATCATAATTATCATCATCACGCTGATCATGATCATAACAATCAGGCGCGTTGGTGCAACATCAGTTCGAAAATACATGCTATCCATAACCAAAATCTATTTATAAGTCTATAAAAGAACCTGATACACACTCTCTCACATACACACACACACACACAAACACACACTACAGACACACAAACTTATGAAGAGCTAGATATAAGTGAAAAAATTTAATATTATTAATACTAATGCATATCATAAAATTGCGCCTTTAAAGAAAGTAAAAAACAAAAAAAAAAAAACAAAATTAATTACGAAACAACAAAATATTTACAACTACAACTAAGCATCTAATTAAATAATTAAACTAAAAAAAAGTTACCAGAAAAAACAAATGGAATAGTAGCTATGCCTAATACAAATATTTTCGAAATTAATTTTTAACGATAAGAAAAAAAGAAAAATTCGGGCACTAAGGCCTTGATGTTGCAACACCTTATTAAAAAAAAAAAACAATGAAAACGCGTTCTTATCAACTTGGCTAAGACGCTCCGTGTGTGCTTGTGTGTGTGGGCGTGTGTTGAATTCTGTGCAATTTTTGCTTAAGACTCATAATTAACAACCAACACGCCTGCATCAAAAAACACCCAACTACATATATCATGTTCTCATCATCAACAACTTCATGTATCTATATTAAAAGAAAAGAATAGAAAAAAGGAAAAAGACAAAAGCAGTTGCCACATTAGCTGCGTTTAGGCTCTTATTTCAAGACATTCTCCTAACTATATTTCGTACGATTTCATCAGAAATAAAACCGCAAAATTAAGAAAAAAAATAGTTAAGAAAGTGCAAAACACTATTAAATGGGAATATCTAATGCATAATGAAACTAGTTTGTAAAGATGATAAACTAAACTAAACTAAACAATATGAATTATGGGAACATTATATGAATATATAAATACATTTTTGAAACAAAAAAAAAAAAACAAGAAACGAAAAAATATATATATAAAACTACATGCAACTACAACAGATACATATCAGCAAGATGAAAGATTTACCAGATAGAACAAAGCAAAAAACAAAAGAAGAAGAACATTTTACAAAGAATATGCTAAAATGAAAAACAAAAAGCGATATGTTTTGATGTGGTTTTTAAACATTTTTGACAATGTGTAAGCGTAAAAAGGCAAAGCAGTTACCAAAAAAAAACAAAAAATAAATAAATAAAAACAATATGAGTTTGTGCATCTAAGGGCAATTAGTAATAGATTACATACTACATACATATGTAAATGCATACCAAGTAACGGCATATAAACAAGTTAAATGCAGCAGTAATAGCAAAGAAATTTGTATTTTATTGTATTTATTATTGTATTAGCTTTTAGCTATAAATTTGTACTGTTTTATTCGTGCATCTCGAAAATGGTTATTATATATAGAACTGTTCTTTAAACTAAACTTACAATAATATACATTCTCCCCCCCAATTCGATTTCGATTGCCTTATGTTTGCCTGCAAAAATATCAAATACTAAAACGTATATAAAAAAGATTTGTTTTGTAACCATACTAATGCTTAAGTAATTTATGTATTGTATACCATCTCCATACTATACTTTATATATACTACTTTATATACACTATTTTCCGTACTTGCGTTTATGTGTAGTGTTTACTTAGCCTTTTTTAATTGACGGTATTAATTATGCTTAATAAATTCATTATGTTCGTTAAACAAAAAGAAACCCAACTTACATTTGTTTTATTTGTCTATCTCTTCCAATGTATTTATTTTATTTGTTATTCTTTTGCTACCATAAAGAAGGTGCGCATAAACCTTAAAGAAACGAATTTTAAATTAGTGAAAATTTTTGCAACAACTATACAAGTAAATACACAATATACAACAACAACAACAAAAATATTGAATATATATAACGGTTAAAGCCCTGAAAATAAACTTAAGAAATTGGGAAATATAATATGAAATAAAATGAACTACAGAGAGGCATTAAAAAGAACAATTTGCTACGGGACAAAATGCTGTAAATTTGTTTATAACATTTCCAACTGCGATGGAATCGCCTGGCAGTTGCATTATATATATACGTACTATATACATGCATAAAATATACTCGTATATACATATACAAATATACACATACATATACACGAAGACACATTTACATATACATATGTATAGCCATATAAGTAGATCAAATTGATATTGAATATTGAAAATATCAATGCAGAATACAAAAACAAAAAGAACACAACAGCAACAACAAGTGAAATGAGTAACATTAAAAACTAATTGAAAACATATCAAACTCGTGCCCGACATAAAAATCTATATATGTGCATACATATATAATTATTATATATAGTATATACATATATAAAAAGCAGCAACAAATTATGCGCAGCAATTTTCAAATTATAAAATAAAAAAAAAAATTATATTGATAACAAATTCATATTTATAACAAAATATGCAGTTTTTAATTGCATATTATTCGAATTGCGCTCATCATATGCGTCAATTTTTATCATCGTAATAATAATATAAATATAATTCAATATAATATTAAACTACAACAAATGGCAAATATTTGTCTATTTTGAGGCTCATTTATTTAACGTTTTTGCGAAACATTTAAGAACCCTTCATTTTAACAATTGAAAATCCCCTTTGCTAGTATTGTAAAAATGAAATGATTTTCAACAAATAAGGCAAATAACAAAAACAAAAAACAAAAAAAAAAACTAAGAAATATACAGACGAGCGCAAGCTATGAAAAAATTAGCTAAATATTATTATAAACTTACATAAATGGAAACAAAACGTATATATAAAAATAATAACAAAAAATATGAATATCAGCCTTGTTCTTTATATATTTCAAAGTAAACCAAACAAACAAAAAGCATACAATATATTAATAAATTATTAACTACTATATTAAAAGTAAACTAAAAAAAAATACAAAATGAAAACAAACAAAAAAAAATACATAAATATTTAGCGAAAATATTGTATTGTGAGTTTAAATGTGTGTTGTTGCATACGAAACCAAAGACATTACAAATCGAGCGTTAAAGCAATAGAAAGGTCAAGCGAATTCGATTGGCAGTCACGAAGAAAGGAGAAGAAGCGGAGCAGTCACTGATTGGCAAGAGAGAAAACCCAATAAAGAGTTAAAAGAAAAGATCGTGAACATATTTATTCACATCATTTACGAGAAAACAATAAACAGCAACCAGCGATACAGATTAAACGCAATTTATTTTATTTACATTATCGTAATATATCAGAACCTTATTATTGTACTACAAAATATAAATAAACGACAAGAGAAAATAACACAAAAAAAATTATACAATTTGATAATATTTCCCCCCAAAAAGATCAGAGCGATGCACATAGACCCTGCCGCAAAAAACAAAATGAAACCACAGGGCTCCGGCAGACGGCCTCAGTCGCAGTGCGAACTGCAGCAGTAGCAACAACAGCAAATAAAAAAAATATGTAATACAAATAATGAATAAAAACTTTAACAATTGTTTTGTGTAATTGTAAACAAGCTGAGTGTGATTTATTCTTCTGGGGGAACCTAAAAGGCGCTTTATAAAATACTTAAATAAATAAAAGGTTTATCTACCCAAGATCTGGTCCGCTTTCCCCGAGAAATGCAGGCTTTTAATTTTTTAATTTAAAAGTTTAAAGTTTATCTCGGCTATATGTAATCCGATCTCGTAAATCATTCGATTTGATATTTTGGGTCAGCACAAAAGTATGCACTACTATAAATACGTGGTTAAATATTAACAGTACGTCTGTTAGCTGTTCCTTATAGTTGCAGCACATAAAAGTATGCAATGTTTTTGTACGCTTAAAATATATAGAAGGTTTTCTATAGAAAGACTAATAATTTTATAACCTGTATATCTTGGACTGATGTTTGCTTCTTGCTTATTGTAGCATTCAATGTGCAGTCCAGTATCTGTAAATTTAAGCTGCCACAAGTATGCACTAGAATAGTTCGACTCCCAAATTTGTGTCGACTTGCTTGCCTGGTACTTTGGGTAGTATTTGTATTCACAATCTCGCGCTCCAGCTTCACAAAAAATTACCCGAAGGTAATCAAAATAGAAATTGTGTATTTTTTTGCAATTTATATTTTTTGATTTTCTTTTTACATCCTTAGAATTGTTTTTTTAGATCGTTGTTGCTGCTGGCATATCTATTTGAACGAGTACTCCAATCTGAAAACATAAAAATAAGAGTGTTCTAATCCGGCGTAATAAACTAGGAGATACATTGTCCCCAGCTTCTATACACACACAAACATAGTAAATACCTCGCACAATAATTTGGATGACATTACTTCTGGCAAATCGTAAAAATACAGATCTCTTTCAGAGAGAACAGAGTATTTCACAGTTTTAAATTCTCTTTTTTTAATTTTTATTTACTAGTTTTATTACGAGTCCTGCTGTATTTATTTGTTATTTAGGTTCTTTGTTGACACCCGCATCAGCAAAACATAAAATTAATTAAATTCAATACTCCAATTTGGAATATAAATAAATTGTTTTTTTGCCTGCGAAAATTCCCAAGTGGCAAGTTTTGTTATCGCTAGCCGCAAGGGCGTCCGTGGGGATAGGGTACAAAATTGGATGCATAGTCCCCCTTGAAATAATTTCGCAGCTGCGCCCCGCAAACGAAACCAAATGCCGGCTTTGGCCTGGGGTCGAACTCTGAGCAGATAAGCAGTATATTCAGCTCAGTCAAACGGATCTTTTATATATATTTAACTGTGGTACAGGGGCTATTTACTGAAAGAGAAGACAAGTTCCATGAATTATCAAAGTCGTCTACCTGTGTTACCTGTGCGCAGGCTGTTACCTGTGCAGCGTGGGTTGCCATTGAGTAACAATTAAACATTGCTAGATGGAGCACCCTGTCTGCGCCTGGATTGCATTCGCAACCCCTAGTCGAAATTTGTGCTTGATCAGCCGCATTGAATCAGTAGAGTTCTGACTGGCAGACGAGACGGTTCTAAAAATGCGCTTGATTTGCCTGCTGCTTTGGGCAGCTGCCTCGATACAGGCCAGCCTGGCCAACAAGGTGTCCTGCAAGGACGAGCAGGGCCATGATGTGGACTGGTAAGGCCATTTAAACACATACTTGGACACATAACGGATTAAGTTTGAGGTTTAAATGAACTCGCCCTCTAAAGTCACAAATGTTGCCGCAGAGTAAACGAGCTCGGGGAATTTTTGTTTTTAAACAATTAGAATGGTAGTCCGATAATAATCAATTATATTATAATTAACGGAATATAATTATATTTGTTTTCGATGTGAGTTCGTACTAACGAAAGGTTAAAATTACTAGACAATATGTGCTCGGTATATATTTATTTATTAGAATTTAAAATCTTTCAATGAATTTTGTGTACTTAGCAAATGAAATGGAAAGTTCTTTTTTTTAAACAAGTTGGGCTCTGATTAAGTAAAGCTCTTAAATAGTAAATAAATACTCAATCAAAGAGACGTTAAACTTCAATTCCGAGCATTTACTTAATTTAAGAATTCTATGCATTTGAGATAGACGTTAGGTCTTTGTTGATAAGTGCTTAAGAAGAAAGTGTTCGGGGAAATGTTAGGAAAACTGTACGAATTCTAGCCAGGATTTAGATCTGCTTTTCAGCTGGGATATTACCCTTCTATCCGTGTACTCCCCGATTAAAGAGCCTCTCCCGCAGGTGGTACATGTACAAGCTGCCGAAGCACTACCAGCAAGGACACCAGGGCCAGGACGTGAGCGGACTGCGGTACCTGTACGTGACCAGCACCGCCTACGACAGCTGGCAGCTGTCGGGCCGCCGCATCAGCGACGCCAACTCGCTGCCGGCGCAGACGCTGAAGCCGCTCTACGCGGACGAGCATCGCGTGCTGGTGGCCGCCTACAACGACGAGTACCCGAATGGCACCGTCCCGAGCGGCGGGGGCCACACGAAGGGGGTGGTGGCCACGGACGGCACCACGGGCGTGTGGCTGGTGCACTCGGTGCCCCGGTATCCCACTGTGCCCGACTACAGCTATCCTACCTCGGGCGAGCACTACGGCCAGAGCCTGCTCTGCGTGACCCTGGACGTGGAGGGCGTGGAGAAGGTGGGCGAGCTGCTCGTCTACAATGAGCCGCATTTCTACTACGAGCGCAATCCCCTGCTGAAGATCGGCGAACTGTTTCCCAGTCTCGAGCGCGCCCTCAAGCGACAGTGGCGCACCGAGGCGCCCTTCCAGAAGGAGCTGGAGCTGCGCACCCTCGACGGCAAGCAGTTCCGCATCTTTGGCAAGAGCGCGCGCGCCAACGTGGAGCTCTATGCGGACGTGGTGGCCCCCGCGCTGGGCGTCAACATCTTCGTGGAGGCGTGGCGCGACGGTGCCGGCAACTTGCCCGACAGCTGCGACAAGTCCAACAAGGTATACAACGTGCAGGACATCGCCAACCCCGACTTCCTGGTGGAGTTCAAGACCACCGGCGACCACTCCAAGTGGGCCGTCTCCGAGGAAACCGGCATCAAGCTGCACCGCTGGCGCATCGGCGGCGGCGACTGGATCTGCATCGGCGACATCAACCGCCAGCAGACGCAGCAGAGTCGCGGCGGGGGCACCGTTTGCCACAAGAGCTCCCGTGTCTCCGATCTCTACCGCAAACTGGTGGCCAACTACGAGAAGTGTAACTGAAAGCTGGGACGACGACGCCAAATAAACTTTAATTTCGCTAAGCAAGCAATCTTTATCTTAATTTGTGTAAAGGGGGATCGCAAAACAAAGATCTTTAACAAAGATCTTGAATAGGGGAATCTGAAAACTGTCTTTATCAACTTTAATCATGTACATTTGAAAAAAAAACTCTTAACAAATACACATTTTAATTATTATCAATTATTTAACTTGAAAATATTTCAATTAAAAGTATGCATTTTATACTTGCAAATTCATAAATATCTAATGAACATTGTGCTCAGAATAAGAACATTTAATACTTATTTTTATCCTCTTGCCTTCTTTTCAGTCAAGAATAAATCATATTTCACATAAGAATATTCAAAACGAATATTTCTCGAAGAGTAGAAGTTAATAATAAAAATAATAAAATAATATTTCTAATATAGTAATTGTCTAAAATTTTAGCTCGTTCCAAAATTTCAAATGTCTGATTTTGTCCGAAAATATATTATTACATTTTTTTTAACACATTTTTAATATACATATATAAACTCAACCTGACGACCAAATGGAATTTAATGCTTTCAGATTAAACCTGCTTAAAATTTATAATATAAAATTTAGTCAAAAAAATACTTTAAAAAAGGTATATTAAAACTTTTCATATACCTGCAGTCGTTTTAAAACTCCGTTTTTACTTATTCGAAACATACGCCATTTTGATTCGAATTTAGTTTGATTTCGAAAAAGTGGCCAGTTCTTTGTGGCGCCATCTATCGCAATCGAAAGCAACCACGTTGAAACAACGCTGACGTCAGAAGATGGCGTCGGCGCGCAGTGCGTTTGCCAGGGCTGCACAGCACAGCGGAACAGCTGTTCACTAAACTAACCAAGCGCATTAAACACACAGAAGAAAAACACAAACTGCAGCTGGAAAAAATCCAAGCTGACATAAAAAGCGTTTAATCGACTGTATTTATCAGCCTGCAGTGGAATGTTCTGCTGCCTGCGCACGTGCCTCAACGGGGGACAGCTGCGAAAGCCGACGGCAGCTGCGCATCGCCTCCGGGAGCCCGAAGTGCATTTGGATGCGGCGCATATGGGTAAAAGTTTCTCCCATTGTTCAACTCAAACTTAAGCTAATTAGCCCGCTTGGCAGGCGCCGATGTTATTCTGCTCTCGCATCATCTGCGCGTAACGGGCACCGGCGGCGTCCTGGCCACCGCGCCCCTGGTCCAATCCAAATCCTACTTCGAGGTGAAGATCCAACAGAGCGGCAGCTGGTCCATTGGCTTGGCCACGCGACAGGCGGATCTGTCGCGCAAGTGGGGAGGCGGCGATCGCGAGTCCTGGTGCCTGTGCTCCGACAACGCGACGCGCCACAACGACGAGGAGTTTCGCCCCGTCGTGGCCAACTGCAGCCAGCCCACGGCGTCCAAGGCCCCACCAGCTGCAGTCACAACCACTGCCAATGGCATACTGAACAATAGCGCGGCGGCCGCGGCCGGCCTGATTGCCATTGAGGATCTGCAGGAGGATCTGTTGATGACCACCGGCGTGGCCACGGCGCCCGAACCGCTCGGCCCGGTGGAGGATTTGATCAGCGCGCCACAACGTGACTTTCCCGACGAGGGCGACATTCTGGGCGTGGCCTTCGATCATGTCGAATTGAATTTCTACTTCAATGGCAAAAATCTGGAGGTGCCCTTCCGCAACGTGCGTGGAGCGGCGCTTTTTCCGGTCATCTACGGTGAGTAAGTGAAGGATTTCTCGGAGTTTTCCAGTTCAATTTCGTGCTGTGCTTTGCAGTGGGCAACGGCGCCATTCTGGACATAATTCTGGACAATTTCACCCACGGTCCACCCTCTGGGTTTGAGCGCATTTTACTGGAGCAGTCGCTTCTTTAGAGAATCCACTCGATATCGCATGCCATGAACAAAGTTGCAGTTATGAACTGGGCCTCGGGCTTTCTATTGCCTGCTTCTGACGTCCCAGCTTCAGGTGTATAAAAATTATTTCTAGTCTCGCAGCCGCAAATGCTGACGCCAGGAAACACCTCCCGAATGAAGAAAAAACTAAATAGGATACGTTCTCTCATTATCAGGCTATTCCTTAATTAATCAGTGTCTAAGCATTGAGTTGAATGTTAGCTTATTAACCAGTATCAACAAACTCCCGATTGTGTTTTAAATTTTCCATATCCTTATACTAAATATCACTGATACCTCATCTAAATATCAAATCTCCATATGGTAAATGAAAGATTATTCTCCGTCTCTGAACAAACATTGTTCGTACATTGTCTATTTCCATAGATTAAAAGAGGTATATTGGTTTTGCACATTGTCCATCGTATAAACGTAAATACTTTTCAAGTTAAATATGCCAAACTTGTAAGTAACATAAGTAATCTCATTAAGTATGAGAATAATAGCGTCACCTAATGCAGTTTTGAAGCTAGATTCACCAAATCTCAAAAAATTTGCATAATTTGCTCCTAAGAAAATGCCTGATATTGAGAAAACGAAATTAATTAGCAGACAATTTGTCGTTTCGAGACTCTAAACAGAGAGTTAGTCGAGATATCTAAAAAAAAAAAAACGTAACATTAATTTAGATAGTTCAAGCCAAAAAAATTTCCAAAGCAATTTCTTAACATTTCGTATAATATAAGACGTAATTATTTTATATTCAAAACATTTGGGAGCTGTTTCATGTCGCACTTGTGGTTTTAACTCTATTTGGGTATTATTTCAATTTTAATGTATGTTTTGTAAATTATTTAAACGTAGCTAGAATTTTGCGAATGCTTTGTATAATACACACACACACATACAGAACACTGCAAATCTTATATAAACTTGCGTACATTCCACTTACACAAAAAGGTCTAGCAAAGTTATTGGACCACTATTTCCTAACTATATATATCCTCGAGCACGGAAATTACCTAACTACATAATGTACACTATATTTAAGGACATGTACTTATCGCTTTGAAAACTGACTAATCCGCGTGCGGACAATAATGAATGTTATGTATACTTGTATTGTGCGTACTTAATTGATATATATACTATATACAAATATATAGACCATATACCACACATATATATTATATATATAAAGCAGAGCTTGAACAAAATACTGTTTAGCTTGTCATTAAAATCAATGTAAATTAAATTCTTTGAAAACTCACAGAAAAAAATCGTGTTGTATTTTTATATAGATTGTATATGCATATATGATTATATCGTGGTTAATTGAAAATCGAAGGGGCGCATGTCGATCGCAGTTCAGCAATCGCTGAGTTCAACACCGGCGCCACATGGGCGGCAAGGGCGAGATAATACAGATACACATCGGGCAGGCGGGCGTGCAGATAGCGAATGCATGCTGGGAGCTGTATTGCCTGGAGCATGGCATCCTGTCGAACGGCCGGCTGATGACCAAGTCCTGCGACGAGTCCTTTCTCACGTTTTTCGAGTTCAGCGGCCATGAGCCCTGCGTGCAGCCGCGTCTCGTCATGATCGACACGGAGCCGACGGTGATAGGTGATTGCCCGATATATATATATATAACCCAGTTTGATCTTCTGTTCATCCCTTTTCGCTGCCCCAGATGAGATACGGACGGGCGCCTATCGCAACCTCTTCCATCCGGAGACGCTCATCACGGGCAAGGACGACAGCGGCAGCAACTTTGCCCGCGGCTACAATCTGATGGCCAGCGAGCTCCTCGACCGCGCCATGAACGCCATACGCCGCGTGGCCGATCGCTGTCGCAGCCTGCGCGGCTTCCTGGTCTTCCGCGCCATTGGCGGCGGCACGGGCTCCGGTCTGGGCACGCGGATCATGGAGAAGCTGGTCGAGGATTTCGGCAAGAAGATGACTGTCGTGGAGTTTCTGGTGTATCCATCGCCCTCGTAAGTTGGCAGACAATCCCCAGGCAACCGCATCTCATCACGCTGTCCACTGCAGCATCTCGCCCGTGATTGTGGAGCCGTACAACGCCCTGCTGGCCACCCACTTCTCCATGGACTGTGCGGACGTCTCCTTCATCGTGGACAACGAGGCGCTCTACGACATCTGCGCGAACACGTTGAACGTGCCGGCGCCCACGTACACCAACCTGAACCGCATCATCGGCCAGGTGGTGGCCGCGTTTACGGCGACGCAGCGCTTCGCCGGCCAGTCGGTGAGCTTCCAGGAGCTGCAGACGAACCTGGTGCCGTATCCGCGCATCCACTACCCGCTGATCAACTACGCCCCGCTGGTGCCCATCACGCACTCGCAGTTCGTGAACATGAGCACCGCCCAGCTGACCGGGCAGTGCTTCCACATGAGCAACCAGATGGTCCGCTGCAATCCGGCGCACGGCAAGTACATGGCCTGCGTGCTGCTCTATCGCGGCGATGTGGCGCCCAACGAGATCAACTCGGCGCTGGAGAACATCAAGCGGTCGCGCTCGTTCAAGTTCGTCGACTGGTCGCCGACGGGCTTCAAGATCGGGGTCAGCAGCATGCCGCCGGTGTATGTGCCCCACGGCGATCTGGCGCCGACGAGCCGCGCCTGCGTGGCCATCTCGAACAACACCAACATACGGATCGCCTGGTGCCGCCTGGTCAACAAGTTCGATAAGCTTTATCAGCGGCGCGCCTTCGTCTATCACTACGTGGGCGAGGGCCTCGAGGAGGGCAACTTTAACGAGGCCTCCGAGAACATTTGCCAGCTGGTCCACGATTATCTCGAGGTGGACGCCTCGGCGCCCACCTCCGGCCGCGGCTCCGATGCGGATGACTAAGCCAGCCGTCTTTTACTGTCAGGAATAAAACCAAAATTTGTTGTGGCTTTGCGTAAATGCAAGTGCTTTTTTTTTTGGGAGGGTAATTGTGGGGCAATTGATGCCGCGATGACTTTATAAACTCGAGAAAGAGAAACCGTTGGACAAATTAAGTATTTACGGCCTGGCCCAAAACAAACATTGAACCCAGGCCGCAATTCGCGTCGCTTGACCCCCACAGCGGGGCGCGGCGGCAGCTGCTCCAGGCGACCTCCATAATTAAAATGATCGCTGGCAAAGGGTTTAGCACGTACCGAGGCAAAAGTCGCGCTTATCGCGATCGCACCCAGGGCAAGGTCTCTGGGCCCTTTCGGTGTCTGCCTTGCGGTCCTCCTCGGGCTCGGGGCCGTGACGTGACTTACGCACGCTTAATGCGCGATTATCGATGGAGCCACCTGGAGGAGTCCTCTGTCCCTGCCCCTGTCCCTGCTCCACCCCTGCGCCACGCTATCTTCTGGCTGATCTTGCGCACGCAGTTCTCGGCCTGGAGCCGGCATCTTATCAGCGCCGTTTGGTGGTCCTTGCTGACCGGCTGGACCGAGCGTTGTTATTATGGGCATTATCATTATGATCCATGCCTTGGCCATGCCCTTTGTCTGTGTTAACTGTTGCTAATCTTAAATTGCGCACAATGCCTTTGTTTCGCAGCGTGAGAACCGCTGCGTGTGGGTTCCATCAGCGCCAGGCCGCGTTCCGGGCTCCTCCTCGGCCCGGGCCGGCAACGTGTTAATGAGCTAAAGGAAATGCTGCGCCAGGACCACCTTAGGCGGCTGACGGAGCGCTCCAAATGAAGTTGTTATGGCTTACGGGGCAGCCGACCCGGCTAATAAAGCAATTTGGTTTATGCCCCCAAAAAGAAAGCGATGCGGCGGTACAGTTGATCACATCGGAAGTCGATTGGCAGGGCCAGAGGGGAGGGGGGGAGCGGAGGGGGCAGCGACCCCTGCCACAGCTTTTGAAATATCTAGTTAACTCGCCAGCGAGCTATGCGAGCAGCCCCCAAACAGACCTTCTTTATTTATGCGCTAATCCGTGGGAAATGCGCACCCAAACACCTGGGGCCGATTTATGCTCCTGCCTGCAATGCCCATGCACCCGCACAGGCCACAACGGCCCCAGCCTAGCCAATGGCCAAGCAGCTCAGCCCGGTGCCAGACCAAACATATCGAACTCTTATATACACTTCAAAAACAAGTTTAATTGCATAATCAAAAGGGATAACCATTTTAAGATATTTCAAGGTGAATAAAAACTACATTTTTAAATGTTGCTCATATTTAATATTCCATGTTCTGTTTAAAACGAAGATTGAAGTTATAAAAATCAGTTGGTACAAATTTAAAAACTTTTTTTACTTGTTGAATGTTTTTAAAATCCTTTATTTATTTTTATACTTAATCGATGTAAACGATAAACATTTGATATATTTCAATGTGAATCAGAACACAATTTTTAAATGTTGTTAATATTTTAAATTTTTAAAAGCTCTCATATAAAAATCAACTGACATTTAAAAAATTTGTTTTTTGTTGAATGTTTTTAAAATCGTTTAGTTATATGTTTATTTAATATTTTCTTAAACATATACATATATAATTTATTATACTTGTTTTGCTTATCAAATTTCTATTGTTAAATATTTAAAGAGATTTTCATATATTCATACTTTCATCAACAAACGATAAAATATATAAGCAGCAAATTAATTAATTTGAAAATAAACTGTCATTTCATGTTACACAGCACAAACTTATTTTTCAGTGTAGTAAAATTTATTTCTGATGAAAAATGCATGTAATATTTTTTATTTATTAGTCAGAATTTAAAGAGAAACATTTGATTTGATTCAAGCAACTTTGTTAACAAGTTGAGATGCTTTAAGATAGAGTATCCATATGTACAAAAGATGCAAAAACATTAAGCAACCGTCGAGTGAATTAATAAAGCGGCTCAGCTTCGCGAGGCGGCCACGCATTAAACGACAAACAACTGCCACAACGGCCACAACGGCCACAACGGCAACAATGCAACAGCGGGCTGGCAGGAAAAGCGCAGATCCATGCCACATGTGGCCGGCTGGCCTGGTGCAATAGATGCCACCACATGACTTGACCAAAGCCGAGTGGAGAGGCTGTGGAATCGTCAGCGTCAGCCGATGCAGCACTCCACTCCACTTTAGCCGAGGGCAAACATTTTGGAATTGCAATTTTCGACTTGATTTCGAAGTGGCCTCTGCCACAACGACAACGACAACGACACAGCGCATTGTGCGCGCCTTTAGCCGGGGCAACACCTACCGAGCGCAAATGGAACCTGCTGCGGTGGGCGGTGCCGGGTCGGGGGCGTGCGGCCGGTGTGGCAGCAAACTGTTGCCCGTTGCACACACGCAGCAAGTGTTTCGATTTATGTTTTTGCGCCTCGACTGCAGTCAAAATACACAACGTGCAACGTGCAACGTGCAACGCGCAACGCGCAACGCGCCACATCGCAGTCGGCGTTTCACTCTTGGCGTTTTCATTCAAAATGTTTAACTATGCTCGGGCTGTCCCGCGCGTCCGACCCGAGCGCAGACCACTTGTTGCTCTTTTATTCATTCAATTTGTCAGTTTTGCACCAGGCGCACAACCAACCACGACTCGGACTTCATTCCAAAAGCGAAGCTGCAGTCGCAGTCGCGTTTGCCCGTTTCCCGGCCGGAGTCAAAAGGTTATCGCCGCACTTCGCAGCGTTTATACAGCATCATGATGAGCGCGCTGATGATCATGCCGCTTGCAACATGATGCCGCAGCAACAACAACAAATTATTAGTGGTAATATTCGTGAAATATTTGTTTTCTAATCTGTAAACACCAATCATATTAGCAATTTGAATATGACAGCAGCAGCAAACAGTAACAGCCCGTTGTTGCAGTTGCAGTTGTTGCTGTTGTTGCTGCTGTTGTTGCTGCTGCAACATTTGTCGGCCTGGTCAACGGTCAGTTGCTCGTGGCCAGGCTAGTTGCCTGGCCAAATGTATGTGGTGGGTGGCTGGGTAGGTGGGGCCCGTGAGTTATTATCTATTCAATTGTTGCACTTGGCTCTCTGGCTGCTTCCTTTCCTCGAGCCATTTTTGTTTTTGTTTTTGTTTTTTTGGGGCTGGCCAAATTAATTGAACAAGCGCTGCCTTTGGCACCGCAGGCCCAAACAGTTATGCCGGAATGAGCTGGCTCGTAAGCGGAATTCTCTGATTGGCAAGTGTAAAAAAACAAGAGTGCGTCGGCCGGGGTTGCTCGGCTAGCAGATACTCTGCAACTGACTGCAATTGCTATTATAAAATAATAATTAAAATAATATTATTTATAATATATTCATATATTATTCAAAATATACTGGAGATCTGAAATTTCTTTATATAATCTATCAAACTCATATACAGATATGAAGAAAACCGATTAAAGAAACTCGAATTTTCTCATTTCATAAAATATCACAACCATTTGCAATGTTTGCAGGGTATGTAAGGAAAAACAGTTTTTTGCATTTATGAGTGCCGCGTCTGGAGTGCCGTTTATGATAAATGCCGTGTGTATTTGTGCGGCTCGTTAGGCCCGTCGCCTTGCCACATCGTTTACAACACTTTAAGAGCATCTGCCCCACCTCCCCCGCCCGGCTAACTGCCTGGCCATCATAAGCTGATGCATTGGCAGCCATTAGCAAGCCAATTGACATACTCCTGACTGACAACTCGACAGACGGCAACAGGCAACTGGCAACAGGCAACAGGCAACAGGCAACAGGCAACTTGCAACTTGCAACTTGCAACTTGCAACGTCTGCAGCTAAGTGCTGCAAATTTATCATTGGCCTCATCGTCGTCGGCTATTGCCAAAAATGGCACAAATAACGACATAATTTGGAGATCTCAGACACAGACGCAGACTCCAACGTCGAACTGATCCCGAGACGACAACAACATATGCAAATTGCCGCTTGATCGCCACGCAGCGCCTCCAAAAATGGTGGCCAAAATCGTTAGGCCAGCTTCGAACTGCATCCGTGTGTCAGCTGCAGCTTATTTCTGTTCTACTCTACAACTGGGCACAATCACTTTATAAACATTTTGACTCATCAGCTGAACTGTAAACAGCTGCAAAATGTATTTTAGTTAATGCGCGCAAATTCTTGAGAAATTTCATGCAGATATTAATGGCAATGTGAAACATTGTGATAAACAGTTCTTAGGCAGCGTTTCTAAGAGTCAAAAAAAGCTTAGATAATGCTGATTAATTAATATTAAAGTTAGAATAAACAAATTCCGAGTTAAAATAAAATACTAAAATTAAAATAGTTAATAAACAAATTCTGGATTATCGCTTTAGAGTTAAGTATATTGAAATGTATCCTTGACAAATGTTCTATGACAAGTTTTCTGCATATCCCATTTTTCAGTAACTCTTAAAATATACAAAAAACATTTTCTAATACTAGTAAATAATTCATTTTTATAAAATAAAAATTATTAAATATTTTTTAATGCAGAAATTTTTGATTGTGCACAAAAGAAATTATCTAAGAATGTCTTACCTACTCTTAATCAATGTGTTTTCTGTAGATACTATGTAAAAACAAAATAATAAATTTTGCAAAGACCATGGATAATTAGAGATTTATGTCATTGATAGCAATTGTTATTATTTTTAATAATTTCAATACATTTTCTAGGCTCTTGGCGCCAACGTCCATTATTGAAATGTTTTCTCTACCATTGTTGACAGCCATATACCAATAAATTAATTAAATCTTGTTAAAAAATGTTTACAAGTATTCAAAGTTCGATGCATTCAACGGACAAATAGGCAGAAAGACTTTATATATAAACTCATCCATTAATGCTGATCAAGACTATTGTACTTACACACAGAGAAATTAGTTGTACTTTAATCAACTACAAGCGTTGACAAATTCTAGACAAGATCGAAATAGTTTTATTTAAGAACAATCTCCTTACTGAAGACAAATATATGAAAGTACAAAATATCTGGAATTAAGTTGTAATGCATTTAAAGCGTATGTATATTATTTAAAAATAAATTCTGTATATACATATTTTAAAAACTTAATTTATAGCTATAAAAACATTTCAAACTGCTGCTGTTAAATATAAGAGTAAATAAATAAATTTAATACATTACTGCAAGTGTATACAAGATGCAACACATCGACTTTTAGTTTTTCTTTCAACACAATTTGCAGTGGTGTCTGTTGTGGTTAGTTGAAAAACAAATAATTAAATTAACTGCGAAAAAATTAGCAGCTAGAGTTTTGTGGAACATGCCACAGCAGCCGTTCAATTGGCAGCCTTTGATCTGCTGCTGCCATGACATCATCAATGGCCAACGGCGTTTAGCCACGAATGTGTAGAATGGCAGCTGAAATAGCTGAAACAGCTAACACTGTTGGCCAACACGGCCAGATCAAATGCATTTTTATGCGAGCGAAATATCAGCTGGAAAAGTGTGTTTATAAATTTGAACTTGAAAAGTGCACGCGTCGCATTGAAATTCCATATTAAGTGCAATTTGAAATAGAGTCTCTTCGTTGATGGAAACCCCCCTGCAGCCCCCCCCCTCCCCCTCCCCCACTAGTAAATGGCATGGTAATTACTCGACAGCGGCGCATTGCAATTTGAGCAACAAAAAAGTCAAATTCTGCACCGGGCGCAATTAATCAGGCGCTGGGTCGTGCCTGGCCAAATGTTTTTGTCTTAATGATGCCGGAGTCGGACTTTAACGGCCAACTTAAGCGTCTTAAGCTCGCCACGTTGCGCAAATATGGCCAAAGTCAAAGGTCAACCAACAGCAACTGCACCTAATGTCTCACTTATGGTCAGCCGAGTTGCGTGAGAATACTTACTTTTGGAGCTGGGCTGAAAGCCGAAAACTGAAACTGGTACAAAGACGTTGTCAAGTTCTGCTCATTTGGCCATTGAGATAAATATACTTATTTTTGAAATATGCACATAATTGTTATTATTGGGAAGGTATAGGATTAACCTTACTATTTTTAAATAGGGGATTCGAGCCCCCTGAGCACTTAGACAACTTATTTACCTAGGACTGCGAATTATGCAAATCTACGATATAGTTAATAAGGAAAATGCCAAACTTTGGTTTCATTTGAAATTCAGTTAGACATAATATTCTTTCTTTTCATTAAAGCTTAAACTACTTTCGTTAGATGTTTTTGGTACACAATTTGTTGAAGTGAAGAAAGTTCCAAGGCCAGGCTAGAGTATTAATTTTAGTAATGAGGGGATAAATCTATTTATTAAGCATTTCAGGGGAACCGATTCGATAAATAAATACGGACTGCGTAATACTCGTTCGCAGAACAGTTAATCATTTTCGAAAACATTTTTTTCAAAATTTAGAAATTCAAATTTAGATTTTTTATCGATTGTGGTGGTGACAATTAGTATTAAAACCAACATTAAAACCGATTCTGAGGGAGTCATATTTTTTATTAAAAATCATGCGAAAATTTACAAAAATTTAGACATGTAAAGCTCTCGGATCCTTTATCTTTATTAAAGCTGATCGGAATTTCATGTTGGATGGAATTTTGTTTATACACGAGTATATATTGCATGTTTCCAGTCTCTAGTCTAGAGCGGAGACATTGCACAAACCCACTGTGTGAACGAGGGTAAAAATATATATATTTTAGAGGTAGTGCGGGAAAGAGCAAATAAAAAAAAGGTGGAAAAGTGTGCTCTTTTGGAGAGCTGTGAAAAGCCAGAGAAAACGAAATAACAATCACATGACCACATTAAAAAGAAAGTCAGAGACTTCATCATAGAGATGACATAAAAAGCAATCGGTGGTAAGAAATATAAATTTTTTGACTGTAGTTCTCCGTACCTCTAGTTAATTATAAGATGCGATATAAACGCGATTAACTATGCATATATACAAAAGCGGTTGTCCAGTGGTGTCGCTTGTCACTTAATCCAGGGATCTGCACGCGGAGGCAATCTTGATGGATCGCTGCATTTATCGGGCCGTAAAGTGTAGCTGGCGATTAGTCGTCGCCTCTTGTGTAAATGTATTGCCGATAATTTGGCTTGAATGCGTGGCCAATTGGGGACTTTCGGCTGTGCGCATTGCCGGGCTAATAACTCCAGTTGAGCACTGGCCAGTCCCGGTTAATCGTTGTCGTTGTTGCTCGTGGCCGTCGTGGCAGCCGCTGGCCTAATCCTAATCAATTTTGAACGCCTGACGAGGCGTCATAAACACGCTTTAAAGAAAATCATTTTGCATGGGGCCGCATTTAAAACATTGCCAAAGTGTTACAATTTCCATTAGTTACAGTTATTTGGCTTTGGCCAAGTGCGGTGGTCGCCAGTGGCGCAACTGGCCGCGCTCTCGGCCAGCACAATTATCGGGCAGCGGCACGTTGATTACGATGATGGATTATAACACTTTGTACAGGTGCTGCCAGCCAGCCAGACTGCCCGTTAGCCCGTTTTTCTCTGTTTTTTTTTTTTTTTTTTTTGCCTAGCCAAACATTGCGACTGGGCCGCATTCAATTGAATTCGCAGCGGACACTGCTGCGGGGCCAGGAAAAGAAGGCCAACAAGAATTTGGTCCAGTGTCATATCGATGATCCGGATGCGGAGAGCGCAGCAACTTATTGTCGCTGCAGCCCTTTGGCCAGTCAGCCCGAGTCACGTTTTGGCCATTTAAGACGACAGAGCGCGCCGGCCTGCTTATTTGCCAAACAAATTATGCACGAAACGGGGCACAGAAATTAATTTAACAGCTTGACAGGATTAAGCGCAGCCTCTTGCCGAGGTGCCACAAATTCCAGTGGCATAACCAAACGCTCGCTGATTGGTCACAAGCACAAGTCATAATCAAAGATCCAAACTGCCCTCAAGCCCCAAACCCTCTGGCCGTGTCGGATGCATCCAATTAGCGAGCGTAGCAACACGTGCTTCATCCAGCCAGAGTAGATTGACCTCGGCTCGAAGACGCTGCTGCCAGCACACAGGTGCCTGGCTGCATCCATCGATCTGCGGACTCTAATTGAGCTAGCCAATGACAAACACAAATGCCCCGGCCCAGCCCAGTTTGGACTGCAACTGGTCTCAAGTCGGCTTAACGATCATTGACTGGCCCATTTGCTGTGTAAAGCGAATATGCAAATATGCCGCCGATTAGAGAGTAGACATTGCTACACTTCAAGAAAAAATAATCTTTGCTTTATAGCAGAAAAATAAGTTTATACTTTAAGTTATCAAAACGGTATCTTAACTTTAGGTACTAGCGAGTATTGGAAGTAAAAGAGCGAAGAGAGAGATTATTATGTACACAAAAATTATTTTTGTCGTTAACTTCAAATATTCTTCTTTAATATTATTATTTAAATTTTTTAATTAAGGTTGATGCAGCCAAGAAAATTTAATTTGCAAAAGTATAAAAGTACTCAACATATTGCCATCAATCAAGGGTAGTACCTTGATTTTGACATAAATAAAGAACTTCAAATAGAGAAGAGATCTATTAATTATTATTTATGTAGATAAACATATATATTATATTATGTTTATAGAAATTAATAATTATTATATTTTTTCTCTTTTTCAATACTGTACAAAACGTCCCCTACAAATTATATAATTCATGCACTGTAAGTTATTACGACAGATCATTTTTGTATATTATTTATACTTTGATTAAAAGTTTTCCCCCAAAACAGAAAATAATTTGTATCCATAATTTTCGAGGATCATTTTAAACTACTGATAATTATCATGATTATCAGGATCTGATTATTATAATTATTGAGATGCAGTTCGGTAGGTGAGTCGTCTCTCAGTGTATCAACTGGCAGCCAACTGGCGTCACACGCATCCGGAGAGTCAGCCCGCTGGCGATTAATCAATGATAAATCCGAAATAGATAAATGATGCAGCTCTGGAAATGTCGCAAATTTGTGTGGTCCCTGCCAGCAACTCACCTGCTGCTGTTGCTGGCTACTGGGTTCCTGGCTGGGTGATGCCAAGGTCTGGACCCTGTAGCGGGTGCAGGCCGACCCGCAAGATAAATGCCCCACTGATGATGCTGACAGTGGTCAGCACAATTTGACATTGTCAGCGGAGCAACACAATTTTTCATGTGCCAAGGAATTTCCCAAATGGAATTAGTTCGCAATGCGGCAAGCTCGGGTTTTCTTTTCCATTTTGCCACGGCTGTTTTTTTTATGAGCTTTTTATGGGCATTGTTCGATTTGCATCGTACGGTTAATTGTGGCCGCTATTTGTGGCCAATTGTGGGTGGCAGTCGGCCACCGAATTGGGCATGTGGTCATGTTGAAGGCTCCCAAAACAGGTTTACTTCTAAGGATTTGCATAGCTAAACGGTCACAGGTGGCAGACAGCACAGAGAAAGAGTGGGAGAGGGAGAGAGAAAGGACAGAGAGGCAAGATTCGGGCACATGGCTTTTGGCTGCCTTTTGGCATTCGTTAGCTGCGCTTGGCTAGCCGGATATCTATATATAGCCAACTGGTGTGATTTTGATTCATGGCGCGATTATATGTGCGCACGCAGTTTATCTTCTTTTTCACACAATAACCCCAACGGACAGGCCACTGGGACAGAGTGGGCCAGGGGCAGAAGGGGGGGACTCACCGCGTCGCATACAGTAGCCTCATCCTTGTGGCGCAGCATGAAGCGATCCCGTTTGGCTGCCCTTCACCTCCTGGTCCTCCTCCACGCCTTGTGGCACTTAACATTTTATTGTTAATAAAATATATTACAAGGCGCATTACAAAAGGCCAATGCGACCGCCTGGCCAAACTCTGGCAGGCAACCAGCCAGGCCGACAGGCAGCCAGGCGGCCAGCCAACGCGTTAACGAAATCATCTGCAATTGCCTCGCTCCACCCTCCTTGCCCCTCCTCCGGCCTCTGGCTGCAACTGTCGCGTGAGTTTGTGTCGTACATTTAACGCGTGACTTCTTTTGAAAATTGTTCATAAATTTTGCGTTTAACAGTAGCAGAAAGGCAACGGCAAAAGCCAAAGCAAAAACAACTACAAAAGCGTTGAAGGCACAGCTGGAAAATGATACCTAAACTGAGGATAAGTGCAGTTGGGCTGCGCAGGTATTTCCGATGCTCTACGGGGCTATTAGTTGAAATATACAAGTTTCAATTAAAATGCTAAACATATGAGAATCGCAAAGAAATTCGGCAAGCTTACTTATAAAAATAAAAGGGCTTTATTCAAAAGGGTTTCATTGGTAATATTCATAATGTATTCTGAATGGTTAGACTTTATGAGAATCGCAAAGAAAGGTTGGCAACGACATTTTAAAATTCTGATTAATTTAATTCAAGATTAAGATTAACTGCTCCCAATACTTTGCCATTGTATTGCCATTTGTATTTTCCCATAATTAAATGGTCATTAATATTATCTCAATTGATGATTATCTTCTAATGCAGTAATTTAGAACATACAATTCTTCGCATAATTTCATTCCATTATATTTTATTATATTTGTTGTCTTGTTTTGCAGCGCATAGCTCAGTCTAAAAAGCTTTGTCATGCTAAATTTAAACTCAATTTAATTTTTTCATTGATGCGAAATGAGTTCACAAATCCGACAGATGCGCCCCTTAACAACAAGTTAAGTCTGCAAATTGATTGCCACAGGTTTTGTTGTAACATATTCAGATGCGACTCATCGTCATAATTATCATTAGCTTTCCTCATTATCATTTTCAACTCGAACCTGGCTGGCAACCAACTTTGCCTTTCGCTCATTTAAATTGCAAGCGTGTCTAAACACAAAATAATTCTAATTAATAAATATTTGTATACGTATAAAATGTAATCAGCATTGTTAATTAGGCACATCCGCTCAGATACGCCCCGCCTGCACGCCCCTCCTCTCCGCTGCCTTCTCACCTCAAGCGAGTTTCATTCATAAAAATCTCGAGAGTTTCGCCCGTTTTTAACTTTGCATCTCATTTGCAGCCGCAGCAGCTGCCGCCCACATGCCGCAGCGTTGCCGCATTTGCATAGTTTGTAAGCCAAGTCAAGTGATCATGTAGTAAAGAGCACAAAATCGTTAAAAAAATGTTTTTTCGATCATTCCAAAAAGAAACAAAAATACAAAAGCGCCAACCGGTTATTTTGCTGCTTGCGGTTTCGATTATGAAACGGTGTTGTTTTTTATGAATGAAAAACAGCAACAACAGTTTGTCATTAACGTAAGACTTGCATCGGTTTTTAGCAGACGTTAAGTGTTCAAGCCAAAGACTAACAATTACTCATACGCCCCATTGAACCAGCCAGGTATCTGTTTAGTTCCGCCAAACTAATTACAAACGCAAATCTTAAAGTCAAATGATCCGAAGCCATCCTATGAATCAACACTTCCGGTGAGCATTCACAATTTGAATACACTTCTGGACTCACATTTTGCTGTGATTTATAAACAGACTTTGCCAGATTCGGACAGGTGCCAGCACAACAGGTAAACTGAATCATTTCCAAAACAAATACACAAATCGGAAGAAAGCAAACATTATGTTTATTTATGGGTTGAGATGTGCATGTTGATTAAGATTTGACAGCCGTTTGACATTTGGTCTTAAATCCAACATTTTTGTTGTAAGGTTAAATCTAGTCCAAAGTTCCTTTAAAAGTACTCATAGAAATGTTGGCTTACAGCCAACTGCCATCGGAACTATATTTAAATGCTAATGCAAATTTTGCATACTTTTTGAGATTCAGTTAAATACATAAATATAAAGCTGAAAGCCAGTTGTTAGTTTAGGAAATGTTTTATTTCTTATATAATGAATTTTTGGATAACAATTTACGTTAACTTGTTAATAAATTTGATCTGATAAATTTTCTAAATGTATATGTACATATTTAGGTATGCTGAGAGGTTTTTCCTTAGTACATAAAAGTTTAATAAGTAATTGGTTTGTGTAATTTTTGCTTTATGTGATACCAATAAAAATTATTCAAAATTATATAACCCTAATGTAGGTTAAGTCAAGATATTTTTCCATTCCTGGAAAATAAATAAATAAAGGCTTTATTTATACAACAATTATATTGGGTTCAGAATAAGTTAAAATTATTTGACATTCACGGCAAAAAATTAAATGGGAACTCCCACAGTCTAAAAACTAATTGCTAAATATTTGCTTAAGTTTTCCAATTAAAAGTTTTATTATTACTGTCGACCTCTGCAAATAGCAAAAGCCCATAACTTCCACAGTTTTAAAGCTAAGGTCATAAATTTGAATATATGTTACTAATTCGGAAAATATTCCACTTCCAGTTATGAGCTGGCTTGCGTATTTTTAGCACTGGGTCAGAGAGGGCAGTTGGGTGAATTTCATAACAATGCTCTTACCTTTACTACACCTGTCAGATTTCAGGTGCTATTCAAAACAATAATGTACGAATCGAGTTATCGAGATAAATGACAATAATGTCAGCTGCGAAATGAAACAGTACTTGAAACGAACGTCCCCAGTCATGGAGCGACTTTCCAAAAAAATAAAACACAAACACCACACGGCAAGACGAGGTCAAATCGGAGCTGTGCAATCGATTTTGCCTGGCAGTTGACTGACTGACTGGCAGGCAGGCGGGCGGGAGGGCGGCGATCGGGCTGGAAGGCAGTGCGGCGAACGATCGGTGGATTGGACAGGCAATTTGTAGACTTTTAAAATGGTTTTCCAAATGGAACAGCAGCCAGGCAGCCCCGGCCAAAGACTGGACGTTCGATTGCGGCTGTGGCAACCTGTGGCAGCAGTCGCCCGATCGCGGCAACGATCGACAACACAAAAAGCGCATGCAAATTAATAGCCGACTTTGGCCAAAAAATTAATTGATCACTCGAGACATGCGGCCAGAGCCGAGCATAGATATTGCAGAGCTGGCTCTGACTGACCGATCGATAGCCGATCGTTACGAATGATGTTGGTAAATGCCCGCATATTTGGCCAGATCGGGCGGCCCGACTTCCTGAGGTAGCTATTTTGTACACGCTCCGTCCGATCGTCTGGTGGAAACGTTTTTCATGGCTCAATTAACAAATTTTTCAATTAACATATTCACGCAATAATTGCCAGAGTCAGGGCGGGGTCGTTCACAGCCCACGCCATTTGCATTGCGGTCAGCGGTCAGCGGCCAGCGGCCAGCGGCCAGCTGCCCACGCCCAGCATCAGACACGTGTCAAACTTCCGATCATTAGAGGCGCATCTCTGTCACGCCCACAGGGCCGCAGAGGCCGGGCCCTAATTAAAACCGCAGACAAAACAATTTTAATGCCACACTTCATTTGAGTCCATAATGTGCCCCAGCTTTTCTTCTTATTATTTTTCGAAGGCCTTCAAACCGAGTTGATAAATTATCGAAAATGCAGTTTAGCGTGTGCCACAGACACAAAAGATATTGAGATTAATAATCGAAACTATCTACAACGTATTGCTGCGTTGGCGATCAACGATCACCGATCACCGTCTAATGCTGCATAATTAATGATCTGTGTGGAAAGCGACGAAAATTTGTCGGGTCAATAAAAACCAAACACAGGCAAGAAATTCACTTCAAAACACAGTCTATTGCGTTGGAAGATCGTGAATGATCGATTAGCAAAATTCTACTATTTCAATATTTTCGTATTTTGCGTTCTAAAAAAAAAATTAAAGTATTGATTTTTTGAATGGTGGTGATACAAATTATTTGTAGCTACAATAAATTAATAAAATTTAAGAGAATATATATTGAGGTATTCTAAAAACTGCCTGTCTTAAATTTGAGTTTTGGGTCATTGACGTAGGGAGGGTGTTTTGGGAGTTATAAAACAAAGCGGCAAGACTTTATCTTTCTGTAAAAAAATATTTATCCTGCCAACGCCACTACCTTGGGGATCTTATTATTTATAGTTTGTAGAAAGCTCTTTAAATCAGTTAAAAATTGATTTGATTTATAGGTCCATATACCGGAAATATAGTAAATATATATTAACTCCATTTTTATTAGTTTTGTTTAACATTAATAACTCTAACAATATGAGCACAAGCAAATGCCAATCAAAATCCGATATATTGTGTTATATATGGCGGCGCATGGCAGATTTTAATTTAAATTGCCGCAGAAATCATATCTCACAATGTTGCAACAAGCTGCTCATGCAACTCGGCCAACAAACGCCCCGAAGTCAAAACTCATTGCAAATACACCTAAAATACACGAAAAACGTATTTTATTTTACGTCTATATGTATTATGTTTATACACATATATTTTTTGGTTTTTGTTTTCCTTTTTGCCTGGGCTGCATTATCGTCTAATTGCATCGCCAGCGCCGCGGACAGCGAAGTCGGAGTCGACGTCGTTGCTTGTGGCATTTGGCGCGTCAACAAACGAGCCGCCAACGCGAACGCCGCTACTAAAGACCCAGGGTTCAAGTCGCAGCCGCGCCCCCCTCCCCCACCAGCCCACTCAACGGGCCGCAAAGCGAAACCAACCGCCAGCCGTTCCATTCATCATTTTTCGTTTAGTGACGCGCGTGCCTCGTGCGGCCCAAATCGACGGCTCTTCATGTTGTTGTTGTTCTTGTTGTTGCTGCTATTGTTGTTATTATTTTTTCACAGATTTTCAAATTGAGACGTCATGATCGTGTCGATTTTGGTCTTGGTCTTGCTCTTGGCCAGATATGCACTGTACGTGATTGGGCTAAAAACTATGAGTACAACATTTATTGTTTTATAAGGCACTAGCATGCACGCTATATAACTTACATATCGTATGCTTTAACTGTGGGCTTAACTATATGAATACTACGTAGATCAGTACAAATACAAATACAAATAAAACATATTCGAAATACAACCGAGCTATAAACTAACTTATGTTTATTATATATGAAGCAGCCTGAATTTCATTCAATTTCATGCTGCTCTGTTATACATATTTTATATATATTTCTTATATATATTTAAATTTTCTTTTTAAACAAAATAATACATATAACAATGTAAATTGTGCTTATATCAAAATTCATCTTCCTTGAGTTAACATTTTATTTATATAATAATTTTTTAAAAATGTTTCTAGAGAAATTCGTGACTGATTCATTTACTTGTTAAGCTAAATGCAATAAACATTTATTTTTGCTTCTTATATTTAAAGAGTGATCGCTTTCAAGTTGAACGATTGCGGTATTATTAATAATTATATTTTTTGTAAATAAAATTCAAAATGATTGCAAAAAAGCACAACGAGATATAGGATTTTCATAAATTGCATATTAAAAAAACTACCAAAAATGTTTAAGAGTTAATATTTTGTAAAAACTATTTTTTGTAAGAAATTTCAAAAATAATGATTGAGAAATTAAATCTAAAAAAAGTTTCGAAATTGTAAAATAAATCTATAAAACACATTTTAAGATTTGTGGATGCTTAAAAGCATATATTCATTGCACTTCTGGATTTTCTCTGGGCGATCCCTGAATTTCTTTTATTTACAAAAATATTCACTTTTTCTATTTGTAAATGTGTTTATTAAATAACATTAAATTGTAAATTCTTTGTGACATCCCTTTTTGAAATATAATAATCAGTATTTGAACTTTGCTCCTGTTATGATTCTCAATTAATCTCAATGCTCAAAATGATATGCATATTTTGTTTTAAAAAACTAACCATCCACAAGTTCTCAATGCACAAAAAGATTGCAATCAAGTGAATGTTAAATAAGAAGATGAAGTTTTAAATATCGATTATTTACATCATTATACATAGAAATCTCCAACAAAACGTGGCATATATAAATAAAATCCTATAAATATATGTATGTGTATGTGTAATATTATATATCTTTGTAGAGCTGCCTTGGGGCAAATAAAAGTTTTTGGTTTAGGCCTTTGGTGCAATAGATTCCAAGCGATTTACAGATTTATCTTATCTATCTATGTACAGTTCCCGTTCAGCGCGATATACGCAGTTATCGTTATCGTGTTATCGATCAGCTAGTAGTGATAGCGCAGATGCTCCACATCGGAGCCACCCTCGTCCTCCTCCTCCTCCTCCTCGTCACTGGTCGAGGGCGGCGTCTCCAGATTGGCCACATCCACGTCCAGATAATCCTCCTTGGCCTGCAGCAGCTTGTCCATGTACTCCACGATCTCCGTGAACGGCGGCCGGGCGCTGGCATCGAAGTGCCAGCACTGGCGCATCAGAATGTAGATGTTCATCGAGCACTTGGCCGGCTTCTCCATGCGCTGGCCGGACATCAGGTAGCTGTAGAGCTCCTCGGCGGACATAATGGCCGGATACGGTTGCGCCCCGAACGTCATGATCTCCCAGAGCAGTATGCCGTACGACCAGACATCGCTCTGCGAGTCGTAGAACTTCTCCTGGAGCGACTCCGGCGCCATCCACTTGATGGGTAGGCGTCCGTTGGTGTTCTTGCGATAATAGTCCGTGCTCTGTATATCCCGGGCCAGTCCGAAGTCGGCTATCTTGAGCACATAGTCGTCGCTGACGAGGACGTTGCGGGCCGCCAGATCCCGGTGGATGCAGCGCCGCGAGGCCAGGTAATCCATGCCGCGAGCTATCTGGTGGGCGAACTTGATCAGATCCTTCTCGGTGATCACGTGCTGCGGCGCTGGCGGCGCTGGCTGTGCGCTGTCCACCTGCTCCTTGCTGAGCGGCCGGTTCTTGTAGAGGAAATCCTTGAGGTTACCATGGGGCGCATACTCGACGATCACGTAGAGCGGCCCGCTCTGGCTGCAGCAGCCCAGCAGGTTGATGATGTTGATGTGGCGGCCAATGATCTTCATGACCTCCATTTCGCGCACCAGGCTGGCGATATCGTCGTCCGTGTGGCCCTCCTTGACCATCTTGACGGCGACAATGGCATTGTTCACCTCGGCCATGACGACGCGCCCGAAGGCGCCCTCGCCCAGGGTGGCGCCCAGCACCAGCTGGCTGCGCGGCAGCTCCCAGTTCGAGTCGAGCGGGAACTCGTACTCGTTGAACGGCGCCGGCTCGTTGCCGCTCTGCAGCACGGTGGTGCGCTGCTTCTCGATGCGCACCACCGGCATGATCATCGTGTCCATCGAGCCGCTCGAGTCGCCCCCACTGGCCGGCTTGTAGATGATCACCTTCTTGGTCCACTGGTGCACGGTCTCGATGCGCTGCTTGAGCAGCTTCTCGTGCTTCATCTTGCGCACCGCGTACGCCACAAAGATGATGCACATCAGGATCAGCAGGCCGATCACGGTGATGAAGACGTACATCATGCCGCTGTCCCGGACCACGCCGCTCAGATTGCCCTCGAGCAGCTGGAGGCTGCGCACCACACGCAAATAGGCCCGGCTCGAGGACTGGCCGAGGCTGTTGCTCTCGACGCACGAGTACCAGCCCTCCTGCTCCTGGGTGACGTTGGCGAACTCCAGGCGATCGACGTCCTTGGCCAGGATCGAGCGGTTCTCGGAGCAGTCGTTCACACTCCGGCAGGGCACGAAGATCCACGCCTTCTTGCTGGTCAGGTCCGACAGGTATTTGCACTCCATTTCGCCGCTGTCGTTGATCAGCAGCGTTAGGTTCGTCGGCCCCTTGAGCAGGATGGGCTTGTGGTTGACGCGATCGCTGACCATCACGTTCATGTCGTGGTTGAGGCAGCCCAATGGATTGCACACCTTGCACGTGTATTGATCGGAGTCCTCGGGCACCAGATCCTCCATCGTTATCTGCCACTTGGTGCGCCGGTAGCTGCCGTAGGTGCGCGCCCAGTCCTTGACGCCGTTGCGATACCAGGTGATATTCGGCTCCGGGTTGCCCACCGCCTGGCAGCTCAGCGACAGCGTCGAGCCCGAGGGACGCGTGTAGAGCGGGCTCAAGCGCTTGGGGTTCTTGAAGCGCGGCGCAAACTGTTGCTTGCCATCGGTGGCGCCACCGCCACCGCTACCGCTGCCGCTGCCGCCCGAGCCGTCGCCAGCCAGACTGCCCCTCTCATCCTCGTCCGCATCCTCGTCCTCCTCGGCATTGAGGTTGTTCTGGGTGTTGCTCGCGGTGCTGTTGTTGTTGTCTGTGTAGTCCTTGCTTAGCTCCTGCGAACTGGCAGCCGGCGCTCGCCGCGCCGTGGCGCCCCAGACGCTTAACAGCAGCAGCAGCAGCAGGCTTGTGGACATCTTGTGGTTGCGTCTAACGCTGGCAACGCTTCTCCAGCAACTGGCAGACCCCAGTTCGCCTGCTATATATATTTATTTTTGTAACTGTAACTCGCCCTAAAACTCCAACCCCAACTTCGACTCCGACTCCTGTTTCGTTGTCTCCTCAGTGCAACAACTGCAACAACTTTGTGTGTCGCATGTGCTGCTGTTGTTGCTGTTGTTGTCGTTGTTTTTTATTCACCGGAAATCCACTTTAGCTCACTTTTACTCTCTTGCGCGCTCTTTCTCCACCCTCGCGATCACTGATCTCTTCTAGTATTCTTTTTTTTTTCTAATTTATGATGGAAATAACAACAGTTGCCGCTGGCTCAGCATGTGTGTATGTGTGTGCGGCAACTTTGAAGTATCAGCATCGGATGCTGATCGTTGATGATCACCTTGCAAGTAACGGAAATACACTTCCAAATTGTATGCACTCATGGGTTCTTAATTATTGTCGCTGGCGGCCTCTGATTTATTCAGTGCGCTGATGGATTTATGGCTGCCATGTTTGCCACAGCGACATCTCACTGCCAGTTGGTGGCACGATCACGGGCGTGGGCGTGAGCGTGGGCGTGGGGGTGCGCTTCATAGATCATACAGCGGCTGCCTCTGGAATGACTGCAACACCTGGAAAATATGCAGACGATTAGATTTATGCGTGTTTCCGTTTGCCTCCAAATATGTTGCTTATTTTTACAATTTAACTCAAAAAGTTATCAAGCGATCGCGACATGTTAAAGCGGAAGAAAAGGGGAATGGAGGCGCCCCAAGAAACCGCAAACAAGTGCAGCATTTGTTGCACGCGTCCTATCTTTGTGTGTATCTGCGTAAAGAAGGGGCGCCAGAGATATGTAAATATGGGGGAGAAGTTTCCGAGCAGAGGGGAGCACTTTCAGATCCGCACAAATTTTGACTCGCACATCCGCTTTATCAAGCGGAAAATGTCTATATGTTGAATTCAATACAAGGTTTTTTCGGCCAAATTTGTTTCTATTTTTTTTTTGTATTTTGTTATAAACAAAATGCTTTTCACACGAAACCGTTAAAATTGTTGATCGCTTTTACTGTTTATAAACATTTCCATCACTTTTGTGTACCTCGCGGAAATTTCTGTTTTTTGCCAACTTTTTGCGCACTTATTGAACTCTCTGCGTGCCTGCCAATTAATTGCCAGACTAAGGCACTGAGATTTGTATACGCTCAAACTCTGATTAAAAGCCATTTACATTTTGGCAAGGCTTAATTAAAATGTCGCGCACATTTCCGCTGGTTTTTTTCTTCTTTCTCTCGTTTTCGTATTGTTTTTTTTAAGCGCGTGCCAGACAAATTGAAAGCCCTATAAAGCGAGAAATGAGCTCACATTGCCAGATTTGCGTAGTTAAGATGTGTAGAGAATATATATTTTGAATAAAACACACAGCTTTTTGTTTTTAAAATAGCTTTACGACTAACGCTGACTACATAAAAACACATGTTTGTTACATATAGAAAATCAATAAAATTGTCACTTTTATTGGGGACTATTAAAATGGAATGATTCGTAACGGCTTTTCGAAGCCCGCAGCAAATGCAAAACAGCTTTTCCACGTTTGCCCTGCTATTACAGATAGATGTAGATGTGTATACAGATATATATATGTATATATGTATATGTGTGCAGGAACCGAGGGACGTTGATTACCTACAAGTTCTCGGTACAGCTACTGCTGCATGTAGTTCATTTGCATGGCAGCTACTTTTCGATAATGTTCTATTTTTTGCACAAAACACAGATACAGATACATACATACACACACACACACACACACACTGGGAACATAGAACAGTGGCACTCGTCTATATGGCGTTGAGGGTGCGATATATTTTGCGTTATTCGCCGATCTTTTAGCGCGCGTTGTGAATTTCCGCAGCGCTGCTCGAAAACTGTTCTAAATTCAGCGGAGACGACTTTGTAGTATGTCGTGATCGCTGCCAGAGGCCAGACACAGAGGCTGCTCCGCTCCTACGCTCGCAAGCAGAATAAAGCCAACTGCGCGTCCTACTCGGGGCAACTGCGACTGCGACTGCGACTGCGCCTCGAACGACTCAATTTAGTGGCCCTGTTATTTTCACTTTATTTTATTTGACTTTTTTTGCCGTTAAATTCAATGCTTCGATGCCCAGTTCTGCTGGGTATTTTCGCCGGGTGGGCACACAAATGTCGCTGGGATGGCTTCGCTTCCCGCATCTTTTGCGCCTTTTCGCTTTCAGACAGCCTTAATTTTTCACATATGCGTGTCGATGCACTCTCCCTCTCTCGTTTGCTCTCCCCTCTCCCTCCCTCTCTCTCTCTCTCTGTCTCTTTCTCTGCTCACTCCCGCAATCGCTCTCGCTTAATTAAAACAGACACAGCCGCTCTCAATGTGCTCTTCTGCGATCTTTCCAGCCCACATATGTGCCACAGAGGCAACAAAAATTAAAAGAAATTAAAAACAAACACTAAGTATGTATTCGACTAAGGGATATCCTCTAGTGTTTTGAAAATAGGTTATGCCAAAATTGAAGATAACTTAAACCAGACTAAGGATCATAAGCTAAACACTATATATATTTAACTAAGACACAATATTCTCTATCATTTAACTTATTTATTAAGGTGGATCATTAACAATGATATTGACATATTCTATTATATACATAGCATTTTAAAGAAATGTCCAATAATTAGAAATATTTTAGTTAGTAATTTCATAATTGTAATAATCATAATGATAATAAAAGAAATCAAATAATTCTAACGTTATCGTCGCCTCTTTGATTAATGAGTGTATGAGGACTAACGATATGCAATTTTTAAATCTGTATATTCTCTCCATATACGAACACTTGTCCAAAATTATCCCCATAATAATAAGTATTGTAAATATATATTTTAATGCAATAACACTTTACACACCCATCATTTTCATTTAGACGATTAACTGAACTTCTTTAGTAAACTAAAAAAAATATAATTAAAATGGCATTAATCAATTTTATAATACACAGTTGTACTAATTTTACAGGGTATGCAAATATGGTTTGAAGTTGTTTTCTTCGCCCCGCTAGCCACCAGCCGCTGGCCCTCACCCCCTTTTTAAAACAGATCGTGGCGACCGTTTTCGAGTACCCGTTCGAGACAAGGGAAAATATTGTTTCGAGTCGCATTTGGTGAGCTATTGTTGTCATTCGGACTCGGAGGGACTCGTGTTGCCGCGCCCTGTCTGACATGTGGGCACAACATCGACATCAGCATCGGCATCATCATCATCGTGTTCCTCCACAGCCAGAGGCGGGACTGGGCCTTTTACCTACAACATAGCCTGTCTCTCGAATTCGTTCGTGCCACATGTGTTGCATGTGTTGCATCTCCACTGGAAGATGCTCATCGCACGAGTCTGGAAATATCGTTCGGAAGGGTTGCCTGCCACGAGTTTCCCGATCACGTCAGCCAAAAAAACAAAAAGAAAATCTTTTGACCTTCGCACCATACTTGACTTATAGGTAATATATTTCCTCCCCTGGCCAAAAATAAGCACACTATTTGCAATATTTGGCAAATAAACAAAATCCGTATACACAACAAAAAAAAAAAAATGTTTTAGCTAACAATTGGAATTGGCCAGTGGTTTTTCAAGTTCAAATCAATTTCAAATATTTCACAGCTGCAAAGAAAAATACTTTTCGTATACTTATCGCAAAAAACAAGAACAACAAGAACACGAGTGTGCAGTTCCCAATGCCTCGTTGCATGTGAATACGTGAGAAATTGGAAGGTTATTAACTGGCTCAGGTGTGGCTGCCGGTGTGTATAATACCCTATAAGTAGAATATGTAGAATAGCAATACAATACAGCTCAGCAAATAGCTGAGCAAACGCATCCACGCCGAAATGGAACAATTGTCCGACTGCCAAAGCCAACAAAGCAGCAGCTAAAACAGACGCACAGAAGCTGCCCCACGACAGACACTGGCCACATACACTGCACTACACATAATAGGCATAGTACTATTCTACTTTAAATACAGACAGATCATCTAGAATGTTTGTTTACGCGGCGGGAAAATATTGCATGTTCATATCGGTATAATGCCGACGCCTCGGCCGACATACGTATATGTACGTGTTGATAAACACACGCTCTGTTGGAGAGCGAAATCAAGTCGAAAATTTCATGGGAAAAAAGCCAAATACCAGACTGCTAGTTAGTGTATATAATGCGTTTGCTGTACAGTAAGCGCTCGAAAAGTGCAACTTTCAGTGCACATTAAAACAAATTTGTTTATGGTAATATGGTAAGTGTTAATAGATAGCTCAACATAAATGTGTGGCCAGGTATAAAAATATATCCCATATGGCTATACAGATAACTATTTATTTATTTATTACATTTATTAATTATTATTGTTTTTAAATTTTAGCCACCTCATAAACCGAACTTTCTGCGACTACTGTAACCGAAAAAGATGCTTTCAATTTGGTCATAAAGCATAAAATTTGTGGCATGTGCCGTAAATGGGGGCACTGCTGTTAATAGATAGCTCAACATAAATGTGTGGCCAGGTATAAAAATATATCCCATATGGCTATACAGATAACTATTTATTTATTTATTACATTTATTAATTATTATTGTTTTTAAATTTTAGCCACCTCATAAACCGAACTTTTTGCGACTACAGTAACCGAAAAAGATGCTTTCAATTTGGTCATAAAGCATAAAATTTGTGGCATGTGCCGTAAATGGGGGCACTGCTGCAGCGCCCCATTGGGGATGGGGGCATAAAAAAGAGTAAACCGTTTTGATAATTGAACGATTGACTGCGGACTCGCACACAATATAAACAACACAAATTGGACCGGGCACAATAGTTGCTATTTGTTTACCCCAGCCCAGCACAAAAAGGAACGAAAAACAACAACAACAAAAACGGGTTAAAAAGTCAAATTGCTGTGCGGCGGTCAATCAAAAAGTGGTCTAAACAAATAATTTGCGCAATTACGCAAGTGAAAAGCGAAAAACAACAAGAGAAAAACTAAAAAAACAAAAAACTATTTTAAATATAGTTTATTTTTCTATAGTATATTGAGCAACTTACCTTAGAATTTGTTTTGTTCAGATTCCTCAGCCGATCGTATCCAATATATATATATATATATATATTTCTATTTTATCTGTATATCCACGCCTTAGATTATTGTAAGCTTTTTACTTGTGCAACTTGTTTTCCTTTTGGTTTATACCTATGATATTTATGATATTTATTCAGCGCTTTTAGCGTTCCACTTAAAATTCCAGAAATATTTCCATAGCACTTTGAAAAAAAATAATAACTGCAGGCACACTTGACGCTGGCAGCGCACAAAACACACTCGCAGCCCGATAAATTCTATTAAATGGGTATTACGAATTTATGTGCATTTAGTATTAATAATTGTTGCACATTATGCTAACGGTACACTCGGTTCCACACGGTTCGGTTCGATGCGATTCGGTTTAGTTGGGTTCGATTCGAGACGTAACTGTAAATGTGCCTGATGTCAGATCGCAACTGAAATATGCTCAACGCTCGACGTATAAATCTCTTCAATTGAATGAGGGCCAGAACTAAAACGAATACAACGAGTGGTCGTCGTCCCCCTAGTTGAGTATTTGCTGGAATACGGCTCTTCATAAACAAAATGTGCCGCACAAAAACACACACACACAACACTCGGCACACATTGTATAATCCACAAAACATGTGTCGAAAGGGGCGCGAGCGAGGGCCAGGGGCTGCCACACACACACACACACACACACACACACACACACACACACACACACACACACACACACACACACACACACACACACACACACACACACATACACACACACACACTCATGTGTGTGTTGCGGCGTCGCGATGTTGCGATGCTGCGGCCTTCCCTTGGAAAGTGAAATGTAATTGAGCGTTTTTCTAAATTTGTACAGAAATTGAGTCGAAGCGAAAATGAAATGAATTAACTCACAACCAACAGCGCAGAAACTACGGCTCCGAGTGTTGCATAGTTTTGTGCGCCCAAATAAATTCCAACTGCATAGAAAAGTTTGTGAAAGACAGGAGAAATTATGTTTCTGTTTTCTTCCAGATATCATTTTACATTAAATATTACGATATTAGCAAACGAGAGAAATTCACTTTTTAAGCGAACTTATCCCTGAAAATGCATCACACTTTCCTATAACATAAACGGAACCAGTTCCACCAGTTGAATTGTTCCGACTCAGAACTGATTACAAAAAACAGAACATCGAAAATTTCAGTACAAATTTAATCATAAAACTATATTTATTAATTTTTAAATTTAAGAAATCAAAGTAATCACATTTTTGCTATAGGAACCAGCTGTCTTAAAATTTAATTATTAAATTTTAAATTATATTTATTATTGTATTATTTTAAATAAAATAACAATATTTATTTTTTAAATTTATGAAATATTCATTTAAGTAAGTTTTGTATATTTAAAATACATTTGACCACGTTTATGGCATAGGAACAAGCCACCTTCAAATTGAATTACCGTAAAAAACATCATTTAGTTTAACTGTAAACCCTTTTATTTAAAATACATGCGAGCGAAATACATGCACTTAGAGAAACACCCAAGAATTATAGGCTTAAATCAAGTATAATTGTCAAAATCCAGCAAGGATATTGCTTAACTTGTTAATAAAAATAAGTTTTCAAAAGAATTTGATATTTCTAAATTTATATACATCAAATTCAAAAATAGAACTAATAAAGGTATTTATAAATATTTGGTAAACACTACATTAATTTAAAATGATTAACTGCTCTTTACGCGTTTACGTTATTTGCGATTTTGTTACTCGTATTTGTCAAAGAATAAATTATATTTGGAAGCGTCTATAAAAATATTTTTTTTTCAGATTCCCAAAGACAGACATTAATCAATTGCCTAACAAGACTTTAAATTGATGGTGGACTTCACGCCGCATTCCGCACGTTAGCCCCAAAGTTGTATGGAAATGGGATTCATTAGTGGCGACAATACGGCACTAAGTAAGTTAACAGTTATTAATTGTGGCTAAAGGCCAGGTACAGTCGCATGCCCAGTAGCCAGGCCAAACCAAGCCAAAAAAAAAAAAAAAAAAAAAAAAAAAAAAACAAGGAGGAAACAAAAACTCAGTTCGAGCCGCCGAAGAAAGCCGTCTAATGAAAAGACACTCGAGAGCAACAAAGCGCACATGCTGCGAACCCGACCAAGACAATGGCCAATCGTCAAAGGGTTGCCAACAATAGGAGAACCAAAGAGAAGAAAAATAATAATACTAATAATAAACCTAGAAAACAATTAACGATTATTGGCTGTCAATTGTGTGGAGGCCCCGCTTTGTGCCAAATGGCGTTACGCATGGCTGATTAATTGATGGCTAACTAGTTGGTGCCTGCCGGTTACACTTAGCGACTTTTATTCTCAACTTTGTTTTGAATTTCTTTTTAATTTTTTTGTATTTCCATATGCGTTTGTTCTGCGCCAGTTTACGGCCTCGTAAAGCGGCCAGCACCCCACCAATGTACGGTCATAATACTTAATTTTTATGCACTCAACTTGGTACTCAACTGCGGGGGAAAGATCAGCAGCTGGAGGGGGATGGGAGGCCAGCTACGAGGCTTCCGTATATGCTTTTCAATTTGGCCAACAGGCCGGCAAAAGTTGTTGGCGTTTCGTACATAGATATAAATTTTGAAAATTGGCTCAGCGCAGCCTGGGAGCGGGAGCTGCAATTGGAAACGGGACCAACAAAAAAAAAAAAAGGAGCCGAATAAAAGAAGAAGAAAAACAAACATTCAACTGACATTGGCTTCTAAGCGGGTTTGCGACACGATCCACAAGTTCCGCCGCAGTTCGTCGATGATCGTCGCAGATCGGCGACGATCTCGTGCAGTGCAGCCAAACAGCATAAAGTTAATTGCTAATATGATTAATTGCACATTAACATGAAGTTTTATGGCCAATTATATGCAAAATATGCCACGTTTGCCAATTGCTACAGTTCCAACTGCATGGGAATTGCGCTGACGAACAAATCTGATCCCAGGATACTAAAAGGCTTAAATTTGCCACAAGAACAGTTTATTGAATGTCTTCAATTTTCACAGCAATCTGTGTTTAGTCGATACCATAATAATCACAAAGATAAGGAAATGAATTTGCCAACAATTTATGGAAAATTTAGCTAGATTGCACATGTTATGGAAATCTTACTCTGATTTATAATTATCATAAGATAAGATGTATAGATGTATGTTTAAGATACAGTTTAATAACAAGTTAAGAATAATGGGTTGCATTACCTCCTGGAAAACGTTTGAAGCTGGATTCGGCTTATTTTATTTCAGTTTTGATATTCGTTTCAATAAATCTAAATAGGTTTCTCAAAGGAAAATTCAACACTTGCTAAAGAATTTATGGCTTTTATTTGTCAACCTAGCTTTAGATTAAAACCCGGATGATCGCTGCTCCTTTTCGAACACGGATTTCTAGATTTTTTTCTGTGGTATCATAAACTCTCGAGGGCAACCCAACCTAACCTGAAAGATCAGACAATTTCGTCCAGTTATCATCATTAGACGACCAAATTGCTCGGAATCTTATTGGAGTTTAAGGAAAACTTGATACACATCTTGATAAAGGCTTATAGAACCGTAATTTGCAGTAGCTTTTAACTGACTTCACAGCCTGCTCTGCGGTCGTGGAGATCGCAATCGTTTCCCGCTCTCGAGACAATGTCAATAACTTGCCATAATTTATGCAAAACTATGCGTCGCAATTTGGCGTCATCGAGTGGGTGCTTCAGCTATCCCTCGCCCTCTCTCGCACTGTCTCACTCGCACTCGCTGAAATAGTTTCCATTTCAGTTTCGATTTCAGATGATGCGGGCCTGAAAAGCCAATAAAAATGCAATGCTGCCTGCAGTCAAAACAAAGCGCAAATCACATTTCAAATCACTCAAAACTATTGAGATTTGAATTTGAATTATTGGCCCGCCGAGCGTCCAAGAGTGTATCTAGCGACCGTACAGCCCCAATCCCCCTTCAGCCAAACGTGGCTTGACTGCGTTTCCGGTCTTAAATCTTGAGCGCGTTGAGCTAATCATAACTTACAATGTGGTCCGGCTATTTGACAGGCAGAGACCGGCCACAGCCCCGTTTCCAAGAGGATCATGGATCATGTTTGCTGTTGTTGTTATTTATGTTGCTGTTGTTGTTGTTGCTGTTTGGGGCTTGAGGCTGGCGAGCTGTGCGAGCTGTCAATGAACTTGTACGCTTTTGATTGATTTATATTGTGTTGTTGCTGTAGCATATGAATATGTATGTGCGCTTGTATCTATGTATCTGACGGGCCTATACACTCTGAGAAATTGACAAGAATTTTATGGTCAAACCCAGTCGAAAGCCGGGCAAGATTAAAACTTTCTTACCCGCGATCAGAATTGGAATTTCAAGAATATTTTTTCATCAAAAAAATTTCCTAAACATAAATATTACAAATTACAATTAATTTAACGTTTATTTCAAGCATGAAAATTATGGAAATATAAATTTCCACTTAGTCCAAGTCATTTTGCAATTTTATCTAAATATTTTATCTAAAGATAAATTAATTTAATTAAGAACAACGTATTTCTTCGAGTGTATTAAGGCGATAAATACAAAATCAGCTTAGCAGGCGCGAGACCTTTATTGATATCTTGTTTTCATCGCCGAAAAACAAACCAAAGAGTTCTGTGCACCGCATCTAATGAAAGGTGTATTAATTATATTAGATAGACAGATATCTGAGCAACACGATCTCCAGAGCAGCCACTGGCTTTGCCTCGGCCTTTGGTTAAGTCGCGGCCCAGCGGCGATCGCTGTACTAGGCCATAATTTAAAGCCGCCTGGGAGGATGCTGCTGCTGCTGCGTTGCCATAAAACTGGCGCTTAAAAGCGCGTTTTAGCAGACCCCTGGCCGGATTGGGCTTGGCGCGGGCGTGGCCGCAGCCTCGATGCTCGGGCTGTGGCTTAGGCTCAGTCTCAGTCTCAGTCTCAAGCTCAAGCTCAGGCCTGTCCTTTTGCCGGGTCTGGGCCATAATGCCTAATAATAATCATGTGCTGTAATTGACGATTTATGCTAAGCCCAATATAATTTACGCCGCTGGAAACGTTAAGGCGGCGCCCCCACGCCTCAGCCAAAATGGGAGGGGGGCTGGAGAGCCCAACAACAACGTCGAGCCGCATAAATCATAACTGCACCTGGTCCAAGATCCGCTGGCACCAACTGCAATATCTGCCGGCTACTGGCGACCAACTCAACGAAATTCCCACACACGCCGGCCATGTAAGTTGGGCATTGTACACACATTCAAATACGTACAGGGTACTTAGAATGTCGGGCAGGTTACACAATGCCAAAAGCATTTGCACAAGCCAAACGGCCAAACAAATTTAAATAAACGAAGTTCTAATACCCTTAGATTAACTACAATGCGTAAATGTTGTTTCATTGATATTAATACATTTTTCTTATAGTGCATTTACTTAATTTAATAATCAGAAAACACAACTTTTAAATAGTCCTACCCAGTAAGCAATAAAATTAAAGCAATAAAATTAACCTTTAAAACCCATATTTGTAGTTTTAAAATCATTAATAGTTTAGATTTAGTAGAATGTGACAATTAAAATATATTTGTAGTTGTTGAACAATGTTGCAATTGAAAATAAAATAAATAAAATATATACTATTGGACCAATATTTAATAGAATCTGTTAAAACTATATAGATATAAAATATATAAAAGTGAGAGAGAATTGAATTGGACTAACTAAAAATAATAAAAATGAAAAATATTATAATAATGCAAAAATTAATAAATAGAATAATAATAAATAAAATAAAAAATAAATGTTATCTTCTGAGAGAAAAATCGTTGCAAAATAAATACTGGTAATGTACTCACTAATTTATTTAAAGACCTCCTTTTTTTTATATGGATTATTGCGAAGTGAAAAATTGTCAGTGTTAGAAATATAGACCATAATTTTAGTAACCAATAACCTGATTTTAATTCGTAATTAATTTTATATAAATTTCTAACATATATTTTAGCTTAATAATAATAATAATATACTATGATATAAATGTAATTGATCGAGTGCGGCTAATGCCCAAGTTCCTTGAAAAATGTTGTTTTGTGGTCATAAATTATATTTCTAGAGAGTGTTGTGATTTGTTGTGGCATCTGCTGTTGTTGCATACCTGACAGAGTTCAAGATTTTTTATAAAATTTTCCCGGCTGAAACAAACCGCGTTTATAAATCGAAATACCCTTGCTGGTTGATGCCTATAAAAAAAAGTGTTGGCACGCAAATTTATTGTTGTCTGTTGGTCGAAACCGATTTTGCGATTCGCGTTTCGCGTTTCGCGTTCCTCCATCCGCGATCCATGCCACAAAAGGCTACCGTATTTGCTGTCAGACGGCGGCGTTGCCAGCCTGCTCCGTTGCCTGCGTGCCAGTTTGTCTGGCATTTGGGCAGGCCTTCCAAAAACGTCGCTGACATAACTGTACCCAATTGGCAGCTGTTGACTCGAGCGGGACCCGCGGGGCCACCTAAATGCGTGCCCACGACATGCACACACCACACACACACACACACGCGCGCACACATGTATGTACTTAGCTCTTTACTTAGTTCTAGAACGTATTGCCGCCACTTGGCAGCCCCAGATTTTTTTCGGAGCACGTCGCTGTTTTTGGCATCAAACACATGTCGAAGCACATGAAAGGATCGTGGACCCGGTCTGTGGGTCTACGGATCTCTCTCCCTCTATCTCTCTCTCTCTCTCTCTCACTCACTCACTAGCCCCCTTTCACCCACTCTTTGGCACAGCATCTGTGGCTGGGGCTTTGCATGTTTGGCGTTTCAATGCGCATTAATTTTGTGATTTTGCTGCTGTTGTTGTTGTTGCTGTCGACACGAATGGCTATGAAAGGTTAATAAATCAAATGCATATGCATGACAACGTCTGCACCTGAGCCCGATCCTGGACAACAACAACAACAACAACATCAGCAACCACTGGCAACTGGAACCGGCATGCGACTTCTTTTCGCTACGCTCGCCTTTATGCCTTTATAATTTCCTCAATGCCGTTTATGGCCCCCGTTGGACTATCGAGGCTGGCGATTGCCACCGGGGGCCACCAGCCGCCAAAATTAACCGCCGTACGACCGGAGCAATCAAAATCAGCGCCTTTTGTGTCTGGATCCGGAGTCATGAGCAGCATTAACACCAAATTAAATTTGATTTTATTGGATGCCGTTGCGGCGCAAACGGAAATTGGGTCATCTTGGCCAACATAGTCAAAGACGGGGGACCCCAATTAACTTTATAGATCTCTCTCCTGGCTCCTGCCTGGCTAAATGAGTTATAAGCAACGCCACTTACGACGCATTTAATCTGCATTTATGACCCAGTTAGGCGGACTTTTGTTATACCGATCACGTACTGGGATTAATCACTAAATTAATTGAAACAATTTTCCAGCATAGCCGACAACAGCACAACATGAAATTAATCAGCTCGATCGACGCGACGATCAGCGCACTGCGATCGGTGATCAGTGATCGGTGATCGGTGATCGGTGATCAGAGTGCTCCAGCTGTAGTTGGCGATCAATTGACTTGGCTGTTGGTGTTGATCGGCATGTTCGACGGCTGTACGTGTTTGGCATTTCAATTGATCAACGATCAGCAAATGAGTTGTCCAATGATCTAACACATGTCGCTCAGCTCATCAGCATCAACAAACGATTGATAGTTCGAGCCAAAAAAGACGAAAATAATTTATATATATGTATATATGGCCAATTGCCAGGTACTAAACATAAAGCTCAAGTGATCATTAATGATCGTTGGCGCTGATCAGCGCAAAATGATGGGCTTTTGATGCTCCTCCTAAATGCCAAGAGCCCGAACTAATAACTTTTAATTAAATTAAAACTCCGCCTATTTGCGTTCAGCCAGCGATCACATCGTGATCGTGATGATCAGCATTAGCCGCGCTCAACAAATGCATTTTCACACCGACCCTGCACAAAATGAGGCGTCCCAACAGGTGCAGACACGACTGTTTTTTATCTTTTCTACTCTTCGATACTCTATGCTTTCTGTGGTATTACAATTTTGTCGGGAACTGTGTAAAACAGGGTAGGAGTTAGATATAATATTAAATTAAATATCAGCATAATATCATCAACATCAGACTAATATATCATATAGGCTCTAATTCGTACAATTGTTTGAGTTTTTACTGTAAACCAAAATTAAATATAGACATCTGTCTGTAAGGGTATTTAAACTACGGCATCCTGAAGGTAACAGTTCCTGCTTGCCTTTTACGCTTTTTGTATTCATTCAAACTGATCGCGAGATCGCAGTCGGGTTCAGTTCAGATCGTGGATCGTGGCTGTGTCTGTGGCTGGCTTTGGCATTAGTTGGTGCCTCCTACTCCACAGCTCCCGAGCGCAGCTTTGGCAATCATTTAAATCGTTTCGATTATGATCAAGCAACAAGCGTTATGTTTTCCTTTAAGCTGTAACGTTTAAGCGATCCTCGTTGCTTGTAGTTGTTGTAGCTGTTGTAACAAACATAATTGATCAATTAAAAATTAATACCAACTTTGTTTAGCTGCAGGTGCACCAAAGGCTTCCTAGTTTATCTGCCGATCTCAGGTGATCTCGCGCTATCTAGTTCACTCTCACTTGGGTCTGTATGGTGATTGTTTTATTTTATTTTTTTTTCTATCTCTCGGTATTTGTGGGGTCTTCTTGGAGACCTCACACGCTGGCCTGTCATAATATGCCCCAGCTGTGCCCAAGCTACTTAAATCAAATGAGTTAATGCCACCAAATATCGGTGACGCACAACGTGTAAACACAATGGGTCGAAGCTTTCGGGCTGGGGCTGGGGCTGGGGCAGGGGAAGGGGGGCCTTTCTTCTTGTTGATTTATCGTAACTCTATGCAGCTTTGGCTAGGCTTTAATCCTCCAGCCGACTTTGTTGTGCTAATCAGCGTTCAAGTTTATGTGACAGTTTAAAGTATGCCACACGCAACGTTGGATCGTTGATGCCCCACGTCTGGTGCGGCGCTTTGGCCCGCTGGCAAGGTGTCGCGTCCAACGACGATCAGTTGTCTCGCTTGGTCCACTACTTTCCTTCCTTCATTGATAATTTAATTTCGTCGAACCTTCCTCCACTTGCTGTTGTTGTTTCTGTTATCTTGACTTCATTTTCATCTCGGGAGGCAGAGACCACCAGCGATCGTGGCAGCGATCATAACAATCGTCACCGCTGCTGCGGGCTGCGTGTGGCCTTTGTCCGATTTATGATTCAATTTTATTGTTAATTGAAACCCAACTAGTTTAGTATGTCGCCTAATCGAACGTTGGGGTGCGCCGGTCTCCGATTCGATTCGTAACCCTTTTGTTTTCTTGTTATTGCCATAAACCTGTCAGCCAAATTGAATTGTTGTTCTCGTTGCCGTTGTTTGTGTTCCGCATCGATCCTGATTTATGAGTCGTTCAGGGTTTTAACAGTAGTCGAATGCTAAATTTGCTAATGGGCTTTGGCTCTATGTTGTACAGTACTAACTGGTTAATGCGGACACTTGCCAATTCGGACACTAAAGTTTTTCTTTAATGTTCTCTTTTATGTAGGCACTAAGATTTTTATTATTATTTCTTTTATATTCTAAGGCAAGAAGAGCAAGGGATTTAGTATAAGCATGCTTATTGGAAAAATGTATTATTATGTTGGGAAAGTTTTGTGTTTATGACCCATAAATCGATCGTACTTTACCTTGCGAAATTCAACTTTGCGAGATATTTCGAAATCTAGTTAATAATACATTTTTTTATATTTTTATATTTTTATTTAATTATACAATTTAAAATCAATTATAAAATAAAAATATATATTATTTTAATTATAGCTGTCCGCATCATTGACATTCAACTGTACTATGTCAGCGCAATGTCAAAACCAAGAATTTAGTTATCTATTTAATAATAAACATTTTTAATATCTGTTTCTTTTTTTAAATTAAAAATAAAATTTTTAAAATTCCTAAGTAAAAAAAATTGTACGCTTATTTCAAGTGTCAAAATGTTTTTAATGCATATTTTCTACTTCATTCAAATTTTTTGTTCAAATTTATGCAAAATTACAAACCGAATTAGCATTCCACAAATACAACACCGCTGCACTTGGTGTTTTTTTTTCAGTGTATGCGGTATAGTTGCACAACTTTCACTACAAGGCAATTGAGTACGCCTTCCCGCTAAACGACTAGTTTAAGTTGTAACTTAAAGAGACGCCGCATATTATAAGGGTACCAGAGTTCGAGACTCCCCGAGTTTGTTGGGTTCCCTGGCTGCTCTGTTTTTCCCTGGCTTCTTTTTCTCCGCCTGCCACAATTTCCTGATTAACACTTTGAGCATAATTTAACCGCCGGCGACAAAGCGCACATAACAAACAGACAAACCCATGCCTGCATCTCGTGCTTCATCTCCAACTTCTCCCAGCCCAGGTCCCCTCCCCACCCCTCCCCTTCCCCTCCCCACACTGCTGATCGCTGGCGCGTGCGCAGTGGCCGCCGCTTGTTAGAGCCGCCGGCTGCGCAGAGACAAATTCTAATGCTGGGGATAAGAGAAATTATTGCGCCGCAGCCCGTCGACTTCGTGCTGATTGTCTGTAAGTAGCTGAGGGCAAAAACTTTAAACCAAACTCAGCTGCTGTTGCAGTTGCATTTGCAGTTGGGGTTTGAAGCTCGCAGTTTCGCATTTTGATTTCGGATTTGAAACTAGTTGTTACTTATGCACGGCGGCCGCATGCGGAGATTTTCCGCATTCTTTGGCCAATTTAATGGCGCGAACCACTTCTAAATCATATTCAGTATTCAGTCTGATTAGAGTTGATTATATGAGTTTATATTTCATACGAGCGAGCAGTTGAGCAATTGACAGCGGCGCCGGCGCCACTTGAAATTGATAGGAAGTGAGTGTATTTACCGAGTAGAGGATAACTTTTCCCTAAGGGACATTTATTCAATTGATTTTCAACATGTTGTAATTTAAATCCATTTGGAACTAGCTCAGTGTAATCCAGTTGGATTTGACAGCTTCAGATTTTCTAGTTGGTGATGCTAGTTTATGTCTATTGACAATTTTCATTTCTGAAGAGAATCGTTTACATTCAAATCGATTATAATACGAAAAAATCGTATTCTGAAAAAGACATGTCAAACTCAGCAATTTTAATTAGATCCAGTCCAAAATATTACCATATTTTGTAATTTTATCATTGTAAATTCATTTTAGAATTATATATGTAATATTAATATTAATTTATTAAATATGAATTATATTAATTAATTAAATATTAATTAATTTATTATTATATAGTTAGTTTATAAATAAATAATATAAGAAGTAGCAACGTTTAAGTTAATAAGAATCAAGTAATCTCTAATTTTATATTCATTCTGTAACCCTTTCAGCTCCCACTTACTATCGCCTTTACGCTCAGACCGTTCCAGCTACACCTGATGGAATTCAGATAAGTTTATAGATCATTCAGACAGTATTAATTAAAAATTCCCATGTTCACATTTCACTTTCAATTCATTAAAATAAGAAATAAGAACCATGTTGATCTTATTAGCTTCAAGAACAATTGATTTTAGTATATGATATAAAGTCGGCCAAACCCATCACTTTATAACTTTTTATTTGTATGTAATGGCCAGACGACACAAAAAGTTCATCGCTTTTAAGCCGAACACTTTCAAACGATGCTTAATTCGAATACACTTTTTAGTAAATTAATTATTTAACAAAAAACATTGATCAGAAGAAAAATTCAAGTACAGCAGCTCTTGTAAAATCAAGCAACTGAATGCAACAGGTCGATACTTGAGCAAATCAGAAACCAATTGCATTCGAATTGAATTTAATTTCCAACCATGATCTCAGTGCGATCTACCAATGACTCTTACGTGAGGCAATTCACCACTCACGCACACAGCTGCACAAATTCACCACGCTCTCAGTGACGCTCTCTCGTGCACCCAGCCAGCCACTTCCCCTGCACAATTCGAACTTCGAAATGCAGCAATGCAATCTCTCTCTCTCTCTCTCTCTCTCTCTCGCTCTCGCTCTCTTTCACTCTCTCCCTGTTGCATTTCCCCTCTAGCGCGTAATGCTCATCAACGCTCTGATTGACTGATCTGTGGCTCGGGCAGACCTGGGGCTGGGCCGGGCTGGCCATTCAATTTGGCCGCTAGATAGGAGCAGCAGCTATAAAAGTCAAAACTCCAAACGGACGCCTTTGTCCTGGTCATAAAGCCAAACTGCAACGAAACTGCGACTACGATTATTTACGAGGCGGTTCGCGCAGCAGGCGGAAAAGCTATTGATTTGTTTCGGCTTAAAGTTCGCTTCTTTTTCTTGTTGTTGTGCCTGCAACTTAAAGTCAGCTGTGGCAACAATTAAACGTAGCTGCCGCAGCTGTAAAGTCGTCGTTAATGGCTCACTTGGAAGCTGGAGCTTTTGTAGTGGCTAGAGCTGCACTAAAAAAAAAACGTGTATATATATTAATATAGATATATATTTCGAAGGAAGAACATCTACATTCGATCTTATCCAAATGGAACATACTTTGTGTAAGCAATATTGCCTTTAAAATTAATGCAGAAAAAATTAAATACTTGAAATACTAATTTTTATGGAAATAATAATAAGAACAATTTTTAGTCCCTCAAAGAAATATTTATTTATTTATTTTAATAAAGTATATTTTATATGAAGTTCATAAAAATTGATGGATTTAAAAGAACATATATTTTATCGGAAAGCATTTATGTAAGTTTATATTGCCCAAAGAATATTTTCTTGATTTAACAGATTTAGAAAGATTAAACCAGGCAACTTTCGTTAGCAAGGCGGGCGGATTTTTTACTGAGATCTTCCTAAAATTTTTAAACATTTTACAGATTACGACATGTTTCCGCAATTATAATAAAATAACTAAGTAAAATGAATAACAAACGTTCAATTAAAAACAGTGATATATACTTTATATTGCTCATAGAAACTTTCTATAAGTATTTAAATCAAAAAGACAAAGTTGATTTTGATTGAATACTCAGACGATTTGCTGTAGAATATAAAATATAATATTTTATTTGCAGAAAAAATTTTAGAATTTAATTTAAATTACATTAATCAAAAACAATTTTCTTTAAGCGAAAAACACCCACTTTTTTCTCAGCGTGTAGCTGCAACTGATGCATGCAAATGATGTCATTTGCTGTTGGCCAAGTTGACAGCTTTGGTAGCTGCGGGGCCCTGAGCAATTGGCAGCTCGACGGCGACATTTATGACGAGTAACCGGGTGCCCCCACCGAAAATGTTATAAAGTTGTAAAATTGCGCACATCAATCGCTTTGACTTTCGACGTGCTTTTGGATTGTTTTTTTTTTCGCTCTCTATTTTTTTGGGCGACACAAGACGCGGGTTAAGCTGGCCAGTTTAACCTTTAGGCTGCACTCTGCGCGTGCCAAACGGCAACAAACGAGCTTTTTACGAGTTGAGTTGCAGGAAACAGCAACAGCAACTACAATAGCAACAACAACAAACACAGCATGCATTCTGGCCATGTTGAACTTGGCTCACAGATTTATAACAAAGATATCGCAGCATTGCGCCGACATGCTGCGCGTCCTCTCTGTGGCCGCATGCTATGAGCTATTAGAGTTCAGCGAAACCAAGTCGTAGCCCAGTCTGAGCCCTGGACTGGACCCGGTTCCCGGCATGGCAATCCATTAGTGCGGCCCGGCTGGCTGGCTGGCAGGCGAGTTGGCTTTTTGCATCGCCGGCATCTAACAAATCGTTCTGTAATTTGATAGCTTAGAAGTTTATGACTATGGCCTGGCAGTTTTTAATGGGGCGCAGTTCGCGCCAGACTGCAGTTACTGAGAGCGACTATGTTGCCAGCCCAAAAAATAAATATATAAAAACAAAATTATCAAAAAGCGCTAACAACAACAACCTCTCTTTGGGCCCGGAAAAACTAGCTGCGCTGCGACGCCGCTGCGACTGCGTTGATCGCCTGCCAAATCGCGCAAAATATGCTAAAAGGTTTTGCGAGATCAATTTAGAGATTTTTTGTTTAGATAAGCGCCTCGTTTATTGGCCAACGATCGACGCGGCTCGAACTCGCCGCAGCCCGGAACAAACATGTTGCGCTCAGTTACTTAATCTCAAATGGCGCTGGCTTTATGGCCACCGACAACAGCAACAACAACAACAACAACCACAACAACAACAAGCAGCAGTAAAGACAACAACTCTGGCAGCCATATCGACAGGCCTACACATGTTTTGCCTCATATCAGATCTATGCCAAGTCGCAGCCGCAGCCTAAGCCAAAACCAATGCCAAAACCAATAGCAATGACAAAGCAGTCCCAAACTCGTGATAGCTTCATCCAACTCCTGCCACGGATCACTCAAAGAAGAGCCGATCAGGATATAGCATTGCATAACCAACTGGAGCCAGGTAACATATTTTTATTATTTTTATAATATAGTACTTATTTGCCATATAATAAAAGTTATATCATCCTTAATGATGGAGCATAAAACTTTATTTTATTTAAAGCCATACAATAATTTTATATTTATTATCAGCCATCATTAACATCATTTTGTATTGTTATCAGCACGCAAAAATAAATTAAAACTACCATAAAATAATTTGTAATTATTTAAAAAATAAATAAAAAAAGGTTTTTTCTTAAGAGTCTCCCTCCCTATTTATTAAGTGAAACATTTTTTTTTAAATTTAGAAAATAGTTTCTATCTTATTGACAATTATAATCAACAGTTAATTTTTCTCTGTAAATAATAATAATAATACTAATAATAATATGTTAATGATATCAGTTGAAGCCATGCTTTAAGATTACACTCTTTATTTGTCTTTAAAACTCGATCTCACTTAAAAGGCCAGACTTTGGGCCAAATTAAATAATAATAATCCTTATTGAAAACTGTTGAAAATTCGTGACACATGTTTGCGACAATTTAAATTAAAAGTGCCACCAAAAACAACTAAAGATTTGGAATTTTTTTGGGTGTAGCAGTCATATCAAGCAGCTGTCAGAGCGAGAGAAAAAAGCCGGACTAAAATACCAAAAGACTTTGTGTAGATGTTTACATTTAGCCGTCGCCTGCCATGTCACAGAAATCGCAACTTAATTAAATAAAAATTAAACAGATCTGTCGCTGACTGGACCTGCATATGTATGTATATGTGTTTATATATATACGCAAATATATGAGGACTTGTTCTCTGTGGCCGTCGCCACGTTGCGTGTCAAGTGAACATCATGCGTAGCGCAGTTTTCACTTGGGATCTCGTATGCCCAGCTGCAGCACCTGCCCCCATGCCCCCCCCCCCCTCATCGCTCCTCCTCCTGGCTTGCCACATGTTACACCAATTTTAGTCTGGAAATCCTTGTCTAGTCTTAATATGATTTAGTAGCCGCTTGCATGGCTTGACAAGTGTCCATTTGAATACTCATTGGCTCAACAAGCGACGGCTCCGCTGCAGACTGCAGCTCAACCTGCCCCGCCCCGCCCCCTCTTCGGGGTAAGCTCCCCCTCGCTTGCCGCTTTCAACATTGATTTGTGTGTAATTTAATGAAATTTACATAATATTTTGTTTTTAATGAGGCCTAAGGTGATGTTTAAATGCTTTGACTTGGCTTAGTCAGTAGTCGCAGCAGTTGCAAGTTGCCGGCTGCCTGGTGCAAGTCGCCTGTTGCCTGTTGCAAGTGGCCAGTTGGCCATTTGGTAGCCGGTTCTCAGTGCACAGTGCAGTTGCAGCTTATATTACACAGCCTAGGCGCCAGTTATTTCACTGTTAATCTGTTTTTTTTTCCGGCTTATTTATTTTTTTATTTTTCCCGTCAACATTTTTTGGACCTGCCGCAAAATAAAGTGTATGAAAATACATTTAATTGTCTGACAAATTGGCCGCAACTTAATTAAGGGCGATAAGTGCGCTCCTTTCTGCCTAATTAAGTCGCATTGGCAGCGCTATCAGTGGCTGGCACATATTTCATGCCGATGATGGAGTAGCGCCAACTGGGGCCACTCGCCGCCTGGGGGCTACTTGGGAGCGTGTCGGGGCCAATCAAAACAGCCAAACACCTTTGCAAAATGCACGCGCACTGATAACACGGCAACGCCTCGGGAATGGCCAAAACTGGACTCTGGTTACAACTGTCCAGCTGAACAGAACTCAAAGTGCCGTCCGCTGGCCGTTAATAAGCGTAGATTATTTATGTTTATTAACCCTTAACATGTTTACATTTTGTAAAACGAGACTCTTAATGTGAACTTTATCATGAGACGTTTGCAATTTCAATTGCCAGGCGAGGTTCTTTTAGGGAAAATCGATTGTGGCTTTAAGACTAGGGTGTGCCCTACATACAGTTTGCTATGCCAAACGTTTAGGTAACCAAATTTTCAGAGCAGTTTTTAGTTAAAAATTACTGGTTAAGCATCTAAATTTATTTATTTTGTTTTAATACAATATCAACAAAAAAAATGTAACATTAAAAACAAAAATAAAATTATACTTTTTTTACGTGCCGTTTTTAAGTCAAATTATAAAACTTTTTAAATTTTGTTATTCCTATAATAAAAGGGAAAACTTTAAAGTTCCTATGCAAACTTACTGAATTTGCTAAATAAATATTGAAATTTTGTGAACTTGAAAAAAAAAACTTTGCACATAAAGGTTCGAAAATTTGAAAGACCCAAATTCGTATATAGATTTTTGAGAAAAGTCAAGTAGAAAACATTTCTGCACATCGGGTATGTCTATCGGCATATTATTCTATTTATTTTGGCTTGAAAATAAATATTTGCTTGTTTTAAATGTAGTGTTACAGTATTCCAAACGAGTCAAACTGGAAGAAGTAGGCATTTGACAGGCCAATCTTCCAGTCAGGTAGGGTATCAACCGTCCCAGCACAACTTATCAATTTCTGTTAACTGCCACCAATCGGCAATCAGTTGCTGCAGCTCTTTTTGCACGTCACCCCAGTGCAGGGCGCAATGGAATTCAGCTGTGCCCGGCAGGTCCACCCCAACCGGGCTGGGAGGATGAGTTGAAAGAGTCAGCGATGCCAGCGATTTGGCGGCGCTCCTCTGTGTGCGATTTTAATGACGACCGCTCTGGGAACGGGCGCCACGGAAAGGAACGGAACGGAACGGAGCTGACGTTTCTTAATGCACTTTTTTACATGATCATATGCGTTTATCTTTTGTGTTTGGACGGCGGCCAGTTATCGGCCAGTTTGCTGTGGCACTCATTTAATAAGTTTGTTCTTGCTAAGAGATTACATGAACCTGCAGTGTTCAATCGCAATCATATTTTAGGCCCTCGCCCGAGAGCAACCTGCCAGCAACACACACACGTACACACATACACACACACACACACACACAAGTATCTGTGGCATGCCGAACCCAGTCTGATGAAGAGTTTCAGAGTTCCAGTTCCAGTTCCCGTCTTCTGATATCTGTCGTTGTCGCGTTTGGCCCTCGAGCTGCGTTGAGTTGGGTTGGGCCGGGTTATGCCTTTTGGCTTTTCGGGGTATATCGTGTGACATATCGAGTGTGAAGTGTCAATTTGAATTTATTGATAACGCACTGAGAGTTCGTCGCCCAAATGAAACGGTGGCCCCAGCTCCCCATGCACTCAGCGAAAAATGTGAATATAGCACAAAATGTATAAATTACAGTAGAATACCAATACAAATTCTGGCAAAAGTAACGATGGCATTTTGTACTCTCAACTTGAAGATCATTTGGTTTTTGAATGTTCCTGCATTAGGTATAAATCATCCTTGATATAAAAATGCTGCAAAAAAAACTAACTTATTACAAGAATTAAATTACTTGAAATTCTTAAAAAAAAAAACAATATTGTATTTGGCAAAAATATGTAAGGACGTTACGATTGTAACCGACAGCGTAATACTCGCACACAGTCTACTTGATCTTTCTTTCCAAAATATTAATAAAAAATATATTATATATTCAATGTATACAAATGATTTTGACAACGTTAGGATCGTTTACATAGCTACAATTTTTTTTTAAAGAAATCCAAAATATAATTTTAAAGGACAAATCATGACCTTAATGCCATCAAAAATAAAAATCTGTTTAGTTTTGACTAACATATACTTTTATCAGCTTATGAACGAGTAAAAAAATTTCCGTTTTCAGTTTGAGAAATTTACAATTGTCTGAGTTTTGACAACATTTGTGCTTGGTTCAAGTAAAAACTTCTTGATTTTGTATCTCTGCCGAGTGCCGACGATCAGTGCGGGCAATTACAAGCACATAAATTCGCCGGCCAAGTGGCCGGGCCATTGCTCTGGAATTTATGAAATGATGTGATTTGCGAATCGCGCAATCAGCGCCAGGGCTATAAAAGTGTCCTCGGCGGCTCATCAAGCCACGTTCGAATGCGCAAATTGTTATTTATCACAAGGTGCTCTATAAATTTGTTTGAAACCCGGCCAACATTTTCCTATACAGGCCCAGATGCAGGCATCTAATCAATTTTCGAATGTCTAAATCAATGATTAAGAATGTCGTCGTTGTTAAAATGCCAAGAAATCAGTTTATCGGTCTGTCCGAACGTCCGATTGTCCGACTGTCTGTCTGTTTGTCCCATTGTCTGTTCGCGCTTATTGACAACAATTCGATGCGGCTGCGACGACAGGAAACATCTTGTAAAACTAGCAAAAGCAACATGTTGTGAACATGAAAGGGCCCTGGCCAAAGCTGAAGATGAAAAAAAAAGGCAGACAAAGTTGTGGACTCGAGACACCATGCCAGATTGGCGGCTTATCGAGCCAACAATGAGAGCAACAACATTATAATGGACAGGCCAAAACCGGCGACGCCACACGCGCGCCCAACAGCAACGCCCCAACGCTCCACACCCCCCACCAGCCACCCCTGGCCTCGTCCATTTAGACACGGTGCGCACCGGCCCCGATAAATAAAAGCGGCGCTGGCAACAGGCGAGAGCGTACCCAGATCCGATCCGAGGCGAGGCGACAATGAAACGTCTATTTCCCCACATATCCACATATCCACACAGATCCAGCAGGCAACACGACCGAGGGCCGATCGAGGGCCGGACTAATGTACACACGAATGTGTTGCAATTGTCACGCCAAGTGAAGTTACAAATTTATGAATGCCAAAAAGGCTGCCAAGCTGCCTCGCTGCCTCCTCTGCAGTCCCCGGTGTGTCCCGCTCCAAGACGACATCGCATCGTATGCCTTTGACTTGGCACGAGGCAACAGCAACAACAACAACCGCGTTGGCAACATAAAAACCCATAAATATGTTAAAAGTCAAAGTCAAAGTCAAAAAGTGTTGCCGTGGTTTCTGCTTCGATTTCGGTGTGGCAAACTCAACCAAACTTTCTCATTAAGCAGAAGAGTTCAAGCCAACGATCGGGAGGGTCAAGAAATGTGGCTCTAAGCATCCGTCTGTTTCAACTGGAACTAAAGAGTCTAGATGGAATGCAATTCTTAAATAAGGAATAGGAGCCTATATTTTATAACTATTCCTCTTGCTATTTTCTGTCCATAACTGTCAAAATCAGCAACTGATTTAATATAATGCTTTTGTTAACTGATCTGCACCCAAAAATGACAGCGTCATATAATGGCTTTTAAGTATTTTTTTGTAGCGAAAAATTCGACATCTGAAAATCATAAATAAAGTTATGGTTTATTTAAATCTACTTCCATTTACCAAACTGTATAAATTCGATTTAAATGTAGAAAAAACTCTTAGCTAAAATACATTAAAATAGCTCGTAGTTTTTATTACATTCCAAATAATAGGCCACCTTAAGAGGTATTTTAATAATAAACTATTCTAAGAAGGGGTATTCAAATCAAGGCCCGCATTTCCAGAGCACCCACAAATCATGCGGCCGAAACGCGTTTAAATTTGGATGAAGCCTCCATTTTTGTGGTCTAGCGATTGCCAAGCTTAACAAACTAATAGCCAATTTAAATGAGATGATCGGATCGGAGCCCAAAAGACGAGCCAAAGTCGAGTCGCAATTGTAATTAAATCGCAATACGGCCTGGGCCAGACAACTTTTACCTGAAAACGACGACGGCACAGCCGGTTCTCCGGATCGGTATGGAATACGCTGGACTGCCGCCGCTGCTGCTCCTCATCATCGGTGCTGGCTGGGGCATTTCAATGATTTATTGAATTTAAATCACTTGTATTGGCAACAGTCCCGCTGTGAATTTGTGACATTTTCGTAAACGAAAAATGTCAGTTACGATTTTTTATTAGCTGCACTCCCCACAGCCCAGCCAGCACCGATGATGAGGTCCAAATTGGAGAGAGCCGGGGGAGGGAGTTTGGTTATGGGGCTAGGGCTAGGATCTAGCCAGAGCTGAGGTCGTTCGTGATGGCGTTACGGTACATGGCCATAAAGCTGGTAAACTACTGTAAAATATAGTTCAAACTCATTTCTAGTAATAATAAATTCCATTTGTGGCCATAAAAACTCGTTCAACAAACATACAAGCACATAAAAGCCCGAGCCGAGCATATTTTTTTTTTTTTTTTTTCATCTCTCCAGTCTCTCTAATAAAGTTATTAACTGGCATAAAAGTGCAGTTTATGCAACGTCTTTGGGGTCCCAAGTCTTGTTAAAAGCCCATAAAAATTCAAAATATAACACAGCGCGCAAGGCAATAAATGCATATAAATGCCTGAAGGCAGCATTCATGTACCCGAAACCGATGACATGTTCGTTCATTAATTAGAAAGCGATCAAGCAATCGGGTGATCCGAGTCCCAGCCAATCCCCAGAGTTACCCAAAAGAAGAGAAAAACGAAAAAAAAAACAAACAAACCGTGCGACAGCTCCTAATTAGAAAACCCCGAAATGACTTCATTAGAAAACTATAACACGCTTGTTAACGTCGTGTCTACAATGCGGGTACAGCCCCCCGAAAAAAATCAAAAAACAAAGAAAAGTCTAAAACATCAGCTTAATGATCAGCTACAACAAAACTTAACTGAACTATTGAGACTTTGGCATTTGCTTAAAACTTGTGTTCTAGCCTAAATTATTTTATTAGCGTACACGTTAATATTGTGTAAAATCGAGGCCTCTTAGGGCTCGCTGTTGTTCTACAAATAAAGAGTAAATAAAAAAAACACCAAACCCCAGAAATGTCTTTAACTTGGCCCTGTCAATAAAGTCTTGTTTGTAGTTTTTATGCACTTTCAAGCGCATTGTCGCAACTTTGATGATCATTTGTGATCACTTCTGTGACATTCCCAAGGCGTTCCATTGGTGATCTATGGCCTTTGCGCTTGTGCCATGCCTGGCACCCATAAATCTACAAATCAAACATATTTATATGACAAGCAAATCACTTAGCCATGGCTAAAGCGATTTAGGCGTACCACACCAACACCTTCTTCGTGCCAAATTGAATTCAATTGGCGTCACGACTCTACGAAAATCAATTTTTATGATCAATCTCAATCGCTTGGCGTGCCTGGAAATTGGCAAATTAGCCCGCGAAAATTGCCGCAACCATCGTTTCTTTTTTTTCTAATACATATGCACATATATGTACGCTTTGTATGGGAGCGCGATTTATATATTCGATATTCGATTTTCAATTTTTGAGGCCAAACCTAAACGAGAAATTAAGTTAAATGAAAAATTTATATTTTAACCGATCAGATTTTATCGCATTTATCGTTATCACAGCGTCGGCATCTCGATCTTCTGGCGACAAAGTGAAAAATTTTTAAAAATATTCCAAAAACGAAACAAACAAAAAAAAAAAAACAGAGGCATAGGAATGCTTAATTAATTGCATTTCTCTACGCGTACTCCTCGCTGTCAGCGTCCAGGCCCAGTGAAAAACTTGTAGCCCTAATGACTTGCTTTGACACTTTACCTTTGTCTTAACATGCCCGACGAAAAACAAAAAATAACCCACAAAAAAGCTCCCTGGGGCCCAAACCCCATAAATTCAAAGGCAATTATGTCAGTTTATTTGGAGCAAAGCGTCTGTTAATTTATGTATGCGGCACCATCAGCAAGCAAGAGAGCTGGAAAAATGGGCGGTTTCTGGGCAGTTCACAATTAGATGCTGATTTTGGTACATAAACAGCAGGTGACAACAAAACACACGCACACACACAAACACACACACTCGCAGACCCTTCGAAAATTTCTTTATAATGTTTGGCTAATAACGCATATTTTATAAAGCGATAAAAGCTTAAATAAATGCACAGTTCCAAACATATGTTAAGTTGAACACAGCATGTGCCACGGCCTTTGGAAAATATTAACAAGATCGCACTGATTTCCAGCTCATTTGAAAGAAACTGTTTAAGCAACAGCAGCGATTCAAAGCTGCACCTAAGCGCCACCTATTGTAGGCACAATGCACGCAGGAAAAGGTGTGGAAATGGATTTATTGTAGAGTTGTCAACGAATATCGATTAATCGATGAATAACGATATTAAAACTACAAGATAAAATACTTGGATTTTATATTATTTATTAAATCGAATGGATTTTAAATACCATTTTTATTTAAAATAATTCCAGTATTTCTAGGCAAAATATACCTAATCTTGTAGACTTTTTAACGAATTTTTAATGAATTCCTAAAATTAAATACTCTTCAGGCATATATTATATACAAAGCTTCTTGCTCTTCTATTTTAAAATTGTTAGCTTTGTAAAATAAAAGGAAAATGTTGCTAATGGTTTTTTCTTCCTACCTTTCGATCTGTTCAACATTTAATTTTGTATGAATTTCCCGACTTGAATATTTATCTGTAATTCAATTGTAATACGACAGAAAAAGTTTTTAACAAAATCAAAAATGATAAAATTGCTAAATATGCTTAATAAAATATATGAATTATTTATATGAAATAGTATTAAACACATAATGCAGATACATTTATAAAAACAATTATATTTTATTAAAGATAAATGTTATACTTATGCATATAACTATAATTTACATACCTAAAAAAAACAGCAAGGAATTGGGAGTATAAACCACCCCCAGCAACTTTACACTTGCATGACTCCCACTCAACCAAAGGCATTCAAAGTATTCCCCCTCTGATTCATATCACTGATACCATTTTAATTATATTACAAGTGCAAGGCCGTAAACAACTGCAGCATTTCTGTTGCATTTGATGCAAGAAAAACGGGGGCGATCCACAGCCTGAGGGAGTTGTTCGCCCCCTTTCTGTGGCATTTACCACCCAGGCATTTGTCAACGCTGGCGCCAAGTGGATGCCACCAGTATCTGGCCGGTGGCAAGTGCCACAACTGGGTGACTTATTTGCAATCTAATTAAGTTGTTAAAATGAAATGTGACGCATGTTAAAGATGTCATATATTTGCTACGATTAAATTGGATTACAGGCATACTTTAGAGGCAACTAGGGGAAATTGTCCAATAAAAAACTATTTTCACTGCGATTTTCTTTAGGCTTTCTCGAGGCTTGTTGAAACTGAAGAACTTTGCAATTGTTTGATCAACGTTTCAAAACAGCTACAATCGTCGGCTTTATATATTTCTTATTATAATAATTTTGTATATACATATATATTGTATATATTCTTGACCAGTACCGAAAGCCGAGTCAATATATAACTGTAACTGTCTCTAAATATTAATTTGCATACATATCAGTACATATCTGACATCTATTATATAGGAACGATAAGTCGGAAAATTAGTTTAAGTATAAACATTATTTTGTTTCTGAATATATCACATCTTTGTCATATCAGACTTTTCACCAAAACACTGTTGAATATAAACAATAATTCTTTCTTCATTTTTCTTTAAAAATTTACAAAAATTTAAATTAGCCCTTAAGCTTTAAGTATTTTTTCCGTTTTCCGCCCCTGGCACTGATTTTTGAAAATCGTTTTCCAAAATAGTTGAAATCAATTAAACAGATATATAAAAAATATAATATTTTATTTATAAACAAATAATTTAAATATATTTTATATAAATATATACATAAAACTCTGAATATTTATATTCTAATATTCTAGATATAAATAGATAATCTGAACCAAATATGTATAATATTTTATAGATCTTTAAAACATAGAATTTGATGCCGATCGATAAAAATAAAAGGTTTTCACAACACTTTTGTTTTATCACCATGTTTACCTCCTAAAACGCTTTCTTATCCAGATTCAGATTTCCAACTAACAAGACTTCTAAGCCCATTTTCTAGCCACTGTATCCGCAATTCTCTCTCTTTCAGCCGTGAAATTCCCCGCTCCGTTCTCTGATATTAGCTAAGACAATTTCCCTTTTTCGTTGACTCTGCCACTTTGTACTTCGGGTTATTGTGGTGTTTTTTTTTTACGAAAAACAACTGGCAGGTTTCGCTTGTCCGGCGGCGTCCTTCACACTTGGCCGTCATAAATTATCCTCGTAATGAGTTGCAACAGGCGCCGCCGCCGTCGGGCTGCAATGGGCAGCCCATTGCCACATTCGAATTGCATTTAAAATACATTTAAAAACGGGCGCGCCATTTATCATGTTGGTTTATTTATTGCGTCTAGCTGGTGGATTGCTACCGATTGCTGCCCAGGCGATCCTCCTCTACAGCTGACTCGATGAATAATTGCCACCATCTAGGCGGAATGTTATCAGCGCCATAATTAAATAACGCCAGGAGGTGCCTAAAGCAACAACAAGCGACAACTCTCCGAGCCACTAAATATCCCTCTCTCCGTCGCTGTCTCGGGCTCATCTGATCTGTGCTCATCTCAGCTGTGATCGGTGATCATGTACTTTTAATTGCCATGATCAGGCGTTTTCTCGGACGCATTTTTTCGAGAGTCATGCATTCATATTCATATCCAAAAGCGAGTCAAAACAAAAATCAATTAAACAGCCGCAACAATCGATCAATTGCATCTTGAGAACCGGCGATCAGAGCCGCCTCAGTTGATCACTTGACCAATCTTGAAACGGAACGTAGCAACTTCCAATTAAACGTCACGCTAAATGAAGCGTAAAATTGCCCGCCTGCTGCTGGTCTTGAATGCGGTCTAAGAGAAAGAGAGAGAGAGAGGGAGAGAGAGAGAGACTGCAACTGAGACAGGGATAGAGACAGAGCGGAATGTGCGATCGCCTGGCGATCTGGCCGGGCCAAATGTGACAGTGTAATAAAAAATCAATTTCACAATAAATATCTCGCGCTGCGAGGCGAAACCAGTATATCTTATCACAGCCAGGCATCGGAGAGCGTGAAGTGGTACTTACGCATCGCAGGAGGAGAATTCTGAAGATCAGTTAGGGGATCAAGCTGGCCAGAGCCCAAGCAGGCAGGCAGGCAGGCAGTTAAGACCGGAAAGCCAGTCAGGCAAATGAAAAGTGTGGTAGCCCAACTGTCAGCGATTGATGTAGCAGCCCTTTATCATTATCACATCTGGACTGAGAGCAGGTACAGAGACTCGACTCGACTCAACTCAACTCAACTCGACTCGACTCGAGTCGACTCGTGGCGCAGGACAAATGCCTAAGCAGCGCGTCACAAAGTCTGGCCGAGAGATCGACAGAGCAACTAGCCCCCGAGCACCCTTCTCACTCTCAGCTGTGGCATGTCGGTTTTGCCGGTTATCTTAAAAACCTTGTTGTCGTCTTAATTATTGCGTTAATGAGTTTTCTGTTTACTTTTTCAGTTAACCCGTTTACAACAGCATTTCGTGCTATTATCAATCAATCGGCGATCGAAGATCGAACGAAACGATCGAGTTGCCAACGATGTCCCGTGTCTCCCAGTATCGGAATCTGCGGCCTGATCATATGCAACGATAAGCGGCCGCAGCAGCAGCAGCCACAATATCTTTGTATAATAAATAGTGTGAGCGCTATCGCCTGCACAGATATTTATGAAGAGACGACGATAAGAGATCTTATTTTGCATGCCGCGAGACTCCTTTGAATGCAGACAATCATAAGCACCGACAGGATATACGAGAGGAGGGTTGGGTCGGGTTGCGTTGGGGCACAGAATGCAGTCGATTCGAAAAACCCACTTGTGTGGGGGTCACAGGTGAACCGTTGCGAGTGATTTACCATGTGAACCCGCCGATGCCATTTTAATTAGCATGTTAAGTTATTGCCACAGAATGCAGCACAATGCAGTTCAATAAACAAATCAACTGGGTGTGTTGTGTGTGTGTGTGAGTGTGTGTGCCGGTTCCAAATCATTGCTCAACCGATCAACTTTGATTAATTGTGGGAGCTACGATTTCCCACTGTGAGAATAGGGCTTCGTCGAAAGAAAGGGTCTATCGAAAAGGGGCCTCCTCTTCGGGCCAATTCGATTTCCAAGTCGAGCATGAACCCCGCTCACTGAGGCGTGCGCAGTGCGGCTTGTAGGAGTGAAAAATTAATGATTTGTTGATTTATGAATTGCCTCAAAGTTCAAGTCAAGTGCACAACGATGAGTTGCCCGCCTGTGCGGTCCCCAGAGATCGCCGATAGCTCTGTGGGTAAATAATTGAAAGCAATCGGATGATGGCTAAGCACAGGGAAAAAGAGATTGTTGATAGCTACGCCGTTGATAACGATATAGGGAGGCATATTGAACGCAATTGTTTCTATGAGATCTGGGTTAAGCAATTGAAACGCAGAAGTACACCTGCGAAGGCAAATTAAACAGATTCTTATAGCCGAGCAGTCCAGTATTTTTGAAGGAATAAATGGGAAATATTATAGCAAGAAATGTCCAAAATCGAAGAAAATAAAGAAATACATTTCTTTATTAAACAAAAGATCAGCTTTTAGATTTCCAAAAGAAACCCAAAACAATGTGCATTAAGAAAATATGAATATAAACCTTTTTTGTAAGCTGCGAGCGAAATTAAGGAAACTTCAAAAATCTGCAATATCAGATTAAGACAATTGTAGAAATTTAGAAATGATTTAAATCACCCTTATTTAAATAAGTATTTTACTCAAAGATAATTAAAATTAAGACATTTATTGGCTTCTGAATTTTGTGAAAAGATACTAATTAAAATTAATTTTCCTAAAATGATTGGGAATTCTGAAGGGCATTTTTGAGTTTTAACTTCAACAAAATCAAAATATTTGTAAAAATGCAATATTGAGTTATGGAAAATATTTCTTTGGGAATGAGATTAGGAATATTGAAAAAGGAAATAATATTTAGATTGTTTAATAAACCATGGCTGTAAAACTCAGTAGTTTTCGATTTTCTAAGATTTGACGATTAGGAGATTCTGAAGATCGGGAAAATAAAGAGAACAAGCATCAGCTAAAAGGTCATGAGTTTAATTTAAGGAATCTCAAGATTCGTTTTTAGGATTTCGCTGCTACGAAAACTAATTATAATTAATAAATATTGATTTATTTCTTTGTCTAGAGTCTAGAGTCTAAGTAGTAAAAAGTGGCTTACAAGCTATAAAAAATCAGTTATTCAGAAGATTTTTTTTTTCCAGCTTACAACAAAACAATTTAAAATCAAGTAATATTCAAAGAATTTCTCCTAAAACTTAGTCTGGCAGAAAAAGACTAGAAAGATCACCAAGATAACCAGAAGGTGTTCAGGAGTTGTAACGCAATAAAAATAACATTTTCTACATTTTCGAGAAGCCCAAAAGTAGTTTAGTAATTCAGAAGTTTTATTTCAGGTCTGAACTGCCACCAAAACTATTTGCAATTAAGAATTGTTTTATCAAAACTATTTACTTAATATGTCGGTTAATGAATTCAGAAGCTGATACGGTTAAAGCAACACAAAAGGTAGGTATTTAAAAGTAAAAACCCGAAAACGGTTTACAATTCAGAAGCTTTATCTCAGCTTTTTAGTTGCCACCAAAACTATTTGCAATAAAATCTATGAAAATGAATAGCATATCAACAACAGGCGTCAACAATAGACAGGTCTGGAGGCTCCGAGACCCGCTCGAGACATCGCCAAGTGCTTCAACTCTATTCGGTTGCATTTTTCCATTTGACGCCGTTTTACGACTGGGGAACATTCGTTATGGGTGCAGCTCGAAAGGCTACCAGATGAGGCCTGCCGCAGGTTGCATTCTTATGTTAATCGGCCCGGCCAACAATAGGGAATAAGACTAAGAGATCATAAACTGGAAGTCGCATTTGGTAGCCGAATGGTAGTCGCTCCACATTTTGTTACGCATTGGCCAAGTGCCCAAGGGGCCCTTGTAGCGATAGTTAGCCGGGTATTGTTTGGGCCAATTTACGGCCCAAGAAGAGTGCTGACAACAAAATGTCTTAAGTACAAGCATTAAAGTGGCAAAATAAAATATAATTTACAGTTCAAATGTAAATGTCTTGTCTAAGAATCTGTTGTGTGTTTTCGGAAAACATCGGCAAACAACAAGCAACAAATAAACAAACAAATGGACAAACAGAGTGAACATAATTGCAACAACTTAAGAAATCACAACAAATGGGCAACAAACAGCTCAAAAACTTCGACGGAGATTCTGATTCGAAAACTCACGCTGCATTCAAATTGATTACAAAACATCGGACATAGGGTCCTGTCCTTCGTCTTCTCCTGGTAAACATGACTCGGCAAAGTTGAGCTGGGATGAGTTCGGTTTGTTTGGCAGCCGCTTGTTTTTATTGTTTAGCTCGTTATCAAGTCAAAATAATCAGGCGCAGCGCGCTAACAATTGTCATTGTTAAAGGCGAGCTATACAGGAGCCGAGAGCCGAGATCGAGCACCAGCCACAGCCCCATTCCGAGCTCGAGGCGTCGAGTGCGACGTCTCAAAATGTGCCCCATCATTGCCACTGGCCATAAAAGTGAAGCTCCTCATCATCACCAGCAGCAGCAGCAGCAAAAGAAGAAGCAGCAGCAGCCGCCCCGAACAATGCAACATGATTCGCGAATTATAAATACTCGCGCTGAGTAGATCAGCAAAAATGCAATAAACATTCAACTTTTTATACTCTACAAATATGGAGCTGGCTAAGAATATCTTGGGAAATTTTAAACTTATTTCAATTTAAGTTCCTGTTAGTTAACATGAAGATAACTTAAGTAACATTTCCTTTTATTCTCATTCTGTTCAAATTGTACCCATCGACAAATTAGCAAAGCTGCCATATTATTGACAAATATTGTGTATTTAAACTTAATAATTTGCATGTAAATAAACTGTATGCTAGTTTTCGATATACAAAACTGAATCACAGTAAATAAGTTAATATATAATATATATTTATATATATTATTTAGTATGTAATAGTACTGAATAAAATCTTTTTAATATTATTTTTATTTTAATACATTTAAAATGACAAAACTTTAAACCAAATATAGAGAAAAATATAATTATAATTATAGATTTCAATAGTTAGATTCACTTATATAAAAAAACAATATATATTATTACTTTCTTTGCGGATATAAACCCTTGCAACCAACTTCAATGCAAAGTTGAAATGCCCTTCTTTGCAAGGTGCGGCAAATGCATTTTCGTAAATTTCTGGAGCAATATAATCGCAGGCAGCCGCCTTTAAAATTAAGCAGCAGTCGTCTTTGCGGCCCTCAGCAGTAATTGTGGCAAGTGGCGCGCTCGTGTGTTGCAGTTGCAACAGTTGCAGTTGTTGCGCTTGCTATTTTTGCTGCCTCTTGCGGTGGCTACTGCGCGAGCTAACAAACAGCCTCGCACAGAAGCCAAAACGTGTCGTCCTTTTGAGTCACTCGAGAGGCTGAGAGGCGAGTGCCTCCACCTCAACAGCAACAGCAGCAGCAGCAACAGTTGATGCCACAGCTTCAGCTGCAGCTCGAGTCTCTGTCTCGTCGTCAGCGCGGACATGGTCTTCAGTACGTGGCAACGGCATCGTTTTTAATTAAACAATGTAAGCGAAAGCAGCAAAAAAAACGAAGCAAAGCAAAACTTGCCACCATTCGGTGTGAAGTGCCGTCCCTTGGTTGCAGTTTGCCGCCCTGCCCCCACCACTGGGCTGTAGCCAACAGTAGTCAAGTTCAACTTGGAGCCTTGTTTGTGAGTTATGAGTTGCGCAATCACGACTTCTTGTCTTGCAGCACACTCTACGGAGGAGCAGCAGCGGCAGTCGTAGGCCCAGGGGGCGGGGCAGTAGTAGGTGTGTGTGTGTTCGCACTTCGGGCTGATTAAGTTTTAGAACAAATGAATTAAAAAACGTGCACTGCCAGCTGCTGCCGGGCATGAGATCATGTCTCGGTGTCTGAAGGTGTGAAATAATTCGGGCACAGCGCGCGCACTTTACCTGCGCATCTGTCGAGGATCAAATAGGCTGCAGTTTTATGGCCATTTTCAGAATTACCGAAAAGGCCCTCCAAATGCCAGCCGGCTGGAAAGTTCTCAGCCGGATTTACCTGCTGGCCCAAAACACCTCGCGCAAAGCTCGGTGCAGCAGCTGTGTGATCTCCGTTTAAAGATAAAATATTGTAATTCATTTAAATGAACAAATCACAAATGTTCGTGAAAATAACCAAAAATGAACAAAATGTCCACTTGAATGCGACGCCAGACACAGAGTCAGGTCGGAAAGAGCTCCGAAGACAAAGCCCAGTCTCTGAATTCAGATTGTTGTGATGTGATTACGTCAAAATTATTAAAACAGTCTCCCGTACTCAGTCTGCAGCGGAGTCAAGTTGAACGGCTGCGTACATATATCGTAATACCGTACGTCATGTTTCACAATTCGTCTGCCGCATTTGATCGACACTGATCTGAGATAAGACGGCCAAATAACCAAATCAACCCAAGACCCAAAAACCAAAAGCCGAAACTCCAAATCATATCGGAATCGCTATAACCACTACCCAGCCCAGTCCAGAGTCGAGAGACAAGTGCATTTGCATCACGAGCCGTGTGAAACAGCTTTCCCAATCGAAAGAAGAAGAAAAATAAAATGAAAATCCAATTTCAGAATACTTTGGCTCTCTTTGCTCAATGAAATTTGTTGAAAATTATGAACAACGAAAATATTTTCACCGGACATAAATGTTGTGCATTATGTGCTCGCTGGCAGGGGAAGGAGAGGGTGTTAGCATTGTCTAGTAACAGTTTTATGCTGTGACAGGCGTTACACACACACACACACACAAAGTTGACAACAATGCCATTAGCCCCAACAAAGACACCACAGCGACAATTGACAAGCGGGAGGAATGGGTAAAGTTCAACTGAATGAAGCAAGAACCAAGCAAATATGACAAACATTTAATGCCCTTACGGACAATTCTGTATCCCTATGTTAGCTTATAATGTTTTTCATACAAGAACTAAATTTTTACAATTTATTTGAATCTTTAATTTTTTGATTAAATCTTGTTTATGACTTAAATACGAAGGCAGCAATAAAATATATTTTAAATATATATATTTACATCCATCAAATGATACCAATCAATTGAAAAAATATGATATATGCATTTGTTTAGTATAATTTTTAAAACAAAAAATTTTGTATTCACACAACAAAGTCTTCAAACCATTTTTGATATACAAACTTCTAAATTCTAAAGAATGACCCAAAAAGAAAATAAACTAAAAAAATTTTTAAATAAATTTAGCACAAAAAAAAATTAATATCTTTAGGAAAACGCTTGAGATTTAGCAATATTATTATATTATATATATTAATTGTTTAAAGTAAGCCGAATTGCTTTGGCTCACATTTATTTATTCTTTTTCCAAGTAAATTATGGAATTATTAGACGATTATATGTTTGCTAAAATATTATAAAAACATTAAATATGACTTTTAAACTAAATTCTACCCAAAAAGTAGATTTTTATATTTGGAAAGTGCGTGTGTTATAGTTTAATGTAAGTGATTTCGTTTTAATATAATTCTCATATGGCAAATATATATAAGTACTCGTTTATATGGTTATTTGACTGTAAACAATTTAATAATAATAACCGTCAACAGAAAAATCCTCGCAAACTAAAGCAAATTGTTAGAAATTGTTTTCGAAATTTCAAAAATCAAATTACATTAAATAATAAAAATTGGGTAAAATATGTAACCTCTCAATAAGTCACATATCTCGTAACAAAATTAGAATATCCCAACTTAGCAAGAGTATTAACAAATATATAGTGATACTTCGTTATCAATGGTTATTGTATGACAGTTCTTGGTGTGAACCTGCAGGCATCGCCATTCTCATTTTCATTCCCATCCTCATTCTGCTTCTCAATCTCATTGTCATTCGGTGCTCTAATCGCTCGCTAAGCTGCTGAAAAAAAGCAGCAGGCAACAGCTTTGATTATTAGATCGTAGAAGCGACTAGACAAAAGCACAAAGACTTGAAGACTGAAGACTCTCTTTGTTGCTGCTGCTGCTGCTGTTGTTGTTGTTGTTATCTACAGTTTCCTAGGAAAGCCAAACACAGGGCCAAAAAATATATATACCTAAAAAGAAAAGAAGAACTCTTGACCACGTTTGCGCACGCATCCGGCCAGGGAGCTGAAAACTTACACGTCTGGAGTCGTGTAATATGCAAACTAGACGGGCGATAACTGTACAGATAAGCCGCGCCGTACGTGTACAAATTGCAGGCACTGCAAATGCAATTTATGTTGCAGGCACGATCCTCACAGCCCAAACGGCCTACCTGCGCGGTCGGGCGCGGCCCAAAAGCAACTTTTATGCGGCGCAGCTGTTGCCAGGATTAAGCCGAAGTGCGTTAGGTAAGCTCTTTGAGGGCGCCAGGACTACCTGTAGGGACTACCTGCAGGCAGATATAAACCGTGGGCGTCGCACAGTTCCAGCACATTCCGCACTCAACAGCCGAGTCAGCAACATCATCGTGAAATCGAGAAATTATTAAAACCAAACAAAAACTTCACTTCGTTATCAATTAGAAAGAATCGAACAGCAACAATATGCTACAAAATACGGCATTCTACAAGCACGCCTTGGACGCACAGCGCGTTCGACTGCCGTCGCCACTGCCGCCCAACTATATCGACAACCTGCACGAGATCTTCTTCGAGCAGATCTTCGAGCGCATCGACTACATCAGCGATCAGGTGCGAATGGCGCGTGCCTATCCGCAGTTCCTGCCGCATATCCTGCGCCTGTGGCAGAAACGTTGGCACTATTGCATCGTGGGCCCGAACACCCCGTTCCTGGGCCTGCTCGATATCGAGGACTACGTGTTCTTCATGGAGCAGATGGCTAATCGGTTCACGGAGCTGCACGTGCACGAGGACGGCGTTGGCTCCTTTGCCGAGTTCTACGATTATATCAGGCACCTGTGCGACATCAACATAACGCGCTTCCCCAACGTGGAGAGCTGCGTGCTGGCCGGCAATCCCAACACGATGGTCGACGAGGACATACGCGATCTGACCGCCATGCTGCCCAATCTGAAGCGTCTCACCAGCTGCATGAATCTCTCCGGCCTGTATATGCGTGGCTTCAAGAAACTGGAGCAGCTGGTCTTCAAGTCGATGTACCACTCGGTGCCGCTGGACAGCCGCTGGATGCAGGAGATCTGCGTGGGGATGACACAGCTGCGCGTCCTGGACATCACCGACTCCTTTGACAGCTGCGTGCGCCTGCACGACATCAAGCTGCCCAATCTGGAGGTGCTCAAGATCAATCTCAGCACGGTTGAGTGCATCGTATCCCAGGTGCTCCAGCTGCCCAAGCTGCGCAAGCTGGCCATACGCTTCGACGACTCCCGCCAGCTGCACGCCGATCAGGAGACCATCTTCCAGCAGATCATCGTCGCCAAGAGCGAGACAATCTCACGCATCGCCCTGAACAACGAGGTGGTGCAGCTGGCCTCGCGCTGGCAGCAAAGCCTGCTCCTGGAGCTGCCCCAGCTGCGGTCCCTGGTCTGCGAGAATTGGTATCACGACACGTTCTTTTTGGACCGCGAGGACATACCCTGCGAGCAGATGCAGGTGCTCAGCTTCAGCGGCTGGGAGGTGGTGCGCGAAAATCAGCTGCTCGAGCTAATCGCCGAGTGTCCGCAGCTCACCCAGCTGGCCCTCAATGGCTATCACAGCAACGTCGACAAGCTGCAGAAGATCCAATATTTGCGCAGCTTGGAGCGCAATGCGCCGCCGTTGCAGGTGTACAGCGAGGTGATGTGGTCGTATCTCCATCCCGATGATTATCAGCACTGGCGGTGCGCCAAGCACGTGCAGGTGACCTGCGAGGGCAGCGACTACGAGTACCAGGACGACGGTTTCGAGTTCGACTTCGTCTAGAGGTCGCCTGCTTGGACTGTACATATATCTATCTCTATATTGAATTTGTATTGTAAATATTTTGGTAATAAACACGCATTGACTAAAACGAAAAGCAACAAAGTTTTCCTTGTCTCTCTCCAACTTGTCGGGGGCTTCTCTTATTTATACTCATTGCAGCGCTTTAGGGCTCCGTTTCTGTGGCTTTGGCAAATGGAAAAATCAACACATTTTATGGCCAGGCCAGCCGGGAGATTTAACTGTGCTTTGGGCCCAGCACTCACACACACACATACACACACACACACACGGACATTGGCCATGGCAGCTCCATGACCTCCACACTCCACTCACCTGGCCAGTTCATTTGGCGAGGCATAAATTATTTGATTTGATTGAGTCGGAAAATGAGTTCGCAAAGTGCCCAAAGCAATGTTGGCGACTGCGGCGAAGCCGCCGCTGCCAGAGTGGCCACCACTTGGCCAACTCCAGGGTTGGGCAAGGCTAGCACTAGCACTCATATGGAGAATGTGAGTCTGACAGCACTGAAATGTGGCTGCCATTGCAAATTAGCAGTAAACAAAAATGAGCCAAACTAAAGTCAGCGCAATTATCGCTTGAAATTGAGTAAATTGTATTGTTTAGAAAAAGATTTTTAATTAAAGATTTATTATATTATATTCATAAGTAATATGAAATACTATTAATGTTTTGACCTACCATTTTATTTGTTTAAAGAAATCTTCACAAGTTATCTTAAATAATTTAGAATATTACACAAAATAATATAGACATATCTATAAAACTGTCTAATCTTACTAATATTTAAATGCGAGTTTAATTATTTTGTTTTATTTTCGATTCTGAACATAGTTTTTAAAATTTATTGAAATACTCTAGAATCCAAAACATAATCAATAAAAATGTCTCTTGAAAACCGGATGCGTTTTAACAAAGGTATGGGAGCAGAAAATTTTTTTATATGTATGCCTATATGCGATAATTAAGTTATTAAGAAATATACAAATCAAAAATAAAAGTAAATTATTTTTTAATTTTCATTTAAAAACATTATTTGGTGGTTCTTTCTTGATGCGTTGAAACATTAAATTTTTTTTAACGATTATTAAAATCCTATGTTAGCCCACGATTTCTTCTTATAAAGAAGAATGTTATGAAAATTAAAGAAAACAAGTTCTAGTATATATAAATGTACAAATTAAAAAATATGTATAATCAAAAAGTTAAAACTTAAGGCTTAAAAAAGTTAAAAGTGGCAAAGAGAAAGTTAACTTCACTTTAAATAATTTCCCCTGATCCTTTATAAATGTTCATTGAATAACTTTTCGTGCAGCCCTAGCACACACTATATAACTATTGCCTCGTTGCATTCAACGAGCATGTGAGGAAATTAAGCAATTTTGAAAAATGTTCAAACGCAAAATGATTTACATAATTTCCAAAAAAAGAAAAAATAATAAAATAAAAAAATTAAAAAAAATAAATTGAGAAAAAATACTCCTGTTGCTTTCGTTTTCCATTACGTGACAGCGTTCACGGCACTGGCTAAGTTATTGGCCGCACTGACAAGTCAACACAAAGTCAGCACTGGACTAATTTGTGGCCTAAAGATTAAAATGCAAACGAAGCGGCCGAAACGGCCGACGGAATGTGCAGCAGTCGGCGACTGGGCGACGACAGTTTGAAGTGGACAAAATTTAGAAATAATGGACTATTAATTTATGGCCAGTAGAGAGAGAGGCCGTTTCAGTTGCCATTTCAGTGAGCGTCAGAGGGGGAGGGCGGGTGGAAGACCTTCTGGGTTATCGATAAATGTTAGCCGCATATTTATGGCTTTTTCATTAATTGACTAATTGCAGGGGGGGGCTAACTGGGCCGGCCGTTTGTAAAGCTGCGCCACTTAAAGCCCCAAACTAATGCGGCCAATTAAAGCCAGTCGGTCGCCTAGTTGGCCCTAACTGTGCCCTCCTCTGCCGCCTAATTTCTCTATTAATTTTATTTAACATGAACAAAGGGTCACAGCACAGCTCGCAATTCGTCATGGGCTCCAAAATGTGTAACGAATTTTGAGGTGAAATTCGAACGAGCTCCAAGTTCAATTCGTTCAGAGCCATAACTATGTGGATTTGCGGATGATGTTAACCAAAAAAACCGAAATGAAATGAAATTAATTCATTTTAGCATAATTAAATTAAACATAGACGGTTTAGAGCCTCGCTGGTGCTTTAAGTGGTGCACGGTGTCCGATAACAGGCGATCGCTCAGGTTCATAAATACTGCGATAAGACGATGCGGCACGTTTGATATCGTTTTCCAGTTGGATCTGTGGTACGAATAGTAGCTGCCGTTTCCACAGTTGACAGCTACCATCTTAGAAGTTCAAACCGAAAGTAATAAAACCCCACATAATTAGTGAGCGACAATATAGTAGTTAAAACTATGAATTTTAAGAACTGAACTTTGCGATTTTCCAGGATTGATTGATACTAGACTAAAGCTCATCAGTGTTTACAGCTATTTTAAAAAGTTTTTAAGGTGGTGACAGTTCGGGCTTAAACAAATTTTAGATTAAAATAAGTTTTCTTCTTTTATAATTTGTTATTTTATGTATTCACATTAAGCACAATTAAAGGAATTTTGTATGACTGTTTTAACTGGCTAGGTGGAAATATAAATAATATTTAAGTATTTCTAATATGTTACTTATATTGACTACTGAATTGACCTTTTGATAAGCTTTAGAAAATCCAAAATAATTTTCGTATAATTTTTTTTTGTGTTAGATCTAAATTTTTTAATTTCAGTTTTTAAAAATTAGATTTCAGCAATCTTTTTCTTCGATTAATTTCTTGCGTTAAAATTATTCAAATATGTTTATAAAAATGTATTTAAAAGGGATTGTTAAAGTCAATCTTGGAATGTCGAATGACTTTTCGCCTTTGTCTTCACCTTTTCAGTAACATGGCAACTTACAACTTTTTCGGTAATAAAATAAACAATAATATTGTATTTTTTATGTTTTTCAAGGGTTTTATACTTTACTACTTTAAAGCTTAAAATGTAATTTAAAGTGAATTGCTGGTACCAATATAATTAATAAAATTTATTTTGCAAGGTTTTTATGCAAAGTGACTTAACCTCTAAATTCCGTCAATGTTAACAATCGTCGTTTCCAACGCAAATAAGTTGTAAAACTTTCACAAGACCACCTATAGAGCCAAATTAGTGAAATATTCATTCATGATTCCAGAACCCCAATGAGTTGTAAACATTTGTTTCAACTCGACTTTTCAACACAAGTCGATCTTTGCAGGTGGTCCGCGTCTGCTGATTTGCATGGCCAAAACAACACCAACAACAACAAAAACAACAAAAAAATTCAACGCAAGTGTCAACAAATCTTTACGAGCTAACAAAATGCCTGGTTCAAGCCCGCGCCGACATCTCATCGCCCCCTTTGCCATGGCTTACAGTTGCGGCTGGGTCTAAACGTTGACAAATCGTTTGGTAACTCAATACTTTTGTAATGCAAAAAGAAAAGCCCATTTTTGTCTACGCACAAGAAAACACAACGCAACGCAACGCAACACAAAAAGGCGACAATACACAAAGGCCTCGGCGGAATACAAACGCCAACAAAACTACAAACTACAAGATAAATGCTTACAATTTTATTGCCAAACAAGTTGACGTCTTGTCGCCGGTTGTCGAATGTCGAGTGTTGGGCTTTTTGACCGGTCGTCGCATGTCGCATGCGGCCCGCTGTCATTTGCTTTTGGACCGAAAATCAAAAACTGCATCCCTGTCGGCAAATCGCATTGATTAATGCCAGCGCATTTTTCGCGGTGAGCTCTATTAATTTCGTCCGTTGGCGAAATATCTGAAAAAACTTAATTACCACAAGATTGTCACAGCTGGCGCCGTTGGAGGCCAGTTTGATTGGTCGATCGAGTCGAGTTGAGTCGAGTCTTTCGAAAATCGCGTGACATTTCATAAACTTCAAATGATTTAATAATGTAACCGCCTCGTACACAGTAAAAAATTAAATGGTTTATTATACAAAAGGTCAGATTTTAGTGATGTTTGTTGAGGAGTATTAAGTATTTAGTATTTGAAACTATGCGTATTTTATGTATGTATTTTAAAACAAAAAAAAGGTCTGCAAAATTTTGGGATTTACCTCTAAAAGTTCATAAATAGATTTTACGAACGAAAAAAATTAAAACTGAGCGAAACATAGTATGAATTGATTTGCGGAACAAAAAATGTTAACTCTTTATACGGCGCGGGTATACACGAATATCTATTCAAAATTTTAAGTCTTTAAAATTTTAGCCGCGAAAATAATTTCATTTAAAATTTGTATATGAATTTTGATGTTGTTCTTAAACTAAAACGTTAAAAAAATGTTTATAAATTTGTTAAATTGAATTCAAGCCATAAAGAATTTATTTACTGGGCACGTCAATGCGAGCTGCAGCCAAATCGAACGACAAACGATCGGCTGCTTTATGAAGTGCTATCAATTGGCTATCAAATGGCGGCGATTTTCGGTTCTAGCCGCTCATTTGTAGTGCCATCAAAATGCTAATTGAAATCGCCGCGCCGCCTTTCATCTGGCACCGCGGCTGCACCAGAAAACCAAACAAGCTGCCGATAATTCCACAAGCCGAAGTAATTTAGTAGCCGTGGCCGAAACGGCGGCTGCGGCAACTCTTCAAAGCAATCGCCAACTGTAAACTGTAAACTGTCAAATCTAATAACTGCATTTAACAATGGAAAAGTGCTTAAATTGAATTTTCTGTTTGCCGCCAACTTAACGATGCAAAGCACTCTCGTCCAGCCAGATCAGATTTGCATTTAAATTGCTCGGCTACTGAGGCAGCCGGCGGAGATCTTTAAATTTGACAAAAGATCGATCCACTTTTACCCACTATTCCACCCAATTAATTAAAAGACCGTGGCTGGGTTATTAAAAACCGATTTCCATCATCACACACATGCACACACACACACACACAACACTTATCGTCAGCGTCGACGTGGCTAATGAAGATATCAGCGCAGGTGCTGACAAACAAAAGACTTAGGTGACGAACTTGGTTTGCATTATAATAGAGAACAAGTGGGCGCCTAGATTTAACGATAACAATAATTGCCGACAATTTAGGATGCTACTTATTCTATTATCTTGCAAAGAAGCGAGCGTTAACAAAGAGATCTGTAAAAATTAAACGGATTTAGGGTTATGCTTATTTAAAAGGAATTTATTTGGAAGCAATATTTTATCATAAACTAAATATTTCACTATGTAATTAAAAGAAATAGTAACAAGTAAATTTCCAAGGTGTATTAAGTGGTCTTCTTTTGAATATTTGCACCAATCTATAGAATATTTTTGTATATTAAAGTCAGCTACCCTTTGAAAATTAAAAGTATGTACAATAAATACTTTGATTTTAATATTTTTCTTGGTTGTTGCAAAAAATGTTATATACAAAATACTGAATTAAACTTGCATCAATCTATGTATATACCTCTTGTTAATATTTTCATCTTTTGATAGTTGCATATTAATACGCATTGAACACAGTCTGCTATCTGTATATTTAATAACGATCACTGAAAAAAATGTGACTAAAACGACGAACTTGATTTGCATTATTCTGAGAAAAAGGGTGGACGCATAAATTTAATGATAAAAGCAATTACCGCACTCAATAGAGTGTTAAATAGAGTCAAATAAAGAGCACAGACTGAATAAAAAAATAATTTTTATATATATATATATATTTAATTATAGGAAAAATTAATATAAATATATATGAATTAAAGGTCTGACAGAATTAATATTAGATTTTTAGTCGCAAGCAACAAGTTCCTAGTTGAAATGTTTGGATCACAGTTAATATACACTTAAAGATCAGTATCTCTGTGTAGACCAACATGGAATGCACATTAAATCTTAACACCGTTCAATGATCTTTTAGCTTTGCAAATCTTGCGGCTTACTAAAACCTCATTCCCCTTTAACTGTGTGACTTGGGTGACGAACTTGGTCAAATAGGCAATGAAAATGTGTTCAGTTAAGCTCTGGTAACTTGAGTACCATCAAACCAAACGCATCTTTAACTGCCAGCGCCACTCGCCGAGACCAACTGAAAAAAAGTGCAACATTTTATAGCTTAAAGGCACGTGCAGGCAATTTTCATTCATACATTATTCATTCATAATGTGCTTTGGGTTTGGAGGAACTGCAACAGCAACAGCAACAACAACAACGACAACTCGCATGGCACATGAGAGACAGCCATATCCATTCACATGTGGACTGCCTGCCTGCCTGCATCTTTAGCTTTGGGTTAAGCTCTAGCTCTGGTAAAAAAAAAAATAGAAAAGCAAAACGAAAAAAAATAATTGCCAATTTCAAGTCAATTGCCTATTTACCCTGCTTATAGTTAATAGAGAAATCGCTGGGGCAATCATAAGAGGCTCTCTATGGCACTGTGTAAACTATGGAAATATGAAATATCCCAGCCTAAGCGCTGGGAATTCATTTGCATAGGCCCCGGCAATTGAGTTAATGGTGAAATTTTTCTCTAAATGGGCCCTTGGCTCTGGTTTTACTTCTTCTTCTGCCTCGAATGACAACTGGCAATTACATGACACCAAAATATGCAACTTGTTGACAAGCATTAAGATTCAGACTTGAGGTGGTAACTCAATTTATTTATTTAAATTTTCGCAAAAAATAAAAACTCAACAAGATCGTTAAACTAGGAAAAGCCCGGCTGTGAGATGTTCTATATTCTATAATAATAAGAGTTGTGAAAATTAAGAAGTTAACAACCCAATTACTAAAGCAAAAGTAGAAGTATTAAAAATATAAAATTATCCTATTAGGAAGAACAAATGTATTCAAGATATTTATAAGCTTTATATGTATATATATATATACGATATTGATATTTGAACGATATAGAGTTTCTACTGATTTTACAGACTAAAGTAGCAAAAATAAAAAACTATTCATAAATGATTTCTATATTAAAAATAACAAGAATTAAGAATTCATGAATTCAAATAAAATTTGTTATTAGTCTGGCATAAAAATATTAAATTACAACAATTTCTTTTTGTTGATTGTTTTGATTCGGTGTTGTTAAGATCTTAAAAATTTGTATGAGTATTAGACATATCAAGGTATGACAAATTACGATTATTAATAGTTCAATTCAAAAAACAAAAAAAAATTAAAGATATTGGATTTATTATGATTTTAGGCTGGACGGACAAGTGTCCAGATTTCAATAAAATCACAGAGAATTTGAAAACATAATAAAAAATTAGTTTGGATTGTTGCGCTCTTAAATACAATACAAATCATTTCAAGTACTGAATAAAATGAATATTCCCCTTCAGCCTGCAAAAACAGTGTATAAATGTCGAAAAACTCACAGGAAGTGCGCAACTTGACGTTAGTCTCCGCAGTCACATAACTGAGACATTTACAAAGCGACAGAACTCAAAGGTAACGTCTGGCCTGGCCTGGCTACAAGTCCATGATTTATTTGACATAGTTTTCTTGGTCTTGGGGCGTTGCATTAATTGAAATTGCAAATGTGGTCTGAACAAAAAATAAATAAATTGATAGAAGTTTTATGCAGCTTATTTATATTTTTCTTTCATTTTTTTTTTTTTGGGTGGAAATTTTTTTTCGCTGGCCCATAAAACAAATTTATGGCCAAGAAAAGGGCTAGGCGCTATATACGTACGTGCACACGTCAAAAAGGGGGGCGAGTCGCAGCGACGTTTATTAATTGAGGAATTATAAAGATTTCAAGCGGTGGCATATGCACAATGCCTAAAAGATCTCAAAGATCAAACAGATATACGGTAATCGGGAGTAACCAAATACGTTCAACTTGTGTGGCTGCCATCAAAAGCCAATAAAACAATATAAAACTGATGTCAGACAATAAAGAAAATGCTCAATAAATATATGGCTGAAATATACGTATATAAAAAATAAAAAAAAAAAACGAAACTTGCTGGCAAGAAGAAAATTTGCATAAAATCAATGAAACTTTGTACGATAAAATGTGCATGTAGATCTTTTTATGGAGCGCGTTATCATAAATCACAAGCGAATGCCAAATAAAAGTCTAGCCGTGCATCTATCAGATACTTAAGGCACATATGTATATGTATAGATACATCTGCTTGTTTGAGATGCTGACGATATTTGATGATGATGAAAACAAAACCGAACACAAGCACACAAACACACTAAAAGCTGCTGGCCAATTGAAATGTTTGAAATTTATGACTAGTATAAGGTATGTATTTATACATTTTTTAGATAAATTATCGGGTAAGAGGCCACCGGCATAGGGGCCATAACGAGTGAGAGTTGTGAGTGAGGCCCCAAGTCAACGGGCAACGCCTTTTGCGTCCATTCAACACCAATATTAAATGCAATTCAATTAAAAAATAAACAGTTTGTTAACAAGGCCGTGACTGCCAAACTAAATATAGCCCTGGCAGGCAAGGAGTTAAGCGTCGTCTAGGACAACACAACAACAACAATCAGCAACCCAACCGCAACAACAACAACAACACTAACTTACAGCAATGCTAATGAATGGAACGCGCTTTGTTAAATGTCTGCCAAATGAATGAATAAGTGAGTAAATGAATGACTGACAGCCAAATGGCAGCAACGAAAGCCACAGCTGAAGCCGCAACCAGGAGCCGATTTTAATGAGTAGTCTCCCCGCACCTCGCCCCGCCCCCCATCCTCCCGGTCCAGCCGACAAGTCCAGCTGCGTTGTCTGCTGGCAACTTTTGCATAGGCTTTACAATATACCCCGTAAATGAAAGGTAAATGAGGGGTAGGAGACGCTTCGTTTGTGTGAGTGCGTCAAACACAAAAAATATAATTAAAAAACTCTAAATACGAGATTTTAGGCATGGCTACAAATTAAAAAAAAAAAAAAAAAAAAACACATAAAATAAATAGAAAAAGAAACATTAGTTTCCATATATGTAAAGCAACAGGGTATTTTACCTTCGCTTACTTGGTTAGCATTATCATTACTGCCCCAGCTTGCTGCATTTCTGCTGCCTGCTCGTTTGGTAGCCTAAACATCTCTCATTAATTCATTAAATGGTGTTAAAAACGGAAATACGCTTGTTCAAAGATTTTACATAGTCAATCGGACTAGCCCAGCCACACTCCGAAGTCGGTTGGGAAATGTGGTTTGGTAAAATAAATGCGATTCAAGATTTGTAGAAGCTCGCTAATGTTAACCTTTGAAACGGGTTAGGCAATAAAGATGTAATTTTCATACAATAAATATACTTATATTTTTGTTTGGAAGAAGGAGTAAATATGATTTCATAAATCTAGTTTGGATGATTTCATTATAATCATAATCATGAGATTATTATCCTTACAGTAAACCTTACTACATTTATAACGCATAGAAAAAGACATCTTAAGAACTATACGTATATATACTTACCTATATATTTTATATTTAAACAAAAAACAACGAACTTAAATGCAAAGTAAGTTGACAATTAAAATCAAGTAAACAAATCGTATTAATATTTCATATACGAAAAATTTGAGAAACTAAAATAGGCCGATCAACGATTAAAAAATATATCTCATATCTGAAATACTAGATTTTAAGCACACTGAATCTAATTGTTCTTCTCGGCGTTCTATTTATTTTGACGGAACGCATAAAAACTGTCATATTATTGATATATTAAATTAGATTCTCAATAGATCATTCCATCATATATTTAGGGCATATTGGAAAAATCAGGCATTTATCAATTGGCTATATATTAAAGCCTGTTCCCCCATAAATCAACATAAGTGCGGAATACTTATTATTTTATGAGGTATTGTTTGTTAACAAAATCAAACTGAGTTTTCTTAGATAACATTTTTAATTGTTTTGAGACTATTTTATTTTATTTGTACCTTAAGAAACTTAATACCTTACCTTCCATACACTATGTACTACTACTATATTTTAAATATTTTAATGCTACACACCTTATTTATTTCAATACATATTCTATTTATTTTGAGAAATATTCTATGTTGTCAAACTATGTACATAATTTCTTTTAGTCATACTAAAAGAACAGAATATCTATTAATCATATATAATGTCAAATGGTTGCTGTTTCTGTTTTTGCACCTATTGTTGTTATTGTTCTAGCAGCTTTGTCTGAATGAGCAATTACAGTTAATGCCACAGTACAAATGGCAAATCGATGTGTGTGTGCGTGGGTGTGGGTGTTGGCTAAGTATAATTAATTTGCTTGAGTGCGCAAAGAGCGTACGTTTCGCTCAGTGTATCGAGGGGGGAACACTTGAACTAATTTACAAGTTTCCTTATTTAAGCATTTTGTGAATGAAGTCGACTCAAGTATAGAGAGGGATTTCAAACAATAGAAGCTTGAGTACGTGTGTGTGTGTGTGCAAGTATTTATGAATATGATTAAATTCCAATTGGTGTGTGAGAAAATCGTCGCTTCTGGTGGGCGTCGGCAGCTGGCTCAGCTGTCTCTGTCTGCGTCTCTGCAGCGGCAGACAAGGACGGCAACGGAATTCATTCACAAAAGCCCCGTCAAGAGTCTAATGCTGGGCATGATCCACACCCACATGCATACACACACACATACATACATACATACATACATACATATATACATATATATGGCAGCCATGGCGTTGTTTAAAGTAGAGCGCAGCTTTTGCACGCTCTCTCTCTCTCTCTCTCTCTTTCACTTGCTCGCTCTCCCTCTTATTTTACCTATTTTTCTTCGCGCACAGCTGCAACATTTTGCAATTCAATTTGCAGTTAATCTTGGCCCAGCTGCAGCAGCAGCAGCGGCAGCAGCGGCAGCGACAGCCGCGCAGCTTATTTATCAATGAAGCCACCCACACGAGCAGCGCAGTCGCCGCTGACGCCAGCCGCGACGCGACGCGTCTGCTTTTTCGTGTAGGTGAACGGCGCTTTTGGCGTTGGTGGGCGCAGCCGTATGCGAAAAAAGCTTCGGCTACAACTTTCAACAGCTTCGAAAGCTTTCGGTGGGTATTATTTTTAGCTGCATTGAGCTTTGAGCGCGCAAAGCTTGCAGGATTTGGGCGAACTTTAGCAATTAATGCAACAAGTGCTGCGCAAAGGGTAGGCGGCAATCTTAACTGCAGCAGCGCAGCGACAGCGGCCGTGCGTTGGGCGCAGGGCTGAGATCAGCGACTATTTCTGGGTACAGTTGTGCTGCGCGTGTGTGTGTGTGTATGTGCGTGTGTGTGGGCTGGGACGCCATGACAAAAAGCCTACTTAGAAGTAGACAAAAAACCCACACACACACACACACACACACACAGACTTGGCACGAGCTGGACTTGAAACTAAGGTGTTAACCCTTGTATGTGTGTGTGTGTGTGTATCTAGCTAGAAGCTCAGTCTTTTTAGACTTGCGCTTGAAGCAGAGAAAAGCACTTGAATTATATATAAAAAACACATTGCGGGGGTTGCTGTAGCTTGTTTGCCAGACAGAGACAGCTAGCTGCTTGCAGGCTGTGTGTGTGTGAGAGTGTGTGTGTGTGTATGTACAGTTGCCCACACAGTCAACACTTGGGCGACAGACGACTGTCTAAGTAAGGCGATGATCGGCCCACGATGCTCCGCCAGCGTCGCCGCCGCAGCCGCTGCCGCCGCCGCCTGGGCAAACGCAACAGCGGCTCGAAACAGTTTTTCAGCCTCAGTTGAAACGCAAAAACGCAACCGGAAGGAAATTATCGGCTAAATAGTTAAAAATCTAGAAAAGTCGCTCGCCCGATTTACGCGCCAGCCGCATGAGATCGTTAAGCAAGCCCATCCAAATAGCGTGTTTCAAATCAAAATTGCATAATCTCTCAGCCGATATAGCAGGCAGCAGGCAGCAGCCGCATCTTTAGCTCCTTATCGCTATCTCGCGCTTGCCTCGTCGCGTAATCGCAGTAGCTGGCGCGCATCCTTTGACTAGCTGAACGCCTTATCGCCTGCTGGCCATCTCTGGTAGCAGCCGACTACGTGGTGGAGTCCAGCACCGAGTTGGAGTCGCGCGCGTGCGTCGCCGTTTGGCCCGCCTCGTAATTAATTACAAACGCAGTCGCAGATCGCTGGCAAGTTCTTTCCTTAACTCGCTCTCGCTCTCTCTCGCTCTCTCGCTCTCGCTCTCGCGCTCTCCCTCTCACTCGCTCTCGCCGCTGAAAACTTCTTATTTACGCGCTATATCTTGATTCCGGCCTGCCTCTGGCCCGGCTCTGTTGCGGCTCGCGTGCATCGACGACATCTGATTGCCTTTTTATGGCGGGTAAGTAGCTTGGCCCAGCACTATTCAAGGAGTCTATTGCCTGGGCTTAGCTGACATCTAAACAAGTCTATTAATGGGCAGTCGTCGGCCGGGCCCGAGTGCAAGTTGCCAGTTTTCTCTGTGAATGTTTGTGGCAATTTCATTTGGCGGATTATTTATGATTTATGCCGCATTTTAATGGTAATTTTTTATTTAATGATCTCGCATAAGGTCGGACATCAACGTGAAAAAACATTTAAAATATTTGTGGCAATGTGAAATGGAGCGAGAACATAAATTTGATGGTTGGTATTTTGATCGCTGATCAGTGTTACGTGCTGCCTGATTGCACTATTCAAATGCATCAGGTATCTTAGATCAGTAATCCAATAGGAATTCTCTTTGAGACGAACCCAATATACCATACAGCAGTGTTGGACAACGTCATGCGAAATGAAAGGAGATCCAAAGTCACAATTGTGCTTTAATACCTTTGTGTTTATATAATAATAATAAGAGTACAAGAAAGAAGAATAGACAAAACTAAGAGAGTAATATGTATATGTCATTAAGCTGATGTAAACAGAGTTCTTGACTAACAGATACCCAGTTCTTCGGTCGAAAGTTTTCTAACACATTCAGATTGTTTTTCATACACATACCACCCGCTCAGTAGGGATCAATAACTTTTACACTTTCTCTCTCTATCTCTCTTTTTCACTCACTCTCTCTCTCTCACGCACACTCATACACTCTTTTTCTTTATCCTTCAATTTTTGTCTCTCTCTTTCTTCTTGCTGCCTTTTTTCTCTGTATCTTTCCTAATTTTTTCTCTCTTGCTTTTTCTTCTCTCTCTCTCTCTCTATCTCTCTACTTCCCACTATTTGTCTCTCTCTCTCTCTCTCTATCTCTCTCCCTTTTTCTCTTACTAAATGTTAGATGATAATAAGTAGATAAGATAGATAAGTAGATATATAAAAGCTTTAACAGATTACACAGTTCCTCACATTAAATATGCAAATTACTGCAAATAATATCAAAAACTCCTTACAAGTATGCTTACTTAAGGTGATGAAAATCGCATAGAAAGGCATTCCAATGCTTAATGCATTCTCCTGCGACATGCATTGACGCAATATGCTTAAAGATGATTAATAAAATAAAAGACGTAGAACAGACGTAGTAGCAGCCAATTATAAAATTCTGCTCATTAACTATAATGGTGGGCTAACTAAGATTTGTGGAAGAAAACGACACCGTTAACGGTGTAACAAATCAATTAGCCTGGGCAATTATGGGCTGCAGTACGCCCACAAAACTACACGTGTGTGTCAGTCCGAACGCACACACAAACACAAACATAGAAGCAGTGGCAAATGTCAAAAGTTGAACAGTGCGCGTGTGTGGCACATTATGCCAAAGGTCAAAACTGCAACACCAAATAGCCGGAAAAAGCTGAACAGTGTAGCTAATTAGATAAGATTCTCTCTTCGGCCCACAATTGAGGCCAGATTCAACGAAGTCAGTGCAGAAATCGCAGCAGCAGCTAATTGACATTTAAATATAGCAGCCAATGCGAATACACTTACAAATTAATCGGACAAATATCAAAGTTCAAATGGTCAGCTAAAAGCACTCTCTTCGACTTCGTTTTCCTTGTAACTCTCATTCAACCACGGCATTTCTTTGAATGGGATGAGTGGAGTACGGCGGATTTCATGACGTCACGTGAGCTTTTTTCATTGTTGGCTGCATTTCATTCATTCACTCATTCATTCATTCAGACATTCATGCGAGTAATGGCATTTGCCGCCATTTTGTTCCGCAGCAACAGTTGCCCGTCCCTTCAACTGCCACCCAGCAGCTGTCATAGCAACACATAGGCACACACACACACACACACAGACAAACACGCACGTACACCCACACACGTGCCAGGCAAGCAGCTAACCGCAAAGGGCAAAGTGCCACCAACATCCACAAATACAGAAGTATGTATGTATCTACTTAGGAGCCCGGAAATGCTACGGCCGCCGCCTCAGGCTCAGCTCCTTGATGCCGCCAATGTGGAAAGTTCGGCAGTTCTTTACTCTGCTTGCTTTGTTTTTTTATGCTCATTAAATGGGTAACAAATGGTGTTATATGATCTGTGTTATATATTCTGAAAGCAGCAGAGAGCACTGAAACAATATATGGATGTATTTTATTTTACTTTATATACAGAGTCTAGTAAATCTAAGCGATTTTTTACATTAATTGTCAACTTTTATTATATAATAATTGTAGAAACATAACTTTTAATGCTCATAAAAGTTTATTTAATTTTTTAAAGCTTTATTTAATATTTTTGGAAATCAAAACAAAACACCTTGCTTAAGGTTGAATAAAACTGTCAAAGATGCCCATCAATTTACAGGGTAACTTAAAACCGTAAAACGAATAAAAACTAGCCGATAATGGCAATCAAATATAATATTGCACTTGATTGATTTATCAAGTCTGGTATTCTACTAAAAATATTCTTTATTCTTTGCAACTGTCATTCATTTTTGTATGAAATACTTGAAATATATTACATAATTATATACAATGTATGAGAATTAAACATTGATTGCTTAAAAGCACATTACACCCTTACTGGAAAAATGTAGAAAAATGTTCCTTGCCATTTTTATTTGTAACTTAAATTAATTTAACTGTATAAATAGCAAATTTATTAAGAAAGCTAAATTAAAATTTACAGTTGAAAAGCAAACGCTAAAACTCTGGAATATACCAACATCAATAATAATATTTATAACTATTTTAATTTTACAAATAATAATATTAATCGAATTAATGCAAACAAATAATTGTGGCGTAAATTGTGCACAGGGTAGCGCCTAGTCAAGCACTCTCGACTTAACGACCTTAACTTGTTTTGGGTGCTTCAGGCCATCGGTAACGTTTCTATGTCAACGTCTATCGATTGTAGTTACGGATGGACTCAATACCGTAAGTAGGCAAATAGAGTACGGTAGATCATATTGCGCGTTCGATTCGATTTCAGGTCCGAATCCAATTTCTGCTAGTATGAGCAAAAGTCCGTGTACGTCGTTTTTTTATATAAATTGATGACAAAAGCAGACGCCACTTGCTTTTAATCCAATTGTAGATGATTTTCTTCAGGAATTATTTTATTAAATTGCTTAAGCAAATTAAAAATAAAATAATTTTCGATACACAATTGTGGATTCCTAAATGCAATAATGCAAGTGCAGTTCTTAAAAGCTAAGCCAAGATCGACTTAAAAAAGTTGACATTGATATAGATTTCGTTACAGAGCCACTTAAATAGGATTTGCCGTAACATTTAAATATTTAAAAATTAATGAGTTCTCCTTACAGCTGGCTTAAAGAAACAGTTTACAGGGTAACTACTTAATAACCTTACTATTAGAGTGCCAATGCCTAGGGACACTGCTCCATTTTCCTTTGGCACTGTGGGCGTTTAATCGCATCTATTAGCAACATAGACAAGCATTTTCCTAGACCGCCCCCGTTCTCGGGCGCATTTCGAGTAAAATTCTTTTGAAACAAAAACAAAATATTTAGCCGCACCCACACACGCACAAACAGTTAGTTAGTCAGCCCCACCGGCCGACAACTCCTCAAGAGTTGGCAGCGAAATGCCAACTTGCATGAATCAACAAGTTGAAATGCCAGCACAAAATTTACTTTTGCTGTTATCCTTAATGTTGGCGCAATGTTTTGGTTGATTCGTCTGTTGCTTCTCGTTTCACCTCGCTATCTCTCTCCCTCTTGGCAGTTGCCATACTGCCTCCCGTTCTGTCCTTTCATGCGATTATTACGACAGGATGTTTCTGTTGTTGTTATTGTTACTTATGAGGCGCAGTCGCTGCTTTTGTTTGGGTGCCTAATATCTCATTCTCGTCGCGTTTTGATTGATGCTCAACTTTGACCTTTAAATGTCAAATAGGATGTGGGTCCTTTTTGTTTTTTTTTTTTAGACTTTTTGCCGTTTTTTGGCATTGCCTGCAACTCTAATTGCTCGCAAATCTTGTTGTTGTTGCCGTTGCTATAGTCGTTGTTGTTGATGTTATTGCTGCTCTTGTTTTAGTTGTGGGTGTTAACATTTAGCATATTCCTGTCTTTGAAATTCACATTTAAAGCGTTTGCACCTCACGGCATTTGGCAGCCCAAAGGGGCAGCCACTAAATGTCAAAATATTTGTCAAAATGCATAAAGTCAAAAGCTTTTGTTTACCAAAGCAATTTTTATGTTATTTGAGACAATTAGCCCAATAATTTGCGTGTGGGTCGAAACAGAGTTTGCCAAGTAACTGACAAATATTTACAAATTTATAATTTTCGATAAAAATAGCTTTAAAAATAATAAATCAAATAAATAAATAATTACATTTAACAGCTAACTGTTATCAGTGACAATATTAGAGTCTATAGCTAACTAGGAAGGCATTAATATTATTATATAAATTATAATTCGTATTTAATAGATCGAAATAAGTAAAGCGAGTTTTTAGGCCCTTCTACTCATAGATAACGAATATAAAAAAAGACTCAAAAAATGTTATATACTATAATACCAGATACACAATAGAACCTTTTTGCAAATGAAAATATTGAGTCTGCCGACCTGTTACCAATTTGCGTATGCTTAACATCAATCATTACTCATACGCACGATGAGCCAAAAACAAAAAACAAAAAATGTTGCACACACGTCATTCGGTGGCTTAATTGCCAATTATCAATAGTTGTTGCAAGTAGCTGGAAAAGTGAAAGCAATTGCTTATAGATAAGAGTAGATAAACAGCATATATATATATATATATATATATAGAGCGTAATGTATATATTTGTGGATATTTGCCATATGCGTTGCCAAAATATTACGTAGCTAAAGGAATCGCATTGGGCGAGAGCGCAGCACTTGCTCGCTTAATTAGCTTAGTCGAATGCGTTGACAATTTGTTGGGCCACTTCGCATGCTCACCCACACTCTTCTGTGTCCCATTTCACACTCTTACTTTTCGCCCTCTTTATCGGACTCTCTCTCTTTTTTTCTCTCTCCCTCTCGCTCTGTCTATCGCACTTACTCTCTCGGGAACCCACACGCTTGCTGCTCAGACAGGAGCCGCCGCCGCTGCCGATGGGCGCCTATTCCAACAACAAATCGGAAATGCCGGTTTTCCACTCTCATCTCAAAATCTCTCCCACCCACATAGAGCAGCCGAGAGGTGCTCCAACTGCTGCTGAGCATTCAAGAAAAATAAAACGTTATATGTAATAAGATGACGAAACAAAAACAACAATTACATTGATACAATTTTTCTCTTATTATCATTGCCGTTGTTGTTGTTGTTGTTGTTGTTGTTGTTGTTTGTGTTGTTTGTGTTGCTCTTGCAGATGACGAGGCGCAAACACTTTTCGGGCATTTCGTTTCGTTTCCGATGTTGACGCCGACGCAGCCGATTTGCCGCTTCTGCCGTTGTTGTTGTTATTGCTGCCGCCGCTGCTGATACGATTTTTCACCGTTGCCGAGTTTTCCATTTTCATTTTCAATTTTCACTGCTCGCGCGCCAGTAGCGCATTGACGGCTCAGCAGCTCGTCTCGGCTGCTTTCGATTTCACTTTGCCACCCGCGACGCCGTCAATCATTCAAAAGAAAAACACTTTTTGCCAACAACATAAAAATTGCATATCGAAAGCGAAAAACCATATTTTTTACAAAATTCTCTTTGTGCCAAAAACTCTATATGTGCGAATATTGAATATGAAAAATTAAACAGGAAAATAAAAAGAAAAATTTTACCGTCGGCATTTCTACAAATTGCGCGACAGTTTTTGAAAAACATATTTATTGAGAACGATTTATCTTAATTTTTGTATTTTACAAATTTTTGATGTTAAATTTTATAGTGAATTCAAATATATATACACATAAAATATATAAACAGAAAAAAGTATTTAGAAAAACTTATGATTAAAGTCCAACAAATTTTAGATGTGTTTTGTGTGCAGCCAAATAATAATATAAATTAAAAAATGAATAGTGTTGAAGATCCAACATGAAAAATTTGAAAGAAAAGGTAATTTTAATGTGTCATAAAATAATTAAAGAAATTGAGCAACAGATTTCTAAATAAAAATTAAATAATGAGATTAAAAAAATACAAAGATAAGTAGAAAATAAACTGAGAAAAAGCTTATAAGTTAGCCTCTAGCACAAATCCACTCACATTTTAATAACATTTCTCTCTTTTATCTTTCAGATCTCAACAATAATTAATGAATTAACAAAATATCAAAAAGTAAATATACTTAAAGACTGATTTGAAGACATAAAAATTCAATCAAGTGCAAATGGTGAAAAAACAAATTCAACAGTTATAGTGAAAAATCCAATAAAAAAACAAGCTCAACATAATACAAAAAAAGTTTATAAAATTAAGTGTGCAAATCTTCGAACACAAAATGTGTCGATTTTTTAGCTAGAATCCAGTGTCCCCCTAATAACAAACAAATGGAGTCAACTCTGTTGATGCATTTTCGTTTTTGTTTTTCGTTCGGTTTCGTTTTATTTTCAATATTTTCGGTTTCGTTTTCGTTTTTATCCGCCAACATCGCGTCCAGATCCAAAAATGTTGCTGACAATGAGGCGGCAGAATGAAGTCATAAGCAGCCAGCAACATTCGACATCCGTGACGACCACGAGCACAGCCACGCCCTCGCCGCCAGCAGCAGCAGCAGCGCCCACCGGAGCACAGCCAGCACCGGGCCTAAGCCTATTGCCCACGACGCCCAGCACGCCACAGGATTCACTGAATACGCCAACAACGCCGTTGAGCCGCAATCCTTTGCAATTTGCCGCACCACCAGCACCACCGCCGATTACTGTGGCCGGCTATTACAATAGCAACAACGTTGTTGGTGCCACTGCAGCAGCCGCTGGCTATCTGCATCATCCGCCAATTGCCGGCAAGGATTCGGCGGCCCATTCGGTAGAGCTCGACGAGTACGTGGACATTTTGCAAGTGCAACAGTTGCTGTTGGACTCATCGGCAGCTGCCGCAGCGGCCGCAAATCAAAGCCTCACTAATCCCAGCCAGGAGCAGCAACAGCTCCACCAGCAACAACTGCAACAGCAACAACAGCTGCAACAACAACAACAGCAACAACAACTGCAGCTGCAGCCACTGGCCAAGCCGCGACCGCGCATCAATCTGCAGAAGGCATCGGAGTACGCCGCTCAATTAGCGCAGGGTAAGTGCAGCCACTCGGTGGTTAGGTTAGTGGTGCAGACTTCTCGTTGCTAGTCTGACCGCTGTCCTTTCTATTCCGCCCACAGCCGAGACATCCTCGCCCGGCTCGCGTCGCGTTCTCCTCGACTATCCGAGTCCCTATCTGTACGGCAACCATTATCATCACACGCCGCCAAGCGAGGACCTCGTGGCCCTTTGGTTTGGCAGCAATGGAACAGGTGAGTCACTCCACTCCCCACACAAAGCGGACTCCTCTCGAACGCAACGTTTAATTAATAATTACCTCCAGTCGAGTGTGAATAGTTGTCATAGGCGAGTGGCGCGGACGCATTCATAATTGTATCTGCCAGATACGCGCGCTGCCAACATGAAAATGCAATAAGACGATCCGTCTGGTAGCAAGCTGTCGTGCCGAAGTCTGAATACACTCTAGCAGTGGTAGCAATATATTGATAATGTAAATATCTTTAATAGAGTATACAGGGACATAATAAGTTATCTAGGAGATTCCGTCTAAAAAAAAAACTAAAACTTAACCAAAATAAAAGCGAGGTTTTTTCGATTTCTTTGAAATCAACTTTAGTCAGATATATAGATATAGATTCTAAATTCCAATAAAATAAAAATAAATTATAAATCATATAAATTAATTAAATGTCTACTTCCAAATATCATATTACTTGGTATGAAATACGCTAAAAAAATTTAAGTTCTAGAAAATATATTGAATTTGAATTTGAAATTAAATCTTAGACCTTTATCACAAATTATAAAAAAAAACTAAATTTCTTTTTAAGTTAGTTTAAGGAAAAATTGCCCAGAAACATTTTGATAATTATTTATTGCCTTTGAAATGTTAAGGGTTGATTTATTTACTTTCCTTTCGTTTCCCTTCCTTTCTTCAAGCCAATTACAGTACTATAAGCATTTTGCATACTTCTCACAATGAACGCCAATTCTCTTATAATTCTTCGATTCAATTCACAGTATCAATTCTCTACCTCCAACTGATCAAACTCAATGTATCCAAGTGTATGCATGAACATACTTTGTTGCCTCTCGATGTTGCATTTTGTGGCGCCCCGTACGGTTTAGCCGACGCATTGCATAATTCTCTGGCGACAGGCGATGTCGCTGTGGCAGGCCGGTCTCCATGTTCCGTGTCGCATGTCCCGTGTCCCGTGTCCATGGTGCAGTTACTCAAAACTATCTCAACGGCTATAAATTGCCAAAATTAATCTATGAATGAGCTGACAGGCAGAGTTGTGCGAATATTACCCTTCTCCCCCTCTCTCTCCCTCTCTCGATCAGTCTCTCTCAGTCTGTAATAGCTCAATAAATATACATTTTTGCGCACTTTAATGCCATTCGCTTGTAATTTTTTGACGGCGCCTTCAATGGATCGCCTCCGGCGCCGTCGGCGCGTTAAACGCGTTCGCTTCTCCTAGAGTCGGACGACGCTTTTGAAACGCTGCCAAAAACTTGAAATTGAATTCGCAAATGATGCAGCGCATCGGCCCCCAATGCCCTTTCGCTTTTTTTTTTTTTCTGTTCGCCGTGGCAATGGGCAACAGGTGTTGGCCCAGGTCTGGTCGCGGTCCGATCCCCGATCTGGCTGCACTTGCAATGCAAGCGACGATGTCGTTGTCGTCACACGTTCCATCGATTTCACGTCTGCCGGTCGCCTTTGCTGTTTGCCAAAATTAAATCAGCGCCAAGACCACCCAAAGTGTGTCAATGTTGGCATCGACATTGCGCTTTTTATCGCGGAAAGATCGAACCGGAACGTGCATACAATATGATCTCTATATAGAACTGTTCGCCGTTTTATAGCACATCTGTAGTGCACACAAGTCTAAATATTTACGATGCAGCGTGATTTATTTTGATAGTTTTTAAGTCGTATAAAATCATGTTTTCTCGAAATTCTAGTTTATGAACCTGATTATATATTATTGAAAATAAATTAAGCAAATTAAAGCTTGGTATTATCCAATTTTAGGCCAAAAAGCATTTAAGACATAGGAAAAAATATTAATTAATTAATAAATATTTACAAACCAGTGACAATAAAAGGAGTCTATAAAAGTGAATGTATTCAAATATTTGTAATGTACAGGATACGTATTCAAACTTATAAAATATAGAAACATCCGTTGGACTATCTGTATGCTATAAATAAAGGTAACTTTTAAAGTTAGAGCGTAAAATGTGTATTACTTCGATTTCTTAAGTATTAAATATTTTATAATATTACAGATAATTTCATTTTCAAAAAGATGTTATGTCCACGTTTTCAGAGTATTTCTTGCTATGTATTTGTTTGATTTGAAGAATCCAGAATTGTGTTGCAGGTATATTTTCCAAAAAATTCACATATTTCTTATAATTTGCATGTGTTGGAAAACGCCGGCAACTGTGATGATTTTTTTTTTTTTGAGTACATATAAATTTTGATGGGTCAATTTTAATTGCATTACATTTTCGTGTATTTGTATTCTTTTATATAGAGAATCAAAATCCAACGGGTTTTCATGCACAAACTATTTAAAGGGGTCTAAATCGTATTAGAAACTGGAGAAAAAATTTAAATTTCCTTAATTTCCTTCCAAATATTTGAAATATATTTATATTAATTTAAAATTCACATTTGAAATAAATAGACAGTTATTTTATCAGATAAAAAAACGTATTGAAAACTTAAAAATTCACATGTTTGTTTATCTATAAAGGATAATTATATTTCCTAATAATTCATACATATTAATTTATTTATCAAACCATATTTGTATTTATATAGTTACTCCGGAATAGCCTTCTACACTTTATTTAGCTTTATTATGATTTGGATTTTTTTATTAAATGTACACAAAGTTCAAAGTAAAATTCTGATTTATGCAATTATATTTTTAAAACTAAACGTATGGAATATTTTGCTTGAAATAATTTGCTTATTTTACTAAGGTCGCCAAGAATTATGTCTCCGTTCAGAAATTTCATAACAAGATTATTTAATTTGCGCATTTCGCAATTGTTTGCTACTGATTCTGATTCGGATTATGGTTTCAATAATATTTCCCCCTTATGAAGCACAAGCGACGAGCAGACAAGTTGCTGTTGAGTACTCGTATTTCCAAGATGCACACAAATTGCCTTAATTAATTAATATCATAAATACGCGACGGCGCTTAATTGCCGAATGGGGCAGCAAAAACGGCGCCGAGGCAGGGCAAAAAAAAAAAAATCTCTCTTTCTCATGGCAAAGCTAATTAGCCAGGAAATGACCCCGGCTGACCGATCAGCAACAGCAATTGCAGCCACAGTAGTCACACAGCTGAGTGACCCTAATCGACAGGAAGCTGACTCAATCTGAGCGACAGACAGGCCACGGCCACAGTGGTTGCTGCCACATTCTGTTGCACTTCACTTGCAATCAATATTCATAAATCTCTCGCGCTCTTTGGCTATGCCAAAAGGTTTACCAATTAATAACGTGACCCGTTTTATATACACACAATATATAAATCTATACGTGTGTGCATAAAAATCAAGCTGGGTGATCGTTTCCAATGAAAATCACACACAAAGCCTTTCAGCGTTTGTCAACGACGTTGACACCGCAGCAACAGCAACTGGCAACAACTGGCAGCAACACGAAGCAACAGCTAAGAAAACTGCAAGAAAACGCGCATGCTTTAATCAAATGTGGACGACTAAGAGATGCCCTATAAAACTCAGTTTTATAATTGTGAAGTTAGCGAAGAAAATTATGAAAACTTTAATTTATGTATCTAGTATTCAAACTGATCCTATATCGATTTTAACAATTTGTCACGCCCCCAGTGGACGTAGCCAAAAAATATTAACACCCAAACTGACGCAGGTATACACTAGAATATATTCAAATTTTCAAGTTTCTACGATGAGAACTTGTTAAAAAACTTTGAGCAAACATAAATAGTATAAATTAAAAAAAAATTAAAATTAAAATAAATAAATAAAAAATGTTATTAAAATTCGACAACAAATCAAATTAAACAACTATCAAAATATTACAATTTGAGCATACCCAGCACAGGCATTTAATGGCCACAGGGTATAATTAAGGCGACAATCGACGCTGGGACAACCTTTGCGCCTTTGTGCAACGGAAATCGCTGACATGGACCACACCAAGCTGCAAGCTGCGAGCCAGCTCCCGACTCCCCAAGCCAGCGAGGCTTGCCTAATGTTTAATTAAGGTGATTGCTGTGCGGTCACTTGGACGTTGCTGCTGTTGTCGTCGCTGCTGCTGCTGTTGTTGTTTGCTGACAACAACACCTCACGAATGATCACCAAATTGGTTTGTAAGGATCTAAGCGTGCTTCGCTCGCCATGTCAAACACTTTGGGCCAAAGGACACGCTGCCCCACCCCGCTGCCACAGCTGACGCTGATTGCCAGGCGGGCCGCAGCTTTAATGAAGATTAATTGCAATCAGTGCGCCAGTTGAGCGGCGATTAATTGCAGAGCGAACGCCCGAGACTCGCCAAATGGAAATGAGCTAAGGAAACTGCAGTCGGCCTAGACGACTTCCTCCCGGGCCAAACAACTGGAGAGACCGCTCTGATGATGTGCATTGGTTTGTTGCCTTTGGCCGTCTGTCTCTGGCTCTGGCTCTCGCTCTCGCTCTGGCTCTGACGGTGACTGTGACTGTGACTCTGGCCGTGGTTCACAAGTTCACGAGACCTCACGAGACGCAACTTAATTGCCATTTACATGGCAAATGTTGAATGACGTTTGCTGCCGGCTCAAAGCTTTGTTGGTGGCACAATGCAGCTGATGAATTGCCTCGGAACGTTGTTGGAAGACAGCCGCGTTGCCAAACTGCCAAAGATTTGTCACAGTTCATCAAAGACAGACCCACCAGTAACATCAGCATAATGAGCCCGAAAAGCTCATAAATTTGATCCGTAAAACGAAGTGAATCAATGTTTATTAACATAATTTTATTTTTGTTACTGTGGGGGCTGGAAAAGTGTGCCATGAATGGATCTGTTGAGCGAGCTTTATATATACGTATATACATATATTTGTTTACTATATTTTAAAATATATTTGAATACCCTGTAGCCAGAAAATGTATGTATGTAACTGTATATCATAGGCAGGGAAGGGTAAGTTAATATATATTAATATTTGTATTAATATAATCAATTACGCATTTAGTTATCAATAAATATTGATCTGGATATAGCCATAATACTGTCTGTCTGTGTGAAGACCAGCTAAAAACTTGGAAAATATTGTTCCAAATTTTTCAATAATTTTCATTACTATAAAATCGATGGATGAAAAAAAGTTGAATAATGCGCTTATAACTGCAACAGCCAAAGAAAGGTTGGGAAATGTATAGTACATGCATATATAGTGAATACAGCGATATATCTGTCTAAAGACAAGATACTTGTTTAAATCATTTAATATCACGGTTTAAAGCACCTTGAATAGTGTATTTGGTTTATTATATGCCAAAACAACTAATTTTATTCTAAAAATGTTCAATAAAAATTTATTATATATTTATATTTAACCACAGTAGTATTTGCCCCTTGGTATTTGAACATCTTTGAATGCCATTTTTAAACTCTAATCATTTTATACAATGAACATAGAACATAGAAGTTATTTAGGAATTAATTTCAAATACCTTGCAACAGAGGTAAAAAGCAGGGCAGGGTGGATATGTACATTAATATGTACAACAGTAACGTGAAAATTAAATAACATACACAGTGAGCACTGGGTAAGTGCTAGTTGGACACTCTCTATAAAAACGCTTTTGCTTAAATTTTTATCATTTTTTTTTTTGCATTTGTCACCTGTTTGCCTGAGTTTTGAACTGGCGCCAGCCTCGAAGTCAGACACTGTCTGCGATCTGTGCGACTGGTCGAATCGAATTAAATCAAATGTTTAGATCAGAAAACCGCAGCACGTGGGCAGCTTTTTGGTTTTTTGTGGTTTGCATTTAACTTAAGTTATAATTTGTGTATCGTTTTAACGGCTTTCGAAGTGAACGCGACGGCATCATGCGGCTAAAAATAGAGTCATAGCTCAGGGGCCACAAAGCTGGCACGGAGTAGGACAGTATTACATACGAGCATGTTTTGTGTGTAGTTATGTGGGTGTTGGCGACGGAAGCTGTGAACCTTGTAACACGCTTATACACTTAAGGCACTCAAATGCAGTCCCAAGATGAATGTATAATCTTAAGATTTTAATGTAAATCTAGATCTTTGAAGTGCGAGAAAATAATTAATAATTGAAGTATTTTTAAGATTTATATATATTAAAAAAAAACATTATTTCAATTGAATAATGTGAAAATTTAAATTTATTAATATAATAAAAAAAACAATAGAAATTGTAATTTTTAGGCAAATTGTATGACAAATATTTGTATTATTTTATATAAATATAATATAAATATATAATATAAAAATAAAATGTATCCCATAGCACAGCTGTATGAATCATCATTTTGTAGAAACTATTAAAGCGCACTGTAAAATTTGACATCAAATTTTGAAGTGATTAAAAGTATCTCTTTTGTTGTTGTCTGACTCTTATTAAAAGAACGTGAAAAATGAGATGAAAACTGAGTCGCAGATATTCAAAGAAGGAAAAGCTTAATATTTAAAAGAAAAATAATCACAGTGGATCAAAAAGGAACAGAATGGAAGCTGTACCAAATTAATTTAATATGGATAAAAACCTTTATTATAATTTATTTTTTATTATCATCAACATTATCCTAAATAAACAATTATGAGTGTGGAATTAAATAATCCTGCACTTAATTTTTTCATCTGAATGGCTACATATTTAATACCAAACGTGTTTATATTTTAGAACTCCCTTGCCACTATTATAAGCCCCCTCAATAAAAAATCAGCTTGATAAGGAGATGCAACTACAGAAAAATTTGTTTCAATTATATGCCTAGAGTTGAAATATTAACATTCTAAAACAAGGCAAATAAATACAATAACCACGAATTAGGTCTATTCTCTTCCGAAATACTTACGCGAAGCTATATGGATCCGTAATAAATCTTATACTGCAAAAAGCCAAGAAACGAAAAAGAAATAAATTGTACCATTTGGTTGAATGGGTCAAGATCCACTTGAAATTTTATGAATGGTTGCAGTTTATCTGCGATAATCATCGTCTTGCTTTTTAGCTACTCGAGATAAACAACAGCTTTGAGATGTGCCCCCACGCTTCTGGCTTTAACCTGTTGGCGCCGCCGTTTGATAGAAGTTGGTAGCGACCCACGCAACAAAATAAAATATAAATAAAAAACAAATCTCGAAACCACAAACAATCATTAAAACAAGCAGCGCATAAACTACATTGAAATTTGTTGGATTTTCATTTGCAAAAACCGCAGATCTATTTTTTTTTTTTTTTTTTTTTTGGGATTTGCATAAAAAATTGTTGCCAGCAATCGAACATGGAAACATATATGAGATATGTGTGTGTACCCCAGTCCGAGCCCAGCCCCGACATTTATCTAAGTTGATTTCATTCATGAGCCGCAGCTCCATTCATAAGTTGTGCATTTCTAGTTTAAGGTAAGCCACCGAACACCACCTACCAGCGGCTCCAACTGGCAACTGGCAACTGCCAAGTGGCAACTGCATATTATTTATAACATTTTGTAGTTTTTTTGGGGTCACATGTTGGCGTGTGTTGCAAATTAAATTTGCAAATTATAGGCTGTCGCAGCGGGTTTCCGGTACAACAACAACGATCTCTCTCTCTCTCTCTCTCTCTATCTCTATCTCTGCTGCTCTCTATTTTATTCGGGGCGCTTCAAATGTGTTGCAGCGCAAACAAACTCAGGGCTCAAGATTAGACTCGAGCGCCAGTTTCAGCTGCACTTCATCACGCTCTTTGGCCGGCTGACAAGCTCAATGGATATTCATACAGAGCATATACCAACCCCCCTTAGGCCACCGCCCCGCCCACCCATCAGCTACCCAAAAATGGCACAATCAACAAAATGGTCTCGTGCACATTTGAACTGTCATGCCACAGTCGTAGCTGGCATCGTAGTTGGAGTCGCAGCCAGAGTCGGAATCACAATCGTCTGACATTTGAGATTTGAGGCGAAATGTCAGTCACTGCTCAGTGCTCACTGCTCAAAAGTCCGTTCGTTTCACTGCTTCACTGTAGAGCGCTCGAGCGTTCACCATCGTGGGCTGTATTACGACTCTTGGCCACGGAGATGGTTCACAAATATGACAAATATGATTTTTTTCTTAACACTAAGACGAACATCTAATACTCTGATTATGTGCATGTAACAGGATATATATCTAAAAACTTATGTATTTGAAAACAAATACTGAATTGCTCTTTCATATCCCATAAAGTTTGTAATATATTATATTATTTTAGGTATATCTTAAAATTAGCTCCTTCAAAACAGTAGACCAGAAACTTAAAAAATAAGCTAATAACCCAGCAAAATATTATTTTATTATATATTTAAAAGATTTGATCACGGTGATCGTATACCATGTCTATGCTTCATAATATTCGAAAAGAAAATCTTTTGTCAATATCAACTGGAAGGCTATCGATATAGACAACGAATTGATAACTGAATAGATCGATCATTTATATAACTAGTTATAAAACGAAACAAAAAGCGATATAATTGATAATCGATAATATAATAATTCAGATAACTAAGATTCTGTCGAACACCAAAGCATGAATAACTGTCAATAATTTAGGCACTATATATGATTTATTATAAACTAAAAAATATAACAGATCTATAAAATACAACCATTTCAGAATGAATGTACATTAAAAAGCATTGATTTCATTTAAATTGATACACCATCAGATTTGATCAATATATGATATATGATATAAAACAAATAAAATTAAAAAAGTTTATAATTATATCCTCTACTTTAAAACATAGTTATTTGTTTTAAAAAATATAAATATTTTTGATCAACAATAAGCACTTTTCTATGGATATAACGATTAATATTCCCAAGCTTTTTTAAAATATTCGATTACAGTTGAGAAATATGATTCTTCTTCAATATATATCAAAATCAAAAATACTTGAAAAGCTTCGATCAATGTTGAATTTTGATTTCTGCTAACGTTTCGAATACCTAGATGTAGAAAAGGATCAAGGAGCAAAAAATAGTTATATTCACTTACCCGCAATCTGCTCTCATACATTTTTCACCCTCAAATATGACTTACAAAGCGAATAAGTTGGCTCGAAAGACTCCTCGCCGTGGCAAGTGTATATCAAAGAGAGGCAGCCAGGCGCAGATCACCAGATTTCCAACTAAATTTGGTAGTCAAATAATTTACATCAACTTTATGTTGTTTATTGTTCTGCTTGTGGCTGCTGCTGTTGTTGCTGTGATTATTATGTATTGTTGTTGCGTGATTTGAAGTTTCTTGTTATTGTTTTTCTAGCCACTTGGCCGGGGTGGGCGTATCGCGCGCGCAGCTTTCGACCCACTCAGTTGGCGTTGCCTTTTTAGTGCCGCTTTGGAGGAGCCGCCGTTGCTCAAATTTGATTGGTGGTCAATGCCGGTGGCAGCCGAGTTTCAAGTGCGTTTCCCTCCGGCTGCGCTCGCTCTTGCTGCCACTTGACATATTTCAATGAAGCAGCAGCCAAATCAAAAATAGCCACATGCCATCAAGAAAACCAAATACGAGAAAGCAAAAAAAAAAAAGACTCACAAATTACGCGCATATTTTCTAATGAGCTCATGCGCGCCATAGATCGCCATGGTTCGAAGCGATTTGGCTCGCTCGGAACGGCCACAATTTCCCCCCCCCCAACAACAACACACACCGTCGCATTGACAATTTCAAGTGTACGTGGTCCAAGATTTATGCTTGCGTCCCCTCCCCCTTTTTCCAACACTTGACGGAAATCTCTGCATGCACAAAGCGGAGGGAATTGGGTTGATTTTGGAGCAAAAGGCGGCGGCGTTGCCAAGTTTTTTTTCCCCTGCCGTGGATATCGTTAACACAAAGCCAAAGGCTGTCTTTTTCTGCTGTCAATGTTGAAAGATGCGACGATTTGTGACTGAACAAACAGAAAGCATGCTAATTAGCGCTGCTAATGGGATAAGTGCTGTATTTATATATGTATGTATGTATATTCAAACTGTTGGGAAACTTGATCGAATTTACTAAATTTTTAGATTTGCAGCGCGAGCCTCAATGTTCAGTTCTAACCCCTAATAATATTAACAGCAACCCCAACACTTAGCTGCAGATAATTAATATTGACGCACTCAAAAAAAAACAACACCACGGCAAAAGCTACTTTTCATTTTTTACACATCACACTTTTTAATGCCTTATTTTACAATGATTTTCCATCAATTAATTGTCACAAACGGCAAATTGACGCGCACTTGCAGAACAGTGTGACCACATTTGTGGTGACAGAAAATATGCTGGACAAGTGAAAGCTTGCCAGATTATGTGTGCCCTTATTAAATGCACCAGTGTGACCCTATTTGTGGCGCCAAAGCTAGCCAGATCGCAGCTGAGCTCAGCAGCGTTGCCAGCTTGCGGGCACGAAGGACATACAAAGAGGAAAAGCGAAATATCCGCGCTTATTGCTTAAATGCTTGCCACCCAATCAAAGATCATTTATTAAACAATCTTTGGATAAACTATCGCATACAGTAGTCCATTAAGAAAAGACGTTTACTGGCAGAAAACGAAAAATCAGCTGCATGCACATCCTCTAATCGCACACACACACACATGCTCAGTGCAGTTACAACAACTGCAATCAGGCCACCAAATCGCGACGACTTCCCAACTTCCAGCAGCAAACAAAGCCAACAAAACTGTACACAAAGCTACTTACTTTGGCAGCGGCCCCCGCAAAAAACCGAAAGAAAAAAAACTAAATATAAAATAAATAAAAAGCCCAAAAAAAAAAAGATCGCTACAACTCCGAGTTTTTCTAAGCCGACACGCGTTGACTCTGGCTACACGTAAGCACACACACACACACCGCACACCCCCCTCGCTGTTGTTGTTGTTGTTGCAGTCGCTGTCGCTTGTGCTTTGCTGGAAGCTGCTGCGACTTCCTCGAACCTCTCGCTCGCACTCGCTGACAACGACAACACTGCATTTGAACAGTGGAACAAATTTGCAGCTGATTTATGTAAATCGCCAGCGAGATTTTGGGCTCCAATCAGCGCGTTATGTTGTCGTTTTTGTTGTCGCTGCTGCTGCTTGTGCATTACGTGCTGCGGTTCCTGCAGCTCCTTGTGTGCCTGCTCCTCTGCCAGCAGCTGGCGGGTGGTTTTCGTATTGTGCCGTTATTTGGCCCAAAACCTCGCGCTCTAAGCGCTACAAAACTGCAATTTCATTCAGAGCTACAAACATTTTTTTGTCGTTATGAATGAAGCTGCCCACGCGTAGCACCGAAAAAAACAAGTTTGAATGCGCTCTCAACTAGATAATACCCTGAATAATATATTATTGTGATTAAACTTTTTAGTGGTAAATCACACACAAAATTCATAATTTTCGTATTTAAAAATTATATAGTTTCAAAACTAATGATGTGTACTGATTAATAAATACATACATTAGCATTCAGGAATCATAGTTTGTTTAAATCGATTATGAAATTGAAACTCAAGGCTCATCTTTGGAAAAAACAATTTTAAAAATTGCAGATTCTTAAATTTGCAGCTTATATTATAAAACTTGAAAACTCTAAATGAATATACCCTTTTTACCCAATTGGTTTAGGGTACAAAAATAACAACTGACGCTGCAGTCGACGTTGACAGCGGATGTTGTTGCTGTGACTGCGACTGCTGTTGTTGTTGTTATTGTCGTGCTGCGCCCCATTCATTAAACGCTTTTCGATATATGATTTTTGTATTCGTTTTTTTTTTTTTTTTTTCATTTTGCAGGGCGCAGGCGCAGCGTTTGCTGCCAAAACTGCAATTTTGTCGCTTTTCATGCCAAAAATCGATCAATGCCGCCGCCTCCTCCGACGCTGGCGCTGACGCCGACGCCGACGCCGACGTTGACTTCGCGTCGTGACAAGCCAGCGCCAGCGCCTGGCCAGAGCCGGGCTTCAGTTATGGCTTTTCTGCTGTTGGCCAATATTCAAATGCAATTTATGTCATCGTCGCCGCTTTTATGCATATATGACGTCAGCCACTGGCCGTGGCTGTTGGTGGTTCAGTGGTTCAGTGGTTTAGCGGTTGCTGCCCGTTCGCTGTTTACCAGCTATAAACTTGTAATGCCCGCCAGCTGTGTGAGAATTTGGCTTTGGCTCTGGCCAGCGCCTTGACAGCAACTTGAAAGCCAAGCAACAAGCAACAAAAAAATAACAGAAAACACAATTTGCAAGCCATTGTCGGAATCAACTCAACAACTATCAATATACGTGTAGAGCATTCCATAATTAAGTTGGTACTTAAATGTTATTTTTTATAGTGCACATGTGTGGGTAGAGCATTCTCCTTATGGCTCAATTTGATGAAGGCTGCAGATATGGGTTGTTGGGGGCTGAGGAAAATGCAATTTTTCCGGCAACAACATTAAATACGTATAGATACGAAATTCTTATTAAGAAAAAAGTTATAAAAATTAGCTTTTAAGATCATGCGTAGTTGGAAGAAACTTAAGTTTTAAGCTTCCCGAGCAGAACCATAGAAGTTTTTACTATATATTTTATTATATTTTTTCAAGTGTGATGCTTCTTTATTCCTGGTTGTACCTTTTCATTGATTCTGCACCACTTGAATATAAATTTAAAAAAATTTCAAATTTTTGGAAAATATCATGTACTCATTTTTAAACATTTTTCGAAAATTTTGTCCGTGAGTTGAGGAAAATTTTGTTAAAACTATCTGTTAAACATTTGAAATTAAATTTCCTCAGATTTTAATTAAAAATATAAACGCTAAAAAACCTTCAGATAAACATATGAAAAATAGACCTTTAGATAATCTATATACCAAATCCATAGTATTACCACCCATATGGTCAAAACTAGAGTTTTTGAATGAAATATCTTAAGCCAAACCAACAAAGTCATTCTTTCCTTCTTTTATTTCTAAATTTTGATACATTTTTCTTACAATTACATTTTTGTTTGTCTACTTGTATTCATATAAAAACTATCTATATATAAACGATACTCCAAATATGCTGCATGACGACAAGGAAATTAAATTTTCGTAGTTCCGAAATTAACGTTTTTTCGTGCATAACTACTTTTTTTTTGGTAACACTGTAATAAAAATGTTGTCATAAATATATTTTATTTGTGGATAAAAGTTGTGAAACTGGAAAGCTCAATCAAAGACCTATTAAAATCAAAGTATTTCTTTTACGAGTTTTCGAAAAACCCTTCCACAAATTATGTGTTTTAGTAGCTTGGCGAACTCCGGCAGTTACGAAAAACGGGAACACATGATATTTAACTTTTAATGCGCTCGATCTGCTATAGCTGACAGCGTGAACTAAACCTTAACGACTTGAAAATATTAGAACAGTTTCTAAGGCAACAATGACAGCCGTTGACAATCTTTGAAATATGATATGGTGCTACAAAATCAAAACAAACAAGAACTGTGCTGTGTTGGATTTTTCTCCCATAGCTTTTCCACTGCCCTAACAAAAGCTGGGAGATAACAAAAATTTCATTCATAAAAAATGGGCAGCGAAGATTTCGAAATGTTTTCATTGAATGCATCAAATGATGTCGAAGCATTTGACAGTTAATTTGTTTGCATTGAACAAAGTCAGGCGTTTGGCACTTTCCGGTCTTCCTCAACCAGCGACAAAGCTCGCTGCGATCATCAACAACATCAACATGCTAATGCGGTTCCGGTGTGCACGGCTAATGGAGCCAAGCCGATGAGCATCGACGCAACTCCGTCTTAGCCATGGCCATCAATTTGCATTTGCTGCCCACGTTCAGGTGCCCTTTTGGCACCTGGGTGCCCAGCTCTTTGTGGCTTCATTCATTCATGATTTCATCATGTGGCGCACAACGTGGGCGAAATTTTTATTTTACTATTTCATTCATAAAACTCAGAGGCCGGGCGCGTGCCCAGCCCTCGGTGCGAGATCTTGGCCGAAACTGTAATCGAACACCGAATCGCCGCTCGCTGATTTTATTAGGTTAAGCTGCGGGCTCCTCCCCGCCCCCAAACAGCTGCTCCCCAACGCTGCCGCTGCAGCTCAACTTTTGGTGGCATCTTCGGGCGCTGTTTGCGTCGCTTAATTTTAGCAACATTTAACCCAGTTTTTTGTTTGCTAATGAAGTGTCAACAACAAATTGAATGTCTAACATTTGTTGCATGTCGCCGGCAACAACAGCAACAGCGCCAACAACATGTGTGTCTGTGTCTTTGTTTAATGCTTTAAATAAATAAATGCGAATGCGAATGCAAATGCAAATGCAAAATGCAAAAGTCAACATGAAATGTTGGCCAAACCAAAAAAAAATCGAAGTTTAAATGCACTCAAGAATATAACAGAAAAATTAAGTTAAATAATAGGCGAAAAATTATACACCAATTTAATAATAAATAAATTTTATAGTTGTTAACCAAAAATTTAAAAAATTACTATAATTTCAATTTTTTATGTTTGTGTTTTTTTACTATACAACGTCTACAAACTTAAAGTTTAGTAAGTGATTTAAAATATATTTATTTTAAAATAAAATTAAACCGAAAAGTCAAATGCTTAAAATTTTATTTTTTTTATCAAAAAAAGATACGTAAATAAAATTAATTTTTATACACACACTTCTGAAAACATATATTTATATTCAGGATTAAAAATTATATAATCTCTCATCTGATTACATAAAAAAAGTCTCAAAAAAGTAATTTTTTTTTTCTAATTTGCAGCTGTAACAATTTATATTCCAGGCCAAAAATGAATAGCAACAAAGTTTTCTTTGGAATAGCTTCACATTTCACATGTGATTATCACAGTGCCTCGATCGCAAAGTGTATAATAATATAATTTATGCCAATACGTAGCCGACACGTAGGCCCAGTACATTGTGTATGCCCTGGGCCAGGGCGCACAGTTCCATTCATTGATGGCGGCTCAGTTGTTGTCGCCGCTGTTGCAATCACTGAACATCGCTTGCCAAGTGTGTCGCAGTCGACGTCGACGCCGACGTCGCGGCGACTACTGCACAGCCAAGTTAAAGCCAGCGGTCAATTTGCATACAACGGCCAGCCGTTTTGTGAATGAAAAACTTCGTTTTTTTTTATTTTCGGTTTTTTTTTTTTATTTTTTGGCCAACAACAACAACGTTAAAATTAAAGCGGCAACTGCAATAAATTGTTGAATTTTATTATGCTGCGGCGCAGATACAGATACAGGGTGCTGGCGCGGTAACAGCAACGGCCTACGCACTGACCGCAGCCCACACGCCAAGTATCTGTAAGATACGCAGCGCGGCAGCGAGTCTAACTACTTGTGGCTGTCGTGCGCCATGTTGCGGCTAATTCGATTTCTGCATTGCCAAACGCTTTGCTAGTCAAAAGCTGCCGATTGCCTTCTGCTACACCAACACACACACACACACACACACAAAGATACAAAGATACATAGATACATAGATACACTCGGATAGTTGGCTAGAAGCTGGCCGTTTTCATTGATGATTTCTGCTTTGGATGCCGTGTCGCTGACATTTGCCTTGTCAGTGTCAGCTGCCTGTTGCGTTGATTCATTCATTCATTTAATTTTTGTTGTCTCACCGTCTCCCCCCCCCCCCCCCCCAACCCCATTTACTTTTCATATTAATTGCTAAGCTTTGCCAAGCCGCGAATGTGATAATAAATTATTACAGCAAAAGACATTTGCCAGGTGGGCGTCCATTACATAAAAAAAAAGAAATACAAAAAAACAGATACATCGATTTATAGCCCAAGATCCCAAGCGCAGCTGATCCGCTGAGCTGTTGGGCAGCTTTGTGACCCGGTCAAGTGTTTGTTATTGGTTGGCTGTCTGATTGGTTGGCTGCTGACTGTTTTTTTTTTTTCATTTGTAATTCCATTTCCTGTCTGGCTGTGGCGAAAGGGAAATTCTAAACAGCCAATTAAATATGGCTGCGAAAATCGATCAACACGCTCACAAGGCTGTCTACCTCATAAATAGAGAACCCATTTATCATGTACTATCAAAGAGAAAGACAAGTAAAAGCAACAAGAACTAGTTGATGTCGATCGTAAAATTATATTAACTTAAAAAAAAAAAAAAATTTAAATTAAAAAAAAAAAATAAAACAAAAAAAACAAAAAATAAACAACAAAAAAATTAGAAATTTTCAATAATAAAACAAAATATTAGAGAGCATATTTCAAGAAATATAAAAGTTATTATTGAAAGAATTAAAGGAATTAAAACTACAAATTTCGATAAGTAAAGATCAATGAAAATGGATAGATAAATGACATTTAGATCGAAAACATTGTTGCACATAAAATCAAGATGGGTTTTTAGTTCTTCAAGTCGGCCGCATAGTAGTTTATGGCCCCGACGAACTTAAAATGCAGAGCGAAAAGATGCCAGCGCGAAACTGCCACCGAAAAAACGATGACAAGCAGAATGAGAATTTATATGGGAAGCCATAAAGAAGGCGACGCATAAATAACAAAACGCAGCCGGAATATATCTACTGAGGCATGCAACCTGAAGATCGGCGGCGTCGCACGCGCAACTAATTAAATTAAAGGCGATCGGCTGTCTGGCTGCACATAGTTGTTGTTGCTCCGTTATATATCGATGTGGGCGTGCACTCAAGAGGGAGGCTGAGATGTGTGTGTGAAATTTATGTGCCATAATTCAGAATGCATCTCAAGTGCGAGTGTTTCCCACACCCAACGCTGGCTAGATCGCCGCTAAACGGTGTACTTGTATTAAGTGCAGCCCACTTGGCCAACCAATTTGGCAACTGTGTCGCGTGGCTGCTAAACGAACGCCTCCAGTTTACGGCGCTCGATCTGTTTTTGGAGCGCGATCGGTTCGGTTCAGTTGATTGACCCCCGTCCGGGGCAGTGTGTAGGACTAAGCGGCACGCGACCGGATCACGTCAGCGGCACACCATCCTCCACCACCTCCACACACACAGACACACACACACACACACATGCGTGCTCTCTTGGCATCGACAAGTGTAGGGGACGCTGTGCTTGACGTCGCGTCGTCGCGTCTGGTCGCGAATTTTGCGGGGGTTGTTTGTTGTGCTAGCGCTTGTTTTGTTTGTTTTTCACATATGCCCACACACACACGCACACACACACACACACAGAGAGAGAACACCAGCCGGCCGGCATAATGTCCACCCACCTGCACCGCCAAAATGTCGGTCAGCCGCTGGCACTAAGTTCAAGGGCAGTCATGTGAAAACCTTTTAGAATGTGTTTTTTTTTTCTTTTTTTGTTGGTTTTTTGTGCCTGGGCGTTTGTTGGCACGCGCTACATGCGAACGCCTCGATGATTTGGCCCACGTATTGGCCATATTTGCGCCAGACGTAAGCGTAACTTGCACTTTTCTGCGTGTCATTTGTCGCCCAGCGTTCTGGACGTGGTCGTCGCCTGGTCGTGTGCCGGCTCAAATAAATCAACAACATGCGGCACGTTGCCTGTTGCTGTTGCACGCCTATCGCATCCGGTTCGCCCCAGCTTCGTTTGTTTTTTTTTTAACCTGCTTTTTATTATTTTATATATAAAAGTAATTTTTTTTTGGGCGCATTATGCAAAAGCCTCAAGCACAGACTCAATCAAGCCATTTTATAAGCCATTTTTTTTTTTTTTTTGGTTTTTCTTGCCGTGCAAATCGACGCCTGGCGCATTGTTGTTGCCCCCTTGTCAGAAGAGCCTGGCCAACATGGCAGTCAACAAATTTACGACATAATAATTTACATTTATCTGCTGCAACGAGGCAGCCACAATACAACAACTACAACGACAACAGGAGCAACAACAACAAACTGGATCGCAATATTTGTGCGTGTGTTTTTTGTTTTTTTTTTTTTTTATTTTGTTTAGTTTTTATTTGCAAAGGGAAATTCATCTTTGAACAAGTCGAAGAGTGGTTGCACTTTAGACATATATGTGTATGGAGTATACTAAATAACTTTTCGAACTTGCAAAAGGGTATAAATAGTATAAATATTTTGTTTTGTCTAACAAAGTATTCTGGTTATTACCGCAACTGGGATATAGATTAAAATAAAAATTAAAATAACAAAACTTTAAATTTAAACCAATAAATTTTCATGATTTCGAGTTAAAAAGATCATAATAATAATTATATTTTTGAATTAAGACCTATTCGTCATAACAAAAGTAATACAATTTGATACAATATACAATACAACTTAAAAAAATGGCACACTCAGATTAATCTTTAATCTTAAAGTTAATCGAAAAATTACAATTTTTAAAAAAGATTTAACAAAAAAAAGCAGGATTTTATAAGAGCTTTTAAAGTATAAGCATTAATAAATAGCACACAATTATCAGCAGTGAGAAAAAAAATAATCCTAGAGAACTTATCGAAAATAACAGGAGAGAAATCTTTAAGAATGTTAATTATTTTCTTAAATTTGTTAAACCTTTTACTCTTCCTAATTATATAGTAACTTAGGTTATGTCTCCCTTAATTCATTTGGTTTTTTTTCAAACCAAGAGCATACAGTTGTATCTTAAATTTGAATTCACATTTTTGTTTACGTGTTTAAATAATAACAATTCAAACTAGCTGCAAATTCTTTAGGTAGTCATAGCTAGTCTACATGTCCAACCGCATCACATAGGTATTGTATCCCGTGTCACAGGTATTTCATTTAGATGCAGCGCCATGTTGTTTAATAAGTTACCTTTGCGATATGTCGCCGTCAGACGGCGCAGACGTCGCCTCTTTATCAGTTTATTACTTGGCAAACTTTTCATTTTAATATCATTCGCATTTGCGCAATGCAATCGCCTTAATGTTGTTGTTGTTGTCGCAGTTGAGCGACTTTTAATTTTGAACGCCTTCGTGGCGAGACCTGAACAAATCGGGTTGGTTGGCTGCTTGACTGACTGCCGCGATGATAAATGTGCACCGGTTTCGAAGGCGTCACTGCAATGCGACAAGCTCTGCCCCCCGACCCTCTACACAGCCATACCCTGCGCTTCGTTGGCAACCGAGGTGTTTGCACAAGTCAAAGTCAAGGGAAGACAAAGAACGTAGCTAACTTTCACTCTGCACTGAAACACACGCTCTCTCTCTCTCTCTCTCTCTCTCTCTGTCAGGCGGTTATTCTCCATTGTTGTGTCAAACAAAAATCGATGGAGCTAAAAATTGCCGGTTTCTGGGCTCTTAGCCGCGTTGCATTGTCAGATACCCACCCTCGGATGGCTGCTTGCGTAAAAATGCCCGGTCATTTTTATGAATGAACACCAAAATCATAGCATACTTAGCAGCGCGCCTGCGTTGCCACGCCAACTGCGCGTGTGTGCGTGTGGGTGCGTGTGTGTGTGTGCTGTGACGAAAGCAACGTGTCCTTGACTCTGCGCCACACTGACAACAGGTGGATTTTTTTTAACAGTACGCGGTTTTTTTTTGTTTTCCCCGGCGTTTTGTTATTGTAGTCTCTGACGTAGGAAAAGCCACGAAAATGATGGGGCCCATAAATTCCCATTAGCCTCATGCAGCCTGATATTTGCACTAGGTAAATAAAAATATAGAAATAGAAATAAACCGTCTGTCAATGCAAATCGAGTTGGAAACCGTATACAAATAATTAATACCCAAAAAAGACATTAAAAAAACCCAGAAGCTGGAACCCTAAAAATAACTGTGTAATAAAATACATAAATAATATATTTATATTTAAACGAAAATATCTTAGGACTACAAAAACGCCAACACATAAATTTAAAAAAAATTGCAATATATATTTTTATATAATATATTTTTATATAATTAAGCCAACCTCTTCTAAGTCCCGTCTTGGAACCAGTTAAATAAAATAAATAAAATCAAACATTTAATTTAGAAAATCTTTCTTAAAAAAGGGAAAAACTTTTCCAAACAAAACTATTTAAAAAAAACTCCTGGAGCACACACAAAATTCTTAACGTGGCTTTAGTGAAATATTAAATTGTTATATAATATTAATATGTTACGCCACAATGGAAATACTCTTTTAGCATTTCCTTGCAGGCTGACGACATTTTTAGAGATCCACATGTTTAAAATATTTGAAACAAGGAGAAAACCATTTTTTTATTTACATTTTTTTAAATTTCTTGTTCAGTAAAAAAGGCATAACCAAATAATAAAATAATATTATATAACTATATATTAAATAAATATGTGGTTAAAATAAATTATCTATTTATACTTATACTTAATACAATTTTTTTAAATTCTTTCAGGTATTTATCCAATTTTTTTGCATTCAACAATTTACAACTGCCGACAGTTAATTTATTTAAATATCAATTAAGTAATATAAACTATAAATATCATTTAAAAAATGTTATTTTATGGTAAACATATAGATTAATATTATAGAAAGCATCTAACGGCATTATTTTACAATTTCTTACAATATGATTTATATAGTATGAGAAGTGTTAGACAAAATTATTCAGAATTTTTTTATAACATTTTTATTTTGCTCAATATTTATAAAAAAATTGTATTAAATGCATCAAGCAAATATAAATTATAATAATAATAAAAATAATAATGTATAAGTAGCATGGTATAATGGGAATACAAAAAAAAATATGTATAAATTTATTTAATAAAATTGTTTATTGTATTCATTGAAAATTAATTTTATAAAATGCATTCAGCAGTTTAATTTTGCAACTGCCGGCAATTAATTATCTTAGAACGGCGGTTCGATATGTGAACGCTTTTAACTGAAATCCCCCGACATTTGCATGGCGAAATTAGTTAAAAATAGTCATCGAGGCTGCCGCTGGCCACATCCGATGATTAAGCGGTCCCATGAAATTATTAACTTGTTTTGTTGGCTGGCAACAAATGTTGCCATTTATGGAGAGGCGACCCAACGAAACCGCAATTAAGCACAAATCACAAAGTTTGCCCAAAATTGGTTAAGACTCAAGAAACAAGAGAATAGCGACAACAACAAAGCAACAACAATAACATCAGCAACCACAGCAAAGGGAAATACAAGGGAAACAACAAAATGCCAACCCGAAATTTGTGGTGCCTACTTTTGACCAAATTTGGATATACGTTTATCGCTCGATTTTGGTTTTTGGGTATTCGTGAATTGTATTGTATAATATACTTGTATAGCTCGTACCCGTACCATCCAAAAGCTTTTTGTCTCTTGACCCGTTTTTGTTTTTTGCTTTTCTGTCTTTAAGCCACACGAATTTACGGTGTAGTCGCTTGGCTGGTGCCAAAGCAAATAAAATGCTTGGATTTTATGAATTTAAGCACTTGACATTTCATTTCGGCCACATGACATGTGACTAACACTTAAGAACCAAGTGTGAGCCATGCGAAACTAAAGAAATTCAGATTTTTAATATGCTGAAATAAAATGTAATTTGCAACAGTAAATATTAAGAGCTGATGATTGATTTTATTAGGCTTTTAAAAGTAGCTGTGAATAAATAATTATTTGTTTAAGCACCTTAGTTATTTTAGAAAAAAATTAAATTATGAATTTTTAACAAAAATTGTCTTTCCAGATTTAAATCCACAATACTTGAATTAAAAACAACATAATTTTTAATACATAGTAATGCCCAGTTCAAGAAGTCAATTTAAATTCCTAATCTAAATCAAGATATCTAAATTGAGAATTAAATACTATATACCATATATTTAGATACATAATATTTTCTTATAGATACATTTTTTATTTTAAAATGTGTTAAATATATGTAAGTAGCTTTTACAGTTCAGAAATAGTTTTAGCTTAATATCAAATGCGTTAATGTTGATTAATTTGGTTGCATTACAAAAGTGTTTTCCTTCGTGTTCAGCATTAATTTGCCGTGTAATTTTTCACATGAGACTCGAGTAACATTTTTAATGCCAAAAGTCTGGAATGAAGGAAATATGTGAAATGCAACTTGGCAGACCGAAAAAGAAATTTCATGTTTTCGCTAACGAAAATCAAAACCCAAAAAGTTAAAAAAAAAAAAGAAAACCAAAACTATTTGAAGTTATTTTCGCCACTTGGCCTGACACTCGTCTGTGTCATTGTTCCATGTGTGGTTTGTTGTGGTTGTTGTTGCTGTTGTTGTGGATGTTGTTGCTGTTGTTGTTGCTGCTGTTGGAGTGTGGCTGTAAAGTGTTCGCCTGTCGCTTTCATTATGCATCCAGCAAACAATGTAGGCGTATTTTGATTATGATAAACTGGCGAATTATGTTGTCACTTTGCATTTTTCATATAGAATGAAATTATATTTTATATATGCGTTGCACTGCGACTTCTTTGCCTTCTTTTCCTGCTGCTTCTTCCTGCTCAAGTTGTTGTTGTTATTGCGATTGTCGCGTCGACTCTTGAAAATATTTACATGTCATGGCATTTGAAGGGATTTATGTCGCCCCAAACTCGCCGACTCTCTGTCAACCCGCGACTTTGTGCTATGAAAAATGACAGCAACTAGAGAATTGTGTATTAGCCAGTGGGGAATTCGGAAAACGTTCAGAAAATCAAAAATATATATACAAAAAAAGATATTAGTTGAGTTTTTTGCGCTACCATTTGTTTAGCTTAGCGACGTCAACAGCGCTGCGCATCCCAAAGATACAAAAAAAATTAATTTTTAAAACTAAATAATAATAAAAAAGAATCGTGTGTATCTATAGCCAATATTATATGCTGCCGGCTAATTTTAAAATCATGCCCAGCTATTTATAATGTTTCACGTAACGAATATTGGCTGTTGATTATAAACAAAATGCTTTTCCCACTAAGTATTTACGCGCTGACGCCCCAAGTTCAGTCGAAAGATTCGCAACAACACACAAACAACAACAATGACGTAGTAGCCGCAGCTTCTTAGAGACACGAAAATCCCACCCACACCATTGCCTGGCCAAAAAAGCAAAACAAATAAACATGTTCTAACTATAGTGCTCCGTTCAGTCTGGAGCGTCTAAAATTAGATGCTATACAGTATTTGCAATTATCGGGGCACGTCATGGATTTTTTAACCGAATTGAGTTAGTTTGGATTCTATAAATACCCCAGAAAGCTAAATGGGCCACTAAATCAATAAAAACACAACAGAAATCAAATGTCCAAAAGTACGTGACACACTTCAGATCAGCGGAAGATACAAATACTGCAGATATAGATACCGCATACAACTGGAAAGTATCTTTCAGATACGCTTAGTTGGGGGGTGTCTGTTGAACAGCGCTGCGAACATAAAAATTACAAGCTATATCAAGACTGCACAGTGAGAAAGTTGACAATTCGGTGCTATGTCAAGAATGCACTGGAAGAAAAAGTCCAGCATTTGCAGCTTTATCAACAATTGTGAAGGTGAATTTACTTCAAAATGTCTAAAAAAAATTAAATCATGTTCAAAAGATTTATTTTGAACATGTTGAATCTTAATATACATGGAAAACTGCATTAATTCATATTAAAATAAAAGCTTTATAGTCTTAAATTAAGACAAAAAATAAGCTTGAATTAAGTTAAATTAATGCCCAAAAATATTTCACTTAGAGCTTAAAACAGCTTAACTATTTTCTACTTGATTCAGGGACTTATTTACTTACTTCTTTTAAGAATTTATTTCATAACTAATCTGAAATTTCCTACGAATATTACCTAATTCAAAAAATGTTAGCTTTGATCCGGTTATAAATTATAAGATTTACTTTTTGGAATTGCTAAACTTATTCAAAACAAAAAATTTAAATAAACTTAAATTTAGTACAAATTAACTAATTATTTTTTTCATTTTGAGTTAACCTTTTAAGGAATTCTGTTTTCAGTAATTTTTTGGATAGCTATTTTTCTAGGCTCTCCTCTTTTCTCTCTGCATGCAGATACTTCAACAGGGCATACAACAAAAAAAAAAAAAAAAAAAAAAAATTAATGGCAACAACGCGGCGCAAACACGACAAAATTTGTTTTTGTATTCCATGCTGCTAGACTGTGTTTCTGGCCCTGGCCCATTGTCAAATGTGAAAGCATTAGCCAGCCATATGGAACACGGAAAATTAATGATGTAACTTGGCGCAACGGAAGTGTGTCATGGATCTCAGAAGATTCCGCTACCTCCAAATGTTTCGAATGCTGTTCAAAAGCGCTCATTAGCCGGGCAAATGCCAGGCCTCCCTTCGCTACGAGTTGCCTTTAATCAAATTGTATACATACGGACATATAGCTATAGGTATAATAAGCATATATATAAAAATATATATGTATATATGACTATATTTAGCCGCCTGGCATGCATAGATACTTTTGTATCTATGTATTATAGTCCGATTGACGCACAATATGAACTGTGTGTGACGCTATCGTCGTGCTTATCGATCTCTCTCTCAAGCTGTAAATGTATGTATATCTATAACTGTAACTCTACCTGTGACGTGCTTTGACAACTGATAAGCGATAAGCTTTGTATGTAAAACGCATCGAAATTCGCCAATTCATTGGGCTCATGAACCATAAAACCATGTTTCTATGCAGTTTTTATGGATATATTTATAAATATGTATATGAATATATATATATTTAGTTGATCATCAATAAGAATACATTATTGCGGGCTATTCCAAAAATGGGATCACATTCTATATGCACCTCGAAGTCGTACGTATGTGTGAATAACAGAGTTGCACATTCATCGCATTTGTCACATTTTCTAATTATAAAAGATTGAGAATATAAAACTATCTATACAATGAAGTTTAGATACACTGACTTAGGTAGGCAGTTGCCTGTTCAAAAAAAACTGTATTATTTATTCCAAAATTAATTAAATGCATTATCATTCATCATTATATATTTATGTAAGTGGGTGCAGATATTACATATGTATATTTTTATTAAGAAACAAAGCCAGTTGTGATAAGAAAATTCCCTATTAGTATATTAAATTCAGATGAAAGCTAGCTAAGTGTTTATGATTGAATATTTCTGAATTTTTTTCGTATTATATAGTATATATTCCTAATACATTCCTTTATGGCACTTGATGGATAATGTAATAAGAGCTAATTACTAGGTTTATATAAACACTTTAGAATTATTTCATTTTATTTTTCGCAGTTAGAATAAGTTAAAGATCCATTTCTTGAAGTCACAGCATGGCATAGTATTTATACCCCCACTGCAAGAGTATTAAAAAGAAACAAAGTGTTTTGTTCACACAAACGCACACACACACGCATACACTCACAGACGCAGACAGGAAATTTTGATGCTATAAACTATAAACGGCATTTAGTAGGATTAACTTTTTGTGGCCGTCGTTGTCATATAAATATCTACACATCGCTCTGTGCGCCTCGTAAATAAAGTCATTAAAGTGGAATCCAAAGCATCCCGAGAAATCGACAAATATTAGGAAATAGCCAGAATGTGCATTTAGGCCACAAAAGTGCTGTCTTCACAGTTTGTGCACAAATGCACATCTCTTGCCAATAATTGGCATTAACTATTTTTAGAGACTGAGCAGGAGAGGAAGAGGGGCCAATGCGTTGGACGTCATTAGGAGTGCCTAAAATTACCTTGACCGAGGCGCAAGGCGATGCCCAAATAGAACGCGAAACTATAAATAGCCGACACAATCAGCACACGTCCGTCCGTCCGTTTATCCATCCACGTACGTGAGCATCTAAAGCGAGCCGCGCTGATTAAGCGCCCCCAGAATTTATGAACTTGACGTGCAAAATTCTATTTGTAATTATTTTGCTATTTGCACGAGGCGCTTTTCACGTCATATCGGCCCGAACTATAAACAGATGGATCTACACAAATAGTCAATTGTTTATTTAGAACAAAACTGAGTTCAGATAGAGATAGCGACTGTGTGTGTGTGTGAGAGAGAGAAAACGCAGGTCAGCGTAATTCCAATTTAGGCATGATGCCGCCCGAAAATGTTAACCAGGTTCTACATTGGCACACGCTCTCAAAAAATACATTGACCAGCTGATTAGCAGCCAGTATTATTGTGTGTGCGTTTTTTATGCTCTTACAGAGGGTACTTTAACTATATAGCGTAATATGTAATATCACATGCATGTAAAAATGATAGGAAGCATTAAATCAATAAAATGGCTTCTCTCATTTTAGACTCCTAAGGAAATAATACTCTTTGGTAATCTGTTTTAAGTACATAAAATAAAATATTTTTTTAAATTCTATTTATATTGAAACAATAATTCATTGAATCCAAGTATCCGTGAGGGTATTAAGTCTTCAACACCTCAAGTTTAGCAGCTCACTTTTATTTTTTTGTTCACACCAACAGCTGCTGTTTTTTCGTGTACGTATGCAAAACAAAATAAAATTAAATTAAAATAATTATGAATATTTCGCGTGTGTTTACGGTTAAACATGTTCATCAAAATGTTTTTAAATATGGTGGAATGAGGCACGCGTTTTATATTTAGATGATTGCCATGGCCTCACAATTGCCACAAATGCGAGGGACGAGTACATACTGATAGAGAGGAAGACAGAGAGAGAGAGAGAGAGAGAGAGAGAGAGAGAGAGGTAAACAGAGTGAGAGAGACCGAGCATTATTCAATGGGCAGTTTAAAGAAATCGGGCACTTGTCACTAATTTTCATGCAGGCCATTTTGCCACAATTCGTTGACCCACTTTCACCAAAGTTTTTAGCGCCGAGCGGCTTATGCCTATTTTGGCGTGCTCACAATTTATCCATGTATATTCATGTTTTTATGCCAAAAATAATAAAAATTTGCAATTAGACAAAGAGTCAACAATAACAATAATAACAACAGCTGCCGGCCTGTGGGAGGCGATAAATACTTGGCCAGACAGATTGGCTGAGCTTTCGAAATGGAAAACCAAAAGAAATATGTGTATGTGTGAATGTACTTACATAAGCACGCATATGTACATAGCTATAATATTATCAGATTTGAGTTCCAGTTATGGGCAACTAAATTAACAAAATCTATCAAAAGACCTGTTACTTATATAAACGAGTATAAAAATATAATTTTATGCTCTTATCTGATGAAAACGGTTTGATTTAAAAATTTTATTATGTTTAAGATACTTTCTCGACAACTTAAAATAATAGTATTTACTTAATATTTTTTTGAAAGGATACAAAAGTTAGCTAATATAACCTGGTTTTATAATAGTTAAATGCTAATCATAAAGATTAATGATGATGACAATTTAGATATTTTAAAAAGAGTTACCAAACTAAAAGAAGGATTAATATGCTGTACAACTATATCATGCCTCTCACTAAATAAAAAATATTTTTCGTATTATTAAAAAAGTTATTTCAAATATTTAAAGCTATTAGCTAGACAGGGTTACCATGGCCTTCGACGCGACGCTTATACATACATATATTTAAAATATTTAAGAAAAAAATATTTATGACATTATTTATGATCTGTTTTATTTGTGTTTATTAATGTGACGCGAAAATAAGTATATTTAGGTATATTTAGACAAACATTTTTATGATTTAAATTATCTATATATCATTTATTTAATTGTGACTTTTATTTGGTGTCGAACTCTAAAATGCAGTGCATTAGTTTTAATTAACCTCTTTTTATTTATATTTATAAATTTCATTAATATAATATATAATAAGCTTAGATTTTTTATATTTCACAATTTATTAGTTGTTTTTTCGTTTTGTTGTTTTCCATGCCAAGTTTTTTTGATAATCATTTTATTTTTTTGTGTCAAGCAATAATTAATTTTAGCTATATAATTTATTAGCAAAATATTTCACATACAACTTTTATTATGTATCAATATTAGTATAATTCAAATAAAAATTTATTTTCTTAGACATTTCGCACCTCTAAATAATTTGTCGGCCCTTTACATTGCTCCTGTTCGACCAATGGAAATTTTCATAATAATTTGACTGTTTAAATTTTTAATTTGTGTTTGGGATGTTGTTCTATTTTCTGTTGACTGGAGCAATTTACGGCAACATGCCAAGCTCATAAAGCATATTATGATGCTCATAAATTATCCAATATAATATAATATATAAGTTTAACACAAATTTTTATATTTATGAATTTTACACAAATAACAGAAATGAGTGCATAAAGATGAAAACCATATATATATATATATACGTATATATAGACGATTTACAATATGAAATTTAAGCATTATCAAAACACTCGCAGATAGAGAGACAAAATATAAATCTGTATATATATATACTTAGGTATATGTTAATGATTTGGTGTCTTTGTGTGTATATAAATTTATTCACACCTCGATGGAGCGACTCGAAAACTCGCTGAATGACAACGCCCACTGGCCAATGGTTTATAGCCGTATTGCTTATGGCTATATAGCCCATATAGCCTCTCCAATTTGAGCAATAGAAAATGAAGTTGACTTGCGTAATGCGCAGCTGGCAGCTGGCAAATAAAACGCTTAACAATCAAAAACACAGCAGAGCCCTCGACAAATGAAAAGGCGAAGCATAAAAAAAAACAGAAGAAATAAAAAAGCAATTGTCAAGAGGGCCGACTCAACCAATAGTAACAAGTGGCAAGCACAAAAGTATCTCATAGATTTAAAACTGTGCGAGCGAGACAGCGCGCTGGCAATGCAATCGAAGCTAAAGTATGCGACAGTCAATACGCTTTTAATTGCAGCCTACGCGGTGAAGTCGACTGCCCTAACAAGAGTCTCAGCCTGGCCACCATTTATGGCAATGCGGACCTTGTTGGGGTATCTATGGAGAACGTGTTAAGGGGGGGGGGGGACACACTGCTGTTTGGCATTGGCGTTCGTTGTCTCTCTTTCTCTCTCTCTCTCTCTCGCACGCCAAATGTTTATTTTGTTTTGTTTGATTTGTTTGGTTTTTGAGGCGCGTGCCATGTGTCATGCAACTTGCGACTTGCGACTATCTAACGCCTCTGCCTCATCAACAAGATCCAACAGCGAACGTCGACGCCGTCTCCCCACTGACCCACGCACAAGCAACAGCAGCAGCCGAAGCAACAACAACAGCAACAACAACGTTCTCGACGAGAGATAACACGACATAGAAAGCCCACACGACACACACAATTGGCATATGGGCAGATACACTAGCATACACACACACACACACACACATGCAGCTAGATGCGTGCACAATGCTAGACATTTGATTAGAAACACAAGCGCGTCTAGATTGTGTAATCACTATTTATGCATTTTGAATGTTGTTTAGCTCTGATTCATTTTTATTTTGATTGGCATTAGCTTTATCTCTCATTGGTATTCCATTTAATTAATGCTTAATATAAAATATATATAAATATATGATTGCAAAATTAAGCTATTGTATTTACACCGATCAATATTATTTATATCGTGTGCGTATACAGAATTGCAGAAACCTTGGATCGCGTTGGGCGCCAGTTTCATTAATTTTGGGTTATTCATCAATTGTGAATGAATGAATTAAATTTTAAATTTATAAAATAAAATTGTGTTAACAATATGTTTATCTGTCAAGTCGTGTGCTTGCCTTTTCTTCAAACTTTTCTTGTATATCGAATTTTTTTCTTGATAAGTTATGTGAATCCATTTACAAGTTATTCCAATCTTCTAATCCGTAAATAATCCCTTTTTACCCTTTCAGTTACTCTAAAGTAAATAAAGAAAATAGGGTCCACGTTGGGCGCCAGCTACCAAGAACTTTTGATTATCGAAAACAATAAGTTAGTTTCAGACAAATAGAGTTGTAAAATGACTATAGAGAAACAATATTTCACAGTTTGTTGATCAAGCCAGTATATAACTGTTTACTGCACATTTGAATCACTTGTTTTTGTTTATGGTTCCCACATTCCAAATTTATACGCATGAACATTTCTTACGAGATACACACGCTTTGGTAATGTAAAATAAATATAGAAATGACTATTTATAGAATAAGCCCACTGCGTTTTATGCGTTTTCACGCGAACTCACATTTATTCATAAATAATCAACAATTCGTTGAGTGCAACAGCACTCAGAATCTTACCTTATTAAATGCTAAAAGTGCCTATTCGAGTGTCTCGTGCTGTTCTTACACTTCTACTGATATGTACTTTTATTTTCTGCCATGGCAAACTTCAATTAGTTGGCTAATGCGACAACAGCAGCAGCAAGCGGGCATAAATGAATGTTAGCAAATTTATGAATGTTTATTAGTCGCTGGGTGCGCTGCCAATTGAGGAAGAGGTGCAGCTAACAGCCTCAGCCCCAGCCTCAATCTCAGCCATAGCCTCCGAATTGGCTCCTATCTGATTTACCCCTGCGATCAGCTCATTCATGTCCATTTTGGGCTTTTCATCAGCAATCGGTACGCAAATTGACAATCAGTCATCGGCCAGAAATCACTTTATAAGCGGCACTCAGCACTGTGGCCAGAATACACATTGTGTTTTCTTATACCCTGCAGCGTCACAAAGCGTTTCACAAACAAATCTCTTAAGTTTTTTTTTAAGTTTATTTTGAATTATAAATTAATGAAACAAACAAACCTGTACGCAAGGCAACAATCTAGTGGCGAAAGCACATTCAAGCTTAAGCTTTTGTATACCTAAAAATAACTTTAGATAATATATGAGGAAAAGTGCCTAGAAGCTCTTAAAAATACATTTCAAACAAAATATAGAACATAACTCTATCTTCTGTGAAGGGTGCAATTTTACTCGATTTTGCGCATTTCATGTTGCTTCGCCACTAGCGTTGTTTCCCGGCAGCAGTAAAATATGTTAGTTGTGGTATTTTCAGTTATCACAATGCACCCAACTACAGGGTATGTGCTGGCCGTGCCCTTGCGACTGTAGCACTCTTTTATTGGCATTAATTTTGAGCTTAAGGGGGCGCTCGCGCGCTTTATTTGCAATGATTATTCGTGGGTGTTTTGCGCGAGAGAGGCTGGCCCGAGGGAAACTCTGAAAAGTCATAAACCGATAAATGAGGCACTTGCAATTGAATTGTTGTACAGTTGTTTATAGCCAAAATAGCTGCAGCAGCAGTAGCTGAGCGATTGCAGCCGCTATTTATGGCCAAGTTGAAGGCGACGACGTCATAAAATCATTGTGTCCGAATAGATAAGTTATTTTTGGCCGACTGGCGTAATGAGTTTTCATTTTCACTAGACGTCTACAGGTGGCCTGTGCCCTGTGTCCGCCCCCTTCATCCCCGCCCCGGGCACCCTTCAGCTCTGCAGCTTCCTGATGATTTCCCCAAATAAACAAATTCACGTAATGTGCACATCATGTGAAGGCTTTTTAAAAATAGTCCTCGACGTTGTGTTTTGGCTTTGTTTTGGGCCAAAACTTTCACAAATGAGGCAAAGTTCTATTTTTGGTATATATCGCTGTATCTGTATTTGTATCTATATCTGTATCTGTATCTGTATCTGTATCTATTGTATCTGGCAGTTAACGGCACGTAGTTCCGCGCCGTCTGTTCGAAAAACTTTGCCGACGTCAAAAGTTGCCAATTGTATCGCGTTTATTTTTAGGCCATGGCGTGCTGCTCGACTCTGAACCGTTTCTGGGCTGTTTGTTGTGGTTCAGATTAGCCGGCCGGCCCCATAGCTTTGGGTCATGGTCACCCCAATTTGCACTCCCAATTGCACTTTGCGGTTCATAATGCTCAAAACTAACTCGTAAATAAATTACATTTTTACATTTTACTCGACATTTTGCTCGCTGGCAGCATTTCAATAATTTCGCGCGAAAAGTTTGTTGTTGTTCTTTTTGTTGCGTGTTGTTTGTTTTTGGTTTCTTTTGTTGCTCTTTTGTTTATGTGGCACTTTGTTTATGTTTCGGTTTTGCAACAATGCGGAATGCGCTTTGCTGCTGCTGTTGTTATTCCTTTGTTGATGTGCAACCTTGTCCTTAGCACATGAAAACTGTTTTGGTTTACTGTCCCCCTGCGGCGGCAAAATGTGCGAAATGAAATGTTTGGCAACTGCCTGTCAATGTGCAAAAGAGGAGGGGGGGGGAGCTTTATGTGGCATGGAAATTTGACAAGTGCTGGCATCATGCATAAATAAAATGAAAATGCGGAACTACAGTTTGGGCAGTAATTAAATAAAAACAGAAATTGTTTACATTTTTATTTTATTGTGGACCCTGCTAGACAGTACATATTACTTGCAGTTGAAAAGCTTGAAACACAAAATCATTTCAAATTAAACGTTTTCCAAATATTACATAGCATAGTTAAAATTACATTTAAATTACATTTTCTTTTAATATCTCAGTCAGGAAATAAATGTGTAGCTTATATAATATAATAATAATTAATAACAAATATTTATAATTGTAATTCAATTCCCAACCAGAGATTGAGATCTATGTAGGTATAATTTACTTTTATTATACATTATATTTTATTAAAATCACATATTTTATATAAGTATTTGGAAAAAAATGTTTGTAAAATAAATTGTTTAACTTAAATTATTTGGGTAAAGCGTTATATACTATATACATTTACATAAAATGCAAAATTATATAATGTTTAATTTTCATTTTTGTTGAAATTAAAATTAATTAAATAATCGTTCAAAAAAGTGCAAATATATTAGTGCAGTTAGGCCTACTATATGTTTTGTATCCCAATTAAACTAAAAAAATTCACAAAATGTCCAAAAAGAACTTATCTTTTACAGCTTAAGATCCCCAACTACCACACAGAGTATACTAACCAACCGTAATATTAAATATTTCCCAAACAACTTAACCAAAAAATCTGACTAAGACAATATGCAATATTTTGACCAATTTATTCAGCTCAACACGCCCCGTTTTTTTGTCTTGTGCTTCCTTGACCCACCCACCCGAGAGCAAATACCTCAATTTCCGGCTACGCTTTCCTTGACCCAGCCACCCAACTATAGATTTACTAAATTTCCGATCTGATCTAAACAAATCGGGCAGCTCGCAGCAAACTGTCCATAAATGGTCAAGTGAATCATTTGTTTAAACATTTCTTTTTTGGCGGTGGCTCCTTCGTTGTGTTTACGTAGATTGAAAAGTTAATGGGCCGCAGTGAATGTTGATGACGTATTTTGGGAAATCATAACACTAAAAACACACACACACGCACACACGCACGCTTGGGGGGAACGTCGACTGGGGTACCTGTTGTCTTATTTTTACCTCAGAGCCCCCTCTCGGTGAGAGAGAACACGCCAAGAGATCGGCAGCGAAAACTCACCACAGCTCACTCACACTCACACTCACACACACACATGCAGAGCGTGACTGACAAACGGGCCTGGCAAACTGTTGATTGGCTGCTCTGCGCGTGCGCCGCGAAAATGGCTGCAACGCAGGGAGGCAACGAGCCTCACGATTGGATGTGCCGGCCGACCGGCTGGCCGTGTGTGTGTGTGTGTGTGTGTGTGTGTGTCCGCTGTGACGTGCGAGTTCCCCACGACGGCGTCGCTCGGCGCTCTCAACACGCTTTCGATTCGAATTCGAACTTTTGGGCGCGTGCCAGTCGCCGCCAAGTAGGGGCAATGTCTCGATGTTAGTGTGCGTCCCTCTCATCTCTCGCTCGCTCTCTCTCTAGCTGTATGTGTGCGCCGCGATGTCGATGTTGAGTTTCATTCATAAAAACCGAAAGAGGGCGCATCTCGTGCCTCAGTTGTGTTCGAACAAGCAAACGCGACGGTTTGAAAGCTCAGCAGCAAACATTCAAAGAAAATCTCTAATAAATAAATTTCAACGGCGACATATACAAAACACAACTACACAAATACAAAATACATATATATATCACTATATAATACAACAAAACAAATATAGTGCAAACAAAAGTGACAAAGATAAATTGTGAACAAAAATCAAATCAAAGTCAATTTGCTTGCAATAAAGCACAAACAAAAGCGAAAGAGAGTGAAAGGATATTTTTGTGCGAAAACCGTGCAACCCGGCACGGCCCCGCCCCCCTCCACCTTCGACGCAATTTGATGAATGAAAAGCTGTGTCCCGCCGCAGCGCAGTAAACTTGTGACGTACGCAAATAAACACATATAGCATACAATTACAGTTAAAACTACCTATAGGCTCCAACCCAAAAGATGTTAACTTAGGCGTTCGTAGAATTTTTATTGATTTTACGTAGCAAAATTTGACTGAACAGTCTGTGAAAAAATCAGAGTGTAGCAAGTGTGGCAAGTGTTGTGTCGGTGTGTGTGTGTGTGAGTGAGGCAGCAATCCCAAGGATTGCGCTAAGCTAAAGGAAAACCCACCTTTGAATTCTTCAGCACGTGCCATTGCGATCCAGGTGATTAATTAGTGAACAAATATTGATTATATATATAGTACATAAATTTTATTATAAAATATCTGCACGTTATCTATAGATTTATGTATCCGTATCTTTTATCTACTGAGCTAATTTTTTAGCTTAGCGGAAGTCATAAAATAAAACGCTTGTCACATTTTTAATTTGTGCAAATAATTTTGTTTCTTATTTTTAAATTTTTGATCTAGCCAATTAAATTTTTTATTAATAAAAATTTGGTGTGTTAATTTTCGTTGTGTCAGCGAATTAAGTTTAGAACTAGGTATAAAACGATTGAAATAGACACAGTAAAAGTTTTTAATGCAGTGAACTAATCTATATAAAAAATTTGTCCATGGAGATGATTTACGACTTATGCTATTTTGTAAAGTGGTAAATTTTTAATCTGTGAGATTTATTTTTAGGTTCTATATATTTCCAATGTCTTTATATTCAAATACATTTAATTGAATTCCAACAAGGTTTTCGTCCAATTAATTTATGTTTCAAGCTTCTGGGTTACTTTATATGCTTCACAATCATTCTAATTTATATCTTCAGTTTTATTTATGCAGCCAGAGAGAAACACAACAGTAAAGCTAAAATAATGGCTTGAGTTCAATAAATCTTAAGCCAAGTAGAAAATCTTGTTTTGAAATCAATTATAGATATAAAGTGTCTAGAGAGTAAATAAAATGGTGACTATAACAAGATTTTTTTAATGAGTTATTAATTTAATAAATTGTAATATTAAGCGACTTTACTTAACTTTTAACTAATACTAAATTAAAAGTATGACTCAGTAAATAAATTAGAATAATTGTATAGAGAGCCAATATAGATTATTTGATCATATGTTATTTGATTTAAATACTAATTTTAATAATAAATAGCAAATTCAAATTTTTTTAGAAAATGTATCTATTGACTTGCAAATGAATTTCAATTAAATTTTAAATTTTAGATATAGTTTTTCTTTACACTCATACAGTTTAGCTAGACAACAGTTTTTTTCACACTGCTTCTCAAGCAAATCTCTTCCTGAATACGCGCCAGATTTTTCCTTTACGATGCGATCTTAGCAACTATTGCAATTTTGTTAGATTTAAACCATGCGAATGATGCATAAATTCATTTAACGCATAATAAAAATTTCTGCACGTTATTAAACAGCGCCGCAAAGCAAAATAGAGAAACAGAACCACACCTGACAGCAGCAACAGCAACAAAAAGAACTATGTGGCTGCAACTATGTATATCTGTATCTTAATATCTTAAGCTATATATCTGGGCATCATCCGACGCTTCAGCTGTATATTCTGCTGCAGTTTTTGTAATTAAATTATTGTCATTGCACTTTGCGCTTAATTTGAGAAGCGCGAGCACAACAACAATTTTTGTTTACAATTTAATGGCACATCTGAACAAACCGCCGCCGCCGTCGACAGTCGCTAAAAGTGTCGGGGCAACTAGCCCGGCCCAAAGCACAAGACGTTAAAAGGCAACAAAGAATACAAAAAAACAACATATTCAAATAAAAGTGTGTCTAAAAAGAAAAACAATTAGCAAAATGATTTACACGCAGCCTCCCATGTCCAGCGGCCACACCAACAACAAAAACAACTTAGCTGGCTCCTCGAAAATTAATTTTTCAATTTTCTCAGTTTTCAGTTTTTCATTTTTTCTCTCTTATTTTTTTTTTGTATGTGTATTTAACCAAATAATTATGACATCAAAACAAAAAATACCGACGGAAGAGTCGTCGAAGAGTCGCTTAACACTGTGCCATGCAAATGGCACTTTGACACCAGCAGCCAATGGACCCACTGGCCACTGGATGTGGTGCCCAGTGGCGGTTGGCGGTGGTTGGGGCTGCGCCGGGCGGCGATTGAAGCTGCCAACCCAAACAAGCAAACGGCGACGCCCGCCCCAACTAAGTGCCCACTAAAATGATTTTAAAATTTATAAAAATACGCATACATGTTGTTTTTACATGTGCATACCCTGCAAAGCAACAGGGTGCGTGAGGGTCTTTCGAGCTGTATCGTTGTATATTTTGTTGATTTTCTTCTGGTTGTTTTCAAGAGATATCAAAATCTGTTAGTTAGAATACAAGAGTCGCTTTGAAACGATGTTTATTATAAAACTGTTATAAAATCTATTTATAAATTTCCTGTGTTTATTTCTGATACCCAGTTTAAAATGGAATATTTAACAATATTATATTAAATACATTTTGTTTTCGAAATCTGGTATTTTTTTGATTTTATCAATTTTAAACTAAAATTTGTAATTTTTAATTAAATTGTTTTAATTTTGAAAATAATATTATTTCATTTATCAAAAATCTTTTAGAAAAATTATTTAATAAACCAAAAATATAAATTTTTAATACAATAATAATTATTACAAAATATTAATGTGATTTATTATATTATTTATTTCAATTTGATTAGTACGTTTAAATAAAATTTTTATCTAGGACCTCCTTGTATCAAAAATCTTTTAGGATATTTTAAGAGATTTTTATAAAAATATTTCGCGCAATTATAATTTTGTTTAAATAATAATTTGATTTATTATATAATTTATTTTACTTATTTTATATTAAATAACAATTTAAGCTAGGAATTAACATTTTTCTCACACATAAAAGCGTTTTGTATTTTAAAAAATTAATTATAGGGTAAAGTTTATTCGAGTCGTTGTTGCTTGACGCAGTTGCTATGGCCGTAGTGCCTGCGGCTGTTTATTTTCATTAATTGTTCTCATGAGGAAAACACCACAGCAACAGCAACACCAACAACAGCAACAACAACAAGTCCAGTCGAAGCTGTTGGCATGAAAAGTGTGACAAAGTGTTACGCATGCAAAGACGGCGTCGGCAAAAGATACATTTTCCATGTTGCAGCCGCTGTTGTTGCTATTGTTGTTGTTGTTGTTGTTGTTGTTGTTGTTGCACTGCTTAACTTGTTGGCTGGCTCAGTTGTCCGTGTTGCTGTCCGGGCCTGTCCGAGCCGCTGCCCGCTGCGTGAATGATGGACTTTGTCTTTGTCTCCTGCATCTGCCAACTCTCTGATATGCGGCGAGTTGTTGCGCCTCACTGTTGCAACTGTGGCGCGTCCGTGTCGCATGCGAGCTGCATGTTTGTATCTATGTAGCTGCCAGATACTTTTACTGCACGTCTTTTGCACTTTTGACTAATGACGCCGCCTCTCAAGGCGTTTCTCCAATTTCTTTTTATGTTAATAACCAGCAACAACAACACGAAACAGGCAACAACAACAAAAGCCAACATACAACACCAACTACCAATTCTTGTTGCTGTTAATTGTTTGACAGCATTTTCGCTCAAGGTTATTGATATCAAATCTCAGAGCTCTTTATGCAAATCCGCCAGCCAGCCTGTCATTGCATAAGACATCATGAAACAACAACACTCTGTACGTAAAATAATAATAGCCAAAAACAACAAATTGCATTTATTTTTGGAGCCGCTAAGTAGCCAAGTCGATAAGGTCGCAACTTAATCCTCAATGAGGTCTCCATCAAATATCTAAAAACAACAATAAACCAACAGCAACTGGCCTGAAGATGCATTCAAATTGAGTGTGTGTGTGTGCGTGTGTGTGCGTGCGTGTGGTTGTCTGACTGTGGGTCAGACCCAACATCGGGCTCCACTTGCCAAGCTAAACAAATTGGCGCCCATCTATCGAATTGTTAACACTCGAAGAGCAGAACCCCAAATGAAACTACGGAACCAGTCAGACACACAACAACAACAACAACCGGTTTGGCAAAACTTAATTAAAATAATATCAACATAACAATTTTTATTTTTTTTTTTGTTGCCTTTCTTTCTTCCTCATCGGCTCGAAGCTGTGTGCCAATATTCATTCATGGCAAAAATCTTGAACGCGACTCGATCTGTCTAAGGCGACTAAGACCGAGACTACTATACCAAAATGCTATGCAAAATTATGCAGAGTGAAAGAAACAGGCAACAGACACACAAGATTTACAATACATATAACATTATATCTGTTTTATACAGTCGTCACTGACTATGACGCACTTTGCTTAAGCTAAGCAGGGAAATTTACGATAGAAGTTTATTTTATTTGAGCTTAAGTGAAACAGTTCAAGTATTTAAAACCAAGCCTTAAGAATAATAATTTTAAAAAATTTAATAAAAAGATAGAATTTTTCTTAAAATATCATTTTCAAAATAAAACGTTAGAAAAACTATTATACCCTTTTACTCTGTTTTAATGGATACAGTATATTTAAAATTTTTTTAAAATATAATTTTCTTATAAAGACATCAATTGTTTCCTGTAATTAGTTTGACTAAACTAAAAAGATTTTCTTTTGGCACTCCAAAGCTTGGCTGTAATATTTTGTTGCACTTAGGCGATCCACACTGTAGTAGGCTAACTTTAAATGTAAATGTCTGCGGCACGAACAGTTACAACAACAGCCACAACAACAACTACGACAACAACTTGAACGTTCGCAGCTTCGCTTTTTTTTAAGGGAGTGTCAATTGTTAGCCAAGTTATTAAGCGCACAAGAAGAAGCTGGCCAAGATCCGAGCCGCGATTGAGAAGGCACCAGGCGGACCAGGTCGGTTCAGTCGAGCAAAAAGAAGAAACAAAAAAGCAGAAAAAATCAACCAAACACAGTTCGAGATGTGAATGATTCATGTGGCACTCGTATTCAGATACAAATCTTTGATCGACTGTAAAAATTATTGACTGCGGCGCATAATTTTATGAATGAATGGAACAACAACAAAAGGCCAGCCACAAAAACACAGCACGCGCTGCCATTGTGGTCGCCGTTGTGTGTGTATCCGTCCGCTTTATTTGTATCTGTATCTGTATCTGTACCTATAGCTGTGTGTGCAGCCGTATCTTTAATGTAATTTCACTGCTGCGTCGCTCGCTCGCTCGCTCGCCGCTTGTCTCGTCTCGAGTGCACTTTGCCACGGAAATTATGCGTGAAATCAAATGTAAATAAAAAAGCAAAAGTGCCAAAACAGCAAGCCCAGCTGGAGACGAAGAGCGACAGAATGGGTAGCGGGGGGAATGTGGGGATTGGGGGCCAACTGTCGGCTACGCAGCGGCACGGTAGTTATTTTGGCGCATAGCTGCCTGTCAACACGAGTGCACTTGTAATGCAAATCAACGCGGTCAAGTCGAACCGCGACGCAAGACGCACTCGAAGATGACGCCACAATCGCCACAAGATTCACTCAGATGCTGTACACTGTAAAAAAAAATGATGGGCTTGTATCTAAGCCATTTGGAGTTTTATCTATGACCATAACAAAATTCGTTTTAGATTTAGAACAACTAGAATATTTGTAATTAGTAGAAAAAGTATTTCAAAAATTAATTCACTAAAAAAGCAAAACAAATGAAATCAAGATCAATTCAAAAAATTCTCTTGGTGATGTTAGAGCACGTAATAAGAATTTTTTTTTAATAAATTTTTTAAATCATATTAAAATTAACTAGAAAAGTTGTGTTTTAAAAAATTAGTAAAAAATTCAAGCAGACAAAACTGCTAGGAATCGTATCTAGAATTCCTTTTTATGAAAAGAGAAGAAAGGGAGAGACAGAGAAAGAGTAATAAAAATAAGCAGAGAATAGACATTAAAGCAATTATTCAAGCAAATTAATGTTTAATTGTGGTTTTCATGTTAAAACTCAAATTATTAAATATTTAGTTCATATATAAAATTAAAAAATTTTCCAGATTAAAAACCACATTGAATTTTCTTACAGTGTAGCCGTAGCTAGTGGAACTGGAGATGTTGGCGTTTGTGTCGCCAGTTGTGGCAGTCAAATCAACACCGTTTGCCAAATTATAAGCCAAGTTTATTGCATATGAGCGTGTTTTAATTGCGCTTGCGCAACTATTTGCTGTATTTACTGTTTAGGTTTTTTGTATATGTTTTTCTTTTGACCATTGCGTAAGGTCAACGCTTGACCCAATGCAATGTGACCCACTTGCAGGAGGTGTTTAGCTGTGGGAAAGCCACATGTTCTACTTCTCACTGTCCACTTAAGCGTTTAATCGATTTTAATTTAATTGCTTAGCTCGAAAAGCTGCCTGGCGTGGGCGCAGTCGCAGTCGCAGCTGCTAAAAACGAAAGTCTTGCAAGAACGGCAACAACAACAACAACAAGATGCTACACATGACAATTTGTGGCAAATTAAATTGTTTGTGGTTCATAAATTGTTGTAAACGGCTGCCTGTTATGCAATTGAACAGCTGTCATGGCAAATCAATTAAAATTTGGTGGCTACAAAATCGACTTGAAATTTATAGTTGCCCGATTTTCGGCATCGACACCACCCGCTGCGGCAGACACTTACACTGCGCCAATTTTTCAATACTAACAGCCACGAATTAAGACAGGCGACAAGCCGTATTAAAACAGCTCGTGTTATGCGCCTAATTAAGCTAAGCCTGTGAAATATGCAACTAATTGCCAAATCAGCTGAAATAGATTTGTCGAGCGCAGTTTAGCGATATACAAGTGTCAGCTGCACTTTACTATAATATTTTGTTAACAAATTTGTAACTTAACAACAAGTTTTACATAAATAAAAGAGATATAGATAATATATAAAAATATATACACTAAAGAAAACAAACAAAATATTTACGCAATTGTATGTCAATTTCGAATTGGTCTATCTAGCTTTAAAACTGAAAAAGATGGGTAAAACATAATTTAAAAGTCACATTTATTTATTTTATTTAATCATATAAATTTTCAAAAATATAAATATTAGTATATATTTTGAAAAACCCCTGATTTCAGTCCAATATAATTTATAACTGTTTCAAAAATGCAAGAGATCCGTCACTAATTGTTTTTTTGCAAATAACAAATTATAGTTTTCTTTCAAAAATGACTTACCAAATATTTTCTTCCTTTGCCAACTTTTAGGCGGCGTAGCCCCTGGAACTCCATCAGCGGCCATGATCATGGAAGGGCTTGAAACCCTGGTGGCGCCAACGCATCACGCATTCCTGCTAACCGAAACGGCCGCTGCGGCCCACTTCAATGTGCTGAGCTTCGACACGTGCTTGTTCAAGACCAGCACGGCGCAGAGCAGCAGCCCCTCGGCCGCCAGTTACCTGAGCGCCGCACAGTTTGGCGGCGGCGCCGGCAGCAGCAGCGGCGGCAGCAACGGCGCCAGCAGCAGCGGCCAAACGTTGCTGCACTACACGTCAGCGGCCAGTCACAATCACAACAATAACAACAACAACAACAACAACAATAATAATAACACTAACTCGGTGCTGCGAGCACGGAATCAGACAGCCACGCCCACACAAGGCGGCAGTCCCGGGAACGTGGCAGCGCAGCCAAGCGCCGGCAGCGCAGCAGCCGCCAGCAGCGGCCGCAGTTCGGCCTCGCACCTCAGCCTGCTGAACACTAGCCAACAGAGTCCCGTTACCGCCACGGAGCACGGCGTGGCCGTGGAGGCCAAGCAGCTGATCGAAGCTTTGCCCGGCGATCTCAACACGCCGGTGACCACCTCCAGCGATATACCCTCGTTCTTTGGGCCATCCACGGTAGTGGAACCACCGCCCATTACCGGTAAGTAAATCAGGCCAGAACCTAGGTTTAAATAAAGTTAAAATTGGCGTTTTTTTTAACAATTTACGTTTTAATAGGGAGCTTAAGCTAAATATGAAATATATGTATATCTATTTATTTTTTTACACGGTAGATACGTTTCCAAAAAATAAATGCAAAAAAGAAATAAATGGAAAAATAGTTGATTGATAAACAACATTACAAATTTCTTACTTAATTTCCCTGCTTAATTAATAAATTCCGTACTCATTAAGAAAATAAATATAAATACCCCATTTTTGAACAAAGAATTCACTGAAAGTAAAGTTAAAGTTAAATACAAAATCTGCTGTTATGATAAAAAGTCGACAAACACTTTGGCATAGCTAAAACAACCCAAATGTCAGGGTATCGAGTGAAACACTGCAATATATGCGTACTTTTGCTTTTGGAGTTTCTTTATCTGAGCGCTGCTAATGGATGCAGCTGCCACATGCTGCAGTTGCAGTCTCCCAAAAGACTGCCACAGTCTCTAAATATGCAACTAATCCGTTGTCAGGCTTAAGTCGCTACATAAATCAGCCTCAGTCGAGGCCAGAAAGCTGAGACAGCAACTGCAGTCTTTAGGTTGCCCCCTCTCTTTCTAACACAAATACTCTCTCTCTCTCTTTTGAACACTCATTCTACGCAGAAAACAAGTTCAAAATCAAAAAACAAACATTCAAAAATTCAAGTACCAATTTTATTGAAATTGTTTTTTTTTCTCTCTCTTTTTGTTTTGTGATTTCTTTTATTAATTATGGGCCATGTTAAGAGTTTCTGAAGAGCTTGACATATACGTGTATATATAAAATTATTTATTAATTTTTTTTTTTTGTTTTTCGCCTTGCTTTAATAAAAACTTTTGACATTTTATGGCTATATCTCTGTATATGGACTCATTAATATACTTAGTCATAAAATTACTTTTTATTAATTGCAAATAAATTCAATTGCATTGCGGAGAGAGCTCTTGAGAGTGTGAGAGGTCTTCTAAGACTGCACAATAAAACAAAAAGCACTTAATTAATCAACAGGGCAACAACAACAGCAGCAACAAGAATAATAATAATACATAATAGGAGCAACAACAACAATGTGTTGTCGGCACATGTATTAAACATTTCCGTTCAGTGTCAATGTTTCGAGCGCAATTTACTCGGCTCGAGATACGACGCCAGAGTCCAGACAATATCAACGATATAATACTTACATATGTATATGTATATGACATATGCACAAAATAACAACAACAACAAAAGACACACATACATTTCTAATTGAATTAAGGCACAGCAAATAAAGTATACTAGATTTCCCGAGCGCTATCAAAAACAATTGAGTTTAATTGCTCGCGTCATATTCTTCTTTTCATTCCTTTTTTTTTTTTTTGCAGAAACTAAGAAATACGATAAAAGCAAAAATGTTCAGATTTTTGTTAAGAAGTTTAACCAATTGAAAATGCATAAAATGAGCCATTATATATGTACATATATACATAGAATTTTTTTTAATTTTTGTGCATACATTTAGTAGCTGAAATAACTAAAAATTGAACGCGTCGCGCCAAAAAATGTCACTCATAAATTTGGCGCAGTCGCCTGACAAGCGCACAGCCCACGCACACCAAAAGCCCCAAAGAAAAATGGTCAGCAAATTTTCCAAAAAAAAAAAGAAAAAATAAATAAAATTAAAAAAATCAAACAAACTGAAAATAAAAAGCAACAATTTGCATGCGAGGTGTGGGGCTGAGGGGCTCGCGTATTTCTTTTCTAGTTGGCTGCGGACAATGATAAAGCAGCTTTTAATCGCTAAACTTGGCAGCCAGCATTGGCATAACTTATGGCGAACTGGATGAGTTATGCATGTGACATGTGGCAAGTGGCAAGTGGCAAGTAGCGAGTAGCAAGTAGCGGGTTGGCTGGGCTGCAACGAATCGGGGCAATTTCCATTGTCTACTGTCGCCAATGGCCAAATTGCGTTTCCGCTGCCAAAATAAATAGTTGCAACTGACATTAATTATGCCCAACAATATATGGCATATGACTAAGTCCCCCACCTTGGCCCACCCTGCCGTTAGATTCGCTGGGCCATGCTATCGCTAAGAATTCTGTGAATTCAAGCGCATGCCCCGCACAGTTGGCCCCACTGTGCTGCTCGAGCCGAGATTGATGTCGCAGCACATTAGGCGCAATGCAACTCAATCAATACCCAATGCCACAGCGGCTCTGGCATTAATGACTACGACAATGATCATCATGATGCGGCCCGGCAAGAGAAAAAAACAACAAAAACAAAAAGAGTCCAGCAAAAGTCAGTCCAAACGGGCCTGCTTGCGAGCCCAGCGGTAGCCGCGTAATTAGTCTTCTGGCCGACACTTTTGCCTGCCTAGAGATGTTCGCGTGACACGACAAGTCACGAATTCTGATCACTTTGACAAGCCTATGATTAATTTTAAAAGTCCTAAAATCATATTACCTTCTTCAAGTTTTATCACAACTTTCCTCGGTAGTCAGAAATACTTACTTTTATTTGTTATACGTTTACTATTTGAAAATTATTATTACTCTATGTCAAGTAATTATTTTTTGCAATTATATTTCAAAGCCTCAACGGAACAGTTAATTTTTTAAATATATTTGAAGAATGTGAAGAATTTATATATATAATAAATACTCCATATAACCCATGCTCAGATGATATTTTTCAATACTTCAATTTGAATATATTTGTAATTTCAGCTTTTCAATCTACATATTTTTACGGCATTTCACTTTCACTTATGAAACAATGTGACCTTATGTTATACTTCCCAACATTCTATTAAAAAATAAATATTTTTAAAATTTTAAGCCCTTATTTCCATTTTAAAGTATTAGTGCAAATAATATATTGTGAAGAACATTTTCACATCTTACACAGTCCACTTATAGGCATAAAATATTTTCCAACACGTTATTATCGATTAATTATATTTTGTGGCCGCCAATCCGCCTATTTTCCACGGCCTTCCAATTCCACTTGTGAAATTTTAATCTATATAACCTCTGCATTTTTATTATTAATGAGCCTTGCTCCCATTTAAAGTATTTATGAAAACTTTATTTAAAGCGAAAATATATTATAAGTCATCAAACCTCGCACATATTTTCCAACACTTAATTTTCGATTAACTGCATGTTGTAGGCTCTCAATCCGCCTATTTTCCACGGCATTCCACTTTACCATACCGTTTCAATCCACCTAACCTAACCATGGTCACATTTAATGACATTGCTCAATACTTGAAGCGTGTTAATGTTGTGCATTGGTCGACGTGAGTGGCTGCCACCACCAGCTGCAACGCCGCCAAGTTGAGCGACAACGATGAGCGATGATGCGACCTCCCGTGTTGTTCGATTTCCGCGAAATCAAAGCGCGCCCAGCTGCAACAGCAGCCCATATAACACTTACCACTTCAATGCCAGGGCCGTTCAAGCGAACTGTGATTGATATCGGCCGAGGCCGAGCCGAGCAGAATGCAGAGGCAAAACAAAAGTATTTTATATATATGTATATATACTGCAGTGTCTATCACGATTGAGAGATTTAAAGGTTGCGCAAAGAACAGTTCCGTTATTCGGCGCCGAAGCTTTAAGAAGGCGTGACGTCACAATATTTTGCTTAGATTTTTCGATTTTCGTTAGAAACATCTTTAAAAACACAAAAGTTGACTGTTTGGTGTTGATTATTCCTATGAGAGCTTCGTTATAAAGAGAGCGTGACGTCACAACATTTTTGTTTTTTGTTTACATTGCGGTGCAATTAGTATGCCTTTGATTTTTAGCTTGCATAAAATCCAGAAATAAAGATTTATCCAAAATATATAATTAGCTGGAAATATCTAACAAAAAAGTTGAGTGTTTATCTGATTATTTCTATGGGAGCTATGTTTCTATAAGTTTCATTAGGATTTAGATAATCACGTCACTAGTTTAAGAGCTCAGAATTTCTTTGCATAACCTCTGGCTCTCTCAATCGTGAGTCTCTATCAGGTTTTAAGCTGAGCTGAGCACAGTTAATGTCGCACGTATGTAGCTACAAAATGACTAAAGTTGGGCAACCCATTCTCGACTCGTTGCAGGCTGCATTGAATCCGAGGATCTGTCGCTGGAGCCGCAGGTTGTGTCCGTTGCGAGTCCCGTGTTGTCCTCGTGCAGCCCGTTGAAGGAGGAGCGCAGCACGCCGCCCGCGCTTTCCATTGTCAAGGAAGAATCAAGTAATAATAGTTGTAACATGTACCCACTACACAACAACAACAACAACAACAACAGCCACCACACATCATCAACAACATCAACAACAACAGCAACAACAACCGCCACAGCAACAACAAAACAAACAGCGAGCGATGCCAGCAACACAGAAAGCGTTGGCTCGCCCGCAGCAACAGCGGCCGCGGCAGCTGGCAGCAGCAGCAGCAGCAGCAACAACAACACACACACACAGCAACAGCAGCTGCACCACAACAACAACAACAACAACAGCCACTGTCAACACAGCCACCAACAAGAGCAGCAGCATCAGCACTTGAGCTCGCCGCAACACCAACAACAATACCAACTACAACAACAACACCAAATACTACACCAACAACAACAACAACAGCAACAGCAATTGCCACACCACCACCACCATCATCACCACCACCACCACAGTCACCACCAACATCAACACCAACAGCAACATCAGCAACACCAACAGCAGCAACAGCAACAACAACACCAACAACAACAACAACAACAGCACCAACACTATCAACAACACGCACTACAACAACAACAACAACAACTGCCTGGCAAAATCTCATATCGCGGCATTTTCACCACAACAGGCAACACCAACAACACAATGAGCGCCGCCCAGCAACTGCAGCAGCAACAGCAACAGCAGCAGCAACAACAGCAGCAGCAGCAATTGGCATCTCCACAGCTGAGCGTGCTGCCCGGCCAGATGTCGCCGCCCTCGAACAGCCTGGGCAACAGTTGGGGCCTGCCCAGTCCGGACAAGTCGCTCTTCCAGCCGCCCATCTACAGCCTGCCCACCCACTATGCCGTGCAACAGCAGCAGCAGCAGCAGCAACAGCAGCACCAGCAGCAGCAGCAGCAACAGCAGCAACAGCAGCAACAACAGCAAGCTGGCGCTGTCACGCCCTCGCCCTACGATGACGGACGCACCGCCGTGGTCGCCGCTCAGCACGCCGAGCTGCTCGGCCTGAGCATGGACTGCACACCGCTGCTGCTGAAGCAGCAGCCGCCGCCGACGTACGCGGGCGCCACGGTCTCCGCCGCCGGCTTTGCCAGCCTCGCCGAGCTGCAGAGCAGCCACGAGCAGCTGCAGCAGCAGCAGCAACAGTACGCCGTGCGCTCCCAGCTCAGCGTGGGCACGCCCAAGTATCAGTGGCTGGATACGCCCGCCGACTACGCAGCTGTCATTGCCCAGCAGCAGCAGCAGCAGCAACAGCAGCAGCAACAACAGCAGCAACAACAGACGCTGGTGCTGCCGGGACCAACATCCTCGGCCAGTTCCAGCAACGCCGCGCTGGGCGTGCTCATACCCAAGCAGGAGAGCTACCCGGACATGCAGCCCAGCTCCAACGGCACCGGCTACTCGAGCGCCTCGGCCGCGGCCGCCGCTGCCGCCGCTGCTGCCGCCGTGCAGCTGGCCGAGTACAGCCCATCCACGAGCAAGGGGCACGAGATTCTCTCGCAGGTCTATCAGCAGAGCAGCGTGCCGCTCAAGCTGGTGCCGGTGAAGCCGCGCAAGTACCCGAACCGGCCCAGCAAGACGCCGGTGCACGAGCGTCCCTACGCCTGTCCGGTGGAGAACTGCGACCGTCGCTTCTCGCGCTCCGACGAGCTCACCCGCCACATACGCATACACACCGGCCAGAAGCCGTTCCAGTGCCGCATCTGCATGCGCAGCTTCAGCCGCAGCGACCACCTGACCACCCACATACGCACCCACACCGGCGAGAAGCCCTTCAGCTGCGACATCTGCGGCCGCAAATTCGCCCGCTCCGACGAGAAGAAGCGCCATGCCAAGGTCCACCTGAAGCAGCGCATCAAGAAGGAGTCCAAGCTGAGTCGCGAGCAGCATCAGCAGCACCAGCAGCAGCAGCAGCAAGCAGCAGCGGCCGCCGCCGCCGCCGCCGCACAGCAGCAACAGCAGCTGCAGCAGCAACATCAGCAACAGCAACATCAGCAATATCAGCACCATCATCTGCTGCACGCCGCCGATCTGGCCATCGTGACGTCCAGTGCGACCAGCATGTAGAACTCAACGTCCTCGATTGATTCCAGTTGCGGCCCAACCGCCTACGAACTGGGCCTCGATCTGGACCTGGCCATTAACATCGACGACAGCCCGCTGCCCTTCGAGCTAACGCTGACCTCCGACTACGGCACACTCTCGCCGTTGACCAGCCCGCAGCAGTTCAACTATGTGCTGGTTACCGAGGACTCCAGCGAGCTGATCCTGTGCAGTCCGGACGAGCCTAGCCCTGGCCTTTAAATTGCAACAGATACAATAACAACATTCGAATTTCTCAACCATTTTATCTATGCAGGAATCAATCGCTGATGCTGAATTTAAAAACAAAACAAATATTTAGAGAAAAAACACACACAGCAAATAATTACCTAAATAGTTACAAAGTTGTAGCCGTAATTTTTGGGTTGTGCCAGCAACAGCATCTCCGGAAGACATATATGTAGAACATAGCCTCTATAAAAACAAAAACAAAATCAAACTCAAGCTGAGCCGCACTAGGAATAAAACATAAAAATAAAAACAACAACAAAGTTACTAACCCAACAAAGTCTAAGAACTAAAAACAAAATGACCTAAACAACAAATAATAATATTTACAAATATTTAACTTATGTCTCTAATACTGTGATCTCATGTGTAATAATTATTAATTTTAATTTCTTATAACTAAAAAAAACAAACAACAAATAAAAACATTTAATTTTGTAATACAATTAAAATTCTTTTTCAACTTTGCATAGCTAATGTTCATTTAAAAGAAAACAAAAAACATATTTCTAACACAAGAAACTAATTTATTGCAGTTAAGCATTTTAAAGTCTATTATTAACTTATTTAGCATCTTAGTGTTTAGGTTTTAACACACACACACACACACTCGCACACATTAAAAAAAAAAAAAAATAAAATAAACTTTAGCATATCACTTTTGTATAAGCATAAGAGATAAAAAGCAGCCATTTTTGCGCATGTCATAAGTTACAGAACTTAAGAGCCTAAGTTGAATGTGTGTGAAGTAAAGAACAAAAACAAATACAGAGAACAAAAATTGTGCAACAAATTATAATTAATTGTTTAATTATAATCATAATTACAATGTGAATCACGTGTTAAAAATGCCCCTTGTACTTCCTTAATTGATTCGAAATCAACGGCAACAATAATCTAAATTTAATGTAAAACAAAAAACAAACAAACATTTAAATTACGTTTTTGTATATCGCAAACAAATTTTTATTATATATTTTATAGTTTTTAGTTTAAAATTGCTTTAAATCTAAGTTGAAACCTTTTTTATAATTAGCTTATTTTATTTTCGAAAATATATAACAATTTTTAAAATCAATTTACAAAACATATTTATGTTTTTTCTTATTTTGACTTTTATGGTCCAATACTTTGTTTTCGTTTTCAGTTTGGAATATTTCGGATACCCGTACATCCCCACATATAGATACACTATATATGCGAAGCTCAGTTAGCCTGAGCCGAGCCAATCATCCTAGATTTAAGAATCGTACGAGTAAACTAGGTAAGGTTAGAAACCACATGGAACTCTAGTGCCACTGAAGCAACGATAGCTGAATAACGAATGAAACGAATGGTTTGAGCTAGTACTCTATTTTAGAATTAGAGCAAAGTATGCCTAATTGATACGAGCATATTTTGCATAGCCGCTGGTATGAGACACAAAACTTAGCTTACGATTAGCACGGAGCACAATTGCAAATTCCGGCATATATTTCTATAAGAAATTGGTATTTGGTATTACGTATTTTCATGGAGTGCATATTCAATAAAAAAAAATTACAAAAAAATTAAAAAAAAAAAAAGTAAATTAATGTCGTACAAACTGATGAAAAAGAAAAACAGGTCGCAAAGAGCCTTCAAAAAAACATTACAAATTAAACACTAAATTTAAATGTGTGAAACTTATGTGCCATCAATGAAAAAAAAAAAAAACAAAATAGATATGTAACATAAGCTGAAACATTTTTAGAAACAAGCTGAAGAAAAGAAATCAAAAATGTTTGCCACACTTCAAAAACTTGAAAATCCAAAAAAAGAATATTAACTATAATTAAATTGAATTTGAAATTAAAAACGTTGTGATTTAAATTGTTTATTGTAATGCATGGTTTAATGTCAAAATATTTAATTCTTGTGTATTAAACAAATAAAAAGAAAAGTGCTAACTAAACAAAAAAAAGTTATATAACCATGTGTATGTATGTATTTAAGTGTAGCAAGTACATACTTACATATAAATATAATTATTTATTGATGTTGCTTATGGACAGTTTTTCTTCCATACATAAAAAAGAAATTTACATACATATACACATATATTTAGATTGTGTAAAATTCAGAATTAAAACATTTGGATAAATGTATTTATTGATGCATTCTTAGCTAGCTAAAAATTATTTGTAGCTAAAAGAGAGAGTATACAAAATATATAATTGAATAGTTAAAAATGCTCAATGAAACAAAAAAACAAAATTTGCATCTTAAAATTTAGTTTTTTTTATAGATGTTCCATTGCAGTTGTTTTAATGTGTGTATTTCATATAGAAGAAAAACAAATGAAAAAAAAAAGATCATATTTAACTTAATTCCAGTATTAATGTTTTTTCCATGTTTTAAATGTGCACATTAAGGTAAAGCTACGAGTACGAGTATATTTCAAGACTAAAAATAAGATCTCTTAATTCTCATCTCTAATTTTAAAGACTGTCCCTCTGTTAATCTTAAGAATTCCGAATCAGAACTTTAAGTGCATATTTAGTTATCGTCTATATCGAGTAGAATAGCCCATCAGTATGATATGTATATCAACTCTCTTAAACTTGTAGCTGTATCAGTTTTTGCTATCAACGACTCTTATACGATACTAAAATATATCCCTAGATCTAAGTTTATATTTTATGTCAGTATATATTACCATATAAACCAAAAAAAAAAAAAAGAAAACAAAACAAACAAAAATATATATATATATATATACATAAATATAAAATGATAATAATAATATGCAAATTTGGCAAACAACTTTTTGAACAAATAAAACAGAAAAATTTCAAATTTAGTCGTGTCTTTCACTATGGCCATATAAATTACCGCAACATACATTTCAATCAGCCATATCTATGCCATATAAAGCGCTGTCTATATTGCAGGTATGACCAACGAAATGCAGCGCTAATAAAAAGCGCAATAAAATTGAAAATAATAGCCAAAGCCAGGCTGAGGCTGAACCTGAACCTGAAGCTGAAGCTGAAGACGATGACCAAGCTCCACATCGACGATATATGCCGGCACTCAAAACTAATGAAATGTTCCAAACTCAAAACGATGCAGCACTCGGTGGCAGCCACACGCGCTCGAAAGTCGCCCGACCAGCGAACCCGCTGCCCGCGTCGACTGCGCTGCCGGCAGCGACAGGCGCATGTCGGGCCTGAAATTCTTCAGTTTTGCCTATGCCAGCAAAGACGAGCAGCCGACGCAACGTCGCGACGCTGCCGGGCCAAAGTTATGAGCGCAATTCTATCGTAAAAATGCCCGAGAAATGAAAGCAATTCCATGCCACAACGCCTTTCAGATACCCTTACCATCTTGTTGCTGCTTATTGATTAGCTTAAATTATATTATAATTAAATTATATAATATGTTACATGGTTTTTCAGATACCAATTACAATTCTTTAGCATACTACTTAATTTTAATAGCATAATTTTAAGCTTAGAACCAATATTAATGGCTGTACAGTCTAAAGAGTTTTGCATATCTGTGTACTAAAATTAATTTCACAAAAGAAAACTCAAAGTTTACAAAAATAACAAAAGACGATCAAAATAATATATTATAATTAATAAATTATAAAGTGAACCAAATTAATTTCACTTTCTATATTTTTAAACTATTATACTGTACAGTATTCCATTCAACATGCATTATATTTGATAATATAGCGAGCGTGCCCTTGGCGAGTGTATTAAAATGCAAAATGCTTTCACGGCAGCTTCCTCGGCCTGGTCAAGCCTAGCCCGGCCTGGCCCGGCCTGCCACAGTTAAGGTTCGCCTTGGCTTCAAACTAGAAATTCTTGTCTGCGCAGCAATCATCGCTGGGCGGGCGCCGAGGGGAGGAGTTGTAGCTGTTGCTGCAGCTGAAGCTGGAGCTGTGGCTGTGGCTGTGGCTGTGGCTGGAGTAGCGTTTGTGATTTGTGTGCTTGCGGTACAATTTGAGCCGCGAGCTGTGGCTACCAATGGCCAGTTACCCAGTTCGGCCGTTGCCAGTCGCTTATGACAGGCGCAAACAAAATTATTTGAGTCAGCAGCTCCTTGAGCGCTTTTGCCCGGCTCGAGTAATCCTCGAGTGGAACAGGTGATGAACTGTTTCGCATCGGCATGTGTGGATGTCGCCGTAAGTGCGCCAATTTGACTTGTTTAGGTGTCTAGATGGCATGCCACAGATATCGTCGCAAATTGATTTCGATTCGATAAGCGGCGACAATTTCAAAACTTGTCGTTCGGTAGCGCCAATATATGACCGAAGACTGTACGATCTCTTATCGCGAGTGAAAAGATACTTTCCAGCATTTAACGTGCACAGCCACCCAAACCCAGGCCCAGCCAATTTCTGCTGCTATCACCCGGCCGAGGTGTCGCCAGTCGTTGGCACTGATGAGTCCCCAGACGGGCAAGCGGAGATCGTCGCCGTCGCCGGGTGAAACCGGCCTGGTGCCCGGCTGAAATGTCATGCAGGCAATCTCTCTTGGGCCTTGGCATAATATCTTTGCTTAACAGCTAATGAGTTGCCGTTAGTGATTTATTTTGTAAATGAATAGAATTGCTGGCAACTGCCGAGTTCACTTTGCATGCCACATGCAACACGAGACACAATTTCATTTTCCATTTCCAAATCCTGAGCACCAAATCAAAACAACAAAAACAAAGGCACGATTTTTACCCTCCAAAAAAAATTGACCTGGACTGTAGCCGAAAAGCATATTATTGTCATTTCCGTAGCGCAACATCTTCCTAACTCTTCCACTTTTATATGTCTCTTATATTCAAAAAGATTTTCATTTCAGAAATAATACAAAATCTTATTTAAATATTATTCAATTTCTAAGGAAAATATTTATATAACAATTCTGCGACAAAGTATTTAAATTATAAAATTGATTAACAGTTATTACAATATTTCGATAAAGAAAATCGTATTTGGATTTGATATAACTTGATATTAAGCTTGAACATTTTTAACATTTAATTTTGCGCAAATATTTTAATAACTGCTTCTTTTATTCAAATTATTATATTAAATAAAGAAAATCACATTTGAACTTTTGAATAATCAAATATTTATCTTGAATTTGTTTAATTTGTAATCCTAATATTCTCAGAATATAAAAAGAGCATGCTTACATTTAAATTTAATATATATTTTATTAGATATAATTTTTTCTAAGCTTCCAAGATAACAAAAAATTAGAAAACTGTAAATACTTATAATATACATAAATAAAAATGTTCATCATAAAATACATTTGTAATACATTTGTAAACTACATATTTAGCTACTTTAAAGAAGTTAACTTAACTGGTTTCAAATGTTAAAATAAAAACCTAATACTTCAAAGATATCAAAAGTTATAAAGTTAGCTACAAGAATTTGGTGAGCAGTGTTCTCGCAGTAGCCCAAATGCAATTAATATTGTGCCGTATCGCACCACGTATGACATTTGACTAATTGAATAGCTCTGATATATTATGCCAAGATCAGCGAAAGTTAGCCGAGAACAAAAACAGGCTGTCCGGAGAGGGCCGCCGACCCAATGTGACATTGAAAAAGCACAAATGCCAAGAGCTCAGTTCCATGGGGTTGCCTAATCAAAACTAATTCATCATGTGCGCTGCCAATGCATTAGCCCAAGTGCGGCAACTCCAACTCCAGCTTCAGCTTCAGCTCCAGCTCTGGATATTGTCCAGACGCGTATCTATGGCCACATATTTCATAGTCGACCGTCGACGCTGTCGTCGCACAGAAGCATTTCATGGCCATAAAGAAACTAGATCAATTTAATTCGTTTTTGGTTTTATTTTAGTCACCGGGGGCACGGGGGGCAGCTGGGCGATCTGGCGACATTGCGGAAGCGTGCCACTTTGTCAAGGCATTGTGCCGCGGGCGTTAGCGACCAAAGGCGCCGCTGCACAGGCTCCGGCCACTGGCCACTGGCCACTGGCCAACTAGCCAACTAGCCAACTGGTCGGACTTGGGCTCTTGAGTCTACAGTTTGGTATGCCTGATAAATGCCATTGGCAGGCATTGGTAGCCGTGCGCTTATCAGTGTTTGTAATTAGCGCATTAGCATTAAAAATAGCAATAATTTCCCATAAAGAAGCCCAACATCGATATACGCGATACACTCGAGAGTGTCTCACTCACTCTCCATATAATTACAGGAAGTGCTGCAGAATTAAAACCGAAACATTAAATAGATAGCGTCATGGAGTCTGCGAGGTGGAGTCCAGAGTCTGCAGCAGTGTTGAGCGCGTGTCGTGCTTTTCTTGCGTGACACGAATTAAGCACTAACAGTACATAAATTGTTTTTTTTAATAAATGTGTGTATTAATATGGCTATGGCTTTTTTTTAACTAGCTTTTTTGAATGTAACTTAAGTTAAGAACCCTTCTAAAAAGGGTTCGTATCCCAGGTTAGAGTATTGAAGTCTTTAAACAATTTATGCAGATATGTTTATGCAGTTAGTCAAAAAAATCCAAAGGTCTCTCTTTGTCTCCAGGATATATCATACAAAAATATATATTACATAAAAGTTAAAAAAGTATATGCACCTAACTGACTTTAATAAGATATGTGCTTATATGTGAAAATATAAATAATAGTTAATATTCTAATATCGATTATTTAAAATATTTGCCCAGTATGTACCATAAAATAAATATATTCTATAAAAAGCATATGAGCATATATTTAAAATAAGTTTATTAATTAAAATGGTTAATAATAAATTTATTAAATTTGCCAAACCATTTTTTAATATTTCTATACTAAAAAAAACTAATTTTAATCTAGTCATTGTTTTAAAAACAGTATTCTATTCTAAAATAAAAATAAATACATACATATTATTTAAAATTAAATTAAATTAAATATTAAATTTAATTAAAAAATAACATATATTGTACTTTAGAAATATTACAATGTTATTTGATATTTCAGAATGAAATATGATTGATTACACGCACATTAAAGATTTCTGGTTCTTGTTTCTACTGTGTTTTTTTATCTTATGGAGCACTAGCAGCGTAGATCTTCAGCTCCTATCGTGTTTAGTTCTAGGCAAAATTCAGCACGTGCCCATCTCTAATGTGAAGAGTGTAGTCTTTGGTCCCCAGCCATCAATTAGTTTGTCCCGGCGGCAGTTAAAGATTCCTGGCTAGCGCCATCTACAGTTTGGCTGCTGCAATTAGCCAAGACGATTTATGGCCGCAAACTTTCCAATAGTTGTCACAGCTCTGTATATCCTTTATTGTGCTCTATATTCATATATTCACATATATATAGTCATGCGATCTCCATATCTTCTATATTGCAATTAATCTTGAATCTTTGCAGCAATTATGCGCACTAATTAATGGTCTTTTAAACAAACTTGGCAACGCGTTTTGCGCACATTTGAGCCAATTATCTTGGGGAGGCCTCAGCCCCGGCCCCGGTATTGCAGCACCGCCCCCCGTTGGCCGAGGCGTGCATTCATTGATTCACAATTAATGTTGATTATCAAGATCTGCAACGAAAACGCCCCAATTTGTAAAGCGAAAGATTCGCACAGGTGCAGCCTCTCAATTCGATCGACGATCAACGATCGCCGATTGCTGATCGTCGCCCCACTGTTGTTGTTGTTGTTGTTGTTGGTTTTCTTTTTTTTCGGCTGCTCGCTCACAAATTCAGTAGCCGTTTTGACTGCCTAATGATGGCCCCATCGCGGGGCCAATGAATTATTACGCTAACCACCAGCCATGTTAGCACAATTGGCCTACAAGTCTATTATTATTTATGCAAAGGCTGCCAACGGTTGATCGCCCCGTTCAGCGGATCTGTCGATCGTTGCCGTTAACTGAACTACGCGGTCATCAATCTTGAAATTATTGCCGCCACATTGAGCGCCCGCGTTGCCAATGTATTTGCATCTGCCTGCCCCAAGATCCAGCTGTAAGCCAGCTGTCGTGCTCCATGGAGACTAAGAAAAAATAGTGCGAGCGAGAGAGAGCGCTCTAAGCTGCTCGAGAATGCGGAGCTGCTTAAAAGGTAAAATGCATATTTATGCTCCAGACTGCTGTGAAAGATAGGAGCCAAGGCTACAACTTCATATCAAAGCCACTCAAAGGTTGTGTTTGAGACCAGGTCTGAGTCTAAGTGGAAGATTGCGTTCTCAAAATGACAGATTCTTGCTCTGTTGGCTGGAACAAGCTAACTTGGCTATGACTAAGAATACAACTAGACTTCAGTCTAGAAAACCAAACGAATGATTTTTCTGAATCATGAGTCAAAAAAGTCAAAGAACAACTTTAAATTTAATTTGCTAAACAAAAGACATAGAAAGATTAATATTAAATTCATTCAAAAAATTTTAAGAATTTAAAAAACATTAAATTCAGTCAATAATTACATCCAAATTGCAAAAATCCTAAAAGTTATGTCATCAAAATATAGTATATATTGCAACTGTACTTAGAATCGATTTTCGATCAATTTTCAGCGCTGAGACTTTTTGAGGTATGTCAAAGTAACACAAAATTAATTTACTGAAAAATTACGATAAAAAATTAACAAATAAAGCTTATCTGAGTCCTCATCCTAAGCAGAACCCGACTTTATTCAATAAAAGTCGACAGCCGCATAGTCCATATTTAATATATTACATAGATTCAATATTGCGAAGAAAATATTTTCAATATTATAGGAAATTATTGTTTTTTTCTTTTTACTAGAAGAGGATTATATATTACCGAATTCTCAAATATGCAGCCTCTGAGGCAAGGAATATAAATTTTTGCCGTTGAAAGTTTAAAATCTTTTAAAATTAAAACAAATCATTTTAAGAGAAAAATGTTTTTTTTAAGCAACCGATTCGGTTTAGGAGTTTTAAAATATTAGAATTTTGGATTCGAAATTGAAACTTTACATACAATTATATTATGTTTGATATTAGGATATCGCACTTGTTGGTGCCAGCTATTAAATGAAAGTCAAAATAAACCTAAGCCTAATTTCCGCAGTTAGTCCGACAAGCTATAGTAATATCCATGGCTATTCCTAACTGAAGTAACAGACCTAAAAGCTACTGGTCACGTGGCCAGTTTATTTTGTATTTATTTCTACTAATTCTCTCTGACTTCACCCTTGCATTCTGGCGTGTTGAAATTAATTAATGGCTGGTTCAATTAAAATTGCAACATGCCGTTGAACAGAAATTTTTGTTTAACGCCAAAATCAGCCAGCGGAGTCTGTGGAGCAGGCAGCACTACCTGCTCAACCCCGATACCATGTACAACTTGTAGCTACAACTTGCGTGCCTCGTTGCTGATGAGCAGCAACAGCAACAACAACTGCAACTGCAACAACAACAGCAACATGTGTTGCCCAGTGCTAATCTGCGTCGACTTGGACTTGGGGAGCTGCTTCGGCATTTCTGGACTTGTGTGTCCTGCGGGCAGGCAGAAAGGCCACAGTGTAAAATCAATTTAGATTTGCAGCTCCCCCCAGCCGACCGCACCACACCCCCATCGATGGCATCGGCCACTCACGTCCTTGGCAATTTGTGGCGAAAATGGAAAATTGCTGTTCAATTATTTGTAGCCCCTTGTAAATTTCCATGCCAGGTGACAAGAATTGTAATAACTTGCTTAGCCGGGCCAAACACTGGGCAACAGTTGGCTGATGCTCCTCTAGCCACTTCCCTGCCGCACTTATCTACCATTTAGGCAGAAATTTATTTAAGCTTTTTGAGTGGAAAACCAATTAGTTAGTCGTGCGGGCCACACGCAGCCCATGTCCACGAAATTAACATTTCTTTACAAATTTCCCAACGGTATTTAATGTAAAGCGCACAGATAAGAGAACTACTCCCAAAATACATATGTATCAAAAGAAAAAAAAGGAAAATAACTTGAGGTAATTATCACAACATATGAAAACAAAACGCAATCCCTCTCTCCCCCATACAAGAAATTAGCATTTAAATTGTTTTTAGCCAAGTTATATATTTATTTTTATTTTTTGTTAGTTTCTTGCTGATAAGCAGCCGAAAATGGTGCACTTATTGACAACTTTAACGAGACGAAAACAACAAAAACTAAAACAAAAAAAAAACCAAAATCTAAAATCAAAGCGTTTATAAATGCTTTTGGGTCAAAATATACGAAAGACAAAAAAAAAAAACGAAGCCCAATATCAATTAACACAGTTTGGAAATTCCTTTGTTTCCACGGAAGAGATCTCTAGATGCGGGACTCGGGCACATATAAATGTCAACTGATAGACAACTTAAAGAGCTCGCTGCACCAATTTCCCACCCACACCGCACACTGCGAGCCAGCAGCAATTTTCCGGCCCTGACGAAATGCGGACAAATTTTCAAATTAAACGCTTCGCTGGGCAATGGGTTTATTTATGAGTCCATTGTCTGCAAATGTTACCGATTTTCAAAATTTCAAATCGTATTTAATTCAAATTATATATTGTTTTTCAGATGGAAACTAAGTGGAGCTTGTGTGAGTGCAACTGAACTTGAACCAAAGTCGAGCGCTGGCAGCATAAACATTTTTATGCGCATTCCAAGACAACATCAACAAGAACCACAGATATGGATACACACGTAGCGAGAGCAAAAAAAAAAAAAAACACAAAAATAAAGAGAAAAAAGATCAAAACATGACAATAAAAATCAGGACTCTTAAAACGGGTCGCCTGGCGGGTCGACGCGCTGCGTCTCTGGCTCTGGCTCTGGTCGTGTGCCTGTTTTAACGCCAAAAGTGTGACATATAATTTTGAAAATGACAAGCGGCAACAACAACAACAACAACAACAACATCGAGAGCAACACCAGGCAACAACAACAACAACAATTCCTGGCCATAACAACAACTCAACGGCGTGAATGTCACCAAATGAAAGACACGCAACTCGAAAGCGGGCCCTCTGTCCCAAGATCAGCTCCGTGGTTGGCGGAGCCATGCGCGGGGCGGGGGCAGAGGGGTGTGGAAACCCCTTCAACGGTCAGACGCTGAGGCCTGACCATTTACTTTACGACTGCCGTGTGCCGTTTTTGGATGTTCCTTTAATTTTTATGCTCCTCTTTTGCGTCTCATTTACAAATTTCTCGGCGACGCTGGCTTAAAATTAAAGAAAAAGGGTGCAGCAATAGATGAAATCGAAATTCCAAATTATATGACAGGCAACTATATGGATATAAGACCTTATAATCGAAACGAAGTTAAAGCTTGCAACTAATGGGTATATTGATGGCCAACAGCCCAAAGCAAATAAATTAAATAATTACATTAAAGTTAGACGATTGAAATTTAAATTGAGAGATCTCTTTAGATTACCGGTTATAAGGCTATCTTTTAATTCTATCTATTATTATTATTTTTATTAATATTGCTATTATTATGGCGAGAAAAGCAATTCTGTAATAAAACTTTATTTATATTATATACCTTCTTTTTGATCTTTTTTTATTATTATTTCCATATTTATTTATTTTGAATCCTACAAAACAAAGTATATTATAATAAGTTAAGATAATAAATTGAAAAAGTAAATAAAGTAAGTAATTAAAATAAAAATTCGTTTATTCTCTATAGAAATTAAGACACATCGGAACATGTTCTATGCAAATGCCCTGCACTGTTCAGTCGTAGCTATTCTACTGGTCAATATAAAAAAATAAATACTGTACATAAATAAATTTAAATTTAGTACATTATAAATTTATAGTTTTTTTATGAGTCCGCCTCTTCTCTTTAGATTAAGAGTTAGCTCAGCCAATTTTATTTTATTTAAAAAAAACAAACACACAAATTATTTGATAAGACTTGAATAATATGCATTATACAACAATAATATGCCCGTAGATGGCAAACATTTTAAAAGATAAACCCAAAGTTTATTTCAAGGTCTTCATTAGGATTACATCTGAGCTAATTTTCCTTTTACCATAAACGCTTCCGCTTATATTTGCGGTAAACAGAATTTAGTAGACTACCCTATAAACGATCATTAACAGAGGAAGATGCCTTATTTGGACTGATCATGTTGCTGCCAAAAACTTTGATTTCCAGCTTCAGATAAGGTTTCTTCCTTTTTTCTTTTGTTATTTCCCAACGGAAATAGAAAATGGGTACGGCCCATGGCCCAGTCATGGTATTGCCCTTGCATCCACTGTGCCCAAAGGCGCGACGCCACAGCAAAAGGCAACAGCAACAACTTTGTCAGACACGTCACCAAAATGGCTTAATGCATTTGCAACGCTTCGTCTGCGCAACGAAAGCGCCACAAACAACGCGCCAGACAACGGAATAAAGAGCGCAGACTGCAGACTGAAGACTTGGAGTCTCTTGTGGGGGAGATGCAACTGGAGCCCAGCCAGCACCTTGGGCCCTGGACCAGGCCACGCATGAAATGGGCAACGCAACAACATGGGCTTCAAATTAGAGGGGGGCGCGTGTTTCAGTTTTGATTTCGTGACACGAGAAACCAAATTTTGTGCATGTCCTGAGCACAACAACGGGTCAACAGGACTTAATACAGGATATAAATTATGCTTAAAAATGTATATTAAAGTTTTTCACTGTTAAAACAACTCCAAAAAAAATTCTGCAAAAAAATTCCAAGGAAATCAAATGGTTTTAAGGAAAGCTAAGAGCACATCTAAAAAATAAAAATAAAATTATAAAAGATTTTTTTAAAATATATTTAAATTTTTTTTAAATCATTATATAATAATTGTGTAAATTAATAATTCCAAAATTATTTTAAAAAAATTTAATAATTAGTATGTGTATGTTTGGATAGAATATAAAAATTAATAATAATGCAAAAACTTTTTTAAAAAAAAAATAATAATTAGTAAAAAATAATTCTAAAGTTTTTAGGCAAACGAGCTTGTTATAAAATATCAAATACTGAAGTATAATATGCCAATATTGAAAATAAATTAAAATTTTAATGAAAAGTGTTTGCGAACTGGGATTCGTGTTCGTATCGCATTAGAAATACCCGTAAGGCGTCCATCCCTAAGCCGAATGGACTGCAGCTCTGGTTTTAGGCTGGTAAATGGCATCCTGGCGGCTGTTGGCGACTCGCGTTTAACTTGATTTCCAATTTTAATTGAAATTACTTTGAATGAGCTTATGAAATATGCGCTAGACAAATGTCGAATGCATTTCGAAAATTAATTAAAAACTACAAGATATTGAGCCAAATGCTGCCTGTCTGCCCCATGTGGAGAGTGCATGCGTATGTGTATGTGTGTGTGTGTGTGTGTGGAGTGTCAACGTGGCCGAGATTATTTACATTTACACCTGCTTTGGGGCGTTGTCGTCGACCGTGCAGCGCTCCACTAATGACGCCAGTTGAGTTCGAGTTGGAGTTCGAGTTTGAGCTCCAGTTGGAGTTTGACATTTGGCCGCGTGTCGGGGACCACCAGCCGTGTGGCAGCTCTTGTTGTACCTGTTGATTTCATTGGCGATGCTTATCAGCGGCCGTGTGTCTCTGCGGCCAGTACCGTTGCATCAATTAATGAAAATCTGTAGCCGCGCTTGATGCCTATCGGCAAAAAGGCGATTAATGCAAATGCCGTTTTTGGGGCGCGGGCAAAATAACTTACAATTATCGAAAAGTGTTGAAAACGCTTTGATTGTCTCTCGGCCCGATAAATGGCAGCGATAACAGATGCCAGTGAACAAGATGCCAAGCCATAATTTCGATAAGCAGCCAAATGGCTAAAATATTAATTTGTTTACACTTGACCAAAAAAAAAATATATACAACGCATAAATTAAGACTCTCTGCGCGAGATGGATTTATGTAGGTGGTTTCGGAGGGGCTTCCAACGGAAGTGCTGCATTAATCATGAGGCCACAATTTGTCAAAGCTGTGCAGGCTTTCATTCATGAATTGCCATCGATTGTTTGAATGAAAATTGAAAAGCCTCGAAAAGCCTTTACAGCCAAGCCACAAGCACTGCAGCAACAGCAATAACAACAACAACAATGTCCATTGTCCATTTGCTTGTTTATAAATAGAAGTAAATTAATAACATAAGTACCTAATCCAATCAATCAAACTGTAAAATCACACAGCGTCCATAGAAACAAAGCAAAGCCAATGCAAAAGGTAAGCCAACAACAGCAACAGCAACAACAACAACAACAAGTTGGAGTGTCTGCCTCTGTGACTGACTGACTACAAGATAAAAACATCAACAGCAACAACGGCCACAACAGCAACAACAAAACACAAAAGCCTTAACGTAAAGTTTTAGCTGTAACAAAAATCGGATATGCCCATCCCTAAAAACTCAGCCGTGAACAGCAAACAGAGAGAGACAAAATAACGAAATATTATTAATACGACAAGAGTAGGAGAGTAGAATTGTTGTTGTTGTTGTTGTTGTTGTTGTTGTTGTTGTTGTTGTTGTTGTTGTTGTTGTTGTTTATGCATATGCCCTGTGCGTGGAGCTTAAACACTTTTCCATTAAGTTTGAGAAATACAAAAGGCCAACACAAACTAGAACTCGACTGGGCCCCAGATCTCAACAAGAAAATATTACAGTACAATATTTTAGAACTTGAAAACTTATTGTTAGAGTCAAGGAGAGAACTTCCACGAAATAAAATAAATGTGTAAAAACAAACTTTAATTTAGATATCCTGCTCAGAATACTGAGAAGTCAACACTGAAAGCGTTTCTATTGCTTTATTCTAATTATTATTTTCTTTTCTATTAGTATAAATAATTATTTTTATTATTATTACACTAAAATAAATGGTATAATATATTATATAATGCTCCGAATACTGAAGAAATCAAATGATTAAAGCTTAATAAAGAACCAACTTCGGTCCTCAGCTTTCTCTTGCTTTATTATTATTATTATTAATTATTTTTATTATTATCATACATAATTATTTGTATTATTATTGATAGTTATTTTTTCTATCACACATTTTCTATTGCTTTATTTTAATTATAGCATGCAAGGTTCAGATACAAATCATAAATTGTATTACCTTGAATAGCACTGATAAATTTGACAAACCATTTTATTTGTTCTCTTGTCAACTTTAAATCTGTATCTTGTCTTCCTGGCAATGTTTATGGTAATTGACAAGAAGAGATTTGAATTGCAAGAGATGAAATTTAAATTTGAGTTTTAATAGCGAGCAATTATTTGGCCAACAAACAATTGTAGCCAGCTGGCAAATATTTAACAACTGTCTAACTTTACAATGCAGTTTAAGAAAGTTTTTTATTATAAATCGTTATATTTTTTAATGGGCAACACAATTAGTTGTTGCATTATAAACCATTTCCTTTCTCTTTATTGCCATGGGTTATATTTGTTTTTAAAGATAAGCTAGAAATGGAAGCGTAATTGTAAAATCTTTTGTTACCACCTGTCATATTTGAACGTAATTGATGTTTTAAATTAGCAGCATTAAAAAGAGATTATATATGTATATATATTTATCAATCACTTTTATTAATTGAGGGTATTATTCGCTTCGTAGTGCTTTCGACAATTTTTTTCCATTTCTGTATTTTTTATTTTTTGGTTCTTGTTTATGTTTTTTTCATCTTCTATGGGCACGTTGAGTTGATGCTGTCGCCCGGCGACATTGCGGAACTGGAACCGGCGATAGTTGATCGTCCGTTGCTTGGGCTGTCGCAGTCGCAGTCGCAGTCGACGTCGCAGTCGCCGTCGCCGTCGGTTGTCTGCTGTCGCTGGTTGCTGGGTTCTAAGCCGCTGTCTGCTAGCCTCCATTGGCAGCAGTCCAGTTTTCAGCCTCATCTGCGGCAGCTTCGCATGCCCGGCCAGGCCCTGCTGCTGCTCTCTGACAATCCTTAATTTTTATTATTATTTTTTTTTTATTTTTTCCTCTTTTTGCCGGCTCGGTCGGTGGGTCGCAGTCGTTCAGACGCGCTGTGGCTCTTTTATGAATATGAATGGCTTAGCACGCGCCTTTTAAGCCACCAGCTGAGATGACTTGTGGCTTTTCAATTTCTTGTCTTGCTGCCCGTTGTTGCTGTTGTTGCTCTTTTGCTTGTTGCCCCGTTGTCGTTCGTATTGATCATTTGATTTTCAGCGTTTGGGGATTTTTTTTTTCTTTTTTGTATACTTCTTTATTTTTTGTGAATTATTGAGTACTTGACGGGCTCAGTCCGTTCCACCGTTTGTAATGACTGCGCAATTTCTTTTGGCTCAATTGTGGTACTTAGCGTCTTACTTGAGATGCCATTGTTTTAGAAAGTATCTAACGGATAGACGCCAAGCAGAGCGCTGTGCAGGATATATAGGTAGGTCGCTTATAAGCTGTTTACCTAATTGCGATTGTAGGGTATACGGCAGTTCAGTTATTACTGTTGCCAGGCAAATTGCCTTTGACAATTTGTTGTGAGATGTGCACCGGAAATGAGTAATCAAGATTATGCGATATTAGCAAAAATAGATTTGATTTTGGGGGCGCTTTGAATGATTGATGAGGTTAGACAGCAGCAGCGGCGATCAGACAACAAGCATCGTGATCGTCATGTCTTGTGTGAATTAAGGCTTACGAAACAGTTAAGAGCTGCCAGCCAGAGAGACACCCGACAGCAGAGAGAGAGAGAGAGAGAATGTGCGCTCGTATCTGTTTAAGCCAAGTCTGTACTCTGCAAGCTCATTGAGCTTTAGATCGGGCTGATCGTGCTGTGTGGGTGGAAAGTGAATAGACAAAGCCCCACAAAGTGCTGTCTAAGACAGTAGCCAAAAAGAGGCTCTACACTGAGTGAAAATACCAAGAATTACTTAATCAAATTGCGCTAAAATAAAAATGTATAAAGCTGAAAACGAAATTTTGTATTTATATTTGAAAATACGTAAAAACAGTACTCCATCTAGAAACTTTTTTTCTATTGTTCTACGCCAGTTTAAATTATGCATATTCTTTCAATAAATATTTTTTTCATTTTAGAAACTTTTTCCTTTACTCGCTTTGCGCCAATTAAATTTTAATATTTAATTAATAGTACTTTATGCCAGCTTATATTTAAAACTTCAAAAATAATAATCAAATTTTGCGTTATTATTACACTTTAAACGAGGATTTATACTTATTAAAAATAATTAAATAAATAATATATAATTACAAATCTAATTTGAAAATAGAATTGTTTAATTTAGCACAAAGTTCTTTATTTATTGAGTAAAGAAATATACTTGAAATAATCCGTTTATATATATATTTTTTTTTTTTTTTTTTGAGTGTAGAAAATGCAAAGATATCAAAAAGTCTTGCCTTATTCCGAGCTGCCAGGTGAGCCGCTTTCCTATTTCCTAAGTGGAAATGATATCGCTGACGTTACGCGATACCTACTAGAAAAATCAAATGAAATCAAGATTAACTGCGATCACTATTCTCATAAGTCATGATAAATTAGTTAAGTAGCTGAGCAGCTGTGGACAGATCAGCAAATATATAAAAAAAAAAACAGAAATTAAAATCGAAAACGAAATCGATTCCCCAAAGCCAGATCACAGATCAGCTGCCTGCGGGATGGGTAGAGTGAAATTCGAGGCTTTGATCAATAACTCCCGTATAATTTCCAGTCACTCAATGGCTGTCACGAATTTCGAGTGCAATTAAAATGTAAGTTATGAACAATTTCCACAACAGGTGAAACGTAAGCCACGAGCGCATAAGCCAGCGATTTATGATGTTTGGTAGTGGCCCAGTAACAGCACACTTGGCACACTTAACGGGGGGAAGCGCTGTCCGCTGTCCGCTGTCCGTTGCCCGGTTCTGGTATTATTTACCCATACGTATCGATTTTCCACAACTGCCCCAACTGGGCGACGCAAATGAACTTAATCAAGTAATGACCGGGCTGATGAGGCGCAGCCACATTTCTTTTGGCCAGTGTGGTAACATGAGTAATACACAGATACAGATCAGTAGCTAGACAATAAAACCAAAGCCCAGACCGATGCTCGGGATCCGTTGCCACATAAAAACGCAACCGCATCTTGGGTGCCCTTCTAATTGGCGCGTCGTCTAAAATGCTGAACTTGGAAAACAGAAAAAAAAAGACAGAGAGAGAGAGAGAGAAAAAATGCGATCCACCGACTCGAAGTGGGGCATAAAACCAACATTTTATGTAATGTGTTCATTAGACTCTCAACTCGACGTTGAAGTCCCCGACTAGCTGTAGACTGGTTGTTCTCCACTCGCTTTGAATAATTGATCCAATAACACAGCGTGCCGTTGATTTTTACAATCTGGCGATAAAATTGACTATCGCTGATCGATATTATCGCAAAATTGTTATTAATTGTTTGTCGGGGCAGCAGCCGTGGGCCATTGTCTTGAGGAATTTCCAAAGTGTTTTCTTTTGTCTATCATTTACATATTAAAATCGATTTTATTGATAGCTGGGCATTTTTCTGGTATTTTGTATTTTTTATACCCATCTCCTCCAACTCGATCATCTTCCGTAGCTGCACAGTTTACGATTGGGCGCTGACAAAGGTTTGACAGCCCTCGTTAAATGCCGGGGTATCTTCGCAATGGTAACTGCTAAAGATCAACGGGTATTTGTTGATCAGGTATCGTATACCTATTTTATAGTGGTTGCGTCTTGATATCAATTTGTGGCAAGTTGAGTGCTAGAAAGTATCTAAAAAAAGCAAATCAAAATCAAAGAATATTTTGAGATATGGATTTATCAACGTAAAATCTGTGAATATTAAGATCTACAGACGTCATAAAAAAATTTTTATAAGAAAGAAAACCTACCTTAGCTGTACCTATAAATATTCTTTAGTTTTAGTATTTAATTGTTGACGGAAATTTTGATTATTTTTGTGTGCGCTGCCTATTAATTATTGATTGAAAATATTTCCATAAATCGCAATATGTTTTGAGGTACTTTAAAGCTTCATAGCACTTTTCCCAATTTATATAGACAAACCCGCCGAACCTCCTAAGGGCATTCTAAAGAGTGATAAGCCCTTGATATAGCTAAATAAATATGAATATCTATATATGGAACATAAAAAAAGTATGAGAGGGATAAAAATTGTACCGTCTTCTTGAACAAATATTAAGAAAATTCCTATTTAAAATATTTTCAAATTTAATTTAAAGCAATTCTAATTTTAAATATGCAAAAATTTTAAATAAAGTACAAAATACTCATTAAAGAAGTTGTCGTGCTTGAATTAGACGTAAAATGTTATTAATCGGTGTAAACAGCTATCAAGATTGAGTCTTATATTTAAGAATTTTGAATTTTATAAAAAATTTACTCGAAAATTAATTTTATTTGCTAGTCAAGAAATTCTTGCCTTGGATGGACTTGTACTTGGTAATATTGTACATAATGTAAGTACAAAATTGCTAGAACTTTTAAAATTACAGGGTATAAAATAATTAATAAATATATGACAATTAAGAAAGTGCAAGTATGCCTTGATGATTTTATGCCTTCTCATAGAGTCTCTACCAAATACTTTTAAATGTTTTTAACACCTCAGGGTATATGCTTAGTCGAGAATGCTCAACTGCTTCGCATTATTCTCAATGCATACGCTTGGCTCGAAATTTGTTTCAATTTGATTGTGGTTTTTAGGTGTAAATGGCAATTAGCATGACGAGCGGTCGTGTGGCGGTGCTGGCGGAGGGTGTTTCTCGGCTCCTCGGTTGGCCGCTTGATTTTGAGCCATTCCGGGGCGCACACTCCGCTGTCGTCGCAACTTTGTCAACGGGCTTAAGGCCGGCCTGTCCATTGACATGACAGGCGACATAAATGCCACACACGCTCCGCCATTGGCGTCTGTTGCTGTCCTCTTTTTTCCTCGGAGTCATAAAATCACAGAGCGATGCGTTTGCATTGGTTGTTGTTGTTGTTGTTGTTATTGGTTGTTCACTGTTGTTGTTGTTGGCATAAACTAGGCAAGTAAATGGTTGATCATTACGCAGCTACAAAATGTTTGCAATTCGCATTTTCAATTCAATTTGCGACCATCATCCTGGCTCAGAGTACAAAAGCCGAGCTTAAATTTTTCTTTCACATAATACGTGTTTTATATGCCACAAATTGAGCACATAAATCAACACTAACGAGCGCTGAGTGTAAATGGAGGGACGTACACGTAACGCTACCGTAGGCCCCGAATCCCAAAACAAAATGGCCGCGATTCTACGTGATTGATAAAATGCGTTGAGAGTGCGACGCAAACGTTCTCTGAGGCGTTGAGTGTGACGACCTCGGGGAAGGCACAAACATTCCATTCACTTCAAACTAAATAAATATTTTATAATAAATAAATTACTTTTTTAATCAGTATAAAAAATAAAAGTAGCGCCTTTGTCCTTGTTTAACTTGATCATTTTCTCTACAAATCCAATTGATTAAATATATGTTTTCTGCGAATTTTCGAAAGGTGCACTATATATTAGAGTAGTTTCAGCCTAGCAATAAGAACGGAATCTGCAAAAAATATATTTTAAGGATAAAGTTTCAAAAAAACCGTTGCATAGCATTTGATTCTCTTGACTTGATTGAAATCTAGCCAAGAAATAAAAGACAATTCATTTAAACATTTTTTTTTTTTTTGGCAATAGTCAATATCAATCCTAGTCAATAGTATTATTATATTATTATTATTATTATTATAATAGTATTAATTTTTGACAAATGTTTACAGCAATTTTTATATACATACATTATTATGAAATTATGAGAATTTCAATTTTAACAATCAAAATTCAAACTGTGGACAAGCAATTTGACAGTAAGTAAACATAAGAAATTTTTTATCAGCATTTTACTAAAAATATAAATTGAATCTTCCAGTCTCTGAAATAGATAGATTTAAACATTTTATAATCTAAACTTTGCCATTGGCACTTATGTCCAATAACTGTGCAACACTTGGATTTACAAAAAGAAAATATTTATTTTCAACTTAGTTGTCATTTCGAAGATACGCCTATATATTTAAAACTAAAATATGTTAAGGGACTTAGGGGGACATTTTCAATACAAATTTCAATACAGAATAAAAACTACCCAAACCTCGCAGCGAGACATTCGACATTCAAACCCCCTACAATTTCTGAGGCCGTTATACAAATTTAAATAACTTGGTTAATTTTTCTATTTTTTTTTTTTTTTTTTTTGTGAGCTGATCCCGCCCTGCTGGGCCGCGTCTAATGAGTTGCGGCGATGTTTTCATTTTGAACTGTATTGGCGCCTGGCTGATTCGATTTTAATGCGTCCCGAGGCGGGAGGGCAGCGTGCACCCGGCACTTGCCGCAAGCGGGGCAGAGATCGTGTGTCTAGTGTCGCGGTTCTTTTTGGGCTTTCGTCGTGGCGCGTCTGCTAATGAGCCGCTCAGTTGATTTTGGGTCTTATTTATGGCACTTGGCTGCTCATATCTCTGCTTTGTTTCCAAAACATTTTGCTGTTGCATCAATTAAGAGATGCCCACTCGGACGCCCCGGCTACCGTAACAAGAAACAAGTTTGGGGCCAACTCAAACTTCAACTCGTTAAATGTCAGTCGGAAAAATGGTTTGCGGTAAAACGAAAATTAAAAAAAAAAATGTAATAATAAAATAAAGATACGAAAATTGAAATGTTTTATTAATATTTTTCAACAGCTCTGACGCAAGTTAATTAACGTTTTTTTTGTATTTAACTGTTTTCTTCCTCGATTGCTGTTGCAATTGTTTTAACTTGTGACAGTTTGGACACTTGCAATGGAAAAATGTTTGCCCAAAGCTAAAGAAGTTTAACAGATGACAAAGTTGTCGTTGTCAAGCTTGAGATGAAATTAAAACAACTGTTGGTTTCCGATTTAATATCCTTGCAGACATATATGACAATAACAAAAAACAAATATACAATACAATACAATTTCGATAAAAAAAATTTTTTTTTTCAATCGTTATTTAAGTTAAAAAAGCTTTTGCCAAATTTAAGTTTAATGTAATTCCACCTTAGTCGAGAAACCCATAATAAAAAAAATGTTTTTTAATAAAGAAAAAATATTTAAGCGATCATTTTAATAGCAGTTGTATAATAAAATACTCCGATATGTTTTTATATAGCTCATAGTTTTAAAAGCATGACGAAGCTTGTATTAAGTGGTTTTAAAAAAAAATTTGTTAATGCATGAATTTCGTTTTCGATCGATAGTTTTAATGGTAATGGTTAACATCAAATCATTTATAACTTTTAAAACTGAGAGACGAGTTTGCGACTAGACTTCTAATGCTGATCGAAAATAAAATGCTGATCAATAATATAAAAATATAATAAAATATAAGTATAATGGGAACAGAAACTATTTGTAAAATGCTTTGAGTTCGAAATGAAAGTCACTTAATTTAATACCCTTTTCAACGTAACTAGCTAAAACGATCGAGACATTAAGGTAACTGAAAACGAGGATCTGGGCGTGCTTAATGTAAAACTCTTAGCCAAATGCCATAGAAACCAATAACATTTATAAATTAGGTTAAAAGTTTCTATTATAACCCAATAATAATAAAATTAATAAAAAAAAATTAAGTGTTTTGTGCATTTCATAATAAAAATTTGTCCCATTTATTGACTTGCCTTCTCACTTGCACTCTAGGCCATGTCTTACAAGCTTCAAACAAAACGCGTTTTGTTTTTACTATTTTCTATATCGCTTTTTGCCCATGCTCTTCACATTTTTGCCCATTCAAACATTTATAGCCTTGTCGGGTGAGCCAAATAGACACCGAGACAGTCACAAATACAGATACAGATGCATAAATACATTTGTATATATACATATTTACAATTCAGCCAGCCCGCATTTGGGGCGTTTACATTTGTGGCCTAAACTAGTTTTGGGAATGTGCTGCAGTTATATTTTTTGTTGTTCAGTTTGGCTGTGCTGGCATTTGTAAATATTTTAATTATTTTCATAACGCCCCATTTGCCAGATTTAAGAGTCAATAAGATAGAGCAGCCGAAAGAGCATTGGCTGGAGTTTTTATCACCTGTTGATGACGCTCGCTTTCTTATTAGCGGCTCATTAGCGCTGCCAATTGACGCCTTGGAAATGCCACGCCCCTCAAATGGCATGGCATCACGCAACGGACGGCTCGTTAGGAGCCGCTGATTACGCACCCAATCTTTGCATCGAGCTGAGCTGCAATTATTTGCACGCAAATAAACAATTCAAAACATCTTTGGGCGTTTATCATTGGCCGCGCACACGGGGACAGCCGCTTGCCGTTTAATTTTACGGCTTTATTAGCAACAGGCAGCGGCTGCCGGCCAACTGGCCAGTTGGCAGTTAGTCCAGCAGCCTGGCCGGCTCAGCCAGCTGGTAATTTGATGGCCCCCAGGGCAAGCAACAAGTGCAGGCCATTCAAACTGAGCTACTGTCTTCGATGATTTGATTTAACAGCAGCAGCAGCAGCAGCAGCAACTGCAACTGATGATTACGGTATGGATGGGGCTACGACTTGGCCAACTGGAACTGTCAGTTGAACCTTAAGTCCAAACTTGTGCTTCGCTGAAAATTCAAATTTGGAAACGAACCCATGTTCTCTGTATTTTATATAGTGCATAAAAACTCTTTTAAGGTATTGTAAAATGTAATAAAAAAAACCTCTACACGAGCTAACAATCTAGTGACGAAAGCATATTTCATTTAATATTCTATATGAAAAATTCAAAATTATAGCATGAAAAGTGAAAGTGAGCGTGGCCAAAAATTTTCGATTGGATATTCAGAGTTCATCAGAAAACTGTTGGCAATATTTGTTATCTGGAGCTCAAAAATTTTGGGAGATGTGGATTTATAAATGTTTTTTTAGCTTTAGAATAGGTCATCAGTCTATCTATCTGCGAGGTTTGGTGAATCTAGCTTTAAAACTGAGGGAGATTTACAGATATTCTAAATGTTCCACTCCCTCTTAATCTTAATACGTTATCCGGCGCAGGTCTTCACGAGTATATATTCCAAGTTTCAAATCTTCAGTTCCAATAGCGGCGAAAAAACTTGCTTTCAAACGGAAAGACGGACGAAAAACGAAAATTTGTTTATATTTTTTTCAAATCAATCAATATTTAATATATAAGTTACATTAAAAAGAATTAATTAAATAAAGATATTAATTATAAATATAAATAAAATTTCAAAAATATATACCTTATTTATATAAGTTCGCACCCAAACTTTCCTCAGCTTCATTAGCGGCGAAAGAAACTTCAAAAAATATTTAAAAATTTGTTAATTAATTGAATTGAATTGAACAAATATAAATTAAATATGAATTTAAACACAAGTATATATCTAAAGAGGTAAATACAAATACAAATAGCTCATTTATATAAATTCCCAATATCTTTATCTTTTAACGATAACAAAAATCGAGATAAGTAGGCACGGGCAAGCTCAACTCAGATAAATACGAGCTGTTCAGCTAAATACTCGCACACCAAAAATAATCCAATAATCACAAGCCTACACTTATACAAATTGTTATAAAGAAGAGAATACCCCTACCCCGAAAATGAGCAGCAGCGCTTTGAGCACTTCGAGGACCTCGGCGCCGGTACAGATCAAGTACAAGCGCGTCGACAAGGATGTGAATGCCGCGCTGCTGGCCGTGCTGGAGAAGTTCAGCATGGCGGATCAGGTGGAGCTGAGGCGCAACGCGCGGCAGCTGCCCAAGGTGCTGGTGTCCTCGTGGCGCGACAACTACAAGTGCCTCGATTTTGAGAAGGTCCAAAAGCAGCTAATCGGCGACGCACTGCATCAGTTTCTGCGCAAGATGCGCCGGCACTTTCGCAGCGTGCGCCTCAACAGCGAACAGCTGCAGGAGCAGCTCAATCTGTTGGAGCGCAGCGGGATCGCGGAAATGCCCGGCATCCGTGAGTGCGAGATCAGCTGGGACAGCGCCAAGGGCGACAGCTATGTGACGTGGCCGCTGCAGTCGCTGCCGAAGCTGCTGGCCCACCTGAACAGCCTGGAGCTGCACATGCCCGTCCAGGTGGAGTTCATCGACCAGTTCGATCAGCTGCAATCCCTAAAACTGCACCAGACAATTTCCGAGGAGGCCCTGACCGCCATTTGGAACGGCTGTGCGCGTCTGCAGTGCCTGCAGCTGCTGGGGCCAGGCAGTCCCAACGTGGCAGGCATCTGCAAATGCGCAAAGCTCCGGGAATTGACGCTGCCCTTGGCGGCCATGAAGGCGGAGGGCGCCTCGGAGATACTGCAGCTGCCGCATCTCAAGTTACTCGAGCTGCAGCAAAAGGAGGACACAGCGCAGGCCATACTCGAAGCCATCGCCGTGGTGATTACGTTTCGTGCCGGGCATATCAAAAAATTGGAGATCAATGGACGGCGCTTGGGCCACGCCGACTGGCTGTCCACGTTGCAGCTGCAGCGCTGTCCCCACCTGACCGGGCTCCGGCTGATCGATTGTCGATTTGGGGCGCTCGATGTGGGCGCACTCGCCGTGCTGCCCGCGCTCAGCTATGCGGCGTTCTGCCAGTGCCCGGATCTCAAGGACAATCAGGTGCTCGACTTCGTCAAGGCCTGCCCGGTGCTCAGCCAGCTCTACTTGGTTAGCTGCCCGCAGCTGACCAAGGTGCTCTACAACCTATTCAAGATGCGCTGCATTGAGAATGTGGGCGCTCCGGCCCTGGGACTCTACCTGCAGGAGGGTGAGCCACTCAGCGAGGACTACAAGAAGACTGTAAGTAGTAGTGCTGTAAAAAGCATCGATGGTCGTCCCACCGATTATATCAATTATCGATATATCGAAAATTCATTATTAAAGTAGTACCAAATTAGAGGATACCCGGAACACTGTCCTTACGCACACTTAAACCCGTACTTTACTCAGCAGCTGCGCTTGGCCCCCACTATGGAAACTAATTTCGTGAATAACTTCTAAACTAACAAAAGCATTTCAATTTATGCACAATCCCAAGCGCAAGTCTGTAGTATTCTAATTCTTATTTTCATATATATGGGGTAAGTGGGGCGAGGTATCCAAAACCTAAAATATTTTTAACTGTCTTATATTTCACGCGAACATATTGTACCAAATTTGGTGGCTCTAGCTCTCATAGTTTCTGAAATATGCTCATTAAATCGGTTTAAGTAGCCGATAACTATCGATAATAAGAAAACTAGACGAGTTATCGATAATTTGAAATAGAATTGATCTAGCTTTTGCAGTCTATACAGATGGACGGACAGACGGACAGACAGACGGACATGGCAACCCGACTAATGATGCTGATCAAAAATATAATATACTTTATTTGCACAAAACCATTATGCCCTGATTTACCCACTTTCAATGGGTTCAGGGTATAAAAATAAATAATTATAAATAAGTAAATATACTTTCGATGTTTCTGCAGCTCTAATAAGTAGATAATGAAAGATATTGCATAGTGACTATTTCAAACTATTCCACAGTTTGGCGCGGAATCGACGCTGGAGCTGCTGGAGGCGCCTCTGGAGGACAATCAAATGCAGCACGTGCAGTTCATATTTCTTAATGGCGAGTCCAAGCAATAAATGTCTCAGGCCGATTTGCTCCATTAACCATTTGCTTTCTCTGCCGTTAGCTGCTGGATTTGCCAGAGTTGTTTGCTAATTGGCCGCCCGCCATGTGGCGATTTGTCAATGTGGCCGACTCCACGCATGCGCCACGCAATGTGGCACGCAACACGATTTTCAACAACAACATTTGTCATGGCAACTTCCATCGTTTTGGGCGGCCGTTTTGTCAGTGGCCAACGTTGCGGAATGCTAACAAATTTGTGAACATGCCACAGTTTACAGCTCCATGGTTACGGCACTAGTCTGTGTGTGTGTGTGTGTGTGTGTGCGTGCGTGTGTATGTGTGTGTGTGTGTGTGGCCCACCCATTGTTATAATTATTGGGCGCCCATGCACAAGTGACAATTCAACTTTGACTGGCATTTGTGGAGCACAGCAAAACAAGCAACATGCTGCATGCAACATGTGTTCAAAAGTTGTCAAGCGGCAAATCAAACAACTGTTGCTCTCACAAACCCAAGCTAACAGGTAGCACAGTGGAAGTGGGGTATTATATAATATATAATATATCCTATGGACATATTTTCTTGAATATGTTTCAAATCTAATATTTTAATAAAGTTTGGAATGTGGTATTATCTATGTAAACAGAAGCTACTGCTATAACTTAATAGAATAAAATAAAATTGAATTAATCTGGAGGTCAAACCATGATCAAAATTAAAATTGGTTCAGCTTTAACAAAGTTACGCAACTTTACGTGTTTAAATTTTTCATCAATTTTGGAATGATTTTTGGCAGAGAAATCAATGAAAAAAACATTAACTAAATATGGATTTCTTTTTCGAAAAAACGCAAGAATATTAACTTATACAAAATTAATCTAAAGATCAAATCACAATGAAGAATATAAATATCATGAAATTTGGTTCAGTTTTTACAAAGCTTTCGAACAATGGCTTAAAAATAAAAATTAATGAAGTAAGTGGACAGGGCTTAAATGCTTTTTTAATAGATAAAATAAAATATTTAAAATAAGTAAACATTTCCAATAGACGGTATTTGAAGGCACAAAGAAGTTGGAGCTTCTTGCGTAAGGTGCGGGATGTCCAACTATTTTGATAATTTCGAATTTCATATGTGAAATTGAATATTTTTTGTCACAGAATTTGACATCTTAAATTTTCGGGCTTAAATGTGCTTTCGGCACTGGATTGTTATCTCGTGTGTCTAATAGAGTTCATAAAAAAATTTATCAAAATTCATAAGTAATGTTATATATTGTTACATTTAAATAATTTATTACATTTATTTAATTGAATATATAATAGAGTTCTGAAAGAACTTAACTAAAAATTTAAAACAAATTTTATTCTACATTGTTACATTACACATACGTATATACTATGTACATATACATATGTAAATGTATATATAGCTTTTCTTTCACTCTCTGCGCCTTACTGCCCTATTAGATACTCGGCCACTTCTGTTTTTCCCCCGCTTCCCAGTTGCCTTCCTGCACTAATTCGTTTTCACACTTTTCATGCTGGAGACAGGCTGGAAAAGCCCGCGGGGTCTTTTCGTTTTTGCCAGCGCCTAATTTCGTAGACCGATCTTATATCGGTGGGGCTGTCTCCGCCCCGCCATTCCCTGGAGCAGTTGTGCCAGCTCACCAATATTTATATTTGCCCTGCATTTCTTCTGCACGATGCAAGCGATTTGATAAGCAAATGGAAATGCAGCTCCAACCGGGCGCAGAGGGAGAGCCCGGCCCCAAAGGGGGCGGCCAGACAAGCGGCGGCGGTGGCGAAAGGTGCGAATAAATAATTTTCAGTAGCCACCAAGCGACGGCCACCACTCGACGACCCACTGGAGCTGGAGCTCAGACTGCGACCGAGACTGGACACGGCGGCCAGACAAATATTTTATTGCAAATTTGCTGATATTGGACGACAGGCGGCCACTGCGGCAGTTGCCCGGCTGTTTTGCATATTAAATTTATTTTATTGAATATAGACAACGATATGGACAGATAAACGAGCATGGTTTCTAAAGTATTGAGATTCGCTGAAAGTCACAGTCGAAATTAAATGTAACAAATAAAATATAACAAGCCAAAGACTAGAAACTTGGAATGTTTATAAATATAGACTACTATATAGAATATAGTCAACGATATGGCAGATAAATATGAATAGTTTTCAAATTATTGAGATTTTCGAAAAGTAGCAAAGTCGAAATTAAATATAACAAATAAAATATAACAAGTAAGAGTCTAGAAACTTGGAATTTTTATATATATATAGAATACTATATTGAATATAGTCAACGATATGGCAGATAAATATGAATAGTTTCCAAATTATTGAGATTTTTGAAAAGTAGCAAAGTCGAAATTAAATATAACTAATAAAATATAACAAGTAAGAGTCTAGAAACTTGGAATTTATATATATATATAGAATACTATATTGAATATAGTCAACGATATGGACAGAATAGTTTCCAAATTATTAAGATTTTTGAAAAGTAGTAAGTAAGTAAGTCGAAATTAAATATAACAAATAAAATATAACACGCTAGAGTCTAGAAACTTGAAATGTTTATATATATTGAATACTCTATAGAATATAGTCAACGATGTGGACAGATAAACGTGAATAGCTCCTGTAGTATTGAGATTTGTGGAAAGTCACAAAGTCGAAATTAAATCTAACAAATAAATATAAAAACTGGAATATAACAAGCTTAAATTTTTTGGATACGCCTACTGGAGGCGTGGCAATTTCAATTAATCTATATGACCTTCTCTAAAAATAGCACAAAATATTTTTTGGTTATGTCCATATTTTTTCCCCCCAAAACTTGAATTTGTTATAGGGGAAATTAAGTGTTGTGTTCTAGGTTCGAACAGCAGTCCAGGCCACAAAATTCGTATTTACATTTTTCAGTTTTTAAAGACTGCGTATAATATTTGTTGCATAACTTGATGGGTTGGAAAGTGGCGCTGATGTCTAACATGCAGTATAGATTGCCATGGATCCTGGGTTCAAGCCCCAAGCAGATGAAAAACAATTTGCTTTACATTTTGCTAGGGTACATGTTTTGTTTCAAGTCTCAACATTGTGTGAACACTTTATGAGCGACCCTCGCGTGCATTTGGCTAACTTGGCTTATTGTGTTATTGTCCCTCCGCACCGCGCGCACACTCTTTCTTCGGCCCTCCCCACATAATTGCTATGACGCCATGCTAGGAGCCCAGCGGGCGATGAATTATTAATTGCCGTTGATTTGCATTGAGATTTCTTTGGGGCCGCGTTTCATTATTAGAGCACTTTTGGCCGAAATGATTGCAGCCAAGAAATTGCTAGCCAAGTGTAAACATAATAATCAACGTGCATTATATGTCGATATATGGCGATCAGCAAATGCGCTTTTGCCAAATGGCCGCCGGACAATGCGGCCCCCAATTGACACCTGAGCGGTCGTTGTTGTTGTTGTTGTTGTTTTTGCAGTCTGCTGCCGCTGCCGCTGCTGCTGCAACTGTAATTGTTATTTATGCACTTGCATTTAACTGTAATGGCATGTGGCCTGCCATGCCCCATGGTGGTGGGCGTAACTGGAGCGTTTTGGTAGCCCGGACGATTACACAAGAGTTTAGCACTCTTAATTGTGGCCGTCGCAGCCCGACGGAGTCTGGGCCACATTCCGCATTAATACACATTACATGCAAATGCGAACGCCCCTTGCCAGGGCGTGGCCTGCTCTGATATCCACATTGTGTACACAAGGCGATGACGAACCCCGAAAAAAAACATTGAAATGCACTAGGCCGACTAGGCTATACCCTGTACCCATACCGCACATCCTTTTATACACAAGTACCCAGAACGAAAAAATCAAGTACTTCGTAATTTAAACCCCCACATTGCCAATTTGATTTCATGCCTAAAAATTAAGTTGAAAACGCACTTGGTATAAACAATTTTTATATCTTGATTTAAAATTTTTAAATCTTGATTTAAGACAATTATCTAATATTTTTAAAATTTTGATATATGATTTTACATTTTGTATTTGCTTTGAAATTACGTGAAGCAATTTCCCTACGGGGTATCAAAAGTACATTAAGTCTAGACTTAAACCAAATAAAAAATATTTATTTCAAGTGCATTTTTCTTAATCCCAATATTCCAAATTTGAATATGTTTCTAAACATAGTTGGCTTGGCATTGGATTAATATTCCAACCGGCTTGATTTTAAGCACAAAACAATATTGTTTTTAGAACTTTTATATTGACTTAAAAATTGACTAAAATTAAGAGCTTCGTACTTATATCAAATATTGCCATTCTACTCAATTCAAGAATATTAGTATGATTTAGAGTACCAAGCGTGATTAAATTTTTAAATACAAATTTAACTATTTTATAGGAATTTAAGAAAACAGACGGATGGACTGCCAGATTGAAATGGCTAAAGCGATTCGGCTGACGAAGAATATATGTATTTATATACATTGTAGGTCGGAGAAGTCTCCTGATGCCATACATTTGTACAAAACCATTATACCCTTTATTTGGGAGTTAAGGGTATAAAAATGAAAAAAATAAATAAGCAAAGAAAAGAAAAGAAAAGAAAAGCAAACCGCAGTCGCCGCCGCCGCCGCCCGAGCTACTAGGCAAGCACACGCGCTTAAGTTCAACTCGAGTCCAAGATGTTGATGAGGATGACGATGGCGATGGCGATGGGTTGAGTGGAGTTGAGTTGAGTTGACTACTGTGTTGCAGTCCCGGCTGGTTGGCGGTGTTGATCCCTGGAATTCGACTTGGGCAAAGGCAAAAGGCAAACGGCTTTTGTGCTGCTCGCGACCACTTAACTCGCTTAAGCGCTGTTTGCTTGTCAAAATTGCAGCAGCAGCAGCGGCCGCCGCAAATACCACCAACAACAACAACAACAACAACAACAACAACAACAGCATCAGCATCAGCTAAAGCCACAAGACACGTCTCTTGCCAAGATGACGCAGTCAGAATGGCTCCTCAACTGTAGCCAAATGAATTAACCCTTTTACTTTGCACACAGCCAGCGGATAAACAGTGGCTGCCAGCCACAACAACAGCAACAACAGCTGCAACAGCAACAAAAACAGCAACAGCCACAACAACGGCAACTGATTTGTTATATTCCTGCAGCTACTGTCGACGCAAAGTTGTTGTTGTTGTTGCCGTGAGTGTGGGTTCTGTGTTTTTGGTCATCAACTTACACCAGCGCAAAAATGTTAATAAAAGAAAGCGCCGATAGCAAATTTCGATAACATATACAACCAGACCAGCCGATAAACAGAACAACACTGGCAGCAATTTATATACCATGGGTGACACTTTTAAGCAAAATTCTGCCAAATGTTATCATTTAAACTTAAAATACTTAAACTAATTTAAAATACTTTCTGTTGTCATACAAGGGCAACATTTAAACTCAAAAAAGAAAATTTAGCATCTTGTAAACAACAATTCAATGTACCAAAACAAATTACCTGATTTGGTACATTTGAAGACAAACGACACAGAAGATTGAAAACAAACGATAACAGTTTTTTATTTAGTGTTCGCCTCGAGAATGTCGATTACTTGATCACAATAATAAATTGTAAGCGAATATTAAAATGAAATAATAAAATTAAAACAAACACAAAATCGACTGACTATAACAATATATGTACATGCAATCGATAACAGTTTTTTTTTCATCTCGAAAATGTTTATTGGTAGGTCGGAGAATATTTAATTTTATTAGACGGCACAAAATGGATACAACACAAATTCGACTAACGATAACATGCAATCGATAACAGATTTGAACTGTGAACGCCGTTTGGTTAATTTTGAAGGCATTCTAACATTTTCGCAACCCATTTTGGTGTACATTTAAATACAAATGCTTACCGCTTGCCACTCGAATGGCGAAGCGACGGAGAATTGCGCGTAAATTCGTTGCGGTCTTGGTCTTGCGCGTCATCAACATAATCGCCGTCAACGGGCCGTCAACAACATCAAACTGCCAGCAAAATGTTGCTACTGTTTCCAGCGGCGCAGACAGAGCCAACAGTCCGACGAAGCCCAACCGCAACAACAACAAGAACCACAACATTGGCAACGGGGCAAATTTGAAGAGGTTTTTTTTTATGATGAGCGAAGCACTTTCAACTGCCTCAGCAATCCGGGTAACCCAACAAATGCGTGTCAAACATGCTCTATGCAGTAACTGTCGGATGTGAGACCTAAGCAATACAAAAAGTAAATATAGTATATATATAAAAAACAAAAAAAACAAAAACCCCAAAAAGGAGAAATTCCTATACAGTCACATATATAGTGTATATTAAACGTGTGCAGAGCAGAAAAATGATGCGGGCGATTCTATTTGAGTTGTACACCATGGAGATCATAATGAACATGTTTCTCACGTACTATCACATACATGGATTTCTGTCGCAGCCATTGGATTTCCTACCGATGTGGTCGCAGTTAAATCATTATTTTTATTCGATTTGCATATATTGTTTTACCGTTCTGACGATTTTCGCAAGCATCAACATTTGCACAGCCCATCGCATCTCACTGTGCGAGGAAATTGTGCGCAGTTTGGCCGGCTTTATCCTGTATATAACCATTTCGCTGATGACGCTGGAGGATGCCGAGAATGAATTCCATTTGATGTACATCATGGACGAGTATAAGCTGGAGGTGGAAAAGCCGCTGCATCCATTCTTTGACTATATGCGCTCCCAGGCGGTCTGCGCCCTCGTCTGCGGCATTGCCTATCTGCTCCATACGATCATTATGGTTGATGTGCTCCTGTCCAACGATGAGAACTACGAAGGCGGCACAATATTCGAAGATGAAGACCTTGATTACGAGACCGCCGAATACATTCCCGTTCGTCTATATGTTATGGGCGAGATGGTGCACACATATCTTGAGCAGCAGGATTGGTATCTCAGTTTTATCGAATGTACGGCCAATGATCTTTGAACACCGACAACATTCGAAATATCTGTCGGATGTCAGCAATAAATTTTTTTATAAAAAACCACGAACCAAACAAAAGGCTCTAGTTAAAAAGTTGGCTAATTGCACCAAAAATACAACTTATAAAGCACCAAAAAGTTAGCAGGTAGTCTGTATGGCAATTTCCTTTTTGCAATCGTCCTTTTCTCTTCCGAAGGTTAAACTTATTGAGAATTCTAACAAGTCAAGCAACGAAAGAACAGCTGTTCTCTGCTTTCTTTAATTTCTATTTATTTTATTTTTAAATCGGCAGAAGCAGCTAAAAATAAGTAAGAATGTCGGGTGTATCCGACAGGATATCCTCCTAGCATTATTAGTACACATAATAAAAATTCAGATCAAATCTAGAGGACAAAACTTGCCATTAAACATTAAATAATCAAAATTTCGTAAATTGTATGGGAGTTGGAATTATGGAAACCATGGATCCGAGAGCTTTACATGTGAATATTCCAATCCTATGAATCTGCTTAAATGTTGTCTTTCAAACAAATTATCATACAAGATAATCACAATTGATTAAAAATAAAAAATTGGAAAATTAGTAAGGGTGTACATGAAATGTTTACCAACAAACTTAAAAAAAAATGTATTTATGACCAAAAAATGCTATAAAATATGAAAACGGTTCAGTTTTGAAAAATGTATAACAAATATACTCTGTTTATTGTGTGAACGAAAGTAACAAAGTATGAAAATCTGTTCAAGTTTATCGAGTTAAAATCCATAAAATCTGGAGGATTCCAAGCGGGATTTGCATCTGTTGCACACAGACTGTAAATATATATTGGACGTGGAGTAACCGGTGCACCGAAGATGGCCAAAACTGGTCTTGAGGGGTTAAATAATCATTGCGAGGCGCACTTTGAGAAAAACTCCAACAATTGCCAATTCGTGTATGCATAATGTGTACTGATATTTGGCTATGCGTTATGGTAAACTTTTGGCCGCATGACGTCAGTGACGCACATGGAACGCAACAGTTATATTGGAGCCCAGCAGCGCTGAACGTGACGACAATGTGCCTGTCGCAGAGATAAGCAGCTGCCGAGGCGAAAAGGGCGCATGTGCCGGCTCCGAGTGCAGAAAATCAATAAATTATGGGCTAAGGCCAGTCAAGAGCAAGGCAACACGTTGGCCCTGCCCGGCTTCGCCTTTTGCACACTGACACACACACATACAGTTCTGCAGGTTTTGCTGGAGAGGGTAGCTTGGCTGGGTGGTTGGGTGTTTGGCTGGTCCCATGGGTAACTTTTTTCATTCATAAAACTGTGCGCGTTCACTTTCCGTTTGGCTTTCGCCTTACTCAAGGCTATTTTTAACGCACGCCAGCCGGCCGGAAATTGCGTTTGGAGGCAGCCTTTTTTATGGGAAAACTTTGCAAACGGGAAAACTCGCATGAAACTTTGCGGCACACTAAGCGCTTTGCAAATGTTTTTACATGTATACCTTTACAGTTGCTGTAGTAGTTGTAAAAGTAATTAAAATATTAATTCTAATATAGCAAAGAATAACAAATCAGAACCCTTTGAAAATAAATACGCTTGCTTTGTCATAGAAAACGTTTATTTGTTTTAAAAACAAAACCCAAAAAAAAACATTTTTTGCGAATGCTGAAATTTAAGAGTTTAATATTTTAACATCATTTTATTTTATATGAATATGACCATTAAATGTTTATGATTTATATAATATATCTGAATAAAAAAATTTTAATAATTATTAGAGACATTTTTAACAACAAAATATGCCTGGAAAAAATATGAATAAATAAAACATAAAATATTCTACAAATAGTTATAAATTCATAACAAACACAAAACTTGTATTATAATTTTTATAAACTTTTTTCATTGTTTACGTAGCATTTTACTTTAAATTTCGATGATTTTTTGTCTATTCGATTTTTATTTTTTATTTTATATATTTGCAAACTTATTGTGTGCTTAATTTTATATATAAATAATAGAAAAATAAAAATATTTAAAAGGCGCATAGTTAAAGCTCCTTATACAATATGAAACATATGCACATTGCCTACAAGAAGGAAATATGATGCCAATATCTAATTAATAGTCAAAACAACAAAACCCAATCAATTTTGTTTATGACAGACTCTATAAATATACCAAATATATAATGTTCTATTTGAGCATCAATCTGAATTGGTTAGTTAACAATTTGGCCATTCATCAATCTCATAGGCCAATGTCCCTGCCAAAGGATTATGCACTTCAGAGCAAACAAACGCGATGAGGCATATTATTATATACTATATATATATTTCACATGTGGTAAATGTATAGTAGATATATTCCCTTAGTCAAGAAAACTTCAAATTTCTTAGAAGCACTCAAAAACACAGAATTGTTGTCCAACTAAAAATCTTGAGTGGTTGGGAAACAAAAAAAAATTGCGGAAAATCAATAAGGCCGCCTAAGCGGCAAGCGGTGCGCGTGTCCTTGAAAACTTGGGGGAGGGGTGCCCAAAACAGATTTGGCCAAAAACCATTCATGAAAATCCCCAAAGTCCGTTTTATGAATGAATGCGAACAATATTCGAACTCGAAGCACAAAAGGGGCCAAATGATTCGCTGGACATGCGCATTGAATGGTTGTGCGAGGGGCTAAACCTAGAAAAAAATTTCCCCAATTTAAGCTCTGACGTAACTACGCTCAAGGTCAGCGTAGAATTTCATTCATAAAACTGAAACGCCCAAAGGCGCGGCGCGTGTAGCGGTAAATTGTATGTAAATGTAACAGTGCGTGTGCGTGTGTGTGCGTGTGTGTGTGTGTGTATGTGCGTGTGTGTACACGCGCGTGCAAGCCTCAGGGGGAGTCGTGCAGCAGTTTCCGCACTGGGTTTGTATTTGGTAGCGGTTGCGGGTTAAACAGCGCGCTATTTGCAGCTTGTTGATTTTTCTCCGCGTGTAAACACAATGCGCGCGTATAAAGCCATTTTCATTCATGAATCCATTCAACATGGAACAGGCCAAACATTCTACTTTATTTAACTTAAGCGCTGGGCAAACTTCCACACATGCCCACAAAACGCTCAATGAGTAATCTTCAGCTTGGGTGCACTGACTCATTGAGAATAGGTGCCAAAAAACGAAAAACAAGAGGCGAAGGACTCGCTTGCCAGACCCGGAAAGGACAGCCCACGCAGGCATACAACGAAATTCAAAAGTTGCGCGGAGGCGGTGCGGAAGTTGGCACACACATTTCCTGTTTAATTTACGAGGTCAGGCAAACTAGGCTTACTTGGTGGATTGATGGGCAAATTTATTCAATCTTTAAGAAATATCTGAGAAAATCCCACAGGAATCTATGTTTTTTTCTTAAAACATGCAGACATTGGAATTGGCTTAGGTACTTATAAATATCGTACATGGGTTAAGTTCGGAATTCTAAAATCAAATGACGATTAACGAACTCAAATTATGATTAATTAAAAATTAGTTCAAGTTTTGGCATTTTGGGGTTAGTTTGTCTTAGAATTCAATCAGGTACGGAAAAAGAATTTAAGTCAATATAAAAGTATCGGAGTAAATGTAGTTTATACTTATATTACCAACCAACCAACTAAATCATACTCAAATTGAGAATATCGATATTAGGAACCATTTAATTAAATTTATTATTTTGTACTGATTTGTTCAGTGTAGTTTGTTTCAGTTTATGACTATGAATACTTTGACATTCAGTTCGTACCAAGATCTAAAGTATTTTTTAAATAATAAACCAAACCATTTTCTCAAGAAATCATAGGAATTTTTGAAAAAAAAAAACAATTTCTCAAGAAATCATACGAATTTTTGAAAAATGGTTTGTAATTATTTAGGTGCTTTAAAAAAAGTCAACTACAAAAATTAATATTGTTTTGGCATAAAAAATAAACAAAAATATAAGCAATAAACTAAATCCCTTCTTTTTGAACTTAAAACTTTTCAAACCAAAACAATAGTTTAATAGTGATGTGAAAAGCAAACCAAAAGGCAGGAACCGAATCACAGACAATCCTTTTTTGTTTTCAACCCTTACTCGTTTTTTCTATCTATTATAATTAGTACATAAATTACAGTTATAAAATATCTCTCTTTTTTTATGACTTTAATATAATCCAGTTGAGAAGCAACATCTTTTAACAGCAGAAATTATATATTTATTTAAAAAATAATAATAAATAGTTATCTTAGCAAATAATTCTTAGGCAGCCCAAAAAAGTATGCAATAAAGTAGCTAACAGTGCGTATACTCACTTTTAAGTACTGTTGAACCTCTGTTAGCTAACACCGAAGTCAAACAGTATTGGAAATTGTCGCTTAAGTTGATCAGTGCTGCATTTTGCAGCCCTGGCTGACTGTTAAATTTAAAAAGGCAACTAATGCAAGGTAGGGGGAACAAAGCTTAGCTAAATATTATATAATTATTTACAGGTTCAAAGGAAAATGCACGTTTCAGGGTACAATAAAGTCAACTTTATGGAGAACATCATCAGCATATTTTATCTAAACTAAAACAATACATATAAATCCATTTTACTTAGGCATTACATATTACATAATTATTTGCCAGGACTATAGACCCAGGCAAGGACTTCCAACCCCATCGGACGCAAGCGATTTACAATTGCCACAAGCTAAATTAAGTAATTCAGATAGAGGAGTCCAAGCTACGTGGCATTGGCGCCAGCATTTGGCACAGTTGGCTTCTCGTTGAGACTTGGCATGCCCATATATGGCTCGGACTCGGAGCGCTTGTGGGTGCGCTTGGGCAGCTTGGAGCGGTCCAGTTGGGCGCTGGCACTGCCAATGCTATCGATTAGCTGCATCAGATCCGGCTCGCTGCGTGCCAGCTCCTCATCCTGGTAGACATCTTGAGCATTATTGATCGAATTCACATTGGTCACCTGTTCGTTGAGGCACACATCGTCCAGATCGACGTCGCTGTTGGAGAAGAGCGCTGTGGCGCCCAATTCCAGTGAATTGGTCACGTCCAGCTCCTGCTCGCTGGTCGCCTTCTTCGGCGTCGACGTCGACGTAACCGTGGCACGCGAGAAGTTCAAACTCTGGTCCAGCGGCAATGCAGGCGTGGACACATTTGGCAGCTTGAAGGCGACGCCGCCGCTCCCGCTGCTGCTGTTAATATTGTTGTTGTTGTTGTTGTTCAATATTTGCACATTTGAGGTGGGAGAAACGGTTCCAATAACGGGCACATTGGTCATGCTGCTGGGCGTGGAGCTGTTCCGTTCCGTCTGATGCTCCTTCATCAGCTTGCACGCCTTGCCCAGGGCACAAATGGTCAGACAGATGCGCAATCCCATGGCGAACACGTAGGCGAGCAGAAAGAGCAGCCAGGCGGCCAAATTGTGAAAAGAGACCGCCGTGTAGATGGCCTTAATGAGCACCACGGCCAGCGGAAACGGTATGAAGCCCATGCGACGGGCCACCAGATCCGAGTGATCCGAGAAGGCGTGCTTCTGCCGGGTCTGTGTCATGTCGTAGGCCAGGCTCGTCGTGTACTCGCGATAGATGCTCTCGGGCAGCTCGTTGAATCGGGTGATGAACGCATGCTTCACCCAATCGATGAGTATTTCGGTGAACAGCACCGCAAAGCAATCGGGCAGCATGACGCAGAACTGTGTGATGCTCCAGTCGAACTCCTTCATCGTCTGGATCATCACGATAAACAGCAGCACCGACAGATGGAAGCGTTCGCGCACATCGCTGCAGGTCAACTGAAAGAGATTGTTCTTGTCGAACTTCTTGAACACCGAACCCTTAAGCTCCACAAAATTATTCGATATCATAATTGTGAGGAGGCCCTTGTTGTTGGAATTGACCGCAACATTGAGGCAGGTGGCCTGCAGCAGGTGAAAGAAAAGGAAAAGACCATTAGATGCAATAAGTTGACAATTTACGTATATACAGTCATGGAAAAAATAATAGGAACGGCATGTTTTCTTCTGTAATATTATAATTTCTGATTTTTGTTATAATTTCTATTTGATGTTTATTGGTTTATGTAAAAAAAAAATTATTTAAATTTTTTGGCCAGGGAACAACAAGAGACTAAAAAGCTCTAAAAACAATATAATAACAGGAATTGATTAACGCTTTTCTCATTTTAAAATTTCAAAATAGCACCTCAAGTAAAATACTTCACGGCTTTAAATACAATGACAAATTTTAGGTGCGTTTACACTATTAATATTATAGTTTGAGGTGCATATAGTATCTATTATTTGCTCCATGACTGCATATATACATTTATCACCCACCTGAAACATGATGAGCCCGCTGTGCAGGAACACATAGATGAGCGTAAAGAGTATGTGGGTGAGCACGCCAAAGTGTTCGCGCTTCGAATGCTTCGGCTCTGTGGCCGTCCAGAAGAGAGCGTCTATCGTGTCCTGGCCAAAGGCGGAGAGCAGACGATCGCCCACCTCCAACATATTATAGAATATGTACAGCTTGATGATCGACTGCGACTTGATGATGTGATAGACCCGATTCGTGTCCACCAGCAGCATAATCAGAGTCACCGTGATCCAGATGCCGCCCTTCAGCAGATCACATATCTCCGCGGGCGACAGCAGGCGTTGACCCCCGCCGCGTAGCCGGAAAATGCGTGCCACCGAGCGGGTCAACAGCGACCAGACGGCCAGAAGAAAGCGCACGGGCAGAAATGTGTGTATATAGAGAAAGGAGTCGGCGCACTGCATAATGCCGTACACCATGAAACGCTCCAGATCGCGCGGGATGCGCATAAAACTGTAGATCTTTTGGCGGCGGGCCGAATAGCGCTCCTCGTCGTGCTCCAACATATAACCCCGTGTTAACTCCACCTTGAAGAAATCGTAGAATGTGTTCGTCTCCCAGCCAGCTGCAAGACCCAACGTGCTGGCTAAGTTCATAAATCACAATCGAGCCATAGTTCGCCGCACTCACCTGTATGGAGGTGCGGCTGGGCCGCTGTTGCTGCAGCGCCAACGTCATCCGGAATCGTTGACTGTTTGGCCTTTGCTGATTTGTGCGTTTCCTCGCTTTGCAGTTCCTCGACACGATTGTTGTTGGCGCTGACATCACCACGAAAGCGCAGCTGCCTTTTAATGGCGCTGGTATTGTGAGAATTATGCATTTTAAACCCTGTTTTCTTTATGACTTCTTTGCGCTGTCGTTTTGTCAGTTTTGCAGCCAATTATATTTTGTTTTGCTACGCTGTTTCTTATTCGCGTGCAGTGTGTGCCCACCAATGACGCAGACTTGTTGGTTTGTCATGCAGCCCTGGTTACTGCATATTTATTAATCGCGTGGTATGTATACACTTTTAACATAGAGTTGTACAGCGTAGTTCAAGTGCAGTGTTACATTTTTATCGTTCACCTGGTCCGTATGTTTGCATTATATTATCGGTCGCCTAGTGCTAATTTAATGTAATTTTTAATAAAATACAATATAAAATATATTAACTAATAGTAATAAAATATTTTTTTAATATGATATGTTTAAAATATATTACAAACAATGTGACTTAAACGACAATGTGAACTATGAACTAAAATCTTGAAAGTAGTTCATTCGTTCGCTCAGCTGAGTGAGTAGTTCAACTAAACTTGCTCCGAACGATTCGATACAACTCTATCTCAGGAAGCAAGCAAAAAATTCGACTTGGCCGTGTTTGAATTGTTTTATTAATCAACTTGGTAAATAATATGGCCGCGTCCATAGAATTAAGCTCATACCGTGATCAGCACTTTAAAGTAAGTATGAAATGATTTCTCATTTTTACAGTTGGGTTTATATTTGTAAATTGCTCCTCAGGGTTCACGTTCAGAGCAGGAACGCTCTCTACGCGACTCGTGCACACTTTACGTGGGCAATTTATCATTTTACACAACCGAGGAGCAGATACACGAGCTCTTCTCGCGCTGCGGCGATGTGCGCATCATTGTGATGGGTCTGGACAAATACAAGAAGACACCCTGCGGTTTTTGTTTTGTGGAATATTACACGCGAGCAGAAGCGGAGGCTGCCATGAGGTTGATCCCCAAACAACAACAACAGCAACGAATTGGCTAAATATATTTAAACCCAATGTTTATTGCAGATTTGTGAATGGCACTAGATTGGACGATCGACTGATTCGCGTGGACTGGGACGCAGGCTTCATTGAGGGCCGTCAGTATGGACGCGGCAAAACCGGCGGACAGGTGCGAGATGAATATAGAACAGACTACGATGCGGGTCGAGGCGGCTACGGCAAACTGCTTTCCCAGAAGATTGCGCCCAACACGGACAACCGTTAAAGTTAAGATCGACAAATTAGCCCACCTAGATTTAAACAAAAAAAAAAAACAAAATCATTACGCATACTTTTCCCAATTGCATTTTTTTATTCACTATATCGTATTTTTCTTTTACAATATATAATTGAAAACGTGATATATTGACTCTAGACCGCGGCACTAATTATTACATGATTCGTTTCCTACAAGCAAATAATTTTTTAAGAGTTTACTTCTTGCCAATGTTGTTGGCCAGCGAGCAGCTTAAGCCGGTGCCGTCAGGCTCAATGTTCAATTCCTTCACCTCGCCGTTCTGCACGACCATTGAGTAGCGCTTGGAACGCACACCGCCCAGCGGTGGCAGGTCGATGTTCACATCCAAGGCGGATGCAAAAATGCCAGCGGGATCAGCCAGCATGCGCACCTTGCCAGTGGCACCGTGATCCTTGCCCCAGGCGGACATCACAAACGGATCGTTGACAGAGACGCAAATGATTTCGTCCACGCCCTGGTCCGCTTTAATCGCATCAGCCGATGTTATGTAGCCCGGCAAATGAGTCTGCGAATAAATATATACATTTATAATTGAAAAATTTTATATTTGCCATTGCAAACTTGCCTTCGAGCAGCCAGGTGTGTAGGCACCGGGCACACCAAAGAATATGACTTTCTTGCCATTTATCAGCTCGCCAGTGTTGATTTTGTTTGCTGGCGAGTCCTCGAAGAGGTCCACAGAGGGCAGTTTGTCTCCAACCTAAAATAGCATAAGAGCCAACACACACACATACATGATAAATATATATATTAATGATTGCATTGATGTAACCTTGATGCTGGCCTTGCAGCCTTCGTGCTGTGTCTTCCGCGATAATCAATATTTATGAGGCACTATTTTGTGCTTATGTAATTCCCCAATTGCAGCAATTGTTGGCACTTTATTTGGGTGTATGTTACCTACCTTGACCATGGCTCCAAGTGTTCTGGAAAAAGATCGCACGCTTGGCTTCGTCGAGCTCACAACTCTGCTAAGAAAATTGCACGCCTGCATTTCTGTTACTGACAGCCCTACGCACACTTGCACAATGACCGCTGCAAAGCATAGAGTTGCCAGCCTGTTGGATAAATTGACAAAACATTCAAAACAACTCAGTCGTCTTTTTTTTATTTACTACAATAATGCTTTAGAACAATTAATAAAAATCGAGTACAATATGTTTGCTTCTTGGCGCCTATCGGTAAATCGCTTTAATTCAGCCCTTTTATAAACAGTTATCAGCAAAACGTTCCAAGTCATCCAAGCTCTGTTCTTTCACTTTTGCCTCAAAATCAATCATGAATTCGTTTGTCAGCTTTTCGGATTGGGCATCCGTATAGTATTTGCGAAAAGCTCGATAGACGCAGTCGCGTAGTCCAGGTTTCATGACGACCAGATTGATTTTGGTGCCCTCTTTAATATTGGGATAGGAAGAAATTGTCTGTTCATTATTCAATGGTCGGCCAAGCAAAAGGAGCTTCTGATTTGTGGCGGGTATTTGCAATGCGGCATCTATTTTCTCTTTCACCTCCAGAATGGTGGACGTCGGCGACACCTGATCGACAAGGAATAGACAACATTCTAATAGTTTTAAGTAGACTCTTTTAAATAAGCAAACAACATACCTCAAGTGTGCAATCTTTGCCCTTGAGCACCTTTATTGTAATTTGCATGGCAATTCTTTATAACTTATTTAGTTTATAAACAAAAAATCGCATCTCAGTGTTGCCATCCGCAAATTAGTGATGTAAACAAACTTCGATATTAGTTTTTATTTTTGTATCCTCTCCAATCATTAAAATATTCTTAAACATCGATAGTAGAATTTAATTTATTCAAAAGTTGGTAGACAATAAAACCAACAATAGTCATACAATCAAATAAATAATATATTTGTTTTCTGTCTATTTGTCATGAACAACTACGTTATTTTTCTTATAGTTAATCTGATTTAAAATATGCATATATGTCTATATGAAAATTATATTTCCATTTTTGCATATACATTTTTTAAAATTTTGATTGCCATTGATTATATCATATTGTTTATTTTTATTGCTGTGAATATCCGTTTTAATAGATATATTTAATCTTTTTCCCCCGTTCCCCTTATATTAAGACGCTATTGGTAGCTATATTCCACGCAATGTATTATTTATAAAATACTTAAATAATAAGAATAATAATTTTTGAATTGTCACAAGCTTGAGTTCATTTCGACGAATGCGATCTATGGTTTAATACCCAACATCTGCTGAGAGAGCGATACTTGTATCCGCAATGTATCGATAAAAATTGGAATCGACCATCGATATCTTTGCCAAAAGTCTGTCTGGCATGTCTGGCAGCACTACATCTATTTAGCAGCGACGTTGCGTGAACAAAATATTTTTACAAAAATAATTACTTATAATTCAACTAGCTCTTGATGTTAAGTGTGATTGACGAAAAGGTGAACTGAAAACCCTAGAGCTGATAACACGCCGTGAGTTGCGCGCAAGCCTTGTAAAATTCGCAAACGGAGGAGAAAATTATAGCACAAAAGCGAAGCGCAAAAAATCATCACACAGCAATAATATCCACAGCCTCGAGAGCTTCGAGTGAATTAACGAGAAAACAGTGCGAGTGCGATTGCGAGTGTTTTGTGTGTGTGTGTGCTTGTGTTAGAATTCACATTTTACGTAAAAAAGGAAAAAAACAGTAAATACATCTTTAATCAGCAGCAAATTTAATGTTAAATCGCAGTAGAGGCAAATTGAACAAGTTCTTGCAGCTTCTGGCGGTAAATAAAAGGCTCCCTCTTTTTTTAACAAACGCCTGCCCAGCCCAAAGCGCTCCCCCTTTTGACATTCACAGTTAAATTTGTATTCTTTTTGTTTTTTTTTTTTTTTTTGCATATCTATTATTGTTTGGCTTGCCTTTTTGTCTGCAACTATTAATTATGCATAGTACACATTCATTTTATTTTTATTCTCTGTGTGAACCCATGTTAGCGAGCAGAGCTGTCGCCCTACTCGCGCTCTAAGGTGACATTTTATAAATTTTACTCATGTATTTTTTTTGCTCTAAACAATATTTGTGTAGTGGAATGTAACCCTTCTCCCCCCACCACATACACATCGCTACTCCCCCCGAAAATATCAACAAACGCTGTCCACACTGACGTTCGCATGGGCATGAGATGAATTCCGAGTCTGGCAACTCTGATCGACGGCCATTGCTTCGCAACTTGTTGCTTGCTGTCGCATTGCGTCTGTGTGTTTTGATATTTGTATTTATTTTCTGCGTTTTGAACGCGATGAGCGTTTATTAAATTGGCCTGCGGGGGCCGTCACCTGATCATTAGCTTCCTTTCTGTGCACCTGGTATACGTTAAAATAATCTGTATAAAACTTAAATGTATGTACACGCATAACTGATTCGAGTGCAACTTCTTGGATATGTTTAGAACCGTTTAGAACCGGATTCGATGTGTTTTTTGTCGTGGCTTGGTATTAATATACATATGTGACAACTTCGACTTCAGGCCTTTTCTTTTCCTTTTTTCCTCTACATTCGCTAAAGTATGCGCGTGTGTTTGTTTCGTGCTCGTATGTTTGTGTGTGTGTAGGCTGATCGGTAAATGTTGCTGCATGTTGTTGTATTCATTGTTTTTGTCTAATTTTGTTTTTGTTATTGCTAAGTTAATTTTCTTTCCAACACTTCCACAGCGGTGGATTTTAAATTGTGCTTATAATTATCAGAAAAAAATCAATTGAGAGAGAGAGAGAAATAAAAGAATTAAAGAGAACGAGAATTTGAAAAAAGAGGAGAAAAAAACATTGTTCTGTTGTGTGCGGTCACAGCTGTTGTTATTTTTGTTGTGTTAGTCTAAACGACGAAACCAAGAAGAAGCTGCAGATATAAAGCTGAAAGCGTATTATGGATAACGAGGCGTTAGAAACAGCAACAAATAGCACGACAGCAGCAGCGGCAGCAGCAGTTGCGGCGGTGCCATCAGCGGCGTCAACTTCAGAGGCGGCAGCTTCAACCAAAAACGAAACGGCCACAGCAAACAACAACATTATCAAAGTCACAGCAGCAGCCACTAACGGTATCAAAGAGAATAACAGTAACTTTAGTACAACAACACCGACAACTCCAGCAGCAGAAGCAACAACAACGGCAACACCCCTCGTTGTGACCAGCGGCACTGTTGCTCTTGTCAACAAAACCGAGGTGAGTAATAGATGTGTTTTTCCCCCATATGTGCTTGTATCTATATGCACAATTCGTTGTCCAACCCTAGAGCCCACACTTATTACAAAAATGTAAAAAATGATATCCATCGCTAAAAGCATAGATTCAAATGGTATATATTCAATTTATTTTTTATTTGGTCAAAGTAGAATGTTTTATTATACCATAGTTTCTCGAAAATTGTTCAGGAAATTAAAGTTTAATAGAAACAACATTTAAATTGCAAACATTAAAAATCACAATTTGAATCTCCAATATTTTCAAGTTTCGGCGATGTTTGGAATTTGAAGTTCTAATGTTAAAGAATATTTTTTATTGTCCAATTTAAAGACATAAAAATATTAGTTTTTACATAATCAATAAATAGTATTACCCTTAATGTGTAAGACGCTCTGCTGACTACACTTTTTTTACTCTTGTAAATTACAAAAATTGTTTATAATATGGGCATATAAATTGTACATTTTATAAACAATTTTAATTTTAAAAAATTAAAGATTTAAAAATGACTTAAAAGTACAGTAAAAAAAAACAATATTTAATTTTGTGAATTATTATTTTTTTTGTGAACTATTACATAAATTGTAATTATTATAGAATTTTTTTGAGTGAGCGACTATTGTACTTTGTATAGCCAATATCGAATGTGCATACCCTTAATTCCAATAACACAATATGTATGTATTAGGCACTACGATACATAATCAATGCCCCGAACCAATAGAGCATGCTTTATATTATTTGACGTCAATTATAGAACGATTTGTGTGTGTTGTGAGTCTCGTCGTACCCCTAAACACTTATAGACCGTCTTGTGGCCTCAACCTTAACGCACTAATATCTTATCTTATCATCGCCAATATGTACACCCATAAGCTCAATGATTGATTCCAATTAGATTCTCCGTGTTTGCCGCGCAAATCACAAATCTATGTAGAAATACACCTGCACCTACACATGCATAAATGAGTGTGTGTGTGTGTGTTTAGAGAGTGCACATTTCTTTGTTGGCATTACTAAAATCGAGACTAACACCACCCACAGGCGACAGCTCGGCTTAGGCGGCAAGGATTTGCGCAGACAAAGGTAAAAAAAGGAAAACAAAAAATAAAATGCCACACAACAACAACAACAAAAGAAAAAAGGATCGAAATTCCAATCGTTTGCAAGTGTTTTTTTATTTTTTTTTCTTCATTAAATTTACTATTGCGTTTTGGTTTTGTTTCTGTTCCTGTTGCTGGTCTCTCTTGATGCCCCTCTCCTTCCACGTACGCAGAAGTAGTGCATTTCACCACTGACATTGAATTTGCTCGGTATTTGCAGGCTAACAAGACAGACAAGGACAGCACACCACCGCGCGATGCACCGCCGCCCACGCAGATCACCAAGGGCTTAAACCTCACCACCACGCCACTGGTGCGCAAGGAGAAGCGACAGACCAGCACCCGTTACAATGTCTCCAAGAATTGTGAATTAACTGCGCTCAGTCCGCTCAATGAAAGTGAGTAAAAGAAGAAATGTAAATAAACATATTTATGTGTGTGTATTATTTATGCTGATAATTTTGTTGGTTGTGTATGATTTTCGCTGTCGGATTGTTGTTGCTACTCGTCGGCTGTTTTCTATTGCATTATTGTTTATTAAGCAAGTTCGCAAAGGTCAAGTGAGCGATATTTTTTGTTTTTGTTGTGGTTTTTTTTGCAGGGTTGTTCAACACTACACAACTTACAAATGCATATGTATATGTACAGATGATAGTTACGCCCGCCCTCCCATTTTCTTGACATTTGCCTTGCGCGCCACTTACGCTCTCGCTCTTTCACCCTCTTGTTGGTGCGCTCTCAGTCAAGCGTAATGATTTGTTGTTGATTTTTTATTGCTTACCCGCTAATTATTAAAACGTTTGCGAATGGCATTCAAATCGTTTGCCTTTTTCGACAGTCTGGCATTGTTTGTCATCGCTGTCATAGTTTTTTCATTAAACCTATTTGGCGCTCTCATTCGCTCGCACTCTCTCTTCTATTCATCCTGCGCTCGCCCACGGCTAATGTTATCGATTTTTCTGGCTGCCCTCAACAAATTGCCCCGCAGTCAACACGACTCTGCGCGGTAGCTCCGCATTAAAAATCCAAATTAATTCCTGCTTTTAAAGTGCTGCGTTTCAGCTGCCGCGTTTAAACCGAATAGTTTAGAAATCTAACTGTGTGTTGCAAGGCGCTCTCTGTGTACCGTTACACGCAAAATCAAATTATTTTAATTTCAGACAGTGGAAAAACCGGTTCTGTTCCCAATAGAAATTCGTAAGTGCTAAAATATATATATACATACACACACACACGTATATGTATGTGCTGTAATTGCTGACATCGCGTGGGTGTCGTCTATAGATCTATATAATTTCTCGCTTGCCAGCCCAGCAAAAAAAAACTTCATTTTTCATTTCCATTTTCCATTTCATTTGCAATTCATTTCGTTACCATTTACATGCATAAATAAATCATAATCTCTCTCTATATATATATATATTGCAATTCCCATTACAGATGCTATAAACATAATTTACGCTTAGAACGCAAAAAACAGAAAAAAAAAAGAATAGAAAAAACAAACCATAAGAAATATTAACTTTGATAGTGTCGCATTTTCCTAGCCACCATCCTTGCTGTTGTTGTTGTTGTTCCATGTTTTATTGTTGTTTAGAGAATCGAGCCATTAGCAAATGAGAATATTAAGCCAAAGTGCAAGCGATGCTTTTCGATTGCGCCGCCATTAAAACAAGTGGGGCTCTAATGAAATGGTCATCGGTGCTATGTTGCTGACGGGTAACCATCTAAACGGTCCCACCAAACAGCAGCAGCAGCAGCAGCAGCAGCAGCAACAGCAGCAGCAAACTGCAGCAGCAGTAACAGCCAACAACAACAGAAACAACACAGGAGCAGCTAAAGAGGAGGAGCCACTGCAGCCAACAGCAAACGCTGCTGCCGCCGGCTACTATGCACTGGGTGGCATACGCATACCCAAATCGCCATCGTTTCACAGCGGCCTAGATCAGCTGGCCGACGACGAGGAAGAGCCGTCGGTTGCGGGCGATAATAGCAAATTCAAGTTTAGCAGCGTGGAGGAGCTAAAGGCCAAGTTTGAGGTGCAGGCACGTAAGATGCCACTGTCGCCACCTGAGGCAAGTGCCGCGGCCGCCAACACGAACACCATCACCACCACCACCACCACCGCATCGTCATCGTCGCCATCGTCCTCATCGACTAGCTCAAATTCGTCGGCCTCGGCACTGTCATCGCTGTCGCAGGCTGCCTCATCCTCGCTGGCCTCGGCCGGTGCCAGCTTATCGGCCTCCACCTCATCGGCGGTCACATACGGTGGAGGTGCCAATTCCGCTGCCGCAGCGCTAATTGCATCCTCATCGCCGTTTGGGTCACAGTCCTCCACGTCCTCACTCTCGCTGTCGTCGCCAGCTGCGACAACGAATGTGCTGCCATCAGCAGCAACAACAACAGCAGCAGCCATGTCCAAGAACAACACGCCCAGCACGACACCAGCTGTCGCTGCCACTGCTACTGCAACAGGATCTGCAGCGGCAGCTGGGACAAGCGGCAACTCTTTGGTGTCCACCTTGGCTCAACATTTCTCGGCGGCCACCACAGCCAGTTCAATGCTGAGCACTCCATCTGTGGCCACAGCCAGTGCACAGGGCAGCAACAAGGTTTGCAGCAAATTGGTTTTCGCCACACAACACACACACACACACACACACACACACAAACACACGCAAACACTCACACACACACACACAACAGCAACAACAATAACAGCAACAGCAACAACAACAGACAAACCCTCCATCAGACACAAGTTGTGCACATAATGAAAGAAATTCTCTGCTCTACTCATTTCATAAATCAAATCACGCAACCTCAACTATCATTCAACAACAGTCACCCGTGAGCGCCGCCGCGGCCATTAAGAACATATTGAATGCCACCAAAAGTGTGGGCAGCAATGCAGCTGCCACCAGCACCAACAGTAGCAGCAGCAGCAGCAGCAGCAGTAACAGCAACAGCATCGGCAGCAGCGAAGTTGCGACCGAGGAGCCGCTGCGCTCAACAGTCGCACAGAATCTGGTCGGTGGCATTAGCATCTCTCTGGGCATTGGCCAGCGCAACGGCAATGCGGCGACTGTGGCGCTGACGTCGACGACAACGCCAACGTCTTCGTCAGCGTCAGCGTCAGCGTCAACGCTACGCCAAAACGGCGATGCCATGGGCCACAATCTGTCGTCGCCGCAGACGCTGCAACAGTTGACGGGAAGTCCAGGACGCGCACGCGATCGGAATCTGTTTCACTCTCCGCCCAACGCATCAACTGCGCTGGCGTTGCCGCCACTGCGAGGTTGCTATTGGTTACGCTCCTCCTTAGCTTCTTAGATCCATTTAAAAAACGTTTTTAGTTTAGCTTGCTTTTGTCAGTTGTAATTCTACTTTTCTGTTGTTGTTTCGTTGGTCCTCGTTCGATTCGTAGAGCTTTTAACTTTATTATAACTATTCCTTTTATATATATAGTTTATTTAAATTTTGACTATTTGCATCCTTAGAAACGCCAGCGCAAGAGCGGGAGGAGCTGCTTCTGCAGAAACTACGACAATGTTGCACTCTGTTCGATTTCTCCGAACCCTTGAGCGATCTAAAATGGAAGGAGGTCAAACGCGCTGCCCTTCACGAGATGGTCGAGTATCTGTCCAATCAGAATGGCGTTATTACAGAGATTATTTACCCGGAGGCCATCAATATGGTAAGTAGATGCGTCGTATTCAACGTGCACTTAACATCAATTTTTATTTATTTATTTCTTTTTTTTTTTTTGTTTAGTTTGCAGTGAACCTATTTCGCACCTTGCCGCCCTCGTCGAATCCCAATGGCGCTGAATTTGATCCAGAGGAGGATGAACCAACATTGGAATCATCGTGGCCACATTTGCAATTAGTCTATGAGCTATTTTTGCGATTTTTGGAGTCGCCCGATTTTCAGCCAAATATTGCAAAACGTTTTATCGATCATCAATTTGTATTACAACTGTTGGATTTATTCGATTCGGAGGATCCGCGCGAACGTGATTTCCTTAAGACTGTTTTACATCGCATCTATGGCAAATTTTTGGGATTGCGGGCATTTATACGAAAACAAATCAACAATGTGTTTTACAGGTCAGTTCGATTGTAAATTAAGTAAGAAGTTATATAAATTTTAATTTTTATTCCTAATTTCTTCATGTCCCTTGCTAATCAAATTCTCAATTTAAAGATTTATCTACGAAACGGAGCATCATAATGGCATTGCCGAACTGTTGGAAATTTTGGGTAGCATCATTAATGGCTTCGCTTTGCCGCTCAAGGAGGAGCACAAACAATTTTTACTTAAGGTATTGCTGCCATTGCACAAAGCCAAGAGCCTCTCCGTTTATCATCCGCAGTTGACCTACTGTGTGGTGCAGTTCCTTGAGAAGGATCCCAGTTTGTCAGAGGCTGTCATAAAGTAAGCCTGCAGTATCCCCTAGCTTCTGTTTAACAATAGTTTTTAACCTGTGCACAAATGCATCTTGCAGAAGTCTATTGAAGTTTTGGCCCAAAACACACAGCCCCAAGGAGGTTATGTTTTTGAACGAACTGGAAGAGCTGCTCGATGTTATTGAGCCGGCCGAATTTCAGAAGGTGATGGTGCCACTATTCCGGCAGATATCCAAGTGTGTCTCCTCGCCGCATTTCCAGGTGGCGGAGCGTGCGCTTTATTATTGGAACAATGAGTACATAATGTCGCTAATAGCCGACAACTCGCAGACCATACTGCCCATCATGTTTCCATCGCTGAATCGTAACTCCAAGACGCACTGGAACAAGACCATTCACGGTCTCATTTACAATGCGCTCAAACTGTTCATGGAGATGAATCAACGGCTGTTCGACGAGTGTAGCAAAAGCTACAAACAGGAGAAGCAGCAGTAAGTGAAACGGAGACTCCACAATTTTTTATCCTCCCTTACTTAACAAAATCGTTGTTTAGGGAACGCGAGAAGCTTACGCAGCGCGAGGAGCTGTGGCAACAGGTGGAGAGTTTGGCCAAAACCAATCCGGAGTGGACTAAGGCGCGTCGCTTCAACGATAGCCTGCCAATGTCCGATAGTCAAATACTGTACGATCAATGCAATGAGAATTGTGATCTAACCTACGATAAACTTGAACAGCAGTCAAGGCCGCAGCCGGCGTTAAAGCAACAGCCAAACCAGGAGCCCAGAGAGGTGAGACAAGCCCTAGCCACACTAACCACACTACACAACTACTAACCAAACACACAGACAACACACCAGCGTACGGTGTACGTGTTTGAGAGCAGTGTGTGTATGTGTGCGTGCGTATGTGTGTGTGCGATTGTGTTCGTGTGCTTGCGCGACAGCCAGTTAATTCTTCAACCACCTGTCTTAACACTAATCGTACGAACGAACGAACATACGAATGATTGCCTGTTACAAACAATAATCACACTTGTGTCAGTTATAAATACATGTTTCTGTATCTGTATCTGTATCTATTAATATATGTTCAACTTATTTATTGGTTTTTTTTTTCACTACACAACCACTTTCAAATGCCCATAAGCTCTACCTTCTATAATGTGCATAACGCGAAAACTGAATATACATGTGAATGTTCCTCTTGACTAAAAGATATCCTGCAACAAATCTACTTAACGTCTCTTTACTAACATTTTACATTAATATTTAAATATAGAAACTTCATTGTAACACAGATTATTTTATGTTATATTCGCTTAAATGATCGATAACTTTGTGTTTAAAAGGCATACATTTTAATGGAACTATTGATAGCTTCATATTGTTGTACGGAAACTTAAAAAATTATATACATATTAGAATGTTAGAATATTTATAATTTCTTAAAAGCGTGTTCAGGCTAGTATTGAGAGTATCGATAACTGAAACAATCGATCGCTTCTCGGCTTAACTAATGCATATATCAATATGGAATCGGTAAGTCAGCTGCGTTTACGACGTGAATTTTAATCACGATTTTAATGATACTTAAGAAATCGATCTTTTTTTAATGGAAATGAGTCTAATAGCGCAGATAGTAGATAGATAAATTATCGATACACTTATCGATAAAGTTGCTTGTGTTTCTGAAGCCGAATCGATCAATTTAATTGCTTTTCTAATAATTTTCTTTTATGTCCATTGTTTTCCATACATCAATATTTCTTCTACTATCAATTATCTACATTTGAACAATCGTGTTCTGGGTTTATTATTGGATATAAAATTGTCACATCGCTTTCCACTAAATATTACTCTAATCATTCTCAAGTCTTAGGCCTTGGCGCTGAAATATTCATTTTAACAATAGCATTTTAATGATCGATAAATATCAAATCAATCAAAGAACAGTTAAAATATAACGGGTAGTTTAACATATTCACTTAAACTAATACATGTATTTAACTACGAAAACTTTGTACCAAAATCATTTAACACATACTGTAAATAAAAGTCAGCTATTGGAACTGAAGAGCTTTGATAAGTCTGCAATCGGAAATATCGATTTACTATCTCTTGTTCGCCAAATGTCCATTGCTCATCGAACTAAAAAAAAAAATAAAATAAAAAACTATGTAATCTAATGCTAAGTGCACTCTTATATATGTATGTATATTACTTATGGCTTATGAATGTATGTAGATAGATCGTCGTGTGATGTGTTGTATCCTTTATGCGGTGTCTCGGCAACTAACTTTTAGCACCCACTATCCAAGCCACATCACTTTTACATCGGCAATAACATCTTCAGATCTCGTAACTGTCAAACGTCAAGTGTCGCACACTTGTGCAATCGCAATCGCAATCGTTATCGAACTGGGTTCAAAGGGGGGGCCCCAACAAATAAATGCTTACGTCTGCATTACGCTCCCCTCACCCACAGATACGAGGTGAACGAAACAAGGACAAGCCGCTGATACGACGAAAATCCGATCTGCCCTCGGACAGCGGCACCGTGCGCGCCCTCATCGAGCACAAACGAACCGATGAGTACCTTACAACGCCGCCCCCAGATGGAAACAACTGTTAGGCCAATAAACGTCAACCCTCCCCCACTGCTCGGGCTGGTCCTCACGTGCCCGAACGCTGGCGTTGCACAGACGTCGCAAGGTTCTATTTAGATTAAACACAAGAGACACACACATACACACACGCACACAACACCCATTTAGAAGCAGAAACAACAAATATGTATGATGATGATTCAAATGATAGGGGGCTGGATGATGCTGGCGATGATTATCACGATGAGATAATGATAATGATGATGGCTATTATTGTTTGTATGTTTTGTGAGCGTGCGACAAAAACTGCTGTTGCACACAATTTCTATAGAATTATTTTATAAATATACAATAATACCTACGAAAATATAATAATAAATAAAAATGCATAGTACCAACCAATAAAGAGCTAAAAATCCCAATTCAGTTCAAGCCGAATGCCGCCAAATGCTTTTTAAGTCTGCCACGGAATATTGCATGTCTCCCAAACAAACGAATTATAAAACCAAACAAACAAAAAAAAAAAAAAAACATTCAGCTTTGCCCCCAAATGTTGATTTGCATGCAGCTATTGCCAATTATTTGATGCCACAATTTCAATAATAATATGGACTCATTATGCTCTTACCATTTCAGTGAATACGTCAAAATTTGTACAGTTTTTGAAATTGACATTGCGTAAGCTTAAGTCGTAAGAATCCACCACCAATTGATTGAGCATTATCTATTACCATATATGCATACTATACATATGTGTACTACTATTTCGTTATAGCTATAATACTCATCCAAACCAATATGCCGCGTACTCTCCAAATGGTATAGAAAAGTCATTAATTATACAGCTATGAATGTTATTCAAGAGGGCTACCTGAAACATTAGTGTTAATGACATTTCCAACGCTAGTCATTGTATTTCTTGTAATTCTAGTATTCATTTCAAGAGATAAACATAAATATAAACAAGTTTTTTTACTTTATTTTATTTTTTTAAATCATCTACATTTAATGATAACTTAAAAAGGTCTTGAAATCAATGACATGTAAAAAAAAAATTTTTAATTTGACTTTGCCGACAACAACAAAAAATACAGAAAATGCGGAATAATTTCCTTTACAGAGAATACAATAGTTTCTACTGACACACCATAGAATTAAAAATTATAACAGAAGACAGCGAGCTTATGAAATACTTAAAAAAAATGTGCTGGGAAATCATATAAAAATTTAGCATTACAATTTTTTTATTTTTATTTTTGCTGACTACTGTAACATAAAGATTTAAATATCCAACTTAAAAATAACGACCCTAAAGGAAATAATATATATACACAAATATAAAGAAATAATATATATGTATGGGTTTTCTTAATTAAATGAAGAAGTATAATATACTGCATAAAATAATGGGTTATTAAATAAATTACAGCATTTAAAACAAGTATTGTTTTAAATAAAAACTATATTTAATTTATGACACCTTGCACATTTTCAACAGGGCTAATCGCCTCTTTTTGGATTAGGGTCCGTTCACTTTAGTGCAATATTCTTGACTTTTCTATGCCGCCAAGAAAAGGTAAAAACAGCTCCAAGTGTACGGCTGTAACCATAAGAAATTAAAATTAATATATTATATGCGAATAACTTACAATTATCAGCTTAATTATATGCTATATATACATGTATTGTAATTTGTTAAAAACAAATGGTATGTATATTTATGTGTGTGTTAATGTATGTATGTATTTTTTGTGTATGTATTACATATTGAAAAAATACCATATATATCTATATATTTGATGCAGAGAACAAAGGCCCAGACATCATATTTGGTGGGAGATACTCAAAATTGTGGGTCCCAAGTAATTTATAAGCATATGTTCCTTTAGATAAATTTACATTGAAACAGTTTTTTCTTCTCTGTAAGTTGGGGAAGGGGCATCGCCACTTAATATATAACCACGAGAGTACTCCAACAACATATATCGACATGAATAGAATGTATATCGCTTGATCATCAAACATCATCTCCCATTAACTCTGGAAACGGGGTCAAGAACAGACTTGGACTTTTGCTGGTCGTAGCTACTATTTCTATATAATTAAACATATACATATATATTTACATATATATATATATTGGATCCGTGTCAGCCACTAATTGGAACCGATGCCAGGCACAATAGTCATTATATATACATATACATACATACGTATAAGCCCTGGTATCTCGGCTCGGATTCTTAGTAAAAATATTTTCAACTATTCTAGCAGTCGTATTGTAAATGCTGATCAAATTTTTGCTACCACTACCAAGTGCTGTACAGGCCAAGTAAATGAAAGGCTTCATTTAGTAATAGACACATATATATTATGTATAGAGATGTATTTACATATTTTTGGCATTATTGATACATACTGAAGGTTACAGAACAATAAAAGAAAACAATGAAGTGAAATAAAGTATAAAAAAACATTTCCCTACGCTGGAAAACGGTGAAAAATCAATGTTTTCAAGCTTAAAAGCCACATGAAAAACCAAATTTTGAGTTATACAAGCCTACAAAATAAAAGGAATTTGTAATTAAAGGCATATAAAGCGTTAACAAAAAGCGTGTAATTTTTGTAATATTATGAATAAAAGTTAAATCATGTCAAGAAACAGCATTTTACACTAATCAATACATTATCTAAAGCTACGTACGGCCAGGCAAAATAATTGTAAATAATTTATTTTTGCCTGTACGAGCATTAATATTTGACATCATTAAGAAAAAAAAACAACTTAATAGCAAGGAACATTTACAGAGCGCGACTTAATTATAAATAGCAACTAAAAACAAATATGGGACTATAGCATATTTGAGGTTTGGCCAAGGGGTTGAGAAATCATTTCTTCAATTCACTGGAGACTGCACTGGAACGAGTCCGCGTGTCTTGACGGCCAGCTCCGTGAGATGCTGTTGCAACAGCCGTTTGTTGACCTTAACCCTGTGGAGCATACAATCAGTTTGAAAAGGGGATACACTTCAAAAGAAGCTGCGGAACTGTACTCACTTAATAATTAGGGAAACATAACGTGACTTTTCCGCATCGCTGATGAGCTGAGTGGGGAAATTGGGCACGGACATTATGTTCTTTAGCCAGACGGCCATTTCGGCCGGATACTTTTTGTTCATTGCCAAAAATACATCAGCAAATTTATCCACTTGCTGCCGTGGCGTCATATAGCCCACACAGATCATGGACGTGTGCAGAATCTGTTCGCCCGAGGCCAAGATTACCTCGGTCATGTGCGGATGGTTGCGGGACTGCATTACAAAGTGTGTCACAAATTGTATGCTGGCGCGTATGGGACCGTTCTCGGGAAGGGTCATCGAACGTTGTGCATAGTAGATGAGCCGATCATATGCAAGTGTTTTGTCCTCCAGCACTTGGGGCACCTTTTTGATGATTTGTGTGAGACAGACAAAGAACATTTCCATGGTATCGGAAATATTCGAGAAATTCTGTTCGGGCGTATTCTCAAACAGTTTGAAACTGTGCTGCACAAACTCCAACAACAACTGTTTCATTAACGGCTTGCAGCTTTCCTCGCTGTAAAAGATGACAATGGCCTGAAAACGTGGAAGATTTGTGATAAAAATCGATTATTATAGTATATAGAATGCTCACCGTTTTGGATATCTCTAGCGTGGGCCCACAACATCGCGTTTGAAAGCTAGCAACAATAAAATAGCACAAGTCCTGCAGCATGGGTCGGAAGCTGCTTCTCAAATTAACAATGGCATGCTTTAGGGCACTGCAAGCAGCCTGTGGAATTGAAGATAATAGGATGCCAATAATGAGGTTTGTTTTTGGGCGTGGGCAGCTCACCTCTAGCACATCTAGTTCCTCCACCCATATCTCGGCAATACTTCGAAAAATGGGCATTGTCTTTTCCATGACCAACAACACGGGCTGCACATTATGCACGTCCTTGAGCCCATCATCCAGATCTGTATTTAGTGATGAAAACAATGTCGAGATCATATTCAGCCGGAATATAGTGCGTATGCGAGCTGCTGGTGTGGTCTGCGCACAAAGAAGAAAGTTAAAGCTAAATTTAGTCCGTTTTTAATTTAATGGATGCTTACGGCGCCCGCCTGGCATATGGTCTGCAGCTCCTCGAAGCAGGGACTGACTATAATGTCTAGATATTTGGGTATCTGCTCTGGTGGCAGCAAGCTCATCAACTTGCCAATGCTGAACATTAGCCGCACCGAATCCGAATTCTTCATGCGGCCCGAGCCGAGGGTAGCTTGACAAGCGTCGAGCAACGGTTCCGCATAGGGCTTCAATTGCAATTGGCAATCGCGACAGAGTTCCTTTAGACCCAGCGTGGCCTGTGCCGACATGGTAGAATTGAGACCGCGCACCAGCAAATCAATGGCTGGCGGTATAAAAGTGGGATTCTCCATTAGCCAAGTACAATACGAGCCAATTGTCTCTAGCGCAGTGCCAAGCAGCTTGTCGTTTAGCTTCTCGTACGGTATCTCTGAGAGAACACGCATTAATTTTGGTATCTGGCGCGACTCCTCGCCGCCAAAGTGCTCGGCCACCGACTGAAAGGAGTAGATGCAAGCCTCCAACTTAGTCCAGTGAGTGGGATGCGTCTGCAGCTCAGCAATGGCCTCATCCAGCATGACGCCCAATATCTCCAATATATAGCTGTCTAGTACATCATAACAATACATCTAAATACAATTGGGGGAATTAGTTGCGTAAAGAGTATTGAGCAAGAGATCGTGGCTTACAAAAGTATCGGAAATATCCTGGCGATAGCAGCGAAAGCATTCTAGATCATCAGAGTTCCATTTGTCAATGGAGCTCTCGTCGGGCTGCTCGGACTTGCGCACCAGAACGGTGGTTAAATGTGCATAGAGCGGTTTTATGTGCTCCCAGCACTTGCGCTTCTGTTCATCGGGCATGGCAAAGACATCGCCCTGCAGCATATACCAAAAGGCCAAGGCCATGGTGCTGCATGATTCCTCTACAGGATATATGCCCGGCTTGTCCGTGCACTGAAGTATTTCATGAACCATCCGGCTCCAGATTGCAGATAATTCCGGATCGGTGGCCGTAATGCCGCTCAAAAATAACGACGAATGTCGCTCCACGGCGGAAACAAACAGCATGTAGATGTGCACGATTATGTCCTCATTATCGTTATCACGCTTCCATTCCATCTGGGTGATGTCGCACAATGAGTCCAGAAACATTTTAATCAGCACCGCCGCTGTCTTGGGGTAGTTGTGGCAATCCGGCTGCACAATAATGTTGACCATGGCCTTCAAACAGGTTTCGGCGAGCTCGTTATCGTCGGCGGACATGCAGCCGACGCCAGAACGTATGCAGGGCCAGTAGCACTTGTTAACCAGCTCCAATAGCACAACACAGATGCTGACACAGCTCTCGATTGAGTAGCCAATATTCCTACCGTTCGGGCGTATTTTACAAAAGGTAAGTTGCTAAATATATATGTGTATATAAAGTTATCGTACCTGATCCATACGCTGATGCACTTCACCGCACGCAACATGTTACTGTAGCCTTCGGCGTCCCATTCCATGGACATTTGCTGCTTTAAATATTCCTCAACAGTTTGCAGCACGAGGGGTACGCGCTTGCCAATCTCGCCGCGCAACGTAACACGCTTGACGGACGTGTGAATCACCTGCGCCTCCTCGGGTATGCCCATCAGCACTTCCAGCATGATCCACAGCTGCACCTCGACGCAGACGTGCGGCATGCGTTCGTTTTGGAACGTATTGATTACATCTTCAATGGCGCAGGGCCAATCCTCCAGCATGTGAACGATATAGGCGCTCAACTGGGAAAGGTAATTTCAGATAATGTTGTTCAAGAACTGTTCTAACTGTGCACTTACCGATAAACAGAGTCGGTTGAGCACCAGTTTGGGCCCAACGGCGAATTGCACAATTTTTTCAAAAATCTTTTGCTTTAGCTCCTCACGGTTCTCGGGAGGCACCTCATGCCAATGCTTCATTAGCTTTGAGTGCAGAGTAATTGCGCCAAAAAATTGCACTTCTTGACTCTGCGCGGCCGCAATGAGTGGAAATAGTTTAGACGAACAATACATATATGCAAGTATTTTCAACTGGCACTCACCTTGCCCAATTCCATTAGTTGCCAGGAGAACTGCCAGGCCTGTGGGCTGGTCTCGGCCTTCGTCAGCCATTCGTGTGTGATTGCCTGTTCCTGCGATGTAGAGCGATAAAAGACAACCACCGCCTCCTCTAGGCGTGCAATATCGATGGTTTCCAATTCCATACTCAACGGCTTTTAATTCAGCTGCTCGAATAGCTCAAGTCCCAACAGTTTAAGCAGGACTTGGCTTTTTCAATACTTTTCTATTTTGATGCAAAAATGAGCTCCTAACGCCTAGAGGTGGCCTAAGATTTTAATGAATCCACAATATCGATAAGTTGTGTTGCAGAAAAATTAGCAACGATAATTTGGATTTGTCGATAAATATAGAAGTAACAATTACAGCGCGGTAAATTTAAATTACTTGATCGTGGATTTTACAAATTAATAATGTCAAGTTTTCAAAATATTGTTTTTAATTAATTTTTTTGAGGCATTAAAATGTGGTTTTATTCAAATTTCAACACTCAACTCATTTGTAATTAATATAGTTTAACAAAAGTCAAATTGACTATTATACTTTAATTTGGAGCAATGTTCCTGTGTAAAACACTTGCTCTCTTGATCCACATACAGAACGAGCTGTACATTTTTACACAATGGGTCATGGCTTTGCTGATGAACTCCGTCGCAAGCAGCGAACACTCCATAACACACTATCTGTGGAAAAACACTGATTCTGCAGCTAAAGCAGTTGAAATATATTCGCGAGCTCCGTGGCACCAACATACTGCATTTGAACATCGCGAAGTACCTGGTAAAACTGAAACATTCAATGAGGTTTAGGGTGCAGACACCTGTTGCTATCCAATCACGGGTTTCGCAATCGGCGCAGCCTTTGGCCCAGGGCTCACCTCAAGTCTGAGACTATGATTTACAATGTTTTCTTTAAATGAAAGGGGCGCAATTTTGACGAATGTTTGCTATCACACGATTTTCCGAGAGATCAGTCACTTTTGTGGCAAGTCCGAGTACCCTGGGAATAGGTATATCCTTTGGTGAAATATTTTGCATTGGTGTTGCCTCATTTAATGGAATAATTGTTGTGGATTTAGTACGTTCACAACTTTTTTCTATAAGCTCCGCACAGCGGAGATAAATATTTGTGGGAGAAATGGGTTTTGGGATCGACTTCCTTTTACGATTATTCGTCCACGCTGGATTACTGTTATCTAGTAACAGCAGCAACTCCCATGTGGATTCCTCCATATGCGAAGATTTATCTGAATGCGAAGATTCATCTAAATCTCAATGAGCAATTTTAATTTTTAATTTAAATATTTAACCAATATTATATTTAACATACTGCAGCATTGTGTACATCCTCCAGCTTTAATTTAAGAAACATTACTCAAATTTAAGCAATTAAATTAATTTACTGAATTCTGCTTAAACGAACTAACTTTAACTGTAAAAGTTGTAAAATGTGAGTTGAGTTCTAAATTAATTTTGAACAAACGAATATTTATTATTATTTATTGTTAACTAACTGTTGAACAACGAGCAGTTGGCGCCAGGTTTGTATATGAACTATTAGTTCGTTCGTTCAGCTAAGTGAGTTGTTCCTTCGAACAAATTGACTACGGTTCAAATGAACCGGACTGTAAACAAAAACGCATTGTAAACAAATTCTTAATAAAAGTTAGGAAGATGACGGCGCCCAAGCGTGTGCTAATTATTGACAACGGTTCCTATGAATGTCGCGTCGGCTGGCACAACGCTAAGGAGCCGGAGTTACGCTTTCGCAATGTGCTCACAAAGCCGCGAAAGGATCGAAAGAAGGACAGCCAAATGCCGGATGCTTCGGCGCAACCAGCTACCGTGGAGGAGTTGAAGGCCAGTGCAGAGATCCAAATTGGCAATGACATAACGAACATTGAGGCGGTGCGGGCACATCTGAAGTCACCGTTTGAGCGCAACGTGATAACCAACTGGAATCATCAGGAGCAGATATTCGATTACATCTTCACCAAAATGGGCTTTGAGGGAGAGGAGAGAGTTGGGCATCCGATTGTGCTAACGGAAGCGTTGGCCAATCCCAATACGTGCCGTCGGCAAATGAGTGAACTGCTCTTCGAGTGTTACGGCGTGCCGGCGCTCTCGTACGGCATCGATGCCCTCTACAGTTGGCGGCACCATCAACAGCAGCATAAACTGGTCACCGATGCACTCATCATATCCCTGGGCTACAGCACAACGCACGTGATACCCGTGCTGTCCGGCCGAATGCAGCTGGAGCACGTGCGTCGGCTGAATGTGGGCGGATTTCACATAAACAATTTTCTATTCCGGCTGATGCAGATGAAGTATCCGGTGCATCTGAATGCCATCTCGAGCCGCATTGAGAAGCTAGTGCACGAGCACTGCTACATTGCACTGGACTACCAGGAGGAACTGCTCCGGTGGGCGCAACTCGATTACTACGATGCGCACATCATGAAAATACAACTGCCCTACAACCAGGTGGCCGCGACGAATGCGCTGCTGACTACGGAGCAGAAGCAGGAGAAGCGTCGGGAGCTGGCGCTGCGGCTCCTGGACATTAAGAATCGGCGCGAGCGCGAGAAGCTGCAGGAGGATGAAGAGTACTTGCAGGTGCTGCGCAAGCTGAGGCAGCTCTTCGATCAGCAGAAGCTCCAGAAGTTCGAGCGTGCGCTGCAGCAACAGCAAATTGGCAGCCTGGAGGAGCTGGACAAGCTAACGGGCACGGTCACGGCGCGCATTAAACGGGTCAAGGAACGCGCCACGGCCCAGCCGAAGCCCAGCAAACAGCAGGACAAGCTGGACAAGATGCCCAAGCCACCGGAGGGCGTGCCGCAGGCACAATGGCTGGCGGAGCTGCGCGACAAACGCGAGGAGCTGGTGCGTCGCAAGCAGGCGCGCCAACAGCAGCGCCAGGAGCAGGCCAAGCGGCACACGCACGCGGCGCAGGAGCGCATGCGCATCATCTCGACGCTGGCGCGCAGCGAGAAGCGTCGCAAGGCGAACGGCGGCGACGAGGAGGACGACGGCTTTGGCATGAACGACAACGACTGGGACGTGTACAAGCGGATCAATCGCTACAACGATGACAGCGACTCGGATGCGGAAAACGAACAGATGCTCGAGTACGAGAAGATCTTGCAGCACTACGACGCCGGCTTCGATGATGCCAACAATGCGGCTATGCAGGCGCTCACGGCTGCCGAGAATTACCAGCTGCACTTTGGCCTGGAAGCCATACGCGTGCCGGAGATACTCTTTCAGCCCAGCATGATTGGCTGCTCTGAGGCGGGCCTGGCCGAGCTGATTGCCTTTGTGCTGAAACTGTTTACGGCCGAGGAGCAGCAGCGTCTGGTGGATCATGTCTATATAACGGGCAGCTGTGCCCAATTTCGTGGTCTGAAGGATAGATTGGCCAAAGAGCTGCTGGAACTGCGTCCGTTTCAGTCCAGCTTCGCCATTTACGAGTCGAACGAGCCCACGTTGAGCGCCTGGCTGGGCGCTACCCTGCATGCCAATGACAAGAACTTTGCCGAGTCGCTGACCACGCGCGAACAATACCAGGAGCACGGCGGCGAGTTCTTCAGGGAACACACTGCGAGCAATCTCTATTATCCTACACCAAAAGAATAGACTTTATTGTAACAGAAGTGGGAATAAACGACTAAACAGCTAAAATAGTAACTCGGTTACTTCGTTGCCAAATAACAGATTCCAGGACTTGGGCACGGTTAGCTTGAAGCTGCCGTCGCCGCCGTCGCGCAGCTGTAGAAAATCCTCGCACAGTTCGTTCAGTTCGCGGACAATCAGCGAGGCGTCCGTGGAGTTGTCGCCCTCCAGCAGATAGCGGAAGAGCAGCATGACCGGCACCTCTTTCTCCTGGAACGCCTTGAACAGCTGCAGCCCATTGCCGCCGCCAAAAATGTGCTCGCCCGTGTGCTCCTTCCACTTTACCAACGACCCATTGCCCAGCTGAGCGGCGTGGTCAGCCTTGAAGTTGTCGCTAGCACGATATGCCCACGGCGAATCCTCGATGACGCGCCGCTCGAACCCAAAGCTGCCGCTGAGCACGACCACACGGCGGGCCGCCTGCAGCAGCTGGACAAGATTAATTTGGAAACTTTTTGTGTGGCGCGCAATGAGCGGCGCCCGGAATTGTATGACCAACAGCTTATCCTCCGCGGACTCATACAATTCGCACGAGGACACCATCTCATTGGGCTCGTGCTGATAGGCCGAGGGTCCAAATACCGGTATCAGGGCGGGATGTGAAAGGCTCCCAATGCGTTTCAGTTTCTTGGATGCGATCAACAGGTCGCAGGCCAATTGTGCTGCGTTGCCCACACAGATGCTGGGTATAATCACCGTGTAATTGGCCACATCGAGTGTTGACTTGTTTTTGAGAAATAACATCTTGCTGAAGGTGTTTACTTCCAAGTGGTCCCAAAATTGAAATTCAACAAAAATATGAAAGTAATGTCGCAGTGTTGTAAAGCGACAGCAATGTATATCGATAGTTTACAGCGAGCTATCGTTGCCAATGCACTCCTGTCCAATTAGTATTTGTTTTTTATTTTTGCGTTTGCAAATGCAATTGCCCGGCTCTTGAGGAATTGGCGCAGAAACATGTCCAACTCGGTGAATATATCGGTGGAGACAACGTGCGAGAACCAGATACGAGAGATCGCATACGATGGCACCGAGCTGTATCAACCGTAAGTGCGGCAAATGCTACAGAGACGAAACCAAGTAGTCTGTACATTTTTCTCAACAAGTTGATTCTCACAGGCCGCCGACGCTCTCCGAAAGTCTCGCAAAGTGTGCGGCTCGCATAGACTTTAGCAAAACGTCGCTAGAAGATTTGAGGAAGGAGGAGAAATTGGCCGCTGCTGCCGAAGATGAAAGGGACGCGAACCAGTTCCAAGAGAGCCTCTGGCCCTGGGATGCCGTACGCAATAAGCTAAAGGATGCCTATACCGAAATCTGCGTCCTGTCGGATGTTATATCGATTGCCAAAGACAAGCGTTATCTGGTGCTCGATCCGCTGCTGGAGGATGTCGATGACACCAAGCCCATTGTTCAGGTTTACAGTCGCAAGAAGGCCATCTCGCAGGCCGCCCAAGTGCTGCTGGGCGGTGCGGAGCGGCTACGCAACGCACACAGCGAGCAACGCAGTCGCAACGTTTCCGACTTTCACATTGAGCTGCTGCGTCTGCGTCAGAACTGGCGATTGAAGAAGGTATCGAATGGCGCTATCATTGGTGACCTGAGTTATCGCACTGCGGGCTCCAAGTTCGGTATGAGCGGCACCTTTGAGGTGACCAAAGCGGAAGATGCACTGGACGAGGAGGGAGGCGGCAACATTGCCGGCGGTTTGGTTGCTTCCAATAGCAGCAGCAACAATGGCATGCAGATTAAGGCCAGCTCCGCGCTGCGCGTCATTGTGCCCTCCGAGCTGCAGGGCGTGGCATACATAAAGGTCATCACACAGAAGGATCAAGAGGATCTGTGCACTGCGCAGGTAATAACTGTGCAACTCCACTTGTTTTCAAATACATTAATGCCAATTGCAGGTGAATCTGATGGGCCATGGACCCAACATAACTGCCCAGGTGGGCGTTTGGCAAAAGACGCTGGAGTTCGCACAGAACGTGCTCTTCTGCAAGGAGCTGTTCGCACAGCTGGCACGCGAAGCCATACAGCTCCAGGCGCCGATTCCGCATGTTGTCATCGGCAATCAGATACGTGCCACACTGCTGCCCAATATTCAGTTAATTATATCACTGTGCCACTCGACCAGCTTCGATTCCAGCCAGCCGGCGCCAATTAATGATCACGATCATGTGCTGGAGCATTCGCTGCATCAGCTGCTGCGCGAGGTGCACTACAAGAACTCACATCACCCGTTTCCGCATCCGTCGAGCGCACCGCTCGGTCCGAGCAAGAAACGCATGCTCGCCGGGCCAACGGCTGCCGATCGCGAGGCGCTGTTGGAGATGACCAAGACACAAACGATACTGGAACAGATCATTGCCCAGGCACAGCACATTTTCATGCGCAAGCGGACACAGTACGTGCTGGATACGCTGGCACGCGATGTTAAGGATCCGCAGATTGTGTCGCACTGGAACGCAATGAACAGCCCCACAATGTCCTGTGTAAAGATCAATATTGTGACGCATGGTTACGATGCCATCGGACGGACATCCCTGGTCATACACGTCAAGGAACGTTCGCTGAAGTGCATCTGCCGCGATGGACGCGTCATGCGGCTGTCGTATGAGCCGCAAGAGCTGCGCGATCTCATACTCTGCCAGATCAATTCGCATCAGATCAGCTGCTTGGTTAGCCTGGCGCGCTACATGGCCTGGACGGTGCTCTCAAATAGCAATCATCTGGGCATCGGCAAGGTCGAGCCGCTCGGCAACGCCAGCTCCTGTCTGCTGGCCTCGCCCAACAGCGATCGCATGATTGCCGTGCAGATACGCTGCGATCCGCAAATCGATGTCAAGGTTTACATAGCGCGCAGTCCGCGTCAAGACTTCTTTCCCAGCCCACTGGTGCCGGAGAAGTTCTGGGAGAATTTGGGTGGCAATTTCAAGGAGGTAACGTCTGCCATTCTTTAGATTTTAATTTTATCCATTTTCTAAGCGCTCCTCTGTTTTCAGGTGCGCTTTGACAAGATCGAGGGCAAGAGTTTTCTCAATAAAATGGAATTTTTGATGGCATCGCTGACCAGCAACACGGCATAAACGTCCGCTTAGTGCTCTAGCATATTTATAATTATAAAAAAACTACTTAAATAAGCATAAAGTATGTATAAGGCTCCGGCTCGATTAAAGATCGCAGCTCAGCGCTGCACGTTGTACACGGCAAAGTTATTCCATGCGCGTGCCTGTTGGCTGCTCGGTGCCTGCTGCTCTTGCTGCGGCTGCAAAATGCTGAACGTATCCTCTAGGCTGACCACATTGGCGCGATTGGTGCTCTGTGTGGAATTTCTTGAATGTTCAACTGGTTAATCAACTACAAAGTTTGACTCACCCAGCGTTCCAGATCGCAGAAACTGACATCGTACTGCTGACCAGCGCCCGTAGCCACGGGCTGCGGCTGTGCCACACGCAAGTACAGGCCACGATTGGTGGAGAACAGTACGGGCACACGGCGTGCTGGCGCCGAGCCGGCTCCAATGCCGCCGCCGCCGGCCACTTGTCGATAAGTTAGGCAATTGGGCAGCGCAGACGTGGGCTCCGGTCCGTTGGTGTCCTGGGCAGCAGCCACGTTGCGCACACATCCCAGGCAGCTGTAGAAACAGGACGCCACTTTGTTGCATTGACTACGTCTCAGTGGCCAGCAGACTGGATGCGTTTCATCAGGTATTCTATGCACAAATGCATATTTCCGTTATTGATTTTATTGACGCCACGTCGACGCCGGCGGCACTATCAGCACTGAGTGAGCACAGGACATTGGGCTAGCCAGGGTAATTAACTCTCCCGGGCAATTTGTTGCGACTGTTCGGTTGCCCGGGTAACGTGCTTCCATCGACGCTCAATTAGACCCCCGACATGTCCGACATATACCCAAAGCCGTGCGTGTGCCACGACAATTTTGGCTCTGTCTGCGCCGGGGCCCGGCGGAGAACTCCAACCACTTTAACCGCACGCATTTCAATAGAAAATTATGCAATTAAACCAGCAGCAATCAACAGATCATTGCCGATGGCGATATATATAGGTATATTAGCAGTCTCTGCTTTAATTTCAGCTTAATTTAAATGACGCACAAGTCCGGCAATCTATTCCAAGATCTGTTTCGGTGCTTTACTTTTTGATTAGGTTGACAATAAGCTTTTAAATGCACATAATTGACAGGTGCTTTGATATCCACTTCTTTATAAATAGCACTTAATCTGATATTGACTTAATTTGCTAAATTACCTTTTTAGCAAAATAGCTCATTCTAAATTGTTCATTAACTAGTTAAATATAACGCAATTGAGCTACTCGATTAGAATTTATCAAATTAATTTGCGATTTTTGCGAAGCACATTCAAAAAGATAAATTACCTTTAAATATAATAAATAGGGTTACAACTGGATTATATTAAGAGAAGCTTTATAAACGAGAAAACTGTTTATTTTGTGGTATCGAAGATTAAAAACTTTTGCAATCATATGGAAGATATGCGCTATATAACTATAGTTATCACAAAATCTTTATTTGTTAACTATTTGTTCCCTTTCAAGGCTATATTATAAAGAATTTTTACTTAGGAATGCTCACAATTGTCAAATTTGGTTTGGATATCTTGATAAAGAAAAAGTTTTTCATACAAAGACGTATTTGTAGATCCATTGTTCCTATGGGAGCTGTATTGTATGGTGTTCCGATGTTGATATTATTTGTTCGATTTATTGGGATATTTGTGACATGCCGAATAGCCGATTTTCATCATGATATCTTGAAAAACAAAAAGGTTTTTCTTAAAGGCACTCATTTTTTGACTGAAAACCGGTTTAACCGAAAATAACCGAAAACATTAGCTAAGTCTTGAACCGAATCAGCTGCACAAAATATCAGTAATACTGGAAATTTTAACCCCAAAAATGTATATAACCTTAGCTCAGAGGTAACATTAATACAAATTCGCTAAAACCAAAAAATCAAAAGAAATCTTTTAAATTCATAGAATATTCTTTAAAGATTATGATGAAACAAGTTTTATTAATTTGGAAAAGGTTAATGATGGAAATAAAATACCCTCGGCTGGCTGACATTTGTGATTAAAAACACTGACTTTATTTTTACTTTTTACAAATATTGTTTTAAAACTTTATTTCATTTTATATTATATTGTTGTTTTTGTTTTGTGTTGTGTACTTGTAAATTGTATAATTAACACTAAAATACTTATTTAAACATATTTTTTTTATATATTCAATCGGGATTTTTTCAATTTTTTTCTGGGCTTTTCGCTTTTTCTTGTTTTCATCTTTCATTTTGTTGTTACTGCTGCTGTTTGTTTGTTTTAGTTTTTGTTACTAAACGTACATACATTTATATAGATCCAGCAATTGAAACACGCTTAAAGTTAAAGCGTTGCAGATAATAAATTTAACTTAGATACTATTTAAGTGTTGCTCTCGCATTCGCATCCGCAGCATCGTTGGTGCGGCATCAATTCAATAATAATTCATGCAGCACACGTTTGCCATCAATATTAATCGCTAAATAAAAATTTAAAGCTTAAATATTTTTTTTTTTCAAATTCCGACACATTAAACATATACATACAATATTTAAAATAGAATTTGTCGTATTTTATTTATTAAATTATGTTATCAATTGATTTGGGTGTGTTTATAATGCAAAGAATTTCATTTTGATTTGTTTGTTTTGTTTTGTTTTTAGTTTAGTTTTTCATTTTTTTGTAGTTTTTTTCGTTTATGGGTTTTACGCTTATAAATTAGCTTTCAAATCTAAATTCTACGGATTTCTTGGTTTTTTCTTCTTTTCTTATTAATGTGAATGTGCTGTGTCGAGAAAAAGATGCAAGCACAGACATATATACTATTATATTTATATATATGCTACAAATATATATGTGTATATATATATATATATATATATATACTTTATGCATAATATTAACATTAGCTGCGCAGCCACAGCCAACATTAACTAACTTTTGTACAGCTTTTTTTGTTTTTTGTTAATGTGATATTTTCGAAGTAAACTTTTTAGATTAGGTTGCTACGTTTGTTGCCTGCTGCCTTTAAGTAATAGATAATTAATATTAATACACATATATATATATATATATGTATATATATATATTTATATGCATATTAAACAGCTAAATCTTAGAGTTATGCGCGTAGCTATTTTGCAATAAATATGTGCATACAATGCGCCACAATCTGTATATATATTTACTTATATATATTATTATATATTTATATGTATATTTATTTATTTCGCTGCCCTAATGCACAATTGTCGACATCGAAGAAATTTCGGAAATCGAAACAAGTGCACGAAAAAAATTGTTGCCATTCTCCAAAATAAAAATATATAGGGTAAATTATAAATATTGCTCAGAATTGCCGAGGGATCGGCAGTTAAAGGAACTTAATAAACAATTTGTGGTTTGTTAAACACAAAATATACAAATACAAATACAAGTAGAAGTACAATTTAATTTACATAGTTGAAGAAGTTTGGCGTTGATTTAAGAGAAAGTAGAAAGACACACACTTAAAAAACAATTAAAAAATAATAAAACAAAACGACGACGACGACGACAAAGTGCCAACTTTACAATTTGTTTAAAAAAGAAATAAAACAAAACGTGCATTGTGAGAATAGCACACTAGCACACATACACACACACACACAAACAAGATATTGGCATTGTGCAAATGGAGCATTTATATGCATATGTATGTGTGTTACAGACTACATATACATGTACAATAATGCTAACTATGCTCCTCTCCTAATATATTATAAATATTTCATCATCTCATAATTTCTCCGCATCTTCAATTTTCTCTCTGAAGCGTTTTCTTTTCTCATGTTGCGCCTTTAAGACTTGCTTAACAAAAAACTCTTGTTGCCATTCTCAATTTCTACAATACAATATTATTAATATTTATATACTTAGTTTATGTATATATATCTATATATAAGTATATGCAAAAAATCACACAAACAGAAAATGTACATAGATGGTGTAGCTGTTAAATATTCCATAATTTTTTTTCTTTTCTTTTTGTTAATAATGCAAAGCGCAAGTAAAATTGTTAAATTGCTAAAATTAGTAGACAGTTTGTATGTGTGTGTCTGTGTGTCTGAGAGGGTGTGTGTGTGTTTATGGAGGCTACAGTTTTGACTTGTTGCAACTAAACTAATCAGAAGACTTGCTAAACATATTGTTGTTGTTGCATTTAACATTACATTTTAAGTATATTTTGCTGATGTTTGTGTTGTGGTGATTTCTGGTTTCGCTTTCTGGCATTTGCCTACAAGCCCCACTGGCGTTGCCACTTGGTCGCATTTGTTTACCGTTTCGAACCGGTTCAACTTGCAATTTGAATTTGAATGTGAGCTGGAATATTGTTTTGTTTTCTTTTGCTTCGCTTATTATTTGCTGCTGTTCGGTTTACAATTTTACATTTTCGCTTTTGCTTTCTTTTACTTTTTTTTCGTTTTTTTTTTTTTGTTGTTTTGTTTTGTTTTTAGACTATTACATTAATAATTACTTTACTTTACTTTATGCTTATGTATCAAGGATTTTCACTACCGTGTATTTAGAAATTAAGTTCCTTTGCAAAATGCGCGCCAGTGGGCACAGTCGGATTGCCAGATTGGTTGTTGTTGCTACTGTTACTGTTGCTGCTGCTGTTATTGTTGTTGCTGCCGCCACTGAGCAAATTGGAGGCCGCTGCGCCAAGCGCCGCAGCAGCTATGGATGCAGCCGTCGAGCTGCTCGTCCCTCCGCCGGTGCTGTTGGATGCGGCAGCAGCAACGACAGCTGCCACTGCAGCTGCCACCGTATTGAGATGTTGCTGCTGTTGCTGCTGGTGATGGTGTTGGTGCTGGTGATGGTGATGTTGATGATGTTGTTATGGCATAAAGTAGTCCGGATGATCTGTGTCTTTCTCAAACCGCTTCGCCTCCTCGTGCATGCTCTCTTTGATCTTGAGTATGGCCGCCGATTCGGTTTGATCGTTCTCGCCGGGGCCGCCAAAGCCGCCCAAATTGTAATCACCCATGCCGCTGCCGGAGTCTTCGCGCGGCGTACCGGGTCCGCCATTGGCTGGTGAGTTCTTCATGCCATCGAGTCCGGTACCGTCCGGTCCGCCGCCACCGCCGCCGCCATTAAGTACCGGGCCCATCGAGTTGGGACCCCCACCCATGGGGCCCATGCCACCGGGCCCGCCACCACCGCCGCCGCCACCGCCATCGGGGCCCCCACCCATGGGAAATTCTGGTTTCATTAATGAGTACATGCTGTCGCCGGGTCCGCCGACGGGACCGCCTTGCGTATTATCCTGCGGCGAGGGCATGATGGGCGTGCCGGGGCCGGGTGGGCCATTCGAGCCGGGACCGGGCCCATAGTTGCCCGGCGATGATGACGAGTACGCATTCATTGGCGCTGATGCATTTGGCCATTGTGGCGGTCGACCGCCTCCGCCGCCCATGCCCATTGGTGGCATGCCGCCGGGTCCGCCGGGCGCAGGGCCTCGCATGCCGCCCGGACCGCCATAGCCCATTGGGCCCATGCCGGGACCTCGGGGCGGATTCATGCGCGGATTCATGGGACCCATGCCGCCGCCTGGGCCCGGCCGCGTTGGATCCATGCTATTGGGCATCATGGGTTGTCCTGGAGGGCCGTTAAACTCATTGCCCATGCCCTGCATGCGCACACCGGGTCGTGGTCCGCCCGGATAACGCGGGCCGCCCATAAATGGCGGCTGACCGGGCATCATCTGCGAAGGCGGCGGCTGTGGACTCGAGGCGTGCGTTGGCGGCGACGGCCGCATTGTCGAATTTGGGAAAAAGTTGGGACCCATCGGTCCGCCGGGTCCCATGGGGCCGCCATCACCGCCAGGCGGCATCTGGCCGAGGGGACTGGGCGCTGGGCCGCCGGCATTGTGTGGTCCGCCGGGTCCGATGCCGTTTACACCATAACCGGAGCTGACAAAGCCGTAATCATGGAAGGCCTTCGCCTCCGAGCTGTGATCGCACTGATCGCGACGCTCCGGCGCCGCACAGTACAGATCCCAGAAGACGCACCACCAGGTATGCAGAAATCCCGGCGGCTCGCCGAGCGTTATGTTCTTCTCCCATCGGATCTCGGAGAGGAATGTCTGTGCCGCCTTCTGGGCGCCCACGTGCAGCAGATATTCGTACACGTATAGCGCCAATTTCTCTCTGGCCTGCGCATCAGACGGCACGGCGGATGTCTTCGATTTTCCGTACATTTTGTTGTTCTATTTTCTGTTGCTGTTGTTGTTATTGTTGCTGTGATGTTTTGTTGTTACACTTTTCAAGTTTGTTCCACTCCTCCTGCTGTTGTTGTTGTTGCTCTCTCGCGCGCTGCTTTTGTGCTCGAACTTCCACTTCCACTTTATTTAAATTTTGTTTTATTCTTCTCTGCTGCCTCCTCCAGCGGCTGTTGCGCGCTCGTTTCGCTTGCTTTGGTTGCTGTTCTATTCTCTTCCTCCTCTTATTGCTGTTGCTGTTACTGTTTGTTGTTGTTGTTTTTGTTGTTTTATAATTGGCGCTCAGATCTCGCGCTGCTCACGCAGCCGTTCTCCACCGCTCTATTGCTTCCACCATTTTGATATTTTATTGTTTTTATGTGTTGTTTAACGCTCGTTCGTTTGTTCAAAAGCAACAACAAAAAATCACTATGCCTTCTACTTTGATTTTTACAATAAACTTTTAGCGCGCTACCTTGACTTGCTGCTACTGCTCGCTGTCGCCACTTCTTCGTTTTACCGTTTATTTTTCTTTTTTTCAGGTATTTTGCCTGATTGTTGCTGCTTCTTCTTGCACAACCACTGAAAACAGAAAAAAAAACATATATAAGCAAAGAGAGCCAAATGAGTGAGTATGCGTGCGATTGTATATATATATATATATATGTATGTAGGTGTGTGTGTGCAAAAAGTGTATGTGTGAGTGAATGCGGCTGCGGCTTGAGCGCGTGTGAGAGAGAGGGAGCGCGCGCATTGTCGACAAAACGGCACAAGTGCTACACTGTCAGTCAAAAGAAATGGCACACGTGCCAACTGTGCATACTGCATTTACTTAACTCATTCGAAAAGTTTTTTTTTTATAAATGAATGCGATTTTACTAATTTTTTAAACGTACAGAGTAAGTTGAATACTGTCAGCATATGCAATAAATAAAAGCATTGAGCGATTATACGGCAAGGTGTGCGCTCACTTTCGACACAGACTTTAGAGTGCGTCGCGACGTTCACTCGTGTGTTCCCCGTATTTGCTCACCAGGTGAGTGAGTGATGCTCAGTTTGTTGGTTGGAAAAGGCAAGGAACAGAACAGCTAGCTGGCAGCGTAATCTGCTTCTGCTGCCGCGAACTGACTGTCAAATGCTTATATTCAAATCAAATTTCGTGTACTCTGTTGTGTACAGTGGGAGCAGCACGATAGATTTCTCGTTCTTATTGACAGCACACTAGACACACAAACGGCGAGCGTGTTGATAAGGCCGTCGAACATAGGAACGGGGAAGGGACAGGTGTATTGCGATTTTACAACAACTAGCAGGACAGTGAAGAGAGAATAGTACGCCAAAGCAGCTATCTAATAGACAAAACCTTACACAAGCAATATCCAGTGTAAATGTTCGTTGCAAGAGCATATGTTATGATGAAAAACTAATATAAACGACACACATTTAACAATTTTAGGTTTCAATAAATTTTAAATTCAATAAAGTTTAATTCAATAAACATTAAATAAAAATTATAACATTTGAACTAAAATTAATTTCACAAGAAAAGTTGAACTTGACGAAAAATAAACAATCAGTTTTAATTATTTTTTCCATCACAAATATGAGACTAGTACTTGGAAAAGTCTACATTTTCTACTATATACATATGTATATACATATATTAGTTTTCTTCGCTGTTACCTAATACTTTTGGATAAACACAATTAATTACGTTTCTTTGATTTCTACTCTAACATTTATTATTATCATTATTTAAGGTAAATGTTTGAATAGGTTATAAGGTCTTTGGATAAGACAAACAGTTTATCCAAAATCATGGGATTCAAACCTAGGACCTCCTTGTATAGTTTCAGAAATTTATATATAAGTGCAGTGAACGTTTTAAAATCTAGTATCAACTGTCAAAAAGTGCCTACAAAAAATAGCTTTTCGGTAAACTAGTAAATTCTTTAGATGAAAATGTATAATTGTAATTTCTAACAATTAAAAAGTGTGAGTTTACTAGGTATAATTTCTATAAGATTATTTTAAGAGCGTTTTCAAAAACGTATTTAAAATAATAGAATCGTTGGAAACATTCAAATTATAGAGCAATCAAATTTAACGACAATAATTTTAGAATTGAAATGAAACGCATTTGGCAGCTCCTCTTTTCTAAAACTGATTAGAAACTTCTGCACAATTCTAGATTTTGAGCTTAAATTTCGGTTAATCAAAAGTATTAATTTTTTTTTGTCAACAAATGTAAATTTTTGGAATATATACCAAGATTGAGTTATCGAGTATTATTTATTTTTATAAATATATTTTTGTTTAGATAAACCGAACTAAACTAATTTCTAGGGAGTATATGGCACATTATTTATTTTTACTAAAAACACAATATGTGCACATTATTTCTCACTGTGCCGTTGGTGTTCACGCATTGCACAGGTAAAAGTTACTTTTTAGGTATTTTATTTTGTTGTCGTTTTTGTTGTTTCACTGTCAACTCATTGGGACCTATTCAAATTTTGACTACATCACGATTCGCTTGGCAGCTACAATTTTTGTATTGCTATTGCTGCTTTCTGGGTTTCTTCTGGGCTAATCTCGTTGTTGCTGTTCGCGTTGTTGTTGTTAATCAACAGCAGCATCATACCACGCTGGGCTTCTTCTACAGGGGGGCTACAAAATACCGGTCGTCGCCCAAACGGTAGTAACCATACATGTGTGTGTGTGCGTGCATGCACATACACACATATGTATCTCTTTATACATTGTTGTACTACACTACATACGATGCGATATTATTCGATAGCATTGTTGCTGCTGTTCACTAGACAACAACAGCAACAACAACAACTGTTTGAAGACGTCATCAAATTTTGTACGCGGGTTTTCTTCTCTCACACGTTCTACATTGAACTAAACACAAATTTCGAGCCACAGTCCCAGTGTTAGACAACATATTTACATTGTACTAAATGATGTTGTTTTTGTTGCTGCTGTTGCATACGCACCTTGTATATTTAACTATTTGTATAATATATATATTGTGTTATGTACTTGAGCTGCTTTTGGTTGGCAAATTGTTTTTATTGTTGTTGTTGTGTTCGGTGCTGATTGCAATTTTATCACACAAAAAATCAACAAGAGAGGGCGCTCACAGTACCGACCGAGAGATGGCGGATGAAGAGAGCAAAATACGGAATTTTATTACAATTTCATTGATTTTTCGTATTTTGCGGCGGCTCATATGTTTTCGCGCAACATACATACATATTTACATATATATATAACTGTTTATTATTAAACCGCGCGCGCCTCCGACTTTTTGCACCAATTCTCAAAATTGCGCTTGTATTTGCATTTGCATAAGTATGTGTGTTTTTGTGTATGTGTATGTGCGTGTGTGTTTTTAATTTCTTTTCTAAACACACACTTTTCGCCTTGCTTATTGTTGTTGCTGTAATTTTTGCAAGTTTTCTCTTTATACGCTTTTCATTCGCACTGCGCTTTGTCCGTGTATTCGTCGTCGTTGTCGACGATTGCTTTTACTGCCTTCACTGCTGCTGCTGCTGCTTCTTCTTCTTCCACTAAAAATCGGCTCTTTTTTGCCTGTACGACGAAATTTTCACGGCGAGTTATTGCGTTGAAATACATTTTAAATGAATTTCATTTGATTGGCAAACACTGGGTTTACATTTTCACTTTAATTAATTAATAGGTAATTCGATTTTTACACAGTAAATTATTTGTATAAATATTTTCACTGCTACAAGTTGCGCTGTCGTCGTCGTCGTCGTCTTCTCGTCGTCGCGTTTCAAATAGCGAATGTGGTGGGAAGGAACGAACAAACCAACACTTTTTTCTGCTCATTATTTTGATAAGTGCTTTGCGCGTGGATACCATGTTCGTCTCGCTCACACGCACATTGTTCACGTAATGCTGCCAGACTAGCAAATAAAACAGTTTCCAAAAATTAAATCTCATTAACACCGATTGCGAATGTATAACGTATTAATGTAACGAGCAAATAAAATTGATTTATTGTGATTGTCGAATATAGAATGCATGTAAACGCTCTATATTAAAAATAGGAAGAGCTTTTGACCGGTAGTGCTCGATCTGGCAGCGCCGTGGGTCCGGCATTTTACTCATTTTGTTTTTCCCCCATTCTTTACACGCTCTCTCTCTGTCTCTCATTTTTTGTGTACATGCATTTGTGTGTATGGGTTGGTACAATTGACTGCGAGTGCGTCGATATTGCATTCGGTATGTTGTGTTCAATGCGAAAAAGTGCAAACGGGTGAGTAATAAATGATTTAATTCAAAATATAGGGATGCATATAATAAGCATAGTGTGTACTATTGTTACCAATCTCAATTTCAAAAAGGTTAGCTTTGTTAAGCATTACCGCCAGGGCTGTACAAATATATCGAACTATCGGGTAAAATATATATCGATGTTGCTAATGAGAATACCAGCGTTTCAAATTTTCTGTGAGAATTTAAATTAATAAATAAAGGAATATTGTTAGGCATATAAATAAATTCCATCAATAAACCTTTGGTTAATCATCGGTTAATTGCATTTCGAAACGACAATTTAGTATTTTATGAGCTTTGTGCAAAGTAGTTAACTTCCGGTTGCAAACTGTCCGTTAAACATTTAAAATAAAACTTTCGCCACAGGCAGCCAGTGCGCAAGAACATTTTGCCTTGCCGCCAAATAGCTGCCATGGCGTAGCGTAAACAGAAAACAGTGCAACTGCAACTGTGCGCGGCAGCGGTGCGAGCCCCGGATTTTCCTATTCACGAATTGCAATCATATATTTATATACATATATATTTTCCGCGATATTCTCGTGCGGTGTTTGGGTGACGCCAGCGCGCTTCGAGTCAAAGCCATGCAGCTAATTAATTGCAGTTAATTAAATATAAATTTCAATTAAAATAACACCACGTGTGGAAGGACATACGGCAACAGTTAAGTTTCGCGATAGCATTTGTTTAATTAAATCTCTTGGTTTGCGGGTCAAATAGCACGTGATGGCTTCAAGCCAGTTTGACCGATATTCACCAACTGTTTCTCCTTAAATCATATTTCACTTTTTATTTTTTACCATTACAAATGGGTAAAAAAAAAGATAAATGCTTATGTGCAAATGTTTGTAAACGACAGAAGCGAGCATCTCAGAGACCACTAAGTATATACCTTCTTCTCAGAGACTATAAATGCCTCTTTTTTTCGATTCTAGTTTATTTTAAATTGTCGATCAATTGCCCCGTTTTTCAGAAATCTATAAAAAGAGGTTTTTTGGTTTGTTTTTGTTAGAATACCTTTCAGACTATAAGAGCTGGAGACACCAAATCCGAATTCATATAGTACACACAGAGAATATTTCGAGAATATTTCACTTTTTTGATACCAACCTCTTTCAGCTCCAAATTACAATTCAATTTTGGATTTCATATTTAAGCTCGAAAAGTTTCATAAATATTGAATGCCAAAGATCGAAGTTATTCTGGTTTCCAATTCGTATAATGTCGGAGCTGGTTACAGGGTATCTTGTGGTCGGCTACTCCCGACTTGAACAGCTTTTCTTTATGTATTTGGAGCACTATTCAACTACAAATATTTTCTGCCGTTGGCCCCATCGTTTAGCGAATGAATAATAGTGCTTTGGGGACTATCTGTCAATTCCCTTTTGTCAATTTTTATTTGACACATTTTATTGAGCAAATCGTTTGCCTGTAATCCTTTTTACATTCCAAATTTGGATACGGTCACTCGACTCCCAAGCGCCCAAGAGCAACCTATGTATTTTCTTTTGTTTTTCCTCTTCTTTTTTATAGATATGTATATATACATATATATTTTTTTTTGCTTTGCTTGTAATTTTTACGAATCTGACTTACATTCGCTTATTGTGCTTGGGTCTGTTGCTCTATCTTTTTGCTGTTGGTTTTTCATAGCAACTGTTGTTGTTGCAATGAATCCCCCTCTATGCACACATTCAATTAAAATCGTTTCGGCCACATTGCACTAAAGGGCTTACCTATGAGTCCGTTATGAGTGTTTTACACTTTTGTGAAATTGAATTTTGCGTTGCTGAACTGAAATTTTGTTCTGGCAATTTTCCGCGTAGGGAGTTAAACTAAAGACTTGCCTGTCTTTAAGAATGTATGTTAGCTTTTATTAAATTGCATCATTAACGTTAAAGTTTTAAAACAAATATAATTTATACATATGTAGTTGAAGAAGATAGTAATTATTTAATTTGTTTTATTTTACAAATTTTGTGTTATTTTAATATATTTGATTAGGAACATCGATCGCTATATTTGACAGATCTTTTACAACACTTCACATTTAATTTTGTTTATAATATCCTGTAATGTTTGAATTTATATAGAAATATGAACCCATATTTGATCTATCTAAAAACGTTACTTTTATTTAAATTGGATAAACTTAGAAATAAAAATAATTGGACAAGCTTTTTTGCCAACCAACACTTTGTACGATAAGTAGTTATCGTTACATTCTCGATATTTGATTGTAGTAAATTCCACAGTTCTTTTGCAACACTGCGCATTCGCTAGTAAAACTATTTTCTTATTGTACGCTGAATTAAACTGCCTTCTAAGATATTTCTTACACAGTAAGGCGAAAATACCCAAATACCCAATACATAGTAGTGAACTTTTTTGGCACACTGCCAATTTATACGTTTCTTATTTAATCCCTATTGAAATAGCGTTGTGAAATATCTAATACTATATAAAACAAATATTTTTTTGCATCCAACTCATAAATTCACTCTGTTATCAACTGTCAATTGCATTGCGATAAGTAGCGATCGATTTATTTGCCAATCGATAGTTGTAACTACCAGCTGCCACCGTCCATTTTGACACTCAACATTCAATTGTAAAAGCATTTTCCTATGTAACATCCTGCATTTAACAGATTTTTAATGCTACAATTTGTACTTTCCGAGCATTAATTTATAATTGGATTCCCTCAGTTGTTGGCGCAACTGCAAATGCAGTTGGCTACAATGAAATAAACATTATTTTGTACAATCCAAGCAGCTTTAAGCCAATTTCAATGGCTGTCAACGGACAATTAAAACTAACATGCATTGCAATTAAAGTTTGGGCTTTAACAACTTGGCAAATTGATTAGCAAGATTCCCGAGGCGCTGGCAAAATTGCTGCTGATGTTGCCGTAAATTCCAATTATGTGCAGCTGCAGCAGCTTCAACCGCATTAACAGTTAACGTTAGGTGGAATATAACATGCGATTTTGGTTTGAACTTGCAGCAAGTAACGGTGACCACAACCGCACAAACACACACACACGACCACAGACACGCACGCACATCAGTGTCAGGAGCACAGCGTCTGGGCCGTTTGGGTATTGTTTGATGCCAGAGCATATTTTACGAGCAACTGCGTCATGCAGTTTTGGTGTCGGCTTGGAGTTGTGCAGGCAGCCATCGTCGCCTGCCAGGATTTATGTAGCTCTCGCCTCGAAAGACGACCGTTCCCGCTTCCGTTTCCGTCGCACTTTCAGGTTGCTCCTCGTAATTCAATTGCCCAACGAAAATATGGCAGCTGATTTATGCGACGTGGCCATGGTCCTCTGACCCACAAAACTACTGAACATTGCCAACAATTGCAAGCCGTTTTTCGCTATTCCTAAGTGTGTACGTGTGTGTGTGTGTGTGTGTGTGTGCGTAAATATGTATTACATTTTGGCAAACTTTACCCATCGTGGAAGATAAGAATATGATCGACTTCAGTGCATGTCGCTTGTCGCAGGCAAATTATGCTTCTTACACTCTGTTTACAGTGTGAAATCGAGCTTATTGGTTTTCAGCAATGTTGTAGTTATGGTTTGTCAACTATTGTCAAGATTTAATGTGAAACTACTTTATGTCAAATAAAAAACTAGGTTTAGTTTAATACAAAGTATTAACTTGGATTTAATAGTTAGAAAATATATGTATATTGTTGTTTATACCCTTGTAAAACTTATATTAATAAATAATAAAAATGAATAATAAATAAATTAAAAATAATAAACAAAAAATTAATCAGAAAGTGTTAGGAAGTAGGCCGACAAATCACAGTTTTTGTTACATATATAATTTGGCAGGCAAATTATGAACGACCTGGTTTAACATTTTTTTTTACAGTATTTTATTTAAATTTGCAGTTTTTTTTAAATAGAAGCTGGAATATCGAAAACGCCATAAAGCTGAGTATTATCCTTTGCATTACTAAGGAAACTATTATTATTTTGTTATGATTATTATTTAAAGTATAGGATATAGTTATGAACTATCAACCTGAATATTTTTAAAGAGCACTGGCTGCTATGCCTTCTGCTAAGACAAGCATTACATAGATTAATTAGCGTGGGATTCCAGCCTGTATCCTAGTTATTATTATTTTATTTCCTTCAAATTTAAATATAGTTTTAAAAGATCTAACCTACTTTTGAAATAGCAGTAATTCCAGTTCCTCTGGGTTCATAATCGAATCGAAATCGCCGGAATGACTTTAACTCTTTCATAATTTACATACCGAGAATTGAATATAGTTTTTGGCAAATGTAAATAATATTTACGTAAAATAATGACTTAATTGTTAATTAAAATTAGCCAGCTACAATATCAACTATTTTTACTATGGTCACATTATCTGATGACTGAAGATTAGAAACCATTTTAGCGCTCAATATTTATGCATGTGTGCCATTAACGTATTCAAATTACTTTTGGTTATAGCCCAGCGGGGCCACAAGGCCATAAGCTGGTTGGCTCATTATCGTAAAATTTAAATTTACACTGCGTATGGCAAACAATGCGACAGCGTGACCTACCCCAACCTGCTAGCCCACCTGTGCCCTGTGTCAAATGGCTTATTGTGGGAATCGCTTAATTAAAACGGCTGACAAAGTTAATTTACTTTAATTATGACAGCGGCAAAATGACAATTAAATAATTCATTAGCAGTGCAACTCGGGGAATATGAACTAACCCACACTCACGTGCGCACACACCCGCACACACTAACGTACACGCGCACACATTTCTCAGGCAGCGCCCAAAAGCACACACCAAATTTTTTGTTTCTAAAATTTGATAAACGCATGAGTAAGAATAATAACTACGTATATTGTGTTTATACGTAAAAAAGGATATATTTAAGTTGAAAACAATGGCACGTAGTGCACTGTGGTCGCCAGTTGCCCCACGGGACAGAAGTGGGAAGCAGGAGGTGGCCACGGGAAATGGGCGTGGCCATGGCAAAAGCCAAAATGCAAACACAAGCAAAAGAGTTGCGCCGCCAACTGACAGAAATTGGTAGCCAATGCCTGTGGGACATGGCTTTGGGGCACCAAGTTGCAACGCTTGCCACACGCAGTACGTGGCGGAAATGGTGAACTGTGCCCGTTGCATGTTTCCGTTCCTTTGGCTGGTGTTGGCCCACATGGGCCCAGCCATACGATGCAATAAGTTTCAGACATACAAAGAACAATATATATATGAGGTTCGTTGACTACAACCTGGTCTAAGATAAGACAAGATTTAAAGTAGTTTTTTATATATGTTCCTGTTCAGCGTCAACATTTTAAGTAATGTCTAGCTGTAGATAATTTGGGTTTTAAATGTGAAGGGACTTGAAGTTCGTATGCCAATCAAGCATATATTTATGAATTTCACTACTCGTCTTTTGTTCTCCACAAATGAATAAATATGTTAACATCTAAATCGATAAATACCGATATTTTCGATTTTTCTTCTAATTTTGCATTCTTATCTTATAGATCAAGTGCTAAGGCACTTGTTTCTGATGACATCCTCTATAGATCAAGCCGAAATATTTTGAATCACAATTACATATTACAAAAATTTAGATTTTCAGGATATAACAATAATAATTAGACCGTTTGAATGAGTATCTCGTAGTCGGTTACACTCGTCCACAACGTTCTTACTTGTTTTTTTTTGTAATCTCTTAAATTTTCGCTTACTGTTTTTTAATACATTTTCCTCTTCAAAAAATATTTAACTGCTTGTGCACATCAGACTTGAATACAGGGAATTTGCAGGGTATTCCGCTCATGATTATGTTGCTGTTGTTTGTTTGGCTAAGACGTTTCATATTTATTCAATTCTTTTTCCAATCCGTTTAATGAAAGTCTTATTGAAAATTTGCATTGTTCGGGGATTTTAATAATTCTTTAATTTTTGATTGCAATCGCAAAATTAACGCGCTGATTACCATTGATGCGAGTAAATTAACAGTTTATTTAACTGTGATTGCCATTGTTGCCAGAACTCATTACTGTGTCCATTTGTGTGGCACCCCGTAAAACGCATCGGGGCGTGGCTGCGGCGGATGTGGGAGCTGTGGGCGATGCGTGTTAAATTTGCATGACTGCGCTTTGGAGTCAGACTAGAAAGGCGACCGCAGTGGGGCATGTGGGGGGTGGTTGTGGTGGGCGTGGTGTGGGGTGTGTGTGATGAAACGCCTATGCAGCGACAGCGAAAACATTTCAAAGTAAACAGGGACAACGTGCATCAGCGGCCGGATACGTGCCACATGCAACAATAACAACATTTAAGGCAGCAACGACAATGAAATCTTCTCATTTGGATGAGTCGCAAAATGCGCCACATGCAGTTGGCCCTTATGCTGGGAGTCCTGCTGCTGCGGCAGCCAGTGCAGGATACTGTGCCCATTTCATGCCCGCTAACCGAGCAACAAAATTTACATTGCACCACATACCCTATTTGCGCAGGCTATTCCAAACTTAGCCACCAGGCTTGTCTTTTAAATAAAATTTCTCAGTGAAATTCTAATATTATAGAAGGTTTTTTATTTAAAAATATTAAGTCTTATAATTTCGCCATGATGTCATTTTAAATTAGGAATAAAATAAATAAATTTAAATAATATTTTGCGAATGTTTGTACTTGATATAAGACGAAATTTTTGGTTTTTTTGGGAATTGGGAAATCAAGTTATATGTATATGTACATAATAATTTTTAAAATTAAAATCCTTAGTGTCATATATGTTTTTCATTATATAAATAAATGTATGTATAACTGTAGCTTTTTATTAGTTTGAGCTAAGCATATAATTTGTTTAAATATATAAATTCTAAACTCAGAAGAGTAAAAAATAAGCAACCGATTTATGATGTAAATATTTTCTTTTGGTTTGTTTGCTGGGGAAGAAAATGTTGCATACTTATTTGCATTTATAAAATGTGAGAGAGGTTGCGTGTGCGGGCTTGGTGGGCAATGAGCGAAGGAAAGGCGAAACGTCTGCTGGCGGTTTTTGTTGCACTTAATTCGTTCAAATTGTTATAATTTGCATGGTAATTTTTGCAACGGTCCAAATGAAATTAGTGAAAATATTTTAATTGCACTCGCGCAGCTCCTCCGAGTACGGCCGGGGTGCCAGAGCGGAAGATGAATATTTAAGTAAAGCATCTCGGAGTTGAGCTGATGCAGACCATCCTTCTAACTGGCAGTTCCTATGTGCTGCGCTTGAATTCGTCTGGTTAAACTCTTAAGCTCATATTTGCGTTTGTCATGGAGATGAGCCTAGCCAGAGTTCCTTTAGCGCCCGCTGCTCCTTTGTCGCTGCAACAATGGGGCACAGCCGGGAATGGCAACAACAGAAAAGGGGGAGACACTTAATTAATTTTAAAGGCAGATTAAAAGCCAAGCGTAAAACATGCCCGGGAACGCAGAAGGAAGCGACAGGCGGCAGCTTCTTGGTTGCAAGTTTATCTGACATTGATTAATTTGTGTGTATGCGGATAACATGGTGGGGGGAGGGGGGGGGTCGTGAGGCGTGGCAGTGCATTGTCTGCGGCTTTGCATTTGCCTAGCATAGCGTTTTGAACTGGTTCAAAAGCGTGTCGATTCATATTGAATGAACTGGTCAAAAGCACAGCCCCGCCCCTTCACGCCCCCATCTGGCTATTTTAAATGCCTGTCCACATTCGCACACATAACATAAAGTTCAATTCAATTACCTTAAAGCCTGCTCAATGTGGCTAAGAAGTTTTTCAACTCGTTTCCACTTGGTTGCCGCTGCGCATGCTGCAACACAAAAACCAAGGAAACACAATTGTTGAGCCAAAAAGTTGCCAGGTAAAATATTTGACCTGACTTTGGCTTCATCAATAACAATACACGAACTCGCACAACTTCTGTATTGGCCATGGGGAATTAGAAGCGACCAAAGTCCTTAACGAACATCAACAAGTTTACACAAAAGTGTGCAGAAAACACATCTCCTTTTTTTGTGTGTGTGTTAAACAAGTTGGCAATAAAATGGACTAAGTTGAACATTTTTGAATGGGAAATTATGTATTTGGGTTGCTACAAATTGTAAAGCTCTTTAACACCTGCATATATGTAACATACATGGGTTGGGTAACATACAACAAATTCACTTTAATATATACAAAATAGTTTAATGAATTTAGTTTGGAAGTGAAAACAAGTTTTGTTTAAATTGTAAGTCTATCTTAGAATCCTGTCCGGTTATCTGGTTGGTTACTCAAAGGTGTAATTATATTTATTTCTGTATTTAGGTTGCTTGATAAAAAAAATTGCTTGTTTGCTTAAAAGAAACATTTTTATTATTATATTCTATTTGTTTTTATTATTGTTCTTAAATATATAACACATTTCTCGCAATCATTATAAAACCTTAAAAAAAAATAGAAACAATAATAATGATATATAAATAACACATCCATTAATAATCATTTTGTTTTGCCTAATAATAAACAAATATAAAACCGGAAAGACTTAACATATATAAATTACTTTTCTTTTTAAACCAACATCTGGCAAACCGAATCAAAGGTAGTCTATTTTGTTAGTATTGCAGTCATGTTTCCAATCGAATTTAAATTGTAGCATTGCCACCTTCTAATGCATTATTAATGTGGCAGTGCTTGCAACCGAATATAGTTTATGATTGACAGTTAAATCAGAATTTCACGAGCTGCCAGCTCATCAGTCTAGGCGTTGTCAGTATTATGCTAATTTTAATGCCCTACACCTATTGGAAAACTTTTAATAAGGTAGATGGAGGCATCTTCGAATCCATAAAGCGCAAGTTTACATATATGTATGATAATATGTAGATTTGAAAAAAGGTTTTTTATTTAATCCAATTTAAACCAGCGTTTATTTTAATATAAGGAAATATATACTATAGTTTCTAAACAAAAAAGTCTTATATTCTGCAAGTAGTATTTATTGTTCCAATGTTATTGTTATCTCAAAAAGTATTTATTCCCAATACAACAACCTTAAACCTTAACATAAACAAATTTATACTAAATTTTCTAAACTTTGAACTACATTAGAAATTTTTCTACAGCATTTCATCCTTTTTATCTCTTGTACTGACTTAAAGTTGGGCACTCGTTAGCCTTAAAGAGATCACATATGTCCAAATAGATATAGTTCGTTCAGGCATTTATAGCTAATGAGATGGTAAACTTGTATGTTCCAGAAAAAAAAGAGAAGAAACAAACACAAAATTAACTTACCTAGCAATCCCAACTGGTTCGAGATTTTCTCGTACACTCGTATGCCACACATGCCCAGAAGGTGCCACAGCAGCCGCTGCCAGAGTGCAGCTCAAATAGCATCGCTGAGCAGGCCACAAGGATGCCGGCTGCCGGATGCAGGCGGTTAGCAAAGGCCAAACATTCATCTCGCTGCTTGCAGTGCACTTAATAATTCATAAACATCAATCAGGCAGTGGGGCCCTGAGTGCATTCCATCCGGCTGTGGGGCCTGACTGGCTGGCTGTCATTTATCTGGGCAGACGGATGGCTCGTTAGAAGCGCTTTTCCATTTCCATTTACCCATTTCCCGTTACTGTACATGGAATGGGGCAGCATTCAACACTTCAATGTGTTTTGTGTCTGATTTGTGTGCGGCCCTGCATTAGTAAACATTTCGTTGTCAGCGCTCGTCATTCGCTGTCAGTCCCGTGGGACGAGTTGGCAGCACTGCAGTTCGAACCTCGTCTCGGCCAAACTTGGGCTATTCCGTCTAGTTACACAGCGCCGTGCGTTTAATGGCTTTTACTGGAATTAAAACACGTTAAGAGTAGAAACTCGAGCGAGCTCTCAATAAACAAAAACAATGCCATGCAAACAAATTGCAAACTTAAACAATGAGAAAATTAATGATGCATATTGTTTAACTGCTAAATAAATACTTATATAGCGTACACATACAAAAAAGTTGCGCATTGTTTTTCGTAATCAAATAGTTGCCAGCAGTGGCTTTCAAAAGCCAACATTTTATCCAGCATTAAATTTTCACAGCCAACATAAAGGAGCGCAGGTAAAAGAGCGGAAAGCAACAGGAAAATGCATTTCACAGCTCCGAAGCTGACAGCAGCTGGTTAACGATATGCTTATGAGATTGTACGTTCAAGAGAGCGAAATGAATATACTTAAATTCAAGTAAACATGTTTAAAATGTGTTTTGGAATAAAAAATTATTTGTTAAGTAAAACTTTATTAAGTATACCGCTCCATATGAAATATGATAAAAATCCCATCAACAATAAAATCGTGTAAATATAGCTCCAATAGAAACAATTGTGACTATGTATAGAAATATATTTTAAATTAGGCATTTAGTGGTTAATATATTATCTTCGATGTGCATTTCAGTTTTATTTAATTATAAAATGAACCTTAAATCAAATTAGTTGCTAACAAAAATAAAAAAATTTAAGAATTTTCACTAGAAAAATGAAAGGTATTGGACTTAAATCTGTAATTCTTAGCTCAGCTTATTTTTATTTCCAAGAATGAATCCTATAACTATTTTATAATTCATTAAATATAAAGAAAAATAAGTATAATAAATTATTGCTATATTATTTTTCAACTAAAAGTAAATTTTTTGTTTTATTCGAAAGTTATTGATTTAAATCTAAAATTAAATACAAATTTTACTTTGAAACGTATAAAAAAAGCCATATAAAAAACGATTGTAAAGTTATATTTTAACGAAGAGTTTATTTCCCTGACAAGTAAAGTGTCACAATTACTTTTATTATTATTTTATTTTAATAGTACAAACAATGATAGTTGACGAATGGAACAGCTGTACGAGCAAAACATGGCATATAACATATTGGCTGTCCGACATCGGCCGTGCCATTAATCAATCGCATAACAATGCAATTCGCAATCTATGCGATTTCAATTCGCCAATGTGTGTCCGGGCCAAAGGGCTGTCCCAGCCACATTTATAATCCCAAACACGTGCGAACATAGAACAGCCCACAAAACAAATCGCTGACCACACAATCCGTTGTCCGTCCGGATTGTCAGCCATATATACATATAGGTATGTGTGTGTGTGTGTGTGTGGGATGGGAATGCTTTTTACAAATCACTGGAAACAAACAACAAACAAAATGTCTAAAATGTCTGTCGACTGCGCTGAAATGCAGCAAAAACTCATTTCAAATTATAAACACGAGCATCGTGCGGCGTTTTATGTGTCCCAGACAGGCAGGCAGGCCTGAATGTCAGTTAGACGCCGCACAAGGGGCATAAAATTGTGCCAGTTGTTATGTTGCTGGACTATCTAATACCCTCTAGTAGTTGCATAAATATTGCAAGTTTTTATACGCTTGAAATACCCCAAAAGAGCAATACGTAAACGCAAGTAAAAGTTTTATATTTTCTATTAAGCTGTTAAAACTAAAAGCTAAAAATGATAAACTATTAAATACCCTGTTGCTGGTGCACAGTTTTTGTAAAGTTCAGCAAGTATCAGAAGAGAGTTTCTAATGCCTAAAATGTTAAATTTCTAATACATGTTTTCAAATTTATTGTTAACTTATATAAACATGGCTATTGTTTGTTTATCTGTTATCTTTCCTTTAAAGCAATTTCGAGTTGATTTGTATTTTGTAAAAGTTCGAGAGAGAAACTTGAATTACAATTAAGTCAAAGTTGTTGAAAACTTGTAGAAAGATGTTGACAAAAACAGCGGACATACCCCTTGCTTCGTTGTGTGCGCGGTATAAATGTGTCCTTGCTGTGGATTTTACCATAGCAATTGTGCCTTTTTTTCGTGCACGCTGACAAAGTAAGTGTTGCATAGTTAGTGGCGCCGAGATTTGTGCAACGCTCCAATTTATGCCATCTCGTTCATTTATTTGGTCTCGCCCTCTCGCTCTGTCTCTCTGTGTGTCCAGCTGTTGCGCGCTGTCTCTGTCTAAAGTTTTGGCCGTTTTTAATGCACTTATGAAGTAGGTAACTAAGTACGTTGTTATTATTCGCGACAGTTTTGGCCAACAAAAAGCGCGCGATTTTCCAAAGCTGGGCAAACTTTGCACGTGACAGCTTCGTTAATATTTAGAGGGAAACCCGCTTAGTTGATCCGTTTGGGGCCGCAGGGCCTCCCATCCGGCGGGCATTATGCGTCGCAATTGTCAAATGATTTGTAAGTTTATGCAAAAAGTTTTCCAATTGCAATTTATTTGGTGGCGAGGGGAACGGCTTTCCATTCTCCCCATGTAATTCGCAATATTTGCCGACAGTTTGTTGCCAATTTTGTGGCGATTTTGTGCAACTGCAAATATGTATATATATATATAAATACATTTATGTGGTATTTGTATTATAATCTGGGGCGCCAAATATGGATCAATAATTGTATTCAATAGCTGGCTCGCATTTGGGGTCGAGTGGTATTATTGCATTAAGCTCGGGGATTATAAATTTAATGCTATCTAGTTTATGGCCCGAATTGAACATGAATAACGTACATTAAAGAGCCTAATTTAAAGTTTAGTCGAAATAAACAACATTTGTTTATATGGAATGTATTTTTCAATGCTGTAGGGATTTGTGTAATGTTTTTTTTAATATATGTTTTTAAAACAAAATTAGCGCAAATTAGCGCTGTCAACAAAAATAAATAACACAGCAATTAAATATTTATACACGTTCATGAAGTGAAATCTATAAATTTCTCTTAATTTTAAAGACAATTTTTAGGTATACAATATTTTCGCAGGCAGATTAAAAATGATAAAAATTTTTATAAAAAAACATGAACTGTCCCATATTCAATATCATTAGCAAAAATTTGATTTCGTATGAGTATTATTATTTATTAATTCTTCTACAAAAGTAAAACTTGCAAAACTCATAAGTGTAAAAAAAAAGAGTCCTGATTTAAAGGAGTGAAAATTTAACAAAAGACACACACATCATCTTCATCAGCTATGTTACCCCTTTGCTATGTGTATCGTTTATATTTCTTTACACACGTAAATTTAACGCACACACGCTTAGCTTATTCAGAATTTATTAGCTATCGAACATGAGTGTACTTATTGATTTACTTCAAGCATAAAATCCACTTTCAGCTCTCCATTTGATTTACCCACACTCTATGCAGAAAGCGCTTTTAAATTCTTTCTTTTGGGTTATCATTTTCCCCCCTGCCCTGCGAACACTTGAGCACTGGGCGCACCAAAGTGAAGGCAGGCAAATTTGAGTGCCAGCACCCGATGCTCAGTGCCCGGCCATATTCCATTGCGGGTCTTTTGCCAGTCTATAAAGCCACAAAATTGCGCCAGCTAGTCGTCGTTAATAAGCCGTTAAATTGCCTAATTGCCGATTATGATTCCCGAGCCAACGATAAGGCGCAGAGGATAAGTCAGCAGGGAGAGCACCCATGCAGGCCAGCCATGAGCACCGCGTGCCATATTTTGCATGTTCATGCACTGCGAATATTCTGCTGGCCCGCTTTAACCCGAGTTAAGTAAGTTTAATGCGGCCACCCCACGTTGGGCGCCGCACGAATTTAAGTGCTTTAAACTGCAATGCAGGGAATGCAATAACCGAACGGCAACAGCAACATCGGCAGCAACAACAATAATAACAAAAGTGGCAACAAAAATCATAAATAGCACGCCTGAGTGCATTTTGAATCGGGGCCCAACAACATCAACAACAGTTACAAGCAAAGCGGCTTTAAGGATTTTGGAGTATGTTTCCGTTTTTTTTTGCTATCTGCACTAACTTATCAATGGGGTATATTAGGCTTGGGTGAAGTGTATTATAACAGTAGTTATTATGAAACTGTAAAAGAATGTTGGCATACATTTCATTTCTATTGTTTTTAATTAAATTCCAATTTTTGCACTCAATTCAAATATGAATTTAAAATTTTTTGGCGTAAAATTGACATAAAAATTGGCTACGCAATTCCTACTATCACAATTTTATTTATTTCTTTGTATTATATATTTATAAATTTTTTTTTGCTAAAAATTCATTTCATTAAAGATGATAACTTTCCATCCCTTTAACATATGAAATTTAGTTACCGACCTAACAAGTCAAGGACTTTCAGTTATTAAATTATGAATATTGAATATTTTGAGTGCAATTGAGTTTTTGCTCTTTTTTTTTATTTAAAATCGAATTAGGTGTATTTTTTTTTTAATTTAAAATCCAAATTGGTTTGGTACCAATTTTTTGGTTGTAAAAAATAAATAAATTGAAATGAAAAATGGTTTTCCACGATGTATTTAAATATATTAAATATATTAAATATTCCACGAATTATATTTGTAAGGTGCGGGTATTTTAAACTCGTTCAGTTCCATTAAAGTGCACTTACTTTTTTGCTCTCCCGGTTGCCCTTGCCTCTGGCAAGCAGCCAAACTGCGCTGTTTGACGTGGGCGGCTGCCAGCTAGGGGCGTGTCAGCTCACAGCAAGCGACTTCAGGGCAGAGGTCTTCATTGCTTTGAAAATTTGGCGCAGAAAATGCGCTGCATAAATTGCAACAACGTGAAGGACAACAAGGGGGTGGGAGGGAGGTGGGGGGGAGTAAGCAGAACAGCAGGACACGGGCAGACCCCAACTGCAAATTGGCCCTGCGGCTGACGAAGCAATTAAATTTCATTTTATAAACTGCCCTGCAAATCGTTGAAGCTGCACTGCGTGCGCAATTAGCACGCTGTCGCAGTCCACACCCGGACCCAGCATAAAAGCATCAAATATGCTTGCATCGACAGCAAAGAGCCGGCTGCGGAGGGGGGGAGGGGGGGCGTGTCTAACTGTGTGGCGCCCAAGCAGGGACACATTAGGTTGACATCCCCTGCGGGTTAGCTTCAACTTTTGTGCTATTTATGGTGCTTTGTTTGTCCAGCTCTCTACACACATATTTGCATCTACGTACTCTACAAATTAGTCTGTGGCTGGCTAAAAAGTGGCTTCAAATTGGGCTCGAGGCTTTCTTTCTACATCCACATTTTTGGCACACACACCCGTGATGAGTTTCACAGTTGGATTCTGACGTGGCATTGAAGTGCTCGCCAACTGGGTCAACAATTGGAATTTTCGTCTTGTTGGCCAAATGCGACTTGTCATACCCAAATTGTGAACTTCAGTAAACGGATTGACTTGAATTAACATAATGTGATTGCTCGACATCTTCAGCTCAACAAGTTGATTGCTTTGAAACTACATTGTAAATGGCTGACTGCTATGAAACTCATGTGGTTAATGGCTGCTGACTGTTGTCAAACTTCCATTGAAACTAACTTTTTGAAGAGTTTTTGCTATGACAACATATCTGCACTATAAAATAAACTGAATTCTTAGCAACTGATAGCTGTTCCTGTCAATTCTCATTACGTTTTAGTTTGAAGTTGTTCAAATAAAAGCCAACTGTGCGCAACCACTTGATGCTCACTGTCGCTCTTTAGCTAGAGACAATGAAAACCACTTTGATAATCCTACCCAAATACTAGAACGGCGCTCGAGTGTTATTTTAGTGGTCACAAAAAAGAACGAAGAAATGCAATTGCACGAACTTGTGCGTACTTTTGCCGTAACTTGCACTCCGCCCAGCGTGAACCGTGGCAAACTCAATTCAATTTCCGCCAGACAGCTGCACGCTGTTCCAATTCCACTTGAACACCTACATTCGTCGGGTGTCAAAGTCGTGTCTATTGAGTGCCGGGTCATGGCGTCTTTTCTCTTTGCCCAGCTGCGTAATGGGTCATATATACGTGCATTTAAATGCATGCATATTTTTTTTTTAAATTTCAGCTTTCATTTTTCATCGTAGACTTAACCCTTTTTACCTTAGTCTAAAAAGATCTTGCAGTTGATCAAATTAAAAGCAAATTAAGTTTTGTTTTAAAATTAGCAAAACATTTATTCATGCAATTTATATACTTTTGAGTTTGTGCTTTGTATTGAAGCTAGATTTACTTGTGTATATTCACGTTAGAGACAGCACATTATTAATATGTTTCCATCATTTTTTTTTTAAATTGACAAAAAATGTTTGACATGTCAAGCTCTTGTGTCCAACGCAAATTTACATTTTTAATTGATTGTGGTTGTCACAATAAGTATGAAAATCAACATTAAAACCGATTCTGAAGGGGTCAAATTTTTTGTCAAAAACCATGCCAAAATTGACAAAAATTTTGAAATATAAAGCTTTTGGATTTATAGTTCCCATATTTCAACCTACTTTGTTAAAAATGAACCGATTTTCATCTTTGAATGCATTTTTTTCATGATTTGTGCTCTAGATTGATTAAAAAATATGCATTATTCAAAATAATTTTTTTTAGAATATTTACAAAAAAAAAATCATGTAGTTATCAAAAAAAAATAATTTTTTTTGTTCAAAATTTAAAATTGCAAATTTATATTTTTAATCGATTGTGGCTGTCATAATTATTTAAAAAAATCAACTTTTAAAATAATTCTGAGGAGGTAAAATTTTTTGTCAAAACTGAAAAGATTTTCTTGCTTGATGGCATTTTAAACATGGCTTTAAATTGATTCTACATTATTATGTGTACAGAAAAAAATGGGGTGCAGGTTTTAATTTTTATTACGAATGTGAACATGTATTGCGTTCTTGTTGAGGTTTGTAAATAAATGAAAACGATTCGACAAAAATTGAATACAGTCCTGCTCGTCCATATTCCACCCAGAATGTGGGGGTCTTTAATGATTTTACAAAAATAACTCAGAAAATAAATTTGAATCTGAACGAGTTCTAGTGGAATTTTTCATGGAAGTAGATAATATTTGTTTATAAAGTTACGTGTTTATGGTTACGTGCAGCAGAACATTTTCTTTTAAATGAGCTGGCAGCATTGTCTGCGGCTTAAACGTGCTGCCATTGAATGGCCGCCAGACGGGCAGCAGCTAAAGCAAACACCTCACGTTTATGTAAACACACACTCGCACACACACCCACACATGTAGGCACATGTGTGCACACTCGGAGCACACAAAACAAACCAGCATCAACAACTCTTAACCTCAATGAGCCTACGCCAACGTGGCGTATGAGTAACGCAGCTGTTGTGGCCAGTAAAGAAAAGAGAAAAAATTTATAGCACAGCTCGGGGGCTACTTGTTGGTTCCTCAAATATTTATAAAAAGCAAAGGGCTGCTTTTTGTTGCTGCCAGCTACTTGACGAGTCCTCCTCTCACCCCTCCGTCACCCTCTCTCTCTCTCTCCCCGCTCTTTCCCTTGCAGATGCACTCAAATTTGCTGATATATATTTGGCGCCGCAAACTCTCATTCCTGCTGCTGGCCTCCGGTCTCGTCTTGCTCGGTCTCTGGACATGGGCCATACTTGTGGACACAACCAGAACGCTGCCCGTGCGCCCACAACTTGCCCCGCAGTCCGGTGAGCCGAATTATCAGCACGTGCACATCCTTCAGAAGCTGATCGACCAAGCCAATCGTGTCCTGCGCGCCGAGCGACGCAAGGATAACGCCGAACAGCCGTCGCCGGTGCAGCGTTTGCTGGGCAACGTGCGCTTCGTGCGTCCCACCCAGGCCAAGAAGGCGCCGCTGCCCCTGGCCGAGAGCTACCTCTTTGAGCAGGAGCGCCTGAAAATCCTCGAGCAGCAGCAGCGTCAGCGCAACGCCGGCATGGAGGAGCTCAACGCCAATGCCGAGGACGATCGCATGCTCAGCTCCGCGGAGCGCCAGGCCCAGTACGAGCACGAGCTCCAGCGCATGGGCGTCCCGGCTGTGGCGGGCATCGGCCCGGACGGACCCCGTGCGCCGGCGGAGCGACTCGTCCATCTGGACCTCAAAGGCGCGCCGCCCAAGCTCAGCTTTCTCAAGCAACTGCTGCCCGTGCTGCGCGCCCTGGGCGCCACGGGCCTGCTCATCGAGTACGAGGACATGTTCCCCTACAGCGGCACCCTGCAGCCGCTGGCGGCGCACAACGCCTACAAGGAGGCCGAACTGAAGGTTAGTTCAATTCCCATCTCCCCCAACTAAATGTATATTTGGAAACTACGGCACTAATATAGTATATCTGTTGAAGATACAGACTTGAAACTTCGGACATGCCCAAGATACATCAAATTTTTCCAGACAGATTACAGAAAACCTCTAACGATCGATTCCACTGGGGGCGTGGCAATTTGATTTAAACTATGTACAGTCATGGAACAAATAATAAAACACTTCGAGCCATATTAATAATAGCTATTAACAATATATATATTTTACTAGGAAACCAATTGAAAATTAGAAATGTTTTTGGCTTTATGCATATTTCGGCTAAAACATGAGCTGTGTCTGTCCATTTGTTAAACGACCACTATTAAATTGTATTTAAAGGCATGAAATATGTTAATTACTATTTTGAAGTTTTCAAATAAGAAGAAAAGGTTGGTCTACAAATTTTTGCAGACATCTCTCTGCATCTACTGTGAGAAAAAAAATTTGGCTATCTTACTTGATGGCGGGTAAACCCCGAAAATCCAATTTTTTTTCTTCCAAAAATCCAACAATTTTAGTTAGTGGCCGAAAAGTTGAGTCGGTGACACCCGACTGCAGAGTTCTTCCTTGTTTCCGACTAAGTCTAAGGCTAAATTGGCAGCACTAGCTTATCGAAAAGTGCTGACAATTATATTACTTTACATCGTTACTCAACACTTGCCTGCTTTCTGCTTACTTGTGCCGCAGGACTTTCTGGAGTCGGCTTGGGTCGAGCACGGCCTGAGCGTTATGCCGCTGGTCCAGACCTTCGGCCACCTGGAGTACGCACTGAAGCTGCCCGGATTCGAGCCGCTGCGCGAGGTGCCCGCGAGTCCGCAGTCGCTGTGCCCCAGCCAGCCGCAGAGCCTGGCCCTGCTGGAGCAGATGCTCACCCAGGTGATCGAGCTGCACGTGCGTGCCGCCGCCAATGCGACGCCCGTGACGCCGCAGGTGCCCAGCCGGTTTACGCACCTGCACATTGGCTGCGATGAGGTGCAGCGCATGGGCGAGTGTTCACTGTGCCGCCAGCGTGGGCGCAGCGAGCTCTTTCTGTCGCACGTGATCGGCCTGGCGCACTTCGTGCGTCGTCGCTGGCCCCAGCTGGGCGTGGTCATCTGGGACGATCAGCTGCGCGACATGACGCTCAGCCAGCTGCAGAACTCGCAGATCGGCAGCTACGTGGAGCCGATGGTCTGGGTGTATGCCAACGATATATATCACTTTATACAGCCGCTGCTGTGGGACACCTACGCGAAGGTGTTCCCCGGCGCCTGGGCGGCGTCCGCGTACAAGGGCGCCTTCGGGGAGAGCCTGCTGGTGCCGCCGCTGCAGCAGCATCTGGAGAACAACATACGCTGGCTGGCGGTCATTGGCAAGGAGGGCGGCCGCTTCGCCAAGGGCTTCCGGGGCCTGGCGCTGACCGGCTGGCAGCGTTACGATCACTTTGCCGTGCTCTGCGAACTGCTGCCCGTGGGCATGCCCAGCCTGATGACCTCGCTCTCCACCGTGTCCAAGGGCTACTTCAGCACGAATCCGCGCGACAACGAGCTGCTGCGCGTGCTGCGCTGCGTCTTCCAGCCGGATAGCCGGCGGTCGGGCCATCCCTGGCTGGAGCTGCATCCGAATGCCCACTACAGCCAGCTGTTCGCCGTGTGCAGCTATCCCGGCCACCTGGTCTTCAAGTACGCGCTGCGCCTCTACGACAAGCTGGCCGAGGTGCGCAGCTATCTGCAGCAGACGCGCGAGCACAGCGCCTGGCTCTCCGACTACAATGTGCGCCACAATTTCAGTTCGCCCCTGCGCGTCCACGAGCTGACCCTGCGCACGCCCCTCCTCGTCGAGGAGCTGCGCACCATGGCCCGCGAGGCCCAGCAGCTGCTCTGGGAGATCTACGACGAGCACACCGTCGCCGAGTTCGTCGAGCAGCACATTTATCCCAGCATCAGTGCGCTCCAGCTGCAGTGGACGAGCGGACAGACCCTGCTGCAGCGACGCACCTGGCCGCAGCGACCGCTGCCCCTTGCCCCGGCGCTGCTGCAGCAAATGGGCCTGGTCGTCCCGCAGCAGCAGGATCAGGAGCCGGAACTGCACTGATTGACTTTTCACTGAATGTTAACACAAGGCGTTTGAAACGCCCTAAGCCATTGGATAATAACGGTTAAATCAAATGTTAACACGCTAGCAATTCGTAGTAAGCATCAAATGTTCATTCTATAACTTTACTACCAAAAATAAACAATATTCATAATTTTACTACCGACTAAATCGTGCAAAATCTGTTCAAATCTTCAGGGCGATAAAAAATTGCAAAAATCTGCCTGTCAAATTAAATGAAATCTGTCCCATCCGTCTTCAAATTTTATACCAAAACTCTGGGACACCAAAGTGCTCCTATAGAAAATAATGAAAATGCCTTTTTGAACTTCCGTCGTTTCGGAAGTGAGCCCCAAATGTATATTTGGAAATTTGTAAAAACAAAGCGGCAACCTTTTAATTTTCCCACATAAAAACAAAAATTATTTTGAAATACATTCCCCCCAAAAAGCTAAATCTTACCTACGCCACTGTAGCTATACAATGTAGCTATACAATCAATCACATAATGGGAAAAAGGTTTGAGAGCTCTCCATTATTGAGAAATTCCATAATCCGGATAGACCTTTTGTTTTTGAGATCATTAATGACATCTCTCTCATTCATTCCCTAAAGCTCTACACACACTCATCACAAGAAACAAAAAAAAAAAAAAAAAAAAATGCAAACGCGCATTCATCGACTATTCACCCTCAAGAATACTGGGAACTCGTAGGTAATTATTGTATTATAATAAGAAAACAATAATTATAATTTGACATGTGCCGCACGTAAAATGTAACGTACTTTTCAATTCAAATAGGCGCGCCACAAATGCAAAGCTTTCGGCCGGGGCTGCCAACCTGATCAGCATAAAGGACTTAACTTTCTTTTTGGTATTTTGGCGGGTTCAAGAGTATTTTTTTGTTGCATGGCAGAAAGGACGAGAAAACGCAATGTGCGAAAACATGTGTGCGCGCAAAATCGATGAATAAACGCCTAAAGCAAATGTGACGAGGCTTTTTTGCTTTATAAACGAAACAAAAGTTAACATTTATTGGTTAGGAAATTAACCACTTCTTAGTTTAACGGTGCCTGCAAAGCTGTATATATTTCAGCAATAAGAACTTGACCTAAAAATGGGCATTACGGAAACGCCGAAAACAACAGCAACAACAACAACAACAACGCCAGGCACGGGAGCGGCTAGCGAAAGCACAAACATTTTGACGTTGGCCACGTTTCAGGAGATATTCAAGCACGTGGAACCGGAAGTGCAAATCGAGGCTTTCGAGGTGGGTGGATTAGCAGATGCCGTTTGTGCGCAAGTATTTAATTTTGTTTTTTTCCTTCAGCTAGCGCAAGGCTCTGACCGCGGCGACAACTATACGGCAGCGCTGTATCGCATCTGCCTGAGTGGGCAGCGCCAGAACTTGGATGGCAGCACACGGAAATGGGAGCAGAACGTTATATGCAAGGTGCTGCCGGAGAGCGTTGTCCAGCGGGAAGCCTACAAGAGCGATAAGCTCTTTCGGTTAGTTCAACATCTTCAATATGCATACTCATATTATATATGCTATTTTTCCCATTTTAAATCATTTGCCAGCAATGAAGTGGAGTTCTATACCACAATAATGCCGGAGCTGGTCAAGTTTCAGGCCAGCAAAACAGGCCTGGAGGCGCCACTATTTAATTCCATACCTAAGTGCTATACGGCGAGGCACGACCTGCTCATTATGGGTAATTAACTTTATGGTTAGCTATTTATACCCTGGCCCATTGGAAATGGGCTAAACGGGTATACTGGTTTTGTTGTTGTTTAGGTTCGTGTATACCATAAGCAGGTGAATATTATTTCAAATTACCGATAACCCTTCCTGTGTTTTTATAATCGATAAGCATCGATTTTTCCACCCGGTTTTTTGAGTATATCTCAGAAACTATAGGAGTTACAGCCATAAAACTTGGTTAAGTATATTTTCGAAAACCATACGCAGATTTAAAATATTTAACTTTTTGGATTTCTCCCCACTCTCGCATATGGAAAAACACAATTCAAGTACTATAGCCTGGCAGTTTGGTTTATAAAGAGATTAGAATGCTCATTTTAAGTCCCGAAACTTTGATAGAGTTCATTTATTTCATTTATTTTCCTTAGGGGAACCCCAGCTGCAGCCGTGCGACGTGTCTTTATGTGTGATTTTGTGTATCTATGTATGAATGGTAGCGAGATGAGGGTATCTCCTAGTCGTCGTCAGTTTGTTAACTGTGCTCTTTTTCAGAGGATCTGCGCGTTCGCGGCTTCGAGATGTCGGACCGTCACAAGGGCCTGAGCATGGAGGAGACGCAGTCGGTGCTGCTGCAGGTGGCGCAGCTGCATGCGCTCAGTTTGGCTTACAAGTTCGAGCATCCGCTGGAGTTCGCCAAAATGTGCAGCCTGATCAGCGAGGGCATCTTCTGCACGGCGAATACCAGCTGGTACAAGAACTATTACGAGCGTCTGACGAAGAACGCCATCAAAATGGTATCCGATGTCCTGCCCGCGGACTCGAAATACATGCAGGCGATGCGCGGCTTCGCGGAGAGCTCCTCGTTCTTTGCCCAGATGGTGGAGCTGGCCAGCGCCGAGTCGCCGTTGTCGGCCATTTGTCACGGCGACTGTTGGGTAAACAACTTTCTGTATCGCTACGATCCGGAGGATCGGCAACGGGTGCTGGAAGTGGCGGTCATTGACTTCCAGCTGGTGCGGAACAGCTCCATCGCGCTGGACATTGCCAATCTGCTGTACTGCTGCACCACCAAGCAAATGCGCGACGCTCAGCTCCAGACGCTGATCAAGTTCTACACGGCGGAGCTGTACAAATGGCTGGAAGTGCTCTGCAGTGTTCTGCCCGAGCATTGCAATACCCTGGAAAAATGCCGGGAACTGTAAGGAACTTTGACAACTAGTTGGCAATTCATTTGACAACTACTCTACTTGCAGCTTTGCCCAGGAACTGAAAACCTATGGACGGTTTGCTCTAGGTTTGGCTATGGACATAATACCCATCACCACGTGCTCATCGGAGGATGCACCCGACATGTATCTGAATCGCAACGATGACCTCGTCGAGGATGCAGGCGCGCCCACTCTAAACTTTCCGCCCAACGACCTGTGTCGACAGAAGATGTCCGAAATAGTCATCGATATGGTCGACAGCGATATGCTCTAGAGCGCACCTTGAGCCCCAAATAGATTTGGTTTAGTTCAATGTAATTTCGATATTAGTTATGCTCATATAGTGGGAATTGTGTTTGATAATCTAGCCCATTTAACTAATGTAATTTGTAACGGTTATGCCCACAAGATTTAGGTTAGCTTACGCGTAAAACACTTCTCAACACTATGCAATCTGTTTACCGTTACGTTTCTCTAGCAGCCAACTTAACAAGATTTTTTCGAATAATGCGAATTGTATGCGTAAATAATCTAGGTATATCTCTATACATATATATTTAAACCCAGACAATAGACAACTTTTCTATAGTACTGTGTTTACACAAAGCAATAAATACGAACGAAATACGAACGATATTTTGGATAATTGAAGTATTAACTAATAGTCCGCTTTGGCAGTCCACGTTGCCTTGTTGCCCAGCACGCCCTTGTCGCAGTTCTCGCGCAGAAATCTCAGGCCCGCCTCAATGGAGCGCTCAAGTTCGGCTTGGGATTTCGCTCGCTTGGATGCTGGCGATCCGCTGAAACCCTCGCCCAGACAATCAGGTGGCGGTATGGCAGCGCCCCGATCCTGGCTATGTGTGGAACTGCTCGCTGATTCCGGGACCTCGTCCGCATCATCGTTGGCATTTGTGTAGTTGCGACGCTGGAATTGTTTCTCGCGTTTGGTGGAATGGAAGCTGTTGAACTCCTGCTCGCTGTTCGACCATGTGGACAACGGCGGCGGCATGCTGTTGAAGTTGGTGCGCTTCGGCAACGGCGCCATTTCGGGCACGGGCGCAAACTCCGGCGCACGCACGGCACGCTGCTGTTCGTTCCACTGCTCCTGGGACATGGGCAGCCGTTCGGCCTTGTACTGCCATTCCTCCGGTGGCGGCTGCTCGTCCTCGCTCCTCTTGGCCACGCCACTTTTGTCCCTGTCCCAGTCGCGTATATGGTCCTTGCGCAGCTCCGCGCGTTCGGCCTCCTCCGCCGCCCGTTGCGCCGCGAGAGCCTCAGCTTTCACAGCCTTCACGCGGTCTTTTTCGGCCGCCTCGGCCTCAGCTTCGGCCGTCTTCAGCTGCTGTTCGCGCTCGTAGTCCGCCTTGCTGATCGGCGGCAGCCCATTGCGCGCCCGGATGCGATTCTTGGCAGCCAGCACGCGATCCGCAACGAGTTTATCGCGCTGGGCGCGCAACTCGTCGCGTCGCTTTTGCTCCGACTCTGTGGCCTTGCGCGCCTGCTCCAGCTCGCGCTGCTGCTGCTTGCGCTCGACCTCGTCCGTGGAGAAGGCATAGTAGCCGACGCCGTGAGTGCGCGCCTCATCGAAGAACACATCCTGATAGTGTACGTCGGGCTTGTCCACATTCTCCAGCTCCTTGCGCTCCCAGCTGATGCGCTGTTCGTCGTGCTTGGTCATCGTAGACAGCGCTTCGCTAAAGACGCTCTCCGTGGGCTTTGGTCCATAGCAGGGCTCATCATCGGCCTCATCGTCGCTGCAGTGCGTGCCCTTAGTGTCGATCATCCAATTAGCTTTGGTTTGGTCCAGGCGCTCAGGCATACTGTCTGCCAGCTGCTTGTCACGCCGCTTCGCCTCGGCCAGCTCCTTGCGCAAGCATTTCCGCGTCCGTCCCAGACAATCCGTGTACTCCACTTCATCATCGTCGTTGCCAGCATCACCGTCGGCGCTCTCGCTGCTACTGCTGCTGCTGCTGCTGCTGCTCATCAGTCGTTCTCGCGGCGCACTACTGCCAGCCATTTGTTGCTGCTCTTCGTCGAAATTCTGCTCCTGGCGCTTGCGATTGAACATCACCAGGCAATTGTCATCCGAGTTGAGACTGCCGCCGGTGCGGCTCATGCGATCGTAGAACTTACTCTTTGCCTCCAGTACGCGCCGCGATTTGTCCAGTTGTCCTTGATCCTCCGTTTCATATACTTTAGCGTCTTCATTGCGGCTGATCTCCTTGTAAGCGTGCTCCTTGCTGCCACTGGATCTTGACTTTTCCTTCTCGCTGTGAACTTTATTCGGCCTGAACTCATTGGCCGACGTCTTGGCGGCCTTGGCCAGTTTGACTTCATGCTGTTTGCGCTGCAATTCCGCCTTTAAACTGAGCAGCGATGATAAATTTACGCTGATTGCTTTGTTTGGGTCGTTCATATTCCAAGCACAATTTGTAAATAGAGCAAGAAGAAGAGTAGCGTCAGCTGTTTTAAGTGCGCGTTAATAAGTACTCGATTCTCGATACCCAAACGCCGATATAACAATCCAATTGTGAAATATGAAAATACGTGCTGGCGAGAATTAATATATATGGAGAACAGACTCCCAATTACCTGGGCTTACGTACAAAAACAAAAGTTAAAATGGTATAAAAACGGTATAAGAGCAGTCAGCTGTTTCAAATAAGAGAGTACTCGCGTATTAAAGAACTCGATACCTAAATACCATAGCACATGCCACCAAAAGCGCTAGAAACAAAAAAAAAAAATGGTAAAAGTATATACGTGCTAGTGCTAAGAGTATTATTATTAATGACTACATTCAAAATCAGAAATAAAATGTAATGGAATTAGCAGTATAAGAGCTGTCAGCTGTTTCGAGTAAACGAGTACTCGCGTATAAGAACCCGCCACCCGATAGCTCGATACCGCGATGGCGCGATTAATAAAGAAGCACTAAAAGTGATTAAAGGCAACAAAGTTTATTTACAAAATAAATTTGAGGGCATGGCTGGCGCTGGCGAGGAATTTCGGATGGTTACCCGCAAAAAGTGGATGGCGCGAAAATGTCTGGGCCGACGCAACCGCCACAAATCCGAAAGTGACTATTTAAACGATTGTCCCGACGTAATTGTGGACAACTTTCAAGCGTAAGTATATACATATATTTCCATGCCTTTAATTGTTAATTGATAATTGTTAATACCTTGCAGACGCCTGGAGCGGCTCTGTGTTGAAATGAGTCAAAGTGACTACTTTATTGAGTCAATGGAAACGTTGCAACATCAGCTGGACACACTCAAGCGGCCGCTGGAGCGCATCGTCTGCCTGGGCCTGGGGCCATTCACACGGACACAACAGGCACTGCATCAGGCGGCGTTTATTATGAGCGCCCAGCGGCAGCACAAGATCAAGGAGGCACTCTACTATGATCCCGTGTTTCGTGAAACGGAGAAGGAGCTAATCCAACGGCTCAATGGCACCGTCATTGCCGAGGACCGGGCGGGAGGGCATGAAGCTAACGTAGCGACCCTTTATTATTTGCCCCACTGTCCCTACGCGCTAATGCACAACCTGCTGTGGTGCAACTGGACCACCGAACACTTGGCAAATGTCTTGCTAATCTCCAACAGCTTTGAGATGCTAACACTGAACAGAACACCTGCTAAGAATAGAAACCCCGATGATCACATTGCCCGCATCACGGCCCACTGTACGGAGTCCCCGCTGGAGGATGACTACGAGCACCAGAATGTATTCAATGATTTGTCGTTGCACAGCTTTCCCAGCAACAAACTGCCAGCACTGGATGATGCCACATTTTGGACACGATGCGCACCCTTAAAAGTGCACGAAGATGAATTGCAAACGGAGCTAAATATGGAGGAAGAAATGGCTGCTTTGAGCATAGGTTCATAGTTAAACGGTTGAGCGACATGGACAGGCAATAAACGGGACACTTGTGAAAAGAAAAAAGAGCTAAGTTAAACTTATCGCGGGCGCAATATCTAAAACTTGTATACTCTGAAATTGCTCCAAAAGCTAGTTCTTGTCCACTTCTAATCCGGATAAAATTGATCAGGCACGAGACGCTAGAGCAAAACTTATTTTATTAACTAATCCAATGCCCAGGAGTCTTATTTTTTACTGCTTTTAATTTTTCCCAAGACAAAACACATTGTTTAAAAGCAAGACAAAAGTTTTATTTACATATATAGCATTAGTTTTAATATAAAACTAATACAACATTTGCCTTATAGGCACATGAATTTGTCCAGCTTTTTATCCTCCTCCCGCTGTGCCTTGCGCTGAGCCATTCGTTTGAGTTGACGCGCCGCTTTGTGCCGCTTTTTTGTGTTATTTGGCTTAATTTTGCGCGTGCGTAGCACCACAGCCTGAATCTTGGCTTTCTTCTGAATCGCAGAGTTTTTCTTGGCGCGTTGCGCTTTGGTCAGTATCTTGGCTGGAAAGGCGCAGGGCAACAGCTGCAGCTGCTCGTGCAGGCGACTGCAGAGCCTCGGCGAGATGGGCAAATAGCTGTTGCTGTGCGTGAGGAAGCTGACGTCGTTGGGCAAGGTGCCGGCGGCCAGCAGATCGTGCAGTTTGAAGCTTTTGGGTGTCGGCTCCAGCGTGGGCCGACACAGCAGAAACTTGTCCTTATACTTGGTCGTATAGCGCAGCAGATACTCGCCGGGCGCCACGCTGCGCAGCAGTTTGAGGAACTCGCGCAGCTGGCACAGCTGCTGCGGCATGCTGATATGATAGTATTCGTGTAGCTGCTGCTCCAGTGCGTCCAACGTTAAGCGCTCTTCCAGCAACGGCGCCAGATCTCGCAGCGAAATGCGCGAGCAATGGCCCACATCGCTCTGGAGCAGCTTCAGTTGCAGCCAGGCGCTGAGCAGCTCGTACTTGGTCATGATCTCGCAGCCGCAGTCAGGCTTGGTCTCCAGCTTGATCAGATGACAGCCCAGCACTTGCCCGGCCAGAGCGTCGCACACGGCCGCAACCTGCAGGCTGCTGTACATCAACAGAGCCGGCTCCGCCTCAGATGCCGCGCTCCCAGCGCACAGGCGCCAGCTAACTAGCGCGCTATTGCCATTTGCTTGTTCGATAGTCGATGCCTCCTCATCGATTGGATGGAGCTTGTACGCGGGCTGCACTTTGACATCCGTTGCTTCAGCTGACTCCTCGTTGGACAGCCGCGCGGCGCCGTCGGAGGTAAACGTCAGCCACTGGGCTGGTGCATATGCTGCGTAGGCCTGCGTCAAGAGGCGACTGTTCGTATGCCAGCCGCAGTTGTGCGCGGGCAGCGGCTCCTGGAACTCAATGCACTTGTGTTCGCTGTCGGGCATCTCACGTATGGACAACAGCATTTCCGTGGGCAGATCAACGTAGGCACCGGGCGTCAAGAGCATCAGCAGGGCGTCCAAGGGCAACACAAAGACATCTTCATCCGTGTTCAGCAGTTGTTTTTTTAGCTCCCCGGCAACGAGCTCCGAGGCAGGCGCATCAGTTACTCCTGCATAGGCATAACGTGCCAAGCGCAAGCGTAATGTGCTCAGCTCCTGCTGCTGCAGGCGCACCTCTGGCCAGAGTCGCACCTGACCACGGCGACACAGCAGCTGGACATCTTCCATGCTGGCTGCCTCCTCGTTGAGCGTCTTGCACTGGGGCAGCTGTGGCAGGCCTGAGTGCGTTATGTAGCTGCTATTGGGCAGCGAGCGCAGCAGGTGCTGCATTCTCCGTTCAAACCATTTGCCGTAGTGCAGTACCAGCGGCTTCATGGGCGCAAAGAATCGCTCCCTCTGCGCATTGGCGTACTCATAGATGTGCTTCTGCACAAGCTGCTGCTCCTTGCAGCGTTTGGCGTTCGTCACACGCCAAACAACAAAATCGGCCTCATTCTCGGTCGAGCCGTGCTGCCAGGCGAGCAACAGACGCAGGCAGGCCGCCTGCTGGGCCGGACTCAGTTCGGAATATCGTTCCTGCGGATTGGGAAACTCGTACGGCAGCTGTTGCTTCGAATGATCATAGACTGTGCGTCCCAAGACTTCCTGCGTGCGTGGATCGCATCGTGTAAATCTGCAAGAGTAGGATGTGAAGACTTCCGAAGTCGCCTGTTGCTCCTGCTTCAAAATATCCGCATCCACATCGTTCAGGAAGGTAAAGAGTGTGTCGTCAGCTTGCTCGATGGCCTTGTCAAAGACTCTGTATGACGGCTGGTTGCGAAATACTTTATGTCCCTGATATAAGTTCGTTTCCATTCTTTTTAATGTGTGTTCTAGCTACATTTATTTACAAATTACTGCGCTGTCTATTTTTTCGCGTTCTTTCTTGCGCTGTTAACTTAGCATTTTGCGTAATGTTATTAACAGTTCTCGTTTACTTTTGAAACTGCCATTACCATGTCAAATGATGGTTAATTGCGAAATATTTCAACTCCTCGATGTAAATTCGTATCCATATTTTTTTAAAATTGGTTTCCAGTAAAGTGCAACATTTATTTATAATAACATTAAATATATATTTGTTTTTGTTTGTTATGGTTCCGATTCGCGTTCTGCTATGTTAACTTAAAATTCTTAGCAATGTTTTTAATGCTATACAACGGCTGATTGCAATATATTTCAATTTCTCGCTATAAATTTTAAATATTTACTAATGTGTATTAGCTGTATTTATTTAAACATCAAAGCGCAGTCTACATTTTGTTTTGCGGTTCCGATTCACGTGTTTGCCGTCGTGTTAACATTTATGTCAATATTATTAACAGCGTGAATTTAGTTTTGTAACTGTCACTACGCATTCAAAAAATTTTCAAATACATTGCTTAAGAAACTTGATGCTAAGTGAAATAATTACTTTTTCGAATTTAAACTACAATATTTTTTCTCAGTGGTCAACTATAGTAGAGCTGTCTCTGTTAAATAATACCCGCTCCCTCGCTCTCGCCAAATGTAATTATCATTAAATTTAAGTGTGATTTTTATGCCACATTTAACTTAATGAATTTGAATTTATTAAAACCAAAAATATTACTTTACGCCCAAGCACTTTGTGAAAAGCCTTTTAAAAAGCAGCATGTATTTTAAATATTTTCCATTGCTTTTGCTGCTTGTGCAAACAGATTTCAAGGCTGAAGCTGGTTCGGTTAATACAACGAGCTGTGAAACGGCAAAGCAACCCAAGATGGTGAGTTTATACACTGTTTATACACTGTTCATAATATAGAAACTTTCATAATATGCTAATAATTATTCGCATTTAGTTGGGTGCCTGCTGTAATGTACCCAGAAACGATCAAATCAGCAAGTCCTGCCGCAAGTCCTTGCTAAGTCAGACAAATAGAACTACCAATAATGGGGAAACCCGCAATTTGAAGTCAGACAAGGTGGCCCTACATGCTGTAAGTAATTGTGCCAAATTATGAAGTGCAAATTCTCAGGAATATCGTTTAAAGTGTATTGCGGAGTGCGTATTCCAAAAGAATGGATTTCTATTCTCCAACGGGACTGTAAATCTGCCTGTTATGCAAAAGAGCTTGGTACAGCGCTATAAAAAGGACGCTGTTCTGAGCCAGCTTATTGTCAATAGCTTAAAAGGCTGTGCTGACTATGGTACGCTCTATAAAAACAGTCCAAAATATCGCTAATCATCTAATAATATACTGTTAACTAGCTCAAAGCCGCACACAGCAGTTCCAGTGGCTGCATGCAAAGGACAATTGTGATTATTATCCGGCTACGATGTTGGCCTGTGTAATGGAAGAGGTTTACAAGAACTGCCCGGCATCCATATGGAAAAATTCCGATGATTGTGTAGCGATGCGGAATTATTTAAATGCCTGCGATGATGTGAAGAGTGGCCGCAAGTAAATACATGTAATTAACTTGTAATAAAGAGAAATCAGCAAATTAATCGTCTGCTTAATTGCTTTTAATTTAGTAAAAGTCTCTGTTTACTCTCCACACACATTAAACTTCATGGCCGCCAAATCCGCCAGGCCGCACTCGATCACATCGCCCGCCTTGAAGGCATCAGAGCCATGTGGCGTGCCCGTAAGTATCAGATCATTCGGCTCCAGCGTCATATACTTGGACACATAGGCAATAATGTCGGGCACTTTGAATATTAAATCTGCCGTGCAGCCGTTCTGCTTTAACTCGCCGTTAACCTTCAGCCACAGGGGCAGTGTGTGCGGATCATCGACAGCATCGAAGGGTATGAGCCGTGAAACGGGCGTTGCTGTGTCAAAACCCTTGCCCAGCGTCCAGGAGCCGCCAGTGGCGCGTGCCGCAGTCAGATTGCATTGGGCCGTCAGATCTAGGGCCAGGCAATAGCCGCCAACATGCTGCATGGCCTGCGCCTTGGGCACGTTCTTGCATCGCGTTCCGATGACAACACCCAGCTCCACCTCGTAGGCAACCTTGGTGAACACTTTGGGCAGCTGCAAAACGAAAGACTCCAATCAGAAAACAAGCCCAGCTCAGCTAAAGCCAAATAACTTACGACAATCGGGCAGCCCTCGCGCAGATAGGAAGTTGTGGGTTTCAGGAAAACAATCGGCACCGTTGGCACCGGTACATTTTTGGCCTTGACCGCACACCTGCGTATGGCAGACGAGTTTAATTACCAATTCAACTCAATGCATTTAATATCAGTTACATGTAATTTAGCGCAACGCCAATTATTTTCTTGCCCTCGAAAACGAAGTTGGCGGCATCCTGGTTGTGTTGCCACGACATTAGGCAGCGAGCGGAGAGGCGCACCACTGCAAAAGGTTATCAGTGTGTGTGATTACAGATGTGTTTAGATTTAAAAAAAAAATATTCAATTGTGATTGAAATATAACCGACTACTAAAAAGTGAGCGCTTACAAAATTGAAAGTGAGTCGCGCGCTTGCGACCACTGCGGTCGAATGAATGTTAGTGAATGTTGTGGTTTTAATTAGAACAACGTTATAAGCACTTACTTGCGTCAACGCTATATGTTTATTGAGCCTCAAGGTTATCTGGAGCCGTGCCCCTCTGCCTAAAATAGTTTATCAATAGGAATTAAATAACATACAATACGTACTGATCTCTCAAGAACTAGATCGGTGGTTCAAAAGAGCGCAGTGTGACCGTTGCACACAAAAACGTAAACGCAAATTGAGCAACGCAGCAGAAACGTAAGCAATATCAGCAAGATTATATTTCACACCTATCGATATCAGTGGATTTCATCTCTAAAGTCGTTCATATGATGGCTCACAAGCAAAACATAATTTCTTTAATTAAATCCTTTTGTTATTTGCAAGTCATTTAACCCGCTTGCAGTGATAAAGGGCATAAATTTGATATGCTGATTTTTAAATCATATATACTTTAAGTAATAATTAATGATTTTTAAAATATGTTTTTTTTTTAAGTAATAGTCAATAATAATTGTAAAAATAGGTTTATTAAGCTATAGTTGAAATATAGCAAACCAGAATATCTTTTGAACAAAAAATAAATATAATAGAACAAAAATTATACATATACGATCTGAATAATCGATTGTTTGACTCGAACAAACCACTCATAAACGAACTAGATGACCGATAACAAGAACTCTGTTCGTTCATTCAGTTCGGTGAGTCGTTCGATCGAACATATTCCAAACGATTGGTACAACTCTAACATTTACGTGCCGTCGCTTATTAATAGTGGACAAGAAATTTATTAAAATATTATAAATTAAGTGTAATAGTGTCACACAAAAACACGTGCATTTGCGGGCAATTGCACATTGTGATTGCGCAATCGTATTCCTGTGCTAAACTAAAGAAGAAGGCCAGCATACAGCGCAAAAGTCAAATGAAAAGTATAAAGAATGACTTGTCAAAGAGAATAACACGAATTTGTTGGAGGCAGTAACGCGCGGCGTGGTGAATAAATATAAAGCGCGAACGAGAAAGCAATGAAAATTTTAAGTGGGCAAAAACGAGAAAGCGCTAAAGTCACCACCCTGAGAAGAGAGTTGTTGTTGTTGTAGTAGTAGGGACAACCTCTCACAAAATTTGCAATTTTCTTGCAACTTAACAATAATGTCCAATTACCAATTAATAGCAATATACATGTGCTAAATTCATTTAAGTTATTGCGAAACGATTAATCCGTGTGAGTGTTCGAGTGTGTGTGTGTGGGTGCGTGAGCAGCAGCAGCCAAAGCAGCTACACAAATTCACCAAACACAACAACAACAACAGGAGCAACACAATGATAAAAATGGAGACTGACAAAATAATGGACGAGACTAACTCCAATGCACAAGCAGTATGTTCATAATTTATTATTGCTCTTTGTATAAAAATACATACGTATGTATGTATGTGTGTTGATAAATATGCAATGTTCAGTATCAATACATACACACATAACGTCCAAGGTGTACATAATATATACATACAAGTATACGATATGTACGAATTATGTTTATTTGTATTTGTGTTTTATTTTCGTATAAACTCATGCTACATATATATATATATATATATTTATGTACATATATATTTTGCACTCGTGCACTCTATTAAAATTTTGTTGGCTTTTCTTCTTTTATGCTTAACCTTAAACATTTCGCATTCGTTGATATTTGTTGAATACCCTGCACTGACAATTTGTGTGTCCGAATAAACTTGTGTTGATCAATTTTATTTCTTTCTTTTTATAACTTAAAATTTTTTTAAATCGAGAACACATATTGAAGCCCATAAGTGCTAGATGCATCTCATATGTGGCATGTTAATTTGCCCATTGGGTATACAATTTTTGAATGAGTTGATTCAGTTCTCGTCAGTCGATCATGAACAACAGTTTTTATTGTTCATGATGAACTGTGAATAAAATTGGTAATTTAGTTCATGACTTGATAATGAACTAATGAACTTATTCACCAAATTTAACTAGAATTCGACATTATCGACAATAATAAACAAATCAATTTACCAAAATTAGCAGAAAACGATTCGCAGGGTATTTGCTAGTCGGGCACTCCTCTTCTAGCGCACTCTTTACTTGTTTATATTTGTATATATTTTGTAATTAGCAGTTAATTGGCCTTCGTTACTTTCAAGTTTTGTTTATGTACACATACAACTCACTCATACAAACATACGTATGTACAAATAAGCCCATAAATGTGTGTACATTTATTATTATTTGCTGTGTTTTATATATATTCGTATTTCTTTCAATCCGATCAATCCAAATTGTTTATATTAAGTTTATTGTGCGTAAATATATGAGAGGCGAAGCCGGAGTAATAAAGGCCAACCCACAACCCACCGGCCCCTTATCACACACCCTGTCAAACAGGCAATAAATGCTTATCCATTTATTTGCTTCAGTTGCTGTTGCTGTTGCTGTTTCGGTTTCTGGGTCAAAAGTTGATTTTTGGCCAAAATGTACGCGCTCAGCAATTAAGTTTCATTTGAGTCATCTTTGTTATTGTTGGCCCAAAGCTGACATCAAGGTGAAATGGCAACCAAATTGTGCATAAGCAATTTTTACGTTTATCATTAAGATTTCGCAGCGCAATCTCACACTAAATAGGTTCACGGTACCAGGCCTCATACATCAATAAATACATGTATATATATATGTACATATATACACAAGGCTACAAACCGGTTCACAGTGTAAGCGCATCGTTAATGTCGCGTCTGAATTTTTAAAGCGTTGCTAACGCTTATCCAAAATCATTTAAACGCGAGCGATAAATGTCATTGCTTGTGTCTAATTAGGATTCTGAAATACAATTGGAAAACGAATTGAATGAAAGAAAACTAAAGCTTTAGTCTGGGGACGCTGATGAGCACTCAGGCTACCTTTAGGCTTAATCTAACCTAAAAAGATTATTTTATATTATATGCATACACACTGAAGTTTATATGCCCTGTAGTCAATGCAAATGGGTAATTAAGGGGATGTAATAATTAGAAGGAAGCATATCCGACCCCGTCGGTCCGTCCGCACGTCCGCTCTTGTCCCAGTTCTTTAATATCGATAAATTTCGATTTTGAAGCCAGATTTTTCCTCGCATATTTGCGATATTATAAAAGCTAGGATTTTGAATGCTCTTTTTAATTGCTTAAAATTTCGTAAAAATTCTACAATGAATTTTAAAAATATCACCACCGCTTAGTAAGTACATATATATGAGAATTTATGCATGGGTACATAATATCTCGTGACTGAGCACTTTAAATTGTTAAAACTCATAACAGAATAACGAGAGAGGAATCAGTCTGGTAACATCGTCATTATCTGGCAATGTTTATTTTATCAATACTTGTCGCAGTTTAATGGCTTACGCAAATCCAATTGGAACTAATTCTTATTGCCACCTGTCAAAAGATTGAGCGAACGAAAGATGAATTTGTATATCTAACATACAGAATCAATAAATATAATGAACACTCAAAAATAGAAGCAGCGATTGTTCGAATTTTTATTGTTTTATATTGCTATATATTCTTTTTTTAGGACATTATGGTGGTAGTTGTTGCACAGAAAAGTGTGTCCAGAACCTCAAGTAACTCCCTGACCTACATGCATATATGTAGTTGTGCGAAAAGCAAGGAAAACTAATACTACTTTCAAGTGGAAATTATTGTTTACACTGGCAAGTGGCTAATAAGCGTAGCTGAAGGCCATAAGCCTCAATAGTCATTACCTACACCGAAATGTTAGCCTCAAAAACGATTTTAACTTTATTTTTAATGCAAACGCAAATAAATAGCTCGAACAAACAAAAATAACAACAACAAATATGATATGCTATTAATTTAAGCCGCTAAAAACGTGTACATACACACACACACACACAATTAACAATTGTACATTTACACACACACCTGTTTAGGCAAGGTTTAGATGTAGTCAAGGTATTTATACAGCTACAAACTAAGTATATATGTATACATATATATATATATATACACTTATTTATAAATTGCTAACATTGCAGTTAACTTAATTATTTAAAATCACACACATTTGCAAAAGCTGTTGCGCTATGTTTTGATAGCGTTTAAAAAGATTTCTAAAAATAAATTCGTAAGTGGTGTATTGAAACAATCATGAATTTCAATTGAAAACTTTGATTAATTTGCGAATTGTCTTAAAACGTGACAGGATCATTTAATATGGTTAAAAAACTAGAAGTAGCATTTTTAGTTTTTGATAAACTATTTTCTTTTAATAGTTTGAAGTAAGCCTAATTTCAATCAAAACTTTCATAAATCATATAGAATTGTATTGCTTTCATTTAATTAAATGAAATGAATATCATATTGTCATTTACTTGCTTTAAATGTCATCTTAAATTTCCTATTGATTTAATTTTACAATGGCAAGTAAATTTTATATTTTTCGATTATAATACATTACACATAGTACATAGTACAGGGATATACAAACAGTAATCAAATTTCTTCAAATTCTTGCTAGTCAGGTAATTAATATGGAGCTGCCTCATTGCCCATATTCGAGTTCTGTTTTTGTGTTTGTCCAAATACATAAGTAGATACAACAAAAAGCAAAGTTCCAAGCTCAACTAATTGGCTAATTGTAAGCGTCAAGTTTATTTGCTGGTCGCCAACTCGTCTGAGACTTGCACAACTTCAACTTGGCACATAGCCTGCCATTACTCATGCCATAACCAAAGCAAAATCCAAAAACCGAGAGCTACCTACTTTGCAACTTTAACGAGGTGCCCTCTGACATCGCCAGTTACAGACCCCAATGTTATATACATACTTTTTATATATATATGTATATATACGTGATGTTTATGGGATGCGTGTATTGCTTAAGCTGCAAAGAAAATTTCATAATTATTTTTCTCTCCTCTCCTCTCTTTTCTTTTCATCTCTTCGGCTTTCTGCTTTCGTTGCCGTTTCTTTTGGAATTCTATAGTTCACAACTACAATGCTGTACGATCCGGTGCGCAAGAAAGACTTATCGCCCACATATCATACAGAGCGGGATGTCTGCTTTCAGTACTTTACACAGTGGAGCGAAGCCGGACAGGTGGACTTTGTGGAGCAGCTGCTATCGCGCATGTGCCACTATCAGCACGGACAGATCAATGCGTTTCTCAAGCCCATGCTACAGCGCGACTTCATAACTCTGCTGCCAAGTAAGTAAACCAATAATACGAGAAAAACATTTGGGAAGTACGTATGGGGAGGTCTCTTGAGCTGTGATTGAGCAAAGACCTGCAGAAATAAATAATGAGTAAAATAATTAGGGGCTCTTGACAGGAATTGAAATGTTTTTACGGAATTGTTATAGGGCACAAAATTCATAGTACAAATTTATAGTAGATGGTTATCTGTTTTTTAAGATTTTCGTGCTTCTCATTATCAGTTTTTTGCTTGGCTGATTCTTGAATATTACAAAAATCTATGGCCCTTTGATTAGGTTAGACTTTGTTGAACATCTTTAAGTTCTTTAAATAAGCCATCTGTAAAGTAATATTTATAAATTTTAAATCGAATTTAATTAACCCTCGACCGATCAATCCTTCGTCGGCTTTTTCCTGTTTTATTGTTATATTTATCTCAATTTTAAGTTAAAGGACCAAGACAATATATGATTTTTTTTATTTAAAATTAAAAATTAACTTAACAACAATGTTCCTTTCGCTTCTCAGTTAATGCAGAAAAAGCATTTACAAATTAGTTTGTATTGCTCATTTAAATAACACGTGTAAAAAATGTTATTCCCATTATATTTTTAAGCCAAATATTCGCACACTTCTAAGCGTATTTGAGTCCTCGCAAATCGATCTTAACTTAAACAAAATGTTAAACCTAAGCAACAAGATTAGAACTTAAAGATTAACGATTAACAGTACAAGCGAAGTGAAAACAGTAAGAAACGAAACCAAAAACAAAAAGTGAAGGAACAAAGTTGAACAGCAAACATGAAGGTAACCGAACGAATGGAATCCACTTCCCGTTCCCCCACCCCAGTCCTTGGCCCCGACTGTTGCCGTGCAACTGTTTCGCGGGGCGAACAGCGGGAACTTGTGCAGGTGGCGGCGACGTCTGCTGTTGGTGGAGTCGTTGGCGCTGCGCTGCTTATGTTGTTGACTCAAAGGTCATTGCTTCCATTAAACGCGCTTTGCCGGAACAAAAAGAAAACAAAACAACAAAAACAAAAGCAAAACCTGCGCCAAACTTATAGTATTTGATTTAATGCACAAAAATTTTGTATGGGAAATCAATTTAAGTGATAAGACGTAATGCTAATTTAACGTTAAGCAATAAAAATACCTTTTATCACAATGTTATGTTAGGGCACATTTCATTTTTTATTTAAAGCGATTGAATTCCAATTTTATATATTAAATGTTATAATATTTAAAGAGAAAAGTAGCTGTTAAGATATTATGTCCAAGACATATATATTAACTGTAAAGTTTATAACATGAAGTCAAGAAAAACTTCAAATAATGTTTCTCCCTTCAGAATGTCATACTCAACTGGAAATGCATAGAGTTGAATGCACTCAGGATATCCTTGGGTTTTATATTTTTTCGCATATAATTACATACGCATTGTAAGTGTAACAAGTCAAAGGCTCATCCGGAGCTGTTTCTTAATGCCTAACAAGGAGCACCAGTTAGATTTTGTGTGTCGAATATTAAATACCCTTGCTGACATGTTATAACAGATGAATAATATTGATTGTAGTTTTGCATATGAAAAGCCAATCTATTACCAAGTATTGAGAGTATATAATATAAAAATATAAAACGATAAAAAAAGTATTTAAAATAATTATAATAACAATAACAATATATAAAAAAAATAATTACATCAATAAAAAATATAAATATATGTAATTCATAAAATATATATTTATGAGTTAAAATGATTTACATTTACTAGAGAATTGTTTATACAAAGTTATAATACAGTGTAATAATCTTTTTAATAATAATAAAACCTTCACTTGTAATTGATATCTTCAATTATTTACCGATAAAAAAACGGAAAATCAAATTTGATATAAATTAAATCTTCGTCGGCATTAATGCATAAGTCTGCAGTAACAGATCTAAGCTAAGTTTGAATAATGTAGCTATAAACTGAGATGCTACGGTAGTTGTTGTTCGTTATATAAGCCTAATGCTAAAGTAATCTCCTCAAAGGTGTAGCAGGTTGTGTGTCAAAGCTTTTATACCCTTTTGCTAGGGCATAACAGAGACAAAACAAATTCTCGACAGACTTTGCTCGTGTGTTTTGTCAGGATGAACGCGTGTATTAAAATGGGAACGAGAGTGGGAAATAAGCACCGTTGTTTCCTCCATTTACATTGTAATGCACTTCAAAGGCAGCTAACCAGGCAGTCGCACACTGACTTTATAGGCAGACAGATAGACTGAGGATAGGCAGGCGACATGGACCGTTAGACGACGTCAGAACAACAACAACCACAGCAATGACAACGACAACTTGAACTACATCAACGTTGCAACTTTGTCGTCGTCGTCGTCGTTGTCGTTGTCGTTGTCGTCGCAAAGTCACTTTGCGAGTTATGCACATTTTTAATTGTGTTTGGCAAATGCAGCACTTTATGCACTTCACTGCAGACCAGAAGGGCGGTCGCCCCTCCAGCCGCTGCCACGCCTGCCTGTCTCTCTCCCCGTGCAAGATAAAACCCCAAGCCCCCCGTTGTGACATCTGTCGATTCGTCGCTGTCAATTCTGTTTGCTCCCGCTGCTAAAAGCCGTTAGGTGCGTCCAAGTTGCGCCTCCGTAGGTGGCGCGTGGGTCTGGAGCGCCTACTTGGGAGTCGCGTAAGATATAACTTACTTGGCTATCGTTGCTTCATTAGCGCAAGATCACAATCTGCAGCTGCAATGAGTCATAAGTAGACCTTAAACGGGGTGTTACTATTTATAGGTATCTGTTAAAGATATCCACATATATTTTTATACATATACATATATAATAATGTTTAGTTGGTTAGTCACTTACTTCACTTCACGAAGAGCTTGTCAGGAAGCGTTAAGCGCACTGAAGCTAAACAAAATGTTGAAAGTTGTGATGACTCATCAAGGTTTTGCACGTAGTATCTCGTAATGGGTTCATACGCGTACATTAATCATCTCAAGTTGATAACTTTCAAGAATTGCTTGAGCACAAAGTGCAATCTGGATTTACATTGCTTATTTACAAATCTGCAATCTTCTTCAACAAACTTAACGTAATTTAACGTTTTACTGTAAGAATTGTAAATGAGTAGCAAGTTGAGACCCTACCTTCTTTTAGCCTGTCGATTCTTTTAAATTTTAAATCAATGAATCAAATTTTTTATTTCTTCACAGTCATATACAGTCATCCTTGTGAGTAAAATATTCCATATTTGAAACTGCTCTTCGATAATATTTTACGAATATTTATTACTTTCCCATTTTGAAAAAGCATTCGCTTATCAAAAATCTATTTTTGCCGCTTCGCAGAAAAAGGTCTGGATCATATTGCCGAGAACATTTTATCGTATCTGGATGCCGAATCGCTTAAGTCCGCCGAATTGGTATGCAAGGAATGGCTGCGCGTCATATCCGAGGGCATGCTGTGGAAGAAGCTCATCGAACGCAAGGTGCGCACCGATTCCCTGTGGCGAGGCCTGGCCGAGCGGCGCAATTGGATGCAGCATCTGTTTAAGCCACGACCGGGACAAATACAGAGACCGCACTCATTCCATCGCGAGCTATTTCCCAAGATCATGAATGTGAGTATCCAAAATAAGTAACAAACGGTCCATCAATATTGATTTAAAAATGTCCTATATTCAGGATATTGACAGCATAGAGAATAACTGGCGAACCGGACGCCACATGCTGCGTCGCATCAACTGTCGCTCGGAGAACTCGAAGGGTGTCTATTGCCTGCAGTACGACGATGGCAAGATTGTGTCCGGCCTGAGGGATAACACCATTAAGATATGGGATCGCACGGATCTGCAGTGCGTCAAGGTGAGATTGCGTGCAGATAGAACTGCCTTTTCAGCTCTGTACTAATAATTTTCTGCCCTCCTTATAGACACTGATGGGACACACCGGCTCGGTGCTGTGCCTGCAGTATGACGACAAGGTGATTATTAGCGGGTCCAGCGATTCCACGGTGCGTGTGTGGGATGTGAACACTGGCGAAATGGTCAACACACTTATTCATCACTGTGAAGCGGTGCTACATTTGCGCTTTAACAATGGCATGATGGTGACCTGCTCCAAGGATCGCTCCATTGCTGTTTGGGACATGACCTCGCCCAGCGAGATTACGTTGCGTCGCGTCCTAGTCGGCCATCGTGCGGCAGTCAATGTGGTGGACTTCGATGAGAAGTACATTGTGTCTGCCAGCGGGGATCGCACTATTAAAGTGTGGTCGACATCGAGCTGTGAATTTGTCCGTACGCTGAATGGCCACAAACGTGGCATCGCCTGCCTGCAGTACAGGGATCGGCTGGTGGTTAGCGGCAGCTCCGACAACTCCATCAGGTGACACCAATCTAAACACCTTTATATTCAAATTAAATAATCTGTTAAAATTCGAACGCTCGACAGGCTGTGGGACATTGAGTGTGGCGCCTGCCTGCGCGTACTCGAGGGCCACGAAGAGCTGGTGCGCTGCATTCGCTTCGATACGAAACGGATTGTTAGCGGCGCTTATGATGGTAAAATTAAGGTATGGGATTTGGTTGCCGCGCTGGATCCGCGCGCCGCTTCCAATACACTGTGCCTCAATACGCTCGTGGTGAGTTCAATCCGTTTCCCTTCTTTCTCCTATGGATTACTAATTAGATTTGTTGTTGTTTAGGAGCACACTGGTCGCGTTTTTCGCCTGCAATTCGATGAATTTCAAATTGTGAGCAGCTCTCACGATGATACTATTTTGATATGGGACTTTCTAAATTTTACGCCCAATGAGAATAAGACCGGCCGAACACCATCACGTAAGACGCAACTTTCACTTTTCCATCTCGAGTGTTAAATATTTAAATGCCATTGTTTTTGTTTTTTTGTTATTCAAGCGGCCCTTATGGAACATTAACATTTTGTGCAAAGGCAGCTGCGGGAGCTACAGCTGTATGCCTCAAGCGAAGAGGACGGAGAAGAGGGCGACGATGACGATCACGATGACGATGACGACGACGACGACAACGACGACGGCGACGATGACGATGAAAACAACGACGACGACAACGCTGACGACGATGAAGATGATTATAATATTGAGCTGGAAGGAATCTATTATGATTTTGATAATCTTGATAATGCTGTTCAAGATAATTAATGAATAATACTAAGCCAGCAAATAGCATTGAGACTCGTCCATTAAATTATGTTGAACCCAAGATACTGCGATCTCCGATTTTACTGCAACACAAAAAAAGGAAAACACAGTAAACAAGCAAAACAAAACAAAAACAAAAACAAAAAAAAAACAATATTAACATTAATTGCAAACGAATACACGCACGCGCATAATATGAAGTAATGAAGTTATTAAAGAATACAAGAAACCCCAATAATAAATACAACAAGAGCATAACAAATATTTTTGCATAAACTGGCTGTTAGGTTTGAGAAATATACGAAAAGTGAAAAACAAAATAGATATCTATATATATATATATATATATATATGTATATATATATATACAACATAAACAGAATTATATATTAGTTAAATAGACATTATAGAAATAATTAAGGTCAGTCAGTGTAAATCGTTGGATCGACTGTTTGTGCTTGCAGCAGTAATATAAAAGTCTATGTAACTAATGTTTAGCTCAAAAAACTACAACGCATTGGGCTGAGTGCAGCTTTAAGATAATCTTGAAAATTGAGGTAGGTTTTTTACACATACATGCGTTAAGGATATATTAAATGAGCAAAACTGTCAGATCGTACAGAGCATAGTCTTTAGCATATATGTTAGATAAAGCTTCATGGATTTGGCGAAACATATTTTTTATTTTTGAAAATTTCGAATGCACATTTTGTAATCTAATTTACATGCCTGTTTTTGTGTTAAAATTGTAAAAATAAAATCAATATAAATTACAATTAGGGCTTAAGTAATACATATATGAAACAAATTGAAAAGAATATCATGTAAATGAAAAGGCATGAGAGTCGTGCATGTTTCACCGAGCCTGAGTTTTTCAGTGCGGTTTGATACTATTCGCTAGGCAAAACTATACAATAAAAGTAAAATATACTGCAATAAATAACAAATTCTTTAATTGAACAATGATAGATATTATATGTCTGTAGAAGTTAGCTAATATTCATGTCGTTTTCGAATAAATTATTGATTGTGATCAATTAATTACTCACTATATTGCCTATATTTAAGTTTAAATCTATTCTATAGAATTGCTACTTCCGCGTTCGTAAATTATGTATATAATGTTTTAATGTAAGCCTAAGTAAAGTTGAAATTGATATACTATATACATATATACGCAATATGTAAAATTGTTTAGTGAAATGGCAGCTTGTTGGAATTGGCAAAAGGTACTGCGACTTGCGCAAATTCTTAGCATAGGTAATATACATATATATATATATATATATATATATATATATACATATTTATATATATATATATATATATATATATATGATTAGAAATAATAAATTGTGTATAATTGCTATTAATGTGATTTATTTGCTGTGGATGGAGATTATTGTTGAATGCTTAAAGCGTTGGGCGAGCGCTGCTGGTAACATTATTCGCCAAAAAGTAATTAAATAATACGCAAAAACCATACATAAATGAATATTTATAAAATAAACTTTAAAATTTAACAGCAGCACAACGAATCTCGATATCAAATTTATTTACATCGATAACTGATAAATACTGCTATCGAGAATCAAACAGCTGTTGCTGCTAAGTTCATGAACATAATTCTGTTAATCATAAAATACGTTTCCGACAGCTGTCTTAACATAATTTTTTTTATTTTGTTTTCTTGGAAAAGAATTTTATTTTGGCGGCTTCAAAGCTTTCAAATGCATGGTACGCGTTACATTACGAAGATTCTGACTTTGCCACGTGCGACTGCATCCATTGCCGCCTGTTTTAAGCAACGTTCGAGTAATTTTGGAACTTCCGCAAGCCGCATGTCTTTGCCGCCGCCAACAACAACGAAACTTTCGCCGGAAATAATAGCTCAGCTTGGTAGGCCGCCGAAGATGCGTGAGAATCCTGCGTTCATGACAGTCGACAGTGCTGAATTCCATAGCATATTCACGCCGGAGCTGGAGACTCTGGTGGCGCTGTTCAAGAAGTATAATTACGAGCTGCGTATTGCGGGCGGCGCCGTGCGGGACATCCTGATGACCATCAAGCCGAAGGACATTGACTTGGCCACAACTGCGACGCCCGATCAGATGAAAGAGATGTTTGAAAAGGAGGAGGTGCGCCTGATCAATGCCAAAGGCGAGAAACACGGCACAATCACGCCGCGCATCAACAACAAGGAGAACTTCGAGGTGACCACGCTGCGAATTGACTTGCGCACAGATGGCCGTCACGCGGAAGTGGTGTTCACCACCGACTGGCAACTGGATGCGAATCGTCGCGATTTGACCATCAATTCCATGTTCCTTGGTTTCGATGGCACCGTATACGATTACTTCTATGGCTACGATGATGTGCAGCGGCGTCGCGTTATCTTTGTGGGGGATGCGGATGTGCGCATCAAGGAGGATTATTTGCGCATTCTGCGCTACTTTCGCTTCTATGGACGCATCGCAGCGGATGCCCACTCACACGACAAGCCCACGCTGGCGGCCATAAAGGCGAATGCGGCGGGTCTGGCGCGGATTAGCGGCGAGCGCATTTGGGCAGAGCTGCAGAAGATTGTCGCTGGCAACTATGGCCGCGAGCTGATGCTGGAAATGCATAATTGCGGCCTGCTGGAATACTGTGGGCTGCCGGCACAGCCGAATGTCAGCGAGTTTGAGCGACTATGCAGCGACCTGGCTCGCTTCGAGACGCCGCATTATCCCATTCTGTATCTGACGGGTCTGCTGCACAGCGCCGAGGAGGCAATGAAGCTGCACGAGCGCCTCAAGCTATCCGCCTACGAGCGTGATCTGGCGCTCTTCATCACACAACAGCGGCAGCGGGTAAGATGTACATATATAATATATATAAATTCCTGTGAAATTAGCACTATCTCTCTTGCAGGTGGGCGCCGAGTACACTTCCCTGCGCGACTTTCAAAAACTGTGCCTGCAGCCGTACGCTCATCGTGACTACGTTGAGCAGCTGCTGAAATATACCAATAAGCTGGAGCTTTATAACCAGCTTAAGGCCTGGCAGGCGCCCAACTTTCCCATTAACGGCAACACGCTCAAGAGCCACGGCCTGGTGGGCCGCCGCGTGGGTCTGGTGCTATCCGAATTGCGTCTGCTGTGGGCGGACAGTGATTTTGCGCTGACGTCCGAGCAGCTGCTGGAGAAACTGCCGGACATAGTGGAGCAACTGCAACCTGAATCACCAAATAAAAAGCAACGCAAACAGTAATTCTTTACTATCTTTTGATTGACTTACTAATGAAGGAAACCATTAACTATTAACGCAGATTAGGCTTTGCTAAAGATCTGTATTGGACGCTTGAAGCCAACTTTGCAGTGGTCCGGCACGCCCATGAGTTCCATGCTGGCAAAGCCCACCTCGGGGCTGAGCAGATAGGCCGTAAAGTGCTCGGGCTTGAATTCAATGGCCTTGTAATTTGCAAGTATTTGTTCCTGGAAATCAGAAACGGAATTCGTTTGAGAGAGCGCGTTGTTAGGGTATCTTGTAGTTCACTCACCGTCAGCTTCTTGCGCCGCTTGTAGTTGTCAAATGACTGTGGCTCCAGTATCAGCTTCCCGCCGGCTCGTAGCTGCAGGAACATGCGTCGGAACGCCTGCTTCAAGCCCGCATCACAGAAGTTGAGGTGTATCCATTTGGTGACCGAGAGGCACAGAATCACATCGTATTGTGGACGCTCTATCTCGAGCAGCACATCGTCGGCCAGCACATAGTTGCCATGCACATATTTCACATTGTACGGAAACTGGCCGGCCGCTGTAGCAGCTGACACATTCCCGGCATGCTTCAGCATGTTCACAGCCATTTGAGCCTCGTGCGTTAGGCTGCGATCGATGTCCAGGCCAACGAGACTCTTCGCCTCGAATCTCTTGGCTATCTCCAGGGACAGGTGACCCGAATTGCAGCCAATGTCCAGCAACTGTTTGCCGCGGAACAGCTCCGGCTGCGTGGCCAGCACGTCCAATCGTATGTCATGGAAATCCTTGTCCAGAATACGCTTGCCATAGTACTGTCTGTAGTTTCCGTACATATAGCTTTCATCTTTGTTGTGTTTGGGCCTGTTGCCTAGCTGTATTCGCTTTTTCGGACGCTGTGCTGGCGGTCGCTGTGCTCCCTCCCTTTTATTGTTGTCCGCAGTCACGTGTGCGTCCAGTTTTTGGACTCCGCCGCCGGATTCGGGCATATTCAGCTTCAGTCTTTTGATTGTTGCTGCGTTGTCTTCGTCCTGAACAGGTGCTGAGCGCTTTTGGGCCAGCTGTTCCTCTTTATTTGCAGGCACTATTGTGTTGTTATTGTTTTCCACTTCCATTGTCTGTCCTTAAACGTTTTAAAACGTTTCCCACATAATAAACAAATTTTTTAGCGGGATTACCAGATTCTGCGTAAAATAGTGTTGTAAGGTACCAAAAATTCACATTTTGCACAACTGTTTTAAGTTTCTGTTAAATGCGATTCTGTTAAAGTCTGGTTGTTGTGGAGTAATTATGTAATGTTATGAAATATCGATTAGCGATAGTTTGACAATTTGGCGGAATTTAAGGTAAATTTAAAATTGTGTGTAGAAAATTTTATAACAAAAACGAGTTAAGGTTTTAGAGTAATTTAAAAATGTTACTATTTATGTATATAATAATATTTAAATATTTGAATAGACAATACAAGTGCATTAAAGTTATTTATTTTAATTTAAAAATTACCTTATGCTCGCTTTTGGTTCTTCATTAGAGTTTGCAATATGCAAATGATGTTCAACATCCCCCATTTTTACAAAAGAATCAATTCAAGGTACATCAATCGATTTATAGCGGTTGGCTCTTTATTTTGATTTGATTGTGCACGCAATGTTGCAATGTCCTTATCCTGCCACAGTGCCTGCTGCAACTGTTCGTGTTGTTGGAGGATAAATAGAATTTGCACAATTTGCATAACAAAGCAAGGCTAATGGATGAATAATGCATGTGCATATTGGCAGTTCTAAATATACATTTGCCATTGTTGGAAATTTCCGTTAAACGTTTCGAGCGATTATTTGAAACGCGAAACCGCCAAACCAGTTGAGCGTGTGCCGCATTCGTTGACCCCTTCGGCAGGGACAGACACCGCGTCCAGCCCAAATGCGTGTACAACAAATTATGCCAATGATGGTACGAAGTGTTGTTGCCAGTGTGTCGGCCAGCGGTCAGTTCAAGTGCTCGCAGGGGTTGAATTTGTTTGAGTGACCGGCGCGTTGCAAATATCAAATAGAGTTTTAAGGGGTTCGTATGGGTGTGGGTGCTACGCACTTATAAATAACCCTTTGCAAGTATAACTCTTGAAAAATATATACTAAGGCATATTTTTGCAAATTCTTTTTGGACATCAAGTAAATAAATATTTATATTGTTTTTACTCAGATAGTGCCAAGAAATTTAATTTTAAAGTATCTATATCTAGTCATTTTATATATTAAATTTATGATACAATTCAAATATATACCTGTACATATTTATACATATATTCGTATTTTTTTTTTAAGAATTATTGTCGTTAATTTTTAATTTAATTCATGTTTAACTGGCCGTCAGTTAATAATTTTCATATTAAATGTTTGATCCGCCCGAAATCCCTTCTTTATTTTCCCAAACAAACGCCTCAAAAATTTCTCATAAAACTCTCAAAACACAATAGTCCAAAGTGCTCATTAAGCGGCAAGAGATAAATTTTATGAAAATAAATGGTGAAAGTTATCTCTCAAAAAAAAAAAAAGAAAAAGAAAACAGAAACAAAGAAATATGTGGAAAAAATCTTGTACAACGTGCGAGGAATAAAATTTGAATAAAATTGAATTTCATATGGCGCAACGAGGGGTTGGGCATTGGACTTAGACCTGGACTCTGGACCACGAATTGTGGACCAAATGCGCGCAATTGGAAACCAGTTTTTTCCTTTTTTTGTTTTTTTAATGTTATTTTGCCTTTTGTCGACAAAAGGATGCAACGTCTATTAAAACTTCAAATGACTTGTAGTTTTTGGCTGTGCTGCAGCTTCCACACGTCCACATCGCTGATGGATGGGTCACGCACACAGACCTACAGATCATGCACATCTAGGGACCTAGGGCATCTGAAATTCAAAACCCGTTTAGCATTTGCCCAAAAGCTGTGCATCGTCCGGCGTTTAATCTGCTGCACATGCGCAGGCCAGCAGCAGCAGCAGCAGCAGCAGCAGCAGCAGCCCGACTGAAATTAGAAAGGATTTGTTTGGTCAAATCCTTTGGCTGCCATCAAATTTGAATATGCACAACCCTAAAGGGGCGGCGCAGCTAACAAGCACCGCCAGAGTTGACAACGCACTGCCCAGGGGTCGATCCCGGCCATGGTCCATATCCGGGTCCAATGTCTCACCGGTCCATATGTAATTCAATCGGGGGTAGAAAAAGGGTTGCAGTTGTAACTTTATAATTTTGGGTCAGCGTGTTCGTCTCCACTCCCGTAATATGCATACAAATCTGGCATCAAATTATTTTGAACTGAGGTTACTTTGCCCGCGCTCTCGGCTCTTGTATTTGTTATTATTTTTGTTGTTGTAGCCAAAAACCAACGGTCACGTACAGTGGATGATTAAAAGGTCTGCGCTGATTTTACATTTTTTTTGCGGCTTTTATTGGTGATTTGGAATTTTATAATTAAAAGTTTTTGATATTGTGACAAGTTTTTGTTTTTTTTAGGGTGGAAATTAAATGGAAAATTTCTATAGGTATATTGGCATAATTTTTTAGTTTTTGAAAGTGAGAAAGGGTCTAAGGTAATTTATGTTATAGCGGGGGTTTTAACTTAAGTTTATTTGCTTGTCTTTAACAGTTAAACTACTATTTTTACTATTTTTTTTTTTTTTGGAATTTTTGTAATTTTGGAGTTTGTTAAAGATTTATGTATTTTAGTCGGAAGTTAATTTAACAGAAATTTTATTCTAAATTGGCAAATTTTTTCGGTCAATTTAGACGTTGTTATATTTTAACTATAATAAATTTAAAAAATAAATAAGAATTAAATGTGGTAACTGTTGGCCATATTTCCCTTTGATTTTCTTGACCTTCTTAAGCGGATGAATATAATAGCGAAAAAAGGAGAGAAACCAGGAGTTCTTAGTCTTGGGCAATACTTTGGCTGCCCTTTGCCGTCCCTCATTAATCTGCATGACTATTGGCACTCAGAGGCCATAAATTTAGGCTTAATGCGACATTGACCCACAAAACCAGGCCGAGGGCAGAGGCCTGGCTAAGCCGCAGTCTGTACGTGCACGGGTGAATGCGTTCACCAGTTCAAGCTGGCATAACAAAGGCGAGACGGGAACCCCAAGACGATCTCTGAACCAACCCCGCGCTGGGTCAATGAAAAATCGCTTCAGTTTTGAGGCAAAAATCATTAAATTCGTCACAAAAAACGAAGAAAAATAAAGCAAAGGGAAAAATGAAAGAAAAGTTGAGAAATGCTTAGGCAAGGGTTGTCCAAGGGCCGTCGAGGCATCAAGGAGCAGCCGTTTTTTGTAGTTTTCTTATTGTTTGCATTTCACCTCTGTGCGTAATTTACTGTGAACCCGATCAGGATGAGGAAGAAGGATTCAAGATGATGACTATCTGTGCTGCGCTCTGCGGAGGGGTTGCTGTGTGTGTGTGTGTGTGTGTGTGTGTGTGTGCAAAAGTGACATCATAAGACGTGACACATTTGAACCCGGGCCGCAGCACCAAGGACCTTTTGCCATTTTTATTTGCACCCTTTGATACCTGGCAGAGTTTACGTTTTTCGCTGCTTCGTTTCTCGGTTATTTGATCGCCCGTAAATTTCTTAACTCAGGCGATTTTCGCACTGTGGGAACTTTTCCATTTCACAATTTCCTCGCAATATTTGCGGAAACTCGCGCGCGCTCGATGATCGATGGCTGTATAGGGTTTCAATAAAAGAAATGGGTTGAAGGATCAGCCTCTGGTTCTTATACGCGTTCACGGCGTTAAAAGTGTATATTGGGTTTGTGTCCGTCTTGCTGAAGCAGATTTAAATTGAGTCATGCTTTCATATTTTAAACGCCTATATCTTTGTCTTTGAACCGATATTCTGCATTCTGCATTTTATATATATGCATTCTTAGAAAACAAAAAAAACTTTGAACTTTTGGTCAACAAATTACGTATTCCCCTCTTAGTTATGTTAAAAACAATTTTTTTTTTCAAAATTTAGAATACCAATTTCATATTTTTAATCGATTTTGGATGTAACTATTAATATAAAATAACAACATTAAAAGTTATTCTGCGGAGATTGTCAACAAACATGCCAAAATTGGCAATAATTTGGACACGCAAAATTCTCTGATCCATATCGACACATATATATATGGATATATATGCTTTATTGAAACTAAAATGTTTCGGTAAAAAAGACTACAAATTACGATTTTTTTTTTTTAATACTTACTTATTTGCAAAATAAAATTTATTTAAAAATGTAGAATGGTTTATCCGCTAGATTGATTTTGAGTGATTAAATAATGCGAGGGTTAATGTTTTGGCTGTAATTACACTGAGAACGAGTATTGCGCTCGTCGGTTACACCCGACTGCCTGGTTTTTCCCGAGGAAAATGCGTATTTTTGTAAATATTTTTGAAATTTGATATGTGAGTGCCGTGCTCTACATACGCCAGAAGCTTAACTGCTTAATTACGGGTTCAGGTGACCGGACGGACTGTTGCTCAGCACATTTTCACGCAATTTGTTGTGAAAACTCGTTTATCTAAATCGCTTTATGGTTTTACCCTTGACCACAACAGAGTTGCGCCCGCTTTTTTTTCGGGGAAAAGTGGAAAATGTGTGTTTGCATTTATGTAAATGTGTTTTTTGTCTCGTTTGACGCGTGTCCGGCCAAGTTAACCCCTCAAATGACCCGAGTGACCAGGGAATTGAGAGCACGCTACCAACGAGTTAGCCTGCATTGTTATTGTTTATGTTTGTTGTTTTTGTTGTTGCTGTCAGCGCTGGCACGTGCGTCTGTTGAAGAAGTTGTCCGTTGGTCAGTTGGTCAGTTGAGGCGAGATTTGAGTGCATGCGAGATTTCCGGTACACACTCCAATCCGTCGCATCTCTCACAGCCTCACAATAATGCTGGACGCGGCGCATTTATCCTTTATCAACCCTTTTTTCTTCTTGCGTCAACTTTTTATTTTCATTTGAAAATTGTGATTTGAAATTTTTATAAATGCTACATTTTGGCAAAGGTTTTTGCCTGTGCCGCCATCGTTGTGGAAATACGCATGGAAAGGGGTAGCTGCGCAGTCAAAGGACAAAGGATCCTGATGCGGATGCTGAGCGCCGCTGCCTGACAGCGTGTTCAATTGTTTAGGACACACATAAAAGCGTTGCGTGTACCCAACAACATTTAGCTGACCTTCGTCTCTCTGCCCGCAGAATATTGCCGAGCGAGAGAGCAACAAAAAGTGGGAGAGAGAGAAACCATTAATAGCGGATTGTCTAGGAAAGAGAAATTTGCGCGCTCTTAACATTTTTTTTTTTTGCAAAAAATGGCCATTTGCGAAAATCACAATATACACTTTTTAACCATCAATCAATGCTTTGTCTACAAACAAGTATTTCATTATTCTTTCATGGCTTGGTCAAAAAATTAATGATTTCTGAGTTGGCATTTGAAGAATTCAATCAAGCATTAGATAGGTGTGAACAAATTTCAACAAAATTGGAATGTCGTAGAGTTTAAATTTTAATGCTAATTCACTTTTCGAATTTAGGTTGAAGTTGAGACAAAAATTGGGATCTAGGTTAAAATCCGAGACGAGCATGTCTATGTTGCCCATGTCTAAGCATCAGCTGAAGAACATGGTACTAAATTAAAAGCATAGCATTTATAGCATATAAAAACTGAACAATAATAATAAAGACATTTTTTTTTGCAAAAGAATACATTTTTTTTTTTTTTATAATACAATTTATTTATTTTTATTAACATATATTGAACTGTCTTTAATTATTTACTTTATTAATATTTCAAAAATAATTTATATATGTAGCATAAAATATAAATGTTATTAAAAAATACACATTTAAATACATAATTAAATTTGTATATTCATTACTTAATTTATTTACCAAACATAAAACAATTGTTATACAAATGTTGTACTGATGGCAGATAGAATAGTTATATTTTGTTGTATATTGTTTTTATGACGGAGGGGTTTTTGACCCCATAACTTTAAGATAAGATCAACCGTTTGAGTGTTGTTGTTGGCTAAATAAAACTTAGTGAAGACGTTTATTTTTGCCAGGTATTAAGTCTTCCCTATTTTTCTATATCATTTTCAAAGTTTTTCTTCTACTAACACATTTTTGCTTCTCCCTTTAGCCGAAGTACAACTATCTCATTCTATTTGATTAAAAAATAGATTTTTACATTTGCAGTTTTTTTCCATTTTCCCATGTCAGCAAAATGTTCATTCCACATTCATTTCTCACACTGATTTTAATCAACTGGAATGCAAAAAAAAAACATAATAAACATAATATTATTCACAGAGCATTTTACTAATAGGCAACTGCAAAATGGAAATGCATAAATTTTCCGCATTTTCCACTGGCTGGCAATTTTGCAAGCCGTAAATGTAACCCAAATGATTATATGCAAAGCAAAGTCTTCGGGCAAATTTGCATAATTTTGGCATTTTCAATTAAGCGGGTGTCCTACTGCTGAGTCCTCGAAAAGGTCCCGGTCCGGCCTTTGAAAGGGATGTGCAGCTCTCTGGTGTTTGGCGTATTTGTGACTTGTGCCAATGTTATGCAAATGTGTCGCTTCCCTGCGATCCGACATCGTCTGGAGGTTCTACCTCGAGCGAGGACTAGAGCCTATGTCCCTGCCCCTCTGATTCGATTTTGATGTTTTGTTGTTTGGCATTAACCGTGTTAAATGTTAATTTTGCTCAAGTGCCAATAGTTGGGCTAAGACACAGTCCTCGGGCGGGCATTTGTATGTTTTTGGGTTACTTAATTGAATTGCATTAAATATTCATGTATTTCAATTTATTGATGTTTGTGTGAAGTTGATTGGAAATCGGAAATGTGCCAATAGCATGGGGGAACGGAGTCGGGAATTCTGATTAAGTCTTCAGATGGATAAGAATATTTATGCATTCGGGTTGTGGGTGCGACTGTAGACGGAACTATAAGTTTCTTAAAGTGTGTGAAGTATAAATTAATCAATAATAAAATCAATAAATATATAGGTACTTCGCTTCGGATAGAAATGAGCGAAAGATTTCAAAAAACGGATTTTTAATTAAAAATACCTGACTCAGATCGAAATAATTATTATTATAAAATTTGTGATATATTTAATTAATATAATATATATGCTTGTCACATTGAATATATAAACATTTTTGACTTTTAAAAATACAAAATCATTTTTATACTATTATTATTAAATAAGTTAAAAATAACTGTTGAGTGCTTTGAAAAAAAATAAAATTAGGGGTATATCATGACAAATTAAAATGTAATTATTATTTTTTATAAATTTATGAAGAACATATGTAAAAATGAATTATAAAAGTAAACAGTTTAAGTTAAAATTTATAACAGTTACTGTTCCTATAATAATGCTGTGTGAAATGGTTTTAATTTAATAATATTTAAACCTGCTGAGCTAAATACTTGCTTGTAAAAAAAAACTAAAAATATCCTAATTCGATTCGATAAGGATTTGGTCAAATATTTGACACTAAAGGCTGCTGCAAGAAATTATATCTTTCTACAAGGATAATGGAAGGAGCCAATATAGCTATGATGGGAATATATACCTGTGTTTTTGGATTTTTAAAATTTGTTTCAGGCTTTTACAAATCAGTCAGACATGAATGTATTCTTAACACCCAACCTATTTCGCCATTTATGCAAACTTATTCCAAAACAAGTTCCACAATCTCGCATCGCAATTTTCTCAAGCCGATATCTCGGCAATCTCAATGGTGCAAAGAATTTCAGAGCGTGAAAGGAAAGGAAATCAAAAGGAAAAGGAAAACAGCAACCCTTTAGTTCTCTTTTGGCAAATCAACAATTTATTAATTTCCCAAGCTTGTTGTTTATGCAATTTGCAATATCAAATGTCAGGAAAATAGCAACAGTGGAAAAAGGATTAGGCGTCAGGCTAATGAATTCTGATGCAGTTGCTGGATTTCCTACTCGAACGGAAATTTGCAAAAGGTAAAGGAAAAAAAACAAAAAACAAAGAGAATGTGCGAACCCTTTTGCTCAGACAGGCAGAAAACCGTAAAACACTTTTTGCATATCCTTGAAAGGAAAATTGCATTTGTGCAACCCTTTGGTCCTGGCAGCACCAGGACTTTCACATAAATCTCGCGCTGCCAAATTTCAGCAGCAGCTGACGTCATTAAGACGGCATTTGTCATTGATTTCCGTTAAAGGATTTGCCGTAAAATTGTATCCTTTTTTGATGGCATTTCTCTGGCTGGAAATCTGAAACTTTTTGCAGCAAAAGCAACCCCTTAATAATGATCGATAGATGAGCGCCAAGAAAGTGCCAAGGAAAAGTTGTCCACGGGATCATCAATCAAGCCAGGACTTGGCTCACATTACAGGCTGTGAACAATTTTCGTTGAGTTGGTTTTTTGCATGAAAATTTATTTCAATTTTTTTGGTATTTAGCTTGCCACCCCGAATAATAATTTATGCCAGCGAAATGACCAACGTAACTTGACCTCTTGGCCAGCAGGCTGTCAACAAACCTATTGTTGGCCAAGTCCTTGCATATATAATCCTATTAATTGCTTTATTGGCAAACGCAAACCGAGGCAAATATCTAAACAGCTCAATAAATTTGTGTGAAAATGTGAGAAAATTCCCAGGGAAATTGCCAAGAAAGGCAAAGTTTAAGGAAGCGATCAACCCCCAGTTTTGGAAACTCGAGGCCAGCTGATCCGTTGCGTTCGATCAGCGGCCTCATCCTCGGCCATATCATCATCATCATCAATATCATTTAACCTAATGGACCCTGACCTTGGCCGGCTGCACTAAGCTGTGGCAAAAGTGTCCTTATGCTCGACTGCCTCGCAATGCGTCCTTTTTGCTATTTTTCTTCAATTTCCGTTGAGGCGAAATTGCAAGCCCTTCAATAGGGGTTGGCTTGCCGAAACTCTCGCCGCTGTCTTTCTGCAATTTTTATGCTCGAATGTCCAAACAAATATAAATCAAAGTCGCCTTAGACAATGTCCTGGGAATACTTACGTATTAGCTCGCTTCCTCAAATGTTTGCTTAGGCTGCAAGTTTGCTGAAACAACAACTTTTTTAATCTGCCAATCAAATGCAGACAAATACTTTTAATTATTATCGATTATGGAAACTAGTTCAAACTTTGGCGAACACTCTTGGCCAAGAACTAACCCATTTAATTGCCGTCTAACGTGACAGCCGCTTGACAGGCACTTAACGCCCCGTTTTGACACTCAATTTGCATAAATTGTGCAAGTCATTAGCGAACAGCTGGTTACCAGGACATTGGCATTGAGGCGTTACCACAGGAACAGGACATGCACTGATTGCGTCTTAATGAGTTGTGACTGGACAGTTTAAGGTCAAGTGCTGCCTGGCATATTCCTCGTCCTTAAAGGCTTACCAGCTCTTTAATGAGTTCAAGTTTTTCAAAAGGAGCTTGAACTTTGTTCGCCAAGGAATATAAATATTTTGCGAGTTTTTCCCAACAGTAGTAACAGTAACAATAAAGAACCGAGCTAATTAAATACAAAGATTTTAGATTTTGATAAAAATAAAACTGTTTATGGCTCTTTATATAAGCAAGCTAAAGAGTGGATTTTTGCAAAAAAAAAAAAAAAAAAACACACACAGCATCTATTTAAATGTTATATAATTTAATAATTATGAAAACTACAATCGAAATATAAATTTGTAATTTTACATTTTAATTTTTTCAGTTTTTTTCTTTTTCAAAAACCTTCAAAACTGTTACTGCAAGTATTTTAAATAACAATTTCAGAGTCAATCTAGAGGAGAACCCATTACCGAAATTCCATTAGACGTGAAAATCGGTTGGGTTTTGATAAATGGGAGATATGGGTCCGAGAGATTTACATGTCAACATTTTTTTTTTTAGAAAAAATAACTCCCTCAGAATCTACTTTCGTGTTGTTTTTTGTCTAAACTAAAAATATAAATGCAATTTCTAAATTTTTGAGCATGGTAAATGATTTTTTTTACCAATCAATTTAACAAAATTATTCCAAACCGAAACATAAATATTAAATAATATTTTCGCTTTATTTTCTGTAAAAAAATTAATATTTTACTTTTTAATTGAAAAAAGGAAAAAACAAAAAAAATTTGATATTCAAAAAAATTTGAAAATAAAATTGGTGAAGCTAACATAGTTTTGTCTCCTGTTTTATATAATAGTTATCTTTGAAACACATCTCTCACTTTTTGAGCCGCCTAGTTTTGACAAAAACTCAAGCAAGCCGAAATCTAAATTGTTAAAAAAAAGAAAACTAAAATATCTAAAAAAAAAGAAATAATAAAATAAACGTGCTTCGATCGTGATATCCTGTTGTAAGGATCGTTGTGTCGGCGTTGCGCGCCTCATTGCGCAACTGCCAAAACTGCGTCGAAGATTTTCCACAGAAAAAGGGAATTCGTATAGAAAATGCCAAAAAAAAAAAAAAAAAAACAAGATAAAAGAGGAAACCAATCCTCCCTCAATTGGAAGCCAAAGTCCTAACAAGATGTTTCCCAAACGGTGTGTATTTGTCTAAGCATGCGGCGTAATCCTTTTTGTAAGGACACGTCTGTGTGTGTGTGTGTGTGTGCGTAGCTGAAAGGATTGCGTTGTAAGTGAGGCAGAGGGAGAGAGGGCGAGAAATATTTAGGACAAATGTCTCGGCATACGCGTATCTCCGGCTGGCACGCAGTTTGCAGGCAAAAGGATCTTCGAGCTGGCAGCTGAAGATGATCAACAGAATGAAAAAAGGATGCCAAGGATACGATGGGGCGCCGTGTTGTGCTGTTTGTTGTGACGATGTAATAAGATTATAATTTCATATTTTCCTTTTAATTTTCATTTTTGCGTTAAAGTTCAGAGAACTTTGCCAGCTGACCTCATGCAGCGAAAGGATATTCGCCAAGGGTTGCAAAAATCCTCAATAAAAAGTTTCTCCAATTGCAACCCTTTCGATCTTCCCTTTCCTTACCTGCCCCGATCGCATCTCAAATTCCGCAACATTTTGCCCAAAAAAAAGGATAAATATTTGCAGGATACCTACGCAAAAAGTATCTTATAACACTGCATGCTATCATTAATTTTAATATTGTCATTAGTTCTACGGCAGCACCCTATAAAAAAATGAGAAAAACTTAAAATTTGTCGTGAAAAATCCATAAGAAACTCGTGAGAAAATTGCGATCGTAACTTGAGTCCGCGCTAATGATTATCCTGGGCAACTTTGAGCAACTCATAAGGATCATCAATCAAATTGGACACTCGTTGAAAAGGCAAATATTTATAATAAATTATTTGGCTAAGTTTTTTCTTGGGTTTTTTGTTTGTTTTTGCTCAAAAGCGTGAAAATTGTCAGGAAAATCTCGGCAATTGATTCTTCAATTAATTTTCTTAGCCGGACAGCCAAATGCGCAAAAGTTCATTAAATCGAACGAAAAATCAGCTGCCGATCTACGGGAAAAATAACGTCTGCTTTTTACAACCCTCCTCCCTGGGCCTATAACCAATACCCTTAATAAATGATGTAAATTTTTGCCATGAGGACCTGATGCCCAAAACGCATTTAACAAATATTTGCATAATTTTGGCACAGGCGACTTTCAAGGGATTTGCCTGCCAGCATATCCTGCGACAGCCAGTGTTATGCAAATCGACCTGTGCCGGAGGAGGAGGAGGGTTCCCTCGTCCAACAGCGCACGCGCGCCATGTGGAAATATATGCAAATGAGCAGAGGAAATGAATGGAAAACGAGAGGAAATCCCTCGCCGGGCAAATCGATTGGCGAGGGGCGAGTCGCGACTGCAGCCATCGATTGATTTGGGAAGGGAGTGGGATTGGGATTTCGGTCGGGATTGCTGCTCTGCTGGTTTGTCACTTGGTTGGCGAATTGAGGCTGAAGTGGATTTACCAATTGTTGCCATAATTGAGTGACATGGATGGAAGAGAAAGGCCGAGCATGCAGCCAGCTATTGATTACAAAAAAGGTTCCACGCCAAAATGGCAACTGAGCAACTGACGGAAATCTGCATGAAAATGCGCACAAAAGCCCAGACATCGAATGGAATCCCGAGTAGAGCCCAGCCACGTTTTATTTCTGTTTTTATTTTTATTTTAGTCGAGCGCAAATTTGCATACGAGAATTTCCGATTCAGTTACAAATGTTTTCCATTTGGAAAACTTTTGTGTTTGGCTTTTGTCTGCCAAAGCGAGCATTGATTGCAACTCGTCCTTGCTCCTAGCCAGAGAAAAGTCATGGGCTGTGTTGTGTTCTATATTTCGTAGGATAACAATCGCTTTGCCCATGAAGCGACAATTATTATTTCGTTGATACCAGGACAGAGAAGGAATTAGCATTACACTGGGGAATCCTTTGGCGGGCAAATTGGATGACATATTTTAATTAGCAAAATCCGAGTGAAGGATATGTCACAAATATAAAAGCCCACACAAAGCACAGGAGTTATGGTTTTATGGGAATTTAATTGATGGTAAGGTAGATCTTAGCAACTGAAGATAGTTTAGAATGTGAGGAGTATGGAGTATGGAGAGTGTTCTCAATCAACGTGAGAAAATCTGAGGAAACACTTGGATCTCGTCCTCCTAATTACGTCAATTGCCTGTGGCGTCCTTTGTCCTTTGCTCACAATTTATGCTAAAAAGTAAATAAAAACGTTTGAATATTCAAGCGGAGGACGCTTCGGAGGCTCGGGACACCCTTAAGATAGAGATCCTTTATCCCAAATGCATCGATATTTTGCCTATTTTGTTCCTTTTTGTGATCCTTTGTTTTGGGATGCGTTTGGCCGCAGATTTATTGCCTCGACTAAATCTCAACTTTTACCCCCGAAAAGAGAATAGGGCATCCTCAGTTCGAACCCTAAGTCCGGATGATATTTTAATAGAATGTTTGGCGTTTATGCCAAATTTTGCATGAATATTCGTTGAGCACTTTGTTTGGCCAACTTTGTTGACCCTTGTCGAATAGATTGGGTGTTCGTTTGCATAAATCCTTGAGGCGATCAATGACCGCGGCGAAGGCTAATGGGATCTTTAGGGATGCTCGCGCTGACAAAGGATGGGACACTCTAATGAAATGAAGTCGTTGCAAATGACAATGCAAATGTGCGAAGTGTTGTCAGCCGTCGGGCCTTGTCTCCTAGAAATATCTAGGGGGAAGTTAAGGACAGACGGTGACCATCTGATTGACCAGTCCGGCAAGGGACACGCGCCTGAGTCATTAAATCATCTGGCGCTGGTCAAGATATTGGAACCGGTTACGCTTGGCCGGGGGGAGGTGGGCTAGAAGGGTTGCTGGTGGTCAGTATGGGGGTCAGCTTAGCACGCGACATCCTGGAGGCTGCGACATCTGATAAGCAGTCGCCATTTTCCAATCCGAACACAGATCCTATCTTTTGCGCCTATTTGGTCTCGTGTTCACCCTTTGGTCGGGCTGCGAATTTCTTAAAAATGTCCGTTAATTTGAGAACATGTTCGGGTTCAAGTTTGGGTTCAACAAAATGGCTGACCTCCAGGACAATGGCAAGCAGGACGACGTAGAACATGTTGTCGTACTCGTTCGAAGTAGGATACCCAATTGCAGGCAAAATTGGAAGATAATTTGAATGCATGACCGCAAGCGAACCCTTTGAGCCGCCATTGTCCTGCAGGGCCGCTGTCCTGTGACGGCAACAAAAGCAACAACTCATGCCCGACTGCCACCCCGGGACCAGGATGGCACCAACTGTCAGGACACATCATCCAACTACTCGCAGTCGCGATGCTGCCGCCGCCTTTACATTTTCATATTGACCAGATCCCGCAATGGACCGCCATATGCCATATTCCGGCAAGGGGTTCGTCCTTTTTTTTTTTTGGTTTTTTGTTTTTTTGGCTGCAATTTTCTTCGCGGCCTTTTCGAAAAATTAATGCCAGTGTCCAAACCGGTTCCTCGGTGTGTGATTACTTTCATTTGGCTTCGCGGCCGTGAGTCCGGTCCGGTTTTTAGGCAAGGAAGTCGTCCTTTCAGGCGACCCTTCAACCCTTTTGTTGTGAGGATGCGCAAAAGCGAATGAAATTGCAGCTTTCGCCTCATTGTGCTTCGCCCGGAAGGCCAGGGATTAGATGGGAAATCTTTTTCTCAAGTTTTTTATTTCCATCTTCAAAGGATAATATCTAAATAACCGTTATAAATTACAGTCGAGCGCTCGGCCGCGCAAAATGGCGCCATTACTCCGACTTACTGACCATCTCAATTTGTCAGCAGTGTCCTGCCACGCGCCCAAAGGATGACCACAACAAATGACCACTTAACACCTTTCGGCAAACCTGTTTGCCTGCTTGACCGGTGAGGACGAGCGCGGCGTGCGCCCCAAATCCTTTAAGGACACGCACACGTGCTGACCATTGGTCAAGCGGCGCCTACCTAGCTCATCCCTCGGTGTTCAGGCCACTCCTTGAGGCTAATCTGCGACTTTACGCTTGTGTCTTCATTGTGGAATGAGATGCACGCGTGTCCTCTCAACAAATTTAAGACCCAATTAGCATCCATGGGCGAGGGCAAAGTGAGCCTTTGCATTCGCCAAGGGTCAACGAAACTGAGCACATAAAATAAACGAGAACTCCAATGCGAAATTTGGCATAAATCTATTGAAATATCATCCAGACGAGGAATTCTCTTTTCGGGGGTAAAAGTTGAGATTTAGTCGAGGCAATAAATCTGCGGCCAAACGCATCCCAAAACAAAGGATCACAAAACGGGACAAAATAGGCAAAATATCGATGCATTTGGGATAAAGGATCTCTATCTTAAGGGTGTTCCGAGGCTCCGGAGCGCCCTCCGCTTGAATATTCAAACGTTTTTATTTACTTTTTAGCATAAATTGTGAGCAAAGGACAAAGGACGCCACAGGCAATTGACGTAATTAGGAGGACGAGTTCCAAGTGTTTCCTCAGATTTTCTCACGTTGATTGAGAACACTCTCCATACTCCTCACATACTAAACTATCTTCAGTTGCTAAGATCTACCTTACCATCAATTAAGTTCCCATAAAACCATAACTCCTGTGCTTTGTGTGGGCTTTTAGATTTGTGACATATCCTTCACTCGGATTTTGCTAATTAAAATATGTCATCCAATTTGCCCGCCAAAGGATTCCCCAGTGTAATGCTAATTCCTTCTCTGTCCTGGTATCAACGAAATAATAATTGTCGCTTCATGGGCAAAGCGATTGTTATCCTACGAAATATAGAACACAACACAGCCCATGACTTTTCTCTGGCTAGGAGCAAGGACGAGTTGCAATCAATGCTCGCTTTGGCAGACAAAAGCCAAACACAAAAGTTTTCCAAATGGAAACATTTGTAACTGAATCGGAAATTCTCGTATGCAAATTTGCGCTCGACTAAAATAAAAATAAAAACAGAAATAAAACGTGGCTGGGCTCTACTCGGGATTCCATTCGATGTCTGGGCTTTTGTGCGCATTTTCATGCAGATTTCCGTCAGTTGCTCAGTTGCCATTTTGGCGTGGAACCTTTTTTGTAATCAATAGCTGGCTGCATGCTCGGCCTTTCTCTTCCATCCATGTCACTCAATTATGGCAACAATTGGTAAATCCACTTCAGCCTCAATTCGCCAACCAAGTGACAAACCAGCAGAGCAGCAATCCCGACCGAAATCCCAATCCCACTCCCTTCCCAAATCAATCGATGGCTGCAGTCGCGACTCGCCCCTCGCCAATCGATTTGCCCGGCGAGGGATTTCCATTCATTTCCTCTGCTCATTTGCATATATTTCCGCATGGCGCGCGTGCGCTGTTGGACGAGGTAACCCTCCTCCTCCTCCGGCACAGGTCGATTTGCATAACACTGGCTGCTGGCTGGTATTGATCCTGTGCCTGATCCTGTTCCTGTTCCTGTTCTGCCTGCTCACCCGCTCTCGCCTGAGGCTGGATCGTTGCGCCTGTGCCAAAATTATGCAAATGTTTTTTGCGTGCCAATATTTTACAGCAATAATTTATGCAAATTACACTGGAAAGGATTTTGTGCGCCTGCGCAGCGGATGTTACATGTCGCGTCCTTCGGTGGCGGCCGTTTTTTATTTAAGGGTTTGCTCTTATTTCGCATTTTCGCAACGTTTTTTTTTATATGCAAATTTTTTTGCCGAGGCCTATGAAAATTTTTGGCATTTTTAATTGTGTTTTTTTGCGCGATTGTAATGCAGATTTTTTTGTTCGTTTGTAATTTTAATTTTGTGCGCCAAAAACAGTTTATTTTTTGCATTTGAATGGATGCCATTCGATTATCATTGGAATCGCAGCTGTGCCAATTGCTGCGCGCCATTTCTCGCTCGCCTCGGCTATGACTTCTGAGTTTTGCCCGAGTTGTGCAAATAGCTGGCGAAGGGATTTGCTCGATGGCCCAAGATACGGGTTCGGCATTTGGCGCGAAACTTGATTTGAGTTCGCTCCTAAATGCGATTGGCCGTTTAAATTAATTCTGGACTCTGTGAAAAATAACTGAATGTGAAATGGTGTTTGGGAAAAGTTTTCTGGAAGAATCTTAATTATGACCTATATTTACTAAAATAAACTTAGCTATGCCATTGAAATTAAATACTATACTATATTTCCATACTATACTTCCTATGAAAATTTGTATATTATATTTATTATATTTGTGAAATATAATTAATACTATATATTATATTATATTTTCCAGTATTATTTATGAAATATTAAAAAACATAATTATTTTCTAAGAATAATAATTAAAATAGGTATTTTTCAAATTATTTATTTAGTAATTACACAGAAATAAATTGTTTTTCTTTCTTTTAGACTATAATTATATTTCTTAGGTTATTATAAATAAAGGTACACCCACGACTCGCTTTGCGGCCGTCTCTACTAACGGAAAATATTTTCAAAGTTCGATTAGCCGCCAATTTTTTTCGATTTTTTTAGAACAGCGAATACTTTGTTTTTCTGCCTTTTTTGAAATTTTGAAAAGCATATCTTTTAATATCTCTTAATATATCTTTCAATTTGCCGAAAATGTTTTATGGTGCATATTTTATACTTATTTTTTACAATTAATTGTAATTGTAATTAATCTGTATTATTTTCAAAATTAAGTGCCTATAATATTTTTGGTCTCTATGTTTAAACATAATCAGTTAATAAGTTCGATTTAGTTTTAATAACTTGTCTATCTTTACATAAATAAAAAGAAATATTATTTGTATTATTTATTTTATTAATTGAAATCAGACAATTTTTAAATTATTTTTTATTAATATCCAGTGGGTTTACTTCATTTCATTCTTAAGATCAACAACAATTTAGTTGATCAGCATAATTTCCCTAACTTAAGTCTAGCTCTCTTTCTATTGCATAGGTTCCTTTCCTTACAGATTTTGGGTTCCCCTGCGACCTTTTCAACTGCATGCAATATTCTCATTCCTTTACATATATCCAGTGCTGCTCTCTCTTCGCCAGCGGGACACAGGGGAAATTCCTCAACGGCCGTTGGTGCGCGCAATGACATTTTTACCTAAAAAACTCGCTTTTCTGTCGAAATTTACATGAACGCTGGCATTTTATTGGTCGACAGCAAAAAACTAGCAAAAAAACAGCGGCGAACAAACTCAAAACAAGTTGGGCAAAGCAGGCGCTTGGTTTTCCACGCACAATTTCCACAGGCAGGGCGCTGCAGAGAACTAAGGGTTGTGCGCCCTCAGCCACCACCGAAGGTTTTCCGTTTTTTAAGAGAGAGCCAGAGCCGCGAGAGCGAGCGCCAGATCGGTTTTTTAAGAGCAACACCGATTTTTTAGAGAGGGTTGCAGCTGGGACCTTCTGCGCAATTTTCGCTATATTAGCTGGTCGTCGCGGAAGAGTTGAAACAGTTTGAGCTGCGCAGCCGAACTTCGAGGATCGCCAGAGACGTGCCACAAGAATCTGAGATCGTGATCTGCGTCGTAATCAGTGCTGTGAAAATCTTGTGAAAATCTTGCGAACCAAGAATTTTATATCGAAAGAAAGAAAATTAATTGATAACGTGCTGTGTTTATCTACTGTATATAGTTATATGTAAAAGTGATCACAAAATGTCCAATCAAATGGAATTTATGATGCAGTTATATATGATGAACCTGCTGCAGCAGCAACAGCAGCAGCAGCAACTGCAGCAGCAGCAGCAACAGCAACAGCAACCTCAACAGCAGCAGCAGCAATTATCCGAATTTGCCTACACACAGAAAGAGGATATCAGCAGCAGCACTTGCCTGCAGCAGCAGCAACATCAGCAACATCAGCAGCAGCAGCAGCAGCAGCAACACAAGACAAGAACGCACAAACGAACAAATTCGCAAAACACGAACTGTAGTAGTAGCCGTAGTTGTAGTCCCAATAGTAATTTGACTGCTTTATCACAACAACAATATGAGCAACCTGCCACAATACTAACAACACCCACAACACCAACAACACCCACAACAACTAACAACAACCCCAACACAAACCTTGCCTATCAGTTGCCACAAATGTTGTTGACACAGTACATGTTGCAACAACAACAACAGCAGCAGGAACTGCAGCAACATTTGCTGACAACTTCAACAACCAACCTTTTACTAACCCCCAACACGCCCAGCTCCACGCAGCAACTGTTGCCGGAGCACTTCCCCAGCTCCCTGAAAAGCGAGCAATTTGCCACAAATAACTTTTTGCAATCCTCCACAGTGACATCGACGCCAAACGAGCAAGCAGCAGCAGCAGCAGCGGCAGCAGCAGCGGCAGCAACAACAACAGCAGCAGCAGCAGCGGCAAATGTTGCTGGCAACCTTTCGGCAGTCGCAGTCAAATATGAGCAGAATTTCGACGATGAGGACGACAAGCCGCTGTCCAGCTTGAACAGCTGCAGCTCCTCGGGCCTGGCCAGCACGAACAACAGCACCAGCGCCAGCACCGAGAAGCTGCTGCTCCTGTCGGGCGTACAGCCGCTGGAGAGCACGAGCACCACCGACAGCTACGACTCGCCCAGCATGGTAAGTGCTCTCCTTGGATTATAAACTAATTAGATTTAACTTATTTCACTTAATTTTCACTTAAAATCAACTTCGACAAAAAAATTGCAACAGATTATGTTGGAATCTGTCATTTTTCATACCAAATAACAATTATACCAAACACTTAATTTTAAAAAGCAATTAAACTCTTCAATTTTTAATAACAAACTGTATCCAAAGTTAAAAGAAAGTGGTAAACAGTCTGTAGAAATTCTAGCAAATTAGCGTAAAATTTAACACTTCTACTACTACTTTTATAGTGATAGCTACTACCTCTTATTAATACTAGTCATATTAATACTAATTCATTATATTTTGCAGTCTTAGCAATTTCGTATAAAATTGATCTTACTTTAAAGAATCAATTCAAGTATTATGTATACTTAATATATTTTATCATCTATTTGTAATTTTAATTAATAATAGTACATCTATATATTACCTAATATTTGAACATTAAATGTTGTAGCTCTACTAAATGTATCAGTTTAATTTTCCTATCAAATTCCTCCAAGAAAAACTTTGACTTTAAATGCAATTCAAAATTGCTGTATTGCTGCATGCTTTCCAAAGCTGACTAAATGAACTGTTTACACTCGTTCACGAAGTTAAAAGAGTATATTCGGTTTGTGCAATGTCCGTCTGTTCGCATGAATGCAATTTTGATCGCCGCTATTGAAGCTAGAGATTTGCAACAGCGGATATATACTCGTGTGTACCTGAGTCAGCTCATGTGCTAAGATTTTTTATCTACGCCCACTCTTCCCCAGTTTTAAAGCTACACACACCAAATTTTTGGGAAACTTATTACTGATGAGCTCTTCTAAAGTAGGCATAAAAGAGAGAATTCACATTCTTATTAGATATCCGAGCTGAGTTTTGTCACAGCAGACGAGGCTTGCAGAGAGTCCTAGGTTCAATTTCCGACTAAAAGTGTATTTTTAAAATGATTTTTTAACTGCGAACGAGTAGGGCGCTCTCGGCTACACCCGACTGCAGCGTTACTTGTGTATTTCTTCTGTTTAATGTTTGCCTCAAACTCCCACGCTGTCTGGTAATTCGAGCGCAGGGAAGCTGGACACATTCGTGCGCTTCGCTCGAAACTTTGCGCTGGTTGGCTGTAAACACAGCTCGATTCCCGGGAAAACAAACAGCTGCTGTGTCGACAACGCGTGGGTTCCGGGGCCGTGCAGCTGGCCACGGCCCCGTTGGCACCAGGCAGTCTGATATTTTTGCAGTACAATGTGATTACCTAATAATTCGGTTTACTGCGTTTTTCCATTTGTTGCAGTACACGCCCGTCAAGCAGCCGGCGGACTCCTCGTACAGTGGCGTCACCGGCGTCGATGGGGAGGCGTCTTTGAACACGCCCCTGGCGCAGAGCAACTCGCTGCTGACGCCGCCGCCGTCCAGTGACCAGGCCAAGGGCCTGGTCAGCCTGAGCACGGCGAGCAGCCTGGACGCGTTTCTGCAGAACGAGGAGAACCTGAAGAACCTGCGCAAGGTGTCCTCGTATCTGGAGTGCGAGAACACGCTGTGTCGCCAGGAGACGCTGCGCGAGCACTTTCACTGCTACGACGAGCCCTGCCAGGGCAAGATCCTGAGCAAGAAGGACGACATCATACGCCACCTCAAGTGGCACAAGAAGCGCAAGGAGAGCCTCAAGCTGGGCTTCGCCCGCTTCTCCGCCGCGGACGACTGTGCGCCCGCCTACGGCGACGGCTGCGCCTACAACTGGAAGCAGACGCACTACCACTGCGTCTACGAGCACTGTCCCAAGGTCTACGTGAGCACCAGCGATGTCCAGATGCACGCCAACTTCCATCGCAAGGACTCGGAGATTGTCAACGAGGGCTTCCGGCGCTTTCGCGCCCACGAGAACTGCCGCATCGAGGATTGCCCCTTCTACGGCAAGAAGATCTCGCACTACCACTGCTGTCGCGAGGGCTGCAATCACACCTTCAAGAACAAGGCCGACATGGGTGAGTGCTCCTACGGCTCCCAATACACTCTGAGAAAAGTCTAAGGGTTTTGCGATTCGTATTTCTTGTTCTTGCCATAACCAGCTATTTTTGACCTTAAGAATTATTTTATATTTTCATAAAAGAGGCAAATCTGCCGCAGTATTAAAGCTAGCTACATCAAACTTTGTAGATAGATTACTGCAGTTGTTCTCTAAAGATAGCGAAAGCATTTTTTCGATACGCTTACTGGGGGCGTGGCAAATCGATCAACTTAGATTTTTGATAAGCTATTCTAAAAATCTGTCACATTCCGCTTCCACAGCAACAAATTACAAAAATCTATAAATTTCCAAAATAAATAAAATAATTCATACCATTTTCGACTGTTTTAAGCTGTATGACGCAGTCGGTTACACCCGACTGAAACGTTTTTACTTTTTGTAAAATAATTTCAAATTAAGAGTAGTTTCAAAGAATTTAAGAATATCTTGTAAGCAGGAATAACTGATGCTTAAGATAAAAAAATTTCAAAAGAACAATTAAAAAAAAAAATAACAGCCCTTTTCTCTGAGTGTACCCATACTTCAGCTACTTTTGGATATATGTTAGTTATTTTTTTTGCCCAATTTCCCTTCAGACAAGCACAAGACGTACCATCTGAAGGACTTCCAGCTAACGCAGGACGGGTTCAAGAAGATACTCAAGACGGAGCAGTGTCCCTTCGAGTCCTGCAAGTTCTCCACGGTGTGCAACCACATCCACTGCGTGCGCGAGAACTGCAACTACATCCTGCACTCGAGCAGCCAGATGATTAGCCACAAGCGCAAGCACGACCGCCAGGACGGCGAGCAGGCCTATCAGCACTTCAAGTGCAAGCAGGACGATGCGGAGGACAACGCCTCCCTGGACGCCGCCCCCCAGCCGGCCAGCGTGGCGAACAGCAACAGCGCCACCTCCACGCCACTGTCGTCGCTGTCCGCGGAACACTTTCTGGCACGCAAACGTGGTCGGCCGCCCAAGAAGATTGTAAGCTACCCTTTGGGAATCCCCTCCAGAAATTTTACTCATTGACTTGCCTGTCCACACAGCAACTGCCCGCCGATGCACAGCAGGCGGAGGCGAAGCGTCTCAAACTGGAGGACACGGACAGCAATCCGGCGCCGCCGGCGCCGTTCCAGCCCCCGCCCACCGCACTCTTCCCCAACCTGATGCCCAATTTTACGGCTGCCGCCGCCGCTGCAGCGGCCGCCGATGCGACGGCGCCAAATTTCCAGCTAACGCATCTGATGGCGCTCTTCCAGCTGCAGAATCCGCTCTTCTATCAGAACCTGTATCCGGGCGCCGCGGCTGCCAACATGCTGGCCGTGCCCCAGAACGCGTCCATGTTCGGCAATTTGGCCGCCTTCAGCGCCGCGGCCGCTGCGGCAGCGGCGGGCGTGCAGCAGCCCAAGGCCGAGTTTAGCATTAAGCCCGAGTTCAAGGAGTAGACGGGAACGTCCTTAGATATAGTTGTACATATAGAAGTGGTCGTGGTTACATAGCAGACTGACTGATTTGGACGTTTCGTTGGACATTGGCCAGGCATCAGACATCAGGCTCTAAGCAGGTTTTCGGGTCGCGGGCCAGGACGTTCCTTTAACTTTGCCTTTTTACCTCCCTCCCGCCCCTCTACAAAAGCCAACTCAGCCACATTTTGCTGGCTCAGCCAAAATGTTGCTGAATTCGCTTTTGTGTGTTTTGTTTTTATGATTAACGTATTTTTTTTTTAGCTAAGTCAAGATTTCAGCTTTTCAAGCTAAAAAAAATAAAAAGAAATTTAAACAAAAACCTTGACTTTAGTTTAACTAAAAACTGTGATGTTTTCCTTAGATTTTCGTAGATTTTCTTGTCTCTGAAATAAATGTACACAATATAGATTTTAAGTTTTAGTTTTTTATGGGGAACTCAGGAGCTTTTTGTTCGAAATCAAATAAATATTTAATTGCTTTGTGATATGTTAATGAAAAATTGAATTTGTTTTTATTAAATTATTGTCAAATGAAGAATCTCTTAAGAAATATATATTTAAGAAATATGGCAGACCTAAATAATATTTTAAATTGGTTTTCCACATCAATAAATCCAGGTATTGGTTCGAACGTTGGCCAGTAAATTTATATTAAATTAAAATAAAGGAGGTTTAGAGCATGATTTGGTTGGGTAAAAGATCGACTAGATTTTTGGGCAACTGGAAATAAAACAACATTTCAAATACCGATTAAATAATTGTTATTGCATTTATTACTTTGTTTTTTTTTTTTTGTATTTTTTTGTATGTTTTCTTTTATTCATTGACTAAACACAAATCAGCTACACAAAAACGCTGGACTCTCTATGAAAGAGCCGCCCAGCGAAGCAAATTTACTTAACAATGAAGCGTTTGTATCCATTTTCGTATTTATACTTAAATTTTTCTTATACTCGCATATAAGTACGTATATTTAAACAATCAATATAGTTAATCCAAGTTCAAGAAGAGATTTTTGAAATTTATATAGCTACTATAATGTACACATACAAGCAAATGTTAGCGGAATTTGTTCAATTCTGCGGCTGGATTTTTTGGATATTTTTTCTCGTTAACAATAAGAACCAAAAGAAATAATGTACAACTGAGATTAGTTTATAAGAAGAGAGAACTAAGCGAAACTGTAAAAACTAAGTGGACTAAAACTAAACGAAACATTAAATTCAACAAGTAAAACTAATTAAATTCGTTACAAATTAAGTCAATATGCTGAACAATAGAAAAACTTAAACAAAACTAGAGACCGAGAGAGACTCTACTAAGCAATTTCCTTATAGATGCCCATATATATCTCTATGTGGGGCCTAAGCATCGATTCGATTAAGGTGCTTTATGCACAATTCGTTTTAGCCAAAGTTTATAAAATTGTTGTTGTTGCAAAAGCATTTGTCCAATTCCATGTATAAGTACTTGTATATATATACGTCTATATATAGGGTCTGTATATCGTTTTAGGTAATTTCGGGAGCGATTTCCATTACATATTTATGTATGGCAACAATTTGTGCGCAACATGCAAAATAATGAAATTTGTAGCATTTATAATTTGTTTGGTTTGTTTGGTTTCTTTGTTTTTTTTTGTTGCAACTGAGGTGTACTGGTAAGCGTTAGCTCTAGGTCTGCTCTGGGATGGGCTCCCGGTAGAGGCCACGCAGCAGCTTGCCGATGAATCAGAGCCGTTAGCTGCGGCCCGTGGCCGTTGCGGCGGTCGCCAGCTCGACTGCCGAGTCCGCACTGCTCGGCGGCACGCCGGACAGCGTGATGGCGCGCATGTGGTGCACGGGCCGTATGGACTTGAGCTGCGTGGTGCCCTTGAAGCGCACGTTGACATCGCCGCCCGCCATGCTCAGCGGATGCATGCCCGGCTCCGGCTCCGGCTGGACCTCCGTCATGCCGGCCGTGGTGGTCACGAGTTGCTCGAGCGGTGCCGCCGCCAATGGCGCCGTGGTGATGGCAATGGGGCCGCCATAGCTCTGGCGTGTGGCCAGCGGCGAGAGGGCGGTGGGCGTGGTCTTGTAGCCCATGCGGCTGAAGATGCTGCCGGCGCTGCTGTTGCTGTTGTTGCTGCCGGTGCTGGCGGTGCTGGGCGGGCTGAGCGGCGTGCCAACGCCCGAGTCCACCTCCAGCGGACTCCTGATGTTGGCCACAAACTTATCGACGTGCTCGGGCAGCTTCAGCTCGTCCAGTTTCGTCTGCATCGCGCTCCGTGCGCTGGCGTTGTCCAGCAGCCGATTGGGACGCGTCGGTGGTGCGGGAACGGGCGCAACCAAGGGCTCGGCATGGCCATTCGTGTGGTTGCGCTGCTGCTGGAGCTGCTGCTGCTGCTGGCGCAGCTGCTCAAAAAAAGGTGTCTTCTCCTTCCTCTGCTTTTGTGGCGAACCATGTTCGTCTTTTTCGCTCAGCTCTTCGAGCACCTTGAGTTGAAACCCCAAGTGGCTGTTGACCGAGATGGATTTGCCGATCTTGCGCTCGGCGAAGATCGGCTTGCGACGCTGGCGGTCCAGGTCGTCCAGCTGCTGGAGCATGCGGCGCACCTCGCTGGGCAGCTCCAGGTCCGGATTGTGCTCCACCAGCTGGCCGATGTAGCGGCCCAACGTCTGTATTGTCAATTCCAGGGATTGCACCTGAGTCTGCAGCGTCGAGATTTGCGTCTGCTGCGACGACCGCGTGGTCTCCAGCTGTGCAATGGACGATTGCGCGAACTGTCGAAGGAGGAAGGTAAGTATTTAGTAATTATGGAGCACGTAATTGGCCCGTTACCCACCTGCAGCTGCTGCTCCAGATGCTGATTCTGTGACTTCTCTCTGTTCAACATCTCCAGGTGGTGATTTGTGGTGGTTATCTCCTCTTGGAGCACATTGTACTCCACGTTGTACTCGGCCAGCTGCTTGCCAATGTCCAGCGAGAAGACCAGCCTCATGATTTGCTCCATGCAGGGCGTCTCCATTTTGGGCACCACCGATTTCAGATAGTCCATGATCTCCTCAAAGTTATCGCGGGCCAGCAGCTGCTGCTTGTGCACGGAGAGCAGGGCAATGGCGAACTTGAAGATCACGTCGGAGGACTCCAAGAACACCAGATCGAAGACGCGCGCGACAAAGCCGAGCGGAAACTGCGAACTGAACACAGTGAGGATCCAGGGCGCCGCATACAAAGTGGGCGAGACATCGTTCTGATCCAGCCACACGTAGAGATCGGGCAGATGATCCTTGACCAGGCGGGACAGCTGGTAGAGCTGCAGCTGGAACTTCTTCATGTCCGGCAGGTATTTGGTGCGCATGTTGCGGCAGAACATCAGGTGCTTCAGCAGCTGAAAGGCGCTGGCCTCGTCGCACTGCAAAGGAGCAAAGATTAATAAACACTTGGAGGCCTGGGAGATCTGGGATCCACTCACATGCAGCAGCAGCACGCCGCAGATGAAGCCGAGGCCCTGGCAGTAGCCGAGCTCCGGATCGAGTATGGAGTAGGCCTTCAGCAGATTGAACAGCGACAGCTGGCCCAGACCGAGCGGATCCTTGTAGAACTGATGGTTGGGAAACGTGCGGCCCAGATCGATGAAGATCGCGTGCTGGTGCTCGGTGAGGTGCTTGAGCAGCGTCTGGTAGGGCGTATTGAAGTTGGGGAAACGTTTCGTGTCCACCGGCGCCATGTTCATCGAGTGCTGGTCGGCGAGGAAGGACCAGACGTCGCCGCGCTTCGAACGGGGCACGCCCGTGCGGATGGCGTGGCGCAGGACCTTGGGATCCTTCTTGTTGCCAATCTGCATGGAGTTGCGCTCGATGATCTGCTCCCAGCGCTCGATCAGCTGCTTGTCGCAGGGCACAATCTCCTCGTAGTCCAGCTTGATGCGCTTCAGCTCGTTCTCGTTCTGGCGCGCCTGCAGCATGGCGTTCTCCGTCTCCATCCGGTTCAGCATTATCGTCTGCCGGATGGCCGTGCGCCACAGCTCCCGCAGCTCGGCAGCATCCCTCTTGCCCGGCTTGGCAGCTGTGCGGGATTGGAGAGATTGGCTCGTTAGATTGCAATTAGAGATCGGATCGCTGGGACTTACGATTGCGCATGGGCGACAGATACTCGATGGGCATCTTGCTGTCCAGGCCCTTGGAGGGCGTCACCACGCTGTTGAGAATGGCCTGGCGCCAGGAGCCCTGGTGCGTCTCCGCCTCCTTCGGACTGTTGCCCACTTTGATAAAGCTGCACATGAAAGGCAAATTCTCGAGTTAATAAATAAGTAATATAATATATAAAAAAAAAAAAACCCCGTTTAAATTAAAATAGAAAATCTATGGGGAGACTTATTTTAAAAAACGTTTAAAATCTGGTATTTTTTTAGTAGATATTTTCAGAGTTATTACTGAAGAATGTCACAACCGATTTTAAAAAGCTTCTGGTTACTGAAATCTTATGGATATATCTATTAATCAGTCATGCACGCATTTAAATGTAAATCAAGAATAAGAACATTATTTCTTGCGCGGTATTTTTCACGACTTTTTGAGTGAAAAATTTGGGGAAAAAATGGTATTTTTATAGTTGCATTAATTAAGCGTCGCTTAAGACCAATTGTAATTGGCCATGTTTTGATAAGAGAAACATTATAATAATTACCAAATGACCTTTAAATATATTAAAATATATTGAATGCATAAAAGGTAAGAAATATTCTATAAGAGATAGAAGTTCTAATGTGATTTTATGTAATTTTTTCAATATTCTAGCGATGTCATTATATTATATATTTTAAATGCATAAATGGTAGGGAATCCTCAATAAATATATAACTTAAAAATAATATTAATTGTCTCAATATTCTGCTAATAGCATTTAATAAAATGCATAAATAGTTAGAATTCTTTGATAAAAAAAGTACCAAAACTAATAAACTAAAAAATAAATACATATAAACTGATTCAATTTTCTACTGTTGTTATCCCCAGTTATTCTTATTCCTTAAAAACAAAGTGTTCAAAAAAATTCGCTTTTTTTAGAAACTATTAACAGCCAAATTATTTAATTAAACTACACAGGTTTGGTATTAGTTTATCTTAGACCGAAGTTTCGGTTTGGCTTTTTAGGACTTTACGAAAAGTGTAGAGGAATAATTAAAATGTTTTTGTAAGAATTTAGTTAATATTAAATTTTTTTTCAAGTCATATTTGTATACTCTTCCAGAGAGTTTATATTTTTTCATTGCAATATATAACGTTGATGAAGAAAAATTCTTGAACAGTATGTTAGTATTCGAACGATGGCAGGAAAGTATTTATATATATATATATATTCAACTAAAAACTCAATTAAATACAACTACAGGTTATTTACTAAACTTCACCTTGTCGCGACAATTTTCTGCAACTCTTTTGTTCTCCCCTTAATTAATATCTCTCTCGGAGCACACGTCTTGCCATTCCCAACTCTCAAGCGCGAATCCCCGTTCGTTCTCGCGCTCGATGAGGTCCTAGCTACCTCCCCACGCAGCTTTTCCTCTCGTGGTGTGAAGCTGGCTCGCGGATCACCGCTCCTCGCTAAGCAACGCTGCCGTTCGCTGCTGTCAACTGTTGCTAATTAATACTAGAAATACTATGCCTCTGAATACCAAAAATATTTTATATTTATATAAATATTTCCTCTGCGCATTCTTTGTATCTGTAAACTTCTTTTCTTACTACTAATAATGAAAAAAGCAACATTATATTCTCAACTTAACTTCTTAAAATTACCGAACTTCATTTCTTAATACTAATATTTATTCATAAGAAAATGAGTCGCAGCAAAAACCCGCGTCACTAAATACCCAAATGCCTAATATCTTAATGAAAGTCTCCAACTACAAATTTGATGGATTCCTTTTGACGACCAAAAAATTAAGTCCACATTATACAACAAGGGAAAATGAAGCAGGAGATTTGTTTCTAAGGGAAACCCCCTACTATTTAAATGTAAATTTAAAATTAAATAAATTGAAAGCCCCCTACTTACATGTCCATCATGGGGCTCTTGAGTTGCTCAGCGCTCGGCTTGTTGCTGGGACTGGCGCCCACCGTGTTCGAGCGGGAGCGGAAGCCCTCGGGCGGGGACTCGGTGCCCAGGGGTTCGGCGGAGCCCTCGCGAATGTCCCGGAGGTTGTGCGGCGGCACGGCGATGTCGTCCTTGGAGGGCTTGCGCTTGAGCAGATTGTCGAAGGAGTTGGTTAGCGAGCGCTTGGCCTTCATGAAGATGGTGCTGCCGCCCAAATACTGGTTGAGGAACTCGGAGCGGTTCTCGGCGGTGTCGTGGACGTGTCGCTGCTGGCGGGACTCGCAGTGGGCGCGCAGCAGCATCATGAGGAACTGGTTCTGTTCGGCCACCGGTGCGTTTGTCTTCTCGGATCCGCAGTACTTGGCCCAGACCATCTCCTGTTCGTCGTCGCTGAGCGTCGCGATGCGGCGCCAGATCAGGGTCTGGGTCTTCTTCTCGGAGAGGCCCTCGACGTCGGTGCAGAGCTTGTGGTACCAGAGCATCGGGCAGTGCTCGCAGCTAAAGATCTGTGTCTCCTGCTTCTTCTTCTGCTCGGCGCAGGTGTCGAAGGCCTGCGCAATGGCCGCCACGATGTCATCGCAGACGTGCTCCGACTGGCACTTGAAGACGTAGCCAATGTAGCCCTCGCTGTTCAGCTCGCGACAGATGATGCCAAAGTGGTCCAGCGACTTCTGGCCGTGCACGCAGCTGGCCACATCCTTGAAGTCCTTGTAGAGCAGCACCTGCTTGCGGTCCGGCGAGATCAGCCGCAGGTCGCTGCGCCCCACCAGGAAGACCATGGTGCGATTCTGCTCCGCATACGGCGGAATGCAGCCCTGCGAGGCGGAGCGATCCCTCGTCTTGGGTATGCTGGGGGTGGAAGCAGGCGAGGATTAGCAGAGCACATATATGCAGTGTGTGTGTGTGTGAGAGAGTGAGTGGGTGCGGGTGTGTGTTGCGGGCATGCTAATGAAAAAGGCTGCGGGTGCGAGGCAAAACCAAAAACAATCAAACGAAACAAGAATGCTCTAGTCGGGGCGACTCGACTAGCAGATACCCTGAACCCTTCATTCTGTATGGCTTGGCTTGTCAAATTTTCAGATTGTTTCTACAATTATTTCAAATGGATGCATTTTGAAATTTTTGTAAAAAGCATATTTTTAAATATAAAATCTTGAAATTTTATTTTTAATTGATTCCCGGTATTAACCCTGTCTCCTTTGTAAATAATACAATGAAAACAATGAAAACCTAGAAACTAGACAACAATAAATTCGATCGTTCTTTCAACGAAGGATAACTGTGCAGGGTTAAAGGATATATAACATTTTACTATAAGATGGTTTATTTCTCAGTCGAAAATCTATATTCGAAGACTTGAAGTCTCGACTACTGTTGCTAATCCAGAATATATGTATAAAGTCGAATCTAGATGATTTGCACCCTGATAAATCGAAAACCTCAAAAATTTAAAACAAACTGCAGGTCCCTTGAAAAAACTTCGTTGATTCGTAAAATTTCTGCAAATGTTGGTACCCTTATTAATTATTATTATTATTTTATTTGCAATTCAATGAAGATAAAACCTCTAATAAATCGTGATTCACTTTTAAAAACCTAAGACACAAAAACATAAAAAAATGTTTTCTGTTTAACTACTTTACTTTTTGTTTGCAATGGGTTCAGGGTATAAAATAATAAAAAAAAAAACGAACAAGAAACTCTGAAACTCGCAGAACAGGATAGGAGCGCCAACTAAAAGGATAACTAGGAGCCGAGCTAAACATGCGTGGACTCTAGGGCTGGGCTGGCACTTACTTCTCCAGCGCATAGTGCGGATGCAGCTGGGTGGGAGGAGCCGCTGTGGCGGCCGCCTCGGCGCCATCCCTGGGCGGCGTGGGCTGTTTGTTTACAATGACATTGGGCGCCTCCTGTTGCTGCTGACTAGCATCCTCAGAGCTGCGACCGTTGTTTATAGAGGAGTTGAGTAAGTTTTCGGTCACAGGGATTGGGGCAGAGAGTGGGGGACAGCAAGAGCTCGATATTGGGTTACTTACACCTCCTTTTGGCCCAGCTCCAGGTGGCTCTGGCCGCGCATAAGCGTTCGCTTGGCCGGCGATTTGTTCTCCTTGTTGGAGGAGACGGAGTCCAGCGGCTGTGGCATGGCATCCGCCTCGGCGCCCGTCAGCTGGAGTGCCACCAGTGGCATGGGCTGTGCTGCCTCCTGCGCCTCCTCCTCGTCCTCCTCCTTGAGCTCGTGGCTCTTGAGTGCGCCGCCGGCGGCACTCTTGGCCTCGATGCCAATGCCCCCCTCGCTGCTAAGGGACATCTTGCGGTTCTGCAGGAGCCGCAAGCGCTGCGCATCGTAGGCCTTGAACTTGGGCAGGGCGTCGTCGATGAAGGTGTTGGGCACCCGCTTCTGCGAGACGCGTATCTTGCCCACGTACATGACCTCAAAGAAGTGCGTGTGGTTCGGCGAGATGTCCGCCAGCAGCGACAGATTACTCTGCGCCGACGTCGACGTGGGAATGTTCACCGTGCCCGATGAGTTGCTCAGCCCGTGCGTATACGACTTGGACGCCTTCATCTTGGAGCTAACCGGATTCGGACTAGCGTCGTGCTGTGCATTCCGCAGCGCCTCGCTCATCTTCAGATTCGTCGCCGGCGTCGCGTGTATCCCATTCAGGGATCCGTGGCCGGCGCCACCAGCGCCCGCAATCAGCGTCTGCGGTATGCTGCCCACGGATCCGCCGAGCGTGTGCGCCGGATCCCGCATCTGGTGCATCAGCTCGGCCATCTGCAAAGGGAGCAGAGAGCAAGAGTGGGATTAACAGATATAATGCCAAGCGGGGTTCAAGTGGACAGAAGCAAGCGAAGGTAAATGGACAACAACATGCGACAGTCGGAGAAATTTTTGAGAGTTTTTGATTATAAAACGATCTTATTATACCCTGTACTCATTGAAAATGGGTAGAAGGGTAAAATAATTAATTGGAAAAGTATGTAACAGGCCGAAGGAAGCATGACACAATAAAGTATAAATATTCTTTATCTGCGCATTCTGTCCATCAGTCCATATGAAGATCATGAGCGTAGTTTAGCAGTTATTCAAGTTATTCAGCTACGTTCAGGGTATCTCCTAGTCTCTTACTTATTTTTAAATCGCAAATTTTGCAACATGTATTTATTTCCAACATGCACTTTCTTAAATCAAGTCTTTCATTTATTAAGATTTGGGATTATACTGAATTCAAGAACTTTCGATACCTAATTTGAAAATATTTAAAAACGAATTTTAAATACGAATTTTCATAAAATTTAGCTAGAAGTTTTCGTCTGCGTGTACGGACTCAACAGCCAACAGCTCCATTACGGATGCACATGCGCCACGCCCCCAACAGGGGTAACTAAATGGCCGTTGGTGCGTTTTTATGCTTTAGTCCTGGCCAGTTTCCGCTTTGTTATCCCATTGAGTTTTATGACTTTTGTCTTTAGTTTATGACAGTTTTTATGGCTCTGTCACTTAAGGGGGTTTTTTCTTTCAGCGGGGCTTTGCGGCTGGCAATGAAATTTCGGACATCAATTTCATGACACCGACAAAGTAGATTTGTTCTGGTTGGGTTAGGCTAAGTTATGATTATGTTGTTTGAAGGGCGACAAAAACCGGACGACTAAAGGAATCTGTATAAAATTAAGTTTTTATGACTTATCGCTCATAAATATTTCAGAGGATGCTGCTGCAAAGTCGAATGGCTCAAAGGGTGTTGTAAATTGTCGAGGAGCCAAGTTGAAGTGCCACTAAAGGTCGCACATTTTATTAGAATGTGATTACTGTAACCGCAGCAGGATTAAAGCGGTTGATTAAAGAATTATCAAATATGTGAACTAAAGGTTCCTTTTAAATAAAACAATTCTTTAGTTTAATAGGAACAACACAGCACACGGAATTTAAAAACTCTAAAAATTTGCGAAATAAATTAATCAAGTTCTTAAAAAATAATTTACGAAACTCATACAATTTTAATATGAACTCTTGTTACTATTTATTTTTGAAACTCTTAAAGGTACATTATTTGTCACTTTTTTTTTAAATTTTTAAATTACTCAGAACCTATTCAAACTAAGTGGATTATTCATTTTCACGTTCACTATTCATGTGCAGACATCGTGTCTGGGAAATGTCTGCGGGAGCAGCAACTGAATCTGATGAATCTCCCAATCCGAACAGCTGTTCGCAGCGTGCTGCGATAGTTGCTGAGATCGCCTAGAAAGAGAGAACTCTTCTCGATCTTTTGGCTGCCCTGTGGCCCAAATGTGCGGCATTGAAATACTGCCAAAGAGCCAAAAAGAAAACACGAAAAAATCAAAAGTTGACAGCAAATCGCAAAGTCCAATGTCGGTGCATAATGCAGCTGCCTCAGAGATGCGCTGTGTATCTTTGAGATACATTAACTGCAATGACAGCTAATTGCCATTTATCAGCACTTTAGGGCAAAAATAGCAAATGAATATGTGTAAAATTAAATTGCGCTGGCTTTCGGCTACCAAAATTGAGATAAAAGTTTTTATTTTGTTTTTGGTGCTGTCCGTCTATATGTAGCCTCTGATCAGCCGCTGGCCGAGTGATCGTGACGTCATTTGTGCAGACTACACAAGTTGACAAAGTTTCTAATATATTTCCATATGTATTTATATATTTGTACGCTCAGAGAAAACAAGATGAACTTTGCACTTCATTCAAGTACAGACCTTGTCAAAATGCAGCCTCGGTCGAAATTTATTAACTCTTAAGCGAAATTCGTATTTCGAGAACTTTTGAGTGCTCAAATCATGTAAACACATGTCCCAAATACAGTATACGGAATTTTTAAAAATAATAATTTTGCCAGTTTGTAAGGGATCATTTTGAATTCAAGAACTTTTACAATAGTTTTTAAGAATATTTAAGAACAATAAAAAGTGTGAATTGTTTGCTTATCTCACTAGATTTGTGTATAACCTCTTTCTCTAAGTGTAGCAGAGATACATGTGTTCTGCTCAAATATATCTGGTAACAGGGACACGCTTAGCAACGCGTGTTGGGCGTTTTGTTTGGTTGGCATACACATAAATATATACACATATAATAAATATATACTCTTACATACATATATGCGTACATAGATTTATGTATATATATATATACGTCTACAAAGATTTTGGTTAAATTTTGTTTATGCAAAACGTTTTTAAAAGTATGTAAATTCTCTAGGTTAATGTGCACGACGGCAAGATACCCTGTATGTAAGCCGAAAGCACTTTACATTATATAAACAAGCTATTACATTCCCATATCAATAACATTGTATTCTCTGCAAACATTTTTTTATGCTCAGTAATATACTTTGAACATGTTTAACAGTTTAAGTTTCGTAAGGAATAATCAATTTTCGAAAAGGCCTCAAAAGAATTTTGGTATATCAGTTTGCTTCTTTGGAAAAAGACAGACACGAATTTAAATATAGTTTTACGTATTAGGTTTACTAATATTATAAGCGTTTTTCTCAGGCGAAATTTTTCTTTATCTTCCAGACAAAACTCTTTAATATTAAAACGTACTGTTTGAAGAATAAATAAAAATAAAATAGACAGAGTGCAATTTGTTGTTTGTATATCTTCTAATTTTACCAACGGTTGGGACATTTGTTAAGCATATATCTGACATAGATAGTAATTTGTATGTGGACAAAAGAGCTATATATCTTGTAATGCGTTTTTATTGACTTGCGTGGGTGCGTGGAATAAAAAATACTATATTTTAAGCACACAAAACCTAATCAACATATGGTGTAAATCATTTGGTGTATCTAGTCTCTGTGAACATTGGCTGGCGCGACTTAATAGAATTTTTTGATTTAGAACATAGCATATACTTCAAAGACGTTTACTACTCTGCTTTCCAGCGTGCCCTTTTCTTTTGTTTATACAGGGTATAATAAGGCTAGCAAGAAAACAAACGACATACTGTCATACATGTATACATATTATTGTTTTTTTTTCAAACATTTCGCAGGAATTCAATTCAACGTCACGTTCGCATCGCGTTTTTGCGCATTTTTCTATACGCCTTTACTTTTTATTTTTTCTCATGACCGTATACGTGCCCTCAACTTTTTAATAGTTGTTTTTTTCTTTCTTTTTGTTTATGTGACGACTTCCCATCGATATGCCAGATAAATGCATATTTATTGCAACATCAACAGTATTTAAAAACTTGACAAGCCCCAAAGTCATATTGCATGATGTTTTAACAGGGATTCGTGTTTTTTATATAGCCGGCAATTGTCTTTTTATTTTTTTATTTTCTTTTTTTTCTGTGACGCCGGATTGTCTGGCTGTGTGTCCTTCAGGCTTCATTTTCATGGCATGATTCACACCCGGCTCAGATACATTTAATATTTATTAAATTGTTTAGCATGTTGTCAAAAATGTGTTTGTTTTGCAACAATGTCTGAACTTGAACTCGTTTGGAAATTCAATTTGAAAATCAAAACTGTCAATAGAAAAGCAAGTGCAAGATGCACAGTGAACGACTTGGGAATGCCCTATAAATTTAAAAATAAAAATGTATAGCTCACGAGAATTATAATGGAAATGCAGATGAAAGTTGTGCAATGAACGACTTGGGATAAAATAAAAAATGGATCAGCTCGAGAGTATTTTAATCGAAATGCTGGCGGAAGTTGCGCAATGAACGACTTGGAAATGCCCTTTAAATTAAGAATATCGCTGGAATGTAGTCTGGTGGCCTGATATCTGAGGCATAAAAAAGAATTTACTTATATTAAAAATAAGAAAGATAAGATTTCTTTTTAAATTTATTATTTATTGTTTTGCTGAAAAAATATATTACATTTAAAAGTATTTTCATCAGGTTTTTAAAAAAGGTTTACCTAAATTTAAATACCTAATGAAATTTCCGCATTCAGTGACATTTGTTATTATGAAATACATATGCTCCGAATCAAAAGCAGACAAAACTTTTGCGCATATTGCAAATGTCGCCTGTCTTGTGTCTGCGCTACAATTTTAATGTGTTTTTGTGCGCATTTTTGCTGCCTTTGCTGTTATTGCAACTCGTTTGGTTTTATTTTCTCTGCTTGGCCGTTTTATGACTTTTTATGCAATTTGAAAAGTGTCGTCTGGAGGATTGCGAATGCATAAAGATAGCAAAAAATCGCCGCATGCATTTTAAAGAGCAGCCGATGGTTTATTGAACCTTCGGCAAATGTTTAATGACCGCATGACAAAGCCATTCTAAATGTAAATGCGACAGTAAATACAAAGTGTGACTACTGCAAATGTTTGGATTTTGCAGCTAGTTAAACTTAAAGATTGTTTACCGAAGTGTTGCCTTAGCCAATTTGAAATGCCCTGTGATTTAATATTTATGTGCGCAATTGAAAGCAACCTGTTCATAATTAGCTATGCATTTGTTTACAAACATCACACACACACACATTCGGCTTTGGTTTATTTAACGCCAATTCGCCAATTAGTCAATCTATTGACTAGAAAAAATTATATAAGCTGAATCGCAAAAAAAAAAATTAAAAATATTCGCATGCAAAAATGTCAACAAATTGGAAAATGTGGAAAATATTTTGGCTAGTCATAGTCAATAAATGCTGTGATTTAACTTAATAAGATACTTCAACATCCAGCTTTAACGGTAGTTTTCATACTTGTTCATGCTATCTTGCGCATTTTAATAATCCCTAATAGTATTTTATTAGTTGTGTAATTTGTGACTAATTTTTTATTTAATAGAAAGATTATACGTTGTATTGATCGGAGGTCCACAAAGCTCAAACCGGTACAAGCAGGTGCTAATTGTACCCAACTGAGACGAGATGTGCCTATTAATATAAACATTCAATATATTAAAACTTTTTTCAGTAGTTAATAGCAACACAAAAGCCCAAAAATAACCGGTAAGTAAAATTGTCATCCATATGCCAATATATTCGTAAAATCTATATTAAACTATCAATTGCAAGTTTTTTATTGCTCAACATTGATTGGAGTAAAATGAACTTGTGGCATTTTCATATTAAAGATTTAACCAGGTACATAAACAGCATGGCAAATTTAAATAGGCTAGATGCTAAGCACATGTTAACCTTGAATATCATATAACAAATATGCTTACTCTACTTTGAAGTTGATTGATTACAGCATTAAATATTTTTGTTGTGCTTTGCTAAACGTGTAAATAAATTGCGCTTCAACGTAACCATCGAATTTGTAAAACACTTTTGACAATCCTTGGAGTGCTTTAAAAACTTTGTGGGAAAACTGTTTACCAGACGTTACGCTCCTTTAAGCAGGACATGGTCAGGGTCAAGTGTGGCGAGTCAACAAATTCAGTGGAAAACCCAACTTTTCTGGCGCCTATGACAGGAAAAAGCAAATAGAAGAAAAAAATAGCACATAACGAAATTCCCGTTCAGGCCAACAAGCAGCGGCTGACGCGTCAGTTTGTGTTTCTGGCTTTTGGCTCTTGGCACGCGCGAGAAATTTCATTTCAAAGAGCAGCCGCAAGAAAAAAATAAATTAAGTAAAAGCACTCTATATGATAATGCACATTTATTTACTGGTCATTTGCATGGGAATCGAGAGGTTCTACAGTTTAAATAATGCAAGCTGGAAAACTGTATACAAATCTAAAGGAATATTAGTTGCCAAGCAGATCTGAATACATATGTTGAAAAAGTGCCGGGCAAGCGGGCAGAATCCAGAAAGACCGTTTCAAGGGCGCATCAATTAAAGCTAAATCGAAATCAGGGCTAAGCCCGCGGCAGTTCGGAAAGTTTTTAATTTCCACTGGGTCGTTAAAGCTTGGCCCAAACACTGCAATTAGTCGGGGCGCGGGAGCAAAGAACAAAGCGCTGTATGCATAACCACATTACATAAGGTGTAAGGCAAAAACAAAGCTGAAACAATGCAAAGTAAACAAACAAAAACAAAAGAATGAAACTAAAAACAATCACAAAGGCAATTGCACAACTGCACAAGCAACCAAATAGAAGAAAACAAATCAACAATAAATATCAAATATAATCAAATCAAACGAAAGCTCAAGAAATACGAAATTGAAATCAATTTAACCAGGCATATAGTATATAGGAAAGTAAAGTGACGGCGGCGGAGTGGGGTCTTTAGCTACTTGACTCCGCCGGAGAATCTACATACGGTGCGGCTTTTATTCAGCACGGATGCATCGCTGACGGAGGCCGTCAAAATTGTGTCCCGATGAAATGGCACCGTAAACATTTTGTTGTTCTCGTGTTTTCGCTGTTGCTTCTAGATGTTGTAATTGTTGTTGTTGTTGTTGTTGTCACTGCTGTTGTTTTGGTGTGTTTTCTCGTTGTTTTTGCAGTTACGAAACTTACTGTTGCCGCTGGGCGCCGTTGCGATTTTGCTTTATATCACAAATGATTTGTTTGCTTGTTGTTTATAAAATTGTTTGCAACTATCACAATATTGTTGTGTTTGCCATTTTGTTATTTTTATTTTAATATGTGGTTTCTAAATGAACATAAAAATTAATTGCACGCTATTAATAAAAAGTTATCAAATTATTGTACAGCTTCATATTTATATGGGTGATTTCCACTGTAGATTGTTTTATTAATTTATTTTTATGGCTTTTGTTAGTTTTTTATTTGATTACTATTTTAATAGAAGCTGATTTGTAAATAATGAATATAGCATTATTTATATAATATTAAATTTAAATATATACACAAATACATTTATTGTGTTTATATTTTTAGTTTGTATATTTTTTGTGTTATATGTCAAATTTTTGTATAGTACTATAAATACTTTATTTATATATTTTTGACGCTATTTATTTATTTTTTTTTTTGTTCTCCACTATTTATCTTTTTCATATTTATATATATTTATTCATTGAACTATAATATAATTAAAATCATATATTAATTATGAAACTATACATTCATTTTATTCAGTTAATATCGATATTTTATTTTTAACACTATATTTTTTGTTGGTATATTATATATTAATTGTTTAATTTATTTATTATTTTATAAGTATTTATGGGGCATGCTTTCGCCATCTTTATCTTCCTATTTTTCAAACTAATTTAAAAACGTGTTTTTTTTTATATCTTTTAATTTGGTATATTTATTATAGCAACAAATTTTTACATATTTTTGTATAGTAAAAATGTATACGAAAACACAAAACTAGTCGGTTTTAGTTTGTGTCAAAACAAAATATATATGTGGGCAATAAATAAATAAAATTTTAAACACAAATGACTTTTGCGAACGTTTTGGAACATTTGGAGGGCGAATTTCGTTAGCCGGTTACAATACACACGAAGCGGGTTCCTTATAGATATATGTACGTACTTTATAAGGGCGCCAGCACAAGAGTATAAATCTGTGATAGCAGTTGTTGTTTTTGTGGTACTATATACATATACTATTGCCAGGGGGAGTTCGAAATACATCATTGCGGTTACGATAAAAAGGCATCGTATTAGTTATTCCCAGAGGTCGCATTCATAGTTATGACAAATACGAGTGTACTCAAAGTATATCTAATCGATATATATACGATATATAAAGAAGGAGAGAGAGAGAGAGATGCTGTATATTTCGTCTTTTGCTAATTGTCTCGTTAATTGCCTTGTCGGCCAAATCGCTTGCTTGATTTGAGAATCGCGCTGTTTGCGCTGCCCATTGGCAGGCAACATTTTTAAGTATTTGGGACAATGCAAATACAATCGAGTGCTTTTAGAGCTTTATGTAAGAGTTGTTTATCCTAAGTAAAAACGAAATCAACTGCGAAAACAGCAACAACAATGGTTCCACTTTGTGAACTATATAGGGGCATATGCGAATACTTTAAAGAAATATAAATAGTTAGTAAATAACTGAAGATGGAAAATTTCTTCAACTGGTAATCCCAAAGCAATTAATTTATTATAGCCTTTTCATTTCTTTTTCACATTTTTGACTCTGCCATCAATTGATTTGTTTGTGCGTTGACCTTGAAGGCATTTCAATTAGCCGAATAATGAAAAAGATAAAATAAAAGAATGCCCAACTGACGCAACTAGAGAATATATATATATATATATATGTATCTTATATGTAAATTTGTATATATGCATATGGAAATTGGGTCTTTGTTTTGGTTTTTTGGCTGGCGTGTTTTAGTTAATGATTTATTTATATACTTTTTATATATATTTTGTTGTTGGCTAATCACTTTGCACAATAAACCAGTTTAATTGTTGTTGTTTTCTTAAAATTCTGGTTGCCGGCGCACTTGTTTTATTAATAATTGCTTTATTTTCTAAAAAAAAACTTTTGGGCTGTTTTGATATTTATTACTGTTTGTTAACGGTTTGTTTTTGTTGTTGCCGTTGTTGTTGTAGATTTGTTGGTAGCTGTCGCTGCTTTCAGCTAAGCGCGCACGCGATTCAATTGCCGCCAGACAACTGACAAGCGACAACGGATCCCATCCACTGGTCTCCCAACCCATTGAGCACGAGAGAATCGCTGACAGACAACAACAACACCAACAACAACAGGCAAGCAACCTGCGCATGCGAAATTGAAGAAACAGCGCCAAACAGTTGAAGAGACTTTCAATGAATGCACAGTGAAAACGTTGAGCGCAACAGCGAGAGTGTGAGAAAGAGAGAGTGCTGAGAGCGCCAGCACTAGACAGTGAGAGCGTGTGTGTGTGTGTGTGTGTGTCAAAGTGCGGACAGGCAACGCTGCGTATGTGTGATCTGTGCAAACTACAAAGCGGAAAACAAAGCCAAGCAACGTAGTTTTTAGAAATATGACGTTTGCAAATGAGAATTCATTTTACATAAGCCCGAGCAGAGGAAATGTGAAACTTTCAGAATTTTCGAATAATTGTGCACTTTCCGAAGAGTGTGAAACAAGTGTATTTGCACAAAGACATTTTATCTTTGATCAAAAGCTGCTTAGATGAAACCTAGATAATTATAATCTAAAAATTGTTTACAAGTGAAGCTGGAATTTTCTAAAACCTCGAAAAAAAAAATGCTTCTAAGATAAATATAGAAACACGTTACGTGCCAGAAAATTGATGCGAATTTAATCTGCAAGTTTTCCAAGTTTCTGAAAATAAGTTGTATATTCTCAATCAATCCTGCTATAAATTCTGTCTTTTTTAAAGATTTGTGCTGGCATTGTGCTGATAAACTCAAAGAAATTAAACAAATTTGTTGATAAACTGGCAGGAAACTAATATATACTCTAGATAGCACCCCATAAGTTCAAAATAAAAGTTTGCAAAAAAGCTCCATCAATAACGGCTGGGCAAACAACGAAGGGCCAAGCTGGGACGAGCCCAAAAAGTTAGAAAAAAAAATGCACTATCAATATCGAGGCAAAGGTAGACTAAATAAACTGCTAAACAGAAAAAGTCAACGGAGTCAAGAGCCAATTTGACGTTGAAGCTACATATAAAGTGCTTCTTCCTGTGAAAATGTGCGACAAATTCAATTTGTCGGCGGGCAGGCTTTGACGTTGCAAGAAGCGAGGGAACAGGAAGAACAAGAATACGTTGCCCGCTACAAAGCAAACAAAACTAAAAGCCAATTATCAATGGCGCGAAGGGGGACTCTAATACTCAATATAATTTTCAAAAGTTGTCTGAGTGTGTGTGTGTGTGTTTGGCCAGGAAGCGACCAACAGGCCAAGGCCAACAATGCCGTGCAGAAATGGCAGCAAGGCTCGAACATATGCAAATGTCGAGCATGGCAGAGGGCTCAAAAAGTTCAGCTCTTCGCATCTATTGAGGCACAAAACAGGTCAAAGTTCCGGCCAGGGGGCGTATTACACGCCCACTGCGTGATTTTGATTGCATTATGTGTGCACTTTTGGGCAATTGCAACATTTTGAAGGAGAAAAGGCGAACAGTGTTAAAAAAGCAATAACAATTAAAGCTGAATAAAAACAAATTAACTATATTTCTATATTATCTGAAGAACAGAAAAGAAATCTAATTTTGATTTAATAAATTAAAGAGAATGATATGAGGATATTGAAAAATTGCCGCTTTGATTTTACACACTACCAAATTATATTTAAGCCCCGAAACAACCCCACCCCCCTGCCTACGCCACTGATAATTTGTATAATTTTTGGTATAAGCTAAACCATTCAAAAACGATATAAAATTGAGGGATTGTGGTACAAGTATGTAAGCACATTTTACATTTAAAATTTAACCAAAATATGCAATTAAATTAAAAAGTAAATTAACTTTTACCCCTTTTTATTGCCCTACGTTACATTTCGTACAAAAAAAATATTGTCAACACTTTACATTGTGGCCAACACTCGATTCGATTATGTTGGCCAACACGGCAGCAGGGCCAGGATCACGGTGCCACCAGAGGCCCCTTAAAGGCCATTAAAAGTCAGGCGAGCGTTGCGAATGACAACAACGATGTCTCGACTGTGGAAGCGGAAGCGACATTTGCCGCTTGCCGAAGGTTCGTGAATGTGCCTGATGTTTGAAGCAGTTGCCGCTGCCGCTGCCGTTGCCTGCCACTTGGCAGGACAATAAAAGCGTAGTTTAAACAGCAATGATGGCCCGCCCATGCAAATGGCAGCTGAGCGTAATGCGTCATTTGCCGCACAACAACGCGACAACAATCAAAGGACGCCCGCCGCAGGACATGCAATCAACGTGAATCGGTGGCTTGTTGCCAGCCATTCCAGCTGAGCGGTTCGTCTTAAAGTGCGCTTATTAAACGCAAAATCGCATTTCACATTACGCATACGCCGCGCTGTCCGTAGATGGTCCCAGCGTTTAGCACGGCGCTTAACAGGTGAGACGCGCCTCTTAAATATTTATAAGCTTATGAACCGTTCGCAGCCGCACAGACCACAGCTGGCAGCCGCTAACTGGAAAGTCAGCTCCACTTATCTCTGCCCGGCAATTATGTACATTTTTGCCAGCTTTTCGCTCGTTTTTTCTAATGGTTTTCCTTTTATTTTTATTATTCTTCATTTTTTTTTGTTGTTGTTCAGTTCCCTCGCTGTCTAATGACGCCCATTAGCTACCCAGCTGGGCTGCACACGGGCAATTATTTTGGCCACCTCTGAAAATTTTAAGTGGCCCTCTGCATCTGTGCCCAATTAAACTTAAAGCTTTAACCAACGATAAGTTTGCACATTTTGTGGATTAAATCATAAACACTATCAGAAATAATCAGGTTTTTAAGCGTACCTAAAACTTGAGTTTTGTTAATTGGAACCTGTGAGAATCGCATAGAGAGGCTTGCAATTTGTTGTGCTACATTTAGTACTGTTCGATTTTGAAGAATTAATATTTAAGTATGATAAAAAATACTATTGACTGGAAACTTTACCAAATTTATTTAGTATAGGTTTTTAACTATTTCATTTAAAGTTAAAGTTATTTAAAGACTTCTTCAACTATTTCACTAATAACCATTTCATTTAAAGTTAAAGTTAGTTAAAGACTTCTTACAATTTTCTGAAAGAGTAAAACGTTAGTTAAATTTCGACATCGGTTTAATTTCAAACGAAGTTCAATAGCATTTTTTATGAAAATTAAAAATATTAATGGAATTCTGTAATTGAAGTATTTTCTTTGTTTCTTAAGAGTAAATGCTCAATTAATTCATATCTCTTTTACATCGATTGCATAGTTCAGTGCACAATATTTATGCTTTACTTAAAAGCGATATTTGTAATTTAAATAGAAATTTCACATGGTTGCATTTAATGAACAAAAAAATCGCTCAAATCGTTTTTACTGGCGCCCTGACACACACTAAACTGACCCAGATACAACAATTTGATTGTGAAACCAAAAATGTTAAAAACAAAAACAAAATACGCACACACACACACACATACACAACTTTAATAGCAATGTGAAGGGTGTCCTCCTTTAGCAACAGATGCACACACACAAAAAGCAAGGGAGCTGGTAAATTAAGCTGCGTGGGCGTGGCAAACTGACGTTGCCTAAAATGACTTTTGACATGCAATCAGCAACAGCAGCAGCAACAAAAACAGAAACTTTTATAACCACAATAAAACATAGCAAAAACGTGAGCCAATTGCAATTTAAACTGAGCAAAAAACGCATGGATAAAAAGCACTAGTAAATAATATCAAATTTAATACAAAACTGCAAGTAACACTGTACACTCAGCGAGAATATATACTTTCTAATTCTTAAAAAAAAATTTTCAATTGTCCACAAAGTCTTTATTACATGAATTTACTAATTTTAAATAAGTTGAAAACCATTTTTGTGAATATAGAAAATTTCCCAATTTGAGTACACAAGTTGGCTCTAGTATCTAGAAATTTCGAATTGCACTAAAACAATTTTTTAAAAGTTATTTCCAACTTAGCTTCATTTTGCCAATATTCGTATATAATTAAAGTACAATGTTTAGAACATTTTCTCCGACTGCATTCATTTTAGTTTTTGCTACATATTTTGTGGCATGGGCGTCAACTCAATAATCCGCTGCAAAATGGGCGTGTCAGCATTTGAAAATGGTTTCTATTGCTGTATGTTTTTATGCTTGACTGCTTATACAAAATTAATATTTTGCGTGTGGTCAAAAGCGACATTAGAAGCTGTTGTTTTTTCCTTTCCCTGGAGGGACAATGCCAACAATGCCAAGTGGGAGCCAGGGGATGTGAGTTCGCCCCACTTTTAGTTGTTTTCGAGCGCTTTTAATTATAAGCGCAAACGGAAGTTGGAAGTTGTTTTATGACGTGCTCGGCGCCAATCCCTACATGGCAAATGGATTGGGCGTTCAACATTTTGGTGTGTGGGCTATTGTTGTGGGCTTTTATGAGGTATATTGGCGCCAGGTTGACACACTTTGCGGTTAATATGTGAGTTAGATGGACATGTGATTAATTACAAACGAAATTCGTATATAATGCACCATATCAAAACAAAATATTTGTATTGTAATATTACTTACTCACACTGACTGACTTTGTTTTGTTTGTTTTTATGTTGGATAAGTTTTTAAGGTAGAATGGGTGCAGCAACTGGGGGGTGGGAACAAATTCGGTAAGTATGCATTTATTTAAATAATACTTAAAAACAATTGGTAAATATATAAAATATTCCAGGTTCCCGAGATCAGTTTCAGGAAATTTTAAATGCCTCTACGATTTTTAAGCATATGTATATAATAATGCATAAGTAATCAAAATATAATAATTACTTATGTCACTAAAATTTTAGGGGAATTACATAAAAATAAATTAAAATAACAATAATTAAAAGGACCTCAAAAAAAGTTTAATAAATAAAATAAATACCAAAAATTCTGTTTTATTACTTTCAGGGGCAACTTCCGTAAGATTTTTTTAAAAATCCCAGCTACCTTTCTGAAAGGTAACAGTTCTGACCCACAGATGTGCAAAATTTGTAATCAAATCCCAGTTAAGCAACCAGGCGAAGAGAACCGGCAGGAAGATAGCGAATAAAAAAAATATAAAATGTGTAAAATTATATTGCCTACTTTCAAGGTGAAAATTTTCGGCCGCCGATGTGCAAGACTCTTTTTGCAAATGGCAGCTGGAATACCAAGCGAACAGAAATTGTCAGGGGGTTGGTAAAATATATAAAAAGTGCAAAATTGCCTAGTTTCAAGGTAAATATTTTGGGCTACCGATCTGCAAAAGATTTATTGTAAATGCCAGGTAAGGTACCAGGCGAACAGAATCGGCAGGGGGGCAACAAAAAATATAAAAAGTGAAAAATATTATTGCCTACTTTCAAGCTAAATATTTTCTGCAAGATTCTTAACGCAAACTCCAGGTGTGGTAACGGTCGAACAGAATAGTCGACAAAAATAAAGCAATCACACAATTCGAATATATACTTTCAAGGGCCCCAATTCCAATTAATGCAACATCCGGCGTAACGGTAGCTGCAACTTATTGGGAAACGGGAAATTGGGGTGCGCCGGCTGAAAAATAGCATACATATTTCTTGCCAATATTCTTGCACATTTTCATCTAGGAACCAATGGTTTTGAATTTTTTTGCCCGGAGGCTAACCGGAGATTTGGCCATTTACAATATCCAAAACCCCGGTTAAATTCTCCTTGTATGATAAACTCAGCTTCGAAGCTTTTACAAATCAGGCTGAGATTATGACTTGCTAGACTTTTATGGAATCTGAATTCATACCCTACAACTTTATACGATTTATATAACGGGTTCTGTTTACTTATAATATGTTCTCATTCATTGCATTTACTTTTTCCAAGTTATTTCCGCCCTGAAAGCAACTGAAAGTTCTTTCACTATGGAACAGAAAAACTTTTGAAATTTCCTCATAAATCGGTATATGCATTTAAACTTTTTGCAATTCAGTCAACTAGTTCTTAAAACAAAAACCATTGTTCAAAGTTTTCTAAACATTTTCATGTCAATGCATTTCAAAAGGCACTCGTCAAATTTCCACATAAGAAGCGGGTGGGGCGAAAAAGGACGCCACACAAAAGGCAGCCACAAATTGACGAGAATTGAGGACAGCATTTGAGCTGAAATTGTAACTTACCTCCTCGACGGTATCGCATTCGAATAGATAAATGTGCAGCAGCGGATCCTTGGGATCCTTTAGCAAGTAGACCAGTCCGGTGATGGGTCCTTGGAATTCCATAAAGTTTTGCGGCTGCTCTGCATCAGCCGCCTGCTGCTGCTGCTGCTGCAGCTGATAAGCGGCCGCAGCGCTGGACGAGAGCGAGCCGTAGGACGTGGATGTGGTTAGCGTTTGTCGCGACCCATTTGCGGTCAGCGAGCCAGCGCCAGCGGTGGAAGATGAGCTGGAGGCAGCTGTTGCACAATTGGCGGCTGCGGCCAGGCCAGCATTTGATTTGAGCTGCACGAAGCCATTGCCAATGCTCTTCGCCTGCGGCTTGTGGATGATGCGGCACATGCCCACGATATGCTTGAGCGGATGGCTAAATTGTAGCTCAAAGTCCGAGTTGTAGGACTCCAGTATGCCATGCTCAATGCCGACAGACAGCTGCAAGCAGAAGATATTGATAAACATTATTATTAAGAGAAATTGCGCAGAAATTTAATGAGCAGCCAACCGATTGTCGGTTGCCTCAATGTGAGCTTTATCTGTTTTAAAATGTTGTACCTATGTTTTATTTGCAGCTGCATCTGTTATTGTTGTTTTTATTCACCCTTACCCTTTTATAATTAATTCCCCTTACATAATTAAATAATATATAAATTTATTTTTTTTTACTTTTTATGTTTGTAGCTTCAGCTATAAAAAGATATGCAGATTTTAAATTTCAGTCTAACCATATATTTTGATCTAATAACCTAATAAATGGTAATTAAAACTAAAATGCATCATCAATCAAAGTAAAGCATAATTTATTGATTTCTATTAACTGACTGAAAGCGGTGGATAAGGTAAATTCAACGGGAATATATGTGTTAAACTGAATTAAAGTAATGTGCATTGTGTCCAAAAAGCATTTTGGATTTTACGAAAAGAGTGAAATGTTTCTATTTAAAATTTCAAATAAAAAGAATGTTGAGTAAACATTAAAGTTTCAACACAGTTCTAAATATGCTTTGAATGCAAAATATGAAAAATTACAAGCAATAGACAACATTTAACAGAATTTCAAGAAAACAAAAATAGAATGCCATTTAGGTCCTTGTGTTCACGCATCTACGGAGTATAATAATCATGCAGGCCTGCCTGTAACTGTAACTACTTGTATTCCCCATTCCATACGCTTGCTGCATTCAGCGTTTCCACTAGACGAAGCAGATTAACAGTATTAAATTGTTTTAATCAGTTTACTTGCATGCACAAGTACAAAAGCGGCTCGCTTAGAGAAAGAGAGGGCAACAGGGACAGACTGAGGAGCAGACAGACAGACAGACAGGCAGCCAGATAGATAGGCAAGCGACGGCTGACGACAGCTTGACAAGATAGCAAACATGGCGGCTGCTCCATTTCCGGTGTCCTCATCACCGTCAACATGTGCCGCCATTCTCAATGCTTGTTTTCTGTTCTTGGCCCCCTTATTTTTTTTTCTGCACAATTTTCATTATATGTACGTTTGCTAACGGGGTAGCTAGGGTGTGTCGATGTGGGGCGGGCTGGGGGCTGCTGGTGGGGGCATGGGTGTGCCAATGTTGTGCCTGGAACTGTGGAACTGCCAGAAAGCAGGTCGACCCATTTGGGGCGTCGCTTAGAATTTTGTCGTCAAAAGGTTTTTTTTTTATATAAAATAAAAGGGAAGCAAATGAAATTTATGTTCAGTTAGTTAGGCAGACGCTAGTTTAGTCCGGGTTGTGTCTGTGTTCCAGGAAAAGGTAAACACGACAGATAAAAATAGACGATGTAGGTATAAGGTTGTGTTAAGGTAACGCAAGTTCAACTAGCGACATCGATGGCAAATTCTTTAATATAATAAAAAGAATAGAATGTGCTCAAATCGTTCATGAGAAAGCTTTTAGTTGTGTTGTAAATTTAATTTGATGTACATTTAAAAGCGCTTTTAATTCGCAATTCTCTTCATAAAATGTATTAACCGCAAAATAGGTATGCCAAAAAACTTAACTCTCAGATTGAAAGATTTAGCTAAGCACAAAATCAAAATTTCAACAATTTAATCTATCTTATACAAAATAATAAAGAAAATAATTAAAATCATTAATTTACTCTTTCTAACATATCGAAACATTTCTCTTATACTTTATTGGATATCCCATCAGTTAGGAACATAAACAATTCCAATAATGTGCTCACATATCCATTTATAAACTTTAATTTCGCTAATTGAGGCGCAACAAACGAAAAACAATCGTAAACAACGTTGTTAATACCAAAAAAGAAAAACAGCAGACCAAGGAGCAGCTTAAAGAGCACAACAAGGAGCCCGGGGACGAAAGGATGTCGGATGTGCGCAAGCAGCGTAGAAAATGAAAAGTTTTTGCGAAAATTAAATTAAAATTCGTACAGTGCGGCCTCATGCTGTTTAGTTACCAACGGAGGCGTTAGCTCGAGAACTACTTAAATACACTGCGCAGAGCGAGTCGGGAATGGGAAAAGCTGAAGAACGGAACAACTTTCCCAACATCAAAGAAAAAACTTTGCAATTAATAACATTTAAAGCGCGAGGGGCGGGCGTGGGATAAAACAGGCGCCTAATGAGGCTGCCTGGCAGCACGGTAATCACTGGGGATATGGCTTGGCTTAAGTTCGACTGACCTTTGCCATTCGAAATTAATTTTTTTTAATGGCAAAGCGCCAGGCAACCTTTTTGGATGCCATCCCAGATTGACTTCCCCGCCCGCACATTGCCAGTTTTTCAATTAATTTGCGATTGCCACTTGATGCAGTCAATTCGCTTATTGTGAGAATCGCAGAGAGCGGCCACCGTCGTTGCCAGGTGAATCGAGTGCCGAGCACGGCAAATGGCTGTCGATTGATTTAACTGCCGTTCCGCCGTTCGCCTTTGACATTGACACAGCAAATCCAATTATGCGTCGACCAAATCACAAATTGTTCAACTTCTGTTTGTAATGCAATCAGCGAACAAAGCGATTTGGGATTTTTCATTATAGAACGAGGATTGAAAGCGTTAGATTGGAAATGAGTAGGCAGCCTGATTAGCATAAGTTGAAAATGAATTGCAGTGATTGGAAAAACGTTTAAAATTGGGCATTTTATTTAATTTTAACTTGTTGATGATTGTATATTGGGACTTATTTCATTTAGTGGTTAGTCTTTGTGAGCATTAGAGCTCTTCTGTCAGTTTTCGTTGTAAAAGTCTAAGGCTGGCTAGCAGGACATGCTTTTAATTTAATTTGTATTTAATATTCTACGACATTATCTTTGTTATATGATGCACTTTAAATAGACAATATTTTCGCCTTCTTTGAAAGCTATTGTGAACCCTGTAAGTTTACTTGATAGTAATTATTACAAAATAAATACAACGAATTTTATTAAATAACCCCTAGCATATCTTTATGCAAAATAACAAATATCCAAGGTCACTCAAGCCAAGGAATATCTGTGAAAGCTCAGTTATGTTCCGCTATGTCAGCCGATAATTACTGTAATCTCAGATGGGCGCTTTACTTTATACATCCCGTTTAATTTATAACAACTGCAGCACCAGCAATGCCCAGAACCAGGCTCTGACCTTTTTGGTCCCCATTTAACGAGTACAACGCGTTATTAAGACTTTAACAGCGGCCCCAGCTGAAGCAGTTAATGTAAATTATATGGCTAAAATGCTGCCGACAACAACGGACAACAAACAGCAGCAGCAGCAGCAGTAAAAATAACAGCAATGTAATGAGCAATTGTAGGCAATTTATTGTGCAACAACAACAAAACACAATTCATGCATAACAACAACGGCAGCGGCAAACGTCAGCTGGCACATGAAAACGTTATGTAGAAACAGTTCAAATGTATAAATCAGTGAGCAATAACACGCGATGTTGACGGCACGACGCGTCGTGATTCTAATCAGAGATGAGCGCGTGACACAGTTAACAATTTAAGCCTGGTCTTCAATTGGTTAAACAAGCTAAGCTTAACATTTAAGTTACTCCATTATCTAATTAAAAACACGCTGCATAATTTTAATTAGAGATGAGCTTGTGAAACAAACGTATTTTAATGAGTTCGTAAGCTGAAACCTAAACAGATATAACATGTATAACATATAACAAGTAGACAACATTATAATATAATTTTAATTTTTATATAATAATCTTTAATCACGTTGTCAGCTCTAATTTTAAATTCTAATGAATTTGTCAAGTAAACTGCAACAACAACTACAACAATATCGACAACGGACAACAATATCAGTGGGGCCGATTTCACGTGGCGCTAACTGCATTTTAATGTGTGTGTGTGTATGTGTGTGTGTGTGCGTGTGTGACAACAATAATTGGTTGCAGAACAGAACGGAAAACAAAGCAAATAAAATAGACACAGGCCGAGGGTGAGTCTATAACGCAACTTTTCTTTAATTTGCCGTCAATTAGAGTTGCCAAGAACAAAAGAAAACAAGAGAATACGGATAAGGAACAATGCAGAAGCCGTTTAAAGGGGTCAAGATGTCAATTGTGTTGGAAGTTGACAGCAAAAAAAAAAAAGAAAGAAAGTTAACTATAATTATAACGTATACGCAGGGGGCGCAGCTGTACACTTTATGTATGCGGCAAAAGTTAGGTGAGTAACGAAATAAAAGAAGCGTAAAATGTGAAGCATTAAGAACTTATAAAATGGTGTCAAATATTATATGAGCTTTAATGATATTAAATAATATAAATAATTTCGCAGCAAAGTAATTATGTTTAGTAATAAAATAAAAATATTTTTTACACAGATATCTTCTTTTGTTTCTATCAGTTAAGGAACCTGTAAAAACCTTTGGCTTGTGTAGTGCAAAAATGTAGGACCAGAAAAATGCTTCAATAAATAAATAAATATATGGTATTTTCTCTAAATAAATCAAATAAGGTCTAAAGTATTCAAGTATTCGAAATCCCTGAATTGTTATCAATAAACTATAAGCTATGAGTCGCCATAAATCCCCAACTGCGACATCTACTCAAACAACTTTGCATGTAGAACAGCTCCGACTAGTAGAATCATGTCAAGTGAGTCGCTAGACGAGTATATACATATATGCATATATACTTATATATATATTTACATATATAAATCCGACCGCAGAACTGTGCAACATCAAATGCAAAACGTCAGCCAAATGGAATTGAGTGGGCGACATCATTTTGCACCCAGCCAAAACACACGAGGTGGCAAATATAACGCATACGCCGCGTAAGCCATGCCAGAGAGTCCTCCACTGGGAGAGCCGCTGACGATGGCGAAGTGCGAAACCATTTACGACACTCGCACGGACAGAGACTGGGGGGTTAGGGGGTGCTGTGGCTCAAGTGACTCGACTCGACCAGAAGCGGATTAGCAGAGGGACTTGAGTGACTTCTCCCGACCAGCAGCAACGGCAAAAGCGAAAATCCACAAAAAAAAGTAAAAAGCAAACATTTTGCAGGCAAATGAAACAAGCGGCCTATTGATTTTTCTTTTGCAGCTCGCTCAAATCAACTTCCTGCCGTTGTGACGTCAATGGAAAGCACGCCGCAAACCTGCTGGGAAACGATGGGGATGGGGGTGGTGGTGGGTGGAGAGGGTTGTATGGGAATGTAGACACTACCTGACACGTAAGGGGCGCATACGCATGGCCGCTGGTAAAGAGTTTTGTGTAAAATGTAGAGAATTTACAAATTATTTGAAGGTCCGAGTCAGATCTTCCAGCATTTACATACAACTTATACCTAATTATTTCAATTCAATTTACATTTAATTGTGGTCATTATTTATTAATTGCAATTAAATGTGTCGAATTTGTATAATAATGTTCTTTTTTGACATTTACAACTACATACAAATTATTTATTAGAGAGCAAAACAAATGAATACAAGCAACAAAAAATGTAAATACCTATTAGACTGATTCAAAAATTTAAAATTCATGCTTTAAATTTTCTACCACTACTCTATATAGAGGTAAGAATGTTTTCTACACTTTACTTTACTTTATTTTTAAGTAAAACACAAAAAAAAAAATTAATTATAAATGAAAATTAATATCATTATTTTTTTAACAATTAATTTTAAAAAACGCATTTATATTGAGCATATGGGTTCTTGGCCTAAAATATTGTTTAACAATGCTATCAATTTCATTGCTCTAATTGCTAACCAATATGCAAGGCAAATATTAATAAAAGTCCTGAGACACACACGCACACACACACAGTTTATTCTTTGTGGCAGAACTTTGTTTGCTTGGCCGTTGAAGCGTCGCAAAAGTTGACATAAAACTTTGATGTTGAAGCATGGGAGTCGTTTGTGTGTAGGTGGGCGTGGCACGTTTCGCACTTGAGCGCCAGCGAAAAGACAGCTTGTTATAATTTCCATGCGCTATTTAACATAATAAAGCAATAAGCTGCCACAGCATTTGTCACAGACACTGCAAGTGAACACGAAGAGGAGCTTGGGCAAACATTTCAGTTTCCATTTTTTTCTCCCTCTTTCTCTCGCATTTGAATTGCGTCAATTTACATAGAAAGGGGCCGGAAGGGACACCAGCACCACATATATGAAAATAATAAACAAGAGTGCAGGCTTTAGTAAATATTTATACAAGAGAATATGCATCAAATTATAGTCTAGTCCGGGTCTGTAGTGTCTGGTTTGCCAAGTGCACAATAATAAGGGAAAGCAAGCACACAGAAGGAGAAAGAGAGAAAGGGAACTAGCAAAAAGATAGAGAGAGTGGCGTTTGTGTGCTGTGCATGCATAATTTTATCGCAAAATGTGCGAAAATGCTTTGAAAAATTTGCAAATTAAGCCAGAAAAATAAAAATGATATGATCTACTTAGGACAAAGCATCAAGAACTCAAAGCATAAATTAGGGAAATTTTCATTTCGCATTAGGTTGGGATATGAACTGCAAAAGAAAATATAAGGATTGTTTAAAGATAATAGATAAGAAAAGATCTATTTCATAGCAAAAACTATAAAAACAAAAACTCGAAGCAGAAATGTAGTGACACAATTTTAGGAATTCAAAGGATAACTTAAACAAAATGTACCTATTTAATGTTGATATTCATTGAATAATTCATGACTTTTAGGAGGAATAAAAAATGTCTTATTTAAATAACATTATAAAAATATAAATATCTGTAAAAAAAAATATTTAAAATAAAAATACATTATATTATAGAAAATGCAGTTCAATTCAGTGTTTCAAATTCACTTAAAGTTAGTATAATAAAATACGTTTATATAATGAAGTCTAGTAGTTTTAAATCGTGCTAGGCGTAGGTTTTTTCAAAATGTTATATCATATTAAACTGTTTAATATAAACGGTTAAATATTCATAAAAGAAAAATACATTTCATCGATTTATTAATATATTTCGAATTCCGTCGGAGTCTGTCTTCAGGGATATTTACACAGGACGCAGTTTGTGTGCTGCGGCGTTGAAAACCCAATTCAGAACCGACTACCCGATACCCTTTAAACAAAGTTTACCAATAACTAAATATATTTTTATGTAAATTGAATAAACACTCATAACTTCCAATGAGCACTATTCCTTATAGCATTATCTAAAAAAGGAAGCATTACAGCCGCAGTTAATCATAACTCTTTTGTTACGCAACAGGGTGAAAACAAATTCTCATAATTTCCCATTTAAGAGACCATAAAGTAAACCCAAGATCTAGAAGTAAATGCATGAACTCTTGTTAGCAGCTCTTAGAGGAGTCTCCGTTTAATAGAAATGTTTTTTAACCAACTCTCAACGCTTTGTTCCCTCTTTCGCCCAACTCTGCCAGCTTCTATTCAATGAGCATCAACAACAATTGCCGGGGCAAAGGTCGCAAGCGTCCGCAATTTGCTCGGCGGTGGCGCAGGCACGTAAAAAGGATTCATTTTAATGCCCCGAGCAGCCACCTGAGCGGCGAGCATGAAACCGAAATGGACAAGCAGGTAAATAGGGCGAGAGCATTGGGACAATCCGCAATGAAAAGTATTCCAAGACTTTTACATAACTTTCACTCAGCCGCCGTCCGCAACTTGTTGGCAACTGTAGGGAATTTAATTATACGATGCCCTCAACCGGCACCGACTTGGCAGCCCCAAAGCAAACCCTGGAGCATCGTTTGGTAATACACCCAAACACAAATATAACCCACTCACACTCACACACATTCACACACACACACACTCACACACCCACATGCGACTGATGGGCGACTAATTGCAAGCTTTGCTAAAATTAATTTCAAGCTTCAAATAATATTAACCATGGGACACCAGAGTGAGATAGAAATATCAAACTGAAGTTGGAGCGAATAAGACAGGGAGATGACAAGGACGGACAATGGACAAGTTGTCGCTGCACGTGCTCAACGCGTCGTATGCGTAACACGCCAGCCAGGTAAAACCAGTGTGTCTATATATAAGTCTGGAAGGCACACATGCGGGCTCGAGATGGGTTCATAAAGTTGACATACTGTAAACATATTATACTACACAATGGAATGTACGCAAAATTTTATTTCAAAATTTAGATGAGTAATGCTAACAAAAAAAAAAGGAAAGGAAAGGAAAAGTTGCAAAATTCGCCAAATCCGGCTAAGGTGAACATTTATTTAGAACGTTTTTGAATTTTTTATATTCCAAAATATGCAACTTAAATGCAGTATTCAAGAAACGTTTTACATAAGAACTCTTATTGCTTATACCTTGCTTGTACCTAAATATTTTTGAAAATTATTTTTAATGAATAATTTAAGATTATTCAAGGATGAAAAGTTCTCCAAAATTTTAAGAACACTTTTCACTTTGGTTTAAAATTTCATTTTTTTTAACATCTTATATCAATAGATGAGAGCGAAACCCCTTTAATTTTCTTCCTCTCCGTCTATATTTATAAAAAAAATGCATATAAATAATTTTGTACATCATTCAATTTAATTCAAATATTTAATGTATAGCTTTTAGAAATCTCTTATTTTTATTGAACAAATAAAATTGTATTCCTATTGCAATTTTGTAAATGTGGAATATAAGCCTTATATTTTAGAAAACATAACACATCCTATCCTAGCCAACTTACACTGTTATTTAAAAAGATAACAAAACAAAGTAGATCCTGGTTTACATTCCAGGTTAGTGAATTATTTGAGTATTGTTTTAGACTAAGGTAGGTTGAAATTGTTTATATTTATCACATATAAAAAAATAAAAAAAGAGTTAACTAAACATTTGAATGTTTCAACAGGCGACCCTCGCTTTTGTCCCATAAATGCTTATTTCAGCTGTTTGTCAGTTTCGGGATGACGTTGCCGTCCTTCTAATTAGCTGTGAGACTCGTACTCCGACTGTGATTTTCGTTTAGGGCTCACCTTTCTGTATTTCGGGTCTAATTTTAGGCAGGCCCAAACGGTGGCCAACAGTTGCTAATCAGTGTAATTATCGTTTATGGAGCGCAAAATTATTAATAAAATTTCATACGCTTTGTGCCCGCTTTGTGAGCTGCCTGGCGAGCTGTTTAATTGATTTATTGAGCCGTAATAATTGCAAATTGCTTTTAATTGTTTTGGGCACAGATAAAAGCGTGTTATGGATATCGCCAACTGCAATTGGATTAACTTGGCAATGCTTGGAGCGTTAACGGGATGACAGCCAGAATGACAACATAATTCAGAATGACAGGACGACAAAATGACAGCTTGTCGACTACGTAGCAAGTGTAGCATGTGGCATGTTATCGCTGATGATTTAATCAAGCGCATGTGATGGAATACCCCAAGTTGTCGGCTATCAGCTGCGTAGAGAAGTGCCGTAATGTTGCGTTGCGCAACAGCTAATGGCCAAAAGGATGGAATAACAAATTACTTATGAACATTTGTTTTAATGTATGCATCAGATATTACCAATGGTGTGGTAAAACATAATAAATTGCTTGAACTATTTAAAATGAAAGACAGGATGCTTATTAATATTTAACAAAGCATTTTAAAGCATTTTATAACAAATTAATTTAACTTGTATTGTATATATTTTTTAGCCGACTCTTTGAAACTAGAATAGAATACTGCCCCAAAGCATCGATTAAGTTTAACATGGAACATTTATTGAGCTAACAATACGGTACAACAAAGTTGTGTTTTAAAAACATTCCCAATTTGATTTTTAATTGCATCTTCCTTTATTTGCACTACGCAAAATAAAGATATTTTGTACTAATATTACGCTATTTCAAGAATCTTCTTTAAAAAATTAAAAAAATCCAGTTCCCCAATTCCTGAACCAATAAATTAGTCAGCTAGTCAATGAGATGATTTATATATAGACTAAGGTTAAGATAGCTAAGATTGCAAAGTATATGCCCACCTCAACTTAACTATGGTTTATAGTAAAGAATATGCCCATTAATAATAATATTATTATATATTATATTTAGTATATATTATATATTATATATTATATATTATATATTATATATTATATATTATATATTATATATTATATATTATATATTATATATTATATATTATATATTATATATTATATATTATATATTATTTTTATATTATATGCATTTCAAAAATCCTTTTAAAGAACAAAAGCAATGCCATAATAGATTCGATGACTAAAAGTAGATTAATGTACTTAGATAATTGTTGCTTTGTGTTTCTTTGTGAAAAAAATCATGTTTTTGTCATAAAGTAATTTAGTTTTGCGGCTTCACATTACGTATTATTGTAAATAATGATTAATTACAAATATTTATAATTATTGAACGAAGATTAAATATTTTCTGTTCTTGGATTCTAAAGAACAGAGTTCTTTATTTACAAAAATGATGTTATGCAAATGATGCATTTTGTTATTAGTTGACTCACCTTCGTATAGCTCTCTGTGGAACGGATATCGTTGATGGTCCACGGCAACATGGACGCCGAATAGCGCGGATCGACGGACGCACTGCCGCGATATGTCAACGAGACGAGTCGAGTTTTCATTTTCTGTTCTGCGATTTTTCCCCTTTTTCAGTTCGGTTCGACTTGCGTGTATACTTATGGGGTATACTTAAGGTGTATATTTCAATGTTAAATATGTGTTTTTTGAAAATTAAATGCAGTACAAGTTGAATTTGCGATGCAAATTACATTTTCGCATTTTTTCTGCAATTCACGTTACGCTCTTTGAGTTGATGTCCTTTTGCTGTTGTTGGTTGGCTGATTTTAATTGCTTTTTAATTGTTTTGGTTTGCTGCATGAGAAAATATAAAACAAAAATAAAATATTAAACTGAAATCAATATGAAATTAACATGCGCTCCACTTTATAATGAAGCTCGAGCTCTGCATGAGTCACACGTCGAGCTGTCCTTTTGGGGCCTGGTCTAAGGGCATTTGCTGGCCAGGACCAATGACCACCTGAAGGCACTACTTAACACTAGATATTTACATGTATAAATACATATATATTTTCATACCTAGAATTAAGTGCGACGCATCAGCAACAAAGTTTAGTATCAATATTGATTTTTTCTGCACGCATTATGGGGAATTTGGACTGTTATTCTGGCAAAAATTTCTGTTTGTGCTATGTGATTAACATAAACAACTTTTGTTGTAATAAATTTGAATTACATTTAGATACAGTTGTATTTTACATTTAAAAAAAGTTTCTTGAATAAATGCTATGTTCTTCATTTTAAACATAATTTATTTAGAATATCTCTTTTTAATTGTTGTTATAATAATAGGAGCAGCAATTTTAGCAAATTATTCTTAAACAATTTCAAGAACGTAAAAACAATTGATTAGCACCATAACTTTTGCTTAATCCAACAGTTGTAAATGAATGCCACCAAAAGTAGCTATATTTCCCATAGTACTCTGGCAACAGACTTTATTGTATTCTGAACACATTAAAATTGGGTAAAAAAGGTATAATGGTTTCATGCAAATGTATGTAACAGGCAAAAGGAGACAATTCCGCCTCCATTAAGTAAATATATATATTAAGTATGTATATATATATATCTTGGTCAGCATCTATAGCAGAGTCAATTTTGTCAGAAACTTTAAGAGCTAGAGACTTCAACTTTTCTAATAAAGGGTTATCAAATGTTGGATAACCCAAGAATATGTTTGAAAATCGTCATCAATCTTAGATGTTTTAGGCTTATTTCGTGCATTATGAGAGCTAAAGACACCAAATTTGATACACATAAACATTTGAATAGACTATAGAACTTTAATAATCTATTGCAAAAAGTATCATCAAGATCGGTTAAAAAATTCAGAAGCCAATTGGCAGAAGTTTTTCAATACATGTACACACATACATTAAAGGGTTCAGGGTATTTACTAGTCGGGTCCCCTCGACCAGAGCGTTCTCAATTGTTTTACTTTATTATTGCCGCTTCGTTTTCGCCAAAAGCGGAGAAGTTGCTGCTTCTTCTTCTTTTCTTTTTTTTTTTTGCACGCGACTGCCAGAAATAGGAATGTGTGAAGCAGAGGACGTGAGCCAAGGGCCGGGGGTCAGAACGAGACAGAGTCACCCCTAAAAAGACGTCGCTCGATGGCAATGTTGGAATTTACTTTTGCATAAACATTTACATTTAACTTTCCTAAGGTTTCACAATGTTTTTCGCTTTAAGTTTACTTCTACACACACACACACACACGCATGCACACACACCCGTACACAAATACACACACACACACACACACAGCCGTACACGACACGTTTATTGGTATGCGTGGGATATGCAATAAAAATAATAATTAGCCAAACTAACCGAATGGAGACGGAGACGCCAAAACGCCATGAAATTACGTTGAATACTGAATCGGTAACGGTACGACTTCTGGCTCCAATGCTCCTGCCAGAACGACAACGGCACATTTCTCTACGACCAAAAAGTCCTTCGTCCTGCGTATTGGGCGCATGCGTTGTTTTGTTCGCTGGCAATAAGCAATAAGCGGGCACAAATCAATTGAACAATGTTTGATGTCTGATTCTATGTTCTTTTAGACGTCAATTCTGACTTAACAACTGGCTGTTAGGTCAGCTTTGCTTTTTAATTCTAATGTGAACTGATCGCCCGCCAAGCATAAACAAAAACCCAAATAAACAAATTGATACCATTCCGCAAAAAACAAACAATGCGCGTCTGTCGCCCGACCGCCACAATTTATTGCGCTCGCTGAACAGCTGACTTTTAATGGCAATCACATGCATGCGCGTTGACAGTGCTGCAAAGCGTGCGCCTAAGCAGTTATCGATAGTTGAAAACGTTATTTATTTGAATTATATGTGTTAAAAATAGGTTATTATTGGCAAATTAGAGGTAAATTTATGTAAATAACATTACAGTTAAATATAAGTTCAGTAAACTGTGCACGGCTTCAAGCAAATCAATTGGTACTGCCGTCTGTCTTCTTCTTCTGCTTCTTAGCCAGCCTTGGCTTATGGCCAGGTTGCTGTAAGCCCAGTTTTAGACATTTAGTTTGTGCCGAAACGCGCCGAGCAACAGGTGTGTGACGACGACGTCTATCGGCAAATCGTGTTAGCTGCGTGCTTCGTTTGGTACGTTTCTCGGTGTATTTTCCTGTGTCTGCTCTTTGGGTGTGCGTGCAGAAGAAGAGACTTTCACTACGGTTCAAAGCCCACGGGCAGCTGCTTCGACTGAGCGGCGGCTAACATTAATTAATGCGCTTCGCACGCGTTGTTGTTATTTCGTGTTTCGCAGTTCGAAATTCGAAATTCGAGCTCCCAAGCTGTCCAAAAGCTGCTGCTGCTGCGGCTGCCTTATGGGCTTTATTTTTACAGCTCGCGTTTTCGCATTCGCATATGTTGTTTAATATCTCAACTTATAAGTATTTGTATTTGTTTATTTCCCACCAACAAACACAATGAGACGCCGTCAGCTCTTTTTGTGTGTGTGAGAAAAAGGGCTATAAAATGAGATATGGAACAACAGCGAAAAAAGCGACTTTTGTCGGTGTCAGAGTTGCTGTTTGAAAATGTACCGTTAGTGCGCGAATGGAGTATTTAAAGTTAATTTAAATAATGAGGAATTCGCGCTCATAATTGATTTAAGTAGCGCAACAGACAACAGACAACAGACAACAACAACAGCAGCCGCGAACATTTGCATAATTTTCCACACACACAACCATATGTCAAGAAAATTCGCTGCGCTTTAGTTGCCAGTTGCAGTAGCAGCGCAGCAGCGGCAACAAGTGGCATTTATTGTTGCACTCACACAGTGGCACACACAGTTGCACGGCTCGTTGTGTACTTAAATGGCCAAGTTAGCATCCACATTCCACAAAAGAACAAGCACACAACAACAACACGAATGCACCAAGAAGGAAGTGGCCAAGAAACGGCAATCGAGCGCAACAACAACAAAGTTATCTATTAGTTTGTGAGCAAATTTCAAAATAATTGCACATTCTAGACAATTTAGCCCAGGCACGAAGCACAGATCGCTGTGCAACACTGCAAAATGATGTGCATTATTTGTAATTTGTACAAACTCACACACACAAAGTTAACCACACGGGTGAAACAGGTAGGCAGGCCGGCGCAGTCAGCGTCGACTGCGACTGCGACTGCGTGCAGTTTTTTCATTCTTTACGTCCCACACACACACACACATGCGATCCATTTGGATTTTATGTCAAGCTTCGTTGATACGACTTTCGTTGTTGTTGTGCTGCTTCTTCATTTTCGTGGCGCACACATGTGTAAATATATACATGCCTGCTTATTGAACTAGTTGAATCTATAACCGCGCTGACCTTAATTATCATAACAATAGACAAAAACACGAAGATTTGCAGCGACAGAAGAGTGTGTGGCAGAATGTGGCCCAAAAGCAAAACAGTCACAACATAATTAGAACGAGCGAAAGGCAAGAAACGAGCGCGCGGTCAAATGTTGCACAGTGGGTTAGATAAAGCTAAAGGCCAAAAGCAATCTAAATGCAAATGCACTGTGACCAAATCAGAGTGATATTAGAGGCCGATAGTAAGAGATGATCGCAGGGTCGATTAAAGTGATTGTTTATGATTGGTTGATGGAAAAAAATTACATACATATGTATATATGTATGTATATGAAATCAAATAGAAAGGAAAGAGCGTTCACATGTTATTTAATCCGAAGCTTATAACATCTGTGCTATAAAGTTCTTAAAAAAAATGTATAAAGCCAGGCATAAATATTAATATGTTTAAAAGCTGTGGCGTTTGCTTTAATCATTTTTTTATGGAAGCACTTCGTTTGTGACGTTTAAAATGGCGTCAATTTGAGCATTTCAATTAAAATAAAATTGATATTAATATTAATATTTTGCAAAATTTTAAATACAAAATAAACAAACATAAAATTGTTTTTGCATTTCTATTGTTACTAAAATAGCATATACATATGTTAATTAAAGCCACCTATAAAGCCCCTGCTCCGTTCGCCCACAAAGCGCGACACAGTTAATCCCGTACATTTCAAAAGAATTCATAAGCACGCGCTAATGTCATGCATGTACACACACATATATACACACAGAGACACAGACACAGCCTCACCTCTGATCTTGCCACATTCCCAATTCTAATGACAACCACTGTGCGACGATATCAACGTCGCACAGTGGCGCTTCTGACCGAAAAACGTTGCAAAAATATGTGTATAGAAATGTATGTATATGAGAGATAAGAGATAAGAGATAAGAGATAGACGGGTGTAAACGACTGCTTAATACTCGTGTACATCGTAATAACAGCTCAAAACAGTCGAAAACTACCTTAATTATTATTATTTTGCAAAAATAAAGATTTTTGTAATTTGTGAGCGCGGAATTGAACGTGGAGGAGATAATCTGAGAAGGGTTTACCAAATTTTGTGACTTGCCTTAAAACTGAGGTAGATATATAGGCGTTAGCCTCTTGTCACACCCCCAGTGGGCGTAGCCATCATCACACTTTATCTGTAGCTAGATAATAGAATAGCAGCGTAAAAAATTGCATTCATACGGACGGAGATTGTACTAACCAAATATACTCTTTTCACTTCGTGCACAAATATTAAAAGAAAAGTTAACAGCTATATCTTGCTCTCCTACTACTCATTATAATGGTAATCAAATGATAGCAATTTTTTAAGAAATTTGAATTTTTGCCGAGAAAAAGTCTGTTGGACCCACTGTGCCGCGCGCGTCTCGAATTGCGACTTGTCGTTGGCGATGCGTGAGCCGCGGCCGCGAACCGTGGGGTGTCTCTTGGCAAGCACCTGTTGTAAATGTTGCGTCTTATTAGAAGCCGCAGTCTTCGCCCGCCCCGAGCACAAAACAGGAAAGCCAGAAAAAGACACAAAAAAAAAAAAAATATCTAAAAAAATTAACAAATAGAAAAAACGAGTAGACTTAAAAACCGGTTGCTGTGAAAATGAAAGAAAAACTTTTTTGTTGTTACTGTTGCATTTGCTTTGTGTGTGCGTTGTGCTGTTTTTATATTTCGTGACGTTTGGTTTTTCTTTTTCACAGTTCCAGTTTGTGGCTTCGATTTTTTTGGTGAAATCAATGCGTAGAAAGTGAATTGCAGTCGGTTTGACATTACGCAAAGCCGCGAGAAAAAGTGAAAATTGGCGCTGGCGGCTAAGAAAACCTGGACATTGCCAAAAACGCGTCGCTGGCATTAGCTGTGCCGTGCCGTGCACCGTGCTAGCCTGGTCATCATCATCTGGCCGTAACCGAACACGAAGCGGTTCGTGCGGCCGCCGATGCGTCTGTTAATCCAAACGGCAACGGCAACGGGCGGCGCTGCTGCAGCTGCTCTGCACTCGCAGTACAATTACAGTAGCATGCGTGAGGACGACATCGAGCTCGCCATCAAGGTGGTAAGTTATCCAACACCCGTCCCCCTCCCCCTATCAAGTAGCCCGCCATTAGAGTGATGAATGCGTCCGAGTCTAATCAGCCGCCAGAGCGAGAGAAATCATAGCGTGCACTTAAAGAAAATTCGAAATTCCGTTATGAATTGGGAGAGAATAGATCACCAATTTTCTTAAAATTTCCATTTGAAAATTTGAATTGACCCTTATAAGTTTAACTTCAAGAGCTTGTAGAACATTCTTAATGGAGGTACAAAATTTCTTAAATAGAGTAATGATGTATATTACTATATTTAAGGTCTTGAATTTCGCAATATTAACAGGATCGGCCTTAAACATTCTAGGTAGATGTTCGATCTCCTGTATAATATTTTAGAAATACGGGATAGCAAAAACTTAAAATTATAAAAAAGACATTTCAATCAAGTTTAAAATACTTATACAAGTATTTGCAAATTGAAACATTTTATATGGAAGTTGAGTTTTATAGTTTGAAATTTCGTAATAATAAATCACCTTTTTTTAAAATAAGAATAAATAAATATATTTAAAATAAGAAAACATTGATTTAAAGCAAGCAATAAGCATTTACACACTTACAAATGGAAATTGGAGGTTCGTTAATAACATAAATTAATATTTCTATTTTTTTTTAATTTGCATACCTGAAATATAAAGAAACCGAAAATGAAACTGCTGAAATCTTTCTTTGTTTTTACTATATTTTAAATTTTATACAAAAAGAGATTCCCTTCTCAGCTTAATATGCAGACCTTTGTTGAATTTGGGCAACGATTGTTCTTCAATTGAGTACACACTTCTAGCTAATTTCGCTGAGTGTATGTGCTGCAGCAGCCTGTGCTGTGAATAAGCGTTAAATAATAACCTCAGCTGCAGCACACACAACTTCAGCTCCCCGCAGCTTTTTATTGTGTAGCAGCCATTGCAGGCAGAACAATCAATGATCGTTTAGAACGGCTCTTTTCGCCGGTGAATGGGAAATTCTGAGGAAATTAGTGTTGGATGTGTGAATGTGGTTTTAACAAAGGTGCATTCAAGTTTTCCACCTGCGGATTAAGCGATGGAAAAACTCTTGCCTATAGATCGGGTAACTGTATCCGTTCTATATACTAATGGAGCATATTATAATAATTGATACAAAAAAATAATTATTATATAAAATATCAAACGAACTTAAAAGAAATTTGTATATTAACGCCTTCTTTAATTATTTAATTTAATTCATATTTTTTCTTTAAAAGTCTGTTTTTAAAACAAACAAAATTCTTAAAACTAAATATTTCTTAGTAAGTAAACTTAGAAGAAATAAAACAATTACTGTAGTATTATTAGATGTAGATCGGTGGTTTTTGAAAATATTGAAAATAATAATATAGGTAGACACAAATAAAAAATACAATAATAATGATAATAAATATAAACCTCGTTTTGTACCCATTCCCTATTCCCGGAATCAATGGAAACACGAAAACAAAAAAAACATTAATATTTTCTTGCACAATCCCAATTTGTAGTTTTTCAGAAATTTTTGTTCGAATCGAAAGAAAACTATTGCCGATTAATATTCTTAATCGTTGCAATATCTGATAAATCGAATAACAAAGAACCTTGAACTCTTATTCTTTCAGGTGATTGTTGGCAATGGAGGCGTTGGCAAGTCCTCAATGATCCAGCGCTATTGCAAGGGCATCTTCACCAAGGACTACAAGAAGACGATCGGCGTCGATTTCCTGGAACGCCAGATCGAGATCGACGGAGAGGATGTGCGCATCATGCTGTGGGATACGGCCGGACAGGAGGAGTTCGACTGCATCACCAAGGCGTATTATCGCGGCGCCCAGGCGTCGGTGCTGGTGTTCTCGACAACGGATCGCGCCTCCTTCGATGCGATCAAGGAGTGGAAGCGCAAAGTGGAAAACGAATGCAACGAGATACCCACGGTGATAGTGCAGAACAAGATCGATCTGATCGAGCAGGCGGTGGTCAGTGCCGACGAGGTGGAAACGCTGGCCAAGATGCTCAACTGCCGCCTGATACGCACCTCCGTCAAAGAGGACATCAACGTGGCCTCCGTCTTTCGCTATTTGGCCACCAAATGCCACCAGCTGATGTCGCAGAGCTACGATCAGCCGGCCGGCGGCAACAGCAGTCAGCAGCAGTTAACGCATCCGCCCTACAGCAGCACGCCCACCATCAGCGCCTTCAGTCCGACCTTCACCAAGTCCAGCACCGGCACCATCGTCCTGCGTCCGGCCAAAAAGGGCAGCGGCTCCAGCGCGGCGCGAAAGCGCAAAATTGTGCTCAAAAAGTGCGGCATATTGTGAGGGGTGTGGTCTGGGGGTCTAAGAGCGGAATTTGTTCAGCTGTTGGCAATTAATAACTGGAGCATATTTAACGCCTAATTATTTTAGAGCTCCAAATCAAGTTGTAGCCGTGTGGTTAGCCAAGCGTTGGATGCACCCGCAGCCACAGCCGGAGCCATTCACTAGTCGTGCACAGACTCCGCTACGTTGCATGATATGTGGAGTGGAGGGGGGCAGAGGCAATGTGAAGAGATACAAGCACAAGAACACTAATAATTTAGTTACGAAGTTTTAATACCCTTGCAGGCCTATGCATTTGACCAAATTCAAACAAACAAATTCATTTTATTTTTACTTGAAAAGCAGATTCACTTACATTCGACATTTTAAATTTCTGTTAAAAAAGTGTCAGTTTATTTATAAACTGCTTTTAAACATTTTTAAATTTTCAAAATATTTCAAAACATCTTTTAAAGACAGTTATTAAATTTAACAGCAATTATATATACCTATAAAGAGAAATACTAATATAAGCTGTTTTAAAAGAAATTACGAATTTCAAAACGAATTAAAACAATTTTAATCACTATACAAGCTTCACCTGTGAGTTATCTAGCTAACTTCTTATTTAAAAACAAATATTCACTGATATGTTATAAAAAGGCACACTTTGTTTATTAAAAACCAATTTAAATGATAAAAAACTAATGAATTTCAACAGCTTTAACTGACAGGTAAAAAAAAAAATAAATTAGCTACTCAGTTATAAATTATCAATTAAAATGAATTAGTTAAAATTTTTAATGATAAACATAAAATATCGACTTATATTTCACATTAAAAAACATACAATTTCTACAGGCATTAAATATATTTTGGTAAGCTTAAGCAGCTTAAACTAAAATTTGAGTTAACTTTAAAAATGGTTAATTAACAACCAAGGCTGCAAAAGTGGTTCCAAATATCTACTATACAAAGCAATATAAATAAATATATAATCATGTCATTCAAATGCTTAAATTCTGAAATCAAAACCCACTAAAAAAGAAGATCTACACAAATACTTTACACTTTAAGCAGCTAAATTTAATTTGGTTTTCTTGATGTTACCAAAAGCTCTTCAAAATCCATCGGAGCCGACTGCAAGGGTATTAACAACCACAAGCTCAAAATGCATGTGCAATAATTAATGCAACTACTAAAATTTTTAGTCTAATTAGCTATAGATAATCGTATAACCGACTTTTCTTTGTATTATGCCCACTTTTCTATAACGGAGACTGATGCAGCAATGCATTCAATATATATTTATATATATATCTAATTAAATGTGTGTGTGCGCCTGTAAAATTATGTATGTATCTATATTTATACGAATATATAACCATTACCCATAGCTATGTATATTTGCCAACTAGAGCAAAAGCTTGCTTTTTGGCACGCTAGAGGAAGTCTTCGTGTGAATCCTTTGCCAATTAGCCTTGGCAAGATGTGCAATTAAAGTTGTTCAACTCATATAATTATTAACCAACTGAAAGGCATGTCAAACCGCAATTATGTCGACTAGTGTAGTATGCAAAGTGTGGCTCTGCGTTTTGTCATACTGTTTAGCATGAGAATGGATCTGCGGCGACCACAAGCCCAAAACGAAATATGCAAATATTAACTATAACTATAACTACATAATTATACCAGTATACATGTTATTACTTAAGATCATATAAATATTAAACTAATAAATTATTTTGTATATTTTCAATGGCGTGCGCTTTAATCAATTTAGATGGTACAAAGGTTGGCTTATAAATTTAATTATTATAATTTTAAATTTACTTTTGTACCAGCTTACCTCTCAAATATTAGAAAATATTTTCGGGTTATTGTTATTCGGTTGCAATATCCCATTTAGATGCCGCTTCTCCAGATAAATAAAGTAATGGCTAAAATGTTCATCAATATGGAATTCCAGTTTTCAGAATTCGGCATTCTGAAAAGGCAGCTGAATATTTTACCCGAATATAATAGTATATGGAATTGGGAGAAGATGAAGATAGTCAGAGTCTTATGTCAACCGACAACACATCTTGTAAACGGAAAACAAATCTAAAACTTAAAAAAAAACCTCAAGAATTTTAACATAACCGACTGCGTAATACTTGTTCATAGTACACAGAAGATATTATTGTTATTTTGGAAATATATATGTGCGTGGCCAATATTTTTCGGCTCGAACTTATGACAAAGTCACCCAAACACCGTCTGCCAAATTTGGTGACTCTAGCTCCAAAATTGTGGGATATATAGCTTTTCGCGATTTTTGGGAGCTGAAAAAAATGCCTTCAAACTAAAAAATCGGTTCAGTTTTGGCCAAGTTATGGCAGTTTGAAATATGGGAGCTATGGATCCGAGGGCTTCATATGTCAACATTTTCGTAAATTTTTGCATGATTTTTTACAAAAAATGTTATCCCCTCAGAATCGGGTTTAATGTTGTTTTTTATACTAATTGTGACAACCACAATCGAATAAAATGTAAATTTGCAATTCTAAATTTTGAAAAAAAAATTTTTTTTTGAAAATGAGTAAGGGGGGAGTAAAGGATTTTTTTCCCAAAATTTAAAAAAAAAAATTATTTTCAATAATGGATATTTTTTAAATGCAGAATCAATCTAGAGGACAAGCCATGAAAAAAATGCCATCAAACATGAAAATCGGTTCAGTTTTGACAAAGTTATAGGCGTTTGAAATATGGGAGCTATGGATCCGAGGGCTTTATATGTCAACATTTTTGTCAATTTTTGCATGATTTTTTACCAAAAATTTTATTCCCTCAGAATCGGGTTTAATGTTGTTTTTTATACTAATTGTGACAACCACAATCGAATAAAAATGTAAATTTGCAATTCTAAATTTAAAACAAAAAAATTTTTCCAAAATGAGTAAGGGGGGAGTAAAGGATTTTTTTCCCAAAATTTAAAAAAAAAAAATTATTTTCAATAATGGATATTTTTTAAATGCAGAATCAATCTAGAGGACAAGCCATGAAAAAAATGCCATCAAACATGAAAATCGGTTCAGTTTTGACAAAGTTATAGGCGTTTGAAATATGGGAGCTATGGATCCGAGGGCTTCATATGTCAACATTTTCGTAAATTTTTGCATGATTTTTTACCAAAAATTTTATCCCCTCAGAATCGGGTTTAATGTTGTTTTTTATACTAATTGTGACAACCACAATCGAATAAAAATGTAAATTTGCAATTCTAAATTTAAAACAAAAAAATTTTTCCAAAATGAGTAAGGGGGGAGTAAAGGATTTTTTTCCCAAAAATTAAAAAAAAAAATTATTTTCAATAATGGATATTTTTTAAATGCAGAATCAATCTAGAGGACAAGCCATGAAAAAAGTCCCATCAAACATGAAAATCGGTTCAGTTTTGACAAAGTTATAGGCGTTTGAAATATGGGAGCTATGGATCCGAGGGCTTCATATGTCAACATTTTCGTAAATTTTTGCATGATTTTTTACCAAAAATTTTATCCCCTCAGAATCGGGTTTAATGTTGTTTTTTATACTAATTGTGACAACCACAATCGAATAAAATGTAAATTTGCAATTCTAAATTTTGAAAAAAAAATTTTTTTTGAAAATGAGTAAGGGGGGAGTAAAGGATTTTTTTCCCAAAAATTAAAAAAAAAAAATTATTTTCAATAATGGATATTTTTTAAATGCAGAATCAATCTAGAGGACAAGCCATGAAAAAAATGCCATCAAACATGAAAATCGGTTCAGTTTTGACAAAGTTATAGGCGTTTGAAATTTGGGAGCTATGGATCCGAGGGCTTTATATGTCAACATTTTTGTCAATTTTTGCATGATTTTTTACCAAAAATTTTATTCCCTCAGAATCGGGTTTAATGTTGTTTTTTATACTAATTGTGACAACCACAATCGAATAAAAATGTAAATTTGCAATTCTAAATTTAAAACAAAAAAATTTTTCCAAAATGAGTAAGGGGGGAGTAAAGGATTTTTTTCCCAAAAATTAAAAAAAAAATTATTTTCAATAATGGATATTTTTTAAATGCAGAATCAATCTAGAGGACAAGCCATGAAAAAAATGCCATCAAACATGAAAATCGGTTCAGTTTTGACAAAGTTATAGGCGTTTGAAATATGGGAGCTATGGATCCGAGGGCTTCATATGTCAACATTTTCGTAAATTTTTGCATGATTTTTTACCAAAAATTTTATCCCCTCAGAATCGGGTTTAATGTTGTTTTTTATACTAATTGTGACAACCACAATCGAATAAAAATGTAAATTTGCAATTCTAAATTAAAAAAAAAAAATTTTTCCAAAATGAGTAAGGGGGGAGTAAAGGATTTTTTTCCCAAAAATTAAACAAAAAAAAATTATTTTCAATAATGGATATTTTTTAAATGCAGAATCAATCTAGAGGACAAGCCATGAAAAAAATGCCATCAAACATGAAAATCGGTTCAGTTTTAACAAAGTTATAGGCGTTTGAAATATGGGAGCTATGGATCCGAGGGCTTTATATGTCAACATTTTTGTCAATTTTTGCATGATTTTTTACCAAAAATTTTATTCCCTCAGAATCGGGTTTAATGTTGTTTTTTATACTAATTGTGACAACCAAAATCGAATAAAAATGTAAATTTGCAATTCTAAATTTAAAACAAAAAAATTTTTCCAAAATGAGTAAGGGGGGAGTAAAGGATTTTTTTCCCAAAAATTAAAAAAAAAAATTATTTTCAATAATGGATATTTTTTAAATGCAGAATCAATCTAGAGGACAAGCCATGAAAAAAAGTCCCATCAAACATGAAAATCGGTTCAGTTTTGACAAAGTTATAGGCGTTTGAAATATGGGAGCTATGGATCCGAGGGCTTTATATGTCAACATTTTCGTAAATTTTTGCATGATTTTTTACCAAAAATTTTATCCCCTCAGAATCGGGTTTAATGTTGTTTTTTATACTAATTGTGACAACCACAATCGAATAAAAATGTAAATTTGCAATTCTAAATTAAAAAAAAAAATTTTTCCAAAATGAGTAAGGGGGGAGTAAAGGATTTTTTTCCCAAAAATTAAACAAAAAAAAATTATTTTCAATAATGGATATTTTTTAAATGCAGAATCAATCTAGAGGACAAGCCATGAAAAAAATGCCATCAAACATGAAAATCGGTTCAGTTTTAACAAAGTTATAGGCGTTTGAAATATGGGAGCTATGGATCCGAGGGCTTTATATGTCAACATTTTTGTCAATTTTTGCATGATTTTTTACCAAAAATTTTATTCCCTCAGAATCGGGTTTAATGTTGTTTTTTATACTAATTGTGACAACCAAAATCGAATAAAAATGTAAATTTGCAATTCTAAATTTAAAACAAAAAAATTTTTCCAAAATGAGTAAGGGGGGAGTAAAGGATTTTTTTCCCAAAAATTAAAAAAAAAAATTATTTTCAATAATGGATATTTTTTAAATGCAGAATCAATCTAGAGGACAAGCCATGAAAAAAGTCCCATCAAACATGAAAATCGGTTCAGTTTTGACAAAGTTATAGGCGTTTGAAATATGGGAGCTATGGATCCGAGGGCTTTATATGTCAACATTTTCGTAAATTTTTGCATGATTTTTTACCAAAAATTTTATCCCCTCAGAATCGGGTTTAATGTTGTTTTTTATACTAATTGTGACAACCACAATCGAATAAAATGTAAATTTGCAATTCTAAATTTTGAAAAAAAAATTTTTTTTGAAAATGAGTAAGGGGGGAGTAAAGGATTTTTTTCCCAAAATTTAAAAAACAAAAAAAAATTATTTTCAATAATGGATATTTTTTAAATGCAGAATCAATCTAGAGGACAAGCCATGAAAAAAATGCCATCAAACATGAAAATCGGTTCAGTTTTGACAAAGTTATAGGCGTTTGAAATTTGGGAGCTATGGATCCGAGGGCTTTATATGTCAACATTTTTGTCAATTTTTGCATGATTTTTTACCAAAAATTTTATTCCCTCAGAATCGGGTTTAATGTTGTTTTTTATACTAATTGTGACAACCACAATCGAATAAAAATGTAAATTTGCAATTCTAAATTTAAAACAAAAAAATTTTTCCAAAATGAGTAAGGGGGGAGTAAAGGATTTTTTTCCCAAAAATTAAAAAAAAAATTATTTTCAATAATGGATATTTTTTAAATGCAGAATCAATCTAGAGGACAAGCCATGAAAAAAATGCCATCAAACATGAAAATCGGTTCAGTTTTGACAAAGTTATAGGCGTTTGAAATTTGGGAGCTATGGATCCGAGGGCTTTATATGTCAACATTTTTGTCAATTTTTGCATGATTTTTTACCAAAAATTTTATTCCCTCAGAATCGGGTTTAATGTTGTTTTTTATACTAATTGTGACAACCAAAATCGAATAAAAATGTAAATTTGCAATTCTAAATTTAAAACAAAAAAATTTTTCCAAAATGAGTAAGGGGGGAGTAAAGGATTTTTTTCCCAAAAATTAAACAAAAAAAAATTATTTTCAATAATGGATATTTTTTAAATGCAGAATCAATCTAGAGGACAAGCCATGAAAAAAATGCCATCAAACATGAAAATCGGTTCAGTTTTAACAAAGTTATAGGCGTTTGAAATATGGGAGCTATGGATCCGAGGGCTTTATATGTCAACATTTTTGTCAATTTTTGCATGATTTTTTACCAAAAATTTTATTCCCTTAGAATCGGGTTTAATGTTGTTTTTTATACTAATTGTGACAACCAAAATCGAATAAAAATGTAAATTTGCAATTCTAAATTTAAAACAAAAAAATTTTTCCAAAATGAGTAAGGGGGGAGTAAAGGATTTTTTTCCCAAAAATTAAAAAAAAAAATTATTTTCATGAAAATCGGTTTAGTTTTGACAAAGTTATAGGCGTTTGAAATATGGGAGCTATGGATCCGAGGGCTTCATATGTCAACATTTTCGTAAATTTTTGCATGATCTTTTACCAAAAATTTTATCCCCTCAGAATCGGGTTTAATGTTGTTTTTTATACTAATTGTGACAACCACAATCGAATAAAAATGTAAATTTGCAATTCTAAATTAAAAAAAAAATTTTTTCCAAAATGAGTAAGGGGGGAGTAAAGGATTTTTTTCCCAAAAATTAAACAAAAAAAAATTATTTTCAATAATGGATATTTTTTAAATGCAGAATCAATCTAGAGGACAAGCCATGAAAAAAATTATTTTCAATAATGGATATTTTTTAAATGCAGAATCAATCTAGAGGACAAGCCATGAAAAAAGTCCCATCAAACATGAAAATCGGTTCAGTTTTGACAAAGTTATAGGCGTTTGAAATATGGGAGCTATGGATCCGAGGGCTTTATATGACAACATTTTCGTAAATTTTTGCATGATTTTTTACCAAAAATTTTATCCCCTCAGAATCGGGTTTAATGTTGTTTTTTATACTAATTGTGACAACCACAATCGAATAAAATGTAAATTTGCAATTCTAAATTTTGAAAAAAAAATTTTTTTTGAAAATGAGTAAGGGGGGAGTAAAGGATTTTTTTCCCAAAATTTAAAAAACAAAAAAAAATTATTTTCAATAATGGATATTTTTTAAATGCAGAATCAATCTAGAGGACAAGCCATGAAAAAAATGCCATCAAACATGAAAATCGGTTCAGTTTTGACAAAGTTATAGGCGTTTGAAATATGGGAGCTATGGATCCGAGGGCTTTATATGTCAACATTTTTGTCAATTTTTGCATGATTTTTTACCAAAAATTTTATTCCCTCAGAATCGGGTTTAATGTTGTTTTTTATACTAATTGTGACAACCACAATCGAATAAAAATGTAAATTTGCAATTCTAAATTTAAAACAAAAAAATTTTTCCAAAATGAGTAAGGGGGGAGTAAAGGATTTTTTTCCCAAAAATTAAAAAAAAAATTATTTTCAATAATGGATATTTTTTAAATGCAGAATCAATCTAGAGGACAAGCCATGAAAAAAATGCCATCAAACATGAAAATCGGTTCAGTTTTGACAAAGTTATAGGCGTTTGAAATATGGGAGCTATGGATCCGAGGGCTTCATATGTCAACATTTTCGTAAATTTTTGCATGATTTTTTACCAAAAATTTTATCCCCTCAGAATCGGGTTTAATGTTGTTTTTTATACTAATTGTGACAACCACAATCGAATAAAAATGTAAATTTGCAATTCTAAATTTTGAAAAAAAAAATTTTTCCAAAATGAGTAAGGGGGGAGTAAAGGATTTTTTTCCCAAAAATTAAACAAAAAAAAATTATTTTCAATAATGGATATTTTTTAAATGCAGAATCAATCTAGAGGACAAGCCATGAAAAAAATGCCATCAAACATGAAAATCGGTTCAGTTTTGACAAAGTTATAGGCGTTTGAAATTTGGGAGCTATGGATCCGAGGGCTTTATATGTCAACATTTTTGTCAATTTTTGCATGATTTTTTACCAAAAATTTTATTCCCTCAGAATCGGGTTTAATGTTGTTTTTTATACTAATTGTGACAACCACAATCGAATAAAATGTAAATTTGCAATTCTAAATTTTGAAAAAAAAATTTTTTTTGAAAATGAGTAAGGGGGGAGTAAAGGATTTTTTTCCCAAAATTTAAAAAACAAAAAAAAATTATTTTCAATAATGGATATTTTTTAAATGCAGAATCAATCTAGAGGACAAGCCATGAAAAAAATGCCATCAAACATGAAAATCGGTTCAGTTTTGACAAAGTTATAGGCGTTTGAAATATGGGAGCTATGGATCCGAGGGCTTTATATGTCAACATTTTTGTCAATTTTTGCATGATTTTTTACCAAAAATTTTATCCCCTCAGAATCGGGTTTAATGTTGTTTTTTATACTAATTGTGACAACCACAATCGAATAAAATGTAAATTTGCAATTCTAAATTTTGAAAAAAAAATTTTTTTTGAAAATGAGTAAGGGGGGAGTAAAGGATTTTTTTCCCAAAATTTAAAAAACAAAAAAAAATTATTTTCAATAATGGATATTTTTTAAATGCAGAATCAATCTAGAGGACAAGCCATGAAAAAAATGCCATCAAACATGAAAATCGGTTCAGTTTTGACAAAGTTATAGGCGTTTGAAATATGGGAGCTATGGATCCGAGGGCTTTATATGTCAACATTTTTGTCAATTTTTGCATGATTTTTTACCAAAAATTTTATCCCCTCAGAATCGGGTTTAATGTTGTTTTTTATACTAATTGTGACAACCACAATCGAATAAAAATGTAAATTTGCAATTCTAAATTTAAAAAAAAAAAATTTTTCCAAAATGAGTAAGGGGGGAGTAAAGGATTTTTTTCCCAAAAATTAAAAAAACAAAATTATTTTCAATAATGGATATTTTTTAAATGCAGAATCAATCTAGAGGACAAGCCATGAAAAAAATGCCATCAAACATGAAAATCGGTTTAGTTTTGACAAAGTTATAGGCGTTTGAAATATGGGAGCTATGGATCCGAGGGCTTCATATGTCAACATTTTCGTAAATTTTTGCATGATTTTTTACCAAAAATTTTATCCCCTCAGAATCGGGTTTAATGTTGTTTTTTATACTAATTGTGACAACCACAATCGAATAAAAATGTAAATTTGCAATTCTAAATTAAAAAAAAAAATTTTTCCAAAATGAGTAAGGGGGGAGTAAAGGATTTTTTTCCCAAAAATTAAACAAAAAAAAATTATTTTCAATAATGGATATTTTTTAAATGCAGAATCAATCTAGAGGACAAGCCATGAAAAAAATGCCATCAAACATGAAAATCGGTTCAGTTTTGACAAAGTTATAGGCGTTTGAAATATGGGAGCTATGGATCCGAGGGCTTTATATGTCAACATTTTTGTCAATTTTTGCATGATTTTTTACCAAAAATTTTATTCCCTCAGAATCGGGTTTAATGTTGTTTTTTATACTAATTGTGACAACCACAATCGAATAAAATGTAAATTTGCAATTCTAAATTTTGAAAAAAAAAATTTTTTTGAAAATGAGTAAGGGGGGAGTAAAGGATTTTTTTCCCAAAATTTAAAAAACAAAAAAAAATTATTTTCAATAATGGATATTTTTTAAATGCAGAATCAATCTAGAGGACAAGCCATGAAAAAAATGCCATCAAACATGAAAATCGGTTCAGTTTTGACAAAGTTATAGGCGTTTGAAATATGGGAGCTATGGATCCGAGGGCTTTATATGTCAACATTTTTGTCAATTTTTGCATGATTTTTTACCAAAAATTTTATCCCCTCAGAATCGGGTTTAATGTTGTTTTTTATACTAATTGTGACAACCACAATCGAATAAAATTGTAAATTTGCAATTCTAAATTTTGAAAAAAAAATTTTTTTGAAAATGAGTAAGGGGGGAGTAAAGGGATTTTTTCCCAAAAATTTAAAAAAAAAAAAAAATTATTTTCAATAATGGATATTTTTTAAATGCAGAATCAATCTAGAGGACAAGCCATGAAAAAAATGCCATCAAACATGAAAATCGGTTCAGTTTTGACAAAGTTATAGGCGTTTGAAATTTGGGAGCTATGGATCCGAGGGCTTTATATGTCAACATTTTTGTCAATTTTTGCATGATTTTTTACCAAAAATTTTATTCCCTCAGAATCGGGTTTAATGTTGTTTTTTATACTAATTGTGACAACCACAATCGAATAAAATGTAAATTTGCAATTCTAAATTTTAAAAAAAAAATTTTTTTCGAAAATGAGTAAGGGGGGAGTAAAGGATTTTTTTCCCAAAATTTAAAAAACAAAAAAAAATTATTTTCAATAATGGATATTTTTTAAATGCAGAATCAATCTAGAGGACAAGCCATGAAAAAAATGCCATCAAACATGAAAATCGGTTCAGTTTTGACAAAGTTATAGGCGTTTGAAATATGGGAGCTATGGATCCGAGGGCTTTATATGTCAACATTTTTGTCAATTTTTGCATGATTTTTTACCAAAAATTTTATCCCCTCAGAATCGGGTTTAATGTTGTTTTTTATACTAATTGTGACAACCACAATCGAATAAAATTGTAAATTTGCAATTCTAAATTTTGAAAAAAAAATTTTTTTTGAAAATGAGTAAGGGGGGAGTAAAGGATTTTTTTCCCAAAAATTAAAAAAAAAAAAAAATTATTTTCAATAATGGATATTTTTTAAATGCAGAATCAATCTAGAGGACAAGCCATGAAAAAAATGCCATCAAACATGAAAATCGGTTCAGTTTTGACAAAGTTATAGGCGTTTGAAATATGGGAGCTATGGATCCGAGGGCTTTATATGTCAACATTTTTGTCAATTTTTGCATGATTTTTTACCAAAAATTTTATCCCCTCAGAATCGGGTTTAATGTTGTTTTTTATACTAATTGTGACAACCACAATCGAATAAAAATGTAAATTTGCAATTCTAAATTTAAAAAAAAAAATTTTTCCAAAATGAGTAAGGGGGGAGTAAAGGATTTTTTTTCCCAAAAATTAAAAAAACAAAATTATTTTCAATAATGGATATTTTTTAAATGCAGAATCAATCTAGAGGACAAGCCATGAAAAAAATGCCATCAAACATGAAAATCGGTTCAGTTTTGACAAAGTTATAGGCGTTTGAAATATGGGAGCTATGGATCCGAGGGCTTCATATGTCAACATTTTCGTAAATTTTTGCATGATTTTTTACCAAAAATTTTATCCCCTCAGAATCGGGTTTAATGTTGTTTTTTATACTAATTGTGACAACCACAATCGAATAAAAATGTAAATTTGCAATTCTAAATTAAAAAAAAAAAAATTTCCAAAATGAGTAAGGGGGGAGTAAAGGATTTTTTTCCCAAAAATTAAACAAAAAAAAATTATTTTCAATAATGGATATTTTTTAAATGCAGAATCAATCTAGAGGACAAGCCATGAAAAAAATGCCATCAAACATGAAAATCGGTTCAGTTTTGACAAAGTTATAGGCGTTTGAAATATGGGAGCTATGGATCCGAGGGCTTTATATGTCAACATTTTTGTCAATTTTTGCATGATTTTTTACCAAAAATTTTATTCCCTCAGAATCGGGTTTAATGTTGTTTTTTATACTAATTGTGACAACCACAATCGAATAAAAATGTAAATTTGCAATTCTAAATTAAAAAAAAAAAAATTTTCCAAAATGAGTAAGGGGGGAGTAAAGGATTTTTTTCCCAAAAATTAAAAAAAAAAAATTATTTTCAATAATGGATATTTTTTAAATGCAGAATCAATCTAGAGGACAAGCCATGAAAAAAATGCCATCAAACATGAAAATCGGTTCAGTTTTGACAAAGTTATAGGCGTTTGAAATATGGGAGCTATGGATCCGAGGGCTTTATATGTCAACATTTTTGTCAATTTTTGCATGATTTTTTACCAAATATTTTATTCCCTCAGAATCGGGTTTAATGTTGTTTTTTATACTAATTGTGACAACCACAATCGAATAAAATGTAAATTTGCAATTCTAAATTTTGAAAAAAAAAATTTTTTTGAAAATGAGTAAGGGGGGAGTAAAGGATTTTTTTCCCAAAAATTAAAAAACAAAAAAAAATTATTTTCAATAATGGATATTTTTTAAATGCAGAATCAATCTAGAGGACAAGCCATGAAAAAAATGCCATCAAACATGAAAATCGGTTCAGTTTTGACAAAGTTATAGGCGTTTGAAATTTGGGAGCTATGGATCCGAGGGCTTTATATGTCAACATTTTTGTCAATTTTTGCATGATTTTTTACCAAAAATTTTATTCCCTCAGAATCGGGTTTAATGTTGTTTTTTATACTAATTGTGACAACCACAATCGAATAAAATGTAAATTTGCAATTCTAAATTTTGAAAAAAAAATTTTTTTTGAAAATGAGTAAGGGGGGAGTAAAGGATTTTTTTCCCAAAATTTAAAAAACAAAAAAAAATTATTTTCAATAATGGATATTTTTTAAATGCAGAATCAATCTAGAGGACAAGCCATGAAAAAAATGCCATCAAACATGAAAATCGGTTCAGTTTTGACAAAGTTATAGGCGTTTGAAATATGGGAGCTATGGATCCGAGGGCTTTATATGTCAACATTTTTGTCAATTTTTGCATGATTTTTTACCAAAAATTTTATCCCCTCAGAATCGGGTTTAATGTTGTTTTTTATACTAATTGTGACAACCACAATCGAATAAAATGTAAATTTGCAATTCTAAATTTTGAAAAAAAAATTTTTTTTGAAAATGAGTAAGGGGGGAGTAAAGGATTTTTTTCCCAAAATTTAAAAAACAAAAAAAAATTATTTTCAATAATGGATATTTTTTAAATGCAGAATCAATCTAGAGGACAAGCCATGAAAAAAATGCCATCAAACATGAAAATCGGTTCAGTTTTGACAAAGTTATAGGCGTTTGAAATATGGGAGCTATGGATCCGAGGGCTTTATATGTCAACATTTTTGTCAATTTTTGCATGATTTTTTACCAAAAATTTTATCCCCTCAGAATCGGGTTTAATGTTGTTTTTTATACTAATTGTGACAACCACAATCGAATAAAAATGTAAATTTGCAATTCTAAATTTAAAACAAAAAAATTTTTCCAAAATGAGTAAGGGGGGAGTAAAGGATTTTTTTCCCAAAAATTAAAAAAAAAATTATTTTCAATAATGGATATTTTTTAAATGCAGAATCAATCTAGAGGACAAGCCATGAAAAAAATGCCATCAAACATGAAAATCGGTTCAGTTTTGACAAAGTTATAGGCGTTTGAAATATGGGAGCTATGGATCCGAGGGCTTTATATGTCAACATTTTTGTCAATTTTTGCATGATTTTTTACCAAAAATTTTATTCCCTCAGAATCGGGTTTAATGTTGTTTTTTATACTAATTGTGACAACCACAATCGAATAAAATTGTAAATTTGCAATTCTAAATTTAAAAAAAAAAATTTTTTCGAAAATGAGTAAGGGGGGAGTAAAGGATTTTTTTCCCAAAAATGTGAAAAAAAAAATTATTTTCAATAATGGATATTTTTTAAATGCAGAATCAATCTAGAGGACAAGCCATGAAAAAAATGCCATCAAACATGAAAATCGGTTCAGTTTTGACAAAGTTATAGGCGTTTGAAATATGGGAGCTATGGATCCGAGGGCTTTATATGTCAACATTTTTGTCAATTTTTGCATGATTTTTTACCAAAAATTTTATCCCCTCAGAATCGGGTTTAATGTTGTTTTTTATACTAATTGTGACAACCACAATCGAATAAAAATGTAAATTTGCAATTCTAAATTTTAAAAAAAAAATTTTTTTGAAAATGAGTAAGGGGGGAGTAAAGGATTTTTTTCCCAAAAATTAAAAAAAAAAATTATTTTCAATAATGGATATTTTTTAAATGCAGAATCAATCTAGAGGACAAGCCATGAAAAAAAGTCCCATCAAACATGAAAATCGGTTCAGTTTTGACAAAGTTATAGGCGTTTGAAATATGGGAGCTATGGATCCGAGGGCTTTATATGTCAACATTTTTGTCAATTTTTGCATGATTTTTTACCAAAAATTTTATCCCCTCAGAATCGGGTTTAATGTTGTTTTTTTATACTAATTGTGAAAAGTAAAGTTCATATAAAATATTACGGAACTTTTGATTTTGGAAACCAGTAAGAAGAATAAGACAAGTTTACAATTTTTTTCATTTATTTGATTTTTGCTTTTACACGGCTTGTTGTATGCTTGACAATTTGTTGTTACACCTTCGTTTATTTATGTTCTCCTTTATTAAAATTTAAATTGTTTAAAGTAAAATTTAGTTGTCGCTTTTCTTTTGTTTGTTTGTCTATATACAATTGCGATTTGTTTATTTAAGCATTTTATTACTTTTTCACGCAATATTCCATTGAATGTGTATATTTTGTAATGTATTTTGTTTTGCTTTGTATTCATTTCATGTGTTTTGTTTTCTTTTGTTTTGTTTTTTGTTTGTTTCCTCGTAGGTAATATTAGAAAAGGCAAAAATATTTCTCGTTTGCTATATACAGGGAAATCAAACGCTTCAAGTTAGTGAGAGCTGAGCATAAGTGTTAAATAGGCGGGGCTACGCCTCCGTAACCCAAAAAACGCTGTCAGATTGTGTGTGTGTTTGTGTTGGGGCGGGGGGTATGTGGTGGGGTGTGTGCAAAATTTGTAGTATCTTAAGGGGGACTGTGAAAATTCCTATAAAAAATATAATTTATGTGTATATATTGTTTTTTATATATATAAATTACTTGCTAGAAAAATTAAAGTGAATTGCAAACAATTTCTTGGCACTAAAAAGTTAAAGGGAATTTCTAAATTGTTATTTGTTGTTTTTTTTTTTTTTAACAAAAATCTAATTAATAAATTTGATTAATTTTTAATATTTTGTGTTAATTTTTATCTGAAATAAAAACGGTTTCGTTTGTCTGCTTGGTTGTGTGTGTGTGGGACGTTTTATTGAACTCATTTACAACTGTGATATCTTGATATAAGATTATATAGATGTAGAGACTATAGACAACTACATTAGAACTTTAGCCGTTAGTTTGTTTTTATTTTTTCATTTGCTGAATTTGTAAACATTAAATTAGTTAAGTATATAACTTTCTTCTGTATGTGCTATGTGAGTTTCGTCGGTGTGTGTATGTGTGTGTATGTGGGTGTTCTTTTTGTAGTTTTCCTATTTAAATAGTAAGAGTTTTAGCCTAGATAAACACGTCGCGACTTCTGTTCTGCCGTTTCTATACCGTAGATCCAGCACATACTATATAGTTATATATAAAAACTTGTGTTATTCTCGTACACTATTCGGAAATGGGAAAATCGGCTTCGTCCTTGGCCTCCAGCGAGCGATACTCGTCGGAGTCCTCGCTAATGGTTGCCGCACCAATCGATATTGGTAGCATTGCCGATGTGCTGACAATGGGCTCCACAACAACAACATCAGCATCTGGAGCAGCTGCGTCGGCGACCGCTGTCGCTGCTGTTGTTACTGCTGTCTCTTCTGCTGCTGCTGTTGTGGCCACGTAGATGGTAACTGGCTCATCGGCCGGTTCGATTGGATTTGCGTCCGAAACAGGATTGGGTTCATTTGTGGTAATCGTTGTTGTTGTGATGTTGTCCGCCGCAGGCTCCGACTGCGCCTCCTCATCCTCCGGCTGCTGTTGTTGTTGTTGTGGTTGTTGTGTTAAGGGTTGTGTTATTATATCAGCAGAGGCCAACAGTAGGTCCAACTTGAGTTTTCTTGATGCCGTTGGCTGCTCTGTTATCACAGACTGTGCTTGAGTTGCTGCCGCTTCTGTTATTATTGTTGTTGTTGCTGTTGCTGTTGCTGTTGCTATTGTTGTTGTTGTTGTTGCTGGCGCTGGCATTGCTGTCGCTGCTTCTGATCCCCCGCCAGCAGCAAGCGCCAGCAACTCATCCTCCTCACTGACGCTAATGTAGCGACAGCGCTCGCTGACCAGCGAGGTCGACTCGTCCTCCTCCTCGTTGACGCTGCTGATGCTCACCGTGCGCTCCTTGAAGCTCTGGTAGATGCTGCTCCCAGCTATGCTCGCCATGCCGGGCGCATCGATCACATCCCGCACCGCCGCCGCCAGCTGCCAGCGACTAATACCGCCGGTTGAGCCGGTTACTATTGCGCGCGCAAAGAGAAAGAGAGAATTCGTTAGCTTGAGTCGGTGCAAATTTAACATTTGTGACTGTTATCTCATTTAACAGCTGTTCGTCATCATTCAGTGAACGGTGAAGCTTGTATTTTCAACAGTTCATGTTTAGTTCTTGACGCTTCTTCAATCAATTTACCTAATTAATTTTTAAATTTATTTTTGTTTGAGCTTTGTAAGGATATTAACTTTTATTTTAAGTACTTAAACAAAAAAGAGTTAAGTTATTGTTGAAAGTGTTGAAAAATAACTATTAACTAAGAACTAGTTCCAAGCTTCAACTCATTTAGCTCGTGACAATTTAATCTTTTCTTTAAACTTATTTTCTACAATTTAAGTACAAGTACAAATTTAAATTTAGTTTTTTTTTTTATTTTCTTTGAATTATTTCTTGAAAAACTTAACTACATTATGAACCAGTTAATTTTTCTAGAAATATACTTTGCTCAACTTTATAAAAAGGAGTTATATCTATTTAATTCAAACCATAAGCAAATTTAAATCCCAGTTAAGTCAGTTGCTGGACATCTAAATAGTTCGTTTTCTCCTATTTTATTTGAATACGTTCCTCAAATAGTTAAGTACATTTTTAACCCGTTAGTCTTTTCGTTAAATATATTTTTCATAATGGCTCGATGTCAACTTTATAAAAAGGAATTCAACCAATTTTATTCAGTGCATAATTTAACTGATATCCCAGTTAAATCAGTTGCTGGAACAGCTAAATGTATAGGTTCTCCCACTTTTTGTTTTGAATCAGTTGCTGAAATACTTAAGTATATTTTGAACCAGTAAACTTTCTACAAAAAAGGGATTCTTTAATTTTATTGAATCCAAAAGTAAATTTATATTCCAGTTAAAGAAGGTGCTGGATAACCTAAATTTATAGTTTTTTCTCAGTATCTGAAACACTAAGTACATTTTGATCTAGGTAATCATTTGTTTAAATATATTCTTCACACTATCTCTGCCAGCTTTATAAAAAGATTGCTAACTATATTCTTCAATACATTATTACATTTTTATCTCAGTTAAATCATTTCCTGAAATACCTAAATAGTTTTTCCCTATTTGTTTTTAATCAGTTCCCGGAGAACTTAAGTACATTTAGTCTTTTCATTTCATTTCAATGCTATCTATTTTCTTCCCTAAAATATTAATCATTTCCTGAAACACCTAAATTAATAGTTTTCCCTATTTATTTTAATCAGTTCCTGGAGCACTGTAGTAAATTGTTATTGCCATCTATTCCTCATAATTTCGTAATGTCAACTTTATCAAAAGAGTTCTAACTATATTATTCAAAATTGATTAAATTTATCCGACAGTTAAATCAGTTCCTGGAACACCTAGCTTCGTTGTGAACCAGTTCTTAGCTTCGGCTCGTTCACCGTTAGCCGCTCGCGCACTCACTTACATTCCAAACGCTCGCGACGCAGCGGATTTCGCGCGGTCAATGGCGCCAGTTTGATCCGATAGAACTTGGAGCCCTTGGTGACGCGATAACGGTTCTCGTCCTGCGGGCCAAAAGAAAAAGGCTTAGTTGCTGTTAACAGTTATTTAGCCGTGAGCTCACCTTGCGCGCCTGGCAGTACTCCTTGTCGATGATGCGCCCGATGGCGTAGTAGGGCAGCGGTATTTGATTCAGCTCCGCGACAGCCACCGGCGCCTCGACGCCGGAGAGGGGCAGGGGCGGCGGTGCCGCCATCGTTGGCGCCGTCAGCTGGAGGGCGGCCAGGCTGTCCGCGTGCACAAAGTACAGGGTGAGCGAGTCCTGCACCACCATAAACTGTGCGTGGCGCATGCTCCAAACCACAAACACCAAATCGCCCTTGCCACAGCCTTCCAGCGAGATGTAGCGATGGCTCGACGAGGAGGTGCCGCCGCCCCCGCCGCCGCTGGACTTGGAGCGGGTCAAGGTGCCGCCCATGCTTGCGGTGGTCAGTTCATAAGAGGAGCTGCGTAAAGGAGAAAGTTGGGATTACAGAGGCGCAATTGTAAAATCAGCCAGTCAATTAATCAATCAAGTAGTGAAATAATGGGTCACTTGGTCAATCTATTATTAAATCACTCAGTCCGTCATTCACTGTCAGCTAATCAATCAATCAGTGTTTTAGTCAATCACTTGTCAAATTAATAATTATTAATTAGCCTATTAATCAGTCAGTAGAGAATGAATCAATCAATCAGTCAAACAATAGGTCATCAGTCGTTCAAATATTCAACAGTTAGTCATCGGATAACCTATCGTCAATCTATTCTTTTATCAGTCAGTCAATAAAAAAAAACCCCTCAATCAATCTGTCAGTCAATCAATGAATTAGTCATTAGTCGATCAGTGACACTTTTATTAAATTAGTCAGTCAATCAATCTGGCTCAATTAATTAGTTTTCTGTCATTCAACCAGACAATCTGGTCAATTAATCAGATTCGCGTCACTCGATCTTTCGGTCGAATACTCGCTTAATTGGTCAATCAATCAGTTAGTAAGTCAGTCTATGCGTCAAAAGTGAATAACACTAACAATAAGTCAGCCAATCAGTCAATCTGTAATTTGAACAGTCAGCCGGTCAATCAATCTGTTAGTCATTCAATTAGTAAATCTGTAATCTGTAGTCAGTCTGTAAATCAAAAGTGAATCTGTCAATCTTTCATTAAGTTAGTCAGTCATTCAAAATCTTGTTTGTTAGACTCAATCACCCATCAATCAGTCAATCAACCACTTGGTTTGTCAGACAGTCCAACAGATGTTAGACAACACTAGACACTCACGTTCTCATGGCGGCCACACTGGTCTCCATTTCGATGCGCTTGCTCTTCTCCTGGCTGAGCTCCTCCTCCAGCCGGCTCTTGTCGCGGTTCAGATAGTCGATCTTCTCCTTGAGCCAGCTGTTGCCGTCCTCGTTGGTGAGCATCTCGACGCGTGTCTTCAGCTGATAGCTATCCTGGGTGAGCAGGCGATTCTGTTCGCGCAGCATGTCCAGCTGGCGCTCCTTCTCCTCCAGCATGTCCTTCAGTATGGACACATTGACCATCACAGATTCTGAGTTCAGTTGGGGCAGCTGCTGGCGTGATTGCCAGAGAACACGCTCCGCCTCGACGGCATCGTTGATGGCGCGCTCGCGCTGGGCGAGCAGCTCTTGACGCTGCTGCGCCAGCAGCTGATCCACATCGAGGCTGGCCACGCTGGCGCTGCTCGTGGGTCGCTCCAGCTTCTCCAGGCTGCTGTCCGAGGGCGAACGCTCCATCGAAGTCATCAGCTTGAAGCGGCAGCGCAGCGACTCCAGCTCCGTTTTGTGCTCGTGTATCAGCTGTTCGCGCGCTTGCGCCACCGCCGCCGCCTTCTCCTGCTGCGCGTCCAGCAGCTGTTGACGCAGCTGCTCCACCAGCTCCGTGTGCTGCTGGTCGCGCTGTTCGTGCTGCATGTGCAGCAGCTGGCACTTGTCCTGCAGCAGCTGCAGCTCCGACTGCAGCTCGTCATGGTAGCCGCTGCTCAGCTCGCCGCGCAGGCTGCTCAGATTGGAGCGCGCCAGGCTGAGGCACTGCAGCGCCAGCTTGGACATCGCCTGCAGCGCATCCCTCAGCCGCTGCACGCTCTCCGCATTCTCGTCCGTCAGCGTGCCGGCGCTGAGCATCAGCAGCTGCTCCGTGGCGGTGCTGCGCGCCATTTGCTCCACCTCCAGGCTGGTCGAGGTGGCCACGTTGTGTCCCGGCTCCTGTTCCTTCACCACCTGCTCCGGCTGCATCACCGTGTCGCTTAGCTCGCGCTGCGCCGTCTCCAGGCGCTGCACAAAGAACTGGAGGACGGGCGCCATGTCGGGCAGCTGGAGCTGGGTGGCCAGCTCCGGCAGCTGCACGGAGAGCAGCTCGATGTCGGAGCGATTGAGCTGGGGCAGGCGCGTATCAAAGTTCAGCTCGTGCTGCTCGTTGGCGAACGTGGGCGGCATGTCGGCCATGCCCGGAAACAGGATATTCAAGAAGTGGCCTTCGAAGCTATCGTTGAACAGACGCCGCCGCTGCAGCTCCTCGCCATGGATGCGATCAAAGTCGGCGGAGAGGCGCGTCGCCCAGCGCCGGAATCCGTCCGAGAAGATCTTGCGACGCACCACCTCTGTGACGGCGGCCACATAGGTGCTCGGCGCCCGATGTATCTGCTCGATGATGCTGATGTGGCGCTCCGCCCGCCGCAGGCAGCGATGATAGAAGAGCAAGCGATTATCGAACTCGCTCATCGTGTTCTCGATCCAGACGATGCGGCGCAGGCGCATATACAGATTGTTGCCCAGCTCATCCTTGGACTTGGCGATGATCCGGCAATATTCACGTATCTTCGAGTGATTGTCGAGCATCACCTGCAGCTGGGTGCAGTGCGACAGACAGAGATCGGCCAGCACCGAGTTGTCGCGCAGATTCAGCGCACGCGTCTCGTTCTGTTGGATCGACGTCGCCTGCTCCCGCTGATCCTGCACCATTTTGCAGATCTTGTACTTGAACTCGTCGAGGCGATAGAGGCGATCGCTCAGGCCCTTGATCTCCTTGACCTCGTTCTGTTTGGCCTGTTTGATGATGTTCTGCACATCGAGTTTTAGTTTGCCGTAAATGTCCGCGGAAAAGGTGTCCAGGCCCTGGACGCACTCATCGCACATCTGCTGGAGCGCCGCGTGGTTGCCCTTCGAGCTGATCCACTGCAGCAGATTGAGCTGGTGCTGCTGCTGGAGCTGTTGTTGCCTTGAACTGGAGCTGGACTGTTCCTGCTGCTCATCCTCGTCCTGGTCGTGGCCCATCTTGAGCTTCTTGTTGGGCGATGTGCTGCTGGTGCTCTTCTCCACGCTCTCGCCTGCTTCCGTACCCGTCTCCGCGCCCGCCGGCGTCTCCGTTTCCGGCCCGACCGCCAAGCTATCGTTGTCGTTGTCGAGCAGCTCGTCAAAGCCATGGAAATCGGCCTCGGCCAGCGCCATCAGCGCCGGCAGGATGGGTATGCGCGCCAGCTGCTTGAGATCGTCGCCAAAGTTGCGCAACAGGATCAGATAGCTGTCGCGCTGCTGCAGATGCCGATCGAAGGCGAGGCAAAAGTTGTGAAAACGCTCGACGAACTCGCTGGTCAGATCCTCCATGTTGGCGACCACCGCCGACCAGCCCTGCTGCTGCAGATGCTGTTCGTGGACCAGGCGCTCGCACAGCTGCTCCTCCTTGCGGCCCAGATCGCGCATATGATGCGCCAGCGCCGCCCGCTGACGCACCGACTCCAGCACCGGCGGCAATCCATGGCTCTCCTCCACCTGGCGTCGCAGATCCGCATCTGCCGCATCGTTGCCGCCAATCCCAGCAGTCCCCCCACCTCCGCCGCCGCTGGCTATCGTCGGCGCCAGACGGTCGTCGCCGGTGAGAAACATGAAAATGGGATTCGTATCGGTGCCCGCCGAGTAGCAGGAGACCTGTGTGGAGTGTGTCAGCATCTCGCCGCCGCTAACCAGCAGCACGATATTGGCGGCGGGCAGACCGTGCAGCCGCTGTATGGTCTCCTTCAGGTTCTCTACCGAGGAGAGGGCGACGGTCATGTCGAAGCTCAGCATGCGGCCGACATCCACATGGAATACGTAAAGCATCATGAGGCGGCTGTTAACCGAGTTCCTTGCTCAATGCTTGCTCAACGCTCCTCCTCCAACCTCCGCCCGGGACACCTTGGTTCGTCTTCTTCTTCTTCTTCTTGTCTCCTCTTTGTTTGGCAGTGCTAGTGCTTTCTGAGTTCATGCAAGCGCATGTGTGTGTGTGTGTGTGTAATTGTGTGTGTGTAATTGTGTGTGTGTGTGTTTGTGAGTGTCTTGCTGTTTGTGTGCGGTGCTGCCACCTAGCGTTGAGAGGCTGCAAAACAGGCAAACAGAGGGAAAGAGAGCGCATTAGATTTAACAGTGGCGCAGTTTTAAAGGGGTTCATCAACATATATTTTCTTTGTATTGTATTTCTACACTCTTTTTGTATTTCTTTCAAGCATAATAAATTGTTTTCTTTTGATTTAACGCACACGTGGCTGCTACAGTTGTGTTTACACAATTAACGTTTAACAGTCACTGTTAACATGATCTAATGTTACCGATAACATGGCAGCTAGATTAGACACTGTGGCGCGCCTGGGGCGGGTGGGCAGCAGTTTGAATGTTAATGTGCCTAAACGAACGCTGGCGTTTTAAAGTCGCAATAAAGAACTAGTTGTTTTTGTTCTTGTTGTTCTGGCTGTTTATTCAACTCGAGTTTTTACATGTACATAATACATATTGTTTACAATTTGTCTGGCAAACTTTGGCGCTTGTGCAAACGTTGATGAAGCGATAAGAAATTAATACAAAAATAGCGCCGTTTCAGCTTCTATGAGTATGTGTGTAAAATGCAAACGCGAACAACAACAAAAACAACGATTATTATTATCAACGCACCTTAGTTGAAACCAAAAACAACAAAACAACGTCTAGACTTGCGGGCGTAACAAACAGAACTAACAAACGTCGACATCTTCGCCGACGACAACACCGTCGACGTCGACGCCGACGTTAACGTCGCTGTCAGCAGCAGCGCTACACGTGTATGCTTTACCCGTACGATCCCGCAGCGAGCAGAGAGAAAAAAAGCGAGACCATCAGCGAAAAGAGCGAGAGAGCCAGTTAAAGTGAGCTGCGTCTTACCTGCGCCGTCCTTCGCTGCGTCTTTTACCTAAGCGAATTTCATAATTTTCGGAAAAGAAATGTAATTATTTCCTAGACTTGGGTTATTAAGGACAGAAAAACCCAGAGGATACATACAAATTAGTGAGAAAAGGTACTTAAATACGGATAACTGTTAAGAATTCATTTTGTTTCGATGCCTCAACAACTTTCATGTAGTTTTACGTTCTCAAATGAAATAGCAAGTACAGCAGCTGGGAGCAGCAGGAAACGGCAGCGGGAGCAGCAGTAATTTAATGACAGCCACAACTTTCGATTACTCATCAATGAAAATTAAGATCGCCACACGGTGTCCATCTGATAATAGCTTATCAGCGCAATTAAGTACAAAGACCAAGCCAGCGCACATACAAACAAGCTTGCATACACACATACATATGGATGTACATACATACATACATACATATGTACATACCTGTGACATGCAGTGTAATTAAAGCGCATAAATCAAGTTCGTTCACAGTAGATAACAGCTGTTGGCTCTGGAGTGTGAAGGGGGGATGTGGGGGTGTCTGATTTGCAGACTGCCCTGAACTGTATTTGTTGGGGGTCATTCAGCAGCATCTCCACACGGACTGCTAAGAGATTACATTTTACGTTAAGCACAGCAACAACAACAAGAGAAGCTGCGTCGACGTCAGCGTTTATCGGCGCTGTGCCGTTGCAGGAGGCCAGAAAAACAAAAAAAAAACAAAAAACACACACAGACACCCTCAGGCGCACACACATACATATACATATACATATATGTATGTATCAAATGCACACAAGCTGCCATTAATTAGGAATGTCACATTCCGTTTATGTATAATTGCATTTTTTTTCTTTTCGCGTGTTTTTGTTATTGTCCTGCTGTTAAGTAAAGTAGGTTATAAAGCTTAAATATTGTTATTGTTCGTAATGGCCATAAATACACAGAAATACATATGTATACATACTATATACATATGTAAGTTAAATAAGTAGCGCCTACTTAAGCTAACTTCAAGGCAACAAAAAAATAAAAGTGCGATAAATAAAAAAAAAAGGCGTGAAACATGCCAACAGTTAGTTGCTAAGATTTACCGAGTTTTTTTGTATTTTATTTCAAATCTTGTTTTAAGCCTGTCACGCAGCTGTTGGGGAACAGCTGATGCGCGCGATCACACCACGACTGCATTACAGTAACGGCAACAGCAACAACAAGCTATGATGTACATATGATATTTCTGTCGCCCAGTTGGCAGCACTGGCCACCACCAACTGCGCTATGCGTGAGTATGAGTGAGTGCTTGTGCATGTGTGTGTATTGTTTTGGCCTGCACTTTGTTATTTTCCATTACGTTGCATTTTGTCTACGCGCCGTTTGTTTTGGGCTAGAAAAACCAAAAAAAAAAAACAAAAAAAAACAGAATTCAGCGAAAACGCAGACACAGAGTAAAAAAAATGACAGTTGCAATTACTAACGTAACTACTTCTGCGCAAAAATAATTTAGATATGCGCTTAAATTTATGTAAATTATTGCAATTAATTGTAATTTGGCTCGAACCGAGTGACGCACACAACAATAACAACTGAACAAGGGTTGCCTGACGTTCAAAAAGAAAATGGCAGCAGGTGCAGAGCTGCATTTCGCTCAAAAGAAGAGGTGGAGAGGTGAACAGAGGGATGGGGGGTATTGTGGGCGGCCATTCGAAATGTATGCAGCAAAAAGGGCGTAATCAGCAGTTCCTTTGTTTCTGTGTGTGTGCGTATGTTTGCATAAACTATAACTATGATGCTTAATTAAAACGTTGTGGCGGGTGCCTCGCACTTACCTTGTAATCTTTAATCAATTTTCACAATGGCGCGTCCGTGTGCGTGTGTGGGTTTGTATTTGTTTGTTTGTTTGTGGTCTCTCGCACTCTCTGTATGTGTGTATGTGTATGTTTTGGTTTTAATCAATTGTGAACGGCTCACGAACACGAACGCTACAAATGATTTGACATCAGCTGTGGATGTGTGCCTGTATGTGTGTGTGTATCCGTGTGTCAGCAGCAGCAGCAGCGACGTTGACGTCGACGTCGAAGTCCAAAACAAAAGCTGCTGGTGCCCAGCTTTGGCTTCTCCTTTTGCTCCTTCTCCACCTTTTGCTGCTCTCTCGACGTCAGCGTCAGCGCCACCGTTTTTTTCGTTTTCTTTCAATTATGTATATTCTTATTTATTTTTTAGCGCATTGCTTTGGCCTGCTTTTCGCCAGCTCTTTTTATTTTTATTTTTTTATCAGTTTTTGCGTTGCGTATCAAAAAAAAATCAGAGCAATATGTGTAAAAGCTGCCCAAAAAACTCGCGCGATATGCTTAATATTTAAATGTGTTGCGTTTTGTTTTTTTTTTTTTGCGTTATTTGATTTTGTTATTGGGCCTTTTACTGTTTCGTTTTCCCCCTGCTTAATCTATTTCTTTGTCTATCACAATTGCGTTGTTGTTGCTGCTGTTGTTGTTGTTGGTGTGCTGGTCGCTGCTGCTGTGTACGCTGTTGTTGTTGTTGCTGGCAGTTATATTTCGCGTCAATTTTTTTGCCATTTACACGCTGCGCCGTTGGGCCCTTTTTAGTTTTTATTTATTACATTAATTTCACACACGCATATTGTTGAATTACTTAAATTTCTAATTAAATTAAATGGTATAAAAATGAAATAACGCACTTTCGTAGTTCCTCCTCTTCTTCTTTTTTAATAATAACATCGCGTTTAACAGCGCCCATACATTTACAGTTGTTCCCCTGCTATTTACAGTGAGCAAAATTTAAAGAGCTGAATATATTCCCATGAGATATTTCATCATCCAACCAACCATCAGCAGATTATTATTATTAAATTAACAGTGATATTCTGTAAGTCTACAATAAATAAATAAAATACAATTGTTCAAAAAAACTGTAAGTGATCAGTTCTGCATTAGTAAAATAATTCACAATAGACTTTTTCGATATCTCGAAAACAATCGTGAGCAGGCACTTAATCGATTATTCGTTTATACAGCAAATGTTCATCTCTAGCAGCGACTGAAAAGTTGTTTTGGTTGTTGCTGTTTTGTTTTGTTTTGCTTGCGTTTGGGTTATTAAAATGCGTCAAAGGACGGCCACGACTGGAACTCTCATTAATACCACGTCCGCAACGTGGACGAGCAGCTGACCGTGATAAGTGAAGCTCAGCTCGGGCAGCTTCGAGCGCTTCTGTCATTAATATACCCGACTGCTAATCCTTATATAAAGGGAGTGGGAGTCTATGAGCAACTACTGCTCGTTAAATACATTGCGGTTGGCATCTTTCTCCACTTTAATATCCAACTGTATGCGGTCTTCCAGCTCTACAGCAAACTGATTTAAATGGAGGAGCATACGTTAGCTGCTTCAGCTGGAGCATTAAATGTTTCTGTTGCTAACTTAATATGTATAAATGCTCAATTATTAATTTACTTTTACAATTTGAAGTATAGGATATACCTATATTACTATCAGCCTTGAATTCGAATCCGGATCCTTGTTATGTAAATGCTTAAATAATGTGTAAACACTATAAAGTAGTTAATATAGTAAATATATTATATTTTATTGCAAAAATTAATGAAATTTCTATTAACAGTTACTTCATTCCAAAAAGAGTTACTTCATTTTACATAATTTTTTATTTAAATGATTAAAGTTTAAAATTGAATTATAGTTGACGGAGAACTATCGAACAACGATAATCAACATTTTTTCGATACTCAACTCATTTAACACTGTTTACATTTGTTCTTTTTATTTGTTCAATTTTCTGGCAAACTACATAGTTTCTATTTGCCAGATTTTGATTCTTTGCACGATTATTAGTTAGATATAGCATAAAAAAATCGACTTATTCAGACCTACGAGAATTAAACAAAAAAATTGTGACAATAGTGATTGCCAATTTCAATTCAACAGGCATTTTCAATTTTTGGGGTTTCCGCTTTTATGTTTGTATTTGTATATTCTTTTGATCAGTTTAAACTTTGTTTTTTTAATTTCATTGGCAATATTTTTCAAATATATGCATTTAATTGCAATTTGAATGAAATATAGAACTATTTATATTATCTAGCTACATTAATTACTCACAATTTGTTGATACTGATCAGATTTTATTTAGGCACCCCTTGTTTATGTCTCGTAAGATGAACTAAATGAGGCAGTCCAGCTTTGGATCTAATATTTGTTATAACAATATCCGCTGAGCTTGATTTTGACATTAAGGATTTTAATCGTTTTGTGTGCATCTATTGGGTGCGCTTGATAGTTAGTAGCCCCAGCAAGATATTTGTAATTGATTTGTAATTGATTTCTACCCTTCCTTAGCTCGCCATCTTCTTTCTGTAGCTTTCTTTATCCATCTCAATCAAAGATTTGTATTCATTATATTATAATAGAGGATAACTCAATTTTGATGATTTCTGTCTCCAGCTCCATACACTAAAATTTCGTTGACACGTTTAGTGTTTTCTAATCTTAGTAATGGCTGCGACCTGCGATAAAATCTGACTGAATCAGGTTTTGTTTCTAGGGCAATAAATTTGCCCAACGTCCATCTAAAAATATAAACACATTTTCCGAGCTTATATGTAACACAAAGAGAAACTCTGATGTTAGATAGATGAAATGGCCTTAGTTGTGTTTGTGTGGCCAAAGAGTTAAGTCGAACATCGTGACAGGTTGTTTGGACTAGATCATAATATTTATTATCATACGAGTGTTGGTACTTAAAAAGTGTGTTAATTAATTAAAGCATAGTAATCAATCATTTATAATTTCTTTATTATCAAACAATTCCAGTTTAAGTCAAACCACATATTCTTAAATAATTATTTAGTTTAAACTTTAATTTACTTTTGTAAATATATATTTTCTTCTATACTTGTTTTAATTCAACTCGGTTTAAAGACTCAAACCCAAGGCCTCAGCAACTTTGGTTGCAACCTTTGTAAGATATGTTATTTTTACATTATATGTTGTTATTACATTTAAGTGTGTAGTGTAGTGTAGTGTAGTGTAGTGTAGACTATTAATAATAATAAGAATAATAAGAAACATATTAATTATAAAAGTTTTAAAAAAAAAAATTGTAAACATTAAAAACTTGCAAAAAAGTAACGGTAACGGGGATCGAACCTGGACTTAGGTTGTTTAGTCAGCTTCACGAATCGAACCAGACGACAAGACATGGGTTTGAGCCTCACCGCGAAATATTTTTGCAAAGGCAACCCTCTCGTATATAGCTTATGAAAGAAAAACTGTGAGTTTATTGATACCAATTAAAACTATTTTCACATTGCACGCCTGCAGTTGTAACCTTGTAGAAATAAAACTAGCTATATGTTGTTAATTGGTGATAAATATTTAAGTGCTTGTGATAACGGGCAGAAAATATGAATAGAGAAAAATTAAATTAAGTGCAGTGTAACTGAGAAGTGCCCTGGTGAGAGATAAGTTTGAATACTTAATATATGATGGGTGCTAAAAATATATTTGAATATGCATATGTATGTATACGAGGCGTGCTCATCAATAACTGATAAATTACACAGTCAACAAATGCAATTCTTGACAATAACTACGCTGAAATCGCGCCTCTTCGCGCTCTCTCACTTACTCTACTGCGCTCAGCAATTGACGAACCGGTTAAACTGAACAAGACGAACCCGTTCGCTGAGCAACGCCTGATAAGACTGTCAGAGCGTCCAATCTCACCTGCCTTGATCATGGACAACACCTACATATGCGTTCTAACATAATATGCGTGCTACGTTGACCAAGTAACAAATAGCAGTAACAGGGGCCTGAAAAATCATGCTTGATAAGAATGCAAACAGTTGCCTCTCGCCGTTCGGAGCGCACAGAACGGGGCCAGATTTGTAGATCTCGTTGCCAGCCATAGCATATATAACACAGTTCAGTATGCCCGATTACAGCAACAAATTCTGTGAATCGAACGAGCTGCACGTCCACATACCCAGCTGGATAAATGGGGCATACTTCAAGAAGCTGCTCAAACGCGAACTCAAAGATTTTCGCAAAATACTGAATCTCTCGATAATACCGGCCTCGTCGCCGGGCGAATGTGAGAGCTATACCTCGTTGCTAATGCGCATTATCATCGACATTGAAATGAAAGGTGAGGCAAAGGTAAATACGGCAATCCATAATGCCGCTGACCTAACAACTGCTGTGTACATCTACCCTATACAGATGGCTTCACGCAACAAAAGTCGTATATTATGAAAACCATGCTGGCGGATGCGGAGGGCAATGGCTTCATCAACACACTGAACATCTTTCCCAAGGAGAAGCAAATGTATGAGGTAATCATTCCGCAGCTGGAGCAGCTGTATCAGGAGCAGGGCAGGGCGGTGAAGTTGGCGCCCAAATGCCACTGGGCGGAGAATGTCAATGGACGGATCTCGTTGGTGCTCGAGGACTTGAAGACGAAAAAGTTCAGCAATATCAATCGGCTCAAGGGCTTCAACATGAAGCAGATGCAGCGCGTGTTGGAGAAACTGGCCGAGTTCCATGCGGCCAGCGCCGTCTGGCATCAGCGTAACGGCGCCTATCCGGAGGACTTTCAGCGCATCTATCTGCCCGCCAACTATCACAAATCCAAATCGTATCAGGCGCGCATCCAGAGCTATAAGGCGGCCATGGCCTCGTGGGGTTTCAGCAATGCCGAACTGTACACGAGTCGTATTGTAAGTATATGGGGTCATACACTCAGCGAAATAACCAAGTGCTTCGTCGTCAAATGTTATCAGTCTTATAAGCTGTGCACGAAATTCTTATCAAAGAAAATTTTAGCCTAATCAAACTCAAATACTATACTCAATGTAGGCTTATTTTAAATAGCCAAAATCTTTTTATAAGTATACCTATACTTAAATTCAATCTATTTATAAATGTATATACCCTATGCACATTGAAAATGGCTAAATGATTTTGTCCGATATATATTGTCGAATGTATATACATATGTACATTCTGGGTCAACAATACCAAAGATTTAAAAACTAAAGACACCAGATTATTATTTATTATTATTATTTAATACAGAGTAGCGCCTAGTCCAGCACTCTCGTTTAGAGCACTCCGTATGAACGCAATTTTCTTCGATGCTATTAAAGCTACAGACTTGAAATTTGGAATATATATTCGTGTATATCCGCGTCAGATAAAGTGCATAGATTTTTTTGCTATACCCATGGGTAGCGTGGCAATTTCGAAAATGTCGATTTATATCCGTCAGTTTTAAAGTAAACAGATTACTGATGAACTCCTCTCCGCGACAATTAATCTCTCTCACAATTTTAGAGCTTGAGTACTGCACAGTCGGCTATACCCGACTGTATCGTTCTTAGTCGTTTCATTATGTTTTAATTTCGATTTTTTAATATTTTATCCTGCTCATATTAGAACGTAGAAAAAAGTTGTTCTCCGAACGTATATGTATATCATAATTGTATCGAGTAAAGTCCCCTTTGTCACAGCCCACAGCGGAACAGTTTGTGCAATCGGCAGCGCGTTGCTTCAACAACGATCCACAGGAATTTAATGTGCTTAATCATGGGGATTTTTGGTCTGGCAATATTTTGCTAAATAGCACTTTGGCCAGCGATATCAACGAGCTGCGCTTTGTGGACTTTCAGCGCTGCAAATGGGGCAGTCCCGCCCAAGATCTGTGGGAGCTGATTATCTGCTCCTCGCATCACAGTCTGCGGACGAAGCAATTCGATTGTTTCGTTAGAATTTATCACACACATCTGATCCATTGCCTCAAGCTGCTCAACTACGCCAAGCCGCTGCCGCTGCTCCGGGAGCTCCACATGAGCATGATCAGACATGGTTTTTGGGGTGAGTTCACCGGGAAGCTAGCTCGTGTTTGGGGTATTTTAATAAGTCAAATCTTTTCGCCAGGCTACTTTACCACCTTTATGCATCTGGTGCTGATTCTCCTGCCCGTGGACAACGAGGCCAGCCTGCCGAAACTGATGCTACCTGGCGAGGATGGGGATCGCTTTCGTGCCAAGGTCTACACAAATCCATTGTATGTACGGGCCGCCTTGAGCATATTTCCGTTCTTGCATAGGCGTGGTCTTTTAGAATTTTAAGAAAGTATTTTTTATTTACTCATCCCCAGTGTTAACGAATTTCCCCTATCTGTAAATATAGAAGTCACTTTGGCTATCTTGAAGATTTATCTTTTGTTTAGCTGCGACAAAGTCTGTTGAATACCTTATCAAACAAACAGTGAATGAAATTTAAGAATTAACGATGAGCTAATGCTCTGCGTTCACTATAATTTTAGAACGAAAAAATAAATTTCTAAATATTAGGAAAATGTAGCCCTTTTTTAAGTTTGGCTCAATTTATAATATTGTACCAAAGCCTTTACAGGAAAAAATAGAAAAAACTTTATTTTAATGAAATAATTCAACTTAAAGCTAATTTAAAATGTTTTGTTTAATGTTTTATTATATTATTTTTTTGTTGACAGATAGAAATTGGATACAGCGTTGATGCATTTGCTATTTTTACTAATATACAACTAATATTACATTAGTTGTTTACTAAGGAGTCGTCTTATTTGTTTGTTTATCATATAACCTTTTATTGTAGAGCTTTTTGATAATACTTATCGAGCCCAACTAGCTTCGACCTATCACAAAAATTTTTTATGAATGATGATCAAATAAAAATTAATTTAATAAATTTATAATTTATTTAAACAAAAATAAATGAATTTTAGTAATGTGTGCTTAGTCAGTTTGAGTTCCATAATAAAAACAGTTTAAAACTAGATTTTTGTTATTCGTAATTTTATTAAATTATTCACAAAATCTTAACCTCGAACGAACCAAGCACTAAATAGTACTGTCAGTAAGCTAATTTAGTTATTATTACAAAAGACGACGTATTCTTTTGTTCTGTTCTTTACAAACTATATTGAAAGATTGATGTTCATCAATTTAAAATATTTGTAATTAGACAATGTCACACTCTCATCAAAAGTAATTACACATTTTTGCATATTTCACTACATTAATGAAGTGATGCCAATTAGTTGTTAAAAAAGTATTTACACAAAACTTCAACTTAATTTTCTTCTTCATTACAATTTTTTTGCTGCATAATTTATATAATAGAATCGAAGTGTATATATAGAATAATTTTATAACAGCATTTAGCACAGTAATTAATCTCAACTTTAATTTCGTAAAATTCATATAGCTTAGGGTATTTCAAGTCGACCATCCGGGTTTTAGTCTTTCTCGCATCATCATAACATTCGCGCTGCTCATTAAAATTCCGTCGGACCGTCAGCTGATAAACAAAAGCTAATAACAGAGAGAGCTTTTCAACAGAGGGCGCAAGCACGTGAGCTGCAGACAGCGAAAGCTTTGCTGTGCGGGCGTCTCTCGCACTCGCTCGCACTCTTCGTTTGACAGCTCAAAGCGACAGCCGCTAGCGCTCAGCTGCTCAGTGTTTATCGCGTTGATTTTGTTCTGCTCGGTAATTGTGTTCGCACAGTCAGGTGACTTGAAAACTTGAAAAAAAGAAAAGCTGAATTGAAATGGGCACCGGCAAGAAGAACTATCTGGCACCCGACTGGCTGACCGCGGAGTTTCTGCAGGATGTGCTGAAGGAGCACTTCAAGGAGGAGTCGCTGACCGTCACCGATTTGCTGGTGAAGAGCGCCCAGGTGGGCGATGTGGTCGCCGGCTTTGCCAGCGAAATGCATCGCGCCTGCTTTAACTTGGAGCGCGGCAATGTGAAGAGCAAGTTCTCGGTGTTCGTCAAGGATCATCCCAAGGGCCAGACGGGCGCCATTGCGCTGCGCAGCAAGCTCTTCAAGCGCGAGATTCTGGCCTATAAGGAGGTGCTGCCGCGGGTGCAGGCGCTGCTCGAATCCATCGGCGATAAGTCACAAATTGCGCCCACCTGCTACTACACGACGGAGACTCCGGAACCCTTTCTCATTTTGGAGGACATGCAGCTGAGCGGCTTCGAGAACTTCGAACGCGGCCGCCTGCTCAACCTGGACTATGTGCTGCCCAGCGTCGAGAAGCTGGCCAAGCTGCACGCCTGCAGCGCCGTCATCGCCAAAGAGAGTCCCGAGGTGCTGCAGTTCTTCAACGAGGCGCCCATATCCCGCAATCCCGATCGTCGCGACTTCCTCAGCTTCTTTCCGGTGAACATACGCTGCGCGGCGGAGGAGATTGCCCACTGGAAGGGCTTTGAGCAGATCACCGAGAAGATGTTCAAGCTGGCCGAGAATGTGCTCCAAAGCGCCGTCCAGATGTACGAGCAGGAGCAGGGCTTCAAGGTGTTCAACATGGCCGACATTTGGATCAACAATCTAATGTTCCATATCAACAACGAAACGAAAGAGCCCGACAATGTTATTGCTGTAAGTTTGATTGATATTTTATACCCTGTAATGAAACTTGGAATATTTATTCTTCACTCACCCCATTCACCTGGAATTTAATATATCTATTTTCAACTATAATTATTTGAGCGTATCTCGAAAATTATTAAAGCTAGCGCAATGAAATTTAGTTTGTGAACTCTTTGACTCTATTACAAAGTAAAAAGAGTATATTGGGTTTGTGCAATGTCCACATTTCCGTATGAACGATATTTATTTCGCAGCTATTAAATATAGAGACTTAAAACTTGGAATATATACTCGTGTATACCTGAGTCAGATAAATTCGGAATATTTTTTGTCTACGCCCACTGGGAGCTTGGTAAATCGATTTAATCTATATATCTCCCTCAATTTAAAAAGCCAGTTACATAAAATTTAAAATACAATTCCCACAATAAATTTATTAGAAACTTAAAATAACCCATATATATATTTAAAAGTAAAGTCTTATTTATTTGTTTATATTTATAAGTAAGCCCTCAAAGTTATTACGACTATTTAAAGCTGGAAACAGGGTATCTCTAAGTCAAGCGACCTCGAGTAAAGCACACTTACTAGTATTTATCGATTATTACAATAACCAAGAAAATCTATTACAGCTCGACTTCCAGCTGGCCTATGTCGGTTCGCCAGCAGTTGATCTTAACTATTTTTTGTACGGGTCTCTCAATGAGAACGTGCGCAAGGTGCACTTCAAGTATATTATATACGAATATCAGCGGGTGCTGAGGGAAACGCTGGAGAAGCTCAAGTACGAGGGACACATTCCAACGCTCAAGGAGATTCACATTGAGCTTATCAAAAACAGCCTGATTGGTAAGACGTGCTCACTATTGCTCTGTTTAACAATTTCCAGTAACATAAATTCGTATATTTTCTAGGTGTCATAGCGGCCACTTGTCTAACGCCCCTGATATTCAGAGAGGATGCGGGCTTTGACAATCTGGAAGATTTGAACTCTCGCACCGAGATTGGCGATCGTTTTCGACGTGAGAACGTTGAGAATCTCAAATATCGCGCATTTTTACAACGTACTGTCAAGGAATTTGAACTATTAGGTTTTTTGGACACGTAACTCTCTTCGAAATCTTGACAAGATTAAACAGAAAGGGCTTCCAGTATAATATCAAAAATACAGAATAGTATTAAAAATTATTCGATTTGTATTTGCGATAAAAATTTTAAAATTTCAACTATTGTATTGCCAATTCTTTGAACACTTAAACTATCATCGTGCATGAAACTATAAAAAATACATCAAGAGCTCTTCAGTAAATATACTTACATACACATATATAGTAGATTATTTGTTATCAATGAAAAATACAGATAATAGGCCTTAATAGGTGAGTCACTAATCAGTTCAAAATATTGTATCACATATCGCTCAACAAATATTTGATTTTCATTTACGTAAAATTAATTCATATATCTAATGAATTAATAAATTAATATATATGTCGAATAGCCTGAATGAAATTTGTAATAAAATCAATAAAAATCACATTCAAAATTCACTTTCTTATTATTCCTGATACCCACAAAAAAACAAAACATTATAATAGACTATAAATACGTGGAATTTCGTATTTTAATCGAAGAAACCCATCTCTTCAAATCTGAGCAGCAAGGGCTTCAAATCTTCGACAAAAGATTCCATGCGATACAACTTCTTTCGTACTTCCTCATTCTGAATCACATCACCGGGATCAAAGCCACTTAACTTAACCGCATTCATCATGGGCAAAAAAGTGGTTACCAAAAAGATATCTAAAAATTAACAATATATACCTTAGTATTAAAAATGACAAATTAAAAATCAAGCTTACCAAAATACTTATGCTGGGACATTTGCCTCCAAAACTCCACCGAATTCGGCAATTCACCTTTAAAGCCAATTTTCTGCAGTGTTGCGATAAACTCGGAGAAGTAGTAGTTGATCAGTTCCTTGTGGTTGTTGAGACGCGCCTCCCTGCCCAACAGCATATATATAGCATAGATCAGATCGATGGTAATGGGGCAAATGTTGCTTAACTGGAAATCCAGTAGCATGACATCTTCCAGCTTTCCATCAGCCTGGCTGTGCTTGAACATCATGTTGCGCACATGAAAGTCGCCGTGGCACAGGACGTAATATCCACTGGGCTGGCGATTCGTGCGGTACTCCTGCATTATAGCTCGCAAGCGATCAATATAAATGTTTTCCAATTTCCTAAATTGCGGCAAATACTTTCTTAGTTCCGGAGTGTCCTCCAGAAAACCAATGAACGTACGCATGCCCCCGTTAAAAAAGGGATCTGTCGAAATGCTGGGCATATCAAAAAGGCCATATTTGAATTCTTGCAGGAAATCGGGTTGCTGGGGTACAAGAATTGTAGAGTTAATGACACGTTTATTGAGTTGTTTTTGCCGCCCACCTCGTGCAGCAGGTGAACACTGACTGCGTGCCATTTGGCCAGCTTCAGAAGCGCCAACTTCAGCTCATCGATGGTTACGTCACGACTCCTTATGACCTCATAGCCCAGCGGCACCAGATCTTCGAAGATCATCACCTGTCGCGGCTTCAGGCTGCTGTAGATGCAGGGCACGTATAGTTTGGTATTATCGCCCGTCTCCCGAAGTATCTGCTCGAACTTGGGCAGTACCTTGTTGTACATGCCGATCTCGGTCTCAAAGATATTCGAGGTGCCGAGCATTTCCTTCTTGTGACCCTCCTCCTCGGGCATTGTCTTGATGATCAGCGACTTGGCCTGGCTGCCCTTCTGCGTCGTATACGCGACCTTGCCCCGGAACATAATGCTGGCATAGTGATCGCCCTTGGCACTCGCCGGCGATATCTGAACATCCAATACTTTCAGTTCTGGCGCCTGTTCATATTGGCGCAGAGCTTGCTCCAGAAACTGAGCATTTAGCCAGTCGGGTGCCACCAGCTCATCAGCATTTACGCCGTCGTTGTTCGTATTCGATGCCATTGGCAATACTTTAACTACCGGAACCTGAAGCTGAACATGAACATCCAACTGAGGGCGAGCAACTAAATGATCTCAACATACAGCTCTTTTTATATTGTGCTTTTTGTTCGAAAGCTGACGGAAAGCTTTCAATAAGCGTCAATAAAGCATTTATTTTTACGAAAAAAAACGAAATTGTCTACTTCAAAGATAAGTTAAGGTTTTGGCCAAAACATGCGCCATTCGTTGGTAACTTTTCTTACATGAATTTTGTGCACTAATACTTTTTTACCCGCTTTTCTCTCGTAAGACCAAAAACAGCTTTGTTTATGTCGCTTGGTACTCTTTGAAAGTACGACAAGCTGCTGTACCAGAAATATTCATATGGTATAGTTGGAGTTTTAACAGATGAAATTACTCTCTCTCTTTTTCGCTCTCGCTCTCAATTTTAACTCTCTTAAATCATTTATTTCTGCTGGAACATCACTATGGACGACAGTCCACGCTAGTGACGAAGGATCACGAAGTAAAGGCGACTATAATCTATATTTTTGTCTATAAAAGTCTAAGAATTTCCGGGCATGATTTGATGAATTAATTCTAAATCACACTCGATTCTAAAATATTAATACGCATAGTTACTTAATTTAGTACGGATTTTTTTTCTGTATATTAATATATAACGGCAGATTTACTACGCTAGAACGATCAGATCATAATATATACCTTGTATGGTCAACAGTGGCTAATCACAAAAAAATGCAACAAACCAGTTTTGGATCAAAATATCTCCAAGTAATTGAAATCCGAACCGACAGTGACAATATTTGCTGCTCAAGTGGAGTATGCTTTATTAGAACCAATATTAGCCATATGTTCGTGTGGCATTTATATTAAATACTTAAACATTTTTTTTTATTTTTTTTTTTATTAATTTTTCAAATTGCCAATTTTTTTACCAATTAAAACACTACTTAAAATATCCCTCCTCCTCGAACCTGGCCAGCAAATACTTAACATCTTCGATGTATAAGTCTAAGCTGTACATCTTTTTGCGCACATCATCGTTTTGGAATATATTAGCGGGGTCAAAGTTATAGAACTTAAGCGCACACATCATTGGCAAAAATGTCACAAGCAAGTAGATATCTGAAAAAAGTGTCCAACATGAGTATTAAGTATGTTAAAGTAACTCCAAAATGTTCCCTTACCGTATAACCTATGCTGGGACATTTGCTTCCAAAACTCCACCGAATTCGGCAATTCACCTTGAAAGCCAATTTTCTCGAGTGTTGCGATAAACTCGGAGAAGTAGTAGTTGATCAGTTGTTTGTAGTTCTTCTGACGATCCTCCATGCCCAGCAGCATATATATGGCATAGATCAGATCGATGGTAATGGGGCAAATGTTGCATATCTGGAAATCCAGTAGCATGACATCTTCCAGCTTTCCATCAGCCTGGCTGTGCTTGAACATCATGTTGCGCAGATGAAAGTCGCCGTGGCACAGGACGTAATATCCACTGGGCTGGCGATTCGTGCGGTACTCCTGCATTATAGTACCCAAGCTTGCTATATAATTGTTTTCCATCTTCTGAAAGTGCGACTTGTACTTTTTCAGCTCTGGAACTCCATCCAGTAGATCGATGAACTTTCCCATGCCCGTGGTACACAAGGGATCCTTCAAGAAATTTGGTGTCTCAAACATGCCATATTTGAAATCTTGCAGGAAATCGGGTTGCTAAAGAACAATAATTTTGATAACTATTTATTTATGATTTTAGGAATTAATTAAATTCACGGCTTACCTCGTGCATCAGGTGAACGCTGACTGCGTGCCATTTGGCCAGCTTCGAGAAGGCGAGCTGTAGCTCCTCGATGGTTGCCTCTCGGTTCCTGATCACCGCATAGCCTTGCGGCACCAGATCCTCGAAGATCATCACCTGGCGCGGCTTCATGCTGCAATAGAGGCAGGCCACGTGGAGTTTGGTGCTGTCGCCCGCCTGCCGCAGGATCTCCTCGAACTTCGGCAACACCTTGGTGTACATGCCGATCTCGGTGCTGAAGATATGCGAATCTTCGAGCAGCGCCTTCTTGTGGCCGTCCTCCTCGGGCATTGTCTTGATGATCAGCGACTTGGCCTGGCTGCCCTTCTGCGTCGTATACGCAACATTGGCCCGGAACATAACGCTCGCATAGTGATCCCCCTTGGTGGACGCTGGTGAAATCTGAACATCCACGACCTTCAATTCTGGCGCCTTCTCATTGTCGCTGAGCACGCCCTCCAGGAACTGGGCGTTCAGCCAGCTGGGGGCCACTATCTCATCGGCATTGAAGCTATCGTTTTTGTTGGTTTTCGCGTCCATGTTACGGGTACTATTCGTAATACTGATAATAACGAACCGAACGATTGTAATACTTTGCGAAAATGATGATACCGAGCACTGAAACTCCACTATATAAACGATTTTCTGTTTGCAAGCTGGCGAAAGCTTCTACAAGCTTTTACGAATCTTAACACATAGTACATTTGTTTGGCGAAATCAGAAAAAAACGAGTAAGGGGCTCTAGTCGGGAGCGCCCGACTAGGGGATACCCTGAACCGTGTGGTCACATTCATTTCAACCCCTTTGCAAAGCCCAAAGTCTGTAGTGTTTGAATTGCGTTTTTTTACATGGTATATGGGGGAAGTATCCAAAATCCGAAATATTCTTAACTTGCGTATGCACATGCCGAACTAAATTTGGTGGGTCTAGCTCTTATAGGCTAGGAGATATAGTAAGAAAACTAAGAAAAAATTAGATATTACAATCAATTTTTGTCGATATTAGTGAAACGGCGCAAAATATCGACAAAAAATTATAAACTCGTATTGCGTATTGTATTACAGAATATATAATAATATAATATAATCGTTTAGTTTGAGTCTCTAGCTTTTGTAGTTTCCGAGAACGCTGCGTTCATACAGAGATGCCTCCTTCTGCCAGTTACATACATTTGCTCAAAACCATTATACCCTTTTTACCCATTTTCAATGAGTTCAGGGTATAAAAATAGTTGAGTATTCCGCACTATGCGCAGAAAGATTGGAATGAATGAGGTGCCATTCCACGCGTATTTGAGACACAAGTTGTTATTTACAAAAAAAAACCTTTCGATATATCGGTGTATTACTCGATATTAACGGACCATCGTAGCAGATTTTGAATTCTTCCTGTATATATTGCTAGTCATATTTTGCACACTTCGTGAGCTTTCGTCACTAGCGTGGTATCCCGTCCAGTGTAATAATTACTTATTGTTTATTTGATTGAAAACACTGTGAAATGTGTAAATATATATAAATAATTAGCTTAGGCATTTCTGCTCCGCACATGATGTAATGCATGGCATTTATTATAGCCAATGAAAATCACATGAAATAAATCGCGCAACCTTATAAAGAATGCGTTCCTCTTATCAACAAACTATCAATCAAACTTTTTGATCTCAGAGAATTTAATAGACGTGTAAAGCAAACTTTAAACAAGTTAGTTGAACCTGCAAAAGTTACAAATAAAAAACCCAATATTTATCTTACAATTTGTTAATTTAACTACACAAATTTTTCCAACTAAATATCACACAACTAGAAACGTAAGCACACTACAAGTAAATGTATCTCAAATAATGATAATAAAATAAAAAGTTCTAACCTTTAGAGTTTTTTAATTTGCCAGTCATTAAACTTCTGCCCCACGCTCCGTTAGAAAGCTCAAAAGCTTTCCAAGCCAGTCGCATAAATTTTGCGACCTGAGCTGAAACACGCTCAGTTAGTTGCCAAATTAGCTGACTGAAGCATCTGGAACTGAGAGCGGAGAATGCCACCCAACAATGAGAGCTGCAACGCGGATGAATTGGAGGCGCCACAGTGGCTCAACGCACAATTCATGGAGGAAGTCTTGGAGCAGCATTTGAAGACACCAGAGCTGAAGGTACTCGATATCAAAATCATTCCAGCCAGTTCCCGGGGAGATCATTATGCAAGCGTTATGTTCCGAGCTGTCGTCGAGTATAAGACGCAAAAGGGGCAATCTACGATATCGCTGATCATCAAGACAATGCCCGAGCAGGAGGGTCAGAAGAAGGAGTTGCTGGCCGATTCTCATATCTTTGAGACGGAGATCGCCATGTACACCAAGATGCTGCCCAGATTGGAGGCGATACTGCGCGAGGCGGGCGATGAGACGACACTGTGTGCCAACTGCATCTACCACAGCTTGAAGCCGCGTCAGGTGATGGTCTTTGAGGATCTGGTGCCCAAGGGCTACGCCATCATACGGCGTGCGAGCACCGTCGAAGAGCTGCGAGCGGCGCTGGAGAAGCTGGCCAAGTGGCATGCAGCTAGCCACAAGTTGATCAAGGAACAGCCCGAGCTGTTTGATCAGCTGCAATATGATGTCACCACGTTGCCAAACTTCTTGGAGCAGGACGTACTCGTTAAGGCCCTGGATACCTTTACCAAAATGCTGGGCAACGTGGAGAGCCTGAAGTGCTATCAAGAATACTTTGAACCCATGCGAGAAAATCTAATCCAACGTTGGGTGGCCGTCATCCGGGAGTATCGTGAAAATCGCCAAGAAAATGGGTACTACGTGCTCTGCCATGGGGACTTTCACGTGCGTAACATGATGTTCAAGGGACTCGACTGCATGCTCTTGGACTTCCAGATGTCCTATGTGGGCTCTATGGCCAATGACATTATATATGCAAAGTATATGCTGTTCGATGCCGATATACGTAGGGAGAAATCCAATGAGCTTATTTACAACTATTTCCAAACTTTCCTGGCGACCCTCAAGAAGATCGGCTACGAGGGCAAGGTGCCCAGTTTGATAGAGTTTCGGCAGGAAATGTTCGAAAAACGATATAATGGTAAGTGCCCATAAGTTCCTTTTCAATCTAAAATAATATATATTTATACGCAAAAAAATTTATTAATTTTGCGCATTAGCCAAGCAATATTAAATTCTGGCCTAGGTCAACATTTCTTAAATTGAGAGAGAAAAAACGGTCTTCATAAATATTTTTTTTTATTAATCTCTTACTATGTACCTTTCAATTAATTTTTTTTTTTTTCTATTTGGCTCAAAAACAGAATATAAATTTAAAGAAAATTTCGATTAAAATTCTAAATCGCTAGTACTTGGATTTATAAACATATTTTATTCTCAGAGTAGAATAAAAATATCTAAACACAGAATATTCCTCTATTTCACATTTTAGATTTTCTGCTGTTCACCTCATTTCTACCTCTGATAATAAGTATGCGCAAAGGTACCGATGCCGGAGAATTTGTCGAGGATCATGAGCGGATGAGCCAGCTATATTATGAAAAGGAATATATAGCGGAACTGGAAGATCTGCTGCCGCGACTGCTCCACTTGGGCTACTTTGAGCAGCTTTAAATGTTACATATAGCATATAAGTGTATGATAAAAAAATTGTATATAGAATGAACTTATATAAATAGTAATAATAAATAGAAAATGATTGAGACAAGAATTCAAGATTTTCTTATTTGCATTCCAGAGAACATATTGAGGAGTATCGCAACTATGCACGTGTAAGGCATCACAATAATTATATTGTTCTACTCATTGCGTCTGTTTTAAATTAATTTTATTTACATATAGTATATCTATTTATGGGCGGGTATATTTGTGCTATTTATGCCGCTTCAGGCCTTATCTTTGTCATTTTGATATCGACTATCTATAAGTACACATTCGTATATTAACAATTTCAACTCAAACGTTAAAATAACATCATTTATAATAGTACACAATGATTATATAACTGGTTTTATTGCATAAGCAATACATTCAGTTTCATCATGACAAAACAAAACAAAGCAAGAGTGGCAAAGTCGGAGTGCCCGACTAGAAGATACCCTGCAGAAAATTCTTCCATACATCGAAATGGCTATTAATACTGCCCAAAAATACATATATACACAGAGAAGCCGCCTTATGTCAGTTACATACATTTGCAGTAAACCATTATACCCTTTTTTACCGATTTTACTGGGTATAAAAAGCTAGTTTAAACATTTTTTAGCACACGCTTTGTAATCAGTATTCGTTTTAATTATTCCACCTACGACAGCAATTGCTGCCTTGATAATGGTCTAACTAATCTCTAGTTTTTATCATGAATATCATCATGACGATTTGCAATCCAACTAATAGGGAAAAACTTTTTGTCAAAATCGGAACAAAAATTCTAAATTACCACTAGAAATTTTTATAAACTAAGATTGTCTCCACGGAAATACTAGTTTTCATCATGATACAACAGATTTTAGAAGATCTCTCGGTTTTTTTCAAGTTTGCAGCTCCCTAATCTTGCTCATTTCGAGCTGTCTAATTAATTTTCGGAATCTCCGAATGACAATCTTTTTATATTATAAAGAGAAACTGAAGAGAAAAAACTTAAGAGAAACTTGCCGATCGATTGCCTTGTAGATATTTTCGATCGTCCGAATTTCATTGTGGTTTCATAAGAATAGTTACTTTTATATAGAATATTTTTACGATTCTTTTTATAGAAAACAAAATAATTACTTCAATAAATTCAAAACAAATTTAATAATAAAATTGTAGTATTTTACTAATAAGAACTGCCCATAAATTTAAAGCGAAATTTTCAATGAACTATGCGAAACATTTTTCTTTTAACGCTATTTGCTTTTATTCTCATTTTTTAAACATTTTTGAATATATTAATTCTAATAGTCGTATAAAAATCATTTAATTTAAAATATATTTATAGATTCACATTTTTTTTTTTTGTTTCTTCATTTTATTTATTATATAAAATATTATAATAAGATCAGATATAATTTTTATAAAAACAAATATAAAACACAACACCTAGAAAGGAAGCGTTTATTATATCACTCAAAAAATCCCAATTTTTCGAATTTGGCCAACAAATACTTGACATCCTCGACATATTCATCCATAAAGTAGATCTTTTTACGAACTTCATTGTTTTGGAGCATATCGGGTATAGCAGCGGCATTTGATCTAATACCGTGCAGCAGCGGAAGTAACGATGAAAGAAAAAAGAAGTCTACAAAATATATTTATTAATAATAAAATATGTTAAAAATGAATATCGCATTCAAACTTACCCAAGAACTTATGGCGTGTCATTTGCTTCTGAAATTCCAAGAAGTTCGGCAGTTCGCCTTTAAAGCCGATTTTTTGTAGTGTATCGACGAACGTGGAGAAATAAAATTGAAGTAGCTCGTCGCAATTGTTGCGGCGATCCTCAGCTGACAACAGCATGTAAATAGAATAAATCACATCGACGGTAATCGGACAAATGTTGCAGATTTGATAATCCACCAGCATGCAATCCTCAAGGGCTCCATCTTTACTTGACTTGAACAACATGTTGCGCAAATGAAAATCGCCATGGGATAAGACATAAAACCCGTTGGTCTGACGATTCTCGCGATACTCTTCGATTATATCTCTAAAGAGTTCCATGTAATTTTGCTCAAAGCCCTTAAAGTACGCCTTGTACTTGGTTAACTCTGGCACTTTATCGAGGAACTCCACAAAATTATGAATGCCCTTTGTCAGATCGTTCATAAAATGCTTTAAATCGGCGAATCCATATTTGAATTCCTTAAGGAAATCGGGTGTCTAAAATAAAAGAACTCTCAGTTGGCTTTATCTGAAATGAAATATAGCTCTCACCTCATCCAGAACCTTCATGCTGACTGCATGGATTTTCGCCAGCTTCAAATAGGCGCCCTTCAGCTCCTCCGTTGTGGCATTCCGATCCCGCACCACGGTGTAGCCCAGCGGCAACAGATCTTCGAATACCATCACTTTTCGCGGCTTCAGGCTGTGATAGATACAGAGCGCACACAGCCTGGTCTCATCGTTGGCCTCCTTCAGAATTGCCTCGAACCGGGGCAGCACCTTGGTGTACATGCCAATCTCGGTCTCGAAGACATATGAATCACTCAGCATTTCCTTCTTGTGACCCTCCTCCTCGGGCATTGTCTTGATGATCAGCGACTTGGAGTGCTCTCCCCTCTTTGTTGTGTACGCGACATTGGCCCGGAACATAATGCTCGCATAGTGATCGCCTTTCCCGCTCGCTGGCGACGTCTGCACATCCAAAACTTTCAGTTCGGGTGCCCTCTCGTAGTCCTTAAGTACTTCCGTAAAGAATTGCGTGTTTAGCCACTCGGGTGCCACAAGTTCGTCGGCATTAAAGCTGTCGTTACTTGTTGTCATATTGCTTGTAACAAAAATAATTCAACTATATATTATTAACGAACGCGTCGACGAAACTACGTGCAATGAGCTTCTCACTACTGGCGACGTCTATTTATGACGTCGCTGAATGAAATTCTTGTTTGTGAAATACAGCTTTAAATTGTTTGGTGCCATAATTAATCGTTTTCATATTCTGTTCAAAACTTTAAAATAGAGTATATGGAAACAAATGTTTTCCGTTTATCATTCCACAAAAAATATGCAATCAAATTAATGAATCAATAATTGACTTTATATTCTGATAAAAAAATGTATAACTGCAATGTTAGTAAAATGGGTAGTACAAGAAAAGAGGTCAACAAAAAATAAAATAAAATAAAAAAAACAGCCAATTTTAAAACTGTTTTTAATAGTATTTAATTGGTAAGTTGGTTAGAGTTCGGTTATATATGAGCAACATAAAAAACCCATAGAAGATCAATTTAGGTTAGTGTAGCTTGTATAAATAAAGCTAAAAAGAATGTAGACAAATATAATGACAAATGACTTTTATACTTCCTTCAAGCTTTTCATTTAGAAGTCAATTGATTGATATAAATTGATATTTAATTTTGGTATTTATATATTTATTTATCTTGATATTTAACTTTATTTGTCATCTATTTATAATAAATAAATGAAATTGTATTTAAACGTTGGTTATGCCAATTTATATACAATAATAATTATTTGTAAACGTGGGCACAAGTTGCTATCTTTTGCTGATTTGTATATATTTATATAAATATATATTTTATTTATTTTTTATTTTTAAACTTAAATTTTGTAAGTGTCAAAGCAAAAAATATTGGCACAAAAGTCCATTAATAAGCCCAGAGAAAAGTTTGTATTTGTCCATGCAAATTATAAATAGAAATATATATTATATATCTATTTGACTCATTAAAAACTGTTTTAAAATTTGCACAATACTGTTTACTGAAAAAAGCGCTATTTTAGTTATTTATATTAATAGAAAACATTTTCAACCTGATAACATAATATAGATAAATAGACTTTAAGTAACTGACCTAGTGAAAGTACTTCCAGAGCAAAATAATTGTTAATTGAGAGAGCTTTTCCAATATCAACTATTCTGATACATATTCCTGAATTAACCTTCAGTGAAGTAACCCTGTTGCACAAAACTTTTCAGAGACTCTCCCACCTCGTTCACGTAGTCCTCAACCATGTCGTTGGTCTGGTACTTTCTCTCTTAACGCAATGTATGAAAGGCAAGAATGTGGTCAACAGGAACAGTTCTCTAAAATGATAAAGAAATAAATAAATATTAATATATTAAATATTTAATATATTTAAGAACTCAATCTCAACTCACCCATGTATCTTTGCTGGAACAGCTGCTGTCCAATCGCGACTAAATTGAGCAATTAACCCACAAATTGAATTCTTTGTAAAGTCTCCTTAAAATTGGAAAAACAAAATTCAATTAACTCAACACGATGGCTTTGTCGTTGATCGGGCGACAGCATCTGATAGATGGAGTATATGATATCATTGGGCATGGGACCCACATTGCTCATCTGGAAATCGAGCAGCATACTATGCTTGAACATTATATTCCGGATATTCAATTTTTCTAACGATTCTCCCGATGCTCGAAAAAGGGAACCCGAAGGGTTTCAAAATAGTTTTATCTTTATCTATTCAAAATGTGGCATACGTCCAGCATTCGTATAAAATAATCGATGTCGTTTATAAAGGGATACTCCAATATTTTCGGCAGCTCCATCAAACTGTGCTTGAAATTCAAAAACAGCGAGCTCCACGTATGTCATCGCCGGCACCACGGAGTATGGCCTCAAATCTGCGCAGTATTTCAGTGTACATGCCAATCTCCGTTTTGAAGATATGCCAGCTGATCCTTTTTGCCCTCCAGCTCGGGCATTGTCTTAACGATTAGCGACTTTGTGGACTGCGCGCCCTCTCCGGCTAAGTACTCTAAGTACTGGGAACGTAACACTGGCATAGTGATCACCCTTGACCGTGGACGGCGAAAGTTAATTTTGAAAGTTCACTAAAAATTCCATGAAATGAATGAATTGCATTTAGTTTGAACATCAAATTGAACGCTAGGGCTTATATAATAATTAATAAATTATATTTTTCTTTAAACGAGTTTATTTTCATTTAAAATTTAAATTTATATGAACACATATAATATTTGGTTTTAGTGTAAATGATAGTATGGGGTAAATAGTTAAATAAAGGTAAGTAAATAGGTAAAGGTTGTAAATAGGTAAATTTGATATTCTTATTTGCATTAAAGCTTGCATAACTTTTATGAAATCAAATATGATGAAATACAGATGTGAAGCCCTGCCTCATCGATTATTATTATTGCCAATCTTATCATGCAATAGATAACGCATTTTGAGTGCTCTAGAAAGCAATTGTTTACGTAAAAATTGAGTGTTTACAACTATGCGCACAAAATTAGTCTTTAAAATGTTTGCCTACAATTTTTTGTCTTTTTCAATATTCCACCATTTCAATAATTTTGGCAATTCTTTTGCTGGCAAATCAGTATTCGGTTCTTTAATGAACTCATCAATGTCTTTCTGATTCTTTTTTTATAATAAAAATATTAAACTCCGAAAATTTTATTGAAGGTACATTTTTTTTAAAAGGCGAAACACAAAAGCTCTATTGTGCCTAATGTTTGTTGTCTTTGCTTGTTGCTTTTTTGCAATAATCGTGGTATTACTGTATAGTTAAAATCGAAGATTTTAATAAGTCCAAGTTACAGGTCATATAAGAAATATTCCATTTCAAATTTCCTATTAGAATAAATACATTGCTCCAAAATGCAGCAATCGATACATCGCACACTGTAATCGGCTACACACCACTAATCGATAGCCTGCAAGCACAAAAGTATCGCAGGCAATTCCCTCAGATGGATGTGACGCTGGAGAAGAAATTGCAAGGATTTCAACTAGTGGCGCAGGAAAAGGTGTGTTTTTCTGTGTGCGACAATTAATTTTATAGTAAACCAACTGCAATTGTTGTGTGGCCGCCACAGTTGCAGGCCATACTATGCTCCATACCGGGCAAAAAGGAGCTCATCTTGGAGCCCGAACTCATCAAGCCGCTGGAACATGTGTGCACCGCCTCCTGGCTAAAGTGAGTGATCGTCTCGAGGATGTAAACAAGCAAACTATTAAATCTATTTGAGTTGCAGGCTGAAGGGCATCCAGCGGATTTACAAGCACGACGCTAAACAGCGTCTGCCCCGGGCCGCGGATCAGGTGCACATTTACATGATACGCAGTCTGCTGGGCACATATCAAACGCTGCTGCGTCAGCTGCAGCCACTGGCGCTGGCCACGCCCACCGAGTCCGGCGACTTGGCACTGCGCATGTTGCACATAATTTGCGTGCCCAGCTGCTATGCGTACTTCCATGCGCTGCTCGAGCAGGCGGGTCTATGGGGTGTCGTGCAGCTGCATCATTACAACTGGGATTTCATATACCTCGACCAGGGTGTGCTCAGTCTGGAGCTGCCCAATGTGAGTACGGCGTGACGAAACGTTATGGCATATCCACTCCCCGCGTAGCTCTAATTATTTCATTGTCATTCAGCTGTACGAATGCCTCTATCTGCAAGGCAATAGCTCGGCGCTGCCGGCCGTGGCGCAGAGCTTGCGTCTGCTGCACATGATTTGCGGACCGCCCACGCTGACGCTCACCTTTGGCGGCCATGCGGCGCAGCTGGTGCAACTGATGCAGGCACTGGGACCGGTGCCGGCGCCCACTACCCCGCCCGACTTTGGCGCTTGGCTAGTTATTGACCGCGACAAGGACTATGCCGCCACATTGCTAACGCCCGCCATTTATGCCGGTTTGCTTTTGGAGGTGTTCCAGCTGCGCGCCGGCGAGATTCTCATTGATAATGCCAACAACAAGATACGCAGCCAAAGGCTGCACTTGCTCCAAGGCAAAACAAACAGTGTACCCAGCACATCCAAGCCCAGCAGCATACGCCTGAACTCCGCGTGCGATGAGATCTACGGCGATAATCGTTACAAGCATTTCGCGCAGGCAAGCAGCTTGGTGCGCGCCCAGGTGAAGGCGTTGAGTCTGGAAGTGCAGAAACTGAACGATATGCAGCTGGAGGAAATGCACGACTATGTCGCACGCAAGCTGCCCAAACTTACCGAACTGAAGGCCAAAGTGTTGCGTCATCTGAATGCCTCGGAGATTGTCATCCAGATGCTGGGCAACTTTCGACGGCTGCAAACGCTGGAGGAGGACATCCTGAACAATGTGTCGCGCAAGCGTCTGCTGGCCGAGATCGATGAGCTGCTGACCACGGACGGACAGCGCTACAACACGCTGCGTCTGCTTTGCCTGTTGCACTTATGCGCCGGAGTTGCGCCCGAGGAGTTGCAGAGCTTTGCCCGCAATTACTGCAACATGTTTGGTCATCGGGAGCTCTGCGTGTTCCAGCAGCTGGCACAGGCGGGCCTGTTGCCGGTGCTGCTGCCGGAGCGCAAGACTGCAACCAAGCTGTTGTCCAATTTGCCACTGCCGAAGTTCCAGCAAACCGAATTTCAAGCCAACGCGAATCGCCTCAAATTGCTGACATCCTGCGCGGATGCCGAGCAAGCAGCTGCTGCTGCTGCAGCCGCCGGCTCCAGTGGACGTCAACCAGCCACACAATCCTGTCCCAGCTTCGTGTTCAATGGCATGTACATACCGCTGGCGGCGCAGCTCTGCTCCATACTACTCAATGCCAACAGCGCCGAGCAATTGGCCACCAAGCTGGCAATGGTGGAGGGCCTGCAGGTGCACGCGGGCGCACAACCAACCACGCCCAAAGCCTATGCGGCACAGCTGAAGGCGGTGCCATCAGAGACTGCCGATATTTTCCCGCTGCGCCTGCGCAACCTGTTTGTTTTTGTTGTGGGCGGCGCCAACTATGCGGAAATTGCGGCCTGTGATTTTGTGGCCAAGCTGACGGGCGCCCAAATAACTGTTGCCTCGGACACTCTACTAGCGGGTAGTGATCTAATCGCTGCTGCCTTTAACCACTGAATCTATGACAATCAAAGCTTATATATGTTTGTATTTTTGTAATAAAACGTTACAGTTCTTAAACTGCTTTAATTTCCCGTTCCCTATATTTCCCAAGGGTAATTAGGTTTAAAATAAGTGCGACCAAATTTGACTGAATAAGGATTATTTTGGTTTAACAGTTTCATTGTGTAAACAAGCCAACGCGCATCTAAAAATTTAGAACATTTTTATATATCGATATTTACGTTTACTTATTTTTTCTAAACAAGCAATCTATAAAACGTTAATTTTTGAACTGCTTGAATTTCCCTCATTGCAAGGGGTACTTAAGGATATTAAGAGTAATTAGGGCCAAGATAAGTGTGACCATGCATTTAATATTTAGGAAACTGTATCAGCCAAAGCACATTTAAATAATTGAATCAACAAATAACCTTTAATAATATACATAAATATTCATAATTGCATTAAACTAGTTTTTAATGGCTCCACCAGTCATCCCGGGTACCCGATACAGAAACTCCCCATCATCATCGTAGTATGCATCCTCCACCCGATATGTGGCACCTTGGCGGTACATTTTGCGTGGAATAACAATGCGGTCCTTTATTTTAGTCATCTCGTATTTGCGTTGATCCGCAACGCTGACCACAACTTCAGTGCGCTCAAACTTCGGCACAAAACTGGGCAAGACGCCCGTACCACCGGGATTGGGCAACGGTTGTTCCAGCTGTTGCTGCTGCTCGGGCACCAGCTGCAGCTCCTTTAGCTCCTGCAAGCGCATTTTTCGCTTGTTTTTCACTTTGTCCAGCAAATAGGTTTCCTCCTCATCTGCCGAGGGGGCGTTGAGACGATCCTCCGCTCGCTGGGCATGCATTCCCGACGTCAGCTGCTTGTTGCCTTCAGCTCCGAGGAGCGCGCGAAACTCGGTTCTCTGTGGCGTGGGCAGCTCCGGTCGCGTTGGCCACTGTTCCGGCGTCAACTGTTGCAGATCACGCTGTTGGCGCTGTGCAAACTTTTGCAAATGCTGCCACAGCTCGGGCGGCACATCGGCGCATTTGCCGGCACGCAATTGCGTCCAGTTGCGCATGACGCTCGCATCGTGGGAGCGTATGCGTTCCACGCTCTGTGGCCGCCACTTGGAGCGCAGCACTTTCTGCACAATGTCCGGCGTGGCCGGAAAGCTCTCGGCCAATCGCTCCACGCTCCATTCATCCGCATCGCGGTCATGCAGCAGACGCATCTGTTCCTTCTCCGCGTACAGCAGCAAATTTGGCAATTTGGCATCACGAAAATATTTGTGCCGGATCATGAATTGACGCACACGATCACGTTGCTCGCGTTGCTCAGCCTCGTGCTGGCGATGCGTTTTATGGGCGGACGTAAAGTCCGCTTCCATGTCGGCGTAGTCCTCACTGGCATCGGCACTCTGCTGCTGCAAATCTTGCAGTTGATAGCCCATGCCAGGATTAGCGCGTCGCGGCACTCGAGCCAGAAGACCCCACTGTGCCGTGTACAGGCTGCGTATGATGAGGCGTGCTGTCATTTTAACATTATTTAACCCTTGTTTTTAATGCAGCATGCAAGGTATTATGGTAACAAGAGAAGAGCGGAATTTGTCGATAGTATCGATAGAAAGACAGCTGGTCGTTTTCTGTCTCAGTTTATCTCTTTTCCATGCGCATTTTTAAATTTAGCAAAATTGCAGACTAAGTTTAATCAAGCCACATAAAATAAATATAAAAAATAAAAAACTACCCATTACTTTGTTGATTACAGCAACAGTGAAAATGTTATCGATTATTTATTATGGGTATTTTCTACCACTGCCACCAATAACGCACGCATAGAATTGTTTACAATTGCCTAAAATCGCTCCGAGCCCGTGAAATTATTAAATAGCAGCATGTCCACGCCAAATAACGAAGCCGGTGGTGGCAATTTAATGGATGAATTTGAGGAAGCCTTTCAGGCCTGTCTGCTCTCGCTAACAAAGCAGGAGCCCAACTCCGGTACCAACAAGGAGGAAATCGAACTTGAGGTGCAGAAGACAACAAATCGGTTTATTGATGTCGCCCGCCAAATGGAGGCATTCTTTCTGCAAAAACGGTTTCTGGTTTCCACGCTCAAGCCCTACATGCTCATCAAGGATGAGAATCAAGATCTAAGCATTGAAATACAGCGCAAAGAGGCGCTGCTGCAAAAGCACTACAACCGCTTGGAGGAGTGGAAGGCCTGCCTATCGGACATACAGCAGGGCGTGCACAGTCGGCCCACACCGCCCATGATGCCCGGTCCGTGTCCCGTAGGCATGCAGCCGATGGGTGGACCCGGACCCCGGCCCGGCCTAATGAGCGGCATGCCACCGGGCGGCATGCCCCCTGTGGGTCAATTGCCGGCGGGACAACAACATCTTCTACAGGCACAGCAAATGCAACAGCTGCGCATGATGGGCAAACTGCCGCCCAAGTGATGCCCTTTTGTAAATTTTAAAATGTAGTTTAACTTTTAATAAATGCATATATATTATTATTATGGAATATATAGGAAATAGTTATAAGCTATCAAGCTAACTATTTTTAGTCTAGGATTCGAAATGCTCAACGGAGGAAGTGAAGATAGACTATATAAAGCCAGCTCGTTGAATTTGTGGTCGGGAATATATACTTCGAGAGCGATTAATTTTCGATTCTTTCATAAAATTATAAATTCATCTTCTGGAATATATTAAAGGTAAGTTAAATGTTTTAAGCATTTCGATAAAAAGTTAAACACACCCAACAATTATTATCTGTATCGTATTCTGTGCCATTTATTGTTTGTTATTTTGCTGCGTGGTTGTTAAATTTTGTAGACCTTAGCAGGGATCGCATATAATAGCTAATATATCTAAGTATATATAACTCATTATAGGTTTGCTCGCTTGTGTGTGTGTATATAAATTGATATCGATATCTAATATAATTCTAAATGTATTAGGACAGTTTTAAACTTAAATCAGGATACAAACTATATAAACTTATGCTTGAATGCGCGAAAACAAAGCAATTTGTTTTGCTCTCAATGAAAAAAAGACTTCAATTAACTAACATTAAATTGAATAGAAAATAAATTGAACCACATATGTAATGTTGATGAAGCATCGCAATCCATTCACCACTTGCTCTCTCACTCTGTGCGCAACCGATGGATACGTGTACATCATATATCGATATATGGACTTGGTTCTAGTCAATCTCGTATACCTTGTCCGCCTCGAAGCCTGGAGCAGGGACATTAGGCGCCACTGCAGCACCGTCAGCGGTCTGTCCAGTGCCTTGATTGTAGCCCGCTGCCGATGGATGCTGATTGGCATAGAGCAAGGGATTCATGTACATGCCGCTGGGATGCACAATGTGCGTGTGCAGCTGCAACAGATCCTTGTACATGGTCGGATCCCCGTTGTTCATCTCATTGTATAATTGTTGCAAATAGCTGGGCACCAGCTGTATGACCTGGTTCTGTGTTAGCTCCGGATGATCTTTCGATATTTTCATGTTAAGCAACTGCAACAGTATATCCGAACGGAACCCAAAGATCTTATTGGAAGTAACGCTGCCAGAGGCATTGCCAAACTGGGTGGCCATCTGTGCGCCAAAGGCGTTGCGATCATAGCTCATGTACTGGGATGCTTGAACGGCGCGCGTCTTCTCCGCCTCGTACTCGGCCCAGGCGGATTTGCGCTCCTCCTCGGTTAGATTCTCGTGCTCCTCCTGCTCCAGCAGTGAGTCGTGCTCATGGTATTTGAATATCAGGTTTTCATGCTCCGTCAACAGCTCGGCAAACAAACGATCCTTGGGCAACAGCGGCATCTCACGCTCAGCGCTCGGCTTGAGCTCATATGTGTAGAGCTCCATTAGATCGGTTTGATTATAATGCCTGGAGATCTGCTGCTCATCGATGACACGCTTGGCCGTCGCCTGCTTGGCCACCTGACGCTCATAGACCTTCTGCTCCATGGTGCCCATGGCAATTAGACGATAGATGTAACAGGGCTTCACCTGACCAAAGCGATACACACGAAAGATGCTCTGCGTATCGTGCGAGGGATTCCACGAGACATCAAATATGACCACACGATTGGCCGCCACCAGATTGATGCCCAGGCCGCCAGCGCGTGTTGAAATGAGAAAGAGACGGGCACGCAAATTGCTTACGTTATTGAACTGCTTGCACATGGACTCGCGTTGTTCCACGCTGCAGGAGCCATCCAAACGGAAGTAATCCTTGCCATTGGTCCAGCATCCCTTAAAGTTGCCCACATCGCCTGCGGCATTAAAAGAAGAAAACATTATAGAATCACAATTTTTCACATTTTTTGGAACTTCATCTAGAACCCAAATATGCTGGCAGTGCAAAGATTTACGCCACGACTCACCCTCAAATTCGTAGCCCTTGGTATTGCTATCCACCAGCGAGAGGAAATGCTCGATAACATCTAACGATTGTAGGGACTGCGAGAAGACGAGCAGCTTGTCACCAATGGCCTCGCACTGTTGCAGCAAACGCAGCAGGATTAGCAACTTGGGGGAATGATTAACGTTGTTCAGCTCCCTCTCCTCGACAAATGGTTTCCACCACTCAGAGGGATCATCCTTCTGTAGGGATGGACCGCTCGGTAGCTCCAAATCCGAATCGCTATCCACCAATCCGGAACGAACGCCGTTGCGCGTTTTGCGACTCTTTGCTTTACTGCCGCCAGCGGCATTTGCATTGCTAAGGGTTAAGCTGGCATCCGACTTGAACGAGTCAACGCTGTCCGATGAATTGGAGACGGCCTCCTCCTCCTCGGAATCATCACAAATGAAGCCTTCCATTTCATCGGAGTCATCGTTGCTCAGTAAACGCTTCGCAATGACGTTGTCGCTGTTCACCCGCAGATTCATTGGATGTGTCCAGATGCGTCGCAAGTCCTGAAAATCCTGAAACAGACGTGCACCCTTGCCGCAAATATCAGAGCTGCCCTGATCCCGATGCGTGGTCATATAATAGCCATACAGCTGCTGCTGCAGCTCAGACAATGTGGTATAGACGACATACTCATGCTTGGGCGGCAAATAGGGCGCCAGCACCGAGTAATCCCGTCGCTGTATACATCCCTCGAGCAGCTTGTGCAGAATATGCGAGCGATGCTTCATCAGGCGCAAATCGCGCTCCGTGGAGTCCGTATACTGGCCGTTGCTAATCGGATTGACAAACCGATTCATATACTCCTTGTATGTGCCCAACAAACTCGGTTTCACAAACTGAATCATGCAATAGTCTGGATAAACAGGGGAAAAAGTCAAAGATTAACAGTTAAGTTATTGTACTTGTAGTGTCAAAGCACATGAAGCTTCAGGAGCTTATAGTTAAGTATTAGTTATTAATTGGAAGCTTAGCCCATTTTTCGAGACAAGATTAATAGTTTGTACATAAATAACAAGCTTTAAACTATTCTAACGTAGCATTAATGAGCATTTTCAAGTAGATAGTCTACCTCTTGGCTAAAGCCAAGTTCAACCGAACCTAAAGACGATACACTGGTTCGAGCGGTGAACCAAAACAGACAGTTTAAATTTCAAGCATAAAAGGTTTAAAGCTTCACTAATAAAATCCACATAAACGCCTAAAGCTCTTTAAATTCCCACTAAAATAAGCTCGATTAACTGTAAAATGATTCATAATCTTATAAAATATAAATATATAATTCACATTAAACCTGTTTCAAATTTCAACTAAAAAACGCTTTAAGCTTCTTTAATAAAATCCCAGTAATCACATTCCTCTAAAATAAAAAAGATACGCCCGCATGAAGGGTCGATTAAAGCTTCAAAGCTTCTCTACTCAAGTCATTTTAAGCAAATGTCATTATGGAATAAAAAAAAAGGATGTGTCATTCAGATAAAAACTTACATTCTTTGAGATTATTTTGGAGCGGCGTGCCGGTGAGTACAATACGCCGCTTGGTTCGCATGCGTGTGACCGCCTTGCTGATCGATGTCTTCTCGTTCTTCAGCAGATGGCCCTCGTCGCAGACGACCAGGTCGGGGCCGGGATCGACCAGTGCCTGCTGCAGATGTTCGCGCTGCTTTTTGCGCAGGCCTTTGGCCTTCTCGTTGGCCAAAATACGATACATGTCGTAGCCCAGTATGCAGACGCCGCCCTCCTCGAACCATTCGTGCAGCTTGAAGATGCGAGTCGGCTTGTCCTTGTAGCGCGAGATGTCATAGACCTCAATATCGCGACGATGAGCGAACGCCATCCAATGTCGGAACTCACGTGCCCAATTATTGACGGTGCTCAGCGGCGAAATGACCAGCACACGCTCAACGCCCGTGCGCCGCGTGTTCGTGAGCAGCGTGTGGGAGAGGGTGACCACCTGGAGCGTCTTGCCCAGGCCCATACAATGGGCCAATATGCACCCGGAGCCGGGCTTCTGTTCGCTCTCCTTGAGGGTTTCGAAGCATGCGTCCCACATGAACTTCACGCCCGCCACCTGATGGGGTTTCAGCTTCTTGAGCAGACCCTTGTCCACTTGAAGCAGCGCCTTCTTCGAGTCCTCGTCAAAGTCCAAGATCAATTCGCTAATCTCAATGCTCTCCGATTTCTCAAAGATGCGATTGTACAGCTTTTGACGCTCCTCGATGCGTTTGCGACGATCCTCCTCCTCTTTAGCGGCCTCTTTGGTGGTCAAATCCAAATCTTTAGTCTTGATTATTTTCCGTATATGCTTGCGCTTATTCTTGTTCTTCTCATCGTCGCCATCATCGCTATCGCCGCTGGAATTCTTTTTGATGCGTCGTCGCTTCTTTTTCTTCTTGTCATCGGGCTCAAAATCGGAAGAATCGTTAGCGGAACCGGCATCCTTCTTGCCGCCAAAACTGCGACGCTTTCGCTGCGGCATCACCTCACTGTCGCTGCTCGCTGCGTCCTCTGCTTCCGCTTCAGAATTCTGTGCCTTTTCCTGATCCGAGTCGGCTTTTGCCTCCTTGACATCGGCCTCCTTATAATCGGAATCATTGTCGCTGTTAGTTTTATTGCGCCGACTCCGCTTCGAGGTGCTCGCCTTCTCCACCTCCGAATCGGTGCTCATTTTGCGTTTTGGCTTCGCTGTTGCTGCTGTGTCTTCTGCTACTGCTGCAGCTTCTTCTGCTGCTTCTTCTGCTTCTACTTCTGCTGCTTTTGCTTCTCCGGCTTCGGCTTCTGCTTCTACTTCTTCTACTGCTGATGCTCTAGCTGTAGCTTTAGATTTTGTCGCTCTTGCAGCTGGCGTGGGCAGCTGTACACGCTTCACGCGCACCACGCAGCGTCGCAGCCTTTGTGTCTGATCCTCGCTTGTCGCGCTGTCGCTGTCGACCAGAAGCCTGGACAGCAGACTCTGTTTAATTGGCAGCTTGTGGGCAAGGCCTTTAGCTGGGGCTGGGGCTGGGGCTGGGCTGGGGGAGCTGTTGCGAACACGCCGTTTTCCTTTTCGCGCTGGGTGCAGAACAATATCCCTCTCTTCGTCAGTCGACGTATCCTCGTTGTCGCTCAATTCGATAATTGTCACGTTTTTATTGCGGCTCTTGCGCGGCGGCAGCACGGATACTGCCCTTGCTGATGTTTGTTTGGTTCTATTAACGTTAACGTTTGAATTTCTTGTTGATCTACTGCTGCTGTTTGGCTGTGCCAGCAATTTCTCTAGCGGCACAATGCTTATCTTGAATGCTGGCTTCTCCTCTGCAACGTTTTGATCGTCCGAGCCGTCGGCTTCGGTTACTGTTGCTGTTCCGTTTCCGTTAATGCCATTACTTTCGCTGTCGCTAATTGTTGTTGTTGCTGCTGTTGTTGTTCTTTTTGTTTCTGTTGAGTTCTCGTTGACATCGTTGCTTGTCTCTGGCTGCTTAGTTGTTTTTTTGATCTGTTGTCCGCAGTTGTTCTTGCTGCTGGTGCTGTCGTCCCAGCCTTCGTTGCCCTCCTCTGGTTTGATCAAAGTTGCAACAAATGTCTCCCGAGAGTCCGACGTTTCCTCTCCCATAGGTAACAGCGTGTACGAGCTTCTTTGCGCTGCGTCTCAATTTCGAACAAAGCTAAAACGCATTACAACAGCATAAATATCAAAAAGAAAAAACCAACAATAAAAAAAAAATATTGTACATTTATTTTGCTCTCTTATATTTCTTTAGTAAAATTGCACGAATCGGTCTTTGAGCTGCATTCGCCGCGCGTCCGCTTTCGGCGTTTTTGTTGCGCTCTGCTTCTTCTTCTGCCTCTTACTAGATTTTTTTGCAGATGCTCTTTTTTTTGATTGGCGTCGCTTTTTTTTTTGTTGTATGATTAACATTATCGAAACTATTTGTACAATGCAAGTAATGCACAATTATTGTTTAGATTTATGCGCTCGCGCTCGTTAAACATTTTAAATTAGTTAATTTTTCCATTTCTCCGCCGCGCTTTTTGGCACAGACGCGCACACACACACACACACACTTGTACATACATACATACACATGCAAATGCGCCACTCACCTATTGCGATTTTTCATATGCGTTTTCATTTCGAACCACAGTTGCAATGTACTCACTCCACATTTATAAATTATTTATGAATATTTTGTATTTAATTTAAATCAATTACATATATATTTAATTAGGCAGAAGCAGCGTTCTGCCAACGCCGCCGCTACAAATTTTATTTGCTGGTATACACAGCACACAAGCACACAGATGTTGATGATAATGGCAATGGCAACTCTAGCGCCGACACTAGTGGTGAGCAATATTTGATTACCTGTTATTTGTTCACACTATGACTGAATAACTAAAGAATGCTTTGTATTGGCAAGAATGCTGACTACCGCAAGCTCAATACACATACATATCTGTTAGCATGCATATATAACGCATGCAATAATTTATACAAATTAATATTTTGCTCAAAGTCTTTTACACATTGTTTCATAGCTCAGTCACTGTTTCGTCACTGTGATTTTACAACTAGAATATCGCTCATATCTACCCTATTTCGTACGTTTGTCCAGACCTGCCGTACAAAACTAAAATGTAGATTTAAGATTTATCTTAACAAATACCAATTGCAATTGCATTTGCTAAAATTCAAATGATACGTATTTATTTATTTAAATAAATTATTTGCAATTTATTAGTATGCCGCCAGCTGTTTCTCGTGTAGCGTTGCCACACCTTGATTCAAGTGCTCAGGGCTGCCAACACGTGTCGAAAATACAAAGAAAAACACCAAAAAACGCAGAGAAAACATGCTACCAGCCGAAGAAGCAAAAGCAATAAAAAAGAGGAAAACAAGCAGCAAATATGTTTGATATAACGAGGCAGCGGAAGAGACAAAAATTATAAATTAGTGTAGAGAAAAAATTTGCCCAGTGTGTGAAGAGAAGCAAAGCTGCATTCATTAATTGAGCAAAAAACGACAAAAAAGACCTCAAGAAGCTATGAGCAACAGTAACAACAGCAGCAGTAACAACAACAACGGCAACAGCAACAATATCAGCACCATGCCATACCCGGAATCCGAGGAAGAGGAGGAGGAGCTCAGCGGCTCTTACAACATCAACGACAACGGTGGCCAATTGAGCGACTGCGGCGGCAGTAGCAGCAGCAGCAACAGCAGCGCCGCCAGCAGCAGCGGAAAAACAGCGAGCAGCTCCAACAGCCACTCAAGCGACGAGGACGAGGACGCCGGGGATGAGGATGGCACGGATCAGGACACGCACAGCGATTCTGATTCCGATTCTGATGATGACGACGACGACGCCACCACCACGCAATCCGATCAGCTGGAGTTGGCTCAGCTCAGCGAGCGGCACATCTTTCGCTTGCCTCGCGGCCTCTGCGAGAATGCGAACATCTTTCACGAGTTCTTTTCAGTGGAGACCTGGCAAATGCTGCCCACGAATATGCAGGCGCAACTGCAGCCGCTGCTGCCGAGCTACGCAGCCCTGCTGCCGTCTGCACAGGCGGCCGCGGAGCAGCAGCGCACGCTGCTCCAGCTCTTTAATGGCGGACTGCAGCGCTTTGGGCAGTCGCCGTTGTTGCGACTGCAGAGTCAGCTGGAGGATGGCAGCCTGCGGCCCGATGTAATGCAGCTGCGCCTCAGCATTGAACGATCGCAGCGGCGCGAACGTCGCTTCCAACAAGCCGAACGGCTTAGTCGGCTGGCCAAGGAATTGTTTCTTTCCCGCGAACAAATGCTGCAGCAGGTCTATACAATGACGCCACCGTCGCAGTCGCAGCAACCACATTCACGCCCACGCAAACGTAAAACGCCCACGCTGAACCGAGATAACAAGTTCTGTGTTGAGCGAGCACGGAAACGTTACTGCCAGGAGCTTGTGGAGCTGGCGCGGGATCTGCAACTGCAGCCCGGCGATATCAGTGCCGACGAGCGGGACGAGGACGAGGCGGCGCAACAGCTGGCCATCATTGCCGAGGAGCGTCAACTAAAAGCGGAGACAAATACACGGCCGTCAAATGCGGCGGACAAGAAATGCATTTACAGTACCTTCTTCAAGCGTCGGTCCGGCCTCGAGGATGAGCAGGTTCTCCGGCGTATGCAATCGGATAAGATACAGCCCCTGAATGAGAAGAACTTCAAGAAATACCTACGCGACTATAAGCGACGGAAACTCCAGCAGCCGGTGAGTAGAGAATTCAATTAACTCCAGCAACTTAAATCTTGAGAGCCATATCAGAAAAATATTAATTTGTTTCGTTTGGCAAATTGTTATACAAATATGAATCAAGGCCTACTTTAAATTTAACGTAAAATATTATATGCTTAAAACTAATTCAAAGGAATTTACAGCGCCTTTTTATACCCGAAACCCAGTGAAAAAGGGTAATACGACAGAACGAGGCATTATCAACCGTCCGTCTGTCTGTCTGACCGTCTGTCTTTATAAATGCGTCGATTTTGAAAACTATAAGAGCTAGAGACTTCAAGTTTTCGAATATAGGCGCGTTGCGACCCAAACCCTTTTCCTATAATCAATTGAAATTTACAACTACCCCAGATTTTTTTAGGCTTTTTTATATATTATGAGAGCTACAGATACCAAATTCACATAAATAAAACAGATTCATCAAGATCGAATAAGAAACACAGAAGTTCTTGAAGAAAATGAAAAAAAAGGTAAAATTAGACAAATTGGTAGCCAATTGGCAACATGCGCATGTGCGCATAATGAAGAGTTTAGGGAATTCTCCTAGTCGAGTCTTATTCCTCAATCCTCATTTGTCTGAGTGCTTAGGCATTTAGACAACTGAACAACGAGAATCCGGATTCGAATCCCACGCTAAATAAAGATGTATTTCAAATTAATTAATTTGATAGCTTATAACCATATTCTTTATATCAAATATTAATAATCCTTTAAAATAACTGCAGACACCGCAGCATACGCCAGCAGCTGCATAATCTAAAGATTGTACAAGATGGCAATTTGCAGACTCTGCCTTGAGGGTGACACGAAACTTGGGAGGACTGTCCAGCAGCAAGCAGGCTGAGACTATCAGCTGGGGCGGGCACTTACTTAGTACTAGAGAAATTAAAGTTCTTCAGTCAGGAAAAATCATTGCATTTTAGGAATTGATGGGACTGGATAAACAGCTATAACTTACTAGTGAGGATCACATCAAATAATAATAATGCAAATTCAAAGGAATTTCCAGTTTTTTTTTTTTTTTTTTTTTTTTTTAATTTTTAATTTATTTAACACAATTCACAGCTTTCGATACTCAACTAATTAGTTTTTAACTACTTAATTGAATTGTAGTATTTGACAATTAACGCCTAGCTAAAGAGTTTTAAACCACTTAATTGACTCGTACGCTATTAAAAATTAATGCAAACTCTCCCGTTATATCAAATGGAAAATATCGATAAGTGGAATTGATATAAATTATTTGTTAACAAATAACAAGTTCACAGACTCTTTTCAAATCCTTCGTGTTCGCTTTTCTAATTAAAACTTTTACAAATTAAATATTTAACTGTCATATATATTGATTGGCTGTATATAGTAAAAAACAGTATCGATAAATTACAGATTAGAAAATTTTTGTGAAAATAATGCACTTTTTATTAAGTAGCAAAATCTATTTTTGTCTGGCTGCTATTCCTGTTTAACCGATATACATATATATATTCCCATTGGCTTATATATCGATAGGATGTAATCGATAAATGACATGTTTCAGTGCTAGAATATTTTTGGAATATTATTGAAAATTCGCATTTTTTAACTACTCAAAAAGTTAAAAAAGCCCTTTCCCGTTAAGATATTCTGTTTGCCTTAAAAGCGATAAAAAGAAGTATGACTAATATATCGAGAGGATGGCAAAGATCAATGAGAAGTCTGGTCTTGTTTAAACAAAATATGATATGAGTTCAGGCATAATTGCTTAAATAAATATTTAAGAATTGAAAAGAGAGTAAAACAGTAAAATGTTTTTCTTTTTTATTGCAGCAATTGCCGGACTTTGACACCGCTGATATACGACTGCGCGATATTTGCACACGCGCTCAGTTTGTGGGCAACTTTAAGCCGGGACGCAAGCCGAAGGCGCTGACAGCGCGCCTCAATCACAGTGCGAACGAGCCGCCCGCCCTGGTGCCCATTGGCGGCAAGGCGAAGCCAGTGGAGCCGTCGCCCGAACTGCTCACCGATGAGCCGCAACAGCTGTACGGACGCGCCGCCATGGAGCCGGACGAGGAGGAGCTGGAGCTGGAGCTGGAGCAGGAGTTGCAGGTGCAGATACAGGTGCCAGCTGATGCCGTGCCGTCGAAGACAGTTGCGTCCGCAACCGGTCTCGCCCAGCAGCTGCCCAAACTGGAGCCCATTGTGTCGCGCGCTCTGTTCACCGGCTCGCCCAGGGCACTGGTCAAGGCGAGCGCTCATATCACGGGCAGCCCTACCAGGGATGCAACAGCGACGGCCACGCCGCGTTCCCACACCTGTTACTTCTCGCTGCTGCGCGATCTGTTCGTGTCCACGCCGCAGCACCGTTTGACGTACGCGGAGCTGCAGTCGCAGCTGCACAAGTGGCTGGCGGAGATCGGCAACGTCGGCTTGCCGGATTGGCTGCGTCTGCTGCCCATCGACTGGACGCAACTGCTACAATCGGCCGTTAACTTTTTGTCCGGCGATTTTGTCACGCTGCCGGCGGAATATGTACCCTATATTGAGCATAAGACGCAACTCAACATCTATCAATGGATTGGCGCTGGCCGGGACTCGGATGCGCGCCTGCAGACCCTCTGCCAGTATTGGCTACAGCGCCGCAAGGACGACACAGCTGTACCGACGTTGCCGGTGCTGCAGCAACAGCAGCCGCAGCCGCAATTGAGTCCAGTGGCTGCGCTGGATGTGACGCCGACGCCGCCGCCGCGCTGCCCAACCAGCTGGGCGGTGCGCGTGGCCACCCAAGCGGAGATGCTGGAGTTCCAGCGACAGGAACGGCTGCGCTTCGACCAACCGCACCGTCCGTTCACGTATCGCATGCACGGCTACGAGAGCGTTGTCGGGCCCGTCAAGGGCATCTACACGCAGAGCCTGGCGCTGAACAAGGCCCGCGGTCATGCCGTCATGGTGGACGATAGGCCGCCCTATGTGACCATATTGACGCTGGTGCGCGATGCGACCGCACGGCTGCCGAATGGCGAGGGCACACGCTCCGAGATCTCGGAGCTGCTGAAGTGCTCGCAGTTCATCAATCGCCAGGCGGCGGAGAATGTGCTCCAGACGATTGTCAGCGGAGCGCTGGATCGCATGCACGGCGGATTGGATCCGTGTGTGCGCTACGATGCGCGCCGCAAGATCTGGATCTATTTGCATCGCAATCGCAGCGAGGCGGACTTCGAGCGGATGCATCGCCAGAACCAGACGATGGTCAAGCAGAAGCAGCAGCAGCGCAAGCACACCAAGCCAAAGAGGGACGAGGATGCGGCACAGGAGCTGCCCGCTCTGGTCGCCACCAATGCAGCGGCAACAGCAACCAGCCCGGCCCCAACGCCAGCCGCTGTGCTAATCAAGAAGCAGCCGCCGATGCTGCCGCTGCAGGTGAAATGTCCGCCAGTGCCGCCGCTCAAGTATCACATACCGCCGACTGGCACGCCCACGGCCGCGCCCCCGCAGCTGGTGAACGCACAGAAATCGCTGCTAAAGACCACGCAGCGCAGCGGCGTTGTCACCATACTCGATAGAGCGCCCACGGCCCAGTTGCTGAAGACCTCGCCCAAGATCCAACAACAACAGCCGCAGCAGCAGCAGCAGTCAGCGCTTGGCTGCAGTCCGCCGCGCAATACCACGCCCATACTGGTGTCTACGCCCACTGGCCTGCAAACGGTGCATGTGGCCGCCACGCCCAACAAAAAGCTGGCCATCAAGAAGCCCATTGTCATCAGTTCGTCCGCACAGACGACAGCAACGGGAGCAGCTGCAGCAGTCTCACCCGGCAGCTTCATTGTGCCCGCACTGGACCAGCAGCAGCAGCAGCAGCAGCAGCTGCCCAATAAAGCTTCGCCCGCGCGCCAGCAAATGCCCAGGAATATTATACGGCTACTGCCCGCTGGTGGTGGCGGTGGTGCAGCCACAGCCGCAGTGGCCAGCAAGCCGACGATGGTACAGCTGCCAACCAATGCGGGTGCAGTGAAGCCCGCGGCGCCTGTCCAAATACTGGGACCACGCATGCTGGCGCAGACCATTGTGCGACCGTTGCAGCAGAAGATCGGCGCCGTATCCATTGTGAGCAACAAGCCAACGTTAACGGCCGGCGGCAGTCCAATTGCCAATGCCACCGCCAGCGGCACGGGCACCATTGTCAAGATGTCCCCTCAGGCATTTGCCACGCTGCAGCAGCAGCAACTGAAGCAGAAGGCCGCAAACGCTGCACAGACTCAATCGCAGCAGCAGCAGCAGCAGCAACAACTCCCGCAACAACGAATACTTGTGGGTAAGTCCTGATTCTAAAGTATTATTATTATTATTCGTGAGGGAGCCTCACAACAGAGCACAGTCTAAAGTCTAATCGAAACGTTGAATATATTATAAAAGCACTTGTGGGTAAGTCCAATTCCAAGGTATTATCGAAACTCTAAATAGTATACAAGATAAGTAAGAGCGTTGCAGTCGGGTGTAACCGACTACCCACTACTCTTTCACAGTATAATAACAGCTTAAAACAGTCGTATTGTGAATAAATATCGATCTTTAGTAGAGGTCATCATAAAACTGTTTGCAAAATTTGGTCTATCTACAGCTGCGGCAAAAAAATAGCACCACTATGACATTTTTTCTTATTGATCAAAAAAATAACAATTAGTATTGCGATATTTTAAAAACTTGATATTTAATATATTGCTTAGTATTCCCCCTAAACGAAAAGGTAGTACTTCGCTTGTAATGGTAATAGATTTTTTTTTTTTTTTTAATTTTAAGGGAAAAGGTCGAAAAAATGGCGTCAAAAATAATAGCACCACTTATGCTTTTTCATGAAAAACGTTAAGTTTCGTACAGTTTCTTCGACAAAAAGCACGTACTCAAGAGATTTAACTTCAATTTCATTATTTCAAGCATTATGTTTAAAAGAAATCCAAAATTATTGATACAATGGGCCTTGGAATACGGAAAAGTGCAAAATCATCAGAAAATTGATATTGTATGGAAAATCAAAGAGATAACTTGGTCGATTGATTGGCTTTTCAATTAAAAATATACTAAATGACATAAACTATAAAGAAAACGATGAAACACGTAGATAAAAAGGAGCTATACGACAGATTTACGTCAAAGTGTTGATCCTCGAGAGCACACAGTATCCTTTCAAGGCTGCAACTGACATAAAAAAAGGAGCTTAATACAACTGTGACACTGAAAACAGTTCACACATGTGTCAAACAAGAAAATGTAAATGCTTGCAGCCCAAGAAAGGTCCGTCTCCTTAAACGCGAAACATATTGCCAAGCGCATGAAGTTAGCAAAAAATCATCAAAATTGGTCAACCCAAAAATGTAGTAATATTTTATGAACAGATGCGAGTAAAGTTGTTATGTTTGGTAGAAAAGACTCTCGTTCGAACGTCTAGTACCCTTAAAGCTCAAAATACAATCCAAAATTCACTACAAAGACTTTTAAACATGAAGGGCCAAACATACTGGTATGGGCTTGTTTTTGTTATTAGGAGTAGGTCCAATACATTGAGCCAAACCCATAATGAACCAACACGGTTGTGTTAATATCTTAGATGCAGTAATGCTACCTTATGCAGAGTATAAGATGGCGCTATTATGGGTCTTCCAAGAAGGCTATGACACCAAACACGCCACCAGGAAAGCAAAGGAATGGTTCAAAAGAAAACCAGTGAACGTTTTGGAGTGCGCTGTGCAGCCACCAGATCGAAAATCTATAGGCTAATCTCAAAAAGGCAGTTGCTAGTATTAAACCAACTAGCAACGGATCACTTTGGCAAGCCATTTACGAGTCCTGGTGGAAAATTCCTCTGAAACGATACCAGGACTTGGTTGAGCCAAGTCGTTAAGCAGCCTTTATTTCCAATAAAGGTATCGCAACTATATATTAAATTGATAAAATATTCTTAGTTTTGACACACAATTATCTTTAAGTAAATAAGTCTTAAATATTTCTCATTTTTAGAATTTTAAGTGAATATTTGAAAAGTGGTGCTATTATTTTTGCCGCTATTTTTTCGACCTTTTCCCTTAAAATTAAAAAAAAAAAAATCTATTACCAATACAAGCGAAGTACTACCTTTTCGTTTAGGGGGAATACTAAGCAATATATTAAATATCAAATTTTTAAAATATCGCAATACTAATTGTTATTTTTTTGATCAATAAGAAAAAATGTGGTGCTATTTTTTTTTCCGCAACTGTAGCTTTAAAACTGAGGGATATACAAATTTGCAAAAATTGTGTGCGTAGCCAAAACATCTTAACACTTTATCTGACGTGGGTATTCACGACTATATATATTTAAAGTTTCAAGAGTCAGCTTCTACAGCAAACCGGACATTGCACAAACCCAATATACTCTTTTTCACTTCGTAAACGAGTATATATACAGTGGCGGACAAAACTCTACATACGACCCCTTTTTCTTAAGTTTAGAAAGTTCTAAAGGATTTGAAAAAAAAGTAATGATGCAGGTTTGTTTTAAATCTTATTATTGTATAAAAAATAACAAAAAAAATATATATCTCCAATATTAACTTTTAAAGTTATTCACTTAAAACTTAAAAAAGGCACTGACAAAAGTGTACGTACGTTTTTTTGGCTTCACTCTTTTTGCTATTTCTTTCTGCTAAAACATTACGGTAATGTAAGCTTTGTATTTTTCTTGAAATTTGTTGTGTTTTGGCATTTTAAAAAGTGTACGATCAGGAAAATGACTCCACGCAAAGAAATTTCTGCCGATGTGCGAAAATTGGTTATTAAACATAGAAATGACAACAAAACATTTGGCGAAATTGCAAAAATATTATGTTTAAGCAAGTCAACGGTACAAACTATATTTAATAATTTTAAAAAATCAAATTCCGTCGAAAGCAAGGCGCGCACTGGCCGTCCAAAGAAGCTTGACCGTAGAGACGTATCATTCATACGCAAAGAAGTGGACCGAAATCCCAAAGTTCATGCCACTAAGTTGGCCCAAGACCTAGCGGAGAGATCTAAAATTACTGTTCACCCACGCACAGTAACCAGGACTCTCAATAATGAAGGATTTCGCTGCAGACCTCCTCGCAAGAAACCCCTTCTAAGCGAGAAAAACCGGAAACTTCGCTTGGAGTTCGCAAAAAAACATATAGATAAGGGTATCGAGTTTTGGAAACGGGTTCTTTTTACAGATGAGTTCAAATATAACATATTTGGATATGACGGGAAAGCAAAAGTTTGGAGAAAACCCAATACTGCGATCTGGGGCGCAGTTGGAGCCTCAGGCGTTGGTAACCTTGCATTTGTTGAAGGTATAATGGATCGCTTCCAATACAAGACCATATTGGAACACAATTTGAAGCCATCCGTTGAAAAGTTAGGCCTAGGAACCAGCTGGATCTTCCAACAGGATAATGATCCCAAGCATACGGCGCAAATAGTGAAGGACTGGCTACTGTATTATGCTCCACGGCAACTGCATTCACCTCCGCAAAGCCCGGACTTAAATATCATAGAGCACGTATGGGAAATTTTGGAGCGAAAGATCCGAAAACACGCTATTAGTGGTGCTCCAACACTTAAAGAAAAGCTGCAGGAGGAATGGCAGAATATTTCGCGGGAGGAGGTCGAAAATTTAGTAGCTTCAATGCCTAGACGCTTACAAGCGGTCATTGATGCTGGTGGTGGCTCAACAAAATATTAAACTTACGTATTTATTATTATTTTTCATATTATTTTTAATTTCTTAAGTTCGTACGTACACTTTTGTCAGTGCCTTTTTTAAGTTTTAAGTGAATAACTTTAAAAGTTAATATTGGAGATATATATTTTTTTGTTATTTTTTATACAATAATAAGATTTAAAACAAACCTGCATCATTATTTTTTTTTCAAATCCTTTAGAACTTTCTAAACTTAAGAAAAAGGGGTCGTATGTAGAGTTTTGTCCGCCACTGTACCTGCGGATAAACCCGAAACACAAGCCCAATTTCAAAGTATTATTTATTTTTTAAATATCAAATATAAACAAGTAATAAAGTTGCAGTCGGACGTAACCGACTGCGTAATAGTCGTTCACAGCACAGTAAAGGTTTTATTGTTATTTTGGAAAACAATATTGAATTTTTATATATCGTAACATATACATCTATATTAATTAAACATATATTTATCAATTATAATTGCAATAATAAATATAGAGCTTGGAGCCAAAAGTAACATATACTTAAAAATTAAGCGTGAAACTAAAAGTTTTTTAAACGTTTTATTAAGTCTTCGTTTCGTACAATTTGTCTCCGGGCTTGATTCTTTGATTATACAAACAAGAGAAATAACACAATATCCGTAAATGTAATTTACGGATTAACATTCCGCAACCCACGTGAGTAACCCTCTGATTAACCATGTTCGCAAATGTATGATCGTCAATCGAAGCGTCCTCGGGAAAGCTTTCAACATAGGAAGCGTTAAAGTATTGATAATGCATTGTCCACCCGTTCACAATTATCTGTTTTAAAATTTGCGACCTAGTTTGGGCAGCTCCCATAGAAATCTTCTTAGAGTTTCGGACCACATGTAAGAAACGTGGCGTGTTCACACACTTGCTGGCCTCATCGTCGTTGCAGAAATTTGTGACGCGCATTGCCAATACGGAGAGCTCTTCGTCCCACAGCAGTGTGGGTAGCCTTTTGGCAGCCGGCAAAGCACCCAAGGTCTGGTGCAAACGGTTTCTCAGATTGTTATGGTGTGTGAGAATAAGAGTCCTAATCCTTTCCATGTTAACACCCTCGCGTGGCATGGAACACTTTGCGCCCCACTTACATAATGTAATTTTAATTTGAATGTGTTAAACGGGATCAACTGAAGCAAATCGAAGACTTACAAACGGGTTGTTACAGGCAATGTGACGTACTCCGCTTGGACAAAGTCCTCTGCGGCAATAGTTTTCTGGTTCCTTCGGTGTCTGCAATACCCTCCGCATCTTATAAACGGGCACTTTGGTGTTGTAGAGCGTGCGTACCCAGTGTGCTTGGCCGGGTATTTCAATTATCTGGGAGGATATTAGAACTAACAGAATGTGCATCTTGGCAGTCTCCATCACTGACTATGCTGAGGATTAAAGTTCTCCAGCTTTTATAAATGAAAATGCAATTCGATCCATGTTCCACTTATTAAGGAAATTAGCGTTACCACGCTTACTATTGTATTAATATACAATGTTTACTATAATTGTAAACTACATTTTTATGTGAACTTCGTCTTGTAACGTAGCTTAAAGTATGCCTAAATATAGAATTATATATAGTATTATATAGTACATATGACTGCATTCACCCTTGTTATTTAATAGGAATTTATAGTAGTGACCAGCCGTGCAAATGGCTAAAAGAAGAGGAGAAACAACAAAATTAGCTTACCAATATTTGTGTGCTGGCTAAATTTAACGAAGCTCTATTGGCTTGATAAATACTTGGGTATAATCGGGAGGGATGAATCGCGCGGTTTGTTGTCCTCCAAATTGAAGACTGAACGACTATGTACTATACTTGAACATAGAATGAGTGCTCTTATTACGTGCTAAAAATGTCATTAGGGCATGTGTGTATGTGTGGAGTAATGCAAAGGGGTTAAAATGCATATGAAGACAGGGTTAAGTTTGCGAATCACAAGACGTCCTACTCCAGACGGATAGACGGTATTGATAAGGTGTTCATCGTACTTGCCCCTCGTAACCCCCTCGTCTGGGGTGGCGGTATCCAGCGGTGTGAAGCGGTCCTCCAGGTGATCCGCAAAGGTGAGCGCTTGTTCTTCCAAGGACTTGCACCATTCTCCTTACGAATTGACGGATGGATCTGTTATGGCAGTTCCTGAAGACAATGTGAAACGTCCATCATGCTGTCCGTCCGGATGCACGCAATTATTTGCGGCGCTATCGAAGATGGAGACTTGAAATTTTCGATATATATTTGTAGTTATCTGTTTCAGACAAAGTGTTAAGATTTTTGTGCCACGCCCACTGCGGATGGCAAATCAATAACATGTCGATACACCTCAAATCTGAAATCAATAAAAGGTGAATATTTCCCACAATATTAAAGTCACCAAGCTTATTATGTAGTTTATTGGTGACCTCCTTCAAAAATTGCGACCTTGATTTCCCGGCCACGCCCATTATAACACCCCTAGCGCCCCTGTCGGAAATGGCTATATCTCCCACAGTTTTGAGCTAGAGTCACCAAGGTAGATGGCTGGTCAGCCCCTTAAAAAATCGGTAACAAAATTTTCCGACACATATATCTCCCACAAGCTAAGCCAAATTAATAATATGTTCCGCATTTAATCCTTTTACGTAGGCAACACGGCAATTTCGTCGAACAAAAACATTGTGTTCCAGGCGCTGCCGAAAGCAGCTCCGAAAATACTCAGTACCATGGCCGGGCAGGCCAAGCCGCTGGCCACCGCGAATCTCTCGCCGCAGCAGCAGCGCATCGTGCTGCAGAGCTTCAAGCAGCCGGTGGCGACAGCCGCCGCTGGGTCGCAGACGACGACGCGCATAATACGCACGACCCCAGTGACGGCGACGGCGTCCGGTGGCACGGCCACGACCGCTGCCACACAGGGCGGTCACATACTGACGCTGGAGGGTCTGCTGCAGAAACAGAATCCCGGCAAGATTTTAGCAGCAGGCAGCAATATTATACAGCTGGCCACATCCACGGCCAGTGGCAATGTCATTACGCTGTCACCCAGCGGCCAGGTCCAGACCCAGCCCCAGACCCAGGTCCAGACCGCAGCCAAGCAGCTGCCGGCGACGGCGCGCATTGTGACCGCTGGTCATGCGACCATGGTGCCCAAAATCATTGGCAAAACGACAGTTGTGCCCGGCAAGCCGCTGCTGTTGCACGCCAAGACCCTAAAACTGGGCGGCAATGCGGTGGTGAGCACGCAAACCGCAACGGCCACAACGCTGACCAGCAGTGCCATCAAGACGGCGCAAAATATTGTGATTGGCGGCCAGACGGTTAAGCTGCAGGGAGCGGTAAGATCGAAGCCTCGAGTCAGCTCAACTATAATACTAAATATGTGCTTACTCCAATTGCAGACGATTCCAGGGCGCAATGCGACGGGCGCACCCATGCAGACGGTCATCATGGGCAACCAATTGCTGCGCCTGGCCACCAGCAGCAGCGGCAGCACAACCAGCCACAGCAACAGCCTGCCCAGCACTTCCAGCGGCATTGCGAGCGCGCCCAAAACGCTGCTAATTGGCGCCGGTGGGGCGCAAACATTGCGGCTAGGCAAGAATGTGCTGCTCGCCACCAGCAGTGGCAGCAGCAATGTGAGCACCACAACGACGGTGGCAACCACCAATGCAACACCTGCCAATAATCTTGTATTTGCCGTACAAAACAATGGCGGCCAATTGTTCTTTACGCCCGGCCTGCAGGGCGTCAATCTGAAGCCGTTGTCCAGCATGAAAGTGATACCCATGTCCGCGGCCACAACATCTGTCAGCGGCAGCGGCACCATCAAACTGACCAACGTGTCGGCGGCAACAGTTGATGCGGTGGCTGGGAAAGCATTGAACACCAAACTGTTGCCCACCGCTGTGCTGAAGACGGCCGGCGGAGGGCATGGCAATTAATTGGAGGACGAGTACGAAAGGCAGAGGCTTTGATAACTACGTTGTTGGATTTAACTTTTATCATTTATATACACACACATATATATATGTACACATATATAGTAGTTTACATATGTAATTTACGTTTTTTGTTTTAAGCAAAAAGTCTAACACAAGTTTTGCTTCGTATAATTATATGATAATTGATAAATTGGGTAATGCGCAGCTTAATTAAATCTGTTGAAAATATGTAATTTAAAAAAGAAAAAAAAACCTAAGCAGCTGTACGGTACGTACACGACGGACAGACAGACATACCCTTAAATAAAAAGTTCAATGAATCGAATATATTACCAGAACAGCGGTTGTAATCAGTAATAACTCTATTCTATTCTCGCCCACTGTATCGCATCAACGATGCAGCTACAAAAATACAAAATTAATGGCTAACGTTTTTATACAACAAAAAATAGGAATAATTACTATATGAACTTTTGGATGATTAACTATGAAAATTATGTTATATAGTCTAATATGTGGGTGTGTGAGTGCTTGTTATCCAGATATGGCTGTTTTAAAACGCTTTACAAACATCGCCATCATCAGAATGGCGCCTTAGTATGCAGCTTAAGATGTCGATTAAGTTTGATTTTCAAATCAAATGTTTTGCCACAAATATTACACTCGCAAATGGACTTGTGTCGCTGATTGCTGCCGGAATGTTGGCTAGTATCTGTTGTACCCTGTATGGCATTTGTGCTTGTTGAGGTCTCGCTAATAGCCGATGCTTCGACTGTTCCTGTTTGGCCGGTTAGTGTGGGCGCATCAATTGTTTGCTGGTGCGTCGGCTCGGCTGGCAGTTCAGCCGGCATTCTGTGTTTGGTCAGCACATGCGTCTGTAGATCTTCGGCCTCGTCAAAGGTGTATTCGCAAAAGGCGCACTGTATCAAACCAGGTGGCGTTGTGACAGGTCTCTCTATCGTTTTCATTGAGCCCAATTTGCGCGCCAACTCTTCCTCGTGCTCTGCAATAAACAAATGCGTAATGAGTCCAAGTTATAGAATTATTAAATACTGTCAACACTTACCCTGAATATGCCGATTTAGATGCGCTTGCAGCTGCCTGTGCTTCATCGCTGTCGGTTGATAAAGGAAATAAAGTTATGTATTTATAGCTATGTTTCACTACAACTTACTTTTGCCACAGAATTCGCATTTTGAGCGCGTATGCACTGCCATCTTGTGCTCCTTGAGCGTATCCTTCGAGTTGCAGAAGAAGCCACAGATGGGACATTTGAGGTGTTTTTGCAGTTTGTGCCACTTCATGTGGAACCTGAGACGTGATTCGTGTGCGTTGGTAAACTTTTTGCCACATATGTGGCACTCGCAATCCTTGAGCATGTGTATGCGAGTCATGTGCTCGGCGTGCTGCTTCTGTGTGACGGAAGCATGTCCGCAAAGCTTACAGTAGACGCCGGGCTCCTCAATTGGCGTTGGGAGCGTTATTAGCGCTTCTTCGCCCTCTTCGTCATCTTCGTAGGTGAATTTAATGATCTCGTCATCGCTATCTTGATCTGATTGAGTTGACGACTCAAATAGCGTGGAGGTGAAGCCATTGGCAGCGGCCAACTCCTCGGGCTTGACTTGGGTAAAGGTGGCCTCCTCATGTAGATTACTAACTATTGGCACTGCTGGCTGGTACTGGGGCACACGAGCTGTATGTTCTTCCTTGATAGGCACATGTGGTATGTCAAGTGGGGCACAGACGCGCCTGCTGCCATCCTCTTCGCTGCCCTCCTCCTCCTCGTCCGTGTCCAGATAAATAAAGCCACAAAATTTCTCGTCGTCGTTCTGTTGATCTAATTCCTTCTTAATCACAACGCTATTGTGCACGCGCTTGTAATCCAGCTCATCAAGTTGATCCTGTGTCTCCAGGCAGCTGCGCTTGAACTTCAACACCTTCTGGAACTCACCGATGCATGCAATGCATATGTATTGGGGCCGCCCGTCGTTTCTGTCCACCTGCCATGTTCGGACTTTATTAAAACCGTTGCACAACTATGTATGTACACATCTACCTGAAGATTCCAGTCGTTCATTTGTTGTACGATTTCCTGCATGTTGCCATTATAAATTTCGCCGGCTCCACTTTGTTTAAATATCGGCTGGATAACTGCATGGCTGGAAATGAAATAAATGCCGCATGTGCGGCATGGCTCGATTGTGTCTTCGTCATTGAAAGTATTTAAATCTGTGCATTCCATGCCGTTGTTTTTCAGTTGTGTTGTAGTGACTTTTGTATACAACTAACTCATTAATAGGAATCCAGAAAATCTGGCAAATTAAATGCAAAACGCTTTATTTGTTGTATATAGTATGACAGTTTTCTTGTCGCTTTAAAATATCTGAAATTTCAATCATCAAAATACTAAATACAATAAAATACCATACATAAATTAATTTAAATTTTTATTATAAATTTAAAAGAAAATGTTATTAACTTCTTGATTTTCTTACATATAATATATACATCTATATTTAAAAAATATTTCACTGGTATACGTCAATGGTTATGTATATTTGTATTAAAATACCGCACACAGCTATCGTAAAAATCTAATTTGCGCAAATTTGAGTAGCATGAAGTTGGCAGCGCAACTACATATACGTGCTGCCAGCCCTAGTGCATATGCACAAAAAAAAGAAAATAAATAAGAATCATCACGCAGTTAAAAATTTGGGGTGTTTAAGCAAAGTAAAACAGTTTTCAAGCCATTGAACGAGTGCGAGTGCAGCGACTTATATTATGAATTTAACGGAGCAGAATCCGTATGGCAATGGCCTGCTGTATGCAGGCTTTAACCAGGACCAAGGTATGTATACATCCACTTTGTTTGTTGTGTTTACACACATATTCGCGAACACGTAGTTTCAACGTGCAGTAAACATACTATATATTAAATATATGTGTCGATTTACTAACCATATTGCGTTGCAGGATGTTTTGCTTGTGCCACAGACACCGGATTTCGGGTGTATAACTGCGACCCGCTCAAGGAAAAGGAACGCCAATACTTTCCTGAAGGTGAGCGTGTGTATTTAAAGCCCTAATATGCTGAACAAATAAAAATAAATCTGATAAGAGGGACAGATAATTCATGATTTGTCGCGTTTCATGAGAAGTCATATTAATAACAAAAGATAGATTTCAATATCAATTGTTTTAACTTCAGTTAAAATCTGTTATCGAAAATACATTATTCAAATATGTAAACATGCAAGGTTGCCAACCGCATTTAAACCGAACCGGTTCGAACACGGAGTACCAATCATTTTAAAATCATTACCAACAAATTTTTTGTAATGGTTTGGCTTATTTTGAATACAACTGAAAATTTTAACAGTAATGAGAATATTTCGCTTAAGTAAAAATAAATTAAAAAGGAAACGATATATTTTTCTTTTAATTTGAAAAATATAAATATTAAATTTATAAATTTTAAACGTGAAATCCATTTGGTATACCCGATTTTGAAACAAACATTATGTGCCGTCTTATTGTAGCTTCACTGTATCTGCATCTATTGTGCGACTTTTCCCATGATTTACTAACAATGTTTTGCACTTCGCATTGTGTGTTTGCGCCGTATAGGTGGTCTCAGTCATGTGGAAATGTTGTTTCGCTGCAATTATCTGGCGCTTGTTGGTGGCGGTATTCGACCCCTGTATCCGCCCAATAAAGTGATTGTCTGGGATGATCTCAAGAAGTCACCAGCCATTTCGTTGGACTTTAATCAGCCGGTGCGCGCTGTGCGCCTGAGACGGGATCGGATTGTCGTTGTGCTCGAGGGCGTCATCAAAGTGTACACATTCACACAGCAGCCACAGCAGCTGCATGTATTCGAGACGAGCGCCAATCCGAATGGCCTGTGCGTCCTGTGTCCACATAGCAACAAAAGCCTACTCGCATTCCCGGGCCGACGTACCGGTCACGTACAAATCGTGGATCTTGCCAACACCGAGCGTGCCCCGTTGGAGGTGATTGCCCATGAGGCGGCAATCAGTTGCATTGCATTGAACTTGCAGGGCACTCGTTTGGCCACCGCCGGCGAGAAGGGCACACTTATACGCATTTTCGATACGGAGAATGGCAAGAAGGTATCGGAACTGCGACGCGGCAGCAATCATGCGAATATATTTTGCATTAATTTCAATCATCAGTCCACTATGATTGTTGTGGCCTCCGATCATGGCACCATACATGTCTTCAATTTGGAGGACAACAAGCCACGCGAATCGTCCCTTCCCATTATACCCAAGTATTTCTCAAGTCAATGGAGCTTCGTGAAATTCTCCATACCGCAGGGACCTCGCTGTATTTGTGCCTTTGGCGGTGATTCCAATTCGGTTGTGGGTAAGACCTTTAGGCCCGCACGCTAATTTTGGTAAACAAATTGTGATGTTTCTTCTTTTCTTTTAGCCATTTGCGCGGATGGTCACTACTATAAATTCCTATTTAATAACAAGGGTGAATGCAGTCGCGATGTGTGCACGCAATTCCTGGAGCTGCAGGATGACGAAACTTAAAGTTGAACAAATACTGTGTGGCGCCTGTATAAGCATATTAATATCTACACATATATATAAAAGAAAAAGAGAAACGTGTTATACAATACTATATTTAGGCATGCTTTAAACTACGTTACAAGTCGAAGTTCACATAAAAATGTAGTTAACAATTTTAAATAGTAAACAACTTTTTCACCACGCCAGAATTTTTCAGCTGGAAACGCTAATTTCCTTGATAAGTGGAACATGGATCGAATTGCATTTTCATTTATAAATGCTGGAGAACTTCAATCCTCAATTGAGTAAGTGATGGATAGTGCCAAGATACACATTCTGTTAGTTCTAATATCCTCCCAGATAATTGAAATACCCGGCCAAGCACTCTGGGCACACACGCTCTACAACACCAAAGTGCCCGTTTACAAGATGCGGGGGGTATTGCAGACACCGAAGAGACCAGAAAACTATTGCCGCAGAGGACTTTGTCCAAGCGGAGTACGTCACATTGCCTGTAACAACCCGTTTGTAAGTCTTCGATTTGCTGCAATGGAACCCGTTTAATATATTCAAATGAAAATTACATTATGTAAGTGGGGCGCAAAGTGTACCATGCCACGCGAGGGTGTTAATATGGAAAAGATTAGGACTCTTATTCTCACACACCATAACAATCTGAGAAATCGTTTGCACCAGAACTTGGGTGCTTTGCCGGCTGCCAAAAGGCTACCCACACTGCTGTGGGACGAAGAGCTCTGCGTATTGGCAATGCGCGTCACAAATTTCTGCAACGACGATGAGGCCAGCAAGTGTGTGAACACGCCACGTTTTTTACATGTGGTCCGAAACTCTAAGGACACTATTGTTAATCCTGACCAAACTAAGGCGGACATTTTAAAACAGATAATTGTGAACGGGTGGACAATGCATTATCAATACTTTAACGCTTCCTATGTTGAAAGCTTTCCCGAGGACGCTTCGATTGACGATCATACATTTGCGAACATGGTTAATCAGAGGGTTACTCACGTGGGTTGCGGAATGTTAGTCCGTAAATTACATTTACGGATATTGTGTTATTTCTCTTGTTTGTATAATCAAAGAATCAAGCCCGGAGACAAATTGTACGAAACCAAGCTTAAATAAAGCGATAGAAAACCTTTTTTATATTTATAAATATATAGCTTTATTGTTGCAATTATAATATATATATATATATATTTATGTCTGAGCCCAAAGCCCCATTAATTTTTAAAATACACACTTTTTTCGCCTCTGTTGAGGCTACACAGAACAAAAAACGTTTTAATGTTGTTTGTTTTTTATACGACGATCGCCATAAATGAAAAACACGTCTTTCACATAAGTTTTGAAAATGATAGAATTTTTATATTTCGCAGGGGGGGGGTAGGTGGGGTCCACATTTTTCGGCTCGCCATTAAGAGGAGATTAACCAAATTTGGTGTCTACCTTTAATATTGTACGAAATATTCACCTTTAATCGATTTGGGATTTGAGGTGTATCGACATGTTATCGATTTCCCAGCCTCGCAGTGAGTTTGGCACAAAAATCTTAATACTTTGTCTTAAGCAGAAACCTACAAGAATATTTTCCAAGTTTCAAGTCTCTATCTTCAATAGCGCCGAAAATAATTGCGTGCATCCGGACGGACGGACGGACGGACAGCATGACGGACATTGCACAAAACCAATGTAATACTGTTTTCACTCCGTGAACGAGTATAAATATGTAAACATGCAAGGCTGCCAACCGATTTTAAGCCGAACCGGTGTACCAATTATTTTAAAATCACGTGCCCGGTGCCAACCTGCAACAGAGATAAGGAAATCGCCAGTTGCCTGCAAGCGCTAACCAAATAACATATGTAAAGTATAACAAATGTTATTTGGTTAGTGCTACAAGCCGCTAACTCTCTTATTCTCGCAAGCGGTAGTCCCACGGAGGCCGTACCCCTTATGCGGCTAACGGCAGCTAAGCTAACGGTCCCTGACAGTTGGGATCTGGAATTGGATCACACACCACTGGTCATAAAATTAGATTCCCAAGCGACAATATTCCCGCAGCCACCACGCTACTCGGCAGGCACTCCAACATAACTGTCTTCAGGAACTGCCTTAACAGATCCATAAATCTAAATGCGGATATCGGCACATATATATAAAAGAAAAAGAGAAACGAGTTATACAATACTATATTTAGGCATGCTTTAAACTACGTTACAAGTCGAAGTTCACATAAAAATGTAGTTAACAATTTTAAATAGTAAACGACTTTTTCACCACGAAAGAAATTTTAGCTGGAAACGCTAATTTCCTTGATAAGTGGAACATGGATCGAATTGCATTTTCATTTATAAAAGAAGAGAACTTCACTGAGGATTGCCTCAGTGTAGTAAGTGATGGAGACTGCCAAGATACACATTCTGTTAGTTCTAATATCCTCCCAGATAAATGAAATACCCGGCCAAGCACTCTGGGTACGCACGCTCTACAACACCAAAGTGCCCGTTTACAAGATGCGGGGGGTATTGCAGACACCGAAGAAACCAGAAAACTATTGCCGCAGAGGACTTTGTCCAAACGGAGTACGTCACATTGCCTGTAACAACCCGTTTGTAAGTCTTCGATTTGCTTCAGTTGATCCCGTTTAACACATTCAAATTAAAATTATATTATGTAAGTGGGGCGAAAAGTGCTTCAAGCCACGCGAGGGTGTTAACATGGAAAGGATTAGGACTCTTATTCTCACACACCATAACAATCTGAGAAACCGTTTGCACCAGAGCTTGGGTGCTTTGCCGGCTGCCAAAAGGCTACCCACACTGCTGTGGGACGAAGAGCTCTGCGTATTGGCAATGCGCGTCACAAATTTCTGCAACGACGATGAGGCCAGCAAGTGTGTGAATACGCCACGTTTTTTACATGTGGCCCGAAACTCTAAAAAGGTTTTTATAAAACCTCACCAAACTAAGGCGGAACTTTTAAAACAGATAATTGTGAACGGGTGGACAATGCATTATCAATACTTTAACGCTTCCTATGTTGAAAGCTTTCCCGAGGACGCTTCGATTGACGATCATACATTTGCGAACATGGTTAATCAGAGGGTTACTCACGTGGGTTGCGGAATGTTAATCCGTAAATTACGTTTTCGGATATTGTGTTATTTCTCTTGTTTGTATAATCAAAGAGTCAAGCCCGGAGACAAATTGTACGATAGCAAGACTTAATAAAACGTTTCAAAAACTTTTAGTTTCACGCTTAATTTTGAAGTATGTGTTGGTTTTGGCTCCATTCTCTATATATAGTATTTAGATTTCGCAATTGCACTTGTAATTGATATGTATATATTTGTTTAACTAATATATATATGTTACGTCCGACTGCAACGTTCTTGCTTATATTTTATATTTAAAATTTAAATAATATTTTGGAATTGGGCTTGTATTTCGGACTTAGTCGTAGATAATTACAATTATAAAATTTCATGTTGCTAAATTCGATAGCGCCGAAAAAAGTTGCGTTCATCCGGATAGACGGTCAGACGGACGGACAGCATGACAGAATGGCCCTGCCCCTACGATATATACAAATTCTATACTTTTGCAAAATACCAATATTATTGTATTGTGAAAGAGTTCTTACTTGCTCATTTATTATTTAATATAATTTAATTTGCTGCTCAAAGAATAATTATATTTTAAAGGTAAAAGATAACAGTTACGTTTTAATATGTATTTGATGCTCATGAAAAAATTTTAATTTTTTATTTTTTCAAAACACTCAAATCATTTAAATTATTTTGTAATACTTTTGTATTTTTTCAATAATAATTGCATAAAATAATAATAGTTATTTTTTAACTTTTTTAAAAACACAAAAATTTTAAATTGAACTCAAATATCTTTTGAATCACACAAATTTTTATGTAAATATAATATACGTGCATGTATCGTTAAATAGATTCATAAATAATTTTCATAAAAATTGAAAATGTAATTATTATTTTGAAACTAAATAAAAGTTTAAAAAAAGTTGTATACTAAAACAAAATGCTGTAATCCTTTCTTCAGTAGCGAATGATTTTTTCGTTTAAGTTACATGCAATAACTGTTATTTTCGGTCCCTGGTATATTGTTATATATAATATATATATTATATAAATTGACTCGTAACTTGGTCGCATTCCCTTGCCTGTTACTGTATAATGAAATCAGTGAAAGTATGACTAAATGTGGTATTACTTTATTGCTTACAAATATCACTGGACTGTCGGAAAACGTAACATAAATGGATCTATAAAGTTTAGAGATGTGTGGTATTGCTGCTCTCCTCAAAGGCGAGGTTGGTGGCGCCGCCGTGAGGCGTCTGTGGCGCAAAGTCGCTCTGCTGCAGATGGATGATCTTAGCCTGCTGCTGCGAGCTGATCGGCACGTGGAGATTATGTAGATTGTCCAGCTGCATAGTGTTCGATGGGTGCACCGTTGGATTTGGGTGCTTTTCGCCATCCCGCTGTGGCGGCTGCTTGCGCAGTAGATTCATGTCCGATTTCTTCGAGAAGTGCGCCTCGATTTCCTGCAAGCGAAGCGAACAAATGTTATACACACTAATGGCATCGATGGGTGGGAGGGATTAACTTACGGCCAGGGTGCGACCCTCGGTCTCGGGCAGCGTGAAGTAGAGCACGATGGTGCCGATGAAAGCAACAGTGGCATAGAAGGCGAACGTGCCGGGCAACGTCAGCGCACTGAGCATGACCAGGAACAGCTTGTTGGCCAAGAAGCCAAAGACGTAGCCCACGCCGCCGGCAAAGCCGGAGGCACTGTTCCGTATATCGGCGGGAAAGACTTCGCCAATGAGCACCCAGGGTATCATGCGTATGCCCAGATGCGAGAAGAACGCGGACAGCAGCAGCAGAATGAGCGGCACCCACACCAGATAGTTGCGCTCCTGTTTGGGCACCGTCAGCAGCAGATCCTCCGCAATGGCTGGCTTCGATGGCGACGCGGGCCCGACCGCTGCCGGCGCAACTGCCGCCTGCGGGAGCAGCGTTGTGGCCTCAAATTCCTGAAAATACCCGGGATCCAAGGTGGTGTCCAGCTCACGTTTGCTACGATTCCACAGCTCCATTGTTGTTGTATCGAACGTGGCCATCGTGGTCGTGTCCAGTTCCAGCTCCGGCAACAAGGTAGTTAGTTCCTGCTGGTGCAGCTGATCATCCTGCCACTGGTCCGCAAATATTTTCGATATGTTCGCCTGCGAGATGATGCTCTCCTTGGGCACAATCGCTGAGGCGTTAACGACCACGTTGTTCACCGCGAATCCCGGCACATCGTTGAGGAAGTACGCGTAGGTCGCCGTGCCGAAGAAGCACAGACCCGTGCCCACTGTGGAGACGAGCACCAGCGGCCGCTTGCCCGTAAAGTGTATGAGAATTACGCCCAGTATGGTGGACAGCATCTCGGCCACGCCCAGCAATATCGTGGCATGGTATTTGTTCATGGGCGCCTTCAACGTGTGAAAGATCTGCACGGCATACGTTTGCAGCGGCGTCTTGCCGGAGAAATGGCCCGTAAAGAAGGTGAACGAGACGAGCAGGAAGGGCGCCAGGAAGGTGCGTTTGCGCCACATGCGCAGCCGCATCTTCAGCGTGCGACGCTGACCTGGAGCTGCACCATCCGCAGCCTCCTCGATCGCCTTCTTGGTGATCAGCTCGTCGTACAGCTGATTGAACTCCGTCTCGACCATGTGCTCGGGCACCCAGCCGCGCAGCCATTGCAGCGATTTGACCGCCTCGCGGAATCGCTGCTCCCGTATCAGCCAGATGGGACTCTCGGGCACAAAGCAGAGCATCACAATTGTTATCACCGGAAAGGCGGAACTCACCGCCGCCACGCTCCGCCAGTCCATCAGGGAGCCAAGTATGAATTGCACGAAAACGCCCGTGATGACGCAGGTGGTGCCCAAAGCCGACAAAATGCCGCGATATTTGGGCTCCGTAATCTCGGCCACATATGTCAGCACCTGCAAAAGGTGAGGATCATTTAGTATGTTGACATTAACTGCGTGTTGCAGCAATAAGTGGCATTTCAAGGCGACCTTCGTTGCACAATCGCAATGACAACACATATTTGCGGTAAGCGAATAGCTATGTATAAGCATATGTAAATGTATGTATAAGTATTATTATGTATATGTATTATCTAAACATTGCCAGTACTGTCATTAACAGCCTCTTCAGAGACTTTCAATTGTGGTATTGAGTGCCTTTAAACGAACGTTGGATTTCAAATTGTGCGCCTTGAAAACGCTAAGTGTGACCAGCCGTGATTGGACATTGGAGAGTTTGACATTATTTTTAGGCATAATTGCAAGAATCCAAGCTGGATGCTTGACCAAGTAGGAGCAATTTAATGGGATAATGGGATTATTACTATATTATTAGCACCGATTAATTTATTTGCACTTTGCCACTGTCAGCTGCTGGCACAAGAATTTAAATCGAGAAAACAAGACGAATCTTATTATGTCCAAACAACAATAACCAAAAGCAAGTTAATGCTCTTTCAAGGTTTGTCCTCTAGATTGATTCTGCATTTCAAATATATTCATTGTTGAAAATAAAATTTGTTGGATTTTTTTGATAAAATATCATGTACTTCCCCCTCACTCACTTTCGAAAATTAAGTTTATAAGTTATATATAATCGATTGTGAATGTCACAATTAGTATAAAAAACAAAATTAAATCTGAGGGGGTCAAATTTTTTTTGTCAAAAAATGTGCAAAAATTTACAAACATTTTGACATGTACAGCTCTCGGTTCCATAACTTCCATATTTCAAACGCCCATAGCTTTGTCAAAACTGAACCGATTTTCATGCTTAGTAGCATTTTTTCATGGTTTATCCTCTAGATTGATTCTGCATTTCAAATCTATTCATTGTTGAAAGTACATTTTTTTGGATGTTTTGATAAAATATCATTTTGAAAAAATTTTTTTTCAACATTTGGAAATGCAAGTTTATATTTTTCTTCGATCGTGGTTGTCACAATTAGTATAAAAAAGAAGATTAAGCCCGAATCTGAAGGTGTCAAATTTTGTACAAAAATTTTGGTAGCATTATTTAATCTAATTTACTATAAACGAGCTATCATACCTTTTAGTCCACCCACACCGAATTAAATAATTATGATTTGATATACGATTTCATAAAGAACAAAAAGCTATCGATTAAGTTAATACTTCTGTAGAAATAAATAATTATTCAATCTCTGGAATAATTAGAAATGTGCAAATCAGATACATTGTTTAATATCTTTTTGCTTGCAAGGTCATGACAACAAAACTTGGCTTAATGCAATTAGCTGGATAGTTGGTTAGTGGGCATGCTTTGGACGGATCGTGATCACTTACTGGTGCTTCCATCAAGCCGCCGCCGAGACCAGCCAAGCATAAAGCCGCATACAGATGCTCCGTGCGCGTGGCGAAGTGAAACATAAGCCAGGCTGCCAGTATGGGCAGGTTGACAAACTGAAAGCGCAATCGGATACAGATACGTTAACATTTACAGGTACAGATACAGATACAGATACACACACAGCACACAAATGCGAAAACAAAATAACTAGAGATCACGCGGTTGGGAGCATCAGCATAATTGCACAATAGCATCACGCGGTTCATTTCAATTTCCAGTTCAGTGTGTCAATGTTTTTCTTTGGTGATAGCAGACACGGCACACATACATACACACACACACATATATATTACCTGCATAGCTCTACGCTTGCCCAGCGGTTGGGTTAATAGGCCCGAGAAGAGACAACCCAGCGGCACACAAATTAAATTAATAGAACCTGTAATAAATGCAAATTAGGAGCATGCGCTCTCTGATCCCATTGATTTGGACATACTGAACCACGATATTTCCTCTTTGTTTAGCACTATATCACTGTCCTGCCCCTCGCTGCGCCCTTCACCGCCCTGTATGGCTGGTATGACAATTGTGGGAAATCCCAGAGTCATGCCATAGCCTGCAAAAAAAATGTAATATTCCATTTTTAGAATTTACGATCTAGGTCTATTAGGATAATGGTAAATTTCAAATTGTAAAAGTCAGAGAATGAAGTCTATATATTTGGAAATCATTTGAAAGTAAAAAAGCTTTAGGTAGCGTTAAAAATAAGATTTTAATACTAAAAACTTTGCAATACAAATATTTTCTAAAGTTTTCACAAAAAAAAAAGCTTACACAAAGCCACAGCAGACAGACGAACGGACAGACGGACATTTGCTAGTTAAAATTGATTTAATGAAGACGAATTTTCCATTGTTTTGAATTGAATTGCTTAAATTATTTGTATATTGATTAACTCTAACGAAATTCTCTAGCTTCATTCTCCGCTTAAATATGTGCATATAATTAAAAATCCGAGTATTACAAGTTATTTACCGAATAGCAATATGTTCTTAATACTAACAGCTAGAAACTGTGGCAGGGCCCGTCGAAAGTTGCTTACTTCCACATCGGTAACGCCGGAAATGCGTCGATTGTTGTTATTACCATTTTGCATGAATAAAGGACGATCATTTAGCGCGCTATTAATGATAATAAAAAAAAAACAAGTTTTTAAACATAATCATAAGCTAGTCACTGTTTATAGTAATATTGTAAATTGTTGTGTTTTTTTTGTTCATTTTACCCATTTTTTTCAGCTGATACAGCTGCCTTGCCATTGAACATCGTGGTGTATACTTGATATCTTTAATGGTAATTTTTATTTGTGCTTTGGTCATACGTTTCACAGCTGCCGTTTTTTTATTTTCCTAAGTGTTTTGCATAGCTATCAAAACAATTCACATTAACTGAGAGCATTTAATAGATTTTAAAATGACGTTACAATGATTGCAACCAACTTAACGTTTCGTATATTTATTGCAGCCAACTTAATATATTCTACTTAATACGCTGCCAATTTGACATAGCACTTTCAACCGCCGCCAACAACCGCCGCCGCCGCCGTCTATTGTGAATTGCCGAATTATCGAATTTCTTAACTGTTCACAATTAATTTGCTCAAAATTCAAAACAATGCGTCACTGTTGTACTTTTTGTTATTGCTGTTGTTTGCTTTCTTTGACATAATTTTGATTGTGATTATTATGCGTTTGGGAACGTCGTATTTTTTGACACAAATTGTTGTTACGTGTTAATATGTGCAAATTGTTTTAATTTCTTTTAACCATTTTTGTGTGTTTGTGGGCGCTATTATTATTATTTGTATCAATTAACTCATTAACAACGTTAATTGATTAAGGGAAACATTTGCAGCTGACACAAGGTGGAACAAAAAATTTTTTATGCTTATAATATAAGAAGCACAGCTGACACTGTTATATATATATATATAAAAAGCAGTTAACCAGTTAAGATCACAGGTTCAGCGTACTTAGGTCAACAAAAGCAAGGTTAGAAACAAGCTTTTCCTGTCGGCGCATTAAGACGGCTGTTTATCTCTTCTGCTGAGGTATTAATTCATCTGTAGGTCGGAGTCGGATTCGGATTCGGATTCGGATTCAGGCCTTGAAAGCGGCACCTTTTAAACAGACAGCGAAATGTTTAAGACATAAACCAGTTAACCACCTTAAGATGCTCATCTCGTGACCGCACCTATGCAGACCCAGCTGAGAGGCCACCTTTCACCTAGCTTGTAGCGGGTATTTTGCGTATTTAACCGCCGGCTAGAAATTGAAATGTTCGCTGGCGTTTTCCAGAGTCTGCTTGCCTAGCTGTTGTTAATTGTTTTGATAGCTATTTGTGGTACTTTTGCGCCAGCTGGCGCGTACTCAGGTGTCAGTGCCATCGCTTGAGTTGGAAGAGTTTTTGATAATAAAAAATAAATAAAATACAAATGTGTATAGTTTTTGTTGTCTTTCCAAACAGGTTTGTAATTATGTTCCAGACATTTTTTGTGTGAAATTTGCATGAGCTCCGATATAAATTAGTTGACTAATAACACCTATTAGTAACCTGGCTTTGCACTCGTAAATGTCAACAATTCTTTAAGTTTTGTTAGCTATTAAAGGAATCTTATTTCATATGATTTGAAATATTTTGCACTAATCACACATCTTTGAGAAAACACGTTTATTTATAGGGTTTAAAAAAACACGCACTAAAGTTATTTTTTGTTGTCAATATTGGCCTTCGTTGTGGTAAAAAACACCTGGCTGGAGCTTCTGCTTAACCACCAATTCGACGAAAATAGCCACAAATTAACGATATATCTGCAGCCGAGCCATATAGACAAACAATTGTGTTGCACAACCCGAATACCAATTGTTAATGCAAATGCCACAGGCCACAAACAAACCGCGGACTTCTAGTCACAGGTAAAGTCGTGGAGTCGTGTGTTTTAGCCAAGGCTTTTACGGTAGGCCCTTTGAGTTATGATTAAATGAACCTTAGCATGACATTGATTGGTTTTAAATATGTATTCAATTTCCAATTTGTTCAACAGACTTCACAGATTATGTGCACTAATAACGCCGTTATAACAATTAACAATTTCACGCTATATTGTGTTTAGTTGTATTTTATATTTGTTTTTTGTGCGACTCGCTTTAGGCCAACATCATTGCGCGTTGCGCGGTCAAAACCAACTGAAAACGGAAACCTAAAGCCAAACGAGCCCGAAGCTCAGCTCGTCACTTACAGCAAAGGCAAAATAGCAATAAAAAATACAACGAAAACAACAACAAAACGAACACACATGTTTGCTGCAAACGCAGCTTACAAAATAAAGCCTTCTGCTCCGCTCGCTCGCGACGCCCGCCTTTGTTGGCGCTGACGTCGCGTCGCTGCCGGCAGCGCTGCCTGCGTCGCATTGATTGTAAATTGCCTAACAAATGCACTAAACTAAACTCGAGAACTAGCTTTTATTATGATCGACTCATTCATACATTATACTCACTAAATATTGCTGGAAGGGCAAAAACAATTGTCGTTGGCTTTTTCCCAGGTCTTCGTTTGAAAGATAAATATATTCATTTTGTCTCTTTTTTTGGTTTTTATTTTTATTTATTAACACGAAGAATACCATTTTGCAATGTATATTTATGAGTTTAATATTTTGTGTTTATATGGTTGAGCTTTGGGTTCGACTAAATATTTTTTTTTATTTCAGTTCGGCTTTTGATATTACAAATATTCAAATATAATTATATATATATTATTATATCAATTTTAAAAAGAATTTAGAACACATTATCTGCCAGTTTAAACATATTAAATTAAATTGAATCAAAGTCAACTGCAAGCATCCCTCGTAGCTCTACTTAGTGCATATATTCATTTGCATAATACATATACATATATACATATATATTTGTATAGGTATGTAGAACTGTGCTTCAAGCCTTTGAAATGATTTGCAGTTTGCTGTTATGTTCAACTATGAAAAATACAAACATACATACATTTGTGTGTGTATATAGGAATGGCAATATCTAACAAATATACAACAACAGCAAGGCATAGGTATGAAATGTCAATACGGTTCATTCTATTTACCGGTGTAAGCAGCCAGAAACCGGTATCTAAAGTTATCCTATTTATACTTAGTATCAAAAATAAAATCAATCAGTGCTGTGTTTACAGTACATACAAACACATACATACAGTGGCTCACAGCGTAAATGAACCAAAGCATAAAAAGCCAAACGGTCGATCACAAATGTGTTTCATGTAATTGTGTGCAGAAACTGAGTATATTGGGTTGTTGAGTTTTCTCACAACAGAAATTGATTGATAATTTTTTAAATTTATTTTTAATGTGCACAAATAATGAGACCGTTAAAGAGTATTGCGCTTTCGGTTACACTCGCCCCCAACGTTATTTGTTTTGTAAACAAAGTATTGATTAAGCTCAAGCATAAACCTACAATTTTGCATTTAGATTTTTGAGATTGAACAATTGGAGACTTGGTGGAGACTATGCTCTGGTTCGTTTAATCTAAGAGCCACTGTGCATTGTTGTTGTTGCTTAACAAAGCAGTGCAGCTTTTGCTGGCGTCAAAGCAACTACAGCCGAGAAACTACATAATAATGATGCCAGACTAGCGCAGAATTGGCGAGAATATACACATGGGCTATTATCTGGAATTGAAACGTCATTTGAAGAATTGAACGACAGTGAATGCGAGAAATGGAAACCGGTTCTAAGCCAAACCGCCGAATTAAATCAAAGCGCACACAGTTTACGAAATGATGCGCAGCGAACCGAAATAAAAATTAAAATTGAAGAATTCCACTTCTGGGTTGACATAAAATGTACATATTTATTATAGTAGTTATTAAGCAAATTGTTTAAAAACTATTAACGTGTAAAGTGTTGGGTGTTAAAAATGAAATACTCGCAAATATAATTATATTATTTAACACGTAGTCGTTACAAATAAAAGTAAAAGCCCCGTAAAAAGCACTTAACGTCAGTCTGTCTCATTACAATCGAATGGGAATCAAATTTATTGCAATTTGGATTAGCCTTTCGTTTCCAAACAAAAAGAGCGTTGGAGATGAGTTCGTAACAGGTGCTTTAAGATTTGTCGTGTCACACACACACACACACACACACACACACACACACACACACACACACACACAGGTACATACAGAGTACACTTGCATTTCCGTTACAACGTGGCGGATCGCGGCAATTTCCGAACTCGCATGCAAACGAAGGTCATGGGAGACAACAACAACAACAACAATCATATTGTAAACAAGCGTATGTACAAACAATTCGAGATAAACGTTTTTTGATGCGGCGCACACGTGATCAGTGGAGGTGATTTATGTTTGCGTTAGTTGCACAAGTTTCTAGCCGTGTTTTAATTGCCATGTAGACATGACAAAAACCCAACGAAAATTGTAAATTCTCTCACTTGGACAATTAACGGAAATGCGAAATTTAAATAATTTAAAGCAACCGTCGATTATATAAGCAACACACACACGCCGTTTGATTTTCCATTAAGTACTTAATTGGCAGCAAAATAATTTTGGCATGACTTTCAGTTTATAGTGGATATGCACACATTAATCATACAATATGTATATTTACGTACATCATGGGTATTTGTCGACTTATGTTTCTGCGCAAGCGAGCCTCCGCCATTTTGGTTACAGATGAATATTAAAAAATTTGAAGTCTTTAAAATATATCCATTCGCTACTGTTGAAATCTGCCGGCGCACTGAATGGCCGTCTTCAAGATATTTATTTTTTCGAATACAGACCAAAAATCGCATTAACGCGAACCAATAAAGTTTTTGTCTAATAAATTAGCTACAAACTGTTAATTGCACAAGCTAATACTAACGCACATACATTTGCTTCGATGAGGGAGTTCAGTGACGCGGCTTGCCAAATTAGATTTTTAGACAGGCATACTCATATTAAATGCTCTTAATATGGTTATTATATTTACAAGAAAAATATTATACATATGTATATAAATTATTAAAAGGGTCGGGTTTTGGCGCCAATTGTATGAACACCCTGTGAGCAAAAGTTCACAATGGTATTTATGGTATATTTCCAAAATGTGTGCACACTAATCTTTGGCGCCAATTGTGTGCAACAGTTGACAATAGTATTTATTTTCAATGTGTGCACACACTAATCTGATTGGAAACGTATGTTGTGAAACACTGACAGTGTGGACACACTGAGCCAATGGGAACACATTTCTTACCGCGTTTTTTACCCAAAATCCGTACACAGTTAAACGTATTCAACCAACTGAGATACAAATCCAAAATGAGCGCTGCCAATGGAGAACCGACGCCAGCAAAGCGGGCCACGCCCCTAACGATAGGCACCCACAACGGGACGTTTCACTGTGACGAGGTTGTCGCCTGTTTCATGCTCAAACAATTGCCAGAATATGAAAATGCCGAAATCTTTCGCAGCCGCGACGATAAAGCATTGCGCGAGAAGTGCGACATAATTGTGGATGTGGGCGGCGTCTTTGATCACGACCAGAAATGGTACGACCATCATCAGTTGTCCTTCAAGGAGACGTTCAGCAGCGTGCGTCCCGAGTTGGGCGACGATTTCGACATAAGGCAAGCGGAAATTTGTGGCTAGATAATCTATTACTCATCTTGTCTATCGCTATCTGTTTGCAGACTGAGCAGCGCCGGACTCGTTTATTGCTTTTACGGGGAGCGTGTAATACAAAGTATTCTACAGCGTGAACGGAACATGCAGTTATCTGCGTCAAATCTGAAACTGGCCTTTCTGCAAATCTATCGCAATTTTATAAGCGAACTGGATGCGATCGACAACGGCGTGCCGATGTTCGAGGGCGGCGAGCCGCGTTATAAGATCACGACGCATCTCTCCGCACGAATTGGCAAGCTGAATCCGTCGTGGCAGGACCCAAGTGCCGACACCGACGAACGCTTCCACACGGCCATGGCGGCGGCTGGCAAGGAGCTGGTCGCGAATGTCCTGGAAGTTGCCTGTTCGTGGATAGCGGCTCGTGATCATGTGCGACTGGCGCTGGAGCAAGCGAAATCGGTCTATCCCAGCGGTGAGATACTCATGCTGGCCACCTTCTGTCCCTGGAAGGCCCATCTGGCCGACTTGGAGCTGGAGTATGACGTGGTCGGTGTGCCCAAAGTGGTTGTCTTTCATGATGGTGGCAGCTGGCGTGTTGCGGGCGTGCCCACTACGCCAAGCAGCTTCCTTGGCCGCAAGTTCCTGCCCACCCCGTGGCGTGGCCTACGCGACGAAACCCTCTGCGAAAAGGCTGGCATTGAAGATCTGATATTCGTACACCACACCGGCTTTATTGGTGGGGCCAAAACAAAAGAGGCTGCGCTTGCAATGGCCATCAAGAGCGTAGAGTATGCCGAGGAGTGAGCTTTAGACAATTTACAATAAATTAAGTCCCTTTGGGACCCAACAAATTTTATTTGTGTTTCTTGATGTTTTGTTAGAGTTTTACAAAAAAAGGAATAAAATGCCTAATCCATGCGCGTCTTCAGCGAGCGCTCCGTAATCTTGTCCTTTTCAATAATGTAGACGGTGGCGCCCCAGCCGCTCATTGCATCGCGGTCAAAGGCATTCATCATCGACTGGGCGATGACCTCGAACAGCTGATCCGGCTCCAAGTCCGGACGCCACAGCGTCTCGCACATGCCGTACAATTGTTCGGCACAGGTGCCAGCAACTACAAAGTCATCGGGCTCATTGGGGCAGCCAATTAGGTCCATGTTGCAGATGAATGGTTTCATGGTCTTTGGATCCAGGCCCGCCACCACCGGCTCAATGAAGTACGGTCCGAAGCGATGCTCGTACAGAAAACTGGATAACATCGCCGAAAAGGGTTTGGGTGCCATCTCGCGATTCTCCTTTGTCTCATATATATTTTTACGGAACATCAGACGATCGCGTACCGTCAATATGTCCGTCTGCAGTCCGGTCAGGCCCAGGAACATGCGCGGAGCGATGTGGAACACCTTCTTGAAGTCTGTGGAAATGGTTTGTGCCTGCACGCCGAATCGGTGATCCGTGGCAATGGCCACGCAATCCTTGCCCCGCATGGCAACCACGCAACCACCGTTATAGGCCAAAATAGACATTTTTACTTAGCTTTTAGTCTTCGATAGAGGTTGACGTAAATAAAACTTGCAAAATGCTAAACACCGCTTCGAAGATGACTTTTTGTTTCTGCTCGTATGGTCAGCGCTGCCAGACTGCTTTTCAAGCAAATGTACTAAATTTAACTGCAAATTTAAGGCCGTACTTTTTAATGTGGAAATGTTATCGAAATGACATACATAACTTTAATATATAGACAAATAAAGGGGATTCCTACATATATGTTTGACTTCCTATCGATATATATTTGACAAGTTTAAGAATTCAGTGGTCGGCGAAAAGCAATTGCATAACAGTAATAATTACATTTTGAACAATTACTTATGTATTGATGTTGAACTTGTTGGATAATCAAGAAAACTATAAGGTGCAGGTGATTTGTTATCGATACTTTTTACCTAAAACAAAGAGTCAATCAGAAAAAAATTGAAATCTTTTTCTTGAATATCAAAAATAACCAATCAGAATATAATTGAAATCCTTATCATTAACTTCAAAAAAAAAACAAAACAAAAAAAACGAATGACAATTGATTAATAAAATTTGCATGTGTTTTTTGTCATTGGCACACTATTTTGAGGAGCCACTTATTGTTGTCATCGATAGACATAACTATCGACGACTATATAACAATCGAGTAGTAATAGCAGACAACAGCACGATGTCCTCTTAAAATTGTATAAAATTTTATATTAAAAACAACACTAAATGTTTGAAGTGGCGACTGTTGTGCACACGTTGTTACCATTGCTCGCGCTCCGCTCTACTTGAACCGCATTACGATCAACAAACAAAACGACTAGCGCAAAGCCGATAGGTAAGCCGACTGCAGCTTGCACAACAACAACAACAACAACAGCACAAGAAATTGGTGAAAAATTGCAAGTGCAACAGCAACAAATATCGTACATACACACACAGATTCGCAACGCCACAAAATGGCCGAGGCAATGGTCGTAGAAGAGCGCTCGACGGCGCCAAAGCGTTTTTTCTGTCACATGTGCAATGTGGAGATCAACATTCCGAACACCGACTTCACTTGCCCACTGTGCTCGAACGGTTTCGTCGAGGAGCTGCCGGCGAACGCGCCCGAATTGTCGGCATCCACCAGCAGCAGCGGTACCAATCACGATACGGCCAATGCTGGCACTAGCTCGGGCTCTAGCAGCAGCATCCTCAGCGGCGGACCCGGCGGCGGCGGCGGCGGCGGCGGTCTCATCAACGTTGAATCGCTGCGGAACGACATTGTCTCGCTGCTCAGCATGCGAAATGTGCCCAACTTGGAAATAACGATCGAGCCAAATCGACGCCTCACCAGCGTCATGCATCTGGGTGGCGGCAACGCTGCGGGCGGCCCGTCAACTGGTGCGCCCAGTGTTGCCGGCGGCCGTGTGCGACCGGCCAATTTGGATCGCTTGGACAATGTGCTGTATGATTTTCTGCAAAGCTTGCCATTGGCTGGTGCAACGGCTGAGATTGTTACCGGACCCGGTGGCGGCGGCGGCGTTGGCGTTGGCACCGGCAATTCGCATATGTTCTTTATGGGCAATCCGGGGGACTATGCGTGGGGACGCGAGGGTCTTGACACGATCGTTACACAGATGCTCAATCAAATGGAGACATCCGGACCGCCGCCATTGTCCACGCAGCGCATCAACGAAATACCAAATGTGAAAATCAGCGCCGAGGAAGTGGAACGCAAAATGCAATGCTCCGTTTGCTGGGATGACTTCAAGCTCGACGAATCCGTGCGCAAGCTGCCCTGTTCGCATCTGTATCACGAGAACTGTATTGTGCCATGGCTGAATCTGCACAGCACCTGTCCGATCTGCCGCAAATCGTTGGCCAACGATGATGACAACGACGACGCCGACGTTGACGAGGACTATGTCCTGCTCAACAGCCTGGTCGATCAGAATGGCAGCGGTCGCGGCGGCGGCGGTAACAGCAGCACTGCAAGAGCTCCAACATCCACAAATTCATCTAGTCAAACGACCGCCACACAGTCGGACCCAACAGCAGCATCGACGCAGCGCAACAACGTGTTCACTTTTGACGACGACAATATGTTTTTGGACTAATTCATGTAGCATTAACGAATCGGGACGATCGGATCGGTCATCGATTCTGATTGGGATGTGGATGGTAAACCTGATATTCAAAATTAAAGCCCACGCAGCTCAAGCGTAATTTAGCACACAAAATCCAAACAGTTGCATATATTTATAACAATTTTCTTATCATAAAAAAATCACATACACACGCTTGAATTTTGTTGTTGTTAAAGAGAAAAAAAAATGGGCTGGTAAACAATAATTGCAAATTTCTTGTTTTTTTTACATCTTTTATTTTTACATATTTCGGCTCATGCAATGAATATTTGTAAATGTCGTAATGCGATTACCAATTTGTATAGCATATTATGCAAATTATGTATAAATAACTTGAATTATATTTATTGTACTAACAGATCTGCAAAGATACCATTTGAATTTGCGCTTTATTCGAAAATACAACAGTTGTTCATATATTAAAATATACTCTAACTAGCTACTAGTTAAAAAACTATATAAATCAACTAACGCTAATTGTGAAATTTATAAAATCACAGCTATTATTTAATAAAGATGATAAAGCAATTTGATTCCATTTCGTGCAGCTGCGCATAAAGCGAAAATGGGACTTGCAAAAAGAAAATTGATGTTAACAATCAGCTGGCAGCAAACGCAGCAGGGTGGCAACGCCATTTGTCTAGTTACTTTTGTTGCTTATGCATGTGTTTGTTGTTGCTATACGAAGGCGCTACTTTTAAGCCAAGCAATTTGTTTATAGCTGGCACAAGAATGCCATAGCCAAAAGGAGTGGCTGCATTATAACGGGACTAGAGCATGGCAACCGCAAGTAGCAGCAGCGAAATTGTTATACTCACAGAAGTGGTAGGATACACACAAAAAATGCATTTAATGAATAAATAACAACAATTAACCGTGTGCAGGTGCGCGAGCAATATGTACGCTATCTGGAGCGCCAGTTGCAAGAGAATGTGTGCGTCTGGGCTGGCACGTCCAGGAATCACCACAAGCCCACGGCCTGGGCGTGCATTGCGCACAGCGTCCAAGCCCTGGAGACACACGCCCTCAAAGCCTGTCAGGCTGCACAGCTGTATCAGCGTGCCATGGTCAAGATGGTAACGTATATAACACGCATGATTTCAACAACACTAAAGCAGAGGCCATCCGCAGATAGCAGCCGTGCGACGTAACACACAAGAATGCCGCCTAGCGGACGCCCTGTTCGACCAAATGCAGCGCCAAGAAATCGTCGAAGATGCGCCATCAGCGAGTGCCAATCCCAGGGCTGTGGGCCAGCAGCTTGTCGATAGGGCAACGCAAACAACAAGCGTGGCCAATGACGAGCCCGACACCCACAATTATACAAGCTACACGCTGGGCCAGAAAATCGATTTGTTCCAGTCGCAGCTGGCAGTACTTGAAGCTGAGCAACAACAGCCGTCAAGTGAAGTCGTCAATGGCAGTGAGGCACCAGCAACGCCCATTTCCAGCACAGAGGATGAAGTAGCGCAAGAGCTGGCCAAGATTTTTGACGACGAACCTACCGATCTAAGCACTATATTTGGCATTGAAATTGAAACCATGGACGAACAAGAGGAAACTGGTGCCGCAACTGGTGGCCAGCTGAAGTCACTGAAGCCACTGGCATCGCCAGCGTCGCCGTCGACTGTGCCGCACAACGAGCACGCGTCAGATCTTAGAAACAGCCAGTGGCCGTGCGAGTTGTATGCGCAGCGGCGACGCCTTAACGCGTGTTTGGTGCGCTTGCTGGACGAGGATTGGCGCTGCGAGGATGCGCTCAGATATAAATTCCATATGCTCTTTGGCGAGGACAGTGACGATGAGTTTGCCACGCACATATCTAGTCCCAGCATCGATCTGGTCGATGAGGTCCTGCGGGCCAGCTGCATATTACGCATACGCCCCTGGATTGTGCGGCATTTGATGCGTCCGCTCCAGGAGGGCCTAATTGCCAATCGTTTTCTCTTCAAGAAGCTGGCCAAAATGCTCGCCAGCGACATTGTGCTGATCAATCCATATGCCAGCGAACGCCAGGTCAAGCTGGCCGTCGAGCATATGTTCTGCATCCAGCCCCGAGGTGTACAAAGCGCACTTGATCTGGAATCACTGCCGCCAGTGCTCGTGGAAAGATTTGAAAGCTGATCCAAAGCGCAAAGTCAATTTAATTTTTAAAAACTATGTTTCCCAGCTAGAGTTTGAGATTATTCTCTAAGAATCAGAAATAACTATATGGAGCGAATGCTTTACATATAACATTTGATTTCTATATCATTAAAAGTATACAGGTAGTAAGTGATCCTAGTTGAAAGTAATCGATTCTGTTTGAAATTTATTATAAGCATAAAAGTTTAAACTTTAAAGCCATGAATCTCAGTACGATACGTTCGATTTAAGGCATATAATTTACAAGAATTACGTTTAGGCAACTCCCATTTTCTGAACTGAGTTTCCTTTTAAATTATTATGTTAATAATTAAGGGAATATTAATAATTTTGTGCGACCGTTAAAACATAATCAAGGCCCAAGTTTCGCCTGGATTGGCTTAAAACCCATTAACTATGATTATCGGCTTGGGTTTTCAAAATAAAACCCCAAAATAACATTAACAATTATGTATCATTTTGTTTGTTTAAATTATAATTAATTCAATGATTACAATAATTTTTCTTTCTGCACATCTCTGTTCAATTGGTTTTTTTTTATAATTATATAAATTTTAATATATTTAATAAACGATACATATAATATAGTTTTTGACGAAATTGCGGCTGCTGCGACGGCGGCTGCGGTTACTTTTGTTGTTGTTGTTGTTGTTACTCTTACGGCTGTGTATGCTGTTGTTGCTGCTGTGTTGATTGATAATGTGTTTTTGTTGTGGTTGGTATTGTGTTCCATTTGTTGTTGGCGTATTGCTCTTGTTACTTAGTCTGCAGCAGCTACAACGAGTTGTTGTTCTTGCCGTTTTTATTGTTGTTGTTGGTGTGGTGGTTGAGAGACACTACCTAGTATCGGGTATTTGATTTGTGTTTGCCGCCGCATTTGCATTTTGTTTGAATTTCTGTTGCTGCTGCTGCAGCTGCTGCTGTGAGCCCGTGGCAGTCTCTGCTGGCTGTGGCCGGCCGCGTCTCTCGATCCCACCTCGATCAGCTGCTATTGGCCTGCCGCCAGCAGCGGCTACACTTGCTGCCACTGCTGCTGCGGCTGTAGCACCCACGCCGCCAGTTCCTCCTCCTCCTCCGCCTCCTCCTGTTGCAGCTGTGCCGCTTGTTTGTGTTGTTGCTGTTGTGTTGTTGGCTTTTTTGTTTTTGTATCGATATTCATCGCACAAAAAATCCTCCGGCGAGGTCTGTTGCATTTGATTCACCTGTCGTACCACAGCGCGTTGCTGCTGCTGCTGCTGTTGTTGTTGTTGTTGTTGTTGTTGTTGTTGTTGTTGCTGCTGCTGCTGCTCATCAGCATTGTTATTAAGCAGCGTTTCCTGTTCCTCCTGTTGCTGCTGCTGTTGCTGCTGGCTGTCGCCGCCGCTATTCTGCTCCTTATTTACATTATCACTCTTGACCAAACAATCGTCATCCTCATTGATCGCATTCAAGGCCAGCTTCTCCGTGCAGAGCAGCGATAGCAACAGTGCCTGCGCAAACATCGAGCTAAACAGAGAACGAACAATAGTATAATACAGATTTTTATATGTTATTTTATATATTTGTATTGTGCCTACCGATTGGCGCGTTTGCGGTCAACATCCGCCCACTCGGCATCCGTTAGCGTAGGCTGCATAAATTTGGCCAGCAAGTACTGCGATTGCGATGACTCGCCAGCTGCAGCTTGGCCGCCGGCTTGGCCAGCCATGGCGCCAGCGTTGCCGCTGCCATTGGCCGCTGGTCCGCTACCGGTGCCGACGCTAATGCCCAGCGCATTGCTGGTGCCACTGCCGCTGCTAATGCAACTGTTGCCGACCGCCTGCAAGGAAACACAAAACATTTTTTGGTTAATTCTCGCTATCTGGGTATTGTCGACAAGTGCTTGTGGCTACTTCTCTGGCGTTGAGTGTATTGGCGGCCAGGCTGCTCGACTGCGTCTGCTGATGGCTGCTGGTCGATGAGAAGCTCGCGCCCACCGGCCATTCGGTGGTGCGCAGATTAGGCGGTGCACTCACACCACTGGCATTCATGCCACCGCTGCCAACTGCACCGCTGCTGCCCCCGCCACCGCCGCCGCTGCCGCTGATCACCTCGGCCATGGTGGCATTCGAATTCGATGTTGAGACTATGGGATGCGTGCGTCTTGGCAGCCGATCAATTTGGCGCGATGCCTAAAATAACGAAAGCGTTAAATGAAAACATTCACAAGTTTTCTTTGGTTTTCTTTTTTTCGTTCCCTATATACACAAGATCATAAAAGCAAACACAGAGCAACAAAAACAAATGCGCTGCTTACCGTCGCTTGCTGCCGATCCATTTGCATTTGCATCTGCAATTGTTGCAATTGCGATGTTGGTGGAACGCCACGTCTAACGCCGGACAGCTGCGAGAGCAGCTCCGCAATGGGATCGACAGATTCGCGGCCCGACGGCGACAATGCCGACAGTCCGCTCGATGAGCTAAAGTGCATATTGGAGCGACGCGTGCGCGGCCCGCCCAGAGTGCGTCCGGGTATGCGACGCACACCACCGCCATGGCGTATGGCCGAGGGCTCGTCGTAGAGTCTACAGGTTAAGGCAACCAGAAAAACAAATAGATAAAGTTCCGTTTGTATTAGAATACCTGGTCTATGCTACCAAAGAGATTGCCTTATAATGCATTTCAAAGTAAAAACCGACCATTGCCCATTTGTCACTTTGCCAAGGTGTTGGGTGAAAAGAGGGGAAAGGGGGAAAACTATTCGTATAAATTATAAGTTTAATTAAATTACGATTTATAAATATATGTACTACTATGCTAGAGCCTTTTGTACGGATGTATAAAAATACGTCTTTTAAAGACGAGAAGCAAACGTGGAAATTGAGTGGAAAACTGTTCGATAAATACTTGGCCTGGGCCAAAACGTTTAAAACCAATCAAAAATATTTTCACATCTGATTATTTCCTTTACCAGTTTTACCAGCTTTACCAGCTAGTATATATACCAGCTAATCTTAATCTAATCTTCTTTCCTTATACTACTATATATATACTACTTATATTTCCCACTTTGTCTTATCAATCACTTTCTTTATTTCAGTTCTGGAATATTGAAACTTTTTTTATGGGATATACGAAAACATTAATTAACGCTTTTGTGGAAATGTATGTAGCAGGCATAAGGAAGAATCTACGACCCCATAAAGTATTTATATTCTTGATCAGCTCCTCATAGACTGAAGAGTTTGATAGTTTGGTTTTTCAACTTTTTGTATGCTAAACGCAGATCAAGTTAATTTCAAATTCTAGATAACCCGTGCCGATTTCCTGAAATCGATTAAGTGGTAGAGGGCATCTTTTAGTTGGGCATTCGTGACTAGAGCACTCGTCTTTTTTCTTGCATTCTTTGTTGGCAGTTACTTGGGATTGAATTCAAATAAATTCATTTTGTTTTTGTAAAAGGATATCAAAAAGGATATTAACTCTCGTGGTCCTTGCCGATGCTCCAATGTTAGATGACCAGCAAAATCATCTGTGACTAGATTCGGCTCGCCGCCCGGCAATCCGGCACAAACGGGACAGACCACCTCCAAACTGGTCTCCGTATGCTCAGCGGAGACATGCTCCAAGAGGGTGGCATCGCTGAAGCCCATTTTTTTGCAATAAGGACACGTAAATGATTGCGGCTGATCCGTTGTTAGCATCTCACCGCCAAAATACAATTCAATATCGGAACGGGTGAGTATGCATTGCATTGGATGCTCAACCAGATGGCGAGTGGATGTGACCCCATCCTCATAGCAATCGGCGCACAGATCATAATCATAACAGATCAAACACTTGTAGCGACGTCCAGTGAAGTTACTTTTTAGACATGAATCGCAGCTCACACCTAAATGAAAATACACACATATGTACGAATAAATATGCATATATATTAAGAGATTTGCATACCTTCATGACGACTCATTATTTAGCAGCAGCAGAGAGCAGCGGCAGAGTCACCAGCAGCAGCAGCAGCGTCGTCTTCACCTCCACTCGATAGGCGCCGTTACCTTTGAGGTGCACTCTACCGTTGTCGAGGCTGCCGGAGATTTCGAATTTGAATTGTATTTCAATGAACTTTCGGCTGAGCTTTCAGTATTTCTTCGTTTTTATTTATTTTTATTATTTTCGCCACTATGTTTAATCTTGGAGATTCCTATATACACATGTGCAGAATGCAAAGGAGCTGCAAAGCGAAATGGAGAAAGAGAAAAGGTTGACAGTTACCGAATGTAAACAGATGACAACAAAGAAGAAATGGCAAAATTAAGTAACAAGCCTAGCACGCTTAAACACACACACATATATATAAACACATATTCAGCCCGCCCTCGCAGATGCAACGTCTTTTTTTTTTTTAATATTTTTTGTCTTCTTTTTTATTTTCCTTTTTTTGCCTTTCTTTTGCACAGCGCACAGAAGACAATTACGGTTCTTTCGCTTTGGTGTTACCTTTCGCGTTTGTCGTCCGAAAATGAAATGAATAGAAACAGGCAAAAGGTATAAATCGCACACACCTCCCTCTCCACCCCTCTTACGTCTTGCATTGGCAGCACGCACTACCACAAGCTTGAGAGCAATGAAATTTTTCAATACAATAGCGAAATTGAAGGCAAACAACGGGCAGTGTACTAAGAGAAACCATAAGCACAGTGCACAATAATATTTAAGTACTACACATATATAAGTATATATATTGTGTATTTTAACCATGCACAGTAAACATTTATTTTTAACTTTTTCGATTCGCGAAAATTTTCAACTCATTCGACCCGTCCGTCGTCGTCGTCGTGTGCTTTTGTGTGCTCGCCCCCCTTTCCAACACCTCCTACTGTGTGCTGAGTGCTGCCACATTTGCCAAAAACGTAGTGCAATGGCCAAACGTAAATACGCTAAGTCACAGCTGCTGCTGTTTTGCAGAATGTATAAACAAATTGTTTATAAACAATTTGCACACCTTTTATTTGCTTCCCCTTTAATTCCTGCAATATGTACTATCGAATCAGCTTTACACATTGGCGTTGCCATATTAATGCAAATATGTGGCAACGCCAAATTGAAATGCAGAAGCTTTTCGCAATGGCTTGTCACACACCATACAATGCCGGACATTTGATTAGAAACTGTGCATTTATAGCGCATGACCCAACAAGCTGATTGGCAGCTGATAAACACACTTCATCTATTGGGATGACTTGCACTGTGGTCTAGGATATTTTGCAATTACGGCGGGGGAAGGCGAGTTTGGTTTGATTGGTTTTGCATTGTAGTCGTCCAGATGTCAAGAACTTGTTATACTTTTTTTTGTGAGCTGCACCTTGTTAAATAACCATGACATTTACACGCTGTCGCGGAAGCACATGCATGCAGCTTTATTATTTTCTTTTTCCGTTTGCTGTTGGAAATCATATTTAATTATAAATGACACTATTTTTAAGCTGTTTGCGTTTTCTGAATTTAACGGCGCGTTATTATGGTACATTCATCTCTATACATATATACATATGTGTGTATGTATGTAAATTTATGGGTATGTGTATGTATAATAATCAAGCTACGCAATTGAAAATGATTTCAGCTGAAATCTTTGTTCACCGCGAATATTCATTGTGCCTAAAAAGAAATAAGTTGCCTTGTCGTTGTAGGTTTTTCTTTTTTTCCTATTGCACTTTGTGTGGCAAATTCGCATTACATACTGACGCATGCAAGTATATGTATATATGCATCTATCTGGGTATTTTCTTTTACACGTTCTCTTTTCTTTTTATTGGTTATTGCGCTGGCACATTTTAACACAAATTTGATGTGACACGTACATGTGATTTATTGTGCTGCAACATTGACTTATTATTTATTATTTACTATTTAAATAAAACACTAGCACACAAAGTAATATATAATTGAAACGAAAATAAGTTATATCGAGTTAAAAGCTTTCCCCGACTGCAGCTGCAGTGCGACCAAATATTCGGAATAAAAAAATACCAAACAAGCCAACATCCCCATCCCTGTCACATTATACAAAAGCCGCTTGGTTTTCTTACATTTATTTTGCTTTTACAATTATGGCTCAATCTTCTAGTTTTTCCGGCGGCGGTCCACAAGGCTGCAGCATGCGCTCCATTAGATTAAAACGCACACGCGCCTTCGATTCGTTCTCGGCGATGGCAAAATAATTGAGCATATCATAATGGCCCATATAGCTAGCCAGCGAGTCGCGGTGTTGGTTAGTCAGCCACTCGAATTTGGTTGTATCCGCATGTCCTGTGCCAATGTATTTACTCTGCAGATGCTCCAATTGACTGTGTATGTTATAACGTTCGCCCATTTTGTGCAATAACTTTTAGTTTTTTTATATGCAGAGCACTAAAAGAAGCGTTTGTTTTTATTGGTGTTTAGTAGAGTTGTATTGAATTGTTCTGAACAAGTTCAACTGAATTACTCACTTAATTGAAAGAGCGAACTGGCTTTCAGATTAAAGTTCATCGTTCAATTCAATCTTAGTTCGTTTAAAATACAGATTACATAATTTATTGATGAATTAGTGTAATTTTTAAATTTTATTTTTATAAATATAACGCCAGGTTTGTTAATGAAATGGATTTACAAAATTAAATAACAAAAAGAAATCAACATTTTTCTTGTAAAGAAATATAATCCATTTTATTATATTAATTGATAAATAAATGAACGATAATGGAAATAAAACAAAAATATTAAAGTAACTGAACGATTTGATTACTATGCAATAAAAATGTCTCTAAAATCACTTGCATAAAATTGAGGAAGTAAACTAATTTTTTTAAATGAACTAGCTGTGTGAAAAGAACGCCAAAATGAACGTACTGTTAACGATGTGTGTTGAGCTACTGTTAACGCACTGTTAACGAGCAAAATGTGCGGGCGGACTTGTTTGCAAGTAATTTGTATTGATTTCAAAGACAAGTTTTAATTAGTTGTTTATTTTATAGAACGCTTGATCCTGACCAGGTGCTGTGCGCATGCAAGTACCCCAACACCAGCAATGTCAAAGGTGAAGAGGACATCAAACAGGAATATGAAACACCCGAATGGCGCGCAGAGTTCAATTTGGGTCGTCGCTATCAGGCCTCCCATAATATAGCGCCCACGGATATAACACCAGTTATGTATGTGGCTCTTATGGTGAGATAATATATTTAAACAGCAACTAAACTATGGATCCTCTTATGCCCCCAAAAGTGTTTCTGCGGCGCATTTCACCGAGTCCGAGAATCAGCAAAGCGCACGCATTGTCCTGCCCATGATGTGGGGCATGATTCCCGCCTGGCACCGGGGCGACTATCGCAAGCACGGACTCACCACGAACAACTGTCGGCTCGAGCATTTGATGGACTCCAAGCTCTATCGCGGACCCTTCAAGCGGGGCCAGCGCTGTGTGGTTATCTGCGAGGGCTTCTACGAGTGGCAAACGACAAAGCCGGCCAAGCCATCCGAGCGTGAGGCCTACTTGGTCTATGTGCCCCAGGAGCAAGACGTCAAGATCTATGACAAGAGCACCTGGTCACCAGCCAATGTCAAACTGCTGCGCATGGCCGGCCTTTTTGATGTATGGGTGGACGAGAGTGGCGACAAGATGTACAGCTACAGCATCATTACGTTTGAGTCCAGTAAAATTATGTCGTGGATGCACTATCGCATGCCGGCGATACTCGAAACGGAACAGCAAATGAATGTGCGTAAACAGCATCTATTAGTTGCTTATTTATAATAATACTTGTATTTTTGTGCACAGGATTGGTTGGATTTTAAGCGCGTGAGCGACTCACAAGCTTTGGCTGCACTGCGTCCGGCTACTGCCTTGCAATGGCATCGTGTCACCAAATTGGTGAACAATTCGCGCAACAAAAGCGAAGAATGCAATAAGCCCATCGAATTGGCTGCCAAGCCGGAAAAGCCCAAAGGCATGATGGCCTGGCTAACTGGGCACAAGCCAAAATCTAAGTCCAGTGAGGCGGAGCAACTGCAGCAAAAGCCAAATGCAAATGCCGATACCCGCAAACGTAGTTCAACTTCACCGACTGTCGAAAACGCCGCCAAGCGACCGCGCTCTGAACTAAAGGCAGAACCCGAAGAGAGCGCCGAAGTCAAGGTTAAAACGGAGGCCGCCGAGTGTTAACTGCACTGCTTGCTGTAAGCTGAGCTTTACACTCACATGAAATTTAAAGTATTTTTAAAGTTAAGCAGTTTTTTGTATAGTATTTAAAATTTATTTGCATTAAAAACCAAATGTTTTGTTCTCATTACCCAATTCTATGATATAAGTATGTATATAGCGTTGTTTTTCGATTCTTTTTTTTGTTTTTGCTTAATTACAAAGGCTTAGCATATAAAAATTGATTTAAATTTGTTTCTCTTATTTTGCGTTTGTTTTGTGCCATACGCTTTATTTACTAGATTTTATGTTAAAACTATGAATGTTAAATGGAAATATGCATGTAATACGTAAATTTGTAGCTGTCAATGTTATTTGAGTCGCGACTGTTGGCAAAACCGTTAAAAAGTTAAGCTTGCACTTTTCACACTTGAAGAAGAAACTTAAAACAAAATGAAGCAATAGTATTTGCACTTGAGCTGCTTTTTCCGCATGCACAAAAAAGCACAACAACAACAAAAAAAGAAGCAAATTGGTGTCAATGTTGCAGTGCTGTGAGCAAACGGTAGAGGGCGGCCAACGCATCTGTGTGAGTGTGTGCAAGTGCCTACGATTAGAATTGTTGTTTATTCGTCTAGGAATTACACATGTAAGTATTTAATTATGTATACATATATAAAAGTTGTGTTCTTTTGTTCGTTAATGAACTTTGCAATTTGCATAATGAGTGTGGGTGATTTACAGCTATTTCAAATACTTTTGCACTGCTTGGCAGAGGCACAGACAGAGGTACTGTCCCTGTGTGTGTGAGTTGAGTTTCTGTGTGTGTGCGTGTGCGAATTGGCGGCTTTTTATTTGTGGAAGCGAGCTGTGATATCGATATCGAGAGCGTGCACGGTACGTGACTACCGTTATGTACTTAAGTGCCTATTTACGAGATTACAAATTATAATTTTTTATATATTTTGCTGTTTTATATCTGACTTGAAGCACACATATGCCATGTGTATATTTATGTGTGCTGGCTAAAATATTTCAACAATTTTGTAGAAAATGTTTCTTTTGTAGATTGCACTTGAGAAATAATTCAAAACTGAGTTGTGTTCTAGCGTGAAGATGAGCGCGTGTCACGAGCCAATGCGAATTGAAACTTTAATTGTAGAAAAAACTAAAATCTCTTTGTTTGCTTAATGTTTTAAACACCATACACTGAATTATTCAATGTATATCAGAAATATTACTACTTTAAAAATGTAATAAGCTTGGAAACCAAAACTTACGTCTTATGAAAATTATTTAAATTAGAATAAATTGGATACATGAATTTTGAGTTTTTTGTATGAAAAATAAGGGCAAATAAAAGCTGTTTGTTGAAATTTAATTTAAAAAAAAATATTTTTTAGCTATTCCCTTCAAATGAAGATTGATTTTATTGAAAAGAACACTAAAGAAATTTGTATTGCATTTTAAGCACAATTAGAAAAAAGAGGTGAAAGTCGTGCCGACACGCGCTCATCCCTAACAGAGCTAAGAGAGGAAGAGGCAGAGAATGAGAGAGAGGAGTGCATGTGCAATTACTCGAATTGTGTGCTAAACATATTTATATTCAGATCCTCGAAGCTGGTGGTGCCGCTGTGGTCGAGCATCTGCAGCATGTCGGAGAACTCCTGACCCTGCGGCTGCTGGGCGCCCGCCACGACTGCGGCGCCCGGATGCGCGTGCGCATGCGGATGCGGATGATGTACATGCGGATGTGGGTGCGGATGTGCCGGATGCGTGGCGCTCGCATTCTGCCAATCCCAAGCCGCTGCCGCGGGCGCCGCTTGATACGCGGCCGCCTGTTGCTGCTGACGTTGTTGCTGCTGCTGCTGCTGTTGTTGTTGCTGTTGCTGTTGCTGCTGGCCATTGCCGGCGCTGAGCTGCGTGTAGGTGGGGCCGCTGGGCGAGCGTGCGGGACTGCTCTGCTGATACGCCGGATACGCCTCGGTGGCCGTCGGCTGCGGCTGGCCGGGCATGGGTCGTGCGCCCCACGCATTCGGCGTGGGCGATGTGCCTGATTTGGGTATCTTGGCCAGGGGCGAGGGACCGCCGCTGGCTGCGGCGCCATACGGCGAATGGGTGGCATCATAGCTATAGCCCACGGGTGACGCCGGACGTGGGGGCGGCGGCGGCGCCTGCATATGCATCTGATAGATGCCCCCATCGCCGCCCGTCGGGGTTATTTCGCGTCGCGGCGGCTGCAGCGTATAGTCCACGCCCGGCGCCTGCACATAGACATGCTGTTGTTCCGCCTGCTGCTGCTGCTGCTGTTGTTGTTGCTGCTGCTGCTGCTGCTGCTCGGGCGTGCCGCCGTGCAACGTCTTGCCGGAGCTGTTCGTGCACACAATGTACTCCACCTCGTCCGTGTAAGGATTGAGGAAGGCGTACGCTTGCGTGCGCAGCCAAACAAATTCGGAGCTCTTGGCGCGCGCACGATATAGGAGCGAAAACATTTGTCCCTTCTGCTTGAGCACCTGATCGAAGCTCTCCTTCATGTGGCTCTGATCCTCCGGATGGAAGAAATCATAGCAGATCTTGCCGAGCAGCTCTGTGGGCGTATAGCCCAGGATGTGCAGCACACGCTGATCGACAAACGTGAATTTTCCGTCGAGGGCGTGGCGTGTGATGAACTCGCTCTGATTGTTACTGCCCGTCATATCGTTGGCCGCCGTCGAGGTGACCTGCAGCCGGCCAATGGCCACCAGGCAGCAATGCGAGGCCATGTCGTCCACGTCCCGTTCCATGTGCACATTGGGGAACATGTCCGTGGGCGGCCAGTTCTTAATGTAGCCGGTGCAATGCACCACGGCATAGTTGGAGCCATCGCGAGAGGGTCCCAGGGAATTGCGCTGCTTCAGGCGATTCAGATGGCCGGAGACCATGGCATCGGGATTAACGTTGCCCACGCGCATGCGACAGATAAAGCCGCGTCGGGCGCCCATGCTGAGGCGCATGCTCGACTGGTGGCCCTCCTTCTTGACCGTGCCCGACTTCAGGTCGAGAATGCGACCCGCGTTCTGTGACTCCTGCGTGGAGAGCTGTTCGCGTATCTTGTCCCTGTCATCCGGATGGATGTGCTCATACAAGCTGGTGCCGTACCAATCGCTTTGCGTGTAATTCAGCACCGGAGTCACCGAGTCGGAGACGTAGATCACCCGGCCCGTGTCGCAGGAGACGACAAACAGAAAGCCATCGGCTGCCTCCAAGATCAAATGCTTCAGTTCCTGATCGGTAAGAAAGGAGGGCTTGTAGGTGCCGTCGCTGCTGGTGTTCCCGGTGCCACGCAGCGCCTTCATGTGGGCCACGGCCATGCGCAGTATGGTCAGCTTGTCGGGCTTGCGGGCCAGGGCGCTGCAGGTGGGCACCATGTCGGACAGTTCCGTTATGTAGGCGGTCATTTTGTTGCGACGTCGTCGCTCGATCTCACAATGATTCTCGCGGCTAGCGAAGCGTTCCTTGTCCTGTATGTTGGCATCGTCCATGATCCGAATACTTAATTAGCACTCTTTCACTAGTTATACGTGTGTCTGTGTGTGTGTGTGTGTTTATGAGTACTTCTCTTCAGTTTGCTTTGCTCTGCTGTTCGCTTTCTTTATTTGGGTCGCTTTGCCGCGACGGCCCAGCGCACTGTTCTGAAAAATGATTCGTGAGTTGAGGGAGGGTTTTTTTTTAGTATTTTGTCTACGTTTGCCACTGTCTATGTGTATGCATGTGAGTATGTGTACAAGTGTATATGGCCAGAGTGTTTTTTTGGTAACACAAACTCAAGCACATATACAAACACTTTTTACATTGTTAACACTGTATAAGCATTTTTGCAACACACTTATTCGCTATTTCTTAATTGATTTTCAATAATTTTATGGTAAATTACCAAATTTTCTTCCACGAATTGCACACACACGATAAAATCTGAAACTGTTTACTGTGCACAGTGTGACCGTGGCAGACATAAAATACCAAAATCCAACTATGCACCTATCGATGCATAGCATGTCGATAGTTGCAAGTGCGGCGCTGCCAGACTGGCCAATACTTATGCACGATATATCGCAGCAAATAATCGAGTCCGTTAAATTAAAAATTCATATTGGTTTAAATGTTCTTGTTTAGTATTTAATGGTATTACAGCATTGCATTGTCTTACATATATCATATATAATTTTATAAATACATTTACATTTTTTTTATTCATAACTAGGCATTGTTCACTTTCTTGTGTGTTAAGAAATAGTACTCTTTATAAAAAAATTAAAATTAATTATCAGTTGTGGCAATAACATATCTGTTTCTTTTCTTCCCCTCTGACGACATTCAACTTTCATTTGCAATTCTTATAACAAAAATAGTTAAGCAGCTTGCGCTACATTTAGCATATTCCTTTGTTTTTCCTTTCATCAATACGTTTTGTTTTTTTTAATACAATCTTAGGTAAAGTTTATATTTGTTCTGGTTGTTTGTCTGTATTTTGTATGTTAATTAATAATTGGCAATTCTCTAACTGCATGTCTCCATTGTTTTTATTCATTTCATTCAATGTATTTTACTTCAATATATTTGTTTCAAGCAAAGTCTTTTGTTCTATGTAGTTCTTTGTTTAAAACTGTGCACTACACTTAGTTGTAGTTATTACAAAATGCGTCTCTTTAAAATTGCATAGCGTGCGTAGTTTATTTATATATATATATATATATATATATTTTTTTTTTTTTTTTTCGAATGAAATCGTCTTCTGTATGAAACTTCAGCATAATTCGTTGACTAGAAATTAACTTAAGTACTTAAAAATAAACTTAAATACGATATTGTTTAAATCATTATTTTTCTTTTTTGGTGCAAAATTAATTAGCTGAACAACATTTTTCTTAACATTTTGTGCTTAAACTAGTTTTTTGTTTTTCTTTTGGTGTTTTTTTATTACTTGTGTGTTTTTTATTTTGTGTATAGTCAAGCATTTTAATGATATAGTTTTTAAGTTGACGGCAGAGTTTTGGTTTTCCTATATACTATGTGTACGATCAACTTATTCATTGTGCAATTAATATAGTTGCTGCAAGCTTAAATAAACTTTTCCATATATATCTTAACAATTTCATACTATAATCCAAAACATTTAGCACCAAAATGATTTAAATAGGCCAAATAATACATATATATATATAATATAAAATTTTGAATTGATTTTAGTTTCATTTTTTGCACATTAATTTTGAAAATTTTGACATTATAAAGAAAAAACTACGAAAATTTGCAACAACTTTAGTTCAATGATATAAAATTATGAGCTATACAAAAATACTTTGGTTTTATATATAAATGTATATATAACATCGCAATTGAATTCTTAAAAAAATTAAATATATGTATATATTTAAATCAATCATTGAAAAATCAAAATTGAACAAATCTTTTGGCTCGTCGCCGCAGCACTTAGCATTAAAATCACAAAAAATTAAATATTTATGTATATAGTAAACATATGTAGAGCTAAAGTTAAGCATAAATAAAGTCAAAGTTACTTGTCTTTTCATAGAGCGTACAGCTAGTTATTAGTTTTTAAAATTTTTGTTATAGGTATTTGCAAAAATATTGATATCAGTTAATTGTTTCAGGATAGTTTTTTTTTTACTATCAAAACTAGTTGCTAACACTAAGCAGTTGTTTTTTTGTTTTCATTGTGATGATATTTTTAACGCTTGTTTTAAATCTCATGGTAAAATATAATAATCATTCAAGTTGCTTAATTCGATTGCGAGCTAAAAGTTAGGAAACTGCTGCGTCTTTTGAAGAAAATACTTTGGGACTTCAGTGTGTGCTAATAGACGAGGGTTTTTCTTCACTTTGTCTTTTATTTTTATTTCTTTTGGGTAATTGCTTTGGCTGCCTACGTGGTGTAGGTGCGTATAACGTCGCGTATGACCGCCCGGCAGAGCGGACACTGTCCGCCGCCGGCGCCGCGCCACTGCTCGATGGCGCAGTCGTAGCACATGCACATGTGTCCGCACATGTAGAGCACGGAATCAATGGGATTTTCGTAGCAGATGGTGCACTCCGCACTGGAATCGGTGCTCTGCTGATCGCTGAGACTGTCCTTCCACTTGGTGCCATTAACTGTGCTGCTGCTTTGGCCAATGGGCTGCAAAAAACCGAAAAATATAAAAATTATTATAGTGCTTGGTATAAAGGAAATCTAAAATCTGAATTTAAAATATTTCCCAAATGTTCTATGAATTTTTATTTGAAATCGGTTTTATTTTACGAAATGGGCTGATGCAGCCAACTTAACAATAGACATGCCCTTCTCGGTGTTGCCAGATAGCTGAGGTTAAAAATGTAACCACAATTATTTTAGCCATTTTATTATAATCGGTGATATTGCCAAATAGTTTAAATAACATTAAATATAAATGATTTTTAAGAAATGCATTTTATAAATGTGAAGAAAAGCCTATAGGTACTGAATTTTAAACAGCTCAACAATTAATTTCACATTATAAGTATTAAAATATTCAGGTGTATATTAGAGATCTAGACTAATCAAATATTAAATTAAGAATTGTGTATTCAGAATTTTATAAATATTATTATTCATTTTTGAAGGCCGCTACAAAATGATTGGCAAAAGCAACAAGAGAACCTAATTTAAATTAAAATAAAGAAAAGATTTCAATTGTGATTTCTTGTAGAGAAGACTTTAGCACCTATTTAATAGATGTATTTGTAACTATTAAACCAAATTCGGACAAGTTAAACTCACCTCAATGTATTGCTGACTGCTGGTGGTGCTGATCAAGGTGCCGCTGGAGCAGGCGCCGGCCAAAATGCCGCTGCTGGTCACGGTTGTCGCTGCATTTGCCACCTGTCGGCCCGCCAGCTGGCCGTTGAGATCGTGCGAGCTGTTGGCGGGCGGCAGATTGACGACGAGCACAGTGCCGCCGCCGTTCGGCTGTATCTGGAGGATGTCGCCGTTGGAGGGCATGCTGATCATGCGGCTGCCATTGCCGCCGGCCGAGGCCAAGGTGCCGCTGGACTGCGTCACATTCAGCTGCATTTTGGATGCGGTGCCCAGCAGCTGGCCGGCATTCAGGCTGCTCAGCGACTCGGCCATGGGCAGCATGCGCGAACCGGAGGCAGTTGTGGCACCAGCAGCCGCCGCAGCTGCCGCTGCAGCAGCAGCAGCAGCATTCAGCTGCGGCTGGGAGGGATAGGCGACCATGTTGGGCAGCTGTTGGCGGAACATGCGCAGCGATTGCGTCGAGCCGTAGACATCGAGGAAGGCCCACAGCTGGAGCGACTGATCCACGTGCATGACGACGACGGCGGGGCCATTGTTCTTGCTGATGCTCACCTCGCCGTTGGGCGCCACAAAGAAGGCGATCTCATCGCCACGCTGCGGCGCCGCAGCGATGTCCTTGCTGACCACCCAATATTCGGGACGATCGAGCAGAAAATCGGAATCGTTGGGCAGATCGTTTGGCTGCAGCACCGCCGGATTGCACGAGGTTAGGCCCAGCGCCAGGGCGCCCACATACATCTGCTCCGTTTTGAGCACCTGGACGATCAGCTTCTCGCCGATGCGTATCGGACGCGCCGTGAACACGTAGCCCTGGCAAAAATCGGACTCGGTGCGCGTGGCAACGAACCGATCGTGCGAGAGCCGAACATTCCGTCCCTTGGTGATGTGAAAGGGCACGGGTATCAGGCGTCCGTTGGCATTGTAGCGCAGCGGCGGCAAACCGTTCGCCAGATCGTGCTCGACAATGCCGGCCGCCGTGCCGGCCAAATGCAGCGATTGCAGCGATGGCATCACATGGCGTTCCAGCTCATGATCCGCCAGAATGGCGCTGCCGGCGCCGCCGGCGCCGCCGGGCAGCGAGCGACGCGATTGCTGGAGAGGATGATGCGGCGCGAGCTGCTGTTGGGGCAGCTGTTGCTGCGACAGCTGTTGCGGCAACAGTTGGTGCTGCTGCTGTTGCTGTTGTTGCTGCTGCTGCTGCTGCTGCTGCTGCTGCTGGTACATGTAAATACGTGCGTCGAGAAACTCGATGCCCGTGCAATTGCCGTAGATGTCAATTACGGTCCAGAGCAGGCCGCGCGTATCGATGCCGGAAAGGATGACGCCCTTCTCCTCGTTGTTGATGCCGTAGATGACATCGCCGGCATTGTTCACATAGTAATACAAAATGTTATCCTTTTCGCAGTATTGCTCGTGCAGCGCCTTGGCCCAGAAACCGGGCCGATTTGTCAGATCGGGGCAGGCGTATTTGGGCAGTGCGCCCTCCAGCGTTGCCGGATCGTTGCTGGTGAAACCAAAGCGAATGCCGCCATTCCAGTTATTCGAGATCTCCGCGAACTTCACGCAGATGCGCTCATTGATGCGCACCGGACGTGCCGAGAACGTGATCGCCCGGCAAAAGCTCTCGAAGCGACGTGCCAGCGTCTGATCCCTGGATAGGCGTATGTTGTCGCCGTGCACCGTGTGGAACTGCAGGGGTGGCAAATTGTTCGGACCCGGACAGGAGGAGGGAGAACGGCGAACTGTAAGCACAAAAGAAATGCAATATTCAAAATAAGTAAAAGCTAGTTGAGACGGTTTATAATGAATATAATATGAAACGGAAGCTTTAAACTACTTAAAGCTTGGATTAATCCTTAATAAAATTGAAGCTAAAATTTGTCTCGTAGGGTGTAGGCTAGTGTTTAATGTGAGACAACCGTTTAAGTTCAACAAATTGTAAACTATTCAAAAGGTTTGATCTTTCAATAAAGCTTGGATTAATCGTGTAGTAAATTAAAGCTGCATTTTCCTTATACAGTGTAATACTGCGAGGAGTTGCGAGTGGCGTTTCATGTTAGAGAGCAAGTGGAGACTACGCCAATGCGCTTGAATCTTGAAATAAACGTCAGCAATTGCTTTCGTATAATGATTTCCAAGTTTGTATAAATTGTCTAATCACAAATAAGCTTTTTGTATTAAAGCCCCTCATTTACTAAGAGCTTTAAAGTCGCTGCAATTGCTCTAAAAGCTTTTTGTTCCGCTTAAAATTTAAAGTGTAAAGCTTATAGTGAGTTTATAGCATTCATATAGTTTGAAGCTTTCAAGTGCTTTCAAAGCTTTATTTATATTTAATTATTTCGCTTAAAGCTTTATAGTGGTTTTAAAAAGCTTTGTCAGTCTTGAGAATTTTGTGTTGTTAATTATATTTGAAGCTATGCTTAAGCGTTTATTATTTGAACACAAAACACTTTCTTGGGCTCAATACACATATCTTACATGGTCACTCCATTTGAAACCAGGAAACCTTTGACAACTCTGCTCAGAGTTGTGGCCAACACTTGAACATTTCGTCACATATCGTTTCAATACCCGTTTCTATGGAACTCTATGCAGTCTTACACTTGAATTCTTCCAAGAAATTCGTATGGCAACAGCTGCCAAACAATTTTATCATGCATATCGAAGAACGGCTCTTCGCCTGTTGATCGAAAAGAAATTCAAAATTTGTCAATCTAAAAAGCAAAAAAAAAAAGAAAGAGTTCAATAATCTGCCCCCGCATCAAAGTCACGTGCGGCGCGGCGGGAAGTTAACATTAGGGGTACTCGCCGAAGGGGTTAATGCCTTTGGTCTGGGGCTACTGTTAAGAGTTTGTAATATGAGAACTAGCACATGGCTTAGGAATCCGTACGGTTCGTTGGATATCTCGAGTGTGTGTGCGTGTGTGTGTGTGTGTGTTTGTGTGTGCGCAGTCAAATGTGAATGCTTGAAGTCTACCTGCGTGAAAAACTATTTCCTTTAACTTTGTGTAACTCAAGACTGAGCTGCTATTTGCCATCAAATGTAGCTGGGAATTGTAACTGAAGTGGATGTTAGGCAAGAAGAGTTGCCAGATCGCATTTTAATGCTAGCTCAAATAACTTGAAGATTGATTATAGCAACTGTTTTACTATGTGTAATCTAAGACTGAGCTGCTATTATGTTAATGTTAAATTCAGTAACATGAAGATTTGTTACATCAATTATCAAGTTACTTCGCTCAGAAGTTGCCAAATCTCATTTAAATGTTTACTTGCAAGTTTATTTTAGAAAAGTTACCAGATCTTAATATTAATCTTAAATTAACTAATTTGAAAAACTTTTTACAATTATTAGACAATAAAGAAATGTCTGAGCTCATTTTAATGTTAAAGTTAATAACTTGGGTTGTATATTTTTTATCAAATTAAAGATCACTAATTTACAAATTTTTAATGAACAAATTGGTTATAATGTTAATGTTAAATCGATTGACTTGAAGATAATGCTTAATATGACTTTCAAAACGAATAAACGAAACTAAAACAATTTCTATAATAAATTAGTAAAATCGATTAGAAGAAAAGAGCTAATGTTAATGTTAAATCGAACACCTTGAAGATAACTCTTCGTTTCCCTGACAAATCGAACAAACTAAGGAGGTTATACATTTAGCTAAGAGGTGCTTGCCGCATCATATTTAAATGTTTATACGAATAACTTTCAGACTTATTATAACAATTATTGCACCTTGAGAGCCCTTGAGAGCAAGAGCAGCTGTCTGACAATTACCACACGGCAGGCCAGAAAGCATCTCAACGATGGTAATAATTACGATAAGGTATTGGGCATTGGCGACAGGTTTGTGGCTTTGGGGCATATGGAATGCGGCGGCAAGTCGGCAACAGTTGCAGTTGCAAAAGATGCCCAAAGAAAATGAGATGAGACGGATCAAACAGCAACTGCGACAGCAGGACAACGAGGCGGACAGACGGCACCGGGTTGATTACCATGTTGATATGCGGCGCGTGGCAGACGTCTCAAGAATGGGTCACACACACACACACACACACACACACTTACACAGGCACGCACAACAGGCGGTCGCAGCGTCTTGTACGATCCTACATTATTTGATCAGGCGGCGGCATGTGGCAGCTGCCCGTGCGCCAAGGCGTTGCCACAGCGAGGCAGCTGCACTGCGAGACAGGTAAAACAACCCTGCTCGCTAAGGGTAGCTAAAGCGATCAACAGGGGTTGTTGCTAGCGAACCAAATAACAAAGAGGGGCGAGCAACAACGGCAGATGTTCAAATTTTCGAAAAGCGCTTAAAAGAAAAATAAAGAATATTTTCAAACTAAGCCAGAGACAAGGCAAAAGTATCTGTCGAGGGGTTGAAATTCAATGCGTTCGTTGCCCCAAGCTGGCTCTATAGGGGTTGGAGTGAGGGTGCAGGCAAAAGAAAGAGAGAGAGGGAAATAGAGCGAGCTGCATATAAGAAAAATCTGTGGTTGCAATTCAAGAACTCGTATGCTAAGTGCGCTCGCTTCCGGCAGGAAGCCAGGAAGTCTGGGCCAAAGGAAGCAGAAGAAGAAGAAGCAGCGGCAGCAGCAGCAGCAGCAGCAGCTCAACTTCCGCTTCGCTGAGAGCAGACCAGGCCAAGACTACACTAGAGATCTGCAGCAATACATAGTTTGTGGCCAGTTGAGAATGCCACCGTTTGTTGCATCAATATTTATGAAATGCCCGCAACGAGGAAGTCGGAAATCACGTTTGCTCGCCCGGCTCCACTTTTGCTTCTGCTTTGCTGCCGACGTCGTGTATTGGGGCTTATTAGCTGCAGGATGTCGCCTGGCGGCAATGGCGACGCCTACTTTTTGCCCCAGACAGACCTCAATAGTCCAGACGTCGTCAATGAATTAATCGTGGCCATCGACATGAATGAAATAGTCGTAATATCGTGTGCGTGTGTCTCGTTCTCTTTCTCTCCCATTTGCCCTCTCTCTTTCTCTTCGGCCAACGCTTAAATCAAACGGTTAACGCGCTACGCGACGATCATTTCAATTAGCTGGCAACTTTGACAACAACATGGTCAATTAATTAGCTGGGCCCGAAGATACGCGAACAATTGTTAAATGATCATGTTCATGATGATGGTGGTTTTGGGCTTATTGCATTAGCGAATGCCGGATGGGAAATGATCTTTAATGATCATTGATGATCGTAAGGGCAAGGATCAAAGAATGGGGCGAGCATATAAATGTGCCTAGATCCGTTTAATTTTCTTGAATTTTCTTTCCGTTCTTATGAAAATGCAGGGGCAAAAAAAGAGCAAATAGATCAACTGATGCGAATATAGATCATTTGTTTGCCTTAGCTGTTGATCAGTTCAAAGTGGTAAAACTTCAATTATATTTTCCTTTTTATTCAAATAGAGAGCGAGAGCAAAAATCTAATGTTCGACTGTAGTGATCAACTTTGATATCTGCATTAGTTATGTTCTAATAAGCAACAGAAGCGATCGCATGTGTGCCGCGCATAAATTTAATTGCTTAACATGATCAAGAGTTACTGATCAGTTGTAGCGATCAATCTACATCTGTAATAGTTGCGATCATTTACGTAATGATCAGCATATCGTCACCACTGAATGATACTGATAACCATAAAACAAGTTTTAGATTTTTACTCAAGAGACTTTCATGAAATGATCATATATGTGAAATGATCATATATGTGTACAGATATTTAAAGATCTCTGCAAGTAGAATTCGATTCAAATGTAATTTAAAATATTTCTTTTAATTTCAATTAGCTTGTTACGTTCATGATCAGCTTTGATCACTGCCATACACACAAATTGGCCAATCTATAGCGCACAAGTTCAGCTGCAGAGTTCGACATCTTCAAATTGCCAAACGTGTCCGAGCCGAGCCGAACTCGAAAAACGAAGCAACCGATCTGCCAAACGATCACAGGCAAATTTTCGTACGATTTTTTTTTGGTTAAAGGAAAAACCTGATTTACCGTTGAGTGCAGACGCGTCGTCTCAAACATTTCCCACGCTGGCCCTGAGCAAAAAATAAAAAATTCCCACGACTCCAAATTTGTATATATAGGAGATTTTTATATATATGTATTTATATATATATATATATATATATATCTAGTGGATGCTTGACTATTTTCGGCAGAAAAACCTGTAACAAGCTACAATAATTGCAACTGCAGTAACAACAACAACAACAATAACAGCGATGAGTAAACTCTCGGCAGCTGTCTTTGAGGCGCTTGCGGGTGGAAAACGGCCAAGAAAAAAGATGTGAAAATCATGCAGGTGTCATAAAAATAGCTGAAGTAGCACTCAAATTGCCCAGTTGGGCCATTGTTAGCCGCCTCGTGTAACAGATCAAAGATGAAGATCACAAAGCACAAAACAGCGGCTGCTGGTAAATTGATCGTTAGAAATCATTTGGGGGCCGACAGATCATTAGATTGAAAAATTGTAGAGCTTCCTTTTGAAGAGCTCAAGACATTTGCAAAGCCTTAAATTAGGAGCTTTAAAAACAAACAAACATGGATTGAGCAAATTAATATACATCAAAAACTTTAAGAAAAATATTTAACAGCTGTTATTTGGTTGAAAAGCCTAGTTTTAAAATTAGCAAAAACCAGCGCTAAAATCAAATTTAAAACTAGCTTAAAAACTTCTTTCAGCACAAGTTTTAAGCAGAAGATTTGAGCCAAAAGCCTTAAAATAGTTTTGAATAAATATAGAGTTTAAAGTTAAATAATAAATAAAAGAAAATACTGTTGAACTTTTGTACACATAAAAGTCTTAGGCTTACAAGTAAGTAAAACTATTCAAGTTCAGTCGTTATCAAGTATTTATTATTACAAACAATTTTTTATTATGCGTTGATTTGTGGCCTCTCATAAATGGCGTCATTGTGCGCAATTAATTAACATAAATCAGCGCTGATTCAAGAAATTCACATAGAGTTCATTGTGCAAGTTTTATGGGTGTGAGAACTGCCCGACAAGTGGCAACACTGGCCAGACAAGTCTCTCTGCCCACAAATTGAGTTATGCGCTGCCCACGCAACCTTATAACATACTCTAACTAATTTTCACTGTGACAAATATGTGTGTGTGTGTGTGCGTGCGTTGGGCGTCTAAAATGTGAGTTAATATGTGGGCTTTTAACTGGACAAGCCTACAAGTTGAAGTTTAAGCTTAAACTCAGGCGAAAGCACACGCCACAGAAGAGTGCACCCACTCAAAGCTTGAGCTCAATTTGGCAGCTTTGTCAATTGACCGCAAACGTGGGCCGCACCAATTGATACACTTTGTAATCGATCTAAACAGGCAGCGCCGCCGTCGCCGTCGCCGTCGCCGCCGCCGCCGCCGCCCGCACGCCTTCACTTTAATTGTCAAGCATTTCCGGCCATAATTAAAGAGGCCTTCTCGTTAATTGTTGCCACACGTTCCAAATTGCCTGCGCACGTGGGCCAACAATGACAGCGTTAGGCGACACGTGACCTATAACCTCTGAAGTGAAAAACATGTAAAAAATAAGCCGCTGGTGACGTCAATTTTAGAATACAAATTTCTATGCTTGGCGCAGTGCAGCAGAGTGAGGGAGAACGTGTTATCGCTGCTTCTCGCAACTTGTTGCTGTTTGCTTTTGCTGCATGCAAAAACCGCTTCCGCTCTGCAGCAGCAGCGGAAACCACAAAAAAGCATCGGCCAATTACACATACTCTTACACTCTCACGCTCCTCATGACACTCACACTTGTTCGCTCTCTCACTCCCGCTCTAATACAATGCAACTTTAGAAGCAACAAAAAGCACAAATGAGTGCAAATGTGTGCAGAGCGCGTAAATGAAATATGTACAGATAATGAAAGAAAGAATAAAATAATTGCGCAATAAACGGCCGTCGCGACGAGAGGTCAAAACTATTGTGCGATGTTGTTGTTGCTGCTATCTGGTGCTGCAGTCGTACAATGCACTTTTTTCTGCGATTAAGCGAAATCTGATGACAAGTTGATGGGCCTCTGTGTGTGTGTGTGTGTGTGTGTGTGTGTGTGTGTTATGGAGCTAAGGTAATAGCAAAAATTGTGCTATTGCTTAAACGTGAGCGCATTAACTGTTAAATTGCCCAAATTTCCCCTGGCGTGAGTCACAGTTGAATTGAGCGCTCAGCTTATATTGATCACAACTCGAATAGAGTTCAATGACATAAATTTGTATACCCTTTATATAATTAGCTGTCGTCGCGAGGGTGGCCCAAATCAAATTTACATGGTTTATTTTTACAAGTCGCGCTGTTTATGACTCTTGTCTGTGTTTATGGGGACAGACAGGGAGCGGGTAATGGGGGCTACACTGCGCGCTGAAGCATGCGACCCCTGGCAAGAAGCCGCGTTGCGCTCAAAATAGCAAGTGGAGCTCAAGGTATACAGAAATATATAACGTTTCAGTTGAAGAAATTTATGTCTATGAAAAACACAAAACAACAACAACAAACTGTGTATATGTATTTATAAATAAAGATAAGATGGCGGACTGGACGCTCTTCCGTTTTGTATTTTGTTATAGACAAAGTTGTTTATCGAAGCGTTGCAATTGTTGCTTTTTAATATAATGAGAAAGGGCCACAGAAGAGTTACATACATGTACGCACATATACACATGCACATTGCATTTCCTCACACACACATATGCGTAGTAGCCGGCGCACTTGACTGCACAGCGCCGTCTCAGCCCACCCTTTCTCTCGCTCAAGCCACTTCAGCTTCCTTCTCTTTTGTAATTAAATCACTCGAGCGTTGAGCTGAATTACAGGCATAGGCAACGAGTGTGAGTGAGAGCGCGAGAGCGAGACACTGGCAGAAGCACGCGTATAATAGATCTAGACAGCTGAAGAGCTTACACATCATTATAACATTATAACAATGCTTTTGAGTAGATAATTATACAAGTGGCATGTTATTGTTTTATCACGTATTTATTACTTGGAAAAGCTTAATAACTGTACGTGTCTTGTGCCCACTCGCTCTGGCATTCTGTTATAATAGTGTTATACGCTCCGCCTAAGCGCAGCTGACGCCTCGCTTATGCTCTTCCCATATTTCATTCCATTGTGCTCCTAATTGGCATATTCTTTTTCCAGCTGCTCTATCAATCCAAATTAGTTTAGCTAATAGGCGAATCATGTAAATTTCTGGATATTTTCTTCAGAATTATGCATAAAAGCTGTGAACAGCTGCGAGAAATGAGAACAGCCTATGCGAATATAGGCAAAAAATCTAGTTCTTAATAAAACATAAATAAACGCTGTATATACTTTTGTATGTACACGGAAAGAAAAAAGTAAACCTTTCGATTTACTAAAAACGAGTTCGAATATTCTAAAAATAATTTCGGAACTCGGGTTCGACCACGCTACAAATTTTAATTTCAAAACCTATTTTTATAGTTTGTAAAATTTTAAATCAAGATTTTAAAAATCTTGCAAACCAAATTTCTTATATCAAGTACTTTTTAATTTTTAAAATACTACATTATTAAACTTATCGAACTTCGTGACTACAGTAATTTCTAACTAAGTCAGAAATGAAGTCTGAAATGTGGGGTTTTGAGTACGAAATAGTAGATTTTTTCTCTCTGTGTACTTATAGATATTAATGAATAGCCAAGCTTTATTTTAGTGCCAACGCAGCGCCACAAAAAAATGATAACATGACAGCGAAAACAAGAACACGAAACCCGAAATAAAAACCAATCGATGGAACAGCTGAATTTTTGGACTCGCCCGATACGACGCCGGAGCCTTAGGTAGGCGCAACAAGCTAGCATTGGATTTATCATAGCTCAGTCGGGCGGCCGAGGCGTGCATAATTGCGCTCTCAGTTGGCTCTTGGGCCGCCTTTTGCGTGCGTTAATTGTTGAGCCCGGAGGCAGCTGTGGCCCAGACCCGCATCTTGGCCTTACCTGTTGCTACCTGGCTGGTGTTTTTTCTTCGTCCAGCTGTTGTTACGACACCCAAGACGGTTTTTATCGTGTATCTATGGTGTGTACAACTAGTATTATCTATTCGCCTGGCAAACTGCTAACAATATTTCATTGTAGATAGGGCCCGGGCAATGCACGTGCTCAGCTGTCAGCCTGGTTCATTAACTGATAAACGCAGGAGAAGAAACATGAAACCCATGTAGGTCACTATGATAACTATGATAAAACAAAACATAATTACATTCGAGTGCAAATGAATTTCAGGCATGTTAAATTATGCTAGACAAAATTAATAAAAAATTCTTCTCAAATTGGGACAATCTAAAAACAATACATATAGCTTTAAAATAGCTCCCAAACAAGCTTATAAACTTAGAATTACGCTTATATAACTTTTCTAATTTTATTGTATATAACACTTTAAGCCTGAAGTCAATTTCCTACTCCAGGTATTTTATGCGCTAAGCTCAAAATGTGCGCTTAAGAGTTCAAAGCAAAAAGCTGCCAAAGGACGCTCTTAAAACTTAGCTTAAAATCACGCTCTTCCTGGAAAGCATACATATATGTACATATAGTATGCGTTTTACAGTTGAAAGTTCTGCGCGCTTCGCACAAATTGCGATCGCTCTTATCTAAATACAAATTTACTCGTGTGGCTATCGGCTTGACCACAATTGGAAATAAATAGAAATTATATATATATGTGTGTACATGTATGTGTGTGTGGGTTCTTATACTGCACTGTCCGAAAGCTCTGAAGGATGACGCATTTCGCACTCATGAGCTCATAGGCAAAACGAAAACAGAAACAACGAGAGAGCAATTGAAAGTTGGCGGTTTTTTTTTGTTTATCGCAAACACACATACGCACACATGCATTTTGTTAAATAACTGTGTATGTGTGCGTGTGTCTATGCATTGGGGGGAGTATGTTGAGCAGCTCTGCGGTGCAAATATTTGCCGGCTCAAATGAAGCCCGCACAATGCATTTGAAATTTGAGTGAAGTTTGCAGCGCCCGCTGAGGCAGCGCAGCAGCGGCAGCAATTGGAAGCGAGCGCTTAAAAAGTAAACCGTGAGAAGCTCAAGTAAAAGCAGATAAACTTATAGCCAAAGCCAAAAGCGACGACTGTCTCGATGGTATGCCGACGGGCAAGAAGAAGCAGAAGAAGAAGACACAACAACAATAACTGCTAACAAAATGTAATAGAGAGAAAAAACAAAGACAACAGCAGCAACAACAAGCAGCTGATTCCAGCCAGCAACAACAAAAACAAAGTAATTTCATTGATTACCAGCCGCACGTTCAAAACGAAATGGAATACAAATGGAAGGGGTTGGTGGGGAGGGGCATGCGGTAAGCCTAAAAACTCCGCAGCTACAACTTCGCTTAAGCCATTGGCACCCCCTCCCCCACTACACTCGTACTCAACCATATTGAAGCTTGTCTTCTGCCTACTTTTTATACCCTGTACCCATTGCAAATGGGTGAAGAAGGGTATAATGTTTTGATCCAAATGCATGTAACAGGCATCAGCGTGACTAGTTGAGTCAATTTAACCATGTCCATGGCCAGACAGAACAAGTTTATCATATCTTGCCTCATTTTCTTAATGTCGATCAATTTGCTATTTAAGACATGGTTTTCTTATCTCGCTTGCGCTTGTACGGTTTATGGTATACCGTAGTCGGGCACTCCCGACTAAGGCACTCTTACTTGTTTTTGTTGGTTATCATTGCTTTGCTTTGCCCAAGTTGCCGACGGCGGCAACGGCGCTTCGCGTACAAATCCAACTACAACAACAACAGCAAGAATGCATAACAACAGGCAACTGCTGAATGGGGCATTTGGCCAGACCTGGTGGGCTTGTCAGGGGGCGCGGGTGGGAACAAGTCGTAAACTATGCGTCATTGGCTTGGGGCTTGGTAAGATTTTGTTTCTTCAGTCTTTCTACCTTCTGCTGCTTCGCCTGCAGAACAAGAGCTTGGCGGAGCTTGAGCGAGAGAGAAAGAGAGCGAGCGTGCACATGCCAAGAGAGGAATTTCCAGCTGCATGAAATCAAAACAAAAAGTCGAAAATTGAGCAAAGTAATCGTTATGATAAAACATAATTTGACAGATTACGGTGTTCCATGTTTATAAATAAATACCTTGAGGTTTTGGTTAATTTGCAACGGCTTATAGGCTTTGCAATTTATTTATTTATTTTGGTGAGCGCTTGAGAGAAGATCAACAAGCACATCCGGCAAGTTTGTTAGTGTTGGAAAACACACTTCAATTCCTGGAAGTGTTAGTTTTTGAAGAGATTTTCATTGTTTTTATGAGTTGTGAAATGAGTTCCAGGAGCTGAATTTTTCTATTGCAGCTGTTAAAACTTTGGATTAGATTCCTCAAAGGGAATTTAGTTAAATTAATAATAATTAATACTTTTTTGTTTTTCTAGCCATTCTTTTGTTGGGCACTTTCTTTAAGCGAAAACTGAAAAAGCAGATAACCTTTTCATACTCTTTGTAAAAATAGTTTCTAAAGTCTAAATCTGCGGCATTTGTTTAAACAATCTCAAGAGGTTTTTGCTGGGCGTTTTTATGACTGATCTTAAGGCTGGAAAGCAAAACAAAAAACGCTAATGTATTCATAAACTGGCAACTTTTGTTGTTGTTTAGCGTTTTAATGTATTTATTTATCTTTGCCGCATTCATTAACAGCACCGCCACACATACACACACACACACGCAGAGAGCTGAATGAATGAGATACGCGGGTTAATATTATGTGGGAATTATTTTTAAAAGATATGCAAAATTAATTCAAGTAGCTTTTGCCATGAATTATTTATGTAGTTCAAGTTAAATTTTCGCACGCTGCAATTACAGCTAAGTAATGTAATATAATGGAACTTAATTTGTTTTTTTTTTTTTAATCTTTTAATTATATATCTTTTTTATATTTCATTTTTTAAAGATTATTTTTGCTTTGTACTAACCAAGTCCGAAGCGTTTCTTGATTTTCTTCAGCAAATGCATTTTCTTTTTGCTGGACATTTTGTCCTTGGGACTCATCATCAGCTCGCTGTTCTCCATGGCCAAAACGTGAGCAGCAGCATTTAGGTGATGATGGTGTTGCTGATGATGATTATGTTGTTGTAGTGCGTGAGTGTTTTGTTGCATGTAGTTGGCTGGTATATCCGAAAGACCCATTTTAGCGGCTTATTGAATTTGATAAAAAACCTAACGGACTAAAAACGATACACGTTGCTTAACGAAAAAGCAAAAACTGAAATATTTGCGAGCTTGCAAACTTTTTTTTTTGGCATCAATAAAGTTTGTTATACATTTAAAACATTTTGGTATTTTTGATTGTTGTTTGCAACGGCACAAACAAACGCGTACGAGAACTAATCACGGACAAACGAAGACACGAAACGAAACGAAGCGAACGAACCAACGAGCGAGCGTGCCAGCGTAGCTGTATACCAAACACTTCGACGTTTATTTTATAACTGAAACTTCTTTGCAGCGGCAGCGAACGGGCAAAGTAAAATGCTGCGACGGCAGCGTCAAAGCCACAGCGACTGCGGCAGCGCCAGCAGCTGAGCAGTGGTGAGAGCGTGAGCACAAAAGAGGCACGAGTGCGCTTCGTTGCATTTGTAACGTTTTTGCAACGCCAGCAGTAGCATTTCATTTGAGTCCCATTAACCTTGAATCCTTCGTGTATGCTCTTAAGCTCTCACAAATTGCCTTCGTCTAAAATACATTTACAGTCGCTTTGTCAGGCCGCATAAAATTTGTGTGGGTGTCTCTTTGAGTGTGATGCTACTTAACAGTTTTTAGACATTAAGCTCTCTGTCAGATCTTAAGAATATATTGAGTGCTGCTCACTCTTTGCATGGACAGTGGCTCAACTTATAATTAGAAATGCGCTCTTTTGGTTATGCTTTAATATCATGTCCCTGCATGAAATACTCACGAATTTTTGCTCTTAAGCTCTATGCCAATATTTGTTTTCTATTCGTTTTATTTTCTTGTTCTGCAGTGCAGTCAAATCCCAGCATAAGCGCACATCTCTAGCTGAGAGGATGTCCAAAAAAGAGCGAGAGAGTATTTTTTGTGCGCAGGAGAGCGCGCTCAGTTGAGCAGCAGGCAACACCGACGTAGCGCACTACTTGCAGCTGTTTCTTATTTACTATGGTTTCGCTTTTGAGCCTGCCTTTCGCGTGTATTGAACCTCCCTTATAATTTCTTTAATGTTGTTGTTGCTGCTGCTTGATCGTTGTGCACCTTTATCGTCGCTTGCTGTTGTTGTTGCTGGCGGCTGTTCTAGGCCAGGTTTTTTAGCCGCCTGCATTTTGACCAAACTGCTGCTGGCCTTTTGTGCTGCGAAGACGCTGTTAACTGTTTCGCGGCACTTTTGGCCAAAGTTCAGCAAAGTTCAAAACAGTTTTTTTTAGGTAACATGGGGCGCTATGAAGTCTGTTAGCTGCCCAGAGTTGAGTGATAATACGCGCAAATTAACTGGAATAGTATGTAAATTGTTTTTTTTTTTTTATTTATTTACTTCGTGTTGCGATGTGAACTTGGTGGAGTTCATATGGGGAAAGCTATTTTTGTAAGTATGTTTTCATCTTTTAAAAAAGAGTCGGAATTAGAGAGCAAGTTAGAAATTTTCTTGCGAATTTTGAATATTAATCTAGTAAGTAATGTAACTACAATGCTTAACAAATATTAAGTTATTTCCAAAAAAACTTTTCTAGGCTGGATTAATTATTTCTTTATTAATTTAATAAGAGAATTTTTTTTTGATTTGTATTTATTTATTATTTTGATGGTTTTGTGATCTCTTATATATTTATCATATTAATTTCTTAAAAATTTTTTTATCGAGTCCTGCTCTTTTGTAATTCCAAAATTCAATTTCCATTTAAATTATTATATATTCATATATTACTTATGATTTCATTTTTAACATTATTCATATATATTAAATTAGGAAACAGTTTTTTATTTATTTTTTCTTTCGTAATCTGTGTTTATTTCAAGATAATAATTTTCTAATTTACTGTGCACACACATATTTTTGATTTTGTTGGTGCAATTCAGAAGTATTTCGCCATATTTTTCAATACTAAAAGCTCTGGGGGTTTTTTATTATTATTTAATAAGTACCAATTAATACCAATGTGAAATCCCCGTGAGACTAAGACTATTGTAAAAACGATTATTGTAAATGTTCTTATCAAGAAATATGGAATGAGCAATAAATAAATCAAGTCCATAATGTTTGATAAAAGTATTCCATGGTGATTCATGGGAATGCCTTGAATAATACACCCCATATCAAGGGACGTATTTTACTTAATACATAAAGAGATGTGGGAGAATATCTGTATGGGGCATATGAGATCATCATCCAAAGAGGGAACAATATTTTCGTTTGGCATTTACATTAAATGCTGGCTTAAGACAATTCTCTACAGTTATTGATTTAAATAGCCATGGCCTGGTACGGTTAGGAAAATTAAGAAAATGGGTACGAAAACCATGTGACATCTGAAGACAATAGAACCTTGGCACTGGAAAGGCCATAGAACGAAATAACGACAATTGTCAAGGCAAAAGACAAATGGCAAATAGAAGTAGAGGCCAAGGCAGACGAAGTAGAAAATGAAGAAAAAGAAGTTAAGGAACCTTAAAACAGGCAGCAGATGTTTCCAAATGTTCGTGGGAGAGATCGTTTTAGCAGGCGAGAGTGAAGGTAGAGGAGGGTATTTTTGCAATGGGGACACACACATTTGCAATAAAAATTCTAAATTTAAAAATACACTTTGAATACTGCAAGAAAAACATAAGATCAGCCGCAAAAATATTATCTCCCCCAGGCAGGGAGACAGACTGAGAAACGTGACAGCAGCTGCCTTTGGGGGGCGCCTGTCTGCAGGCGAAATATGAATAAATATATAGAGCCATATATAGAGTGGATAAGTTATGGAGGAGTCTTATCACAGACAGACAACTGGCGCACGTCCGCCACGTGTTTGGCAAAACCAACAAACCCATTCGGAAATCCAATTCTTTGCATACGAGCATTTAGGGATAGCAGCGTTAAATTTACACCTGGTTTTTTTTCTTCTTTCTTTTGGCCAACAAACAAACAAAACAACGAAATTCGGGCCAAAGGCAAGGGCAACAACTGAAAACCCCTTTCAGTGCGAAATGCAACCACAGATGCGCGTTGATCTACACCTTGGTTTTATATACATTTAGTTTGGTTGGGGGTAGGTTTGCCGATTTTTGCACTACTTCTTGCATTGGTCTCTTGGTGGTTCCGGTTTCGGAAGCGTGTCCTTTTGATACCCTTGCAAAGAGTATACACATTTTTACGAAACGGTGTAACGCTCAAAAATGATCAAATTTTATCTATATACAATTGCGGTCCGAATATTTGTAATGCATCCACTTCATGTCAAACAAATATATTTAAATATATTTAATTATTGATTTAAAAAATATATTTTTTTAGATTACGTAATCTCGAAAAGTAATGTAGCCAATTTTATGTGCTTGTATACCTTTAAACTTAAAATTGATCTTGATGAAACTTAGCAGAGATATGTCTTTTTACTATAGACACCACATACGTAGAAATTTATCGAATCGGACCACTTTATCATATAGGAAGAAACTAACTGCTAATTGCTAATATATTTTTTGTTTAAAAATATAAATCGCACTGATTTTGAACCGAACCGAATCAAAATTACAGATTTTTGTAAAATGCTTAACAAAACCTTGAACTGAATCAGTTGCCAAAGAATTTGCTAAACCAAAATCGGAACCTAAATAAATCCTTTTTAAGAATCTTTTGGCATAAATTTAGTACCAAAGACTATTTCGATATATTGTCTGACTGCAGAGACAATATTAATGATTTTTGTCAGACAATATTTTGTTTCTGTAGAAATAAAAGTCGAAAAAATTGTGTATTGGAGATAAATAATATTAATGAATAGAAAATTTTTAATATTTTAATATACTCTTAAAAAAGAAACTAAGAATCCAAGCAAAACCTAGATCGGTGTTAACGAACCAAACCTTAAGGCGTGTCATTGATTTAAGCCATGAATCTAATCAGTAGCATTTTTATGCTGAGGCTCAAGGTTATATGTTCGCAAGGGTATTTAAACTTCGGCACGCTGAAAACAACTGCGCCGGCTTGTTGTATTTATTTTGTGTGTGTTTTTTTTTTTTGCGCAGGCTCAGCGACAGCAGCTGTATTTCCTCGCATTTCAGACGGGACGCGCGCCTGCTGCCAGCCAGGATGCTGAATATGCATTTCCACTTTAATATCAAAATTTAAATGCTTTTCTGTCCGTCTAGCTGTCCGCTTTGCCGCTGCTGATCCCTTCCGATCTGGCAAATTGCATCTGCTGTCAACGTATGTAAAAGCATCCACACAGACATCGGTCTGGCCAGCCAAGCAATTATTATCCTTCATCAAGGGTCCTCGCATCACAGACAACAGTTGTCCACATTCTTAGTAAGAAAAGAAAGATGAAGCAGACCACAAGATCACGTGTCCTTTGATCATGGTTTGCTAATGCAAATGTCCCTTAGGTAGAGTCTTCTCTTTTTAAATGATGGCTTCCATGGGCTTAAAAGCTTGGCTTGCAGGTTTTGGTTAACCTTTTATTTTTGCCTAGTTTACAACTTTGTGTTTCGGAGCTTTTTAGAACGAGAGCGTTGCAAGCTTTGGTTTTTAAATAAAAATAACAGAGCGGAGTAGATCATTACAAATCAAAGTTTTTATTTAAGCTTCAGTTTTTCGAGTTTAATGAGGTATAAACCATCTTCTTCTTCTTTGAATAAAGCTTTTTAAGAATAGTGGATTCAGCTTCAGCTCAAAAAAATATACAACGGTTCGGAGCGGTTCAGTCAGAGCTTTTTTCTTTTTATCGTCTAATTACGTTTACTTTTCACAACATGTTTAAGCATTTTCAATATCAAATTTTAAGTTATCTAAAGAAAAGGGATGGGCTTTTATTATATATCATATCACAATTTACACCAATAACTCGATAATAATGCTTATCGCGATTTGCCATAATTTTCCAATTTAAGCATAATCAGGCAAATGTTAATACCCCAACCTTGGTAGACAAGTTGAAGATAAAAATTGTTTACCAAGCCCATAATTAAATGTGGACACTAAAGTAGATCTTTTTAATTGAATTTTATAGAAATAGGCTCATGTGATTAATAGATCATGTGATTAAAAGATAAGTTAGCCAGCAGCAGATATGATATAGGGCTTATTTTTCAAATTAACTAATAATGTGAACTTGAATGATAAACCAAGAATGGAAAATATATAAATATTATCACAGTTTAAGCAGCTTTTGACATGTGCCATAAACATTCGGTAAAGATGGAAGAGAAGTGTGCTAGGAAGTTAAAAATTAAAAGGTAAGCGATTTCTTATCACAAACAACTGGATAAAATTTTAAGCAGAGCAGCTGAACCAGATAGAGAAAAACTCAATTGGTTATCTTTGAACTGTGATCAATAAAATTAACAAAACGGGGCAACTGAGAAAACTGTAACAAATACCCAAGAGAAAGAAATGTTGCCCAAAGCATGTTTAATTAGAAAACGACATATGCAAAGGATATCGAGGATCACATATGAAAAGGAAGAGAGCGAGTGCGAGAGTCCCACAACAGTTGTATGTTGTATATAAATATAGAAAACTAATCCCACAGACTTAAGCAAGGAAATGAAAGAAAGAAAATTACGCAAGCACTTGAGAATGAAGGCAGCAGCAGGCATTGTTCTCTACACTGTAAACAATTATTTATTGTTTACATATAACATGTGCAGAATCGATCTTAAGTTTTAACCAACTGGAATTTAAACTATATGATTGTATTTTTATTTGAAAATAATTACAGAAAACTAAAACTAAAATGGGAAAATATAAATAAAAATCCATTTTATAATTGAATAGGGAAAATTTATACTTTTACATTTTAACTTTTATGAACAGCTGGGGTAAGATTCTTAAGAAAATTAAAAACATTAAAATAAAAATGATACTTATAATAAATAAAAAAAGGTTTGCTTTTAAATAAATAAAAGCCAACAAATTCAAAGTTATTAAATAAATAAATTAAATTCGTTAAACAAATTTAATGCGATTTAAGTAGTATCAACGCACTAAAGCCAATTATAAATATATCGAGGATAAGCTTTGCAGAATTGCGTGCAAGGACATGATTTAGAAATTGAAATATTTAATATAAAAATATATATATGAAAAAGTTGAAGGAAAAGTGTTGTTTTTATTTTATTTAAATCAATTATTTAAATTTTTAAGTGCACTTTTGGTTTTAAGAAAGGAGGAACAAAATTGCAAATAACAATTATTTTTGATGAAATTTTAATTAAAATTGTAGCTAAAGTTTCAAAACAAAATAAATAAATTTATAGGTAAGATAAGCTATTTTGGATCACATTTTGATTTTAAACCAAGAGAGAATAAAAACTGTGTATGTGTTTTTTTTTCATATTTCGTTTTTTAATTGAAAAATTTTTTTTTGCGATCCAATCTGCAGTTTTTGTGTTTAATTGAAATTATAAAAAAAGAAAATATAAATAATGAAAATGTAAAACATATTACGTTAGTAATTTTAAACAAAAGTGTTGAGTTAAATAATGAAATTAAAATTTCATTCAATTTAATATAAACCAACCGTTTTTTTTTTACTGTGTATGCATGTGTGTATTTTTTGTGTAGGAAACAGTCTATATATAGACGATCCTTTGGCTGCGGCATACCTGCGCAGCGACTGCGACTGCGGCAGTTGGTGCAGCTCATCGAAACGGGACGGGACGGAACGGGACGACCTGAGACGTAGGTGAGGGTGAAACCGATCAAAATCTAGCGTTTTTTGGGTTTGCACGCCGTCCAACTTCCTTTCGCGGGCGCATCCGCATACGCTAATCAAATATCCGACTCGTCCCAGAAATACCCGCCAAAAGTATAAAACGGAAGAAAGGAAAATCAACATATGTGGAGAGCGGCGACTACGGGAAATGTATCTTATGGATGCAGCCGTATGGCCCGTTAGACGTTGAATTGCACAGTTTTTTCCACGCGTTCAAATATTTGGAAAAACTCGCGCATTTGGCAAGTCATATATGGGGTGATGCGAGCATAGTCCTTGCTTTGGTTCTGGCCCATTGTCCTGGCCCTTTGTGTCGGTCATGGTCAAAATGCGCTGTTGTTGCATTTTTCTTACCTGCGTCTGGTGACTGCGCCCAGCATTTTCACTTATTGGGTTTTCCATTATCCTTCGCAGTCCTTTCCTTGCCATTCGACTGCTTTGTAAGAAATCATTGCCATAAACTCTATAATTTATTATCCAGCTGCATAGAAATCAGAGATATATTCACTGATTTTTTTGCTGTCAGGGCACCAGAGTGAGAGAGAGGGGGGAAGGTTTGGTAGTCAGGTAACCGGACTGGTACCTGTAGCCTAGTGTCGTCCTTGCATTACGTCAAAGTTCGCGCCCATCTATTGATTAAAAATCCTGCAGCTAAACTGTTTTTATAGCCGCGTGAGAGTTTTTCTCACTCGTTCTGGCCTAACACTTGACTCTGCGTAGCTCTAAGCTGCTTAAGGATTTGATGTCCTTATTGCATAGAGACAGGTAACCTTTCCAGCTGTAATGCTTATAAAGGATACTACTTGGCTGCATTGTGCAGGTGTTTTGTTTCGAAATCGTTGGTAAAAGGGCGTATATGTAGAAATAACACAGGCATAAGTATTCCATTTAATTCAGATCAGTTCTAAACGCTATAATTATTAATATACCTTTGATAATACCATTTTAAAGACTATTAATATGTACAGGGCTTATAAATCTTTTTTGAGCTACTTTAAAGGGTCGATACATAAGTACGCAATTAAATACAGATCAGTGTTTATCCTTTCTATTAAAGGTTATTTACTTTCGGTATTTGTTACAGCTTTTTTAGAGTGTATGCATTGTAGTTTGGGTATCTGCCTTTCTTTAGTCGTACTTAAATGTACATAATTTAGTACAATATATAATCAGTTATTTCTTGGCTGATTATGCAAAGATCAAAAATATCCCTTAACTACTCCGTTACCGTTGATTATAATTTATAAAAGCTTCAATAGAAAGTTCAGCGGGAATTTCACATTTGGCAAAGATTTTAAGTTTTCACTTAAGTTCATAATTTTCGAACAGACAAGTGTGAATATTATAATTAAAGGATATTATTAGTTTCCCTCGCTTCATAAATTTCATTATTAATAAATTTGTTTAATATAATTATTATATTTTGAATAATTTATAATAATAATAGCAATATAAAATTACTATATAATGTAAAACTTTATTTTTAATTCTTTGTGCTCTGATGATAAAGCTATATAAAATTTTTTTATAATTTATAATCTGTTGTTTTATTCAACTATAAGAAATTCTTCGTAAGATGAGCTCGAATTTTTACCAAGCCCGCTTCTTTCATTTCAAATTGTAACGACTTTCAAATGAGTATTTTCGAAAACCTTAGCCAGCACCTGCGGTGTCATCGCTAACACCAAACAGCTGATTCAACGTGCGTGCATGGGGCGGAAGGTCACAAACCCCATTGGAATGCGGCAGGCACCCTTTAATTATAGCCAAATATGCAGTAGAAATACTTTAAAATAGATAACAAAAATGTTACCTATATTTAATATTTATGCCTATTCAGCTGCCCATGTTGAGCGTGCAAATATGCCCTGAAATAGGCATAAACACATGCCCCACTTAATGTACATAAAATAAATAATGCACAATACAAACAAAGTAGCTGTTGGCCGAACTTACCGATTTTACCCGCCGACTGACCCATGATTACTGCATTTAGCGGGGCTTAACGCATTAGAAACTAATGATTAGATTATTTTGGTATGAATTTCCTTATAGCTTTCACCAACATCAGAAAATTTTCATGGCGTAGACACTGAAATACACAAATTGACAATTTATCGCGATTGGTATATTGCACATTTGATGCACGATTTATTAAAATATTATTCTAATTTGGTTTTTATCTTTGAGGCCACATTTTCTTTTATTTTGTTTGGCTGCCGGCAGGCCAATTCGATATTACTCATTCACAATAGATCGATAACAGACGCACACAGTGTGGCAACGCTTAACAGGGTTTTGGGCATCGAGTAGATGTATTTGACAGCTTCGTGGTTAAAGAAGAAGAAGAGGCAAACATTATACGCGATGTGAGAAATGCAAAAATATGCAATAAAAAAGGGATAATTTCAATTGTGTTAATATAGTTGCTCCGTGCTGGGCCAGTTGCTACCATTAGCCGAGTGCAAACGAGAGAAAGCAGCAAACAGGACACAAATAGCAAACGAAACGAAAGTGAAGCCAAGCAAAAATGGCGGATCCCCTCAGCCTTTTGCGGCAATACAACATAAACAAAAAGGAAATCATAGAGCGTGATAATCAAATCATATTCGGCGAATTCTCCTGGCCAAAGAATGTCAAAACCAACTATCTCAAATATGGGTAAAGAAAAAAAAAATAAAAAAAAGTTGACTTTGCCAACGCATTTTTTCCATTTTTTTTTGCAGCTCGGGTAAGAAGGGCGCTCCACGTGAATATTACACGCTGGAGTGCCTGCTGTACTTGCTCAAGAATGTTATGCTGCAGCATTCGGTGTATGTGCGGCAGTGTGCCGCCGAGGATATACCCGCCGTGAATCGACCCGATCGAAAGGAGCTTCTCGCCTACCTCAACGGGGAGACACCCACATGCGCCAGCATCGACAAGAGCGCACCTCTGGAGATACCGACACAAGTGAAGCGTACGGCGGACGGAGATGCGGCGACGAGCGGCGAGACGGCGGCCAAGAAGGCGCGCTTTGAGGAGACGCAGGTGCAGAAGGTGCGCGAACAGCTCGCGGCACGCTGGGATGTCAATCAAAAGGAGACGGCCGTCAATATGGACAACATTAAGTCGCTGTCGGAGACGATGTCTGTGGAGAAGATAGCCGCCATCAAGGCTAAACGTTTGGCCAACAAGCGTACCACGATTAAGCGCACGGATAACGAGGACGCTATGGGCACAGATCTGCGCGCCATTCTCGACTACGATGTCGACTCCACCAAGGATATCATCAGTCGCGAACGGCAGTGGCGCACACGTACCTCGGTGCTGCAGAGCACCGGCAAGGTGTTTGCGAAGAACATTTTCGCCATGCTGCAGGGCATCAAGGCGCGCGAGGAGGGACGCAATCGGCCCCAGGTGCCCAATCCCATCAAAATGCCGGAGCCGACACGCATCGCCAAGCCGCAGCCACAGCTATCGCAGTACAATCGTTACGATCAGGAGCGTTTCAATCGACAGAAGGAGGAGACCGAGGGCTTCAAGATCGACACGTTGGGCACATATCACGGCATGTCACTGAAATCCGTGACCGAAGGTTCGCTGGCGCAGCGCAAGGCGCAGGCGAATATGCCGCATGGCGCCGCAGGTGCGGCGGTGCCTACAGTCGCGGCGCGTGCTGCTCCAAAGGAGCTGCTGCCAACGGCCCAGGCACGCCAGCTGCCCGCAGGTGGACAGAAGCGACCATCTCGTACGCCGATTATCATCATACCGTCTGCGAATACGAGCCTGATCACCATGCTGAATGTTAAGGACATACTGCAGGAGTTGCGCTTCATGTCCACCGCCGACAAGAAGCTCCAGGGCACTCAGCGTGAGAGCGAGGTCCTGCTCCAGGTGAGTCACCTCTCAATTACTCTGCCAACTTCGCTTAATCCCTGTTTCATACTTATATTCCAGCGCAAGCGCAATAACCAGACCGTCTCGTATCGCGTTGTGGACAATCCCATCAAGCTCAGCCAACAGGATTGGCAGCGCGTTGTCGCTGTTTTTGTTATGGGTCCACAATGGCAGTTCAAAGGCTGGCCCTGGGATGGCAATCCCGTTGAAATTTTCTCAAAGAGTAGGTGGCCACGAATGTGGCTTTATATTTATTATAAATATTATATACATGTTGTAAACTTTTCACACATTGTGGCGAATACTACGTGTTCATATGGCATATATATATTCTTGATCTGCATCAATAGTAACGTCTTTAAAGCCTTGCTCGTATGTTTCTTAACAAATTGGTCTTTCATTTGTAGAGATATCTTTGTAAAACTCACATGGAGGTCACTTTAAAGGGAAGCCTGTATAGCATATTCTTGATCAGCATCAATAGTTACCTCCTTAAAATCCTGTTCGTATATTTCTTAACAAATAAGTCTGCCTTTTGTATTATCGAAATCGGGCGAATCAAAACAATATATTAAATAGCAGTCTTAGGAAGCATATGGCATATAAATAGAATATATATTCTTGTTTGGGATGTTTCTAAGTGACTTTCCTAATTTTAAAAATACATATCTCTATAGCTAACTCTTCACCCGTAATTTACAGCCGATTTCGTATATCCATGTCCTTTCTTTCTGTTTTTGTATGCAAATAAGTTTGTTTTTTAAAGCTAATGAAACTTTATTTAATTTTGTATCTTTGCTGCTGGCAGGAACATTATAACATATAGTATATGTTAGCCTTCAAAGTACCGATCTTTTGATTAATGAGTTGTTTTTGTATAAAAAACTATTTTATTTGTACAGTTATCCTTAGCAAACTTGGCAATATCAAGCTTCGATAAATAGCTCTCATACGAATAATTTAATGGATTATTGATATAAAAACTTGCTTAATTTGAAAGATTCTCAACTAAGGTCACATATTACAAGTTAAAATATATTACGAATAGTGCCCAAACTTATCAATATTAATATAATAGTTTGAAAATTTAGTTTTTATATACAATTTCTATTTATATCGCAATCGGTTGCATAGTCAGTTATAAAACGAAGCCACAATGTGTGTACATATGCTTGACCTTTGGCAGCTTGATGTTTTATATCCTCTGACTCAATTTTTTCTATTAATTTCTTGCCCTTCTCTTTTAGTTTGCGCTTTCCACTTGTGCTTCAGTGAACTCAAATTGGATGCGAATGTGGAGCGCTGGTCGGTAACGCTGTTGCGTCTATCCCAAAACAAAAGGCATTTGGATCGCGCCGTACTGAGTAAATTTTGGGAGACCCTCGACAAGTAAATACCCTTTTAAATGTTTTTAAAAATAATAAATATCTAATGCTCTACTCTCTTGCAGATATATGCTGAAGTACAAGCCCGATTTGAGGTTTTAGATGCTGTGACTTATACTATGGGCGCGCAATTGTTAGAACTACACTGAACAACAAAAAAAAAATATACAAAAAAAAAACCCATGTTTATAACCCAGGAAAATCATTGTTTTTAGCCAGCTGGTAGAATGTCCTGCACTGCAGCTTTTCTATGCACTTGTGGTCGGCAATGAGCGCTACAAATAAAGCTAAAAATTTGTTCAAATTGTACAATGTATAAACCATGAATCAGAGTTAAGAGAAGAAATATATAATTTGTATAATTAGTTTTAATAAAAAGTTATAAGACAAATCAAGCTATTGTTTTCAGAACTGTGAAATATGTAGAGCGAGGTTTGAGAGAACGTAATGTTAATGTCAACTTAGATATGTAATTAGCGACAGTGCAGGTTTATATCTGTTAACAGAGAATTCGCTTGAATATTTACATTTATATAATTCTTTAGCACTCTAGGAGACCATCACAAGGGCCGTTAAACGTTACAGGGGAGCGTCTAAACTGTCTAACCTTAATTGTCAATAATAGTGTGCCTAAAAGACAATTAAAAAATGGCATCCTGTTGTTAAATTTCAAAATACATCATTTAATATAACACCTCTTCTACATTGCTGTTCACCTGAACGGCAAGACAGTGGAATACACTAGAAAATTCGAACTTTCACAAAATTAAATCATCCAAAAACTCTTGAATCTAAACTTTTAATTTGCAAAAAACTCGTATTTTATTGTTTTCTGTTTTTAAATACATATTTGAATCGAGTATTTAAAAAAACGTATGAATTTGGTCTGGAAATATCATTAAAATCAAAATATAGTATATTACAATTTTTAAAATGCCTCAAAATATTTAAGTTTTTTGCAACTTGAAATTAGTTTGGCTTCCAAAACCTTCTAATTTACATTTGCTGTTCAATATAAAAAATAAATATTCACAATGTCCTTTAAGGAATGTTATGGAGAGCTGAATATTTTAGGTTATGAATTCAAATACCGAATGGAATATAAATAGAAATTTGAATTTTTATCACACATCGAAGGGATTCATTATATATTTGTAAACACAACATAAAAAGGCAACAGAAGCTAGATTTTCTTTTTTATATATATAGTATTACAACAATCATAAAACTAGTGAGAGGTCGAAGCTAAACCGCGCCCATTTGCAGTATGGGCGTAAAGAGTTTATAGGCCTGCTCGATGTACTTGACAGCGGACAACATTTCGCTAAAGTAGGTGCTGACCCGCGCCTTGCACTCCTCCTGCTGCACGGCGTCGGCCGCATCGCTCTTCCCGGTCAGCACGGACGCATAGCGCTGTGTCAGCCCCTGGATGTGTCCGTTGAACTGCTTGCAGAGCTGCACAATGCCGTCGACCTCATTGGCGGTGCTGTGATGCGGCTTCACCAGCATCAGCTCGGCGATCTTGTGCAGCTTGCACATCTCCAGGGCGCAGGCTTCGCTGAGCGCATTGATGCTCTTCGCATAGGTCTGCTCCAGATCGGCGGCGGTGGCCTCCTCGGAGCTCAGCCAGGTGAGGGACTGCGACCAGTGGCTGCAATGGCAAATGGGTTGAATTTAGTTAAACTGATATAGATCTGAACAGCATATATATAATAATTTAATAATTTACTAGGACAAGGACTTAAAAAAAAACTCCCGCAGGAAAATGGGTGAAAAAGAATTGTACTTAAATGTTTAATATTTGATTGCCATTAGGCTTATTTTTAAAACTCTTTCAGAGAATTCTTTAAAAATATGTTTTATACTTTGCAAAAAACCCAGTCAGCTGGATGGAAAATAAGAAACTCAGGTTGTCCGGCAATACATTTATGTTTTTTTCAAAGTTTTGGATTAAAATATTAACGTACTTCGTGTTATTGAAGATTGGGAAAATAAAGCTTTTTGTTGTCTTTTTAGAAAATCCAAAAAATAAAAATTTATATAAGAATGTATATATAAAGTAAATCTGATTATGGAAGTCGAAAATTGGGCAAAAACACTTTTGTCAGCATGTTATCAAAGTTCATATTTAAAAAGAGTTAGGGACGTGTTTTGCACTTTTTAAAAAATATACTACCCTGAATATAAAATGGGGGTTTAATTAAGGAGAAAGTTAATTTTTGCATAATACTTTTGAAGGAATGCATTTTACACTTTTTTGCAAATTGCTGTACAGGCTGAATGTATGATTAAATATATGATTACTATCGTGGTTCATAAGCCTTAATGCAAGCCTTTCTCACCTAGCGACATCATCGAAGAGAATGCCCAGCTCCGCGTCGGCAATGGTGGCCAACAAACGCTCGCCGAGCTCGGCAGCCGTGTAGTCGCCCTCGCTGTCGCACTCCAAGTCCTCCAGCTCCAGCAGCTCTTTGACCTCGCCAATGGTCTCCTGTGCGCGCAATTGTTTACAATAAATAACGAACAATTGTTTGTAGTTTTTACTCACCTGCAGATCACTTAGGGCCTGCCCGCTGACCGCGTCGAGCAGCGTATCCAGCTTTAGGCGCGACTCCCTGGACAGTATTTCCAGGGCCTCGTAGTGCACCAGGCCGCAGTAGTTCTCGAAGAGGACCTCGAAGCGCAACTGCTCCTTTTGCTTCTCCAGCTGGAGCTGTTGCAGCGATTGCTCCATTTGATCCGCATCCTTCTTGGCCTCCAGCAGCACCGCACTCAAATTGGGCTTGTTCGCCTCGAGGCCGAGCAGTTTGCGTTTGTTCATCAATTTGGGATCGTTCTCCTGCAATATGGTCATCGTCTTCTTGCCAATGCCCTCGAGCGTGTCCAGGCCCGTGTTGAGCACCTTGCTGCCCAGCGTTGTGACCAGGCCCAGATTGAATGACGGCCCGCCGCCAGTCTCGGGTTTAGCGTCAGCATCCGCTGTTGCACTTGCCGCAGCTGGTGGGGGCGTGGCTGCCGCCTCGGCCGCATTGATGCGGGCCAGCTCCTCGGGATCGGGCACGCCTATGATCTGATTTAGACCCTGGTTCACTTGGGTCGTTATATTGCCCAATCCCTCGCTGGCTGTGCTCAGCACCGAGCTTAGTTTACCGCCCCACAGGCCCCAGCCAGAGGAGGCAGACGAGGTGGGCGCATTCTCAGATTTCGCTTCAGCTGCTTTTGTTTCGTTGTTTTGTGTCTCTTGCTGCTGTTTTACGTGCACAAACTTGTCGTCATCCTCGTCACCATCGCCCCAATCATCCCAGTTGTCGTCCTCATCGCTTTGATTCCAATCATTTGTGCTATCATCCGGTTTATCTGGTTTATTTGCCATTATTCCGTGCGTTTACCACGTAGTTTCATTTATTTTTTGTGCTAGACAATTATCGATATCTCGATTATTTAATACTAGCACATTTGTGGCTAAAAAATACCACTGTTCAACTAGCAGCGCAGTTGTGACTTTTACAGTGGCGCGAAATGTAACGTGCGCGCGTCGTACATTTAAAAATGTGATACAAACGTGTTTAATATTTACTAATTCACATAAATGGTATGTTTTCGGTAACAAAAGTTATTTAACTAACTGCAGCTTATCGCATGCATGCATTTACTGTAAATGCATAAAAAGCCAAAACATCAAAGCATTAAGATCACGATTGAAAGATCCTCTCAAGCGGATGAGTGCGGTGGGAGCGAATATAAGCATACAACAAAAATGGTAAAAAATAGTTTCTCTTTATTTACTTTAATTTATACTCACAGTACTATATTATTTTTATTATATTTTCTTCGCTTACATTTTCTTTACAAAAAAATCAACATTGATTAAAAAAACTCTGACAGCAAAGGTATAAATTAAACTACGCAGTGCCCAGAAACGTACACTACCTCAATTTGTGTTGTCACCCACCAACAAGAACAACAAGAGGAGCAGCAGCAGCAACAACAAGTGACTGTTGCTCTTATTAGAAATACATAAATTATTGGAGGAACTTGTGTCACCTGTGCGTTGGAATGCCCAAGGTGAGCTTCCACATCGATGCCTTCGCATTCATTCTCTCACTCACACTCACACTCTCACTCGCACAGACAATTTGCTGCTCAATGCATACAAATTGAAATGATATTAGTTTGTAAAATATTTAGGCATTAAAATAGCATATGTATGTGTGCGTGCGCACGTGTCAGCTGTGTGTGCGTCTATTGATATTTGTGTTGTTCTGCCCTAGTTACTTTGTGCCTGTTTCTGCAAATATTTTCTATGCAAATCTTCATTTTTGCCCTGGACACACGGCCTGTGCGAAAGAGATAGCACAGGTGGTTTCTAATTTATTTCCATTGAAATAAAGTTCCCGCTTCGAAGAAGAGCGCAAATAGTTTTTTTATTTTGCAGTTTTGTTTTGTTGTGTGGTTTTTGGGTAGATTAACAAAGTTGCTTTGGTAATTTTATATGAATATATGTGTTTAAAAAGTGCAAAAAGGTAAGTTTTTTTTATATTTTGTACTAATAGGATCTGTATATTGCATGTAAATATATGCATATAATATATAAACGGAGTTCGCTCTCCTGTGAGTTCTTTCAGCACTGGAAAATCTAACTGTTGTTGCTTTGTTTTTGCAGTTATGTTGATTCGAAATCAGTTGAGAGAAGAGTCTTGAAAAGTAAGAGTAATTTTTAAGGGCATTTTATTACATGCTCTTTGGGATCTTTTTATGGTTTTTTCGAAATAGATAAAAAGGCCTCTCAAACAAATAAACACAATGCGCGCACATGTTTTAACTGTTTCTGCACATTGTGGGTCACATATCTAATTGTGCTCATAAATTAGAAACAAACACAAACAAAATTCGGTCGTCAGCTAAAAGTTTGCTCAGTGCTAACCAGCAAATAAATTTGACAGGAACGCAAAATTAACAAACCAAGACAATTTACCTAGCACACACACACAGACGCACCTTGGCAAAGAATTTTCATAAACTTGCTGCATACTTTTAGGCACATACACACACGCACACAGTTGGGGTGTGAGCGAGACAACCACACGCATATTTCGTCAAGGTGGCTGCCATAAAATGCGCACAGCCAAAATTTATCTTCAAAACCAAAAGCAACGTTCAAAAATAAAAGCAACAAAACGCAACTAGTTGAATATTTGTTGTTGCTGGTGCCGCTGCTTTTCCCTTGCCTCCTTCTTTTGCTCTCTGCGTTTCCTGTGCTGCCGTATGATTAATATTTTAATTAAAAATTGTAAGCATAGCATCGAGTGACAGCGTTAGCGCTGATAAAACATTTGCATTATTGTGTTTACCTCAACCGCTAATATGTTGGCAGCCCCTCTCCCTCCAAAAGAGAGAAAAAATAAAAAAAAAACAGTAAAAACGCTGAAGTCGGATTTAACCGATTTAACGGTGTAATAATAACAAAAGTATACCCTAGCTTTCTTTGTACACATACAAAATAATATAAGAACAAAAAGAAATTTCAATGCAAAAAAACCTTAAAAAAAATCAATATGCATCTTGGATTGAGGTGTGAACCTAGGAACCACCGCAAACCCAAACCAACGAAGATTTAATATTCCCTTTGCTAAAGTCAACTTAAATTATCGTTAAAAACAGCAAACTAATAACAATGACTAAAAATAAAATTACTATTAAAATCGCTATTTAGACATCGTAGGAATCCGCTATTACTTGCTTTATGCAAAATACAAAAAATTAGTAAAAAAAAAAATAATTTTGAAAAAATAAATTAAAAAAATTCACAGGCGTTGGGCGAAGCCAAAAAATTGTCATAACCAACTCGATAGGTCAAGTCTTAAATAGCGGCGAAAAATAGTGCTTATACGGACAGCAGGACGGACATTGCGGAAATCCAATATGCTCTTTTCACTTCGTGAGCGAGTATAATTACTTAATTTTTTTATTAAGTATACGCTGCGTAACTATGTGCGGGCATGTGGTTACATTGGCATTCAATGCCTCTGACCCAGGCAATGTCAATTTCAGGCACTTGACGCAATTTCCTTAAAATGCAAATTTACCAACCAAATGGCAATTGTTGCTGCACAGAAAGAGAGAGATAGAGAGAGAGAGAGAGAGAGAGAGAGAGAGAGAGGAAGACACACCCACATGCCGAAATAATTGCATGTTCGGTGTCTTGTACAAGTTGTAGTGCCAAAAATTAAATGTAATATTGTCAGCAGTCAGACAATATTATCACTTGCATTGCCAAAGTGAATTGCTGGTTAAATTTAGTTGGTCGTAATAGTGAATCACACACACGCACACACACAAGTGTGCACTGTGCAAAGCTGCGTGAAAAGCTTAGTTAATGCAAATGTTAATTAAATGTACTAGGTAAATGTGCAACGGATTTGACTAACTTGGTTACTTTAAGTAAAATTCTTCACGCGTTAGTATCAAAAGCGATATTTCTTCTCTGCTATCGATTATCTATTTAATATGATATGATATTTGTAATGCGCTAATAAAAACTATTTTTTGCTATATTTCTATATCTTATCATAATTTAAATAGTTATTGATAAGTTTTATACACTTTTATAAAAACACAAAATTAATAATATAACCCAATGTTGTCCAAAATTTATAATTATTTTATTATTAGCTTATAGTGTATCTAATTTTATATATAGTTAGTTAAAATCAACGTTTTTTTGTCTCTAATTAATTCTCTTGCATTTACAGATAGTGTCGATAAGTGATAAAAAGTATGAATAGGAAACATCGTTCAGTTCTAGAGCAATATAACTCTCTGTCAATAAGCAACTCAAGTCCATAATATTTTTAAAAATTAAAAATTACGTAAGTAATCTTTTCACATTTTGAACCTCAGAATACAAATTTTGGCAAATTAATGTCAAAAACTATTAACAAATTTTATTTAAATACCAAAAACAAGTTGTAAACTTGTAAAAATATAATAAGTTGAAGATTTCTTTCTTTTACAATATGTCAAGTTTTATACTTTTTTAGAAGCAAGAGGATTCTGCTTAAATAATTATATAGCATACTTTTAAGGATCTTAATTGAAGGAACATTTATTGTTTTTTTTCATACACAAATTGAAAAATGAAGGAATAAAGTATCCAAAATATTTTAAATTTAATGTGGTTTTTTTTATAAGAAAAAACTAAATTATGCTTCTACTTCAAATTTTATTTTTTCCTTTCCTTTTTTAACGTTTTAAATTTCAACCAGTGTGTTTGTAACTTTACTTTAAGTATAGTTCTATTCAGTTTGGGTTTCCCAACTGTAATCGGTTTATCATATGTATTTTGAGGGTATTGGAATCACAAAGGGTGCCTTCTTTGTACCAGTTAAGCAGTTCAATATGAGTGTTTCTTGAATTGATTCACAGCATGTGTCACACTCACGCCCAGCTCAGTTATTCACAGTCAAAATTGTTTTAACTGTGCACACAAATTGACAAAACCGCAGACGCGAGGGGGTCAAAAGCAGCTTTAAGTAGCACACACACACACTCACTCACTCATACTCATTCATTTCAATGATCCTATCGAGGGTCTACATTGGCCTAAATATGCGTGTGTTTTTCAGGCAAAGGACATCTTTGTCATTTTTCCCCACAAGCAACTAATAAAGGAGCTCTCATCATTGTTGTTGCTGTTGCCGCCAGTCTGTAGTACATTGTTATTGATACCTCAGCTTCCGTTTAAACACACACACAGACATCCCGCAACAGACAAGGGAACCCTTTTTGGGGCAATTCCCAAAAGCCTTTAGCCTGGCTTTTACTTCCCTTTTTGCCTTGCGTTGAGCTGATGACAATAAAGCAAAACTTCCAGCTGTTTATTAACATGTTTCTTTGTCAATATATACATATGTATTTATATACATATATCATATGTAAATACACACACTCGCATAAGTAGTTGATAGGCAAGTGGTGGCATATCTGTCTGCGTGTGTGTGCGTGTGCTCACAAGTTTCGTCTTACAAGTGAAAAATTCCTTTAGGCCAAAGTGTGCATTAAGAAGATTGTTTTACTATTGTTGTAATATACACACACAGCACACACACACGCTCACACAACGCAGCCAAAAATACCTTAACTACATGACATCGCATTGGCAGACAAGACAGCTTCGCCTGCAGCTCCGTTTGTTTCTCTTTCTCTTTTGCTACTTTACCATCCACTCCACCCTCTCCCTCTTTTCTCTCTCTCTCTCTCTCTTGCACTCTCTCTGCCTATCTGGTATGCTGTCATTCCACTCAACAAAAGGATTCAAATTTCATTAAATCTCATACAAAAGTATCAAAATGCCATTGTTGTCATGACACACACACACACACCCAACACACTCGAATACTCACATATACACATTGCATTTGCGCCACGCCCCTCCACCCCCAACTGGGGCACTCTTAGCTTGCCTGGCTCCTTGTCGACACCAAATGTAGCGGCATCTGCAGCTTGTATATATGTATATTGATAACTGCTTTTACTTTGGGCCTTTTATTCGATTTACGTTTCAACTTGCTCAAATTTGTTTAATGTGTGTGCGTGTTTGTGTCCATGTGTGGGTTTTCTTGAGCTTAGCGCCAAGGCATTGATCGCTATCATCTATAATGGAAAACTTAATAGACTAGACAACACTTTGTTGCAACAAGACTCTAATATTAGATTTCCTACAAGTGTTTTGTGATTTTCGCAAAGCAGTCAACTTATTTTAGTCTTTTCTTATTTTGGGATCGAGGCAGTTAGTTGGCACCCAAAGTGTTCTATAATCCTTTTTAAATATATTGTTTTCTGAATAAGAAGGGTTTGAAAAACATTTTAATTAAAGGCATCCATCCTATAAAGTATATATATATATTTATGTATTATTTTGTATATATGTATATATATATATAAGTACAATATAATATTTTGCCCAGAATTTAGAAAACTAAAACGAAAACCAGTTAATGTTTAAACTTTTAAACGAAAAATTAGCCACCTTAGTAAGTGATTTTATACCTTAGTATATCAGTCTTAACTGATGCCGGCAATTAAAAATACAAACTCGAGTTTTTGAATCATGAAAAAAATGTTTTTTTTTTTAAGTAAAATAATTGTTTTTTTAAAATTCATTAATCATTGAGGCAGAAAGTCGGGTTTTTAAATTTTTAAAAATGTCAAATGAGATTTTAAAACTAGTGTATCGATTCATTGTTGAGGAAATTCTATCTTGTGAAATGACGCTGCAATTGTTAGTGCATTTATTACTAACTACATATGTTACATACTAATTTGCACTGTTTTTTCTCCTATTTCTTTATAATTCCCGTTTATTTCCCTTTTTGACTCCTTTTTCATTAACGTAACTCCGCCAATTAGCTGTTGTTGCTGTCATTATTTCTTTTACCTGTCAGCAACTTGTGCGTCCCCATTACTTAATGCACTAATTTACGCATTTGCTAATTTACAAGTCTACTTCGAGGCAGAGCCAGCAAGCCTGTAAAAACACACACACACAAACACACACACACACAGCACAGCCCAGGCGAACATCCGCAATTATTTCAATCAACTGTGTCGCGAGTGTCGCACACAGCCTCAAAGATGTGTTTGTGTGTGTGCAGCGGATGCCTAATCAGCCACCCACAAGCTCGAGTTCCCACCACAGCTGCGAGAAAAGCATCTAAACCAGCCAAACCACCCAAAAGCACCACCCTGTACATGTCTCTATCATTTCAACTTTTGGCAAACAAACTTTTCAAATTGCTTTCGCATTAAAAATCACTAAAATACGTTTTTCGCATCGCTGCTTACAAAATGGCGCTGTTGTGTCTGTGTTAGTGAAGGCGTGTGTGCACGTGTGTGTGTGTCTTGGCCTGTTGATGTGTGTGTGTTGCCTGTTTGCTTACGTTAAGTGTCATTAAGCTTTTGTCAACTCATCAGCGTCGCATGCCTTGGTGTCTGTTGTTGCAAAAAGTTAAGCATATCAAAAACATAAATTAAACCACTAAGATGACAAAAGAAAAGCAACCATAATCGACCTACAAATACCCTGTGCTCCATTGAATCTCAGTGTTAAATTTATTTGCTTTGTTCGCTTAAAAATTAATTTTTTAAAACCCTTTCTAGCTTTTTTCGCTAAGAATAAAATGATAAAATCTTGTGGATTTGCCTAGACTTCTTAACACCCTGTAAGTATTTTAAGAATGTATAAAAGTTTTAGGGTTCAATATAGTGTTCATGAAAATGAAATGAATTCATTTCGTTTGTTACATACTTAACTTCAAACTAAAAATGTCCAATAAAAAGACGCCCATAATGCATATACCACCTGCATTTGCCTACTTTATTGGGTGTAGAAAACAAGCTTAGTATTTGATTAGAATTCAGAAAGTATCAATTTTTTTCTACTTTATATTTATTTATAGATTATATTTTTCGTCACTCGTATCATACATAAATTGCGTCTATCTATTCTGTTCCTAATTTTATAAGGTATTGAGGGATAAGGGAGCTAAGCAGCCGATATATTTTTCAGTTAAAATTGCTTTAAAGTGTCTTTAAATTTTGCTTACCATTTCCTTTCTGCCTTATAGGCATACAATGTGTATATACCCTAAATACACAGGGTATTTGTAACATAATGCAGCTCTGCAGCTGATTGGATTAACGCCGTTTTTGTTCTTATGGCTTGCCAAATCCCAACAAAACCACAAATGAGTATCGAACATTTCAAACAAAGTTGGCCACAGTAAAATTGCTGTAAACAATATGAAAACTCAGCAAAACAATTTTATAAGCTGGCTGCAAACTCGAGAAATAACCGCAAATGATTGCCTCAAACCAATCTGGGCTTTAACCAAAGGGGGCAACCTACAAATTATTATTCCACATTCGCCATGTGGGACTCGTGTGGGTCAGGAAAAAAGTTGTTTTACATGTTTTACATTTTATTTAAAGTTGATTTTTGACATTTGGCATAATTGCTCCATGGGCATTTTGTTTAAGTTTATCTATTTGATGTTTAAGCACTTTTCTTATTTTAAATAAATGAATATTTAAACGAATTTAAGGGATTTTAAAATTAAAGCTAATTTTAAATGTTATTTAAAATAGGTATTTTAATCTGAAAATTCTATTCTTTAAAGAGAAAGTCATTCTTTTGTAATACAATTAAATTTCCAAAACTCCCCATTTTTTTAAATTAAAAATACCAAGCCCACATTAAAAGTAACGCCTCTCTAGCAATTCTTTTCAAAATAGTAAATAATTTTACAATTTCTTTGCTGGTTTTATACTTTTTATGCAAAACAAGTGCTAAATATTTTATTTGAAAACAGTAAGTTATATAATCAAGCAATATTCATATTTAAAGCAGCGCCTTTCTTTGCGATTCTCATGTTAAACCCTCAACTGTGCAACGTTTCACTCGCATAGCTATGCTGCCATATTTAATCCACTTACTGCTCATAATTGCCCACAAATTGTGACCAACTCCACAACCAATATAGCAGAGCCATACGGCACGTATGATATCATATGCTACATCGGTCATATCAATAACCAACGGACGCAAAAATGCAATTTTAATTAGCCGAACGTGCGACAAACGCACGTAGAACGCATAACCACAAGATGGTGCTGCAATTAGGCAACTGCCGATGGGCAACTGGCGACTGGTGGGCGATTGGTGACTGGTGAATGGACCGGGTCCGGCAATCCGCACTGCTGTCAACCAGACAGTCAGTCAGTCAATCAGTCAATCAGTCGGTCACTCTGTCTGTCAGTCAATGCAATGTGCTGCTGTTACGTGCTGCTACGGCCAAACAAAATTATGTGGCCAACATTCGCTGGTGGCACATTTCGCGGGCAGCTGCTGCTCGAAGGGGGGTGGGGGGGGATGGGAGGGGAAATATCTGGTGCCTGCTGCTTACTGCTTGGGGTTTATCCGCTGCCAGTCGTTTGTTTTGCAATGCCCAAATTACTTTATCGATTTGCCCAGTACGTTTGTACAATTTGGCGTATTGCATACATTACGGCGACCAACAGGAGCAGCAGCAGCAGCAGCAGCAGCAGCAGCATCAGCAGCAGGAGCAGCATCTCCTCGCGCTGGACACACCGACCACGCTAACGAGCCTCATTAGTGGCATGCGTGGCGATGTGGCAATGGCAAATGGTGAAAAGCAACAAAATGACATTGGGTAGTCATCGTTCTGTTGACATGTGAGCGCCACGAACGTGATTTCTTATTCGGATGCCCAAAATGTGGATAACCAAGCGTTAAGCACAGCATTGAGTTGTTTTGCATCAGCTTTTTGCTTAATAAGACATGTTTTCTTGTTTACATCTGCATTTCATTCTTTTCAATAGAAAATAAGTACACTGCTAAAGTTAGGGTCAAAGAGTTGATACCTGTTGAATATAGTTTATATATATATATATTCTTGATCAGCATCACTAGCTGAGTCGATCTAGCCATGTCCGTCTGTCTGTCCGTCTGTCCGCATGAACGCGTCGATTTCGCAGAAGCTAGATAGCTTAGAACTTAGACTTGTTATGCCATACGCAGATCAAGTTTATTTCAAATCATCGATAACTCATCTCGTTTTCTTATTATCGATAATTATCGGTTTTAGACTAGGTTTTTTTTTATTATCTTTAAAACCATAAGATCTGCAGCTACCAAATTAGATTCAAACTGTTTGCGTGAAGCATACGCGGATAAGGAATATATCGGAATATATTTTGGATACCACTCCCCATTTTGCACATATGCAAAAATGTGAAAAACAATCTATTTCAAATGCTACTCTTGTCAAGCGCTGCAAATTTCAATTTATCGTGGATGCCACAGCAGCAAAATTCGGTTTAATATGTTCTCGTGAAGCAGAAATATTTCAGATTCTGAATGCCTCTGAATACCCCATTTAACCTAAATATAAAGAAAAAACCCGATTCAAGTACCACAGTGTTGCTCTCTGGCACTCAGGTAAATAGGCAAACAAACTTTACACCTCCCCCTTCACAAATAAAGCCAGTTTTTGGGCCGGCTTATGCGAGAAGCATCGCTGACATTTCGGCACGAGCATTTTTATGCGCGTCCAGGTGTTCAAAATCCAAATGCCAAATCCAAAACCAACGCGACTGGTCACCAAATATGTTTTGACGCCTGACTCGGGTTGCATCTGTTTAATAGACTTTACGCGCACTATAGCTTTTTGGCCAGGTTTGAGTCTCAACATATTACTTCACATGTCAATATACACTTTCAAACATCAAGTATGTAATTGTAATCGATGCTGGGCAGAGTGCTCACTATCCAATTGCCAACAACTTTTGAATACCTTCTCTGAAATTTGGTGCAAAAAAATGGGAAAAAGCATTGAGAACTATCGAAAATTAAGCTTGGCAGATATGTTGACATGTTCGGCTTTGGCATTTGGATTTTGGATGCGTGTAAAAACCCTTTTCCAAAATGGGGGAGCGTTAAAGTTTGTTTGTGAATTTGCCTGAGTTTAAATATGCCAGAGCACAAAACTGTAGTATTTGAATTACGTTTTTTTGGGGCGATTGGGGGCTGATTTCCAAAAAGCCAAATATTTATTTAGTTATGTTTTCAATTTTTTCTGTGATGTTTGCGGGAGTTTTCCAGTAATTCATATTTTAAATATGGAGCCTCTAGCTCAAAAACTGAGGGAGCTATAGCCATTTCCGATTTTTTAAGGTGGGACGCTGCGGGGGCGTACTAGTGGGCGTGGTCGGGATATCAAGTTAGCTATCTTTGGTGACTCTATTACGGGAAATATTCACCTTTTATCGATTGCGATCCTCATGTTATCGATTTGCCAGCCTCCCAGTGGGCGTGGCACAAAAGTCTTTGTCTGATGAGGGTATACACGATTATATATTCCAAGTTTTCCAAGGACAACAAGACAGACATTGCACAAACCCAATATACTCTTTTTACTTTTTGAACGAGTATAAAAACGAAACTGTAAATCTTATCATGGGAATAACATTAAATATATTGATTAAAGCCAGAAGCTAAGTAAAAAAGATAAAAGATTAGTATCCATGGGTTTAAACCCACCCAATAAACTAAAAATCACATTTAAAATACTTATCATCTCTAATTGAAAAATTACTTTACATTTACTTAAATTAATAACCATTATAAAATTTGCCGGCCTGTCCAATCAAAAATGTTTAATACGCCATGTAAATTACCCAATTGCTTGGTAAATTTATAACTTTTTTTCTAATCAGCTATTTAATATGCGAAACACCAACTGAATCCAATCTGACAGCAATTAGTGAATGCCCCGAGGCTAGGGACGAGTGGGGTCAAGGAGTCGGATGACAGGCTAGCCTGGTTCCAATATAATTGAAATCAATATTCGAGTGCGTGGAACTGTCGGAACGGAAAGTGCAGCAAATGCAAAACGGATGCAGTCCGTCAATTAAATTGCATTAATATGTCGTGCGAGTCTTAACACCATTAATTACATGACCAATGAGTCAATGTTATGACAGTTTGCAACTGAGCCCACTGACAACAACAACGACAACGGCAACAACGTTGCCAAAAGCCGCAGTTACAAGTACAACAACTTCAGCAAGAACATCCTCAATTAATTAATTAGGCACATTGCTTGGTTCAGCTTCGGGTGCCAGCGCATTTTAGGGCTATTTGGCAATTTGATTGATTTTATGCAGATCCTTAGCACAGGACATGTAAATAGCATAGATTGCTTATAAAGAGGAGACTACTGATGGGTCACGAGTAGGACAACTGTTTTGTGTATGATAATCTATAATTTAAAATTTATGTAAGCCATTGTATTAAAAGTGACGAACTAATAATTAAAAACATTTTGATAAAACCATAATTATTATAAATCGAATTTTTTGAAATTTATAAATCAAATTGTATAAGATATTGTCATAAGAATAATAATAAATTGGATGTTTGCTACATTTTCTTAATATCAAAGAGTTTATTGTTCACTTTAAATGGTTGTTTTACTAATATATTTACCGAACCATAATTAAGTATATATATATAATATTTAGATGCCCAAATTAAGCCTTTCGATTTTTAGCTGCGTTATTTTGAGGACATCTGGTAGACAATTGAGGCTAGATATACAAAATTTCGTATGAATTCACAGATTAAAAGTATTTTATTTTAGATACCTCCTCCGACAGAGGCTTGGGTAATATTTTGTCTATAAACTAAACACATTTAAATATCGCCACAATTAATTTATATGCATTTATAAGTAGAGTACTTTATAAGTACTCATCGCTATCCTCATCGCTGTCCTCGGTGCTTCCCTGTATGCTGCTGACCATAGTCATGGGACATTTGGGCTTGCTAACTGGCATATCCAGTTCATTGTCCGATGTATTAATATGCTTCTGCGATTGAAACAGACATTTGGCACGTTTTGGTGGTAATTGCTCCACGGTCCTGACATTGGTATCCTTTACCTTTCTATTGCTACAGTGCGGCTTCTCCTTGTCATCGTCATTCTGCATTTCAAAGATCCTCAGTGGTTTACGCTTGACAATGGGCCGCGAATTCGTCTGATTGCGCACTTTCGTCTGTCTGGAACTCTCGTATAGACCCTCTTCACCGAACCCTTGCGGATACTTTTGCTCGGGCGGCTCCTGTTCGCGGTAGTAGTACCTATTGGGTATATCGGCAAATGCGTCGCTATCGTACGACGTCTCATCACCATCCGAGGAAAATTCTGAAGTGGATTTAGAGCTTGATTCATAGTCGGAATTATTTTGCTTCTTCCTCGAGCTGCCAGCTGATGATTTCATTTGTTTTGTATCGGCCATAGCTTGTCGCACATTCACTTTGGTTTGCAGCTTTTTAAAATCCTTTTTAAGTGGACTCGGCGCACGTTGCTTGAATACCTTGCTGGATTTGTCGTCGGCTTGTGTGTGCTTGACTATGTGTGCTGGAAACTTCTGAACCTTTCTTAGATTACCCTCAGGTGGCATATCTTTGGCCACCAGACCGGGTCTAGGCGATTTCGCAGGGCCGGTCAGTAGCTTTGCTTCCGTAAGCAGCAGCTTATCCCTTTGCAACGTTTGGCTGTCAATCTTCTTGGTCTGCTTCATCAGCATTTGCAAGAGAATGGGCAGATCCTTGTTCCCATAGTTGCTGCCAAATTCAAGCTGCAGCTTCTCACGCGGCTTCAATTGGCACTTGTCGCCAGTTTCCAGAGCAAATGTCTCCAGGGTATGCTTGTAGCCGTACCATGTGAAGTAGTCGACCACCAAATAATTGAGCAGTTGCAGCAGACCCCGCTGCTTCATGTCGCCACCGCAGAGCGGATCATCGATTTTTAGCCCCATCTCTCCACGCATAAGTTTTAAAACATTCACATGCAGTCCACTGCGCATCTCGTCTAGTATTCCATTTCGCTCGAAATGCAACTTAATGTTATTCTCAATTAGCTGCGTATATGTATTCTCTTCCATTTTCTCTAGAAATATTTACACTTCAATTGAAATTTAAAAAAGCGACAATGAATTTGATATGCTCGTATTAAACAATCTGAAGTTGAACTGATTTTTGACTGTATCGAAACCGTATGGATCCTTTTATGTTTTCTGAATCTTGAACAAAGGTTTACTCAGTTAGTTAAATTTCCAAATTTTCTTTTTGTCTACAAAGTTTTTTGTCAAGCCACCGGTTAACGGCCCTAGCTCGTTAATCATGCAGATAACCTTGAGTTGGAGGCTGCATACATTAGCCATTAGCTGAACTTTTGACATTCACGTTGCCAAGTTTTAGGACCTGTCTAAGAGCTGAAGGCAAAGTACACTGAACGATGACACCTCAACTCTTGTGACCTCTGCTTAGGTGCTGCTGTGAGAAACGCATAGAGAGGCGATTCAAGATTGACAGGAACAAAGTTGTTATTGAAAATTGATTTCATAAATGATTTATTTAATGCAATTAAATTTTTGTAACTTTTAATAGTCATAATCATAAAATAATAAATATGTATAGGCTTCAATGTATTAAAATAAAAGCTAAAATTAAATATTGAATTTGTCTTAAGGAACTTTAAACAGCATTCTGTGTAATGAAGGCATCTTCACTTTCCCGCGATATTAAATAAATAATTATTAAAATTTAGTCAAAAGAATATCACATAAATTTTATTGTCATCATTTTAAAATAATTTGCACTTTTATTTCCAAAAATATATCAAAAAGCTCCCTCCTAAACTTTAACTGCGGATAAAGTGTGCTGGGTAATATGCAACTAATTAACAGCTGCGCCGTATTAAAGCAGCTAACAAGAAGGTGTTCCATGACGTTGCTTAGCCAAGGAAGGTTGTCGGAGTTGTTAGAAATAGCCGCCAGAGTGCGCTGTTAACGGGCTCTAGAACGTGGCAGTTGCGTATCGGTCTCAACCATGCTCTGACGCACATTCACCTTGGTCTGCGGCACTTTTATGTCGATCGGCTCACGTAAATTTCCCGCTTTTTTTGGGGTTTCCTTGATTGGGAAAGCTTTTAAGGTGGTGCTGGATGCTTTTAAATTCTCCAATATGCTTGGCTTTTTCTTAGCTGGAAATTCTTTGATCACGATGCTCGACATATGCAATTTTCTTTTCTTGATCGGACTTTCTTTGACAGGCATATCATTTACCATGATGATGGGCTCATGCACATTCAGCACTGTACTTTGGTATTTCTTAGCCGGAATATCTTTAAACACAATTGGGGTTTCATGAGCTGAAATGTCTTTTACGTTGAACTTTTGTTGTTTTTTCATTTTGTTCGGTTTTTCCTTAACTGAAGTATCTCTGACCACTAGAATGGATTTTTGTGAGCTCTTGACTTTGCTTGGGGTTTCCTTAGGTAAAACATCTCTTCCCACAAAATTGGTACCCATTTTGATTGTTTTGCCCTCAGCTGGTATATCCTTTTCCTCGGCGCTAAGTTCAAGTTTCTTCTTCTCTTTGCATGGTTTTCCCTCAGCTGGTATATCCATGTCCTCGTTTCCTCGAGTGCTCGGTTCAAGTTTCTTCACCTCCTTGCTTGGTTTTCCCTCACCTGGAATATCGCTTTCCACGGCGAAAGTTTCAGGTTTTTTCACCTTTCTGTTTGGCTTAGCCTTGGCTGGAACATCCTTAACCACGCGACTGCGGCCTTGTGTTTTTTTGAATTTTTTTGGGTTTGTCTCTGCCTTCAATGTGATATGCTCCCACTTGCTAATGTCTAGTAAATTGCCATTATCATTTTTGGAATCCTTTAGCAGCATATACAATAGGATGGGCAAATCGGAGTTTTCGAATTTAGTGTTAAGCTCCCGCTGCAGCTTTTCACGTGGCTTGGGTTTCGTTTTTTCGCCCGTTTCAATGGCGAAGGTTTCCAGGGTATTCTTGTAGCCATACCAAGCAAAATAGTCGACAATTAGGTAATTGAGCAGCTGCAGCAAGCCACGCTGCTCCAAACTACTGGCACAGGGCGGTTCATCCTTCTCCAATCCCCTCAGCTCCTGCATCATCTTCATCGCCTTCACATGCAGGCCGCTGCGCAGATTGTCCAGCTCCCCATTTCGCTCGATATGCGACCTGATGGTATCCTCAATTAGTTCCGAATACGAGTTATTTTCCATTTGGATTGAAATAGAAATTTATTAATTAACCGCCTAATTTATTTGTATATCTATACTATCTGAATACGAATCGATTTCAGAATTTGTGAGTGAACCGAAAAACACTTAATGATTTTTATTTTGGTATTTGGCCCGAAGCTTACTCAGTTCGATGGCTCAAATATGTCAAATATGTCTTGGGTAGCTACATATATTGATATATATTTGTAGTTAAGTGTAAATATCTTTACGCATCTATTGCTTTAATTTCCCTTTCCAAAATATCCAAGAATAATATTTTCCATCGCCGAATCTCCATTGCGGAAATGTCAAGACCGCCTTTTACTTTTGGAAAATGCGCTTTTAGAGGCAACTTAATGAGATGCTGCGCCTAATTAAACTTTGTGCACACAACGGTTAAAGGTGCGCAAGGATGTTGCCTAGCACCGAAAATAGCTGCCGATAATGGCCAACAGAGTGCGCTGCTAACTGACTTGGGCAGCGTTGCCTTTGTCGTTGTCGTTGTCGTTGTCGTTGTCCTTTGCCTTGTGCCTTGTATCAGTTGCAAAATTTATTGCACTTAATGGAATTTAAAAGTTTGTTTACTTGGAGCAAGTTGACAGCCAAGGCAAAAGAGCGAGTGTGTGTATGTGTGTGTGCTCCACTGTTTGAGTGTGTGTATATTTGTGCCAGCTAACGACAACGTCGTTTAAATGAATTTATGCTTAAACGATAATCATGCAAATTAATAGTTTCGCAAGGACTTAAAAAAAGTACCATTTGACTTTTCCACACGCATTGCGCACCAAAATACACAAAACTTTTCCAGACGAAACAGGAACAAAAATGAGAGAGGAAAGAATGAAAATCAAGCATAACAGTGAAAAAAGCAGTGGAAAAACTTTATGTCTGTGTTGGCATTCGGTTTTGTAGGTGCGGCTAAAAAGAGTTTTACTCAGCGATTGAACGAAAGAATTATTTAATAACCATTTTTCTTTTAATTTTTTTTTTTGTGCTGAAAGTTCTCTTTGCTTTTAATTCTGTAATGGAATTGTTAAGAGCTGCAGCTGCCTGATTTATGGCCCGGCCAAAGTTTTTTAGCAAGGATTAAAAAAAACAAGCCGGAAAAAATAATAGCAGCCGCATCTGCCTTAAAGTCTGGTGCAACAGCTCTTTAAATATTTGTTCAACTAATTAGCAAAAGTGTTGCCAAAAAAAAAAACAAAGTACAATCACCAAGTAATACTCAGAAAATGCTGCGCCATTTCCGGTTTATCTCGACTTTGTAGCAAAGCCAATTAGACAAAATGGCTGCGACACATTTCCGCTGGTTGGCCCTCTACATTGAGCCTCATGCGTTTGCTTTAAGTGCGTCCTTTGCGCGGAGCATCCTAACAATGTTGCCCAGGTTGTAACGCACTTGGTACAATACTCCCTTTGAGACAATGTCAATATAGGAACCTTTTACATTTTGTCGGCTTTCTTTGGTCTTTGCGTCGCATTTATAAACAATTTTTTAAAAGGCTGTATAAATTCTAGCTTTCTGTAAACAGCTCTGTAAGCAAACTTAAATTCGATAAATACTTGCCTTTATTCCTTCACGTTTTCTTATAGAGTATATTTTTAGATAATTCATTTTCATTTTATAGTACTAATAAAGCTATAATTGAAAACACTTTAATGGTTATCGTTTGTGTACTTTGCATGTTACTTTGTCTACTTTTCATTATGTCGTATTCGTAAAAGTTTTATAACAATATCATGTGTAAAGGCCAAAACTTTTTGCCTGATAATTGTTTTTATTTTCTTTTTTTGGTAACTCGTTTTTCCTGTCTTCCCTTATGTCCCATTCGTAAACGAAATGTTTTTTATTATACATATTACACATCGAAAGTGTATTCAAGCGGCTATGTGTCACTAATAGTTGTCGCTGTTTTGTTGTTGTTCCTGTTGTTGTCTATTGAGCATTGTCCTCGTTGTTATTACCGACACACTTTCGCATCTGCTAATCGCATTAATTATGCGCCTCTTTCAGTTGCTGCTGGGCATTTCGTGCTGCAGGCAAATGGCCAACAAATTGAACAAAGGCAAACTGCAGGCGTAGATAAGGACGGGCAGAGCGAGAGAGAGAGAGAGATAGAGAAAGAGATAGAGAGTGGAAGAGTAAATTGTGAAGGCTGGCTACATTTCAGGCATAATTGCCTCACTGGGGAATTGAATTGAACGCAACAGCAGCAATAGCGAAAATTAACAGAAGATGGCATTTTATTTCATTAATTATCAATTAGTTTTTGAAAATAATTATGCGAGATTTATTAAGTGCCAGTGGCTGCCAACTTTTAGCCATCTACAACTAACTTTTGACAAATTTCTATTGAATTAATTAACAGCTGCACTTAATCAAATTGTGTGGCATAACACTCGATAAAGTTTGTGCAAAATTATGGGCGAACAAAATTCTTAGGTAATTGAGAAAATATTTGTTCCATAATAAATACCTTTAAGTGGTTGAGTTTTTAATGGATTATGCTAAAGTTAAATATATATATAATAAATAAAAAATGAACTTAATAATTTTGAAATATACTTTTTATACACAGTCTTGGGAAATTGAGCCATTGCTATTCGAGGACTTTCATGAGAAATAGATTTCAGATAGACATTACCTTCTTTAAATACAAAAAATGTAAATAAACAAATTTGCAATTTATACATATACATATCATAAATTTTTGTGTCAACTTGTTATGTTAACAAATACTTAATAGCTTTATTAAACAGGATTTAATTAGCTTATCAAGATTGAAGTATTTTTATTTTTTCTATTTAAACAAATTGTGTGTTGCTTTTACTTAAAACTACTAATATGTTTTCTAATTGTCTTAATCATGGACTCTGCCTGAGAATTTGAGGATTCGCGCAGCAGCCCGATGACCTCCGAAACGCCACCTGTTGGCCGGCCACGATGTGCCTTGGTTGCCATGGCGTAGAGGACGCCCGCACAAGCGCCACGTTTGCCCTCCCAGTTCTCTGGGCTGGGGTCAAGTCTATTCAATATACGTTTCGTTATGCATATATTTAGCGAGACATTTTCCATACTCACTTCTCAAGCATATCAAATGCTTTGGCAGCCACCCAAAATTCCTCGCACCTATAACACTCATTGGCAATTAGTTGAAGCAATAGAAACGCCTCCGCATTTGTGTCCCTTGTGATGAACACATTCCAGGCCAGCTCTGGATGGGCGCAGTGTATGTGACACTTGGCCAGTATCATGCAATAGGTATGCTGATTTTTAATGTCCATGTCGCTGATATGCGTCAGCAACTCTTCGGCCTCCTTGTAATAGCCCGTGGCGCATTTGGCCTGGGCAAAGTTATAGTTGAAAACATCGTCGTTCACAAAATAGCTGCGTATGGAGTTCATATAGACGAGCACCTCCTCAAACTGTTCGTACAGAAAAAATGCCGAGGCCATGCTCTGGCGACCCGGTATCGTATCGCATTCGGTGGCTGAGCTGCCCACAAGATGTAGATTTTGCTGTGCCGTCTTGATGTGTTCTTTCTGTAAAATAGTAAAGTTGGTCAGCAAAGTCTGTCCTTGGCATTTGTAGGGGTTTCTGTCCCCCATAAATGGATTCTGTTGGGTTTTAAGTATTATTTTTATATTATTGGGATTGGAAATTCTATTCAAAATTGAAATGCAGAACCGCAAAAAGTAAGAGACCGAAAGTAAAATGAACAATTGTATAAAAAAAGCATATATAGTACTAATTTGGTATTTGGTAATGTATCTTAACCTTAACCTTGCTTTTAATTCTACCTTTCTCAAATTAGTTCTTAAACTTGGCCCTATTCAAACATTATCAGCTTTTGACAATACTAAATTCAAAAGCGTAGCTTACCATCTCTTGGCAATACCAATATTTTAATTATTGGTTCTATGTAAAATTTTAATGTACCAAATTTAAAGTTTACATCGTTCAATATAATTAATAAACTAGTTACAGTAGGCATATCATAACAGTAACAAAACTAAAAAAATCAGTATCACTGTCCAATATATTAAATGTAAGATTTTATAAAATAGTACTTAGTTTTGATATTGTACCAGTTTTTGATTGTACCGAAAGGTCAACAGTATTCAAACGTAGCTACATTTTAAAGTTTAGCTTGATATATTACCAAATTTTGAGTTAACCTTGTTCAATATAGTAGCCAAACTTGTTCCGCTAAGCAGTTTGTGACAGTACCAAAACCTCTTACAGTACTCAATTTTTTCACTGTACCTAATTTTAGCTTTACCAAGCTTGATAGACTTTCTTAATAGCTTCAGAATGTACAAAATACAGTTCTTTGCAAACGTTGAACTGTACAAAGCTTAGCTTGAATTTTATTGTACCTATCATTGTACCCCGTGGACCTTTAGGACTTACCGAACCCAGTTGTTGTCCCAGCGCCGCATGTACCACACCCTTGAGTATATATTCATGCGGCGATGTTGGATCTAGCTCCTTCATCAGGACATGCGCCTCCTGAACATCGCCCTGCTTCAGGTAGTATATGGCCAGATTTAAGCGTGCCTCGGGCACTATGTTGAGTAGTGCTGGCAGCACCCGCAGAGCACCTTCCCCATTGCGGAACACTACCAAATTGTGTCGAATCAAGTCCGCACCAAACGTGCCATTGTCAGTTATGTTTTTGATCTCCTGCTCGGCGACGCGTCCACTGAAGAGGCGAAAGCGATTGCAGGCCTTCAGGTTGATGGCAATGGTGCTATCGCTGTGCTGGCTGAGATACACATCGAGCACCTCCTGGGACATGTCATAGTAGTCCAGCTTATAGAAGCACAAGGCCAGATACACATTGATGGCCAAATAGTCCTTGTTATCGACCAGCACGCGCTTGTACACATCGATGGCCTCCTGGTAATGGGCGCGCATATAATGCATCGAGGCCAGGCTCAGCTGTTGCTCCACACTGGGCGTGCTGAGCAGCATGTCCAGGAGGTCGGCCCACTGCTGATCGTCGCCCAGCTTGTGGGCGAGATGAAAGAGCAGACGCTGCTTCAGCGGCGTCATTGCAGTGCCCTCCATGAGCTGCTGGGCCTCCTCATAGAGGCCCAAATAGAACATGCACACGGCCACATTGAGTGAGAGTTGTGGATCCTTGAGGGCCTGGTATTGATACAGCGCCTGTTGATAGTCACCCAAATGAAAATTGCAGTAGGCGATCCATTGATCGATTTGTTGCTGTTGTTGTTCCTTTTGCTGTGCCGCCTCCTCGCCCTCCTCCTCGTGCTCATCGTTGGCGTACTGAGATACAGTCCAATTGAGATACTTTATCTATAAGCTGAATTCGAACTCACCTCTAAAAAAGCCCTAGCGCCCGTATAGTCCCGTCGGATGATGAAATCCTCCAATGTTGCCGGCGCTGGCGTTTTGCGCTGCTGTTGCATGCCACCGCCACTGGCCACATGCCGCGAGCTGGCCGAGTCCGTTTTGCCACGTGAAAGTATCTGTGCGTCGTATGGAACTCAAGTATCTCAAGCATTTCAAGTATCTTTTGCTATTTTCAGCTGCATTTCTTACCATATTTTCTCCTTTTTTGTTACTTTAGCAAACTTGTTTTTCTTATTTCAGTTATTTTTTCTGTCTGTTGTGTTGTGCTGTCTCCGGGCGCTTGGTTACCGCTCCGATTACGGTTATGGTTGCTTGGCAACCAACATAGCGTCGATAAAGCAGTTCCCATGCTTGACTGCATCCAGAGCCAACTGTTGCCGCCGTAACAAACCCAATGCAAATGCTATCCTCAATTCCTGGTCTTGTTTTCGCTTCTTACTTGTGTTCTTTTCCTTTTACTGTTGCTTTTTTTTTGTATCTTCTGGGATATTTTTCAGCTGAAGCGTCAAATGCGTTCTGTTTACACTAACGCGTTGTGTTATTCTTAACTTTAACATGTAGTCTGTAACGCGGAGCTACAAAAAAAAATGAAAACTTTTGAACTAGCTCACTTTACAAATCTAAAACAAAATGTTTGATATATTTTTAAATCAAAGGCTTATATTTATTGCAACGAACTGTAAATGTTAATGTTAATATCAATTGAAATGGTAATGTTAAAGTTAATGCTGGAGTTAATGTTATTGTTAATGTTAATGCTCCTGTGATTGTAAATGTAATGTTATCGAAGTTACAAATATAAATTAGTTATTTGGCTTTTAGATTTCCTTTTTAATTTAAATAGTTTGTAATGAGCTGATAAATCGGAAACTTTTAGTTGAATGTTAATATAATTTTACAACTTTTAAATTAAAGTTCTCTTCATAAGTCTCAAAATAGAAGGCAAGAAAATATAACAAATTTTAAAATTTCTCTTTGTTAACAATCGCTAATGCAATGTATATATATTGTCTTGAATTGTCACTGTTGATTAAAATGTATTTCTTTAATAGGGTAAGGACTTTTACAAAAACAAAACGTTAAATTTATCCACTTGCGTGTTTCAGCTCTTAAACGCTTCTACCTAAGGCTATAAATGTTAATGACGCTGTTTATGTTAATGTTAATGTTAATGTTAAAGTGTGCAAAATTACGAACAGCAATTTAACAGAACACATTAATGTTGCTCACAAAACTATTGATAAACAGTCTAAAGCCAAACTATTTGTGTAGTCATAAAATGTTTAAGTTTCATTAGAGAGTAAAAATACTTTTACTATGTGAAAGTGTATGGAATTATATGGGTACTTGGAAAATAGAATTTCCATTTGTTGTTCTCATATTCCATTACGAGATTTTACTTGCATTCCACTTAAGGTGACTTCAGCCATCTAGAGGACGACTATCGTTATGCCTGTGGAATGCATTGTTGACACACTTGCTTTATTTATAAGGCGTACAAGCTCATAAATATGCATTCAGCCTGAAGAAAAATGCGTGCGTCACTCACATCTTTGCCTTGTCGTATGCAATGCTTTTAAAATTTTCACATTTTCCTCTTCCATTTTTATTTTTGTTTTTTCCTTTTTTCATTGTGTTTTATCTGCTGATATTGCAGAATGCTGAATGTGTTTCACATCTGATGATAGACACCTGTGTGGCATTTTTCTTTTCTTCATATTATTGCAAACATGAGCAAAATCAAATTAAGTGCGAACATTCTTTCAAAACTAGCTGTTATGATGAAATTTTAGTTGGACTTTTTTGTAGGAACAAAAGAGGCCAAAAGAACATGGAAATTGTTTCAAATTGACCAGGAGGTGACAGCCAATCGAATAGGTCAAAAAGAGTTCAAAAGATATGCCTTGTGGAAATTAAATAAGTTTTGAGCAGCTGATACGATATCAGAAAGAGTATTTACTCTTGAGATGGAAGCACCATAAGGCAAAATCATAGAAAATTTGGCAAGAAGTCTGACCGATGATGATTAGGTATGCAATTGTAAACTTCGCATGTCACACTTTTGTTTTATTTGATTTAAAACAAAAAAAAAAAACATATAAAAATATATATAATTTTTTTTTATTTCATAAAATGTATGTTGTGAATTAGCGGGCGAATCATGACCAAATAGTTTTTCCTCATGTACTATATTTTTGCCGGCAAATTACGCGCAATTCCAGAAATAAGAAAATGTAAATAGTCATAGTCTTAAGTATAGTCATAATTTTAAAGGCGGTTCGCCAACCGATTGCTAAGGTTTTACTTAAAAATGCGCTAGAGAGTTTTGGATAATAAGCTGCAATAAACAATCAAATTACAAAAAAAAAATATATATATATGTTTATGATTTTAATTTATTGGAAATTGTTCAGTCATATAATACTAATGTGAAAATTATGTATGGAATTGTGAATTTCGCAAGTTAAACTTTTGGTTAATTTTGCCCAGATTTAAAACAACAATAAATAAGAAGAGGTTAAAACTAATTTAAAATTATGTAATTATATTTACTGATAGATATAATTTACATTCTGCATTTTTTAAAACTGCATTTAATAAAATTTAATTTTTTTTATAAAACTTATATTGCAAATTAGCGGACTAAATAGTTTTTCCTCATTTAAATCGGGTTAGTTTTGGCCAAGTTATGTGAGTTTTCTGATAGATATGGGTAATTCAGGTGGATAATCTAAAGTGTATTCCCCTGTTGTCTTTCAACCGCAACATGATAACGAGAATTGAATATAAAAATCTAAATAAAAATCGAAAACAATCTGTTTGCTGCCTACGACAAAATAATATGATGCGCACCGGCAACAACAACAACAATGTTTGAAATACAAATGCGGGATATTGTGGAAACAAATTTATTTTCGAGTGCTGTGCAACGGTAACGAGAACTTGAATCATTTTAGTTGCCTGGCCCACAGTGGTGTGTGTGCTGCTGTGTTGTTGTGTATTCAGGACGCGCCTTTGTTTATGCTACACTTTATTGCGCTTTTGCAATTTCGCGTTTCCGTTTCCTGTCAAATCAGCCATAAAAAGCAAGTCGGGTCACCCGTGACACCGCGCGCCTATTACATTTCGCAGTCGAATAAACAATGCCAACATCATTTGCACCTCCTTCATTATGGCGCTCGTTATTTGTCAAACAAATAAACAGTAGCGAGAGCAGCAGCAGGGGGCGTGGCACTCTGAAGGCGTGACTGCCGACTGCTACGTGCAATTGTCTCGCTCGGCCATGATTTTCCATCATTATCATTGCGCTCGTGTTTACATTTTTAGAGCAGCTACCATATACCCAAAATCCCCAATACAGAGGCGCAGACAAAGGAAGTGTGGGGGGAGGGGGGATGGGGGATGGGTTGCCAGGTGGGGGATGGGCGGGTTGTAGACTTCGAGCAGGCACCAAGTGACAATTTATTGTCATCTCTTCTTTGCCTTTGCTTGATTCACGCTTGCTTTATTTCTGTTTTGTTTTGTTTTTGTGTTTTGGGTATTTGCATTGCCTCTTTCTGTTTTCATCTGGCACTTGGGCAAACTTGTTTTCCTCCTGCTTAAGTTTTTTCTTTTTCTTTTTGTGTTTTTTTTCTTCTCTTGCCAAAAGAAAAAATCACATGAAAATTGCGAACTTGCGAAATGAAGTGCAAAATTCAAACGGAAATTGAAATGGCAATGACAGAGCTGAGTTCGCTTACACTCTCTGATTCTCTCTCTTAGTCTCTCTCTCTCTTTCTCACTTTCTCTCACTTTGGTATTTTCCTTTTACTTAGTGCCCTTCCTGTCTCAATTCGTAGCTTGGGCACATGTTCATTGCCCACTTGCCTGCAGCTGCATAGATTTTTCCTACGAAATAAAGTTGAAGAAAATGGCGATTTTCTCAAGCGAAAACTAAACACTCGAGATGCGAAAATAAATAAGAATGGACATCTTGGCGATTTATTGTTCATGATGATGATGTTTTTTGTTGCTGTTCTCCCTATTGTTGTTGCTTTTCCTTAACTGAAGCTCAAATGTTGCATGCCACTGAAGCATGCATAATAACTGGACAGTCAACTGCTATAAAAAAGAGACTAAAAGAAATGCGAATAACCAAAATGTTGAAGCGTTTTTATAAGAATGCAATAAACCTAGTTTCAGCACATATTTTTGGCATTTACTTGGCATAAAGTTTATGTTATATAAAATAATCTTCAATAACAAATAAGCTTAAGTAATAAGATGTAAGAATTCTAGCTGTACAAATTTTATAAAAGCTTAATAAAAATGAAGGTAAAATTGATTGAACTAGAAGTTATTCGAAATTGTAAGCAACATAAGTACATTTAACATAAGGCCTTAGGTTTACTATTTTACTCGATGACTGTTTCCAAATAATTTTAGTCTATTATCAATTTTATTATCGATTGGAAGCTGACCGTAAAATTCTACTTTTCATAAAATAAGCCTTTATTTAAAAAAAAAAAACTGATATAATCGTACTTAAATGTGTTTTTGAAAATGTTTCAAAGCTGAAAGTCCAGCTGAAAATTTCTGTATATATTTATTTAATTTATGTATATTTTTATTTTACTATAAGATTTGTAAGGTTGAATATTCAAAAACTGAAAAAAAAGATTTGAAATTAATTTAATATTTGAAAGATATTTATATTTATTTATTATTTATATTATATGCTTACACAAATCTCGATGTACTAGTTGAGTATAATTCGTATATGTAATTTTTTAAGTTATATGAAAAAATGACGACTCTAGATTATTTCCTTTTTTAAATTTTTTTTGTATTTTTGCTTTATACCAGCATTTTCCAGAGTGTTAGCGATTGCTTTTTAACGTAACATTTATATTTAGAATTCTTAATAAATTTGGTAATTGCAAAATAGAGACAGATAACTTTGGTTGATTAAAACGTTTACAAAGCTCAGCTTGCCAATTGTGTTTTATTTCTGAGATATACATGTATATGAGTTAAAATAGTCCATAATGCCTACAATACTAACAATAGCTACTGCAAGCTTCAAATAGGTAATATATTAAATATATATGAAAAAATTTATGAAAGGTCATTTGAGCTTTAAGTGTGTTTCTCAATACTCAATACTGAATAACTCTCATTTAGTGCTATTATAGGTTTAACATGCATGTAATTATAAAATAAATATTGTATAAAGCTTTACGCTCTTCCAACTAGCTTTAATTTTATATTTTATTTTCTTTTTAGGACTCTAAAATAAATTCCAAGTATTAAAACATAGCTTATTTACTTTTTGAATTTACCTTAAAATGCACACGAAGCCTCAAAAAAGTTCACGCACAATTCCGAACTTTCACTTCATGGAAGGACCTACAAAAATCAACTAGAAAATAGGGGCAGGGGGTTGACGAGCTGAAGTGGCGTTGAGGGTACTAAATTTCGAACAGGCAACTGTTGTTTGCAATTAGGCGTAAATAAACTAAATTGTTTCGTGGTTCGAGTATTTTCGCCTAATGCGAGCCATTTTCAAATTTGTTTAATAAACACACACGCATGCACACACAATTGTACGCACACACACACACACACACACACACACACACGCAGCAATTGCATTATTGGTAAAATGCTTTTGGTAAATGTGTGAAATATTTTGGTTGGTTTTTGCCGGCTGCCCTCTAATTTGTGTATTTTGTGCGATTTGGCGCATTTACATATTTTAATTAAAACACAAATTTTGCGTTGCAGAACGAGAGCCAAGAGTTCGAAATCGAAATCAAAATCAAACGCAAAAACGAGGTGTAGGTGTCAGTTGTAACTGTGTTGTTGTTGCGATTTGAGTGGTTTTTGTATACCCTGCACAAATGAAAATTAGGTATGATATTGTTGTGCAAATATTTGTCGAAAATATAAATTTGTAACTTTATACAGAATTTCTCATATTCTTAATCAGCGTTAACTTCATTTGCTTTTATATTTGCCTGACTATTTGATCTCAGAGACCATGAGTACAAAAACCACGAAATTTGGTTTGTTGATTTTTGTATACCATATATATGTTTATATATTTATTTGAATAAAAAAATTGATTATGTATACATTTATTTAGTTGTAAATAGAAAGCATTCATTTTTGTCACTCACATATTTATTAATTTCTGTTATATTACACTAAAATAGGAATTATTTTGTTGAATATTATTGAAATTCAGACAATTTTGATTATTACAAATTAGTTATATTGAACAAGTTATAGACATAACTGATAGTTAGGAGATTAAAGTCAGATGTGGAGAGATGCACAACTGGTTACAGGGTATTTGCAAGTTCATTACATCAATTACCGCTTTTTTAGCAGACACATATTATATGATTTGTGATAATAAATAACGATTCGTGTAAATATAAAATAAATTTAAATTTATTGTCATAATTTATAACATCAACTGGCTTTAAATAATAGTTTAATATTAATATGAAATTTTGATTATAATACATTCAACTCTCTTGACTTCGATTTTTTGCAACCTTTTCGACATGCTTGCGGGCCTTTGGTTATTTTAATAAATATTTCAGCAGGCACACACACGCACGCCACACTAACACACACACACAGACACACTGTGAGACAGACATAGTTTACTATCTACTAAATATTTAAACGCATCAGATCGTAAAAGGAAAATGTATGCAAAGTGCATGTCGAGCAGCAATCGAGGCGAGCTGTAAAAAATGGTAGAAGACGAGCTGGAAAATTAAAATAAATAAAAGTAGACATCGAGCAAAGGCAGAGGCTAACAGGCGTTTGAAGAAAGGCGGGTGCATGTCAGAAAGCCAAAGCATGAACGACTAGAAGATATCCTATTGTATTTTAGCCAGAATGCTTATAATTAACTATACAACATTTATTATCTGATTGAAATGAAGTCTTCAGTATACACGAATAATATGCATAAATATTTTAAAACATTAAAAACAATCGGCTGAAAAGATTTTGGTTATACTTTGTAAGTTTAGCAGAGATCACAATTACAAAATTGTAAATTTTTTTATAATATAATAATTCATATCCATTTGGTGAGCGAGGAGACAAATTTGGGTCAAATGTTTAATTATAATAAAAATATAAATAATTATTTATAGCAAAATATATATTTATGCATTTTGGACCACTTTAAAACACCCCTTAAATATATTTTGTAGGGTATAATAAGGGCAGGAAAAAATGCAACAATATTGAATAAAGTTAGTACCTGTCGAGCTGTTGTGTTCCATCGTATGCTGCATGTTATATATATATGTATGGTATAGTACTCGTACTTGTATTTTTACTCACATTTTTACAGCGAGTATTTGGCCAGAACCAGCGGTGCAAAGCAGTCAACGCGATTCACACCCAAAGCACCCATGGAATCAAGTATGAAATAGTGTGCAGGTATGTTACTGGGAGTGTGCGTGTGTGCGCTTGGCCTTGTGTGTGTTTGTGTGCCTGATTTCTAATATAAACGCAAATATGCAAACATTGTGCTGCGAGCATTTCACCACGTCTTTTCACGGCTTGGCACTAGAGTAAAAAATACAAGACTTGATATACCTGCATAGTGGGGTTGGTGAAAGGTGACTGTGTATTGTTGTAGTTACAGAGTATTACTAAAATGTTTTATTAAAATATTATATTTACTTTAGTTATTAATTATAATTACTTAACTCATAAATTAAGTACTTTAAACTATTCCTTTTTAGGCAGAAATACATAGGTAATTGCAATAATCTTATTAAATCGTATAAGATAGTTATAATTAATTTTTTCTTTTTGAAATGAATGTTACAATTTTTTTGATGAACATTTTATATGTATTTTATAAAAAATCTCTTAAAGAATTATGATAGCTTGTACAGTTATCGAAGTATGTGAACTTCTTAAAAAAATATATATTTCATATGTATATTGGACATTTCTTAATCGCTCTAATTGCAAATGCAAATAAAAATAGGTTCCTAAATTTAAAAAATAATAATTTTGTATTTTATGGGTAGTGCAGCTATAATTTGTATATTATTATTATTATTATTATTGTATACTTCATTATAGCTTTATATACTAACATCTTTTTAAAGTAATGTAATTTAGATTTGTTGTTGGACTTAAGTGAATGATTTAATTACTAAAACAAAATATAAAAAGTAAGGACGTTGCCTCAAGCTCAAAATGTATGGGAGATATAGCCATTTCCGATTTGATTTGCCGGAAGGCGTTCTAGTGGAAATTAAATTTGAATACAAATGCAATCTAGGTGTCAAACCACGTGTATTCAGCACATCAAGAACTTACACAAAGCTTATCAATAAAGCCAATCGATACATATAAAAGTTCTGTTAGGTAAATGTACTACAAATTTTTATAATTATAATAATTATAATAATTATCAATTTTAATTATGTAAGGTCATGAGGAAACCAGGTCCCGTTGTATGGGAAACAACGCGAATTGACGGTGCATACGCCCATCCAACCACAAGCTCTGGTCACGAATTAAGCGTTGAGAACTGTGCTCACCTTTGCCGCGATATGAAATAGCTTAGCCAAGTTACTCCCACAAATCCGATCACAAGCTTTGCAGCAACTGAAGCTGCCTTTTGTCCATCGGTGCAATGCGCCTAATAGATAAGAGCAGGCGTGAGGGTGAACAAACCACAGCATAAGCTAAGCAATTTGAATTAAATCTGTGTAGCTAATTAATTTGAGCAGCGTGCAGCGACCAGTGAATTTAAATTCTAATATCAGCTAAAGAAATTATCACTCAGTAGTTGCGAACAAAGACTCAGCTTTTATCGATTTGCGATCCTCGACGCCTCTTTCCAGTTAGCGTGGCACACAAATCTTAACACTTTGTCTGAAGCAGATAACTATAAAATTGTGTGCAAAATTTCAATTCGCTAACTTCAATAGCGCCGAAAAAAGTTGCGGTCATCCGGATAGACGGACATTGCACAAAACTCCTTTACTTTTTTTTATTTTGCGAACGAGTATAAAAAGGTTAATTAAAATTTTGTTTGCGCTTTGTTTATATGACGTTGAATATGATTATGAATATGACTGCATTTTAATAGAAAATATATTAGATTATTAAAATTTTTTTATTACTCATTTTTTTGGTCTAAAATGCTTTTAAGTACTAAATAAATTTTAAAAGTAACAAAAAAAATATAAGAAAAAAGAAAATAATTTGTTTAAGGAATACATTTTAAATAACTGTCGTTATTGCAATTAATAACAAGTGCAAGTATTGCAATTGAAGTCTAGGATGGCTAATTAATAGTTATATTAGCTAAAGGGATTTAGAGTATTTAACTAAAAAAACTATTGATTAAACTCCAGCTCAACTTTAGTGCTCGACACTCAAATTACGAGCAACTTTTATCAACGAGAGATTCTTAAATAAAGCACGCATCGTGTCCAAATGGTTTTGGTGCCAAATGTTGCACAATCTCACATGAACACACACAAGCAAACATAAAATTGCTTAATTTCATGCACATCCCTGTTGTTCCAATTCCCCTTTGAGACCCCCCAAACCCTCCTCCATCCCTGGCAAGCATCAATGCATATGCGTTGCCTGCAAGCGAAAACAAATAAAAGCAAAATGTGCCAAAGCCGCAATAAGTGTGTGTGTGCATGTGTGTGAACGAGTAACTGTGTGTGTGCATGTTTGGGTAGCCAAGTCTTGTGCTATGCGATGCCACGCCCACACAATCAAGCGCCCATTTATGCACTAATTAAAATTTTATCGTTAAATCTTGTTTGCATGCATTGCAACAAGCGGCGTGTTGAACCCAGCGACGGCAGATCTCGAGTGGAGCAGCAGCAGCCATGAAAACACTACTATCCGCCCCTCCCCTCCCCTCCTCTCCCCAATCTTCTCTATCCCCTTGCCCCTTAGTTACTCCTCACGGTCCCCACTCAAATGTATGCAATGCGCACATTTTTCGTCGAAAATGTTTGGCAACAGTTATTTGCACTTCCGGCGCTTGCCACGCCCAGATATTCAATGCCCATTGCCTCCTGCTGCTCCTGATGTGCCGGCTTGTTGCAGCCGCACATACTTGGCTACACTTGAAGAAAAAAGCGGGTTCTAATTTCTAATAAAATAGGGCCGAAATGCAAAGCATTTTATGCTTTTTCATTATTTCATTTCGTTAAAGAATTAAGTATAAATGTTTGCTAAAGTTTCGTTAATAACAAATAAATGGTTAATTTAAGCAGAAAATACCTGTTACTAGAATAGACATGCTTAAAATAAGTGTAAAATTATAAATTGAGTATTGTTCTTAGAAAGTCTTAAGCCAATATTTGCTGTAGTTTAAGATATTTTCACAATATGAGTACTTAACTGAGGTTTAAGTAAGTGTATATGCTTGTTTTCTCTCAGTGCACTAGCATTTGCATGCATTTAACGCTTGCCGCCAAGCATTTTCATATTTTATTTGCTTTTCGCCAGTCAAATACGCGCACAATTCAGCCCCGATAAGTGCTATTGCATATCTTTCAAGTGTTTTATGGCTGAAAGGGGATGGGCTGAATGGGGAGGGTAGACGGATGGTGCTGTTGCTCAGTTACAGCTAACACGTTGTTATTATAGTTGACCCATGGCATAGTAGTTAGTTGGCCAGCAATTAAATATGAATTGCATTTATTTCACTAGCTGGCAATTTGATAAAAATCACAGAGTTTTGTCATTTTTCACCCGGTAGCTGTTTCACAAAATTAGATTACACACACACACGCACACACACACAGGCACACTCTAAAATTCAATTTACTGAAAATAAAAAATCTTTGTATTGTGTACATATATAAAAACTATGTGCATAAATAAATGCGCCAAACTAACTGACCGAAAATTCGCTGAGGCGAACTTTTCGCGCCGTCAACTTTTTTAATTTAATATCAAATACTCTGCGTATACGTAATTTTTGCGGCTTTAAGGGACAACTGTGTGTGTGTGTGTGCTTGTGCGTTACGAGTGTGGTCAAAAATTTAATTAAAATGTTTCACGAGTAAAATTTCACATTCAAATTTCAAATTGCATGCAAAATGAATAATTGAATGCAATACGACTAGTTGAAATCAGTTTGACTGCTGTTTTGCTTAATTTTTGTCAGCCACTGTTAACAAAATTGAAATGTTTGTTGCTCTATTTCGTTCGTCAATTTGAGCTGACAGTTCAAATAATTTAAATAAATTTGCGATATATTTAAAAATTTGCAAACAGTATTTGCGCATAGGCTTACGTCCAAATATTTATTTTTAAAATGCAATTACAAAATTAACTGATATAAAAATTTACAGAGCTGTAGTGCGCTTTAATTAACTATTATGTTTGTCGTGCTTAATAACTGAAAGCTGCTTAAAAGCGTGGTAACAGCTGAAAATATCTTATTAGATAAATTTCCTGTAGGAGTCGTTAGTTAAAAAAAAAAAACAACTTATAATTTGTGTAATAAGACAAAAATGTCAACTTTCTAAAGTGTGATATTCATATAAAAAATTCGTGTGTATATTTCTGTATAATTGAGAGATTCCACACCAACATTTTACATTGTCAGCATTAATATGTATTGGAAATAAGATATCCCCTCTTCTAAAAAATATAAACCATTTTCTACAGCTGAACTAAAAAAAAACTTATTACTAAAAAACCCGATACTTTTTCTTATAAATAATAAATCGAATATCTGCACATAAAGATAAATAATATATGTTCATCCAGGGTTTAAATCATATTGGTTTGCAGCTATGATAAAAACATAAAGAAAAATGACAATATATTTGCGAGGGTATTTTAAATTCGGCACACCGAAAATTTTTCCTCTTTGTTGTTTTTAATAAATATTCAATAATTTTTTTTTCCAGCACACTAAACTGTCACACAACCGGACACAAAACAGCCGCAAAGAATTTGCAAATTGAATTTCAAATGCAAACAATTTAAAACAGGTACAACTAATCGAAATTCTATTAATTTAGATTTAATTCTAATATACGCACATATATAAATACATTTTAGATTTTTAAATTTATATTCTAAAGTTTTTTTTTTGGTAACATCTAGTCGTCGGATAACTTTCAGAGCCTCGTTCAGTTTTGCAACGCCTTAGGTCATCAAGTCGCGCCGCTTTATGGGCTTAAGAGCTAAGCAATGCCACGCCCATTTTAAACAAACGCCCCGCACAGTTGCACAGGGGCGCCCTAAAAAACTTATTTATTACCTTTGTTTATACTTTATATAACACTCGAGTTGATGGCACTTGAGCAAATGGCATTAGCATTGTCTTCCTGCCCCATGCCATATTATTATTCTCGCTGTTGCCGCTGTAAGCCTGCGACACTTCCTTATCACAGCCACAGCCTCCCCAATGCAGACGAGATGGAAATGTTTTCCTTGGTCTGCCACTTGGTGGGCCCGCTCCGCTTGATTTGTGCGCCTGGTGTGTGCGTCGGGGAGTTTGTCTTGCGTCTTGTTTATGCGCCTTCGAGTATGCTGCGAAAATTACACGGCTCTCGCATGTAGTTGCTTGTTTTGTTGTTGTCTAAGAAAACACTGATGGAGCTTTGTTGGCAACGCAGTGCGCTATCATATTAGAGCTGGCACAAAGTCGATAGTTTAGCTTTATCGATTTGCGGTTGTTGTTGCTTTTGAAATGTTTCAGGGAAATCCAAGAATGTAATTTAAGAGTTCACTCTCGTTTAGTATTTTGTATTTAAAATATGTATCGATAACTTTAATAATTGCAAAGAAATCGATATTTTTAATGGCTTTACTGCTATTATTGTTATAACGTTGATGTTTTTGTTGATCGGCTATTAAATGTCAAAATATGTATATATCGATAACATATTGACTTGGTTGGTGGTAATAGAAGAAAATACCGAAAACTAATTTAATAGTAAATAAAATCGATAACGTCGATAGTTTTTTTTTTAAGATTTTTAATGAAGAGAATTTTAAATGAACGGCCTTTGGACACTATTATCGGTAATGCTGAAAATCTTTATTCGTATCGATAATTATCGATGATAGTTTTAATTGGTTTAAGATAGCTTGCAAGCCATATATTAAATAAGCTGAGACCCTGTTCTGTTTATAACCAATTCATTTTTTCATAACTTTGTGAGCTACAAAAGGGGACTGAATCTTTTCTATATAAACTAAATACGAGCAGTTTATAGCTGGAGCTCATTTCCAAACCATTTTTAAACATGTTATTAAACTAAACCGGAATAGTTTGCTAATAACTCCGTATAATACAGGCACATTCGAGCAATCGATAGTGTTGTATGAAATAACCGATCAAAAGTGCTTTTAATTGGTTTTCAACATTTACTATTATATTCAGCAGCCTTAGTCTTAACTCCTCTTTATTGTTAAAAATATATTAATAAACAATTCTTTAGATTATTATAGTAATTGGTCTAAATTTGCTATCATCGCTATTAAACGTTATTAAAATGTGCCAAATACCTGAGAACTTGGTAACATACGATCTAGTGCATAACCTGCGCTGCGACAGGCCGAAATTTGAGCTGGTAAGCAGCGGCATTCACATCGAACTTCAATCTAATGCTCAACCAATTCTCGCTGAACGCAGAACAGATCACAAAATCAGTTAAAGTCCTGGGCTCATGCTCGCTTTATGTTCGTATTCGAGAATGGGGATTTAAATTTGGCGGCACATTCGTTGGCCGAGCGCATGCACGAACCCTTCGATCCTTTTCCGATTGCCTGTGTGGCCGTGCAGGAGTCGGTGCACGATGAGTTCATTGAGCGTGTCCGGAGTCGCTTCCATCAGGTGAAGCCGCACGTGGCAACGCATCCGAATTTCGAGCGCAGCCTGCTGGAGCTGGAGATGGGCGGCATTAGCCATGTGGTAGCTGCTGAGGTCAATGCGCCGTCGTTTGCCAGTCCCGTCATCGTCACGGACAATGTGACGCACCTGTTCTTCAGCAAGAGTCCGTCGGGTATGGTCACACTGAAGAGTTTCGACACCATCCGGCGGGCAGCCAATATCTTTGGCAGCGAGCAGCCGTCATTCGATGCCGTCTATGTGTTCGATGAGAGCATCTCGAGCGTTTACGCCCTGGCTTCGCTGATCAGTTGCGTTCAGTACTATGTGAACTGTATGGATATCTGCATGATGCCCATTATGCCGTTCTACGGCATGCGCGAGGCGTGCGCCATGCTCCAGAACGGCTATCACTATGAAACCTTCGAGCTGGGTTCTTCCTGGCGCACGATCGTCTTTCCGTGCAGCACCACATTTGTCCGTCGCTGCTGCTGTCCGTTTGGTCGATGCACTTGCAACATCGATCACAAAGTTTGCTGTGATTAAATGGCATTCACATCAGCCAGATGCGCCAACTAAAGAACACTAAGAGATAAATAAAATGTATATTTAACAGAAAAACAACGTTACAGAATCTTCACTTCCTGACTGGCTCTGGCATCTGCCCCAGCTGCGTCAGTTATCTCAAGAACCTAAGAAATTTCCAGCTTCTAGCTGGCAATTGGACTGACAACACATGTGCCACATAATTTTCGCGGTTGTTGGCTTTCAATTGCCATTACAGTGGATACCAAACATGTTCAACTAGCATTGCTAGCTTATGGTTATTGGTTGACATTAAGTGATCAGTAAATTGTATGTGTATAATGTATTCTTTTTGATATAGATATGTCTCTTGTGTGGAGTTTGATTTAAGTATAAAATATATTTTTAGAGAAAAAACCGAAAAAAATATCAAAATTTCTAACAGGAATATTTAAAAACTTATTTTTTGCACAAAATTGTAGAGAAATAATTTTAATTTAATTTGGGTTTTTTTATGCTTAGATTTAGTTTTAATAATTTGTCTATCTTTAAATAAATAAAGGGAAAACATTTATACGAATATCATATATTTGCTCTAGAGAGTTGTGAAAGAGTTAAGTTTATATTTATTCTTTACATCATCTTCTTGTCTTTATCCCTCCACTTACATTCACCACTGTACTTGGCCTTTGCCACTATAATTTGTCTGTATTTATCAGCCCGTGTCTGCTCTTTCCGCTTTGACAGTCTCAGCTGCCTTGTGCACATACATATGTCGCAGACTGTTGGCTTTTAATAAAACTTCACACAGTGCTTGCAGGAATTGAGCTCCTCCTACCAAAAGGCAACTATTAAACTGGCAGCCAGCCATTAGTTGCGGCTGCCACTGCCACTGCTGCTGCTGCTGCTGCTGATGCTGGTGCGGCAGCTTGTCGCCAGTCATCGACAGTTTGGGGCACCGTCGAGTTTTCGGCATTTTATGTGCCAACTTGTTAATGAGTTTGCCTTGAGAAGCGGAAGAAAGCCCAATCTTCCAGATACATGCCACATGCCGAGCCTAACTGCAACTGCAACCTTCAACAGTTTTTGGCATTGAAAAGCAAATGTTGTTGCACTGTCTGACAACTCAGTGTCTAACTGCCTGTCTGCCTGTCAGTCTGTTTGTCGTTTGACTGTCTGCCCATTCGTATTTGTCAGTTTTGTCTGCATTTGTGATTTGAGTTTGACAGGCTTTGCCTGTACTTTAGCGGCGTCTGCTGCCATTTTATAGTTTTCCCGGTTATAAATGGGAAAAACAAAAATCGAAATCAGTTACTAGCGTTTCCGGAAAACGTTTTCACCAGCTCCAAATTTATGATGATTTCTCAAAATATGAAAGTAGACTTTTTTCTTTTTAAATTAAAATTGAAATTTTAAGACTTAAGCTAAAACAATAAGTGAACTATAATATGATTAATTATAATAAAATCTTAACAGACGCAACATTGATTAATAATATAATGTTTATTTTAATCGTAGAATAACGGATTCTTTTTAGATTTAATACGAACTTTAATAGAATTCAACCCTAAATTCAATTAGGTTAAGCTTAATTCAATAAAAATATATATATAAAAAAAAAAAATAAGAATTAAGCATAGATACAACGGCTTACGATTAATCATTAAAACTTAGGCCAAGACTTAAAATCCCCAATATAATTCGATTTTTTAACAAATAATCAAACGAATTAAGGCAAATCTGAATCGTAAAACAAGTTTGATCTAAATAAGCCCGGTTGTTGATTAAACAATTTTTTTTTTTTTTTGGCTCAATTGCCGCTTATAACTCATTATCAAAATATATCAATAAATATATCTTTTTAGTATTGTTTTGTGTTGCTTATAAAGATTACTTAAAGCGTTAACTCAGAATTCGAATAATAATTTGATAAAGTGTTTTTAAATATACTTTTATTTAGTCCTGTGTGTCACAACGTCAGATCCTTTAAAATTGTTACGAATTTGAAGGGAAAGCGTTCCTCAAAACGCTTGTAATTAAATATTTTATGAGTGGACTGTGAAAAAGCTTAACGCAGCTATGTTTATTTGTTTGCCTTGCCGTCTGGCATTTGGCTATAAATTGTTATTTATGTCTGGCGTTGGCGTTTGTAGTGCCACGCCCACTTGCCAAACATTGATGACCGCCTGCGGCCGTTATTCTATTAAGCTGCCGAACTTGAAATTTTCGACCATGTCGCGGCTCAGTCAATGCCGCAGATTTGTGTTTTATTTTTGTTTATTTTCCTTTCCTTTTTTTGTTTTTTGAATGGATGTGACGTCACTTGCCGAGAGAATTCGCCGAAGGGGCTGCCCCGGAGCAATTGGTGGCCTATGCAGCAGTTTTTGGTTACCGTATTGCGGCAGATGCCAGACTGTGCTCGGATCCTCTGGGCCAACAAAAACAACAACAACAGCAACAACAGCACCGCAACGGACACTTGTCAACGGTTGACGCTGTTGTTGTTAGTAGTTGATGTATGTGATGGTTGCTGTTGTGGTTGTTGCCGTGCTTGTTGTTCAAATGCGGTGTTAGCCCTTGGGTCTAATAGAATGGAAGTGCTTTAGCGCCTGCCACTTGGCTTGAAGCATATAAGCTGCTTTCATTTAAGGGGTTTTGATCCCAAAGTACTTTTTAAAACTTTTTAAGCCCATCGAAGGATTAACTTTACTTTTTGATGCTCAATGCTGAACTTGCTGCTGAATAATAATTTATTTTGCCTGTTAGGGCTTTTAGCTAAAATCTACAGGTAAAGTTATACTATACTATATTATACTATTATACTACTCTATACTATTATACTATTATACTATTATTATAACTGCTTTAATATTGTATTTTTAAGATATTAGTGTATTGAAATATTTAAAAGCGATAAGTAAAAGTGTGCAATATCACTTTTTAATATGATAAATATTTATTGTTTTATGTGTAAACAATTTGAATTAAATTTTTTTAGTTGACAAGCACTTATTAAAATTTTTTTAATTTAGATGCATTAAAAACTTTCAAATTAAATTAAAATGAAGCTCATATCTCTGATATTTAAGGGACATATTTTACAAATAGTGTAATAAAGAGTAGAACATAATAAAGTTCGAACCTAACTTATTTCACTTAGTTATTGTATTTCTTTATTTATTATTTTTGCAGAAAAAGCAAAACAAGCCTGCGATTTTTAAGTTTGTAATTAATTCATTTGAAAACGATAAATCACAGCGGATATAAAGTTTCTTTGGCAAAGCAAATGGCATTTACAGCAAACCCGAAAAGAACAGCAAAATACACAACAACAACTGGCAATCAATTGAAAACCACTGTCCAAATACAAGAACAATACGAGGAAAACCACAAGCGACCGCAACAATTTGAAAAACATTACCCATACGCCAGGTGTGACACACAGAAAACATTGCAGCAAGATAACAGAAAAACCAAAGCTGAAATAGAAAGAGACTGAGCGGGAGAGAGAGAGTGTGGGTGTTGGTCGAGCGGAAGCAGAGGCGCCTGCGGTACAGTGAAACCCCCTAAAATGGAAGCGCAGTGTATATTTTCAACACCTGCTGGTCAAACAAATCGTGTTCATTTTGGTCCAAACACTAATTTCGACAAGGTGCAAACAAGCTGACGTTTCCCGAGTCTGTTCATGTGAATTGCGAATGGGTAACAGCAAAGCACACACACACACACAATGAACACCACACACAGACACATGTGGCATGTCACGTGCTGCTGGTCTGGTCTGCTACTCTGGTCTGGAATTGTGTCTGCGTTTGCGTTGGGGCCTGTCGTCGACAGATAAAATGCTTTTTGAAAAATGTAAAATTGCATTTGTAACCGCATTTCATTAAAGAAAGAAAGTCAAGCGTCAGGTAGCAGCAAGCAGCAGCAGCAGCAGCAAGAGCAGCGGCAAGCATTAGCAGCAGCAGCTGGCAGCAGACGTCGTCAGCGGCACGTAGCCCAAAAATGCCATTGGGCTAACGCAAACAGCAACTTGCAACCGGCAACCGGCAGCCGGCAACGTGCAACGTGCAACATTCAAGTTGCAACAAGGGCCGCATTCGCGACAGCGCAGCGAACGTCACGGTCAGCGGTTAAGCAACAGCATTGCCCGAGGGCGAACAACAGCAGATAGGGGATCAAGGCGTGTTTAGGGGTTGAGGCCATGTTACAGTTGCTATTTTTGTTGCTGTCAGAACATAAACATGGCTGTCTGTACCGTGTGTGCATGTGTGTGTGTGTGTGTGTGTGTGTGTGTTTATGTGTCTGCTCGTTTAGGCTTTAAATAGCTGCCAGATATGTTGATGCGGGCGTTTGAATTTGGTGTGTGTGTGTGTTTCTGCGTCATTTTACTGGCAACATATGATTTGATAATCATTGTAAATCATGCAATGGCATGCAGATTATACAAAAGTGGTTTATAAAAAGGTGTGCGAGTTTTAATGCCCTACAAAGGGTACGATGGTTTTGTGCAAATGTTTTTGGCAGACAAAAGGCGGCATCTCCGACCCCATAAAACGAAGTGGGAGAGCTTGTATAAGATATCAAAAGAATGATTATTTTCTCTTATATTACGATTTTTTGTACTTGGTTTCAGATTTTTTGTGCTGATTCGCACTTATATAAAGTATGGGATCCAAGAATTACTTAATTTGTGTTCATTTGAACTTAATTTTAGTGCGACTTTTTATGCTCGATCACGAAGTGAATAGAGTATATTGGGTGTATGTAACACTAACCCCCTATCGAAACTAGAAACTTTATGTTTGGAATATTTACTCGTCTATACCAGCCTCAAATGCAGTGTTAAGATTTTTTGGCTACGCCCATTAAGGGTGTGGCAAATCGATAAAGTCTATATATCTCAATCATTTGTAAAGTTAGATCCATACATTTTTTTTTTGCAGATTAATGATAACCTCCTCTGAAGATTGCATCCTTTAATGGACACGTCCACTGGGGGTGGCTAAATCGAGAAACTTGATTTCGCCCACAATTTTAGGACTAGTCACTAAATTTGGCAGGTAGTTTTCCCACTCCCACAGCCGCCAATTGTAAAAATGTATATTCCAAAATAATCATAATAATTACGACTGTTTTCGACTGTTTTAAACTGTTGTCATGCTGTGAACGAGTATTGTATATTCGGTTATACCCGACAGTAACAAGCAGTATTACATTTTTTACTCTTCCTTTCCCGGTCCACTCTAATCGAATCACAAATAAATTCATCATATTTATTACCTATATACAAATTATGATTTAAACAAATAATTTTGATTCATCTAAATTCGTCCTTATTTCGCGTGCCTCCGCAATGTCCTTAGTTATGTTGGCCAAGATCGCGTCGAGCACACACATGGCCTCTTCGCAGTCGGCAGTTAATTGCATCATCAATAGCACCAATAGAAATATAAGTGAGGGCCACAAAATGGCCAATGCAATGCGAGCCGCAATAACCACCAAATAGCAAATAATGGCAAGGCCCAGCGTTATGACCAACATGAGGTAAAAGTCGGGGGGTCTCATGTCATCCGTCTTGAACCAATCCAATAAAAGGTCTATAGAAGATAGACTTGACCTTCGGCTAGCCGCCTTTGTCGCCATTATTGCGTTTAGTTAAAATCAAATAAATAATAAAAAAAAAATGAAAAAAAAGTATTGGAAAATGTAAATGGAAAATCTGAAATGCTTAACCAAGCCAGCTTGAAATTTTGAGGTTGGCAGCTCTTAACACCCATCGGCACTGACAAATTGACAAATGAATGATCGAAGCGCGCCGTTGGAGGCCGCAAAGCGACCAGGCTCAGACAGGAGACAATGATGGCAGTAGACATGGTGGGCATAACGCGACGACAAGCCGCAAAACGGATGCGCAACAACAATGGGGCCATAATGGGCTCAAAAACTGTAAAGTACCGTTCACCAATAGGGCCAAGGGGCTGTCGTGGCTGTTGTTGCTGTCTGTGCATAAATTCCATCATATGATATCAATTAGTGATAGTGCGGTGCGACTCAAATGTCATTTGCAAAAATGCGCATATTTTAAACGTGACATACGCCAGTTCCAACTGAGCCCACTGAATCACCCAGCGATTCAAAGGGACAGCCCAAAACCAGCGAACAGGCCATGATATCTCGAACAACGAAGCGCACTTTTTATGGCTCATAGACCCATAGTTGGCCGATATGCCAAAGGTATACTGAATATGTGGCTGGCTTTGGTCAATAAGTTAGTCAAAAATCATTGTGAGAAGTAAGATGTTATCAACAATTACTAAAACATTTTGTCAAACTGTTTTGGCTCTATGAATTTTGGGTCTATAATATAACTTGCTATTCAATTCTGAATACTTGTCCATTTTTGTTTTAAATTTTATGTTAAATAGTATCAACATATTTTAGTAAAAGTCAACCAAAACTAAATTTAAATATAATATTTTGAAATTTTAATTAAACGTTTTGTAAAAAGTCACAGAATATAAAGTGGTATATTTTATGACTTTTTAATTAACTGTTTCACTTTTATGTTATTAAAACAAAGCGGCTTAATAAAATAAGGTATGGAATAATAAGGTTTAATATTCTTTATAATAATAATAATCTTTATATTAAAAACTTAATAATTGCGTCACCTAAAAAAATTGTTAAATTAACACAGATCCTTTCTTTAAGTAAAGTGTTAGTTTATGTTGCTTTTACAATGTATGCACATAAATATTATAAAGTGCGTTAACATAGTACACTTTAGTTAAAAAAAATAATATTAACAAAATTTAAGATTGTTTTAGAATAGGATGTCGTTGTTTTACGAGAGCAATTTCAAACTAAACAAAACGTAGAAAAACCAAAAAACATTTTTTTAAAATAAAAAATTTAAAATATTGCTTTTGCGAATTATAAAAAAGTTATATTATAATGCCACGAGATGCACATAACATTATTTGCCTGATTCGAAAGAGCATTGAACAGTCAGTGTAAGTGATACATAATGCTGGTGGTTGTGATTTTTTTGTCGCCACTACTGAACGACGTCCATAAAAACCAAACACAGTAAATGGCCAAACGACCCGTTCTGACATGGTCAGCCACATAAAATCAGCTCGCCCGCATTGGTAACAACAATAGGGGGTGGCGCTGCATGCTGCATGTGGCATGCGACGCGGTGCACATGGCATATGAATATGCAACGATGCCACCGATGATGACCACGACGAGGAGGTGCTGCAACGGATATGCATGCAGGTGCAATCTGCACCAGACTCGCAGCGACAGAAACGGCTGCATGTCAACGTTAGCCAGGACTTGTGGCTAGGCCACGGCCAAGCGAATGTTACTCGGCGCCCGGGTCAGGCCAATAAAATTGCAGCCAAGTGCAGCTGGGAACGATTTGGTGACCATCGCATCGCACACAAATTGCATTTGCAGTTTTTATCGCTGTCCTTTCTTTCGTTCTGTGCTATATGGCGGTGTATTTAATTTGCTTTTTCAGATGCGACCAACAAAAAAATAGCTGAACCGAAAATTTATGTTTGGGTTATCGAATATTTAATACGCTTTAAAAATGCTTTTGAGATAAACGTGTAAACGTATATATGTATATTAATCTTGAAGTAAATTTATGCATGCAAAAAAAATATTCTGGAAATAATGTTCAGCTTGCGAAAGATATAATACCCTTGCAGAAAGTTCTGAGGAATTAAAATATCAAATAAAGTAACATTTTGTGATCAAAAAATACATAAGAGTTAATATGATTAGTGAAAAAATTCTGAAAGGTGCATTTAGATTTTTCTCAATATTGAATCCAATAACCCAATATATGTTAATTACAAAGTCCAATTAATTTTGTATTTCATAATTGTGTAAAATTTAAAATTTATATGGTTAAAGGATATTATCACATTTTTACAAACTGTATAATACTGTGATTCTGAGTATGGAGATATAGCGATATAGTGTATATATAATTTTTTATCGATGATGGTAATCGATTTTTATCGCTTGTATGATGTTCTCTTTCTCGATTCAATTCAGAATCTTTTAATATATAGATTGATTGATCCTATATCAGCTAGATGATATATTGAGCTCAGCCTGGCTAAAAAACTAGTTCAATCACATCGCAGCAAATACCATGATTTAATTATTACACCCAGTGAAAGGGTATGTAGAAAAATAAAATTGGCATCGAGTGCATTATTATTGTTGGCTTATTGACACTTGCAATGCGATTAATGCGCGAACAAATGTGAAAAGTTGCCAAAATGGTTTGTTGCCTTTTTGTAATTGTTGCGGTTTTGGTTTTCAGTATTTTTGGCTAGCGTAAAAGGCAAAGCGAATGCCAAAATTATTGTGGCAATATAAATTAAATTTAACAATAAAAAACATTTGTGAAATATATTTTTTTTAAATTTTTTTCCATTTTTTAAATGGAAAAAATTTAAAAAATAAACTTTGATGAAACTCAAAGCTAGAAGATAAGAATTTAACTTCTAGTTCATTAAGTTAATACAGCTTTTACATAGTTTACATTTAAAGTCTGCCTAAAATATGACCTTTTCATTGACTTATAAAAATTATAACCCACAACTACATGCCAATATTTCTTTCTATTGAAACTTAAAGAAACAACAAAAGCACAAATAAATTTGTATACCTTATACACTTAAAAGCACTTAAAGCCTTTACCAAGATTAATCTATTAATAAGCTCCACTTACCTCCTTATTCTAGCTTGAATCACCGATGAAAAAATGTATGTCAGAAAACACGTTTGGGTTGTCTGGAAATTCGGGCGTGATAAAAAGCGCCGCTCAATTGGCCTCCTGTTGACCTTCGACAGCAGCAAACATATTTTGTCGCTGCTCAGGTGACATGCCCCTCGCTCTCCTAACTTGTGCGCCCAATAGCATACAGTTCTGCAATTGTGCAAGTGACCCCCAAAACGAGAGTGGCATAAAAGATATTTTGCCTCGTTGAATTGGTTTTTTTTTTTGTTGTTAGTGATTCTATTTTTATTTGCGAGCCATATCGCTGTTATTGGCTGATGGGGGGGAGGGGGTGTGGCGGGTTCGACCTGAGGGGTTGTTGGCCTCTGGGCGTTGCGCCTCGTTGACATTTGATTGTGCGCCCATGTTGCTGTGGTTGTTGTCGTTGTTATTGTTGCTGTGCTTGTGGCTGTGTCGACTATTTTCAATTGTGTTTGAGGTAAATTTTTTTTAATGCCAATTTTTATTTTAGAGATGTCAGCGTGACAAGATGTGCACATATCTATCTATATATATTATGTATTGTCAAACTATATTTGTCAAACTATATCTGTGCATTTCCGTATAGTTATGTGTTGCCCAAAACGTGCCTAAAAATTTCGGCTACGCCCATTCCAAAATAACAACATTATTTCAGAAATTTTGGACTGTTTTTGCATTTACTCTATTGCGAACGAATATTGCGCCGTCGCTTATACTTATAATATATATTTTTTCAAAGTCTTGTATAATAATAAATAAACCGGTAATCAAAGATTAAAGACCTTTTAACACACATAGTAGGTGCGCGGTATATTTCAACACTTTTTTATTTACTCTCAGTTTTTGACCGGCATATAAAAAACACTCGTGACCTCGTGACAGAACATTCTGCCATCTCCAAACGCAGCCTCACACTTGATTTGTATTTTTCATAATTGAAAAAAAAGAAAGAAAAAATACTGTAATTTGTATTTGTCACCGACATTTGTACGAACGGTTTTTCAGCACGAGGGAGAGGCAGAAAAAAATCGAGAAATTAATAAGCCACAGCTTATGTCAATGCCAATGGCTTATTAGCGACACTTGCCGCACAATTTTTATATTAAATATATTTTTTTCTCTTTTCGTTTTTTTTTTGTGCGAATTAATTTGAAGTGTGCTGGCAACGCTGCGAACTCCATTCAAATCTCAATCACTTGGCAATAAAATCGAAATTAACTTTGCACAAAGGCGTCATAAAAAGCATAAACGTTGCTTTTTTGCCCCTCCCCCCGCCCTCTTGACACAAACTTAATTTGAAGCAAAACAGCAACAAAAAAGAAAAATTCTTTAGGTGGGGAGAGGAAAAAATTGTTGGCTGATTGCGCAGGTGGCAAGCAGCAGGGGCAAAGGGGGTTGCAGACTTTAAGCCACAGGTAGAGCGGCAAACAGTTGATGAAGTTTTTCATAGCAGCAGCAGGAACAAAACCCCACACAAAACGAAATAAATTGAAAATCGAGTGAGCAGCAAAACGACACAGTAGCCAGGGTTGTCAACTGCACAAATAAGAAAACAACGCAAAAAAAATATACAGTCGAACTCAAAGTGCGGTTTCTCAAAAAAAAAAAAAAATCTAAGCTTTGGCATTCCTCTTGCTTAACAGCAAAAGTTTTTCCATTATTTGAAGATTATAGACTCTAAACATTCGCCCACACCAAAAAAAAAAAAAAAAACAACAGAAAACTGACAAGATATGAGGGCTGTGCCAGCTTTGTTGCTGATGATGACGTTGCTTGAAAATTTTCCACACTTTTATGACAGCGTTCGTTGCTGATAAAGGCAGCACCCAAAAAGAAATGTAAAACTTTTCAGCAATGCATTCGCATTGTTTCAGACTTCAAAAACCCGCTCCTTACCCCCGCCTCGTGGCATTTGTTAAACGTCAATAGCTACCCATTCGTGTGACCCGCTGGCAACCCCAATAGACCATATACAGTGCCAGTGTTGCATATGTTTTGTTGTTCTTCTTGTTATCGTTATAGTGGCTGTTGCTGTTGTTGCTGACTTTTGCTATGAGATTATTCAATGAGCTTTTCATTTGACTGTTAAAAACTTTATTATTGGCATGTGAATCAGAGCAAACAATTGGAATGTGTGCGGCAGCAAATGCTAGTTGTTGTGTATTATGCACGTGAAAAAGATTTTCGCAACTTGATATAAACTATAGTATTTTCAAAAAAGAACAAAACAAACAAATAATTCAACAAAAACAAAGGCTTATTGCATATACAGGTGTTTAAAAATAACGAATGTGTTTTATAATAATATCAAATGTTTCGATAGATAAATACCGTCAACAAAATGTGTCAAAAATAAAGGTTTTCTGTTGACAGTTTTGAAGAGACAGTTTTAAGAGCTTTAGGCTGAACTTTTCAAATTTTTTTTATACAATTAAAGCACATTTAAAGTATATAAATTATTCTTTATTCTTATTATTATTATTCTTATATTCTTGCATAAAATTACTATCTTTGTAACAGTTAAACAGCGTGTAGGCCTGTGTTGCTCTGAATTAATTTATATTTATAATTTATAGAATTTGTATTATACTTATTGATATTTAAGTGAGAGCTCGACTTTATATAATTCAGTTTGGATTTACATTTAAACTAGAAGAAAGAAAAAGTTGTTAACTAAAATTAAAATTTTAAAAAATCACCACAGATTTAATTAATTATTTTAGCATTACAAAACTAAACAAAAATGTAACAATAATAAATTAAAATTAAAATTAAAATAAACCTTTTAGAACTTGTCCTTCTTTTTTTGAGTGTTCAATCAAATAACAGAATCATGTTAAATTTTATCCTTACAAGCCAATCAATAAATTCATACAAATGCAGAAAATAATTTACAAAAAGACTGAAAATACATTTTACCTAGTTGACTGCAACACCGTGGCAGAGCCTTCAACCCCACCTGAGTTGTAAATAATCTGAGACGAAGTCAACTTTTATTATTGTTTTTTTTTTTTTCATATTTTATTTTGCATCAAGGAATTTCAGACATAAACTTCTAGCTGCCAAAATATGTAAATTCAATAGCCATGGCCAAAAACTTTTCATGGCAAATCAAGCGAGGCGGCACCGTCAGACAGACGGGGCAGACAAAGGTAGTGGACCTGATGTCGGACAGACAGGTGTCATTTCAGTGTCTGTTGCCATGATTTTTGATTATTGTATACTTGTATACCCATACCTCTGTCAAATGCCTTATGCTTTTCCCACTGCACAATGCTCAGCAATTGGCATGAAAGGACCAACGAGTTGGGTTCTCAATGAAAACCACCTGAAAGCCAACTAGGGGAACAAAAACGAACTTTTTGGACTGAAATTCATGTAATTCCATTTTCATTTTTTTTTACGGGTTAGTATGTAAAAAGTTTTTAGGCACATAACGAGTATAAGAAAAGTTTAGCACTTCAACATAATATTACACAAATTGATGGTCATTTTCATTTGTGAAATGTATGCGGCTTATTATAAATAGGTTGAAAATAAGTATATATATATATATATATATTTATAAATACAATTTTAAAATTTATTTCTATATTAAAAGAGAATAGCTAAGAAACTTTATATTTGATTTGAAAAGTTTGTTAGTACCTGCTTTTGGCTAGTGAAGTTTGACTGTGAGAACAAATAATTAGCAGGTAGCCATTTTTGTTAGTGAAAACTTTTCTTGATGACAATAAGAGCTGTTAATTAAGTGAATGCTGTTCTTTTAGTTTTTATAATTTTGTTCACAATGCCTTTAATAGGGTACAATAAGGGAAGCAATAAAAAAGTTGGAGGAGGTAGATAATTTCTTTTTGTTTTTCATTTGATCATACTCTATATGAGCTGTTCTTGTGAAAACTTTCTTTTTGAAAGTTTAATGTTAAGAAGTGTGAAATTATGATTTTTGTGTATATATTTCAAGCGATTCTTATGTTCGTTCTTATGTTTATAAAAAATCTTGATTATAAAATTTGTTAATAGAAGAATATAATAATAGAAGAATAGTTAAACTGTTATGTCTGGTTTATATACTGTGACTTATAGTAGTGGCACAAGACGGTCTATAACATTTTATATCTATATTGTAAATACGAATAAATCCTATTAATAAATGCCTATAATCTATGTTTAGCAATATGAAACATTTTATCTTTTTTGTAGCATACTTTTGCGGGCAGACACTGCTGTTGTCGCCTTCAACTTCAATGTCATGGATTTAAGCTGTAAGTAAAATATTTTAACACCCACTTTTACAAACACACACACACACACACACACACATACTCCTGCATTCGCAAATGTTACAGTCTCTCTCTCTCTCATGCTCACAATGTTTAAAGGAAAAGTGAGAAACTTCTCGGATTTTTTGGGTTCGGCAAAACAAGTGAAGCGCATTAAAATGCAAATTTCTGTTGTTGTTGTTGTTGCTGCAGCTTTTTAGTATTTTTTTGTTGCTGTGATTTGTGTGCGGATTGCTGCCGCACAGTTTAGTTGTGGGCGTGGTTCTATGTCGCCGTACATGGTGGGCGTGGCGTTGACTGCAGCCGTTTTGGTAAAAAATCGGATTTTTCCGCCATGCATAATCAGTTTGCATTTTTATTTATTTATTTTACGCGTTTTTCATTTGCCAAGCGCCGTTTGTTTGTTTATTTGCTCTTTCCTGTTTTTGTTTTTATTTATTTTATTTCTCGCTTTGTGGTGAATGTTTTTTTTTGCAATATTTTTCTGTACTTGTTGTTGTCGCTGTGCAATGTAATTTATTTCACTTGAACACATTTGCCTTTGCCTTTTGTTGTTGTTGCGACTTAACTGCAAGAGCACTAAAAATAAGAAAAATTAACTCGTTGAGAGTGCATCACTGCGAGGTACCCTGTACGGATACTGTATTTGTAATAAGCAAATAATGATTTAAATGGAGTCTTTATTTTTAAGCTTATTTCAACATCTTTATAAGTAAATCAAATATTTAAAATTGAAAAAATTGGACTGGATGTTGAGGAGTTCTAGCAAACTGTCGCTTCGCAGCAAAAGAACGATTTACAATGCGATAGTAGCACCAGTTTTCACATACGCAATACCGCTCGGGGAAATGCTGCGAAAACCCACAAAAAAAAAAATACAAACTTTGCAAAACAAGGCCCTGAGAAGATGGACTGGAGCTGACTGGTTCGTGAGAAATGTAGTCCTACATAAGGACCTCAACATCCCTGCCATAGCCGAGCTAATTGGACGACACAGCTCAAGATATACGGACAGACTTGCTGCACACCCAAACCAACTTGCAACAAGCTTAGCCACAAATACAAACAGGCGAAGACTCAAAAGATTGTACCCCTTAAGACAACAAAAACGGCTTAGACCTTTAGAAAAAATAATAAAAATAAAAAAATTTAAATAGTCATAGTCTTAAGTATAGTCATAATTTTAAAGGCGGTTCGCCAACCAATTGCGAAGGTTTTAGTTAAAAATGCGCTAGAGAGTTTTGGACAATATGCTGCAAAAAAAAAATCAAATATTTGTATATTTAATTATTTAATTGTGTGAGAATCAATCAACAAAGTATTCGTTGCTTAATAGTCTAAATTATTTATTATGTTAGTTCTTATGTCTGCTTTCGAATCGGCGCAGCCAATTTTAAGCTCTAAATTATTATTGGTAACTAAAATAACCTATTTATACAACTTGTTCACAGGGTATACAAATGAAACAATTTTTGCCTGCAACGCTTTGTTATGTTGAATATTCTTTGGCCGCAATTCTTTTCTATTTTCTATGTGCATTGAGTTATAAATTCTGAAGGATTCATTTATGCATTTATCTATGGCAACTTTTCGGGCCTTTCGTTTTACATTTTTCATGGGGGCACAAAATAAAAACCGGTCCAAAATTAAACTCGAATTCTGTGATATGGTGTGTACTCATGTGAGAGATTTGCTTGTGGCGAAAACGTAAAAATTAAAAAATCGTATTAACTAAACCATTTGTGAAAACTTTTATTAAAAGTCAGCTAAAAGTGCTACGAGTGCCTTGATACAAATTGTAAATCAGTTGTGAATGAAAAAGCGCTGCACTCTCCAACAATTGACAGCTAATTTATTGATAAATCACAAACGCCCATCAATTATTTCATTATATTACGACGGCAGCCAGAAGATAAATGCCAAACTCAAATAGCCATAACCCAAACTAATCAGCAAACAGTCGTGAAACAGAAAAGAGGCAACAAGTAAAATGCCTTTTGGGCTAACTCAAAGACCCACCCATCCCAGCCCCCCTTGCACAACTATTCCCTACGCCCCTACACTGTCAGTGTCAGTGGCAGCAAACTTTGTCTGCAGCTCAATAGCAGAGGCGCACGGGAACACAGTGGTTGGGCTAGTGCACTGAAAGGAGAAATTACAGTTGGTAGAATTGGCAAAAAATTCTATTTTTTTTTTTTATAAATAGTCCATCAAATCAGAGGATAAAAATATATATTTGGTTGCTTAGTATCGATTGCTGTTACTGGTATTTATAACTTTGAAAATTTGCGGAAAGAAATTTATAAAAAACAAATAAAGCAAAATAACGAAATAAAATTGTTTTAAAAATTGGCTTATATTCTTATTAAGTAAATTAAATGATCCTTATCCCCAATTGTATTTTAAAATATGTGCCCTAACATTTCAAATATAACAATGTATGAAAATAAGTTTTATACCGCCTTAACAAAGGCGGGCTGAAAATCCTTTGACAAATACGTATTTTTGCAGCTGACCGTATTGTTTTATATCAATAAATAAAGTAAATTATTTAAATTTTCCAAATCCAATGATTTATTACTATAATAATAGGATATAATTATACATAAACTATCAACCTTAATTATGCAATTAGCAGAATTTGGATTTATTTAACACACACTCGATCCACTGTAAAGTGATTCGATTTTTTGGTTGGGTTCAGCGACACGAACCGCAGGCAAACTGTCACTAAACTATACTATACGCCTAGTTAGTGGGTGTGGCTGGGCTGAGAAATCTCAAGACAGTTGTCGGCGTGGCCCACACAAAGTCAACTTTATAGATTTCTAATGCTTCGGCAAAGTCTCAACATTTGGTGCTGCTTATATTTAGACTATGAGTGCGAGTGCGAGTTCGAGTTTGGGTATCCATCTGTGTGCTTTGGGCTTTGGCCGACAGAGGGCGCAGCTGCATGAAGACCGCTGCTAACTTCAATGCAAACTGAACCAAAAACTTTGGCCCGAAGACCAAAGACTTTGGGTCTGTGGCTGGCTGTTTTGGCAACTTTGGCGCTGGTGCTGCTGTTCCTCAAAATTGCTGGCAAAATAATTGTGTACGCCTTGCGGTCTTCAGGCACACACACACGCACACTTCGTATTATATCTACAGCATTTTGCCAAATATTTAAATGTAAAAACTGACAACAACAACGAAAACAACAACAGCAACAGCTACAAAGAAATTGACCCAATTACATTATGTCGCTTAGCTGATGGCAATTTTACAATTCAGCTAACACACACGCGCTTGACACCTTTGGCCCAATGCCAAAAAAGAAAAGCAAATCGAAATAAATTTTGACATTTTCTGTAGCACACTTTTGGGCGTCTTTTATTTTACGTTATAGAAATGCACACAACAATAAATACTGCTACTGGGAAATATAGCTATAAGTTCATTGTTCATATTTCAGGATATTGGATTTATTTTATATATAATTTATATAATAAATATCACTGCTTAAGGCAAATTATTAAATTATCAACTTATTAAAAATACTAATCTCGTACTTATAATTAAGGTTGTTTTATCTTAGGAAGTCTAAAAATAATAATTTCCAAATTAAATACTATTTCATTCAAAATTAAAATTAAAATATGATCATTTAGTTAAGATCTCTTGAATTCAACCATTTGAAAATTTATTTATCTAAGATTTACAAGCAATAGCCTCAGATTTAACTTTTACTTAAGGCGTTTATCCTTTGACAATAGATACAACTTATAAGTTATTATCAATATTAATAATGCTATTCTATCCATAGGTTAATTACTCGGAATGATTTTTTGAATTGATATATTTATCGAAAAATCCTTAGTTCATTAAATCGATCCCACCTTTACATTTTACCATTAGATTTGCAGTCACATAAATTTTTAGAAATATTAATGAAAATGTTTTTTTGCTTACGACTGTCAATAGCAATTTACAATATAATATATTATATCAATCGCACTAGTGATAATTAATTGTTTCATTGAATATTAACCTTACTTTTTGAGCAATATATAAAACTTAAATCATTTTTAAATTTTAATTTTAAGTAAACCTATGTCTGACTATCGATATTTCCTGCCATCTGCAGTGTGTGGCAACATATATTGTTTACACTTTTTCATATTTTAGCTGTGAAGCAGCCTAGAAACTGATTAGTTTCATTGAAAAGTTATCGTTAAGTCAAAGCCAAGAGCCCAATCCAAAAATCGTACTACCAGATAAAGTTGTTAATCCGAGTTTGTACTAGTTGTTTTCTACAGTTATTGTGAGATTTCACAGACACTGACTGCACTGAAAATTTCTTACAGTGCACACAAGTGTTTGTTAGCGCATTATGCTGACTTAGATGTTGACTGTTAAAGGGGGCGGTTGGGGGGCAGCCACTTTTACTTACTGCAGCTGCGAACTGCGTACTGGGATCTGAGCCTGGAGCCGAGAAGCATCTTTGGCTCGCTGGTCTCTTGTTTGGCAAGTGGCGTGCTGACAGCTGAAAAGGATTTCGTTTGCCTTGCCAAAGTTAAGCCTTAAAGCCAAGAGCTAATTTTACTTTAAGATTTACCGAGTGCCAAGCGCCCAACATATTTGGCACAAAGCTGAGGGAAATGCATTTTCCTAGCGACAAACCAGTAAGGGCAGCCAGAGTTTGGGAAGAGTTCCACACTGTGAAATACCCTGTAATCAGCATATAAATGGAGTCACATTTTTATTTGTGTTATAAATTTATATATACATACATATATTGATACACAATTGAAACTATTGAATAAACTATTGTTAATAAACTTTCTATAGAATAATATATATTTCAAATTTAAAGACTTCCACAGTTAGCCCTTTTATACTTGGGAAAAAAATCTTATTTATATACTCGCTTAATAATACCAATTTTAAAGAATCGGTCTGAAACCAAAATTAGTCTAAAATTAAGAAAATATGAAAATATGAATAATAGTAAAACCTATTATTTTATTTGTACACTGCTCCAAAATTAATTATTTCGACAAATGTTGTTTACATTAGGAATACAACAATTTAACAAATGTCAGGATTATAAAAAATATTTTTCTTTATGGCAGATGTCTTCCTTTACCTGTGACACACATAATTATACCACTACAATATACCCGTCGTTCTTTTACCCATTTTCCATGGCTATAGGGTATTTGAAAAATATCTAGAATTTACTTCGACATTATCCGTTTGTGATTAGGTGGCTGACATGCAAATGTGGGCGGGCACCGATAGCTGGTGCTGGGGTGTGTACAAATCTGGGGCAACACTGGCTGTGCCTGGGCTTTGCGCCTGCAATTTATGCACTGGCATTTTGACCAGAAGAAATGTGCCTTTCAACCTGCAAACGAAGTTGTATGGAGAAACTTTTCCTTTATTTTGATTTTTTTTTTTTTGGGCCTTCTTAAATAATAAGTATCATAATTTCAAGGGTTGTCAAAAAAGTCTTTTTAATTTATGTCTGCCATTTCCGAAGCAGTCCAAGTTCTGCCTAGAAAATCAACATAAATAAGCAAAAGTTACTCGAAGACTCAGCGAGAGATTCCAGCTACGCTTCTAGGCTGAAGGTAGGCAACCTCTTTTATGTTTCATCTTATTTTTGGGAACCTATTCTGAACCTTGCCAGGGAAAGGACCAAGTTTGTCTTTTGTGTCAATGCTCTGTGTGTGTGTTTGTGTTTGTTTGCCTGTGTGCCATTTGCTGTTGTTGTGTTTATGGCAAGTTGGCAACTCTGTTACAATTGTGCCTAATTTCATGCTTTACTTTGGCTGGCAAACAAATGTTGTTGCATACTTTCAGGTAAATAAGTTTATTAAAATAATGACAAGCCACACTGGCTGCTTGGGCGGCGGTGAGGTTTCCGGGGTCCTTCTCCTGCTGATGCCAAACGGCTGACAAACTGGCAGTCTGTTCTTGTACTTGTTCTTGCTGTTGTTGTTGGTGCTGTGTTTGACATTGAGTTAAAGCACAGGGGCGTAGTCTTGACGGTAGAAGTGAGGGTTGCCTTAAGATCTGTTCGTTTTGGAAGATTAAGAACTAGAATTGGAATGCATCGAAACGCATAAACTTGAAAAGAAAAACTGTAGAAAGTAATATGAACTATTTGACATATTAATTAGTAGGATAGAGACGTTTCAGTTGTATTAATAAATATTTAACTGATAATTTAAATACAAATAACGAAAAAATACAAACCAAAAATACAAACCAAAAAAAAAACCAAAAAAAAAGAAGCAAATAAAACCAAAAATAGCGCAAAAAGTTCAATATGATACTTTAATTTCGTCATACTCAGAAAAAATTAAATGAAATTATTATATTTAAGATAATTATTATTGCAAAAAGCTTTATTTACAAGACAAAATGATTCTGACAAAAATTTAACTTAAGTTTTGAATATTTAATATTACACTTTTTGGACATTTAAATATCGAATTTGTTTTTTTCATTGAATTATAATTAAAGCTAGGAAATATTGTATTTTAATAAAGTTTGCTTCAGGATGTACGCTTGAGGAAATACCCAAGAATTTAGTACTTCAATCAAATTAAAACATAATTTCCATGGCAAAAAGAAATACAAGAATCAATTTCAGTTATTGTTTCATCAAATGTTTTGCTTTCATTAAGATAATGCTTAAGACTATGCTTAATTAATGTAAAAAAATTAACTATGAAATCAAGACTGATTTTCACTTAATTCGAAAATAAGTGAGAATAAAAAGGTTTTGAAGAATAGAACGGTACAGAATTTTTGGCATAGTGCAAGTACTTAATCATCCATAAGCTTAATATCTAAGCATATTTGATTTTATTTTAGGCGATTTCTTTCTCCCCTGTGCAAATATCTTCAATTTTCAGCTACAGCTCTGCGTATTACCGTAGCTAACTTTATGCATTCTGGAGTACGGTCCCCAACTAGGAATCGTTAATGTTGGTGGTGTTGTTGCTGCTGCTGCTGCCGTTTGGTGTAATGCACAACGAGTTTTATGTCTAGAGCGTTCCGAAAATGTGACGCTTCTAATTATGAAACTAAGCAGCTTGTGATTTGTTCAAGCGTGAAAATGCTGTCGACAACAGGCGGTAGGTAGAGGTAGGGGTGGGGGTGGGGGTAGGGCCTAGGCGAAGGGTGGGGCAATGGACAAGGCACGACTTTGCCGCGCGTCTCGACACGCAAAATATTATGGCAACTTGTAAATAAGCCGCAGCTGCCGCTGTCCTCAATGCTGCAACAGCGGTAGCGACAGCGACAGCAGCAGCAGGTCAGGAGCTTGGTGCAAAAACCAGCAAAGCCAAAAGCAAATTTTCCCCAAAATTTATGCAAAATTATTTCGTAAAGTTTTGCGTTGTGCCAGCGCCCATTTTTTTTTGTTGTTGTTGTTGCTGGCTGCGACTGTAGCTGCTTAAGCCTTTTGATGATGGCCTGCCCCCTTCACCCCTAGACCACCCCAAAAACGTTGCGTCGTGGTCGCTGCCCGCTTTGCCGAGTTTTCAGAATTTGAGTTTCGAGTTTGAGTTCATCGCCGTCGACAAAGTTTACCATTTTGCGCGACAAAGTGGCAAACAGTTTAGCAGAGTTTACGACAACAGGCGATGGCGACGGCGTTACGTATGCGCCGTGTTGGCCGCACCAGTTTATGCTGTGCGTGCGTGTGTGTGTGCGTGTGCCTGAGTGTGGACTGTTTAATAGCAGCTGCCATGCGGCCATGATGCTAATTACTGTTGCCATTTAAGTGGTTGCACCAAATGACGCTGCCATCGGGTTTCCGCGCGCGTTTTTTTATATACATTTTTTGTATCCCTCTAGTCCGGGTAAATGCTGTGCAGGTGACATGTTGGCCAAGTTGCCACCAGGTTGGGGACCTTGTGGGGTACCTGACATTTAGATAAGTTGAAGTCACTTTTAGCATTTTCAGTTTTATAATCTGGAATGTACTATAATACTAAGGTATAAAATTGGGAAATACACAATACTCCCAATTCAGATAGACATTATTGTTATTAGTGTTGTTATTATTATTAATGTATATAATATACCTATCATTATTATAAACTCTTAATTTAAAGTTAAAAGACAAAATCTACACTCGTCTTGGATTCTTTCTATTTTGCATATTCTTTTCCTATTAATTAATAGGTAAGTTTTAAAAAATTTCTCTCACAGGAGTGGAAATTTTGTAATATATTTGTATATAACTTGCTTGATATTCATCTGATCAGCTGTACAATCATTTAAAAATGTAATCTTTAATTATAAATTAAATATGTTATTCTTATATTATTGTTCGGTCGGTTTGCCATAAGTGTCAAACTGGTATATTATTATTATATATACTATTATTGTTTTTTAAGATCAGATCTATGTCTAATTGTGGTTTTGTTTTGTTCAATATTAATGCTTAACGAATTTAATCTTAATCAGCAAAAGCATCATATTACAAAATCTAATTAGCGTTATTTTAAAAGGAAACCTTTTAAAAAAGTTGAAAAGTTTCTTGTCAACAGTTATAAATAGAATGAATTTAGGGTTGAACACAGGGTTGAACCACCTGCAAAATGCGAAGGTCTTGTTGCAAAGCTCTCAACTGCCATACATCAAATATTCGGCAAAAGGCGTCGGATTTCATTTGCCAATTTCTGTTACTATTTTCACAGCATCCCCTCCACTTGTCCCAAACTACCCCACTTTCTACCCCTTTGGCGACTGGTTTGGTTCTATGCTGCTAAGCCGTAAGACTTCAACAAGATCAGCGCGTGTAATTCGCGTTTAAAAAGTTTACAAACTTTGCCAAGTTTTGGATGTGTTTTCATTTTTTTCTTTCTCTCTCTCTTTTTTTTTGTATTTTCTGGTTTGCTTTGGCTGCAAATTCTTCTCATTTTTTTCTTCACACCGCGTGCAACTTTGTGTGCAGCCACGCCCCAAATTTTTGCAGCGGCGCTCACGCGCCTGTTTACACTTTCGCCGCTTTGATGTATTTGCTGCCTGCCTGGCGCTTAAACTGCAAAACGTGACCATTTAAAAATGCGCCACGTCTGCCAAAAACTTTGCCAATGCCTCGAACTTTGCTACAGCCGCGAAAAGGAGCAAGAAATAAAAAACAAAAAAATCTCAAAACTTCGTGACAAAGGTGAAAAGAACAACCTGGCGTTGCGAGCTCCTAGGTGGGGCGCGGCAGTCATATGCAACTGGCGCATTGAAAAATTTATGAAAATTGATTTGGCCAAATGGAAGCTGAAAAGACAACTTAATACCAAACAGCACCTGAAGCCTGCCGGGACATGCTTTTAATGACATTTGACCCGAAACGTATCATACAAATTGTCCCAAAACCGAAAAAGAATGCGGACTGTCACAAATTTAATACCCCCACACAGAATTTACTAATTCAATTACACATTAACTTATACGATATGATAACACGGTCAAAAATATGTTGCCAAAAATAATAACAATTGATTAAAAATGATATTAAAGTAGTTATACGTTTTAATTCAAATTAGTATATCTTATAGATACCACTTGATTAGGTTTAGTTTTAATATCTTAGCTTAGATTAATTTTTTTTAGATAGTGTTTATTGTATAAAAGTTGATGCTAACAAAAATATTATTGAAACAATTAAACTTGTTATAGTAAAAAATTAAACGTATAGTTTAAAATATATTCTATTAGCATCTAATAGATAGAAATCAGAATAATAATAATATACTTTATTAATACCAAAGCGAGTTAATAAAACATAATGCATTTGTGCATGCATTTGTTTGAAATTAAACTTAAATATACATGTATTTTACTATTAAATTTTTAAAATTAAAATGTATTTAAAATATAAATATTAAAATAATATAATATGAAATATATAACATAAAATATATGATTTATTTTATGTTATTTAATTGAATATATATAAATTATTTATTTAAGGCGATTATTATTTTTAAAAGTTCCGATCTTATACTGTAAGTTTAAATGATTTATTTAAGCCAAATATTTAATCAAAAAAATGTTGTTGTAAATTACATATACTTTTCTAAGCAGTTCCAATCAACTGTTTTTGCTTGGTGAAAATAAGGCGAATATGCTTTAGAGAATACAACCTGATACGTAATAAAAACAGTTCGCATCCACTACGTGCGGAAAAATGATGGCGGCTATTCCAGTGCTGGTCAAGTTAATTTTCTATTGCGTCGCCTGTCGCACGTTGTTGTCACTCGTCGCTTTTATTGACAGGCCACATCAGGGGAGGAGCGAGAGCGGGAGCGGGCGTGAGAGTGAGAGAGATGGGTAATAAGAGAGAGGGAGCGAGCGAGCTTTAATTGAAAGCTAAACAGCAGAGCAGAAGCGTTGAGGTGGTGAGCGTTGGCTAATTCGGTAATTTGCACGCAATTGCATGAGTTGTTGACTATATCTATAGAATGAGTGGACACATGGGGCATACCACACAGCCAGACACATATGTATGTGTATATACCTATCTAAATAGCCGTATGTGTGTGTGTGTTGATCGTTAGCTTTTGGCAATTGACTTAAATGGCAACCTTTGTTGCATGTGTGTATTGTATTTCATTTGGCTGTTGGCTGAGCGCAGGCAGCGACTGCGGCAGGGGTAAATGCCACATGGCGTATGGGTAATGTTCATTTGATATGCGTGCTTGAAGAAGCGAAACTGATGAGGCGCTTATTTAAGAAACACATCACAGTTTATCGTTCTTTATTGCAGTCGATGCGTTTAGCCAAGTCGTATATATATAAATGATCAATAGTTAACTGAACCTTTTTATAGAGCTAAGCGCTTAGCGATAAAACCTGAAAAACTATATAAAAAAGAGTTTACTTTTTACATGGGATTCCAATTGATGTGTATAAATTTAGCCAGGCTTTAAAGGCTAAAAGCTTTAGATTGCACCTAAAGAAAATATACTACTTTACAGAGAGTGGCTATAGCAACCATCTTTTGTGAGTTAAGTCAAAAATATTATTAAAAAGCTCTTAATTTTAACTTAAAGCTTATACAAATTGCCTGAAGAGCCACAATATTATCAACAATCTCTTTATCCTACTCAACAAAGTCAACAAAATTGACTAAAAAGTTCCTAGTTCATGTTTAAAGCTTACTTCAAATGCTTAAAGATCTTCGATTATTTATATTTGGCATAAGAGCTCATTTGATAAGCCTAAAGCTTAATAAGGTAATCTACATGGTAAAATCTAATTTAAAGCTCAATATGACACTTAAAGCTCAACAAAATAACTCTTAATTCTCTATTAGTTACAAAGTTGCCACAGTCAACTTTTGATGCAAGTAAAAGCTTTCCACTCGCTGGCAACTGTAATCAAAGTCAGATTTGATGCAACTTGAATATTTAACTTTAAAGTTCCAGCAGTGAACCGGCTTCTAAGCCCAAGTAAACTTTTGCAGTGCTCTGAAAAAAGTTCAAGGCTTACAGCAGAGCGAAGGGAGAAAGATAGTGACTATGTGTGTGCGGTTGTGTGTATCTATGTGTGACACGCTGCGTTTAACACAAATGAATATGAATGCGGGCACAGGCGACCGTTGAGAGGGCGCCCAGGACTCACTGGGAAAAGGGTGCGGGAGAGGACGAGTAGAGTGCGCTAAATAAAATTTAATGTAGTGCGAAACGTTTATGAGCTGCAACCGCAACTGATGACGAGAGCCGCCGCCGGGTGCGCCAGCGACGGCAGGAGAATTTGCCGAGAATTTGAGAGCTGAAAGCTGAAAACTGAGAGCTGAGAACGCAGCGAACCGGAGCGTTAAATAAACAAGTGGTAAAGTGCTCAAAAAGTTGACGGGGTGAAGCTGAGCTCGTCGTCAATTTCGTTCAGCTTCGGTTTCATTTGGGCAATTGAAAAGTTTCAGAGTACTTAAAATTTTACGTTTTTTTTTGGCCTTAACATATTGCGTATACGCACAGGTAAATTGTATTTTTTAGCATATAGCAAAGATACTCGCTTGACGTTATTTTCCACAAAACTGCATTCAATATAATTGAATTTATTCAGCAAATGTAACGCTAAGCTACCAATATATATTTATATATATATTGAGAGCCGCTATTTGAAAAGTCGCTCGCAGACGACAGCTGATGCACTATTTGATTTCCAATTTAAATATGTTAAAAAAAATGGCATTTGAAATGGAGTTTTCCGTTATGCCATATATAAATATACGTCTATCTGTATTTGTGTTTGTGTGTGATTTCACCCTGTTCGTGTGCCTATAACTTGTGGTACAGCTTGGACTGAAATTGACAGTCTCTTGACAGTTTAATTATTTTATAAAAAATCAATTCGCCCTCTACATCGCAACTAAATCAAAAGCGTTTCGCGGAAATCACTATTGCTATATGGCCAAGTTAAAGAATGTGTGCTCTATTTTCTCTGCGTGGATATAAATATAATAAACTGAGCTTTTCATGATTTAAAAGAATTGTGCAATTAAAATTGTATAAAATAGTAATTGTAATAGTAATAGAATTATTATGCACATTAAGGTAATTAATAAAAACATACTCATATAAATTTAAGGAAATAATAATAACATTTTTTTATTGCCAAGTTTGGCATACATTGTAATTTTTGGATCAATTGTTTCCATATGCTAAAATCATCCGATTCAAACAATTCTGTTCAATATACTGCCTCCAATAAAAAACTGCAGTACAAAATTAAAAATGACATATGGATGTCTATTTTGACAGATTTCGTGACAAAAGGTTATAAAAACAAAAGCAGAATAACAAATAATTATACAAACAAAAAAAATTATTTAAACTAATTTACAGATTAATAGATATATGTATATAGATAAACATTATTTAGAAATTGGTATTTAAAGAAAGTGAAGAATTTTAAATAAAAGTAATACATGTATATTCAAATAAAAATAGTTTTCTTTAACTTAAACTTAAACTTAACTTAAACATCAACAAACAAAACTCACGCATTATACCTCTGCTAATGCTTTAAGTCTGTGCGTCTGCCACCTCCCACCCACCGTCTCTGACTCTGCTACTGTCGCTGCCAAAGCCAATAACAATAAGACAAACAACCTAAACAGACAACACTTAAACTGTCCAACTGTGTGCGCCTCTTGGGGCAGCACAATCCACCAAAAGTCAAACTTTACTTACTTTTTTTTGTTCCATCGTGAAGCCGACATAAAACGCACTTTGGCTTCCATAGACAATTTCCGTTTCCTGTTGTTAGATGAACAGCTGCTGCTGCTGCTTTGGGCTGCTTCTTGTAAAGGCACAAAAGTGATGAAGCCAATAAAAATGGACGCCAATTGTGGTCATACTGGTTACCACATAAATTATGTTACACAAAAATACTCTAACCCAAAAAAAAGAACATTTAAACTAGGTTATTTTTTTAAATTTAGTTTATATTTAAAAAAAAATAATTAAATATATATAAAAAAATTGCATATAAAAAAACAAAGTGAAATATTTAATTTTTAAAGAATATTTTCTAAAAAAAAAGATAAGAAAGCTTTGGGCTCCCTCTCCTTTTCTTTACTTTAAATGAGGTTAACGTTTAGTAAATGAAAGTTTATAAAAGAAGGTAAAAAACTCTCTTTTTCCTGATCATTCACCTCAATTGCAAGACTTCGCCAAGTAAGAGTAACAAAGTTGTGCCAGTCAACGCTCTTTTCCAATGTTTTACGAGCATTTCATTTCCGTTTGTTTAACCAATCTAAAAATCAAAGCGTATTGTACTGAAGTAATCTTCGAGCTTTATATGCAAACACTTTGCACCTGATTGGCACTTCAATTTAATCATAAAGCTCTTACTCTGAGCACATATCACTGGCCAAAGCCAAAGCCAAAGCTAAGCATCGTATTAGACCAGCACTTAACTCAAGGTATTAGGAAGTACGTTACCCATCTACTCCCTGCCACACCCACTTCTCTAGCCGCTCCTTTTTTCGATTGCTTTCCCTGGCTGGTCAGTTGGTCAAAAGCTTTGCTGCCTTTTAATGCGTTCGAGCGCATTTACTTTGCTTTTGCTTTGGCTACTTACTTAAAATTCAGTTCAGTTCAGCAGCTGCTGCTGCTGCTTGCCACTTGTTGCTGCTACTACTGAAGCGGCTTAAGCTCGCCCACACAACTCCCACCATCCACTCACCTTCCCACTCTCTCTCTCTCTCTCTGTCTCTTATCCACCATATGTGAGCTGATTATGTTAATGCTGAGGCCCATTTAATGCGTTGCCAAGTCAAATACTTCGTGCGGTGCCGGCAAATTGAATTAAAAAGTTCACTGAAGTGCCACCTCGCAATTAAATTAAAAACTTTTCAATTTTATTAAAATTTTATGAATCCTGCTTGTAAAAAAGGTGAAAATTAAAAGTAGAAAAAGTCAAACAATCATTACGGGTAACTTTCTTAGTAGCTAGTACTAATGATAGTAAAACTGTGCAGTTACATTCATATATTTTTGATTCCTTTACTTAGTGTTTTATTACCGAGATATTATTATTACTTATTTTTATTATTTATATTTATTACATAATATATATGTATATATGCCATTTCAGTGGATATAGGCCATAATAAAAATATAGTACCAACATATTCCACACCGCTCTATGTTTATTTATTAATTTATAAGGCAATTTGAAGTTTGATCAAGGTATCTATGTATGTTTTATCTATTAATTTTTAAGGCAATTTGAAGTTTGATTTATGTATAAAAGCTTGGAAGCAAATTATTATTTTAGTAAAGAAGCAGAAAGAAACATCTACAGCTCCATAGATATTCAAAAAATCAAAAAGCTTTCAATACATTTATTTACCATATCTTAAAGCCATTGTTAACATCAGCCTTCAGTTCTGGGCTACTTATGGCAAAGGAAAAGCTGCGCTAAGAGTTGACCTGCATTTAAAGCTGCTTAAGTGGTCGTCAACCCTCAAGGCATATTGGAGGACTAGGGCCGGGTTGGTTGGGCGGTCTGTGCGGGTAGGCAGCAAACAAAAATTCATTAAAATTTTGCATATTTTTAAAAACTTGAGTGACCCGCGTCGTGCCTTGGGGCACTTTTGGCCTTTAAAGTGGCTCCCACTGCGTCAAACTCTCTTGTTATGCCTCGTAATGTGGCAGCTTAAGTCGTTTACCCCGAAAAGTATGCAGCAAAAACCTCTAGCCGAGTGTAAAATTTAAGCGAAAGCAAACAAAATAACAAAAAAAAGTTTTTAATATGCGGATAGCTTTAATTAAATATGTTTTCCACTTGGCGAACCCAAACGAAGAGCAGAAAAAACAACAACAACAAGAATTACGAAACTGTGTGTGGCTGTGTGTATAAGTGTGTGTTTGTGTTTTGGTTTTGTTTTTGTTTTACATAAACATAAATGTTGGTTGGCGTGCAAGCAAACAATTTTTTTTCTGTTTTACTTTGGTTTTGCCAAGTTAAAGAAATTTAGCGGTTGGGGTTTTGATTTTGCTATTTTTATTTACGTTGTTTTAGCTAGTTCCAGGTTTTGCCAAGTTTGTACTTGTTGCCATTAGTTGAATGCTGTTTAGCTGGCGTAGAGGTAATACAAATTTGTAATATTATAATCGCTTTAATAGGTATTTAATCAGATACATTAATCTTGAACGAGTTTTGACCTATTGTAGAGTGATATTAAATATATATTCACATATTATAATATGTATTATGGATTTGTATATAATTTAATTCAGAGAAGCAGAGAGGAACGGATTGCGAGAAAGCAGTGTACTGTGAAAGAGAAGGCAAGGCAAGTTATGAAAGCAAGAAAAAGTGACCGATAAAGATTGAGTAAGAGAAAATTTAAAGATCGAATGAAGATGAAAGCAAGCTAAGAAAATGCATACAAATTTCATTATATAGTGTGAGACTGTTTGATTTGACGGAATACGTCGCAACGTAGAAACATATATTATTTTCTGTATATAATGTGTCTACAAATTTTATCGTTCTTACTTGATTGTTGTGCAGCAGCTCTGCCCAACTTGAGATGTGCAAGGTCCTTGGGGCTATTTGCGTGGAATGATATCTCATTATTTATTTAATTTACAGCGCTTCATTTCGCTTATCGGCTGCATGGCTTCTGTATTATTAATTTTATTATTAAATACATATTTTCTTATACACTGCCTTTGTGTCCGCCCAGTTTTGTCCGGCTTTCCCGGCTCGGGAAAAGCTGCTGAAAGCCTTTCAGCATTCCTTTCCATGCGCCGCCATTGATAATAATTTATTGTGAATTTCTTCATTATTATTATTTTTTTACTCTCTGTCGCCAACTTCGATCCAATGGGCATTGTGCGTGTTGCTTTTTGCACTTCTCCACGCCTCTGCCCTGCGCTCTTCATTCTTTCATTCGTTGCTGCGGGCCTACAAGGAAGTTTAAATAAACATAAAATGGCGACACGCGCATGAATAAGGCAACAGGGACGACGTCTGCATATGCAGCATATATAAAATTTATACAACACACACTGTGACACCCTTCCGCACACACCCGCACACTCGCACACCATATGAAAAACAAACAAATTGACATGCCGATGCCGAAAATGCAAACAAAATGTTGGCATATAGGAGCGAGACGGGGGCTAGAGATATGAAAGTTGTGCAAAAATCTTTTTGCTGTTGGGTAAATGTTTTAAAAATTGTTGTAAAATTCATCGGATATGAAAATCTAATGATTTGTAAAGTCGCCGATAAGCGCGAAGCGCCCTCTGGCGGGCGGCAGCCCATAACAGCAACACCAACACCAACGTCACCACCACCAACAACAAAAACAAGCACAAGAAAAACCGTTGGGATTGGTAGGCGGCAAAAGTGTAAAAGGATTTTCCGCATTTATTGAAATATTAATATTTGCTTTTTATCCATTCCCATCTATCTGATTGTGTGGGTGTAAAATTATTGAAAACTTCTGCATGCAAAGTTTGCCCTGGCAACGTTTCCCCTGAACTAGCCCTAAGTTTTCGCATGTGCGTGTTGCCACAAATGTTTGTACAAAGCGAATTCAATGGGCTCAAAGTTTGCAAGCGAAAACAAAATCAATTCAAAGTTTGTATTTCTGCAATACTTATTCTCCTAGCCCCTTTTCTTTTTTTGTGGGTCAACGCTTTGCCCTAACACCCCGCCCGCCCAAAATTGATGAACCATCTGGGTCCTCTCTGCGTAGCTAAGCAGATTAACAGCCATTATGTAGTAAATTATGTTGAACTCAGCTGAGTTCTTGGAGAACTCTCGGGCTCATATTGCAAATGTATTGTATAAATTTTATTTATTTTAGATTTATATTTTTTGCTCTTAAGCAAAATCTGTGCTCAGTTTCAAGCGTGTGGCATTAAAAAATATTTACTGTGTCTAGACTTTGCTGCGCATAAATCAAATGCATCGACCAAAGAGTCTTACTGCACTTTTTCGGCCACAAAACGCAAAAAAGAAAGTGTGTTTATTGAGAGTATTGCACTAGGAGATACCTGGCATCCATGTAGATTTATTTATGTAAGCCGAAGCTCGGGTATTTTCCATACCCTTGACTATCCAAAGTAGTTTTTTGAATAATTTCGTAGTACAAAATTATTGGTGCCCCTATATCTTAATAAGTTGTGAAAAAGGCAACAATTTCAAAACCGATATATTAATATAATTTTATAAATGCCTTGCGTATATCGAATGATAACTGCCAAATAAAAGAAAACTTTACTCTACTAATTGTATATACCACTTTAAAACATTCTGCTCTATACAGGGTATAAAAATATAAAAATAAATAAAATTGTGGCCATAATGTAGTTCCCTGTGTGTGGTATGTGTTTGTGTTTGTGGGTAACTGCGTGTGTCTGCGTTGCGTATACTTAATGTGCAGCCCTTCGAAAGTGCCGAAATGTGCAAAGACTGCATGTGTATATGTATGTTGGCATTTTATAAATTTAATTTATACGCTTTTGAGTTAAGTTTTTAGTTGGTTTCTTCATGGGTTTTCTCAGCAAAATACAGCAAATGTATTTGAAAGTAAAAAGTAAAGAAAAACAGGAAATAGCAATTAGTTAGGTCAAGTGCTAAGCATTGAATATAATTTAAGAGTTCTTTCGGGTTTCAGAAATGCATTATGGTAATGTTTTCTGTTATAAATAAACAAATTTAAGACTTGTGAGAGGACTAAGGCTGAAATCCTATTTGACTTATTTTAAAAATTATTTAATTTAGTATACAACATTTCATTAACATAATTTAAATAGGTCCTGAGATAAAGTAATTTTAAGTTCGTCCGATAAATTAGTATTTTTGTATATACAGTAAATAATTATTTTGTTTTGCGTTCAGCACCCCCACCCAAAAAATTGCAACATTTTTTGATTAAACACCAAACATTTCTTAAATTGTATACATGACATTATTTGATAATTTGGTAAAAAATATAATTTCAACATTAATATCAACGTCTTAGTCGCCGCGTCTCAAACCGCTCGGATCTAGCACAAATCGCATGCCGAAAGCAAAACGATCTGTGGGCAAACTCATTACCACACTGAAGCCCATTTGCAGTGGTATATGTGAGAGATATCTATAGAAAAAACGAACATCATATAGTTACAAAATATAACAGAATTTTGGATGAACTCTGACGCACTTGGTCCACATGAAGCCAACGAGTGCATCCGAGTCGATCATGCCGTGTACGGCGCAATTCCAGAAATTCCACTGATAGCATATGGTGGCAATTGTTTTGCGTGTACTGCGATTCCAGGCCAATAGATTGGCCATCTGGATTTGGGGATGAATCCGCTGCCAATAGCTAACATCCAGACCCTGACGTGATGCGGTTGCGGCAAAGGAATAATGATGATGCGAGTAACTGAAAGTGCAGGTTAGGACATTAGGCTTTGAAATATGGAATTTTAGCTGTTAATCGAACTAGCTAATAAATTGCCCCTTACATATGGACTGAGATTTACATAATCTAATGTTTTGAATTTCTTATATTATTTTATTAGATATTTCTGTTTAATTTATAAATATTTGCTTAATATAGAAAGATATTCGCATATCTATTCTATTTTCAAGCTTATTCGCTATAAATACATATTTGTATAAACATTTTATGTCCAGGCTGGAATCCCATGATGAGATGTTAGCTAAGATCTTAGCTAAAGGCTAGATACATTTTTGTTATGTTGTTATGTTCTAATACATGAAGTATACTTTGTTTGTATAGTGAGAAAAGTATGTTGATATTGTCATTATCTAATAATGATTTTCACAATAATACTAATAATACATATCATATGATTAATTGGGATCAACTCTCATTTTATGTAAATTAAATAACATCGCTGTTGACGACATCATAGCTAGTGGCGAAGAAACACGAAGGTGTGCAAAAAGCGACACGAATGTCTTTTTTTAAATAAGTAGTTAAAAATTTATAGGTGAAAAAAAAGGAATAAATTTGTTATTTTTATTTGTATGTGTATCGTAGCCTACGAAAATTCGAATAAAGTTATTGTTAGGCATACAGAAACTGGAGCCTTTTGCGTAGAGCCTAATTATTTTGTATAATTTGGAATTGTTGGTATACTAAATTGAAGGATATTCAAATTCACATAAATTAATGTCAGAAATTGTGGGGCTTGAATGCGCTTTTGCCACTAGATTGTTACCTCGTTTAGAGGTGTTTTTGTCCGATAAACAAAACAGAAAAACCTGTATGTCTAATACATTTTTTGAATACTCTTAGGGGTTTACAAACATCTATGTATATATCTATTTACGATTTGGACAATTAGTAAAAACTTACCGCGCAGCAAAAGCTAAGTCTGTCATGAGGTTCTTTGGCTCATTCCACTCTAGCAGTAGTTCGCCACCGATTGCCCAGTGCTGGGTAATGGAACGCATTACCGACAAAGTGCAACGTCCATTCTCATTGCGCACATTGTAGAAGTTCGCAGTCCAGGTATCGCTGGGTCGTGTCCATTCAATAGTATATTGCGTTTCTACGGGCACCTCCTCGCCGGGCTTTTGCAGTACGGCCTCCAAGCGCAATGGCTTAAATGGATAATACAATATATTCAAATTGGCTGCCAATGTTGTGGGATGTATGTCCCCAACAATTGTTGGCGTTAGCTGAAGAAAAGAATGTAAACAATTGAAGAATTAGAGAAAAATTGTATATCCAATTTGTTTACCATGAAATCATCAATCACACGAAACGTGTAGAGGCCACCGAATCGGAAGCCAGCGGCTCGCACATGACTCAATACCCAAGCGGCCGATATGTATTTGTTTGGTGCCAATCGATGATAATAATCGAGCTCGACGCCATCATAAAACTTGGGCATCACATTGTGGGCGAGACTGTGCAGGGTTTGCACGTTGCCGGGATTCTTCTTGTTGGAGATGCCGCCATATCGTTGAAAGCAGGATGGAAACTTGTAGCCACCGAATGGTGGACAAGAATTGCAGGACATGCCCCCAACAACAAAACAATGCTAATCAAATATTTAACTAGATGTATAGAAACAGCGTGAAAATGTATTTGAATTGAACTAGCTTTAGGCCTGAGAAATTTTGGGCTTTGTTTTGTTTTGTGGAAAACTGTTTATGTAAATATGGTATTTAGTATTGTTTCCCACACTCAATAAACAGCAAACGAAATGTTATATCGATCTCAGTTTCTCACAACTTCAAAATTGTAGAAATGCGTGTGTATGTGTGGATATATCATTATAAATGTATGAAAAACCCCCAACATCAGCTGCCAATTGTCATTTTATGCGCCATTTCATGCAACGCCTGTCAGCTCACGCTTGTTTCCTCTTATTGAGTCTCACTCTCTCATCCTATCTCTCTCTTTTAGTGTGTGTCTTTCTCTGGCCGAACTGTCATCCTTTTCGTCCTTTGGCACACCATTAGGCGCATTTCACACTTTTTACATTATTTATAAGACATACAATTTGCTTGGTTTCTTTTAATACACTGAAATTGGGCATTATGATTTTGTTACATAATATGTAAGGCTTCCCAATTAACATTCCAATTTTTTTAAAATATTGGTACATCTGCTTCTTTTTAGTCTGGAACGTTTTTATATCGAAATTAGTCCTCATCTCTAAAACGTTAATTAATTAGGTCATTTAAGTATGGACCTCCTAACAATTGATTTTATAATTACAGATGTGATCGAAAAACTTATTTAATGATTATGTGTGTCTCTTAAACAATAGATTACTTATAAAAAATATATTTTTTTGTAAAATGTTTTGTGTTAAACGAATTTTTTGAGTACTTTGATAATTTAACAGATTGGTGTTTTTTCTATTTTTAAACTTTAATTAACTTAATTATATTTTATAAAACTTCTTAAGTGAAGAAATAAGCTATTTTTAAAAATATTTCAACCAAACTTATTATTTAAAATTTGTTTACCTTATGAAACATGAATACCTTTGAACAAATTTTAATTACTTTAATTTTATTGAACATTACATGGAAATCTTAGCTTTACAATTATTCCACCGAGTGCTAACAAATAAGCGAATTGAATTTAAAATGCCTGCCAGGGTATTTATTATTCGACTCATTCTATGAGATAATCTGATTTTTCTTTTTTTTTTCGAATTTTTCTTTGCCATTGCCGGCAGCTCATCTCATTGGCGATTCGGTATTTCATGTAATATTTAGAGCTTGCCACGAGCCGGGCTGATTTTGTTTCCAGTTGGCTTAGGATCAACGAGAGGGGTTACCCCACCCACTTAAGGATGATGATGTAAAGCAAATGCAGCGCTTGAATAGTTTTTCTTTTTTTTATTTCTTGGCGATTATGTATTTTTTTTTATTTTTATTTTGCCCAGTGAACAATTTATCCTAACAGATGACAAGTGCAAGCAGATTTGTGTAGAAGTCTTCTTAAATTTATGAACCCACAAAACTAGAAAACTTAAACTATTAATTAAACTATGGGTAAAAATAAGGTAGTAGCTAAAAATGTATATAAATTTAGTAGAGAAAGTAAAAGTATATTAGAGCTAGACATATATAGAAGTAGGTACAATTAAAATCTTAGCTATTTCTTTGGTATGCTAATGACTACCATTTTCTTGATAATCTTGTAGAGTCCATTCCGCGGTTGGGTTTTTCGCGCTTGTATTTTTCATTTTTGGAACACAGATTTTTATATGTTGCGTCCCGACGACGGCACTTAATGCCGGGCTTTACACCCCACTCGTACAATCGTTGACCTTCCACATTATCAGTGCCAAAAATACAGCTCAGCAAAATATATGTGTAAAATGTGCTTGTGTAGTGCAGTATAGCGCATCCGTACTCTGTATTATTCTCGATCAGTAGCAGAGTTGATTGCAGAATATTCAAACTGAAATGCACAATAGAGGGCGCTTTTATCTATTGTTATACTCCCCCTAAATCGTTATACTCGTTCACGAAGTGAAAAGAATATATTGGACGTCGTGTTCACATGAGCGAGCTTTTTTTTCGCTACTAGTATATATAATCGTTTTTAACCGTCACATAAATTGTTATGATTTGGGTTGATTATGAGCTGGGTACATCAAACTTTCTGGCAGACTACTGACGGCCTACTCTAAAGATCACGGAAATATTTTTTTTGATCCGCCCACATGTTTTGTGGCATTTGTAACACAATTCAAAATATACATAGGGGCAGGTAAGCTGCAAAATATATATCCCCCCACATATTACAAAAATCAATTTCTTTTCAAGATAACAATCATAGTTAAGACTATTTTCAACTGTCTTAAGCTGATATACTGTGAATGAGTATCGCATTGTCGGTTACACCCGACTGCAACGTTCTTACTTGTTTTCTTTCTTACCTATCTCTCATTTACTTACTTTTCATCGTCATTTGAGGGCACATGTAACGTTTGGTATCGGGTTATGCCACGAACATTCCATAACCAGCTACTGCTAATGCTCTGTATGGTATCCAATGTTGGCGAGGTGGAGTTATCGGTGTGAAAACCGTATAGTTCAGCCAGTCTGCCGATCCGACCGAAATTGGGTATGCATATCTTGGGCCTCGGCGACACCGTGCAACGTTGAACGTCCATTTCGGCAAAATGTGCCAACTGCTTGTTCCAGGACATTTTGCCCATTCGCGCGGCTATTGGTAAATTTCTATATATCTTACCGCCGGCGACGTCATTACGCAACTCATTGAATATTACATCAAATATGTCCCTAAATTCCGTCTCTTTTATCAGCTTGGCATCCGGCTGGCATTGTCGAATTTTCTGTGTGACATCATCCAAGACAGATCATTGTAGTCATATTAGATCATTATTATTATATTATATATATGTATATTTATGATTAATTCAAAACTCACTCCTTTATTATCACATGACAAATTCATAGCATAACAAGGACGAATATAGCAGTTGGGATCATCCCCTTTAATAACACCTAGACACCCGAGTAGCGGCAACAAATAGTTAGCTCTCATCGTAAGTCTTTTGAGCTCTATTACTAAACCTAATCAAAATTGATATTTATAGGCGAGTTCTTGCTCATATGAAATTCTTTGAGTTGATCAAAACAGTTGCATAAACTGTTGGCCGCATTTTTATTAATTAAACAAAGCAATGCATAAAATATCAAGAAATTATTGTTATCAGTAAGAATATAATAATATTTATTAAATACGCTTGCAAACATATAACAGCTTTTAAATACTTCTTTATACGTAGCCACACAATTGTATTTTTCCATAGTAACAATCAATTTCCGACTAATTTTTTCCACATAAGTTTTATGACATATTGGTTCTACAATAATAAGGTTTTTGGACTAACAAGATTTTAAAATAAAGTAACCAATTATTTTCAGGGCCAAAATAGTAAGTTCACTTCCATATATTTCTATTCTCATCAAATGAATAAAATTTTTTGATTTAAAATATTATTTTGTATCTTTATTGTGTTGCGTCAATAGTACAGAAATAAAATCTCAGCTGGTGAGAAAAGTTAAAATGGTTTCGAAAAAAAACGGGCTTTGAATATAAATGGAAAGTGTAAATTGTTATTTAATATTTTGCAGATACTACTTAATAAACATGAATAGAAAATATATACAAAGATTTCAAAGCCAACTGCCAAATGAAATGGCACAGCGAATATGCCATATTTATTAGGGCACAACAAACAACGACAATGATGCCGCCTGTTGGCTGTCTAAGCCGATTTCCAGTTGAGTTCATGAAAGCAAATGCAAAACTTGTTTATTCAAGAGCTAAGTCGCGGCTTGGACTTGGGTATTATTCTTTCTTTTTAAGAGTGAATAGTGAATAGAGAGAGAAAGAGAGAGGGAGTTGGGAGGCGGGAGGTCATTTCTACATTACTTATTTAGACATCGCACTTAAATTTGTCACTCAAACAACCGAGTCGCTCCCCGTTCCCGATGACGGGCTTAGACGGTTCTAAGGATTCAGTTTCCATTTGCCGCCATTTGCTCTAATTTAACATGCTAAAATATTGCAAGCCGCATTCGCAAACGCTAAATCAAAGCGCAGCGACCACAAAACTTTTGCCAACCACAAAGCTCAAACAGACCAAAGTGAAAGAGACATAGGTAGAAAGAGAGAGAGGCAGTTGCAAATGTAGTTGGCAATGGAAATGGAAAGGGGAAGTTAAATAGCGAGATAGGGACAGCGCATTATAATCATAAGTAAATAAAGGAAGGCGCAAAATTTTAAAGACAATTCCATTTGTTTTGAAATGTAATTTAAATACAGAACAAATTTAGAGCACTCGACGAGCAAATACTCTATTAAGATTATTTTGCAATTATATATTTATTGAAATCATTGAAATTAGGATAAGATTAAATTGTAGTAGAAAAAAATTTTAAATAAAATATATTTAGTAAAGGCTATAGAATTAGGATTTGATGATGATGTAAAAATCCGCTATAGAATGTTTAGAATATTAGATTATGTAGGTAATGAAATAAGCTAATTGATATTGATAAATGTATTTTAAAGCTTTAAATTTAGGGTTAGGTAATAATAATAATAGTTAGTTTAGATTTGATTTGATTTAGATTGATAAAAATGATTTATTTAAAATATATATATATATATATATATATATATATATATATATAAAAAAAAATATATATATATATATATATATATATAAATATAAAAATATATATATATATATATATTGAAAGATTGGAAAGAAGTATAGAGAAAGTATAAAGCATTAATATTCTAATCTAACAAAAGTAAGGGGAAATTACATATTGGCCATCGAAATGGTCGATAGCTATCAATAATGGGTTATGTAATTATCGATAACTTTTTCATATAATATTTTATCTAATCGGCTAGTTCACTATTGATGTGTGACAAAATCTTATATTGCTTTACTATCGTTTTTTATCCATGATCGGTCTACAATAAATATAATTTTGTTTCTCTGCATGGCATCCGTATCAGGCTTTTATTTACGGGTTTATTTGATGGTCAATAAATATAATAAACAATTGAATTTACAATATTCACAAATTCACTTTTGTCGTGTAGCGCCCCCGGACACGCCCCCAAGCATACACACACACATTTAACTTATGAGCTTTTTCAATCAGTCTGATAGGAGGGCGGAAATATGCCGCCCACACACACACACACACACAGACATGTTCACAAATACAGCATTCAAATGCATATAAATTAAAATTGAAATATAAATGATAGGGCAGGCAAAAAAAAGGAAAAAATGGCAACAACACTTAAAATATTTACTGTTCTGGATTGTGGAAATTGTACAACATTTCTCATATGCACGAAAAATCATAAAAAAATGCAACAAAAAAAAGAAGGAAAAAATATAAAAAAAATGCGAACTGAAAACAAATTCAATCGCATTGCAATCCACAAAAATGTATTTATTTATTTGTGTTTTATTTTATTTATTTGCAACTTGTTCGCTTGTAAAATGCTTACTGCAAACGTGTTTATTTTTTAAATTGCTCATCGTTTTTTATGCATTCGCCATATAATTTAATTTTATTTATTACGCGCTGAAAAAAAACAGCTTTGCAACAACACACGCGAAATAAAGGCGCGCGTAATAAATTCTCAATATTTTATACAAATTTTTCTCTTTCTCTATATTTTTCATTACGTGCATTTGCATCGAACCTTTTTTATTTGTTTTGTTTCAAACTACAAACGTTGGGGGCGGTAGAGGGGCGTTGCAGTTGCCACACTTGCAAATGCGTTATCAATAAAAGTTATTTGTGTGTTACGTAATCTTGTTGTGGGCAGCTTCAGCGGAAATGGGCGCAAAAATTTAAGTATTAACAAGAAAAGGCACATATCGCATTTTGTTAAAAATGTTAAATATTACAAAAAACATTTTGTACATACATAGCTTTTATTATATCATTATATCATATCTACAATACTCAGGTTAACTTTTTTTATGACTTACGTAGAGTACATCACAATTACCTTGATTGAGCCCGTTGTAAATATTTTGAATCAAAGAGAATTGATCACACCTGCTTGCATAAAATTCACAAAACTTCTTTCATTGATATGCGTAAAACTTCTATTAATTTGTTAATTGCTGGGCGGGTCGAAAGAGGTGCTCTACAGTTATTCTTATGCTGTACCTTTGTATCTGCAGTGTAACACTTTATATATTTATTTTTTAAATGTTACTACATGAATAAAATATTTAAATATATTTAAAAATATAAATATAAAATATAAAAAAAATTATTCCTAATTAAAACATTTTTTAGACACAATATTCGGTGTTTATCGAATTTACATTCTTTATACCTTTGCCAAACTTTTTTTTTGTACACTTAAGGTCAATAGCTTTTGCTTTTTAATATCATGTCTAAATTGCGTGAATTTACTTATTTGACTTAGTTTGTTTACTTTCCTTAGAACTACCATGTTTATCCTGTTTACTTTCCCCACAACTTAAAAATAGCATGTGGCAACTTTTGGGCGGCAGCGTGCAAACTGTTGCTATTTGATTTGGCCATTTGCAAACTGAAAATCCTTGGGCCTGCGAAATTACTTAAACTTATGTTTAAATAGTAAACTCAAATGTAAACACATCACGGAGAGCTCTCATACTCTTCTTTTGCACTTACTTCTGGTCCATTAAATATTTACAAAAAGGGGCGACAAATCAAAGTGACTTCAGATTGACAAATCGAGGCCCCGAGGCACTTTTACTGATTTTCGCTTTTCACAAATATTTGCATACCGTTGCCTCAATGCCGTCAATGCCTCAATGGCTGAATGCCTGACTGCCTGGCTGACATCGCGCTGATGGGCAGAGTGAAAGAGTTTCCAGTGCCGTTTGGCACTTAGGCACGATTTGCATTACTTACGGCTATCGATAAGCAGCGTTTGCAGATCCACAATTTTCCATTCCATTCCCATTTTCAGTTGGGCCAAGTAGCTAGTGGCAAAGTATCTTCAGTTGACAGACTTGCCCAGCCATTATTTTGTAATTATTTAAGTGCCTTAAGAGCAGCGGGTGGGAATGGTTTCCGCCCACAGCCACACCCATCGTTGACCAAAGCCGTAACCGGGGCCAATAAGTGAAAAAATCAAAAAGCCATAAAAACTTTACACAATCGAAACGTGCAAAAGTTGTTTTTGCCAACGCTAGCAGCAACAAAAAAAAAAGAAGAAAAATACAGTTTTTTTTCGATTCACCAACCACTTAATGCTCTTTATGTATGTACTCTTATGTGCATAAAAAAATATATAAAAAAATAAATATATTATTAATATGAGTTCCTAACTTGTCTAAAATTCAAACAACATAATTAAATATATCTCATTTATATATTACACAATATATATTTCTATATTTTTTAGCTAATGCTTTAAAGCATAGAAAGTTAATTACACAAATTATTTGTCAGCTGATTGTAAAAATAGGATTTTATTATAAATCAGCAAAGTTTAATAGCAAACAAATATTAAATATAATATAAAATATAATAATTTGATATTATTTAATTTAAACTAACTTCCAAAAAAAAAAACAAATTAAATGTATAAAATTAAATTAAATATATTCAACCCGATTTTCCACAAATTTTATATCAAAAATATCTCCTTGTTACACTTTAATTCCAAAAATATTAATACCCCCTGCTAGGGCATATAAAAAACTGGCAGACAACAAAATCAAAGTGTGGCATGTGAACTTTTCCTTTTGCTCTTCTTTTCTTTACCGATTTTTTTTTATTTTGCCAAGATTTTTGCTTTTGGTGGGCGGGACACTAAGCGAAAATCGACTCGTAAAAAGAAGGGAACGTTGCAAATAAAAAGAGAAAAAAAGCGCAAGAAAATTACTTTCCGCTCTACAAATTTTGCAGAGGCTTCTCTTGGAGTCAAGCGTGTAAAGTAAGTAAAGTTGCGAATAAAAACCTTTTCCGGCTTTTCGGCTTCGATGACGGCCTTTGAGGCATTATGTACTGACAATTTTCATGATTATGCCGCTTATGCTATGAGTGTCCAGCCCGCTCCTCCAGTCCGCTCCACCAGCGGGCAGCTCTTTCAGCCATCTAAACGCAGCTGTTAAGCCTTTTCCGTTTCCGTTGGCCTTTTTTATGTGTGCGGCTTACTTGGCTTGGACTTGGTGCCTAGAGGGTCGACTTCTATTGATAGCTATTGACAGCAGCACAAAATACACACACATACACACACACACACCGCATACACACAATGCGGCTTGGGGCCACCAAAACGGAAATGAACATGGGATTTCATTCAATTTTTTATTCCAACATGTTTAAGAGTGTGTGCACAAAGCGTATTTTGTGCAGCTTTTGGCCTAAAGAGCAATTTTTTCATTTCTCCTTTTTTTTGTATCACGTTGTGTTGACTATTGCTGGCAGCTCGGCAATTTTCTGGTAATTACAGATAGGTGTCTGAATGCTTTCTGTGTGCAGGTAAGATAAAAAAAACAAGAAAGCCCAATATTAAATGGTTCAATAAAAAGAAATGACAGTAGAATATTCTGTGGGCTTAACTGAAAGTTATAGGATAGAAGTGGAATCCTATTAAAGTATTAACATCTGAATGAACAGCTCAACTTGTAAAAATTTTGATATCTGCAATTGATAAGAGATTAATGTTTTAATTAATTTTTTTTACAAATCCGCAAGGATCTAAAATATGAAAGAGCAGTATATGGAAAAGAAAGTAAAAAATGTTTATCACAATATAAATTCCGCTGTTTTTATTAATTTTTATTAATATTTCTGAAAGTATAGCTGGTTTCACCACTCCTTCCTAGTTTCTGGATCAAAGCTAGTCACGCAAAAAGACAAACCGAATTAAGATTCCGCTAGTATTTATGTTATTAATTGGCAAATCCTGAACTGAAAATGAATGGCCACATAAAATTGTCATAACTGGAAACTTATTGTGACATTTCCAATAAACACCCCAAAACGATATTGGCAGCTGTGCTATCCAGTTACGTGAAGCGGAAAAGGGATGGTGAGAGGGAGGGTATATTGCAGTTCGACTATTTCTAGTTAATTTACTGCGAATACAAAGCGCCCAATATGCAACATAAATAATGTTGAGCATTTGACATAAATAACTAAGGATGGCACAACTGCCCTTTGTCCCTCCTCCTCAACTGCCCCTCCCCCGTTCCCACTCCCCACAAAGTGCCAACTTAGGAGCCGCACAGCTGGTGCCAGCAAACGCTCTGTAACTGTTACAATTAATTAGAAACTAACAAAGTTCCACTTGCCAAGGCGCTAAACTTGTCCCAGCAGCCGAACCGAAGACTGTCGCGCACATAAAGCGCTTTTAATTGATTTTCCCGTTACGTGCAATGGCAAATTGTCGTCCTGTGGCAGCTAACTCCTGTTTGTCATAGAGCTGACTGCGTGTCGTCTTTGTTTTCGTGTCACGAAAATGGATCTTCGATATATAAAATCTGCAAGTTGTAATTTATGTAAGTTATACAATAATACAAGTAAATAAATCACATTTCAGCATTTCAAATAGTTTATTTACTTTTAACATATTAAATAACATAATTTTACCACAGTATATTTTTAAATATTTCTTTATTTTTTTTATCGTAAATATTAGTTTTATCAACTGCTTAAAGTATACTTATTTAATTACAATTTTATTTTTTGTTACTGCTTACAATTCATTTTGGTTTCTGTGTGTATACTTTAAATCATATGTTACACGGTAAAGATTGCTTTTTAAGTGTAACAAATATGAACATGCAACACTTTGCTTTTCATATTCAATTGAACACACGCTCATCTCCAGTTCGGGCCCAACAGCTGCTGTTCTCCTAACCGCGCTCGCAACCTTCCGCCCCTTCGCCCAGGCTCGTGCTTAGTGGAACTGGCAGCTTCTGTAATCGTTCATTCATTCATTCCAATTGTAGTTAATTAATAAATTATTCCATGCGATTGAACTAACAATGGAAAACTTCAGCTAGGAGTGTCGTCGCTGCCAACTGAACCTCAATTACCCCCACATTTCGCATATCCCCTTCCCCTATCACCAAGTACTGACTTTTTTCTCATCTGTAGCATCGCATATAAATTACATTTTTTGCAATTAAACACATTTTGATGTTAAATGCGAAACGGAGACCGGCACGAAAATGTTTACGGCCAGCACATGTTGCGTATACGCAATGTGCTAAACTCGACACTCGTAAATGGCGCGTGGTCGCCGTATTCCTTGTACTGTTCAAGGAATATAATCCGTGGTGTTAGCATCGTGACCCTGTATAGTAGTGGCAAGGCTCTGTTTTACCCAATAAATTACATTTTCATTTTATTTTATGTCCATTTTGGGTGGCAGTTATCTCCACTCCCTCCACGCTCTCACACACCCAACTGTGGATGGATCAGGTGTGCCGCACATATTGGAAATTTATTAAAAGCGTAAAATAACTTTCTCGAATTTCTCGCGCTTTTATGTATGTTGCTTTGTGGTTAAGTCGAAATTAATTTTGTGGCTTGGAAATGGGGTTTTTTTTAACATTAAAACGAAATGTTGATTAAACAAATTAAATGCAGCAGTCATACACTTATAAAATAATTAAATGGTAAAATCACTTTAAACTGAAACTGCTTATCCCTTAAACTTTTTTTTCAATAACATTTGCAAACATATTTTGCCATTTAAGATGTGTTTCTAATTGCTCCCGTTAAATTAAATAGTGGGCTGAAGTAGGCTGAAGACAATTTTTTATTTTATGAAATTAACTGATCTTAACTGATTAACTGATAAAATTGGTTGGTTTAGTATATAAATTTCTTCTATTTATATTTTCTCAGTCAACTTGTCACAAACACTAGGTAAAATAAAGGCAACCTGGCTAAGTAATTACCATTCACATATTAAGACACATTTAAATTTAAATAGTCTTGTAAAATTAAATTTATCTCTTTTAAAATATAATTTTTAGGTCCCGTAAAATATGTAAGAAATTCCAAAAATAAAAATTGAATTGCAAGTTTGATAAATTAATTAACACAACGTTTCATTTCAATATTGAAATACTTTATTTGTATTATGTAGTTTTTTCAACTTTGGTATATTTTAAGAGTTTGTAAGCTTTTTAATTCCACTTTTGGCATGTAAAAGTCAGACATAAATATTAAATTGCGAATCAACACTCAAAGCACTAAAAGTCTTAGTAAAATAAAAATAATATTAAATTAAATAAAAAAATACAACATATTGCACAACACTGAACCACTCAGTGCGCACAAATTGCATAAAACCAAAAAGGCAACCGAATGAAAAATACAATTTTCATAAAAAATAATTGAATAAACAACCGCACACTGAAAACATAACAACAACAACAACAACAAGAAGTCGAAATAGAGTAAATTTCAATGCTCTGAACCGGAGACGAAGTAAAAGGCATTAGCAACAGATTAGTGTCAGACTCTGCAAAACTCAGCATGAGCAAAGCCATATATATACAAAGTGAAGCCAACGGGCTGCATTTCCGACAACATCTCGTACTGCATCCAACTCGTAAGCCCGTGTCATTAGCAATGTGACCCAGAAATGAACCAAGCCACATCAAATTTTATGCTGTTTGCCGTAATAAATTTAATTAAAAAACTAAATTGGCTGAAAAGAAGCAACCGAAAAGTTTGGGCATCTGGCACAAAACTTGGCCAGACACACTCTATTTTTTATGAGGCCTGCCCAATTTGTGTTTTGGACTCCATTTCTCACAGCTTGCAGGCTACGTTTCATCTGATCTTATTGCCGTGCATTTTATGCATGCTTCAAACAGGAAACTCACAAAAAAAGGAGAGATAAATTAAAAGATTTTCAATTATATTTTTCTCTGCCCAGTCATAAAAATCAATTGCTCCGCCTTTTCCTTTAGTCTTTTTTCCTCAATTTTTGTCTTAAATGCCTTCCTTCCATGACTTTTATGAGCGAGTTACTTGCAGTTAATTAGAGAATGAAAGTGCACGGCTAATCAGCTGAAAGTTGTTCACGGAGTTCAAGCTCGCAAGTCGAAGGTGTTGTCTGCCCATCAAGTAGCTGGCAATGGTGTCGATAAGCTGGCCAAGCCACATTGAAGCGGAAATGAGAAAAAAGACGAAGAAGCAGAGAGGCAGCAAGCGACAGATTGTGGGCGGTAATCCTAAATGATTGCCCCCGATGATGGCTTTTATGTTCTGGAAAAGGGTTGACTAGACTCCACATCCGCTGAAAAGGCAATCGATTAAAGCAAGTGTAAAAGTGTGAAAATTAACTCATGGGATTTTGTTTCAAGTATTCGATTGTCTGCTTTTTAAGTAAAAAAAGAGTTCTTTAAGGTACTCAGTTCTGATATCTTTATTCTATTTTTTATTTATTTCATTTGATACAACTAAACTTATTTAGCTGATTGTTGATTGTTTAAAATACTATTAATTTATGCCTCTATATAGAATCTGTGTCATATATACATACATATATACTGGTTACTGTCGAATTTACACGAACGCTTGCGAACGCTCTCACAGCAAAGTTCGCATCTTTTCCAAAAAGTCATCAATAAATTCAATATCCTTGGAGTTCAGACGCTTCACCTGGTAAATACAGTCTTCATAGTTTTTCTCATCATTGAGGCGCTTATAAGCGGCAGCACGATATAAATAGGCGCGAATATTTATTGGATCCAATTTAGTCAATATATAGTCGACATCCATAAGAGCACGCTTAAAGTTGCGTAGCCTAATTGATAAAAAGTGAATTATTATATCAAATTATTTAACTGGACCAACTGTGCTGATCAATGTATTTACTCTCTGAAATTGAAAAAAAATATTATAAAAAAATATAAATATATGCGTTTTTGTGAATGTGAATACCCTTATATATATATTAATTATAATAAAGCATTTTGGCATTATGAAAACAGTTCTTGAAATAAAAATGTTGTCTTCAAGTTAAGAAATGTTAAGCTCAAATTGTAATAATATATAATATTATATCAGTGTATTAACTTACTTGAGATAGCAACACGCTCGATTCAAATATAGAACAGTCGTATCATTTATATATTCCAAGCCTTTCTCGTACAATTCGATGGCCAGGTTGAACTGATCTCGGCGATATGCTATGTTTCCCAATCTAAAGGAATTATATGTATTTTTTATTTTGATTAGTGCATTACCTTTTTGTGATCCTGCCCTTACTTACCTACGAAAATTATTGGCTACTCGTTCGCGTTCAATGCGCGCCTGGATGCGTTCCTCATGGGTTGGATTGATTTGCCGCATGAATGTGAATTGATCGGTATTCGCAGAAGTCTTAATCTTCGTCTTGGATCTCTTCACCGAGAATCGATCGGATTGTGAACGACTCGAGATATAAAAGTTGTTATCCGTAACGTCCGCACCAATATCCAGTACTGGTTTCGCTTCCGGCTTCTTGCCCTCTCGTGTGCTACGTAATATAGGAATGATCTACTTGATATATAGACTCTAGGACTCTCTCACTCACTCCTCCATTTTGTTAGCATTAAGCATTATGTCTAGAAATTCGATTGCATCTACCACCGGTGATGGCTCCTTAAGAAATTTCTCATTATATTGCGGATGTTGTGTGCTCTCCATAGTATGATTAAGGTTTTTTTTAGTATTTTCTTTTATTTTGTTTTTGTATTTTCTTGGATTTTTCTATTTTTTTTAGTGTTTTTTGTGTGGTTTTTATTCGTTTTTTTTTGTATATTTCTAGTGATGTATTTTATTTATTTTGTCATGTTTGTGTAAAGGCTACTTGTTATAAAAATTTACCTTTGATTGATGTAGCTACGACTTTGCATTTTAAAAATAAGTTCAAAAAAAATTAAGACAAAAAAATTATACTTTTTCACGGTATATGTATATTTTTAAATACATATTATTTTGAAAATTGTATTAAAAATCCGGTATTATATATATTTTTAAAATTGTTTAATTTAATTATTACATTTTTATTATAATTATGTAATAATCTTACGGCCTGTCGAAATTTAAATTATATTATGGATTTTGAGGCATACAAATTGAAGCTCTTACTTCTCACTTCGATATTATTTTTTACTTTATGTGTTTTATTTTTAAACGTTTTGATTAAGTTTTATGTGTACCTGTGTAATTAGCTGTTTGACTTTAATTTGCCAACAATTTAATTGATTTTGTTTTTGGTTTTCTTTGTGTACTTGTAATGCAAAAATCACTTTAGCTGCTCAATTTGCAATCACGCCACAACTGGTGTCTCCTCCCGCGGTACTGTTGTTGTATCAAGCGATTTTTAATTTGAATTAAATATGCATCAATGCGCTGATTTTAATGCACACAATTAAAACAGCAAGACACAGGATATTGCGAATGCATTTAAAATACCCGAGAAAATCAGACGAGCGAAATCAATGAGCGATTGCAAATTGCAAATTGCGAATTGCGGTGCCAGGCAACAACAACAGCAGCGAAAACTGTAGAAAATGCACATAAAAGAAATTGTGACGTAACAAACTAATGTGCAGATGTCAGCAAGGCACACACACTAATGTGACCCCCAACAAATACTTTTCCCTTTCCACACACACCAGTTAGATGCGTATGTAAAGTCGGATGCTTAAAAGTTTAACGCGCTAATCGCTAATTGCTTTTAGAGACAGTGTTTGGGTTCGCGCGTGCATATTTGGTTTGTGGGGGAGGGGGCGGGTTAACAGAGGGGAAGCTTGTTCTCACTGTAATTGTCGCTCTTTAAAACGCGCAATTTGCAATGCAAATGTACGCATTAGTTTTTAGCGGCAGCAGCAGACGCTCACACCGCCAACAGATGGCGCCAGCCCATGCAGAAAAAAACAAAAAAAATTCTTTCAGGGGGTTAAAGTGCCTGAGGGGGTGGATTGGTGTTTGTTGTTGGAGCTTGGGTATTGGCAACAGCTTAGCGCGCAATCAATTAAAATGTTTTATTGGCACTTTTGGCACCGCTAAAAGACAACAGACACACACAAATCACTAAAATCACACACGCTAACTAAATGCATGCACTGTGCGAAATTCTGTTGCCAGCATTTTTCGGAATGTCTAACGAACACCAAATGGTGTTTAGAGACATCAGGCAAATTAGAAGAAATGCATCTGCTAAGCTCTCATTTATTTTACAATGTTTACAATGCATGACTTTTTCAGTAGTTTGAAAGGATAAAAATCAGTACATAACATTTAATGAGAGTGATGCGATGTAATTTTAAAATACAAAAATAAACACGTAAAAAATGATTTTTTTTATATACAATATTTTTTTTTTAAACTACACATCTTTAGTAAAACTTAATGATTCATGAAATTGAAAAGAATACAAATAATTTTATATATTTTGCTCTCCAGTATTTCCAGCTGGGTTGTCAAAGCACACACACACACAAAGTAAATGCGGCAATTAGTTGACTTAACTTCTATGACACACAATTGGCAATTTATTAAGGCGCAACAAAAGCATGGCGGCAAGGAAATTGAGTGTCCTTGCCAAAAAGGGATTTATTTATGGTTCATAGATTAAATACTAATTAACACGACGCAACACCAGTAAAGGCCAAAACACACACAAACACACGGACACACATACAAACGCACACACACACATATTTGATTTATGCCAAATAAATGCTGAATGCCTCTCTTTCTCTCCTACTGTGTCTCCTGTAAGGATTAGAAGCAGACGGAAAAAAAGAATACAACACACAACATTTGCCTGGCGTTTTTGTCTGGGCCATTGACCATTTTTTTTTTTCGGGAAGGACTGCCCCCCTCCGACGCCTCTGGTCAGCGCTGCGTATCTTTAGCTTAATGCCATAAATTGTGCTTAAATTATTGGGGTTGGTTAACGCTTACACACACCCAGGCACTCACACACATTTTCTCTTTTATTTTGGTGTATTTACTTTGTGTGCCGTTGAACTTTTGCCGCTCATTTGTTTTACCTTAATATCCACTTGACCATGTCTGCAAAGTCAGCATTCGCATAAAAGTATACAAATTAAAGACGACGACGTAACTGGATATGAATTTAAGTGCCTGCAATTAAATAGCAATTAAAAAAGAGCATAAGGGGTATTAGAAATTAACGGAACTGTTTGCATAAGACTGAAGAAGGTGGCAATTTAATAAAATTTAATAAAATAAAATAAATCGGTGAGGATTTCAAATTTTATTTGCTAAACACAAATAATTATATTAGAAAATCTAAACACTTGTGTATGAAATGTATCTGAGGATGTGGCATAAGCTAAGTTTACTCTTAATATTTTGTTGAGAAAGACGTGTCTTAGGTTGTGATAACTTCTTGGATAATATATATATATATATATATATATATACTTTAATTTCATGAAATTAGAAATACAACTTTAAATAAAAATACCAATCAAACTATTTCAGAATATTTCAAATCTACAAAACCAACTATCACTAAAAGCAGAAATCTTCATCACCTAACTATACTCTCCTGCGCATTCACAACGCGAATGTGTATTCGCGGGGCGTCGCAAATTATAAGCAAACATTGAAGAGTGAGTGCTGCTGGGTGGCCAAAATCTCAGTTCAAGGGGCTATTGCATTGTTTTCCGAGTGTTTTATATGTAAATCGCTGCGTATTCAGGCTGCAGACCTTCGAGCTCGCCATGGAGTTGAGTCTGTGAAATTTATGTGTCTGCGTGTCATGAGCTCGCGCATAAAAAACGGCACCAGCATCAAAATCTGTCGGGCATAATCAAGCGAGACAATGCGCCAACAATGCCCATAAAGTGTGCTCCATGGCCCCGCCCGATATGAAGGTAGATATATGTGTAAGGTTTGAGTCCGTTGATTAACGCCGCCCATAGACAAAACGGGCCCGTCTTCAGGCCAGTCTACAACGCGACACAGGGACTACTGTCATTTATTTAGCGTTGATTTTAAAGCCAGCTTTACGCTTAATGCTCGCATTAAAATGAGCTTTAAAAACGCTTAAAAATTAATTGCGAAATTTTAAAATATTATTTTACAATATGAACGAACGGTTAACAACGGACAGGATAGCGCAAGCTTGCCAACAAATATCATTCATAAAGTTTATAATTTATGTGCCAAACATAATAAAATTAGTTTTTTAATATTAAATACAGAAGTAGATATAAACATATGAAAAATATGAGAGGCTATATAAGAAAATGTAGTTAAAGAATTTGTTTGCATAATTCCTTTTTAACTAAAATGAATATCGGTTTAAAGAAAAAAATGTAAGATTTTAAAACAGAAGTCTCGATTAAAAATTAAAAATTATGAAAAATAGAAAAACACCGTTAAAACTCAACAAAAAATATTAAAAGTTGGAAATCTATGCTAAAACCTTAATTTCATTGCCCATTATTTATGCCCAATTTTTAATAAAAATGTTTCAGTGCATCGCACATAGACGAATTGCAAATGTAAATGCTCAGCTTAGCAAACGTAAAAAAAACCAATCGGACCTAAACTAAAACTTTTTATTTGCTAATCTATCACTTAAAATCAAATAAAAATGAATTCCACTGCACTAATTAAACGCCTTGCAAACATTCCACTATGTGTTTAAGTCTATGACTGTGGGCTGGACTAATAAAGAATTAAATAAAAAATATTGTTTGGCTCAATGAGCCATTCGCATCCTTTCTCTGACACTCTTGTGACTCTTACTATTAACGTAAAAAAAGTAAATTATTATTATTTTTGCGTACATTTTTGCGACATAATCGAATTAATTAAATTTGTATAACAATTAAATGGCATCAAACGATTTTTGTTGAAGCCCAATACATTTATATATTTACATATATATCTATACGTGAACGGGGCTTAAGTTCTATATTTATTTAAATTTAATTATAGAAGCAGTCAGCTGTATATATATACGTCATACAGTTCCATTGCTGATCTGAAGCGCATTCTGAATTCTTTCACTTTACACCAATTAAACCAACACACGCACTCACACTTACACAAAAGCAACGTAAATGTGTGTGAATGTAAATATCCGCAATTAAGCAATAATAATAAGCATCATTAATAAATCATCACAAAAATGTTGCGCCAGTAACGAGTCGAGCCATATACAAAGAGTATCAATATGGTTTTATTTAATACTCTGTGCACAAAGTGCAATAGAGTATATTGAAATTAGGCTGTTCTGTCTCGCTGTCCGTATAACCGCTGTAGATTTGAAATTTGCAATACATGCTCTTATATTTCGGCGTCACAATTGGGGTTAAAGTTCAGCCAAATATTCAGGAATATCGTTTTTCGACCCTTCAACTTTTTCGATTATAAACAGAGAAATTTACAGTCGGTTCTTGTTTTATTTATTTCATTATTTTAATGAAAGAAGCTGTTGCAGACTGTGTGTATGTGGTCGGTGAATAGTGTTTGTGCATGTGTGTTGTGATGTGGTGTGTGAGTGTGGATGTGTGTGTCTGTGTGTGAATGGGTGCGTGTGAATGGGAGTGAGTGAGCATTGTATTCGGGCGTTGAGCAGTCCAATTAACTTTTCAAAAAGTATGCAATATTATTTAACATTTCCAAGCAAATGAAAAGCTCTATAGAATTATTATTTTCATTACATTTATCTTTCAGAGAACATGTACCAATTGCCAATTGCAATAGCAAAAATACTTTTCTACCTATTCACAAATTATTTCTTTTGTTTTAAAAAGAGTTGTGAGCCGAGCTTAAAGTTGCTTTTAACAGATTTATATTTTCCCAATTTTTCAAATTATTATCTAATTGTGAAGAAAACTAACTGAAGCATGATATAAATTCGTATTTGTTTATTTATTTTAAATTGGAATGACTGTTTGAATATCGATTTTAAATAAAACTGAATTGCAGCCAATTTGGCGTTGAATCAAATTAAAATCCACACGGTATGAATCGAAATAGTGAAAATAGTGTCAAAATATTTATCGTAACAATAATTATAATTATAATTAATAGAATTCCAACAATTTGGTTCTTAAATGTTCAAAAACAAATGGTTTTCAAAATATTCTTAAGTTGAGTGTAAATCATTTCTAATTTCGTAATGGCCTGTGTCGTATAAAAAAGAATAGTATTTTTGAATGATCTTGGTTCTTGGATTAAGTACTTCATTTAGCTTTAATATTTTATAATTACGGCATTATAAAAACGTTCTTAATATACGAATTTTGTATTGCATATTTGCATATCTGTCAGTTAGGTAGCTAAATAGCTTCTGAGGTCTGACCTCTATAAAAATGCCACCAAACATGAAAATCGGTTCAGTTTTGACAAAGTTATGGGCGTTTGTAACATGGGAGCTATGGATATGAGAGCTTTATATGTCAAGGTTTTTGTAAATTTTTGCATGATTTTTGACAAAAAATGTGACCCCCTCAGAATCGGTTTTAAAGTTTTATATTTGAAATGTAGATATAGAGGACAAACCATGAAAAAAATTGACATCATACGTGAAAATCCGTTCAGATTTGACAAAGTTATGGACGTTTGGAGCTATAGATCGGATAGCTGGAATCGGTAAGATAACGCAATCGCAAATCGATAAAAGGTGAATATTTTCCACAATATTAAAGAAAGAGTGGCCAAATTTGTTATGTGGATTGCAGGTGAGCCCTCTCAAGGATTCTTTCAAAATACCAATAATACCTAGTGTGTACTGTGAACGAGTATTACGCAGTCGGTTACATCCGTCAGCGACGTTCTTACTTGTTTACTTTAAAATTGGTTAATAAATTTAAGCTTAAGTTGAACTTTTACCAATACTTGGACTTTTGTACACTGTACACTGCAAATATTTCCTTGAGGATATTATGACAATGTCTGCTCCCTAAGTATTCCAAATTTTCATGATCAACGTTAGTTATCTATTAGCAAAATGCAAGCCCGATGGCAAGTGCATTAAATACTGGTTGGTTATTGCCTATAAACCAAACCAAGTTGCAAAATTCAATTTAAGCTTTTTAGCCATAACTCATCCATCAGTGGAATTTACAACGGGACTCGATTTGGCGTGTTTCGCACAAAAGCAATTAAAACGTTTTGTTGCCATGTTTCTTGGATGGCTTTTTTTCCCTCACCCAACCACTTGACGGTGCGTCTCACGATACTCCCCCTGGTTTCTTCCCTTCTAGCCGGCACTTTTTTGTCTTTCTCTGCTTTGACTGGACTTGTAGAGTTTAGTAAAGTTAAACGGTTACTTTTCTTTTCTTTTCTTACTGTACTGTCTTCCATTCGTTTCTTTTTTTGTGCATTTTCAATGGTTTCTCGTAAATTTTGCTATGGACGTTTTTATGTGTGTTTGGCGGGCACTTCAAATAATTTTGTGCACTAAAAATTTATTGCAATTTTCGGTAATGAGAGTGCAGAGTTCAAAAGCGAGGGGCGTGGGCTGAGGGGGTGGTGGTCGTTGCGGCAAAATATCTGTTCCTTAATGTTGTTAGTGTTTGCCCGGCGCGCGGTTTTTCCTCAGTTGCTTGTTTGAACTTTGTGGCATTTCCGTTGCATTTCTTTTGTCTGTGTGTGTGTGCGTGCGTGTGTTTGTTTGTTTGTGTGTAACGGAAACGGAAGTTTTTAATGTTGCCCACTGCCCGTGCGTTGGCCGTTTCTTGCTTTTGGACTTGACTCGAGTCTACTTGTGGCCGCCAGCATTGTTTTCTTCAAAAAGTAAAATGAAATGTTTTTAATGGTATACCAAATAGTTGCTTAAATGCTTTAAAGTTGATAACGTACACTCTTATATACATATATAGCTTGCCAACCCTTGTGCGGCTACAACATAGCCCGTCCCCAACCATGCCCCCTTTTCCCCCGCCCCCTTCTTGCCTCTTGTGTGCAGCGGGCACAAAGCGCATTTCGCTGTTTTATTTTTTGCCAGTTTTTGAAGCGGCTACCCGCATTTTTGTTTGCCGCTCTTATGCCAAAAGCCTACCAGGCAGCCAGTTCGCGGCCAGGCAAGATAAACACACACATACACGAATATATATACACACAGTGAGACACACACACACACTCACACACGCTCAAGTGCGTTTACGTTTTACCCAAAATGCACGTCGCTCGTAAATCTCGCGCGTGAAAACATCAGTTTTGTTACTGCTGTTGTTGTTACTGGTTCTGGTACTGGTTCTGGCACTGGTAACTGGTTCTGGTTCTGTTTCTGTTTCTGCACCAAGTTGTCCGCCGTTTGTTCCTGCTGCATTACCCATCCTCCCGGCTGTAGCTTTAAATCCCCAACAAATCTGGGCATAAAAAGCACAATATGTAAGTGAGGTACAATGTGTTTTTCGCATTGAGGTTTGACGAGGCTTTGCGCTGTAATTTGGTCGGGTTCGCTTAAAATCTTTGTGCAATTTGCACTTGAAAATGTGTGCAAATGCGCTCCAATTGAGTGGTATTAACTGCAATTGAGTACATTTGAGCTGTTCACACCTTTGTCAATAATAGTTATGCTAGAGTGCAGGAGAATTAAGTGCAGGTCCGTAGATAACGTTTTTTATTGTCTCAGGCATTAAATTAGTGTAACAAACATGTATTTTTAAAAGTGATCTCAAGAATTTCCTAAGTCGGTATTGTTGTAGTTTTATGTTTAAATGTTAGCTGACTTACTTACCAATAACAATAATTTTATTATCATTAAACATATTTATTTTATATTATATTATTATGATTATTATGGTTTTTGTAAATTATAAGTGGTTTATAAAATATTGTAAAGAATTTTAAAAATGTAAAATGCATTATTCACAACAAATTGAATTAAATTGTAATCCTATACTTATTTTTTGATAAGCTAAAAAAAATTAATATACATATATTTATATATATTATATAATACTACCTCTGCAAATAGGTGTTCTTATCATTGATTAAGGAAATTATTCCTCAAAGACACGTTGCCTTATCATCAATTGATTTCAATAATATTTTTCGACAGGCTTTTCATATTAAGTTAAAAACTTTGTTATTTAGGAAATCTCATTATGAACGACGTAGGTCGTCTTGCACAGTGTTTGAACATCTTGAAGTTGTTCGAAAATTCCGTGTTGGCTAGTCCATTGCTCTTCCTGATCTACCTCGACTTTTTTGTTTTCTATAAGCCCGATTATTTCAGGTGCTTAGCTGGATGGTTACAAACGGTCGCAGCAGCTGTCATGTACATGTTAACCACTTGTGGTGGTCGCGCTCCGCAGACGGTTTTCAATTCGGACACATCGGAAGCCCCTCGATTTGCCGTTGGTTTGGTCAGTGTGCCCAGCCTAAGCGAACGCCGGATATTGCCTGGCTGTCCATTTTTGCTCTTCTTGTTTTTCCATCTCGGCAGCTTTTGATGTTTGCTGTTTGTTTTGGTTCCATTTTTAATGCTCGCGTCTGAAGCAACCCTTGCGGCTGGACTGGCCCTTACCTGGGGCAGCTTCCTTCCCTCCCCACACAGCCCTTCACAACCCCACCGTAGACGCTCTGATACAGAAATTAATTGCGTGGATCGAGTGGCAACAACTGGTTGAGTGCGAGAGTGTTGCCAAAATGTTGACGCATGCTAAGCTAGAGTAACACATACATACACACTAATACACACACACACACACTCAGAACCGCAGAACGCCACAAGTGACAAACGCAAACACATTTGCCCCCACTATACGCCAAATATTTTGTCTGTATCCGCAACTGTCGTTGTATCTATGTGCGTGTGCATGTTGTGTGTGTGTGTGTTCGGGCACTTGACGAGATTTGTTTATTTGCCTATGCGAGCCGACCGTCCGTGGCTAACTGTGTCTGTGTTTGGATTTGCTGTCTGGCAAAATACAAAATGATAAAGAAAAATAAATTCCGAATAGTAGAAAAAAATAAATGTTAAATGCATATGTTGAGAAAATCTCTAAAAACAACAACAGTAAAAGCGAATCAGTTAAATCTTTTGTATTGTCTGCCGATGCGCGAAATTCGCTCTGGCAGACCCGCAGCAAATGCAACTCACTGACAAATCGTTTGTCAAATTCATATCTATATTCACTATTCCTTTTTGAAGTTTAACCAATTTGACGATATTGAGCAGAATACGTAGTGGGCAGAATGATCGTAGTAATAATACAATAAGCACACATAATCCAACAGATTTCTTTCTTAAATGATGTCTTAAATAATTAAATTTTTATCGACTATTAAATGTTTCAAATGGTGGCAAAGCATCTATGGTTTTGCAACACTAATTAAAGTTTTCGGTAATGTGGCTCTATTTTAATAGTCCAACTATATTTCCTATTATGTGTTTTCATGTAACAAAATAAAAATTGCAATTGTTCCTGCAAACTAATCAGGTAAAAATAAAAATAGTTAAATTATTTTGAATTTACTTACTTGCGAACCATTATTTAAGCAAGTAAACCTAATAATCTTCAAAGCGAAATTGCGGTGAATTGGAATGGAGGAACACTTTATCAAATAGAAGTCCCCTCTGAAAACAATTAACGCATCTTTCGTCGTTTTTCAAATGCATTTAATGAAGTGCAGCACCAGCCACGTGCAAATTTTCAATAAGTTTAGCAATTGCAATTTTTGATTGAATTTTGTGTTGCATCCTCAACTGGTTCGCTTTGATTGAGTGCGCAATTTGTTAATTCGATTTGCCTCAATTGCCGTCTCGCTCACACCCCCGCTCGCGCCCATGCCAGCTGTCTGGCCGTGCGAGCAGGTAGGCAAATTTAATCTGATTTAATTATTTAATTTGATGCTTGTTTTATGCGATTTTGAACATGAAATGAGCCGAAAGTCTGCATCGAGGAGGGTTATTAATTATGCCAGTGCGTGTACTTTATACCCTGTTAAGGATAAAAGAGGCCTCGTATGCTATAAATGCTTTCGATATATATATATATATAGGTGTACATTGTATACGGTATAATGGATATTTTTTTTAATTTCGTTATCGCAAATTTTCAGTAAAATATTAATCTGGTAAATTAGCCGGATGAAAAATGTTAACATACAAAACAGTTGATTAAAACTATGCTAAAGTGAAAACCCAACAGAAGCGTACAAAATTCGACCTATTTTTAAAATCTTAATCCTATCTTTTGTAGATTTTGCTTTCTAAGTTCTTTAATCTGCGATATTATAAAATCCTGAATGTTTACTTGACTCCGTACTTTGTTTACTTTGACTCCTCCTTTGTAGGGTATCACTGCGCTGAGTACTCTCGACCAGCTGATTATGCCCTGTTTTGTGGCCCTTTTTGCTGGTTGTTGTGCATAAATTAATAGAAATTCCATTGTATGTATTTAATTATTTACAGCACAGTTTTTTGCGCAGATAATGTTGTTGTTTATTTATTATTATATTATGTTTTTTTACTTCTGATTATTCATTTGTTTATTCGCATATTTAATATATTGTCCATTGTTTCTGCTTTAAAGCGTGTGCAATTGCCAGTTAGTAAATTAAAATTATGTGCCGATTAATGATTTCATAATATAATGATAAAATAATAATGAAAAAAATGATACAACTGAAACACATTCGCATTAAATGCGTTTCAATGAAAATTTAACAAATTTCATCTAATCTATTAAGTAGTTTTTGGCTGTTTACATATTTGGCTTCAATGTATTCACTTCATATTAGATACTCGAACCGTCTGTGTGATAAATGTATTTGCACATGATTTGTGCATTAAATAAGAAATAAATTTTCCCCGAAATTCTAGCCAACAACAATATTTGACCATCATTGATCAAACTTAACTAAAGCTACCACTAAATCTGCTCTAAATGTGAATACGACTATGGGATCTGCTCCTTCTTCGGGTATTTGATTACAGAGATGGGCAGAGTGCCCATGGGCGTAGTGCTTATTTAATATAGATGCCTATTTATTGGCCTGCATTGTGATGTCTATGATTCATTGATTATTTCATTTATTTAATTGTTTTTTTGTTAAATTATTACCAACATGTATTAACGGTGCCAATTACATAGAACAAAGTCAGATAAAAGGGTGCTTTGCACCCTGATTTCTGATTAAATAAAATCTTAAAATAAAAAATAAATAAAAAAAGAATGAATTTTTATTTGATATATTTATGATAGTTGAATTTATATCCACTTCATGCTTAAAAGGGTATTTAATAATAATATTCATTTGTTAGAGTCAATCACTATATTTTATAGCTGCTACGCTCGATTGAAAAGTATATTTTTATATCTTTCTATCTTCTCTGATTTTTGAAATATCCTCGCAAATAAAAGGAAAAATCTTTGTCTGTTTTCAATATATCTTTAAGGACTTCAATCTGAAGATACGCTGAATCGCTGAAGATATCTGTTTTTTGGTTTAAATACTGTTGGCTGTTTTTACAACAAATAAAATATCTTTAATAAATCCATTTCAAAATTACCAGCAAAATAATATTATAGCTGACTATAATCAGACTTTTATCTTTGTCGCCCCCAATACTTCGTCTTAACTACGCCCATGGCATGGGCCATTAATTTGCGCCCACGCCGCGTAAATATTTATACGCAATTGCATATGTCGAGGCGCTGGGCAGCATTTTCGCCATTTGCTCATTTGTGTAAGTCAACACGATTTCCATAATGCCAATGCCATAAGCTGGGCACAGCCGGGCCGCAGCTACCCACACAGGCCCCTCTTCTACCTATTATATTGGTTTGGCGCAGCTGGGAGCATTTGGATTTCTGTGTGTCTCCTCGTCGTAGTCGTTGCCGCCAGGTTATTTGTGCATTTTGATTTATGCATTTGGCCAACAGCCTTCGAGCCGGTGCCACGGATTGCGCCTTGGCTTCTTGGCAAACGGCGCCCACCCTCTGCCCCAGCTGCCCCAGCTGCAGTTGCAGTTGCATTATTCAAAAGCCGAGCAGAGCAACCACCAGACCCGTGGTCCCCCATGGCCCGCACCCGTTGAGTGATTTAGCGTGCGACTCGACCGTTAACCGCAATGCAATTGTAATTACCCGAACTGCTTCCGTAACCCCTTGTCCCTGGCCCTGCCCCATGCGGATGGTGCATCTGCCCCCGCCCTGGCCACAGCCACGCCCTACTGTATTTTTCAGCTGTATTTACTGGTCGTGCAGCGCCCTGCAATTAGTTCCAAATCATAAACGAGGCTTCCGCTTGGTCAACGACTCCAACAGCTCCGGCTCCAGTTGCAGACTCTCTCCTATTTGACTGCACAATTGCGTGTAAATTTAAAATTTTAATCGTTTTTGTGCACGCACTTGAACAATAAAAACAACAACAACAACAATTGCAATTTTTGCTAAATGCATTTTCACTGCTTCTCGCAGATTTTGGTGGACAACCAAAAAGGGTTGCTTGAATCCCAGTTGATAGCATTTAAAGCTGGAAATTTATGAAAATTAGATTTATGCGCAGATTTTTGATAATACATGCCTAGATCTTTGTATTCTAAATGGCCGTTCTAAATTATATAAATTGTGAAGGCGAGCTTGACACATCGTGGTTAAGTTCGCGGTTAATGTTTTCTGAATTTTTCCCAACGCCTTTAGAAAAGAAACGCCTTTAATAACTAACTATTTACATTTGATAAGTAAGTAAATTTATTAGAATAATTCAAAACGCTTTTAGTTTTTCTCAAAAGGAAATTTGATTTTCTTATTATTAATTTTAGTTAAACAAATGTTAAACAAATGAAAAAGATTTGGCCTTAAAAAAAAGTAGAGAATAATTAATTTTTAAATTATAACAAATTTGTATTGAAATTTTGGCACGCTAAATAAACAAAAAAATATTCTCTCTTGTCCAATGCGAGATTTAAAATGATCGAAATTTCATTTATTGCAAACACAACCCCCGCAGTGCCCTGCACCTTCTCCAGCATCCATTTTACTCCATGGTCATCCCTCCACAGATGCTGCTGTTCCCTGCGCAATCTCACGCCATGGCGATTGAGGTTCTATCTGGGTATGAGTGTGCGCCTGAGTGCATATCGCATTCATAATTTATACGCATTGTCAGCAAGCGCAGGTTGGCAGTGCCATCCCACCTCACCCCCTCTCTCTCTCTATCCCTGGGTCCACTGCAAGCGTCGCATCAATTCACAGCATTGCGCATTCAGTCGTTACATGCGATTGTTTTATGCCTGCCCCGTGGAGCATTGTTGCATATTTAGTAATAATAAAATATTTAGTGCCATTGCAATAAATTTATTATCGCCGCTGCAACACACACCCACACGCACACACAACATAATACACATACACACACACACACACAGCTGGCAGGTTAAATATTATAAATGAGCGCATAAAAATTGCAGCCGCATTTGCTGAGATTTGGTTGGGCTTACGGGGCGTATTATCAATTTCTATACAATTTGCATTATGCCGCAGCCAGCCACAGCCCGTTCCTCTTAAAATATTCATATATATACGTGTGTATATATATATATATAAGCTATATATTTGCTCTTTAATCAACAAACAGCAAAAATCCTTTACAACCCGCTGCCCGCAGCTGCTGCTGACCAAAAGGACATTCTGCATTCTGCACACACACACACACACACACACACATGATAAATTGCACACACCTTGCCTGCAAAACTGGCGGTGGGAGTGTGGTGAAATCTCTTCACATTCCAAATGTCTTTTGTTGCATTTGTGCATTGCGCAAATATTTGGCAGGCATCTCAAGCATTTCAAGCGTGGGCGAGGGGAGGGGGAGCGACGCTGACGGCGGAAAAGGGTGACAAAAAGACAAAAGCCAAGATACAACAAATGTCAAAGCACAAAGCCCAATAAACAGAGCTATATAAACTTATAAGATTAAATAAATAATTGGTAAATAAATGCTGAATCAATAATTGATGTAGATTATATGTATAATTTTTTTAAATTTTAATTTCCTCGGCATAAATTGTCGCTAAATGTTAATCAAACAAATAAATATATTTCGAGTATCTGGGGCCGAGGGTATTGGATGATAAATGCGCTAAGGGTCGCGTTGAGTGTCAATTGTGTGAATAAATGTTGAACAGATTTACAGTATTTATGGTCAGCACATCTATATAAATAAATATATATTCATATTGTGTGTGCTTTAGTATGTTGTTACTGCATTTGGCAATTTAACTCAACTACGTTTTATTTACTTTGACATTAAAGCAGTATTTGTTACTTTAATTTAGATGGTCTGCGGTAGGAAATTTAATTGATTGGGGCTTTCCTCATTGCAAGGAAATTTAACTTTTACAATCAAAATTAATAGTTATAATGAATATGAATAAAAAACTAACATTTATTCATAATTGACACGTAAATTTAACAACCGTTGTGATTAAATGCTGTACGAGTTTTTTTTTTGTTTTTATTATATTTTCTAATCATATATGAGTTTTTCTGTTCATTAGTTTACCTTTTTCTTTAGAGTATTTCGAAATCCAGAAAAGTGAATGGATATAGTTTTGTCTTGGCCGTCTAGCCAGTTTAAAGTTAGGTTGAATATATATATTTCATTATAATTATAGTTATAAGCCATTAATTGTAATTTTTGTAAGTATATTTCTCTGTTAAAAATTGCTTCGATTATTTTTCTCACCTTTTTCTTCAAATTTTCAAAATTCACCGAAATTCTTAAGTCCTTTGTGAACATGCTAGCTGCATTTAGGTCTTATACAAGCATATAAAAACTAAATCCATTTCAAAGCAACGGCGTGTCTGGCAGTTGAAATTGTTTGAGGTATTAAAACATTGCAGAAAACTCCAACTTTGTACAACTATAATTCGGGCGTGTGAACTTTTTTTAAAGTTTTATTCTCATCAATTGCTGTCGACGCGCACAAAAGTTGGGAGTTGGGAGCTGAAAGCCGGTATCCGGGAGCCAAATACGGGATCATGGCCTCGGACTGCAACTAAGCAGCTCAAGTTGCTTGCATCCTTTTGAAGAAGGCAAAGGCAAAATGCCCGGTCCGGCATTCGGTCAGCTGCAGCACGCAGTTCCTTTTGTTAATGATACTCCTGCTGAACATCAGCCAAAAGCCACGACAGTGGGTACCAGGGGCAGCACCAGCATCATCATCATCATCATCATCATAATCATCATCATTGAAAGGATGCCAGCCACAGCCACAATAACAAGCATAGAGAGGGAATGGGGTGCAACCATTTTGTGGATTTATTGACATTCTGTGATGTTATTAAAGTTGATTGCCAGAGACTGTGCACGTTTTGGCTTAGACGAAGTGCCCGCCTCTCACATCTGCTCGGGGAGAAGTCCGTTGTGGCATCAACATGCAGCTCGGCTAGAACTACAACTTTGTGTGTGCATCGCCAAACGGATGGGGCGGGTCGAGGGGCATTTGCAGTGCGGTCAATTCGAAAGAAACAATGGCCAGGATAACACGAATTTTTGCGACTGCTCTGTGTTTGCAGCCAAAGAGCCTAGACAAGCACGACGGGGTTCTGGGCATGAGGGGGTCCGGAGTGCACGTCACTGTCATCGCCATCATCATCAAGTCTAATATGCGCATTATTGGTTTTAGGTGCTTGTGCCCGGGCTGCAGTTATCCATTTAATATGCCTTGCATGTTAATACGCTTGTCCTGTCGCATCCGGTTTTGTACTGTTTGATCACAAAATGTGCTCGCTCTGCGCCCAAATTGCAAATATCAAATGCAAAATTCTGGCAACATATTAAAATTTGCGCCCTAGCCTGCTTTATAAATATACGTATGTACATATATTTCTCCTGCAAATGTAATAAACTTTGCGCGGCACACAAATCCTTTTGATCTGCTTTCTTTTTTAATTTCTTCTTCGTTTTTGATTTTTTTCCTTTGTGGCCACAATACATTGCGTATACGTAATAAGTGTGCCGAGCTGCCAACGCAATTTTCTTGTGTGCTTATTTTATTTATTTTTCGCAAATTTATTAAGAGTATTAAATGAATTTGCAAACGGCTTTCTTTGAGCACTTATTATTCTCTCCTTATTTTTCTCAGAAAATTTCATAAAGTGCATATGAAATTTTTATATTTATATGTTATTTTATTTATTTATTTATATAAAGCTAGCGTAAAATTTAAACTTAAGTTGTCAAGCTGCCAGGGTTTTTATTTATTTGCCTTATTCGTAAGGCTACAACTTTGCATTAAAATTGTGATTCGTTTTTAAATGAATTATTTTTTATTTTATTTTATTACTGTGGAGGGCAGTCCAGTACCAGTGCCGAAGCATTGACATACAAAAAAAGGAGAAATTGTGCTACGAAATATATAACGATCGAAAGGTATTGTTTGAACATGAGAGGCAAAAATGCTATGTATGGATTTGGGAAAGTTACATGCCTAAATATTTCACAATCATGATTTTTGACAGAAAAACGTACATCCTCAGAATCACTTTGAAAGTTAAACTTTATATTAATTTTGATAACCGCAAAAAATAAATTTTTGAAGTAAATAATTTTGAAGCGGTATTTTATACATATTTTTATCCTAATCGAAGTTTTAATATACTTTTTAGTTAATCCGAAAAAAAGTTAAATGATCTTAGTGAGTATTAAAATTCTACTTAGATTTATAGATGTTTAGTAAATAATGAAAATAATAAGAACGATAGAAGAATTATATGTTACAATGTCAATACATTGGCTACTCTCGAGAAGAACACTGGGTATCAGCGAGTTGTGCATAACCCACTAACACACTGCCACTGGAGAAATCGATGGCTTTAAGAGTTACAGCACTTGCAGCCGAAGTACAGTAAGTCAGCAGAACAAATGCCTTTGGCCTGAAACAAATTTCTACAGATTTCCACTTTTCATATCGCCATTTTGTGCTCTCAACAAACAAACACACACACACATACATACACGCGTTCGCACAGTTTGTCAACATGAAAAGGTTAACAAGGTAAATAAAAAACGCTAAAGCAAAAGGTGACAGCATGAAAGGAGAATGCGCAAAAAGAATGGCGGCCAAAGACACAAAAGGCGCACACAAACAATGTTGCACACAATCTACAAAGGAGCGGGAAGGAGGCCCCAGCAACGGCGAAAAGGTGGCAACTCTGGCGCAGGCCAAATCTCAGCCAAGGTGGGCGCGAGGTACCCTCTGTCTGTGTATGTGTGTGTGTGTGTGTTTTTGTGTGTGAATAACAACATTTTAAACATGTTTACTTTTTATTTTGCTGCCTGCGCCAACGCTTATGCAATTTATTTCTGCATGAAACTTCCCCCTCTAGAATCCACGTTTACACGTTTTCAGGCCCGACGCCAGACTCCAACCCCTTCAACTCCATCCTCATCAGTTTCAGCTTGCTTCTTGCTCCATTACAAAGCATGCCCAGCGGCTGGGCCAGGTATAATCTTTTGCTTGTCTTTCACTTTAGGTGGGAGCAGCAGCCGGGCGCCCTTTGCTCAACTTGGGCCGGGCAACATTTTTCGTTTACCCCTACTTTAAAGGGTATTCGAGCATTCGCAATCAATTTGACATTAACTTAGCCAAATGGTTCAACAGTTTTATACGAATAATTTTCTTCACACGTCTTCCAAGAGTTAGTCGAAAAGCAATTAAAATAAATATAGATTCAGATAGTTTGTCAAATTCAAGCGTATTCATATTAAATGTAATACAATTTAGAAATTGAAACATATTGCGGTAAATTAATTTTTTGTAATAAGGTTTAGTCTTATTTCTCTTGTTAGTTTAGTCTTTAGTTAAGTTGAGTTTGGGTTTCTTTGAATCGGTTCAATAATATAATAATTGTTTTGCTTTAAGTTTTATTTTATATAAATTTGTTGGCTGTGCAAGTGGTTCAGTTACATCAAAGTATAATTATGAACTGGTTCAAATCGAAGCTTAGCTGGCTTTCAAAATCGGTTCGGTGAATGTTAAACCGTCTCTTGTATAGTCCCCAAAGAGTATACCGAGTTCGTTTTTCTGGCGTGAACATTTGCGGCTGATTATTTTTTATTTGAGCCCAAAAAAGGTGAAAAGCTAACTTAAAAAAGTCATCGAGTCGCCCGCGGCGGTCAGCGCTTTAACTTTAACTTGAACTTTGCCATAGTTTGTCAGTTCTACAAAAGAAAAAGGAAGTAAAAGTGTTCGCAACGAGTTTGCCCTTTTAGAAGATATCCTATATATATTTTTTTTTAAGCGAAATTGACCATTTCTTATTTTTTTGGATTTGTAGAATATGGGTCTACATGGATGTTTATTGATTTTGTGAAAATCGAAGAATCCAAATCGACAACTACATTGTAAGGTGAAAGTCTCTAGTTCTTGAAACCCTTTGAGCCCATTTTTGAAGGGTATGAAAAGACGAAAGTTCGTTACTCGACTTTAAAGTTCGCAACAACGGGCGGCGTAACATTAAGCCAGAAATAGTTGGCCAACAGCTGGCACACCCCCGGCAACCGTGTGGCAGGCACGCGAAAACTGCTTGCTTATGCAGCTCAAGTTGCCACGCTTGACACATTTCTCTGGAGACTGCCGCACGTCGTCCAGTTGCCGTTGCCGTTGCCGGCGCTGGGGCAACTTGTCAACGCAGTCATCAATGTCGGCGTGACGGCATCAGCGCCTGTAAGTATTTCATGCTTTTGCAATGTTCGCACAATTCCAACGCCTCCCAGTGGCCGCCCCCCCCCGCAGCGCTGCCGACACGTTGCATGCCACACAGTGGGTTTCTGTGCCAATGACCAGCCAGCAGCAGCAGCCCGAGTTCCAAGCGTTAGATCTACTGCCGGCGACTGCTAACAAATATTAATGAGCAAATGCTGCGAGACGTGAGCTACATTTTCCGAAAAATTGAAAATAATATGCGTCAATATGACGACAGTCATAAAAACAACTATACAAAATAAATGTTAGATAACACAGCAAATAAGCACTATAGTTCTCGCTGGATGAGGCACACAACAACCCGGGTTGCAATCCCAGGCAAGTGTATGAAAGTAGTATTGTCTTAGCCAAAACAGTTGCATTGGAAGAAATGTGTTTAACTGTCTCTCAAACTTTAAATAACAATAGTAAAAATAATAATAAAGTATTTTCAATTTCTAGTTTGTTACTTCTATTTAAAAATTTTAAACTTATAACTAAATTTAAATTTGTACTTGAGAGAAAAAATAATCTCTTGTTTTCGGGTCTAATTTTAAGTTGTTTTTCACTTTTTAATTGAATTCTATTATTTTAAAATAAAAGAAATATATTTCTTGTCTAAAGATTAAAAATAATCTTTAATTTTCCTACTGTTTATTTGTTTATATATATTTATTTTTTCGGTTGTCAGTATAATATCTATATATATAATAATATTTATATTATCAATATAATGGGAACAATTTCTTATTAAATTAAAATATTTTTTTGTTGTAAGTAGAACGCATTCCGAAACGTTATAGCGCTATAGAAACCGATAATACTATTTGCGGTCTTAAGTATTGCGTAACTGTTTTATCTAATCTTATTATTAATCTTATCCTATTATTTGCTATATTAGTTGCTATACTTTGGCATAAGCGTGATTGTTATGATTATTTTTTCTTTGATTGCCTTGCAATCTTCAAAAAAAAAAAATCAAACTTTCGCATCTGCAGCACGTGCTGCGCCGTGAAAAAGCAAAAGCAAGAAAAAAATGAAATAAAAAAAGTAAAATAAAAGTTGCGACAAGCCACAAAAGAGTCACGTGCAAAAACTTTCTTAATTTAAAAGAAATTTTCAAACAAACTCAATTAAATAATTTCGGGCGCAAATAAAGATGTGTAAGACTTGCCGCAAGGCACGAGGGCATGGAATACATGTGGTTTTTGGAATGTTCTTTTTTACTGCCCCCTCCCCATTCCCCCATACTCAACCCCTTGCTATGTCACTCTTTCGCTCGTTTTTTGCAAGACAATTTTAATGCCACAAAATTTTTAATTGACTAAATCCTAAAAACCACATGCTGGCTAACGAGCCAGCTGCTAGTCGGGAGTATCCAGACCCGGAGCTAATTTGCTGCAAGTCCGCAGAGCGTGGATAGAGGAGACGGTGGGGTGGGTGTGAAACTGCAGACGCATTTACACAGCTGCAGCAAATGATTATTACTCTCCGGTAGATTAGCTAAGTTGGCTGTGCAGCCATTGATGGGATAAAAGTTTAGAGCTGCCATAAAAGTCAGTACTACAAATTGAATCAAACGAACAACTTCAACATTCACTATTTTACAAATCACAAATCTCAATTATTCATAATGTCTACCACGAGACACGCCGATTTCGAGGAGGATTTCTTACACAAACCCTCAAAAGTAGACGATGTCATAATGTTTCTAGCCGAAGTGTCCAAGTCCAGTAAAGTGGAGTAAGTTGTAGTCTGTGATCAGTGTGATCATATTTGATCCTTGTGCATATTCCAGAAAAAACAAGGAAGATGTCGATATCAGTGCTGACGTAACAGATACCAATTTTTTGGTTATGAAACGCAGTCAATATCAGAACGTCAAGAGGAGCAAGCACAGCTCCAGGAAGATCAATTATCTAAGTAATCTAAATCAAATGACTTTTATGCGCCAGATCGATGTTACCAAGGAGGAGCGTAGCCAGGCTCGTTTGGAGCGAGCACACGTCGCAAACAATTATCGCAGGTAGCTTACGAGAAAATTCCCAACTAGTTGACGCAAAAAAAAAAAGAAACTAACTCGTAGCTCACCCACAGGCTTGGCAATGCCGAGTTTCGGAAGCCCAACTATGACAAAGCTATTGAGTTCTACACCAAGGGATTGGCTTATATATCCGATACGCCCGTATTGTATGTAAATCGCGCTTTGTGCAACATCAAGTGAGTGGATTGCCAAATCCATAGTAAATCGACCTAAATCGACCTATTTGTAGGAAACGTGAGTACAAACGCGCTCTACTCGATTTGGAACATGTTCTCTATGGCTTGGATGGAATTAACATACGGGCTTGGCTCTATAGAGCAGGCGCCCTAAAGCGCATGAATGATGAGGTTGGCTTTCAGGAGTCCGTGGATTGTGCACGCCGATTTAATGTTACAGAGGGCAATTATATTGATTCTTTTCTGGAAAAAATGAAATCAGAGTTCTAATTATTGAAATTATATAAAGTTCACTGAAAGAGAAGAGGAAAAAAATAAAATTAATAATAAATTATATCTATTGATCAAATACTTTATACTGTATTGCATATATTATGAACATTATGAACAAATAAGATGTTTTATTGGCTGTTATAATGACAAACTATTATTTTGTTTTTGCAGTTTACAATTGCGTGGAATTCTTACACAAAAATAAGGTCGTAGATTGAACCCACCCAAAATTTTTTTTATTTTTCTATTACTGCAATGTTTTTAGTCGATTATTCTACTTTCTTTTCAAAATATCCCATCTAAACTTCAGTATTCCGAAGATGTTCTTCTTGTGTTCAACAAATTTACTACCAAATAAGCTAAGGTGGCTTTGAAGAAATTCATCAATCATGGGAACTTTTACAAAACTCAGTGTTACAGACAGACTCAAACGAACAACAACTACAAAAACACTACGCACACACAATTACCTAAGACACATACATTAAAAGACGACATCCGGCAGAATGCACAAGGAACTAGAGGAGAACTTTTTACGCGCACCATTTTCAATGGTCGATGATTTAATGAATCTCTTAGCTGATATGCAAAAGGGCACCAAAATTGAGTAAGTTGTACTCTGTTCTATTCTGAAACGATCCTGATTACTGCCAACAATTGCTGCGCCAGGAACGAAAAGGACACCAAGGTAGCTGTTGACTACAGTGCGGGCCTAACGGATGACAATTTTATGGTCAGGGCTCGTAGCTCGCACGGTCACAAGGATAGCAAGCCTGCGTCGAAGAAGATAACTTTTCGTACCAATATGAACCAGATGAGTTTTATGTGCCAGATCGAAGCCAGCCCGGAAGTACGCAGTAAGGCCCGTGCGGAGCGCTTTCGCGTGGCAACCAATTACCGCAGGTCTGTATTTCTCAATAATTCTCAATTGGTTAACGCATCGGATAAGTTGATTGTCTCTCGCATAGACTTGGCAATTTTGAGTATCGCAAGGCCAATTACGACAAAGCCATTGAGATGTATACTAAGGGTTTGGAATATATAACCGATTCGCCAGTTCTTTTCGTGAACCGCAGTCTGTGCTTTATCAAGTAGATAATTTTACGTTTTTATCAACAAGTTCATTCATCCAACTTGCCCAACTTCCCATAGGAAACGTGAATTTGGTCGTGCTATTTTTGATCTGGACCATGTCATCAATTACTTGGACGGTCGCTGCCTGAGGGCCTGGCTCTACAAGGCCGCCAGTCTAAAACGCTTGAATAATCAGGCTGGCTTTGACGAATGCATTGCAAATGCTCGTGAACTCAATAGAGAAGAAGAGAAGTTTATCGAACATTTTCTCGATAAAATGGGTACAGAATTATAAAATGTCGTGCACAATATTGAGGTAAAAACCGTAAAATACTCCAATCATATTTAATAAAAAATTATAAAAAAAATGTACTATTATTACATATATAATTATTTAATGCTTGTGCTCAGATTAGAATGGTAAAAAAAAATAATAGCTACACTGTATTCCTAACAGCAAGCTTTATTTTGTGTTTAAGGTATATGTGATTTGGCATCGAGATAAAATTTACATATTTAAAAAACACTATAAGAAAGTTTTGCCATTAAAAGAAATTAAATTGCTGACCGATATTTCCTGTAATATTAAATATATGTAATATTAAATAAATCTGTGTTGGTGATATTTTATTTTTGATCAATCGTCAACTTTAGTTTTTGAAAAACAAAAATAAGTTTATTCAACCGATTTTTGCTATATTTACAATTTATATCGAACTTTGGACTTTGACATCTAAATAAAGTGGCTCTTTAATTTGAAGAAAACATTTACAGCGATAGCTTTTAACAACGGGACAAAGTGTTTGTTAACTTTGGTGAACTGTAAACGTGTTCACCTAAATTAATTTCATTTATTTAAATTTAACTTTGGAAGTTGACAACGAGTTGGTGTGGTTGCTAACTTTGGAGAACACTTAAATACAAATTTGCCATGGCTGTAATTCTCTTTCTAGACCACAAGTACCATTAAATGGTTTGTATTAGATATTTGAATTGAAATGGAAATATACAACTCTTATGTACTTTCAGTCGCATGGAAGCTGCCAATATACGCACTCAAAACATTCATAAACAACGCAAACGAAAAAAAAAACATTTTATAAAGAGAGAGAAAAATAAAACAACAACAACTGGGACAACTGTGTGGCAAATGAAATTTGCAATTTTTAGCATAAATTCAATAAAAATTCCTATTGTCATGAGAATATTTGCCAATACAATATACTCGTGCAAGCACTCGCACTCGGCAATAGAACAGCAGCTAACAGTGCCCGGTGCCCGCTTTGGTAACCCTGAAACCCACAGACCCCCAACGCCTTAGCCCCCCGACTCCCCTTGCCGATCCACACAACTTCAATTCCAGCCACGATAAGGGCCACTTATACGCTTCGTTTGAAGCACGTTCACCTCCCCTCCCTTACGTTCAACTGACGCTGTGGTTGGATATGGGGAGGGGGTGGGGATGTGTGTGTGTTGTTTGTGTGTGGCAGCCACAGAGTTTTCAATATGGCGCCAACAACATTTGCATTTGCTTTGGCTTAGCCTGGCACTTTTGTACCATAATGAAATGCAGTTCAAATGCTTTGGGTATAAACTTTAGTCACAACTGGCAGCAGGGGCAGGGGCAGGGGCAGGGGCTGGTGTCGTTCTTGCATTGTCAACACTGGCAAACAAACGCAACGGAAGTGCCACAAAAAGGGTTTCACAGTTTGTCAATTGTGTGCGGCCGCCGAGTCGACACCTAAACCGCCAAAGCGTAGCCTCCCAGCCCCCCCGCCCACATGTCACGCCTCCTCTTTGGCATTTCCCTTGACACTACTGACACGCTGCCCTGACTCTGGTCACACTGACTGCAGCAGTCTATTGGCTTTGCATCTAAGAAATGCAAAAATCCTTGTGGGCTAAACTCTAATCAACAGCAAGGGCAACGGGAACGTGGTTGCTGCCACGCCCACGCCCACGCTCACGCTTGTAATCAATGCTGTAAACACTTATTTTTGTGGTTGCAACGTTGCAACAACAACGAAAACAACAACAACAACAAAGCTGCCTCCGCCTGCCGGCATGCAATTTTGTGGCACAGTCAAAGTTTGTCGCATGCCCCAACATTGTCCTGGTCCCGGCCCCCACCTGCTCCTGGCTGTCATTCCCGCGGCTCTTGTTGTTGCTGTTGTTGCCAGTGCTTTGCGCTTTTTGCAATCAGATGAGGCTCATCCCCAACCCCAACCAGGAGCGGCGTCGGTGCTGGCGTCGGTTTTTGGATTTGGATTTTCGTGCTGCAACACTGCGGCATTTTATAGGTGTGGCAAATAGGCACACCGACAAACCGACGAGCCGGCAACTGGCAACTGGCAGTTTTAAGATAGTCCTGTGGTTAGGCGTGCCAGAGATGGCGCTAGTTGCGGAACGTATACAGACAATGATGGTGTTTACACCAATGTTGAATGCTTATTGGGAAATTGCTTCTACGAAAACTGCAAATATCGATTGTATATCAATTAGGCTCTTTGCTTAATATACATACTTCGTTCTTAGGCCATGATCCCTATAGGAATCCGATGCTGATTACATTTAAAAGCTCATTGGAATATCTTCAATAATAGGAGAACATATTGAGAATTTTAACGTTTATTAATTAATATTAACATAAAATACAACTAGCTTCTGCTGAAAGCATTTTTATAAATCACCTCGGTATAAAGCTTAAAAGCGCAATCTATCCATAGTATTCTAAATTAGTATTATATTTTTGGTGTAAATTCCGAGCATTTTTAACTAACAAAACTATATAGATATTATATTATGTTATTCTACTACTTGTTTTACAATTTCTATCGCAATTTGCTTTGCCAATGTCCTTAGAGAAATTCTCTGGCTCAAGTTTGAACATTATGGCTTTAAGCCAATGTCAACAAACATCTTCATAAATCAGGTTGCGGTTGATCTCCGTTGGAAAAAAATCCCCTTTCTCCCTGCCAAGCGCTTTTCTCAGGAGGATCACTATAAACCCATTTTCAACACGCATTCAAACTATGTTTTGGCATCGCATTTTCAGCCTTGTTGCTGTTGTCCCAACAGTTGCTTTGGACGCTTAACTCTCCCCCACCCCCCGCTCCTTGGCGCTGCCCCTGGCCGTATCCTTCTGGCAAGTTGTCCAGCGTTGTGTTTAGTTTTTAGCTTGCGGCTCGTGGGCTTGCAACGTTGGCAGCGTCTTGGCCAAAAAGTAATTTGGCCCTTATCTGTATTGCGGTTTAAACAGCCAAACAAGACCCGAACTAACTGCTTGGTTGCCACGGGGAGTTGCGCGCTGAGAAGTGGAAGCCGTCGAGTTGGGCCCGAGTGCGTAGCCGGGTTCATTGTCTTTGTAGTAATATAAATTTTTCGTTGTTTAGCATCTTTGCTTTGCATACCCTGCACAGACACGAATGGCTTCAAAATGGGTATCATAAGTTTGGCCAAGCATATGGTCATGAATTTATGATTTGTGTAAACATCCGGCTGTAGTTAACTTTAAATAACAATGGAAATGTTTTAAAAAAAATCGCTAAATTCTTGATTACAATCCGGATTTTAATTTGCCTTTTAGATAGCTTAAACAATTTTTTAAAAAATCGATTTAATTTTTGTAGGTTACACATTGTAGAGCCAGGTAAGTCCTGCAACCATTAAAAGAGTTCCTGTTCCTATTTGAATATTTGTGTTTGTGAATGAATATTTGTTTAACTAATTTAACTACAATAATTTAAAACTTCTATAAAGCTGTATGTTGATCTCTCTCCATACATTTAAAAGTGTATATCTTTCGAATCAATAAATCAAAAATGGATAGCTTTGGCTTTTCAAAAACCGATCCTGCAGACAGGCTAACACCGTGCCAGTCTAATAGACACCTCGGGCGACGGGTGAGTGACGTATGCATATAGAGTGAAGAACATAATACGATAAGCTACATCGAAAAACGAGTCCAACATTTTATCACACTGGCCGGCACATTAGCCTGGATGCGGGTATCAAACTTGGGATCAAACTTAGAGGGAAAGTTCTGCTTGAGGCATCTGAGAACCGTTCCGGTCAGATAGTGACGCGATCGCCAATGGCACTCGCAAGGCGGTATACATGCCGAACACCTGTTTTCTTTTGCCAACCACTGGCTCCTCGTGGGGCTGCGCCGGGCCGCCCCATTCGCAGGCAGGCAATGAAGACGCCAGGGCAGAGCAGTCTCCCTCTCCGACCAGGTGCACGAGCAGGGCGGCATACACTCAACACAATGCTGCTGTTTAAACACATCTGATGGATAGGCGGGCTTTATCGCCTCCACGGGGGGATCGGGGCACAAGTACATGTTATATCGCGGCACGAGGGCAATCAGCTCCTTGTATTTGCGTTCACGTTCGCGACGTAGCCACAAGCTGAGCAAATCCCAATGATCAAAATTCGAGGAACGTTCGCGAATGAGTTTCATGCGTCGGTACAAATCGGAGCGTCTAAATGCATCATAGTTGACACCAGTCTGCGTGTGCCACAGCAAATAGAGCTCATTGGGTTTCTCGTCCGGGAGCGACATACTGTGCGAGAATTTGGTCAGCTCAAAGTGGAACAGCATGCGAATGCCATAGGTAATGTGCTTTATGTGATCAAAATCCTTAATGTTCATTGCCGACAGCGCATCAGCGTCCAGAAGCAACAGCTTTCGACCCCAAATCATGTTGACCCGAAAAGTGCGCTGTGGGTTTTCCGGGAGAGATTTTTATAAAGGATTTCGATATGCAGAAAACTAAGTAAATACCCTATATATACCCTATTTTATTTAATCAGCCTCAATAGTAGATCACTTCTCGCCAAACTCACCATATACTGTGGATATCCATAGTGACAAATCCAACGTCGTATATCCTCATAAGTCCACTCATAGACCGATGACAACGGCAGTTTATTGACTACTCTAATAGACTGCTCGAGAAGGGTTTCGGGTGAGGCCCGGAACTGAATGGGCCATTCATCAAGATTGTATTTCGGATGCCGTGCGATTAGATCATTTGTTTGAAATATCGTTGGTGGGAAAACAGCTTCCATTTCGATTCTCATCTTCTTTTTCTTCTGCTTTTCGGTCTTGAACTTCGTATCCGATAGGCCATAGAGATAAGGCATTATATATATATAAATGTATATGTATGCTTAAGAAATATCCAAGGTAAGAAAGTATACGCTTTCAGTGTAGGATTTGTGTTTTTAGATAGAGTTGACGGACGAGGTGTACTTAGTGTTTGATATATTTTATGTTTCTAGGCACCTAACAATAGTTACGATAGTATAGAAAATTTTCTTATTCATTTTGATTCTGGGGACTATAAAAGCTCATTAGACCAAGTCTGTATTTTAACCATAGTAAAAAAGTAAATAACAAAAGATAAATAAATGCAAGTAGGCAAATATAATTATTTATTTAAATTTAATTAATTATTATATATATATTTATGTATATCAGACCAATCAACTATCATATTTGAAGCACGTGGAAATAAGGATTAATGGGGTCTAGGGCATCTTTCAGTCGAGCTCGATTTCGCTATTCATATTCATCCGGGACTCATTTTGGCTTAGCCAAAATTGCACTTTAGCTGCCTCAACTTGGGAACTTCAGATTTTTGGCCAAGTTGCGTGTTGTGTAGTTTTGTAGTTGGGTCGCGCTTGACATTAACCAGAAATTGAACTTGCCGCGCGCCAAGTTTTTCATTAAGCAACAGTGCGCCCGCATGCCACATGCCAGTTACCCCGCGGCCCCTCCTCCGCTAGTTAAAAGCGGCATTTGACACTGACGCTGTCATTTTGGGGCTGGCAGTTCATTTAAAGTTGTGGGAAATCCCGTTTTAATTAGCATGCCAGTTCTTTAGCTGCTTTCCCGCTGCCCCCAGAGCTTGGCCCTCGGCTCGCCCCAAAGTCGAATGACCAGAAATCTATTGACACTTTTACGCTTTATTAAATGTTTATTTGCTTTGTTGATTTCGATTTTCTCATCGAGTGCGCAACGAATTTGAAATGCAAACAACACGGAGAAGAAACCCAAACGAGGGGCGCATCATCAATATGTGCGTCGGTAGAAGGGGGGTTGGGGCGTTTCATTGGGACTAGCTTAGGGCTAAGGACAACACACATATACACACGCTTACTTGAGACAGGGCGCAAATGGCGAACTATGAGCACGCCTGCGAGCAACGAACGGTAAATGAGGCAGACCTATATAATAGACAGAGAAGGAAACTGAAAGCTCCCTTCCCATCTTACGTACATAAAAGTATCCTTGTTTATCTGCGGACTTGGTCAGCGACTGTGACAATGACTGGCCAAAACAAACAGACACGCCGACGACATAGTCCCTGTCTGTTATTGTTACTCTGTTACAGTAACATTCACTGTAACTGTTAATGAATTACCAATTGGTGTTGGTAACAAAACCCACTGCTGCACTGTGATAAATAATAGAGTGAGTTATTGATTCAACTAATCATTTTGGAAAATATAACAGTATATAATTTTCAAGTGTCTGTCAACCATAAATGATAATATGTATTACAAGTATATTTAAAAATTTTTGTTATTCAATTTACGTATTTAAAGAAAGTTCCAAATTAAAATAAGTTCGGGATAAAAATTAAATGAAATTCAGATCATTTTTAATTTGAAAATAAATCGTAAATGATGCTTAAAAAATAGTTATTATACCTGAGTTTGGGGTAACTTATTTACAACTAACATAAAAAAAATATTAGTTCCAGTTCTTGATTTTGTTTAATAAAAGAAAAATTGCCAAGGAAAAAACACTATAGTTTATTTATAAATTTTAACTACTATTTTTATTTAATACTTTACTATTATTTGTTCTATATTACCATTTATGTTATCATTTATTTCCATCTACATTTTTGAATTATTATCTGTATAGAATACAGCGAAAAACTCTCAACCCAAACAATTTCTAATATCGCTAATTTCGCTAATATTAACAAAATCAAACAGAAAAACAACTAGATCAAATATAGAGTATTAGTTGATTTGTTTATGCTGAGCAAATAGCAAAACATTTCACAATACTCGAAAGTTTTTCTAGTGTGTACTCCCCGCCGGCTACTATTGAGTTACAGCCACATGTAGCATACCTATTTCCCATTTTCACACACAAGCATACAGAAGTCTGGGGCTAGAAGAAATGTATTCACGTTGCTTTTTCATTATTCATGACAACTTGCTCTTGGCCGTCCTCCATGCTAGATGTAACTGAGTCAAAGTAAACACCAGACACAGACAGCGGTAGAGGAAAAAAGAAAGGTGCCACACACACACACACTCTCTGAGGTTGTGGGCAGGGAAATAACAAAGATGACAATAAAAAGCAGTAAAACAATTTTCCTCCTCCCTCCGCCAAGCCACTGCTACGCGTAGACAAAGTCAGAAAAAACAGCGAACGCAAAGGAAACTAATATTTTAAGAAAACAAGACACGGCCACCAGCATGGGGTAGGTGGAATGTGTGTGTGTGTGGGGGGGGGGGCGGGGGGCTCTGCAACTCGCATATGTGTGCGTGCGGGGGGGATTGCGCACACAAAAAAGCAGGCAACAGTTTTGTTTTTCTCCACTGTGGGGATGATGGTGCGGCCAGGCGGGTGGTTTAGCTTTCGCAAGTGGCCGTCGTCAAATTCAAGTGACATATTTAGACAGCTAAGCGACTCCCAAGTGTGGCATCCACAGCACAAAGCAAAGGTGAAGTGGCATTGCCACAGCCGCAGCAACAACAACAACAGCAACAGCGGCACCGGCAGCGGCAGCCGGCAGCAATTTTGCAGCAACCCAAAAGAAAGTATGCAACGGCCTTTTTGTTGTTGCTGTATCCCTTTTCTTATTTTTTTGCTATGCAGCGCGAGGGTTTTTCGTAGCTGACAACCCCACAAAAAAAAACCAGTAAGTGTGCTCTAGGCGGAAGTGGTCGACTAGGAAATACCCTCTACCCAGCTTTCAGCTTAATATGAATGGGTTATTATTTTCGATTGTTATGAAATGTTTTGGGATTAAGAAAAATGCAATTAAATGTGCATATAGTTTACATTTGACATCTCTAGCTTTTATAATCTCAGAGACAGTCGAAAACCTGCCAGAAATTTCTTAACTTGAGAATATAAGTTTTATTTGATTTTATTTTTGAATATATTTAACTGATTAATTTAAACATTACTTCTACATTTTGTTTATGTAACATTACCAAACGCGATATATATATAAACAATACATTTCAATAATTCTTTTCAATACATTTTCGATGTGTACAGGGTATAAAAATAAGCAGCGGGCAACCCCACACGACGACGACGACAGTTGCTTTTAATAATAAAATCATTGAGCATCAAAGCATAAAAATCAGTCAAGTGCAACATAAGCTTAAAGACCAAGTCGTATGGGTGGATGCTGCTGCCTGGACTCGAAGGTAGTAGCTAAGGTAGCTTCCTTCCTCCCCAGCCCAGCACTCCCCCAACTCTGTAATGTACATGTGTGCGTTCAATTCGATTTTGCTAGCGCATTTGCCTTCTTCTTCTTCATCTCCTTTTTATTATTGCCCAGCAAAAAGAAATGAATGTGATTTAATGTTATTTTTACAGCCAAATTAGTTGGCTTTTGATGTGCGTTTAACTTTTGTGGGTGCTGCTTTAACTTTAAGCCTGACAAAGGAAATGTGTGGAAAAAAAAACATAATATTGAAGAGCTGGGTTAGGGCTCTCGAAGTCTAAATGCCCTTCACTTGTCAAATTTTGTGGAAATATTTATTATATATATTTTTTTTTATAAATATTTTTTTACTTGTTCTAAAGCTGATAAATTTTTTGCTATCGAGTATGTGCACAATACCTTAGAAATCGGGAAATTATTTATTTGTACAAAAGCTCTTTTTACGTTTTACCACAGCTAATTCAAATTTTAAAAACAATTTTTAAATACATATTGTGTCAGTTTCTCGAAATTGTAAGCTTCAAACATGACTTTCCTGTTTCCGTTCCCAAATGTTCTAAGGTGATTTGCCCAACAAGTGCAGATATATATATTTATCGATCGATAAAAAACTTCTCGTTTGAAAAATAATTTATTCTGATTATTATTCTGTTATTTCTATGATTCTTAAGATCGAACATATCTCCTTCGACACATTTCGTGAGATACTCAAAGTATTCTCTTCAAGGATATGTAAACTGTGGGCAACAGTTTATTGGGCACGCACTTTGTGCGTAACTTTTCTGCGCGGCTGGGCAATTGGAGGGGTTGGGAGGGGGTGGTAGCTGAAGTCACAAAAGGTGGTGCATGCAACCATAAAGAGACACCGCAGCGCCAGTTGTGCCCTCTGCGTGGAGCCATAAAAACTCATAAACTGGATTCAAAGTGCGCGCTCAGAAGCGTGTGTGTATGTGTGTGTGTGTGCTTGCTGAATGTATCTTTAAGATACATTGGCAGTTACTTTAAGTTGCGGCTGGGCAGGCAATTTATTGCCACACTCGTGGGATTCGCATCGGACGGCAAAAGTTAAGTCAAGTGCAATCATTTCAAGCTGCTGCATTCGTAATTGCATAAAGTACTCGCAAGTACTCACAAGTACACACAATTCATATGCCTAACTCGTAATGTGGCAGATGTTGCCATCTAGTCAGCGGCTTATATTGAAGTGCAGATACTCGACTATACTACCACTTGTTAGGGCTCAGGGTAGGGCAAAGTGTTGGCTCGTTCCATATTGATTAGTTGGCCAAATGCTTGGACTCCAAGATGTACTGATGAACTATAAGGAGCTTAAATAATTTCTTCTTTACAACTATAATTACATTTTGTTGTGGTGTCAGCATAATAATGGTAGGGCATCCCACAGTCTGGTATTTCCCACTACTCCAGACTGCACTTCACAATTTTCATATTCGAGCAACAAATTCTGAAATACGTTTGCTGAAAAATGGTCAAGTGGCTGGTTAAAACTGTTTTGGTTAGCAATTTTAATTTAGTAGATGATTTAGAAAAGCTTTATAAGTACTTGCATATAAAATAAAATCAATTAAATTGTTGTTAAGTTAAACTTGGCGAACCAAAGATACACAAGTGGGTTCAAAGCTGAAAAGATTTAGAAAAATGTGCCTTATTACTAGTGTTCACAAATTGGAATTTTAAAAAGCGATTCGAACAGTCTCTGTTAAAATTTACAAACAAGCAAATAAACACAAATTATAAATAGCGTCCTCCATTAATTTTATTTTGAAGAATATTCAGCAGGACTTCTTATATTTTTAAAAATGTTAAAAAGTGGGTTTATATTCCGATGTTGGTTGAATGCTTTTAATAAATGACGAACATTACATACATATTTTCAACTTAACAAATATACATTTGTAAAGCCTAATTGTTAGTATTTAAATCTACAAAAATCTGACATTAACAAACAGAGCTACGCATTTTGTTGTCTTAACACAAATTAAACAAATGTATTTTGTAAATAAATAAATAAATTTGAATTTAAATTTTAATATCTTTATCTCAACCAAAAAGATAACTTCGCTTACGCATGCTTGAACAACTGAATCAGAACTCATTTGTAAGTTGCCTCTAACGAATTGATTTCCAATTTAAATTAAACGTTTCTCAAAGCAGAACAATGAAGAAAGTAAATATATATATATGTATACACACACACACACACACACACACACCTCGCCCACTGGCATTACCCGGCACTGAGAAGCCATTTAGCAAACTTAACTAGGAAACAGGACACAACCCTTTAAGCAGTTTTGAAGATTGTCAGTAACGCTACCCACCCCTGCTCCACCGCCCCCCCTACTACACACCGCACGAAAATCAAACAAACCAAACAGACAGAGGACATTGGAAACGTGACATCTTAATGTCAGTCTGCTTGCTAAAAAGGGAATCCGACCGGTTGCCTTGATATCCTTGTCTTGCATTTAACTGGAGGCCAAACTTCGCTGACATTCAACGTTCTGTGTGCGCCACAACCCCCTCAACTGTTTACCTCCCCCTCCTCCTCTGCCCATCTCATAGTTTTTCCACGGTTGTCTGTTGTGCGGCTCATTGACATCATTTGCTTTGTACTTGAGAGCTTGTTATTTTCTACAAATTGTTAATTATTTTCATTGCGCTTATTATCAAACTTTTTGCCCCCCCGCCCCCACACTTTGCAACCGCCCTCTTTCCCCTGGCCCATCGAAATTGCCCTCTTCCGTCGCTTGTTGTCCTTGAGGATTTTTGGCATTTAATTAAGCGCAATCAAATTGACATTTTAAACAATTTAAACAAGCAAATAGACATCGCAATTGCCTACCCCTACTCTATGGCCCGCCCCGCCTCCTTGGACCGCCTACTCTTTGAGTATTTCTGGCGCATATTGAAACGCTTTATGACCAGCGGCCAATTGGAATTGCTGTTTGTCGCAGACTTCTGAAAGCTTTTCCCCAAAGAAAAAAATCAATAATTGAGTGGACCAATGGCTCACCCGCTCGCCCCTCAAGCAACCCCCACCCCACGCACATGCGTCTATTAATTATGTCTTTCGCCGTTTTGTCGCATTTAAAGGCGACGCAATTAAGTTGCCAGTAGACAGCGGCAGGGGGAACTGTTGGAGGGGAAGGGGCGTAATGTGTGCCCAGTCAGAGTCACATAATACGTATCAATGGACACGACATGGACATGGACATGGACCCGCCTCTTGTCCGTCTCCATTGCCCACTTTGGTACGTGACCAGCACAGTAATTCATATGAAAATTTAATTTGTTAGGCCGCACAAAGTGAACAAACGGGCTGGCAGGGGCGGGCAAAGGGGGGCTGGATTGTGTGGTACCGGGGGAGAGGTGGAACGGAACGGCGGCAGCGCAATGAAACCAAATGGTTTTTACGTTTCTAACCGCATGTGAAAATAAATATTATTAGGTTGGCCCTAAAGAAAGAAAAAAATAACAACAAATATGAAAACAGACCCAACAAGTTGGTCAACTCCAAGCGAATGCACTCAACTAGCAGATATCCATTCCTTAAGTATCAGAAATATTAAATATTATTTAATTCAGTTTACAATTTATTAAATAAATTTATTGCTATCTATGGTACGTATGTATGTACATTAATTGTACTTCGTTCATGGGTTCTGGGTTCAAGCCCCAAGCTGACTGCTGTGATATCTTTGCTAATTAGTAAATAACAAATTGTTATTTATTTACTCTTACTCGCGAGCTCCCCATAGCCTAATAATACCCAACTGGCATTTTTACGCGACTCCAGGGTATGAAAAACCTTCATACCTTTGTTTGGCTGCAGGAAATATGAAAAATTATTGCATATTTGGCATAAACAGGCAAAATGCGGTTTGGCTTGTTTTTGCATTGTCAACACGTGGCTGAAAGCCGCAAAGTATGCAATGCAGTTTTCCGCTTTTGCGATCATTTTCGTGATTTTGATTGCACGTACCGCAATTTGAATGATATTTGGTTTTCTCGTGGTCGCCACATTCAGACACATGTTTTTGGCTGTCAACGCGATTCCTTTGATATGTTGTTTGTTCACTGCGTTTTAAGCTAGTTTGCCAAAATAAAATAAAAATAAAATATTAAATAAATATATTAAAGGCATAGAGCATATAAAAAATGTAAATATATATTTAGACACCATATAATATATAAATACTTCTCGTTTATCGACTTGAAGAATTTTCTAAAATCATTCACATTTTTAAAGCTTTTCAAACTGTGTCACGAGAACTTTTAATAAAATCAAAATATTTTTTATATATTCAGTCTGGTAAATAATATTCAGTATACCAAACTTATTGGCACAAGATACAATAACTTGTCTACTCTGAGATTGTCGAATCATTTTTATATAGTTATATACATATATTTTTGAAACATATCTGTTATAATTTCTGTTATATAAAGGGGTAGTTTTTGGGCTTATTATTTTCTTATTCTGCCAAATATTATCAAAGAATTTATGGTGTTGTAGATTGGTAAAGGTAACTGCTGAGGTATACAGACCATCTAGACAGACTGTGTAATTCAATTTAAAGGGCTTAAAGACGACTTCAGTATTCTTAACTTTGCTTTGGCATAGAATAAGGCATTGGGCAATTAGCCGCAATGCATTTCCGACTATTCGCAGCATCGATCATCGGGCATTTAAACGTAAATTGAAAATGTAAGCGATGTGCTAAGCCCATTAGCTTAGCTATGCAGAAAATGCAAAGGAGACGAGTAGAGGGAAGTTGAGCTAAAGCTGAAGACAAGTCAGCTGAACAGCTTAGTAAATAAAGTCCATTGAAATAATTACGAGGACAAGGCGGAACCCGAAGGAGTGCTGCACAATTTGCATGACTAGCGCCACCTTGCCTGTGGTCGGTGGCTTGGTGGTTTCGTGGTGCGGTGGTTCGTTGGTGTTGGCCAACTTTGGACAGCGTTTGAAATTTCATTAAATCTGCTCACTTCGTTCGCCAATGCAATCAGCATTGCAGGGCGAAGAAAAAATAAAATAAGAAGTCCATAACAAGGCCCGTCGGAGGCGCCGCGTTTCATTTGCAACGCCTCAAGTGCTTGAAATCTACTTGGATTCCGTTTCTATGCCAGTGATTTGGAGGTGGGAATAGTGGGGAGCGTGGGGACCGTGCCTAGCACGTCGCAGCGCTTAACCTTATGTAATTAACTTGATTTGTGCTAGCTTTCCTTTTGTATTTTCAGGGCACTCTCTAAGAATGAGGTATTTATGATTGGTCATGCAGCAAATTTGCATATATGTTTATGTTATATATAAATATACTATTTTAGCTATTAGTTTTGTGATGTTAAGTTAAGCAGTGGTTTTTCTTTGCTGGCTATAATTTGTTCTTGAAAGCTGTAATTTAGAAACCTCTGCTAGCTTGATTGCAAAAAATGTTTTTTATATCATATTTTATTTATAAAATCCTAGAGAAATTTGTGTCTAAAATATACAAGCAAACATATTTGTATTTTTATATGTATATACATAAATATTTTTATATATATGAGAATTTGTTTTACTTATGTATAAATATGTTATATTCTCATTTTAATTATACAAGGTGATTATCGGCGTCTAATAGAAATTAATTTTCAGAGCATTTATGCTTCGTAGGGTAGAATAGCCTCCACCATTGCACTCTCTCTCTCTCTCTCTCTCTCTCTCCCTCTCCTCTCTCTCGCTCTCTCTCTCAATCTTATGTCTCCATCTTGTTATATGACTTGTTTTTTTTGCTGCGTTTTTCGTAGTTTGGTCCACTTTACGCGAGGACTTTAGTTTAATTTCCAACAATTTTTTCGAGTTTTTGTTTTTTTCAAAAACTCAACTGAAGAGGTGAGGGCATCGATGGTAGTAGAGGGGGAGGGGTGGGAGGGGAAGGCATGACAGAGCTTGCGTTTCGCTTTCGCTTTTTTCTCTAATTTCTTTGCGCTATTTTTCACAATTTTTTCTAGTTTTTGTGTTTTTATTTTTTCCGTCTTCTTTTCTATTTTTCTTTTCTTTTGTTTTTTTTTGTTGCGCCCGCCGTTCGGCGTTCTAAGTGAAAAAGTAAACAGAAATCCATTAGCTTGGCAATCATTGACGGCGCCGCCGTCCCACTGACCGCTGTGTGTGTGTGTGTGTATGTGTGTGTGGCTGGGTGCAAATGAGTGGCAGAGGTCAGTGTGGCTTTTATAAATTGCTGCCATCAGCGCATTTGTTCCACTTTTTCACTCCTACTTCGGTTTCCGGGTAGCCGGCTTTGGACAGACCGCGACAATATTTTAGCAATTTATTGAGATATTTTCTTTTCGAGCTATATTTGGAATTCAAAAGCTGAATCCACGGCTGAGGCAGAGCGAACAAAATACAACATTTAAATAAATAATAACTAGACACTTAGCACTACAGTTTGTTACGTTCCACTATTCGATATCAATCTTATAGCCCAGATCTATGGAGGCGCGTATATGTTCCTTCAGATTGATGTGGCCATTGCGCAGGGATTCCTGTGTGAGAAACTCCTTGACCTTGGCCTCATTCTCGCAGAAGACCAAGTTGTCGGTCAGATCGATGAGATGCTGCAAGTGCGCTGGAAATCTGTAGAGTATCAAAAGTGTCGAGCTGGCGGCATCCGCTTGGCGGCACAAGTCACTCGACAGCTTCGATATGCCCTGTGCGGCCGTATAGTCCAGGCCCGTTATCTTATGGCCATCGATGACCACCGTGATCTGGAAGTCCGCCTGAGTGCAGGCCTTTAGCACGAGACTCCTTAGATGGTTGATGGCCGGAAAGTAGATCCCGTTGCCGGGCACCACCGAGATATACTGCATATCGTCCAGTTCCTGTATCTTCACCAGTATCTCCGGCCGTGCCCACAGGAACAGCAGATGCAGCGCCGTCACAATGATGCTGACGAACAGACCCACCTCGACGCCGAGGAGCACGCACACACAGAAGCACAGCAGCCAGATGCCAAAGTCCCGTTTGGACTCGCGCCACAGTCGCAGCGGAAGCTTAAAGTCCAGCAGCGTAAAGATCGAGCAAATCAAGATGGCCGCCAGTGTCGCTTCCGGTATGTAGTTAAAGTAGGGACTCAGGTAGCCCAGCGCCAAGAGCACAATGATGCCTGAAATCGGACACAACTTAAGCTTTTGATTCAGAGCTGTACGTTCACTTCACCTACCCAGATACAAGTTGGCCATGGGCGTCTTTAGGCCACAGGCCGTGCTGATGGCGTAGCGGGTAAAGGCGCCCGAGGAGGGCATGGCCTGCACACAGGAACCAAACATGTTGCACAGTCCGACGGTGAGCAGTTCGTGATTGGTATCCACCAGACCTTTGGGTGCTGTAAGTAGGAAGTACAGGGAAAAGGGTAGGGTAAGAAGGGTTAATTAAAAACAAGACTTGGAAATTATTTAATCGAATACTGCCATAAGCAAACTTCTTTGAGAACCCAACTTTAGCCTAATGGTCTGTAAGGGTATTCAAATATTTGAAGTACTTTTGCTTAAAGAACTAAATCTTATTGGATTGCTTTATATGTGTATGCATATGCCTAATTTTGTGTCCCCTAACATCGCTAAACATTCTCTACATTAAATTCCTTATTTTTATATTTTATGTTTAAATTGAATTTAATGTATCTGCAGTTTTTAAAAAACAAATAGTTTAAAACATAATAGTTTTTCAGTTTTTAAAGCTATCACTAAAGCTTTTATTTTCTTGCCTTAATGTCTTGGCTAAATTTTTTCACATTAAGCGGAATGTAGTCGAATCGAATAAATGGCTTATATTTAAGCTTATGAAAATGTTGTAGAATTTTATAGGTTTTTTTAAAATATACTTTTTAAGTTATTCTTATGTTATCAAAATAATTTATTATAGAGTGCTTAATTAAAATACTCACTCAGCTTGCCAATTGATATGTTTGTGAGTATGCCCACAATTGGGATGACAATAATGCCCACACTGAGTTCACTTAAGACCTCCCAGAAGCTATAGGTACGCTCGGGTGTAACTATAGTCAAACTGGGCACCGCAAAGTCGGGCAAACTGGAGAGCGCGTTTTTGCTGAGATGATAGGGCAAATCCTTTGTGTAGCCCAGCCAAATGTAGGTGACGATGCCAGCTATGAGGACAATAAGGGTATTCCTGGAGGTGGACAGGTAGCGACAGCAGATGCGCAAAACCTTGCTACGTTTCTGGATGCATGTGGCACGTTCCAGCACCTTAGCGGAAACGTATAAAATAATATATATATACATATCGATCTAGATTCTGATTAGGAGTGTGTACTCACCTCGAGAAGCAGCAGAAAAATAATGGCACAGATGCCCATGAGCAGGTCGCCCATGTTGGCCTCGCTGATGCGGGAGGTCAGAGTGCTCACCGAACTGATGAGGCCCGGCACCAAGTACTTGATGCCCAGCAGTACCTTGATCTGGGACTCGATGACCAGCACCGCGGTGGCCGAGGAGAAGGCCTTGATCACCGGCATCGATATAAACTCAAAGATAAAGCCTGCAATCATAAAATTAATGCATGAATATATGGGTTGTTAAATGCGCAATTAGCGTCGGGAAGGTGATCCCTCCCTAGAGAGGTGCCAATTGGGTGTTAATTACATGTAAATTGAGATTACCTATTGAACTAGATCAGGTTTGTATATTAGCCCGATGACAATTCGACATCAAGTCACGAACTGCGATTTATAATCGATCAGTCGGATATCGATTATCATCATAATTACAGATTAGCGTCACAATTATAATTGAAACTGAGTTCGATTTTTCGATTCCCTCCGGGCTTATGAGCCGGCTTAATCCAATAAACATTCGACAGTTGTGTTTCAATCTGACCGCATCCCAATTTATTTGCCTTCTACTTATTGCTGGAACTGCCCCAAATCGGATATAACACGAGCACTTAAGTGGTTTGCGGCGTGCTCGCTCCGCTAATCAGCACGGTACACCCAAGTTCAGGGTGAATGAAGCCAATGAAGATGTTGTATACAATTGAAATGAGCGTGTGTTCAACAAAGCGGGTGGATAAATGATCTACACATATTGTACTGGGTATTTATCTATATAGTTAGCGATGGATTATGCTGAAATCTGCGAAAAATGCACGCTCTCTCCCGATTATGCGAGGCATGACGACAATAGATTATAAAGCATCGCACTTAAGGTAATTGACAATGAGAATAAAACGCACAAGAAGAAAAGAAGAAACAGTGAAGCTGGAGTTCTTAGGTATAGGCATAGACATAACTATAGGTGTAGGTATAGGTATAGCTATAGGTAGAGGTATAGGTATAGGTATAGGTATAGCTATAGCTATAGCCACTCACCCATGCGTAGGCTGCCCATAATGATCTGCACAATGCCGCTCAGAAAGGTGAGCAGAAAGGCAAACTCGATGGGTCGTCCGACGGTGAACTGTACGCTGACCAGCGCCACCAGGCTGGTGGGTCCAATGATGACCTTGTCAATGGAGCCGAATATTAAATAGATGAGGGGTCCTATGAAGGCCGAGCACAGGCCATAGCGAGCGGGCAGACCGGCCAGCAGGGCGCAGGCTATGCTCTCGGGTATGATGGTTAGGCCCAGCGTGATGCCGGTTATAAAATCATCGATGCCCCATTCCATATTGTAGGCGGGCAGCCATTGGGCCACGGGCACATGACGCACCAGAGCGCGCCGCCATTTGCTTTTGGGCGGAGGCGTCTTCTTGGTCGCCTTGTCGTTGCTGTTGGCACCGGGGACGGCTTTGGCATCGTTATGGCTGGCCAGCAGACGCACCTTGGTCGCCCTTTCCGCCAGCTCAGGGTCCACTTCCAGTTGCGGGTACATGACGAGACAGAGACTACGACGAGATCTGTTTTCAGCGAGTCGCGATTTGATTATGATGCTGATGGCAGCGCGCACGTCGTTGATGAACGCTTATAAACGCAGATAACACCTCGCAAATCGCAGAGCGTAGATCGTAGATCTCGGATCAACAAGCGTCAACCCACAATTCGTAGTCGGCGTTGTTTGCCTTAAGTATCAGAGCGTCTCTCATAGCTCAATTTTGAGTTGTGTGTCCGACGAATACATTTCTAGATATATATATGTAGATTATGATACAGATACGTACACAAATACAGCTGCAGATACCCAGGTAATTCAACAGATACTTAAACGGACACGCATACATATGCTGATACGTAAACTTGTACTGAAATTGATGCTCATACTGATGTACGTGCATATATATTTACATACATTTACAAATACAGATTCTAACTGCAGGTACAAACAATAATATTGATATACTACAGATACAGATACATTTTCATTGACATAAAGTAATACTGATAAACAGACATATTTGTATGCAGATACAGACACATAAACAGGCTTCAGCTTTGTGTATGGAAATAGTTACTACAGATATAGCCAGTACAGATACAGATATAGCTGGCTTTAGCTGCATATATTTTTCTCATTTCTAAAATCAGCTGTTTACCCGATTTGTCTCTTTAAAAATCAATTAGGTCTCCCACCAATTGCGTCGTTTGTTTTTCTTTTCACGTTCTGCAGTTGTTGATCCCGTAATTTGACAATACAGATGCTAACCGCTCTGATATCGAACATCGCCGTGCCAGGTGGCTGTGCGTTTAATTGTTTGATTCAATGTTGGATCCAACCTGACACTTTGGTACCAGATCGATGTTTGGGCTCGATGACAAGCTTGTGTCTCATTTCCCAATTTGCTAATTGGTCTCCAAACTAAACGGCCGTTGTGTCAATTATCGCATAACTGTGAACAAATTTTCATGGGACGTAATATGTGGGCTCTGTAGAAGACAGAAGCTGTTCGAAACAAAGGCATTTTCATTGACGTCAATGCAGGAATGCCAACTCGCACCTCATAATACCTAGATGCAGTTGACACTAACTTTTGTTTCAACAATTTATAAGCCTAAATTATTTTGCATCAAAGGGGTTTAAATGTGACAAAAATACTGTTTATATTATAATAAATTGTTTATAATTTCCAGTGCAAAAATCTTTTGTATTTTCCTCGTACCAAAAAGCCTTACAATCTTTTTTGAAGATATAATACATTCATTCTGAATTTTTAAGAAAGGCTCTGCCTCTTTTGACTTCATATATTTTGAAGCAATTGAGGACAGAACTTTTGGCATAACTTTTCTACACATGTGTTGGCAAGAAGCAATCTAATTGCTGCTACACATGGCGTATGATTAATATTTATATTTCGTGCTTTTTCATTTAATGTTAGCACTCTTGCTGCATGTCTATATTTTCAGTTATGCAAATGTGCTTTTATTTTGTTTTTACTTTTCATGCCCAAAAAGTTTGACTGCAAGTGACGGCTGCTGCTTGGAGCCGAGTTTACTTGCTAACAAAAAAAAAATTGAAAATAAAAAAACCAGAACAAATATTATATACATCAAGGGCAAGGCAAATTTCCGGCATTTGGAAGCCAAATAATTTTGTTGTGTTAATTTTAATGCAAATTAAAATTACAAAGTTTTGATTGACTTGAACATATTTTTGTTATATTTGCAGTGTGTGTGTTTTTCTGGAATTTGTATGTTGAGTATAAAGTTTGCTACTGGCGACAGAAAAATTAAATATTAATGTTACAAGGTTGAAACAAATTTGGAATCAATTTGCATAGAAAAGAGGCATTCGAAAATGAAAATAAAGTGAATTTCGTATATGTGTTTGGCTTAATAAATAGAAGTGCACAATATGTTTGTATATGAATTATTTAAGCTGTAATAGTAAATATTGTTTATATGCATAACTTTTTCTTAAATAAGAAGATTTCAGTCTAAAGATACTTAAAATCAATTTAGATGTGCTTATGAAATTTCTGAATGCTTTTAAAAATAAGTCTTCAATACTGATTCCTCATCCCAGCCATTTACGTAATTATTTATATATACATATATATTCTTTTTTTACATTTATATCAATATTGAAAACAATTTGATTCATATATAGTTAGCTAAGCTGCTCTTTTGCAATATAAAGTCTGCTTATAGGTTGTGTGGCACTGTAAAATTGTTATTTTTCCATTGATTTATCTGTCAAACTCCAATGCCAAATCCCTGTAAATCTCTGCTCCTAATCACAGCTCACGCGTTGCAGATTTGGAAAAAGGGTTTGTTGTATTTCATTTGCATTTACATTTGCATTTGGATTTGCAGTGCGTGTCATGAAATGTATAAATTAGTAAATTTCCAATCAGGCATAAACATCCGCAACAATTTGAATTGCCGGGAGAAAAAAATGTGCAAACAATTACCGCTAAATGCGTTACCATAGCAACAACAACAACAAAGTGCCGATTATAAAGTTATGAAATTGGTGATGGGTAAATGGAAATAGAAATGTAAATAATATGCGAATTACATTCAGCGCAAGTTATTGCAAATTTGCACAAAATCAATTAAAACGAAACTCAAATTTCCACAAATTAGCCCCAAGCATTTCAGTTGTACAATATGTGGCTGTAACAATCAAAATTTTGGAAATTTCTCTAGACGTACTGCCAGGCGTATACGTAATGTTTATTTTTCATATAAGGAATTTTCGTATAAAAGGGTTATAATAAGGTATAAATTCTTTGCTTCTAAATTATACAAGGGCTTTACTTGTATAATTTAGTTTTATCAATTTAAATAAAGAGTAAAAAAAACTATACGGAAAGTATGAAAACGATTGTAACAGAAAAAAAACTTTTACTGTACTAAAAGGACTAATGGATAATATATTATGATAATGATTTAATATAATTGGGTAACATTTTCTCATGGTCAAGCACACCCAATTGACTCAGTGCTTAAATCCGTAGTTAGTTTGTTAAGCTATTGACATGCTTGTAAGATCAAAATCCAATTTTGTGTTAGTTCTTTCAATGCAATTTTCAAAATTGCTCTTCAGATGCAAACTGCAACATTTTCGCACGTACTTTTCATACTCAGTAGCCGCAGCAGCAGCAACAAGAACAAGAACAACAACGGCAACTGCAACTGGGTCTAAGGAAAACTTTACAAAATGTTGCACTTAAAGTTATTATTTCAGCCGATTATTGCTACTGCCACAACGCACGATTGCACATTTAACGATGCCTTTATGTGTGTGCCACAGCCATATTTAAATGAAATTTTAAGTGCTCGGCATCAGCAAGCGCCCACGCCACGACCAAAAACAGCAGTGCTCCAGAGGGAGACAAAGTGTAGGCGAGGGAGATGGAGACTTGATGTTCTACCTGATTATTATTTCCAGGCACACTTCGTTGTGGCATTATTATAATGACTGTTGCAGCAAAATTCACAACGCACCTGACTCGCATAACACTTTCAAGAGGAAGTTGCACGCGCTGAGCTAATGTCCTGCCAGCTGCTGGCAGTCCTCCATTAGTCCACAAACAAACAAACAGGCAGATAGACAGGCAGAGATCTGGATATGGGTTGTTTCTAGTCCACTGCTGGGTAGTCAGTCTGACCTCAAACTATGCCAGACAAAAACTATATAAATGTCAAAATGTTTTCGCTTTTATTAATTAAATTTAAAGTTTCTATTTTTATGCCCCGTCTCCGCCTAGCACATATACGTTACTCGTTGAGTTCTTTAATATTCATTTAAATGTATATTTTTAGATACTCTCACTTTGGATACTCAGGTGTATGTTGGGGATGTCTTGAAATAGGTAAAAGAGTTGTCAACCTTCCACTTCATCAGCCAAAATAATATATCTACACTTTACTTACACGCAGAGCGAAAAATCGAATTTCTTAATTAGAATCTCTTTCATCAGGCTCTGAAGTAAATTTTTAGAAATTTATAATGTAATATTATGTTACCTATTATGTATGCTGAATATATTTTCGCAATCAGACGAGCAAAATTAATTGAACTTAATGTATATAAGGTTGCGAATATGTGCAATATTAGAGTATTTGCTTTTGAGAACAGGGTCGAGTACTTTTCGCAAAAGCACCGTTCCTTGATTGCCTATGGAGTAGTAAGTACTTAAGTATTTTTTGTTTGCAAGCATTTAAACACTTTATAGTACTTCCTCGCAGGTGCCTTTTCTTTTTGCTTTTATAGATAATACTAATTAAAAGTCGGCTTCACTTGTTTTAATTAATACTTCAGGTGTTGTCATTTCACTTTTCTTCTTTATTTTATTTTTATTTTTTTGCAGATTCCATCGATTATCGCTCACGCGTCAGTTGTCAACAGTCGAACAGGTGATTCAGGTGACTAAGATGCGTCATGCATTGGGCGTTTATCTCCAGCACATGTGAGGCTGATAAGCGAACGATGCGAGGGAAGTTTATTTGCTGAATTTAACTGCTATTGTATGGGTTTAAATAGACAAAGATAAGAATCGGTAATTATAGGGAAAAACTTTTTCGGAGAAAAAATACACGCACTTGAGCTTTTAAGGTGAAGTTCATAATATTATCTATATATATATATATATATATATATATTTATAATTTGATGGTCTTAAGGTGCAGGAAATATAATTAAATTTGAGCCGCGTTCAATGCGCTTCAAACATTAAATTTAATGATTAGCTCTTACACTCTCTGAGCTTATTGAGATCATATTTAAATATTCCAGAATAGTAAACATATCACACTCAATCAAATTCTTTAGACACACACAAACTCTACTACATCCTAGGAAGTGTATCTTCCTCCTTCTCTTCTAGCACACGACATACACGAATTTACATGCCCTATCTTTATGGCTTATCGGACACCAAGTTTAAGGTCAGGAAGAAGAAAGAGAAGGCCGAAGAACGCAGTGCTCTTCCACTAACAAGATTTCGAACAATTGATATACTCGCACGACATACGAAATTCAATCGTGATGAATGGCCCATTGAGTTCCGGGCCTCACCCGAAACCCTTCTCGAGCAATCTATTCGAGAAGTCAATAAGCTGCCCTTGTCCTCGGTCTATGAGTGGACCAATATTGATACACGACGTTGGATAAGCAGCTATGGATATCCACAGTATATGGTGAGTGTGGCGAGAGCTGTTTCACCATAGAGGCTGATTTAATTAAAAAGGGTATATTTCTGCATATCGAAATCCTTTATAAAAATTGCTCCTGAAAAATCCACAGTGCACTTTTCGGGTCAACATGATTTGGGGTCGAAAGCTGTTGCTTCTGGACGCTGATGCGCTGTCGGCAATGAACATTAAGGATTTCGATCACATAAAGCACATTACCTATGGCATTCGCATGCTGTTCCACTTTGAGCTGACCAAATTCTCGCACAGTATGTCGCTCCCGGACGAGAAACCCAATGAGCTCTATTTGCTGTGGCACACGCAGACGGGTGTCAACTATGATGCAATTAGACGCTCCGATTTGCACAGACGCATGAAACTCTTTCGCGAACGTTCCTCGAATTTTGATCATTGGGAGTTGCTCAGCTTGTGGCTACGTCGCGAACGTGAACGCAAATACAAGGAGCTGATTGCCTTCGTGCCGCAATATAACATGTACTTGTGCCCCGATCTCCCCGTGCAGGCGATAAAGCCCGCCCATCCATCGGATGTGCTGAAACAACAGCATTGTGTTGAGTGTATGCCGCCCTGCTCGTGCAACTGGTCGGACAGGGAGACTGCTCTGCCCTGGCGTCTTCATTGCCTGCCTGCGAATGGGGCGGCCCGGCGCAGCCCCACGAGGAGCCAGTGGTTGGCAAAAGAAAACAGGTGTTCGGCATGTATACCGCCTTGCGAGTGCCATTGGCGATCGCGTCACTATCTGACCGGAACGGTCCTCAGATGCCTCAAGCAGAAATTTTCCGCTAAGTTTGCCCCTAAGTTTGACACCCGCATCCAGACTCATGTGCGACCCAGTGTAATAAAGTATTGGACTCGCTTCTCGATGTAGATAGTTGATGATGCGATATTTATAATATCGATTACTTCTATCGATTATTGCAGGATCGACTCATCGATATTAAGACTTTTGGTTAAAAGATACCAGGTCAAGCAGTTCAACAGTCTAACTTTGAAAATTCTCCAATGGTTGTACCATCGATTTGTAAGTCAAGCAATAATATTTGTTTGGCAATTTAGGGTTTTAATACATCGTGCTAATTAGTTTATCACTTTTCAAAACTGAAGAACAATAAAACATGAATGCAATTACTCTACATTTTTCTTTTAAACATACGCGTGGATACATGTCCAGCGATTGAGTAGAATGTTTACACATAATTTGTATTTCAATACTTTGCCTCGATTTGTGTCACCTGTGAACTGTACGTATTGCTGTAGTCTTTTCATATACTGTTCGCGGCTGAGCTGCTGTTTAGGATTTGCAGCCATGAAAATTTGAATTAAAATTTACGAAATTCATAAAATATTTCTCGCACCAGCGATTATAATTAAAATATTATCACGCACAGCATGGCAAACACACCTGGCGAGATCATAAAAAACAAACATTACAAAATAAATGAAATTTGAAATTAAACGAAATTTTATTTTCAAGTAATTTTTGTATATTTGTTACTTGCTTTTATTATTATTATTGACGCGTTTGGCAATTGCCCATATAATAAAAAGCCAAGTAAATATTACGTATACGTCGCGTGTAGGCAAACAAAATATTATGGTGCACGTACACAAATGCCACGCCCGCAACGCCTATGTATACACACACCATCGCACATTCACACACACACACACACAGATATCCACTCAAATGCGACGCCTTTGATTTTTAGTTAAGGGCAACGAAGCGGCGACGATTTTGCCAATTTTGACAGACGCCGCATTATTTCCGCCAGCTGCCACGCCCACCTCGTGTGTGTGGCAAATATTGAAAATTCTACCTTCTGTGTGTATGTGTCCGTGTGTGGGTTCTATTCCTGCCGCTTTTGCTGCTGGCAAACGTGCCATGGATTTGTAATGAAACGTGCAGCAAAGAGATGAAAATACTCATACGCCGTGTGAGCCGAAAATTTTTACGAGTGTTGTTAGGCGTAATTTTAATGGCTCAAACATGCGGCCCTCTTACTCAGCCATCCACAAAAAAAGTTGGCACGGATTCCAAAGTGTTTTAGGTAGCATAACACACACACACACACACACTCGCACAACACACACCTGCGTTGAATGTTCTACCGGAAATTTAATTGTGTGCGTGCTGGCTGAGTCAAATTTAGCTCTCTGCGCTTGTAAACAGGTGTAAAAATAAAAACTAAGCCACTCACCGGCATCATTGTGTTTGCATTTTGTGTTATATTTGCGTTTATTTTTATGATCATGTTGCTCGTTAGAAATAATGCCAATGCCACAGCACAGCGCAGCACATGACGTCTCTCAGCTTATAGCTAGAGAGCGAGCCTTTCAATTGGATTTACAGCAATTTGCGCCAGCTACTCGCTGGTGCCTACAGCCCCCTTGCTGTTTGGCCTTCTTCTATCTTCAATTGTAATTGGCATTTTAAATGGGCGCATGCTTCGTTTTTTTCACGCACTTCAGGTTGGGTTTGAACTTAATTAATTGGCTTAATTGTTGATTGCGGCATGTGTGATGTGTGTGCGTGTGTGGAGTGTGTGTATGGCGTGTGCGTACCTGTCTGTGTGCCTTTGTTAAATGACTTGACACGTCTAGAGCAAAGTTTGACGGTTAATTGCAATCATAATTTAATGCGCTGATTAAAATGTTTATAATAATAAGTCGAAGTTGCTCTTGTTTTTTTTTTTTAATTTCTCATACACACATCACCATTTATAAAGGTCATTAAATTATAACATTACGATTTCTGGATAATTGAAAAATGTCTAAATATATATTTGTTTAGCATTTAATTAATTTTTTTTCATGAAAATTATTTACTTCATAAAATTACAAATAGTTACATTTTCATTACCAAAATGTATGATGTATTGATTTATTTTTTTATTCTTAATTCAAACAATATTTTAAAATATTTTGATTGCTTTTCAATTTAGTTGCGTCAGTTTATTTTAAGCTGCCATTACTAGTGAACAATTTTATAATAAATTGAAACTATTAAATTAAATAGAGTCAGCAGTTATATAAGTACAGGTTCCCTTTGGATATCAATTATGCTACAGTTTGGGCCTAATCATCTTATATATCTGTGTGCGGTGCATGGGCAGCAACCGCAAGAGAGTCCGTTGCCAGGCAAACCGCTCAAATGCCAGACAAACAAAGACTCCCCTCCAATCAACGCTAATAGCAATCGTGGCCATATCTACAATATCCTCAAAGTGCATGGAAAACCAAAAGCCAAAATGCTTAAGGTACAAATACACACGCCCTCACGCATACTAGGGCAGACAGACAAAACCATGCGCTGTGTTGGGTGCTACAGACACACACACACACACACACACACCGGAGACAAAACTATTAATTAATTTCCCAGGCATAAGCACTGCAGGCCATAGACATTGACATGGGCGTGGACATGGCTACCGCATGCCGTTGACATTTCAGTCAAAGGCAAAACCAATACTCAACCAATCGGAATTGTAGGAGATCTGTGAATGGTGTGCGGTAACATGGCAATGACACCAGCTGAAAGTGGCACTTGAAGCTTGGATTATTTCATAATTATGCAAGCAAGCAGCGAATGCTGTGGAATGACAGCTAATTAGCAGTGGAGAATATCTTGAAGCTTATTTAAAAACAAATTATCTAGCTTAAAATGGGCGAAACTTTTTGTAATACTTAAAGCTACAGTGGGATATATTAAAGAAAATTGTTAAAGTTAAGCCTTAACCTCATCAATACAATTTATGTCAGCTTTTTGAGCGATGTAACAAATATTTTATAGAATAGTTTTCGGCTCACGTTAGCACAATTGATCTTGCTGAAAGCTTTAATGTGCTTGCGAATCTTTTGTATCTATTTTAGTTAAATTATTCTTGCAGAAAAACTAGCTTAGAAAGTGCCAGGTAGTGAGCTTTAAATTTAAAGCCTTACACCAAAGCTTTGATTTGCTTTCTAAGCTCAGTGTAGTTAGATTTTCCTTTTTGCGGTTAATCGAGTTTTTGAGCGGCAATTAAACTTAATGAATTACATATGTGAAATGGCTGACAGCGAAAACTTTGTATTCTTGCCAGGGAAATTGGCTCAGACGCGGCCACAAGCAGCACTCAAGTGGCTGGCTCCCAAGCACAGGTGTGTGAAGACAGTGGGAGTTCTGTGGGTATCTCTAGCGATGTTATCAAACAAATTGAAATCTTGCAAAATTCTTGCACTCGATGTTTGTCTTAAGTTGTGAGCTGATGCTCTAGGCCAGAAATTGCGCCAATGCTGGTGTGGTGTAATGGTGTGTATGTATGTGTGTATGTGTGTGTGCTTGTAATACAAGTGGGTAATTTATGTTGAGCTACGCACAGCTATGAAATTGCAGCACTTGACTGCGCATTTGCATAGATTTCAGGGTTGCCAACTGTACACAAAAACAGAAATTTGATCTCCAGGCGAAGCAAACGCATTTTGTTAAATTGAATGCGTGTGTTGTGTGTGAGAAACCGTAGGCCCACAGGTGCGGTAATTGAATGAGTCCAGGCTGGAGTCATTTACATTCAATTAACAGTTGTGCAGCAACTGTATTGGCATTGGCATGCATGAGATACAGATACAGATACGAATTGCGTAAATTGCATAAATATTCATCGCATTCGAATAATTTATTCCTGATGAGCTGCTGCTGTAATGAAACTCGATTGCAAGTAGCTGCTGATTAGAGAGCTCAAGTGTTTGTTGTTGTCATATAAATTGCCAAATTATGACAGGCAATCTAAGTCTGCATGAATTGCGAATAACTCTCGCTTTCAGGTTAGTTCACAAGATCAAGGACTGCAATAGGTGAAAGTGGTCTCTCTTTGAAATTGTTTTTAGGCATAAAATATAATTAATGAATTATGTTAAGCACACCAATAGATTGACAGAAAGTACAAGTTAATAAATATTTTATGATACATTTCTATTTATCGTTAAAGTCACTATCAATATATCAAGTTCCTTTATTAAAATTGATTATGATCACAAGGTCATCACAAAAATTTTTTTTATAAATAATAAAATTAATTATTCGCCTTAATTAAAAAGGAAAATATAATATTATTATTCAATAATATTAGTATTTATATTTTATAATTATTATCACAAACATTTTTTGTTTGACCATTTTCAAATCACAAATATGCTCAGTATTAAAAATGTATACCCAAAGTTATTTTATTCGCTTATTGCCCACACTGCCAAATAATTTTAATTCACCCTTCTTGCCAATTCCTATGATTGCAGAGTAGACAAAGGAAATACCTTCAAGTGTTGATTTAGCTACTTGTGCCACTTTCAGTTGAGTGTTAACTCTAAAAGAAATAAGAAAATCACTTTTTTTAAGGTTGAGATTTGTTTTCCTATGCCAACCGATATGATTACATAGTAGCTCATATCGAAATCATCCCAAATTTCATTCAATATTCAAGCCGAAATCATTGTAAATCGACAAGAAGTTAACTTCTTGAGCTTTTGTTATTATTGGCTTTGACTGGCAAAGATTTTAGCAGCTACTTAATCGTTGTAAACTCGATTCCAATGTGCAGACAAAAGCAAGAACAACGACAATAGCAACAACAACCACTGCAAGAAGACACCACGAACAACAAGCTAGAACAAGAACAACATTGAGATTGTAAGCAAACAATGTAACCAAATTGTATCAACAAATAAACATAAACAAACGAAGGACCGCAACGAAGCAAATCGAAGGCAAAGCTGGTAGGGGGCGGTAACAGCGATTGGGTTTGATTTGTTGTAGATGGGGGCTTGCCGCGGGTCAAGTGGCAACAAAAGAAATCGTACACAAAATAAGTGGGCAACAGGAGCAGCAACAAGGGGCAGCAACAAGGACCAGCAAGCAGCAACAAGGAGCTGAAGGATGCGTGTAAATGCCAAGCAAGAAAGTGTTGCGTGATTTAGTTGAGCTACGTTTACTTTTATGGCTCTTTGTGGCTAAGGCTGCACTGAGAGAAAAACGACAATATTTTTTAAATTTTAATTACATTTTTTTCTTGATTACACCTGCTTACAAAATTTGAATTTAATATTCTAATTCAAGTATATTTTTAAATATTCCTAAGTTTTAAGTATAAATCATTTGTGACTTTATAATGGACGGTTAATGTTTCATCAAATTTGACTACAGCGTTCTTGGTTGTTTCTCGAAGTGTGTGTGCATGTGTATCTGTGTGTGTGTTGATTGAATCGAGGCAAATAAGCAAACAAGAAATCAGCAAGAGCCACAACAATAGTTTGCGAACCCTCAGCTAAGCGAAAATTGATAAGTGCATAAAAAGGCGAGAGACGGTTCCAACAAATGGAACGTATCCGAAGGATACGCTCACATCCGGCACGCCACGGCAATTTCAAGTATTTGACTAATATAAACAAAGCAGCTTCAATCCGCCATACGCAATCCTCCAGTCGCCATCCTTCAGATCTGTGGACTGCGGGGACTGCCAGACTACGCAGCACAATTAAGTGTCCTAAGAAACTGCGTGAATTTGTCATTAAGTGGAGCTGCCAACCTGTGACATTTGACAAAGTGCCAAGTCAGATAGGTCTTAAGTTACCTAAAGCAGACCCCTTCCCCTACTGCGCTAGCCTTGTCGGTTTCCAAGTAGTTTTGCTCCTGACATGACAGTTTGTTTTGCTATCGTTATCAGACAAGTTGAGTCCGATAAAATGCAAACACTTTGGCATTCGCATTCACACAGGTACAAAAACGTCTTCGTTTTCAGACAGTTCTGTGAATGTGTACTCGAATTGACTTGACTTTGCCTCTGCCCAGAGTTGCCTTCGATTACCTCTAAATTAATAATTTTCTTTTAATTGAGTATTGATACTGAATTAAGGAAGTTTCCTCGCTTTTTAATTAGTAATCAAAATTGTCAACATAGTTTAGGTTCATAAAAAATGAATTATATTAGAATTCTTGTATGCTCATAAATGAAATTTATATTCACATTGTACTCACATCCACAAAATTTAAAGTTTTTTCGAATCCGGAATATCGACATGTCGAATAATGTCGATGATTTAAAAATTATTTACAACTACAATTTATATCATTTTACATATATAAGCTTATAAAAGTTGGCTCAATGACTGAAAAATAATATGGAATAACTGAAAATCTTCCAAAAAACATTACATAGTTAATATTTAATTATGACAAGACTGTTGGGCTCATAAAATAAATAAAAAGCGAACAGTAAATAAAAAAATTAACGCAAACTGCAAGAAATACATACGTTACATTTTTTAAAATATTTTTATAAAATTAATTAATTTCTATCAAATGGAATTGTGACTACCCGTGTCATATATGTAAAACCTCTTAAGCCATACTATTTGTTTAATTGATGAATGGAAATATTGATTAGCGTATAACTCCCAAACATCGTTCAAATAATGACAGCAATTATTATTAGACATTGATAATGAGCGGGGTTGAGCCTGGAGTACTATGTCGAACTAAATGGAATTAATCGCATACCATAAATATGTGTATAAAAATACAAGTCGAAATCAAAAGACTTGAGTGATTTGTAGTATCAATCAGTGGCAATACCACAAAATATATTGCTGTCTGTCTGTCGATAAGGTCTGCATGGCTAAATGGAATGGTGCGTACACGGGGCGTATGATTGATTTACAACGCACTTGTAAACTAGCAAATTCATGTGCTGTTGTTGTTGCTGTTCGAGGTGCTTGTGGGTTGTGGGTGACCTGTTTGGCTATCACATTTTATCATTGCGCCGTACTGTGCTCAGTGCCATTATCTTATCTCGCATACTTTGTACATGTCGCGTACAAATTAAAGCGCCGATTGCTAAAAGCAACAACAACAATGTCAAGCACCGTTGGTTCAATGAAATAGAAAAAAGTAAAGCACACGATGGTTTTGTTTTTCCCTAGGAGTGTTTTTTTTTATTTTTCCAGTTTATTTTTGCCTAGATGCGTCAGTTGTTTGTTTTTGCTTGTTGACACAATTTCAATTTTAAATAAACACTAAAAACTAAATAAAAGTCGAACCAATACTCTAAAGGTGTTGAATGTGTGGCAAGCAAAGAGTTAACGAGCTTAGCAAGGGGTCCCTCATCGTTCCTTCCTCTTAGTGCGCCTTGATCAACAGCAGAGCCAGGGCCAGGATGCCAGAAAGCAAAGGCAGCGACTGGGCGGCCGAATTTCTGGTACAACTGTAAGAGAAACGGATTAAGGGTTAATTTTTTAAAATATTTCAGTCAGTATTACTTTTCCAACACTTTAGCACCGACTTGTGAAACACCTATTATTTAAAGAGGTTTCTTTAAATATGACTGTGCAACACTTAAGATTAGATTTATGCAACACATAAAAAAAGCAAAACATTGTCAACTTAGATTTTATTAATAAATTTAAAGGAAACATGATTAAGCTATTTGAAAAACCTTTTCGAAAGTACTCAAGAAATTTGTTGAATTTCTTTAAAAGTGTTCTAGATTTGAAAGAAATCATAAGAAAAAAAGTTTATTCTAACTTTAAGACGTTTGCTAATACTTTGTTCAATTTGTATTTTTTTACCCCTTTTTCTTATAAATAGGGTAAATACGAGAATAGAGATATAACTTACCCATATTGTGTGATATTTCCATAGGTGTTGTTCTGGAAATTGCTGTACAATGGGAAGGCAGCATCGTTGGCGGACTTAATGCCCGTTGCGGTGTAGTTACTGCGGCCCAGAATAAAGGCGTAGCTGCTTGCGGTGTCCGTGGCATTGGTATAGCCGCAGCCAATAATATAGGTCTCGTTGATGACCTGCAGCAGCTTGATGGTCACAGGACCCTGGGCAACGGTGCCCTGTTGGAAGTTCACACTGTAGCCGGTCTTCTGACCCGCCACCAGCGTCACATTGGCCGCCTCATCGACGTCCTGGAAGAGCGATGAGTTGCTGCTCGAGTGCGAGGCTTTGATGCTCAGCGTCGTGTTATCCGAGAGTAGGGCCACAGTGAACTCCATGCAGGCAGCAGTATTGCCAATGGGATTGCGCGCCACCTCCAGCCATCTGCCGAACAGCTAAAAGGGAGTTGAAGCTCTAGCTGTAATATTCGATTCCATTTGGAAATCCCCACGGGCCGCAACACTTACTGCCGTACTATTCCAGTCCAAGCCGTCGTTGATGGCGCTGCACTGCTGTGGCACAGTCGGCTGCGTACCTTGGCCGGAGACCAGAGCCACAGCGGCAACGAGCAAAATCACAATTTTCCACATGATCACTGTTTGGTATTTTGGTGGTAACTGTTTTGGGGAGCGGTTTTCCGGTTTTACTCTCTTAACACAGCACTTAGAAATTATATATTCGACCGACGCGATTTCTAGGCACGTTTTGGTTCGGTTCGGTTCGGTTTGGTTCGATGGAGTTGACTCGTAAAACTGTCGCTGCGCCCTTTGGTGTGGTCTCTTTTATAGTTATGGGCAACAGATATAGACAATGTATCTTTGCTTTGCCTTATCAATGCCCACACGCACACACACACACGCGCAGTTTGTCTTTGGTGCAGCTTACTTTTGGACTCCGGTTGACGTCTCTTATCGTTATTTTTCATTTTGGCACATTATATATTTGGAAGAGTATAAAAACAATTTGAAAGGTTTCGTGCTCTGACTAATCGTGTTGGCTTAGGTTATCATCGAGTGCGCGTACCCGTATGTATCTGTAGTTGATCAAAATACCCCCTATTTTATAATTCTTTTACAATTGTCAAAGATTTAAGCTTTTAATTACCGACATGTGTCCTCTATTTTTTTCTAGCGAATAGCGCATTTACTTGCCCAAAAATAGCGACATTGACTAATATCATATATAATAGCGCATTTAACAATTTATTAGCTAAATATTTTTCCAGACAAAAAATGTAAAACGTATAAAAAAATCTTTAAAAAATATATACTATTCGAATAAAATCACATGGATCATTAAAAAGCAAATATATCAATTGAATAAACTTAAACGCCAAGTTACTGTTAAGGATGAACTATAAAGAAAATAATATCCCTAAGGAATGTGTATGAGGCATCAAGGTGCCAATCCTTTTATTTTAGTAATTGTCTCTTTATGAGTATGTACACTCCTTAATTACTCACGTCTTACTCATGCTAACATAAAAAAATAAAAAACCTTGTAAATTCACAAACAAAGACATTGCAGGCAGATTTAATTGGGTCTGTCAAGCTAATTTATCTATTTTGATATTTAGTGAAGCAAAAAGCGCAGTTTCTTATTGCACAATATAAACAGGGGTTTTGTTTTATAAATTATTTAAATGTTTGACAAAGCAACCTACAGTCGTGCAAATAAAATAGGAAGGAACTCAACTGATAAATTTATTCTTTGTATAGGTTTAGTTTCCCAACAGTCTGCCGTTTGTATATATATTTCCTTATCATCAAAGTTATAATAAAACGCATGTTATCTATCCCACTGTCTCTTTTCACTGTGATTTCAGACATAAACTGGAAAATAAATTATTCAGTATATCTTGACATTGGAAACTGTATAAGTAGAAAAAGTTGCACTAAGAATTTTTATCAAGCACCTTAATTTACAGATCTAATGCCGCCCTATCTGGCTTACTTTTTAATTATAATTGTACATATTTGTACATTTATAGTATATCTACGTTTGATTACTACAAATGCGTGAGTCACCATCGTAAGTATAGTATTTGACAATAGCCATCCACAGATAGCGCACAGTTCTGATAAATTGCGAACAGAGAACTGAGAGCCCTGAGACCCTAGCTATAAAAAGAGAGCGCTCTCATAAACATACAGACTGATATGCTAGGAAATTTCCGCCGTTATCTAGATACGTAGAGGAATCTATATAGACAACTGTGAAATGGGCGCTTGCGTTGTATTTCACCAGCAATTTTATTAAAGAGCTTTAATTAGACAAATTACGCACCATATAGTTAATACGCACAGAGTATTTACCAACACTGGCAATAAAATAGTCTCTGAAACATCTTATTGGTATGAAAGCTTACAATTATAAATCGTCCGTTTACTGCATTAAAAAAATAGGATAAAAAGTTTTTTTCTTTACCCAGCACTGTCAGTAAATCAGTTAATTCAGCTTTAAATAAAACTTCAACGGTTGGTTCAAAATCACTTTTAGAGTTGTTTTATGATTTCTCAAAATGACACTACAAGCTTTTTACAGTTTTACAAAATTTTTAAAATGTTAACAGCACTGAAAACTTTATTACTTAGTAATATTTTTTTTAGATGTTTATTTAAAAATATTATTTGGCTAAAAGGTAAATAACCAAAGCAAAAATAGCGTAGAATACCGTAAAAGCCGTTGTGGCCTCAGCACCGTTGCCTAGACAACTGTAGAGATAATAAATAATAAAAAATCAAATAAATATATATATGTATAGGGATCGGATAGTTCACATAATAAGCACTGCACTTACGTGGCATCTTGGGTGATCAGCGACATGCTGCCATTGAGGAAATTATCGTACAGAACGGAACTCTGGCTCTCGAGCTTATCCAAAAGGGTCGTTGAGAGCGATCGATCCCTGGCAATAATCATGCCGAAGGCCGTCGAGTTGTCGGTGGCATTGGTGTAGCCACAAATGAAAGCAAAGTCCGTGTAGTCGGTATCCAGGACCTTGAAGACCGTGTAGGGCGTATAGTTCGGCGGATTCCAATAGGTAAAGTTGTAGCCGCCCGCTACAGCGGTGCCATTGGCTACCGTTAATGTTGCATTCATGGTCTGGTTGACCCACGGATAGGTGACCGTATTCGAATAGGTCGTGTCGATCAGCACATTATCCTTGTCTGTGTCCAGCACGGTAACGTTGATTCTCGTGCAGAATATAGAGCCAACCGGTTCACGTGCAATCTCCCACCAAATGCCCGAAAACTACCCAAAATACTCGATTAGCTTTAGGTACTTGAATCGGGATATCGTCTGATTTTCACGTACTTTATCCAAGTCGAGGGCCATGCTGGTGCTCACAGTGCAGGGCAGGGGAGTCGTGTCATCGACGGCGCCAGCCGTGTGACCACAGAGTAAGCCCAGCAAGAGGAAGACCGAGCACAGGCCCAGTTCCCATTCGGTGCCCTTTGGAGACATTCTGGAAATGGTTTGCGTGCGGTTTGGGTTCTTTTACAGAACCTTCTGACGTTCAACTGTCCAACCGAACTCGTCGCTGCTCATAATATGCTGCTAATGAGCTGGTAATTAATCATATGATATCAGTGCTGTGATAAAAATAAACACGCGAGCAGTGTTGGCAACCACGCAATGTTCAAGTTCACATGCGAAAGCAGTGTTGATCAACACCCAATGCGCATTACATCATGTGACGAAGGCCTATTGAGCATTTAATGTCCACAACTATCTTCGAATTCGAGTTGTGTAACATGTCGATATCGTTTTGAACTTTGGCGATAAGAAAGTTGATGGCTGGTGGCTGACAATTGAAGTGGTCTGCAAACATTTTAACATGAAGGCGCCACATAAATACATTTTTCCATTTTATTGATAAGTAAGTCCGAAGGCTGTTGGATTGAGAGCAGCGTGAAATTCGAAAGCCTTTTTATTTATTAAACTGAATAAATTAAATTTATTTTTGTAAAATATCTTTTACCAGAATATGTATTTCACATATTCAGAAGAGCTACACAGGGCGACAACAGAGGTATTTATTTGTAAAGAACATTTCCAGAAAGGTTACTTCTTTAAGGTGCGAATTGACTTATCGATAAATAGGATCTAATTACTGAGGTGTTCTCAGTACTTCCCAGTGTCAACTGATTATACAGATCGAATATGTATTCGAATATTTTCATTTTCTACTGTTTACCTGTATGTTGCAGTGTTGAACAACGCCCTTATAAATATATAAAACTGGCTGTAAACAGTTAATGTCAGCTTGTCGCCATCTTGACTTGTTTAACACACAAAAATGCTCGAACAGCTGCCTGGCACACTAATTTCAAACGACTTACGAGCTTTAGCTACAGGATCTGAAAATAGTAAACTGCAGCTAGAGTGAGAGAGTGAATGCTAGAAAGAGAGAGAGAGAGAGAGAGCCTCGGCACCGTCATGGTACAGTTGACACACTTTCGGACATGGGCGGCCAAATGACACCCGAGACGCCCGAAAACTTTGGGCCCTTCCGCTCAAATATATTTTATTTTGCCTTGTGCCAGGCTGTGCCACGCCCACAAGCTGCACGTTGAGAGCGGCCGAAGTTAGTTTCAGGTGCGAACTCTTGTGCCTGTTATTTAATTAAAAACTATTGCCAGTTGTGCTAAAAAAGTTAACAAAAGTGTTTTTGGGCTCATGTCTCGCATGTCTTAATTATTTAATTGGGCCATGTGTGAAATTTTAATGAATAGAAGCGCTCTAGCAAAAATCTATATGCATATCTGCACATATACATATACACATATGTATGTACATATGTATAGTTCACACTGGCACTGTGGGAGCGGAAAGTTTTGATTAACCTAAAGTGGAGTAGAGCACAAAATATCTCTGGGCTAAAGTGCAGAACGAACTTTTGTGCAGCGATAAACGTAATTAGTTTTACAGTTAAGAAGTGCCTGAAATTTCAATTAGCAATTAGATCATTTAAATAAAATCAAAAGGTATTAGAAGTAAGTGTAACGAGTGGAAGCTCCAGTCGGTAAAAATCACACACACATACATGATTAATTTCTAAAGTAAGAGCATGATCTTAATGAAATTTTCAGGGCCTAGCAAGAGCATTCAAACCAAAGCGCAAGTCTGTAGTACTAGAATTTTATTGATATCTGGGGCGAGTGAGGAAAGTATCAAAAATCTGAAATATTCTTAACCTGCGTATGCTTTCTGAACTAAATTTGGTTGAGACGGACGGACGGACGGACATGGCATTGGCTCTGAACAATAATATATACACTAAATGGAGTCGGAGGTGTCTCCTTCTGTCTGTTACATACTTAGACAAGAAACCATTATACCCTTTCTACCCGTTTTCAATGGGCTCAGGGTATAATAAGGCAATCAATTATAATGTTCAATGTCAGTGTTAATTTATTTGGAACTCTTTGATTCCTTCTGCTGGCTTTGCTGTTGCTTCTGCAGATATTTCTGTTTCCTCTCTCGATTCCTCAGCCTGATTTGCAGCTTGAGGGTGCGGACCGATATCAGAGCCAGTTTCTCCATCAGGCTATTGATGTGATCCTCTTTGAGCTCCCTAACGGTCTCCAAGAGCTCAATCTTTTGGTTTATTGAGTTTATGTGGTTGTCCTTGTTGGTGCTCTCGCGGAGCAGCTTCTCGTACTCGGAATCGGGAAACGACGGCGGTTCCTTTGCCTTCGCCGCTGGCAGCATCGACGCGTCCTGCACGCGGCTGTCCGTACCCGCACCCGTATCCGGTGCAGTTGCCGCATTATGCAAGCAGCCGCGCGAGCCCGAACGCAGCTTGAATCCGTTTCGCTCCGCACACATCACTTGGAAGAGCAGCGCTTTAATGGCACTGGGGCGTCCCGCGGCCAGCTCCTCGAGCGCCGGACGCGACAGCGTCAGCCCGATCTTGCGCAGCACCAGCAGATTGAAGCTCTCCCAGTTCTGCAGCTTCAGGGTCAGGCTGCTGTGCGAGGTAAAGCTGTATGTCGCGGCGAGCTTTGGGTCCAGCTTCTTGAACAACTTGGCCACGTTCACAACATCGCCGAGCTCCCGAATTGTCCGACTGTCGAGCTGGATCTGTTTAATGCGCAGCCAGACGTCCAGCTGAACCTCCTCCTCGCCACTCAGTATGCGGTTGTTGGACATTTGATTTGCTTTATTTGATGTATTGTTTATATTTATTAACCTTCCCCAAACTTTTTCCTGCGTATCAAAATAGAATAGCCCCGAAGTCTTTGGCGTTGTACAAAATATAAGGATTAGATTGAAATAATTTTTTGAAAACTTATAAAAAGTCCAAGACCAGAAGACAAAATTCCATGCCAGCATAAAATCAGCCTACTTCATTCTAATTTTAATTGCATATATTTAGTGTTAGTATTAGCCAAAGGTTATCAGGTGATTGGGTTTACAGTTCAGGCCTCTAGGCTTTTCTTCGAACCTAGTTGGTCATATTGCCTCGAATTTTCAACTAAGACATTTAAGCTTGAAACTTCTTTAATTAGTTTAACTTTAAATTAGTCAGAAACTGTAAATGTAAATGTAAATGTAATAAATAGAAAAGAGTCTTCTTCTTCTGATTATAATTCATAATTACCAATTATTCCTTCCAGGAAATTCACAAAAAACAAAAACTGTTTAATTAACAAGAAATGTGTATATTATGCTTTATTCCTAGAACCAACTCTGATAATATAATCATGACGGGACGATTTTCATTCCGCAAAATCTGATAAATAGGTGAGAGGTAGGGCCAGTTATACGAATCCATCATCGCTAAAAACAATTACGAACATTCTCAAAGCCTTCCGATAAGAAGTTTTTAAATAAAAAAAACAGTGCAGGCCATAAAAATAGTAATAAAATATATATAATAAATATTTAATTTTGATAAAATGGTTAGATTTATTGAGTGCTATTATTTTTAATTTGTCAAAAATAAGGAATTCATGAACATCAAATGGTTTTTTTTTTGTTATTTATTTATTTATTTGTTTTTATAATGCAATTTAAATGTTGCAACCTCTTGCTGTCCAGTGCTGTTAAATACACCCATAATAGAAAATGCAAATCATTATTGTCAAGACTGTATTTTACGTACTCCACTTAGTTCATTATTAATTGTCATTTTGTGCGGTCTGGCACGGGCTCGCTAAAACTCAAATTCTGCCCAAAGTACCAGGCGAACAGAAATCAGAATTATTCTAGTACACATGTAGCAGCAGGATTTGCGGCAGTTAAATTATTCACATACATTGGCCTGTTCGTTGTATGCGTTTGCATGCTACAATAATAAACAGCTGTAAGTTGACAGAGGGCGAACTGTTAATGTTGGCGCAAGTATTTTTGGTAGTGCATACTTTTGTGCTGATAAAAAAATCAACCACATTTATATGAATTTTAAAATGTTTATATCTCGGCTATATGTAGTCGCTATCGGAAAAATATACCAGAATCAAATCGGATAAGACCAAAGATTTTTGTAAATTCGTCAATTTTTTAAATTTCGTCAAGCTTTAAAATGTTTAGGATTTACAACTTCTATGGCAATCGATAGTCCGGATGCGATTCCGAAAAGATATATCTTTTCAGTATTTGGCCCAATTTGGCGGAAATATGTAGGATTTTATTTTATTTTTATTTTGTAAGTTGACAGAGAGTGGACTGTTGAGGTTGACGCAGGTATTTTTTGAGCTGCGCATATTCATTTTCAATGGGATATATCTCTCAAATATCGAAAATGTATACCTTATTCGACTCGTATGAGGCCAAAGAATCGATCGCCATTCAATTTTTAATTTCAGAACTTTCGCACTTTTTAATACTATATATTATTTAAAGATATGACCTAATTTTCCCCAAATATGCTGGCTTTCATTTTGTAAAGCATTCTAAATAACTATATAACATTTTTGTTTGCAATTCTTTAATGTGTACTCATGAGATGCAGTGTATTTCGATTTTTTTTTTTTTTTTGCCTGCATTCATTTGCGCTCAGTCATAAGGAAATTGAAAGCTGCTCACTAATTGGCACACTTGGCAACACACACACACACTGGCCAAATCTAAGCATGCATGCGTGTGCATGTATTTAATTACTCAACAAGCTTTGATGCTTTCATTAACAGCTTGCCGAGGACTTAAGTTTACTTGCAACTGTAAGTTTCTCAAATGCATATCTTGTGCTCAAGTCGGGGGCACGCCTGCGGAGCTTTTGCCCACTGGCAACCGCAGTAAAGTGCGAAGGCGGCTGCCAAAGATGGCTGCACACACACACACACACACGCACAGGCACACTCACACACCCACAAATAATTAAGTTGTTTATCTTAATGCAAACATTTCTCTTACTGCCAGTAACTGTTAATTACACTCTGAACGCTTTATGCAAAGACAACAAAACGACGTGGCAAAAGCGCACTGCAAACTTTCTATTAAAACGAAGATAGCTCTAGACGCACACACGCACACACACACGCACACATATGCGCACACGCTTCTTTTTCGTCTTTTACTCTTACTTCCCTCTGTCTTTTAATTTTGTGGGCTCTGCCCGCTGAAGTGCGCATTGCGCAAGCCAATTTAAATTTTAAAATAAGCACATTAACTGCATGCAGCAGCGTTCGCAGCCACTCTCTTCACTCCCTCCCACTGCCCCACTCACACGTACGCACACACGCGCATATTTAATTTCCTGCAGATTTACGCCTCCATTTCGCACGCTGTGCTCCTCGCACTCGAACAGATTCGCTTTACATTATGTTATTAACAGCGGCCGTCGAACGATCTGCGTTTTTCATTGCGGCTTTTTCCACTTAATCATAAAATTGAACGCATTCGTTTTATTTTGTATTCATAATTTGATTTTAATTATTATCCATATCTGCTTATAGAGAGAAGAACTAATTGTTAATTGGTTTTACAAAAAATTTATAAACTAACTATTTTCGGGCATAATTGCTAATCATTTAATTTAATTGATATTAATGTACGATTAACTGGCGTTTAACATTATAAATTCGATTAAATCGTTTTGCGTTTACATTAAAGGATAATTCGAATACAGTGCCTCCATACCATAGTCGCCTTCTAGTTATACAAAAATTAGTTTCGGTATACTTAGGATCTTGTTTAGACCCAATGCTGATATGCTGTCAAAGTTCTCATATAAAATGAAACTAACAGAAAACAAATTTATTTACAAGTAGTTATTTTTTTATAGGTTAACACAAGTGTCTAAAAAGTTATCGATTAACAGTAGAGTTGTATTTTGATAATTTATTTTTGTTTTTGGAAGAACTACCGCAATTTGGTTTACGAGTTATTATTGACTTGTCATATGTACAGGAGATGTTGATAAAAGTATTTTTCGTTCGAGTTTTGAGTTCAATGATAGTTTAATTTACGCACAGTAAAACAGTAGAGTTTTTGTTTTTCTTCAAATTTTTTTTTTTTTTGTACTGATATTGATAGTATCGGAAACCAGGTGTGCTATATTACATAAATGCGGGCGTCTTAGCCCAAATTCCAAATTGATATGTAATATTCAATAGAAAGCAATGGGCTGGGAAACTTATAACGCGGGGAAAATTTAAAGCAGAAATAAAATCAAATAGATACAAGTATTAAATGGCAATACTCTTAGTTATAATATATATATATATATATATATATATATATATATGTATATGTATGTATAGGGTTGTCTGGCTGCTCGAATTCGTTAGCTTTTTATTACTTTTTTTTGTCACTCGTTCAATGATTGTGCTTCTGCATAATTTTCAATATTTCAACTTTTAAGCTTTAGCTCATTGTCTTTGTTTTTCTTTGTTTAATTAGGGGTATTCGGTATGTATTATATCCAAAAATCACAACGACTTGAACTGTTACTAAAGCATACTCTATGGCATATAAGGATAAAGGGGTATGTAGCTGATGAGGGGACTTGAGACGTAGTATTTAACGCTAAATGCTACCAATCTTAACGCTTAGTTTTATGGTTTATATAAATTTCTATGTACAGCATAGTTGGGTTCAAGTTCTAGTTATATTTCGTATATATATATATATATATATATACGAATATATATATATATATATATGTATAAACTACTAATTATAGGATACATTGCATTGTGCTCATAGTTTATGAAATTTTAACATTCGCATTCGTACAGTTCCGTAGCATATCCTAAGCTAATTAGGGGGCAGGGGGCGGGTAGATCTATGAACTTTCTTATAGAATTAATCAGGGACTAATCGCATGCTATTTACATTTCTGATACAACCTAGCAAGTGTTTCAATTTGGGGGGGCCATTAACATTTGGGGTAGCCCCTCACTTAGTTACTGCGTCTTCACTCGATATACCTAATGGGTGTTTAGTTTCACATAGTTTACAAGCGCTATCAACTAGGCTAATTTATATAATACAGTTTATTGTGTTTGGCATTAAGTAAAATATGTTGTCTTTTAGTTTTACTTAATATTTTTTGTTTTAAATATGTAAACAGTCTTATGGGAGCCTTTTAGCAAAGCAAAGGCTACAGTAAATGCATTTTCTTAGCTGTAATAAAATAAATGCTAAAAAAGAGAAGACTAATTCAATAAACGATAGAAGCAAGGTAAATCAATTAAATTTAACATAAATCGTTTGTATTTTCTGCGACTGCCTAAAAGTATGTTATGTTACGGCTGGTCTAAGACATAACATTGAAGAACATGCTGTTAACATTTAATCACAGCTGTAAAGTAGCTACACTATCTGTTATGTTAGAACACAGCGCTTAAAAGTAGGCAACATATTTTATTTTTGTAAATGTCGGAAAAGCTACATGTTAGTATATATATTTTTGAAGTTGGTTAGAAAGCAGAAAATTCTTTTAAAATAAAATAAGATTTTGCACAGAAATACAGTCTAAGCGATTTTCTGTGAGATCTGCGATTCGGAATTTAAGAGATTTTATTCAAAGCATTCCGAAACAGCCTCTTTTATACGATGCTTCACACAAAAACTCAAACATGGTCAACTCAAGCTTTTATATTGCGAAAAACTGAAAATCAAAAAGCCAATTTTGTTTAAATTTTGTGTTTTCTTTTTAATATTTTGGTATTATATTTTTTTTTCATAAATTTTTTTCAAGTTTTGTTTTTCGTTCGTTTTTTGTCGTTTTGTTGTTTTGCTTAAAAACTAAAATAACAAACAAAAGCTTAAGAAAATTCAGTTAAAATTACATACATAAGGTTGGACAATTAAGAGTTAATTCTTAATAAAGTACGTTATAAATTAAATAGTTTATAGTTATGTTCATTATTATTATATTGTAGAATTTGGCAATCACATTGGAAAAACACTTAGGCGCTATAAGTTCTTTGCTTTTTCTAAAAGTTACAACGCTAAAGTTAAGCTGACTTTTAACTTATGGCAGCCCCCAATTAGGATATATGTATATATGTATATAGACAGAATTGGGGCGGGGCACCTAACTTTAGCATATCTATAACATATGTCTATTGCTTTTACGATGTACACGCAGCGAAGAGAGAGTTGTACTACACTTAGTTATCCGAATACAGGAGCTTACAAGCTAAACGCTACAATCTAGCTGTACACACACCTATGGAGAGAGGTGGGGAGGCGCTCTCCCCCTCACTCTGCTTTATATACACACGGAATAGCTTTGGATCTACGCCGGGGAGAGGCCCGCCGCATTGTTATTGTCCAGCTGCGAGGTGACCGTGGAGCAGGCGCTGCTGTTGTTGTTGGGGCTGGTCGCCTCGTTGCTGCTGCCGCTGATGGAGGCGACGGGCGCGGCGGGCGCCTTGCGGCCCCGATGCCAGCCGAAGCTCAAGGCGGCGCTCAGCTTGCTGGGCTTCGGCTGGAATTGTTGTTGCTGCTGCGGCTCGGCCAGATCGTAATCCTGGCGCCCAATCGAGCTGGCCGGCGTGTGGTGGCTGTAGCCGGAGTCGGAGCCGAAGCTCGAGTCGCCGTACGGCTGTCGATAGTCCGTCGTCGAGCTGGGCAGCAGCGTCGCCGCATACGGACGCGCCCCCGCGCCCGCTCCGGCTCCCGCGCCCGCGCCCGGTCCGGCGCTGTCGTAGTAATAGTTGGCATTGTACACGGGCTCCGCATAGCCGTAGGCGGGCTCCGACGCCAGCGGCGCCGCATGGATGCGATGGTGCTGCAGCTGGTGCTGGTGCGCCGCCAGCCGGCGGTCCACCAGCCGCGGCTGGGTGCGCGTCCGCATCGTGGCCGCCAGCAGGCCGTTGGCGCTGTTCGGCGCGTACTGCTGCACGCTCGGGTAGCGGATGCGCTCCCGGTAGATGGTCGCCAGCGGCGGCGCCGGCGCCTGGCTGAGCTGCGCGTTGAGCCGGTTGCGGCGCTCGACCTCGTGCTCGAGCGTGTTGTAGAACTGCGGCGCCGTCGAGCGCGCCAGGTAGCCGAGGGACATCATGTTGCTGCGATTGTCGTAGAGCGGCGCCAGGTCCGCGATCTCCGCCGTGGAGCTGCTGTTGTTCAGCTCGTCCTGGGCGCGCTGCTGGCGGCTGCGCGGCGTGCGGCGCAGCGGGCCGCCGCTTGCCAGCTCGTTGTTGTTGTTGTTGTTGCTGTGGCTGCTGGTGGAGGCGCTGGCCGTGCTGGCATCCTGCGCCGTCGAGGAGCCCGAGCTGAGCACGCTGTGCCGCTCCTGCGGCGGTGGCGCCTGCGTCGCAGCACCTGCAACGGCGCCGATGCCGCTGCTGTTGCCAGCGGAGCCGGCGACGACGTGGGCGGGGACAACGGCGCGCTCGTGATAGGGCGTGCCCGCGGGCGCAGCGCTCGGCACGGCCACGCTGGCGTTGGCCTCCTTGTGGAAGCTGCACTCGCCCGGCAGCGACAGCTCGTCCTCGGCGAAATCGTCGTCCGAATGCAGCGGCGGCTCCGATTCCCCGTCGGAGTCCACGCGGCCGGGGCCGAGCTCCTCGTACACGTTGTCGTTGGAGCGATAGGGATCCGGGCCGGGTGAGGAGCTGACCAGGAAGGGCGGCGAACGCGTCATCGGATAACCGCTCGGATAGTGTATGCTCTTGCCCTGCAGCAGCTGTTAGGGAGAGAGGGAGAAAGGAAAGAGACAGCGTTAGTGAATTGTGCTAAGCGATTTGACAAAGCCGCGGGCAAAACTCTAAGACAATGTGAAATGTGTCGGGACAGAGCGTAAGCCGAAGCTCCGGCTGCCGGGCAGGCCCGACTTACCAATACCCTGCAACATGTGAGCAACTAAGGGTGAAGTGGGTTTTGTAAGAAAAAACTACAAGAGTATATGTATTAAAAGCAGTATACGCCCGCTGCAGTGCTTTTCAAGGGTATCAGAAAGAAAACATAACCAACTCTTGATCAAATAAAGAATAAGACGTGACATTCGCAAGCGTAAAGCTTAAAGAAAATACACTTAATAATAAGATGTGACAAACACCCGCTCAAAATGTATATACCCACTGTTGGAGTTGTGCGTTTACAGGGTATCTTAGTAGAATGCTACGGTAACCGTAAGCAGTTGTTGAAACAGCGCAAAGCCGACCAAAGTCGAAAGGCAAAAAACAAATGCCGCAAGAAATGAATAATAAATATGCAGAACGTAAACAGGATGAAGCAGGACGAAGGCGACTTTTAAAGCAGGCCAAAAAGAATTTAAGCACGTGCAAATAAAATGCTTTAAAAGAAAATTATGTGAAGTGGAAATAAGTATGTGAAAGGACTTCGGTTGGAGTCGAGACCAGAACTAGGCCAGGTCCTTAAAATGTTTTAATGCAATTCGAAAGCGAAATGCCGCTCAAAGTGAACTGCAATAATTGCCAAGTGTTTGGGCGAGATTTGAGCCGAGGATTTGCAAGGCTCTCAGCAGAGCGTAAGCAAGATAAAGCCGGCATCCCACGGCCTAAAGGAGCTGTTTATCAGACAATAAAATAAACACGCACTTCATTTTTAGCACACACACACGACGCACGAAAATGGACCATAAAGCGGCATCAAGAAATATGAATGATATGAAAGAGCAAAAAGTACAAAAAAAGGACACACTTCCCCTCAAGCCAAGGCGTCGAGAGTCGTAAAAATGGCACAAAAGGCGCACAAATTAAGCCGAAAGGCAAAAGAGATAATGCCAGCGCATAAATATATATACATGGATATATCCTGTATATACTAGCATAAATAAATATGAATATGATATGTGCTGGCTGTCAAGTTCAAGTGTAAATTGAGCACAAGAAGAGGAATAAATAAATAGGACATCAATGAATGAATAAAGGATAAAAGCAGGCACTAAGGAAATGCGGTCTCATTTTACACACAGTTTTGACAATTGAATTGAGGTGCGTGTGCGTGTGTGTGTGTGTGTGTGTGTGTGTGTGCGGTGTGTGTGACAAGTTGACAATGACAGTGCAATGTTTTGACAGCAATTGTCGTAATGTTAGCCCCCAGCTCGAACCTAAATAAGAACTGACAGCAGCTCGCCAAAAAAAAAAAAGAAGCAAATAAACAAAGAAAACGAAAACTTCCTGCACGACAATTAAACAAAAGGACATTAAGGGTAAGGGGCACAATACTAACCTCTGCATGCGGATGCTGCTGATAGTGATGATGATGATGGTGATGATGCGGATGCTGATGATGCGAATGCTGATATTGATGATGCCGCATCACCAGCGGCCGATGATGACCCAAATGTGCATCGGGATCCTCGTACATGGCATGATGATGATGCTGCCCACTGTGCGCACCACCGTTGCCACCCAAGGGCAACGCACCGCTGAGGGTGCCCCGTGTGGGCGTTTTGCAGGGCAGCAGGTTTTGTACCTTCCGTTTATTTCTGCAAATAAAGAGGAGCGAGAACATTGTTTATTAATAAATATTGTGCAAAACAAACAACAAAATAATGAACAAATGTGCTTATTAAAGCTTCATAAAAATGTTTAAAGCGCACTTAAAGCTGTGCTCAAAAATCAATCAAAAGTGTGTGTGTTTAAAACTAGTCGCTTAAAGCTATAATGAAGCTTATTACATAAATCAGCTTTCATTAATAACACAAAAAGACTTAAGTTATATGTCATAAATACAATAAAAGGGCATTTCATTTAAGTTAAGATCCAACAGCTTAAAGCTCACTTAAAGAGCGCCTTTAAAAATGTATGCAACAGCTTAAAGCTTTTTTAAAGCAGAGCTGATCTCCTCAAAGTAATCAAGCAAGAAAGAGAGAGAGAGAGAGAGTGCTTTGACCTAAGAAAGATGCAGGTCAAATCAGCGCACATTAAAGAGCGCTTGCAGCAAGAGCTTAAAACTGTGCTAAAGATTCTACCAAAGGAAAGGAAAGCTCAGTTGGCCTTAAGTTGCCAAGCAGCTTAAAGGCAGACTTGAAAACCAAGCCAAGGAAAGAGAAATCGCAAATGTTGTATTTTAATAAATTAATGAGCTAGTGGCATCTAAAGAGAGTGCAGGAGAGAGAGAGGAAGGAGGCGGCACGTCAAGTCTGAACAGCTTAAAGCCGAGCCATAAATAAGAGAGAGAGCGAGAGAGAGAGGCAAGACAATGACGCTGAGAACGCAAGAACTCATTTGACTTTAATTGGCCAAGCAGCTTAAAAAAAGCATACTTAAACAGGACAGAGAGAGGAGCTAAGAGACAGGCAGAGGAGGCCAATGATATTGATGATGATGGTGATGATGATGATGATGTTGATGATGGTGATGATGATGATGATGTTGATGATGGCGATGACGTTGATGACGTTGTTTGAGCAGCGTTTCGCTTAATAGAGCCATAAGTTTTCGGTCAGCAGACGAGGACGCAAGATAAATCGATTTGTAATGGCTGCAAACTGGCGATGGGCGTGGGCGTGGCCAGCCATGATAAATGCCGAGGGCGAAGGTAAAGGGGAAGGGGAAGGGGAAGGGTGGGGGGAGGCGCCCAGGTAAACACGAGTCAAGCAAAACAGCGGCAAATATTTCATTTAGTCTGTTGGCAAATAGCCCCAGCAGCTTGATTAATCAAGAATGCGACACGGGCAAAATCTAAAGCAAAGCAGAGTCGAGATCGACTAGAAGATGCCCTGTAAAGAGCTTACAATTCTATATATCTATAAATATAAAAAACTATAAACAAAAAAATCTAAAAATATAAATATGACATTTTCCCTTTACAAAAAATATACCCTCAAGAAGAATTTAGACATTTGCATCACCTTAATATGCCCACTTTTAAGCCACTTTTAATGGGTATGGGGGCATAAAAAGTCACCAAAAAGTGTGCCACATAAAATTCAATTTAAATAAGCAGCTAGCTGTACAGAGAAGCAGAAGAAGGAAGCTAAACACACACATGCGCAAGGACAAAAGCACAAGGAAGGATGTCAAAACAAGTCGATGGCATTTTTGAAATTGAAGAGCGGAGAGGAGGGGCGCGGCAACCGCGTGCCATGAAAATAATGAACATAATTAAGTGTTGCCCCTGGCAAAGACAACACCCGCTAACCAGACCCCATCCCCCATTCCCCACCCTCCCGCTACCCCTCTGCAGGCTCTCAGGCCTGGCATATGGCAAACTCTCAGTTCCCAAGCTCGCAGCGCAGGCATAATGAAAAATGTGGAATTAAATTGACGCCACGTAGCATGCCCCAGGGCCAAGTATACAAAATGTATGAGTAGTGGTAGGGGCAAGGAGCGGGTGGGAGCTGTGCGAGCTGACAGCCTTGTAATGTCTTGTAGGTAAACATGTTGCGTTGTCAAACGGAAGTCGCTCGTAAAAACTCGCATGCACAAACCCGAAAAACGGCCCCGCCCCCTGCCCAAAATAAAAAGCGAAAGCTAACTGGCGTAGCGCATCTGATTGTGGGAATGGGCCACATATATATCTATATAAATAAACATGCACATATACATATTAAAAACGTTAGCCTACTTTCAGGCAACAAGCCAAGACACAGCGCAAACCGAAGACGGCATACACTTTGCATAAGACAAGCTAGAAACGTTTACGAATGCAGCACAAAGCAAAATTGAAAATAAGCAAGTGCTAGAGAAAGAGACGAACGCGAGAAAGATGAAAATTACGAATGAGCCACAAAGAGAAATTAAAAAAATAAAAACGTTTGCGAATGAAGCACAAAAAGGAAATGTCAACTGCCAGTTAAAAATACACAAATGGCAAGAAACAATTAGAAGAGCTAAGAAACAAAACTTAAAGTGGCAAGTGCCAGTCCAACGTTAACGAATGTAATGTAAGACAAATTAAAAAAAACAAATGCTTTTAAAAGTGCAAATTCACTTTTTCAAATTAACTGCCAGAAAAATTAATGATGGACACAAAAATTAAAATTAAACAAAAATCAATGCGAACAAGAGAGAATGAGCGAAAAATATAGAAAGAGAGCAAGAAATAGACTAAGAGACAAGTTATATAGTTGGATTTTCCACTAATTAGAAAACATATTTTTTGGGAAGAAACTGGCAGAAAGCTTTTAAAAGCAGCTGCCACTCATGACCGAAAGCCATCAAGTTGCCAATTAGCCCGGCTCAAGGCAGAGAAAGGGCATTTAGTGCGCGCTGAGGCTAAGAGTCGTCGTCTGAGCCACTTTCGAGGCCAAGCTGGGGCTGCCTGCTTGCCAGTTGGCGTTTGCTTAGCGCGTGCGAGGAGGACTCTGTCAGGCTGATGTCTGCGTGCCTTGTAAAATATTCTTAAAAGTAAATTAAATAATGTGGCATGCCACAAGATGACGCACAAGCCAAGGAGCACAGCAAGAGCAAAACAGCAAAAAAGGAAAGAAAACAACGGAGAGACAGCAACTGACTTTGCTTTGCTTTTGCTTTTGTTTTTGCTTTTGGTTTAGCATTGCCTCAACTTATTTCATTTCACTTACGAGGCGTAAAAATGAAATCAACGCGTGCGAGTTTAAATCTAGCTACGAGTGGGAGTGTGCGTGTGTTGGTGTATGTGTGTCTGTGTGTTTTAACCCCTTAAGCAGCATGTTTGATTTCTCTAAGCATTATGGCCAAGCTATTGAAATGGACCAACAGCGTCCCTGGAGTGTCGTACAATTTGGCCAGCAAGTAAAAGAAAAGTCAAAAGAAAGTAAAGCTCAATATAAATATATATATGTGTGTATGTGTGTATTCAAAAGGAGTGCGAGGGGGTTCTGTTGCTTAAGCAGCTGCCCCATGCGGCATACCTTTGGGGCAAACATCAAGGGTTGCCTTTTGGCATAAGCAATTTACAATAAAATGTAGCCGAGCCAACAATGCGATTGTACGTGAGGGTAAAACAGAGTTAAACTCTAGTCAAAGGGGGCTTTCCTAAAGGGCGGGGTGGGGGGTGTTACGATGCTCGATTCCTTATAGTATATGCAAGCGTATCTTTTATTTATGAACTACGCGGCAACTGCGAGAGCAGTTGAGGGTTGCATGTGGCAGAGGCACGTAGCAGAAGGAGGTAGAGGGAGAAGGCAAATGTAGTGCGAGAAAAGCAACAACAACTACAAAAGGCTTTCACAGAGTCTTTGGACTTTGATATGCAAATGGTTTAAGTGGGAAGATAGGGCTTTGCTGTGGCCGGCATTAAATCGAATTGTCTATAGCTATTGATAAACATAAATATATATATATCAATTTCCACATGTACACACATATTTATATAGGGGCATGTCTGTTTACTTGTTTGTGGTCTTTTGGCTCTTTGACCATTGCATCAACTGTAGCTGCCACATCAGACCACATCATTGTGGCTAACATGCAACAAAGATCACTGAAACACAAGAGCGAGGGGAGGGGATGGGGGGGGGGCCTAACAGAGTCCGTTGCTCTGTTCGACTTGAGTTTGCCCAGACAAATCAAACATGTTCCCAATAACAATTGCAGCATGATTCGGGCAAAAAATTCGAGTTTTCAAATAACAAACATAGTAAATATTAAATATTTCTAATGCAGGTAAAAATAAGGCGAAGCAAATGCCGCGAAAACCTATTTGAAAGGCTAAAAATACTATTGAGATCATTTCCAATAAAGAGCAGCTAAAGAAAACAGAATCAATACCAATTTCAATTGAATATATGAAATAAGCTGAACACGAAATTGGGAACAGCCCCAATAAAACTCGCGCTGCTTATGAAAGTATATTCATTATATTTAATCATATTCTTAAGGGTCTGCACTTGATTAAAAATTGCCAGGGCAACTCTGCCCCTCACCCCACGCAAAGCAATAAGTAGACAGTTTGGCGGAATGGCCTAAAACGAAAAAGATGGCTGGGAATCGTAATAAGCGCAAATTGTGATTCGTTATTGCACACTACAGATCTGCGTGACAGTGTTGTTATATGTTTGGGGCCGCGTGGCGGGGGCGTGGCACGCAAATGAAATTGCAGGCAGGTGAAATTGATTTTATTTATTTAGCAGTCAACATTAATGGCAAGGCACACCCAACACACACAACACACACACACGCACACGCACACCGCAGCCCGTGGGCTATAACTTTGTGGAGTGTTTTTGTTGTCAGGGTTGCCACAGTGCGCCCGTCTCTATTTAATATGCATGAGCGCGTGGGCAAGTGGCGCCTCACTTGACTTTAACGTGCTTCAGTTGGAAAAAGGTAAATAAAATTAAATAAAAATAAAAAAACGTTTGCGAAATTGCAACGAAAACGTTTTAATTTCAACTTCACTTTTCATATGCAATTATTTGCATAAAATTGAGCTTATTTATTGAAATATTATTAACTGGCGACAATGTTAACAATTTGCACGACACGCGCTTCAGATTTTTTGTTCAACAAGCTTTCCCCCGCTCTTTCACTCTCTCAAATTCGACCCCTGCCCCACTGATTTCCACACATGTTGCATGCTTTCGGGTGGCATCGCTCGCATTTTATGCAATTAATAAAGTTCAATGTGCAAACATTTGCAAAAAGTTGGTCAGCAATGGGGAGAGCGAGCAGAGGGGACGCATCGAGGTAGGTGTGAGTTATGCATGAGCTTTCAACACTCTGGCGGTTTATTAAAATAATTAAGGTAATTATGGACAGGCGACTCCATGTGGACTCATAATAAATGCCATTTATGGTTTGGAAAAAAATGAAGGAAAAAAAAATTAAATGGTTCGGTATTTCAGTTATTAAGAGTTGAAAAAATGTTTGGAAAATGGGTGATGTGGGATGAGGGTAAAATAAGTAATGTAATTACTTTAATTAAAGAGTTCACTTAAAAAAAAAGAAGAACAATTAGGAATTCCCTAAAGAAGAAAACTTTTTGTTTGATATGCTTAAAGCTTTTTAAAAAGGATTCTTAAAGGTAATATGCTTAGGAAAAAGTAAGTAGAACAAGATTGTGGGGTAAAGATAAAAGGTGAGGATTAAAAAGGTAAGGTAAGTAACGTACGTAGAGGATAAGGTGTGGATAATGCTATGGTATATAATACGGAAGCGATCCTTAGCTTCAGCTAAATTAAAGCTCATAATGCTTAAATAAATCTTCAATAAAAAACATTGACTAATTATTTCATTTCAATTACATTTCCTAAATAATAATTCAATGAATAACTAATTCAATAGTAGCGATAGTGCCTACTATCTACATTAGCTCGTTTTGCAACAGCAAACTAAATAACTTGGCTTGAAGCTACTAACTATTATCACTGCCATCATTAAGCATTGATATCGTTTTTATTTCAGTTTTCACGCCCCCACAACAACAGCCATTTTCGGCCTTTTATGCGTTGACATAACGTTTATTTTATTTCTATTATATGGCATGCCAAAAAAAAGTATACGAAAATCAAAAGGAAAATAAACAGTAAAATAAATAAAATTAGTTGCTATTTTATTTATAGGTTTTCTATGTCCTCTTTGTTGTCGGCACACGCAACACGATAACCCAAGCGCGCACACACAGTTCTAACTTATACATACACATGCTTATACATATGCATAAACATATATGTATTCACATTTACATTCATATTCATATTTATTTGTTGTTGGCGCCCATAAAGGCCAAAATAATGTACCACATCATAAATGCCACAAAAATGGCGCTAGACTCAAGTTGTTGCCGTTGTTGTTGTCCTATTTTTTTTGCCTGCTTTTTTTTGCTTTTGCTTTGGACATTCATAGTCATTCACACACGCATACACATACAGTGAGCCACACGCACATGCAGATAGCAAATGGGGCAAGTTTTCGGGGCAACACTTAAAGCAGCAGCAGCAGCTTTTGCTATCTGTGTGTTTGTATAGATGTATGTGTGTGTGTAATAAAGATGCTCGTCCTGCTTTTTCTGTGTGTCCTGGTCATGGCCATAACCTCAGAAATGATGAAGCACAACAACTCTTGTGTGTGTGTGTGTGTGTGTGTGTGTTTTGGTTTGCCCAGCCACGCCCCCGCCTTTTCATCCGGCCTGTGCGTTCGTGCGGTCAGCAAACTTTAATGAATATGTATGAAAATCGCTTGTAGCAACTGCTCAGAATTTTCCCCCACTCGATTTCAGTGCCATGAATATTGCCCACTTTTAGGCGTTACAGCAAAATCGATGCTCAACGCTGTTGTTGTTGCTGTTGCTCTCTAACATGTTACTTTAACACTTGTTGACGTTAATGAGAGACAGAAACTTGTAGCTAGAGCACAACAGCTTGCTGTTGAGCGCAAGAGCAAAGCTTTCGGCGGCACGCAGTCTACACACGAATATCACTTAATGTGCTAGGGGAAATTTAAAGGGAATTTAATTTGCATAAGCAAACAAACTCAGTTTTGCCCAAAAGATCCCTAAACTTATTGCGCACACACGCTGGGCTGTAAACTCCGTCCCATAAAGCTTTTGCTCGCGCACTCATGAAATCAAATAAATGTTTAGCTATAATTCATATGCACAGAGAGCAGCAGCAAAGGAAGAAAAAATTTGCCCAAATTTGGTTAACCCATTAAAACGAACAAACACACGCCTCTCACGCTCTCACATGCATTCGCCGACTCCCTCGCTCATACAGTGGCTGCAAAAAAGAAAAAAAAGGGGCTGCGACCACAGGCGAACTTTTTAAAGCAAGCCAAGCAAAGAGTTGAGCGGCGTGCTGCCTACTGAAGCTAGCGTCTGCTGCTGCGCCCTTCTCCCGCTGCCTTTGCGCTCTCTTTAATGTCGAACATTTGCTGTGCGTGCAAAAATCTTTAGCTGTTCGCTCTCTCTCTCGCTCTCACACACATTGCACTACATATGTAAACTACACCCAAGCACCGTTACGTGCGCTGAGTTGCTTTTGTTTTTTTTTGCGCTCTCTTTTGCTGTGGTTATTTCTGCTGCAGATTTCATTTGGTTTGCAATCTGATAGTTTTTTTTGCCTTTTTTTTTTTGGTGTAGCAAGTAAATTGTTTTATTTTCTAGCTTTTTTACGCTGCCCAAAAGTTGATGTAACTGTGTGTGTGTGTGTGGGCGGCCATTTCTCACGTGTTTTTTTCCGTTGTGTATTTAAAATTTCAATTTAATTTAGTTTTGGTTTTCAAAGTGCACACACACACACACACACACACATAACCTACACACAAATGCACACATGTAGGTCAGCGCAGGAAAGTAGACTACATTAATTTTCGTTTGGTCGCCATTGCGTTTTTGTTGTTGCTCGGTTTAGTTGTTTGTTTTTCTGACTTTAGCAAATGGGTTTTTACAGTTATATATGTTGTACACACATAAATAGAACATTTATATAGCGTCTGCATAGTTTATAGTGTTTATTTTGGTTTCGCATTGCTTGCATTTTTCATAAGGTGCTAAATTGTTGGCTGCCCAACACTTTTACGGTTTATGCAGTTTTTTGGTATTGTGCAACACTCTTTTTATGGCTACTTTTCTTGTCGCCTGGTAATCTCTCAGTTGCGCCCATTTTGCGGACTGGCATAAATCAGCAGAGCAAAGAGTGCAACAGTATGCGACATGCAACATGTTGTAACGTCTTTTGCGGTAAAAAGTTGCCCAGATGGGCGGGCAAAACCGCGATAATAGCCAAGGCAAGACCAGACGCGTGTGTGTGGGCTAAAATTGAGCTATTTTAAGCCACAGGCAAATCACAACCGCAAGCCACAGATCGTTTGCCGCAAAGCTTAAGCATAGACACGCACCCGCGCTTAGAGCACAGCGGGGACATGCACCCGCGCTTAGAACGAAAGCTCCTGCTTGCTTCTTCCAGTGCAGTAGAAAGAGCCAGCAATAGAGCTGCACTTAATTAGCTTAACTCCTTGCACCCAATGCTTAACATATAAACATACTTATATATACATATATATTTTGTTGTACTTACTTCCAGACAAACAGCGAAGAGATGAGCACAATGAGCACCAGCAGCAGTGAGAAAACCGCTATCATCGCTGAGGTGGCCAGTGATTGGCTGCTGTACAAGCTGGCGTCCAATATCTGCAAGAGAGGCGAGAAGAGCAGAAAGACAACATTTAATAAAAGAGCACGAGTTGAAGTTACTTAGCAGCGAGTGAAAAGTAAAAGTAAACGTTGAAGAAAAAATTCAAGACGATGCAAATCACGGCGCAACTCAAACACAAAGCCATTTTGCATGCCAACAAAAGCGGCAGGAAAACAAGTAGAAGAAGCAGAAGTGGAGAAGACAACAAAATTTCGGTAAATATGCCTAACGAATAGCAAACAAAAGCGCACGCGGCTGTTAACCTTTTTTTTGCTTCGCTCTCTTTGCAATCTTTGAAGATGGCTACAATTGAGTGGAATTGGCCTGGTGAATGGAAGGGGGACGGAGCTATCTCCTTGTGGCAATCAACGAAATTAAGGTCAAAACCTGTGAAAATTGCCTATGCAGAAGCAAAACAAGAAAAAAGAGTTCTTCAAAAGTGTGTGTTAAATGAAAAGTAAAGCTCTCGTTTGAATACAACAATTTCAATTTGAAATTTTCTGTAATTTTTAACCAAATCCCAAATGTCAAACTTATGCTGTCAAAGATAAACTGTTATTTTTATCGCAACAAGCTTTACATTTGCTATTTGTTATTTAATTGTATTTTTTCGTGTTACTTGTGTTTTCTTTTTGTGGTCAAAAAGTTTTTGGAAAACAACGAAAATCGCCTGCACCTGTCATTGCCCTCAACACAAGCACAAAGATAAACACACACTCAAACACACATACGCACGCATAAATCACTCAAATGCATTGGAAAAACAAGTGGGAACAGTTCAGGCGGGTATAAGCGGCCGAATCATGCTATGTTCGCAATGTGAAAATAGCTTAAAAAAAGTAAAAATTTGAATATTTAACTAGATAATTATTGGACCATTTATATGTGGTCGATCAATAGGGAAGATCGTCATTAATGCTCCTCACAAATTTGAGTATTGAAGTTGTACCGCTGTTAAACACTTTTTTAATACAGCTTTACTCATATATAAATATATTAATTAAAATAAACCAATATACCCGTTTTATCAAACTGTGATCAGAGTAACAAAAAATATTTTGTGAAGCGCAGAGAGAGAACGAGACAAAAGCTGCGCTCGATGCGCAAAATGAGGTCAGGCTTTGACAGCTGTGCAAATAATTTCGCCTCTGCCAGTGTGTACACAACTGCAAGTACACAGCCGTATGTAGGCCGCTCTCTTTAATATGCAATTGCATTTTGTGCATACACTAATTTATTAATAAATAGTTTTTCGTTGATTTATTTGCGTTTGCCGAGCGATGACACAGTTTTCAGTGTGCCCCCGGCTCTCTACCCGGAAGCAAGGAGTGCCTATCAGCAAACTTCCCCCCGAAACCTCCCCACCCTCCTCCAGAGGGGCTCTTTGTCTCTGCCTTTGCAATTAATCATTTAATATGCCAGCTGAGCGCAAACAAAACAAACAATAACAAAAACACAAAAGCCCGCTCCCAATTTTAATCCCGTCGCGAGATAAGCTATAAAAATATTGACAGGCGTTGCCGTATGGCGAAATTGTTTAAACTACTAAAGGGGGGCAACACTGGTAGCTAGCATCTGTCCCCATGCCCTCCAACCAGCTCCAAACTCTTATCATAAATTTGTTCAAGAAATTTGTTTTTATTTCTTGTGTTGAAAATTGTTTTGAAAACCATTTACAGACAAATCCGTGGCACATGAAACTGAGTCAAACAAATAAATAACAATAAATTAAACAATTATGCGAGACTGCAGCGCCGCAAGAGAGTGTGTGTGAAGTGAGAAGTGGGGAGAGTCAAAAGTTAAGAAAGAAAAGAAAAGAAAAAACTCTCAAAGCTCATTGCTCGTAATCAAATTGATTAATGAGCTGCGGCATGGCACTGTGGCACAGTGCTGCAAAGTGTTGCAACGTGGTGGGGCTTTTCTGGTGGGCTGTGGCGACCTGTTGAGTGCGCTACGACAGCAGTTGATAAGCTCACGCTTAATTTGGTTAGAAAATGAATTTGATGAAGATAAATACTACTAAGCGTAAAATGAGTTTGTAAAGTTTTTTAAGACTGGGTATCTATTTAATTATGTGTCAAAGTATGTAAACTAGATTAAAGCATTATATCTAACATACTCTCTGAATTTATTTTGAAAAATGTACAGAACTTTTTATTGTTAGATGTTTTCCCTTTTTAAAATAGTAAACTAATCCAAGCTTTCATTCTATATGCCCCTTGAATAACCAAACCTCTCCTTATAACCCATATGCCCGATCCATAAGCGGACCTACCCTGCGCTGATTTATACTGCAAGGCCCGACAGCTTGAAATCTAAAAATCTCACTTATGCCATTCAATTTTCTAAAAGTAATGAAATTTTCTTTTGTCTCGTATATGTTGTTCCTCTTTTTTTTCTCTTTCTCTTTCTACCTTTCACTCACTTTTCCAGCCGCAGGCAAGCGACGTGTGCGTTGATAATCGATAAATCTATATGAATAGGCCAGGCCCTATGTGAGTGCGTTTTACCTATTTGTAATGCTCGATTCGGAGCAAACAAATGAGCTACATGAGTAGCTGACAGCCTGGAGCAGGGGGCAACGCGAAGATTTTGGGCAGGAGTGAGGTAAAAGGTAAACATTGCGACAGTCGACTTACAACTGCCGCTCGTCAGCTGCAAACGGGGGATTAACCCCCCAGCTCTTCGACAAGCCAGATAAAAAGTCAAACAGTCTGAACTTCCCACTCCATGGAAAAGAGTTGTGCGTCTTATCGATAACAGGCAGCACTGGCAGCCGCTACAGGCCCTGTCTGTTTGCCCAGATAAGCGCACTTTCCAGTAGGAGTTGCGATTGAAGGCTTTCCATCGCGCCTCGGGTCGGGCTACCATAGGTAGCCGCAATCGTAAATTAATAATGAGAGCCGAGGGTAAACACTTTGGCCAGATAACGATAACGGTTTGAACGATTTATGTGTAGGCAAATAGGCCAAAGGTAAATAGAAAAACGGTCAGCGGTGCTGCCAACTTGGCCGATAAAAATAATTAAGCCACAAGACATTAGGCCGAAAAATGTTCATCAGAAATTATGGCACAAAGTTAACGGCATTAAAAGCTGTTCATACGATTAGCTAATTTAGCCAGGGTTGCCATTAAAATTAACTAAAATCTGGGTATACGTGTTTCCACAAGCTGAGTTTCTTCTCATTTTCTTTTCATATATTTCCATATTGTTTTATAATCGATATGGTTTCTACTCCTTAGTTTCTTGAGTAACTTGCTTGAGATTATAAGAGCCAAATACCTCAATAAAGGTATATAGTAGTATTTAAAATGATGTTATTTTGAGAAGAATACAGGGAAATATATTCGAATATAAAAGGTTGGGTAAAGGGTAACTCCAAGTCGGATATTCTAATGCCCATTCAGCCCAAGACCAATAAAAAACATTTTCAACAGGAAATGTGACCTAATTTTGAGGCCCAAGTTCGGTTTAAAGTAACAGGGTTGCCAGGTTGCGCTGCCATTTTGTGCAAGTCATCAAAATGTGCTTTGTCTGGCTACATCTGCGCCTACTTGCACTCCCCTCCGTCTCCAACACCTTTGCAACTTAAAGGAAATAATTTTTTTGCAACAAGTCGACGAACGCGTTTTCATTTTCCTGATGGAAAATAGAAAAGTTTGCAGCTGCTCAGCCCCCTTCAGTCAAAAACAATTGCAAGCGTTGTGTGAGGCGGCCGGGCGGGGGGCATGTTGGAGGCGTGCAACAAGCACGTGCCACTTGCAGGCGCAACAACAACTTGGCACACTGATAACATGGCAAAAGTTTTCTACATGCGTTGCATGTGTAACGCCTTTTTCAACACTAGCAGGCACACAACTTCGATTTCATTGCACGTGCATATCGACAGTTCTTTTACGGCCCCCCCTTTAACGCTGACCCCCTCACCTCTGCTACTCCTGTGTGTGTGTGTGTGTGTGTGTGTGTGTGTTTATGTTGGCAACTTGGCGCAGTTTTGTAACCACTTGACAGTGCAATTGTTTGGAAACAACTCGTGATTGAGATGCATTCCTGTTGTCTCTCTCTCGTCCACTCCTTCTCTCTCTCCCTCGCTCTTACTTGTTATCCCTTTCTTTCTTTTCGTACTTTTGTTTAGCTTTGAGAGAGCTGCAGGCTACAGAAAGTTCCCTGTAATGAATTGAAAAAGGAACTTGTTGTTGCGTTCAGCTGGGTTTTTAACTAAAAGAAAAATTGGGAAAAGTTCGGCGAGTAAGGACATACATATCTATATATTAGATGCATAATGCCTAAATAAAAACTAAATACTCCTGAGCGCATAAGAAAATACGCAAAGTCTTTGACAAATGTATGTACATATACAGCAGCAAATGCTTTCACATTTTTAAATTCACATTTTAAGCTTCAATATGCCTAGTTAAATAGTCGTTGAGCTGCCGCAAAGCTCATCTGGCTATGCGAATTTTTGTATATATCTTTTTGAATGTATTTATATATATATAAATTCAATTTTGTTATTGTCAGTGCAAAAGTGCCAGACGATTTTTCATTCCGTCTACTTCTCTTTCGCAGTGTGTGTGTGTGCGTGTGTATTTTGTTGTGCCTGTCTGCAGCTGTGTCTGCTATGTGTCAACTGTAAACAACATCAACAACCTAACGCCACAGCCGAGCCCCGCTTAACCTCCTCTAGCCCATATCATCATCATCATCGTCTTGAGAGCGCGCGCCCCAAAAAGCAGACTACAAAACTATGCAACATTTTGTAGACAATGGAATGTGCGAGTATTTTGTATGGCATTCGCACGACATTTGATATCAATGTCAAGACATTTGCACTACCGCCCCCTCCCCCTCCCCCACCCCTTGCCCCTTGGGCGTCTGCTTATTTAAAGCGATTTTTCAGAAAAGTTGAAATATTTTTGCTAAAGCGAAGTGAAAAAAAACACGCAGATAAAATAAAATAAAATAAGAAAGGATTATTTGGCTGCCACGCCCAACTCCAATCAGTGTGAGCTGCTTTTGCTTTTCCCGCTGCCGCGTCTGCTTCTTATTTTTTTGCTGATGTCAAGTGTTGTTGTTGTTGCTTTTTTTTGGTTGCTCGCGTCGCGCTCCAAATTTAATTTCGCATGTTTGACGCGTCGTCTTCGTATTCCCTCCCCACACGCCCCGCCCTCGTCCCGCTCTCCTCTAAAGCTCTAGCGAATCCTTTGCGTGCTGTTGCCACTTTAAAGATTTGATATACCCTGTATTATAGCTTTTATAGCGGCTTGCGAGACTTTACAAAAAGTTGCTATTTTCCGATCAATTTTCTTGAAGGTATTATTCATGGATGTCTTTTTTTACAATCATAAACTTTCTGTGTTATTAAAGTAAAAGTAAAAAAAAATTGTTTTATGTTCCTTTATTAAATAAAACGTTACAGGATAACTGAGAGCCTAGCATGCCTTATAATTGCCGTAATCATGAGGGAAATTATTTGTATACTTCTTGTTTGATTACTTTTTTTTCTTACAGGGTAGTGCTGTAGTCTAGCACGCTCTACAGAATTTTTCGTCTGCTGATTTCTTTTTCTTCGTTTACCAGTTGACAATTACGCCCACACACACACACACACACACTGCCAAATTGGCACAATTCCCGTTAAACTTATCAATTTGATGAGAGAATTTCTGCACACGCACACCCAGACACAGACACACACGCACACCACGTAGCGCTGAAACTTCCGACCCGTAACACCCCCCCACCTCCCACACGCCCCCCTCCCCACTTTCACCGTCTTTGCCTTGAGTTTGGCATTTTTTAACGCTAATCCATTAAATTGATGCTGATGGCAATTGAATTTAAGCTGCTTCGCACAGATTTCCAACGTATTTTTACCTGAATGGCAATTTGGGGAAGCATGAAATTGCATTTCGATAAACGATAGACGTTGCTATCGATATACACACGACAAAATGGGGCAAACGTTAAAGCTGACATTAAGTGCATGTTACAGTTTGATTTGTCAGCACAAATCAGTTTGAGATAGAGAAAGAGCGCGAGAGAGAGGAAGTAAGAGAGATGGGGTAGAGAGGGCATCTCAAGGGCCCACACACACTCCGCATATCGTTATCTGGCGCTCTGACGACCACACACAAAGCCACATTTGCTTTTTGGTTATTTTGTTTCTCATTTTAATTTATTGAAATTTTCGTCTGTTACATAAATGTCCAAAATTAAGTGGAAAACACTTGAGTTTTCCTGACGTGTTGGAGCTGCCCCCCAAAATAAAAAAAAAAGACTGAAAATATTTATGGTAAATAGAAATAGAGAACAACAATTCTCTGGGCACGTGAGTCTCATATGCTTATCACTGTCCGCCCCTGCTGAAGTGTTGATGTGGAATTTGATCTTGTGTTTGGTCTTTGTTTTATTTTTCTTCCATATTTTCTTCTGCTTTTTCCGCTTGTTGCCTAAACAAACACGGCCAGCGATTAGAGCAAGTGCCAGGTTACACTTGGTTTGAGTTCTCCTCTATTTTTCTCTCATTTCTAATCAAATAATTTCTAAAAATTTTTTTGGATGTTCTTGAACGTAACCGCTGAGAATCTTGAAGTTTTTACTTTGAGTTTGGGCGTCGAATTCGTTGCGCCTGGCCAGGCCATATGTTGCCACGTTACAACCCCCTGGCCCAGCTAACCCTGGGCCGAGTCGTGTTGCTGTTGTTGTTGCCAACTACTTGGGTTGTCCTTTTTTGTGCTCCGTCGCTTAACTTTTCATTGTTATTGTAATTTGTTGCTGTTGCCCGGCCAGCAGGCAGAAAGGCAGTCAGGGCTGGCTTGGCCAGCCTCATAATGATGACGTTTTTTGTATATATTTTATAATATATATATATTTTTGGCAACAGCTGTTGCTTGGGCAACCGCTAGGAGTTCAAGTAGCAAACGGCCTTAAAGTGTTGCCTTGTGGTTGTCTGTGAACCCGTAACAAAAAATATAAAAATAAAGCAAAAACAAAAATGAAAGCGAAAAAGTGGGCGTTTCCCTGCTTTTGACTGCCTTCGCCTTTCAGTGGGCTGAAAATTTAAATGGCCTTAAAGAGTTGGGCGTTTGCCCTGTTTGCAGCAATTGAAAAAAAGGTAAATTTGAATTGGGGATTGAATTAAAATGTGGGCAAAACAAGATAAATACTGATGCAAGATAATGGAGTAAAGCCAAATAGCTATGTAATAAATATAATTTACTTCCAGCTAGTTAACATAGACTGTTAGCAGTTAGAGCGTGCTGTTGCTAACATATGTTATTAAAATGTTATTTTTAAAAGCTTTTTTTTAAATATAATTGATATATTAAATGATATACTAATAATTGGATACAAATATACGAATTTATATTCATTGCATAAAAATTACTTGAAATATTTCACTGCCAATTAACATGGTGACAATTGTACAGGGCTGTTACCAATATATCTTATATTTTATATGTCCGTAGTAATATAAGCTATTATGACAATATAAGCTATCTCTCAAGCAACTGTAACCCATTTAAAAATACAAATTCCTTTTAGGTCGATGTGTTAACATTTGTGCCGCGCTGTTAGCAACATCTGCACTGTTAATGTTAACTTCTGTTTAGCATTTTCCCACTTTTTCTCGACAGACTTTTGATCACATGTCATAAATCGAAGCACCCAACAATGCACAACAATCAGTTCAAGTGTCAAACACTCAACTTTTGGCACTTGTAAGCCTCCGCCCACTGGCCCAACCCCCTTAACCCACCCGCCAACCCAATTATAGCTAGAAAGGCGCATTATTATTATTGTTGCTGTTGTTGTTGTTCGAATGCCTGGCATAATGCAATAATTCAATAAGGCAACATACATTTTTGACACCTACCACGGCATGAATAATAGAAAAAAATCTCAACAGCTGTGAACTCTAAAAGCGTATGCAGGCGCAGCTCATTAGGCGCGAGAGGGTTGCAACCCTGGTCGAGTGTTTTCTTTTATACCTTGCGTGGTCAGTGAAGAGAGAGGGTGAGAGAGGGTATATTAGAGTTGTGCAATTGCATGCAATATCTATCGAAAATTGCAGATTCTAGAAAAGCCGAATTGGGTATCTAAATTTTTGTGAAGATCTTAAGCATTTCAAGAATAATTTTCGTTTTGAATATAGTTCAAATATATTTGTATTTTTAGAGCCCTTGCTGAGTACAGGGTATCTGTTGACTCACCGGTATGGCCTGACAGACATCGCTCTCCCATTGCTGTTGCGCCAGTTGCTCCTCGTTGCAGTCCTGCGGCACCACCGTGTACTCGGCCAGGGCCGGGGGTCGTGGCGGCGGTGGAATGAGAAACTGTGGCGGCGGTGCCAGCGGCATGCCGGCGCATTCATCGCAATCGAACATGAAGAGCTCGGCATCCATCATGGTATCCAACATTTTCCACATTTGCTGCACGTTGCGACTTTAGAAATTGTTTCTTTCGTTTTTTGGTTCTTGATTTTGGCTGTGCGTTGAGAGTGTGTGAGTGATGTGTGTGCAATGGTGCGTGCGTGTGTGTGTGAGTGTGTGTATTGGAGATCTTGGGCTGCGTGTCAAATACGTTTCCTGATCGCTGTCATCGCTGGACAGCCGTCAACGGCGGCGGCGCTGCAAAATGAAAGAAAGAAAATTCTCTGGTTAGTTGAGGATTAGAAAAAATTTCAGTTTTTGTTTTGCGGCCGGCAGGACATGCACAGGACATTACAGACAACAGCTGGCGGCTGCCTTTGTCTGGGGTTTGTTCTTTCTGCCTCCTCCTCTGTCTATCTAATTATCTGGCAACTGTAATGCTTGGCACGTAACAGTTGCTTTGGGCTAATAACTAGCCTGATCCTGGTCACACTTCCTTTGGCACATGCAAAAAAAGTTTAGATATATTTTCATATATATTTGCCCAACCCCCACCTGGACTTATTTTGGGCGTTGTTGGGGGGAGGGGGAGGGATTGCTCATCTCATTCACAACCCGAAAAACTGCAACGAACCTAACGACCCAACGGCCTCCGCACACAACCCACCCCAATTTATTCTGGCCACGGGGCAACTCTGGCTCTTAATTTTTATTGATTTTGTTTAATGCGTTTCTATTTTTTTCGTATTTATTTTTATTTGCTTTGGCTTTTTACTGTTGCTGCTGTTGTTGGTGTTGTGCGTGTGCGTCCTGCCAGTTTTATAACTGATGAGCTAAATATACATTTTCCTTTTCATTATTATTTTTATTTTCCTCTACCTAAATCTGTCGCGTCATTGGCAATTGTTTTAACCCCTCTGCAGTCAGAATTTCCCTTTGTGCTGTTGGCTTTTCTTTTTTTTTATGATTATTATTATCCCTTTGGCTGCGGTTCTGTTGTTTTTCACACATATGCTGACAAAATAATTGAGAAATTGCGTACAGTTGATGGGAATAATGTTATATCAGCTGTAGTTAATTCTATATTGAATGTCATCGAATATTTTAACAGTACAGCTCGGTGGTTATTATTATTATAATTCGTGCTTACTATCATTTTAACATTCCCATCACAAATCAGACTTTAGATACTTTCTTCATTTTTAACGTCTAGTTAAGCTTCAATTATCGATAACTAAGAGTTACGTTGTATTACAATGCGACATTTAATGGAGACATTGAAATTAGATCTAGATTAGAATATTAATATTAATATAAACCCGAATCGATTGTTTGCCCATTATCGATAACTGGCAGCAGCTGCATGCCGTTGAACTTGACAGTCGCATTCAAATTGTTTCCATCAATGCAAAAATGCCAAAGCCGAATCTTGAACTTCTTCTCTTTTCTTTTGCGATAGTCCATGTGGATTACATTGCGGCTTAAGCTCTCGGCTGTCTGCCAGCTACTTGACAGCCGGGAAAACTCAAGAGCTCAAGAGTCCATGTGGCTGCTGATGCTGCTGCTGCCGATGCTGCTGCTGCTGCTGCTGGGGTAGCCAGGGAAAGGTTAAGGAAGGCGGGGTGAGGCAGAGAGGGAGCGGAGGCAAGCGGAGGCAACATATGTTGCCAGTTGGGCCATTTAATTAGCTGCACAGTGAGCTGACAGTTGTCAGAGAGTGTGGCACTGACTGAAGAGCACAGAGAGCGCGAGCGAAAGAGAGAGCGACGGAGAAGTGAGGCAGGCCAGGCCAAGCCAAGCTGATAAGATCTCTGAACAACAACGAAAAAAAACACTACAATTGTTGCTGTGGTTGTTGTTGCTGTTGTCTTGCAATCAAATGTAAGCCGCTGTTGACATTGGAGATTAAAAGATATTAAAAACGAAGACGACGAAGCGAATCTGACACACAATGTTGCACTGGGCAGCAGAAGAAAGAGACTCCAACCCGAACTCGGAATAATACAATTGACAGACAGGCAGACCGAGCGACAGACCGACAAACCGACAACAGAGCGAAAGAGAGAGCAAGATACACACACACACACACACACAAAACATGTCAAAGATGAAATGTTGTAAAGAAAATTGAATTGAATTGAATGGAATTGGAATTGAAACGAAGTCAAACTAATAAATAACAAAAAATATATATTAGAAAAAATAAACCAAGTTAAAGTGCAACATGAGCGACTAGTAGATACCCCACGTTAGCTAAAAAATCATTCTCAACTATTTTTCTGCTTTATGGCCTCAAAGAGATGTAAATCGGAAATTTATTTTAAACGAATTTTAAATATTCTTTTATAGTATAAAAAGAGCTAAGGGCATAAATAGAAAGTGATCAAAAATATAGACACATGTATATATATATATTTCTAACTCGTTTTTGACTTATACAGGGTATTGCAACGTACTGTATTCTCCTCCCCGTTGCATTTTTAATATATTTGCTTAAGCCTCAGCCCCACTAAACCCTGCGGGGTATTAAAAATACGTGAGACTAATGCAATATTGAATTTCTACAGCAAAACTGCAACCAAATGCTGCATAACTTAGGCCAAAAACTCAACTTAAAGCTTTAGTTTATTGTTTTATTTTTATTTTTATATCTTTTTTCACTTTTTGTAAATCGATTGAATTGTCTCGCGTCTCGGAGCCGAAACTGTCTGCTGATTAGCTTTTGAAGCGGCCCATTAAAAGCAAACCCCAAGAGCTGCAAAATAATGAAATAAATCGTGTTGAAAAACTTCAGCTTGGCCGAAAGAAGAAAAGGCAACAAGAGCCAAGAGAAGAAGGGAATGGGGGGCGGGGGAAGTGGAAGGGGCGGAGATCTGAAGCAGACGAGACAACGGAATCGATTTGTTTCGAGATTAAGTCTGGGACGCATTCAAAGGTTCTCCTGGGACGTGGCGGGCCAAATCTGTCGAAGCGTAAAACGGAAATGTTATGGACGCGCCAAGGAAGCGCAAATGGAAATCAAAGTCCTGCCGAGGTGAGTAGCCGGAGTCGGGTAATTAGCGCGGGAGGGGAGGGAGTGCAGCGCCAGCAGAGGCATTGTGATAAAGAAGAGAAAATCAAAGTGAAATGCTAGCAATTAGATAATTGGCTTAAAGTTGGGCTTCAGATACATTTGCGCAACTACTTGAAGACAGCTGCGGAGCGCAGCTTGTTATGATAGCGCAGGGCGGGTGGGGCGTGGCACTTCAAGGATTGAGAGGGGGAAAGACCTCTCCAGATGGAGGCGTCCACTCAAGGATTGGGAGATAGGAGGTTTTATTGATAGAGCACACCAATTGAGGCTGGCAACCCCTTTTCCCAATTGAAGTAGCTCTCAATGGAACCAGTTACCAAATACACTTACTCTCCACTTACTTTCTCAGCACTTTCACCCGAAAAGTCTGATTTATGCCTTATGCAACCGGCACTTGAAAAGACAAAAGACACAACAGCTGTCTGTGATATAATTGAATTGTTCTCTGCGAACATTTCGATTGCTGCTCTATTGGAAATTGTCTGAGGTAATATCAAAATTAGCTGGACAATTGTCAGGGGTTGTAGCCAGGGTTCTGCTTTTCTTTTTCCTTTTTCCTTTTTTTTGCCACGCATTTAAATGACTCAATCGTTGCTATTGGAAAGCCAAACCACGTTTTGGGTCACAGAACCAAGCCAGCAACAAAAAGCAGACGCAGGTAAGAGAACCAAAAACAGAAACACATTTATTAGCTACAATGATAAATGTTCTTTCCAAGGATCGACAGTTCTGTCTGTATATATCTCTCTCCCTTTCCCATGCTGTCTATCTAGCTCTTTTAGACTGTCGCGACGTCTGAACGTGTAATTTTAATTCGTTTTGGGCAATGGCCAGAGAGGTAACTGATATGGGTGCAGCTCAGGTAGTCCAGGAAAAAAGAAGAAAAACCCAAACTACATTCGGCATTGAAAATTGAGACATTTAATGTAGTTAGTAGTTTTTGGTCTTTGGGCAAACGATAAGTGTTATGGGCACTGCGGGACAACAATTTTCCAATATGTGGAACAAATGTAACAGGCCTGAGCTAGTAATATATATATATATATAAATATATATTGCAAATTGCCAAGGGTCGATCGAAAGGGCGGTTGCACAGCAAATGGGTATTAAGGGCTTGTCAGTGTTGGCAATTGCGAGTGAATAATACATGTGAGAGAACGGTAAAACATAATATCGTGAAGTTAAAATATAGTATAGCATTTAAAGAAGTGCGACCATAATTCCAATTAGCCAAAATATCTTTCAATCATTTATATTCTAGACTCTATTAATTTAAATTAATGTTAACTATTTGACCTATACTGAATTGCAGCACTTAATAAAACTTCAGATTAAATATATTATTCTTTATTATTTGGCCTGATTTAAATCAAAATTTAATTGCGCTCAAAAATAGCTATTTGTATAATTGTTCGGTATATATTGCAGATTGTTTCTTATTGTCTACATTCTTGATTATTTGTTTATTTCACAACTGGCTCAAGCTGTTTGTTGAACTAAGTTTTTTTAGCTACATTTTCGACACTGCAGGAATGCACTTAAAAGTAAGTTAAGCAATACTGGATTATTAATAAGTTGCTTAAGCTGTTTAAGTTTCCCCCGAAGCAGCTACTTAAAAGTAGAAATAGATAAGTTTTAGCTTAAGCAAATAAGTTGAAGCTAAAACTTATATATTTTGAAATTGTATTTCAAGTAAACTACTTTAAATTAGTTAAGCACAAACTTATCTATTCTTCACTTGCAGTTTAGGCTTCTCCCTGCTTAAAGCTCTCTGCTTAAGACTTCTTAAGCACGTGCGCCTTAGCCTCAAAGCATGCTACAAATTGCCAAAAGAAAAAAATAAAAACAAAATCTAGACTAAAATATGCGTTGGCCCAAAACCATAAGAAAGTAACAAATAAGAAGAAGATGAAAAAGTGAAAGCAGGAGAAAAAAAAGGACCTACAGCAACTTGTGCCTTAGTTTACATATCATTTATTATTTGTTGTGCTTGTCCAGTCGGTCGAGGTGTTTGGGGCGGGGGCAACTAACATTATTGTCGCGCAACGCGGCCCGCCCCCTGCGACCACATTACGCAAAACTTTTAAATAAAGCAACGTGCCTCGCCGGGGCAGGACGAAGACGGAGGGTGAGGAGGCAAAGGCAAGCAAGGGCAAGAAGAGGCAGTTGACGGCCATGTCACATCAATGTCACTCAGCATTAAGAGCAAGAGCGCGCAATGGGCGACCGGGAGGGGGTCTGGGGAAAGCGAGTCCAAGTGCGAGCGAGGGGGAATTACAGTAAGCATGTCCTGCGACGGCTGCGATAAAGTTTGTTTTCTTTGCACTCGCTTCTGGCCGCCGTTGCCGCCGGGCAGCTGAGCATGAAAAAACGACGACATTTGCCTACCACTGCAGGCCCCCCCCTCCCCCTCCTCCCCTCTCTCACTGCCCCCCTCCTCCTCTCTGACAGTCGTGTAAGTCCTGCCTTTTTTTCACGGCTTTCGCTTCTTATTTTGTTTTTTGCGCTGCGTTGCGAGAAAATTACAAGCGCATAACAAATATTTTGTTTTCAGATTTTTTTTTGTCGCTGTATTCATTTTCCGCATGTCTCAAAATTGTTGTGTTACAATTTTTCGCGTTCGTTTTGTTTGTATATTTAACGTGTTTTACTTCTTCATCTTTTGGGCTATTTTTGTTGCTTTACATTTCTTTTGGCCTATTTGCATAAGGTGCTTAGCGAGTGTTTTTTCTAAGCCGCTTAGCATATGGCAACAGACAATTCAATGAGCTTCAAAGCGCAGCTGCAGTTGCTTCTATTTCATGTTATTGTTATTATTATTTTATTTTTTGACAATAATTCACAATTGATTCTGGCGCTGTCAACTTTTAAGTAGTTGTTTTCCCTTGGTTATTAAACATCAATTCCCACGCCGCTGACTTTAATAAAGCCATTAGAAGTCACAAGTTTGGTCAACTCTTTTTAGCCAACAATTTATGCGTCAGCTTTGGTTTTTATAAAATATATTTCAGTTGAAAACACGCGCGGGGCATACTAATTAGGCAGCGTTTGCGGGGGCAGCGTCAGCGGCAGCAATGCCGCAGGCAGCTCAAACAAATAAATTTGAAAACAAACAGCGAACGGAAATCCTGTGAGCCTTTCCACAAAACGAAACAAAAAGAGGGAGAAGGAACAAACGAAAAGGTAAACATGTGTACCACAATTAAAATTCAATTTGCTTTCGATTCGATACAAATGTAGCTACAAGATACATTCTCAAACATTTTCAACACCGAGATTTGAGTTTTACTTGTCTTACTTCTTTTTGAATTTTTATATTTATTGCGTAGGCTTGAGATTGAGTTATTATTTTTATGCGGCGCGCATCTGTGCGGCGCGTTTAACAGCTCATTTGGCGCTCGTATCTGGCAGATACTCGCGCCTGTGTATCTTGCAGATACAGAGACGGGCAGAGTCTTCGCTGCGCGTTGCCCACTTGCCGCATAAATTGTATTTTGGCACAAATTTATGAGTTATGAGCCTTGGCTTATTTACCCAAAGGATTAAGCACAAGAGAGAAAGAGAAGAGAGGCAAGAAACAACAGCGAATAATGAACTTGCCGCCAAATGTTGAAATGTTGCCGTGTTGCAACATCGCACTTGTTGCGCCTGCCTTTTGCTAATAATTTAAGCAAATTTACTTAAAACAAAAAGTGTTGACACTCCGTCCGGAGGTGCCATAGACAACCCTAGACAATTCACGACACAGCTCGGCTGGGCTAGTTAAACAAAGGTGTGTGTTGTGTGTGCCGTGTGCCGTGTGTGTGTGTGTGTGCGTGTGTTAACCTCGTAGATGACATAAGTGCTGGGCTGTGTGTATTGCTGCTTCTTCCATATTTTTTCTACACATTTCTTTCTATTTGGTTATAATTAAAGCTTTTGTCGGCGCTTTTGTTGTTGTTGTTTTTCATGCCGCAAGAATCAACGCGCTTGGTTTGTTTTTATCTGCTTCTTCTTTATTCTAAAAATGATTTGTTTACTTTTCAATTTGTGGTTTTTGAGCGAGAGAAACTCTAGTATTAATGAAAGAAATTCAGCTAAAGCGGCTTTTTATATAGCCCTAGGCATATATACTCCCTCCTCCCCCGCCCGTAGTGTCTATTATCAACTTTATACAAATTCTGAAACACATTTAAAATAACTGAAGACACTTGATATAATACTTGCACAGTTGTTTCCATATGATTTTAATAATAGAAGAAGAACAAATGCTATAAATTCACACAACAAAAATGCATTTAATGTATTTATTTTCTACTATTTTTGCGTGGAAGTGCATAAAGACAATTCATTTGTTTATTATTTAAATTGAATTCTTGAATTATGCAAGGCATTTTGAATCTAAATCTCTATTTTTTATTATATACAAGGAAATAAAATCCAATTCGAACAATAAATAATTATAGTTTCTTCAGCTTGAAAAGAATTTTTAAAATAAAATGTTTAGCATGGTTATGGCTTATAAATCCTTAATAAATCCAGGTAATTAAGTATCAAATATTGAGCATATGAAGAGTAACCAGAATTATTAGAATTTATAGCCCTAACAATTTAAATTATAAACTCATAAACCTTTAAACTTTGCTTTTAATTCTGCATCTCAATCATATTTTTTTATACATATGCAGTTTTCCTAGAATTAAAGCTTATTTTTACATTTCCCGCTTCTTTATCATTATCCAAGCATATGAATTTTTCTTTATAAATAAATAAATTTATATACATTTCATATCAATCTACAAACACTCTACTTTGCATTCTTTTTAATAATGTACATAGATATATAATATATAAGCCCTTGAGTTAAATGTGTTTTCCCACTCACATAAATGGTTTTTCATTTGTAAAGTTTGCATCTCGATCATTAATTATTATTAATTTGATTTATTTTTAGCAAGTCGATCTGAATCTGCCATTCTTCTATGCCATTAAATACACTTATTTAAAAAACTTCTTAAATGTGGTGTGAATTTAATTATGTGTAAATACAAAGATAAAAGAGGTAAATGACGAACGCAGAATAGCGAGGTTCAACTGTATTTTTATAAAGTTATTTCCCTAAAAGCTTTATTACATTCAAGCGCTAGCTCTCATAATATTTGTTAGCGTTTTCCTAGATAAACCAGGTAAACTTATGTTAAGCACTTTAGCTCTAAAATATCTCAGACCTAAGCCTCAGTTCCAAAAATAAACAGTTGAATAGTGGCAAGCACAAAAGTTGCTGTCGATAATCTATTATCGATAAACAAATGCAAGCACGGCTCGTAATAAGTTTTACATTTAGAGAGCAGCATTAATCCGCAGCTTGCGGCGAATTTAAGCTGCAGTTGTCGCTGCTGATAAGCTTTGGCTCGACCCACTCAAGAGTCGCAGCGAATTGAGCCGCATCCGTTTGTAGTTTTCACTCGCCCACTGTTTTTTTCCGTTTTCTTCTTTTGTGTTTATGTTGTTAATCCGCAGCTCAAAAAGTCTCTCGGATTCGGAAACTCAAAAACTAACTGTAGCTGGCAGCGAGAAACAAACAAGGTTCACAAGATGCCTGCACTTGGGGTTTTGCTCTTATTTTCTATTTTCTGACATTTTTTTTTTTTTGGCTGCCATCAGCATTTTATTCCACGCGCGCTGTTTTTTTGGCTGCTCGGCAAACTTACCCGCTGTTTTTTACGGCCCCCTCGAAAACGAACGAAAAATAACTCAAAAGGACTCGGAATCAACTTTTGCTGCTGCTGTTGTTGTTGTAATTTGCTTTGCGAGTTTTGCTGCCGTTTTTAATTAAGCCAAATCCAATTATCAAGTATAATTATTCTTATTGAATTTTCGCCTGTTTCTTTTTATGTGACACAATTTTTGAAGATTTTAAAAAATTTATTTTACGATTATTTCTTGTATTTTTCTTAAACACAGCTTGGCACACGTTTTTTTTTTTTATTCATGCACTTGTTTTGTATTTTTCGCACTTTTCACAAATTTTCATTCACATTTTTCACGTCAGTCTTGTGCGTTTGATGATGAAAAGTTTCGTATTCGTTCATTCGTTTGATTTCTTTTCTCAAAATTACACGCGAGACGCACACGTCCGTTGGCGGCGACTGCGAGTCAAAAACTGAAACTGAATTTCAAAACGAGAGCCAAACAGCGACAGCAGCAGCGACAACGACGACGACGACGACGAACGTTGCCTGCCTGTCTTTGCCTGCTGCACGAACACACACACACACACACACACAGTCGCGCTCGCGCTCGCATGTTTAAACATGCTCGGCTCACATTTGTTGCTGTGCAACATTTGCTATGTTGTGTTCATTTTGTGCCCATAAATGAACGCCACCTACGCTCCCAAGCTCTCATTTGGCTTATGTGCGTTCTCTCTCTCTCTCTCTTTTTGGGATTGCAGCGTTTGCAATTGAACAGTCGAATTTGAACGCTGCTTGCCGCATGTGTTTGTTGCTGTTCTGTCCGCTGCTGCTGCTGCTGCTGCTGCTGACATTGGCGCACATTTTTAACATATTTTTTTTAATTTTGTACAATTTGCAATTTTAGCCCAAAGCCCCTGTATGTATGGTACATTTGTATGTACTTATGTTTATTGTTTTTTTTTTATTGTCTCAATTTTTTTTTTAATATTTTTTATAGTGCTTCCATGCCTGACATTGTTTTTGCGTATCGAATTACGCCAACGCATGGGATTTTCTGTATAAAAAATCTGTTTTCAAATTGACGACTTGTTAAAAGTCTGACAATTTAGTAATTAAAAATAAAAAATATGTAAAATAAATCCAATAATGGTAGGTGTCAAATTTCCAGTGGTAAAAATTACTGATAATTGCGAAATAGACAACAGTCATAGAAAACAATAATAAACAAAGGCCCACTGGACGAGTGTATAAATATTACAGTTATAATACGCAGCTGTTTTTGTTGTTTATTTCTAACAAATCCCGAAGCGGCTTTTGGCCAGTGCAAAAACAGACAGCGGCCAAAGCCGATGACGAATTTGCAACAACAACAACAACAACAGCAACAGCAACAATAACATCAACAACAACATGCAACAGCAACCCACAACATGATGATCAAGGTCAATGTCTCGCAGTGCGCTTTTCCAGCGCGCTTCGTTGCTTTATTTTTTGTTCGTTTGCTGTTTTTCTTCTTCCGTTTTGCAGCATGTAAAATTACATCGGCAACAACAACATGAACGGGAGACCGGCAACAGCGCTAGTTCAATTTCGAAATTCGAAATACGAAAATGAACGCACGCTCGCTAACGCTCTCTGTGCGTGCGCTCCTACTCACCCTTCCTCACACACACACACAGCGTACTGCTGCTCTCAGCGCGCGCTCTCTCTGGCAACATGTTGCCAACAGCACTGCATGTTGCCGCAGTTGCATTTTGTACGTTTTTCTAACCGAATTTGTTGCACGCATTTTCTTCGCACCTTTGCAGGGCGCAGCGTTCGCATTTTGTTGTTTACATTTTACTTTCACCTTCAGCTGCACTTTCCACATCCCCCAACAACCTCTTTTGTTTTGTTTATCAACAATTTTGGAGGCCTGTTTATTTTTAATGCAATTTCTTTTCCACTGGGCACTTTGTGGCAGGCGTTGAGAGATTGGCGGGCGGAGGGGGATGCAACTGGGTGAATTGGGGCACCATTGTTTTTCAAAAATTCTTAATAAATTGTTGACTGTCGACAGCAGCAGCAACAACAACAACAACAGCAACAGCAACAACAACAAATCGCCTGCCGCAACTTAGTCAAAGTCGCGATCCCGGCAAAGAGATAAATCCCTGCACCCCCTACCCCCGCCCCTGCCACCACACCCCCTGGCCTGAAGCTGGCCCGAGGTTTGCGGCTTGCCTGAACTCATTAGGCGCGTCAAGTGAAATGTTTGTTGTTGTTGTTGTTGCCACATGTAGAGCCCTTTTTTGGGGGGGCACCCGAAACACATTAGCAGCTCATTTCATGCAACATGGCCGCAAATTAAAGGCGCATTAGTGGCCCGGCGATGGGGCAAGGGGCGTGGCAGCGCGAAAAACGGGCAACCGCACTAGAAAACTAGAAGAATTTCTCAAGAAAGCCGCAAAAACCCACAAAAGATACAAACAAAATTGTAGAAGAAACAAAACAAAGCCAAAGTGGAAAATGTTTCTGAAAGATGCAAATGTATTTCAAAGATGAACATTTATTGTATTCAAGTTTTAAATTTAGCTAACATACAAACATAACTGTGAGTTTATATAAATCTATGAAAATCTCTTTGTATCTACACAATAGAAATTTATTTCACAGATAAAAAGAAACAAGTGCAGACGTATACAAAACATACAAGTCAAATGAATTATTATGTCAAAAGTTTACCAAAACAACTAAGAGATACAAAATTAGTTGATACACAGAAACGCATCCGGCAGATACAATATACAATATTCGATATATACAATAGATATGGAATTTAATTGCATAAAAAGAGACAAATATCAAAAAGACACAACAGATATGCAATTATGTACTTGAAAGACACAAAACCATCTTAAAGATACAATGAAACAAATGTATCTAAAAGATACAACAAATTTTGTTAAATATACATAAGATCCTAAGACATCTGAAAATTACAAAAATATTTAATATTTTATAATTTATTTTTCTTTTTATCAACTTTGTATTTGTTTATTATTCAGATCAACATATAGCTTGTATTACATAATAATCATAAAGAAACATTATCTTAAAGATATTTCTTGAATAGCAAAGACTTGATAAAAAATATATATGTACATACATTCATTGTGAAAAATAAACAATTCTAGGATATCTAATTAAAATTGTTTTTTGTTAAAAATAACTGTAAATATTAATAAGACACATACAAATAAAATAATAATTTAAACCGTGTGGCAAACATTAAGATCTAAAATATATGTACATTTGAACTGGTTGCCCAAAAAGATACAAATGTATCTTGTATCTGATTCTAGATATGACCACACACAATATTTGAGCGATAGAAAGTTTTGCTTCTAAAAGTTAGAAATCTCGCTCGGTTGGCTAATTAGTCAGACTGTTGTCCTTTTCATGAACCACCACACACACACACACACACACACACCCGCACACACACACACACACTCTCACATAAACAGACAGCTGAAGCGAGCCTCGTGCTTTGCAGTTATAATAATTAATAATTCCAGGGATAATCCGCATGTTTGTCAAAGTGATATGACCCAAAAAATGTTTGCGAAACTCAAACACAAAACACCTAGCTAAAGATACACAGAGGGAGAGTGAGAGACAGAGAGGGAGATATCTGATAGACAGATACATTTATATTTAAATGTGCGAGTGTCGCCCGGCCCAAAAATAAGCCAAAGATTTTTGCCCGCTGGCAGCCCAAAAACTCAACAACAACCATCTAAAAGGCTCGCACATCTGCATAAATACTAAGGAGTCCGTGTCGTTGTTGTTGTTAGGCGGTGTCTGTCGGGGCTGGGCGCACAGTTCACATATATAAGGCTATAATTGTATTATACATTCCAGGACAATGCTCGCACAGGAGCGCAAACACGGAATGCAGCTCATGAAGGAGGCAACGTTTGTTTCTCATTGTGAACAAACATACAATTAAATAATTGTACATGCGATGTGTGTGTTTGTATTGGTAGCTAGTGTATTTCACAAAATAAAATCTTTGCGTCTTGCTCTCATATTTCAGCTGCTTGTTTATTGTTTATTATTTATTAATTAATGTGGAAGTAGCAAATTAATTGCAAACATATTTAATCTATCAGTGAACTAATCATATCTGAATATATATATTTTCTCTGGCAAATTGTTGCCCAATAAAGCAGAATTTTTACTTTTTAAATACAAAATATACCATATATTAAATTAGATATAGCTTAAATAGATCATAAGCTTACCAACAATATATAAAATTTATATTATCGAACCAGATTTTTGAATGTTGTGGTTAACATATTGCAAATATTGTCTTCATTTTTTTTTTTAATTTTCAATTTTAAATGAATTGGCTATATTAACCGGGGTTACAAATTTCCTGCTGTAAAGAAAATTAGCCATTTAAAAAATAAGATTCGATTTGAATTTAGGATTTGCTGTTTTTATGCAGTTTTCGATTATAAAAATATTGATAATCCTGTTTTGAACCGGTTCAGTAGCAGCCTTGATACATAAATAATTGAATAAATCGAGTTACGTTACTTTAAAAAAATATTTTATTTATCTTTTTATTTTAACGTTACAATTATTCGGAGGTTAAGAACTTGATTATTCAAACGTAACAATTAAAACTCTTGCTTAGCAAACCTCGGTTCTGAGTTTTTTGGATGGGAAGCTTAACAAGAGATATCTCTCTTCTGATTGATTCTCTCATTGATCGTAATTTTAAGGATGTTCCTAGGTCTGCGTCGGCAATTTGGGCATTTGTTTATGTTTACTGCTTGTTTTGTTTATTATTATATATTACATTATATTACTATATGCAAATGGATATTTATATTCATTATTCTTATGAAATTAGGAATATTTTGAGTATTTAAGTCAAATAACGATAACTAACTGTAAAGTTATTTAATGCAAATATTACTATTATTTAAGCTTGTTGTTTATAAAGTACTCGATATAATTAAGTAACTTCTTAAATACACTCTGCATTTGTCATCATTTACTGTTCAAAGCACATACACACACACAAATCACACACTCATCGTCATAAAATCACATCATTTATCTTGATAAAACACACTCTCGGACACCTTGGGCTGCCCCAAATGCAATATTATCTATAAGAAATCGAGTTCAAGTTCAGTTCTCATGTAAGTGTAGAACTTAAGATAATCTCTTTAATGTGCACAACTCCCAGATAACAATTGTCATGCTGCCACACACGCCCAGCCCCCCTCTGTGTACTTGCCCCGCTCCATGCCCCTCCTCTGTGGCAACCATGTGCCAATTTCAAGTGCAATTATAATTTTTGTTTGTCATGCAAAAACAACAAGAAAAGCGACAAAAATGAAAATACACAGCAAATATTGTTGTGTGGCAAGTGTGAGGAGGGGGCAGGGGGGCAGGCAGGTGGTGGCCGATTGGGGGGCATGTGGCAATGCGTCACGCCCACAATCAAAGTGGGTCACACGCAGACCAGCAGACAGAGCGACAGACAGACCGCAGCGACTGTTACAATTTGCATATGCATGAGTGTGTGCTTAGGTGTGTGTGTGTGTGTGTGTGTGTCTTGCTGCTGGTATCCTGCTCGGCGACACCCACTCAAACCACCTACACTGGCATGACTTCAACGTTTTTATTCTTTTCTAATAAATTTACGTTGAGGGCAAGAAACGGCCAGCAAATCGCTGGCCAGAGAAATATGCAAAGTCACCAGGCGAACAGCAGGATATATATGCCAGGATATAGCTGCAGCACATGCACACACACATATAGGAAATACAGTAAATATAACTAAATATATATGCACATACACTTTGAGAAAAAAAACATGCTAAATTTTTTTTTAAATATTTGAATCGAAATTCTTTTAGTTGAGGTGAACTTTAATATAATAACAAAGTTTCCAAATACGAGCATTAAATGTGGTACGCAATTTGGAGTGTATATACACTGAGAGAAAACTAATAATATTTCACTTAAATCAAGTACAAAAGTTGTAATGAGCAAAATGTTTTTTATTTTTTTTAATACTTTATTAAAAATATTACTTCTTATTTCAAGAACTATTTTTAAAGTCGATTACAAATCAGTAATGATTTAATGTTTATTTAAGATAATTCAAAAACTCTTTAAATCTAAAACTCTTACATTTTAATTTTAAATCTTTACAAAAACATTAAAAATACAAAACCGCATATAATAAAAGACAGAATGACATTTTTCTCAGAGTGTATATACCAGATGTAAATATCTATATATATGTACACTGATATTCACATGAATTGCTCATAAATCAGCGGCCAACTGTGTGCGTCGAGAGTTTCTGAGCCGAGTGGAGAATCGAGAGAGCTTTGCATTGTGCTCCTGGTATATCCTAGTTCTCGTGTCCTGTGCCAGTATTTTCAGCATATTTGCCAATGGCTTTTGCCTTTCACTTTGCTTGCATTTGCATTTGCATACATATATATGTACTTATTCCTGATATAGCCTTTGTCGTTCTGGCATTATTCTAATATCCATGTGCCGCATTTTCCAGCTTTGACTTGTGCATTCGGGTTTTATGTTTTCTTTATTTTTGATCTGGCGACCTCGAGATATGCACAACGCGTGTGTGTGTGTGTGTGTCGAGCACACTCATTTGCATATTGTGTTTTACCTGCCTGGCCTCCTTCCTCCCCATCCCACTCTTGGCACACATTCAGCTGGCTGCAGTCGCTTTGTGGCTGTAATTAAAGGTGTTAATGCCGCTGATAATTACGCACACGCCCCGGCGCCCTGCCCCTGCCTGCTGCACCAAATGCCAAACTTGTGCCCCACTCCAGCCAGGCTCAAGGACTTGTCCACCTTCGCTGTGGCCCATCTGAAGCTATCGCGTTGACCATAAATTTGTGGGCTAGCCAACGCGCATGCAGGCATATTTTATGCCCGTAAGTAGTCGCTATTTATGGCCATTGCCAGGGACAATAATGGGGCTCATTTCACTAGGTCAGCGAGCGAGAGAGCCAGAGAGAGAGAGAGAGAGAGAGTGAAAGAGACATGACACTAAGAACGGCGTAATGCGAAGGAGTTGAGAGAGAAAGTTCCTAAAAAAAACTGCGAAATAGCTGTTAATATTTTATAATATAATCACACGGCTTAAATACGGTTTTTTATATGTGTAATAAATATTCTTCTAACCAATGTATTCCATACTTCTTTTAATATATTTTACATAAATCTTTTTTACCATTTCTGTTTCAAATAAATAATTATTAAAGCAAATTTCTAATATATTTCTTAGGTTTGTTTCCAAAACTGGATTATAATCAAAATCTAAAAATTTTCATATATTTTTTTTAAAACTAAATTAAAATCCATTCATGTCTAATAATAAAATTTTTTTTATTTATATTATCTTATCTATGAAAATTTGCACTTCAATGAAAGGAAAAGGAAAAAGGAAAGAAAATACAAAATTACTTTAGATCTCTTTAATTCTCAAGATTTTATATTTACAACTACCTTTATTTTTATGTATTTTAAAATAAAGAAAAATAGATTTTGCTAAAAATACAGATATAATTCTGAACAATTAGAATTAAGATTAAAATTTGATTTCAATATCTAAAAATTCGTATTTTGTATTGAATGGAATTTAGGCAACAAGGATTATCTTTAAAATTTTATGGCAAACTGTTAAAAAACAAATTTTTTCGCAAACGTAAAAAACCGTGAGGAAATTAAATGAATGAAAAGAATTTATTCGATATTCTCTAACGACTTATTAAATTTGAACAAAATGAAAAATCACTTTAGTCAATAAATAATTTTTAGTTTACTGAAGACCTGGCTAAGCTACCTGTTTATTTGCTTTGAACTGGCAAAACACAAATCGCTCAAGGGTGTTATTGATACCGCTCTCTTACTCCCCAACTCCCCACTCCCAAGTTTTCAACACTAAGTAAAACAACAGCGAACGGCACTTGCCCACAAAACTATTTACAGTTCATTGGCCTAGGATGGAAAATTGTGTGGACCGCCTGTGGCTGCAGCATATGAAATTACATGCGAAAACAGAGTTGCCCTTGGCCCCGCTAAAAACAGCAACAACAAGGAGCAGGAGAGACGGGTAGAGAGAGAGAGAGAGAGAGAGCAAAAACCCATTACACGCAGTCATGTAAACTAATTTAAAAGGCCCACAAAGTCACCACCAAAAATAACAAAAGACGCTGTTTGGGGTACTGGGCACAGGGTTGCCAACACCCTGCGCCCTTGCCCTTTCCCCATAAATACGAAAAAAAACTACTGTCAGGGTTGACTTTGCTAATGAAGAAAAAGCAGCTGTCAACTGTGCATTACAAGCCTGGGCCAAAGAAATTGCAAAAACTACGAAATTCAATCACACTGCCCCTACCCCAACCCCCGCCCCTTCCCCACACTCGCCTACCCCAGTCTTGGGCTCAAATCCAACCCCTCGGGCTGCGCCCACTGCAGGTCAAAAGGCGTTAATGCACATTTGTCGGACTCGGCGCATGGGACAACAATAACAATAGGCGGCGGCGGAGGAAGTGGGGGCGGAAGTCGGCTGTGGGGGGAGTTGAAAAGGGAGCTGAAAGCGGTAGCTGCTTCTGGTATTGGAATTGGTATCGTTCTGTAACAAGTGTCAGACTTTGGCCTAAAGTGTGAGAAAGACAATTTATGAAACTGTCCGCTGGACGACAACAAAAAAAATATACAAAAAGGGGGAGTACAAAATCAATGAAGAAAAATGTTGCAAGTAGCAGGAAAAAAAGCAGAGAAGTTGGAAAAATAATTTTGGATAAACCACAGATTAAATACACTAATAGATCTATAAATATAAATAGATATAAGGTTTTAAAAGGTATGTAACTGTCTATAATTAAATAAGAACAATAGGGTTTCGAAAGAAATGCGGCTGCTTATTTATCGAAGAAAATTTTAAAGTGATATATACTGAAGTTGTACATAGCTTCAAATTTAACAGAAGATATATAATAGAAATAGATACCCAAATAGATAAAGAAGATAACCTTTATATTTTTTAACAGTTTTAGCTATAAGTAAGCAGAAAGATGCAGAGAATCTCAATTTTGTATGCATATTTAAAATACATTTTTTGAATATTTCTTAAATATAAATTAGATTAAATATACTTAGATATTATATTTAGAAATATTTAGAAACTTGATCTAGCAAAGAAAATTTTTGTGAATATTTGATTAGTTGAGGCTACGTTCAATATCGATAAAGTATTTAGAATCTATCTAGCTGTTACATACTCCCTTCTAAATTTGGTATACCCTCAGCAAGAGAGTACAAAAGGAAGTCAATTGTTAAGGAGTGGGTGGGAGTGGCACAAGGCAAAAAAGTCACGGCAAAATCAATTGAAAGCAAATTATAGTTGCTGCAGTTAGATAAGCAATGGAGCAATTGCCCAACCCCCGAACCAGCCCCAGCCCCCATTCAAATCCCAACCCGAACCCGAACCCATCAAACCCCCCGCAAACGACAAACCAGCTGAGTTATGGGCCAAGTGTGAAATGGAAGCCGGACAAGTTCTTCTTCTTTTTTTCATTTTTTTTTTCTTTCCAGATAAAGTGACGGCCCGAGGCGGCAGGACAATTTAGCTGAGCAAAGGACAACAACTTTTTGGGTCAATTTGCCAGTGCAACGAGAAATCTGAGCGAACGCCCGCAAGCCAAAGGCCAGCACAAAGGAGCACAATAGGTGCGGGGAGGGGAAACGGGGGAGGTCTAAGAAATTGAGCTGAAATCTGATGATGAGCTGCATTTGTAATTATGCCAGGCAATTAAACGATTAAGCCAAGCGCCAAATGGAGCACGAGCTGCGGGTCTGGGCGTGGGAAAGGGGAGGGGGCGGACGGGGGATGTGTTAGGAAAGTATCAAGGATTTATAAGGTGAAAGCTGTAACTAATTGAAGTGAGACTCGGTATAGGAAAAGTAAAAGAATAAATGGGAATAATATGAAGAGCAAAGAGTGGAGTGGACGTGAGATAGAAAAAGAAATAGAGAAAAATGCTATAAATACCAAGAATAAAAACTTAGTATAGGTCGATAACGAGAATATGCCTTCTAAGTGCTAGAAAAGAACTACAAGGAAGGAAGGTGAAGAGAGTGAAAACTATAAGAACTATTAGAAATTATAAAATGAAATAGGCCAAGTCGATATGGAGTTTATTAACAGATGTGCCAAATTTAAGCTGTAGTTAAATTCAAAATCGGAAAGGAGAAATAAGTACTAGACTAGCTAGCTGATGAAATGTAGGAAAAAAAGGGTGAAATAAAAGGAGAATGTAAACTATAATATATAATAGCTATTATTAAACTTTAAAATTGTAGGAAGGAAATAATATACCCAGATAGTCTTTTTTCTTCACAGTTTTTCAAGTTAATTTTAATTTACATTCAGATTTTAACCAATACATTTTGGCTTTAATGGGAAATTTATTATTTTTAAGTATTAGGAACTTGGTATAACAAAACAAAAAGAATGGAACAAGCTGAAAAATTGACAAACGTATTTTCCGAGCACCCAGACTGAGAAGAAAATATAAAGTGAAAGAAATCATGTAAGAACATGAAAAAAAGCAAAGGAAATAAAATTATGAGTAGCAAGCATATACAAGCATTTAAATTATGATAAAATAATTATTAGATAAATTAAACATTTATATATGTATGAAATGTCATCAAAAAGGGAGAGAAACAGAACGAAAATTTAAGGAATAATTGCCCAAATAATCGAGTAACGATACGAAAATTAACATTAAATATAGGCCAGTTCAAGCTATCTTTGATTTGGGGTTCAACCACAATTGTGTAAAGTTTTAGTTTGCGGTTAACTCAAGAATCCTTTAGTCCATAGCAATTGCTTTGTTATGTGTGTGGTAAATAGTTACACACTATGCTCCTCTCTCTATAATCCCCGCCGCCTCTGGTCATGCCCGGGCTTTAGTTGGCCCCCTTCCCCTCAGCCCCTGGCTGACCAATTCAAAGCAAGACAGTTGGAGAGGCAAAAGGACAGGCAGACAGGACATTACAAGCTAAAAGTCCAGCGTTTCGTGAAGGATCAAGCAAAAACTTTCATTTATGTGCAACGCACGGCCATAAAACTTTTTCGGTTAGGAACGGAGGGCTGAGGGTTGTCCAGACCAAAAAAGTCGGAAGTTCTGAAAGTGCGAGTGTTTGTTGCTCTATGACAGGGCCGGGGTTAGGCTGGGAGGCTTTAGTACTGTTGCAGCTGCAGCTGGCAAACATATTTGGCAATGCGGAAACGGAAATATTCGCACCATGCCGAGACAACAACAACAGCAGCGACAGCAGAAACAACAATAAGAACTTTGGGCCATTTCAACGGCTGACAAGAGCGCACAACTCTTAACCCCCCTGCCCCCAACCGACCACCCACCCCTCAATCACAGACTCAATGCTGGTCCACTCACAGATTGTCAGTACTTTTGCAGGTTTGTCAGTTGCCCGTCTTTGCCCGTGTCTCCGTTCCTCGAGTATTGCTCCACGCTTCGCTTCCCATCTCAAATGAACCCAACCCCACTCAACTCATCTCATCTACTCTCGTATCATTTCTCCTTTATTTTATTTTTTTATACATATTTCTAAATGCATTTTTGTTGTTCAATTTCAAACAGCGTCTGCAATTTTATTTCCAGTTTCCCTTTGGTGCCACCCAGTGCCCAGTTCTTGCGCTTCTTTATTTTCCACTTTTTGCTGGCGTTTATATACCCCGTATTCAAGCAATACCTATAAAAAGACTGTTATAACGCAACGTTTCTTTTTTAATATTAGTAAAAAAAATGTGGTATGTAAATCCTTATGCAGAAGAATTCAAGTACTGAAGTTGTATAATACTATGATATTAGCTATTCAATATTTTTAGTATTTAGAGTATTTAGTAGTCCACTATTTATTTAGGTATCGAAAAAAAGTAATACATAAATTATAAATTTGACACAGTATCTCATAGTGCAGCACTTTCTAAAACAATATACCCACCCAGTTTTTTTTTTGCAAGTTTCTTTGGCCGCATTGGCAATGCGATAAGCAAAGTTTTCAGGCACGGTTTGCGGTTGAAATTGTTAGATATTTGAATCTAATTAGGATATAATGACACTTTTTTCACTCCTTTCTGGCCCTCTCCATCGATTCGTTTTCTGTCCGCGCAGTTTATCTCAATTCTTAAGTTCTTGTGGCAGGATTTGAGCTGGGAACTGTTTTGTAAAGGGGCAATACCTTTCTTTTCAATTCAAGCATATTTTATGCAGCTTGTTTTGGAATTGCGAGTTTGTATTTTAAGTTTTGCGCATTGTCATGCAAATGCATTTTTTTTTTGTGGGCCCAACAATTACATATAAATAAAATGAGAAACCGTTTGCTAAGAGAAAGGAAATAACTGCCAGCCATCAATAAAATGCAAAAAGTTGGCCAACAACTTTGGCTGTCGCCCACTGTCAAATGAAATGCATGAAAAGGAAACCGCCTGCTGCGCCAGGGTTGCCATTATCACAGCAAATGGCTGGGGCAACAAAAAATTGAATAATTTAATTAGAAATTGCCACTGCTCTCGCATTGGACAACAAAAGCGCGCCAAATTGGCTGCCAAGCACTGACAGAGACAGAGAGAGAGAGAGAGAGAGGGAGAGAGTGATAGAAATGGGGAGAGAAAGGGGAAGAGCGCGGCTCAAAAAGAGTTGCCCCCTGTCGCTATTATTGTTGTTGTTGTTTTTGCTTATGTTGCTGCTGTGACTGACGCATGCAAAAATTTCCGCATTGCAAAAGCTGGTTGATGAGGGGGAGGGGGAGGGGGAGGGGGAGGGCACAGTGGCAGAAAAAAAGCGACAGCTGCTCTAACGGCCTCCAAAGTAGAAGGAGTAGAAGATGGTCCAGAGGGAGCGAGACAGAGCCAATGAGGGACAAGTGTGGCCGGCTTCAAATGCAAACACTTTTCGCGTGTAGCGTAATTTAATTAAATTTGCTACATTTTCAAAGCAAATGCAGTTGAGAAATTAAGCGTAAGAGCAAAAGAAATTATGCTAAATCAATTAAATAGGTTACAAGAGATCTTTCATGTATAATTAAAAGTGTTTCAAAGTATAATTATGAAACAAATGTTGACCAAACATATTTTATATATGTTTACTATTTTATTTTCATGAAATCTATGTTTGATATAATCAAAAAAGTATTTAAAAGCTGTTTAAAAAAAATATATCAAGAATTAAGTAACTTAAGTTAATTAAGTCACATTTCCAAGGAATATAATCTGTATGGACTCGTCTAAATCTTGAAAATCGTTTGGGAAACCGAATTCCGGAAATTGCAATCGCCTTTAAATCAATTAAAATTTTTATGTCAGCTCTACAAATTGCTTGAAGCAAATTGGCCTTAAATGACAATCTACATTTCTTTTATGGTCACGAATTCAAAAAGCCATTAAACTCTGATATTTAACTACTGAAGTCTGAACTTTATAAAAAGCTTCAAACTAGAGAAAAGGTTGATAGGATATAATATATATTTCTTACGAAGCAATAAAATGTAACATAAAATAGCTGAATATCAATTTAAGTTATAGTTCTTACAAATATTAAACGGTAATTAGTTTATGTCTTTAGTTTCACAATTTAAAAAAAAAGTATTGAATAAGTATATATACTTAATTTGAAGTATATTTAAATTTTAAGAAAGTAAGTAGAGCTAAAGAATACATATATTGACAAGTGGCTGTATTTAAAATAAAATGGTTAGCAATATTTCTGTCTCTCTGTCTCGTTTAAAATGCGATAATAATAAAAGCAAGATATATGACACTTAAGTCCTTAAATAAAGGAAACATATAAAAACGGCTTATTCTTTTGGTGTGAACATATAATTATTTTCCTCAGCTTCGGCCGCTGATAATCAAGTTGAAACCAAAAAGAAAATAGGAAAGACATTTTGAACATTAACAAATGTGCCTCATTAGGGGGCCTTATCAGGCCAAGCACTTGCCCCTGCTGCCAGCACCTACTAGCCGTAGGCTAATCCTTTTGATAAGTAGAAAAGTAGCCCATTAAACGGCAGTCGTCGTCAGCCTCGGCTGTCGGCTGGGCTCAAAAGGTCAATAAACAATCAACTTGCATTGATTTCCCTCCGTCTTTCGTGCCAAGTCAGCCAAACAATTAAGCCCAACAATTCGGTGTTGGCCAAAGGAATTATGGTGTCACCACGGCCAAAGGTGACGGCACGACAAACAATACAAACAAAAAACCAAAAAACCCCCTACCTCACTTGGCTGCTTAGCGTGGTGACAAATGATAGGCCCACCAGAAGAAAAAAACTGCTGACTTGGTAGCCGGCCGTTCTAATGTCTCATGTGTAATCCTTTAACCTGCCGCCGAGAAGACAACTCAATTTTTGGGTCAAAGCGCGCCGACTTCGACACATGAGTCGCCAGTTGGCCAAGCATAATGGAACGGCCCGATTGGGACATTTCGAGTCGGCGTTTATCACAGTTGACAACAGGTAGACAAGCGGCCACAGAGGCCGACCTCAAAGGACACTTTTACGTCTCAATGCACAAAGGGAGCTCAAGCAAAAAGAGAAATACAAAAACAAATAGAAGTAGAAAGGAAAAGTAAAGGAAAAACTATATTGTGCAATTGGCACAATTAAACATTGCGGCGGCGGCATTTGCACCAACTTCTTGAGGTTTCTGCAGAAAACTGCGGCAAGTTTTCGGTTTGCGGCGCTAACTTCAAAGCAAAATCTGTTGCCAATTGTTTGATTGTTTGGCACAAATGTTTATGCTTGACTGCGAAACAAAACAAGACCCGAAAGCAGCGGCATTAGTTGAATCAACACGCGGAGAGTTAAACTGATGGCATAATACCAAAGCTACAGCTAGTGGCAGGTCCTGGGAAACGCAACAATGTGCGCACAACATTTTGAGCCTGGCGGAAAAACCGCGAGCCCAAACCAAGGCCCTGGCCCAGGTCATGTCAGGCCGCGCGGTGTCGTGTGAAATGCAAAACTCGCGTCAAAAAATGCGCCAAGAAATAATTAAAATTGATATGCCCGAGTGTCCGTGGAGTCGAGGAGCTGCGTCTGAGACCATGGCTCCTGCACAGTAGCTGGCCAAATATTTTGACAGACATTTTCAAAAACTAAAATGCTGCACGTCAGGCGCAGGCCAGCAAGCTCCAAACGCGAGCTGGGGCATGAAGAGTTGTTCACTTGTGGCATAATTTGATTAAAATTGCCACGGAAGGACTCCCAACAACAACAACAACAACAAGATGAAGAGTACAACAACACGAAGAACAACATGTAGCCATGCAGTCTCTGGGCTGCGTTGAGGTTTTGGGTTTGGGTTTGGGTTTGGGTTTGGGTTTGGGTTTGGCTTCTGCAGCGCGCTCTCAGATGTGGCCTCGACATTTTCCTTTGCCGCCTTTGAGAATTTAACGCGTTGCGCCAACCGCAACGTCAGGCAACAAAATTCAAACGCTGCTTTCATTCCAGTTACGTTAATGAACGATGTGAGCTAAAATAATTTATAAATATCATTGGAGCTGAATAACTTGCGATAGAAGATACAGAAGAGCGGCTGCATGAAATGAACTTTTCAAAACCAGACAGAAGGAAGGCGTATCATTTATAACAGAAATAAAACTAATGGTATTTATCTTAATAATAATTAATAAATGAAAGCTGAAAATTGTAAAATATTATACTAAATATTTCCTTTTTAATCAAATTTAAAGTTACATTAAATTTTCATTATAAATACTCCCATGATTTTATAGATTATCGTTGAAAACACTTTGAAATCATTTAAAACTCTTTTATTATTTTTTTTCCAACAAAACTATGGTAAATATCTTAAAATAATTAAAGACACATTGTTGTAAAACACTTTTCATTTTAGAATTTGTAAAAAAAGCATCGAATATGTTGCCCTTTCATTCTTAAGATACACCATATTATAATAATAAAGACTTGTCCCTTAAAAATCCATTTTGAATTATTTTAAAGCCACTTTGAAAAACTTCCTTGGGTATCTATTTGAATGCAAAATTGAAAACACATCCACAGACAGCAAATAAAATATTAAATTGATTTACACTCACAACAGTTGTAAATTTGTATCTAAAAGTCAGCCCGAACTGCGTCGAGTTTTTATTTTTTTATGATGCATAATTATACCCTTTTGGCTGAATCAGTTAAGACAGCCCGGCCATAAAGACAGCTCCCCCGGGCGTTGCCAGTTGTGCGTGTGCCATAAAAACGCATTGGATTTAGTTTGATTTTAATAGGTTCGTGTTTAAATATATCTTTAATACGAATAGAGAGAATTTTGGGCAGCTGTCGTGGCTCTCAAGTGGCACTAGATGCCTCTGCTAGGGCCACGCCCACCTCAGCGACCTTTTACACCTCAGTGGCACCGCAACAAATTAATAGCCCAAATCGGATTTTATGCACCACTCAAATTAGACGCAAATTGTGCACAACTCTGGTCAAAAAGTTGAGCTGCTCGACCGCAGCAGGATATTTGGGTCCTTCTTGGTTCCGGTTTCTGATTTAGCCATATGCGAAATGTCCTTGGCCGTACCTGTGAAGCGAACAGTTTACACTTCATTATCGCAGGTCAACCGATGCCATTAGCAGCACATTCGACGCGCTGCAACTCCACCGCCAACTGCACCACTGCACCGCAGGATTGCTGCACACAAAACCCGAACCTCACAACATGGTTTAACCAGAACTTGGCCCACCGAATTTTCAAGAGCTCTGCACATAGCTCAACTTCACTTAGCATTGTGGTATTTGTCTAAAAACTGGGCTTAATAAACAAGAGCTGGCTAAATCTGGCCCAAACCCACAAATGCTTAGGACTTAACTGGAATAGGTGACCTTAAAATGCTAATCGGTTTCATTAGGCACAAACAGCTAAAGCAAAACTGGCTTATACACCCCTTCCAAATTGAAGCACTTTAATGCACTTGGTTTAAAAAAAATAATAATTTTCTTGGCTTTAGAAGAGAGATTTTCTTAATATACTATTCGTATAGAAATCAGTTTTGGGGTGGAATATTGAATATCATCTGTTAAGGATTTTGCTTAGAGGACAGAAATAATTTAATTTCTTCATTTCTTCACAGTAATCAATCAATTCGAAAATATATTTTAGTCAAAGGTAAAAACTATTGGATAATCTGAAACTCGATGAAAAGAAACGTCACAGTTTTCAAAAATACTCAATTGCCATTTTACGATTTACCAATATTTCTATCAAGAACTTTGAGTATAGTCAATCCTAAGTTGTTTACGAAATAGTAAGTCTTTAATGATCGTTTTTTTCATATCATATCACACAGAGATTAGAACTGTCCATATATTGAAACTTGCATTCTTAATCTTTGTTCTTATTTTTGAAAAGTTTTTTTTTGAAAATATTTGCAGTTTATAACCTAATGTTAAAAACCTGGCAAACAAATAATTCTAAAATCAATTGAAAATAAATGCAGTAAAAATTAATAAAAAAGTTTTTAAACACTTTTGAAAATTAAACATTAGAAATCTGATTTATAAAGCATTTGACCATACTTGCAATACTGTTTAAATTGTTTCAAATCTTACAATTTGTATTTTAAACAAATTTTTGACATTGGATTCTGATTTTTGACATTATTGTATAAAAATAATATCTTTAATATAATTTGTTTATTATTATAAAGATAAATAAATCAATTTTGTTTTCTAACTCATTTTATTTAAAATATAAGTATTTATAATGAATATGAAACCTGTCTTTAAAAATGTTTAAAATAAATTTTAAATAATACAATTTAAATTTATTGTATTTAAATATTGGGTTCCCTGAAATGTAAATGCTCTCACAAGGCGCCCACATGCATCTATATTTAAAGTAAGCGAAACTAACTTGACTGCAGCTAATTGAGATGTTCAGAATGTAAACTATGTTGGTAGCGTAGCTAACGGAAACACGCAACGTAAGGTTAGGTTAGGTTAGTTTAGCTTACAGCACGCAAACATAACCTCAGAAATGAAAAGCCGCAGAAACGCTGCCCCCATTGCGGCACATGACAACTGAGAAATTGAGTTGAGATATTAAGAGATTCCAGGAAAATGACTTTAAGAAAAAAAAAGAAGTTCTCCATACAAACTGATCCAATAGCAGATGATTTTCCTTTGACACGAACAACAACAACATCGATCGTATCGTATTGAACCCAAATAGATCTCGTTGCGATCAACAATGCACGCTTTAATGACTAATTATAGACGGGACTTTATGCCAGCAACGCTAGCTGCATGTCACGCTATGATGAGTTGTCATAAAATGGCCTCAGAGACAGAGAGACGGAGATAGAGAAAAAGGGGGAGAGAGACCTATTCGCTGTTTTAGGGTCTGCGGCCGTGTCAAAGTTGAGGGACAGACGTGTCGTAATTGATTTTTATGGTCTTTGTCATTGTTCGGCCTCGACGAACAAATTCTTCAAAGATCGTAAATCTGCGAAATACACGACGCTCAGTGTGAGTTAAGTGTATGTGGCTGGGAGTTACTCTGAGGCCAGTTAGTTGCCAATTTGTTTGGCTCGGCATTGGTTCTATCTGCACATTTATGACCTTGAGCTGAAGCCTTGAAAATCACAGTAGGGAGTAGGCTCAGTTGTCCGTTGGCTGGGATGACCGAGCATAAACAAATTATCGACGGTTTGTCAGCCCCGAGACTTTTTGGTGTTTTTGTTAAAAGTATGATATCATATGGCGTGGCTGCCAGTTGGGCAGTTAATGGCACACCTAAGGTGACAAGGTCAAGCGTTGCTTTCGAGTTGTGTGCACTGTGTTAGCCAAATTTATGTTATATTGCCAACTGGGCGTTAGTTACGCTGTTCTAAATGGAATTTTGCGTGAATTTCAAATCTTTTTTTTGCTACTTTTAAAGAAGTTTAAAGGTCGTAACTGCTGGATTTCTATATATTTCTGCACGGTAACCAATTTAAATTTAAATTTAACCAAATTAAATAGCTAAAAATGTTTTTTTTTTTCAATTTTATCAAGATTAGTTTTCACAGTTGAACTAATTGATTCTCTTCGCGTGCCTTTATTACCTGAGCCACTTTAAGAAATTTGTGGAATATTTTGTTGTTGTTTTATAATATATACAAAATTTGTATATTATATTTTTTATTTTGCCCAAAAAGCTTTCTCAAAACCCCTTTTAAATTGATTTATATATTTTTCAATAAAAGTCAATTTTAATTCCAAATTCCTTAATTTGCAAATTTAAGTCAAAAAATAAAATTAAAAACAATATTTAAACTATTTGTTGTAGTTAGTTTTTATCTCGTTCATTTATAAGTTAAAAAATAAAATAATCGAAATTTAAATATAATTTGTATTCATTCCAAAAAATCAAATATTAAAATTGTTATTTTTAGCTTAAAGATTTGTTTGTGTTTCTTTTCTCTCGATTTTTATAAAACTATCTAGCTTATTCTCTCTTTCCCTGTTTCTGTAATTTTTAACAAAAACATTTTTTTTATTTTCCCCCCTGTCTCTCTTTCTCTCTCTCTCTTGCTTTTTCCTGTCTTTGACCCACTGCGCATTCACTTTTAATTTTGAGTTATTGCAATATTAAGCCGGCATTAATATCAATTCTATCACAGAACCCACACAATGAACTCTCTATAAAAGCCCGCAAGCATTTGATCCAACCAACCATCAATTGTCTTAATTGCAATCCAAGCACCACAACACCCCCCTCCCTCACTCCACAACCAGAACTAATAAGTTAACAAAACAAAGCAAAAGTTCAGCAGACAATAGACCAAAAAGTGAAAGAGATGGCAATGGATTCTAATAGACAGGCAGCTGAGCGAGAGAGCGTATCAGATAGAAATATTAAAAATTAACAACAAACAATAATTTCCCATAAATTCTCGTTAACGTTGCGTCTGTCCCCCCCGCGCCGTATCTCTCTCCCTCCTCCTGCTTCTCCTCCTCCACCTCTGCCCCCACCTAGGCACACCGCCATGCAATTTTGTTGTTGTTCACGCTGCCTAATTAAAAGCAAACAGCGTATCGTCCGTGGCAGTAGGAGGATGATCATCAGCCTGGCCTGAGGATGAGCGTTCTTTAACTGGCGACATTACCGATAAGCAGCCCTGGCCTGCCGCCCCGCAGTCCCCTCCCCCTTCTTCAGATCTCGCGCGTCTGTCGGCGCATCACACAATTTGTCTCATAATCAAATATCATTTGTTAATGTCAGGCCTGCGGGCGGGAGGGCTAGACTTAAGGAGGGTGATATTTCCGAACATTATATAGATAAACAAACAAGCTATCTCACTCTCCCACTCGCCCACTCAACCTCTCTCTTTCTCTCGCCCAATCTACCGCTGTCTTCAGCTGTAACCTAATATGCATTTTAAATGCATGCGTAAACATTGATAGCATATTGATGTTGATGAGCCTCAGGCAGAAGCTGATGATAATGATGATCACGATGATGATGGTGATGCAACTGCCACTGACCGCTGATAAGCAGCAGCCGCAGTCCCTTATTCCGAAAAAAGTGATGATGAAAACAAATGAAATGCAACGCCCTTAATTAAATATTTTTTCCCTTTTTTCGCTCGTGCTGCCCCTTACCCCCCTCCCTGCCCCTTGGCCCCACATGCGCTTCCTGCCGTTTCCGTTGCCTGCACGGAGGATCAACGTGGGGAGCGGGGCTCAGTTGGCGTTTTTAATGTCTCAATTTCGACGGCGTGGAAGTGGGCAAAATGTCTTCATAAAAAACAGGCAACAGAAACGCGTTAAATGAGCGGATCGTTAAAGGGAATTGCGAATCGCGCCAGCGCGGAGGGTTGGGGAAGGGTGAGGGAGGGGAATGCTCGCCCTGCTCCAAGCTCAAGTTCGGGTTTTTTTTTTTGTTTGGGCTGGTTTTGTCTTGCCTCTGGCCAGAGGCAGCAACCAACTATGGAAGCCGAAGTTGCTTGTTTCGGGTCCAATGCACAGTGGGGCGTTTAATTAAATGATTTGGACTTTTCAGCCGTGCTCTTAACCGAAATAAATAGTAAACTAAATCAGAATTTATGTGTTGTAAGCTTATCAAATAATATTTTTGTCTATTTGAGCATGATTTTTGGTAAAAAATTGTATCACGCCAGAACCGGTTTTGACCGGTCTCACCAATCAAAATCGATCGAAAATATATATTTTTTAAAGAGGGGGTGTACAGAATTTCATACCCTCAGAAACTTTTTTAAAGAAACAACTACACCAAGGTCACTTTAAATTAATTATTAGTATCATATAGGCATAAAAACTATTAGGGCTATTTTTATGAAAGTTATAAAATAAATATAAAATATAAAAATTTTAAACATAGGGCTCATCTCTGTTTAGTCTATAAATTCTATAACTTTTGATTTAATTTCTTGGGCATATCTTATCAGCTTCATTTGTGTCGACAATAAATCAGTCGTGTACCACTGTGCCAACATTCATCATTGCTCTGATGCAACAGCATAAAAGCGACTCCAAAAAGCGCAACGGTGTGCGGCAGGCGAAGCAATAAACGAAGCCCCCACACAGCACACGACGCCAACGAAGACGTCACGAAGCAGCAGCCAAAAACAGCAACAACAACAACTGCAACTAAGAACAACAACTCTCATCACATTGCTTTAGCAAGTTTTTTGACTGTTGCAACAGTTGCTGCCGCTTGCTGCGTGCCACCACCTCCCCCTCTCCACCGCGTTTTTGCCGCTTTGCTGCTGATCTTATCGGCAATTTGTCATGCAAAAATTTACTGCCGCAGCCTCATGGCCACAGCGAGGGGAGAGGCTTTGCTGTGGCAAGAGGCAGCTCCGTTGCGTTTGTTTATAATAAACAACAAAAAAGCAAAGAAAAAGGAAAATTGTTGCTCGTGTGGCTGCTGTGCGGTTTGATTTTATTGGGCGGCTTCAAAGCGCTCGCACAGGATGTGTGCTGCCGCTGCCTCCTCTTATTTTTATGCTGGGGTATGCCCCAACCAAACTCTCGCTCTCTCGCTCTCTCCGCCAGATCAACTCACAGCACAAAAAAAAAAAAACAACACAGAAAATGTGTCGATTAATGCGCTCCAGATGCTGCGGCAGCGCTCATCAGGGACGGAGACGGGAGCGGGCACAGAGATGGGACTGGGACAGAGATGACGACGTTGGAGCTGACTGGAATGTGCCTTTGATTTGTTGGCGTCGCAACATGCCGCAAGTTCCACTTCTGTTTTTTTTCTTTTTTTTTCAAACCATATAGGGGCATATGGTGGGAGATAGGCGGGGGTGAAAGGGGACGCATTGGAAGCGGGTGCCTGACACTGATGAATGTCAGTCGTTTGTCAAAACTCAATGGAAAACTGACTCAAATGCAACAATAAGTGGAGTGGGGGACGGGGTGTGGCTGGAGGGGCTGTAGATGGCTGAGCGGGGCTAAAAGTGGTTTGGGGTGCGCTGCAAGCTGAAAGCGAAATGAAAACAGTAACATGTATAAAAGTTGCAGTCGGGTGTAACCGACTGCACAAAACAGCCGAAAACTGTCTTAATTATGAATGTTACTAATTATTGTGTTTTGTGGAAAATTATCAGGTAAGGGAAATGATCAGAAATCCGTTTGACAATTTCGGTGGGCGTATCTAAAAGAAATGTTTGTGCAATCTTTAGAGAAGATCATCAGTCCTCTGCCTGGATCTAGATTTTAAATTAAAGTAAATATAAATTATATTATATCTTATTTTATTTAACTTTTCTTTACCAACCCAAACCCAATATACCCTTTTCGCTTCCTGAACAAATATAAAAAGAAAAGCCAAATGTAACCTAAAAGGGAGGTCTGCTTGCGCCCAGTTTCCAGCAGTACACAAGCCGTCGCCCGCGCGGCTCGACCCCACTCTGGGGAGCTCGGGTCTGGTTCTCGGCAGCGTGTGTCAATGAATGACGCCAGCAGCGGCGCCGCGAGCATCGCCGGACACCTTTGGGGCTTGTCAGTGTTCGTAATTGTGCAACTGTTGAGGTGTTGTGGGCGCTTTGAAGTGCGAGCGGCCCCCGACTTCGAATTGTGTGTGTGTGTGTGTGTGTACTCTGTGCACTGCTTGTGTGTGGCATTCAATCTAATTTGTGCTCCAGTCACAATGAAATATTATTCAATGTTCGTTCAGTAGCTGCAAACACTTCCCGGTGGCCGCTTGACAACCCCAAGTTGTGTAAAATATGTTATAGACATCAAATATATAAACATTTAATTTTTATATGATCACTTCACAACTCTGCGTTTAATCTCTTAGGCATAAAAAAAAACAAATAATTTAATACACATTTAATTTAATAAAAAATTCTTAAGGCCGTTTTTTTTTATAAAAAATGTTAATTATCTTTAAGTCAATGTATTACAAATATTTTAATCTTTGTTTAAATAAATGGTATGCAAACTTAAATACCAGAAATATGTATAATATTTTATTTATAAAATCTCGTAAAAAAATGTTGTTTTATAAAATAAAACATCTTGGATTAAGATATTACAAAATATTTTATTTTCATAAATAAAATATTATATTATACCTAATGTGTCTTTATATGAAGTAATGGTTAGACGATTACAAGTAGGTAATGAGATAAAATTCTTATAAATGTCTAGTATAATAAACAAATTCCATAAACTATAAATGTAATGAAGAAAAATTCTAGAGGCTCTTCTACATTTTGCAGTGGAAACCTCAAACGAAAACCACTCGAGTTGAGTTTAAGTCGAAGCAACTACCTGAACGACTGTTAAAAACCACAAAATAAGAAACACATTATGGTATTGGATTATAAGAGAAAGCAAACACTCATCAGTTAGGCATAGCGAACATCCTGATGAAAATTAAATGAAAACGCGAAACACTTGAGTTTCCATTTCAAGAACATCAGGCCAAGTGGAAAATGGACCAACAATAGAACCAAAATAAAGACAAGAACAACAGTTGTTGAAATGAAATTGAAAATATTTAAAATACAATAAGACATCTTTAACCCCCACCAAAAAGCAAAAAAGGTATATAGTCATTAAGATAACAATCTGTTGCTGAAAAAAAAATTGAAAAACTAGACGAAAACTGTAACAGAAATTGTCATTAAAAATATGTGTGCGTGGAAAAACAAAACAAAACAAAACAGAAATTAAATGGACAACATGTGTGCGCAGGATAACAGGGAGAGAAGAACAACAGGACGACAGGACAACAGTTGTGCTGATGTGTTTATGTTTGCTGGAATTTTAGTAAACCAACAAAAAATATGAAACAAAAATTGCTAAAAACTCAAAAAATAAAAATAAAATACCCAAAAAATGTAAATTAAAAAGGAAAACTTGCTAAAAAAAATTTCAAAAGTAAATATTTTTTTATTATTATAATATTTTTTGCTGGCCTGTAGAAACCGCAACAAAAGCCATTAAACGGTTGAACCGTAACGAACCGAAAATTTGCCGATTGAGTGGCAAGTGGCAGCCAGGTAGCTCAAATGGTGGCAGTTGCACGTTACCTGCTGCGTTTTGCGTGAACTATGCCTCGTTCTGCTGACTGTATGATTGAGTGGTTGAGTGGTCCGCCCACAGGGCCCAATTTTTAGAGCCAAAACGTTACAGTTAGTCGATTCGGTTACGGTTAGTATTATGCCGCAATTAGTTGCGCGCCTCTAAGGAAATCTACAGTTAGAGAAGAAGATCAAGATACTTTTTTAACAGCAACAAAGTAAAGGCAACGTTAGACTTCAACAAGTTTTTTATATTTCAAAATCTCCTGAAAAACGTTTTACGCCTAGTATGCAAGTTCTTATAAAAATTATTATTTGAAAAAATAAACTAAATCAAAAAGAATATAACATTATTAATTAGTTTTAAAATTGTATTCTCATTTTACAGTACAGAAATGGCATTTTTCCCCATGCGCAGAGAACTTGAACTGGAACCAAATACATTTCTGCCAAGGCGCGCAAATTGCATTTGCAACACTTAAGAACTTTGGTCATAGAACCAATACGTTGGTCAGTTCTGGGAGGTCCCCGCTGCGTGTCAGCGCGTTGACAGCCGCTGCTGAAATTCGAGACCCAAAACGCAAACGCTTGTCAACACAAGAGGGGGCAGTAGACGTAGAGAAAACAGAACAGACAGATTGATGGCTGTCACTGAAATTTTTGACATAACAAATGTCAATTGAAGGCAAGACCGGAGTTTCCTGTAAAGATAAAGAAACAAAACGAGATAGAGAGAGAGAGAGAGAGAGAGAGAGAGACGGAGAGTACATAATCTCTCAAGAGCAAGACAGCAATTGTTTAGTTAACTCAATGAAATGCAACTAATGTTTGTTTTCATAGATTTTTGTCAACTTGCTTGCCTAAAATGAGGAGGGAAATACAAACGGACCCCATACGACCCAAGGCCCATAGATTGTAATATTCGTTTTGGGGTTGTTAAAACATGTGTCAGTCGCCCAGCAAAGTTCTTGAGAAACGAAGTCGCTTTCAGTTTTTCCTTATTTCTCTTTTTTTGTCCAACAAATTACACAAAATGTAACAGATTTTTAATGTAAATATAATTGTATAATTATATAATCTGAAGCAGATGCGCAGTGTAGCTAAGACACGAACAAAAAATTGTGGTAATGGGGAGCCAGTAAAGGGAAGTGCATTAAGAATTGTGTCTCAGGCAGCAAATTGCTGAGCCAAAGGAATGTGACAGTTTGTGAGGTATGAAGGATCAAAATGTCGCGGATTTAAGACGTGGTTTTATTTTCGGATGAACAATTTATTCGAGTGACATCAAAACAGAAGCAACTGATTGGGGATTGGGGATTGGAGGGCAGCAGCTAAAATTATATTTATAACAGTGTTTTTTTAGTTCAGGATGGGAAATAAAATTAAATATTGTTTGGATTTCAAGCTCGCGATATCACGTACATATGTAGGTCAATTTTACTACAGTGTGATAATTAACCACAATTAATAATTAATATAATAAACCTTGTAACAAAAAACGATTTAAAAAGCAAACTGTAGAGAAAAACAAATCATGACTCTAGTTTTATTTACTTATTCAGAGAATAAATATACCGAAATGTGTAACTATATTAAAAATTTTATTTCATTTATATTTTCAATCGAATGTGGCTTTTACAGTTAGTATAAAAAAACAACATTAAAACCAATTCTGAATTGGTCAGGTTTTTTGCCAAAAAATATGCCAAAATTTACTAAATTATTCACATGTAATGCTTTTGCAACATAGCTCCCATATTTAAAACTCCCATAACTCTGTCAAAATATAACCAATTTTCATGTTTGATGGCATTTTTTTCATGTTTGTCCTCTAGATTGACTTTGCATTTAAAATATATTAATTATAGCAAATAAAATTTGTTGGATTTTTTGATAAAATATCATGTACTCCATCCTCCCCTCACTTACTCATTTTCGAAAAAAATTTTAATTAAATTAAATTTAATTTAGAATTTCAAATTTATATTTGTAATCGATTGTGAGGATATACGTCTGAAAAGTACTTTAATTTTTCACAAAAAAAAATCGCAGATATTCAAATAAATTGATCTCTCAATTCAAGTTTTTATTTTGTATATTTTAAATTCAACTGGCGAACAACACTTTTATTATTTCGTACAAAAATTCTCCTCTAGTTTACACCTCAATGTATTCTGAAATACACAAATAAGTATCATATGCGTTCATATAATACCAGTCACTGATCTGATCTCATACAACATTTTGATACAGGTCATGCCGTCATCTTTTCCAAAAAAGAAAAAAGTATTTATATATATATTTGTACATTGCTGCCAGCAGCTGCCAAGCAAGAAACAGCGCTGGCCACGCCCCTGTATAACGCCCCACAGACCAATATCTCAATATACAATTCGTGTGCTAATCACGAGAAATTCAAACGAAAACCACAGCCACAAAAGACGTTCAAGACGAGGAGGAGAAGTCGAATCACGCGCCGCTGGGGCAGGCCACAAACAAAAGGATCAGCCAAAAATTGGAAGTTGGTTAGCTGGGGCAAGCCTCCGCCTTGCCCCACCCCCGCAGCGGGGCAGCAGATCGTAGGACTGACGATCGAAATTAATTTTGAAACACTTCAAAAGCAGACGACGCCACAGAGTCCACACGCTCCGCAACGGGGATCACTCGAAATAAATTAATTAAATATGCCCAGGCACAGGCAGAGGCAGAGGCAAAGGCTGAGGCACACACAGGCTCAAGCCGCGTTGCAGCGTCTCTGTGGCAGGCTCCCTGGAGGCAGGCAGACACAGGCTGCAACTTTCAACATTGTTTGCGTCAAATGTTCAAAATTTAGTTGTTAAACCCGAAAAACGAGACGAAACTGTCAGGCCCAACAAGTACAGTGAAACCTGGCCAAACAAAAAGGCGTCGCAGCCCAACAGTCAGCGCCCTCCGCATAGTCCATAATTATGGGTTTAGTGAATGCCCCGCATTTGGCAACCCGAAAAGGTTCCGTTTCCAAGCAGCATCTGAATTTAGACATTAGACGCCTCAACCGCATTGCCACTTATTGGCAATTGAGGCACATGAGACAGGAGACAGGAGCAGGCAGGCAGGAGCCTGGCTGTACCCAAAATTGTTGCTGCTGCTTCTTGGGATCCCAGCAGGTAGCTGGGTATCATGCACTGTTACCAGTTTTTGCATCTCTGCGGATAACCTGTCATTAGCCCGGCCAGCAGCGAGATGCAACGGCAGCCTTCTGATTGCTGCTGCTTCTGCTGCTGCGGCTGCTGCTGCTGCAGGCGTCGTTGCTTGTTGCTTGCTTTGAAATTGAGACATTTGCAACACACACTTAAACTCACACTCACACACACACACATTCACTCACACACTTTGCATGACACCAGAGGCCATTGCGACTCTGCCACAGCCTCAACTACGTGATGTGTGTAGAGTATGAAAATTGTTCTTGTTTGGGCTGCTGCAGTTGCGGAAATTGGCTTAGAGTATTTTATATTCTGCAGAATATGATAAAGAGAATGATCATATTATAAAATCTGCATATTATTTTTGTATTTTTATTAGAATCGAGAATTTTGTTGTATTGTTTGCTGTTAGTTTTATTAGTAATAAGAAATTCAACTGTACCCAATGTACCCTTATTATATAAATTTTCTAAGGTATTCCATTTCATATACAACAATAAATACAATACTTTAAAATAAATTTTTGGGATGTTTTAAATTTTAATTTAAAAAAAATTATAATTTTCCTAATAAATTTAATATTCCATTTGCCTTTTTAAAAATAAATGCAAATTTATATATTTATATCTTAGTTTCTGAGACAATTTATCTTTAAGAATTTTGTATTATTTACGCAAAAACCATTGTCAACTTATACTTTATAGGTTTTGAACATTCAGTAATATCCTGAATTCCTGAACTCAATTTTGATGTTAACTCTGAGGCAATATATGTGCGCGCATAAATGCAGTAAATAGTCCAGTTTTGTGGTTGAAGAACTGGTTGGGAATTGGAACGTAAATGCATCAATTGTGGCTGCATTGAAGGGAAATTGTCAAACAGCTTCAAAACGAAGGCATATTCAAAGTACTCGCAAGTATTTTGCATGACAGCGGCGTTAAAAGGCAGACATCAAATTGAATGGCCCCAGAGAGCAGGCAGTCGAGTTGGGGCAAGTGGAGCAGGGAGGCAGCAAGGCAAGGAAGCAAGAGGCAGAGTAGGCAAACGCGAAGGCTGCTGCTGCTGCTGACTTTTTATGGCTGCGGCTAATAATGCAATTTGCTGCGGCAGCGACTGTGGCTGCGGCTTCTGCCTGTGTTGCAGCTACTTGAAGTAGAAGGCGCATCATTTGACAAGACATTTATGCGGCACTTGGCGTTGCCATTGCTAAATTAGGCGCAACTGGCAAAGTGGCATCAGTTGCAGCAGCAGCAGCAGGCAATCGCCATGCCTCTTGCCACAGTTTTTCGCAGCGCGCACGCAATTATTCAGTTATGACAAACATTATGCGATGCTCTGCTGCGATTTGATGCTACTGCTCCTGATGATGCTGATGTGATATATGCGTCATAAGCATTGACAAGTTGGCTCTTGTAATATGCTGTCGTTTGTGGCATGCGGCATGTGGCATGCGGCACCTTTACTGCTCGCTTAGCCAATTACGTGCCTATTAGCCCAGCTGCATTTTGCATTTGCAAACAATTTCAGCGGCCAACCGCAAAATGTTAAGCCAATTGAAACAAATCATTCTGAAAATCAGTGAAAAGTTTACAGCTGCAATTTAATTATAGGCCTAAAGGCTGATTAATTTATTCAATTATGCAAAAATTGCTGTAAATCCCAGCGAATTATTCGACCCGAATATATATGCCTGATTGCGTATTTTGAAGTGTGGCCACAACAACGCATGCTACAAATTTGAATTTATTAAATAATTCATTTAAGTTAACTTAACTAAATCGGCAGCACCATAGCCCAAATCAAATTTATGGGTTGAAAGTGGGTAAATATGCGGTAAAAGGCAACCAAATTCCGGTTTATTAAGTGCATACAGAAATTAATTAAATGAATATAATCGAACAGTGCACCAAAGCAGCACTTAATCTTATATTTAATTATATGTCAACTAATTAGAGTCGAGGTTGGATTGCATTAATTAACTGAAGATGAAATGATTATTTTAGTTGAGGCACTGTTAAATCCAAATACGTGCCTTTTTTATTTCCCACTTTAATAATAATTACTAATCTACTAATTCTAGTTTTCACTCCCAGCTTTATCAATTTTTATTATCACAACCTTAAGTCTCGAAGAATTCCTAAACTCTTTACATTCATAAAAAAATTAATTGAATAAATATTTGATCAAATCTTACTTGGATTTCCAACTCCTTACTTAAATAAAATGTAGTGCACCTTTCCCTTTGGGAATAAAAGTTCAGTTCCCTTTTCTCCTAAACCGATTAACTAAAGCAAATACTAGCTTAACCTGCCTTAACAGACTTTTACACTTCTCATACGCAGGTTTTTCAAATTTCCCAAACCACACCCAATTTTAATCCAAATTTATATTTCCAATAAACTAAACAAAGCTCCCCTTTCACCGGCTAGCTATAGTAAGTGTCTGCCTGCAACTCCCTCTCCTTAAACTGCTATTGATCTATTGCCATCGATCCCAAACATTACTCATATCTACGCCCGAGCTGACGCTGGATCTATGCACGGGTTTCCCACTGCTGACTACAACTTGTTTACAGTATCCAATTACCCCCGATAGAGCTGAGGGCCCCCCGAAGCGACGGTGTAGACAGCGCACACATATATATAAAATGTATATATATACACACACATCGAGAGACAGACCCAAGACAACTGTAACGACATGTCAACAAGTCTCTTGACTGCATTTCAAGGTAATTGCCAGGAGTTGAGACAAGACTTCACCTGACTACCTTCTATAAATTATTGAAAGTGAGTTACGTTTCATGTGGAGCCCATCGGTGGCAACTCTGGCATCGCGTGTCTACCTCTCCCGCTTCCCCTCTCTCTCTCTCTCTCTCTCTCTCTCTCTCGCTCTCGCTCTTTCCCTGTTTGTTTTTGTGCCGGCATCCAACAATCTCACGTATCTGATCATATGAACTGAACTCAAACTCAACTGGAACTGGACCGTCTTTAAACTCTGCTCCGCCTTATCAGCGCACATCTGGGCATCAATAATGTCTTTGTTTAGCCAGTTGCCATGACAGCAAGGGAGCGGAAGAGAGTGGGGGACGGGCGATCGAAGAGCGATCTGAAAAATTCAGTGTTGACACTTGCCATAAAACTTGGCCAAGTCTTTAGGGTTTCTGGGAATGCCTCGCCTTGGCAAGCTACTTCTGTGGCAGGTGCCCCACTCCTTGAAGGGTGGCCAACGCGTCAGCCATAATTTATGAACTCTACTCAATTCCCTTTACCAATGCCTGCACTAAGAGAAAAATGTCCTGGTAAATTCAAACATGAGAGGAATGTATTAATCTTGATTATAAAATCGACTGTTTTTCATAAAATTAAGTATTATATATTTATTATAAGAATTTTCATACTTGCGCAATAAATGAACTATTAAGAAATATTTTTCATATTTAAAATTTTCCACTCTAAAATTCGAATCTTCAAATATTTAAAATGTTAAATTTACTTAATTTTTCTTTTTATTTTTTAAAGTAAATTTGGTAAATACGAATTTCGGCTTTAAGCTAAAGATCTTTTGGCGTAAATGAAAATATTTAGGTGCAAAGTTCAATATTTTTCTCTGAGTGTATTATCCCTCTCCCCCGATCCCATTTTCTTTCTTATTCGTGTTGACATGTTTGTTTACACGCGCTAATTTTGTGTTCATATATAGGTATCTGGAATGCTGCATCTGTATATTTTCTTATACCTAAACATATCTACAGCTAATAATCGCTGCCCCCCTCCCCACTGCTCTCATTCATATGTAAAGCGCCCCCTACAACTGACAGGTTTTTTACTCATTGCCCAATCGCGTGTTGTTTGTGTTGTTGGAAATGTTTTCGTAGTACTCTGCTTTATTAATTCGGGGATTTGGGGAATTAGCTGATAGCTTTGAGTGCCGCATCGTACACCGCTCCCGCCGTCCCTCCCCCCACTCCCTCCCACAATACAGCTCCATTTGCTGTTTTGCGTGTTGTTTGTTTGCATTTGAAATGGACACGAAATGAATTCGCTTATAAATATGCATAAATTTATGCCGCAAAAACAATTTCTGTATATATTTATTTCCCACTGTACAAACGTTTCTGTTTTCGTTTTTTTGCGCATATCTGGAGAAGCATATACAAATACATCATGTTCTGTTTATGATGCCTGCTCCTCTGGGAAACTGCAGAGATGAAGCCGAAAAAAATATTAATAGGTTCTGGGACTTGATATGAAAAAGGAGGCCAAAAAAATGCGTTACCAAATTATCAAGTGCAATAAAAGAATATTTTTGAAATGAATAAAAGTAATCAAGTGGGAAGTTGGTTTGGGTTATTTAGTTATTCAGTGAGCATGCCAACACGTTTGCTCCATAAACCAAGTTCTAGTTAAAGTGCAAGAGATATATAGATGTACGAGCCAGACTAATTTTATGCGCATATCAATTTTCGGAAAATAACCTAAGGCTTATAGCATTGACAGCTTTATAACCCCGTACTTCCTGTTGACACGGCGCCAAATCATATGTTTCAGAAATGAAACCACAAAAAAAGAAAGAGGGAAAACACAAAACAACTGTCTAAATTAAATAAACAAAGGATGTGACCAAGTGACAGGGCTACCGATCGATGTGACCAATCGAAAACGTAGCAAACATAATGCTGATCGTTGAGATAAGAACCGAAACTGAAACTCAAACCCAAGCCCAAGCCTGAGTCAACTTCATTCAGTTTAAATTGTCAAACGTTTGAGGCGCATAAGCAGAGGTAGTCGGTTATAAGTATTGATGCCGAAGATTAAATACCCTTCCAGGCATATTGGAGATATGGCCTAAATTTATATTTATATGTAAAGAGTATAGGAGAACTCACAAGTTTCAAAGTTGTAATATCTTTGATAACAAACAAGTTTTGCATGAAATAAAACGATTGTCGATCAATGGATCCCAAGGGATCTATTTTCTATAGTGGTCCGATATTGATTAAGAGCTTATTGACGCTCCCTATGGGCAAGTCTGGTCAGCATATCTTGAAAAACAAAATAATAAATTTTAAGCGATTTTTGGCTTGTTGTTTTGTTTGCATTTGTTTTTTAATTATAAAATAGATTAAGCTAAAGAATAACTGACGTAATAGCGTTTATGTTTAAGAATTAATTTAACGATTCTACTGTATCAAATATAGTGGTCCGCAAGAAAAAGACAAGTTTGTATTTATATTATTATTACTATTATTATTGTTATTTATATTATTATTTATTGATACGGCAAACTTTGTGACAAAATTATAATACCCTCAGCTAGGGTATTTAAGGCAGTTGGCGAACAAAAGGAATTTATGACTTGTGTCACTTTCAGCACCATCAACTCGTAACTCAGACGCGCAGGGCTGAATTCCACGTATGCGCGCTTGAAAATTAAGATACAAACATGCCCAAGGAGCAGCCGGCCAAAGGAAGAAGATCGCATCGCCCAAACATAGATGATTGTTCCGCGGCAGGCGATGCAGGCAGCACACACACACACACACACACACAGACAGAGCGAGACCCGGCTCCCTGGCTGGCGACACACTTGTGTTGCGAGCCCGCAATCGCTCAAGCGTTCAGGCTGACCCCCGACCACGTTGCGCCCCCGCCGGCTCCTACAGTTCCTGCTGCTGCTGCTGCTGCTGCCAGCCAGGTCTTTGAGATAAGTGCGTGGCGATAAGCGCGACAGACGACAACAAGCGACAAACGACAAACGTTTCATTGGCCTGCGACTGCAACTGCAACTGGGACTGCGCCTGCGCAAAATGCCTGAGCACAGGAGCTGGCAGGCGGGCTGCAGAGGGGCAGTCTGAGGAGCAGCCAGAGGAGCAGCCAGAGGAGCTGGCAGCCAGAGCTTGAGCCTGAACAATTGCACACTTAAATGGCTGCGTGTAACGCACTTGGCCAACAACATGCCGAAGGTGCCTCCCGACTAAATGAAAGAGGCGTTGTTTGTCAGAGGGGTTTTTGTTAGGTCTTAAGAGAGTGATGAAGATGTTTTAATACTTTATTGCAAATTAATCAATGACTTGTCCTTTAAGTGGACAACAAATGAATGAATGAAAAGTGGGGTGTTCTCAACAAATTAGAATTTAAAAAATCATAAATTTTAATGAAATTGCACAAATTAAAACAAAATTGTCCTACACATTTATTATAAATTTTTTAAGTGCTATTGTACTTTTAAAATTATTATTTTTATTCCATTCAAAGACGTATTTACATAAATGTTTGACTATCATTATGGTTACCTCCCGTAATTACAATAATCATTGAGAAAATGTCTGGATTGATATAGAAAATAAGTCTTTAGGACGTCAGCTAATTACACTAATTATTTAGAAGTTTTTCATATTAATATGACAACAAATAAAAGGGCTTTAAGGCCTGCAATTGACATATCAAAGAGGTAATAAAATCATGCCAAGTAAAGTTGAAGTGGCTAGATTTAGAACAAATTTACCAATGATGCAAATCAAGAATCTTGTGGTTACCAAGTTTAGCAAAGGCAAAAGACTTACTTGTTATACAAGTGTATTCAATTACCCAAAGGTAAATGTGCCATATCCAGTTCTGAAAAAACATTTTTTATTTATTGAACGTCTATAAAAAAGAAATGTTGAAGGTATTATTAAATTAAATATTAAAAGAGTATTATAAAAGTCATATTACTAAATTATATATGAGTATATCCAAGTTTTAAACATCAACCATCAGTTATAATAAATTTTATATAACTGTAATCATATAAATAAAAGTAAATGCTGGGAAAATCAAAAATGTGCAATTCTTCTTTTCTAACCGTAATTCTTCGCAATCCTATTTCGTTCCAAGAAGCCCACAGATTTAGTCAACTATATTATATTCTTCCAAGAATCCTTTTATTGTACAAACAATAAATAAATACCCCTTAATCTAATCTTGGAAGTCCTCCCTATCTTTGCTCCTTTTTAGCTACACCACTGCTTGTCTATCAACAGAGTCATTTAACACGATAAGAAAATATTTTAAAGGATTTTTAATTGCTTTCAAGTGGCCGAACGATCCATTCGTTAAGTGAAACACACTTTCAAAATACTTGCATAAAGTTGTAAGGCTGTTGACAATGCCTCTAGATGTAGACGGGACAGAGAGGGAGCGAGAGAGAGAGGTAGATTCTGACATTATGTCTTACCAGTGTTGCCACTGCAGCCACTTCAAGGCAAATAGCTTAATGAACTCCTCATTGTCGAGGCGGCAACATTCATTGGCCACATTCCACTGCACCTGGCGGCGCATTCTTCAAGTTCTGTAGACAAATCGGGCACTTAGGAGTGAAATACTTATGCTTATCGAGTTTCTCTCAATGATAATTATCATTAGGGGACTAATTGCAACGATTATCTAACAGTTTAGCGATAATGATAAGCGAGTAAATGGATGATTCTGTTAAGTGGATTATGTCAAATATGAATGTTCCCTCGACATATGTGAATATCATATATTTCGATGCAATCAATTAATGTCAAATGATGCCCGCATCAACTACTTCCTCCCCCGCCCACCCAACCCGGGCATCCACATCAAATACTCATCGAATTGTTGTTGTATATAGCTTTAGCTAATTCTATATGAATAAAGCCCCCGCCTGGAAGCCCACATTCATTTATTAATGTCCAAACATTCAGCGCACATTTGTGCATATTATTTGCATAAGCTTCAAATGCATTTGATAAATATTCAATTAAGTGCAGTTCACCGTAACCCAAAAATAATATGTATTTATATATGTACTTACTATATATACATTGTTTATATTATTTCTGGCGTAGATAATTATGCAAAATCAGGGAATATTACAGAACGTGTAATGAATAAAAAGGTTTGTTTGAGATTTAACTAAACGACTAAGTAATGCCCTCTATTCTATATGGTATACACCCCTGAATGGGGTAAATGAATATACAATATTCAATATTTATAGCTTTTTTAATCTTTGAGATCAATGGGTAGCTACACTATTTTCAAAAAGCAAATGTTTCCTTATCTTATTTAAGTAGATAACGACTTTGTAAGATCGGGAATATTATCTGCCAGTTACATAAATTCATAAAATTTAATTCTATTTAATTCTCTATTAGCCATCTTTCAATTACAGGGTATAATCAGGAACTGTTGCAGGCATGTAATGCACAACATGGCGCATAAAATTACCGAATTAAGTGCTATACGATTTACAATGCATAGTAAAATTCAAATAATAACAAACATGTTGAACAGAGTTCGTTCCACTCGACGCACCCACAATCTCATCACCAGCAGTATTTTTGCCATGTGGCGCCCTCTGGCGGCAGCTGCAATCAAAGTTGCCGCCTTTTTAACGTCTCCGAAGACGCTAATTACATTATGTTTAACATACGCTTTGTTCGCGCTTCCTGTCGTTAATTCCGTTGAAAACATTTTATTGGCCATCGAAATGCAATTAAAAGCCATAAAAAATGTGAAAAAATTAAAAAAATAAAACAGAGAAAATATGTTTACTGGATAAAACAAGATGAGGCGGCGCTAAAGGTCTTTGATTTTTCACACCGTGACCCTTTTCGGTGTCTCTACTCTGAAAAGATGTGTGAACATTTGGTGTGAACTTGTAAAGCATTGAAATGCAGTTGTATACAATTATTAGAGGACTGTGAACGCAATTACTTTGACTGAAAACCCTAGGCGTACGAATCGATGAAAATGTATTGCTATCCAACCAGGCAGCTTTGTTATTTATATATGAAAAGCCAGAGTGTGCCAGTTCCTCGGCCCTAAAATAAAATATATATTTCCAAAAGAATTAGAGGTTTGTAAATATAACAAAAAAAAAAAAAAAGTAGTTCTCATATTGACCCCGACGTGATTTGAACACGCAACCTTCTGATCTGGAGTCAGACGCGCTACCGTTGCGCCACGGAGTCACTTGAATAGCCGCGGCATAAATTGTCAACTTAAAGCAAGTTCTAGAGTATTTCGATTTATTGATAAATATTTTTAGTGACATCGAATTAAATTAAAACAATAGCAATATATACAAAGTAATAAAAAGTCAAGTACGTAAATAAATTTATGGAGATTAATAATGCTAATTGATAAGAAAAATATTTTTTTCGTCAGTGTTATAATTAAGTTTTCTTATCTTTAATGCAATTGAAATCTGAGGGAGTACAATAAATAATAATTTAATTTAAATTTAAACTATAATCTGTAACTAAGTGAAGCTATGGTTGACAGTTTTCTTTATATATAAATATTTATTTAAGTTTTACAATTTCTTTACATACACTCTATATAAATAAATAGAAATAGAAAAATATAAAATAGATTAATACAGGTTAGATATTATAAAAATAATATTAGTTTTTTAAATAATATTATTATTTTAAATATATACAATAAGGAACTTAAAAAATAAAGCAAATGTCAAAAAACTGCACGGTTAAATATAATTTATAAGATTATTTTAATCTATAAATTGTCTAGGAATGCCAAAAATAATACAAACTTTATATGCTACGAAGACTATCATACATTATTAAAAAAAAATAATGATAACATTTAATAAATATATAATATAGTTTTTGCTAGAATACCCTCTACTTGGCTCTTAGATGCCATAAAACTAATAAATTTGCGCTTTGATGGCCCTTGAGATATAAAAATGATTTGGTTAGCAAATTGAAACAAATATTTCAATTCCATATGTTGGTAGATAACTTGGCGAGGTGCTGCACCATAAATATTAGTTGAAAGCAATTAAAACAAATTTAATCTTAAATTTTTAAATAGTTTTTTTTTAGTTTTTGTCGTTGAAAAGTCAATAATTTAAAGTCTGAGAATAATTTATTTATTTAATTCGCGTAATCAAATCAATATTTATAATGTTATATAAAATATTTTTTTATTATCTTTATACGATATACCCTATTATGATCTTGATGTGATTTACCCTACACTTCATGACCAAATATAAGTTTCAAGTGCGCAGTAAACTTTTAAGGAAATTGCTGCACATCTCAAATTCTTTATGATTCCTGCAGCGCTTCAAGTTCATGAGCAATTTTAATGACCGTTCCAAAGGCTGGTAATCAAACATTTGGGGAATACATCATAAGATATAGAAAAAGAGAGAGAGAGAAAACTGGAATTAAGTGAGCTAGAAAGTGCTTGAAATGCATTCTCTATGCAGGCAAGTACTTCTAACGATTACACATTTTATGTGCACTTTTCGAACTTTACGAGGCCCAGGGCACTTCTTTGCATACAAATACAAGGAATGGAAGGGAGCTCCCATATCTTTTAACGACACTTGCTACAAACACACCACAACAACAACAGCAGCAACAATTTGTGCATTTTTGTTAAATGATTTCTTTGGGTCATATCTAAATCTAATAAGTGAACGTATATGGATATGCTGGAATATATATATATTTTTAATTTCTTTTCATAAGAAAAGTGGTCATAAAAGTCAAGGAGCGGTCATAAAGTCGACCAATCCCTCGTTGCCAGCCTAATCTGCACCCCTCCCCCACATTGCCCTCTCTCTATGTCTGCCTTCTTGTTGTGTTTTGTTGTGGCCAAAAGGTGTGAATTTCTCGTTCATTTCACTGGATTCTCTGATTAATACGACTCAGAAGCAACAGACGACAAGGCAATGAAAATGAAAATGAAAATGCGAAGCTAAAGAAATGGATAATAAAATTATAAAATGAAATGTTTGTTCCATCTTTATTATACTATACGGAGTATGGTTTGGTGTGTTATTGTTCTTGGGGGCTGATTTGTATCGGGGGCGCTTCCTACCGCTGGCGTTTTAATAGCCCCGGACAATTCTTGTTTGTCTTTTAGTATACCCGAGCAGAGAGTATTCAAGTTTTGTTAAGATATATGTAACGCTCTTAAACTGAAAATTTGATCAAGAATCATGGCTGCACAAAATATAAAATAAACGTAAAATTTCAGTATTTCTAAAAGACTTAAGTTCAGTAATAATAATAAAATAATATAAATTTATTTTCTATTATCAACATTTATGAAAAAAATCTGATTAAGCTTCAAATTCTTAACATAGCTAAAATAGGTTTGCAAGGGTATTTAAAGTGCGTCTTTCCCAAAATATAACTGCCCTCTCTTGTTTTATTTTATGACAATTTTCAATCCTCAAGTTTCTTTAAGAAAGTTTTATGCGCCATGTCCTTAACGGAAGCATTAGATGAGCGAATGGAAATGAAAAATGCTGAAGTTTCTTTTTATGCCGCAACATTAATCAGAGACAGCTGACGTACAATCTTTTAGTACGTCTTCAGCATACACTTGAGCGAATTGCAGCGAACGCATGCCAATCGACATTTATCGATAAAGGTGGCGGACATCGCTGGGCACTTCAAAGGCAACGCCACTTGAGCTCAAGAGTTCCAAATATTGTTGATCGCATCGGAGTCGTTCGCGGCATGTGGCAAACATGTGATTGCGAGTCGAACTGAGACAGCCTAATGAAGCCATTAGCCAGCGCCTTATCGCAGCGGCCAGGATACCAAAAAAAAAAAAGAAAAGAAAAAAGGCATCCTTGACAGCAAAACGTTGAGCCTCGCCAAAGGTCTACGAATGTTTTCTCCTTTGTTGTTTGCCACAGTTTTTGGGCAACTAATACACCTAAATTAGATCAAGATCAGCCCGAGGCCATAATAGTTGCGGCAGCTGTTCTTCCGCCGAACTGAGCACCAAGCGGATTCGGTAAACCGAACACAGAGAATGACCCGACTGCACCCTGTACCCGGGACCCGCCCCGCTGCTCAGTCCTGTCTCTCGCGGACCCATTAACTTCACTCTCGACATTTGTTTGGCTCTTTCGAATATCTTCATCAAAATTGTGTGTTTGCGCCCTTTGTGCTCTTGTTCTTATTTGGCAAACTTCAAAATCATGATAGCACCTGATACAGTCGATCATTAAGCAATTATCAGATGCGAGTTTAAGAGATCGGCAATTTTAAAGGCATGGCCATTGCAATTTTATAGTTTTTTTTTCTTGTTTTTAACAGTCTGCATAATCAGAAAATTGAGCATAACGTGGGAATAATATGTATGGGTGTATTTTAATCTAAGGAGGTTGTTGTTCTTTTCAAATTATGTGCGTTAGTTTGTGTCTATATATATATGTATATTACATTTATATAATATGTTATGTTTTATGTTAAGATATATTGCTAAATTTAATGCTTCGTTGTAGAGTTGGAAGGGTTTTATAACGTTCCAAAGAAGTAGAAAGAAAACAAGGCCTTATCAAATGTAAATTCTGGTTAATAAAGTAATTTAAAAGAAATAAACAATTTTGAAAATAACTTTGTAGAAATCTGTCTGACAAAAAATATTTTTTTTGAACGCCATAAACCTATATTTTCGGATAACCTATTCGATAAACATATATTCTTATAGGAAATTTGATCTTGTTTGATTTATGTTGAATACTTTATGTACGTTCATTTTAAACACTCTTGTTCACGCTTAGCTGTCATATTTTAGCCATCATAAATATTCTACCAGCTCCAGTTGGCCATCAATAAGCCCAAGCTGCCTCCTGTTCCACATACGCACACATAAATTTTAGCAGAAAAAAAGTATATTTTTCCCATCCTGCGCTTTACAAATATTGCGGCACTTAAACACAAATGCTGCACCTAATGTGCATCTGCTGCTGCTGCTTCAGCGACTGCAACGCCGGCACCTGCCACAGCTTTCCTTCCCTCCCTCCACTCTGCTTTATATGTCGCGCGAGGTTCTTTCTCGCCTCTCTCTTGCTTGAGGTACCTAAGAACACTTTCCAGGCAATTGCAAACACGCGGCAAGTGCAACAAGCGTCGCAAAAAGTTACAAGGATCCCTCCCCCTCTCCTTCGCTAGCCCTATTGCGATGTCTCCTCTTCGTCTATGTTTTATTGCTTCCGCGCACTTTCGCTGCCTGCCACGCCCACGCCGCCCAGCAGCTTGTTGCAGTTGCATATGCGAGAAAGTTGCCAGTGCGTTTAGCACTTGAGTGGGTGGCAGTGGGAGGGGCGAGGGCGGGTGTTGGCAGCGGCGCAGCATCCGCTTAAGCGGCAGCTCTGTCAGCCTTGTTGTTGTGCGAGTTATTCCTGTTGTTGTTGTCGTTCTGCTTGTCTCTGCGTTGTTGCCACATTTTGGCGGTTTCTGCGAATGGTTTCCTGTCACATGCGTTGCCATAAGGCAGGACACACACATACACCCACTAACACACAGCTCCTACGCTTTCCCCTCTTTCACTGCGTCTGTAAAAAAGCAACAGGAGCTGCCTGTACATCCTGCAGGATACACGCTGGCAACTGTTTCACTTTCGCTGCCACATTTTGTGTTCTATTTCTTTTGCCAACTTGATGTTGCTATTGCAGTTGTTGTTGTTGTTGCATTGTCATTAAACTTTAACCGCGGCATCTGTCACTGGCGCAGTCCTCGACACGCGGAGACAGTGGCTGCCACTAGGAGACAGTCGACAGGAGCTGGCTTAAAGCCTGCTAAATTTTAATTGCCTGCATGAATTTACAGCGGAAGCTGCAAAAAAATGTGGACCAAATGTGGCTGCCACAGTGTGTTGCAAGTGCTACTGCTGCCGGTGTTAATATACCCTGCATCCTTTGATAATGGGTAAAAATGGGTTTATTTCAGTTATGCAAATGTTTATAAAAGCTTGCATTTCAAACTAATAAAGTATATTGATCAGCATCAATCTGTCTGTTTGTCCCGCCCGTCTGTCAGAGACTACAGAAGCTAGAGATACCTAAGATTTTACTATAAAAAGATCAAGATGAAAAGTGCTTTCCCAACAAAATTGGGAATAAAAGTTTTCTTTAACAATATTATTATTAAAATCATACAATAGGCCAACGAACTGTTTACAATTAATACAACTCACAATATCACAATTAACGATCCGTAAAGAATTTGCATACTCGGAAAGCATTATTATTTTATGTGCAAACTTCTCTTAAATTGAGTATCAAATTTAAATATTTGTTTTAATGAACTTTGTGATTATAAAAAACGTTCCTCTTCCCCAATTGGAGTACAGTGTAGTCCAACTTTTAACAGGGCATGTCTTAGTCGGCCACTCTCTACTAGTGCACGCCACTTGTTTTGTTTTTTATTGCTGCCACTGAATGCTGAATGCTACGTTTTTATGGTCGCCCATTCTGGCCACAGTTTCCATATATCAAGAATTAATTAGCGTAATGCAGTCAGAGCGAGATGGCAATAGAGAAGCAGCCAATTTTTTTCCATCTTGTTGCATGCCTCAGCCGGTTAACTGCTGTTTGCCTGCCTGCCTGCGTCCTGGCCAACTGATCGTGAAAAGTGTTTGTCGGGCTGCCACTTCCCTTCATTTTGTTTCACTTTTTTTGGGTGGGAGCTTCAAGGGAATTTTTAGGGCCATTAAATATGCGTGGTCGCCATTTACATGATGATGTGGATGCCGGGCAAATGCTGCAACAGTTTTGCGTTCTAAATTGGATGAGATTACCAGCTTTAAGGAATGTTGCACACACAAAAAACTAATTCAAGTGGCTAAAATAGTACAAAAGTGGCAAAAGCGCAGCTAAAGCGTTTTGATTTGCTAATGAAGTCAACGGGGGTTTTGTGGTCTCTGAATAGTTATTTAAGCAAGGAAATACTCCATATTTAAAATGGTAAACTGAATAAAATCAAATGACGAAAGGCAGTTTTAAACATTATCTTTATTATTATTATTCTCGGCTAAGACATCCTTTCAGCAACCTGGAATTCGAACCCAAAAAATAAATGGAGGGTTCGTTATTTTTGAAAACAGAATTCTTTAATTCTATTCTATAGATATAAAAAAATAAAATTTGGGGCTTCTAAATTAAAGAAATATTTTTTTTTTTAACAACGAGTAATGAAGAATGAAAGATACCTTTTGGAAAAAAGAGTATTTTCAAAGAAATTAGAATTCCGAACTTTTTAACATTATTATGATTTTAATTCACTGCAAACCGTTTAAAAAATATTTTTGCAGTCAAAGCTCCTTTTATTCCAATACTCAACCAGTAGCGCACTTCGTCCCCGTCGATATCCTCCACACACATGACTGCAATGCATCTTTTTTTTACTAGTCACTACACTCGTCCGCAGTGCCTTGTAATTCAAATTCATCAGCACTCACTTTTCCACTTTGGACATTTGCACATTCGCAGTGCATTAATTAAATTTTCGCCAAATTAAAAGCAGCTTTTTCGTGAACGGAATATGTGAACGTGCCACGCCCCCCACACGGGGCTGCACCACGCTGCCCTCTAGCCAAAAAGTTGCCGCTGACAAGCGACCAGGTGAGACGCCTGAGCTAAGGGAGCGGGTGCTGCAGTGCCTGAGGGGCACATGTCTGGGGCAGGGCACAGCGCCATTTTGTTGCCAGCTGCATGTGGCAGGCGACAACAGCAGCAGCAACAACAGCAGCGACCAAGGTGAACCGCAACAACAACGGCAACTACAACAAAATGTTGGGAATTGCAAGCGGAAGGGAAAACTCAAAAGCCAAAAGCGTTCAACCAACAACAACGCAGTGTGAAATTTTAATGCACAAATTGCTGACTGTGTGTGTGTGTGTGTTGATGTGTGTGTTACCCAACAGTCAACCAGGCAGCCAACCAACAAACATCAACAACAGAAACAACAGCAGCAACAATAACAACAACCACAATAAGTAAGAGTGCTCCAGTTGCAAGTGCCCGACTAAAAGATATCCTGTAACTCAGCCTAAAAACACTTTCTTTACACACATTGTGCAGCACTATAAATAATTTTTATTTAAGGAACTTTTGCTTTTGCATAAAAAAAAAAATAGAAAATATAACTATGCCTCTTTAACAATTTTTCAACCAAGCAGGAATCTTGTTGAGATATCCACGAAATAAAATACACTTAAGGCCCTATATTATAAAAATATGTTAATTTTTTTAATACATAAAAAATGTACCCTAATAAAAATGTCTTTTTTAATAATACGACAATTTGTTTAAAGCGCTTTTATATAAATTTTTTCATATTTTTTTATGAGTGTATTATATGTGATTATAATCGATAATTATCATCCATAATTATGGATGCCGAGGTAAACGGGGTATCGTAAAACTGAAATAAATATAAATAAAGACTCAGTTTGATAAGCTCTTAAAGATTAGAAGGACATGGCTAGATCGAATTGACTGTTAATGCTGATCAAGAAATATATGCACTTCAGCTTCTTTCATCGTTGTACACTTTTCCAATGGCTACAGGGTATAGCAGCAAAAAGCAGCGACAACGTCAAAAGCAAAACTTTTGTTGTCAGTCTGTGGCGGCAACAACAACTGCAGCTTGAGGCCAACAACATACAAAACGGACAGCCACATTCATTGGCGGCACAAACTTTTCACCTGTCGTCAAGTCAGCGCGTTGATTGCACCCTCTGCTTGCTGCTTACCGCTCACCCCTCACCTGACGCCTCTCTTATGCTACGCGGCCTCAATTCAATTCGTCGCCGTCTTCCACTGATTGTTGCCATTTGTTGACGATCCTCGCGAGTCGCGTACGCCATGTTGCAAGTTTGCAAAAAGGGTGTGTTATGTGTGTGAGGCACAATTGTTGGTTGCACAGTCAGCCAAGCGTTACGACTGCCGGTCAGGGGCAAGGGCTTGCGCTTAGGTTTCGCCAAGTTATTTGCCATTTTTTTGTTGTTTAGCCACCGCCTTTAGCCATAAAACTATTCGTAGTTGGGAATGTGAATGTACTCACAGAATTACCCTTAGGCGGCCCTCGCTGCTTGTTTATTGCATTCATTTAGCGCGTTCTAAAGAAGCAAACAAAAAATATATATAAAACCCTTTTGTTATTGTTATTGCATTGTTTAAATAGGCAGCAAAGTTTTATGGCGCCGACACACGCCATCTTTGAGGCGGTAAGAAATGAACCAACCTGAACAACAGACCAAACCCTAGAAGGGATAAAAGCCTGAGGGCCAATAGCTAAAAACACTTGATGTAAATATTAAGTCAGGAGTAGAAAAACATGGATCTGAAATGAACTAATTATTTTACATATTAACAAATTTCAGATTAATTAAACAAACCATAAATACTTTAGTATTTCAACATTTTTGAAATAACAAATAAATGTATATAATTCCATTTGTAATAAAGCAAAAATTCACCTTGATTGTTTTAAAATCATTTTCTTCTGTTAGTTAATAAAAAGATGTTAATGTTTTTGTATTTTGTATTATGCTCTATTTAAAATTTTAATTCAATTGGAACTTAATCACAATTTGATTATTAATTTTAAATTATTAATAAATTTTAAATAAGCAATTTATACACATAATAAAACGTTGTATAAATAATAACTTTGTTGTCAAGTTAACAAACTCTTTTCTTGCCGGATTTAGATAATGCTTTTTATATTTTTTGAATACTAGTTCCAAATTTCCATTTAAAATAATTGTACAAAAAATGTTTTCAGCTTATAGATACTCCAATCGGATTGCTTGTTATTTATTTATTTTTGATTATCGTAATGCAAATGTTTTTAGTACCCAAGTAAACTTAATATTATTATTAAATATATTGAAAATGAAGATTATTCATTCATTGACAGCCATGTCCGGAAATAAATATGTAAGTGAAATCTGAATATTTTCGCTTAACTTCCTGCAGCTTTTCGCAATTGTTACTCATGCCATATTTTGGAATAATATGCAGAAAACTTTCTCAGTGATCTTTCATGTCTTGGCCTGATCTCTTGTCTTTTTGTTCAGCGGCTCACACACATACGCACGCACACACAATCTGTGTCCACTTTTATTGTTCCGTTTTCAGTTTACAACATTCTTGTTGGAGCTCCTGCCTCTTCACCTTACCCCCCATGCATCTGTTACCCATGTTCAAAGACTTTATTCGCATATCTCTTTCACTCTTTGTGTTGAATATTTTGCAGTTTGTGTCTGTGTTGTTGTTAATTGTTTGTTTTTGCACTGACAGGCATTGTTGTTGTTTTAGTTGTTGTTGTTGCTGTTGCTGTTGCTGCTGCTCTTGTTGGGCAACACCCACTTCCTGTTTATGTTAATTTCTTGCACGGTCTGGCAACGCTTTTTATCAGCAACTTCAACAGGGGGACACAATTGCTGCATAGGCGAAACCATAACATAAATCTAGACCTGGCCCCAAACCCCCCACCCTCCTTTAAGCACACACAATTCCGCAGAGGCTGGCAAATGTTTGAAATTCCAGACGAAAATGATTGGCACGCAAGGGGGTTTATTTTTTTTGTACCTAAGAGGTGTTCACAGCCATTACGTGCAGCTCGATGCATTTTAATGATGTGCCAGAGACGCGCCGCAATATAATTTCAATTTTTGCATCTTTCAGCTGAAAACTGGAAATTGATTGCAGCAGCAGCAGCAGCAGCAACAAAAGGCAACAACATGCAACAATTGCAGTTGGTTTAATGAGCTCAAAAATGCGCACAACAATGAAGAGTCCAGAACGCACCAGCGTGGCAATTTTCAGTCCGCTTACCTCCTCCTGCCCCCCTTCCCCTCCCCCTCACCCATCGCCATCATGAATCCTCTCGGCAACTGCATTCGATGTAATTAAATGCAATTTTATTGCCACGATCAAAAGCAAAAGGGCTGAAAGCGCAAAATGGCCCAGCTAGGTGGGCTATAAAACAGGCCAAGTGTTGAATTGCGGCGCTGCTAACTTGATTTATGCAACAAAGCCGCCCTCTGTCGGCCAGCGCTTGAACTTCCGTTAGCCCCCCTCTTCCTGTAAGACAACAATGACGGAGTAATTAATTTCAAAGTAAACAATTTATCAAGTGCTTGCGGCCTGCCCAACCAAAGAGCCAAAGAACCAAACAACCAGTCAACCGACAAACCAACTAACCAACCAGCGTTGAGTTCAGATCCGACGGACAACTGACAGCGAACGGAAAACGGGAAAAGCGCTTCAAGTGGGCAGCGCCAATTGCCAGTGTTGGCAAGCGCCACAAAGTGCGCCCCCGGGGGTGCCAGCAAGAGTTCACTTCAAGTGCAGCGAGTGCAACTTGAGAATAAAGTGAATTCTCCCACAAGCACTTTGGCTGGGGAATAGACATTGAATAGACATTCTCTTTTAGCAACATGTTTTTTGACTTATACGAATACAATGCATATAAAGCTTATCAAAATGGAGTCTATATATATATATAATTAAAACCCATTAGAATTCCCAGGAAAACACATTTGTAAGTCTACGTAATATTCAGAATACTTTAGTTTATTAAAAAACTACGAAAATGTAAGCATACACTTTTTAAAAAATAAATTATATATTAAATTAAATAAATACTACGGTGCTTGATGAGTAAAAGAGGGTAAGAAAGGAACACAGGAACAAGATCAGTATGTTCAGAAACAACATAAATAAATTCTGAGACTGCGACGGAGAGACGAAATAATAGAAGGTTAAAGAGAAAATTATAATTTATGCAAAAAATGTTATGAGAAAATCAGACTATAAATCAACTCAAAAAATAAGTATTACTTCTTAACAGATAAAAAGTTGTAGACAGAAAAAAAATTGCACTGCTGCCAAAATAAAACTAATTTTTAAAAGCATTTAAAAACTTCTAATAAACTCTATTTCTCATATTTTCAATTGGCCCTTGGGCTAAGATTATTATCCAAGTGTAATTAAGAGTGCCAAAAATGTAATTCCCGGCTGCTGCAGTTTGCCAAGCACTTTGGGGCCGAAAATGCATTTAGAATTTGCACAAGAAATTTTAATAAAATCAGCTACGTGCTCATCAGCATATAATCAGTAGTTATAGTTGGACTAGGGGCAGAGCGGGACGGAGGCAGCTGCCATTGAAGTGCAATTTAAAAGAGATTACAATTATTTGATTGTCCTCTCATTCGCTTTCTTTCTCTAGAAATGCAGTTGTAACTGGGCGAAAAGTTTTTGGTGAACATAGTCGTAAATTCGGTAAGATAATTCCGTAATTATTATCAAGATTCAAGATGTTACGCACTTTTTCCAGCCGCCAGAGGGCGCTGGCATGAATCACGGCTGGTCCGGAGTGAATCATTAGCAATATGAATGAATGAATGAATTGCTTGTCTGCTGGTCTGCTGCTAAAAAGAAATGTACACAGACTGCACAAAACACATACGCACACACTCCACACACACACACACACACACACACACACACACACACACACACACACACACACACACTCTACACACACTCACATGAAAGCTAAACAAAACTCAAACGAACCGCATTCGCTTTTGGCGTCTGCCAGAGTCCCCTGACAGTTTCATAAATTAAGACATTCAACAATAAACAAATAAACAACACTAAACACAATGCAACAACAAGTGAAATGTCTGTAAAGAGAGTGCTCGACCTAAATATACCCTGTGCTATAGTCTTATGTACTTGGAAACACCAATTTATGCTCAAATGTGCATAAATATATATTTCAAGTTACGACAAACAATTAGAAATGTTATGTTTGAGTGTGGTCGACAAACAGATACCCTGTTACCAAGTCTAAAATGCCAAAACTTTGGCGTTGTCAAGTAACAGGTAAAAGTTGATATTTACTAAAGTACTCGATTTATAGATACCCTGTGGAGGAGTCTAATGTTCTATAACCTCCGTATTTTTCATCCCATTTTTATGATATTTTTTAGGTATGTCAAGGACATAGAAAGACGTGTACAAGTGTACTCGAGTACTGTGTTCTGCGAGATAATCGAGTTTGTAATCCAATTACTTAGAAATAATTAAATATTAGAATCCAAAAAAATACAAATTTTTCCCCTTCAATAATACATTAAGCTTAAGTATGCCCTTGTTTAAAATTACAGGGTATACAAAAGTGCACGTGTTTGTAGTTTGGTTTTTTTTTGTTAATAATAAGTGCAGAAGACAGCAGCAGGCAGCTTCAAAGAGTTTGTCAAGCGGCAAAGTCTGTCGCTAATTATGCGAACGGCAAATCCCCTCCCCCCCACCACTCAAGACCTCTTCGTACTGTTCCCGTATACCCATCGTACAGTCTTCCCGCATGCTGTCTGCAGCAATTGCGTTACACAAAGGCGGAAAAAACGCGTATGGAGAACGCCAAAAAGCCAAAAAGCGACGGGCCGAATGACATGTGAAAATATGCAAATGCAAAATATCAAAAGTGAATGAATTGAGTCTGGTCTGAATCGCTGCTACGGGTCTGCGCAAGTAAGGTGACGTGAGGTGGGGAGGGGAGGGGGAGCGGAGGTTATTTCACTCATTAAATATAATGGCCAAACGCAAGACAGAAGACAGAGTTGTCAACCACAGTGCGTTTTAATTATGATGTCGAAATACGCATTAATTGCCAGTGAAAAGCGAGCACCCTACTTGCGGGCGTACGGACACCCTACTCTACTGTACTTTAACCAACTGACAGCAGCTCATGCAATTTTGACAAGCGTTTTAAATATGCGCCCAAGCGTCGACAGTTGTCAACTCTTATTGTGCGAGATATATGTACAACCGACTTGATTTCAGATCTTGATTATATGACGCTGATAAACGCCAGTTGTTGCGCTTGCGGCTGCAATTGCAGGGTATGTAAGGGGTAGGGCGCTGTCACGCAACTGCACTCTGATGTTTCTTAATGCATTTGGACATTTGGCACTTAATTATTTGCAAATGTGGAAAACATTAACAGTAACAGAGGGAGGCTAAGAGCGGGGTCAAAACTTAAAAGCGAACAATTGCGACAGTTCAAAGAAAAATGCTGTCGGGGGTTTGGGCTTAACTTGAACTTCAAATATTAAAGTGGTTTAAATGGTTGGAAGGAGACGAAACTACTTGTCTATGCATCTATAGATAAATACATTATTTAATATATATTAATAACATATAATTTATTATAATTAAGTATAATAATTATAAAATAATATAAAATAAATCTATTTAATAAAGCAAAAAAATAAAATATAATAAAATGATTTAATAAATTTTTGTAGATAATATTAAGAACAAAATAAAATTTGGTAAGCATAATATAACACTTGAGAAGATATAAAATTACTCCGAAAATAATCAATCAGCTAAACATATCGATTAGAATTTCTGAAAGTTGTAATTTGCGAACGAACACTAGGGTTATAAATAACATCCAAATGGGGAACGCCGGTATTGCAAAATTTAATTAACTGAGCTAATTATAAAATGTATATATTAATTAATATGACTGCCGATCAAATTATTTTTGATAAATGACAAGTACTCCAGTATCTCAAACTACAACTTTCAAGAAAGTCTACAACAAAAGGGTCATTTGAGCATCTCTAGAGATACTCCTCCACTTCTTCTACAAACCCGCTGTCAGGCCAACAACAAACATAATTAAGCGGCATCATTGGGTGCACAATTGCAAATGGGTTGCCAATCAAATGAGCCAAGTCAGGGACAGCTGGCGGTCAGTAAACTGATTTGATTTATGTTAAAGCTTTTATTAAAATTTTTGGACAACTGCCCCCCACCCCCCAAAGACAGACAGAATCCTTAGCTGATTAACAGCAGCAGCAGCGAGAGCAAAGCGTGCGTGACGACAAAGAAGGCGAGTGAGATAGATGGTAGATGGGAGCTTTTTGGAGCTCCTTTAATTAAAATAGACAAATGGCGCACGATTGAGCACTCGGTGGCTCGTTGATGGTTCCTTTTAGCCCCACCCCTGCGGAAGCAGCGCTGGCGCAGCTGTGGCGCCTAATTTATGAAAAATTCACAAAACGAACTTATCAATCATAATACTAGCCCCCCAGCTACACCGCTTAGAACCCGCGCCACATCGCTGTGGCTACATTGTTGGACGCTGTCAGCTTTTTTGGCAGTCGCAGCACGTGCCACGCTGCCGGCCAAGTGCTGTGGCTCAAAGGCAAAAATTCAATAGAAAAATTGCAGAAACGTTGCAAAGACTTGCAGCAACAATCCTTGCAGTTGCATTTGCAGTTGCAGTTGCCAAACAGTTTGGAGCTCCCATCGTTTATTGTAATTGTATGACAGGGGGCTACGTCGGAAGTGCATAGGGACAAGGGGGAGGGGCACCATCGAGTCCCTGATGAAGTTGTTGATAATGCGGTGGATGCTTTACTTTAGCCAATTTGGCTCTGGCAGCCGCTCAGCAGTGACACGTTGTACGTGACCTGTTGGCTAAATGCCCACTGAAAAAGAGATAGAATTCGAGGCGAAAGGGCCAGAAAGAGAGGAAGCGAGACAAGTGCAGCAGGCGCTTGTCAGGCTTTGATCAAGCTTTAAGCTGCCAGGTGGCATATCATTTATCAGCCTCGTACAACTTGTCAGGTTTTGTCCGACAAGTTATTAAGAATGAATGCTTAATGCTCGAATATGAATAATATTAAATATATTTCATTGAATTAATAGCATAGCTGTCTCCACTCATGGAACTGTAAGCAGACAATCCCACTTTTTAAAAATGCGCTGCTTAACTACAATTTATTTAAGCACCTTATTCTCTTTTTAATACATTTTTTGGATGACTGTTAATATCTCTAAAATCTCATTTTAGCTTTACTTTATTTATATTAATAAATTTCTGGTATTATTTTCATTTGCCAAATCATACGTTATTTCTTAGAATATTTATAATAATTTATTAAAATGACTAAAAAAACAAATTTTCAAGTGGACTCTAACAAGAACTTTTTAATATTGTTTCTACTTTTAAATTATTTTTTTAGGTATAGAATCAATCTACCATTTTTTCATTATGGCAAATTTATTTTAGAATAAAAAAAAAATTTGGTGTATTTTGATAAATATTCTTTTAATTGTTCCTGCAATTGCACATACCATAAAAATAAAAATAAATATATATATGTATAAAACCATTTACATATCCCTAATCTCAAAAATTTTAATAGCCAATGTTAACATACCTTTAATATTAACGCTAACATCATAATTAGTCACAAGCACTAATTTCTTAACCAAATACATTTCCAAGGAAAAAACCAAATTAACACAAATTTAAAAAAAACAAAAAAAATTGTTTTTCAAAAATGATGAAAACCATTGGAAAGAGCCACGCGACCACAACAATTTACTGTTTAAGCAAAAAATAAATAAATAAATAAATAAAGGGGCAGCGACGACAAAGCAGCCAATGAAATTTCCAAGAAATTTTAATTATTCAACATTTTTAACGCCAAGCCAAATGGGTAAAAACCGAAGAAACCAAAGCAAAAACCGACGGCAAACTAATTAAAGACGCGTCCACCTACAAAAACCAAGAGAACGAAAGAGAGACAGCGGAGCAGGGGGCGAGAGGGGGCCCGACTACTTGCGCGATCTCTTCCAGAGCAATTCGAAAAATCATACAAAGTTATATAGTCATCAAGTGTACATCAATCATAGGCCGCAAGAAGTTGGAAGTCGTGGCTGAAGGCTGCTTTGTCTGGGGCCAAAAAAAAAGAAGAAAAAGAAGAAGACGAGGAGAAGCACTACAACCGCAAGAAAAGCGTGAAAAATTGTCGGGCATGACGCAGTCGTGCAACGCATCCCCCAGTCAGAAAAGAACAGCAGCAGCAGAAGAACAAATGCATTTGAGCATTGCTAAATTTGGCCCAGAAACCACGTATAGAGCCAGAAGGCAGCACCACCAAGTATCGGCGGTGGTGCCATGTGTAGGCATTTTGCTGATAATTAGCGGCGGCCTCAGAGAGTGAGGACTTTGCGCCCTAATTGATAAACGTGCCAGCCCAGCCAGCATCAGGAGTGCCCAGTTTCAGTTGCCAGTTCCCAGTTCCATTCCCGGTATCCACAAACAGTGCCCACTCCCTGTTACCAGTCACAGTTTTGCCAAGTCTGCGCCGCCGTCTGCGCTTGTCTAGCGCCGAGTCGTTCCCTGGTTCTCTCGGTTAGCGGCGCGCTCTCCCCCTGTTCGCTCTGGCGTAAAAATTATCTTAATGGACAATTTAAGAATCACTCATTGTGAATTATGCGGCGCATTTAGTTGCCGAGTAGTAGTCGCTACCCTGAGATCTGGGCAAATGGGCAACGGAATGTCTGCAGTGTCGTAAGTTTCCTCATGCCCTTACAGCGGGGCATTTAAATACTTTCAAATGGTTCGATACATGCACAAAAAGCGACTTTTAATTGCACCTGTAAAAGGCGCAAATAAACAATTGATATTATCTTATTTATAATATTAACTGTATTTTTGTTTTTTAAATGCTACTATTTCAACAAAATACATGTTTCATAAATTTTGCTTTTGCATATCTTTATTCTAAAAATAAACAAATTATTTCACTAAAACACACTCATTTTCAGCATCGTGTCTCAAATGCTTCTAGAAATGTGAAATTAATTCACTTTCAAACTGGTTAAAACATTTTGTTATATAACGATTTACAAGCCCAGCTATAATCCCATATTTAATACAATTTTGTATTATTAGTTGACATACCAAGTCAAATAAAGGAACTGTGAAATAAATTAAGCTTTATGAATATACTTATTTTTAATTACTAATTAATATTATTCGTAGATCTTCATTTCGATCAAAACTCAGGAATTCTATCATTAAGTGTATTAGAACTTCGTTACACAATAGATAAATTTACTTTCTGTTGTTTCGATGATTTTTGTTTCACTATTTTCGATAAACATTGCAACAGTTTTGAGTTTGTAAATGTTTTGGAAAATCTTCCACTAGAAGCAAATGAAATGTGTAATGTGTGGAAGATATCAGATAGAATAAGCTGGCCATTACCATAGGTAGGGGGTAGAGGGTAGGGGAACGGTTGGGGTAGGGGAACGGTTGGGGTAGGGGAACGGTTGGGGTAGGGCCATGTGTGCCACTCGAGAAATGCTGGGCCAGAGAAATTTTCAATCTCATCACTCAATGTTACAGCCGCTAAAAACCATCAACAGGCACAACATTTTCCAAGTTCTTCAAGGCAGGCAAACTATGCAAAATTTGAATACGCATGGGGAAGGGGAAGGAAGGAGCGGGGATGAGGGCATCCATATGATCTGTCTCTCTGGCGATGTCTGTCAGCTTGTCGCTGTTGTATGTTGTCTGCTGTCGGTTCGGCGCGTTCCGTCGCTTTATTCTAATGACTTTAATGAAATTTTTAATTCCCAGCAACGTGAATTTATTGTTTTCCCTTTCGGGGTCTAAAATTGTGATTTCTCTGCGGCTCTGTCGCATGTTGTGTGGCCACTCAAAAATAAACAGCAGCCCGTCGAGTTGGAGTTGAAGAGGGACCAAGAGCGGGCTGAAGTGAAGTGTTGTACAGTGAAGTGCACAGTGAATTGGACGGCCAGTTCAACGGGTAGCGGTAGCTACGTTTTTCAACCCACAATCTTTTAGACCAAGCTGCTTACGGCCAAGAGAGAGGGAGGAGGAGATGGAGTTGGTTTGCAAAGTTGGGCCAAATGCAGATTAATCAAGCGCTCAACTTGCTGTTCACTGAGTTTACCTAGCCGCCGTTTCTGATTTTAGACCCCCTCGGCCACCTCCTCGCCCCTTCTGGCCCGGTTCGCTACTGTCGGCTGCCACTTTGCCAGCTGATTAATGTCTTACATGCGACGTTTTAATACCAATTTTTTATGCATATTCCAAAACGAATAAAACGCAACACACACACACACACACACATACATACACACATACACACACAAGCGCAAAGGCTGCAAAGTGAAAAAGTTGTAGTCACTGCAGCCGTGACATTTCCTGTGCGTGCGTGCGGCAACTACAGTGAATGGTCGCTATGAAGAAGTCGCCAGCTCACTGACTCACAACCATAAAATAGTAATGTGAATTAAAAAAATAATTATTAAATATATTCATATCAAAAACTTTCTCACAGTTCTATTTAAATATTTATATCAGTACAGGACATCAATTTGCAAGCAGCAACTACAGTGAATAGCCTATATGAAAGGACTCTAGCTGACTTCTAAGCACATAGAAATAATTTTCAGAATGCCCGGTAAATATTTAAATTATCTGACAGCAAAAAAAAAAAAATTGAGAAAAAAAATGTAAGAATTCTTAATGTTCATAACAAACATATTAAATTAATTTTTTTTTTTAATTAAAATTTTTTTTTTATTTGTTTTTATTTTTATTTTTTTTTTTTATTACTATTGTAAGTATACGGGATAGTTATGAAATATCAATCTTACTATTAAAACGATTTGGTCTTCAGCCAAGACAATACTACAATACAATCTACATGCACTAGCCAACATTAATTGCAAACAGAAAAATTGCCATTTTCTTCATCGTCAAGTCGCACTGTGGTCCGTTAAGAGGCTCCAACGTGCAAGTCAGAAATATTCATAATGTTGTTGCTGCTCGCTGGGGGATTGAAAGGTGTTAATGCCAAAAACTTGCACAAGATTTGTACACAGCTAATTTCGAGCATATTTATAAAGACGAAAGTTGACAACGGACTGACATCGGGCCCAAAAGCCTGAACTGAGCCTGAACACCATAGGCAAATTGGCCCGATGAGCAATTGCATTTGAGTTTCAGTTCGCACACGACTCAAAACAAGTCTTTGGCGAGTTTGTAATTAAAAAGAAATTTGTAAGCCATGCCACAGGTGTGACTGGCCCAGCTGATGTCCGCATGCATCCTGTTCTAATTAGAGCGGCGCCCCTGATAACGACTTAATAGCCCAACAGTTGAGGTAAGTTCAGCTCAGTTTGTTATGGGTATAAGCGCAGCAGGTTCGGGTATTTTCTAGAGCGTGTTATATCATTGTGTTAAATTAACCAATTTTCATTTCTATTTCCCCTTTTTCATTCGCCTCGTTTCGTTGCCAATTAGCGGCAACTCTTTGTGGCCGAAAAATTGTTGGGCAAAGGTGTCGTTTGAGGCACCTCTTTGATGACTGGCCATGATTGAAGGCAACTGCGGCTTACAAGTTGCACACATCTGATCAATCAACCGAGCAGCTAATGAGGCTCTTTGGCCGCAAGGTGGCACGTTGCACGTTGCACGTTGCTTACATAAATACATATGTCTCACTTCCGATTTGGGAATGAGCAACTTTATTTGGCTTGTGGCAGAGCTATTTAGATATTATTCCAGCGGAGGAATTTAGAGTGAGTTTTAAGGTACAGAAAACTGTCAGAATCATTTTCTTAATAAATGAGACTCAATTACTTAAGAGTTTTCTCTATGCCCAATTAAGGATTAACTGACAGTTTTAACTGCTCAGCTATAAATAGTAAAAAGTTATTCAGTGGTAATTTTGTGTAATTTTGTCTTAAGAATAATGGAGATTAGTCTGTTAAGGTATTCGCCGGATCTCATACTTAGTTCAAAATACATATGGGAATCACACTAATTATAATTTTGAAGATTTAAGATTAACATATATTAGGAACAAAACGGTACAAATGCCTCATTTGCATTTAGAAAGGGTTTCCCTGTGTGTATTTTTTGCATTGTACAATAAATATGAATGAATGAATTTTAACTTAATTTATGTTTTCAGTAGTATACTGATTAAATTGCGTTTATGGTACAGCGAGAAAATACGAGAGCTTTAAGCAGTTCCATCATTACATATTAAAAAATAAAAAATACCAACTTAGTACGTTCGACGATTTTTTACACCCACGCTCACCCACACTCCTTGACAAAACCCAATTAAAATCTAATTAAATTCTACCGGCAATTTATTCAATTTTTGCTGGTCCGCACACACACACATGCCCGCACACACACATCAGTGTTTAAGCAGCATGTAAACAGGCACTCATAATGGCGCTGTGCACAACAATTATGAACGGCAGCAGCTACAACAACAACAACAACAATAACATCAACAACTCTGCCTGCATATCATTGACGAGCACTCAATGTCAGCTGCAAAACAAGCAATGACAACAGGGCACATGGCCACGCCCCCCACAACACCCCCAAAAACGCCCACACAGCCGCCAGACGCACTTGAGCAAAGCAGAGAAGAAGACGGAGAACAACAACAACAACAAGCACGCAGATAGGCAAATCAAAAACGACAACAACAAAAAATGAAGAAAAAACTTTACAAACTCAATTTTCATTTTTGACAACTCAAAGCACCGCCCACTTTTTCAACAGCAGGCGCCCACAATATTCTCATATTTAACAAAAATATTTGTTTATATGTAGATAAATTTACGACTAGAGCTTCAGTCAACATTTTTTTTTTTTTTTGGGGCAGTTAGTATTAGGGGATGAGCTGTGAAGGGCAGGGGTGTTTACATTATTATCTTTAAGAAGGTGTCAGCCACAGATGCAGCAAACACCCCTCCTCCACTTTCTACGTGGCGAGAACTGCCAACGCCCAGGATATACACACACACACACACATGAGTTATTTATAAGTTGTTGAATTTTCATTTTCATTTCAATTTCAATTTTCTGAAAATTTCATTGTCTGAAGACAGGCGAAATTGTCAATTGCCAGGTGAGATTAGCATATCACGCGCCCAGGGAGCAGCTGCCAGAGTCAGTCGTCACGGTGTGTGTTAGTGAGTACGTGTGTATGTGTGTTGGGGCTTTAAGGTTATGCATAAGTTCTTAAAATCAATTTCGAATACAATTCGCCGATAAAAATAAAAACAGCATATGAGAAACTTTGAATGGGATTTTAATTTGAATGAGAGCAACATATGGAAAAAGCTTAATCCAATTTAAAAGAGAATTAAACTATATAATGAAAACTATCTAAAAACTGGAACGTAATGAATATTAAGATTTAGCTTTAGTCTAAAGCTCACTTAATTAAATGTTAAAATCAAAATTTTGTATTTTTAATTAGCACTAATTTTAGTTTCATTGTAATAAAACAATAAAAAATTAAGCATCGGGTTTTAACCGAATCTTGTAGGTTTTTCATTGAATTGATATTGTTTAATGGTAAATGGTAAATTTATGCAATATTATATTATTATTATTTCTACACTTTTTAAAAAAATTTATATTTTATTTGTATTTGAATAGTATAGTACAGAGGAAGTATATTTTATTAATATTTTAATAGTAAAAAATAATTCGCAGAAAGAAATATGGCTTACGTTGTACTGGCATTTTACGAAATGAGCATTCGGTTACAAACATAACATTACTTTCAGATAATTTAAGTTAATAATTGTTTTATTATTATTTACGAGGTTCGAACGCTAAATAAACTTTACATATTTTCTAGGAAAGAATACGTAATACATTTTTGGAGGTTGGAATAAGTTATAAGCATTATGTAAATGTAATCTATATACTATAGTTTTTCTTACGTAATGCAGATAAATTCTCTACTTAAAAAAAAATATATATTTTAAATAATATTTAGAATGGTGCCATTATAATAGTCAATACATTACGTACTTCTTTATAATCTATAACCTACAAATAATCAAAAAAAATTAATTTATATAAAGTTATTATATGTAAAGATATTATTAAAAATTATTTAAAAAGAAGAGATGTTTATGTATAGCTAATTCAAATCCCTAACTGCAAATGTATTGCTTAGCTCTTTCATTCCAAATTTCTTTCTATCGTTATTCAGGTGTAAATGTTTTTTGGAACACCTTACGTTCTGCATATGAGAAATCCAATTATTTCATAATAAAATCAAATGATGGCACACTAAATCAATGCTGTCGTTTATTATATTTTATATTTTTAATGATATTTTTCCCAGCGACGACGACTGTCAACAGTTTCAGTAATTTATGTGCCCCCAGCCACGCCCACTTGACACCATACAGACTCAAAGCAAATACATATATAGATATATATATATATGAATAAACATGTGAATGTGGAACAACACATGGCCACATGCACAGTGTGTCGATCACTTGTAAAGTGGGCGTGCCCGCTGCCCAGGAAGAGTTGAACATGGCGACGCGTTGCGATGGATGAGCAAGTTTTTGGTTGTTTTCTTTTTTTGGCTACCGCATTGGCTGACTACACAAATTGGGCGTGGCAATGGGTGCAATACAAGCGCGACAAAGTCGTTGACATATTCAAGCGACTACAGTGAAACCACATAGAGCACAACAATCTCCGCGATCCGTGACCGAACCCAATTGTCAGACTCGATTTGGCTGCGCCGCCGTTTGAAGTGGCCGTCGAAATGGGGATTGAAATGTGAAATTAAAAGAACTTTTGGCATTTTATTGAAGTTCAAGCTATTAATAGGCGCATCATTTTGATGAATTGATGGCTCCCCAGTGGGCCGAGCGATGGATGGGGCGATATGCCTGGTCTCTGGTCTCAGGTCTGCGCCCATCGTCTGGGGACTCGTTGCGCTCGTTTTAGTTTTGATAGTTTTTTGAAAATGTTTTTGCCGCTGCTTTCGCATTGATTTTTCCATTCGGCATTTTCTTTGCGCTGCTTTTCTTTTTTGTTTTTTATTTTTACGAGATTTTCGAAATATTTTCAAGGATGCACTGCATGGGCCTGGCTGTGGATGTGGCTCTGCCAGTGCCTCTGCCTGTGGCTGTCGTCGTCGTCTGGGCGAAATGTCGTCAAGTTAATTAAGTGATTTATGCGCCTTGAGGTCGCGCGTCTACTTAATTATCAAATAGTGTGGCATTTGGGGAATGTTTTGGGAATTATTTTCTCGCCGAGATTTACTCTCGCCTGCTCGGGGCTCTTCTCTCGCCCATGTGTGTGGGGCTGCCTATAAAATTGGTTTATAGCTCACGCTTCAAATATTTCCAGTGGCTTATGGTAAAATTAAGCTGTCACATAGAAGCAAAACATATGCGACAATACGGTGAAGGGATTGGACTAACTAAATCACGGATGGAGCATATGGCAAGAAATATTTTAATTGAATTAAGTTACGGATTAATGTGCATTATATGTGAACACAACATGCGTTTCAATAAAAGAGGTGAGGGAACGATAAAAAAAGAGTCAAATTAAGAAAGTACTATAGAAAATAATATTACTTACTTGTTCTTCTGATATATAACCCTTAAAGCTAAGATATAGATTTATTAGAGTTGCGGCCTCATTGATTCGACTCCTTTTTCAAAATATTCCATTTTGACCTAAACTGTATTTACCGTTTGTACAGATAACTTAAACTCCGCCATGGTCACATTATTTTACTGGACATACATCTGCAAGCCATCTTTTCATGTGTTAAGACCAAATTCTCTTTAATCTTAAATAAAGATTTAGTTTAGACATTCAACGTCCTAAATGCTCTCTTTATTGTTAGAAGAGTGTCCTTAAATGTCACATTATTTCCACTGCACTTGCATTTTAATATACCTTGAGAAAAAAATCGAAGAAAATTGAAAATCTATAGAAACTTGTTAATTCAAGATAAATGTTAGTTTAACTACCATTTACTATACCCCACATAGATTGTGTATAATTAAAATTTACAAAGCATATTTTTTTACAACTCGTATATAAAAGTTCTTGATATAAACTTAACGGCTCTTCTGTCCTCCACAGTCTCATAAGATCTTATACCCAACACTTTTTAAAGCAAGTTCCATTTCATAGGGCTAGACTACACTGAGAGATTGATCTGTAAATTGCAACTTTTGACTTTGCACTGCTTTAAGGCAAACTGTTAATATAATTTTCCGCAATATTCACACACACATATGTAAGTATATATTCATTTTAAATACGCTTTTTTTATAAAGGCGCATTGTGAAAAGTGCCAGATCCCGTTGCTTTTATTTAACAACACGCCCGAAGGTTCTGCATACAATATGGCACATCTTTTGGGTCTGCTGTGTGTGTGCGAGCACTGCTGTCAGGCACTGTTAACATTATCCTGCTGATTATGGCGCATGAAAAATGGCCAACAAGCAGACAGTGAAAGCGCGTCGAGTAAGAGTGAATTCAGCTTTATATTAAAGAGAGCGGGAAAGAGGGGGGGGGATTTGGGGTGGAGGGGCGTTGGAGCTTTTGGCCAGAATATTTGCGTGCATTTATCGATATGCGTCATTTCGCTGCTTTTTAATAAATTTCGGATTTATGCAAAAAAAGAGGAGAGCAAAAAATCAGGTCTCCTGGCTGGAGCCGGGTCCTGGCCCTATGTCCTGACCCGCAGCGCATTCAATTAACAGCGCACATAAATTTACTTTGGCTGTAATAATGCAGCTGAGTCCAGGCCGAGGATACGCTCGCCTCATATCCTGTTTATTTAAAGCAGCGCATTTATATACATATAAGGACAACGCCGGGCAACGGCTTAAGTTGCGGCCCATAATTTATAAAGGGATAGAGCGTGGAGCGGTGGGCGGGGCAGATCTTCTTTTGCTCGATGGAGGACCTATACGAAAATGGCGTTCTAATTACTTTAAGCTGCCAGACAGACGGCTGACCAGACGCCGACAAGGCTGCCCAAACATATGCGAGACCTGCAGCGATTATTGCCTGTTTGCCCAGCCAAAGGATAACAGTAGAGTACACAACTCCTACCTCCTCGCTCTCCACACACTCGTCCGATCCTTTGTTGCGGCCAGTCTAGGCTCGTCTATTAGCTAACCCCATCCGCAGCAAGTCACAGCCCGCACAGCTCCAAAACTAATTGCAATATGGCATTGCATCCTGTTGCTAACAGAGTGGCGTGAGAGACGCATCCTTGTGGCCATCAACGTCCTGACAGCGCTGTCATGTTTGACTTCACGTTACTCCGCCCACGCCCTCTGCTCCGGCGTGCAGCGGCGTTTGACAAGCTGACAACATGCAGAGTGGGCGATCCCCCCCACCACCAGCTCGCCGGCATATCCTGTTGTCTCAGCCAGGCCGTATCCTGTGCATGTCTGTGCATGCCTCACTGGCAAGGACATGCCGAATTAAAATGCAATAAAAACGTTAATGAATTCATGCAGTTTAGGCAACAACGTCACAACGAGAGCCTAACAAACCGTCAAGTTTAATAAAGTGCTCAGTTGGCCAAGTACACGGCGCAAAATTATGGGGGACAATTTAAATGACAATTTAATGATATAACTCACACAAACTGCGTTAAAGGTTATATTATTCTAGCTTCTTTAAAAGACATTTAAATTAAAGAAATTTACATCTCTAAATATTTTTAAGGTATAAGAGTTGAAGAAATTTCAATAAAAACATACACTCGTAAAGGTTACGTTATTATTATTAATTAAGAGGCTGCAAAAAGCCTTTGAACAAAAATTTGGATTAAACTGTCAAATTATGTTAAGTTGACGCAGAAAAAATTAAATTGGAAACAAATCCCCTTTTTACAGTGTAACCATCCCGAATTCATAGAGGTTAAAGCCTTTAAAAATGGGGTTAAAACAGTTCTTGTTGCTGTCGCTTACTTTGTTAACATGGCCAAAAGAGTGCCGTTTGATATTTCAATGTGTCGTCATTTCTGACAACGCTGACTAATTCCCTGGCCCCTACTTACCCCCACACGCCTTGCCACTTACCGCACGGCGCAAAAAAACGAAATAAAAAGGGCAGCTGTCAACATTGGCCATCAGTTTGCGTTACACTTCCTGCCTGACTCCAGTGACACACGGCTGGCAACAACCCTTTTCATGCCCCTCGCGCTGAGCGCGGTTCCACTTGATGCCCAAAAGGTCGGCGGGGCAGGGGCCAGGCCGAAGGGGTCGGCGGAGCGTTGCCTAATTTAGCGGCGCACAATGTTCGAGGATATTTAAAGCAAATGAGCGCACATTTATAATGACAACAAGGACAACGACAACGACAGCAAGGATCGTGCTCCTCTTTCTGAACTTATAGCAATTTATATGACAGTGTCATTAGTTCGGTTTATGCAGCAGATGACAAAGTGGCGGAGTGCGCTGCGTTAACGGAAGGTAGAGCTTGAGAAGGGGTAGACGAATACTAAATACCCTACCAGACATATAGTCAAAGGGCATATGTTTTTAAGGTAAAAATGAAAATCTAAAACAGTTATATATATGGTTTTCTACAATTTTCTAAAAGAAGCAGCATAATTTCCTTCTATATAAAAAAAAAAATAAAAATATTAACATAAGGCGAATATTACAATTGTTCTACTCAAAAAATGATTAAAGTAAAATTTAAAAATGTATAAAATATATTTTATTGGTTTTAAAAAATCTGCTATGTTATTATAATAACATTTGGCAAAAAATTATGACCTGCATTCTCTACTTTTTGTATTCACATCAGCTAACTATATATACTAACTATATATATGCCTATTTATTTTTCGATCAGTTGAAAAAATTACCATCTCACCTCTCAGTATTTTTTTAATAACATAATTAAACTTTTCCTTACAGTGCACTTTCTTTGTCTGTCAAGCCGAACTTTTAGAACCCTCTGGTTCCCTGCTTTGTTTCATTATGCTCCAACAATTATTTGCATTACCCGTTCTGGTTTCAAATATGTTTCATCAAGGATATATACATATATTAATTATAGAAAAAAAGAAGACTGGCACAGACAGACAGCAAAAAATAAAAGCATGAGCAAAAACAAAAAATATTGCGCACAGCTGAATGAGTTTTGGTTTTCTCCTTCATTTATATAATTTTTTTTTTTTTTTACAAATTGAAAAAGGGTCTACAAAAATGGCATAAAAGCGACCGCCGAGGAGGACAACAGCCAGAGGACACTTTGGACAGGCGTTACCCTAATGCATAATCAGGTTTAAAAATGACAACAGCGAAAATAATAAGCGAACCCAAAAGTGCCAAAGGAACAAAGGCAATCAGACGGCAAAATATAAAAAATTAACGCTTGCAACATTCTGTAATCAAATTTAATCGAGAACATTTTCCTATTGTATTTTATATATTTATTCTATCTCCCTTTTGCGATGAAGAGCTGATATCTTAGGAGTTAAGAAATATCTATTGTTCGCCATTAATTTAAGATAGATTTAAAGAAAATAAAAACATTCCATTGTTAAATATATTCTAATAAAAATCAAATTAAAATGCGCATCGAGATGATGAAATAACAATCTCCCATAAAAATCTGGGTTTAATCAAGATATGTGAGTTCAAGAAAAGTATGTTTAGCTTGATTTCAGATTAAAAATCTGATCCCATAAAAATATCCTTCCATAAAGCCTTCTATTAATTTTTAGTTTTGGGATAGATTCTGGAAAAATTTGGAAGAAAATTCAAAATATTTTTGAAAATATCTTTAAATATCTTTAAAGTATTTTACATTTACGACAGCCACAGAAGATTGAAAATAAAATAATTGAGATACTGAGTTTATTTAATTAACATAAAGAAAAAACCAAAATATTAGGACGCAAAATGATTATTAAAAATAATTATATATAAATCTTTCTAAGTCTTATAACATGGCTAAAAAGCCAACCCTTCAGCAGTTTTGAAGAAATTGTTGGAATTCAGATTAGCCCGTACAATTATTTTATATACAGTTTTTTTCCTAACACAAAAATCGAGCGTATAAGAGTTCTCTACTGAAAAAAGGGATTTTTCAGATTTTAAAATTAATTCAGCACCCCCAAAAAGGTGAAAGGTGACTGCTAACACGTACGAATTTTCGACAACGACGACAGCTCTCTCATTTGTCATGGACCCGGCTCATTTCGAAAAATGCTTCAACAATCTGGCAATTACGCACCTCACGCATACGGTGGGCAGCCAACCCCAAAACTGAGGGCGAGCCACCCCCAAAAGCAAAACAGTGCAGAGCAGACCAGAGAATTGTCAATTATTAAACTTTGCATTGCAAATGAAAACATATGTTTAACAAGCGCGCAAGAGACGCCCCCGTCCACGCTTTACCTAACTCCCACACACTTATACACACACATATGGAAGCTTTCATATCCGTTTCCGGCTATCAGCAACAGCCACCTCCCCCCAACACCCTATTTACACACAGGCTTGGCGGCAGTTTAGCATTGCACGTTGGAAATTAAATGTTTCAAAATGAAATTCCTCAATTGCAGTCGCCACGCTCAGACGCCGTCCGACACCGTTACAACTGTCAAGGGGGGGATGGTGGGGGTTCGTCCGGTCGTTGCGATAGACCCAAAAGCAATAAATCCTGGCAGAGCAACAGCAACCCTTGCAATTGCCGCCGCGTCGAGCTCTGGCCCCCTGGCAGTTGCTTTTCAAATTGCAATTAAACGTTTTACAAAACCGCGCTGACCGTTCGCCTGAGAAGCCAAGCTCCGCTTTCCCTCCACCCCCCCCCCCCCCAAACTAACCCAATGTTAGCTAAACAAAACTCCAACCCCAATTCAGCGCCCGGATCAGCCCTAAAACTCCAATGCAATTCACACGGCCTTCGCTGCTGACCAGCGTCGTGGGCTGTTGCGTTATTTCCGCTTAAGAGACGCTGAGGTTCGAACCTGCAACCCCGCCCCCTCCCCCTGCCCCTATCCAGCTTGTTGAAGCTCTCATTGACGCCGTGCTTAATTGCGTTTGTGTTTGCGTCCGCATTTTTGCACGTGCTGCTTGGACCCCCTGCCCCTAAACCAATGCCACCCCTAACCTAGCACTAAACGTCCTCCATGTTCAATTTAAAATTTTTCATTGCCACATTTAGAGGGGCGCGCTCGGTTGTTGCCACGTGTAGTAAGCTGCGCATTTTTAGCAATTCGCTGCGGTTACGTTTCGCCGCACAACAGCCCACCCCACCACCCCCTTCCACCCACTCCTCCGGACACCGACGACGGCAACAAGAAATTCAAGCGCAAATAATTAAAAACTTTGCCAACTTTGCGCAAAGCGTCGACGTTTCTTCTTCTTTTTTCATAAATTATTAATAACCGAGCACTCAAAATGCAATTAAATCTTGGTCAACTTGATGGCCCAAAGTGGCTTGCGGCTTGCCACGGTGTGTGGCGCCATGCAACAGCTGCAAGCGCGAAATGCCACCAAATTAAAATTCCAAATGCAACACAAAATGCTGCCAGCTCCTCCCACTGGGATCAACCGCAAAATACACGCACATTAGTTAAAAACTGGAAAAGTGGATTTGAATTCGGATACTGCGAAAACTTGCAAATGAATTTGGTTAATGCTCGTTCATTAGATTGCTATAGTTTTTCGCGGGGTTAGTGGCTAAGGGGTGGATTGGAACACCTGACGTCCAGATGACAAAGTATGCGTTTACTTTTTAAAGCACGTTCGATACACAGTGCGAAAATATTGTTAAGGACTATGCTAAGAGATATAATAATCCATAGGAATATAAAATAAAAAGTTTTCGTCAAAGTTCTTAGAAATTCAAGAATACACCTAATAAAAAATCTGTAAATAAATAAACTAATTGATAAGATTCCGATTAATAAAGAAACTTTATTTTGCATATGAAATTATTACATGAATATAAGGCGTATGTTATTATTTCTTGATATTTATATTTCAATGCTACATAAAAAAGTTTACGAATACAACAGAAAAATACCCTCGTAAGACTGAGTAAACTGAAGAGGTTGGAGAATTGAGAATTGATTAGCCCGAAAGCAAATATTCACGTAATAGTTTAGCAACATTTCCATTTACATTGACATTGATGTACACACTTAAATAAATTTAAATCAAAGAACATTTTCTTTCTACAACCATGTCAAAACGTTTACAAATGGCGAAGAAAGAGGATGCATTGAAGTTCGCATAACAAGATATCCACATGTATAAGTTATTTGACAATTAAAGCAATTAAAAACCTAAAGAATATCACACAAAAAGCAAGTATAAAAACAAGACATATGGAGACAGAGAGAAATAATACTGAAAAATAAGTGAACGTTATGGTAAGGAATCAATAAAATTCATGCAGTTTACGAAAATTGCACAAAGAGTAAATATCGCTCTCACGAGACGAATGACGCCTGAAAAGAAATTAAAGTAGAAGTCCCCTCGTAAAGAAAACCAAATCATATCATTAAAATAAATTATTAAAAACTTTACGAATGCCGACCAAAGAAGGAGTAAAAAGTCAAGTCAGCTCGTTAGAAAATAATACTGAATGCTGCACAAGGAATAAGGAAAAAGTCAGGTACTGTCCTTCGTCCTGACTTGCCGGGGAACACACTGATCCGACTAGTTTACTTGCACTACAGAATAAACATATTCTGCTGGCACCTAAACTTTTTAAACTTTAATTAAATGCATCTTTTCGCTCAGTGCTTGACTCATTTAGCATGTAAGCTGTGCGCCGTGTCGCTGATAAAATTAAAAACCATTTTAGAGCCACAGCAAAAAGTAGCAGTAGAAGATGACACAGGACACGGCAGGACTGCACATGGATGCCAAATAAGGATACAAGCTACAACTTTTTTGCACGAGGCAGGGTGTACTTTGTTGTGTATGTGACAGCTGGCAGCACCTACGGATGGGAATAGCAGAAGGATGCGACGTGGATTGGCCGGGATGGTCATAAAAATTTCATTGGCCATTTTTAGTGAAGCTGGTCGCCGTGTGCCGTGGTAACAGTTGGTTAATGACAGTTAAAAGCCATTTGGCTAAAAGTTTTTGCATATTAAAAACATATTTTGACAACGTTGCGAACACAAACTAAATTAGTATGGCCAACATGATAGGGTGGGGTGGGGAGAGGCGCTGAGCCAAAATCAATCACAGCCAATTAGGCTAAGGCGATTTTTATGGTAGGTACCCAGTCGGGGCTCTCGTCTGATAGTTTTAAGTCCCGTGCTGATGTCCTGATGCTTTGCTGGCATTCAAAAGGAATGTCGCAATATCCCATAGTAGTCGGAGCCTGGCCATTAAATCTAATCGCATTAAATGAGCAGCTCTATCAAAGCCCACAGCAACCACCACAACTCCAAACCCAAAAAAATCAAAAGAGAAAAAAAAAGAAACACAGTAGAAATAATCGCAACAACAACAAGGACCGCGAGGACAACAATCCGCTGACAGTTAACGCAAATTTATCGATTGACGATTAAAAAGGACGTTGCCAGGCGACAATCGCTTACCAAAATGGGTTCCTAGGGTGGTTCCACGACTAAAAACGAAAATCACAGGAAATTAATTACAATTACGCTAGACGATAAACGCTCTCAACACCGCACACCCCTCGCCGAAACAAAAGCAGCAGGACAACGCCACCATATGGTGGTTTACTGCTTCAGTGGTTCGGGTTATTCCCCGTTTTATCGACACATTTTTAGCATTTTAAGTGCAGGATTCAATTGTGTTTGCTTATCAAAAACGTCCACAGCAAATGTCAAATCAGAAACTGAATAATCCCTTTTAGCACAATCATAATGATATTGTGGGTTTACGGTCAGTGCGAGGGTGGTTTCGTTACTTGTGCTTATATGAAAACAAATCGATTGGAAAATGCCAATAAAAAGATTGCTTTGTGTTGCCTTCAAAGGTTGGTTCGCAAATGGAGACATTTAGTATGAAGTATATGGGAATATGCATGAAAAGTTGCGATAAGCCAGTTTTGGGATTACGTTGTGAGCTAACGAACGCTTTTTATTTTGTTTGAAAATAATCGAAAGAAGTCTCTTGCCTGACTAAAGAATTTGTGAAGTAGTTTTTATAACTTTGCCTGGATCTGAAATTTTATATTATTATAAATATTACTACCCTCTCAAAAAGTTTGGTATATATATATATATATATAAATAAGGGAATTTCCGAAAATAACATTACTTAGCTAATAAAAATTAGGAACAAAAATTACATTCTTTGCATAAATATTTATATTATTTCATAAAATGAACATGTATATGAAATTGTATTACTAATATATTAAAGTTCCGACTATTTCGACGAAAACAATGTATGACTAAGTTTAAAAAACTTTTCGCAAGTTCGACAGGAATATTTTAACTTCGGCACACCTAAGATAATACCCTTTCTTATGCAAGTAAATATCAACGTTTTTTAATTTTAATATAATATAATATATAATTATATCGCTTCCGTATGAATTTTTTTTAAACCACTTATCAATTTTCCTTTTTTACACTCGTGATTCACGAATCAGCAATGATTCATGTGTGTGGTTCACAATTAAATATACATTATAGTTGCCCTAACGAAAAAAACTTTAAACAATTGCGTGTTTCACGAAGGTATTTTAATATGTAAATCCTTTTTAAACTAAGTTCAAACTTCAGTGCGTGACTCATTCAAACAACTGATTAAAAATGCATCACATATGACTAATGTGTGCCATGGCAGCCTACCCACAGGGTTCTAGATATCACAGAGCTTTGTCTCTTTGGTAGGATTTGAGTTTAAATGTCCTCAGGATATTTCCGGTATTTTCTCTTATGAACTGCCCACATCAAAGTGTATCGCATTTGAAACCACAAGTAAAGCCATTTTAAATACTCATATGTATTTACACAAAAAAAAAAACGAAAAGCATTTCTATACCCTGTATAATTTAGAGTGTGTTTCAAGGGTATAGCTATGTTGTGGTAATCTTTGGCAGCAAAAGAGAACATAAACATTTTTTAAAACATTGTTTGAAAAGCATAAGGTTTGTGAACTTTGCTTAAATTATCCATATCTTTGTTTAAATTATCCATAAAAAACATTCGTAAAAAAAACATTCGAATTGTGTTTACATTTGTATATTTATTAATTGTATATAATATGTTTGTACATGCTATATTTCTGCTGTCTATCCACCAAATTTAAATATTAATATTATATTAAAAAAACATAGGTAGAAAATTTTGGCATTTTTGGTATGGAATGCTGAACATAAAAATAAGTATATAAAATGCTCCATGTTACATATATCTTTAGAGGGTATTTCGCAGTTGCTTAAACTCAATCAGTGTTTTCATACTTGTTGTTTACTCTAATGTTCGTTTATGCTGTCAGTTTTAATATATTTAATATTTGCTTAAGTCGCCCCCCTTCTGTTAATCCCCCATCCCTTAACACACTGCACCATTCAAGCAAATTATGCCCACTTTTTGGGCTTTATAAACAATAAATTGGCCACAGACCAGAGACCAGAGACCAGATCAGACAAGACCGAGTCCTGGCTGAGGTAAGGAGCACCACTAAAATGGCCTAAAGCGTGCCAAGCTGTGTGTGCCTTTGAAGCGCTTATTCGAGTACAAACGAGTATATGATTCTATATATTCATGCGAATACCCACAGCTCGAGGGTTCAAGCACAACCTGGCATATCACACTCATACTCATACTCATACTCATACTCATACTCATGCCCGTGCTCAGACATGCTTTTAATTTTGCGCATTAAGCGTAGTTAATCCTTAAACGCCCCTGAAACGCTGCTGCATATGTAAATGGACGGGTCGAGGTTAAGGGTTTTCGGGCGGGACTGTGCCGGGAGTCCTTCCTAGGGGTTGTCATTAACAGAGTTCGTCGCGCAACAGCTCACTTAATGTCATGTTGTATTAAATGATTGTCTCTCGGCTTTAGTTTAAATACATTTTTATATGGCTATGACCGCTTAGTAGCCAACACCTACCCCCACACCCCTCTTAGCCACACACCACCATCAACCAATCCTTATTTAGCGTATTCAGCCAAATGCGACGTGACATGAAAATTGCATTTGTCTGCGTTCTACGCTTTCCGTCTCACTCACTCTCTTTCCCTCTCTCGCGCGCTTTCTCCCTCTATCAGAGTCTGTCGCTTTGCGTTGTCTGGCGTTTTTAGGGTGACCATATGCCACATGCTTGGGCATTCTTTGTACACCCTGTAGCAATTGCAAATTAATACAAAAGGGTATATATGGGCATCTTTGAAACTATGATCTCTATATATTCCTGATCTGTATTAACAGCGTTATCGATCTTAATACAACCAAATCAGGCACATCATAGCTTATAGTAATACATATTATTTAATTATTTAATTAATTAATATTAGATACCTTTGAAAAATTTTCGAATATTAAATTCAATAATTCGTATTTAAAATACATAAGAATATACGTTTGTCGTTTTTTTTAACAGTGATTTTACCTTCTTTTTGCCATATTTTTTCAAATTTAATGTGATTGTGCAGGGTAACTGTCTCTAAGTTACCCACCCTTGATAAAAGCACTTTTATTTGTTTCATTTTTTTTTGGCATTTGCAGCCCCTTTCGGCTTGCGCGCCTTTTGTCTATTTATGCATTTCACCGCGAAATAGGATTAAGCGCTTATGTAAAGGACCCAATCAAAGTTGCCCAGTTGCGCACACCTTGTGTGACGTCTATATATATATATATATATGTATATGTATATATCGCACTGTGGCACATATGCCTCGGTTCCCGTAGTGCTAGCACTGCCCGCAAATCCGCTTTTCCAATCCTATCAACGACTCTCTTTCTCTCCCACTTCGCAGAAAACTTTGTCGCATTCTCGAAAAAATTCCATTTTCAATTTGGGAATTTCTTTTGCAAGTAGTTTTAATTTTTGGGGGCGTGGGCTAAAGAAATCGTTGCATACTTGTTGGCGTCTTTTAAGCTTTATGCCAACCCTCGCAAAAGAAAACAAAAATCACAAGAGAAAAAAACTTGACCATTTTTACGCCTTATAATTTTTGATGTCTTTAATTTGTCTTGCCCCAGGGCAGACAAGCTCCTCGAGCTGGGAGCCAGCAATCGTTCGCCTAAGCCGCAGCAATTTTTATTATGACAGCAACAATAAAAAAAATGAAGAAAATACATATATATAAAAAAAAGCAAAATATATAGAAGACGTGGCCAACAAGTTGTAGTACAAATTTTGTGGTCCATTTTACAAAATGAAAAGTTAAGAGCAGCAACAAGCAGGAGATATTTATGTAACGTAAAAAATTGTTGATGGTGTCCTTAAATCAAAATTTAAATAAATTTTCTAAAATAAAACAGTGGGCATACCGCGCGTGGGCGAAGAGGTTGGGTGTAATGGAGGAGTACTTGGCCGAGTCTGTGCCCCGAGTTTTTATTCCTCTTTTATATTACTTTTTGCCTACACACATATTTCGTATTTATTTTACTTTTTGCTTTGGTTCTTTTTTTTTATTTTTTATTATTTACTCACTCTGAATTTATTTCTGGCCCACGATTATTTGGCATTTTGCATTTGTGCCCCGCCACTTGCCAACGCCTCCCTGCCACGCCTCATAATAAAACTTGGACCTATGCTGGCCAAGGCGAAATGCGAAATGCAAAATCCGTTGTCTCAGCCGAAAGTTGTAAAAAGAAAAAGGCAGGCGAATAAAAATACATGACCTCATACATATATCATATATCACGGCAGATTGCTTTGGCTTTGCGTGTTTATGATTTCCCTCATTGCTCCTTTTTCTTCTTGCTCCACTTTTCCTTGGCTATAATTTTCTTCTAATACGAAATATAATTGCATTATAAAATTTTTGCGCTCGCATGATTTGTGGTATATGGAAGCATATCCATAGATTCTGCTTAGAAACGGACATTGTAGGACTTAAGTTAGGGATAAGCATGAGCTTATCTTCAGGTTTTTTTTGAATGAATGAGATTTTAAAAACCATGGTAAGATATATTATTTTTTTCTTTTTGAAAGCAGTACTGTATTCATTGCTTTTAATATTATAATCATGCGAAAAGTATTATTGCATTTTGTCACACGATAACCCTGAACTGTGCTTACAGAAAGCTCTTTTACCATAGATAGTCCTGGCGTTGGACAAACAAAACAGGAATTCCGGCTGGTCTTAAAACTTTAGGTGTGTGTTTGGTCGCAAGAAACATATAAGTATATAAATAATATTGTTTGCGGAATAGTAATATATATTTTAAGTAGTAATTAAAAGTTTTCGGCTAACTAAGCGTTCTGATCTTTAAGATCTAAAATATCGCTAAAATATTGAATATCATCAAATGTATTTTACTTATGCATATATTTTTTTGTTTAAGAAGATACATTTTATACGTATTAAATTAAAACCAGGTATCTTCACTTAATTATTGAAAAAAAAAAAGTGAAATAAAATTATAAAAATCAGTGTGTTGCAAAAATATTGCCACTAAAATTGAAGTTAGTCTTAGTCTCACATTTATTATTATAACTTGTATAAGTAACAACAAGCTGGCGTAAATTCGGTCTAAATTTTCTTTGAAGTACCGCAAACAGACTTTATGCCTAAAGCTCATTACCATTTGTTGATCCACCTACTGAAGGCATGAAAATCCCCACTCAATTGCTATTTATTCAAGTGCTTAAAGCACACCTACACACACACACACACGCATACACAACACTTTGATATGGTTGGGGTATACGGTTCATTTGCGTAAAAGAACCGCATATAGAGTCCACTACGATAGTCGTAAATATAACCGAGCTGGAGCACTTCAGAAATCGAGTCAATGACTCATAAAAATGCCAAAAATGTGCGCCCAGCTGAGTAGTTTGTTGGGTGGCCAACAGAAGGTCCTTCAGCTGGCCATATCCTTGAGCAACACACTCGCTTGTTTATATATAGAAATATATACGTGTTTTTTTTTTTTTTTGCCAGTTACGAAGCGTTGAAATTTTGCGGGCTTATCATATAAAAATCATAAAATTTGCATAATAATATTTTGAAATGTTGCCTTATGCTGGAATACCAGGGGTAGGGGTTGGTGGGGGCTGGGGGGCTGGGGCGGGGCGTTCGCTACGTCCAGCCGAGGCACATCCTTTTGGCCGGCGGCTAGTGCTCGCATATTCGCATATCCTTTTATGCTGATGATGAAGTGAAAGTGTTGTGAATTATGGGCATTAGCTGTGAATGCGCATGAAAGTGGCTTGGGGAACGTGGGGTGGGGTGAAGGTGAAGGTGAAGGTGAAGGGTGTGCGGGTGGTACTTAATGGACTCGCATAATCTTGACTATTGCTGGGATTGTCAGCTGGGACCTGAGCAGCGGCAGTCGTTGATCAAGTACCACGGATAAGCGGCACATCCTTGATGTGTGTTATACCCCATTTCCATTCCAAGTGGATAAACAATAGGGTATATTGGTTTTATGGAAATTTACTTATGTTGCATATTATGTATATTTTTTTTTCATCGCCATCAGTAGCCTATCTAGTTAAAATCGATAAGTATCGAGAATAACTACGTATTTATCGATAAATATAGACAGGACTGTTATTTAGAGAATGTCGCGATCAGTTTTAGGCTTACCGATTATTTTCCTTTTTCTTGGAGAATTTTGTTTCGTATTCAGAAGACAGGGTATCTCCTAGTCTAGCAGTCACAACCAATGCACGCTCACTTGTTTGATGTTTTTTTACTTTTGTAGTGCAAACATTTGAGCTGTTTCTAAATGCAGTGATTTCCACGGGGCAAGGATTAACTTCTCAGCAGCTGCGGTTGCCAGACGCCGCCAGGACGACGACCACTCGCCAGGACACGCGACTGCTGCACGCACGACTCGCTGTGCAAACAAGGACACACACACACACACACGCAGAGTGTGCAAGCGAAAGGATTGGCGCGCCTTGTGTCAATAAAAGTCTACGCATTATCCTGGCAGGTCCTTCGGGTTTTTCGCCTTTTTTGTGCGCCGCCGCTCGTGCGTGTAAAATCATTCGAAGCGTCGTCAATCAAAGTGAAAAGCACTTTTCATACCGCCGCCCGCCCTCATCCTCGCCCCCGTTTGATATCTTCGGCAGCCGCCCTGCATTCTCAGCACTTGAAGTTATCCCTATTGACAAACACTCAACACAACTTAACTCAACGCATCTTAACTCATCAGACATGCAGCAGCATACTTTATGAGCCCCCGCATATCCCGCTTTCAAAGATTTTCCTCCTGCTTTGAGGCAGCGAAATGCACATTTTGTTTATTTTAATTAGTGAACGCAATAAAAAACAGCAAACGGCATTATGTGAAGTATTTTCTTTTTTCTTTTACCTCTCCTTATCAGTTGCTTAACTTTGAGCCAAGAAATTGAATTGGTCTAAAGCTAAGGGTAAGTTCTCTCCGTGGGGAGCTCGTTAAAGCAAACGCAGACAAAGTCAGCAGCTAAATTAGCCAGCCAGCGAGGTGAGAGGTGAGGGTTTGGCTTCGGTGGGGGTTATTAAAGATGCAAATGAGAGCAATCGTATGCCAAGTGAAATAAAAATAAAAGTTCGAGAAATATTCAAGTTAAAGACAGTACAAAAATAAAAAAAGTGCATAGGAAAAAGAAAAGGTAAACAAAAAAAGAAATCAATTTCGAAAATAAAGCAATTTTAGAGTAAAACACATTTACAAACTCCTCACTCGCAATTAACTACAAAAGAACAGTTTAGAATCGATCAAAATTGTTAAAAAAGACTATTAACATAATTTACTCTTATTGGTTTTATCGTACAGCTCGTATAAAAACTTAATCGCATATGCTCATTTTTATTTTATAATGAAAACTTTAAAGGTATAATTTTACTTGAATCCAATAAACTTAAAAATTAATTATTTTTTAACACTTATATGCTTGAAACGAATTAGGTGAATGATCATCCAGTGTAACTAATTGTAATAAAGTATCGATGTATTCCTTATCAAATCTTTGTTAATTATATATTAAAAGAATCGTAATGCGTGAAAAATATCCATTTGATAAATTCCCCCTTCCTCGCTATTATTATGAGAATCTTGATCAAAACATCCACGACTTACTCTTAAAAAATCAACAAATAATCTGTTCTGTAACACAAATACTAAAACAGTCAATCAGATGCAATATCTTTCACTATTATACTCACAAATAAAACATTTCTTGTGATAATGTACACACTGACAGTCTGCGGATTCTAATAATAGGAAAGGTAGCTTAGTCCGCAATATTTTCCTTGACATACGTATGGCTGCAGCAAATCTAAACACAAGTATTTTATATGTACTGACAAACTGCAGACCCTAACTGCCCCCTCAGACCAAAGCCTAAAGCTGAGACAGGACCCGAGCTCGAAACTAAAAGTCGAAACTGGCAGATCTCATACATATAAACATGCGATTGTGCGGGCAGAACCAGACAGATGTAAATGTTTATGTTATCCTGTGGTGTAACGTGCGCTGTGAGGGAGAGGGGGAGTTTGTGGGGTAATCTTGGGCAACTGCTGGCACAGTTCTGTTATTATCATTTCATGTGTTTCTGCTGCTCGTGCGGTATTTTTTATTATTTTATTTTATTTCTCGTTTTTTTACTTTTTTTTGCTAAATTATTATTTTACATTTGGCAGCGTTGCCACACTTTTTAAAATTTTATTAAACGCGATTTTTTGGCATTATTTTTTTTTTTTTGCTTAAATCACACAGGGTGAGAAGGAGAAATGGAGTGAGAGCAAGAGAGAGCCCAATGAAAAGAAAGACACACAACACATGGACACTTGGGAGTGGAGAATTTGTGCAATATTTTTAATATTTATATGGCAACCACACAAGCACACAAATCATCAGCAGGCGACGGCAGGAGCGCAACACGACCAAGAAAAGGACCCATACGAACAGAAAAAAATTCCTGTAAATAATAAATTTCTGCACGCTACAGCAGCAGCAGCAACAACAACAACAGCAGCAGCAGCGAAAAGCGCGGAATTATAAACCGTGGAAAACTATTACCCCAAGGATGCTCAAATCCAAATACACACACAAACACATACAGATACACACAGAAACAAATACGGTTACGTGCTTGGCGGAATATTGCAAAAATATAGCAACAACAGAAACAGAAACAGAAACAAATGATTAACGCGCCAAAGTCAAAACGAAACTGAGATACCCTTCAAAAGGAAATTATAGTAATAATATGTGTGATTATTAAGAATAGATAGCAGTAATGAGAAAGTTACGAAAGTGATATGGAAGAAGCAATGTACGCAAGCTGAAATTAATAACAAACTGAAAATCAAAGCTCATAAAGCAAAAAGAAAAGCAAGAAGCAAGGTGAGAAGTAATGCAAAAAGCAATAAGGCCGTAAATATAGTTAGAAGTAAAGTGAGAAGCATTGATTGATCAAGAGTAAGAAGCAAAGCAAGAAGCGCCAAAAAGAATGTTTAGTCAATTAAAACAAAGAAATATGCAAAGAGAGAAGCAAATAAAATGCGAATTGAGAATAAAAAACAAAAAAAAAGTGTGAATCAATGCAAGAAAAAACAAAGTAATAGTCAAGTGACAGCTACTTGTGAAAAAAGTAAGAAGTAAAGAACAAAATAAGAAAGAAAGAATTGAAAGTTCTGAGACATGGTCATATGCCCGAAATAGAAATACGAGAAGCAAATACCAGAGCGAGATCAATCAGATCAATCGAAAAGCAACCCGAAAATACGCTTGGAGCTTCTCGATTCTCCAAATGCTTTTCTCTTTCTCAAGCTGAATTTCAAATATAACCAATTCTAGTCGATTCTTCAAGCCAAGCAGACCTTTTGTGCATAACTAACTATGGCTAATAACTGTTGTATATTTTCAGCACTTTCTGATTGGCCAACCAACCTCATGAGCTTTGCGATATACCCTACGATTGCATAAGTAGCGTTACGTTGGGGGACTTTCATTTTTTCTCGCCAATATTCTCGCTGATGAACTTTTATGTAGCTAACAAATAAAAAATTGCGAATGTTCGAATATTCATTCATATGCAGACAACAGCAGCAGCAGCAGCGGAGCCCTCGAGCAATACCCCTATGACCGTAACACCCCCCTTTGCTCCCACCACTAGTTAACCTGCAGTGCCAGCAGCAGTTGACTTATGTGCGTGTGTGTGTGTGTGTGTCGTATGCAAGCACCGTGCATATTTTTTAATTGAGTGCGCGGGGAATTGATTGTCAAGGACGTGAACGTGGTCCTGACTCTGAGCCGTGAAGCTATGTGGGCCACATCTGTTGCGGGGGAGGGGCAGCTTTTTGTTGGCTTGTTTGGCTGCCGTTACCGTTACCTTTTAGCAATTTGCTTCATTGTGTATGGCTGTGAGTATGTGTGTGTGTGCACTATGAATAACAGCACTTGACTTGGTTCGTTTGTTCCTCTCTTTTATTTTTTAATATTTTCGATATTTTTTTTTTTTTTTTGGCGTTCATTCTTTGCGATGTGCAAATAATATGAGTACTTAAAGAGCTTCAGCTGCATACAAGTGGATTCCATGGATATAACTTGGTGGTGAATAAGAATGCTTGAAAACAATCTGAATATATGGGTACTTGCATGTATTACACGAAAGGATATTTTACTTATTTCCATTTCAGCTTGTTCATTAGCTGTACTATTTTAATACCAAATTCAAAGCACATAGATTGATAAAAGGAAGGGTTTCTAAGTTTACTTTACAACACTGCAGAGAGAATGATTAAGCACAGGAATTGAAAATAATGTCACTTGTAAATGCCAAAGGGATGTGTAAAAAGTTCGATATGCAACACTGCAACAGCTAAACAATGTTTCACCTGTATTTGAGAATCGTTTAGAAGAGAAACAAAATATTTTGCTACTCTTACAAACACAATTATCGACTTATGATAAAGCAACTGCTCTAAGCTTTCCTTTGCAACAGGGAAATAAGTATTTCTAACTTCTTTTTACAACAGTTGAAAGTCCGAATAAAAACGAATAAAAATATAATTATATATAATAAAATCTTATGTGTTTTTTATAAAAGTGAATAATAAATTATAAAGTCTTTTGCTACTACTCAGTTATGAAGATCCTCTAGAAGTAAATATTTAAAATTTTAAATAACATTACCTTGAACCAACTGTAGGTTCAATTTCTTAAAAATTCCACTAAAATGCAACTCTATATGTGCCACAAACACGCTATGTGTCCAACTTCTTTTCTATTCCTCTGCCCCCCCCCCCTTTTTTTGTGCATTTCCGTTGCATGGTTCTATATCCGGTCCGCAAATACGCGAATACAACAAAAGAATCGTTTGATATATGTGGCCAACGCCAGAGAAATAAATTTATAAAAAATAAAGAGGAAGAGCAACAGATAGTGCATACTAGTCAAAGCCATTTGGGAGGCAAACTCTTCACTAATGTATCATATAGCCATGGTCCCATCTAAAATCCCATTCACTTAACAATTTGTAACGAACAGCGAAACAAACTGCGAATGAACTCAACTCAACCATTTGCATTGCTGCGGCGAATAGTTTGTTTTCGCTTTCTAGTTACTTTTTTATAGTCTATTTTATTATTATTTTTTGCTTATGGGGCATGCACCGTTATGGCCGCCATTTTGTATTCGTGTTACAGTTACGCAGCGGCAACTCGCATTGCAATTTCCGTTTGCCGCGCCATATAAATAAACATTTATTTTGTGTACTACTTCCCACACATGTCAACTACCGCAAAAATATCGCAGTACGCCCCGCTAAACCACCCAACCCTCCCCAGTCAAACTGTGTATCTGCCTTGGCTTAGTTTTCAGTTTACCGTTAGTTTAATTAATCTTAATTCACGACTACAACAGACGCGGCTCCCCACTTCACATGCGCACACTTTATTTATGGCCGAAACCAAACGGAAAGAGCCTAAAAGAAGTCAAGGGCATTTTTATCTAGTTTTCTCGACTGGTATATACCCACTAACAAGATTTTTAATACCGTACAAAAACCACATATTTAACATATTTAAATAAATTACTTTAAGCTTTGCAATTATAAAATAGACTACGCCCATTCGTAAAATTAGTATTATTTGTATGATAAGTGTAACTTATAAAATGTCACTAATATTTATATACCTAATATTTACTGATATTCATACACAAGCCTGGGGTTCTGTGGCATTAAAACAACAAATTTCAAATTAATTGGTTTTGTACAAAATGTGCCTAAGGAAATAATATAAAAATTGTTTTCAATATTTTATTGACAATGTATTAACTCGCTTCAAACAGGGGGATATCATGAAAGATATCCTTACAAAAAAAAAATTATTAACAAATTTTAATAAAAAGAAAATTTTTATGAAATGAAAATATACGTAGAAATTTTAAATTGCCTCTGTAGGGGTTTATAAAAATTTGACAGTTATATAATTTTTTTTAAATTCAATATTTTATTTATTTTAATGCTTCAATCCTAAGTTAAATAATGAATTCAAATTTAATAATAACAAAAATGAAGATTAAAATAATTGCTTCCATTTAGTAGTTATTTAAAATCAAATACCCTCTAACACTATTCACAAAACACAGCCCAAAAAACCGCGGGGCAGCAATTTTTATATGCACTTTTAGCAGTTTTTTGACTTCCCTTTTTTGCGTTTACCTTTTGCTTGTTGTTTATTATATTACGCCATGCACTTGAAAAGCCATGTTCTCTGGCACAGACGCAAAGCGGAAGAGGAAACTGCATTAAAGAGCATAGACAAAAATACTCGAAATATTTCTAATAAATGTGAAAATAAAATTTGAGTTTGCAGTGTAAACAAAGACATCAAACAGTAGTTGAAAAGCGAGTCGCATTCGCTGTTTATTTGGCAATACTGTACATAAATCTATTGGCCCGCCCCATTTATATGCAAATATGAGAGCACATACAATGCATTGGGGCGTGGCAGACTTTCAATATGTCACGCTATCAAAAATAATTCAATAATTCAATTTATACGATATTTGCATTCTAGCCATGGTGCACCCTCACAAAAAGTTTAGAATCTTTTTTCGTTTCATTTTTTTTAACTATACCTTTTCAATGAAATTTTTCGTATTTTTATATTAATTCTTTTTTCGTATCGAATAACAAAATTGAACTGAATTCAACTGAATTGAATGCCAAACATGCGAGAGATATCGCAAGCAACAAATATAAAATATTTGCATGTAGGTTCCAAAAAAAATAGGCTCAAATTCGACTTAGTCGACTTTTCATTAACTTTTACATGGCTGAAAAAGTTTTGTTTAAAAACTAAATTTTTTTGAATGTTATGCATGATTCGAGCTTGAATTTAGACATATGTAAATAGAATTTAGATAAAAAATTTGATTGATGTTTTTAGTATTTAAAAAATAAGTAAAAATATTTTTGGTTATATTTAATATGTCATTCATGGATGTTAGTTTTTATATATTTTGTATAATCTTGACAAATTTATGTGCAAATATAGTATGTATGATATACGAAGGAATATTTCCTTAGAACTTTTTCTTTAGAGATATTATCATATCTCACATATTAAAAAAATATACATTTTTATATGGGTTTTATTGAATTTTTACAGATAATGAAATATTTATTCGCTTTATTCACATGATAAGGGAATTTAATTATTAGTAATTTAGTTATAAGTAGTTTGCGTTTTCAATTAAAATATTACATTAGCTTCCGTTTTATTTGTAAGAAAATCATTCTTTTTGGAATATATAAAATCATTAACAACTAATACGATATTTTCACTTTTCTTCATACTTAGAACAACTTTCTGCATAATTATATTCTTGCCAAAATGGACAATATTTATGGTGTTCTTAAAAATAACGGAAATCCTTATTTTTTGTTAATATGCAATTCCTGTCAAAAAAAAGTATATATTAAAAAAAAATTTGAATTTAAATTTTAATACGTACTATGTATGTATATAAATTTACTTTGGCTTCGCCATGTCATTCATATATTTTTTCATTTAATATAATACCGCAGATTAAATTGTGTTCATGTGATGGGTCTTTTCAATTTATTTAATACATATGTATAGAGACCTTCTCAATTTAACTTACCCACGTCATAATTATATTTTGTCTGGTTACCATTACTTAATTTAATACCCCAAATTAAAATGTGTTCATGTGATGGGTCTTCTCAATTCATTTGTTTCCATTTGCCATTAATGCAATTGGCTTCGTTTCGTGCCTGCCAATAATCGAGTTAGGTTTCGCCCGACCCCGCACCCTGCCCCCTTCCTCTGTTCTGTAATCCTGCCGTTCATCTCGTGCGTATTCCCTGTGCTGATTAGTTGTGCAGCTCCCGCGTCAACCTTTGCGTGAGCTGTCAAAGTGACAACTGAATTGCAGCAAAAACTTTACGCTAACCAATGTCGACAGACAGCGAAGCGACCCGACCACAACTCTCACACCCCTCTCTAAATCCCTTTTACATTCAGGCCCCAACCCCTCCGACGTTTAGACGTGTGCCCACTTGGAACAACACAGATCTTGCTCTATCTTTATCTGCCGCTTGGAACAGACGATTGTTTCCCATAATATATTTTTAGTGTCCGTATGAATTTTCATGCATTTTGAGGCGACATCCCGGGAGTATTTTGGCACGAAGCGAGCATTTTCTTCCTCTTCGTCTTTTTTTCACTTGAGCTGTCAGTCAAGAGATGCCAGGGTGTGTGCGCGCGTGTGTGTGTGTAAGTGTGGGTGTAGCAGACGTGTGGTTTTTAAGGCTAGCCGAGAATATTTTTCATTTTTGTTGTTGTTTTGCTTTCTCTTTTGACAGCTAAATGCAGAAGAAGCAACAGTAGAAGACTCTCTTCCCGCCACTCACTTGTCAAATGCTTCTACACTTGCTACGTATAAGCTCCAGCCAACGCACCCCACCTGGGCCCCCTCGAATGCTTTTAAAAAATGTTCCTTAGCAAATTGTTTGCCAAAATGCTGCACAGACATTGAGACGGCGCCGAGGCAATGGCAGACCAGAAGAAGAAACCATCCAAAAATGACGCTAATGGAAGCCAGTGTCATTTGCCTAGAAAACGGGAGAGGAGCCAGGTGTGAATGGGGCACTGGGAGGTGCTCTGGGTAGGTGTTCTACTCCCTGACGTGCCCTGGCAGTTGTGTCATATGCGTTTAATAAAAACGTGTGTGTGCACTGTGTTAATTGAAGCTGCCTTACATTTCCTACTCCTTTTTTTTTGCTTCCACCATTTGACATCTGCCAGTGTTGTAAAGGAACTTTACTTTTTTTTTGTTGCCAACGTTGACAAGTTATTTACCATTGTCAACAGGACTGACAGCTTGCAACTTGCTGAGGACACGTTTGGTGCGTCTTGAGAGTTGGCTAACAGAAGGCATTTGTTAACATATATTTAACAAAACTTGTATATTTGTCTTTTAGAAAATTGTGCTAAACACATTGCCATCTTCTTCAGATTACGGCTCTAAAATCAATATCTAAATCGCAATGTTTTTTAAAATTTGTTTTTTAAAATCTTGTTAAGTAAAAAGATCAAAATGTTTGAAATGCCATTCTTTAATAAAAATTTGATATGCTTTTAAAATTCATATATTATGGTATGTAAAGTATAATAAACCAATTGGGTGCTGTTACCAACCTCTGCTAGATAAGTTAAGGCAGGGAGAACTAAAGTTAGAGAGAACTAAAAGAAAGAGCGTAATGTTACTTTAGTTCTCTCTGGCAATATTAAAAACTTTCGCCTTATATCCTTTGTGAAGAAATTATGTTCTGTCAATAATATGTAATAATAATATTAATACGCTGCTCAATGATTGTGCGATTAACTAATAAAAAAATATTGAAAAACATTCAGATTACGTCAAAAGTGTTAAATAAATCAATTACCTTATTTTCCTGGTTTCCTGATAAACTTGGAAAATGTGTTAACCAGCTGAAAGCAACAGATACGCTTTAATCATAACATAAATAGTGTAACATTGAACACATGGTGAACTATTTATTTTTTATTCCCACTTCCCACCGACCTTTACTATACTACATAATGCCAACTTATTTAATTTTCTATAGCATATGCTAATGAAGTATTCACACTTGCAATTTATTTCCAGCTAACCAGCATAATCTCATCTTCCATTTGCACGGCTATTCCCTTTCTCCATGTGGACCTCACTGAAATGCAACCCGTTTCCATTTGTCTGCTGCTTTGCATATGCCTTGCATTATCCTGCCGAGTTCCGAGGGGCGACAAAGGAAATAGTAGACGTGATCGGATTAGCTTTTTTATTAGAAGCTCTAAAAAATATTCGATATATATATGTATGTGTGTATATTACCTTTGCCCAGATGCTCGGGCCACACAGTTGAAGTGAAAATTGAAATACGTTTTATTTATGTAATATTCAATAAAGCAACCTGAACCGCAGAGCGCACCTACATGTGTTTGTAGTATGCTCGTATATATAAAATATATATAATATTCTTGCCATATACGTTGTATTTTATTTTTCTCTTTTTTTTAGAGAAATGATAAAAAGTTATGGGCACACGTGTGGGGCACAGCTAGGACACCTTTGGCTTTGACTTTGACAGCGCCTGGGAAAAGTTGAGGATGAGAGAGAAGTGTGGCGCAAAGGCCGATTATGTGTGCGTTCTGTAAATGAATGAATATGTGAATCACTGAGAAACTGACTAGATGACTAACTGACTGACTGATTGACAAACCGAATGCATTGCGGGTCCTTTGCCGATTCAATCACTTGAATAATGGCAGCCACAAATTCAGCTAACTGCAAATGTTCAATACAATTTGATTATGATGGAATAGGGTATAGCCCGACGGGTGGGGATGCTGCCGTTGCAGTTGCAGGTGGGTCTGTGCACTTGATTGAGTGCCTTGCCATGGCATTTGAGTGGCTTTGAGTGCCAAGTAGCGTCAGCGAACAACTCTGAATGCGAAAATTGCATAAATGCATGGCACTTTTCAGCGATTGCGATTTCCATTTTCAACCAGAAGAGAGGGGGGAAAGCACCCTGTCGAACCCATGTGTTGGCTGTTTCTGGCTGTTGTTGTTGTTGTTGTTGTTGTTGTCACTGTCTGTTTTCAATATTCAAAACAGTTGGCCATATGCAAACGTTTGGCTACAGCCCTCCAGGGCCAGAGGACCAGAACCAGAGCCAGAGCCAGAACCAGAGCCAGCGCCAGAATCAGAGCCAGGGCCAGAAAACAAATGCACGCAAATGACCCAAGCGATGGACAGAGTTTTGTGGCCCTTGGGGGCAGCTTGCCGGGATCAGGACAACATGTTAAGTGTGAGTGAGCGAGAGGGGTAGAGTGGCAGAGCGGCGGAGGCAGCGTGTGTGTAGAGGACTCTTGCAATCAGACAACAATTGTTAATAATAAATGCATAATTTGCAATTGGATTTTGAATGTTTTTGCAAGAACCTAAACGGAACGGGTTGATTAACGAGCCGAGCGCAAGAGAGAGAGAGAGAGAGAGAGAGAGAGAGAGTGAGAGGGAGGATAAACTTGAGAGGCGGCAAATGAATATAATTGATGTGAAAATATACATGTGGCATGGCCAGAAGCTCTATAGGACAAGTAGCTACAATTGGTGGCATAAGAGGCAAGACTTAATTCTCATCGATTATGCAAACAGTTGAATAACTTATGACTGTTTAGATTATAGTAGCTGAATGATATAAAGAAAGATTCCCAAAACCCGTTAACGAATCAAAGTTGACGCAAACAGGACTAATGAGCGGAGACAAAAGCGGAGCCAAAGGAAGTTATTGTTTAAATATTTACAATGCCAGAAGGTGAAAATAAGTTACATGAGATTGAAATAACGCAAGAAATAGGAATTCGTGTCAGAGGCAACAGTCATTCACGAATTAAAGGATTATTGCAAAGCATGTAATTTAATGACAAGTACATAAATTATAATTATAGTTACACTGAGATGAAAAATTGTATTAACTTAAGTACGAAAATGTCTCGCGTAGGCTCAACATTTTTTCTAAAAACATTTCATTAAATATTAATATATAGATTAGGCTTATTTAAATTACGGAAATTCTTGCAAACAAAATATGACATTTTGATAATCTGAAAGGCACAAATTAAGGCATTTCAGAACAGAAAATAATATATATGTTTAATATAGGACGATAAGCATTGGAACTGCAAGAAAAAGGACTTTCATATCATAAAAGACTACAAACTCGTTAAGGCCAAAAGGATCTGACCGGACGAATGTTGATTAATAGCTCAAGTTGATTGGAAGAATACAGAAATTTGTTAAATAAATTATAATTCAATTTCATACACATATTCCACAGCCTGGTTAAAAGGACCCAGAATGAGGCAGGTGTGTCCTGCTCACAACTCCAACCGGTTTGCACCGCAACTAATTGGGTTTACCGAAGCGTTAACAAATTATGTGGCTTATGTATTCAATAAATTTGTACATAAATTTTTTTACTCGTTCACGCAGTGAAAATAGTATATTGGTGCAATGTCCGTCATGCTGTCTGTCCGTATGACAACAATATTTTTCGGCGCTATTAAAGATAGAGACTTGAAACTTGGAATATTACGCAGTCGGTTAAGTCCGACTGCAACGTTCTTACTTGTTTGAATTTCATTTGCGGTAGTTGGTTCTCAGTAATCATGGCACATAGGGTAGATTCTTTTACAGTTTGGACATTCGTATAGTGGCCTGACTAATTCTAGTTAGAATGAATTGGCCTTGCAGTTTATGTGTCAAGATAAGTTGCAGTTCTCCTTCTTAGCTGTTCGCAAAATGCTTAAACTCCTTTAGTTTGCGCTTTCAAGGCATCGCTTGCTATGCTACTTTAAGTGAGTCACAGCGGATCAAAGGGAGTGGAGGAATAATCAAGGGAAATTCAGGCACACTGCCCCGGATATAGGCTTGCATATAGTGGCAGGCCACGTCAAACCGTGTGTTAAACAAAACAGAGGTGTAAAAGATTGCGTATGCAACACTGTTGGAGAAAAAAGAAACTTTTTGTTAGCACATCTTGGCCCTTTGTCAAAGTGTACTGCAAAAAAAAATACATATATGCTATTTTTAAAGGCGGCGCATGAGTCAAGTATCGTGGAGCTGTGCTTTTGCAACCACTTTGTCAAACGATCCCAGCGCCGTATCAGCGCCTGTCTAGTACTCTGTCCACAACTCCCACTTCTATGGTAATTTCAAGTGGCTCACATCGGATATTGCTGTTTGATCAAAGGGGGTCGAGGAATAATCAACGAAAATTCAAGCAAACTGCCTCGAATATAGCCTTGCATATAGTGGCAGTCCCCGTCAAACAGTGTGTTAAAAAAATAGAGGTATAAAAGGTTGCACTATTGCACAAAAAAGCTATATTTTGTGAGCGAGTCTTGGCCCTTTGTCAAAGAGTACTGCACGTATAGTCATAAATGCAATTTTTAAAGGCGCTATTAAAGCTAGAGATTTGAAACCTTGGATATATACTTGTTATACCCTGAACCCATTGAACTCATAGGGTATAATTGAATCATTAAACCATAGGGTATAATGGTTTTGTGCAAATGTATGTAACAGGCAAAAGGAAGCATCTCCGACCCCATAAAGTATGTATATATATACATATTCTTGATCAGCATCACTAGCCGACTTATCTAGCCCTGGCTGTCTGTCTGTCCGTCTGTCCGTCCGTCTGTCCGTCCGTCTGTATGAAAGAAAGCTGAACTTGGACTTTTTAAGTTCGTCTATACCATACGCAGATCAAGTTTATTTCAAATCATCGATTTCTTATTATCGGCTTTTATTAAACGGCTTTTTGGTAATATCTTATAAGCCATAAAAGCTAGAGCTACCAAATTTGATTCAAACTGTTCGCGTGAAGCATACGCAGGTAAAGAATATTATGTCGGATTTTGGATACCTTCCCCCATTCGCCCAATATATGCAAACATGTGTGTGTGGGCTTTGGTTTGTTAGTTTCCATAGTGGAGCCCAAGCGCAGCAGCTGTTCACCGCATGCAGCCTGTGTGTGTGTGTGTGTGTGTGTATGTGTGTATGAATACAAGGGGACTGAAATGTATGAAAACACAGGGTTCAGGGTATTTCCCAGTCGGGCGCTCCCGACTGGAGCCTTCTCACTTGTTTTTTATTGCTTTCGATTAAAAAGACATCAAATTTGAGCAGAGAACAACTCACAGAACTAAACATATAATAAATGTGAAAGGAGAGGAAAGAAGTGGTTAGCTGGGGTAAGGGTAAGGGTAGAGTAGGAGGAGCTGGTTAGGGCCAAACCCATAAAACTTACATATGTAAAATGCTCAAATTAACTTAATTAGATGGCAGCGCATGCAAAAGGCGTTGGTGCGCTACTTTTTAAAGGTAAAACAGCTGCGCCTGCCTGGTCCAAAACTTAGAGTTTGGCCCAAAAAGTGAAGGTACTTACAAAACGGGTCGCACCTGCCGGAACTTGGCCGCCGAAATGGAACAGCCAAAAAATATTGGTTAAAAGGAAAAACCAAAGCAGCGCGTACGACCAACTGGCCGAGTTGGCTGGGGCCACGCCTCGTTCTGAAGTCGAATGCAATTATTGTGTTAGTTGTTGTGTTGCTCATTAAAATTGATGTCTTAATTTGAAGAGTTTTACATGCAGCAGCAGCAGCAGCAGGACACGCACACACGCACACACACACACACATTCGAGGCACCCTGTAATTAGGCGCCGCGGCAAGAGTAATACCCAACTGGCTGGAAGCCCTACGAATTCCAAAATGAAATGAAATTGCTAACAAATGAATTTTTACCTCAGAAATGAGCTCGCGGGCAAACTGCGAGCATGATGCATGGAAAATGAAGCCCTGAAACAGGAGCTGCTGCTGCTGCTGCTGCTGCAGACTGTGCATCAGTTAAATGCAAAGACAAATAACGAGAAATTCACAACAACATTGCCTTTTGATTACGCGATTGGCTGCTGCAATCAAGCCGAGGTCCAAATCGAACCCCACGTTCTGAGCTGCAGCTGAGCTTGAGTTGGAGCTCGGGCTGGAGCTGGAGCTGGAGCTGGAGCCGAGTGGTTAGGGCGTGCGCGTTATGATGAAGTTGTCAGTGGTTTGGGCTACCGTTCAGACGCTTTTAGCCGCAAGCACCACACTGTTGGTTTAAAGGCGGCACAGCAGCCGGCGTTCTGGCCAACGCCTGCAGCTGGCCAAATGCGGTTCGCTCCGCTGGTTTGTTAAGCAGCACCTTTGAATACGGACACAAGATTAAATCGATTTGAACTTCTGGCAATTTATAGACGGCGCCAAGTCTATTTGCACGCCAAGTAAAATGCCCACAACGAATTGGAGCTGCACCGCAAATTAATAATACAGTAGTATTTTGGTTCAGCTTAAAATTAACTTGATGAAAATGATATATTGATATATAGAATGTTTCTATTTAATTTAGAATAATGGCTAAAATGTAATTGCGTACTGGTTTTAAAAACTGAATAAAAAGTATTTATGAATTTAGTTTTTGGAAATAAAAATATTTATTAAAAATATATGTGTAATCCTCGATACATCATCTAAGTGTTTAGGCATTTCGTAGTAGGTTCGATATTTTACAATTAACAACTGCTTAACGGATTTACAATTTGGTTGAAAACTATTTGCCTAAGTCTTACGCATTTAAAAGAAATTCGGCGCCAGAATTTGGAAATATGTAATGAAGAAGTCTGCGCTAGAAGTATTTCCCGATTTGAAACTGACAAAAACTTTTTTTTTTTATTTATTCAAATGATTTACAAGAGTTCATTGCCTTATGATCAATTAAAAAGTGCATTACTAATTTTTACACAATTTTACACTAGGTGTAAGTCCCATTCGTTTCTGATTTGCACTTGTTACAACACTTTTTAATGATTCAGCAAAAGTTAATCTTAAAATAAAAAGCCACAATAAAAATGTCCTGCATATCATTTCTTAAAGATGCCTAGAGCAAAGTTTGTGAATACAAAAAAAAAAACGAAAAGAAGAAAGCAACCCCACACACAGCTGGCAGGCAGACAGGACCCAGCCCGATACCCAGTGCCCACATAGAATTCACATCCTGGTTTTTGATTCGCCTCGGCCGTAGCTGACAGTGCACAAAAGGCATTGTCCTTGCTGTACGGTGTATCCAGGTAGCCCGCCCAATCCTGCTAGCTGCGTATGCATTTTGTCAGTTGGCTCCGAGATCCTTGGGACATGCTTCCCTTTTATCCAAGCTTTAGTTACGCTACTTTGATTTTGGATTATTGCCGGGCATCTTGAGGAGGAAACTCTAGTGATATAACAACTTAATCTTCGCTGGACATGGACAGCTGTTTGAAACTGTGCACATGCAGCTGCCCTCATGCTCATGATGTTGTTGCTGTTGTGTGGTTCGTACGCTTAAGGACACCCACAGGACATGCTACTAATCACTAGTCGTTGACGCTGTTGTCACTTCCTAATGAGAGTGCAACGTAACACCCGAAAAAAAAAACCAGAAAATTTAACTGAAACTCTGAGCTCTTGGCAACAGATTCATGTGTATCCTGTTATCCTGGCGTCACCAAGTGCCAGACACTTGATTTCCCAGGCCGTATAATTTTATGCGCGCGTCAAAGTGTCAACTGTCAAATGCGTCGCGATGTTTCAACACTCAACAGCAGCAACAACAACAACAACAAATTCAAAACACCCTGGCCCCAGGCCTCTGGCAAGGTCGCCACAACGCCCCAGACATGTCTGCTGCCTGGACAGACGACGATTGTCTGTCAGCTAGAAATTGGACGCCAGCGACAACGACTCGTGTTTATATTTTAAATGTCAGCACAACTGGCAACTGGATAGGATACATCCTGTCAGGGACTCGCATTCATTTCATTGGCATTGTTACACTCAGAAAAAATATAATGTAAATGTAGGTAAAATGCAGCCTACTTCGTTTCTTAACATTTCAACAAAAATATCTAATTTTAAGAATTTTTATTAGCTACGAAATTCTTAAGTTGAAGGCCCAAATACAATGCTCAGTAATGCAAAGTAATTTCAGTACTTTTTACGCAAATTCTTGTACTAAGAATTTTTTATATTTTAATAAATTTTAAATCAAGGTTAATTTTTAAATGAAGTGTATTTAAAATCAAAATTTCAGCACCTCTCAATTATTATTTTAGCACACAAAGAAAACAGTGAAAATTTTTGTTGTTAAAATTAAAATTTCCTAAATTCAGAACAACATTCTCATATCAAGTTTTGTTGTCCTAAAGTTTCTAAATAAAGGTCTTAAATACAGTTGTTCATTCCATGAATTATGACATAATTGAAGAATAACTCTGGTAAAAGTATTAATTATCAAATTTTAAATATCAAATTTAAGACTTAACAAGAATGAAGTGTACTTGTAATTTAAAGAATAAAATATATATATTGTATAAGAGGGCTTATAACCATCATTTTTTCTCAGTGTAGAGCTGGTTAACACTCACTCCTGAGCCACGGCTCGTCATCGTCATCATCAACGCGCTCAGCTCATTAGCATCGTTGTGTGGGCAGCTCTCGTGGGCCATCACACGCTGATTACCATGCACATTATCCACACACACTCAACACTTGTAATTGTTGCTAGTTTCGAGCAATCCCAATTGCTACTCAAGAGTCCTCTGGCCGTTCTATTCCTATGCCCGGACAATCATAAATCTTTTGCCGGTCAGTGATTTTAAAGAGTGCCAGCAACCAGGCGCATAAATATAAATCAAAGTATATGAAATGGATTTCTACAGTGGCGGCGTGTAAACGCCGCATTGTGGGTGTAGCATTACACAACACTGAATGACTAAGAAGCAAACACATATTTTAAGCATCGAGTTTCCAAAAGGTTGTTGCTCGTTTAACACTTAAAAGCCAAAACAAAAGTGAACAAAAGAAATTTGTGAACCCATAAAGACAATTTTCACTTCGTTATTATAGAAAAACCTATTTCCAAAAATAAATTGAATAACATTGATTAGGTATTTTGGACATGTTTGTAGTATGTTATTATACATATCTATACACATATCTATAAGGAAAAAAAATAAATATATCTGTGGATATAGTTTAGTATTTAGCTAATGTAATATTATATAAAATATTTCCGAAAGTTTGCTAAATACATCAAAATAAAATGAATTAAGTCTGTTATGTATATCTATATCTATAATACATAGATATCCAAAAATGTTCAACTAATCTTTATTGGTTATCCAAGCCGTCTATTACCCCAACCAACAATCAATCCCATTCCATACCATTTAATCCACCCATGCGAGACATTCAAAATATGTTTCATTGCTGATTCAAGTATATTTCACTTTTAAATTATATATATATATATATATGTAACCCACAATTGGGGTCTGTTTTTTCTATAATGCCCAATATCCTTACTGACCAGCGACGATAACGGGGCAGCCGTCTTTGAGCCAAAGCTCGAACCCCTCGTTGTTAACGTCTTTAGGTACTGCTTTGGCTAAGGACTTTACCCTGCCGGCCCTTTTAGTTTTCTTCTTTTTTTTTGGTTTTTTTTATGTTTTTAATGGGGGGACGACTATAACATTATTTATAACTCAGCGGCGCAGGGATAATGCCATATTAAATGTCAACTGCACTAGACACACGCTCATAAGACTTGTGGGACACACACAAATCCCAAACATGAAAAATCTATTGCTTCGTTTTCGTAACGTTGCTAAAGCAAGTTAAGTCCTTAAGATGTCCTGCAGCGACACAAAGGCGGAAAGTAAATCCATTGAGGTTACCTTTATTCCATGCCCTCCTGCATGCAGGGTTGACCCGTGTCCCCTTTTTATTTTGTCTTTACGCGCCAGCGAAGACTTCTGAGTAGTACGAGCCGCAGCCGAAGCATCCGAAACACCCGAAGCACCCGAAGCACCCGAATCACTCGAATCACCCAGTGGCCGAGTGGTTTTGATTCCCTTGGCCACTCATTTTTAATTCAGCTCACATGCTCACATCTGTTGGTCGCTGGAGTATCCTTCCTGTCCAGTTTTGGCCGCTACATGCTCCATTGATTTATGCGCTGCCGATGCCCGCGTATATCCTTGCTCGTCCTGGCCATGCTCCTCGCCCAGTCCCTGCTTGCGGTATTGTTCATCATATGCCTCGCTGGCTACTTTGTTTCACTATTGTATATTGGCCACATTTGTGGCTCATTTTGTACATGCTCCGCATGTCTGATAATGACCACAGAATTTCATTATCCATTCGAAATTCGTAATGTAATTAATTTAATAAATAAATGTGCTTATAGGTATGTAGTATATGTGCTTAAATATTGCGGTATATTTGTTCTATTATTCATTTGACAGATACAAATTTTGTATAGAGCTATAGCGACTGGCAGATAACTTGTAACTAAGAGTCTAGGCTTTGGGAAAGTTGTTCCTACTTCAAGAACATTGAAATAGGCTAAAAAAAAATGTAAATGGTAAAATTACAATAAAATACAAAAATACAATCTTTTCGAAATAATAAACAACGAGCATCTGCGTTTATTTCCGATAATAATACATTTTGCTCAAATAACTTAATTATCAAGAACGTAAATTAAAAATCAAAACCTTATTAATAATAAAAATAATAGTAAATGAATAGTAACTCGATTAAAAATTATAATAATTGTTTTATATTAATTGAATCTGCAATCTATAAAAACTAAACATATAATAATAGGTCAAAGACTGAAGAATATGTTCAGAAAACGTTTTACTTTGAAAAACTGAAGTTCACTTCAAGTTTAACTATTAAAGCACAGAAACAAACTTTAAGGAAAGCTAATAAACAGTCTAATAAACACAGGCCTATGCCAATTAATAAATACAAATTGATCACATTCAAAGGCTTCTTTTCTTAACAATCTGTCAGCAAAGCGATTCATCTTTGTCTACAACTCTCTACACTTAATCCCTTCAGCTCCTTAAGATCTGGCCCATCCATCATGGAAATGCACAGCTAGCCCGAGAATGTAGCTCATACCAGGAACGAGCTCAGCCGGCACTTGTCTTCCGTTTGTCTGTACTCTTTCAGAATGATAAGTAAAATGCCCAAATGCCCAAGAGAGTGAGACAAATAGTGGGAGGGACGGAGAGGGTGACCGGGGCTGTCAGCCGTGGGCCTTTTGTCTAATTCCATCAATTTAATTAGTTTCTTGCGCTCCAATTGCTGCCCAGACTGCAGCAGCAAATGTTCCATGGAATTCTTCCCATGCACAACAGTTGCGGTCGCATCACGTACCAAATGAGCAGCTCTCCAGGAGCGCCAGGAGGCAGGCGTTATCCTCTGGCTCTGCCTCTGCTTCTGCCTCGGTCTCTGCTTTGGGCGTGGCCAGCTGCCTGCTGTTCACACCTACGCAGCAGCTGCGACTTATCAATCATAACGGCAATTGACTACCAGATTTTTGACTTTTGTATCCCCTTTTTCAAAGCGAACAATAACAAATTGTTTGGGTTGCCGAAGATTAAAACGCTTATACATAAAACTATAGTTCGAAAAACTCTTCCAATACGCGATATATTAATCTATAATGAAATTGATAACATAATAAAGCTAGCTAATTCTGATTTCCTTTGGAAAGCAACATTTTATTGAAAATTGTTAATTAAAAAGAAGTAAATTTTTCCATTAATCGTTTCAATGCAGACTGTTATTATATTAGTCCGATGCTGCTCAACTTTTACCTGTTCATTATAAGCATGATTGGCATATCTTCAAAACAAATAGTTTTTCAAAAAAAACAAAATTTTACTTTTCACAGATAGTTCCTATGGCAACTATGTTATATAGTAAACCAGCGTATAAGCTGCCTGTAACATACCTATGCAACATTATATAAAAATAGCTGTTATATCTAACGGTCTAATTTACATGCAGACAGATGTACATGGCTAAAAAGACCCGACTATTAATACCGAAGCATAAGATATATATATATATATATATATATACTCTATGGAGTCTGAGATCTGTTCGTCAGTGCGCTGTACAATTCGTGCCAACATTTTAAAACCCTTTTGTCAGGCTATACAAAACATCTTTGACTTGTTGGCTTCTGCTCAATCATAAGCATCAATCATCAATCATTGCCGCCCCTGGGCCTCGATTTTCATTTGTGTGGCAACTCCTACTTTCTTCTGCTCGGACTGCGCTTTGTGGTCCTTGTGGTTTCTGTTTCTTTTTTCGACTTTTTTCCAGCCTTTGGTTTACAGGACTCGCTATCTCAATTTCAGCAGCTGATGCTCGGATCCGGCACTCTTTGTTGTGTATATGTGTGTATTGTTGGTGTTGTCCATTGTAGGTGTGAAATGCTCAAAGCGCTCATGCATATCCTGTTGACAGGCTGCGCTGACTGTGTTAGCCGCCTGCTGCTGCTGCAGCTCCTGCTGGCCTCAGCTCCTTTGTTGTCCGGCCGCCTCGTCCCGCTTATCTGCCAGCCAGCCTCTGTCTTTCCTGTTCTGTTCTTTCGTTTATAACATGTGTTTCACAAATGCTCTTTACAACTATCCTCATCATCGTCCGAGGCAATGTGGTCGCCTTTTCTTGACAATTTTTAATTTATGTTCGTCCTTTGTTGGGGCGTAGCGTCTAATAACTCAATTAAATGCCGGCTCCTATCGATGACAAGCTCCGCCGTAATGTCTATAAAAATGTTCGCATTTTTTAATTCAATATCCTGTGAATAAGGCGCATACAAGCAAACCGCAACACAGACAGACAGGATATGATGCGACGTCGCACGCCACGGAAGCAGAAATCATTACGGCAATGACAGGAATATCAATTTACGCACGGGAAAATGTAAGCGGGGACGGGCGAGGGGAAATGTTCCATTGCCGTTTAATTATACCGCGGTGGGGGTGGAATATTCTTAGAATAAAAAAGGAAAATAAGAAATATTCGCGAAAGGTCCTTGTTAAGTCGCATAGCAACGGAACTGTGTTCATTTCGCTGTTGGTTCTTCAGCAAAAACATATTTAAATGCTATAGTGGTTAAACATATGCCAATATACTAATACTAAGGAAATATATGTATATTTCTTAGCTTAAATTACTTACCATATAGTTACCAGAATCAAATAATGATTCGCTATCATTATAAAATTATTTCAGGTATTTATACTTATTATAAGGTTCTCTTAGAAGACGTTAAAACTTTTCATTTTTACTCATTTTAAATATTGGGCTATAGTTACATAAATTATAGTTACTCTCTATACTCTATACAAATGTTTTATACCAATTGTGTCCTTGCTTCTTTCAAGTTCTTAACGTTATCATAAGTTTTCAATTTAAAACAGTGTTAAAATGTAAATGCTGAGCTTTAAATTTAATTTGTTGTTTTAATGTCAATATATACACACATATATATAGCATATAATATTCGTATTGATCATAAAAAATAATTCATTATAATAAATAAAATAAAATAATTAAGTTCAAAACATAAAATCCCAACATTGACTTATGAAAATCATTTGAAATATTTGAGCTCCAGCTACACTGTGCATCTCCAATTATATTGTCCATATTCGAACCTAGCTCTGACTCATTCCAGGACCAATCGCAAGCGGCGGATGTAAAGCAAACGGCATGAAAATTTGCCATGTCATTGTTAACATAGACGCGAAATGCGAATAGAACTCGAAGGTAATGCAGAGGGACATACTGAAAGAGAGAGAGAGAGAGAGGCAGACAGAGTAGAAGATAGAGCGAACTAGCTAACACGCAAATCTAATAAACACTCTGAGCAAATCAACTTGAAAATTCAAAGAAATGTAACGTAAATATAATTGCAAAGCCAGAGAGCAAAAGTGGATTATGAAAAGATATTTATACTATATGCATGTATATAGTACTTAGTACTTGCGGTCTGCAGGTCAGGTAGCTGTCAGATTTTTGAAGGCGTACTTTTGGTCTAATTAGTGGCTCAACTTGTCTAGAGGTTAGAAAAAAAGGAACCGCTTGACGTGCCCAAAATCCTACTTAAGTACCAGCCTGAACGCATATAATTATCAGACCCATGCCTAAGCCGGGCCTGCCTGATGCCTGATGCCCAAGTCTGGCAGCAGAACCAATTAGCCACTTCATTTGCATCTTTAAATGCATTTTGCTTGGGCCAGGTTCTCAAATCAGCTTAGGAGAGGAGAGCCAGAACGTAGGCGTGTTCTTCGCAGTCGCTGAGAATTATCGATATTATTAGCTGCATAATTGAGCTATTTATAAAAGGCAACACCAAATGATGTAACGTTAGGCATTATGAGTTGCAGTTGGGTTCACTGTTCCCACTAAACGAGCTGTGAACCGTAGGTGTTGGCCCAAATCACGACACAGACAAAAGTCGACGCCTCCGCCTTCGCCTTGCATCTTCGATTGGACACCTGCACAATGGGCTTTGGATACCATGGGGCTTACTCTTAATTAAAAGCTGCTTTTCATCTCACAGACACACACACACTCACAGAGAGAACTCAAATAGCTCGTTGCAGCGCACAGTGTGATATTTCTCATTCCTTAAGCATTTTTCACCTGTTTGGTAGGTAAACAAAAGGGGCCGTGAAAATTTATCTCGCTGCACGCTGCGTTCTCGGCTGCTGCTGCTGCTGCTGCTACCCGAAATGAGGTGCTGAGATCTCAAATTGACTTTGGCCACATGCTGCTGATTAGCTGCTGATAAGTTTCGGGCTGCCAAGCAATCCGCAGCAATCAATGTTATGTAAATTACTTTCCACAATTTCTCATACCCTTTTTCCCCATTTCCAGTTCCATTTCCATTCTTTAAATTAAGCCAACGACGACTTGTCCGCCTCATCAATTGTGTAGCATCTGTGACACCATTGTTTGAACCTCAACGCTTATCTCTCAGTTGCTCTAATCTGTAACCGGGTCTGATGTCTTCATCATCTAGCGTTATTCGTTTTTAGTGCTTAAACAAATTTCTTTGTTTGGTTCGTTGGGACAAAACAACAACATCCAAACCTAATAAAGATATCACAAATTTGTATTCGACTATTTTCTGTTAATGTTTTTAATATTATACAGAAATAAAAACACTTCATTAGCCGCGTGTTAATCTGTTTCGAATTGTTTCTTGAAGCTAAAGCGTGAAAGTTGCAATGATCTCATATGCAAATCAAGAAAAGCTATAGGGCGATTAAGATATAATGATAGATAATAAACTGGATATGCGGCGTAATTTAAATGCAATAAATTTTGTTGAAAAGTTTTTCTTTAATATATTGCAAAAGTGTTCCATTTAATATTATAACTTAAATATTGTATATAGTATAGAGAAAAATAAAATTTACTAGTCGAATTTATGGGAGTGTCAAAATAAAAAGAAGGAATTAAGAAATAAAAATAATTAATATTTTTAACAAAATATATATATCAGGCTTACCTTACCATACAACATATCTACACTCTTACTACAATTATTTTACTATATAAAATATATATCATATATCAAAAGAAGTTATATTTATAAAATAAATCAGCTGATAATAAAATAGAAAAATTCTCGTCATTAAATTATATATGCTATAAGTCCGATCTCTTTAATACCGTAATACGATAAAATATAAACATATTGAAGAGCAATATGCACTGAGAAAGATATTTAATACTATACAAGATATCTGAATTAATAGGATATCCGACTCGAAAATTGCTTGTTGTCCAACATGTTTAATGCAAGTTAAGGTAAAATTCTCACCAAGAGGATAAATTTGATGTATTTGTGCAAAATGGTTGCAGAAACTTTAAAAGCTTCTTACAGCTCTTAACTTATATTGAAAATTTCCATCAAATTTCCTGAGATATCTCTTAATATACCTAAATCCAAAGCGTGCTTTAGGCAAGGTAACCCAGCTTTAAAAATGCCTGTCAATGTCAATTTCAAGTTTGATATAACAATTTAAGCTGGGATCTCTCAATCTAACGGATGTTGTGCATTGGTGTGTGTGTCTGTGTGTGTGCTTGTGCGTGCGTGTGTTATTCTTTTTGGTGCCAATCTAAAGTCTAAACACATTTAAGCCGCTACTAAGTGTCATGTTGAACACATGTACATCAAATTCAATCAAATCAAATACCGTACAATTCCATCGACCCCTTTGGCGACCCCCTGGAACGCATAAGTACAGTTACGCCAGGATAGGCATGAGCATTTTCGGAGATGTATTTTATGTGCCCTGTCATTTGTCTGTCAATCAGCTGTCGCATATTTTCTGGCAATAAGGGTTAATTTACGCTCATAATCCTTGCCCGGCGGCAGCTCCCGTACCCTGACCCTGTCCACAGCTTCTGCTGCTGACATTCGCTTGCACAATTTTGTCACACAACATGTCCTTCGGGCTGATACAACAACAACAGGAGCAACATCAAATTTTCACATTGTTTTTCGTGGAAATTTTTGCCAGGGCCTATTGATTTTTAATGCTGATTGACAGTCAGTCGGAAAAGTCGAGCAATGCTTTCACATATTGATTGACAATTGGCCTTGTCACGCTGCATTTACTAACTGGGCTTTTCACAATTTTCCGACACGCACATTTTCATTTCGCTTTCTATGCGTCACGTAAATTTGCATAATTTTTTTTCGTGTGATTGCAGCTGGAAAAACATTTTGCGTTAAGCTCATCTAATTGCCGCATAATTGTCCCAAAAGAAAAACCTCCATTATCAGGCCAAAGAGACAACAACAGCTTTGTCATTAGGCGAGGGGCATGAGCTACGGTGGGCGTGGCACAACATCAATTAAATGCACAGCATAACGGTGTACACAATTTGACGTGTCCACGACGCTCCGGTTCGAGGATAAATGATAATAGCGGCAATTCCTCGCATCCGCATCCACAAAAAGCTAATCATCCTGGCAAAAGGACTTGCGAGCTCGCATATAATTGTTCCACATAATTGTTGGTGCCATGCGAGCAAAAGGTTGCCACCACACCGCAATAATGGTCGGCAGGGTTGCAGCCTTATTCACACATAATAGTTGGGTTTTTATTTGCACCGTTGCGCAAAATTTGTTGTTGTTGTTATTGCAATAATTTAAGGATTATATTCATAAGTCCGGCACCAGCGTTTATCTACAACTTCAGGCACTGACTGGAATAGTTGATGTCTGCCACAGGGTGGCCAGAAAAGTATAATAATATAAAATGGTTGGACTTAGGCGACTTGGCCAGTGTGCTACTTTGGCGTCATGTTGAAAAAATTAAATAATGAATGCAGTTTCATTTCTGTTTTGACCAGAGATTAAAAGGTATTAAAGTAAATCATCATCATATACGTGTACAATAACTTTTAATTCTTAATTAAAACGTTAAGTGGAATTTTCACAAAAAATTGTTCACGAAAAAATTCTTATGAAACAAAGAATGAGAGAACAATGAAGAGAAAAATCCTTTTTCGAATTTATAAAATGAGCAACGGGTTATCTTTTTTTTAACTCTAGTCAATATTTTATTTAAACAGAAAGACTTTTGAATATAGTTTTTAGGTAGAATAATTCCTGAAGAAATTATGACCAAAAAATTATTCTAAAGTTAAATATTAAATGGAGATAAAATTTTAATTTTAATAACTTAACATTTTTATACAGGTATATGTTTAGATGCATATCCAAAGAAAATATTAAGAAGCCACTTTTAAATATGTTTAAAACGTTTTCAAAACCAACAATATTTCCAAAGAGTGCACTTAAATCGATGTACCCCATCGTAAATAGCGCAGCGTGTAGGAAAAAAAGTGAACCACAAAATTAATGAGCAGAAAGCAAATGAAACGATGCACGAAGTGCGCTGTTGGCTGCATTGTGCAAGGCAATTGGTGGTGGGTCAACGGATCTGCTCCCGAGAGCGGCCGTGGGGGTGCGGGGGGTAGTAGGGGGTGGCGGGGTGGTTGTTGCACTTTCGTGACTAATGCAAACATACGCTTGTTTGCACAATGCTCCAGAGAGTGAGAGAGAGGACGCTGCGTTGATGCTAATCGCCAGAGACAATTTAATCTCTAATCAAAATTCAAAATCGCAAATTTCCGAATTGCCAAATGAGAAATGCGAAATGGGAGATGATAAATGGATAATGCAGGGGACCCGGAGCGAACGCAGGGAAAGGTTAGCATGAAAATGCAATCAACGTTTTGACCAGAGACTGGCGCATTAATGAGGACATTAAGCCAGCGATAGAGACAATCGAAAATGGTTTACCATTTCGAACTGGAACTAGTTGAACAGCAACAACTGCACGCCGTTGCTGTTTATTGTTGTTGTCGGTTCAAACGTTTATTGGGAAATTGGAAAAATATTATTTTGTTTACATAGCCGAAGGATTTTCACACGTTATATTTAATTATTGATTTATTATATGAAACAGGGCAATTGCCAACCCTCCTGACTGGCAATGTGTGTGTGTTTGGATGTGTGTGTGTGTGTTTCTTAGCTCATTAAATGCAATGAACGGCGCTGCGTTAACAAGAAAAGGCAACAACTTGAAGATCAGTCTCGAAAAAACAAAACACAACATGTAAAACTGCGTCGGTCGAGAATGCTCGAACAAAAGATACTCTGTAACAAGTTATATTTGTCATATATTTGTTTCATATATACAGATACAGATACACACTATAGCAAATTCATTGTTGAATATTGTTTTTATAATCAGAAATTTATTAAATTTTTGAGGCCTGAATATGTTATTAAATATTGTATAAATGTAAATCAAAATGAAAACGTTTACATAAAAGTAATTCAAAATACACAACCAGGACAACTCAGATACATATAATTATTTATTTAATATTAAAAAAAAGCGAAACAAATACGGAAGAAATATCAAAATATACAAAGATTTGGGTTATCGATTATTTCAAATTAATTCATATTTAAAGTCTCTATACTAAATTAAAGCGACTAAGCTGTTAACACTGATCGAAATTATATATTATTTACGCAGTCAAAAATTACAACTTCAGCGTCATTTGGATAAAATCATTATACCCATTTATTTTCACTTATTGCAATGGGCTGCAGGGTATACAAGAAACTAAAACACAACAAAACGTATCGAATCGTAACCAAAACCAAAAACTAACGAGCTCGGCTTGGTCAGCCCAAAGGATCGGCGAGCCGACTTTGAAGTGCGGCGCGCTTAAGGCATAAATACAAAAGCAACCAGAACAACAACAACCACACGCCAGGCAGTGATTTTTTATGATCATTTGCTGTTTGATTACAGCAAACGGATAAAAACCCCGCCAGGAACTGAACACAAATAAAATGCCGCTCGCCCAGCCAGAGAGCCCAAGCATATCTCAAATCCAGACTCGAGTCAAACGCTTGGATGCTGTTTCGGTCTTTTGCTTGTACTTGGGAACTCCTCGTAGCTGTGGTGCATGCGCCGCATGACCTGCTGCCAGCAAACAAACAAAACCCAAAAATATACAACTCGAAAATCACAAATCCCTTGCACCTTTTCTCGAAAAAAATGCGAGAAACACAGAAAAACAAAAACCAAGCGACGCGCGACGCTGAGCAAACAACAATTGTACGTAGAATTCGAGAAATTCCAAGGGCTACACTCGATCAAACAACACACGCATGTAAATAGTTGAATGGACCGACAAAGCTGAGAATTGTCAGGTCATTGTGTAATCGTCACTAAGCCGACGTCGCAAGACTTAGGATTGTGCAAGAAATTAGCATTAAATGTCTGGCAACATGTCCAGGGAATTGAACGGAAACTCCATGTGAGAATCTATGGGCGCATGTGCCCAGTACAACAGAAACTGACCTAGGCATAGAAAAATTGAATAGTTAAAAAGTCAAGAGCGAAATATTTAATAAAGCCGAAGATATAATAGATAGTATACTGACTTTTTATATATTTTATAAATTTTATTTTATTTAATCTTCAAATTTAAGCTCTTAACCTATGTATATTTATGCAGCAGCAGCTAAAATTACTACCTTTGGGTTTTTGATACACGTTCGTTTGGTTTGTGCAATGTCCGTCTGTCCGTATGAACATAATTTATTTTGCCCGTATTGAAGTTAGAGACTTGTAACTTGCAATATAAACTCGCGTTTATCTGCGTCAGACAAAGTGTGAAGACTTTTGTGCCACGCCCACTTAGCGGCTGGCAAATCAATAACCTGACGATATCAAATCAAAAGATTGCTGGTGACTCCACGCAAAGTTTGCGAACGTGATAGCCCGGTCAAGCCCTCTAGAACGTCCCCCGCCTCAATAAATGGCAAATGGCTATACCTCTCAAAGTTTTTGAGCTGGAGGCTCCATATTTACAACATATGTTACTGGAAAATTTTCGAAAATGAGTTTGGGAGCTTTACATGTCAACATTTTTGACAATTTTGACATGATTTTTGCCATATTTTACCCCCTCGGGTTTAAAGTTCTTTTAAATACTAATTGTGACAATCAAAATCGATTAAAACCTTAAATTTGCATTTCTAAATTTTGTAAAAAATTTTTTCGAAAATGAGTAAGGGGGAGTACGTGATGTTTTATTAACAAATCCAAAAATTTGTATTTTCAATAAAGAATATATTTAAAATGCAGAATCAATCTAGAGGACAAAGGAAGAAAAAATTTCATCAAACATGAAAATCGGTTCAGTTTTGACAAAGTGGCGTTTGAAATATGGGGGCTATGGATTCAAATGCTTTACATGTCGAAATCTTTGTCAATTTTGCCATGATTTTTGTCAAAAAATTTGACACGCTCAGAATCGGGTTTAAAGTTGTTTTTAATACTAACCAACCACAATCGATTAAAAATGTAAATTTGCATTCCCCCATGATATTTTATCAAAAAAATCAACAAAGTTTATTTTCAATAACGAATATATTTGAAATGCAGAGTCAATCTAGAGGACAAACCATGAAAAAATGCCATCACCAAGCTACGCCCCTTTTCGCCCCCGTAATCGGTAAAATCTTATAAATAATACTACTGACTTGTTGTTTAATATTTCACTCCTTTAAAAAAACGTTTTACTTGAAATGGTAACTTTTTGAATTTGACATACTATATATTTCCATATATACTTATTAAGCAGGCCAGCGTTAAATATACAAAAGAATTTCAATACACTAACATTTTATATGAATTTTAATTAAGTCCGATGTTGATATGATTTATCTCAAACCGAAGTCAGGCTGGTGATTAACAAATTTATTAAAAATCCTAATTATAAAAAAATGTTCATGTAAGACCAATTGCTACAGCTATATAACTGTCTGATCCGATTTCCCGACTTTACCACATCATTGCAACAGAAAGTCGGTACTATAAATTTCTACCTCAAATTTGTTTCTCTTATTATTTTTGAGACGAACAAATAAAGGCATAAATTAAAATTCTAACCCTAAAATGTCTTATTCAACGGGGAAAACTCAGTTTCCACGATTCTTTTTCCAGCTCAGTATTTAATAACAAAGGCCAATATATTACTTTCCTTTGTGTGCCCAATCGGCGACCTTCGAATACGAAGCAGTTGATTTCTTTGACTCTATTAAATTCAACTTATGGCACTCACAATAAAAAGTCGCACCCATGAGAAACTCTTTTCATTGACTGCTGTGCGACTGCTTCATAAAGTCGCAAAAGTGGAAATGGGCATAGAAACATCTCCGGAAATATCAAAATAATAAACCACGCGCACACGCGCCGAGGACAGACAACATTGAGCAGATGATAAAGATGATGCGAGGGAAAGGCGACGACGATGTGCCACAAATAAAAACTCAAAAGGAAGTTGCCACTCAACGGCGTCAGAGGCAGAAATATGTTGGCCGTGGATTATCCTAGCAAATACAACAACAGCGAATATACCGAAGGCTATATGAATATTTTTATATAGCCAAGGGTTTGCTTAGGGCATTGTGATTTTCTCATTCGGTTTGTAATTTGACGAAAGTATTTCCGAAAGTATATATATTTATGTAAACTTGATTAAGACATAAAACTGATTTTAATATATAAGATGGTTTGTATTCAGATTTTAGGTGTAGTACCTATATTACGCATCATACTTTTTGCTTCAATTATTCATATATTTCCAATTTGCATTTTCATTGACCTTTCTTAGAAATTAATTTCTTTCATGTCGGTTAGAGTATTATCATCTACGACTTTCACCTGATAGACTTTTCTTTCAGACATTTTTATTTTATTTTTTTTTTCTTTTTGGTTTGCGTTTTTAATATTTTTGAATTTCCGTAGTTTTATTCGCCGTGGCGATTGCCTTCTCCTGTCGCCACGGACGTGCTGTGTGTGCGCGTGCATCGAGAATCGCACTTTAATTTACACTTGAAAGACTTTTCACGATTTCCCACACGGCCTGAAAACGTGTCCACAACAAATGAGCAGCGACGCGTTCATAAAAAGCGGCCCAAGCAAAAAGCCAAAGGAACCCGGCAACAGGAACACAAAAATGTCAGGCGTAATAATTCGATTGTCCACTCAAATGAAATCGAATGCACAAAATCACAAATCACAAATCAGCGCAGGGTGAACTAACCAAAAAAAATTATAGTAAAGAAAAGAAGCAGCAAGGGGCAGGACTTTGGGGGTAAGTTGTGCAGAGTGTGTGGGAAATGCATTTCCCAAGCAATAATAAACAATAATTGTTGTTGCTGCTGAGGCGATAAGCATATTGCACACAGGAACACGCCGCTCCTCCCTCTCCCAGGCCGCAGTAATGGCAGTCAGGACGGGCGCTCAAGTGTTAAGTGTCAGATGCAGGATAAGTGCGTGCAGCGACAGGATATTTGTTTGTTTGTTTGCTCCTTGCTGCGAGATGTGTGCGCGTGTGTGTGTGTGCGTGTGTGCGATTGCAAACACATCAGCGACAGGCGTATTTTTAATGCGTACTCCAAGTCGAAATGGGCGTAAAAATCACGATAGGAACTAACAAATGACAGGACATGTGACGGGCCTGAACTGCAGTATGGGGCGAGGAGTGTGTGCTGAGATGCCTGCGATAGGCAGGAACCCTCAATCAGTTGACCAACAAGTCAAGTTAAATTTTTGGCCTGCACTCTAAATGTTATCTCGATTGCAGCAGTCCGGCCAGAAGTAGAGGGGTTTCGCAAAAAAATACGGAGGCGAAGAATATGTTTTTGTAGATAAAAACTGTTCAGCTTACAGCTGAAAATTATAATATAAGTGCAGACAGTGTTGTGAGCATCAATAAAAAACAATAATAAGCACTATATATATATAAATTTATATATATATATATTTAACTAGATTTTCTTATAAGACGAAAAAGTTGTCATAAAACAAATAATTTTTTAACCGATCGTTCTTATGTTGATTTAATGGTCCGATCTAGCCATATGAACTGCCAGCAATAATAAGACCGACCTATAACAATAGCTTCCATGACAACAGCCTAGAAACAGGAAGAACTAGTTTACATTTAAACATAGTATAATCAATGACAATATAACTACTATTATAGTATTTATATTGTATGTATATATATTAGTAATAATAATATATTAGTAATAATAAAAATATTTTCTTACGATCTATTGAATTGTAATACTGAATAAGTGAAGTCGAGGTTAGATTAAGGTAAATATATTTGAGATAATCTACAAAAGGATATAGAAAAAAACAATATGTTATTCTAAAGACTTAAAAAATTTAAATTTAAGCAATCAGTTTATCACTTACTATCCAACACTGTAACCAACTATGTATGCATAATAATCCTTAACCAAATTCACACCCAAAAATCTGTTAAATTAGATTTTAAGCATTTTAGTCCTTGGAAATAGCTGTTAACCCACAAACATACAAATATTACAGGCAATTAGTTGCCACAGAACTTTGTGTGACTGCTTGCGGCTAATCCGAGAGCTTTGGGCAATTATTTATGGCGTTGTGTAACACTCGACTAATTCACACTCGTGACTCGGCATTAGTCAACACTCTGTGCGCACATTTTCCAACACTTGAACTGATTTATGACACTTTATCAACTGAGCGACTAATGTGATTAAGTTTTTCCTTTTTTTGTTTTATCTAAAACTGTGCAGCGAATGTGTTTGCACTTGAGTTCAGCAACGCTAGAGGGCTCGGACAAAATATATATATGTACATATACATATATGTGTACTATGTGGGATGCACACTCCCTATGGCTGGCTGACTCAAGTCAGTGGTTTTGACTTTTTGACTGAAGCCCTTAAACACTGCGTCGGGCGTCAAGTGGCCATGGATCTGAATATCCTGTGCAGCATCGCTTAGCTTTTAATGTTATTCTAAATATGCTTTTATTTATTTACGCTGCGGCTGCTGCAACTGGAAAACAGCAGCTCTTCACGTTGTTTGCACAATTATCTGCTTCAAAGCATTTGGGCCCCCCTTCACCCGCCAGCCAACAAACCGGAAGCAGGCGGCAACTGTTGCATCCTTTTTGGCCAGAGCAGCCGTGCAATTAAGCAACTCCCAACAAAATGACAATGACACAAGCACACACACACGCACACACATGCTTACAGCTACATGGCAGATACATGAGTTTAGCCGCTTTTCCGCCCCCTGGGCCCTTTTTTGGTAGCCCCCCTGGAGCAGCTTTGGCACTCGTATATGTAAACTCGCTTTTGGCATTTTGGCTCATAAAATGCAAATTATGTCAGCAATAAATGTTGATAAATTGTCGCTGTTGCATTGCTAGAGTTGTATTATGTGCATATTAATTTAATGGCAATCCTCAGCGGCAATTCGTCTTAATTACCTTAAATACACAGTTATCATTTAAAACGCCTATAAACTTTGATTTCTTACCAAGTCAAATTATGCCAAAACAACTGATTAACTAAGTCTGTTTTTAAGGCAACGAAGTTCATTTACCAGAAAGAATTTCATAGTATAAGTAATTCTTAGTATATTTTAATTAATTATAATTATCATTTTTAAATTTGTAATAATCCATTATCATTTAAGACATTAACACAATTAATTAAAATGCTTAGCTTTAGCAAGCAACAGTAAGAAAACAACTCAATTAGCCAAGATTAACACAAATATTACTAATTGCCGGAGAAAAAAAGTTTCCTAAAGAGATGCTTAAAAACTTTTTTAAGAAAGTTCTCAGACTTGTAACCACCAGTTAATGCACCTTTATCGGATGCTTTCTATAGTTTGTCTACAATAAGATATATTTTCAGTTTAGTTACAGCTACGCTTCACTCAAAGAGCAGCAACAAATAAATTGTGTAATAGGAAAATGAAGCATAAAATTGTAACTGCGTGCCATTAGAGCGTCTATCCACGAGATGCTCGTTATTATCTTAACAGTCGACTCGTTGTCAGTGGGGATTTTTTTCTCTCCCTCTTATTTTGTTATTTTGCTTTTCAGGTGTTTGAAAAAATATTAAGAAACGAAATTAGTGCAGGCAAGTTAACATTTAATGATGCTCAAATTGCATTTCTTGCCAATGGGTGCTGAGAATTTTAACCGTTTGCTCGGACCGGGCTAACGGATCTCTTCAGCGCCATTAAAATGTAAAAAGTCGTAAACTAAAAATTGGTAGGGCGTAACTTTAAAATAAAAATAACAAATAAGATTATATTAGTTCCAAATTATCGGCTAGGAAATATCCTATTTTAAATTGTGAGTTTCTTTATGTTAGCAAATCTTAAATATTATTATTGTTATTTATAAACTCTTAATACGAATTCCCTACCCAAGAATTATCATAACAAATTCAATAGTTCTAGCACTTACATATGCCAAGTGCCTTAAGGCGAGTAACCCTCTTTGTCTAGTTAGAGGGTATTAGAAGAGTAGAACTATACATGTAGTGGGCAGCTAACAGACATAAGATGAACAGTCGACCGTGTGGTAATTAGAATTAAGAAGCATTAAAAAAAACTCAACAAAATTCACACAATGCGCTCAAAGCGAAAGTCGTAAATAAAGCCATAAAAACGTAAAAATGTAAAGCCAGTGACTGTTTTTTCCTGCTTCTCTTACAATTTATTTTTTTTTTTCATTTTCGGGAACTGTGGAAACTTAATTAGTTTCAAGAGGCAACCGAGAGAGGGAGAGAAGAAAACTGCGAGGCGATAAAGCCCTTTGGCGAGATAACAATTAGTTTGGGCGCCAAAACTCAAACTAATTTATGAATGCACCTTGTTGACAATGCCGTTTTGGACAGCTCGTAAAAAGCAGTTCGAGAGGCACATAAAAAATAATAACTAGAGTACAATGCAGCTAGGGGGTTACGGCCTGGGAGCAGCTGGGAACAGCTGCGTGGGCGAGCTAACTATAAAAACAAACACCTGACCGGGGTCTCGGAATTACAAGCTCGATTGATTCGCAATGCACAAAATGCATTGCTGATTATTTTACAATTCAAATAAAAATACAAAACAATATACACATACATTTATATATATACTTTACCTTCTTTTTGTCATCTATAATCCCCCGCATGGTATGGATTGGGCCGCTCTTTCCCTCTTTCGCTCTCTGCTCATCGGGGATAATACCCAACGCGAGCTGTTGACATGCAATTTGTTGTCCTCATCCTGAGCCGCACATCCTCTCTCTCCTCCCCGCACCCCAATCCCAAAGGCGCACACAACTGACATTTGCTTTGGCAGTGACAATGGCGGATTTGGTTGCGAATGCGGATTTAGCCGCAGGGACTCGAGACTTGGGACTTGGCATTGCAACTGCAGCTCGGCTTATACAATTGTAATTGGCCATCCTTATTTTGAGGTTTTCCTGTTTGACAAATATGAAGAAAGTTTTGCGGAAAACGTGATTAATGCGGCGTGTTTGAGGCTTAAGAGTACCGTAAATATTTGGCAAATACTTGATATATAAACAATGCTCACAATATTTTAAATGGAGTATATTTTTGGTATTTTAAAAATGTTAAAAAAGCTATACTAAATAAATATATAAATATAATTTATCAAATAGTACAGGGGTATTCAATGACTTAATTTCTTATTTGCATAGTGTTTTTAAACTTATATTTTTATATTTTTTGTATATTTGTATATTTGATATAATGTAATCTAATATTTGAATATGCAATCTATGCAATGTAATCTAATATTTGAATATATCGAACAATAAATCAAACCAAATAGACGTTTCGAACAGTATTTATTACGTATTAATATAATTTTTCAAGTTTTTATATTCACAAGTTTATTATGTAATTTAATCTACATTTTGTATTTTAAATATTAGATATACCTCTTAAATCTTTAGGTTAGCTCCCAGAGAAGCACTCGCCCAGAGAACATTCCTAATTGTTGTGCTGTATTTATGGCCACATGTGGCATATTTATGAACTGTTTATTATAAGCCAGGCCAAGCTTAAGTAATTCCCAGCGTATAACTTAATTAATTGCAGCTAATGCAATGCCAGGCGCTTATATGCGGGGAGAAGCTAAGGGACCAGCAACAAGTAAGAAAGTTAAACTCGGGTGTAACCGACAGCGCAATACTCGTTCACGTTGCAATAACAACCCAGCACCCTAGATTATCTGTGCACACAATGAATGCAGCGAAAATTTAGAGCACAAACCATGAACAAAATGCCAACAAACATGCAAATCGGTACAGATTTAACAAAGTTACGGGCTTTTGAAATATGGATGCTATGGGTTCGAAAGCTTTACTTGTCAATATTTCGATTAATTATAGCATGATTTTTGACAATAATATGCTTTTTTCACTAAGAGTGATAATCACAATCAATTAAAATTACACATTTGCAATTCAAAGCTTTTTAAGGGAAATTACGGTATTTTTAATTACAAAAAAATTCAATTAAATTAAATTGTTAATAATACATAAATTGTAAATGCAAAATCAAACCAGAAGACAAAAACATTTTTGTCAATTTAAATCTGTCAAAAAACTATCTTATCGCGGCTTTAAGTCTTTCAAGTCTCTAGATTTAATAGCGGCGAGATAATTACATTCATGCGGACGGACATTGCACAAACCCAATATGCTCGTTACACTTCGTTGACAAGTATAAAAAGCTGCCGCAAAAGCGAGCAGCAGCCAGCTGGTTAGAAACAAGAGATAGCCTCATAGAGATGCTGTAACAATAAAAAATAAAAAATAACAGAGAAAAAATTAAATTAAATATGAAAAGTGTAACATGAGCATGAGTGTAACAGCAGTCGGTGGGCGACGCACAAATATGAGATTTTAATAAAATATGTTTAATGTAATTTTTGCACCCAGCTGCAAGAGCAACAGCTCCAACGGCAACCGGAAGCACTTGACCCACAGTGGAGTACACGAAGAATCCACACAAATGCCAAGTGGACGCTGCCACTTTGTGGGTGAGAGGAGGTGCCACAAGAGGAGTAACATTGACTAGTGCCGAGTAGTATGTTAGTAATCTGGCAGTCGAGTGGCATGCAATGCAGCCTTAAGGCCTGGCTAATTGGGTCAGCTTAGGGCTCTCTCTGTGTGTGTTGTGCCTGACCGGATGTGTTGGCCAGAAGAAAACTGTGAGCTAAATACTAAATGAATTTAAGGCATTTATCTAAATTATTTGTGTTGCATTCATCTCTCAAGCTAATTGTTAGCACAGCAGAGCACAAACTCTAAGCAGCAATTATATAACTTTCCATTTATATTTATATTCAACGATGCCTGCCAAAAGCTTAAAAGTTATATCAAGAAATTGTGTGCAACAATTGGGGCTACCTCAAAAGAAATGCATTTATTTTAAGATACATTTGAAATTATTATGTCTGCTAATTGAAATACATTTGTGGTATAAAGAAGACTTTACTATTTTAAATAAACATTTTGGAAAATAACAAGTAAGAACGTTGCAGTCGGACGTAACCGACTGCGTAATACTCGTTCACAGTACGCAGAAGTTAATATTCTTGTTTTGGAAAAATATAGAATTTTTATATTTCGTAGGGACGGGGGTGAGTGTGGCCAATATTTTTCGGTTCGATCTTACGAGAAGGTCACCCAAACACTGTCTGCCAAATTTTGTGACTCTAGGTTCAAAATTGTGGGAGATCTCGCTTTTCGCGATTTGCGGGCGCGGGAGTGGGCGTGGCCGGGAAATTTTAAAAGGGGTGACCAGCCATCTACGTTTAGGACTGGAAAATATTCAACTTTAATCGATTTTCGAATTGAGGTGTATCGACATGTTATCGATTTGCCAGCCCTCTAGTGGGAGTGGCACAAAAAACTTAACACTTTGTCTGAAGCAGATAACTACAAGTATATATTCGAAGTTTTAAGTCTCTATCTTTAATAGCGCCGAAAAATATTGGGTTCATCCTGACAGACGGACTGACATTGCACAAAACCAATATACTAGTTTCACTTCGTGAACCAGTATAGAAATGTGTACAAAATCTACAATAAGCAAGCATTTATTTCCACTGCAATAAGTCCTAAGATTTGCTTACTAAGTAGCAAAAAAAAACATCAAATTATATTTAAATCATTTTAATATATTGTAATTTGTTGCAATTCATAATGCGTTTATTATTTTGAATGGAAACTTTCATATTTTAAGAGATATTATTATACTATTCACATAGCGTGCAATTACTTATAGCTTTTGAGTTTTTAAGGAGAGACAGATCTTTATTGACATATTTACTTAAAGGGATTTTGTCATTAAAATGTTTTATATATATTTTTTTTATTTTAAAAAATCATAGGCACATTTCCAAAATGTATGTACAGAAAAGTTGGTGGCTATAGACGGTTGACTTAGAAATTCACGGAGTTTTAAAGGATCAAAATTCATTTTAAAAAAAGTATAAAAGATATACGAGATTTAACTTATAGCTTCAAATGCAAATAAAATGTGAAAACGTATTAATATAATAAATATAATCAGAAATTACAATCAGAAAATATAAAATATCCAAATATTAAATTTAATAATATTATTTTTTTGTTATTTTTATTTCAGTGCAATTAAATTTCGAGAATATATTACAAAATACTTGGTGAGCAAAAATATTTGGCACTGTTTACTTCTAACCCATAAGTAAGGAGAATTTTAAGTAGAAATGTCAATTATTTTATTTTATTTATTTATAATTTCACAAGTTTTAAATTGTAAATATATATTATGTTATTTAATACTGATAACCTTTTATTGTTATGCCATTGAACTTTTCAGACAGTATGTATGAAATATTTAAGCCAGCATTTATTATAATTTTGGCAGACTGCTTTTATTTGGCCAGTCAATCATTTGTTAACTGTTTTGTTCTTTTTTCTTTGTTTGACTGCCAACTGCATTTCAGCTGCCACTTGGGGCAATCATTAGTGGCATTTGAACACAAGCAGCAACAACAATGGCGAGGCGCCACCCACCTATAAGATGCCAGCTTTGCTTTTCAAAATCAAAACGCACTTTTCTTTGGCTTTTCTTGCTTTTTGCTTTGCACAGCTATACAGAAAAAATGTATATATATAAAACATTTCCATGGGCTGACGATTTGACAGGTTTCGACCGACATGAAACCTGAAACACCAACGACGTTGCATTTGAAGTGAGGAAGTGCGGTACGAGTAGCTTTTCGGCATCGCCACTTACAGGCGGGGAACGAAGCCCCCGCAGCCCCCCTAACCCCAACCAAAGCCCACTGTTTGTATGTGGCGTATAAATTATGCGTAGTCGTTGATGTTGTTGTTGTTGCTCGGTTTTAAATTTCAAATGCTTTGGATTTGGCAAGCCAAAGCAGCAACAACAAACGACCAGGCTAAATCACACACACACACACCGCACACACACTCAACGCTGGCTCAAACACTCCGAAAGCCACGCAACAACGAATTGCATTCATTATGTTTATGCCAATGCTATACTGTTGCTCTCTCACTTGCACATAGAGTTCTGCTCTGCCTCGCTCTCTTTCACTCACTCTCTCTTTCTGGCTCTTGACGACTTGACTGACTTATTTGCATTTTTCGTGCGCCAAAAATGGCTAAAAATACTTGACTAATGTTGTGCCTGGTTCATGTTGTTGTGGTTGTTGCTGTTGTTGTTGCTTTGACTGCACGGATTTAATAGGATTTTAGTGCATTGAAGTGATTTTTCAACGCTGTCTGATGATGATGTTCACGTTGTTGTAGCTGTTCTTGCTGCTGCTGTTGTTGCTGCTGATGTAAATGGCAAAGGGATATGTCTGCGACTTTGGTGCTCGTGCCTGGTTCAACCTTGGCAGGTAGAACCGAGGGGAGGTCAGCACTAGAATGCCCGCCAAATGTAGGCAGGATGCGTGGGTAATCCTTTCTAAAAGCACCTCTAGTCTCTCATAATGGACAGGTCATTAATAAGCCCAACTAGTTGAGGGCCTGAACAAGAATTGGGTTGGGCAATTGAGGTAAAGCTGGGCTCTGAACAAGCAACTAACCGAACTAGTTCCAAAACTAATAACTTGTATGTGTCAGTTACGAATCAAATCAAAATTTAAACGAACCAGTTATTTACAGAGCCAGTTCTTCAAAGAAGTAATAGTTGAGTTCTTAATCTAACCAGTTCTATGAATATCTAAGCTGCCCCAATTTTTTTATCAAACCAGTTATGCATTAAATCGCTTCTTAACCTAAATAGTTGATAACTCAACCAGTTCTTAACAGAGCCAAACCGTTTTTAACAAAAACAATACTATATCTAAAAACTTTTAGATTAACTAACTTAAAACTAACTAACTTAAAACCAAGTTTCACATTTATCTAATACTTCACCAATATATCAAAATGCCTTTCAGCTGAACCAGCTTTGCAGTAAACCAGTTTAGCTTCAAACAGTACCTAACCAAACTAGGAACTAAACCAAACTAGTATTATACCTACGAACCAGTTCTAAACCGGTTCAATTCCTATGCGCTTTATATCTGAAATGCATTAAGAAATTAATTACAAATTTAGAATTTGAATATAAAATATTTAAAAAAATTTCATATAAAATATAAAAAATTTAAAAAATAAGAAATTTTATTTTACCAAAAAATTTATTTTAATATCTTACTTTAATAATCTCAATCTTATCACATTTAGCCAAAGAGGGGTATTAACCCAGAGATTCTTTAAATGAACATGTAAAACTTAACATTTTTTTCGGCACTGTCTGACAGTTTAAGGAAGTTGAGCTTAACAACATTTCCCACATGCCCAAAGGCCACACGAGCCAAGAGGCTGAGACAAAGTCCAAATAGAAAGAGAGCGAACTACTGTGAGAGAGAGAGAGAGGAAGAATGCACGCTATGGAAGAGAGCGCTATTGTTTGGAGCTTGGACTGGTGGCAAATTTATGGCTTGCCTTTGGCTACTAATGAGTTTGTCGGCATCCGTCAGGGAGTTGAAGGGCGTTGAGACTTGTTTTGGTGCGACTGAAGAGGTGGAGTAGGCGTGGTAGGGGGAGGGGGTGGGGGTTGCGAGGTTAAGCCGTGGCGCCGGCCTTGAGGTCCCTGGCGTAGAAGCCCCGTAGCCTCGTGTAATGGGTTAAAAATGCGTAAACGATTTTGGGCGTCGTAAGCTTCTTAGACATTTGCATCAGATTTGCCATAAATTGAGTTGATGGAAGGGCGGGGGTTGGGCGAGGTCGCTGGGTCGGAAGCAGTGTTGTTGGCGGAAGCATTTTGATTGATTTACACACACACACGCGCACACACACATCACATGAACCAAATGCAGTGGGCAAAGATAGCTCGGTGGCTTCCTTCTCTAACCGGCTCATCTTGTTGCTGGTCATGAGCTGCTACTGCTGGAATTTACCATACCATAAAGCCAAAATGCGGCCGTATTTCTTCAACTTCCGGCATTAAGTGCACACAGCAGCAAATTAATTAAGTGACGTTGCCAGACTCCTGCGACCTGCCGCAAGGATGAGGACCACAACCCAAGGGCGGTGGGAGGAGGATGTTGTCAAATTAATTAAACGCACACCAGCGACAACAACTGGCAGAAAGAGAAGCTTCTGCACTTATTCTCCTACTTATTATTGTTGTTGTTGCTTTGGAACTTTGCGGTGGCTTTTGTTAAGCTTTCGTAATTTACACCTGTCCGTGTTGATCCAATTGAAACCAGTCAGAAACAGCAACAGCAACTAAAACAACAACAGCTGCAACAACATCTAAAGAACTCTGCTTTCACATACCTCTCAGTCAATTAATTCCAGAACAGAACGTATCATTTTGTGGCAATAAGCTCCAAGCTTTAACAGAGTACTAGTCTACTTCACGTAGCTGAACAGACGAAAACATTTCTTCAGAATTTGTTATTATTTTGCAGTTGCTTCTTAAGAAACATCATCTTCAGAATTTTCTTATTCTTACATATTTTTTATTATACGAACAACAAATACTTCAAGCTTTCACTTGTAACGCTAACTAAGTCAGATTAAATAAATCAATAATGAAAGAAAACAAAAATTTTGAAACTATATATTTCAGGAAATTTTAAAAGAATTACTTTATTATTTACTTAAGAGTCATGTTCAAGCGCTGTTAAAACTTGTATGCGCTGAATCTTTTTCAACATTTCAAGAAATTTTGTAATAATCAAGTTCCTAAATTTAATAATTAAAAGCAGAAAATAGTGTAATAAGTATTTAATATTTAATTCATTTCGATGATATTTTTAAAATTATCACTCTATAAAAGTTTCTCGTTTTTGTTTTTTTTTTTGTGTGTATTGCGTACAAGAGGTCTACATTTATTATTTATAATTTATTTGGAATCCTTAAGAAATATTTTGGTAACGATTTAAACCGAAGACTTGCTGAGGATGTTCTCTAAACCTTAATTACAAATGATACTAAATCATGTCTTCATGACTTTCTTATCCACAATCATACTGTACTTTGTTCTTAATTTGTTTACACATTGGCCATTTGCATAAGATTATAAAACCAAAATTTTTTTAAAAATGCCTTATTTAATTTGCGATTAAAATGATTAAATACCAATTTATCTAAAGCCAGCCCAAAGAATAACTTTCTATCTTGCATTAAAAATATAAAGTAAAACATAACAAAGGCAAATTTGCTTAACTAATTTCTCTCAAAATACTTTTTGGATTTTATTCAACTCGTAATCCCAAATTTTGCCAATTTCTATGTATATAGTATACTTTTTGGTGGCTCACGAAACATTTTCTCACACTCAGCTTGCTTGATGCGTACAAGTGTCGATTTCAAATCCCAGTGAGTAAAAACCTAAACCAAATAACTATGTACCCAATCACAAGTTGCAAACGTTTCAATAAAACTAAGCTGCAAAATTGCTTTTTAATGCTTTGGAAGCCATAGTAAAGGGTAGGAGGAAGAAAACACATATCAATCCCGAACATCAGGCAATATTCCTCCTTTCTCTCTCTCTCCCTTTCTCCGCTCATAGTTTGCCTAATTTCCACAGTAAACGACCCCACTAAGCTGTTCTCCTCCTCCGACCAAGCCCCCTCACACACAGCTCAATAAAAAAAACTATGTCACCAAAGGATTTTCGTGTAGCTTTTTCTATTTTCCATGAAAATGTAACCCTTTCGTTGAGCGGTTCATGGTCCACACAATTGAATCCACTCAAAAAAAGTTGTTTAAGCTGGCCTGCAAACATTTTTTGGGTCTAGGCTAAGCGTTTTTCTTGACTCTTTTTTGTGGACTGGGCGGTGAAAAGTGAAAATGCAAATGCGAATGAAAATTATAGGCAATTATGGATTTCATAACGAACGAAAGTTGTTCAAATATCGGAAAGATACATTTGTAATTTGTGGCTATGAATTTAATTTGATATGCTAAAAACCTACAAATGTTCTTTTGGCTGGGATAAATTTCAAGGCAATTAAAGTAATTGAACTTTAAATTGTAGCGATCGAGTTCGACATGTTTTGCGGATATTCGTAAGACCTTGTTCTGATCTATCGCTAATAATTACTCAACTGCTTTAAATACTCTAATATAATCATTCTGGAAAAATAGATACTATTAAATATATAAAAAAAAGTTAAGTCTTTGATTTAAATCTCCAACCTTTTAAAATTGAGGGTTCAAATTGTGCATGAATAAACGAATTCATAAATAAATTCTGGGAACAAATTTGGAATACATACGATGCAGACAGATGAAAATTGGCTCAACTCGCTGTCCTGAGCAAAATTATTATATATTAAAATATATACACTTTAAGAGTGTTATTTATAATTGAACAAAATAATTATACTCTAACTATATCGAATCGAATTTCGCTATCTCACCTGAGATTATCTGTAAGAAATGCTATCTCCGAACAGTATTTATTATTCAATCCAACCCGTCGCCAAGGATTCAATCAATTATTTCAACAGTTGTTATTACTGTGATTTTAGTTATTTTAGTTGTTGGCAAATTGTAGCTATTAAATAACTAATTACAATGATGCACATGATGACAACATTTATCTGTCTGCGGCAAGCAACACTTTTGCCTTATAAATAAATAAATGAAATAATCAAATTTACTAATTGCCAAATGCAAAATGCAGCTAGGCCAAAACTTTTGAGCTTTAATTTAATTTTTAATGTTGAAGTTTTGACCAGCATAAATAAAGATTGCACGCACACAGACAAACATGGGAATTGAAATCTTGACTCTGGCATCTTTACAGTAAACCAAATGCCAATATTTGTCTGGCCTGAGTTGAATGAGTGAACGAGTGAGTGTGTTTCGAATGTTCATTTAACCTCTTTGCTGCTGCTGGCCAACAAGATTTTCAATTAAAATTGATTTTATGCAAATTTTCAATTAGTCAAACACATTTTATCATCAACAACAAACAACATGCTAACAAACAGGATGCTCGTTAGGATATGTGCTTGGGCCCGGCTGGCTCATCATCTTCAGAAATGGCCAAAAGACTTGTGCAAACCACTTGAGATAAATAGATTTTAAGTTGCAATCACTTTTTCTATGTGTTTGCGCATGTATTTGTTATGTCTTTGCGCCCCTCGACCATTTCTGATGTTGATCGCAAACTTGTGCTGCAGCTATGGCCATGGAGACAGAGTCTCTTGAATGCTGATTAAGTAATTGCATTTGCCTAAAAATTTTACAACATTTTGGCGTTGACTTCATTTGCGCTGCCTTTCAGCGTCAATTACGAGCTGAGCAACAAAAAAAAAAGATGCAACTTCAGAGTTTGTCTATATAGTAAAATAAATATATAAAACAACATTTCCATGTGAGTGAGAGTGTGCACATGTGCGTGTGTGTGTGTGTGTGTGTGTGTGTGTGTGTGTCTATCGCCTAATGTTTTGCAGCGCTCACTAATTGTATTAAAAAAGAAAACCCGCTACACCCTTGTCCTCAAAAACAGGACTCCCTAGTCTGGCGCTAGCTAAATTATACAAAACATGAAGGAAGAACTTTGAAATCAACATTACGCCATTTCATAAATACCCTTGCAATTTTTTTATTAACTGCTATGAGATGTAAATATTTAATTCCAGAAGTATTCAAAAGCTTTTCAGAGATTCGAATTTTATTATATTAAAAGTAACTCACTGCAGAAATGCTTTTGCATGTTATTTTATTTATAATAAATCGGGATTGTCAGATCTTTTGAAATATCAAATTTTTGATAAACAAGATAGAGTATTAATTTTAAAGTACTTTTGCAGACATAGCGCTGATTTCTGTTTATTTATTTATAAAATTACAATTGCAGGTTGATTGATTGATACAGAAACCATTACCAAACTACACTCAGACAAAAACTCCAAGTACAAACTGATAGGTTTCGCACTGTTGGAATAATCTTTATTTGATAATTATATAAATAATAATTGGCTATTAATGCTGCTTTAAAAATAGAGAATTCTTTAATAAATAAATTACAAAATAACTATTACAAATTTTGACCCTGCTTATATCAAATTAGGCTACAATATTTTCTCTGGGTGTAATATATAGAAATAGTACCTAGAACAGTTAACTAATCTCTTTAAAAGTTAAGTTATTAGGTATTAATAAATCATATAAGGATAAAATAAAATCTGACAGATTTATTTTGAATAGAAGAGAACAATAAAAGAATTATATACTTTACGGAATAAAAGATGCCGCCTTCTATGCGTTACACACTTCGACACAAAATTAAAATACCCTCTCATTGCAAGTGTAAAATAAATTAGACGACGACAGGCAACAGACAGTTGGATAGTCGAATAGTCAGATATAGTCGTATAGCCTGTGCAGTTGCCACACCCGCCCCATAGAGAGCGTATCTAGGTGGAGTCTCTTTTCTCTTCTGTTCCCGTCTCCACACTTTTCCCGCTGTTGCGTTGTCTTTTGCGCTTTTAAGCTGCAATTTGGTTGCATGTCACTTTGAAAATGCTTTCAGACATTGTTCCCAGGCTACTTCACATGATGTTTTCCATTAGTCAGCTGCGAGTCAAGCACCTGGTAAATGTTCCCCTTTGTCCACGTGACGTATGCTTAATTTGCACTTAACAGCATTCCCAGGGGCAGAATAAGCAGCAGGTTGCCAATTGCCAAGCAGTTGTCCTCAAAAACGTTTTGAGAAAACAAACAAAAAAGGATGCAGATCTCGGCGAATAATTTCTGGACTACTAAAAGGATATAATGCTAAGCGGAAATAGGGTTAGAGGCCCAAAGGGACTACAGCTCAAGGAACACTTATTATCAGCCATGCTCTTTGAATATATTTACCCCGATGTTTAATACAAACTTGCATAATATTTCAAAACTTGTATATCAAAAAGGTGATTTGAAGTTATTAATTATAATTTTATAAATCGAATTATTTACAAAAATATAATATGTTATGTATTTTTTTATGTTGAACAATTTATTTAAATTAAAGTTTTAATAATATTTATAAGTATTTGCATTTTTTTTTCACATTTCTTAGAATTAAAATTTATAATAAAATTTATATCTTTATTTGTATTATACAAGGCAATGCAACCAGAACTTTTATAACTATTTATTTTACCTTACTGAAGCGGAAAATGTCATCGAATTGGACAACACTTTAATATTGATTTAGTAAGCCATGTTCCTTGCACACAGCACTCACACATAATTGAACACAACTCATTTGTTAGCTAATCACTGACCAACAGATATATCATCCAATGCGTATGAAATCAAAGTAGTAAACCCATGAGTCGAAGACCCGCACAGAATTTACAGAAATTGCCAACATGTTTTTGCAATTAAGTTACGGTTTTTGTTGTCCAAATATTGGCACTTACATTTTCAATAAATGTACCAGCTCCACTGCCAGGAGACAACTCATTTGCATCTGGCTGTCTGTATATTTGCTCAGGCTGAAGGAGCCAAAGAGTGGGGAGACACTGGACAGCCACAGAGCTCAATAAGTTTCTGCTGGCATTGAAAGTTAAGTCAGTTCTCGAGTGTAGAATACGCTCAATTTAGTTTAGAGGGGAGGTGAGGGGGCGTTAAGGGGTAGACAGTTGAAAGACAAACAACAATGGCACGCACTGATTTGGCCAGGGAACAGCAATAGGACACCACAGCTGGACACAGGAGTAAATAATGCGAAAGAGACAGCAAATGCTGCTGACAACACTTGAGCTTTGATTGGCCAAAAGACAAGGCCCGGCCAATTAGCCGTGTTGCCGGCCAGACGAGCCAGAAATGAAGCTGAAGCTGAAGCCATAGCTGAAGCGGATGGATGATGCACAGACTACAGCGTTGAATGGCTCACTAAGTGCATGAATAAATAAACTGAAGTCACTTGACTAGTTGTCTCGTCTCTCCCAGCCCCCTTCTCTGTGCCACGCAGACACAGTCACAGTCAACACATGTTAACAACTTGATGGCCAAAAGTCAAATGGCTTAAATGCCCAGCACATTGTAAGCAAACAGTGTTGGCTAAAGGGGGCGGCCGGAGTGTGGGTAAAAACCAAAGACGACACAACAACAAAAAAAAAAAACACCGAACCCACAGAGGAACATATGCAAATGCAGGCAAATAAAATTATTATTCAAATTTTTGGCATGTCCCATGAGCGTTAAACTAACAGCTACGACTACAATGGACAACTTGGACCTTAACATGAGCTTGTTCTTCATGTTGTGGCTGTCACTCTCAGCCACTCCCGCCCCGCTCGCTCTGTCCCTACATCCCTTCATTGAATGGGGTGACAGTCCAAACAACTTCAGAAACGCTTCATAAAATCCAAGCTCCTGCGGCAAAATGTTAATAACGATGATGATGATGTTGATGATGATGGGTAGAGGAACTGGGCAGCTCTTCTGGCTGGTTGACAATTTGAAATGAAGCGATCAACAGTTACGTCCTGATGATAGCCTCTAATATGCACAATGGGACAAACTGAAAAGATTACTATACTGGGTAAGGCTTTTGGGAATTCGTGTGTAGGATGTGAGCAGAAAATAAATGCTGCCATACTTTTCTATATGCAAAGCTTACAATGATTTTATAAGACAGCACGACTATTTTAGAATACTTTCAAAAATGCTTTATAAAATCCCTTAACAGTTTTTGAGATGCAAAATTTTTAAATAATATATTGATCTAGTCTTAGTGATCTTATGATTTATTAAATTTATAGCTGCCCCATAGTGAAAACAATATAAATGGTCAAATCGTCATTTGAATAAGAGAAGAGAGCAGTGTTACTTATACATTTAAATACTTTTATAATTGACAACAAGAATATTTTATTATTTTATTATTTTTACTTTTTATATAATTTTAGTATCTGAGTGAGAGGGGTTCATGGCTTAACAATATGATACAACAATATGGTAAATCATAGATAACTCATCTCGTTTTGTTATTATTGAGAGGTTTCGGGTTTTTGCTTAGGTTTTTTAAGCATATATTTGAAACCATAAGAGCGAAACTTGAACAGCTTTCTAGGTTGTATAGTCTTCCAAATCGATACGTTCATACAGAGGGACGAACAGACAAACGGACATGGCTAGATCAAGAATATATACTTTATGGGGTCGGAGATACCTCCTTCTGCCAGTTACAAATACACAAAACCATTATACCCAGATATACTCATTTTCAATCGGTTCGGGATGTAAAAATAATGTAACATTTACATAACCAAAAAAATATCAAAGTTCAAACATTAAAATATACTAGATTAAAAATATTAAAATATAAAAGATTATTAATTCAATAGCTCAACACTTAGCAAAGTTTGCTCTTTTTATGAACATCCTGCAAAATGTCTTTCACATTACGCCCTGCAATACGCCCATAACCCTTAGACTATGCCCTGTCTCCAGCATTAAGCCAAACAGTTCACTTTATTTTAAGGCAAAAATGCAAGCCATTAGCTTGGGCCAAATGTTCTCAGGCCGCAAGCAAACGCTAGACAACAAAAGGTCAGCTCCTTCTGGTCGGACTTGTACAGACAGTCAGACAGTAAAGTGTTACGCCCACAAATCACGCCCCGTACATGGCAACCACACGAAGAAAACAAAACCCGAGAGCCACCCAAATGGCAACAAGAAACGAAAAAAAAAAAAAAAGGAGAAGAAAAAATGACAAGAATTTTACAGCCAGTCAATTATGGCCAGGGCCAGGCAGCAATACGGACGAGGCGGACAAAATCGGACAAAACGGATGGTTCGGGGTTTTGGGGTCTGGCCTGGACTGGTGGCACCGGCTAGTTCTGGTAGCCACGAGACCAAACAGCAAACCCACGACGAAAAGCAAAAGTTGTTACTGTCTCATTGTTTTTGTTGCCGTTGCTGTTGTTGTTGTTGTTGTCTGTGTTGTAACCAAAACGCGCATTTTCCATGCGATTGGCAGCTAGCAGGAAAAAACAAGAAAAAACAGCAGCACCAGGCAAGAAGTGGCCAAAAGCGAGAAGGGAAACGAGGCGGACCAAATCGACATATTGACAGACTAAATGGAGTTGTGGGTTTTGAGTAGTAAATCAAGTTAGGCACTCGCACCGTTCACATACATACACACGCACACACACATAGAGCATTGCATACATAAGCGAAAATTGCATGCCGCAGAGAATTTACAGAAGAATCCGGCAAAAAAGACAAACCATTACACAAGAATTCTCAAGTGCGGCCACGTTGAAGCTCTGATGCTCTCTTATGTCCTTGTTTAACTTACTTATTTATTTTGTCTCATTTATTTAAATTTATTTATTCATTGTTATTTACATTGTTATTGTTATATACTAAGGAAATTAGCTTTTAATCAAGTTATATATACGAAAAACACACGGTTTTAACCAAAAACTCATTAACACCAGTGCTTTTTTTTAATGAAATCAATTTGTTGAGTAATTATTATTGTAATTTAATTATTATTCTTATATTACATTCACCTATTTATTATTATGATTATATTATTATTTATTTTAAATCATAGAGATATTTATGGATATAATAAGTTATATTGCATCTGTACCTTCAAAACCTGCAAAACTCTTTACGAAGTACAATATTCAAACAAACTTAAAATCAAAATCTAAATTAGGTTTAAAAACTATGTTTTGATTAATTCTATAAAATATTAGTTTCATTTTCTTAAATTCGTTTTGTCAGTGGCACATTAGAACGAATTTTTTAGCTAAGAATCGGTTTTAACTATTCAAACATAATTTGATTATTTTAAATTTCCTTCCTATTTGTTATGCGCATTACAATTATTTTGGATTTGGTTTCTTAATAAAATACTTTTATTTCAATATCATAATCTATATTCTATTCGTTAAATTAACAAATCATCTATCTCCTGTTTGTGTTAACTGGACTCCGGCGGTTTTAGCGTTGATACTAATGTGTAGCAAATATATTTGTAAATATATGCAGTTAGTATCCTTCTTCATTGAAAAGTTTTGCTATCCTCTTCACGTTGACAAGAAGTTAACCCCCTCACCAAAAAAAAAAAAAAAAAAAAAAACAGTGCCAAAAGCCAAAGCCAAAAGGTCTGAAAGCTTCGTGTTGTCTGGTGGTCCGCTTGGGGACACTGTTTGGGGCAGCTTTTGTTGTCTGTCAAGCGAAGTGGCCAAATATGGTTGTTAGACTTCCAGACAGGAGTTCTAGGCGAGGCCAGGCAACAGTGCGCCCACCACCTCCAGGACCAGCTCTTGATGCATTGAGGCATTTGCATATTTTTGCTCGCCAAGTTGTGTTTTTGTTTCGTGTCTTGGGTTCTCCTGGGAGCTGTCTTTGGTCAGGAGCTGGCGCTGGCGGCCAGCCTTTTGCTAGTTTGCACAAAATCAAAATCAAAGCCAAAGTTCGTTTATTGCCAACGTCGCTGAATGTGGCCGCCGCTCGTCAAATGTTCCGCAACTGGCTGCCCCGTGAGACAACTTAGTCAGTTGTTGCCACTGCCACTGCCACATCTACAGTCACTGCCACTGCCACACATTGTCTCTGCCTCATTCTGCTGCGTTTGTTGTTTGCACGCAAATATGAAAATCACAACACGCTCGTTGGTTTGTGTTTAGCCTTTGGCCAGAAGGCCCCCAAAATCCCACGACATAAACTCGATCGATGCGCCACTTGAGGGACTATTTATGCAAACGTCAGGCAAACCCCCCACCGACCTCCATCAACCGCTCCACTATCCCCACAAGTCATTAAAACTGCGTTGCATTCATTGTTTCAGTCGCATTGATCAATAAAACATGAGACGATTTCGTTTGGATGGAATTTCGCGAATGCATTTCCACATAAATTTAAATAAATTTAGCTGATCCCGAATTAATATCAAAAACGTGATTAGAGATTTAGTTTGGAAGTTATGGCCATTTTAAGATTTCTAGTTACACTTTCATAAATTTCTAATAAATAATCATAGTATTCCTGCAATTTTGTGATCACAAATTAAAGTTAAAAGCGCGATAGGACGTGTAGTTTAGGGCTATTTGAAAATGTTCATATAAATGATAAATTTAAATGATTCTGAATTTGAATCAAAAATGCGATTATGTTATGGCCATTTTAAAATTTACATAATCATTGTATTTTAGAAAAAAGTATTTTTATTGTGGTTTTTTTTTTCATATTTGGGGAAGGCATCCAAAATTCGAATTCCGAATATTCTTAATCTGCTTATGGCTGGCAATGGTTGAAAACCCGATAAATATCTAAAATACCGATAAGGAAACGGGGCTTGTTTAATTATGCTTGTTACATACATTTGCAAAAAAATTGTAATACCCTCTACAAGGATATAAAAAGGCATTTCAATAAATAAAATACAACTGGTTGCAAAATAAAATTAGTGGATATAGTAATTTGTTTATATTAATAAATAATTGAATAAATTAAAAAACTAAATAAAATACATCTAGATATATCTTTGGTTAATTTTAATATTATTTGTTAATTCCATAACACAATAATACATACCATCCAAACTATCTGCTATGTGTTCACAATAGCAATTATTGAACTTGGCAAAAAGCTGAACTTTTTTATGCTTCAGCTTGCAGCTGCAGCTTGCTTGTCGCTGCCAAGCGAATTCTATTCTATTTGTTATCGTCTGGTCTGACAATAACTTCATTAGCAGCAAACCGACAATCACTCGACTTGACCCTGCACTGACCATCAAAAGCGGTGCAGCCAGGAGCCCTAATACTAACTTTTAATGTGTATGTGTGAGTGTGTGTGTGTGTGTGTGTGTGTGGGGAAGCCGTAAAAATAAACAGCTACGTCAAACAAGGCCCCAAAGTGCAGCGTGTTTGCCTAATTGGCAACCAGGCAAAAGATTCCTAAAGTGCAGTTTTTCGAAGGGCAAGAGTTACGTAGATTTTTCGTCTTTTTTTTGATTTTTTTGCAATGTAACCGTAGCCCGGCGATGGATAGTCAAATGTGCGGGGCATATTTGTAGAGCCAACCTCAGCATTTATTGACATCTTATGGGCGTGGCTGGCTGGAGAATTTACTACAAATTGGCAGACCGGCAGCAGCTGCCACATGCCACTTGCCACTTGCCACTCTAGTCTTAGTTGTGCTCAGTTGCTTGGCAGCTCTTTATGCAACTTTCATTAGTTTTGAGTGGGTGATTCTTTTGTTCCCCCCTTGCCACCTGCCACGCCAGCCTCCACTTGCCTTGCCTGCCAGTTCAGAGTTCAAGCGACCAAAAACGCCCAACGGCATTGTTTCAAGTTACCAAAATTTAATTAGACAAATTCTTAATTGATATCATATGGCCAACGCCCAATTGTCGGCTGCTCTCAGCTTTTTGGGTAAAGTGCAACGAAAAGTTGCACGTTCAACTTGCCACAAGGCACTACGCCAATTATTTGCGTCTGCCCCATGAAATGTAAAGCCACCAACCAAGTTCTTTACAAAGTCCAGCACAAGTTGCTAAGCCACAGAATTGGGCAATTAAGAAGTGTATCTCAAAATTCTCATAAGTATTGAAGTCTTCTAACAGGGTGATGAGGTTTAAAATCTTTAACATATATATAGTGTAATAACTTTATCATAAATCTGATAAATCACATTTTCACTTCTACTTACGGACCAAATTAAATAATTAACACTCTCGAAAACGACATTAGTTTTTAATTTTTTAAGTTACCTTCCCCTATTTAAATTTTATATTGTATGTTCTATATATAAATAAATATTTATTAATATTTTAATTGGCTGCTCTATAAAAAAAGTTTTAAATAACTTTTGTTTTTTGCCGTATAATTATAAAATTGACAGAATTGATAAAGTAATAGACTAAAGAATTTTCATGGTGAAAACTGAGTTTCGACAAGTGTTTTGCATACCAAAAATAATAATATTTATTATTACGAAATTTATCTTAAATCTGACTGATACACAAAAATTGACTATTATTTCAATTTTAATTTTATTAATTATTTTATGTAAGTTAAAGCAACGCCTTTTGTCTAAATTGTGATAGCTTTAGAAGATTTAGCTTTAGCTTTAGATTTGAGGCAAAGCGCATTTGAGTGTTAAATAAACAAGCGCATATTTAAAGCGATTCAAAGCCTGCGGCAATACGAAACATGAAGTAAACGCTTGAAACTAAGCCAAGAAAATGCCCTCTCCCCCATTCATCCCCTTCCTTCTCTCTCACTCTCTCTCTCTCTCTGTAGCTTTGTCTAAGTGTCTGTTGCCATGTATTTAATATTTGTTTTTTAAGTCAAAGCAGAAGCGCAGATTTAAGCTGCGTGCCGGTGAGAGAGGGGAGAACAAAGGGTTGAATGATTGTCTAACAAGTGCCTGCCTGGCTATAAACCAACTTGGCTCTGGACTGTGAGTGTGTGTGCGTGTCTGTCGGGTGTTGTCAACGGCAGGCAATGAGCACAGTGTACAGTGTGAGGGGGAGTTGCGCGGCATTTTATATTTCTGTATATATATATATGTATATATATAATGTGCCTGCAGGTTGTAATATTAATTGTTTTTACCGTTGAGCACTTGGCGACCCAGTCAAAGGATTCACTGCACTCACTAAAACGAATTAGCAAACAACAAAAAACAAAAGCCAGAGTCCTGCAGTTGGAACTGCCCGACTATAAGATACCCTGTACGCCGCTGCGAGCATTCGAAATTTGCTCCCCCTATGGAGGTATCCAATAACTGAAATATTCCTGATTTGTGGGTAATTAACATTACAAAAATAATTTACGAGATTTGCTGAAAAACTCCGTGCCTTAAAATTGATATTTATTGATGTGAAGGAAATGGACCGTTATAAAAAAAATAAAAAGTTATTTATTAACTTGTTCCATGTCTTGTATGGTATAGGTGAATCTATATTCAAAATTTGCTGACCACGGTATATGATTTATCTAAGTATTTAGGCATTACGTATTTGGCCATACCAGGCAGTTATAAAAAAGAGTTAAGTTAGTGGTTTATAAAAAATATCTATCTCTTATAATATTTGAAATCTCACCGTTTAGACAGACGGACCGGCAGACAGATACAGCTGACTTTATAAATATAATCATAAACTTGAAGCAGTTGGAATGTTTCATTTTGCCTTCTCCATACATTTTCACAAAAACATTATACCCTTGCCTTGCTTGCCCATTTGCAGGGTATGAAAAAAGGATATCGGAGCGAATGGCAAACTGGTCAAAGCGATATTGAATGCCTTTGACAGCCGCTGGCACAACCAGCTTGCCTCGTAGCCCGCTACTTGAGACCCCAACTCCAAAAAGTATGCTTTCAATTTGCAATTAAGCGCCGCGTGCGCCACGACACGGCCAGGACATTGCTTTGATTCAATTAGCCGGCAGCAGAAGCAGCAACAGCAGCAGCAGCTGCCAAGACACGCAGCCAAAACGGCCTAAACCACATGATCCGACAAGATTCTCGTTTCATTAACGCTGCGAAATTCGATTAATTGAGCATTTGTGCGGCTTTGCGAACTGCGCGGAGGCAAGTGGGCGTGGCAGCGCACGCACTGAGCATTCGCAACAGGACGACTGCCCACAGCGTCAGTTGTCGCCAACAATTGTCGCCGCTTGACAAGACAAACTTTGCCCATGCCCCCTTACCCTCTATCTCTGCCCGTCCCTTGCTTCTCTCATCTCTGTGCTTGTCTCCTCCTTCTCCACATGTCACCTTGTGTCAGTGACATTTCCGGCTTGCTTTTGACTTAATTTGATTAAAAGTTTTGTCGCTGGCAATTGAAATTCGCCGCCCGACATACAAGCTCTCCCCCTCGCATTGTTAGCGACTTTGGCAGGCGCTCTTCACTGTCTTCCCCACCATTGATTTAGGCCGCAGCGAAGACAAATTGAATTCCTGGCTAAGCACTTGGCAGTATCTACATCTATGTGCTTTTAATGACTTAATTGTCTGCACAATTAGACGCCAAGCTTTCAAGATATTCAAAACAATCTTAAGCCACCGCTAAGCTCATTCAGCACAGTCAGCTGAGCCGGGCGAGGTTTAAATACGTTCTTATTGAAAGAAACAACAGCGGCAATTCTGATAGCTGCTGGCGCCACCTGTTGTCGATAAGCGACAACATAAATTAGAGAAGCAAAGAGCAGTTAACCTTATATAATTCAAATATGCCACAGTGAAAAAGAAGCGACGCATGAGGTTAAGCAGAAAGTCAAAAGGGAAATTAAAAAGGATGCAATGAAGCATTAGTAAGTAAGAAAAAAATCTAAGAAGTTTATTAATAGAAGAATATGAAGTGACAAAAGCGAGAAGTAACAACAAAAATCTGCATTAAAAGCGAAGATCAAAGCAAGAAACATAGTTAAAAGCAAAGTATGCAGAAATCAAAAAGATAATGCGACTATAAATGAGCAGTTGAGAGAGAAAGGAGGCTTAAATCCGAGTGAAAAGCAAAAAGGAAAGATGCATAGATGCAAGCCTTAAAATTGAGCAAAATGATTATAAAGACCAATACGAGAAGTCCACAAAGCTGTCTGTAAAATGCGAAGTTTACCAAAAAAAAAGTTATGTGACAATTATAAGTGAAATGAAACGTTAACCATATAAAATATAATACATTCTATTTACCTCTTAATAAGTTTGTTGTGTAAAAATAATTGAACGACAAAATGTGTAAATCTCGTTAAGATTCTCATAAAAATACAGAATGGGCCACCAGTGGAGAATCAATTGCTCTGCCTCCTGATTAAGTCCTTGCACTGTCGGTAAAGTCAAGTGATTGTCAATGTGATTCATTGCCTGTCTATGACAATTGACATTCAATTTAAGCTTCATTTGCTTACATTAATTGAGCTTCTATTTAGTTAAGTCAGAACAAATTGATGCCACTGTGTGCAGAGGGAGATTCATTAGGCATGAATAAAGAAATCATTTGCCAAGAACACTTTCCGATCAATTCCTTTTAACGCCATCGAGTTTTTTAATTAATTTTTATTACTCGACTTTCTCTTTAAACTCCTTTTAAGACCATCAGTATCCATGTTGATTTGTACTGTACTTAACATTAATCTCGGAAATGTTTCAAGTGCCCTGCGGGTAGCACTATTTCAACTTACTGATAGACGCCTCCATCAAACGATTTTTAATTTCATTTCTCTTACTCTTAACGCCATCTCTTTATCGCTATCTCCATCGCCAGCTTTGTTTCGATAGAGCGAAATGCAACATTGTTAACATTTTGTCCAACGGGAAAGGACGACAACGACTTTTGTGGTCAATAATGAGAAATTCCTTTGGCTGCGCTCCGTAATCAACGACAAAAAAAGGAAGCCAACACCGAAAGAAAAAATGAAAAAACAAAGTAAAGTATTTGCACTCCATTCAATTAAGTAATGGCACAAAGCGTATCCCGAAAAGCTTTGACAACATTGCTCTGCTCAACGAAATCATTTGAATTCTTGACATTTCGTTGGGAAAACGCATAGAAGTTGTCACACCCCCAACAATCCCGGAAAACACACACACACACAGAGAGAAAAAATCAAGTATTTCGTTCTTAAAACCCCATATTTCAGACTTGATATCTCATTAAGATTGAAATTGCTAAAGTCAAGCAGTGGGAACTTAATCAAGTACGATTTCTTGAGTCCGAATTTAATTTTAGTATTTTAGTATTTTCAAACTTAAAAGTGACTTCAAAACGTACTTGATATAAATTTTTTTGAATTAAGTAATTTTTAGCTTGAACTAAGTTCTTAAAACATTTAAAATGAGATCACAATATTAGTGAGGGTGTTGTAAATGCTTAATTTGGTTTAAAATCTTCCCTTTGATTTTAGAACGAGATTCTAATTAGAAAAATTGCCGGACGGAATTTTGCTGTTCTGAAGTAAAATAATAATCTTGAAAAAAATTTAAAAAAAAAAAAGACACTGGCCAAACTTGCGTTAGAAATGAAAAAAAACCTGCAAGATTTCACTGGGGAAAATGGAACAAATTTCGTTAAAATCGAAGAAAATCATCCACTTAATTGAAATTGTTTAAAATTGCGTCTTCGACAATTAAAAAATGTCATCCCTGTGGCAATTTAAAAGGGTTTTGTTTTGTTGCTCGTACATAACATGGCTTCGACCCTTTGGAGAATCTTTTAATATTGTTGCCAAATCCTAGCAAAATATAAAAAAATGTGTATAAAAAAATAAATAACTAAATGATACTTACTCTATTAAGACGACGCTGTCACCTGAAAGAAGATCTGCACAGCTTAGCCAAGTTTGCACTTTTGTGCCTATTGACAGTGTGTCGTCGTCAATTCCGAACTTAAACAATAAAGTTTTAATTAACGTGCCTTCTTATCGACAAAAAACCTTACCTTTGATTTTTTCCACGCAAACAACTTTTCCCGAAACTCTACCCTCAAACCTAAGTGGGGTATTGCCTCCTCTAAGTCCGCCTTTTGCATAAATTCCAAGCTCTTATATGACACTTTAGCTGCTTTATAAAAAAATTAATTTGAATGAAAATATACTTGATAGTTCGTCGACAAACTGTAAATCAAGTGTGTGTGAGTAAATAACAAAGCAATTTGCAGTTGGTCCGACGAACTACCCAGAATAAATTTTTTTCAATAAATTTTTTTTATTTCATTTTTTATACACATTTTTTAACATTACACACCTTCCAAGAAGGCAAACTTCTACCATTCCAAAACTTTCTAAAAATTAGAATTTAATTTTTTTGGTCGGGTACACTATTTCACCGCACTCGGACAACGCCGCTTCGAATTCTAAACTGCGAATGAACGAATTCGTGATGAAATTCAGCGAGCACATCAACATTCGCGGAACCATTCTCTCTCTTTCCCACAATTGTTTTTTTTGGTGGACTCTAGCACCGCGACGGAGATTTACCGTTACTGGCGCCAGGCTCAACTGAAAGAACGATTTTTTCTTACTTCATATTGCATGCGCATTCCAAACATGTGTGCGTGTGTGTCTGTGAATATGCTAACCGTTAACGCATTTGCACACATGATCAGCAGTTTTCGACTCGTGTGCCTACACAACGTAGTAGTGCATGCAACAACGAAATGAAAAAATGTAGTATTAAAGAATATTGCACAGAAGAATGTGTACTAGTATGTATGTAGTATGTATGCAGTATTATGTAAGTAGTAAAGTCTGTACAAATAGTGGACGCGTAGTTTACAACTTAAAATCTTGATTTGAGATTATTATATCTTGATTTAAGAATTTAATGTCTTGATCTAAAATTTCAAATCTTGATTTAAGATTTTTTAAACTTGTTGTGTTTTAAGCTACCAGCGTATATAGAACATTTTTTAAATATATAATTTCCTACACAAGGTGTGTTTAAAACACAGAACAGTAAAAAAAATTTAAAAAAACATTTTTTTTTAATTTTTAATTGGGGTCGATGCCAAGATCCGAACTTATATCTAGAAATTTCGTACTTATTTCTAGTAAATCCCGAATTTTACTTGATTCAAGATTCTTTTGTACTTAGTTTAAGAATTTTCGTGCTGATTCCCAGTAATTCGGACTTATATCAAGTATGGTTTTTAAGAATGTTGAAAACTTAATTCGTGTTCATTCTAACTTAATTTTAGTCCGACTATTTTCTCTTTGTGCATACACATCGTTGCTTGTTGCTGACATTTAAGCAAAGCATGCACAAAATCTTCGGTCTGAGGATTTTGTATCAGTCGCATCGTGAAAGGAACCTCGAAGACTTAAACATTATTTTTCCTCGACTCAAGTTGCTCGATGTTTTGTTTGGAATGTCAGTTACATGTGTTTAGTTTATCTGTTAAATCAGCTTATTATGCAAGATATATATGGTAATATATAAATCACGCATACGCAGCTCGGGACTAAAAATGGGCGCTTGAAAAAAACCTTGCGACTTATTCTCATTACTCTGTTAGATTTTTGTTTAAATATTTTCATTTCCTTAAAATATGGTTTGTTTAAAGTCTATAGATAGTAAGATTTTTGGCACAAAATATTAAAAATGTTCCGATTCACAAACTTAATTTGAAAGTTTATATATCATAAATGAACAATCTTAAGCCAAGCATAAGCTTCAGTAAAACAGAAAATTTTAGGAAACCCTGGAGATATTTTAGGTCTGACCTTAGAAATTTCATAGTTAAAAATAAATACCAACAAATTAAGAATTAAATGAAATATATATTATCCTATAAACAATAAATAATCAATATTGTGCTATTAAATTTTAAATAATGCGACGAGCGAAATATCAGAGAAAAAGCTGGCTATTCAAAAATATTTATTTTATGTGAATATTATCAACTCCAAAAAGTAGAAAAGAGAATATTGGGTTTATACAATGTCCGTTTGGCTGTCGGTTCGTCTGTCCGTATCAACGCAATTTTTTCGAAACTATTGAAGCTAGACACTTGAAACTTGGAATATATACTCGTGTATATCCACGTCAGACAAAGCGTTAAGACTTTTATGCCATATACCTGAAAGCTCAAGTCGATATTTGTATAATTCCAACGTGTGTTTAGCTTATTAAGACTTGTGTAGATTGCTGGTATACTCTCCAAAAGAATACGACCTTGATATCTCAGCAATGCCTACTAGAACACCCCCAGCAAACCCGCCCCACGAATCGCGAAAGCCTATATCTCCCAGAGTTTTAAAGCTAGAATCACCGAATTCTAAAGGTAGATTAGTGGGCACCCCCTTTATATCTCTGAGAGTGTTTGGATGACCTCTGCTTAAGAACAAGCCGAAAAATGTTGACCACGGCCACAGAGAAATATAAAAATTCTTATATTTTTCCAAAATAACAATATTAACTTCTGTGTACTGTGAACAAGTATTACACAGTCGGTAACGTCCGACTGCAAAGCTCTTACTTGTTTTAATTATGTATTGTCAATTTGTCAAGTTGAAATTCTGAAAAGACCCACATTGCGTGCCCAATACTTACACACAGTCGTCCCGATTTTCCCAGCAGTTCTAATCACAAATGAATCATACGTTCCAACAGCACTCACAGTCATTTATGTGAGACTCATCTTTTTGGGCTAATCAAAGCTAAACAAAGGGCCAACAAAAAATTTTGATTACAAGCGCAAACATTTCATTTGCGCCGCACTGCCCGAACTTTCGTCCCAAGGCCATAAAAGTCAAATGTGGCACTTAAAGTGGTCCATTTGCTGAGGGGGACACGAAACGAGAGCACGTCCCGGGGTCCCACAGGTGTGTTCGAACAACGGGCCGAGACCCGGTCCCCAGATCTCTGGCTCTTCAAATTAAATGAAATGCGTAAAAATGGCAACAATTTGATTTTGTCAGATTTTCGGCCAGACAACGCGACGAAGTCGAGGGACTCCCCCTGCCCACCGCTGGATTTTGCCTAGTAGAAACGCATGTTTCATGCAATCTTCATTCCAGCTACCAACCCGAACCCCCCAAAAAACCCTCGTTCGTATTGCACGCGCGGCTCCCAAGTTGCTAATTTAAGTGTAATAATCCTCAAAGCCAAGGAAACGTGAGCCAATTTATATGCAAGCATTAGAGGGCAGTCGTACGAAGAGCTTAGAGGGTGCCGGATGCTGGGTTCGAGCCTCGTGACTGGGGGTTTCACGTTTGGAGTCCATATTGGGGGGTTGCTGGGCTGATTCGGGCTACTGCAATCACCTGCTCTGCTGTTTGGGCATTTCCGCACACAAGATACTTGTGCTTGGTGCCATCCTCCCACACCCTTGAAAATTATTAAAAGGCAACCACAACAAACAAACATTGTCCCCGCCTTCATTCTCTCCCCTGCCTTGTTAAAATAAATTTAATATTGATTCAGCTTTTGTAATGAGAAACGCGACGTCATCAAAAGTCCACATAAAACCCAACAGCCTAGTTTAAAAGCGTTTGTTTTAGATGTTATTTTCGAGGGGTAAGGGGCGGTGTTGTTTAATGTATCCAGGGCGGAATATTGTCTATATGGCTGCTGTTGACCAAGCGCCATTGTCGCTGTTGCTGCATTTTGCCAGCCAAATTAAAAAGCTCTTAAATTATGCTGATGACCCCTTTCCACAACTCCTGATCCCCATGTTTAACTGGTTTAATGGGAGGGGGAGCGCGGGGGCGAAGGGGCGGCGGATATGTCGGGGCTTTTCATTATAATGCCGGCCATTGAGCGCAGACACCAAAAGCTCTTAACACGTTGCCCGTTTTCATTAACTATAAACATAAATGCCAAAGGAGGGGAAGCACAGGTATATGAAAAATGGGGGCTGGCTGGAAGTTAGGCTTGGGAAAATTGCATATTGTGATTTTGCATTTACTGTTTAGTTGTGCTAATAAACTTTCAACACGTTTTGTATTAAGGTAAACATTGACAAAGCTTATTTTCTTTTCCTAACCAATAAAAATAAGCGAATAATAAAGTTGTGCCACTAAATATTACAGGCAACAGAAGAGCAGCTAAAGTGGATATATATATATCCTTATCAACAGTCAAAATAATGTTTTTAAAATGTTAAGATTAATATACCTTTCGTATTTGAATATAACACTTCCACTTGTTCTGATTGTTTAATTGCTCCTGATAATTAAGTATTTATTATTATATTTGATATTTTTGATTAATTTCTCATTGTTATTTTAAATTCATTTATTATTTTACTAAAACAATAAAAACATGAAATTCTTAAGGGATATCTCTTAAATCTCATTGTTTTCAATCCAAAAATTTAAATTTTTCAACTCTGCCCCAAAGACACTCGACAGACCCTGCAGCAGCTAGCTTAAATTGAAGACATCTCTGCAAACTCCTGTAACCCCTGAAAAACCACATTACTTTCCCCTGTGTACATCAGGCCATTGCTTTCGCTCTTAAAACTCTTCTTGCCCCGAGTGCCATTCAAAGTGCTTTAAGCTTCTGGCTGTGCTGTTGTTTACCGTTTAGCATAATGCCACGCCCAGTTATTTAGAGAGCAGCTCATTAGACGCCCACTTGAAAAAGGGTTACATTTGTGCCTCAAAGGACTCACAAGACTCGCAGGACTCTAGTTGTGTCTATGACCAGCGTTGGGGCACTTGTCGCATTCCATTTTCGGTTTTCAGACTCAAATAAATGTTGAGTTTTTGATACCGCCCGCTGTGTCAGCACGAAATGAGATGACAGTTGTCTGGCCCAAAACCTACCCCCCCGTTGGTCCCTTTTATATATAGGGTATCGCTGTGCTGGCAAAACTATTAGCTCGACGTGCCTCAATTTTGATAAACCTCAACCCTCAGCTGAAAACGAAATGAAAGTCCTCCAAGTTGTGCTGGCAGAAATGCAATTAATTTGAACGCCAAAACTCATTAATATTTTGTGGAGGCAGACACTCGAAAAGTTGTCCTTAAAAAATGAAGAAGAACAAAAAAGGGGGAAAAGGAGCTGGAGAAGGAGCAGAAAACCGTGCAACGACCTTTTTTCAGCCCTTTGCCTATGTATTTACCTCAGGTTAATAATAAAGCAGCCAAAGGCTTACGTATTATTTGCACACAAAGATGAAAACAAACTTGTTGCTCCACTTGCCACTTGCCACTTGCTCCACTTGCCACATGCCACACGCCGTGCCACAAACGAACTCGACTCGAGACTTTTCATATCAAATTTACCTTTTTCGGCGCAATGATTTATGGCCAAAGGGCAAAGCCGCCGCAGCAGCTGAAAAAGGACTGCAAAGGATCGTGTGGCAGGCGCAGGAAATGAAGTTCAAGGCATCGCAAGTAGTTTCGGAAGCCAAAAAACAAAGTGTTAAAAAATATATATATCCTCAACTCTACCTTACTCAAATTGAAAAGCGCACTTGAAGCTGTCCAGCTTTTTTTTTTATATTCTCCTCCACTTTTCTTGTATTTTCTTTTTTCCTTATTTGTTGAGGGTTTTTGTTGCCCCGCCGCTAGGCAGTGCGAAAAGTTTCATTGTAGTCCTGGGATTTTGGGCAAACAAAATTAAGCAGTCTGCAAGTTTTTAATTAAAAAAGGACGCGAGCGTGCATTAAGCAGCTAAGACAAGGTGAGAAGCCAAAGAGAAGTGCGCCTTAAAGCCACAGGTAATACGAAAGTACTTTAAGGCAGGAAAAACACTCAAATAATCAACTCGTATGCTATGATTAAAAAAAAGGAAAACAGGAAAACGCCATTAGGGCGATAAAATAATATTTTCATAATATTAAAAACAAACATTTTGTAAAATTTTTAATGAGAAAATAATGAGAAAAAACCAAATACTATTCATACAGAAACCTTTTTTCGACCAATTGTTTCTATACGAGCTATAATATTGCACATTTCTTGACATCATTATAATACATTATGCCTTAGCCTTATTGGTTTTAATTTTTATAATAAGAGTGAAAATTCCATATTTAATTCTAAATTCGTCTAGTTTAAATTTCCATTCTCTTTTTGAACCGCTAACAAATTGTTGTCGAGTATTCTTATAATATATTAAACATATTTTCATTACTTATATCTGAACTATGAGAACTGAAAACAATCAATACAAAGTTTGCACATTGAGTAACAACCAAATGAGGCACACGTGAATAAATTGCGTGGCTGTTGGCAGGAAATTTGTTTAATCTGCCAACAAATTGTGGAAGACACGCAATTGGAATCGCCACAGCAAAAGTTCGACCAGTTTTTTTTTAGCTGAGCTGAAAGCTGATGAGATGCAAATGGATTGGCGCGATAAGGCGCCAGGTAAGGAGACGAGGCAAAGACGCCAGAGACCAGGACAGAGACCCAGACTTGAAGCCAGACCAAAGAGTTAAACGAACGTGGGCCGTTCGCGAGCTGGTAACGCCAGATTATTATTAACTGTATAATTTAATGTGTAGGCAGGAAATTGATTTATTATCAGCGTCAGTTAATTTTTGCTCCCCTCCCTGATCCTCTCCATCTCTCTCTACATGCTGGTCTCTCTTCATATAAATTAAGCAACTCACATGCGGCATAAATCTTGCCACTTTGTCTAAAAAAAGTAAATTACAAATTAAGTTGTTGGCTCCCACAGTTAACCAACCGGGTGACAACAACTTTAACAACAACAACAGCTGCAGCAGGCTGAAACAACGCCCGTCATCTATAGATAAGGATAAGGCAACATCGTGCCCCGTCGCAGTTGAAGCTGTGTGGCAACTTTTCGCTTCACTTTATAGTTTATCACGCCTACTTTTTGTCTGTTCCCTTTTTTTTTTCTTGTTTGCTCTACGCTTTATCTGAGCTTATCTTTCATTTTTGGTGTTTCTCGCCAACAGCTAAGCGAGCGAATTTATCTCTAAGGTAGGCGATTGCCGGATAAGAAATTGAAATAGCGATAAAGAAAGCCGACCTGAAGTCAGAAGCTTGCAAAAGTTAATAGAGCATGTCTATAGAATCTAAATTAAAATCAAATTAAGTATTTTTAGTATTAACAAAATTGAAATTTTGATTAGGGTAGGTCCGAAAAACTTTAGCTGGATGAAGAAATACATTTCTGGGTATTTACATATTTGTATAAATCTTCTTTTGAAAAAAGTCGATTTTATAATACAGCAAAATCGACTCTTTGCAAACATTTCATTAATACAGTTGCATAGAATAGACAACAGATTCTAACGCAAATTTATAAAAACTAATGAGAATTCAATGAAATAATTTAATTTAAAATAAAACCTCATTTTAATGAAAATATCAGCAATATACATTTTGTATCGTTTTGTTCTACAAATGTTTTTTTTATAATTGGCAATTTAATGTCTTTGTATTTCTTTTTCTTTAGCTTTCTAATATTCTACAAAATTACAAAACTGTATAAAATACCTATTACTACTCTTCATACATTAAATAAGCATAAAAAGTTATTGATAAAAGTGCAACGTTTGTAATATAATTGTATTCCACTCGGGAGTAATATTTATTAATTTTGAAACAAAACAATAGAAAGAATTTTGTTTTAAAGTTAGAAAGAGAAACAAGAGTGTACTTGATTCAACTATTTTATGGATATTTTGCTTGGCGTATGTAATATATTAAAAATCATGGGAATTGTATGAAAATTAAATCAGTTAACTATGAAAGATATATTCTCTAATTTCTTGCATATAACATGTGTAAAAAGACTGCAAATCTGCAACTCTTATTTAAGAAACAGTGCATCTGCCAATCGCGAACTCTCAACTAAAACATCGCAATTTACTTTACATTAGGAACTTTTTCACATAAAGTTTTCTTCACGCCTAACCAAATGCATTTAGCACTTAAAACGGACATCCTTTATCCTTACCGAAAATGTGGCGAACCAAACAGGAAATTTGCTGTCAATTGCCTTCACCCATTTTTGAACTGAACTCCAAAACTGTCATTTTGGCTTTGGATAGTTTGTGATTGTTGGTCTAAATAGATTTTGTTGTTATTGTTGTTGTTGTTGTTGCCATTGTAACGCTGTGCACTCAGTCATTCAGACAGTCATTCACTTAGTTATTGAGTGAGCTGTGCCATCAAAGCCGTGACTATTTCCAATTGCATTTCGTCAGTTTTTAGTTTTTTTTTTTCTTTTTTTTTGGGGGGAGTTGAGTTTCCGTCCGAAGGCACAAATTGCTATTAAATTGCCTCACAATTGCAAAATGCCATAAATCGAACGGCAACGAGACCAGTTTCCAATATGAGGCCCTAGCCGACCCCTCTGCCCGCTATAGACACCCCTCCCCAGCCCACAACAATCCAATTTTAATGGTCTGGTTTTCCGCTTGGTTAACTCAATTTGCGTGGCTACTTTCAATTAGGTTTCCGCTTGGTTTTATTTTTTTTGTTGCCCCAAAAGCTCATTTCACTTAAATAACAAGTAGAAAAGCATTAGGGTGTGAATGCTCGACTGTTAGTTACCCTGTAGTTGGATCGCAGACTAATGCAATGTTGGCCAGGCAAAGAAAAGCTGTAAAAACTATAGTTTTCAAATCAATTTTAGTTGTTTTCTTTAATAGTACGCATATTTTATTTTTTTTTTATATTTATGAATAAAATTGATAAACATACGGTTTGTTTATGGCGAAGAACCTACCAAATTTATATTACCTCTACTATCCACACATAATCATGTTCGGACTATATAGCTTGGCGCACGATTCCAACTTTAAACTTTATGTTTATTTATTTCTTAATTTCAATTTCAAAATCAACAAAAAAATGTAACCAATCACATATTTGGATATAACCTCTATACCTCTCACAATTATCGTTGTTTCAAAAATATTTAACTACCCTTTTCGAGCACATTTGACATAGGGTATACACAATTTGTTATTTGTTTATTTGTCGCAAATAAAACGAGTATTAACAGTTTAGTTCCTAGGGTTCAGTTTTTCTTTTTTCCTTTTTTAATGGAGTTTTCGTTGAAATCGTAAAAATAGAAATGTTATAGTTTTTCCAATTGGTGTCTGCGCCGCAAATGAGTTTTGACGACAGTTCCGCCCGCTTGCCCTTTATAGGCGGGGGCGTGACAGGTGCAGCGATACAGCCGCTCGCCCCTCCCTCATTGGCATGAACAGAAATAAATGAGTGTTGAACAGCGTCTTGTTGGGTCGCCCAAGCGGTAACCCGATACCCGGCTGGACCCACCCAGACAAACTCAACAATCGATTGACTAATGAATCAATTAAAAGGCCTTTTTAGCCAGACCAAAAAATGAGAAAAGACCAAACCTGAAATCAGTTTTTGCCCACGCCGTGTTTATATGCACTGTGCAAAATTTATCACTACATTTTAAGGAGCTGCCAACAAATGCAGCCAAAGCCATCCCAACGTGTCGCCGGTTTTATCAGTGCGAGAAGCATCAGCGTAAGATAAACGGGAAATTATTTCAAGCAAATAATGGGAATTTAATGTGACATCCGACAGGCGACAAGACTTCCAAATCGCGAGTCACGAGCCAGAATGCCAAGACGTTAGCACTGAAAACTCGAGAGTAAAACAGCGAAAACAAATCTGAATGAAAGTCCGCGATTGAACTTGACAGACCGAAGTGTATATACCCTCGAAATACAACTTAAAAGAGTTTAATGAGCCTTTTCAAATAATAATAAGCTTAAAGAAATAAAAACAGTTCGGAGAATTAAATGAAAAGAAAGAGAAATAACGAAAGATAAAGATCACAGAGAGAGAGATTTAAATATATTCAGACAGAAAAATTTGTTGATTCCAAGTTATTTTGGCAAGCATTCAATGTAGCATTTAAATGTTTGTTACAAAAGATAAAGTTCAATTGAAATTGTTTATTTATTATTGCGTAAAACCAATTAAACTAATTCCCAAACGAAGTGTTTTTCACAATTTTATGCGTCTATTTAAAAATGAGCTACAATTAAAATAAAAATGATATATATATATATATATATATATATATTTATATATAATCGTAAATAATTTATAACTTGCTTAAATTGATATTTGACGACGTGTAAGTATTAAAAAATCAAAAAGGATTTTATAACATTTTTGTTGAGAAAAATATTTAATCAAATCAAAAATAGCCCCAACATTAAACTAGAAATCGAACATTCATTTATAATTCATTTTATTCAATTTTTCCAAAGGATTGTAGCTGATATCTAAGGAACGCAATAAATCGCATGTAATATTTAACACACTTGTTAACAAAGTCATGTTTGCCGTGTGTAAATGAATGGCAAAGATACCTGCCCATGGCCCCTAGTCCCTTGCCCCTTGCCCGTTATCTGCTGGCTGTTGGCAGTTGGCTGTTGATGTGACACCTTGTCCCTACTCAGGCGCTGCGCGTTTCCCCTGCCCCTCTCTCGATGCAGACACCAATAGCAAATGGACATTGGCAGGAACCTTGTTCCCCCTCGACCAAATGACGCATTATTGAACTGTCAATGGATGTGACAAAGGGTTAAACGTGTCAGAATCGAGCAGTTGCTCAATCTTCTTCTTCCCTTTTTTTTTGTTTTTTAGCAAAGGGTCTCATTGCATTAAACAATGTTTGCTGTTGCCTGTCAGGTGGGTATTGTATTAAATATTGATGTCCCGAGTTTAATAATATATATAGAGACATCGCACAGTTGACGTATATATAAAGTGTTCACATGCATAAATAATTTAAATTGATTATCGATTAATAAATGTTCTTTAACATAAGATTTTGATTCTCTTTCCACTGTTCTTATCTCTGATTTTTTTATTGAATGACCAATAAGAATCGCACAGAAGAGCTGCAAATCTATAATTCTTTCTTAAAGCTTTCAACTGCAATACACTTTTTGAATATTTCTATTTAGCTTTGCTTCTCGCCTTTTCGACTGTTCTAATTGAATCATGAGAATTGCATAGAAGAGCCAAACAGTTGCATGTTTAACAAAAGGTTTACCCCCTTTTTTGAATGTTCTTTTGACACTATAAATTTCGCATAACCAATCACCAATGATAATTGCAAAGAAGACACTTAAGATCTTTGTTTCAAGCGCATAAATGCATCTAAACAACGGAACAACGGAAAACGCCTACTCGAGAATTTATTCAGTTTTCAATGAGAATTTACATTTTTGCTTCACGCTTACCTTATTTTTTTTTTTTTTAACTATCAGAATGTAACTTTTAAATAAGAATCGCATAGAAGTTCTAAAAAGCTTTGTTTCTCTGCTGACAGCTTTTAGTGAACTGTGAGAAGTGCATAGAAGAGCTTGAAGCTGCTTTCTTTACACCTCACCAGGACTTAAAAGCACATGAATAATAGCCCAGCCCATAAGAAACAAAAAGAATAATGGCAAAGTAGTAGGTCCAATGGAAACACGAAATTTTTATGCCATGAGATTGGCTACGGGGCCTGGTTCCAGACGAGAGACGGACTCTACTTTACTTGGGCTTGGCGGCTTTTTGTGGGTCACTGTCGGGAAGCTCATCAAAGCGAACAGAGAGGGCGGAGGGTTTGTTTGGCCCGTCTGTTGGAACCTGGAGCTGTGTGCATCATCATCTTTGGTAGTTGGACACGTCACTTTTCGTGTTTGATAAGGATCCGCAGCGAGAACGAAACCAAAGGTAAAGGGGAAGGGGGCAGACGAAGGCGAAGGCGTGCGCCCGAATATATTCGAATTTTATTATGCATGACAGCTCCATGAACAACAACAAGAGAGAACAACAATAACAACGGACACTCCCACTGCCCCGTCATGAAGTCAAAGTCAAACACGACTTTAGAGAGGACACCGGGGGTAGGGAGAGGAACCGGGTACCTGTTTGACAGCGGCTGTTTGGGTTACCTTCTTCTTCTTTTTGCTCTGTTCTTTCGAACCGAATGCTTAGCCATGTGAAAAAAGATTGCGTTTTTCATATTTTAATTTTACTTGTTTAACGTTTGAATACGATTTTTGAATATCGATAAGGTGTTGTTGTTATTATTGTTGTTGTATGCCGTATGCATGATTACGTAACATTTTCCTACACTCATTCTTCGCCCGTTCTGCCGTTCTCCCTCCCGTTGCTGGATCGATTTATATTTTGACAAATGATTTCTAAATGAGTGGACACTTTTTTTCTCCTGCTATACCAACCACAAAATGCTTTTGAGTTAATAAAAAGTACAAAAATAAAAAAAACAAGTCTGTGTAAATATTTATGACTGCTGGCAGCAGGTAACGGCACACGAGCATGTAAATACATTAATTAATTAAGCCGCGTCAAGATACAAAAAATACAGGGAAACGATAAGAATATCGAAAAGTGAACAGAAACATCGATTAATTTGACGCTGACTAATCCAGACAAGGAGAGAAGGTACTGAAAACAAAACAACAACAAAATATCCTTATAGTTACCAGCTATATTCACATTTTAGTCCGACTTCCAGTCATAACATTCCATATACCAGTTTCCCAAAGCAAATAACAATTGCTGCGCAAATGTATTTCACTTGATGGAAATAAACCAGTTTTCATTGTTCATTTAATATTTATATGTTTTATTCAATGACTAAAATCGACCATATTGGCAAATTACACTTTATTATTTTTTTCCCAATTAGCGTGGAACAGGTGCGTGACACTTAACGAATATTTGCAGTATATGTGTATAAGTAATGTAATTGTTGCGCAAATTGGAAAACGCCGTTTTTGTTTGCATTTGAATTTATGTGTGAGAAGCAATTGCAAACTTTGATTTTGAATTGAAATTAAAATTTTGAAATACACATTATATACAGTTGCGGCAAAAAAAATAGCACCACTATGACATTTTTTCTTATTGATCAAAAAAATAACAATTAGTATTGCGATATTTTAAAAATTTTATATTTAATATATTGCTTAGTATTCCCCCTAAACGAAAAGGTAGTACTTCGCTTGTAATGGTAATAGATTTTTTTTTTTTTTTTAATTTTAAGGGAAAAGGTCGAAAAAAATGGCGGCAAAAATAATAGCACCACTTTTCAAATATTCGCTTAAAACTCTAAAAATGAGAAATATTTAAGACTTTCATTACTTAAAGATAATTGTGTGTCAAAACTAAGAATATTTTATCAATTTAATATATAGTTGCGATACCTTTATTGGAAATAAAGGCTGCTTAACGACTTGGCATCGATTCAACCAAGTCCTGGTATCGTTTCAGAGGAATTTTCCACCAGGACTCGTAAATGGCTTGCCAAAGTGATCCGTTGCTAGTTGGTTTAATACTAGCAACTGCCTTTTTGACATTAGCCTATAGATTTTCGATCTGGTGGCTGCACAGCGCACTCCAAAACGTTCACTGGTTTTCTTTTGAACCATTCCTTTGCTATCCTGGTGGCGTGTTTGGTGTCATAGCATTCTTGGAAGACCCATAATAGCGCCATCTTATACTCTGCGTAAGGTAGCATTACTGCATCTAAGATATTAACACAACCGTGTTGGTTCATTATGGGTTTGGCTCAATGTATTGGACCTACTCCTAATAACAAAAACAAGCCCATACCAGTATGTTTGGCCCTCCATGTTTAAAAGTCTTTGTAGTGAATTTTGGATTGTATTTTGAGCTTTAAGGGTACTAGACGTTCGAACGAGAGTCTTTTCTACCAAACATAACAACTTTACTCTCATCTGTTCATAAAATATTACTACATTTTTGGGTTGGCCAATTTTGATGATTCTTTGCTAACTTCATGCGCTTGGCAATATGTTTCGCGTTTAAGGAGACGGACCTTTCTTGGGCTGCAAGCATTTAAATTTTCTTGTTTGACACATGTGTGAACTGTTTTCAGTGTCACAGTTGTATTAAGCTCCTTTTTTTATGTCAGTTGCAGCCTTGAAAGGATACTGTGTGCTCTCGAGGATCAACACTTTGACGTAAATCTGTCGTATAGCTCCTTTTTATCTACGTGTTTCATCGTTTTCTTTATAGTTTATGTCATTTAGTATATTTTTAATTGAAAAGCCAATCAATCGACCAAGTTATCTCTTTGATTTTCCATACAATATCAATTTTCTGATGATTTTGCACTTTTCCGTATTCCAAGGCCCATTGTATCAATAATTTTGGATTTCTTTTAAACATAATGCTTGAAATAATGAAATCGAAGTTAAATCTCTTGAGTACGTGCTTTTTGTCGAAGAAACTGTACGAAATTTAACGTTTTTCATGAAAAAGCATAAGTGGTGCTATTATTTTTTCCGCCATTTTTTCGACCTTTTCCCTTAAAATTACAAAAAAAAATAAAATCTATTACCATTACAAGCGAAGTACTACCTTTTCGTTTAGGGGGAATACTAAGCAATATATTAAATATCAAGTTTTTAAAATATCGCAATACTAATTGTTATTTTTTTGATCAATAAGAAAAAATGTCATAGTGGTGCTATTTTTTTTGCCGCAGCTGTACATTAGTCATTAACTTCAAAAAAATTGCCAATTTGCGAGAGCGCGAATCAACACGAAAGTGAAAAGATATAATTTAGACTGGCAATGCTGTGGATGCCGGCCGGCATGCTCTCCTTTTTCTTCGCTCTCTCACAGACATGGAAAAACTTATTGAGTTGTGTGTGTAGTGTGTAAGGGAATTGCAAACAATATTTTTTGAAGTTGCGTAAAAAACAACTTTAAAAGTGCATCTCATTATTAAGTTAAATATATTGTTTATATTCTCCTATTGTTGTAGCAAATTGCCAGGTGAGAAACACGCAAATTTTAATAGCAGTAATTTCAGTGTTCAACAACAATACAAACAAATAATTATATATTTACATAAATTAAATACAATACACATGTAAAGTGTATGTATTTTAACAAGTATATAAATATTCATGCAATTTGCTGTTTGCATTTGGCATTAAAATTGATTTACACAATTACTTAAGTTGATTAACATATGTATCTATGAATTAGAGTTGTATCAAATTTGTTCGAATGAACTACTAGCTTAACTAAACAAATGAACTAAAGTTCAGATTAATGTTATTAGTTCGTTTTATTTATTTTGTTTAAATTAGAAATATAGCCATAAAAAATGTTTCATTTTTAAATGAATCTAATGGCATTAAAATGAGTTATAAACTTGGTAAACAAAAAAAATTAAACTGAACTTATTTTTTAAATTGAACTACAATGTACAACTCTAATTCATATAAATATTCTTATGTATGTATGTATGTGCATATGCTTTGCCGCAGTCAGAGCTAGTCCCATTTATGGTACATTTTGTTGCTATTTCTGTAAAGATCGTCGCTCTCATCACCGACAGACGGAGGAAAAAAAACCAAAGCGGACAAACAAACACGCAAAGCGAGCGCCGCTATTTCGATTGGAACGGCGCAGCGCAGCAGCAGTGGCAATAAAAGTTGGGCAACAACAAAGCTTGACAGCGATTTTGTTGTTGAAAAAACGTTAATTCAATTAACAACAGCAACAACAGGTAGTATTAATATACATACAATGTATTTTTTATGAAATAAATTTTTGTAGCTGCCGAGAAAATTGGCAAATCGACGATCAGTTGAAGGCAAACCGCCGAAGCGCCAAGAAGCAGCAGCAGCGACAGCAGCCAAATAACGGTGGAGTTCCAGTGCCTCTTTTTTTAGAAACAACAGCTATTTATACACAAAAAAAAATAAAACTGTGTTTATTGTAAATATTGCAATATGACGACTACTTTTACAATTAACGGCCAGCCCTATACGGGTAAGTCTCTAAGTGCAAATGTTAAGTGTGTTCGACTAGCAAATTCTCTACAAAAATATGAACTGTGACTGTGAAAATAATTTATTATATAAAAGAAACACAAGGGGCTCTAGTCGGGAGCGCCCGAATATTTTCGTGAGTAACTTCTATACTAAGAGCATGATCTTAATGAGTTAATGACAGGGGCTAAAAGGGGCAAATTTATTTAAAAACCAAAGCCCAAGTTCATGCCCCCAATTGGGGGCGGTATCCAAAATCTAAAATTATACTCACCTGGGGTCGGAGATGCAGCCTTCTGCCTGTTACATAAATTTGCATATAACCATTATTCCCAGATTTACCCATTTTCAGGGTTCAAGTAATAGAAATATATGTTTTAATATTTCTGTATATAGCAAAAACCCTAAAAAAATATGTTTTTAAATAAAATTAATAATTTTAATTTAAAGTGGCTAATTCTAAGAAAAAAATTTTATTTAAATTAAAAATGAAAATTTTTTTGTTTTTTTTAAGATATTCATATTTATTTAAATTTAGTTAGGTATAGGTAAAAAAATTGATTGTCTAGTGTGTTTTTGCGGTTTGAAACATAATTCCTGGTTGCTCTTTTCTCCGCGCAGTAAATCTGAGCAATTTGCCGCCCGATATCACGCTGAACAGCTTCATCAGGGAGCACGCGCAGCTGACGGCGACGAAGTTCATGTGCCAGGAGGGTGGCTGCGGCGTCTGCACTTGCGTGTTGCGCGACGGGAAGCGCAGCTGGGCGGTCAACTCGGTAAGCGAGAACTGAGATAAAATAAAAATCACTTTTATATCTTGACTTTTGTGCAGTGCCTGACGCTGTTGAACAGCTGCACGCAGCTGGAGATCGTGACGGCGGAGGGGCTGGGCAACATGCGCAGCGGCTACCATCCCATACAGAAGCGTCTGGCCAAGCTGAATGGCACCCAGTGCGGCTACTGCTCGCCGGGATTCGTGATGAACATGTACGGGCTGCTCGAGTCGCATGGCGGCCAGGTGACCATGGCCGAGGTGGAGAATGCCTTTGGCGGCAACATCTGCCGCTGCACCGGCTATCGCCCCATACTGGATGCAATGAAATCCTTTGCCGTCGACAGCTGCATCCAGCTGCCGGCGGAGTGCCGCGACATCGAGGATCTGGCAGCGCGTAATTGCCCCAAAACGGGCCAACTCTGCGCCGGCAGCTGCGTGCGCTCCACATTGGTCTACGAGGATGGCAGCCAGTGGCACTGGCCGCAAACGCTGGACGAGCTCTTCCAGGCACTGGACAAGGTGGGCGAGCAGGAGCCGTTCATGCTGGTCGCAGGCAACACGGCGCACGGCATCTATCGCCGCACCGCGGACATCAAACACTTTATCGATGTGCGCGCCGTGGCTGACCTGCAGCAGCACAGCAGCGACGCGCATCAGCTCAAGCTGGGCGCCAATCTCAGCCTCAGTCAGGCCATGGACATACTGAAGGACGCCGCCAAGCAAGTGGGCTTCGAGTATCTACAGCAGCTCTGGCAGCACCTGGACCTGATTGCCAATGTGCCCGTGCGCAATGTGAGTTTTCGCCTGGCGACACAACTCCATCTACCCAATCTTGAGCTTGCGTTTCTCTTGCAGTCTGGCACCCTGGCGGGCAACATGTCCATCAAGAAGCAACATCCCGAGTTCCCATCCGATGTGTACATTAGCTTTGAAGCGCTCGATGTGCGCGTTGTGGTCGCCAAGAACGCCAAAGATGAGCAGCAAATGTCAGTGTCCGACTATCTGAGCTCCAAGGATAAAAAGCTTTTGCTTAAGGCATTCCTGCTGCCTGCTTATCCAAAGGATAAGTATATATACGATTCGTATAAGGTATGTGTATATTATTTAATATCGACTAGCTTAATCTGTGCCTTCTTATCATATTTAAAAGCTTATTGCAAAATCTTTATTTATTTTACCAGCTAGTATATATTATTAAATTAATTTATATTATATTTATGGCCTGCAGATCATGCCACGTGCCCAGAATGCACATGCCTATGTGAATGCGGGCTTCCTGCTGGAACTGGACGCGGAGTCGAAGGTGAAGAATGCCCGGATTTGCTTTGGCGGCATCCGGCCAGACTTTGTGCACGCGACGGCCATTGAGCAGCTGCTGTCCGGCCGTAATCCCTTCGACAATGCGCTGCTGGAGCAGGTGTTCGGCAAGCTGTCTACACTGCTCGAACCGGATGAGGTGCTCCCGGATGCCTCGGCCGCGTATCGCTTGCGCCTGGCCTGCGGACTGCTGTACAAGTTTCTGCTGAAGCACGCGCCGCCGGCGGAGGTGAGCGAAGCGTTCCGAAGCGGCGGCCAGCTGCTGCAGCGTCCGCTCTCCTCGGGCACCCAGGTCTACCAGACGCAGCAGAAGAACTATCCCGTGACGCAGGCGGTGCAGAAGGTGGAGGGCATGATTCAGTGCTCCGGCGAGGCGACCTACATGAACGATGTGCTGACAACGGCGAACACGCTGCACTGCGCCTTCGTAGGCGCCACGAAAGTGGGCGCCACCATCGAGCAGATTGATGCGTCGGAGGCACTGCGCCAGCCCGGCGTGCTGGCCTTTTACAGTGCCAAGGATGTGCCCGGCACGAATACATTCAGCGATCCGAGCTTCGGCTACGAAGCCGAGGAGATTTTCTGTGCCACCCGCGTCCGCCACTACGAGCAGCCCGCGGGCGTGTTGGTGGCCCTGACGGCGAACGCTGCCCAGCGCGCCGTCCAGCTGGTGAAGATTAGCTACAGCCAGCCGGCGCCGGCGCGTTCACTGCTGCCCAGCTTAAGCGACGTCCTGGACACGGAATCGCCGGAGCCCGAGCGCATTGTGCGCGTGGTCAGCGCCAAACCGGGCCGGCTGCGGTGCACGGCCGAGCCGGATAAGAGTGTGCGCGGCGTCTTCCAAATTGGCCTGCAGTATCACTTCACCATGGAGCCGCAGACAACGGTGGCGGTGCCGTTCGAGGATGGCCTCAAGATCTACGCGGCCACCCAGTGGATGGATCACACGCAATCGGTGATTGCCCACATGCTCCAGCTGAAGGCCAAGGATGTCCAGCTGCAGGTGCGTCGCCTGGGCGGCGGCTATGGCTGCAAAATCACCCGCGGCAATCAGGTGGCCTGCGCGGCGGCCCTCGCCGCCCACAAGCTGAATCGACCCGTGCGCTTTGTCCAGACGCTGGAGTCCATGATGGATGCGAATGGCAAGCGTTGGGCCTGCCGCTCCGACTATCAGTTCCATGTGCTGGCCAATGGCAAGATTGTGGGTCTGGAGAACGATTTCTACGAGGATGCCGGCTGGAATACTAACGAGAATCCCATCGACGGGCATTCCACGTTCACCGCCGCCAACTGCTACGACTTCACCAATGCCAATTACAAGGTGAACGGGAATGCCGTGCTCACGGATGCGCCCAGCTCGACGTGGTGCCGGGCGCCCGGCTCTGTCGAGGGCATTGCCATGATGGAGAACATCGTGGAGCATGTCGCCTTCGAGGTGCAGCGTGATCCCGCCGAGGTGCGCCTGCTCAACATAGCCAAGGGCAACAAAATGGCCGAGCTGCTGCCGCAGTTCCTGCAGTCCAGGGAGTATCAGGTGCGGCGCCAGGAGATCGAGGCCCACAATGCCACAAATCGTTGGATTAAACGTGGCATCGGCCTGGCCGTCATGGACTATCCCATCTTCTACTTCGGCCAGTATCCGGCTACGGTGGCCATTTACCACGTGGACGGCACCGTCGTCGTCTCCCACGGCGGCATCGAAATGGGGCAAGGTAGGTGCTTGGGATGTCACTGGCAAAATTCATTCGTCTTTCTCTTCTCTGAACTACACTCAGAACCACAAATTACAAAAATCGATATTTTTCAAAAAAAAAAAAAAAATCATCTTTAAGACCGTTTTCGACTATTTTGAGCTTTTAGTATACTGCGAACGTTCTTACTTCATTTTTTAGAAGTTCCAATACTTATAATAATTTAGCCAGCCTCCACTTATAAGTGTGTGGTATATACAATTATATAGTAATTAAATTTTATTTTTCATTTTTTTTTTTTTTTGTCACATTTAAATTACATTATTTTTGATTTTTAAATTTGAATTTATTTATGAACTCCATCTAGATTTTTTTGAATATATTCGATTTGGTTAGCGAATTATTTACTACATTTTGTAATTCTAATTGGTTTCTATTCAAAAGAAAAATATTTTATATTCGTTTTTATTTTAAATTTAAATTCCCTTCAACTTTTATAACTGTGGGTTATTTACATTCAGTTTACGAAAATCAATGTTGAATGGATATACTATATCCCCAATATCCTCCTACACTCTCCAACTGATTAAATTAATAAACTTTCCCCTTATCGCGCTCCTACCCGACAGGCATGAACACGAAGATTGCGCAGGTGGCCGCCTACACGTTGGGCATCGAGTTGAGCCTCATCAAGATCGAGTCCTCGGACACAATCAATGGCGCCAACTCGATGGTCACCGGCGGCGCAGTGGGCAGCGAGAGCCTCTGCTATGCGGTGCGGAAGGCCTGCGAGACGCTCAACGTGCGCCTGCAGCCGGTGAAGAAGACCAAGGCCAGCTGGCAGGAGACGGTGCAGGCGGCATATGCCGCCTCGATCAATCTGATTGCCTCGGATCACTACAAGGAGGGCGACATGCAGAACTATCACGTGTACGGCATAGCGCTGACCGAGATCGAACTGGACGTGCTCACGGGCAACAGTCAGGTCAAGCGCGTCGATCTGCTGGAGGATGCCGGCGAGAGTCTCAGTCCCAACATCGACATTGGCCAGATCGAGGGCGCGTTTGTCATGTGCCTGGGCTACTGGCTGAGCGAGCTGCTGATCTACGACCGCCAGACGGGTCGCCTGCTCACGAATCGCACGTGGAACTATAAGCCGCCCGGCGCAAAAGATATACCTATTGATTTTCGCATTGAGCTCGTCCAAAATCCGCAGTCCAACGGTGCGGGCTTCATGCGCTCCAAAGCCACCGGAGAGCCGCCCTGCTGCCTGGCCGTCAGCGTGATCTTTGCCCTGCAACAGGCGCTGCAATCGGCTAGAAAGGATGCCGGCTTGCCCAGAGAATGGGTGCGCCTGGGTGCACCCACAACACCCGAAACCTTGGTACTAAATGCAGGACATGATATCAAAACATTTAAACTTAAGTGAACAAATTCACAAGAAATTGTATTATGAAAATTTATATATTTCAAGGTATATACTTATTGATTGGTATATATTTACATAAATATTTTGTATAATTGTTTATTTACAAATACATTTATGCCTGCTCAGCAGTTTGTTTAGTTTTGTTTATATTGAATAAATAAATCACTTTGCAAGTAGCGTTGACGGTTACGAGTGCAAAATTTAAATTCAATACATCTTTTTATATACCCTGTTTTTATGTCTCTTTAAACAGAACCCAGCTATATTTAGAGTAACAAACAATTATATGTCTATTTAAACTAATGCTAAAATAAATCATGGCAAAATTTCAAGCTTATTTATTTAAGAAATGGAAAGCTTAGTTTCATTTATTTCCTATATTCATAATATTAGATACAATTGAATTTTAGAATTCTCACAAACATTAAGAAAACTCGCAATATAGTAGTTTTATACTGAGCCATACACAATATTGTTTTATTTTGTTTTCAATGCAAAAACTAAAATCGGTCCCCTTTTTCCAATAAGGTATATTTATGGTGGTCCAAAGTGGTTATTTTGTTTAAATTTTAAAGACATAATTAAACTCATAGTTTGCTTTAAAGCTCGTATTAGTTAATATATTGCTTAAAAAACCAAAAAAAATTATTTATATAATAATTTAACTTGTTTTTAACTAGTTTTCATAGAAACATACATAAAGAATATATCTTAATAAGATTGGAGATGTCAACAAATATACATATGTTACAAATTGTTTAACAACTGCAAGAGGAATGACAAGAATGTTCTTTTCGATAGTGCTCGACTCGATTTGATATTCAGACATTTGTATTTAGTTTGAAATACTATCATACAATACATTTGTATATAATATATAGAACGCACTTTAAACTAATCTAACCTTGTCTAACGCAACAATATTTAATATTTACTAGTAAACCAATATACTCTTTGCCCTGTTTGGTGAGTCGTCTGCATATTTCTAACGATATTTTAATTACTTTTAACACGCAAAACCTGTCGCCGAAAGTCGATGCCCTGTTGGGTTTCAGGTTCTCAATTCTGTGAATGGAACGTTCTCTCCCACCTCTCCCGCTCTTAATAAGCCAGAGAGTTTGTTTAGAAACGAAATGAAAACAAAAAATTGCTTATATTAAAAAAAGAAAAGAAAACACTTGGTGATAAGCAAACGCGATAGCGAAGTTATTAAATTCAAACGGAGAGACACGGAGAGCAAAAAAAAAACTGAGCCGTCTCATAGACAGTGAGAAATAGAGAGTAAAATACGCGATAACGTAACGCCAATTAAAACACGTAATGTTTCTCACTTGAACTTGACGAACATTAATGAACGCGGTTCGGCAAATAAATGTTCCAACCCATGGGCCCGTAACTACAGTATCGCTGGGATCGGCGTGTGCTGAACATTAAATATAGTTGCGAGACATTGTGAAATACATTCCAGAACATTGTTAGACGATAGACATATGTAGGTGTTTGGTATTATAAATATATTTACAAAAGAGCAAAAATAATAATAAGTGAAGACCCACTTAAGAGTTTGTTGTTGTACATAAACGAAAAACAACACGATGATATCTGAAAGTATAACTATAAACGGCGATTGCTATGAAGGTATGTACATATATTTCTATAAACATGTGTAGGTATATGTAAGTAAGCACATATTAAGACGTAGTAGTGAAGTGGCTCGTTAAGAATATTTCCATATATTCCATATATGTATACGCAACTTTGTGTTGCGAAATAACAAACTATAAGTAGCTCTTATGTGTATTTCTAATGCCGGTTATATAAAATTAAAGATAACATTCAATATACCAGTATCAAATATAGAGTGGGCCTCGACAACATGTGTTATCAGGCTTTTGAGTTGTGCAGAAAAAACAATGTAATTGATTCCATGGAATAAATATGCCTTGAATGTACAAGTTTTATTTTAGCCAAGCCAGTTTTGATCTGTTTTTTTATTGTTTTAATTTTTCTAAGTTAAAATATACAAAAATCCTGTGAAAATAGTTTTAAAAAGTCCTTAAATTTTAAATAATATTATTCGACAAGTTGTCTCTTTAAATTTTTAAATTTATTTTTTTTTCTTTCGACTTATAAAAATTATATTTAATCACGATTCTACTGCCAAAGAATTTTCTTGCATCGACTGTATAAAGACATAATTATTCTAACTGGAAATTATTTTAAAGAGAACAATTTGTAATTTCAGACAACAACAATGTATGCGTTTAGTTTCCTTATCATTTCGATCTTCATCTTGAGAGTCTCAGAGAGTATGTATTTGTACACTCAGAGAAATATATAAGAATTTTGTAATTAAATCATGTTATCAGAATGCATCCAAGTTGAAAATTTCTGAAGTTTTTATAACACAAATCTCCTTTTTCAAGAATATTATTTGTAACCCCAAAATCTCATACAAATATAAGACTTCAACTTAGTACATCGCTAAAAAAAAATATGAATTTCATTTGTTGCATATAGAAATCCCGAATGCGGTTTCGTTATATACTTGAAAAATAAACAAAAAAATAAAAATAAAATTTATATATGAATAATTAATAAGAAAATAATAAATAAAATAAATTTTAATAGTTAGAGATAAAGTAAGTAGATCTAAATATAATTAATTTTAATTTCAGCGTTAAGAAGTTGGGAATACCCTCTATGCTTAAAATACGCTTTATCAGTTGAGCAAAGTCTTTTATTTAACCGATTATAAAGATGTTATACCTGAATATGCTTAGGATTTAATTTGATTGTAATTCTTGAGTAATGTCTTTTATGAATATTTTAGTTAATCTGGACACCCTGGCCGCGGACATCAGCCTGAACACGTTTATACGGGAGCATGCGGGCCTCACGGGCACCAAGTTCATGTGCCAGGAGGGCGGCTGCGGCGTCTGCGTTTGTGCGCTGAGTGGCGTTCATCCGGTGACGGGTGAGCTGTGCACCTGGGCGGTCAACTCGTGCCTGACGCTGCTGAACACCTGCCTGGGCCTGCAGGTGACCACCTCGGAGGGGCTGGGCAACAAGCGCAAGGGCTACCACGCCATTCAGCAGCGTCTGGCCAAGATGAACGGCACCCAGTGCGGGTACTGCTCGCCGGGATTCGTGATGAACATGTACGCGCTGCTCGAGTCCCATGGCGGTCGCGTCACAATGGCCGAGGTGGAGAATGCCTTTGGCGGCAACATCTGCCGCTGCACAGGTTATCGCCCCATTCTGGACGCGATGAAATCCTTTGCCGTGGACAGCAATATTGCGGTGCCGGCGGAGTGCGCCGACATCGAGGATCTGAGCAGCAAGCAGTGCCCCAAGACGGGCAAACTCTGCGCCGGCAGCTGCAAGAAGAGCCAGCCGCGGGGCGTGCAGCAATACGCCGACGGCAGTCGCTGGTCCTGGCCGCAGACGCTGGCCGAGCTCTTCGAGGCGCTGCAGGCGGCTGTTCGGGAGCAGCTGCCGTACATGCTGGTCGCGGGCAATACGGCGCACGGCATCTACAGACGCAGTGCGGAGATCAAGGCCTTCATCGATGTGCGTGCGCTGGCGGAGCTGAGGGGCCACAGTCTGGAAAAGGGCAGCCTCACGCTGGGCGGCAACCTGAGCCTCAGCGAGACCATGGACATATGCCGCAAGGTGGAGAAAACCGCCGGATTCGAGTATCTGGCGCAGGTGTGGCAGCACCTGGACTGGATCGCCAATGTGCCAGTGCGCAATGTAAGTCACGGGGCACATTATCTGCTATCATCGCATCGAGTGCACTCACAATCTTATCACGAGCACTGTTAAGACCCTGCTAATCAATTTGTTTTACATTAACCCAGGCCGGCACACTGGCGGGCAATTTATCTATCAAGCACTCGCACCCCGAGTTCCCCTCTGACGTGTTTATTGTGCTGGAAGCTCTGGATGCCCAGGTCATCGTTCAGGAGTCGGCGAACAAACAGCAGACCCTCAGCTTGGCCAGCTATTTAAAGCTGCCCATGCAGGGGAAAATTATCCGTGGATTCGTTTTGCCCGCCTATGCGAAGCAGAATGTTCTCTTCGATTCGTATAAGGTAAATATGATATATTTTTTCAAGTGTGGGTAGTTAGGTAACAAAATCTTACAATCTAAGTGGCAAGTTTAGATTCTCCAGAACGTCTCCCGACTCGAAGGTTCACCTCAACCGAATGTCTATTGACCCATTGGGCTGCCAGATAGTGAAAGAGAAAGAGTGAGAATAACCCTTTAGCTTAATATTAAATTAGAGTTCTCCTTCTCGGTAAATGGAGGGCTTCCATCCTAGATTTAGATATAAGTACTTAAGAGCTAACTAAAAGAAAAAGGCTCTCAACCTACGTAGACTAAGTTAACCCTTAGCTAATTGGCCTAACTGCTTTACCTGGTTTTACCCTTCCATAATCCAATTACAAGCTAACCATCTTAATTCTTTTTGCATATTCCACTTAGAAAATCTTAATTTCCAACAGTTGATATTTATTGAACCTTCAATTACAGTTAGCTTTATATAAAACTCCTATGAGATGGGTTTCTTCTAAGCTACGATTAAATGAGATAGGACCTCTAGTTAAAAGTGTAAGGAAAACATGACCTCTAGTTAAGGATTATATAAGCTTTTGTTATAATGGTTCAGCACTCGAAAGTTAAGCACCATCAACCAAAGTGCACTCAACAAAGGCCTTTACTAACTACTCTCTAATTTAAAGCAAACTATTAAATACGGCAATTAAAGGCGCAATACACTTTTATAAAACGGTTTTCCTCCAACAGTTGTAAATAATCTAATCTCCTCAAGTGAGATTTTTTCTGATGATAACTGAGATATATAAGTTGTGAATCAAATACAGATAGACATGGAGTTCTTTAACACAATTCTTTCAACAGATTGGGCATTAAAACTATCGAACTTCTAATTTAAAGAATACCTTTTTATAATATAGGCCGAAACTCCTTTTCATTTGCAGCTAAATACGGTCTGTTGTAAGTAGCCAACTGTTAAATATTTATTACATTCATATATTCATTCACGGAGTGGGTTTGTACTTTGGGAGTGGCAAACCAAAAAAATGTCTATATCTCCTTCATAAAAAAAAAACTAGATACACCAAAACAGATTAGTAATGAAAAATATCAATAAAAATGTATTGAGTCAAGAAATTTTTCAGACAGATTACTGATGACCTCCTCTAAAAGATTTATTTGGAAAAGATTTACTTATATACTATAATCTATATCTACCACAATTTTGACCTAGATTCTCAAAATTTTGCAACCCGCCAAACAAACTACGAAAATCGATATTTTTCCAAAATAACAATAATAATTACGAATATTCGTTTACAACCGACAGAAATCTTTTAATTCCCACTAATGTTGAGAAGACTTTACCTTCTAGTTGCACATTCGATGGGGGTTTCCTAGTCTCTAGTTGTCTAGGTTCCTCACTGCAATTTTCTAATCCGTCCTTTCCCGCTACAGATCATGCCACGTGCCCAGAATGCACATGCCTATGTGAATGCCGCCTTCCTGCTGGAACTGGACGCGGAGTCGAAGGTGAAGAATGCCCGCATTTGCTTTGGCGGCATCCGGCCGGACTTTGTGCACGCGACGGCCATTGAGCAGCTGCTGTCCGGCCGTAATCCCTTCGACAATGCGCTGCTGGAGCAGGTGTTCGGCAAGCTGTCGACGCTGCTGCAGCCGGATGCGGTGCTGCCGGATGCCTCGCCGGCCTACCGTCGGAAGTTGGCCTGCGGCCTGCTGTACAAGTTTCTGCTGAAGACTGCCGCCCAGCGGACGCAGGTCCTGGCCAGTCGCCATCTGACTGGCGGCTCCCTGCTGCAGCGTGGCGTGTCGCGGGGTGAGCAGAGCTTCGAGACCTTCGAGCAGCATTATCCGGTGACGAAGCCAACGGTGAAGCACGAGGGTCTCATCCAGTGCTCGGGCGAGGCGACCTATGCCAACGATCTGCCCACGCAGCACAACCAGCTGTGGGCGGCCTTCGTGACGGCCAAGCGCGTGGGCGCCGTGGTCACCAAGGTGGACACGACGGCGGCGCTGGCAGTGCCCGGCGTGGTGGCCTATTTGGATGCCAAGGATGTGCCCGGATCGAATTCGATATGTCCCAAAACCAAGGATGACTTCTTCTTTCCGCAGGAGGAGCAGCTCTTCGCCACGGGCCCCATTAAGTTCCACCAGCAGCCCATCGGCATGGTGCTGGCCACGTCCAATGCGCTGGCCCAGCGTGCCGCCGATCTCGTCCAGCTGAGCTACGAGGGCGGCGCCGAGCAGGTGCTGCCCAGCCTGAAGCAAGTGCTGGAGTCGGCCGCCTCGGGCGATCGCTTCAAGCAGCCGGTCAAATCGATGCTCGAGAGCCTGGAGCTCCAGGAGCCGTACGAGATCCACGCCAGCGGCAAGCTGGACCTGGGCCTGCAGTATCATTACTTCATGGAGCCGCACACGACGGTGGCGCTGCCCTTCGAGGGCGGCCTGCAGCTGTACGTGGCCACGCAGTGGATGGACCTCATCCAAGACATCATTGCCAACGTGCTCAATCTGCGCAGCAACGAGGTCCAGGTGAAGACCCGTCGCATCGGCGGCGGCTACGGCGGCAAGGCCACGCGCTGCAATCTGGCCGCCACGGCGGCCGCTGTCGCTGCCCACAAGCTGAATCGTCCCGTGCGCTTTGTCCAGTCCCTGGAGTCCATCATGAACACGACGGGCAAGCGCTGGGCCTTCCACTGCGACTACGATTTCTATGTGCAGGCCAGCGGCAAGATCGTGGGCATCGAGAGTCGCTTCTACGAGGATGCCGGCTGTACAACGAACGAGTCGCCCATTGGGCATACGCAGCTGCTGGCGAAGAACTGTTACGAGTTTAGCGACAACTACAAGCTCGATGGCTATCTGGTGCTCACGGATTCGCCCTCGAACACGCCCTGTCGTGCACCCGGCTCCGTGGAGGGCATCGCCATGATGGAGAATATCATTGAGCACATCGCCTTCGAGACGGGCGTCGACCCGGCGGATGTGCGCTATGCCAACCTGTTGCCCGCCCACAAAATGAGCGAGATGATGCCCAAGTTCCTGAAGAGCACCCTCTATCGAGAGCGTCGTGCAGAGATCAATGCCCACAACAAGGAGCATCGCTGGCGCAAGCGCGGCCTGGGCCTGTGCATCATGGAGTACCAGATCGGTTATTTCGGACAGTATGCGGCCACGGTGGCCATTTATCACAGCGATGGCACCGTGGTCGTCTCCCACGGTGGCATCGAAATGGGTCAAGGTAAGAGCTCAAGAGAGAACTTGGACTCCTTATGCTTCAATCTGGAAAGAGTTATCCATTGGTATTTATTTTATCGTGATGGTTTTCGAACAGCTTTGGGCCCTTACCTCTTTTTTTGTAGATCTTTTCCTTTAGAATTGTCTTCTATTTAATTATCTCTAGCATTTCATTACAAAGGAATAAAACATATATTCCTTTATATTCCTTTCTCCTTTTACCTTTTCTTCTCTAGGAGTTTTTTGTTATTCCTATTTGCATTTTTGCTATTGTTTTCCTTTATATCTTTTATCTACTTCTCCTAACATTTTAATACCTCTTTTAAGCCCCAGAATAGTTTTCTTTAGTTATCTGCTTTTGCCAGTTCGATGACGAAGAACTCTGTCTCCAATGTCTATATTACCTGTCCTTAAATGAGCACTCAACATTTATTTTTTAACAATTTCTTTAGTTTTCGTGGTTACTTTTTCTGATTTCTTAATTTTTTTAATTAACTTTTTTTTTAATATTTTTTCTCCATATATCCTTCAAATTTTTTCTAAATTTCTGTTCATTTTATTTTTTCATCTATTTATTTATTTTACTAAAGTACTCCCTAGATGTCCTAACCTCAAGGATATTCATATGTCATTTCTAATTTCCTTTTATCTGCAGAGGTTAGAAGGTTAGAGGTTGGCATATAAAGTGTTAAGATTTATCTGTATATCTTAGTTAGCTCCAAAGCCAGATACACCAAGTTTTGCAGACAGATTATAATCTGTTCATAATTATTAAAGACCTCCTCTAGAAATCAAGAAAAGATTGATCCTATCCTACTCATCCTATTGCTCCAAGACCTTGGCATATTTTCTCCTCCACTAATCTATATGACTGTCTCTCCGGTTCATTTAGGCATGAACACGAAGATCGCCCAGGTTGTGGCCCACACGCTGGGCATTGCGCTGGAGCAGGTGCGCATCGAGGCCAGCACTACGATCAACGGCGCCAACTCGATGGTCACCGGCGGCGCCGTCGGCAGCGAGACGCTCTGCTTTGCCGTGCGCAAGGCCTGCGAGACGATCAATTCGCGGCTGGCGCCGGTCAGGGAGGAGCTGAAGCCGTCGAGCTGGCACCAGCTGATCACAGCGGCATATGATCGCAAGATCAATCTGATAGCCAGCGATCACTGCAAGCAGGGCGACATGGAGCCGTATTCGGTGTGCGCCCTGGGCCTCACCGAGGTGGAACTGGACGTGCTCACCGGCAACTATCTGATCAATCGCATCGACCTGCTGGAGGATACCGGCGAGAGCTTAAACCCCAACGTGGACATCGGCCAGATCGAGGGGGCCCTAATGATGGGCATCGGCTACTGGACCAGCGAGCAGATCATCGTCGATGGCGAGACGGGCGAGTGCCTGACGAACCGCACGTGGAACTACAAGCCGCCCGGCGCCAAGGATATACCCATTGATCTGCGCATCCAGCTGTTGCCCAAGAGTCCCAACAAGGCGGGCTTCATGCGCTCAAAGGGTTAGTTGTTGTCTACTTTCGCCTGCCGGCCAAGTTAACCAGTTTCTGCTTTTAGCCACGGGTGAGCCGGCCATTTGCCTGGGCGTTTCCGTGGCCTTTGCCCTGCAGCAGGCGCTGCAATCTGCCCGTGACGATGCCGGCCTGCCCAAGTCCTGGGTGACGCTAAATGCGCCCATGACGCCCGAGTTCCTGGTGCTGCACGCGGGCACCGAGGTAGGTCAGCTCCGGCTGAGCTAAGGTCATGCCTCAACGAACTCAGCCAGCTCCACCCCTCCCCCCACCCACGTTTTCAAAGACAGCGCGTGAGAAGCGGCACGTGGCGATGGGAACGCGCCGATAAGCACCAGCTACATAGAGATATATCCGTGTACATATATACACATAGATACTTATATATTTGCATTGCACACCTTGTTTTATGCACAATAAATTAGAAACTTATCCAACGCAAATCCAAATGACATTCATTGTGAATGCCCCAGGCCTGGCCGGGGCCAACCGTCCGAAGCGGCCAAGTGGCATTCTCCATTTTGCTCTGCTTTTCCTTTCTTTATATTTACTCTCGTCCAGGCAGTGAAAAGAGTTTATTGGGTTTGCTTAAAAATTTTTAATTTTAATCGATTCTGGTTCTCACAATAATAATATAATAACAAAAAATCAAATTATGGGAATGTCAAATTTGTTGTCAAAAATCATGCTAAAATTCAGGAAAATTTTGATATGTAAAGCTATCAGATGCATATCTCCCATATTTTAAATTTCCATAACTCTGCCAAAATAAAACCGATTTTCACGGTTGATGGCATTTTGGTCAAGTTTTATCAGCTAGATTAATTCTGCATTTTTGTAGAATTTTTTGGTAAAAGAATCATGTACTCCCCCCTTACTCATTACCGAATAAATTGCCTGTTCAAAACTTAGAATTTTCAATTTATATTTTTAATCGATTGTGTTTGTCACGGTTAGTACAGAAAAAAAAAGTTTAAAACCGACTCTGAGGTAGTCAAATTGTTGGAATTGTGTTTAATAAAAAAAGCATACATATAAAAAAAATTAATTTTTTTTTAATTTACAAATTCTTACTTTAAATCGGTTCACGATTGTCATATTATGTACATAAATAATGCTAAGGTACATTTTTTAGTTGTTGTTACGTCATGAACAAGTATTGCGCTGTCGGTTATACCCGACTGCAACGTACTTACTTGCTTCTTTTTGTTGTTAATGCTTAACACCTTAACACCAGCGGTGCACACCCTCCCCCACGGGCCACGAGCACAACGAGCTCTTCATTAATATTTTTTAAAATAAATTTTTGTAAGGAAATTTTATGCCACGCGAAGCGTTAAGTGAATCCTGTTTGAACTACAGGACTTCTCTATCGGGGGTTGCATCGCAAAGTGGCATCGGGGCAGGGGTCACGCTTCGTTTGCCAGTTCAAATAGGCTTTTTTTAACCTTCGATAACACCAGCTCGGCTGTTAATGAGGAGAACCTTAATTATAGTAATGATTGCACTAGAGCGAGCTGGTAACCAAATACCTTTAAATAAAATATTAATTGCTCAGACTGATATTTTGAATTTTACAAATTTAATTTCTTTGAAATACTGAAATTGAATCAAATTTTATTAAAGTTTATATTCTACTTGTAGTTGAACTGCCCGCTAAATGTTAACAGAGAACTTAGCTTGCTAGCAGTATAAGTTTAGCTTGTTAAAGTAGCAGTTAATATTGACAGGGGCATAGGCAAAATAGTTATTTTATAAAAGATTACTCTTGAAAGTCAGACCTGAGTTTAATTAAAAAAAAATGAATTCATAGAAGAATTATTTTGGCATTGTAATGTCCAACCTATTGATAGCCATTTGTTATTAAATAAATTAAAATCGGTCAAGCTTTTATATTAAATAAAGTAAAAAAGGAAACCTATCCGCAGTATAGCGCTAGGTTAAGAACCTTTCATTTACTCGCTCTGCTGCTTTTTCAAAAACAGAATGCAATATTTGGGATAGAAAGAAAGTCAAGCCGAGGCCAAATGGACATAAAGCTACTTTAAACGCAGTCAAGCCGGCACGCCGATTTAAAGGATAAAAAAAATACCAAACTACGATAAATGGGCAAACAAAATCAGCGCATGAAAAAGATACACAAATAGTTAATGCGCACAAACAAGGCACGCAAAGAGGCGAAAACAGGCGCCCAGACAGACGGGACGGCCTCCGATAATCATAGGACGCATTTGCATATAAACATGCTGTCGGGGCTGCTGTTCGCATGCAAATGAAAACATTAGCGACACACGCGCATCCGCATCCGTATCCGCATCTGTGAGCTGCAAATACAGTTGCAGATGCAGATACACAGTTGCAGATACAGATGCATGGCTGACATTCTGCAGAGCAGAGCGGCTTAAATATATATTTCAATTAAAATTTTACACACGAATAAATGCATAGCCATGCCCAGCACATTAGACCAGGAATTCTTCCCCTCCTGCCCCCATCCCCCTCACCCCCTGCCCTGTCTGGCACTGTGCAACTTGTGTCGCATTTGTTTATGAGCGTCTGAAGGCCACCATCAGCAGCCGCCAGACAGAAGGCAGCGACAATGCCATTTAATGGCACTGCACATGAGTCCAAGTCCGAGTCCGTGTCCGAGACCGTGTCTGTGTCCGCATCCGTGTCTGAGTCCGAGTCCAGGGATCAGTTCTGCTTGCCGTGCGGCGGCAAAATGCCTGAAACTACAAAATACTGCTGCACTGCGATTATTTCACATGGGAATCGATGATGAATTTAAGATGATTTTTTGAAGCGGTTTTTGTTTTTTTTTTTTAAAGTAAATAAATAAAATAGTTTTCAAAAATTCATTCATTTTTAATGCAGAATATAGAGAGCAAGCCCTGATCAAAAGTATAGCAGACATGGAAATAGGTTGAGTTTGATATAGAGTCAAAAAATAACCTATTGCAGGTATTTGAAATATTTACAAGTCAACAATTTTGGCAATATTTTTAAGCGCAAAATTAACCATTTCAAACTTTTTATTGATCCCAGCAATCAATTTAAAAATATATATATATATATTTATACGTTGTTTCTTTTGAAAAAAGTCAACAAAAATAATTTAAAAAATGCATTAATTTTAGATTCAGAATCAATCCAGATAGACAAGAACAGGTCACAGATACCTTAAGATTGCTGCAGCTTGAAGTGGATTTGAATAGAAACTTTTCTTATTAATGCGCATAAAAATTCAAAAAATTCAAATAAACGTCAAAAACTGCCTCATTACGGCGTTGCCAGACAGTTTATAGTGTTGCAAAAATTTGAAAGGCTTGTCAAGAGTATTCATTTCACCCGATTCTATACAAATGATGAGCTGACGTACAAATATATATATACTCATAATGTCTATTACGTCTGTCTTGGCTACCAGTTTAAATTGCTTGGATAGAAAAGGTTTCCATTTCAAGCACGTTCACAATGGACGTCCTGAACTTGAACTTGCAACTGTAATAATAATGCGCGCTTGAGAGCTGCACTAGGAGGGGGTGGGGCCTGAGGGGGGCTTACACTTTTGCATAACTGCAAGCGGGCAGCATTCGCTCTGCTTCAACAGCTCTTTCTTTTTACGTCCATTTCCTGTCCCCTCTCCACAACTGCCCCCTCACCGGCCCGGTCAGCTTTTGTCTGTGCCATGCATTTCAAATTCTAAGCAAATTTGTCGTCTGGGGGCGCCGGGCGCAACATTTTATGAGCGTGCGCGCGATGCAGCGTCTCAGATACGGCTAGGAACCGTCTGCTCCTGCACCAACTGCTCCACTTTCTGCAGCAAAAAAGGGGGAGAGGGTGGGAGGCGGGTGGTGGGTTCCATGTCTGCCTGTGGCACACACAAAGATGTCCTGGTGTGATTTATCGCCGGCGTTGCTCGGATAATGGCCACGTATTATAATAATGCCGCGCCAGGCGTATGCTTATCGCTGTCGAGGACGCCAACGTCAACGTCTAGACGTCCTGCGGTGCAGCCAGTTGCCTGCGTCCTGGACAAGGATATTGCGAGGCTCTCGCTTCTCACGGCTTTCGGCGCTTTTTATACCCTATACACATTGCAAATCTATTGCAAGCAAGAGTATATACACAGCAGCCTTTACGGCAACAATAAAACCAATAAAATGTTTACTCAATCAAGTAAATTGCCACTAAGTTAAAAAATAATGTTGGGAAATATATTTTTCTTTAATTAGGAAAGTTTATAAATTTCTATACAAAAAATGTTTATATTTTAAATAAGGCAATAAGCTCCTTAATACAGTGAGAAAATATTTACTTAAAAATGGATAAGCCAAAGCTTACTTTTTATTTAAAAATGTACAAATTTGTAAGAATATTTTTTTTAATTTGCCTTCGACTTCTATTTCTTGGGCATATTTTATAGTCTTTTTTCTTGTATATTAGCTTAATCAACATCAAAATTGTGTCGATGAAGATGCCCGTTTCTAAAGATTTTAGAGATTATGAGAGATTTTTAAAAGATTATTACTTTTATTCCATACGAAATTATTGTTATCTTAGAGCAGTAAAGCAAAAGAAGCAGTTGTCAGTTGGGTACAGGGTATCTGCTAGTCCGGCGCTTTCGGCTTGAGCACTTTTACTTGTTAACCAAGCATTTGCATTCGTATTGGACGCAATGTTCGCTCTGCATGCAGTTTATTAAATAGTAGAAAAACCCAAAATTAAGTACATCATTTTAGTTGAGTTTCTTGTTGATGCCGAATGTGTGCGTGTGTCAGTGAGTGTTTGTGTGTGTGTGTGTGTGTGTGTGCAAGCAAGTGTGTGTGTGTGTGTGGTGTGCGTCTGGCGCATATCCTGTGGGCAACATAATTTACAGGCCCTGCATGAAAGCCGTTGTTGAATTTTACGCCGCAACGAACGTCTTTGGCCAACAGACGGACTCGAATCGTGAGCCAAATACATAAAATTTACGCAATGCCATATACAACACTTATATGAGCCTGTATGTGTACCTATGTGTATCCTTTGCCGTATCCCTTTGCACTTAATGCCAACTGCAATACAAATATATATACATACATATAAGAAGATTTGTGTATATGTGTATACAATTTCATAGTTTGTATGCACATAGTTCATAATACATGTCATTAAAATTTCGTTGTGGCCGTGCATGTCCTTGCCATGGCCTTTGTTATCCTTCGTTTCGTTCGTTATTTGGCCGGGGAAAAGAAAGCAACTGCTCCCAAGTGTCTGGCCAAACAATGATAGTTTAAGTCGAGCAACCCAGCCAATCCACCCGACCCTGAACTAAGCTTGCAGCCACTTTCAAGTTTATTTATTCAAAGCAAGGATTTGCCTCTTTCTGTCTCTCATTCTGGTTTAAGACTTTTTTAAGTATATGTTTAAATATTTTTCGGGATAATGTGCGCACAAGCTTATAGAAAGAAATCAAAACAAGAGCTAACAGTTATCTTCAGCATTTAATATCCTAGCAGACATATATCCGATTTGTTTACGCATTTACATTTCTATATTTCTTGGATTAATTGGAAATCAAATTATTAATTATTTGAAATTGTTGTATGTTGAAAATGTTGGTACTCATTCAATTGCATGCTTTTAATTCGGAACTGGTTAAGCCAATGCAATCTTTTCCAATTCAAGGGCCAACAACTCCGCCTCAGCCACGTTATAATCATAAATCGGTAAGGATTCCGTATTGTATTTCAGCTGAAAGGGCGCTACCAACCGATTGCAAACTGAAATATCCGTTTTGACACTATACAAAGGTTTGATAGTGGGCCCAAGGCCGGCGTGCTGCCAAGCACATAGTCCATGGGATCTTGGCCATATAGCTGCAAAAATTGAGTAAACAACAATGGAAATTTTAAGTCCAACAATAAAAACTGAAACTTACCAAAAGAGTTAATGGTAGCTAAAGAGCTTATAGCCTGAGCGAGCTGCTGATTTAAAGTTAATTCGTTTGACATTATCTTAAAAAAGAAATTGTGATTAGCAGAAATTTTAAAATTATTTTAAACCTACTTGAGATTAGTTCAGTTCAATTCTTCAATTGATAATAACGTTCTGCTTAATAAAACTCGTCGCATGCGAATTTCCATTTTGACAGCAAAGTCAAGGCTTTATAGATATTCAAAAAAATGTTCTAAATGAAAGTACGAGAATTTTAAAATTTGGAACAAATTACTTTTTATGCTTCATGAAATTCATAATCTTTTATTGTTGAATTAAGTACAAAATTACTATTACAAAAACAATCCTAATCCAATTGCAAAATTTATTACATTATTATACTCGTTCACAAAATGTTGGGCTTGTCAAATATCCTTCGCAATTTTCAAAAATGCATATATTTGAAATGCAGAATCAATCTAGAGGATAAACGATGAAGAAAATGCCATCAAACATGAAAATCGGTTCAGTTTTGACAAAGTTAGGGGTGTTTGAAATATGCGAGCTATGGATCCTAGAGCTTTACTTGTCAAAATTTTTCATCAATTACTGCATGATTTTTGACAAAAAATTTGACTCCCTCAGAGCGCTTTCAATATTGTTTTTTATGCTAATTGTGACAACCACAATAAACTTTTTTTGCAAATGAGTAACTATTGTGTACTGTGAACGAGTATTATGTAGACGGCTACGTTCGCCTGCAACGTTGTTTGAAATGAAACATAATATCCTGGGATAAGAATTAAGAAATTTCCACCTAGGTCAAATTTCGAGAACGAGCTTTCACTGGACTTATATACACATTTTTTTTTATTTTTTTACGTGTTCCCATGGCTGTAGTCAAAACTATTTGCACAGACAAACAATCAATTGATCTGGCTGGGGAGTTTAATTAAATTTAAATCCAAATGGGACTTAATAACCAGTCGCTTCGTTGATTATTAAAAAAGAAATTGCGCAATATTCGATTTTTCAATAACAAATCCAACTCGTGCCAACCGACGAGCAGCAGGATAACGCGACGCGGTCCTGTTCCGTGGACTCAGACAAATGCAATGGATAAGCGACAGCAAAGACTCGAAAAAAGGACAACGACAACAGCCGTAACTCAATCTGCAAATATGCAGGACAATGATAGCAGGATTCGCGTACGAAAATCACAAAAATAAAAGCCATAGTCATTTGTTATACCCTACATGAAGAACGCTGTGTGTGTGCATATAAGACTGAATTTTAAATATGTTCAGCTGTCAAACATTTGCCATTTATGGTCACTTTATTTGCAGTTAAACTGGCTTGTTCTGATCTTTCAAATATTATTTTTATACTTTCATAAACTCTTCCCAAGAAACTTATATTCAAACTGTTTATTTACAGACATGGGTTAGCATGGTTACTTTAATAGTTACATTCTTTCATAGTTTAATATTATTCGCTATTTTTCTTATTAATTTATTTATATGATAATTATAATTATAATATAATTAACTATTTATATTTTCGATTTCAGTTTACCGATAAACTGGCTCAAACGTTGGTTTATTGCACCAACAACAACAAAATAGGAAGCAGTTTAAATAATTTATTTATTTGTTTAATATCTGAAATAAAAATATATTTTTTTAAACGCTACACGGCATCACCAAGTCAATTGCACACCGAGCTCGAGCATTTTCTACTTGCTTCGTTCCTTGACATTAAAAGTATAATTTAAAATAAAATTGACGCCGAAAGTTGCTGGACGCATCTTTTGGCTGGCCAATAATTAAATCAATTTAATGCAGGCGTCACAGACGGCACACAATTTTCGCCAAGTTCCGCTGACACCCGCCTTGTGACCGCCCTCTGCCCCGCCTTAAGTCCCTTGGCCCTTTTCCGGTACTCATCACACAATCCACAACGCCCGCAATCCACTGAAAATAAAAATGAAATCAATTATGTTGAAACTTTTTGAGCGTTCCCACCGCCGGCTATGTTGTAATTAATACAAAATGCTATAGCCATGGCACAGGCGCTGGCATCTCCCGCCCCTCCCCCGCTTCGCCTCACCATGCAAGCGGCTGCCATTGGCCAACACCCTGCCCCGGCACGCACAGCGCCTCGAGCCTGGGGCATGCCAAAAGTTGAGTACTGGCCCCAAACTCAATTTGAGAAAAATTTCATTTACGATTGCTATCACCAGCTCCCTGGCACCCCGACCCTCATCTCATCGCCGTGTGAGTGGACAGTTGGTGCCTGGCCTGGCCGGGTCTGTCTGTTCTGTTCTGTTCCGTTCTGTTCTGTGCTGGCCTGGAAACTGAGGCCTCTGCCAATTGTTGTGTTTATTAATTTAATTTGACAGTCGCGCCCCACGTACGACTGCTGCTGCAACAGCCTCGAGGCATCATCCGCAGCAGCTGTGGACAGTTGCGGTTGGAGCACGGCTTTCGCATCGGACACTTTTCCACTCTTTGTGGGTTTCGGTTTGGTTAACCTAAATGTGCTGATTTGATAAGAGATGATTCACTGTTTCGGTTAGCTGGCTAATTGGGTGGGCGGGACAGGTTAGTTATTTTTAAGCATGGGTGAACACCACATAGTGAAGACTATACAGTTGATTAAATATCCGTGTCTGATGAACATAGTTAATAACTTAATATATATAATATATAATAGTATATAGTAAAATTTAAGAGCAAAAACAATAAATTTCTTTATAACATGTTAAATTTAAGTTGAAATAAATATTGTAATTTTGGAAACAATTTATTTATTCAACAAAAAATAAAGGAAGTTTATGTTTCGTATACAACAAAGAATGTTTAATGAGCAAGGCTTCATTAGTGACTATTTATTAATTATTATTGCTTGAGAAAAAGAAAAAATAATAAAAATTAATCAAATAAATGAACGCGTGCAGTAATTAGATCTTTTCTGTAATTAAATCTGCTCTCAAAATCAACAAGTTTTTAAAATCGAGCAATTACTGAAATATTTATTTTAAACTACTGTATAAAAAAGCTTATTAAATACAAATATATATATAAATAAACCTTACCTTCTTTGTCTTTTTTAATTTCAACAAATCATAGAGCTTTACACTCATTTCAATCATTTTACTGTAACTTCGTGCAATTAAATTAAGAGTTATAAATAAAATACAGCTAACTGAAAGCAAGCTATTCCCTATAATAGATTTGTATCTAGCTTCCGTTCAGCTAGCTTCCATTCAATACAATTTAAAAATTATTTTATATTTTCTATAAGTTAGAAGAATATGATCACTGTAAACATATCCTTTTTACGTATTCAATGAGATATAACTTCCTTATTCCAATCGTAAAACTATTTTAAAATCATTTAGTATTCTTCTCTCAAAGAGTTGCAAAATATATCTATACAAACCATGAGCTATAATAGTATTACTGCTGTGAAACTATGCCATTAAATTGGATTGCTTCCTCCTTCTATCAATATTACAATTCTAATTCGAACCGTTCAAGCACGTGCCATTGGTTCCACTTCCACGCATTCGTTGGCTAATCAAATGCTAAGTGGATACTCATAATCACGCAATCCCAAGAGCCAGCGGATCATTGATTTGCCTAGCAGAGTCATTTACAAGAAACTCTCAATAAATCAACAAAGACACTAAGGCGAATTGTGCATGCATGCCGAAACTTCAATACTCTTACTTATATCTTAAGCTTAAAATAAAAATTAAATAGGATTTTGATCATGATATGCATAGTAAAATTACAAAACAGCGATTGTTTACAAACAAATTTCATACTTGTATTAATAACTTTATAGCTCTCTTTAAATATTTCTCTGGAAATAGTTTATGTATGAAAATTGCGATGGGTTCAATTGTATTGTTAAATGTTGCACAATGAAACAGTTATCGAATTTTTAAATCTACAATATATATCGATAACATTTTTTAATCACACGTATTCATATAACCTATCGATGGCACAATTCAAGCAAATGTAGATATTCAATTTATTTTTATTTTTGATACAATCTAAGAAATTTCTTAATAAAAGGATTCAACAGAATATTTAGAATATTTTAGAATATTTTATTTTCAGATAATATTTATCGATATACGAACACATATGTATATGATATCGACATAACATATTATATTTTATAGGTTTTAAAATTTCCTCTCTAAGAAAAATGATTATTGAGAACGCTGACAACGCTGACAGCAAATTCAAAGGACTTCAATGAATAAAAGAGTACAGCGCGCAATTTGTTGTAAATTTGCAATGCATTTAGCATTGATTGGGCGTCTTTGAGGTAGGTAGAGAGATACCAGATACCAGTTACCAGAGTTGTCGGTTGCCGGTTGCCGATTGCCAGCTGCCAGATAGGTGGCTGGCCAAGTCATAAAGTCAGGGCCAACACTTTTAGTTAACAGCGCATGTGGCTGGGGCATTTGTCAACGGCAGCGACGTGTCGGCAACTTCAACGCCAACGCAAAAGTCGTCAGCGGCGACACGTTTTAAATGTTACCCTCCCTCCCCTTTCCGCACCTGCGTGGCGCCCACCTTGTGCAGTTTTGTGAAAAACTATAAACAATTTATGCGTTTGGGATGTCTCCTTCACTGCTTTCCTATCTTTAGCCCTGGCCCTACCCCCGTCCCGCAACTGCAGCTGGCAACATGCAGCGCATGCCAAGCGCCTTTGCATTTGCTGTCAATTGCATTGGGGCAGTGGCAGCAACTGTGACTGTGGCAACATGCGGCAAGGACTGTCAGAGTGGTAGGGAGGTGGAGACAAAGAGAAGGAGACTTGTAGTCGTATTGCATTACAGCTGTTTAAGGGCAACGGGGGGGCTGAGAGACGCAACTTGGGGCAACATTGTGAACTAGTTTTTGATTTGTCTGCAGCAGCGCAACTTTGTTGCACATTGTTGCACTTGAACTTATGCCCCACGGTTATTTTCGGGGCTAATTATTCGCCAGGCACTCTTGGGCAACTTTGTTAGCGCCGGCTCGTATAATATACAAATTTTGCAAACAACAACAGCAACAAAAACAAGAACAACAACGACCCTCGTTGAAAGTTTAACAAGTGTTAACTTTGCCATTTTCATTCTCATTTTCATTTCTTTGGTTTTATTCATTTTGCCAGATAAGCGCCAAAGCGCAACGAGCCAGCGAAAAATACAATAATAAAAGAGCTGAGCTCGGTTAAAAAGGGGGACGGGGGGTGGGGGTAAGTGTAGGGGTGGGATTCCAGAGTGCGGCGTGCGATTTGTGGCAGCTGCTGCTGTTGCTGCTGTGGCAAGCAACTTCAGCCAAATAATTTTAAATGACCGCAAGTGTGTAATTAAAGTGCAGCGCATAATAACAACAACAATAAAAATAACAACAATAAGAAGCAACTGCAAATAAAAGTTAAGGCAATCAGCTTTTCCAGCGCTTTTCCTTGCTTCGCTTGAAAGCTTGCTAAGAATTACAACTGCCAAACAATTTATGCATTGCTCTATAAAGCTGATAAGCATTGGCATTACATTTTAGAGATATATCTGGCTTGCTTTACATGATTTTATAATTTGATCCTTACTTAAGTGCAAGATATTCAAAATAAACAAAGTGGAATTAATTCAGATCTTAGAAAAAGTACCCTATATACATTATTATTGGCCTAATTCAAATAAACTTATGATATAAACCAAGTGACAACGACACTAAATAAGTAAAATAAAAAAATATATATACGTAAAAATTTAATGTTGAAAAAGCCTAAAAGAATTATAAACATTTCCAATAACATCGCCGATACGATTTTTATTTGCTTATCCTGTCATTTCACAATAATCATAATTATCATGATTATCATGATTTAATATGCATATTATTCTTATTATTGTTATTATTATCAGAATAGATCTGTTTGTCATCCGTTTCGAGAATATTTGGATTTCTTCTGATTTCTTCTGTTTATGAGTATATTTAATCTTTGTCAATCGCAAAATACATTATTTTTCATATTTTGTATATAACAATCAATAGACAGCTAACTGAACCTTAGAGTAAAATTAGCTATTGAAGTAATTATCGCTAATCTAAAAACGTACATTTCATTGAATTTTGTCAACCGCAAATATTTACCTTTTTGCCGAAACGAAACCAATTCAATTTGTTCTTGTTAAAGTATTGTATACTTAAATATATATTTAAATTTAAAAAGTTTAATTTAATTTGTATTTATAGTTACGATATTGTACGCATATATACAGAAAATTATATTACTGAAATTTGTACAATTGAATTATTTGCATTTGTTGCTGATGTTCAGATTTTTGTGTATTTACAGTTGTTTCACCCATATCCCGATGTAACCCCAACCCACTCAACAAAACCGAATGCTGTTTCAACAAGAGTTCATGCAACTTCCGTTTGGCTGCTGCGACTGCTTCCGCTGGGGGAGGCTCAAATCCAAAAAAATAAGAAAAAAAAAACAAGTATTAAATAGGGTGGCAGCGTTTGTGATCCATTTGACTCGTGGATTTGCCCAAAGAGCCACGTTTCATGTGTATTTAAAATCGTTAAAAATAATCTGCAAATTGTGAATTTTTAATGCATTTCCATGTCTGCGGCGGCTGGCTGTTCATTCGCTGCCCCCCAAAAGGCGCGGCCCAGGGGCAATAATGCCGTCTGATGGGCGCGACGTCCGTCTGGTCATCAGCCAGCGGGGAGCAGGAGGAGCAGCTGAAGCTGAAACTGTAGCTGGAGCTGGCATTGTGCGCCTCAGCGTCGTCATCATCATTTGCATTTATTGTTTTTGTGCCTTTGTGTGCGAAAAGTGATCAGCGATTGCCTAGCACTTGCCACAGTGCCGAACAATACTATGTGCCAGCTATATGCGCTATATGTGTTCACATATATACGCGTACATATGTATTTGCCACACGCAAAATGCGTTGCATGGCCCATTGCGTCGCCTGTTGTGCATTGATTGTACAACGGAAGTGTTGTGGCGGAATTAAAATAAATAAATGCATTGCAATTCCACTGGGAACACGCTACAGATGCATTGCGTATACGCCAGCGGGGGGGTTGAGGGGTGGGTTCTGGCTTGTTGCTTCATTTGTTGCACATTAAACAATGCCACAAATGAGTCACTCTTTAAATCGATTCACTTAACAGCAAAAATCTTCAAAGGCAAATCCTGTAAAGCGTGCAAAAAGTATGCTAGACTTTCTGCATAAATGTAGCGAAAGGGATTTTAAGATTTTGTTTATTTTATATACAATTTATCACATGCTTTTGTAAGCATCCAACCTATTTTTAATTTGAAATGTAAACTACAAATTATAGAGAAATTGTAGCGAAAAAGAAGGCTTGGAAATAAGATGATATTGTGGCGAAGGAGATTTCAATATATGCAAATGGTATAAAATCTATTTATAAAGAAGTGTTTATAAAGTTTTTTTGACAAAAAAATAATAAAGGCTTAAAAACAAGCCGAAAGGAATTTTCAAGTAAAATGTAAATGAAAGCGATTTCTAACTCTTGCTTGAACAAAAGCTAAACGAATTTCTATATGTCCCCAAAAAGTATACTTTACTAAGTTTTGTTTTTTTTATTTTATTTTTTTTTTTTATTTTTTTTTTTTTTTTTTTTTTTTTTGTGTTAAAAATTTTGTATATTTTATTTAAACAAGTTTTCTGCTACCTTAGTGGCAACTTAATCTAGTTGTACATGCTAAGTTTTAAATCGCAAATATACCGCAACAGATTTCCAAATCAAATCTTATTGATTTTGTACAAATTTAGCTCAGGTTCGCGCCTCATTGAATCGAAAAGGAGGAGTATCTGGCAAACGTATTAGTTCAACCACCTTAAACCAACTGAAACCAGAAACGAATCAAAACACCGGTCGCTTTGAAGTCTCATTAGTGGCGCGGTTGCCAGGTGATGAAGACAAGGCCTTGGCAGTGGCGGATGAAAGATGCGATACATTTCCCCAATGGGGCACACACGTATCCCTTAAGCAAGTTAGTCCACGCATCTGTAACTGTATCGATATCATGCACGTGATTCTTTGGTATGCATTACAAATTTCCAAACATAATATGATACTTTTGCTATTTGTCTTGGGGCGTGCTTATACCAGAAATAAGCCGATGGTTTCTTTGGTTTCGTATTACCTATTAAGAACATTTGTGTAATTGATTGACAGTACCTCATTAAAGCTGACTGTTGGATTCTCCCGCCCCAAACCCGCTTCCTGATAGCTGGCCACTTGAATTATGACAGCACTTAATGGTGAAATTAATTACCATAAATATGCCAATTATTGGGAAGAGAGCAGTACGTATGTACGTCATCGCCATTGTCGGGCATCATTAAGTGGAACTTTTGGCTGCCATGATATGACCGGAATATCCGCATATACTTCACTGAAGTGTTACGGCGGCACTTGCGATAATGAAGCACGGAATATATATATATATATATATATATGTAGATATACATATTTGCATATTGGCAATTAATTGTAGGGACTGAGCTTTAAATTGATATTAATACATATGTATTTGTTGTATAATAAATTTAAAAATGTATATTATGAACTTATGGTTGCGTTTACAGATTTAATAAAAGATACGAAAGTAAATAAAATATGTACAAAAATATATATTATACAACAAAAACTTTTTTAATAGCTTTTAACTAAGAAAGAAATTTTTTTTAATTTTAACAATTTGAAGTTTTTTTTATTTCTACATAGATTTTTTTTCTAAGTATTTATTTGCTATATTTGCTGGGCTTCTGATTAATCAGATGAGTTTATACATTTTCTAAAAAAATTTACTCCAATTATGCATTTACAATAAGATAGTTTCTGATTTAGTAAGTATTTAAGTATCTATATTCTACATTTGCTAGAAATCAGATTAGGCAACTATTTGAGTAGTTCTTTTCCATATTAAATTGTTATATTTCTGATTAGGTCCGCCTGCGAGCTAAGTTGCGTTTTTGCCGATTTACTGCGAGCACTCCATCAAATTTGTGTACAACTAGCCGCAAGGGCTTTCGTCTATAAATACCCATAACAAATTTCTTACCTCAACAACAATTACAACTTTTTCGCTTCCTTATTTCAGATTTTTTCCAACCATTTTTTTTTTTTGGGTATTTTTGTTTTGTCGGTCGGCGCAAAACTTTTCACACAGCAACAAACAAAAGTTTTCAATGTTGCCGCATATTAAACAAAGTGTATATATGTGTGTTAGCCTATATTTACTATATGTGTATATATACCATACATAGTAAAGAAAGAAAAGCTCTGCATTTTTGGCTAACTTTTGCATTTTTGGGTCTAAAAGTTGTGTTGTATTTTTGCAACATGGGCAAAATGCGACTATTGTTGTTGTTGCAGCTATAACTGTTGTTGTCGCTGTTGTTGCTGCTGTTGTAAGGACTTTCGGCATTTACTTTAATGCGCAGACAAAGTGGCAAGAAAAGTTTACGAGCCCGAGCAGTCCAGCAGCCAGCCGCAATCTAATAAAGCAGGTACAACATTTCGGGCAGTACCTAAAACCCAACTTTTACTATGGCTAATAATGCCGCATAAACTTGCCACAGGTTGGCAGCGCCTTACTGTTGGCTTCCTATTTCCCTATTTTTTTTATTTTTTTTAACTTTTACTATACCCTGTAATCAGAAATGTGCGCAAAGCGGGTATTATAAACAAACTTAAATACCCTATAAAGTATATATAAATTTATATATACTACTGATCAGGATAATTAAGCTACAAACTAAATCTCTGAGAGAGAGAGAGAGATATTGTATTAAATAGAGAAACCATATTTTTGTAATTTTATCTGTTTAACAAATTTCTCATCAGTCATAAATTGAGCACAAAAGTAATTAAGGAAAAAAAGTTTTGATTTGAGATATGTTTATCTTAGAATACTACTACTACTACTACTAGCCGAGGGTATCTCAGGGGTATATTCTATTCTATTCTATTTTCGGCGTTCGCATGGGGCCCGAATACAACTTTGTGGCTGGCTTTTATGAGCAAGTTTTCTGGCCATGGCTTCAACATGAAAATTATGAAAGTCGGCCCAACAAATTCGGAGTGTGCGTGACTCCTCGGGGTCACATTAACATGTATTTGTGCTAAAAGTGTTATTAGATTTTAGTTTCAAGTCAAGTGAAGCTGTTCATACACACACACTCAGAGACAGAGAGAACTCCTCATAGAAGACGCTGGCCTTGGGGCGTGACTCACATGCTTGTCGCTTGTCCAAATCCAAGTCCTTGGCCAAGTCATCATGTTTGCGAATGGGCCCAGCTTGCACTAAAGTTTTATTCGACCAACATAAAGCAAAAGTGCTTTCGAGTTGACTTAACATATTGCCAGCTTTATGACACTGGCAACGCTCACATAGAGAACGGGGCACAGCCAACGAGAGAGGGTAGCACAAGTCTTATAAAGTAAATTTTAAAGCGTGCCAACACTTAACAGTGCGATAAAGATAACAGTCCCAAGAATAAATGCTGGGACTGTATCCACAAACAATGCTTGAACCCATAAGATGCAGACTTGGTAAAAATTAAACTTACAATCTTAATAATTTTGGTATAGGTAGTGAATTCTAAAACTTAAAATAAGCCCATATACTGCCTTATAAATGAATTCCTATAACAAGATATGTAATAAATAGTCAGACACTTTTGGCTGAATAAACTGACTACGAATAAATTTAAAAAATTATATGAAAGATAAACCACCGAAACAGGTAAGCTTGAAGCAAACGCAACTGAATATTAATCTGACAACTTAAAATCTTGCCTTGAAGCGTTTGCATAGAAACTTAAAGTTGTTGTCTTAAGCAAATCTATATATACTTCTCGAAGCCTTTAACTAATTTGCTGTTCATTTCAATGAGAACATAAACAAATTTCAGTCAAAGCAACCGCCAAGCAACCAATTTTAATTGCAAAACTAAAAGTTCAGCTCTGAGGCAAATTTCAATCATAAACAGAGCTCGGATGAGCCGCTGTCTGCCAGTTGCAAAAGTAATTTTAAGCACTGAAATTAAAAAACGTCAGCAAAATAAGGAAAAAAAGTGCAGAAAAGATAAAAAAGGCAAAGTTGAAATCGAAATCGATGCGTTGACATTCAGCCAAATGGCTAGACTTTGGCCCTGAAGTGGACAGTTGAATCAATGCCAAAGGACAACGGCCAGCAATGAAACCAGTCGGGTTTTATCCAGTTTTTTGTTTTCTTTTTGGTATATTTTTTGTCGCATTGACACGTCAGTGTCATTAAAAAACCAAGAGACTATTTGAAATTAAATAAAAATGCGATTATGCGTCGTAAATAACGCAATGCAGACAACGACAGTAAATTGAATGGGTTTTATTTTCCATTTTGATACCCACTAATGTTTTTTCGCTGCGTCCGCAAAATAGACAAAAAACGGTTATAATCAAATTTAAAACTTGCTATAACATTCACTCTTTAAACATCTGTCGCATACAAATATAAACAAATGTCAACAATTTTGATATAAAGTTTGTTGAAAAAGTGTATACAGCAATATTTAAAATATTTTGTTCAAAATTATTTTATTTATTTATAAGCCAATTTATCCGTTAATCGATTCGACATAGTTACAATGTGTTAATTTTTTCTATTTATACACACTTTCCAGTTTTATAAGTTAATTTTAGAAACTCCACTTGCCTTTATCAATATACATTTATTAAGACTAATTTTATTATTAAAAAAATTGTATATTCCGTTATCATGATTTGCTTTCATCCGTGCTTTCATGATTTTATAAAATGATATTTGAGAAGTTTTTGTGAAAGCATTTAGCCTTTTCTTTATTTTATTATTTTGTTTATTTTTTGGGTTTTCTTTTTTTCCTAAATTGTCTGCTGTATAAATTTACAATCTACCTGCTAAAGTAAATGTCACTTTCCGGAGAGCACATGCGTCGTATGCGCAATGCGAATTATGTAGATGCGTGAATAGAAAATTCGTTTGAAGTTTTTCACTTAAAAAGTTGACAAAATTTACATAGATTCAATTCCAGGACACTTGCCAGGCGTCGAGACCAAGGGCTCGTCTAATTAAATTAGGAGTGCTGGGCGTGGCTGGCTGGGCGTCAAGGCGTTAATAGCATCGAATTAGGACAACAGTCTTTTATGCGGAAATATTAATAGCTGGCTGGTGCTACTCCTTGGCTGTGTAGGTGTTTGGCAATTCATGTTTACAAGTAATTAAGCAATTCGACTTCAAAGGGCCGTCCTTTGATGTCAGCCCCGAAAAGCCATAGATATGAAATTCTGATATTCCTCTAACGTAATTTTTTTTATTTTTTTCTGTCGCCCGCCACTAATTTGCGCTTGTCTGTCTGACAAGTCAGCAGCGTCTCTCAATGTCTCTATCTTTGGAGCTCTACAGCATTTCTGATTCAAGACCACATTTATCTCGACTATTCGAAATGCTTCGCCTGACAGCTTGTGGCTGGCTGCAAAATATTTAAATGTCATTTGAAAGGCTCGCGACCTCGTCGCCCCATAAGTCAAGTCGTCAAGTGAGGTTTGGTCTCAGGCATCTGCTGAAATTGCAATAAAGTATCTGCTAGTGCGTATATAAACGCGCGTCCGTATCTGCATCCGCAGATTTGACTGCATTTTCCATATATGTATATGTGCATATTTATATGTATTTTATTTTTGACGCGCAGTGGCAGCTCTTTTGATTTCCTGGCAAGCACATAATGCTGAATTGCGGTTAGGTGAGAAATTGGTTTGGCTTTCAACAACAGCTTTTCAGTGGATGCCTTAACACAGATTTAGTTAAAACTGAATTCTTTAACTATGAAATTGTGGCTTTTATGGGAATCTGACTGTTAATTTTCAACCCAGGAACCTTTAAGCTGAAAGCTTAAAGATTATCCTTCCGCTTTCATTACTTTACACATGCACTTAATAGTTTGATAATGTAAAAAAATTCATTTTAAATCTTTATTTATATTTATTTATTGAATGAACAATTTTTTGATTTTATTTATTATCCATTTTACAACTTTTGTTTTTATATTTACTATTTCACATTTAAATAGTTCACAAACTATAAATAAATATAATTTTAAATTAAATTAAATTTAAATTTGTCTAATTCAATTATAAAGCTAAAAAAGATATATTTAAAATGGCATATTGAGTGGGAATAATGTCTATCCTTTATAGTGTTATTTCATAACTTAATAAAAACTATCATAATTCATTATTGTTTTCTATTAATCAAAAAAAGAAAAATATGAAATCTGATAACACGAAAACTCAAAACTAGCTAGCAGTCTATTGTAGAGCAGACATCGAAATTTAGCCAAGTGTCAGAACCAGTTCGTGTCCTTGCAAGGCTGGTTACCCAACGAAGGAGTGCATCAATCTCGGCACTCATTAGAAGTAAATCCGCTGGTACTCAACAGGGAGAGACAGAGTACATTAATGACTGGACAGGGACATCAATCATGACAGAAAGCAGGACACTTAAGCGGATATAATACTTTAAAGCCGCTGCCAAAAATGGGCCGCAAATGTTTTGACAAAACCATTTCCGGTCTGGGCTCGCGACCAAAGTCAGATGCAAAGCGGCAGCGATTGATTGATTGATGGATGAATGAATGAATATATGGTTTGGGGGATTGATTTGTCGCGGCAAAGTAGCTGGGTCGCATATGAATGCGAAATGTGTGCATGATTAATGAGTTCTTCATTAAGCTCGTTAAGGTGACAGGCGCGCAACTTCAGGCAGAGGCGCCACGACAGAGGCCTGTTGCTGCCGCTGCTGCCGCTGCTGGCACGCTGCTAAGAATACGCGTTGATGCTGACAGCGACGGGGACGCAACCCACTCGCCTCGCACCAAATTGGCAACGTTCTGCTGCCACTCACATTGACACTTGCCGCTTGCCGCTTGCCACACGGCGCCTCATTGATTTAGCGGCGCGTTGCTGGTGGCGGGTTTTTGCCTCATGAAAAATGAAGTGCAAAGCAAACCGCCCGGCAAAACAAAATCAAATATTTTGCTTTGCTCAACCAAAAAAAAAAAATAACACAAAATAAAATAAAACGAACCTAAGGAGAGAAAATTCATAAATTGGGTTAAATCCTTGGAGGATTCACCATGACAGCGCGAACAAGTGGCACGCGGGTCGCCCTGACGCTGTCATGCCGCCTGCCACGGTGGTTGCTTGATTAAGACCTGCCACCCTTAGAAACCACCCGGCGCAGTTTAAAGCAGCCCTCATACAGGCAATTTTTTTTTGCTCTCTTTTTTTTAAAGTACCTCGTCCTGCAACGTCGTTTCTTATGCAATTCACAATTTGAATTGGCCAACAATGGGGCCTAATTTGCGCTTTCGGGCATTTCGTCGACTCCCCCGTGCATTGGCTCGTGTGTGCCACGCCCCGCGGCTACTGATTTCCATAATTAAATCATATATACTTTGCATATTCGCTAACTACTCGCATTGAGCTCATTAACCGTTCGCAATCAAGCCTCGACCAGGGGCAACAACAATATATATTATCTTGCAATATATATGAGTTAATGCAGTTTTCTGTCTCCTGGGAATTGCCGAGGGGTCGCAATTTAGTTTAAGCTTACGTTCATCAATAGAGAAGGCCTTTTTAGATTTAACTGCAAATAAATTGAACTTCAAAATAATTGATTTTTTCCAAAAAGCAGCCCTCTGAATATTCAGATTATTTTAATTAAAACCGAATCATTTTTAAGGAAACTAAAAAATATGGAATCACAGATAGCTCAAAAATTTTAAGGGAGCTAAGAACAAAATTACTAAAGCATGTTGTCATATATCCATTGTCCATTATCCTCGCACTTGACTTCGACTTAAAGTTTAGAAATATGTTAAGATAGTTTCAATCTTAAGACGAGATTATATGAAACCACTACTAACTAATTAACATTTAAGTAAGGTAGATTATATGTGTCATCAGATTATATATGCCATTCTCATGTATTATAATTTATAAAACATCTACAACATCTATGATACAATTACCTATTAATTCTTACATATGTTTATTTTTAAGGACTTTACAATCATTTTATCTTAAAGAAAATATAATTTTAATCTGCTAAATCTTAATAAGAATAATTTTTATATATTATCTCTAACGGTATTATCTTAGCCAATAATTTTCGAATATTTTTGGGTTCTTTAAAGAGGTTGTTTCCAATTGTTTTATATATGAAAATGCTGAAAATTTTTCTGTGAAAACACAACTTATTTTTTTATATTTATTTATTTTTTATATACTAATGCCGTCAAAGCGATTGTCGACAAAAGTATATAGCACCTTGCAGTAAAATATTAAAAGCTAAAAAAGAAATTAAATTGATATTTTATGCTGTTATCCCACTCCGCTATGCTTGTAAAGTTAAACAAATGTCTTAAGTGAAATTAAATACATATCCTAAGATCCGCGTGCACAATTAATTACAGGTTCAAAGTGCAATTGCCATTATCATTATCCATTTAGCTAGTCAGACACGCAACAGCACAAGGAACCGAACAAAAAAAATCTCAGACAGACGTTACGCAGTCCCAAATGGCTGTTGGCATGTCATAAATTTACGGATTAACTTTTAACCAATTTACAAGGGGCAACAACCAAACAGCGGGGGGAGGGGCCAAACGCGAGACGACATCGCATCATGTCCCATATTGCAAGTGTAATAAAAAGCAGCTGTGCGACGCACACACGCACACACACACACACAGAGAAAGTCAAGACGCAAGTGTTTGTGATAGAAAAGGAGAAAGGACGCCATTGCGGGCACCTCAACAAGCATCACGTGCAGCCCACTTCCGTTTCCGTTTGCTTGTTTTAAACTTTTGCCGCTCGCTGTGCTTGTGCGTGTGTGTGTAAATCAATGCAAAGAGTGGCAAAGGGGGGCTGGGGTGTTGGTGCAGACAAAGTACATTGCTTACACAAAGCTTAACAGCAGCCAGCGACAACGCACAGCCAGCGGTCCACGTTTGCCAGATACGCAGCAGTCGCCGCAGCCGCCGCATGCCCCCGCTGCGAAGCCAGAAACAAAGCAGTGCATAAAAAAAGGCAACAACAACAACTGTAAAAGTAAAGCCCTTGGAGCTCTCTCGCATCCACAGCGCTGTGGAGCAGCCAGAGCCACTCATTAAGCTGATTATATTGTTATCCTTTTTATGATACGTGCAATACGTGAGCGCATATGGCGGCAGCGTCAACAGCTTCTACTGAACCAACGCTGCCCCCCTTATCCCTCTGCTGCCTTCGCCGACATCCTTGCTGAGCTCTTGTTGTCCCTTTTACAGTTCATTTTTGCAAGTGTAATTATATGGAGCAGTAAGTAAAAGCAGGCGCGTTAAACCTCATTTATGCACTGCACATGCAAGAGCTGTCCTCGAATTTATGTATCCTTTACCTTATTGTGCTCAATGAGAGTGAAACTTTGTTTGAAAGTGAAGAATTTTAATTAGAGTAGAGCCGCTTTATACCGCACAAATGTGTGTTATACATTTATATGAATATTTAAAGTTGGTATAAAATTTGAGATGCAGTCTGTAGCCATTATGTTAAGACCGTTAAACATATTAACATACTCTGACGCTGTTAAGTGACTTATTATGTATACTATTCAGCAAATCAGAAATTGTGTTCAGGCTCCTTTATATTAATCAAAAAATGCTGCCTATATAAAGCTCGGTACAAACTAGTAAAATCTCTTTCTTATATGTAGCGGAAAATCTCTATGCTTTGACAGCCATTTAACATAGTTTGCTTAATTCTCAGTTAAAAACCCAAAATAATGAGCAAAAATAAATCAAATTTTAAATTAAATATAACGAAAACTTTGACAAATTAATTAAATAGCAGATTAAACGCAGAATAAAGGAAACCCACAAAAAATTTAATGACAAAAATGGTTTTCGACGCACAAAAGAATTGCATTCAAAAAAAAAAGAAGTATAAACAAATGTAATTTAAATATGAATTTAAGTGAGTTCTGTGCATAAAAAGGAAGCCGCTTGTCGTTGAGCATGACGACATCGTCCTAGCAGGACAACATTGCGGATACGCCGCACGCTCAAACAATGAGCCATGTAAACAAAACTGTTGCCGCTGCGGGCCAGCTTCATAGAGACCAGAAAAGAGATTGAGCGGGAAGGGGGGGCGGGCGCTGCGCCGGCATGCAGCCAACAAAATTTTCATAATCATAATCAAAATGGCATTAACAACAAAAGCAATGCAAATACGAGTTGAAGCGACAACAGACGCGTCGCAAAATGTAACCAAAAATGCCATAATGAAATGCAAAAGCGGCGACAAAAACAACTTTCGAGTGGATGCTGTCGACTGGTTGAAATGCTCGACTGGGGGATACTCCGTGTTCTAATTAAAATCGATATCGAAACTAAATAGCACCAAGAAAAATGTAAATCTCGAATCGACATGTATCATATATAACATATATTACATGTACAATTTATATATATATATATTGTAGCATTTGGTATTCATGATCCATAAAAATAGATACAAGTATAACAGATATATTTCAGAGACATGAAAAAACAAACGCCCATTTTGCCCACATTTTACATTTACAGGGTATTTACTAACAACAATTTGTGGCGTCTGTGTCTGTTTGTTGTGTTGTTGTGCATAATAATGCAGTTTCAATTTCAATTGTTGTCGCCCAAAGGATCTGCGAACAGAACAACCAGCAAAAAACCCGCGCAGTCCCCAGACTGCAGCCTCAGCAGAGACTCGCATTTTGTGGGGAGGGGATAGGGGGCATGGCTCCTCAGCGCCCATCGTCATCATTGCCGCCAAATTATGCTAATTAGATTAAAGCATAATTTCATGCAACTTACAGCTGTGTCTGTTTGCACTACTCCCTGTGTCCTTTTTCACATCCTTGTTTGCCGTTCTCTGCTGGAGTTCGGTGCTTGTGGTAGCTCCCTTTGGCTTGTGGCATGCTGCAGCTGCAGAGGATGTGACAATTTGTCCCACACTGACAACCATTATTATGCGGTCTATCGGGTCTAATAAAAAGTAATCAAAATCGAACAGATAAAGCTAATTTCTAGCTTTTCTTTGAAGTGGGGAACGCATATGCCAAATTTAAGATTATATATAACAGCTATTAAATGGAAATAGCAAACGCTAACTGACTTACTCTTAAGACGAAACACTTCATTTCTGTGCTTGATCTCTGAGCAAGAAGGGAGCTGGAATAATAAATGTAATATAATATTAAAAACATATATAAATAATAATAAAAATAAATCAGAGGAAATATTTATAATAATAATATACATATATGAACATAAAAGATTTAAAACAAATGTGGTTCAGTCTTAATTATTATTTGAATTATAAATTATATTTAAGGAGCTTTCTTTAAGACAGTTGCAAAACAAAACATTTTACTAACATGCTCAACTTATCTCTTGCACACCTCGACACTTCTTTAGCCGGCAGCATTAAAGTCAAGCTGGGTAAACCCACTTGACTCATCATTGTTTATCACCTAAACCATACACAAAATACATAATGCTAATCCGGGCGTAAATCCACGCTACCCTTGATTGTCACTGCACTGCGCGGCTTTATAAGGACCCGAGAGTCGCGCAATTAACCGAGCAAGTTTTAAAAACTCCCCAATGATGTGTTGAGCCAGGAGCCGGATCACATTTCCCAAAATGCTCAGCGCAGGTTGAGCCCAGCTAATGCACTTTACCCGGCGCTATGATTATTAGTTATGATAATTTAAGTTGACGGCGCAAAAGGAGAGGTTGACACCACCGCGACCGAAGTCAAGATGGCAACCCTGCCCTGGGGCGTTAAAACAACCCCTGAGCTGAAGTTTGCTGCAATCGAGACTTCCGTTTGTTTCTTCTTATGTATATATTTTTTATTTTATTTTTTTTTTTTGGCCCAGTCCCAGGGCGCACATCAAAAACTGTTGCGTATTTTGCATTCGACTCGGTTGGCAGGGCATCCGGCTTGTCTGTTTGTCCTTTATTGTTTTCCATTTGGGGTGCGAGTACGTCGCATTTGCACCTTCAATTAATGTAAGGGGTGGGCCGAGCTGGTCTAGTCTGTGGCAGGGCCAGGGCCAGGAACAGGGGCAACAACCCTCGTCCTCTGTTGTGATTTATGAGGGTGCGATGGCAAAACAAAATTAAGCCACGACAACGAACGACATTTGGCGTCAGCATCTTATGCATAGAGCAGCCCACTCCAGCGCGAACTTGAACTTTTAATTAAAAGTCACTTTTGATTTATAAACGTGCGCATTTTACAGTTTTACATAAACAAAAGACAAATGCGATAACTTGATAACTCGATAAGTTTGTTTAGCCCAGCAGTTCAATTTTACACCAAGTTTATTAGATTAGATAATGCACCAAAAATATATGCTAATGATTTTATTTTCGCTTTTTTCGTTTATCTTACGTTTAAGGTAATGAAATCAAAGATTATTCGCCAAAAATCATCGCAAAACATTTTAAATATAGAATATAATTTACATTAATGAAAAGTAGTTTATAAGTTCTTTATTATATAGTTTGTTAAGTTTGACATCTCTCATATTTTTTTAGTGACATACATCTCTTACTCCATGGACCTGTATAAGGTACATTTGTATATTTTCAGAGCAACTCAATCTGCTTTCAAAAGTTATTCAACATATTTACAAAAAGAATAAAAGAAAAATAATTAATATACTCAAAAACGGCAAAATATTGACAAAGTCATAATTAATTGAACTTGAAAATTATCATTTTTATTTCACGATATATTTCAAATCCCTATAACTCTAAATATGAGATTAATATAAAGTTAGAAATTGTATACTTCCTTTAAGAAACGTTTTATGTTTCGATCAGATGTGCAAATACTTTTGTAGTCAATCTAAGTGTATTTTTTATTTACATAAGAAATCAAGGATTCTTTAAACTTAATTTAAAAATATTTAAGAACAAGTTGTACTATATATAATTAATAATAATATATAAAATTATATTTAGTGCACAATTTTCCGTTAGTGTACATTAGCTTTGGATTTTCCAACATACATATATATGTTCCATCAACTGACTGCGTTGGAATTTTCTTTTACTTATACCTCTGTTATATCTATATACTAATCTTGGCATATATTCAAAAATAAATTCAGCATAATTTTCACCAAGAACTTCATAGCTAGATTTTTTCTATATATTCAATTGATGTATACCTACATAAGTAACAGACTATTTTAAAATGTAGAAAAAGACACAAATCTTCTCTTAAATAACGCCCAACTCCAAAATATATAAAATATGTTCCTCAAAAATGTAGACGACATTTTCACAACTGCATTTCAATATCCTCGAAATTTTGCCATTCAAAAAACCTTTTTACGCAACATCAATTTTCTTTGGCAACTCTTAGCCGCAACCAGACAGATTGGTAACCCTGGCAATATACCGTTGGCCGCACGCAACGTTGCCATATTGTCACAAGACGCACGTGACGCGTCGCGACATCGTAAGGGGTAGGGGGAAGGGTGTCCGTTGATGCGTGTCCTGTGCATAATCAGGATTTGCATGCATCAATGCAACGGCGTAATGGCATTATGACAATGAAATACATCAAAATTAGCTGGAGAAACGAAAGTGAGGAGAAAAGGAGAAAAAGGAAAGTGTATTCTCGTGTCGATCAGTTGGGAGACAAGTCATTGTGCCCGGTGCCACCAGACAGTCGGCCGCAACAATTCGTTGCAGCTCCTTTGATGCGTAAAATGTTTGCGGCAGGCATGTGGGGAGAAGGGGGCCGCAAACAGCGTGTCACGAGAGCCTTGACGACCGTTGCACATTGCCCGCATGCAGGGTATGTTTGTCAGTCGCGTGTGCGTCTAATAAGCCTAATGCATGGCCAGCCAGGAAGAGTGCCTGGCCATGGGCCTGGGAGTTACGGAGGTTACGCAACTGACTAGACAATATTGGCAATATTTTAAAGTGCGTGGCAGACTGAGCAGGCTGTGAGACGGGGGCAGGCACACGACCCACGAACGTCTGTTGTCATAAAAACGCTTTAATTAAATTCATATTTGGGCGCAAGGGGCAATCGTTGATTTATTAAAGAGCAGCGAGGGGGGGCGTGTGCCGTGAGACATCGAGGGACAATTATTAAATGCTTATTGTTTGCTTGCATTAATCTAATTGGATTGCATTGTCAGCTTCGGGCAAGTAAAAGTCAAAATGTTGCCACTAAAATGCGTTAAATACAATTTTGTTAGCCAAAAATTGCAGCACAAAACTGTCGCTAGGTGTCGCCTTATGCACTCAACTTTATGTCTCAAAGTTTCGCAATTGTTGCGGACGTTAATTTGACATTTGAATTTGAATTTGCGACTCAGAAAAAAAGACAAAAAAAAATCTGGGAAAAGCTGGCAAAAAGTTATGTGACAGCAGTCGTAGCAGTTGGTCAAAGTAAAAGTTTTGCTTTCCCATTTACACACTTTAAATGTGAGCATATTTAAATGGAATGCTCTAGAAAATATTTTGTGGAAATGTTACAAATTAGGTGACACATAGGAAATACTTAAAAAAGATTATTATTACATATCTTCAGCAGAAAAAAATAATTTCAAAGAAAAGTAAATAAATAGTATTTAGAAACTTGCGAAAGAATTTCTATTATTTCGTGTAAATATGTTTATTTCGTAAATTAAGTTGTGGCCAACGTTTAACTATTTGTGTAAAAAGCTTTAAAAATGCGCGATTGACTTGAATTGACAATATCTTATTCATCCAAAGAAATTTAAAAATTAAAAATATTTTACAAATAATAAACAAATTTTAACCACACAGGAGCTTCAAAAGTTTATTTAAAATTCCTTTAAATAATAAATTGTTATTTAATATCACCTAAGAAATAACATTGCTTACAATAAGATTTACAACGCTTATATCTGTAAATTGAGCTTTAAAACAGATCAAAGCTTTAAATTTATATATATATATATTCAGAATTGCAATATTATTATTAATTTCATATAATATAAAGCCATATCGCTTAATGGTTATTGAAATGGCGCTTTGCTCGCAAACATATTTTTCAGCTTACGAGTGCTTGTTTTATCCTGTTCGGCCCACATTCAGCATTTCAATCGGCCGAGCCCCATCAGGTGCATATGTGTTCATATTTGCATAAGCTGCGACCTCAAGCGTATGCAGGATACGTCCATAAGGAGTCAGCTCTCAGGCAGCAGTATGTGGCATGCAGCATGCAGCATCATGGTCATCATTACTCAACTTCTGGGCTGTGGCGCTCAGTAAATAGCAGGCACTTTACGACCTGTGCCAGGTCTTCAGTGGGCGTGGCCGTAAACAGCAACTGCTGCTGTTGATGCTGCTGCTGCTGCTGCATGCAGCGGCACGTGCCGAGCATATTGAACGACGCATTGGATGCACTGCAGCATGCGGCAGGTTTCTCCTGCTTTTTTTGATGCTTTTGAAAAATGGTCAAAGTTGCTGCTGTTGCGCGTCTTTTCGGCCAACTGACAGTGGCCGCCATTTACCTATATATATATATATATATATAGCCATAGGTATAACTCGGTCTTTGGCCAAAGATCACGCGCGCTGCTTAACCCAGTTTCTGGCTACTGCACGTGAGTCCTTGCTAATCATTTGTCTTCCCTGACTGCATTTTCCACTTGGCAGTGCTGCGAAGTTTCCATTACGCACTGACAACTGATTGCCGAGTTTATTATTGCTTCCGTTTGCTTATGAACAGCCAAAGGATTCGCCATTTCTTTACCGTTGCCAATGTTGGCAACAATTTATCAACCCGTGTGCCCTCTGACCCCGCACACAAAAATACTCCACGGCATTACGGATGATTCTTATATTTTTTTCTCTCTTTATTTTTTGGGGGCACATTCATTTGTTATCCCTGACACTTGTTGTGCTCGAAGCTATTCGAAAGTGTCATTCTATATGACTTGATAATCACATGAAGAAGTTGCATATAGATATTAAAAAATCGAAATACAATTTAAGGATGCAGGCTCATTTCACAAGATAAATCGTTAACATGATGGGCTTAATGATAGGCGAATGATAATAACGATAGTTTAAATTATTGGCCTTTACCCTATTAAATTGGAATTTTGTACAAATTAATAAGGCTGAAATTAAACTATTATTTCTAGGCAGTAAGTAAATAAGTAAATAAGTAAATATTTACATAATTATAATGGTTTCTTGTATAACCTTCCAACGCTAAAAATTGTCACGATTAGAAATCAAAGAAATGATAAGAACGATTTATTGTTATTTCTTTTACAAAGACGAGATATGAACAGAAGTTTGTTTGCTTAGGAAATTAAAGAGAGCTGCTATCGTAAATATTAATCATGTTATCAGATTGTCTTTTTTTATTACCACTGAAGTATTACTTTATTACATTTTCTGGAGTCCGCTTTATTTGAAGATTCATAGACGTATGAAAGAAATATTATATTCATTCAGCTGAATTCTGTTTATTGATTATATATCTGCTTAAGTTTCTATATATGAAGAAAGAAGTCTCACAGTTATTGTTAAATGTAGTAACCAAAGCTAACCTATACTTAGCAGTTAATAAAAAGTGAACTCAAAGAGATCTATAAATGGTAAATACCTGCCTTATCAATAACATCTAATTTAACGTACACTTATGGTTTCCAGATAAGTCTGCTCAACTTCAATAAATCGTAATTCCATTAACATCCAATTGTCGAGTGTTTACGTTTATCTGTATGTCAAGTAGTTGCCATCTCTGACGTTTAAGCCATCCGCATTGAACTTGACATAACTCCATGGGACGCTCAATGGAGATGCATCAAGTCACAAAACGGCTGCATTTAAAAAGCTGTAAAAGCTGTGTGAGCGCACAGTGCATGTGACAGCACTTAACGGTGCCACGCCCACACACAGAAGTGGAAGGAGGCAAAGTCAAACAGTCGGAGCCACAGCAATTGAATGTCAGTCGCAAAAATGCAATCACAGTTTGACACAATTTTACCGAGGCGCCACTTCAACACGTTGCAACTGCAATATCGTAACACAGAGCCAGAGAGCGCAGCCAAACAAGCGAACCAACGCAAGAGCGACAACTCTGCAAGCAACACAATGACAACTCTTTAACACTGTTAAGTTGGCGTTGGCGTTGACGTCCTTGTCGTTTTACTCTGTAGCCTCATGTCGCTGTATTACTTACCGATTACATTTATAACACTGGGTGCTATTATTATTCCATTATTTTTGTAACAATTTGAATTTTTTGGAAAAATGTAATCTTTAGTAATGTAGAATATCTTGTTTATGTTTCGTAATTTGTATTTTCCTTATATTTATGAAAGGTTTATTAACTGGACACAAAATTGTTTTTCGCAAAGCTGAAGTATGAAAAAAATTATCAGACATTAAAAATAAATATAAATTTAACGACATTTATTAAAACAAATTAATTACTTTGTTTGGTAATAATAAAAAGAAAATAACCTAATAATTTTACTTGATATTTGTTCATAACATTTTACATGTATATATGTTAGTCACCATATGTTATTAATACATATAAAATACAAGTTAAGTTATTTATTGGATAAATTATAAATAATTTGTTAAAGCATATGATTAACAAACTAAATATAATTATTTATTTTAAGCTTCCAAATGCACAGATATTAACAGAAAACTCTACCTTTTTTAAAAACCCGACCTTAAATATGATTAACATGTTACATAATCCTTAAGAGTATTTAATAGCCGAAGCAAGTCATTTCCTTTAACATGTTTTTATTGTTGTTGTTGCTGCTGCTATCGTTATCGTTGCCTTCATCGCCGCAGCGCGTGCTCGAGTGCATTTACACACACAAGCAGGCACACACACACACGCACATACACAGCCAAACAAACAGCACAAACACAAACATATGTCATTGTTGAACGCCACACACAGGACATTTTTGCTGTTTGATTGCGTTTTTATCTTCGTCATTTCAGCAGCGCCTGGCAACCCTGGCAACTCTGGCAGCCGTAGCAACTGCAACTGCAGCGACTCTGGAGATATTTTACAGCGACAACATTTTATTGCAAACATTGTGCAATTTCACTTTAAACGTCAATCGATTTTCATTTGATTTTTACGACCAATTTTTACCCCGTCTCTCCCTATTCACTACCCTCATTTCTTTTTTTCTCCCGTCCTTTGTACGTTGGCCAAGCTTTTGCCTCTCTCAATTGCAGCGCATACATATTTTTATACCCTGTAGTCCATAAAAGTGCTGTCATAAAGTTGTGCAAGTGGATATACAAGTACACACCCTTTAAGGCATATAAGTATATACTTTATATATATATATATACTTTATATATATATATTTATACTTTATATATACTTTAGTCTATCTTCACATATATTTATATAATATATATAATATTTTAAGGACTGTCTGATTGAATTTAGCAGTTAACGAATTTATTGTAAAAGGTATTTAAAAAACTAAATAGAGGATATTCGTTAGTCGAGCACTCTACAACTAAAACATTCTCTTACATGTTATTCCCAACATTTTATTTAACGCACACACTTTGTGGCACAATCGTATTTTCACACGGCTCTCACACTGTGTGTGTGTGTGTGTGTGTCAAATTTAATTAACTTGGCATTTATAGAGAGACGCTTGCTATGCAAATTTCTTGATATGATTTTCTCAGATACTTAATTTGTCAACGCTTCGCTGATTTACGATTTCGATTTGCTGCCAGGCAAATCAAATGTGCGATTTCTCTGTGTCACAAAGTCAATCTGTCGGCGAGGGCGGAGAAGTGGATCATTACGAAAGCGAAGCCAGTTTAAATTAAAATAAATAATTCAGTGCCTTCTTAGAATCTTGACATACACATAGTTATATTACTTATACCGTTTCTGCTGAAACGAAATATTCATTTGATAATCCTTATGAGCTTTTAAATTAAACACTAGTCAGTCTAAGTTATCGAATGGTAAAGGAGTTAAACTTTGTTAAGAGAAAGTAATTTCTTAAATAACTGAGTGGCTATTTTTAACCTTCGAAACATGTAAATATTAAACTAGAATTTTTGGCTCCTGCACTCCGGGTAGATTAACTACAACGTCTGATTAATTGCTGCACCTAATGAAAAGTAAATTATATCATTAAATATGTAGAAACATGTTTCAGCTCTAGTATAGGCTCCCCAACCTAGGCGAACTCTGACTCATGAGGTTTCGCTTCTCAGTTCCCCCCTCTCTCTCACTCTGCTGAAATTGAGAGGTCACCACAAAGGTGTGCGCCGTGAAGCGTGCTGTACATTTATTAAAAGAAATGTCAAAAGTAATTGAACCACGTAGGCAGACCCATTTCTAAAACTTGTTAACTCTTCTGCGCGCAGAGAGCTCATGTGCTACATTAACTTTCGCTTTTGTAGTTTGGGGGGATTTTGGGGGGGTACGGTGATACGGGACAGGGTTTGCATGTTTGCGCCATTTTCGCAGAGTCATCGCATGATTTACGTCGAATCGGCTTTGGCCAAGTAATCATGTTGTGCACACACACACACACACACACACACACGTACACACGCGCACAGTTTGCGCCATTACGAAAAGCCAACAGAGAGCAGAGCTGGACACAATTATGGGGGCCAAAAGGGCTTTCAATTTCACTTGGCCAGCTTTAGGTAAACAGGAGCTGTAGCTATAGCTTCGAGTCGGGACATCGTCTCCCTGTTGGCCGTGGCAGCTGCCGCTCCTGTGGCACTGTGGCGATCAAGTCAAGCATGCAACAACCGCAAGCGGCACGCAAACGCATCAAATCACTGAAAGTGGCCACTGCGCCACGATTTGCACTTCATTGAATCCACTCTATAGACGAACTGCTGTACCACAGCCGGCCAGCTCCTTAGCTCACCAACTGCCCGAAAAGCCAATGAAGCCGAAGCCGAAGCTTAAATTGAAGTCAAAGCCGATAGCGCTTCTGGCGCTACCTAAAGCGTTTTCATTCCGTTCGCTTTATTTTGCCCCATTTGGCCGCAGCCAGTTTATGAAAATGAAAATTGCCAAGAAAATGGAAAATTCTTCAACGTGCCGTGCTATTTTTAAATACCCTATAACCATTGCAAATGTACACAAAAAAAATATGGGCAGTATGCATGTCACAGTCAGTAAAATATATTTTTTTTATTTGTGCGTTGCTTTTAGTTAATATAAAGGCTTAGGGCACCTTTTGTACATTAAAAGTATTTAAAAAAAAAAAAAAATTATTTCATATTTATTTATATATTATTAATAAGTAAATTAAATATTGACTTATTCTATATATTTTATTTAGAAAGAAAAAGCAGATTCAAATTAAATTTTTTGTTTATATTTTTTATTTATTTATTATATTCGTAATTTATTTATTTTCTTATTCTTGCATTATCATCATCATATATCGTATGCATATAAATGAATTTCCAAAAAGATCTCACTACAAGGTATCTCACAGTTGGGCACGCCTGCCTAAAGTATTCTTGTTTTTTTGATTTCTTTACGTTATGCTCCATTGTGGTGCATGCTATGAAATTGCACTTTTGTGTACTTATTGAGCCGTGGGCGTGGACCACTGCCCTCAAAATCGAACAACTGAACGCGCTGTCTCAACCACCCCACCCGTCGTTGTGCAGGGATCCAACTCACTTGGTTCGCTTGATACACGTATGCTTGGTTTAATCTGAATACAAATCGCTTATCAGCTAGAAAGCAGCAGCAACAACAACAAAATACACGAAACAGAAAAAGAAGAAAGCGTAAATATGACCGTAAAAATGTTTATAAGAATGTGCAAGAAAAATTGAAGGCAAAAAGCGAGGTAGTTAGCTTATTGTAAATTGCTGGCAAATTCTTATGCTGATGCAAGGAATTTGCTTCATTTATTAAAATTATTTGAAAAATATATATTGTAAGTCTTCGTGGATTATATGGAATTTTTTGCATATATTTTAGAAAAATATTTTTATATCAATTTAAATGCAAAACTAATATAGTGTGCAATTTTGGACATGATTTAGCTTCTAACTTTGGCCGAAAATACATTCGGCTTATATGTACATATATGTATATTGTGGTATTTTGTTTTGAATAAACAAATAATAAAACAAATATTATTGGTTTATGAAAATTATTAATATATGTAAGCAGAGGAAACAATATTATATTTATTTTCTTCATAATATGCAAATGTGATAATATTTGTATCCAATCCGAACTTACATCATTTATATATATAAAAATATCAGTTTAAGATCGGTAATTTTTATGGCTGCTATATAAAATAGTATATTATTATAGTATTCTATAGCATTTTTTAGTTTAGTTAAAGTTTATAATGCAATGCAATAATTCAAATTATTTAAATAGCTTCTAATCAGAGAGATAAGTTCCTTCCTAATCAAAGAGATAAAGGCAATATTCTATACACTATTCATGATTATATTTGGCCAGGCTCCATAGGATACTCAGCGCCAGTAGAGTTGTCCAGGCTCCTGTTGCTGGACGCACTGCATCATTGCACTGATCCGGAGACTGTTCCGTCCATATAACCTGTGAACCGATGCCAGCCTTATCAGCTTCCGACTGGATAAAGTCAATTGTTTCCTGATCGAGCTGGCGCCGGCGCGTTAATAGCTTAAAGAGTGGCATAGGAGAGATGTTCGAGTAGCCGCAGAGTACAGTCATTAGATTGGGATCGCTATAAAGCACTTTATAGGTGACTGACAAGGACCTGTTCGCAGGGCCGTTGTACTCCAAGTTGAAAACGCTGTTCTTCGTATAGTTATTCCAGGGAAATGCAACTGTCTCCCTAACGGCGTGAATATCACCATTGATAGTGCTAACGTATTCCAATTTAAGTTTCAGTTTTGTGTCGGCAGTTGCCGGAACTGAGACATTCAAGCATTTCATAATATCCACATTGGGTACGCGGGCTGCCTCGTACCAATAACCCAACATCTGAGCATATTGGGGAAGTGAGAAGGGGCTTGAGTACTATATATTTACTTGATCCAACTTACAGCTGTCAGATTAAGAGCATGTCCCCCGACATCGTTCTGGCAATTAAAGTTCCTAATGCCAAAAATCGTGCGTTTAGACTGAACAATGTGCGAACAACCCAACGCTAAAAGCAGCACGACAAATATTTTTGTTTCCATTCTGAAGATCTGAGCTCTCCAGCATCCGTTAAACGACTGAACAGCCTACGTTTAAGCATGTCTGGCAACAAGCTATTGATAATGCTACACTCAGAAAAAAACTATAAGTTTCTAAACTGAGAATTAGATGTAATGAATTAATTGTAATCATTGTTTTACATTTAATTCAAACGTATATTTTTTGTAACACTAATGTTTAACACTAATGTTTTTTGCCTTCAGATTTAATTCAATAATATTTAAGAATATTTAGGGATATTCCGATCAAACTTGAATTTATTACGCAATTTTTCTTTGAGTGTAGGCTTATCAGGTAGTTCTGTAGTTCAATCACACACACAAATGATCTTTTATTTTGTGTAAACATGATTAAGAAAAGTGATGTCGATGCGACTGAGCTGATATGAGTACTAAGAAGCTAAGACTTATATATGATATTTAAATTTGAATAACATACACACATAAATTAAAAATTACATCAAATAAGGCATTAAAATTCGGCAAGTTATCAAATTGCAGCTGGTTAAACTATATCAAAAAATTAAATTAACTTGATCTGTGCTAAACTTAACGCGAACTAACCTGCCAAATTATATGTCTTTATGTTCCAAAATTCTTTCGATCTTCAAGAAATGACAAAAATGTACCCAAAATTAGATCTGCATTAGATATATAAAAATTTATATTTTAATTATACCACTTTGAGCCAATATTTAATGGGTACAGACTATAATAAAGATAAACGGCAATGAAATTATGAACAGATTTTTTGTTCTCTAGATAAAGTGTACTTTTGTGAGTTTTAATTTATGAAGTAGTGCTAAAAAAAGAATACCTACAAATGATAATTTTATATAATTTTAATTGAATAAAGTATAAGAAGTAACTAAACACTACTTAAGTAATGCCCAAAAATTTAATCTTTAAACTTTAAGAAAGGGCATCAAAAAGTATTATTGAAGAGGTAATTATTTACCTATAACTTGCATAAATAAGACACATTAAATGCTATTTAAAATCAGCTGTTAGTCTATACTCCAAATACTTTAATCCACATAATTTAGATAGCTATGTAATAAATGCGATTATATGTCACAAAACGTTCGCGAAATGACTAACTCTTATCACATATTATAACGAAAGTGACTCATAACTACAATGGCTGATTGATAACGATAAAAAGGTCGCTAGGTCCACCTGAAGAAGCCCCATACGATGGCAAAAGCCAAGACAGCGATGGCTCCTGTTGCTGGACGTACTGCAGCTATTGCAGCGATCCGGGGATTGCTCCGTCCAAATAATATCGTCACCGAAACCCGCCTTGTTCACATATTCGTTGATGTACTTAACATAAAATGAATCCAACTGGCGCTGTCGCGAAAATAGCTTGAAGAGCGGTATCGGGGACAGACCAGCGTAGCCGCAGACTATGGTCATAAATGTGGGATCCATGTATACCAGCTTATAGGTGATAGACATATTGAACGAGGAGTTATTGTAGTTCAATACGAAGATGCCGTTCGCCGTATTCTCATCCCAGGGAAATGTAATTGTCTCCTTAATAGTCTGAGTTTTTTTATCGAGTGTCGTTATGTATTCCAATTGTAAATCCAGTTCGTCATCCACCGTGGCCGGCACTGACACATTTAAGCACTTAATGCCATCCACATTGGGCGCCCGGACCGCCTCGTACCAGTAGCCGGCCAGCTGGGCATTGATAAAAAAATATATATGTCAAGTTCGAGAGTGCACTAACAGCGCGCTAACAGTTTCTGTTAGATGCCAACTTACAGCTGTTAGATTCAGTTGCAGTGAATCATTTCGTTGGCAATTAAAATCCTTAGCCACTGGAAGCTGCGACTGAACGCAGTGCGTCCAACTGAGCATTAAAAACAGCACGACATATATTAAAGTCTCCATTCGAAGATCCGGACTCTTTCGCATCTGCTTAATGACTGAAGCACGTGTAAATACGACATAGCGTTAGTCTATTGATATCGCCATGCTTATCAGATAACTGTTCAAATTGTTGTAGCTAGCCAGATACGATTGAATGGCAACGTTGATATAGACGGTAACTGCTTAGTACGTCTACGCTATTAGCCGAAATATGTTATCAATATTTCGATGCACTCCAGACGTAGTAAAGTTGAATGAATCTAGAAGACTCGTCTGTTTATACCCTGTAAACTCTTCAAATAGGTCAACGTAAATTTGTTGACCAATTGATATATAGTTCCTGAATATCATACTAGGATCAATTTTTTTATTATCGATAGCTCCTGATGTCTACCCGAAACCTATAAATATAGATGAGCCTCATTTTTCTATATTTTTAAAAGCCAAGAAAAACTATTCATTCTCAGTCAATTAATAAATAAAACAGGGTGCCTTTACCTTTAACTTAAATTTAAACGGCATCGTTGAAAGCCTTTGAAAAAACCATGCACATTAAACATGAAAGACCGTTGAAGTCGGACGTAACCGACTGCGTAATACTCTTTCACAGTTATTTCGGAAAGATATAGCATTTTTATATTTCGTAGGAGGGCCTGGCCGGATCTGTAAAGACCGTGACCAGCCATCTACCTTTAAAATGTAGTGACTCTAGTTCTAAAAATTTGGAAGCGTTCTAGTGGGCGTGGCCGGGAAATCAAGATCGCAGTTTTAGAGGAAATCCCAGAAATCTACATACCAAATTTGGTGACTTTACCCTTTAATCGATTTGCGATTTGAGGTGTATCGACATGCTTTCGATTTTCCAGTGGGCGTGGCACAAAAATCTTAAAACTTTGTCTAACTACGATAACTACAAGTATATACCGTATATATATAAAGACGGACGGAGAGACAGACAGAGCCAAAAGCTTAAAAAATTGATTTCAAACAGTGAGTTATTATGTAACACATTATTATATTAATAATTTCACTGGAAGAGATGCCATAAAACAGCCAGAATCGAAACTGGAAATACTTCTGCAGCTAAACTCTCTGCACTATTGCAATAATCCTCAGATTGATCCGACCACATATAAAAATTTTCCATGCCGGCTTTTGCGACTTGACGGTTGATGTACTCTGTTTCCTTTTCGCCCAATTTGCGCTGCCGCGAAAACACCTTGAAAAGCGGCATCTTCGATATGGCCGAAAAGCCGCATATGACAGTTATAGATTTGAAGTTTGTGAAAACCAATCTATAGAAGATCACCACCGTCATATGTGGGGTATCGTAAAACAAACGGAAAGTGCAGTTCTTGGTATAGTTATCCATTGGGAATTTGAAAGTCTCCTGAACTCGTTTGACTTTCTCCTTTTTGATCATGCTTATGTAGTCCACATTCAACTCCAGATTTTCTCCCGCTGTTTTCGGGACTTCAACGTTCAGACACTTCATAACATTTGTTTTTGGCACGCGGCCATTCTCATACCAAGTGCCCGCTAGCTGTGCATTCAAAACAAATCCGAATTGGAGTTTTCATTATGATTGGTTAAATGACTAGAGTTCAACTTACACCAACTAGATTAAGGGGTATTGCATTCATATTTTTGCAATCAAATTTCAATGTTGATGGAAAGGTATTCTGAGCAACTGAAATACTCCGTATACAAATGAGCAGCAGAAGCAACCGCATAACCATTTTTTTCTTTTATAAGATTTCGATTCTTTCCTTTCCACCAAACTCTTCTAACAAGAAAATTGAAAAATTGTGACATTTTAATAAATATGTAAGGCTAAGACTATTAATTAAAGGTATAAGCTTGTAAAAAGAACAGATGTTTAAGTTAACTGTGAAAATTGCACGATTCAGATAAAATATTATAAAATATAAGTTATTTACCGCTGAAAGTAAAACCACAGAATTGATTTAGTTAATAGTTCCTAAATAAAATAAATGTTTACAGAGTTTAGTTCATAATCAAACAATTCACTTAAATGCCTAAATTATTTCATCAACCCATTATCTTAGCAAAAATAGAAAATAAATGTTTCTTTTGATTATAAAAATATAAAATTACTCAACCTGCTTTTAAAAACTTTGAATATTTTTTCTGAACTACTGACATTACACCAACACCTACTATATAAAGAATATTGATAGGAAAAATTTTAGTCTCCGCTTTACTTCCCTTAAACATTGTTCGAACTGGAAACCCAACTCATTATGCCCAAGCTGATGCATTTTGTATGCCGAGTTCGCTGCTTAAATATGCAGCTATCCAAAATGCTAAAGCAAAAATCTAGCAACTTTGAGTATACTAAAAAAACATAGAAAGGACTCGGGGAAAAAACCAGGCAGCGCAAACATGCGAAACTATTAAAAACATGTCTTTGTCCTTTGGCTTTGGCTGCATATAATGAAATTCCTTTGCCGTTCCCAACGCTCTCGACGCTCCAGACGCTCCTCAGTATCAATCTAGGTGAAATATTAACAAGCGAGTCGCCGACTCTGAAGTTGCTTGATAGAAGGCCGATGTCGGCAACGGCAGCTCATAAAAATTCCTGGCGACAGAGCACCAACCGTCTCTCCGGGGGGTGGCCCCCCCCTCCGTTCTTCGTTCTGCACTCCCGCGGACAAAACGGAATGGAGAAGCATGAGCTCTGCTTAAAGCGCCAACAGACGCTGAAACAATAGACTCGAGTTAACTTAAATTGATTTCCAGACGCGACGGCGTTTAGGGAAATGCAAAGCCCCCCTCCCCCCCCCATCTAAGGGATGGGATAACGCCCCTCCCGCAATACTGCGACGGTAGAAGTAAGTAGCCCCTGCACCTTGATTGCAAGTTATTTGAAATTTTGTGCAAATTTCAGGAATAGAACTTATAAAATTGCTGTGAACGACAGCGCCAGACTGGAAGACACCCTGCAATTGTTTTGCTTATCGAAAAAAATTAAATATATTGAGTTACTTATTGGAAACATAAGGCTAAATAAAGAAAGAAAATACATGCAAAATACATAACAATAATAAAAAATGTTTATGAAAAAATCAAAATATTTATATGAAAAAAATTAAAATATATTTATATTTAAAGTGGGGAGCTGGATTATTTCCTTATTTATTTATCATTTATCTAAAACAACCGCCTGCTATAATATTCAAAAATGTATCTTTATACACTTGCAACTATAACATACCATTTTTGCTCACTTAGTGAGCGAGGGGTATTCACAAAAAAAGGAAAAGGGAATAATCAGCAGACAGGCAGACATGACTTCCTGGCCGGCTCCTTTTATAACGCTGCACTTGAAAATTTTAAGTGTGCACGCGAAATTTTTGTTGCAATTTGCCGGCGCATTGTTTGGCTGGAACTTGGGTCAATGGGGGCAGGAACAGTGGGAGGCATTTCTTCAACTGAAGTTGAAGTTGCTTTGTGCAGTTGCTCAATTTGGTTTTAGATTTTGTTTCTTTCATTTTGTTGCATATTGAAATTGCCACTTTATTTATGTCACTCAATGAACGCGGCGACGTAGATGAGACATTCTGAATTGCAAATGGTTTTGGGGCTGTTAAACTTGTTCTTGTTCACATTCCATTCACTTGCAACACTCGCAGTTGACAGTTTGTGAATCAATGTCTATATATATAAATTGGCTTAAATTACGCAAAATGTTACTGTGGTTGTTAATCGAAGCAAACATAAAAACTTTGTAGCTGTCAAATACAATTTTCAGTATTTACAGCGAACACGTCAAATAATAATATCATTTCAATAATAATGTTGTGTATTAGGCAAGTTTATATACATTTAAAATAAATAATAATAACATCATATGGTATTCTTATTGTGGTGTTGTCTTAGCCATAATAGGCTATAATAGCCATATATATATAGAATTTGGGTTAATATTCTTTATAAAAAAGTATACGTAAGAAATTTTTACTACACATTTTTACAGTTTATAAAAATCCAAAATAAATAATAATAACATTATATGGTACCCACATTGTGGTGCTGTCTTAGCCATAATGGGCTATAATAGCTAGTGATATATATATATAAAAGTTTAAATTAGGGCTCATAGTAATATTCTTTATTAATAATTATTATATATAATTACTAGTATTATAATAATTGTTATAATGAGCTATAATAAAAGCTATACCTAAGAAATTTTTACTCTAAATTTATATTACGATTTAAAATCGTTTGTGGAACACGTAAATTATAATTATTATTATTATTTTTATTATTATTATAATTATTATTTATATTAATATTTTATTATTTGTATTCATATTTAAACATGCAGATTATGCTTATAATATTTTACAACACTGACAGTTCAAACACTATTCGTAATTGTGGTTGGCTATTGGCTATTTTTGCCACTGATAGAATTTTTTAAAGAAAAACTAAGTGTTATAAGTAACTCTTGATGGTGGCAAAAGCAATGTACGATATCGGTATCATCGATCACACTTTCGTTCAATTTGCAGCACTACCAGAAAAGTTTTAAAATCCATCCAGAATCCATCTGGTATAAATATGGACTATAAACTGTCAACAATCTTACCGATTAACTCCTATATGCATTATGGATACATGCGTTAAAAGCTGTTGAGAATTGCAAGCGGCTTGCTCTTCTAACACATTTATAAAGCTGCCAAAAATGTTCGCTGATTGTTTAAATTTACATTGAGCACATTTCATTAGGCGCTCGCCCACATCCGTCCGGAGCCGACTGTACTTTCTTTTACAATGGCAATGCAACAATGAGAATGAAGTAGGGGTAGGAGAGGGGTGTTGGGGTTGCACTTGAATTTCATTCCGCTCTGGTCATGGAGCCGAGGGCAAGCGCAAACTTTTTAAGTGAATTTTTGATTAGATCTGAGCAAAGTTTTTGTCGCTAGCGACAACAAACGGCATCGGATGCATTTTGCCAGAGTTGCCACCCGTGCCATTGGCCTGGTCCCTCGCACAACTTAAAGTCGCCCAGTTAGTTGTGCTCTTTGTAATTTGCGCAAAAGTCTATTTATTTGCGCAAAGGATAATAATAAAATATGCGCTGCAGATAGTAGAGCACAAAGTTGCCGGCACACCCGGACATCGGCCAGCTGGGCCAAAGCACAATTACGAGGCTCAGACTGAGGCTCAGGCTGAGGCCAAGAGACTGTACCTGTTCCAACCAAAAACTTTTCGCGAACAGTTCACAGTTTCCAGCCAGCTGCCCTCTCACTCACTCCAATTGAAGTTAAAGTTTTGCGCAAAAGTTAATAAAATTATTTGCCACAGACGTTGATAAATATGACACTGAAGTTCCTCGCAATGGCAAATAAATACAGTGCAATACAAAATGGCGTCTGCTGCAGCTAACGGTGCAAATAGTACGGCGGATACCTCCACAAATTATTTACTCAAGTTTTATTGCATTCTGTGTGTGCCGCCCACTTAAAGTGATTGCAGTTCGTGTGCGAGTTGGGTGAGATAAGGAACAAGTATGAAATTTATATGTCTAAACGATTTCATAACTCTGTGTTGAGGGACGTTAGCTGAATCAGGCTGAATTCCAATTATTTTTAAGTATAATACAATTCCTCATAATGTAAATCACACCTGTACTGAATAATATTATTTTATATTTTATATTTTATCAAGAACATTTTATTCTAAATATTTGACCTTTGATTAAAGAGTCTAGAGTCAACTTCAAGAGCGGCTTAAATAAAGAACTTTGTTATTTGTTTTAAAACTAAAATGCGTTTTAGTGTCTTTTTGTGTATTTTAAATTAATAGTTGTGCTTCAAATCATCTCCAGCACAGTTTAAATATAGAAGATTGTTAAAAGGATAGAAACCTGTAGTTAGAAGAATTTATTTTGTTCTGATTTATAGATCACATAGTATATGATAATGGGCTTAAAACTTCAATTTCACGCATTTTCTATATCTTAGACCTCTTCTTATCACAGAATTTGCTCCTTCACATTTCACTCGCGCTCTCCCCGTCGATAACCACACATAAGGAAGTTAACAAAATTTGCTATTAAAGCAAAATAAAAAGCAACAATGGCAATGGCACCCCTATGCCATTTACCACTGAAGGGTGCATTGCTTTTTTTCTTTTTTTCCCCATTCTTTTTTCAACCAGATGCATTCGATGTGTGTAGTTATTATTCATTGTCGTTCTTCAGCAAATATCAAATAAAGTTTTGTGCTTTGCTTCTGGGGTTTATACTTGCGATTCTTTTTTCCCCCGTTTTTTTTTTTTTTCTTATATGTACACACGACTTCTAGATTTTGCTATACATTTTTTGCACATACGAGCTGGGCGTGTTTTTTTTTTTTTTTGTATTTTTTGGCAACCCCAGACGTGATTTTGGTTAGAAATAAAATTTGTTTTAATCGAAACATTTGTTGCGTGAAATTGCCGTTTCGTTTGCTTATTTTCGAGCAATATGTTCGAATTTAAATTCGGTGGCTGGAGATCTAAGAGGAAATCAAAAATTTTGCATAAACCTTGAACCTTAACTGGATGTATGACATTTGGAGTGTAAGTCATTAGCTGCTCATTAATCATCATTAAAAGTGAGCTGGCAAATTATCTGAATATTCAAAATACACCAGTCTAAAAGCCAAGTAAGGCAAGGCTCATAAAGGGTTCAACATTTCATCGATTTGCTGGCAACACAAACTTCGTCTCCTGTTTTTTGGGCGGCGCCTCGACAAAACCGTTGACAATAAATCTCAATTTTGCCCAAATTAGGCGACGATATGGCCAAAAACAAGGCAAGCCCCGAAAAAGATGAAGATGAAGCTAACTGATATACGATATACCTCCTAACCAGCCACCCCCCCCCCCCCAAACCATTACCTGTTACCTGTTAGAAAGGATGTGGTGAGGGGGGGAGTTGGGGGTAACTGGCATGTCAGCCACATATCAAGTGCGGCCATAACTCAACTCTGCAGCCACAAAGCTGGCCATTCCGAGGGGCGCTGCGCACTGACATTTGCTCAATTTATCGTTATTTCTCTGTGCTGGCCAAAAACAACAAAAAATCAATTTTTGCCTATGATAAAAGTCGAAACGAATTGGACCACAGCCCACAAGAAAAAGAAAACAAGCATGCGGCAACAATTAACCTTAGAGGGTCGAATTTTAAATACCCTTTGTTTAGTAATTGGATCGTAGCGCAAAGATGTTAAACGGTTGAGGGCCATGTTGAACGTTAAGTAATAAATCTCTTTTAATAAACAAAACAAGTTATTTCTGCATCAAGATGTTATTTTGATTATGTGTGTTCCAATCATAGAAGATAAATAATATCAATTCACATATCCTAATCAAAACTTATATATTAAAATAATATGCTGAAGAAAGCTAAAAAATAATAAGAAGAGTTTTCAAACACATTCACATGATTCGCAAAAATAAATTATTGCTTTTATTTATTTCCATTCCATAAAGGAATATCTGCAAATAGTTTAATACATATTCTTTCGTATTACGAATCTATATTTATAGAGAATAAAATTATCCAATCCAAAAAGCATTTATGCCAAATTTAATTGAATAATTTAAGCTGTATAAAATACGCACTTTAATATGTAGCACACCTCCTCTCCAAATATGAATGCCCACTGCTAGGATATCCAAATAATACTTGGAAGCTGGCAAATCGAACGGTTCCCGTTTGCAGAGCTGTTGGGGCATTTAAGTGATTTATGCCTTGGAAACTGTTTTTGAAATGTGGCTCAGTTGGCTAGATCCAATGCTAGGGCCTAGACGATGCTCATGAGTTTCGAATTGGTTTCGACTTTCGACGAAGTCGTCGTCACCATCACCGTCACCGTCACCGTCAACGGAGCTGGCCAAAAGTCAAGAGTGCGCCAAACGCAAAACTGTCCAAGTATACAAATTGGCCGGGCATGAGTTATTGATGATGCAGGCCATGAAATGAACGACCGCTGGGACCGTTGCGTCTGCCCTGCCTCCCCACTTGGCTAACTGACTAGCTTTGGCTTTGGAAGTGCTACGTAACAAATGTCTGACCATTTGAATAAAATGTACCAAAGAAAACTTCACAGAGCCCCAAATGAGTAAGCTGCCCTAAGTAACTTGGCTAATTGAGCAAAGTTTTTGTGCCAAAAGCATTTGAGTGTGTTTTTATTTGTGCAGCAAGATGAGCTCGAATCAAATTCTAATGAATGCAAACCGAGTTACATTTCCCCTTTTATATAAACAAATATTCACACACACATGAATGCTTAAGCTTTTACTTGTACAAAAACTAAACTATTAAATTCTCCTTTGTATGGCATTCTGGATCTGTTTTTTTCTCTATTCACACACGCTCTTGTGACAACCACAATCGATTAAAAACGTAAATTGCCATTTCTAAATTTTGAAAAATAAATTTTCCGAAAATGAGTAAAATTTGATTTTCAAAAATGCATATGTTTTAAATGTAAAATCAATTTAGAGAATAAACGATGAAGAAAATGCCATCTAACATGAAAATCGATTCAGTTTTGACAAAGTTATGGGCGTCTGAAATATGCGAGCTATGGATCCTAGAGCTTTACATGCCAAAATTTTTGTCAATTTTGTCATGATTTTTGACAAAAAATTTGACCCCCTCGGAATCAGTTTTAATGTTGTTTTCTATGTTAATTGTGACGACCACAATCGATTAAAAACATAAATTTAGAATTGTAAAAATTGAAAAAATATTTTTTTCGAAAATTGATAAGGGGGGAGTACATGCTTTTTTCACCAAAAAATTAACAAAATATATTTTTTTAATAATGTATATATTTAAAGTGCAGAATCAATCTAGAGAATAAATCATGAACAAAATGACATCAAACATGAAAATCGACTAAGTTTTCACAAAGTTATGGACGTTTGAAATATGGGAGCTATGGATCCTTGAGCATTGTCAATGTTTTTATTTGCAATATAAAAATATAAATTTGCATTTTTATACTTTGATAAAGTTTTTTTCGAAAGTGAGTAGGGGGCAGTACATAATATTTTATGATTTTAAACTTGGAGTACATATTGTCGTGTATTCCGGCGTCAGACAATGTGTCAAGACTTTTATGCCACGCCCACTGGGAAGCTGGCAAATCGATACGATGACGATCGCAAATCGATAAAAGGTGAATATGTGTCACATAACTTTGGTATGTAGATTGTTGGTGCCCCCTCAAATATTGCAACTTTGATATCTCGGCCAAGCCCACTGGAACGCTCCCAGTCTTTAACAACAATAATAACTTTTGTGTAATGTGAACGGTCTTACTTGTTTTATTTTATAATTATAATTAATATATTTATTTTTATAAATTATTTTTTTGTATAATAAAAAAAGGAAGTTAATAAGCTATTACTATCTATCTACTTAAAATAAATTAAAAGTACCCCACCAATTAAATAAGCCTCCTAAAGTACAGCCAAAAGCATTGACCTAAATAAAAGGTATTAAGACATATACCAAAATTTATAAAGTCGCTTTATTAAAACACATTCCGGCAGCCGCATCAAATATGCAAAGCACTGGGCAGAGCCACTAGCCCAAATATTACGAGATCATAACTCATGTCAGGCATAACAAACTAATATATATGTACGTTAGGCTCTTATCACAGCGACAAAATCGTGTAATTTAATGTTGTGCTAATTTCACCCAACCCAAAAACCATTCCAGGTGAAAGTCGTGACATTTTTGTGGTCAACCCCAGTCCTTCTCCTGCCGCTAGTCGGGCACCCTCTCAACCGACACAAACTGTGGCTCATTTCTTGCTCATTTCCGTCAAGTGTTGGCCAAGAAACACGAACTATTTACAAATGACCAGACATTTAAGCAAAATGCTTCCGGCCTGGTCAAGCTAAATGCCTGAAAATTATGCTGCCTCAACATGAAATGGCACAAAGGAAAGGACCAAAGAAGGCAGCTGGCAAGACGAAGTTTTGATTCCCTTTCGTAAGTGAAAATGGAAATAGATAAAAATATAAACATAAATATAAAAATATTAAAAATATTTCCTTTTACATTATATTATTATAAGAAAAAATTATCATAAAAAGTTTGTCTATTATTATTTTTTATTATCTTTCCATTTTAATTTTCTTTAAAGATGAGATAATAAAAAATAATAATAGACAATTAAAGGAATTTTTATAATATAATCTTATATTCAATTTTTTACATTTTTGAATAAAACAATAATAAACTAAATAAAAATAATATAACATATATAGAATAATTAAATAAAATAATATAATATAAGCTAATCCAACATAACTTTGCCTAACCCAGAAATAAATCATTTTTTTTAAATAGTTACTGATTCCAGCTTGCCAAGTTGCATACTGCATGACATTGTCTTGATACCCACTTGAGGGCTAGATCAAAGAAACTGTGAGTTATGTAAACATGCAGGATATGCATGGAAAGACGACAACTCTGACCCGCAGCACGGGCTGGTGTCACCGTGTCAATTGGCCTGAACTGGCTTCTGCCGTTGGCCCGACCCACGTTGGCAGGCGCTTAATTAAGTTACAACCGCAAGTAGCAGCGGGCAGCGGGCAGCGGGCAGGACGATATAATTTCACAAATATCCGTGCAAGGCGACACCAGCAATCAGCGGTCGCCGCCTCGACATAACCAAACAAATGTTAAATGCTAAAACCGGCCCGTGAGTTCATAAATTGTAGCCGTGGCGCACCCTGGTCGCCCCCACCCCCACCTGCACCCCCCACTCTCCCAACCCCATCCAGTGCTGGCGTTAAAAGCCAAAATGAATGGTCAATATATGAAACATAAATAATTTTTAGGGGTTGTATTTCTGTCCATTTCTTTTGCGCCTCTTTTGCGTGTTTGACCAACATTTCCGTTGCGTTGTTTGCTTTCAATTAACCAAAACTGACCGTCGACCGGGTCGGGGGCCTGAACTCTACATATTAGCTGTGAGCATGGCCTATATAGTATGCAATGGATCCAATGAGACTGCTAATTGAGTGCTGCTTGTCGCATGAGAAAGTAAACACTATGATTTGAATGTCAAAACAATTGTAATCTGATGATGTCTGATTGAAAGCGGATAGACAAATTTTCTTAATTATCATAGGAAAATTTTATATATATTTGTAGACAATACTTGGGACTTTGGGAATTTGTTTTCTTAAGCTGAGATGGGCTGTTTCTCATATTTATTATTCTAGAGGACCAGAGCGATTGTTTTTACCTATATATAAAGTCCTAATGCAGTTGGAAATGTATGAACATACATTTAATATTTACCCCCCAAAAAGCCAAAAAAAAACAGCAATTAATTAATTAACACATCAATTAATTATTGCTCACAGCGAAACCTTTGAGAATGACACTTAAAGAAAAATGCATAAAACTTACGCTCTTTGGAGAATAAATTATAATAATAATAAAGAATATCACACAAGGAAAAATTAAGAAACGTACGAAAGTTGCAGTTGGGCGTAGCCGACAGCGCAATACTCATTCACAGGTACTGGATTTTTTTTTACCAAAAAAAACTATTAAAGCTAATAAAATATAATAGGTACGGATCCGAAAGCTGTATATGTCAACGTTTTTTCAATTTGAATTAGTCACAAGTATACATATATGTACTAGTTTATATTCTTCCAAATCTCTAGCTCCAATAACATTCTGAGCTTTCAGCTATTTTATAATTTTCTGCCAGTAAAACATACAAAATAAAAGACAAAAAAGAATTGAAAAAGCTTGTTCTCTTTGAGACCAGTCTTGGGGTTACAAGAGCAAACGTAATGGGATGCAACATTAAGAAGCACAGCAATATTTTGGTGACAGTAAAACAATAAAATACGGTTAAAAAGAAAAAATTATAAAACAAAAAATTAAATGAAAAGCAAATCGACAATTCGAATTTGTAAAATGAAAAAATTAGTACAATTTAATATAGTCTCGGAAAAGTGCATAACTACTATGTAAGTTCACGACAAATTTAAGAAGATGAATATAATCACTGAAGTATCAAGAAAACTCCTAAAAAGCTGTAAACCCATTGTCTTTGTATTTACGCTGAACACATAAGCCCAAGCACCGTTTAGCATTAAAGCTGCGCTATATTGTCTATCATCTTCTAATTCCCAACTCGTTAGCCAATCACGCGTCATAGCGTCAATATTCCACTCGGCGGGCCATCCATCTGCCGCCGGGCACTTCCTGCCCGCCAGTCCGATAATAAGCGGGCAGTTGGCCACCCACAGTTGGCCGGCGTGGTTCCGCCTGTTGGTGCTTCTGCTTGGCCAGCTGCCACACTTGGCTCGACTGGTCTCGTATAATAATCTTGATTTTGTGGTCAATTGAATTCTTAACTTCTCAAGCTCAAGAGCACAACAAGGCTGCAAACGGAACTCGACAGATACGAGTATCTCGAGGGCGTGCACATGGATGACAGTGCAAAGTGGGTGGCGTGGGGAAACGGGGGGGTTGGGGCGCCAATTGTGGCGCTCAACAGCTCACAACGAAATGACTGACCAGAAAAATGTGTTGCCTACTCCTTATTGGCCATTGATTTCGCTGAATTGTTAAACGAGTGCGCCCAACAAAATGCTCAAAAACAGACAAAAATTAGCCATACAATAGACGGGGCAGTTGTGGAGGGGAAGGGGTTCGGCTGACTGAAACGTAACCAATAAGTATTAGCCAATTTTATGCTTTATGCTCTTTATGAGCCAAAGCTGCTGCTCCTGCGGCTGCTGCTTCACTGAGCCTGATTACAATCCGGACGCCTCAACCGAAACCGGAAAAAGTCTTTACCCACAACAATTCCCAAAAAGCATTTCGTTAGCACTTGGTTCTTTTCGTTGCTGTTGTTGTTGTTGCTGCTGTTGCTCTGTTAGTTTCGTGTAGGAACATCTTTATGGGTAATTAAAACTTTTGCCCATTTTGGTATCGATTCGATTTTGGGTTTACCCTGTACACCACAATGGCTAAAGAGAGTTACATTAAGTTGTGTATTGTGTTATACATTAAGTTGTGTATATACCGAAGCATATATACTCGTATATTCCTTATCAACATTGTCAGACGAAGCTAATTAGCTGATTTTTCGGACTATCGATTACCAAAAGCTTTTAAAGAAACTATCTGATAAATTAAATTAATTTCATATCATCTGTTTAGTCTAAATATTTTATTTAATTATGCACTCATCGAAATTCTATTAAAGGCTCCCATTATTCCTAACTTAAAGTCACAAGTGAGATAATATTCGAGAATTGTTTTTATGTCAAAACAGGGTATCAGCAAATTGATCACTATTGAGAACATTATAAAGTGCTTTGTTTAGTCTTGTTGTGCGCTCAACTTCAATTTATTGCACTTCAATAATACCATTTTTTCCCCCCTCTGGCACACTGTCTTTCTCTTTCTTTCTGAAACTATTCCCGAATAGTTTAGGGGCACGTTCGAATGTGTGTGCAACATTATTGAAATGGGCAACTGGCGTAGTGTCTGCAGTTCTCCAGTTTTGCATTCCATTTGCGCAAATTATTTTGGGCTGAGAATGTTTGCCTGTTACTTTTCGGCAACTCCAATCGCAATTGCAATTATTTGCGGTTTTCTTTAACAGTGCAAATACTTCTATACTATATATACACACATATATATCTCCGCCTGGAACTTTTGGAGTTTGCTTCTGCCATGTTACGAAAGCAAAGATACTTGAATTGAATTTATTGCTAAAGGAGTCGCAACTTGCATTACTTTGGATAAGTACAGGCTAAGTAGAAAGTTATAAGATTTAGCTGTGGTAATTTAAATGGAAAAAAACAAAGAATAAAAATAAAATTCTTTACATTAAAAAAATTTTAAACGACATTCAAATAATAAATAAAATATAGAATAAAAATAAATATATGTAAAAAAAAAGTTTTAAAAAAATTTAAATCACTTAATATTATTTTTACGACAAAGTCAGAATTTTCAAAATCAGAGTAAGTCTGAAGATAAAGCTTGTTTTTTACTTTTTAAATAAAACATATAGGTAAAAAATATAATCATATAAAACAGAATTACATTCAATAGACCTCGCAAAACTTGAAGCTTGACTGTTTGATTTCCATTATATTCGCACCATATCTCAGCATTTCCTAAAATCAACCTCACAACAATCACAGTGTGTGGGGATTATGCACAATAACGTCACAAGAGGCAACATTGGGGCTGGGTGGCAACCCTTTATGAGAATGTAACTGGCAATTGGGCTTATGTCACACACCTGGGCGTGGCACCGGGCGCCCCATTGTGATGCCGAAAAGCAGCTTTGCTGCATTATCTGCTAGCGAATGCTAACTGCAAAGCCTTAACACAAATTTTCAAGTATTAGCGAACAACCCCCCTTCCCCCACAGCCAGGAACCACACGGCGCCCAACGGGCAACTTCCGCTTGTTTGTTGGGGAGCTTAAAACTACGGCCTATCAGGCACACACACACACACTGCCACGCACACCCTCACGCATCAGGCAAGACAAATTGCGCTTTGGTAGACTCCACTTAATGCGGCTCTACATATTTTCCTTGCCAGTTGCCTTCAGGCAGTGCGAACAAAGTGAAAGAAAAATCCATATTTTATTTTGATTATTTTCCGGCGTCTGTCGGCAGGTGTCGATTTCTCGTGTCTGTGCTTGGGTGTGTGGCTGAAATTAAATTTAGCCCCACAACACGCACACTCACATAGATTGACGCCTTTTCTTTCAGCGTCAATCAATTTCGCTCGTCAGACAAAAACAAGCCCACAAAAATGTCCCAAGTAATGGGAAAAATTATTGAATTTGTCAACGACTGCCGCAGGGCCACCAAAAAAGCAAAATATCCAGGTAAGAGTGCTATACACTAAAGTGCTCGACAGGCAGATACCCTGTACCCAGCCAAATAAACATTGGCTCCACATTTCAAAAAATTGTTTCTTTAAATAGCGTTTAAATGGCACTTAAAATTGCATTCTAATTATATTAAAAACCCATCAAATTTATTATTTTTTTTTTATATTTAAAAAAAAAATTGTTGCTTTTATCGATTTATTTATCGATTTTGAAAGTCAAGCACTTTGCGTCATGCTGTTTATGATACACGATAGCCTTGAAACCGAATTTAATGAACCTTGCTAAGATATAAATCAAAAAAACTAGTTTTGAAAATGTCTGCTTATGAATTTTTAAGTAATGCGAGGACCTATTAGTAAATGTACTCGATTTTTTAAAAATTAAATCCTTATCAAATATATATCTGTAAAGATCTTTCAAGCACTTCGATATGCGCCTTATACCCATCTTGAGTCCATACAGGATATACAAATATCCTATAAAAATATATGTTTTTTTGATACGGCTTAAAGTCGCGCACAGCTTTAAGCTTAAGATTTATGCGTCTTTGCATAGGTGTCAGACAAACAAAATTATGTTTGAAAACGATTTTGTACCTTGGCAGTCATACATCATCAGGCCCGATGTTCGCTGACGGTGAGCGGGGCAGGTAGGGGCAACCCCCCAAAGTGTAACAACCCTCAACGTTAACAAATTTGTTTGCGACGTTTTTAAATTTCCCAAATACACACACATACTGCAAATATACTGGGGAGCTAATGTAAATGGTGTGTGTGCGTGTGTGCTTCGGCGGAGTGGGGGGCCAAGAGGGGGCCGCACCTTATTTAGTCAAGCTAACCTAACGGTGCCCGAACCAAGTGATTTGTTGACAAAGAAATTTTTTAATAATTCACCAGGCAAAAAATAGAAAAAAAAATTCCCATTCAGCATAAATGATGATGTAATTTTCGCTAAAAATTGAAAAAATCTTCAAGCGTAAGCTTTGGGGGGATGGTGGGTGGGTGGGGGGCAGGTTTTGACTGGAGGGGTGTACATAAAATATGTTGCAACAATCTGTTGGCGTGTGTTGCCACTGACGATGATGAATGTTGCACGCATGCGTTGCACTGATTTGACAGACAGACGGACGCACGGACGCTCCGACGGACAGCGCTGACAATCTTGTCACGGGACGCTGCTGCTGCTCCACTGCGTGCGACTCCAAAATGAGCGCATTTCTCCTGCGAAAGCCCCCAATTCCTTCCAGAATGCTTCAGAAATGGGGTAAGCTTTTTAATGCAGCGGGCAACGCTTCAAAAATATATAACCTTAGCTAATCGTATACATATATAATAGACACGACATCATCGCTGCAAAAAATCCTATTCAAAATTTCTCAGAAATTGTGATGATTATGTTATTATAAGTAGATTTAAGTATTTACTATGCAATAATAAAATATTAAAAAATTAACCAATAAAGAAATAAACATAAAAAACATCTCTCTATAAATATATACTTATACTTGGCTTATTTCCCTGAGACATCAATATTATTTGAAAATTTTTTTAAAATATAATCGACCTTGGAGTTATCTATATATAAATAAAATTAAATTGGTCCAAATTCAAAATAAATGCATATACTATATTGCGATTTTGATCTTGGTCAAATATAATTTAAACCTAGGAGTCAACAAATAAAAAACAACTTAAAGAACTTATTTTCAATTAGAAGTTAACTTAACAAACTTGTCCAATCGCGGCTAAACTTTTATCAATTTTTTCTCCAGCGTCAAGACATTTTCTGGTGCCTTCATTCATTGCATTAACTCTATTTGAAGATAATAATATTAAAATTTAGCAATAATACAAAATAATATAAAATATTGCGTTTTGGGGACTTAACGAAGTGTGAGTTTATGAGTCCGTTAAGTGAATATGCGAAGCCGTAATACAAATTATGAAAACTTTTTCGTCGCTAACTGTAAAATGTACGTCCCAGATTCTAAATATTTTCTGGATTCGACTTCACACCCACATTTGCAAGCCCAAGGTGAACTAATGCCAATTCGATAAATACTCAGCTATAACTGACTTTACCACTGTTTATTGTCGCATCATTTCAGCACAATTTGCTTGGTGAGTGGAGTAAAATCGCAGTCTTTTCGATATTCCTAGACTTCTCTTTCGACCCCCAACACACGAACCAAATGTAATGAGGCACATGATGTCTGGCGGGTTTCGAAAGGGGGCCCATAATTCTACCAAGCAAATTGATAGTTGACCGCAAGTTGCCATCCCCAGGCACGAAATGTGCCCAATGTCTGTCGTAATGCTCATGGCTCATTAGTTTTCGCCTAATTTGAGTTGCAGGCTGCCTTTGCCTACTAATGGAATTCAATCAATTTTCATTTATTTCGATTACGAAATTCGCACCACCGACGCAATGGAACTGGCCACTTCATCCCCACCTACCCCCCACACACCCCATTTGGGTTCCGGAAATGGGCACTGAAAAATTTCTTAATTATCCTGACGTGCAGCCTGTGAGAGAGAAGTGTGTCCTTTGGTTGACATGCTCCATCAGCTTTTTGGTCGTGTTTTCTTTATGTTTGCGCACAAAGCAAGACAAATGAGCGACCAAAGAAATACATATATAAAATATATATTTTATAAAATGTGTACAGTCTGCACTTTGAGAAGCGCAAAGAGAGGCGCGTCAGCAGCGACCCAACAGCTTGTATCATTTGATCTTGAAGCCTGTCCCATTATTTGAATATTGTAAATTGATTGCGACTCTCCCTTTCAGCTGATAATGATGTTGGTGAAAACAATATGCCACAAATGTCAATACGACAATTGAAAGAAATAAAGTGAAATGAAATGAAATGAAATATCCAGAAAACTTGCACAAAACGAAATAAATGTAAAGCAACAAAACAAAAGAAAAAGGTTGCAAATGCTGGAAGCTGCGCATAATCTGCTTATCAAAGGGCTCAGGACAGCCCAGTACCTCAGTACCCCCTCCCCAACCCTCCTTCAACTATCCCAATGTTTTTGCCCAAGAAACTCTTTCAAGAAAATGAAAGCACGTAAACAAAGAAGTGAAAATTTGATTTGCATTTTTCTTGTGCAAAACGAAAATGAAATTAACTTTTTCTCTCTTTACCATTTTTGAATTTTTCGTTTTGTGTCTTTCCCCTTTTTTATCACATCAAAAATACAAAAGCCGCAAAATTGTTTAAAAAAAGAAAAACAACTTTGTTTTTACAAAACAAATCTTACCTCACAATTTGGGACCAAAAGTTACCCAACAATGCAGGAAGCAACGCCTTCTAACTGAACGGAACTGCCATCACCTGCCGCAATGCAATGCAAATTATTATGTAACTGATATCTGACAAATATATCACACCGTACAGAAGGCAGTGGAGTTAAGTAAGCAAACACAAGTTCATTAAAAAGCACCAACAAATTCAAAACAACTTTAAAGTGGACGTTAATCGGCAATCCGAAAGTTATATACCCTCAATGTAAATATATATATAGTATAGTATAATAACACTATATAAGGTTTTTTTTTGAAAGCTTTTTGGGGGAAACCTTGTACTAAACAAATTTTAATTATTTATTTCTTACTGTTAAATAGTTCTAAAAATACTTGATTGCCATATAATATATTTATTTATCTAAGTAGAGTTTCTCTACAAATCTATAAAAATAAACTATATTTGCAAGTTAAAGCAAATTTATATTTATACTATAGGATGTAACAAACCACCAGACCAAGCGAACATATCCTCAGTTATCATTACCCAATTGGCAGGCAGGAAGAGGCCCTTGCAACAGGCAGAAAGGGCAGCAGACAAATCTGTAAGTTAAATCTGCCTGCCCATTGGCAATAAGCCCTGGATGGGGACCAAACAGCAAGAATTGAACTCCGCAACGTTTGCCTCAATTATAATGAGAAAAGCAAACGAATTGGGAATAATTTTCAATTCACTTGTTTCCCACCTACATTCGTGCCTGCGTTTTTGGCAGCGATCCTCAGATATTTATGCGCCCTTTGTTTCCATTATTTATATCATATACGACTTTTTATTTAGTACATTGTGCATTCATGTGAATCCGAAAAAGAGACGCTGCCTCAGGGCGCTCAGCTCTTTGGTTTTATTCGGGGGCATTACTTATGTGCATGATAAAGCTGTTAATTTTTTAGGTTTGTGTTTTTTACATTTTGTTTTTTTTGCAGGTGGGCGTGGCTTGTTTGCAAAGGAAGTGCCATATAAGAGTGCAGAGCTAAGATATTCATTAAATGAATTATTTATGCAAGTGCACGTGATTTAAATAAAGTTGAATTGGACAATGACGTAATATTTCTATATTGAGAATGTTGAGAATTGGCTGCAGGATGTTCTAAGATATATATATATATCATTTAACTTTCTTTGGATTTGATTTGTAAATTTTTAACTATTTTTTAGAATCCCAGACAAGTTTATGAACGCTGATTATAAGTATTATTTACAAAATTAGATAGGTTGCTTTTAAATATGTCCTATACTGATAATAAGAATAATATATTAATCTCATAAATTCTTTAACGAGTTTTGAACTCTCTGAGTGGAGCTCGACAGCCTGAAATTGTTTTAATTCATGCTTAATTATTTATTAATTTTTATTAAATTATATTTTTTATTGTTATTGTATTTAATCGATCCGAAGATAACTGCTGTTTTTTCTTATAACAGAAATATTATTTAAGAATAAATCAAAAATGATTTCAAGAATAAGGCTTTATTATCGATTGTGAGTTTAATATTTGTGAGAAACTGACTCGGAGCTAAGGGATTCCAAGCAGAAACCTCGTTGTTTCGCTGCTGGCTCTGGTACCTCATTCAGTTCGCGATCCGAGCGTCGTTTATTGTGCACTGTCCTTTTATTTTGTAAGATGTCGGATATCTTGAAGCTAGATACCCCCGGAGACGATACTGGAACTGGAGTTGACTGCGACTTAAACTCGAGGGTGGCAGCCAAAGGACGCCTATTAAATAAATTAAAGCCCTGGGCTTCTACGGTAGGTGCTTTCAATGGCAGCGGCTCCTTTAGCTTCGCCATAACTTGGTCTCTGTTCTGCGACCCAAATATGGCGTCCAAGTTGACACCAAAGGCATTACGACTGGGCTTTGAGTCGGTAGCCTCCTGCTTGACACTAAACCCAGCTAGATGCTTAAAATTCGATTCACCAGCGTCCAAATTGGCCGACTCCGAGATGCTACGTTTCATGGCGAATTTAGTGGGTATTTCAAGCGGTGGCATGACCGGTAGCTGCAGCTTGGGATCTGTCCAATCACGGGGTCGCAGCGCCAACTTGACCTGCAGCGGCGGATGGCCCACCTCCAGCGTATAACCGTTCATTGCCGATATGGCCATATCGGCGGACGATCTCAGCTCGTAGCGCACAAAGGCAATGCCACGCGGCTGGCCCGTAAACTTATCCCGGAGCAGATTCAAATCGAGCACATTGCCATAGCGTCCGAACAGGGCCATCATCTGCTGTTCGTTGAAGTACAACGGCAAGTTGGCCACATAGATCTTGGCATTTTGTATGTCCACCGAGGAGGGACGCGCCAGGGACACCTTCAGCCGCTTGTTGCGCACCTGGTGACCGTTCAGACAAACCATCGCCAGCTTGGCATCGCTGGCCACCTCGAAGTTGACGAAGCCGTAGCAATGGCTTATGCCCGTTTCGAGGTCCCGTATGATTCGAATTTGCTGCAGTTTCCCAAAATTACGGAACAGCTCGTAGAGCTCCCGTTCTCGCATATCGGATGGCAAATAGTTGACCATTAGATTTGTGACCTGGTCGGCTTGATCGCCGGGCGGCTGGCAGCCAGCCGAGGCCATGAAATCGGCAAAAACTTCGTCCTTTAGGTTGGCCATGGATACCGTAAAGCGTCTGCTGCATAACAAATCAAGAAAATTCACTTCTTTGTCCGCTCAAACGCTCTTTAACTTACAGAAGAAAGGAGAACAGCACAGATTTCAGATTCATATTCTGAATAAATGCACTCTCATGTCTGTTGACAGCTTTCGAAAGAACGCTTTGCAACACTGGCTGCAAGCATATCGCCAGGCTACTAACTTGAGCTCTTAAGTTATCGATAATTTTGTGGGTTTTCAGTGAATATTGTTGTTAGGCATAAGGATTGTGTAATTTATCTATTATAATTAAAATAATTTATTTATTTATTGTGTCAATTTAAATCTCTTATTTATATATATTTCACAATAATTGTTGCTTATGCCTTTTCAATATAAATTCCTATTTATATATATTTCACAACAATTGTATTTGCATTTAAATCCAAAAACATCCAACATAAATTAAATTTCTAATTGCTTTAATTTAAATTAAATTAAATCAAATAAAAATATGCTTCATTTTTATAACCAAATTTTTACATTTTTTATTGATTGATCATTTTGAAATAATAGGGTAATGGAAGTAGCAAAAATGTATTTGCAACATTGTCAGGAAGTTATTTTTGTCAAATTTGGCACGATTTTTGACAATAAATTGTACACCCTTAGAATCAGTTTTCATGATTTTTATACCAATTATGACAACCAAAATCGATTAAAAATATAAATGTAAAATTCGAAATATTACAAAAAAATCGAAACTGAGAAAAGGGGTTTTTAGAGAAAAAAAAAATAAAATAAAAAACAAAATAAATAAAAAAGTAATCCATGATCAAAATACTATCTAACATGAAAATCGCTTCAGTTAGGCGAGTTTCAAATACAAAAGTATATACATACATATAAGTATATTTCCCTTCATCAATGGGTACACAAATACTTTTACGTTTAAAGATACATATGCATATAACAACTTTGCGTGCCAAGACAAAATAAAACCACTTTCAATGGGCAAAAAAAGAACAAAAAACGGCGTAAGAAGCGCTGCAAAATGTAGTCAAAAAGTTTTTCAGCTGTTTATTTATTTCTTTGCTGATTATGGCATTGTTAAGGACAAAAATGCGAACAATTTGAAGGTGTGCCCTGCACAAAATACATTAATTGGAACAGCTGCAAAAATTTGGTGGAAAATAACAGGCAGAAAAATTAAAATATAAAATGAAAGATACGCCTTGTAAAAAGTGCGACAAGCGACTTATAAAATAAATGCAGATCAGTGTTGGAAAACTGAAAGTTGTGCTCTACAGAATTGACTCAACTTCTAGAGTATTCAAACTTCGTTGCCGCAGCAGAAAATAAGGTTTTTTTATTGTGTGAGTTTTCATATTAATTAATTTCCATTTCCGTTTTGTTATCATGCGTACGCCGATTTTTACCTTCATTCAGACTCAACAATTAATCAAGTTTAATTACGCCAACGTTTGGAGTTAGCCAGCGCTAAAACCATTCTCCTCCTTGCCCTGGAGAGTCTAGGCAACATTGGCGGCATTAATCACTCGAATATGCCCAACATTTCTCATGTGTGCGGGCAGCAGGGAGGGCTGTGTGGGCGGGTCGGACGCCGCAATGAGATAAGACTAAGAGTCTCATAAAAAGGACGTCTCACGTAAACAATGCATTTAAATATTTGCAGTGTAAACGACCCATTGTCAGATCATTTAATGGCGTAAATGGTAACTTACGAGTTTCTCAACTGAAAATATGTTCAAATATTTTAGCAAAGACACCTTATCGACTTGGAGTCCACAAAAGCTACACGACCTAGTGAGTGCAGCAACCAGCGTTCGCTGACAAAGGCTGAGTGCTGTGGTTGGGTGTTTATGTCTTGTGGGTTGTATTAGTGGAATTTGTTGTGAAATTGGTTTTGAACCTCGATATCACCTAGTATTTATTAATTAACACATGCCTATCTTTATTTCTAGTTGTGAAATACGCTAGTTAACTATGCTGATTTTTCAACAGCTCAAAAATCCTACAAAGTTGGTTGAAGAACATACAGAAACCTAATATATAGTACACAAAAGAATTCAGTAAAGGACACAAAATACAACAAACTGAACAGTACATAAACTAGAAAAAACAAGGAATATGATTAAAGTATATTTATGATAAGCCTGTTTTTAAAAATTTTTATTTTGCCAATTTTTTAATTTAAATTAACAATTCTGTCTTTCACTTTTAAACATTCTTATATTTACACATTAATAATTAAAATTACTACTTTAAATAAAATACTTGCAACAAATGGAACGATGAACTTTGTATTATTTAGACCAAGATTGTATATAAAGCAGTTCAAATTGATAGGTATAATATAAATATGCAAATTTGAGATAAGATTTTATTGAATATGTATATTCCTCTTAATTTTATCTATTTATCTTATCAACCAGTGCAAAGATAAGATAACGATAACATTGTTTATTGCTCTAGCGAAAAGCCGCCCCAACATTAACCCCCAGACGCAAAGCTCGCCGTTGAAGCTCAGACAATTTCACACTAAAGAGCGAAAGCTTCTTTAAGAGAGAGCGCAACAGTTGTTTGCCAAATTTGGTCACTTCGTTGGTATAAAAAGCGGCAGCTTGTCAGCTGTGGCTTTTAGAACGTGTTGGACGGCCGGCAAGTAAACAGCTGTGAGTGCGTGGAGGCCAGACAAATTCGATAAATTGTGTCTTAAAAAAAACAGAAAAAATGTGCTTATCTGATTATTCCCTATATATTTAATTGTGTTGTGCAATTCATTTATATATGTGGACGGACGGGGTGTCCTACTTTTACAGAGTTCTTGAGATAAGATTGATCAAATTCGATTGCTGAATGAGAAAGTTGCAGCATCTCTAGCACAAACAGCTGACGCTGTGGACAGTGGAATATTTTTGTAATAGTAAAAGGCAAATTCCACAGAATCGAAGCACACACGCACCACAACTTGGCTGCTGAGAGTATCAAACAAAATAAAAATAAAACGTATATGTATACATATATATATATAAAGAATCTCAAAGCGAATAATTGAATGTGTGATTTGTAGTAATTGAAAACTTATATGTTTGTGTAAATAATTCAATTTGTTTTGGCCGATACTTAATAAATAAAACAATAAACAGAATGCAATCAATTAAAGCAGATGAACTACCGGAAAATCCGCGCGAACGCAGCAATCCATTTGCGGAACTTATGCTTTGGTGAGTTTTGAATTTCATCGGCCTTGTTATACCCTAAATCTATTGAAATTGGGTGAGCAGTGGTGTATAATATTTTTATCTAAAAGTATGTAACAGGCAGAAAATATATATATTCGTGATCAGCATCAGTCTGATCGACTGACCAAACACAATAATCTAAAATCGATATATATCGACTTTTTACCCGGTTTTTTAGCCATACCTCAGAAACGATGGCAGCTAGACAAACTAAATTCGATATATACACGTAAAGTATAGTATAGAGCTAGGGTTAGGGTATCCCCTAGTCGGCCACTCCCGATTGTCTAGGTTACACTAGATAAAGTATTGGCAATTATGACGGACAGTTTTCTGCTCTCCTCTGTATATCATATGCTAAGTGACAATAGTATATAAGCATGACTTTCTTGAATATACCATTATCTTATCTTTCAGTGTTAAAATATACAAATTACTTTTTCATATACAATTGGGGTATCTAGAGACCTATATATATATAAAAAAAAAAAATTGCACGTAAGTGTGATTTTCTACGCCCCTCCTACATAAAATATACAAATGCAAAAATACACTTGAAAATGGAAAATGCTTCCTTATCTTAAATATTTTGTTAATTATATAAAACATATAATTGATGTTGTTATATGTCATTTGCTTTGTTGATAAGGCTCACTCCTATATTAATTTATATATATGAATGTATTACTTCTGACTGGCACCATAAAATATATATAAAACTCTAACTGTATCTTTATTCTGGGGCTCGTAAAGCTTTGTTTTTCCGGTATTGTTCAAGGGCCGCAAGAAGACACTGGAGCAATCCGATTTGTACCGGCCGCTAAAAGAGCACAAATCAGGTATGTGACGATGTAAGATAATGCTAAAGCAGTCAAATGACTTGCAACTTTTATTAGTTTATTTAAATTATGGACTTTAACTACCTCTAAATGAGTGTGGAAGAAGTTTTGAAGTGTGCTTAGAACAAAACTAGTTTTGCTCGCTCTTTCTTCTGCTCCGGCGAACTTTGTTGATTTTGGATCGGTAACAGAACTCCTGCATGTCGATAGACCGTTGCAATACTATCGATCGGTTTTTAATTATTTCAGTTATGTTTAAATAAACAGCCTGTTGGCTCCAAAAAAGATTTGAATTTTAAAACACAACTAGTTCTTATGCTCCTGTGAACTTTGTTATATCTAGTCCGATAGCAAGAGAACTCCTGCGTGTTATCGACTGTTGCGATACTATCGATAAGATTTAAACTATTTCAGTTAATGCAGGACTGATTTCAGATTGAATTTTATGATGGTGTATATATTTTGTACATATGTATATATTTTGGGATAACATGAAATTAATCTCTATTGCCACCCTCTCACAGATACACTTGGCGACCGCCTGTGCGCGGCCTGGGATGAGGAGGTTGCTCAGAGATCCGCCCAGAAGAAATCGCCACGCTTGGGGCGCGTTATGCTGCGCGTCTTTGGTTGGCATATGTTTACGGCTGGAGTTCTGCTGGGAGTCAGAGAGTTTGTTGTAAAGTAAGCAGTGGCACTTTCTCCACACTTTTGGCGTGTTAACGAAGCATTTTCTTTTAGGGTAACCCAGCCCATGTGCCTTTATGGTATTATGTCCTACTTTTCTGGCGAAGATCCCGATCCGCTCAAGGCGCAGCTCTATGCCGCGGGTCTGATGATTGCCTCGGTGATGTCAGTAGTTACGGGACATCCGTTTATACTAGGTCTCCTGCATCTGGGCATGAAGATGCGCGTCGCCCTGTGCAGCCTGATCTATCGGAAGGCATTGCGCCTGAGTCACACAGCCCTGGGAGACACGTCCATTGGTCAGGTGGTGAATCTGCTCTCGAACGATGTGGGACGCTTCGATATGATTCTGATCAACGTTCACTTCATCTGGCTGGCCCCACTGGAGTTGTTTGTGGTTACCTTCTTTATGTACCAAAAGGTAATTAAATGGATGTAACCGACTGCGTAATACTCTTACACATTAGTAACAGCTTAAAACACTCGAAAGCGCTCTTAATTATTATGGACGGAACAGTCGTGTGAATTTGTAGGAGATATGAAATATAGATATATGTATATAGTTTATGGAATCCTTAAAGGAGGTATACAGTAATTTGTCTGCAACAAATTGATGTAACTGAGAGAGATATATAGGTTGAATCAATTTGTTCAATTTGAACCAAAAAATGTTTTCGTAATCTTTAGAGAAAGTTTATCTTAACGCTTTATCTGAAACGGAAACAAATATATATTCCAAGATTCAAATCTCTAGAGGCCTACAATTTACTCTTTTCACTTCGTGGACCAGTTTAATGATTCTCGTTATCTTTGCAGATTGGAGTCGCCTCCATCTTTGGCGTCGCTGTGATGCTGCTCTTTGTTCCACTGCAAGCCTACCTGGCGAAAAAGACGTCCGGGCTGCGACTCCGTACGGCTCTGCGCACGGACGAGCGCGTCCGCATGATGAACGAGCTCATCTCCGGCATCCAAGTGATCAAAATGTACGCGTGGGAAAAGCCGATCGGCAAGCTGGTGGAGCTGATGCGCATCAAGGAGATGATCTGCATCAAGAAGGTGAACTATATACGTGGCATTCTCATTTCCTTTGGCATGTGCCTGTCTCGCATGCTCACCTTCGTCAGCCTGGTGGGCTTCGTGCTGCTGGGCAACGTTTTGACCGCCGGACAGGCCTTCTTCATCACCGCCTACTACAACCTGCTGCAGCGGGCGGTCACCAATTTCTTTCCACTGAGCATTACGCAACTGGCCGAGATTACGGTCTCCATCAAGCGCCTGGAGACCTTCATGCTTCGGGAGGAGACTCAGGTCCAGGACAAATCAAATGCAATCACCGCGCCTGCTTTTGCCACCGAGAAGACAGACAAGCCAAACGGCACGCAGATCAAGAGCGACAATGGAGCCGCTGCCAAGCATATGGAGGACACGCTGGTGGAGTTCGAACAGTTCTATGCCAAGTGGGACCCCAAGGCCAGCGAGCATACGCTGGACAACATCAATCTGAAGCTGGGTCGCCGCCAGCTGGTGGCCGTGATTGGACCCGTCGGCGCGAGCAAATCGAGTCTGATACAAACGATTCTGGGCGAGCTGCCCGCGGAACGGGGCAGCCTGACGGTCAACGGCAAGTTCTCCTATGCCGCGCAGGAGCCCTGGCTCTTCACCGGCACCGTGCGCGAGAACATACTGTTCGGGCTAAGCCTGGACAAGCATCGCTACCGCACGGTGATCAAGAAGTGCGCACTTGAGCGCGACTTTGAGCTGCTGCCGCAGGGCGACAAGACGATCGTGGGCGAGCGGGGCGCTTCGCTGTCCGGCGGACAGAAGGCGCGCATCAGCCTGGCGAGGGCCGTGTACCGGCGGGCGGACATTTACCTGCTCGACGATCCGCTCAGCGCTGTGGACACGCATGTGGGCCGACATCTGTTCGATCAGTGCATGCGCGGCTATCTGCGGAGCGAGCTGGTCATCCTGGTCACGCATCAGCTGCAGTTCCTGGAGCACGCCGATCTCATTGTCATAATGGACAAGGGCAAAATCAGCGCCATGGGCACCTATGCGACGATGCAGGGCAGCGGCCTCGACTTTGCCCAGCTCCTCACCGACATCAACCGGGCCGACGAGGCTGTCGCTGAGCATAAAAACGACGCCGGAGATCATGTGAGCATCAACTCGAGAACCAGCCGGCAGGCCTCGCGCACCGATAGCTTCGGCTCGCTGAGCTCCTTGGGCGAATCGGTGATCGCGGACACGGCCATGGTGCCGCAGGAGACGCGCGTCGAGGGCAAGATCAGCCTGGGCCTCTACAAGGAATACTTTGCAGCGGGCAACGGCTGGCTGCTCATCCTATTCATGGTGCTGCTGTGCCTGGGCACCCAGGTTGTGATCTCCGCAGCGGACGTATTCCTCTCCTACTGGTAAGCGTTGGCTGCTCTCGAAGCTCTCTTCGAATAACGTGAATTAACTTCTCCCCTTAGGGTTGACAAGAACAAGGACAACGCGGACGTTGACTACGATCCCGTCGATATGTACTACTTCACGGCGCTCAATGTGGCCGCCATTGTGCTCAGCGTGATGCGTCCGATTATCTTCTATACGATGGCCAGGCGCAGCTCCACAGCGATGCACAATTCGATGTTCCGCGGCATATCCAGGGCGGCCATGCACTTCTTCAATACGAATCCGTCGGGTCGCATTTTGAATCGCTTCTCAAAGGATCTGGGCCAACTGGACGAGATCTTGCCCACCATCATGCTGGATGTGATGATGATCTTTCTCACCTTGGCGGGCGTCATTGTCGTCATCTGCATTACCAATCCGTACTATATAATCCTGACCCTCGCGCTGGGCATCATCTTCTACTACCTCAGAGAGTTTTACCTGAAGACCTCGCGAGACGTGAAACGATTGGAGTCCGTTGCCCGATCTCCCATCTACTCCCATCTGAGCACCTCACTGAACGGCCTGACCACAATCAGAGCCCTGGACGCCCAGAAGGCGCTCATCGCCGAGTTCGATAATCTGCAGGATCTGCACAGTTCCGGCTACTATACGTTTCTGTCGACGAGTCGTGCCTTCGGCTACTATGTGGACTTCTTTTGCACCTTGTACACGATCATCATCGTGCTCAACTACTTCATCAATCCGCCCACCAATCCCGGCGAGGTTGGCCTGGCCATTACGCAAGCGATGAGCCTGGCGGGCATCGTGCAGTACGGCATGACCCAGTCCGCCGAGTTGGACACCACAATGACGGCGGTTGAGCGCATCCTCGAGTACGACGAGATCGAGCCAGAGGGCGAGTTCGAGTCCAAGGCGAGCAAGAAGCCGCCGATCACTTGGCCGGAGCAGGGCCGCATTGTGGCCGATGATCTGAGCCTGCGCTATTTCCCGGATCCCCAGTCCAAGTACGTGCTCAAGTCGCTCAACTTCGAGATCCGGCCGATGGAAAAGGTGGGCATTGTGGGTCGCACGGGCGCCGGCAAATCCTCGCTGATCAACGCCCTCTTCCGCTTGTCCTACAACGATGGCTCCATCGTCATCGACAGCCGCGACACCAGCGAACTGGGTCTCCACGATCTGCGCAGCAAAATCTCGATCATACCTCAGGAGCCGGTGCTGTTCACGGGCAGCATGCGCTACAATCTCGATCCGTTCGAGGAGTACAGCGATGCCAAGCTGTGGGACGCACTGGAGGAGGTCAAGCTGAAGCCGGTCATCAGTGAGCTGCCCAGCGGACTCCAGAGCAAGATCTCCGAGGGCGGCGCCAACTTCAGCGTGGGCCAGCGGCAGCTGGTATGTCTGGCCCGCGCCATTCTGCGCGAGAACCGCATCCTGGTGATGGACGAGGCCACGGCCAACGTGGATCCGCAGACGGACGCGCTGATCCAGGCGACGATCAGGGACAAGTTCAGGGAGTGCACCGTACTAACAATAGCCCATCGACTGAACACGATCATGGACTCGGACAAGGTGATTGTCATGGACGCCGGCCAGATGGTCGAGTTCGGGTCGCCCTTCGAGCTGCTCACTCAGTCCGAGTCGAAGATCTTCCACAGCATGGTCATGGAGGCGGGTCAGAGCGGCTTCGATAGTTTACTAAAGATAGCCGAGAAGGTGAGCGATAAATTACGGGATTTAAGCGCACATTTGATAATGAGGAATTTTTCATTTACAGGCCCACTTGGAATCACAGAAACTAAAAACTGCCTAGGAACAACTTTGATATCTAAATAAGTGACTTAAAGTATTATCTTTACGATAATTTGAATTAAACTCTCTTGATATGAATCTTGCCGTGGTCTTGATCCTTATTCTCGCTCTTCTACGAATTTGGCCACGCCCACTCCCGCCCTCACAAATTACAAAAATCTATAGGCTCTAGTCGAAAGCGCCCGACTGGGGGATACCCTGAATCCCGATTTTACATACATACATTGTATTCATATATACATAAACAGAATCACACAAACGCACGCCGAATACTGCACACTTTACTCAGCAGCTGCACTATGGAAACTAAATTCGTGAATAACTTCTAAACTAAGAGCATGATCTTGTTGAAATCTTAAGTACGTAATAAGAGCATTCAAAAGTCTGTATTTTGGGGGGAGCTATCCAAAAGCCTAAATATTCCCGATCTGCATGAGCTTTACGAGAACATAATATACTAAATTTGGTGGCTCTAGCTCTTCTGGTCTTCGAAATATGCTAAGAAAACCAAGTCTTAAAATCGATTTTAATCGATATTAATGAAACGAGAAATGATATCGAAAAAAATTACAAATCTTTTCTGCGTATGGCATAGGAGAATCTTTGATCAAAAGTTTAGGCGTCTGGCTTTTATAGTTTCTGACAGACGGACGAATCGACTAAAAACAGTACAAAAAACGATATTTATCGATAAGAAAACGAGATGAGTTATCGAAAGATGGACATGGCTAGATCGGCTCGGCTAGTGATGCTAATTAAGAATATGCTAAGAAAACCAAGTCTTAGAATCGATTTTAATCGATATTAATGAAACGAGGAATGATATCGAAAAAAAATACAAATCTTTTCTGCGTATGGCATAGGAGAATCTTTGATCGAAAAGTTTAGGTGTCTGGCTTTTATAGTTTCTGACAGACGGACGGATCGACTAAAAACCGAGTACAAAAAACGATATTTATCGATAAGAAAACGAGATGAGTTATCGATTGTTTGAAATAAACTTGATTTGTGTATCGTATACACGAACCTAAAGACTCCAAGTGTATGCAGATCTAGCAGAAGACAGATATACTGGACATGGTGTCGCAGATGCCTCCCTCTCTCGTTACACAAGTTTCCAACAAGCCAATACGCCCTCTTTAGGCACACCTCTCGGAGGTGATCGAAACGAAATTTATTCAATACCTAAATACTTAAATTTGCGAAACATTCGAACAGTAATTTAAGCCTGGCTCTGGCCAGGCTGAGCGAGATTTATGGTGCTCTTCCAGCGCAGCATGGGCAGCATGGTCAGCGGAATGGCGCTGAGGAGCTGCTTGGGCAGCCACGAGAATATGGCCAGGAGCATGGGCAGGCCGTGGACGACGATCTGCTGGGAGAGCGAGTCGCGAACGCTGCGCCAGGAGCCGCTGTTGCGCACGAAGAAGAAGAAGTACACGCACATGACGTCACAGATGAGGAACAGACAGATGTAGATGCCGCACAGATTGCGGCGGGCGCGGGCACAAAAGGCGTACATGCTGGACGTGATGATCACAACGGGTATCATCAGCTTCAGCACGACGAGCGAGCCGATCAGGATCGCCGAGCAATCGGAGACGAAGACACGGGCCACGCTCGCATCGAGGCAGTTCAGATTGGGCAGACTCCCGGTGCCGATCATGGAGAGGTAGGCATAGACGAGGATCAGTGCGGCATAGCGATAGCAGGTCTGTATGTGATCCACGGGCGATTCGTCCGGCTTCACCTCGTCGTCGTCGTCGTCGTCGTTGTCGTCGTTGTTGTCCTCGTCCGGCTCCTGGCCCTGCTCCTGATCGAGATCGTCGTTGTCCGCCCGCTTGTAATCCGCGCGCACCTGCACGCCCAGCAGGTACTCCGTGCACAGCAATTGCATGAATATGGACTCGTACGAGACGCTCATCATGGTGTATATGATGCTCAGATTGAAGAGTATCAGCTGGACGCGATGCCGCGGCGTCTTCGTGTCGCTGTAGGGTATCGAGATGAGGGCATAGCCCATATAGCACCAGGCGACGCACTGCAGCAGCGGACTGACCGCGTTCTTGCTGAGCCGCTGGTGCATCAGGTAGGCGCCCAGGAGCAGGGCGCCGCCGTTGGTCACCCAGACGCGGCAGGCGTGCCGCTCGCTGAGGATCAGCGGACGCAGCATGGTCACCAGCATGCTGACGCACAGCAAGTACGAGTTGTTGTGGCCAAAATCGGGTCGCTTCACCGTGAACCCGGTCAGCAGGGCGACCACGCCCAGCCAGGCCCAGAAGCGGACGCGCGGCGCCCGCGTGAAGGCGCGTCCGTTGTTCGCACAGACGGCGATCAGGAAGGCCAGCGCGATCAGCTGCTCGTAGAAGAACGTGGTGATGAGCAGCACGGCGATGCCGCTAATCCAGGCCAGCTGGATGATCGGGCCGCGCATGCAACAGGTGCGCACGCCGCGCTCCCGCAGCGCCAATATCCAGACGGGCAGCGGCACCAGCAGATAGAAGCTGATGCAGCAGGGCGCCCGGTGCAAATAGAGCGTCAGCAGGAGGACGATCTCCAGCATCGCCAGGATGATGCTGCCGATGGTCAGCCAGTCCTCTTTGGCCTCGTTCGCCGGCCGCGACTGCTTGGCCCACAGGTAGAAGAACCAGCCGAAATAGCTGGCGATGCAGGCCACCATCAAGGGTATGCGATAGTAGACCCGATGGTATTCGAGGTAATCGTGGGCCAGCCGGATCACATTGCCACTGCACAGTATGGCCTCCGGATAGCAGGCCGACTGCATCTGGCGGTGGAACTGATCGTGGTAGTGCCGTATCCGGCGGCCGTCCAGGCGCTCGAATCGGGGCAGCCACTTGTAGATTTGGCTGCGTCGCTCCCGCTCCATTAGGCACTGCACCTGCTCGAGCAGTTGGAGCGCATTCATGTGCAGCGACTGCGCCTCGTAGACGATGCTCGCGTCCATCAGGCCCACCGGCAGCATGGCCCGATTGTTCATCGGCGGCGCCAGCCCAATCAGCGCCGACATCAGCGGCGCCAGCTGCGTCTGCTTCAGCTTCTGTATTTCCAGCGGCAGGCCGTAGTCGGTCGACCGCCGGATCTCGCCGATACGCTTCACGCCGGCGCCCCAAAACACGAAGGGCATCTCTGTCTCCAGCTTGCTGTTGCCGCCGTGGGTACCTGAAAACAGTCACAGATCATATTTGGCTGCCTTTTTCTCATGCTCACTGCAAGGCTAACATGCACTTTAACAGGCATGTTAACTCCAACTGAGCGGTTATGAGGGTAAGCCCAATTTTTACTACAAATTTTAGCATTTTTCTTGAAAATAATAATTTGATCTTGAGTCGAATTAAACTCAATATTTTTTAAACCCATAATTTAATCTTAAACAGAGTACATAATAGTCTTAATGTCAGATAAAAGTATCTTAAATCAAGTAAATCAACTCTCAATTTACGAGAAATGAGTACAAAAATTCCAGACATAAGTTCAGAACTCGCAATTTTCTAATTTCTGGGGAAATTTTACATTTTAAAATGTTTTGTTACGGTGGTAGTTTATTTAATATTTCAATTATTCACTTCAATTAAACAAGTTTGTATTTGTGAAATTATATAATTATTAGATTAAAATATTATAAAAAAAACCTAAAAATTCTCACTATGTAGATTAGGAAACTCTTTTTGATTAAATTTAAACACATTTATATCTCAAATTGGTATAATGCCAGCTGCCTGGTTTTTATAAACACCAAGATACAAGCCACCAAAAAGTGTGCCAGTTGTCTATAAAGCTAATTTTAGAATTTCCCGGTTCCATCAACATCTGACTTTGCTATCTACTTGGCATACTTCAGAAATTATTTTGTATGCTACTCTTTATTCCAATACGCATAAATGTTGTAGGAGGAGACATTCGCGAATACAAGGCACCTCATCTTCATTGTAAATCGTATGACGGAGTTGCCTAAATATTTTTTTAAAATACGAGGATTTAGGAAGATTGGCGCTTAACTCCCAAAAGTTCCCCTTTTACCTACGCCATTGACACAAAAATGCAGTATTTTTACAATGGAGATGAAAACTACCATGAAGATAACAATGAGCATAAGCTAGGCAAATCGAGTGCATACATTTTTTGACCTACCTTTATCGGTCACGCCGTGATCGGAGGTCAGCAGATAGGCCGTGCGCTTGTCCTTGAAGGTGCTCTCGAATAGACCGTGCAGGGCAACAATCGCGGCTTCGGTATCGTTGAGGCCCTTTAGGAACTGCTCGCTGTTCGGCTGGAGTCCGCGGTCCAGCCGATGCATGTCCTCAAAGTCGATAAGGAACAGCGTTGGCTGCTTCTTTTTCGTTGCCGTCACGTTCTCCTGGTTGGCCAGAAATTTGCGGACCCTCTCCTGGATCCACTGTTGGCGCTTATAATCGCCCGTAAAATCCGAATTGGTGTGCATGTCGAAATTTATTGCCGCACCATTCTCCGTTGGTAAAAAGGTCAAAAATTCTAAATCCGATTTGGCGCCCCAGGCCCACGAGCCGCCCGCCGTGCGATTGAGTACGGTATCGAAGACCGTGGGATTGCGCTTAAAGTTCGTCAGCGCCGCCGATGCGTCCTCGTTGAAGCCACCGAAGATGGCGATGTGGCCGGGACGGGATTCGGTTGGCGCAACGCCGTGCGATATGCCCACCATGCCGTTGGCCATGAACAGCTTCTGCAGGTGCGGCAGGGCGCTGCAATTGTTCCGGAACAGGGTCTCGGCACGCAATCCATCCACGAGGAACACAACCAGACGATCCGCCGGCGGCCGTATGCCCCACTCACGATGCCCAACCTGCGGCCTCATCCCATTGATAATCGTCGACTGGTAATAGATCAGCGATATGAAGCCGAGCATCAGTATATGGATCAAGAGAGCCAAAAGTTTCCACATTTTTGAAAAAAACAATAAATAAAACTGTACTGTTACATTTGCGGTCGATTAATGATTGTAAATTGGAGCTGATTTCTCGTCGTTGGCATAAATCCAAAGCTTGCTTCATCTGGGGGGCAAAACAGGTTTCCTTTTGAAAACGACACAGCACTGGGTGGAGAATGCTTGACCAGCAGATACCCTATACTCAGATGCCAGCTGCTTCAATCAACTTGATTGACAGTTCTCGTTCAGGCTGTAAAAAGGGTATATTGGGTTTGTGTATGAACGCAATTTTTACGGCTGACTGTGAAGCTAAAGACTTGAAACTTGGAATATATACTCCTGTAGACCCGCGTCAAATAGCCTGGTACACTTTTTTGGCTTTGCCCATTGGGGGCGTGGCAAATCGATCAAATCTGTATACCTCCCGCAGTTTCAAAATTCGAAACCAATCATTTTAGCAGACAGAAAGATTGCTAAAATTCATATCTCCCACAAACAGTTTTCTGATGTCCTCCTCAAAAGATCGAGCTGAATAATGTCGGCCATGCCCAGTCCCGCCCCACAAATTACAAAACTCGCTATTTGTCCAAAATAATATTAAATAAACTCAGTAAAAAAATACATTGACAGTCTTCATAACCACGAAAATAACCTAGCCTTAAATCTAGCAGATATTAGTCTAACTGTAAGAAGACTTAAAAGAGTACACATTCTTGATCTCCCGGATAGATAGAACAAACAAGCTTGACATCAATCTATTATACAAAATAAGTAAAATCTAATAGTAACGTTTCACTGGAAACGTTCTATTCCTGTTAATTTCAATCATAGCGAACTAAATTTACTTATTGTCTTAAGACCGAGTGTAAATAAAAAAAGGTTTAAAAAAAATATATATATTTTAATACGATAAGCAAATCCTATAAAAATGTGTTTCTGCCTTTTGACTACAGTAAAACAATTTCTATAAGCACAACATTTTTAGCACATGTTATGAGTATTTGAAGTACCCAAAAGCGTAAAAAAAGCAAGTGAGAAGGTTCTAGTCGGGAACGCCCGACTAGGGGATACTCCGAACCATGTGTGAAGGAGACATCTCCGACTCCATAAAGTATATATATTCTTCATCAGCATTCATCTGTCCGCCTGTCTGTATGTCCGGCTGTCCGTCTGTCCGTCCGTCTGTATGAACACGTCGATTTCAAAGACCACAGAAGCTAGAAAGCTGAACTTGGATTTTTGAGGCTCGTGTATTTTATTTTATTTTAAATCTCGGTTTTTCTGAATGTATCTTAGACATCCTATAATCATAAGAGTGAAGTATAGATTAAGAATATTCCGGATATTGCGAGTATTGGATTGAAATGTATGAAAAGACAGAGTTCAGGGTATCCCCTAGTCAGGTACTCTCGACTGGAACCCTCTCACTTGGTGTATATACGTTTTCGTATTTAGTTAGCTAATTTAATTTAGCTGTTATACTAGGAACGGGTATTGCGCAGTCGGTTATACCCGAAGTTCTCGGACTAAAACCTGGTATATTTCTAATGGTATAATCTGATATACTTCCGAGCCCGAAATTCCCACTTTGATGGTCTCAGTTGCTGTCCCATTAGAAATCTGAAATTTCAGCATTTGACAAGCCAGTGAGAAAAGCGAAAAATAGACCGAAGAGCTATCAACAATGTGGATTACCCGCTGGCATGCGTGCCTGGTGCAGCTGATGCTGCTGTGCTCCGTGTACGTCATCTACTTCCGGTCCACGCTCCTGGACGGCCTGGAGCCGCAGCAGCGCCTGCTGGAGCACGCGCCCGCCGATCGCCTCGTCGTCTTTGTCGTGGACGGGCTGGGCGCCAGGGGCTTCTTCGAGCGGGGCTGCCGCAATGTCCCGCACCTGCGCGAGATCTTCCTGGAGCAGGGCCAGGTGGGCGTTTGTTATGCGAGCAACTGGCGGTCGGCGTATGTGGCAATGTTCGCTGGCATCGACGAGGACCACTTGGCTGGCGGCGACTTTGACACCGTCTTCGCTCGGAGCACGCACAGCTACGCCTGGGCCACCGCGGAGCTGCTGCAGCATTTTCCGGCGCTGGATCAGACATATACGCAGCCGGATGATGTTGCCGAGGCCACGCTGCTGGACAACTGGACGTTCATGGCGCTCCAGCTGTTCCTCAGGAGCGAGGCGTCCAGGCTGCGACAGCTCCGGGGTCTGGTGTTCCTGGTGCAGCTGCTGGACCGGGATCAGCTCAACGAGACGGATCAGCGCATTTGGAGCAGCTACAAGCGCTTCGAGCAGGCCTTTCCCGATCAGCGCACAGCCTACGTGCTGACCGCCGCTCACGGCCGCCCGGAGAGAGGTGAGCCACAGCCCAAATCCGTGACCAGCTAATCCCCGACCCTTCCTCAGCGCCTGCCGAAGGCAAACAGCCGCTGGTGATGCCGCTGCTGGTTTGGGGCGCCGGCGTGTCCAGTGCCAACGCCGGTCCGGGCCGCAGCTTTGTGGCCGACGAGCACGGCCAGCGCCGGCCGCTGCACGTGCTCCAGGCCATCCAGCTGGCGCCGCTGCTGTGCGGCCTCCTGGCGCTGCCGCCCCCGCTGCACAATCGCGGCCAGCTGCCCGCCGCCCTGCTCAACGCCAGCGTCCAGGAGGCCCACGCCCGCTACATCAATGCGCTGCAGCTGCTCGCCCAGGCGCGCCGGGCGCTCGAGCAGCACGGACGCGGCCTGCTCAGCGGCCTGCTGCCCGGCTTCTGGCTGAGCGCCCAGCAGCTGGAGGACTTTGCGCACAGCGGCCAGCTGCTGTGGCAGCAGCAGCGCTACCTGACCCTGATCGAGCACTGCGACAGCTTTATGCCCGTGCTGCTGCAGTGCGTCGACTACTACGCCGGCTATTACCGCCGTGCGCTGCTGCTGGCCGCCGCCGCCGGCTATCTGGGCTGGCTGCAGCATCTGCGCTGCCAGCGCGACGGCGCCGCGGGCGTCGCGGGCGCCCGCAGCCTGCCGCTGCTGCTCGTCCAGGCGCTGGTGCGCCTGCTCCTGCTGCTGCTACTCGGCTTTGTGCTGCTGCAGCGCGTGCCGTGGCTGGTCAGCGGAGTGCTGCTGCTGCTGCCGGGTCTCGTCTGGACGCCGGCGCTGGCCGCCACCGCGCACAGCGGCCTGATCTCCTGCCGGCGGCTGCTGCTGCCCACGCTGCTGGCGCTCTGCTGCCTCGCCGGCTTCCTCGAGCGTCGCTGCGTGTCCCTCGCCTATGTGGGCTTCGCCTGCGGCAACAATCGCGGCGCCTTCCGGCGGCGCTCGCGGCACGCCCGGCTCTGGCTGCTGCTGGTGTGCGCCCTGGGCGCCGTCGCCTGGCTGCCGGCCTCGCTGGGCCAGTGGCAGCGTCAGCTGCTGCTGGCCAGCTTGCTGCTGACCTGGTCGCGGCCGCTTGTCCGCCGCCCGCTGCACAACCGCAGCCTGGTCTGCAACGGACTAGTCCTGCTGGCGGCCGCCGTGCACGTCCTGCTCAGTGCGCAGCCCTGGCTGCTGCACCTGCTGGCCCGTGCTTACTTGGGCTACGTGTTCTATCCGCGCCTCCGCCAGCCCGGCCTGGAGCTGGTCATCTACAATCTGAGCACGTTGTATGCGCTGCTCTGCACCTCCTACGAGGCGTTGGTCGTTCAGGCGCTCGCCCTGGAGCTGCAGCTGGCGCTGCACCTGAAACGGGAGGACGGCGCTGCCATCGATCGGAAGTTCACGCTGGCCATGTATATGCTGGTCTACAGCTTCTACTCGCTGTTCGCCATTGGCAACGTCGAGGGAGTGGCCAAGTTTCTGGTCCATATGCATTTCACTGGCCTGGGCTGCTATTCGACGCTCATCAATGGACTTCTTGTGGCGCTGAAGCTGCTGCTGCCGCTGCTGCTGCTGCTGGTCGTCTGCATCGCTGGGGTCAACGATGATCTGGGCTGGACTTGGCGTCGTGAAATCTTTCGCAGACTGCTCATCATGTGCAATGTCATGGCGCTTGTCCTGCTCTTTCGCGTGCGCTCGGACGGCAACTGGGGGGAGGATTTTATACGTCTCAGTCATTTTGTCATCGTTCAGTTGTTGCCATTTGTAGTGCTACTGCTGTCTTATTTGGCGCATTTTATGCTCGGCTACAGTGCAAGCGATGTGCCGACACTGCCCAAGTGGAATGTGCACAACTATTAAAAATAAACGTACTATAAAACTAATTTGGAGTATTTAACACAATTCAAATTCAAATTAAGCGCCAGAGGCGAACTCTGTTAATGCACGAATGCAGGAATGCATTTAACAGAGCGCTGTTAGTGTTCAATTGCAACCTGCTGTGTATCGATAATTGTAAGCACTTGCACAACGTGCCGATTTGTCATCGCTAGGTGCTCGGCTGTTCACATTGCGCTGCACACGCAGACCACCAAAATAACTTTTATATACTTGTGCAAATTTTACTAAAAACAATAAAACAAATATTTGTGTGCCAAAACAAACGGTGCGACTAAACGAATTCAAAACGCGTCCAATTAACCATAGTGAAACAAACGCCTCTTCTCGATGGCTACCTCTCCCCTTCCAGTTTGTATAGGAAATAAACAAAAATCCAATTGGAAAATTGTGTTTCCAACAGCACAATAAATGCAACACGATTGTGCGGGCGCAAAGTGTTAAACGAAACGAAAAACGTAAGAAAGAATAGAAAGTTCACGTGAAAACAACTATTGCGCATTCCACGGCAGCAGTTCGGCAGCAATAAAAACAACCAGCGAGAACAACCAGCTCAAAGGTAAGCAAAAAGTGTACGTGAATGTGTATAGATGCAAGGGGGAGCGAGCACGCGAGGGCGGAGCGCTGTTAATAATAACAATTGCTAGGTATTGTACACATACACATACACACACACACAGACACACACACTGGCAATCACAGCCGCCACATAGTGACACTTGTTTTTGGAGCGCGTAAGCAAAATGGCAGCCAAGAGCAAAGCTAGCGCTTTTTGTGGGTGGGCCGTGACGTATATGCATATATGTATCAGTGTGCGTGTATTTGTATTACTCAATGAAACCTTCGCTAGCACTGGGCTCTAACTAGACGCTGACTTATGAAATATGCATTGCTGATAAGAATTGTAACGACAGACGACCTCGTCAGCGGCAATTCCCATAAGAACTGTGTCGGAGCGACTTTCTTTTTGCCCTGCAGCTGCTGCATTTGCACTTTTATTTGCCTTTTGTTTTGCCATTAAGCATTCAGTGGGCTATTAAAGCAGCAACAACATAGTTGCCTTAATTAGCTAGTAGCCCGTCATTAGGCACTCGAAACTTAAGCTGGAACATGAGCGCAAGCTTGAGCTGGAGTTTGTGCTGCAGCTGTAGCTTCCGGCGTCCAATTGGAAAATTACAATCGAGTGGTCGCGTGGCCTGTCTCCTACGCTTCCTTGTTGATTTTATAAAGCTTTAAGTACTTAAGCTTTTAATTTTAGTTTTGGTTATGCGATGAAAATATCAGAATCTGTATTTATCGATAATATTGCAGTCAAATCACATTTCCCTCAAATATCTGTGTTGACTTTAATTTTAACCACGTTTACACGATGATATTATTAAAAAAATTGTATAAGTTGCGATATTTATCAACCGAAACGTTGAACTCAATTCATAAATCGCTCAATTCCCATATGTTAAATTTTACCATGTTTACACGATGAAATTATCAGTATTGTAGTTGTAAGTCCTAAGATGCGATAGTATCAAGAATATTTATTTAGTATTAAGTATGAGTTTGTTTAATTTTAACCAGTTTATACGATGAAATTATCATACGTTTTAGCAGTGATAATTATCATCAGAAAATCTTAACTCATATATCTTTGTTATTTTAACCGATGATAATATCATGGGTTATTTAACTTAAGTCACAAATCACTTGAGTTAATTTGTACAATTAATTCACGTTTTATCCAAAGCGCTTGCATATTACTTTTAACTATTTTTAGATTGAGTTACGATATTTAAATTTACACAATGTAACATTACATATTGAATGAATTTTTGGTTTAACTTTGTTTACGAAATAATATATAATATTGTTGAGAAACTCAGAAAACTCTGATTTATAAGCAGTAAAGTGAATCATATAGATACGTATCGTTTATTTGTTCTGCTTACAGTTAAGTTCTTTGTATTCACCTAAAGCACTTGAGCTTTACCTTAAGCTATGTTTACATCATGAACAAATTCTAAAAAGAGTGCCGATTGTGTTACAGTGATCGCTCCTTCACTGGAACGCTTTCTGTCCAGAAATGATAGTTTATAAAAAATCCGTATCTCCAGGGATGTTATTACAAAATTTAAATTTTTAATAAATAAAAATATTGTCCTCAATTATATGGCCATCACTGTATTTGTATATACAAAAAAAAAATAATTAAATACTATATTTCGAATTTAATATTTGCTTTCAAGGCCAATTAATTTGTTTTCAAAAACATTTTAAACTAAACACGAAAGAAAAAACTTAAGGAATAATATCAAAATGTACTACAGTTATTTTTTTGTTAGTTATAATTTCTGAGCGATCACTGTATTTCGAGTCTTAAGTATACACTATTAAAATAATGCAACTTTAAGCATTTATATATTGAAACGCATATCATCATCGTCTGTTGTGTTCTTTGTTTTCACCGTATTTTGCGTTTAAAAACCTTTGCTGAGTAATTTACAAACATTTCGAACGCTGTAAACAATGGCAAATTCTTCGATTTATTTTCCACGTGTCTGCATATACAAACATTTATTTACCTATAGATGTGTATATATTTATTTATATATATGTGTCGTATAGCACCCTAAAAACAGTTGTGCCGCCTGTTCTTGTGTCTGTCCTTTTTCTGTCAGTTCGTTCGATTTGGGCTTCTTGGCTTCGCATAGGCAAATTTGAAATTAGTTGCCATGGTTCCATTATTGCGCCTGCATCAGAAAAAAGAAGCGCCAGCTTGGAGGAGCTGCTGCATCTAAATGGAAAGAGGTGGGCATAAAAATAAATAATAAAAACAAAGCAATATTTCAGGTGCCATATTATCTAAGCCAACTGATAAGTGGTATAAATAAACAATAACAATCATATCACTCCAGTTTGCTTAAAGATACATACATACATATATGTATACATAGGTATGAGTAATGCTTCCCCAAATTGCGCTAAACGAACCAAATTGAGAGAATGATTGAGAGACTGTCAAACTTACGTTGATCGCACTTAATTGCGCAGTTTTTCATTATACAGACACAAAACCAGCAAATTATTAATGCAAATTGTCTTGGTTTTTAGTACTACATGGGTGTGCGCTCTCTTTCTCTCTCTCTCAGTACACCTACATGCATAACTGCCTACGCTTTCATATATAAGCTATGCTGTTTTTCTTTAATACCCTGTGTCCACTAAAGATGTGTGAAAAAAGGGCATGCTTAAGTTGTTGGTGGTTCTCAAATGACATTCATAAAACTAGTTAAGGTACTTTTTTCATAACTAATTTACCCAAAATCGATAAATAGCTAGAGACACCAAATTTTGATGTAAGTATGTATGTAATACCGGCTATTTTAGAACATTTCTCAAAGAATATAAACTATCTAGTGATACCAAATTTGACATCTAGTGCCTCCTTTAGCTTACAACAGTCAGATAATAAACAAGTTAATAAAATAGTATAAACAAGAGCTGGTTACAGGGCATCTTGATGTCAAGCACTCTCGGTTAGCGCACTCTTACTTGCTTGCAATGTGGGCGTATTTAAGTTTTGTAATAATTTATGGATTTAGTTTAATATCGTTCTGCCCAGCACATTCGACACAGATGGCAACGCCACCGCGGGCTTTGGATACCATCTCGCTGTGCTCCACCGTATCCAGTTGCCCCGATCGCAATGGTTTCTATGGCGGATTCCAGCGCACCGAACATCCCAAAGAGCCCCTCTCGAAGGCACAAATCATAGCACGCGAAAAGAAATGGCTCTATATGATTGACAATTGGTCCATCTATATGTCCAAGAATTACAAAAAGGTAGGAAATCTATAAAGAAATTTTATAAAATATGTTTGTATTTTATTTATATTTACTTATCCAAATCTACTCCCAGATACGCGACAGATGCCGCAAGGGCATACCCAAATCGGTACGACCCAAGGCTTGGTTTTATCTATCCGGCGCGTATTTGCTAAAGAAAAAGAATCCCGATGTCTACGAGGAGCTGCTAAAGAAACCCGGCAATCCCGCGACCATTGAGGATATCAAAAAGGACAAGCATCGCCAGTTTCCGTTCCACGAGATGTTCCTCGACGAGGAGAAGGTTGGCCAAATCGAGCTGTTCAATGTGCTCAAGGCGTATTCGATATATAATCCGAAGGTGGGCTTCTGTCAAGCGCAAGCACCAATAGCCGCATTTCTATTGATGCATTTGCCGGCAGAGGATGCCTTCTGGGTATTTGTTAGCGTATGTGATGTGTAAGTGCTAAGTCCTAGCCAATGTCACCCAATCATATACTCATATATCTTACAGCTATTTGCAGGATTATTTTATACCTGGTCTCGAAGTGCTACAGAATGATGCGGGCATCTTGGAGGGCCTGCTGAAGAAAACCTGCCCGCCCGTTTATCGTCACCTGCAGAAGCACAAAGTGGAGCCGCTGCTCTACATGACCGATTGGTTTCTGTGCGCCATGACGCGCACTCTGCCCTGGGAGACGCTGTTGCGCGTCTGGGATTGCTTCCTGGCCGAGGGCATACGCGTCATCTTCAAGGTGGCGCTGGTCATCATCGGCGCCTCGCTGAGCCGACATAAGGTGCGTAAAACATGCACGGGCCTGTGTGAAACGCTCGCCGTGCTGCGCCCCCCGCCCGACCACATCATGGAGGAGGAGTTCATCATCAACAATATGATGCGGCTGAATTTACGCGTGGAGGATTTTCAAATCGAACACACGCGCCAGAAGGTGCGACGTGCCAAGCAGAAGGCGCAACAGGATGGGCCAGCGGGTGGACCTGATGGCACCAGCAGCAGCACCAGCAATGGCAGACGCAATATGCCCACGCTGTGAGGCTCTACAATAACATCAACAATAAAGCTATCTACTATTTACTACAAGAAACAAGCAACAAATTGTTACTAAACACACACACATACACACAAACACACAATGCATAAGTTTTCTATATACACAAAAAAACAAAAATCAATCTAATGCAAAGTCGAATAGTGAGAATGGCGTGCACAAAAGAGAAAGGAACTGACAAAACTTGTAAACTTCGAAAGAAACACAAACAACAAGAAAATGAAAAACTGTTCAACGAACAGTCAATTAGCTAACTTTCATTCCATATGCGCATACGAAAATGTATTTGGCAGAAAACAAGGTTTTGTTGAAATATTTCATAAGAAAACCAAGAAAATATTGTTCTATTGTATTTTATTTTTTATTATATTTAACCGTATTCATGTAGTTGCAATTATTATGTGCGTGCAATTTGTTTATGCTTTTCAAAAGTATTTATTATTATTTATTATTGTATTACATAACATTAAAACAAGAAAAACCAATCAATTTTTAGAGTTAGCATTCTACTATACCGTATACATATCGTATTATTATCATATTGAATTGATTACAATAACATTTCATTGGCAGCTGCAATGTCACATGCATTCTCGATCTGTATTATATATATATTGACTTATATATATACATTATCTATTAATTATTTAAACTGTTTATTGATTTTTTTTTTTTATTCGTGTAACCACGTAAAAGAATCAAATGCAATACAAAATATGTCGTTGATATATACATACACACACACACACAATTGAAAATGAAACACACACACTTTTGTGGGGGGCGTTACGGGGGTCTTTAGTCAAAATTAAAAATAAAAAACTGAAAAAACCTATTACTAATAAATAATTAAATACAACATGTGTCTATAGATTTTATATATACATTTATAGAAAGCTTGGCGCATGGCTGTAAATAAATAATAGCATAGACTTTCTTGGCATTAAAAGTGAACGGAACTAGCAGCGAACTTATGTTAAAGACTGTATACTATAAAACATACATATTATAATATACATATATATACTGTATAATTTTATAAAAGAGAATAACTATGAAGACATAACATTATCAAACTTCCAGCTCATATGATAATACTTCTCTATTTTTGACAAGGTCATGACCTTAACGTTTGACCCATTTATTAATTCTACATTTGAATCTAAGAACACAATTTTATCTTTCCAATTTGGACTCGTAACAGTGTGGTAATAATTTTAAATGAATAAATGAATGCTTCTCAGCAGTATAGAATCATGAAACAACTATTATAAAGGAACAATCCTCTTCAGCTTCGCATTCGGTACTTCTAGAAAGCATCTAATTGAAACTAAGACAGGTGAGGCTTTCAGCACATTGGAACCCCAACCCAAGCAATAGACAACACTCACTGCAGTTTTCCACAAATATTTGTAGTTTCCAACAGAAATCAGCAATTAGCAATAAATAAAACTTCAGTTTCGAGTAAGTCATGATCAATTTTCGTATTTATTATTAGTATTTAACGAAGAGCTACAGTTGAAATTAAAAAGGGGCGGAAGGGTAATTAAAGCTGTTATAGCCAAAAATCACTTAATTGAAAAAAAGCCAGAGACAGTGGTCGCTCGTAAATTAGGAATAGTAGTGAATGTCTTGCATATATTAATTTCTTTCTGCATTTAAACATTTGTAAATAATATATAATCATTTTTTTATAATAAAGTAGAAATAATAAAAAAAAGAGCGTAGCGTGCGACCACTGTACTATGATAAACATACTAAGAATAAGTCTAAGCACATTTTAACAATAGCCTAGCTCAAAGTTTAGGGTTTACAATTTCTACGAATATAAAAAAATTTGTCAATAATAATATACAGTAGTTAATTTATAAATCTCATAATAATGTCATAGATTAATTAAATGTTTAGAGCTCTAAATCTGTTCATAACGGTAATGGGTATTTGAGTTGGAACAAGGCAGAGGGTGTGGGACATAAATAATAAATAGTGGCAATTGAATTTAAAATCTACTTAAGTGTTTAGATGAGTTATCTAGATGAAATTACAAATTGTATGTGAAATGAGTGTCATAAACTATTTATAAATACTTAAGTTCAAGTAGAGATTTATATATATATATATAGATGTATATATATATATAATTATGAGTGTTGTCTCCTGTTGGTAGACTTGCAGATTCTGTTGATCACTGGGGGGGATTGGCAGGTTGTGGCCAGCATTTAGCCCAGCAGATACTGCTCCTCGAACTCCATGTCTTCGGCGTCATCGTCCAGCAGATGCGGCGGCAGCGGCATATACGGCCCACTGTCTGACGCCTCATTGCTAACCGTCGGCTGGCTCTCCTCATCCTCCTCTTCCTCCTCGTCCTCCTCCTCGAACAGCGCTTGCATTTGCTCATCATGGGCAGCCACGTGGGGATGCTCGTCGCGTATATGCTGCTGCAGCTCCCGCATGCTGTGCAGCCCGGCAGCGGCCGCACCGTGGCCCAGTCCGTCCGGCGGCTGCTGCTCGCACAGCTGGCAGCGTATGTAGGCGGCATAGGGCAAATGGCGGAAACGATGCTGCTGCAGGACCCGCACCTGCTTCGTCTGCAGCTGCTCCTCACAGTCTGTGCAGCGATAGAGCTCCTCGCCCAGCTTGCGCATGTGCAGCATTTCGCGCTTGCCCAGCCCATGGTAGATATTGATGTGCTCGCGCCACAGGGCCTTGCTGCCGGTGGTGAAGCCATCGCCGCATTGCGGGCACCTCAGACGATAGGCGGCGCCGTCGACTGTCTCGTTGGCGGACGTGGCAGCCGCTCGCTCTGGCGGCTGCGAGTCCACGGCATCCTCCTCGTTGTCCTGTCCGGTCAACGGTTTGTTATCGCACCGATTGGTGTCCCGATTCAAATGCTTGAAGAACATTTGCTTGCGCACGAACTCGCCGCTGCAGGTCAAGCACTTGAAGGAGCGATAGGGCAGATGCCGGAACTTGTGCGACTGCAGCTGCCCAATGGCGCCCTTGGTGTGGGTGACCGTGACGCGCTTGTAGCACTCCAGGCACAGGTAGTGATGGTTATCGATCTGGCGGAAATTCAGGCCCTGCCGACTGTTATAGTTGTGCTGCTCGACGATGTGCTTGCGCCAGAATGCGTGCGAGTCAAAGTTCTTGTTGCACTTGGGGCAATAGTAGGTGATAAAGTCCAGATCGACGGCATTATGATACGAAATGCTATCCTCCAGTGTGTTCAAGCCCGCCGGCCGTGTGGGCAGCACGCCCGGCTGCGGCTTAAGCGTCCGACTGCTGCCCGGCGTCGGCGAGGCTGAGCTCGCGCAGGGCACCGCCTGTGTTTCCCTCTCCCGTTCCTTGTACTTGACCTGCTCATAGCCATTGTGCGGCTTGTGCTGCTGTTCGCGCCAAGATGACTCTCGCTCGTAGATGTTGTGCCGAGTGCGCAGATGCGCCGCAATGTTGGGCTTGTGATTGTAGCAGGTGCCGCAGACAAGGCACTTCAGATATAGCCTGTAAGGCAAATGGCGAAAATGATGATCCTGCAGACCTTTCAGCTTGGAGTTGCACACGATGTCCTTGCAGAGTGTGCACTGATAGCGATACTTGTCCAGCTGGCGCATATTCAGATACTGCCGCTTATCGAAATTGTGCTCCTCGTTGATGTGACGTCGCCACTCGAACTGCGTCTTGTAGGCCTTGCCGCACGACGGGCACAGGAATATATAGTTTTGCTCGATGGTGGAGGCCCCGGCGCTGTTCTTCGCCGGCGTCATGGTTGCCGCAGCCACTGTCACGGCCGCCTCCTCCGTGGGCTCCGCATTGTCAAACTTCTTGGCGCTATATTGCGTATCCATAAAGTCGTGCTCCTCGCTGATGTGCGTCTTGAGCGCCGCCTGTGTGGCAAACAGAGAGCCGCAATCCACGCATTTATAGCGATTCGAATTGGGATGGGATTGGAGTGCAGCACTGGCTGGTGCTGCTGGCAGCTGGGTGCTGCCTATGGCATAATCATCGTCATCCGCTTGCATCTGCTCACCAAAATCATTCTCCTCGTTAATATTATTGTTACTCGGCGGCGATTGCTCCTCGTCCAAGTAGATAATCTCATAAGTTTCGTTGGCCACGGTGACAATTTGTTTGCGCGGCGCCTGCGCCTTGGCTGGCGGCATGCCCACACTCTGGGCGGGACCAGCGCCTCCGACCGCGCCCGCTTTCCGCGGCTCATAGCCAACGCGATGGTATGTGGCCAAATGCTTGACCAGACCCTTGCGATCCGTATAGGATTTATGGCATTTGCGGCATCTCGCATACGCCTTGTACGGCAAATGCGTAATCCTGTGCTGCTGCGCATTCTGTATGCCGTAGGCGTTCGTGATGATCTTATCGCATTCGGTGCACTTGAGCTGGCGATCATTGATCACCTCAAAGTTCAACTTGGCCAGATCGTTCATGCCGTGCACCTGGACAACATGGGTGCGCCAGTGTTTCTTCTCTATGAACTCTCTGCCACACAGCGGGCACAAGTAATCAATATGCGGCTCGTATATATCATCGCTGCCGATGCGACCGCCACGACGCGGCACATCGTCCCACTGCAGGAGGGATTCATCGTCGCCCTGATTGTCCTCACCCTCATCGCCGCCGCTGGCACTGGCGCTAGCTGTGGGCTGCTCCTCCTGTTGGTCGGGCATTAGGGTCTCCAAATGATGCTGCTTGAGCAGATGCGTGACCAGCTCATGATGCTCCGTATAGCCCTGATAGCACAGCTTGCAGCGCATCCACTGCGGCTGCGTCAAATGGCCAAACTTGTGCGCACGCAGCGTCTTGATTGTATTCGGAATGACAAACTACGAAAAAAGAGAGAATAAAAAGCTGTAAAAATAAATAAAAAATTCGGAGATTCGCCTTGCTCACCTCCTTGCATTCGAGGCACTGCATCTGCATGTCCACGCAGCGGAAGTTGAGACCGCGCCGGCTGACATAGTCGTGCACGAACTCAATGTGCTGGCTCCACTGGGCGTGCGTGTCGCAATCGGTCCCGCAGTCGGGGCACATATAGTGTATATAATCCTCACATATATCCGCCGGAGCAGCAACAGCACCATTGCCACGCTGCTTCTTCTTGGCTGCCTGACTGGAACTGCGACTCTGTTCATCGTCCAAGCCAAAATTGGTCTCGTCCGCCTGGCCGACGTGCTCCGCCTCCAATACCTCGTTCTTCACCTCGATACCGTCGTCGTCATCATGCACCGGGCCGTACGGACCGTGCTGTTGCTCGACGCGCGGCTCGCGCACACGCGTCTTGCGTCCGGCACTGGAGTCACCGCCGCGCATCATGGCCACCACCTCGTCGCAGTGCACCATGCGCAAGTGCACCATCAGGTCCTGCCTGTACTTATACTCGCGCTTGCAGATGTAGCACTTGGTGCACCGATATGGCAAATGGGTGAACTTGTGCTTCAGCAGATTCTCCCGGCTGTGCATGGCGATGCGTTTGTTGCACTCCAGACAGCGATGGTACAGCTTATCGATGGCCACAAAATTGAGGCCCCGGCGCGTATTATACTGATGCATCTGGTTCATGTGACGCTTCCACATGTCCTGCTGACGATACTCGGCGCCGCAGGCGGGGCATATATAGATGACGCCCAGTTCATAATTAATGGGCACACCGTTCTCATCGGTGGCATTGATCTGTGATGTCGTTGGCCGGGCGGGTGGTGGTGCCCCAACGGCAACACCGCGACCCACCATCATTGTGGAGCCGAACGATGCTGGCAGCGACTGGCGGTGCGGGGGCCGTATAGCTGGTGGACCCGACGTCGCCATTGGTGGCGCCAATGGGGCAGTTGGTCTGGGCGCTGGTTCCGGTTCTGGTTCCGCAATGCTAACAATTGGCTCAAGTTCAAAATCAAATATGGCATCGTCATCAGGCTCGTGTCCTTTTCGCTTCTCCTCATGCTCTTGCTCCTCATCCTCCTCTTCGGCCATAAACTCGTCTGCCAGCGCAGTGTTGCCATTGCCTTGAGTGTCTACTGCAGCGTCATCGGCCTCCTCGAAATCGGTTGAAAACATGGACGTCCACAAGTCCATACCTTCCATTTTTGGGAGGCTGTGCGTGTGTGTGTGTGCGTGAAGTTTTATAAGAACTAGTTTTTGTATTTAAATCTCAAGCACGCACTTTCGACACCATTTTAGTTTAACAATCTCGATTGCATCATCTGCGTTACACTTGCACACACGGCTGCTGGCAAATTGCATTTCGTTTGTTTCATATCAGGCAAATTCTTGGCGTTTTTAAATTGCGAAAATTCAAACTAAACTTTTTTAGTCTGCAAAAATCAGAGCCATTTTGTTTGCGGCGTCGCAGAGTTGCAGGCCGCGTTTAATCGGTTCTGGTGACGGCGTTGTTTTTATTTGACACAGCGCCTGTTTTATGGCATTGAGATGTCGTTATTGAAATTTCGTGTAAAATGCCAGGTCGTGCCGAGCATAATAATTCAAATTTTATGAGTTTCGGTAGATTTAATGGCACGCGCTGCCGTAAAATGGCAGCAACGGCGGCTAACAAAAATGCCCTTTTCAAATTAATGCGTGGCGCGGGCTTGGGCCTGGCGTTGCCAGACGACAGCCGCATTTTCATACAGGCTGGCAACATCAGTGCGCACCCACGCAACTTCTGCACAAAAACAACAATTGGCTTTCGACAACAAATGGACCATACGATACCTCCCAAAGAGTACAAATGGACGCCCGGCAATCTAATCAATGAATCCTTCAAGCTGGGCCCCAACGGCCACGTCTGCATTGTGCTCAACCGACAAATTCAAGTTCCCGCCCACGTGGTAAAATTGTTATGGAAAAACGGTAAAACATCAATATGTCAATCAAAACAAAATATTGCGCTCCAACATTTCCCAACCTTCTCATGCAGCGACCCTACGATGCGCCGTCGACGGTGGCTCCAATCACTGGCGCAACTTCATCATAACCCAGGCGGGCAACAAACAGTCCAAGAGCAGCAATGGCAGCCCTGTACTGGGCGATATAGAGCCACCAGACCTCATAACAGGTGATTTCGATTCCATAACGGAGGAGACAATTGAGTTTTTCAAGACGACCCCGAAAATAAATACGCCCGATCAGAATGCGACAGACTTTACGAAGGCCTTCACAGTGTTGCAGCCGGTGATGGTGCAGCGCAAGGTCAAGGATGTGGTTGTATTCCATGACTGCTCGGGTCGCCTCGACCAGGTGATGGCCAACTTGAACACCCTTTACAAAATGCAGAAGGACAATTGTAACGTGTACCTGCTGAGCGGTGATTCGATAACGTGGCTGCTCCGACCGGGCAAGCATACAATACAGGTCCCGCTCGATCTAGTGACCAGTCAACGCTGGTGCTCTCTAATGCCCGTGGGCAGCACGGCGCACAATGTGACCACACAGGGGCTCAAGTGGAATCTATGTGGGTATCAGGCCGGATCAAACGAATTATTCAAACAATGCTAAGATCTTTTCCCCCGCTTTGCAGATCACGCACAAATGGAGTTCGGTGGAATGGTCAGCACATCGAACACATATTCCACAGAGTTTGTACAGGTGGAGACGGACAGTAATTTGATTTGGTCCATGGGTGCTTATGGCTTTGAAGAGAAATTGCGTACGACGGTCAAATAAATTGGCAGCAATTTTTTTTTTTTTAGATAAAAAATATGCCGCTTGAAGACTAAAAGGTACTTAGATATAGCTTAAGCGAATTATTGTTGGTTAACAAAATATGAAAGAAATGTTTATTGTTTCGCAAATGTTTGAACTAACGTGATCCGGGCAGTGGCATCAATTGGAAACCAGTGCTGGTGCCTGTTTTCTTACCCAACCAACTGGCTCCACCGGCGGCAGCGCCGCGCTTGGATGCGGCGCCGCGAGTGCTGGCTCCCCGGCTGCTTCGGGCAGGTGTGGCCTTCTTGCGTGGCGATGCGCTAGCCGTGCTTTTGTAACGTTTGGTGGTGCCCGCGGCGCGGCCACGCCAGGCGCGTTTACGTTTCCCACCACGCGATCCGCTCGCTGATCCACCGGCGCCCTGCGATGCTGCTGCCTGTCCCCAGTCATCATCGTCGCCGCCCTGCGCTGACCACGATGCGCGCGCGCTGCCTGAAGCCAGTGGCTTAACTGATGCCGCAGCTGTAGTCTCGGCAGTCTCTATGTCTTGCATGACCAGCAGGCAGTCCCTCTCCAAGGCATACCCGTTGGTGATCTCCAGCAGCTTGGCACCGTACTTGTCGAAATTCGCCTTTGTCACGTGCGGTATGGAGCACATGTCCTGCTCCGTGGTCGGCAGCGTGTCCGCCATGGCCTTCAGCGCCTGCATATTCATTATACTGGCCATGGTGACGTTCCGGGCGGCGGCTATGGTGCGGCACAAGTCGAGCAGGTCCCCATAGCAGCGTTCGTGCACATGACTCATATCGGATGCACCCGCTGCAGCGGGCTCCGAGACGGTGGCCACCGTCTTACTGCCGCCGCTGCTCTCCTTGCGTGAGAGCGCGAATTCAATTTTGGGCGAGCCATTCATGAGCGCGGTTATATTGTTGCCCAGATAGAGATACGCCTGGGGTATATCGTTCGCAAAGATGAGATCCTCCTTGAGGTAATTCTGGAGCACCATATGCCGCAGCAAACGCTGCACGTCCGCCTTATCCCAGTCTTTTAGGGCGCCATGATGCGGAGTCTTGTTGTGCCCAAAGTCGACAATTTTCTTAATCATGGAGCCCTTAAGCACATCCGCCATATGGAGCAGCGTGAAGCGCGAACGCCCGCTGCACAAATCTCGCACAGCGCAAGCCGCCTTGCGGCACTGTTCCAGGGCATCGATCTGCTTGTAGCTGCGCTTCTTTAGACAATTATCGCAGGCGGTACGACGATTCTCCAGGCACTGTTCGCTGGTGAAATGCTCGCCAAAGTAGTCCAGCTGCTGGGCGCGTCGGCAGTCGGTGATGTTCTCGCAGTAGCCGACGATGCGATTCAGATTATCAATGTGAATCTTCTTTACGTGGTACTGCAGCGCACGATCAGCTGCATCAGTGGAGGGTGTTCAGAGACGGGTGTTAACTACTATTGCGATCATACTACTCACCATCCATCATCTTCTTAAGGCGCAGCATGTCGCTATAATTGTAATAGAGTATGCAATCGGCTATTTCGCCATCGCGTCCAGCGCGACCCGCCTCCTGGTAGTAGCCCTCAATCGATTTGGGCAGCGAATAATGGAGCACAAAGCGCACATCGGGCTTATCAATGCCCATGCCAAAGGCAATTGTGGCGCAGATGACGCGCACCTTGTTCGTTATCCAATCCTTTTGACGGGACTCGCGCGCCGTGTCCGTCAAGCCGGCATGATACGCCACCGAGCGTATGCCCCCAGCGCACATCTTCTGCGCCACATCGTCGCATTCCTTGCGCGACAGGCAGTAGATGATGCCGCTGGCGGTTGACGAACGTGTCTGTATGAAGCTGCGCATGTCGTCCAGCGTGGAGGCGCCCTTTTTGGGCAGCACCTGAAAGCGTAAATTGCTGCGATTGAAGCTGGACAGGAACCACTTACAGTGCGTCAGATTCAGCTGCTGCAGTATGTCCTGGCGCACGCGGGGCGTGGCCGTCGCTGTCAGCGCCATGGTGGGCACATTGGGAAAACGTTTGCGCAGAATACCCAGCTTCTTGTAGTCGGGTCGAAAGTCATGACCCCACTGGGAAACACAATGGGCCTCGTCGATGACAAAGCGGCTGATATAGTTGTTGGCACTCAGCTGGTCCAGTGCGTCCTGGAAACGCGGGGAACTGGATATCTTCTCTGGCGTCACATACAGCAGCTTGACCAGCGGCGGATGTCCTTCCAAATCTCTTAATATGGCCATAGCCTCGTCCAGAGTCTGCTCGCCGGACATGCTCTTGGCACAAATCTACAAGAACATGGATTAAAAACACAGGTTTGGCCACTGGGACACTACTCACATCCAGCGAGGCCAGCTTGCTGACCTGATCAAAGATCAGCGACTTGAGCGGACTGATGACTATGGTGACGCCCTCGGTGAGTATGGCGGGCAGTTGGTAGCACAACGATTTGCCGCCACCCGTGGGCATCAGCACGAAGCAATCGTTGCCCAGCATCGCCGCATTAATGGTCTGCAGCTGATTGGGTCGAAACGATTTCAAGCCAAAGCTAAAGCTGAGCGCCTGCATCAGGCGCTTGGAGTGCTCAAACTTTTGGCCATCGAACTCGCCGGTGATGCCATCATTATGCACATTGGCATGGAAATTGCCGGTAATCTTTTGTGCCTCCGCGGCAGATGTGCCGCTGGCGCGGCTAGTGCTAGGCATTGCCAATTGGTTATCCACGCTGGTCAAGTCAACGATGCTGGTGGCAGCTGCGGCCTGCTCATGCGCCTGCTCAAACAGCGCCGGATCGTATTCTGGGAACCCATCATCGTCGAGTATTGTTATAGGCGTCTTGCTCTGCGCGGCAAAGTTGATGCGCTGGGCGGGCTCAGGCTCCTTTGCAGACGGCGGCTGCTTAACAGCCTCAAAGTCGGCGTAGGCATAGTTATTGTACTGTGACTTGCGTCCCTGCTGCGCCTCGTGCTCCTCGCGTATTTGCTTTAAGGTATCCTCGAAATCTTCATCTGAATCCAAGGCAATTGTAGATTTTGCCGGAGCTGGCAACTTGGCAGGCGACTCATCGTATTGTGTGGAGCTATAAAGCTCCTCCTGGTCGAGCCGCATGCTCTGCGCCAGGTAATCATCCTCATCCGACTGCTGCGCTGGGCTGTCCATGGCCACCAGATCATCCAAATCATCGGGCGGTCCATTTGCATAGTTTGTGTTTAATGCAGTTTCCGTTTTTGATGCAGGCTTTGTCAAAAGCACCAGGTCCTTAGGCTCCTCCCCGTATTGTTCCTCTGATGGACCAGTATCATACCCGCTAGGCGTTTGCGCCTGTGCCCGTCGTTGTTCCCCCTGCATCTCGCGTTCCTCCCGCTCCAACGCATCGAAGTCCGGCTCGTCCGACTGCACCGCACGTTCCTGACGCTTGCGCTCTATTTGCCGCTCCAGGAGCTGCGTGCGCGCCTTGAACTTTTGACGCATGACCTTTAGCTTGAGGAAGGTGTTCGCCTCGAAACCAGCGATTTCATTGAAATGCACCGCGGGTATCTGATCAATCACCTCGCAGTATTTCTCCATCAGCTCGACGTACCTGGCCTTGTATACACCCATTGTGCTGCCCAGCATTGCCTCACTCTGCTGGCTAAAATTCGTCTTGCTTATGCCTATATCATACTGGCCCAAATCGCGTAAGTAATCGGCAAGTGAGTTGGCAAAGACAATTTTAAGCTTTGGCTTTGTTGAGGCTGCAACCGGCGTTGGTTTCTCCACCGGCTCGGTAGCTGTGGGCTCAATTTTAGTGGATGGCACAAAGAGCTGAGTAGGCGTGCCGGACAAAAGATCCGGATTGAGCTGAGTTGGGGCGATTTGGGACAATGGCTCCTCCTTGAATGTCTTCTTTACCATTGCATCGAAGCTATCGTCCTTGGTGCTGCTGGCAGTTGAGGAGCTCAATTTGGACATTTCACTGGCATCCGGTTTGAGTGGGGATTGTGTTAATGACAGTGACTTATATGGTGACACAGACAGCTTGTTGATGTGACCATTGAGCTTGGACAACGTAGCTTGATAGGTTGCATCCTGTTTGAGCACCTCATCCAAGTTATCAAAGTTCAATTTTAGGCCTGCGGCAACCGTTGGCTTCACGGGCGTCTTTTCCCTGACAGCGGTATTTGTTGGTAAAGGCGCTAGCGGCGATTGATTAGCATTATCAAAGTTATATCTTTTGATAAGTGCATTGCCATTGGCATCGTTATCTGGGGCTTTGTTCTTTGCCAAAGTCGATGCCGACGGCACTTGGCTCTGGCTGTCTGCAGCATCTTCGTCGGATGACGATGAGTCCAGATATATGGGATTGTAGAACTTTGCTTTCGATGTCCTAGCTGCCAATACATCTGCAAAAACAATAAAATACCTATAAACATTGCCTTCACACAGCAGATATTTGGGGTGAACAACTTTTTCGTGTTTCCTTTCGTAGATTGCGTCGATTGGCTCTGACTGCTCTTGCTTAGGCCAAGGAATGCAGACATTGACAGCTGCTTGTTTTGACTGACGGGCTTTCTGGACATTGTGTAGTCCCACGAACAACTTTAACAATTATTTCTACTTAAATAAAAACTAAATTAATTGTATCCGAATTTGTAAACAAACAAATATAAAACAAAAAGGCGGGCAACATTTGCACATCTTTTTGGTTGAATCGGTTAGAGTTGCCACAGCTCATCTATTCGTGCTATCAACCATAATTAATATATCGGAAATCAAAAATCATGACAAGTTATTCATATACGATGAGTTGTTTACCCATGACAATAAAAAAATATTTTTATTTTATTTATATTAATTACGCTAACTAATAGAAAGTGTGCGCTCAGTAAAATCAACTTGAATTTATATCGATAATGATTATCGCAAACTGCGCGGCAATACACAATTCGATAACTACGAATCAAGGTGAAATTTTTAGATATGTAAATGGCGCTTGATAATGAGACATTAATATCAAAGGAAGATTTATTTTTACCCGGCTTGGTCGAACAGGTGTTTATTAAATTCAAGCGATCCAATGGCAGTACTTTAACCACAGGTAATTATAACGGGTTTCTCACATAGAGCAGTAACTGTTATGTTTGTTTCAGGCGAACGCGCGCAGTTGTTTAGCGAATTGAGCGCCTTGTTGGGCGAGGATCTTGTGGAGCGGGCACTGCGTCTGCTTGACGAGTGGAGTTTAATTACGTACTATACACCAGATCGCTTGCTGCGTATAGTTGAATTAACCAGCAAACGAAACTTGGCGCACGTAGTGCGCATTGTGCCCGGCATAAATTACTGCAAGTGCGGCTATTTCCAGAGCTGTGTCCTGCAGTTGCCGACAGAGCAGAAGCAACTGGAGCTGGGCAGCAGTAGCAACCAGGTCTCGTTCACGTGTGAACACATATTAGCACAGCGTCTGCATCAGCTGCTGAATCTGGAGGCACGCGAGCAAGTTTTGACGTTGGAGCAGTTCAAATATTTCCAAGTCGATATCTATGTGGATTAATGCAACATTCGAAGCTGCTGTACGAAAAGGGTATTATTAAAAATCGCAAAATGCTAACACAATCACAGTACGACAGCTACAAGCTGGTGTGTCGCCTGGAGCACATCAAGACCTTCTACTCATCCATCAAAGCAATCTGTTTTAGTGATGTAAACAAAAATTCCTACAATTTGACCTGCTCGAGTAAATAATTAAACACTTTTATATTTTAGTTTGGCACGCTTCAAGCCAGTGAGGATGGCCTACTCATTACGGTGGAGCAGGGCAAGTCCATACAGGCCACATTGTTCATAGCGCCCGCATTCTTTGCCGAATTCAAAGTGGAAGGCGCCCCGACCTTCAGTGTGAAGATCAATGTACTTGCCGAGTGCCTAAGCCTGTTCGGGCTCTCGGATTGTAGCATTAAAATGTTGTACAAGGACGAAGGTGCACCGTTGTTGCTGCTGCTGGAACCGCACGACGACGAGCAGGTTAGCACCGAGTGCTCCATTAAAACCACCAACGTGGAGGAGCCCATGGAGTATGAGCTGGATTCGAACAGTTCGAGTCTAAATACAATATTTATGCGTGGCCCGGACTTGTCCAATATCTTTCACGAGCTCGACAAGGCGGCCGATGAGTATGAGTTCACCATTTCGCCGTTGAAGCCACACTTCAAGATCACCACCTTGGGCGTCATGCAGGCAGAGTCCAGCGTGGAGGTGGCCAAATCCAGTGACATGATCATTTTGTTCAACTGCCGTGAGACGACGGTGGCGCGCTACAAAAGCCAGCAAATCAAGCTGACAAATAAAGCCCTGCATGTGGCCTCAAAGGTGGCCATTAAAACAGATGCCGGCGGCTTGCTGGAGATGCATTTTATGATGCAGAGCGATGACCAGGAAGAGATGTATGTACGCTTTTTCATCACACCACTGCTGGAACTTGAGGGCAATTGAAATCATGTTTTTCCGACTCTCTGGCAGCACTGTTTACCCTGTATGTCAAATATTTAGCAAGGCTAGATGTTGAATTAAGACTAAGGCATAAGGAATATGTTTATTTCTAGTAAATAAATTATATAATAAAATATAAAATATAAGTACACCCATTAAGTTAAAATAACCAAAACACATCTCGCAATCTACTACGCATATTCGAGCCTTGACTACAGGGTGTTTCACAATCACTCGATTCGCCCGCTCCCGTTGCGCTGTTGATGTTGTTGTTGTCGCCATGCCATCAGCTGTGTGCCAGGCATGTGTTTTGTTGTGTGCCATGCTTCCTCTTGCTTCTGCTGGTTTGGGTTGTTCTGGCGGAAAAAAGCGTGCTCTGTGTAAAGAAAAAAAAGCAAGAAAATCCTATTTTGGGTCATACCTACTATGCATACGTAAGTATTCAATCCTAAAGCGAATCGAGCTGCCAATAATATATTGTATATGGGCAGGCTTGAGCTTTTCAAGACGCCAGCGGATGAAGACGAGCACGATGACATCGATGACGACATGGTAGTTGGAGGGATTGCCGGAATTGAACAAGAGGTGCTTAACGAGTCCGAGAGCGACGACGACGAATACGATTTGGTGGACATGGGGGCGCCAGAGCCACAACGCAACGCTGGCCACACCAGCACCGACGATAGCATCAGCAGCGATGGCAGCTTCGATCCGAATGCGGAGGACTCCGATTCCGATAGTTCGATGCTCGATGAGGCGACAACTGGCGGCGCCAGCAGTGCCAAGCGGCGCAAGGAGCAGTCCGCCACGGATGGTGCTGGGCCCAGTGGTTCTTCAGGTGGTGGAGCAAGTGGTGCAAACGCTGACTATTCACATTTGGACGAGGATGACGAGACTGATGAGACGGTGCGTGCTATCATCGCGGCCATTAAGAAGCCGCGTAGTGCGCCACCAGAAATCAAACTGGAGGATTTCATCACAGACATTTGCTTCCATCCGGAGCGTGATATCATCGCCCTGGCGACAATCATTGGTGATGTACATCTGTACGAGTATGGCACCGAGGAGAATAAACTGTTGCGCACCATCGAGGTGCACGCGAAGTCCTGTCGTGATGTCGAGTTCACCGAAGATGGCCGCAGTTTGATTACGTGCTCCAAGGACAAGTGCGTCATGGTCACCGACGTGGAGACTGAGAAGCTCAAGAAGCTGTACGAGACGGCCCACGACGAGGCCATCAATAAACTGCATGTGCTCGACGAGCGTCTGTTTGCCACCGGAGATGATGCTGGCACCGTTAAGCTTTGGGACTTTCGCACCAAAGATGCCATTTTCGAGCTGAAGGAGGTGGAGGATCAGATCACACAAATGCTGACCAACGAACAGAACAAGCTGCTCCTGGCGACCAGTGCCGACGGCTATTTAACCACTTACAATATTGGTGCTCGCAAATTATATGTGCAATCGGAGCCGTACGAGGAGGAGCTCAACTGCATGGGCATTTATCGTGGCAGCTCCAAGCTGGTGGTGGGCACCTCTAAAGGGCGCCTGTATACATACAACTGGGGCTACTTTGGCTACCATTGCGACATGTATCCGGGCATCAAAAGTCCCGTAAGTCTGATGGTGCCCATAACGGATCGGATTGCGTGCGTGGCTGGCGAGGATGGCAATATACGTGCCTGTCACATTGCGCCCTATCGCAATCTGGGCGTTGTGGGACAGCATAATATGCCAATCGAATCGCTGGACATCAATTGCAGCGGCGAACTGTTGGCGTCCTCGTCGCACAACAACGACGTCCGCTTCTGGAATGTCAAGTATTTCGAGGACTTTGGCGATATCAAGTACAATGAGAAGCACAATGCCTACAAGGAGAAAAGTCACAATTTGCCCTCATCCAAGTGCACAAATGCCTCGGACTTCTTTGCGGACATGACCAAGGAGCAGGACGACGACGGTAACGACGAAGGTGGGAACGATACAGCAGCTGAGCCCAGTAATGTAACCTAGATTGAATCGTATTCTCTCCGTCATACAAAATCTGTAGTAAGGTTTTTGGCATTATACATATATCATTGTTAAAGATTTCTTAACAATTTTTAGCCGTAGTTTTTAAGTCTTGTGCTGTAAAAGCGTTAATAAAAAGTTAGCATGTACCTCAATACATACCATATCGCAAAATGGCTTTAAATTCATTAATACAGCTAATTCCAAAAAAATTTTTTTAAATTAGGTGGGTAATACAAGTGATGACATTTAAGTATATAAGCTTATATCAAAGATCAAGTGCTTTTCTCTAAATTAAAATTTTAAGCTCAATATATCTATATAAATCTATACATATTTATTTTATAGATCTGAAGGGAATTGTCGATTTAAATAATGGTAGATCATATCAAAATGTAACTATTATTCTACTTGGACTCAGCCTGTCATTCTGATTAAAATCTGTATGATCTATATCTTCTGGACTGCCTTCATTTACCAGTTAGCAGATATTAAAAATATTTTTTAACCACTATTGGATACTTGATAAATAACACATTTTAGAAATGTGCTGAAGAGCTTCAATGATACATTTCGAAAGTACCCTAGATTCAAAATGATACCCTAGTCCGAGCATAGCGAAAAGAAATGTAGAAATGTTTAAAATGTAATATTGAATATATATATTTGATTTCCAATTGTAGTTTATTAATATATAATAATTATATAAATGTTTTAGTATCCTGTGACCAACTTTGAATTGGTTTCTTTTTTATTTTTGGGAGGTTTGCCCAAAATAAGAGAAAACTTAAACGTAATTTAAAATTAGTTGTTTTTTTAAGTGGCTGCTCACACCACGCAACGCTTCAGATCAGAACAACCAGAAAATTGATTACAAATATGGCAACAAATAGAATTCAATATATACGTTAGGATTAAAATGCATTTGAATTGAATGTTTGTTTGTTTTTGTGTTTTTTTTTAAGATGGTACCACACTTTATAATTTCGTGACAAATTGTAAAATATGGGCGGGACGGGAAGAGTGGGGGATGGGGCTGTTACAATAACAATTACAATCGGTACAATTAAATAATTATTAACCATGGGGAGGCGGCATTCACACTTTAACAATACGTAGTACATATATGTGTAAATCACAAGAATTTCGTTTTACAAAACATGGACATAATTTATAATAAAGGAGCTTATAATTGATGATTATGCCGAAAAAAACACCTATCAGTTAATTTATGTATAATAATATATGTATGTACGTAGAGTTTGAGCCAAAGTTGGTTTTCTTTTTTTTTGTTATTTTCGGTTCTTTTTTTCTATTTTTTTTTTAATGTTTGTTTTTATTTTTGTTTTTTGTTTGTTTATGTTTCAATGCAACGCAGCAAATTTTTGAGACCTGCTTTCGCCTGTTTTTTTGGTGGGTTCACAGTTCCAAGTGGCTGACGTTTTACGATTTGTTATGTTTGTTGTTGTTGTTGTTTGTCTTGTGTGTGGTTCTTGTCGTTTGTAATTGCAATTTGAATATTAGTGGCTTAAAAAATGTAAGAGAATTTATCATTGTCGCTGCCGGCCTGGCCCCTGCATGACGAACATGACGAACTCAGGGAATTTTTTTCGGTTAAAAGATGCGTTGCCCCCACATAGTAGCATCAAGAACGGGCAGCCGCATCACAGCTGCTGCAGCAGCAATATCAAACTGGAGCTCCATATTCACCAATGCATTCTTGGCATGCTAATTTTTATATCCGTTTTTTTTTGTAAAACATTTTTGTTTTTAGTGAATATTGTTGCTGTTCTTGTTGTCGCTGCTGTTGTTGTTGCTGTTGCTGTTGTTGTTATTGTAGCTGCCTGCTTGGCTCAGTCTGAAAAAATGTCTCCTTTGTGTTAGCAGTGGATTTGTGAGCCGTTTGTTGGTTTGTTTGATTTTTTTGATTTTGATGTTGTTTTGTTGTTGTTTTACATGAAGATGCCATGTACACAATGTCATAAGGCAGCGGTGCCAGCAGCCGCAGCCGCGGCAGCCGCTGCGACGCCACTGGAGCTGGGCACCAGCGCATCCTTGGCCATATGCGTTTCAATATCAACGCGACAAATCGGACAGTGTTTATTGGTCACCAACCACTGATCCACGCAGTCCGTGTGAAAGAGATGCATGCAGGGCAAACGACTGTGTGGAGAGAATTAATAATGGTAACAGTTAAAATAGTGCTATTTAAGTAGAACGCTCAACTAACCGAACATCATTCTCAATCTCAAAGAGCGACAAGCATATGGCGCACTTTTCGGCATCCTCGTCCGTTTCGCTGGGCCGACGCACACGTCGATATTTATGGGGCAAGGTGTTGCGCTCGATAATCTCCTGCGGAAGGGATGAAATTAGTTGCAATTCAAAAGTTTTTTTCAGATAACAACTTACCAAAGTGGCGCCACGATTGGGTCGCGGTGGTCCGATGAGTATGCGCGAGGAGCCCAGGGCGAGTGGCGTGGCCAGCCCGATTTCCAGATGCAGCGGTGAGTAATGATGGAACATGTGATGGTGCACAGCGGCGCGACGTCGATTCTGTTGATGTTGCAAATGTTGTTGTTGCTGCTGCTGCTGTTGCTGATGTTGCATTTGATGCTGCTGCTGCTGCTGTTGCTGCTGCTGTTGTTGTTGCTGCTGCTGCTGTTGCTGCTGCTGATATTGCAGACCCAATTGTGTTGGCGGCTGATGCGCATCAATGGGTCCAGCGGCACTGGAGCTTTGCTGCTGCTGCTGCTGCTGTTGCACAGCAACATCGTAGGTCGGATAGTAGGCCGGATCGAGACTGGAGACGGGTCCGTTGCGAGCATGGACGCAATTGCAAATGCTGTGCAAATAGCGCGTGCGCAGGCTGCTCGTCAGGTTGAGCGGGTTCGAGGAGAGATCGATGGGCGTGGGCGTCATGTGGCGACGATGCAGCTCCTGCATGCTCTGCTGCCGATACCACAGATTCTGATGCACCGGATACGGCGGCGCCGGCGTCAACGATGTCGCCACAATTGCGCTCGCCCGGTGCGGCGGATGGATATGCGCGTGCATTTGATTCTGCGGCGCCTGATGTCCCTGATGCGGCTGCGGCTGATAGTGCTGGCGATGATTGTGATACGCATCGGAGCGTCGCAGGCTGAACGGCGGCGAGCCGCAATACTGCATCGTTGTGCGGCCCGAGTACATCTCCAGCGGCGGTGGCGGCGACACAGCCGCTGCCACTGTCACAATGGAGGACATGACCGGCGGCGGACCAGCGGCGGTGGCCACAGCCGCCGCCACCGGCGTGGTGGCACGGCTGAGCATATTGATCGTTTGGCCCCGATGATGATAGTCGTCGTCCAGGCTGCTGCTCTCCATGCTGGCCACCGGCGAGCTGGGCACGTTGGCAAACGAGAGCAGATCGTGAAAGGATTGCGCCTGGGCTGCGGCCACTGTGGCCGCGACAGCCGCAGCGCTGAGGGCGCCGCTCAGTGAGCTGCGACTGCTGCCGTTGGCATTGCCCAGGCCGCCCTGATAGTGCGGATTCGGTGGTCCCGGTGAGTAGTCGCCGTTGCTGCGACCCGCCGGCAGCGCTGTGATCGTATAATGGGGCACATAGTACGGCTGATAGCGGTGATAGTAGGCGGTGGGGCTGCTCCGTCCGCTGGGCAGGGCTTCCGGTGGTGGCGCCACTGGTGTTGCAATCACCGGACCCGCCGCCGTATGCTGCACATAGCTAGCATTAACGCTTGGCGCTTGCTGCTGCGGCTGCTGCTGCTGTTGCGGCGGCGGCGGTGGCGGCGGCTGCGGCGGCGGCTGTCCCTCCGGCAACGGTCCAAAATGCCACGGCGCAATCGGCTGAAAATAGCGCTGCGAATGCGCCGCTGCCGCTGCCTCAGCCTCCAGGCCGGGACAGCGTGTGGGCAGCAAACTTCGCACATTGATAATCGGCGTATTGTGATAGCTGCTATAGTTGTGATCGGTGATGTCGACGCGATCCGCCAGGGCGCCGCTGTAGAAGGCAAACGAGGTGCCCGCCGCCGGACGCGCACGCCGTCGCTCATCGTACTCGCCGGCCGAGTTCGGGCGCGGCAAGAGCGATGGCGCAACTGTGGCACCAACGGGTGGCGCGGCCAAGCCGTCGCCGCCGCCAACTGTTCGGCTGCAAGTGGCCAAGGACTCCTCGCGCAGATGACGTTGCTGCTGCTGCTGCTGTTGCTGCTGCTGCTGCTGCTGCTGCTGCTGCTGCTGCTGCTGTTGTTGCTGCTGCTGTTGCTGATGCTGTGCCTGCTGCTGTTGCTGTGCCTGCTGTTGATGTTGCTGCCGCTGCTGGTAAAGCTGTCGATAGCGATGCCGCATTTGTTGCAAGTTCTGCTGCAGCGCGGACTCGTTGCTGGCACCGAAGCCATCATCATCGGAGGTCAGATCTATGGAGAGGATGGGCTCGCGTGTGGAGTGCACAAATACCACGTCATCGTCATCGTCATTCGAGTCGGACGACCATTCGAGCAGCTGCAGATCGGGCGCCGTTAACACCGCATTATCCCCAGTCACATTCACATTCCCATTATTCGCATGCGAATTGTGGCGCCTGCCCGTCGATGTGGACGGCAAATTGGGCAGCTCCATCGAGGCGGGTGCAGCTCTGATCCCACCATCTGCGTCCCGTGGTCGACCCACATAGGTGATGACGCAGGAGCCGGCGCTTGTCTGCTGTGTCCGCTGATAGGGCGGTTGTGGCGTCGAGTGTTGCGACCTCTACACAGATTGGGAGATGGAGTTTTAATAGCAAGAAAATCAAGAAGCCGGTCGGTCTTCGGTTAGTCGAAGTTTTAATACCCTTTCAGAAATATTTAAGAACAATTAGTCGCTTGCAAATAACTTTTTGAGTAAGAATTAGTTTTAACTAAAAAAAAAATAAAAAAAAGCACAAGAGTGTTTCTCTAGTCGGGTATGCCGGAACTGCTGTCACATTCGACCTTCTTTGCAGAAATCACATATGATGCTTGTACTTCATCCCTTTGCCCCCACTATAAAAATCTGATCGTTATGAAATCATTCAGGACTTAAGAGAAGCATCCAGATGTTCGTATAAAACAATACCCATTTTTATTGGTTTGTGCAATGTCCATCTTGATTTCCAGTCGCCTGTTTTCGTCGTTATTGAAGCTAGAGACTTAAAGCTTCGAATATATACTCGTGTATATCCGCGTTAGACAGATACAATATATTTGGCTACCCACTCTCACCCCCATAAATTGCAAAACTCTATTTTCACATCAATGCTGTAAACAAACCAACCTTTTCTTGGACTATTCGAATTTGTTTGCAGTCTTTAACGATAGAATTTCGTCACAATGCAGTTTAGGTTTGCATTTTTTTATGTGTACACATAATGCATACTTGGATACTTGTTTTGGTTGTTATTTAACTGTGAACGCGTATTGCGCTGTCGGTTACACCTGACTGCAAAATTCTTATTCGTTTGTATACATTTTGCGGCGAGTGGGGAAATGTGAATTCGGCTAGTGATGCTGACCAAGAATATAAATTCTTTAAGAAGTCGTGGAATATGCTTCCTTCAGTCTATTTCATACATTTGCACAAAACCAATATACCCTATATTACCCGTTCTCTATGAAAATTCATGACTTGCCAGTTGTTTATATACCGATGGCTCAGTCAATTTGTATACCCTGCACAAACAGCTGACTTACCTGGCGCTCACTCGTCCGGGAGACTTCCGCGTAGGTGCGATGCCGATGACGACCCGGCTGAAATGCATAGAAGTTCGTTGGCGACAGGCTCGACATGTTCGAGGAGGACAGCTGCACGTCGCCGAGGGATTCGAGGCGCGCCAGCTTTCTGGGCGGCTGGCAGAGGCTGTGGCTGCTACTGCTGCTGCTGCTGCCCGCCGGCATCGACTCGTCCATGGAGCGGACGCGCGAGCGCGTGCGCACAATGCCGCTGCCCAAGCCGGAGCTGTAGCAGGCTTTCAGCACCGCAGCGGGCCGTTGTTGCTGTTGCTGCTGCTGTTGTTCCGGTGGCGGCGTGACGAATCCACGCTCGCTGGCCAAACGATGCACGCCGCAAATATCACGACCCCCATAGTCCACGCTGCAGGTGGTATGTGTGGCCGTGGTGCAGGAGGCGGCATGGGAACGCATATAATTGCTACCAATCAGCGGTGGTGGTGGTGGTGGTGGTGCCGCGGCCAGGCCATTAAATCGATAGCCACGGCTATTGAAGTACGTGTGATCCGCATGCCGGCTGCCGTCCAGTTCACTATTGGTGCTCTGGGGCCGCGCTGTCGTCGCCTCTGGCCCCGCATTGTGCATGCGCAGATCCCAGCCATCGTCGCTGCTGTTGTCGCCCCCATGCTCCAAGTGCTCGGGGGCATAGTATCGCGGTAGATAAACATTACGAGAACGATGGTGGTGTTGTTGCTGCTGCTGCTGCTGTTGTTGTTGTTGCTGCTGCTGCTGCTGTTGCTGCTGCTGCTGTTTCTGCTGTTGCTGCTGCTGCTCCTGCTGTTGCTGTTGCGCTTGGGCGCTGGTGCTGGGCGTCGCATCCAGCTCAATGACCGCGGAGGACGATGTTGCAGTTGCATTCGCATCAACTGGACCAGCTGGCGCTGCTGGTGCTGCTGCGCCTGCATTGCGATTACGTGACGACTGATGCTTTTTCTTTTGCACCGCCGACGTGGTTGTGGTGGTGTTGGTGGTGCGCGTGTTGGCGAACTGCACATGCTCCGTATCCGATGCACTGGATGTGACATCATCATAGGCGGTGGCATGCGCACTGCTCAAATGCGCATTATTATTGTTGTTGCCGCTGCTGCTATTGCTGCTGCTCGCCTCAAAGGTGCTGTTGGTGCTGCTGTTGTGGGCGCTCAAAAGCGAACTCGTCGGCAGCTCGTAGAGACCGGCTGAATTGCTTCTCGCTTGCAGCAATAGCTGCTCGTCGACGGCATGATCATCCATGGCAGCGGGCCAGATGCTGCTGGGATTGGCATTGTTGATATTGCTGTTGTTGTTATTGTCATGCTCCAGCTGCTGCTGCTGCTGCTGCTGCGGCTCCAGATGCCGCTGCTGCTGCTGCTGCGACAGGCCATCCGTTTCAGTCTTACGTTGGGTGTGATTTGGAATGAACTGGTTGACGGCGCCGTCTGTTACACGATTGTTGCTGCCACTACTGCCCGCTGCGGACAATGTGGACGTCGCTGCCGTTGACGTTGAGCTAAGCTCAAAGAACTGCGTCGGCTCGCCAACATCACCGGCACCGCCAGCCTCAGCCTCAGCGCCATTCGTTTGTGTGGAATGCACACGCTCCACCGGCGTCGCATAGCTGGCATTGCTATCCGCTAGACGATTGCAGTGGCAAATATCGCGTGTGACATTGCACTTCCAGCACTTGTTGCCGGTTGAGCTAGCCGGCTCCGCGTAAGATTCCCTGTTTAGATTTCTAGGCGGCAGCTGATACGAGCGCATGGGCACATAGCCGCCGCCGCCGCCGCCGCCGCCGCCACCACCACCAGCAGGTGCAGCGGCACCACCACCACCACTGGTGGTGTTTACAGCTGCTGCTGGCCGCATGTCCGTTGTCCCTAGAAAGGGGATTACATATGTATAGTTATCCGATAGCGGCTCACGCGGCTGTTCAAAGTAGACGGCATATGGTGAACGTTCTGCAATGATGTTTATATATCAAATAAATTATAATGGTTATTTGTTGCACTTACGCCCTTCCTGGGTGCCAATCTGCAGCATTATGTCCGAGTAGCTAAGTGGATGATGCTGATGATTATGATGCTGGTCCTGCATATGTCTGTGTCTGAGTTCATCCTGTTCATTTTCCATGCTTACGCTTTTTTTTTTGTTTTTACTTTTAAAGAGAAACATAAATGAGAAAAATTATTAATGTGTCTACGCGATCACATAAATATGAGTATTATGAGAAAATCGGAACAGCAAATTTACACATAACTCTGTTTGCGGCGCCTACTGTGCGAAACTACAAATTTACAAAATTTTGACAGATTAACGGACTGACTGACTGACTGAACCGTAAATTTACATATAAACAATATTTGAGACGCCTATAAAAAAAGATTCGAAATTAACCTGTTTTTCCTGGGAGATTCACTAACTAATGGACGAGTGATTGACTGACTGACTGATTGACTGACGAGTGGTCGAAAGTCTGACTGATTGCCTGAACTGACTGATTCACTGATTAAGCAGCAAATTTACATATAACTCTATTTAAGAAGCCTACTGCGAGAAACTAAAAACATATAAAAGGTATTGACGAATGATTGACTGACTGATTGACTGACTAAGCAATTGATTGACTGACTTCTTAAAGCTTAGTGTGAGAATCGAAAAATTCAAAAGGTATTCTATCTTAACTAGCATTTCCTGACAGATTGACTGACAGACGAGTGACTGACTGACTGACTGACTGACTGACTGACCGATTGATGATAAACGCACAGCCTTAAACGGAGGAGTTAAAACAATTTTAGAAAATTTCTATACCCAAATTTTTACATATAACAGCGTTCAAGTCATATTATTCCCCCTGAGGTTTCCAGGGGTTATATAACAAAAGTTCAACTTACGTCGTTCTTTTATTTAATTTATTTGTTTAATTTAATGGGTTTAAAAAAGGACATAAAAAGCGAAAAATTGAAGAAAAATGATTTTAAATTTAATTAAAGTCATGCAATTTTTATCAATACTACTTTTAAAATTTTTATCAACTTTATGAGGTATACCCCTTTAAAAAAAAACACCAGAAACGTAGCAAAGCTACAATTTTTTAAATACTTGGTTGAATATCGAATGTCCACTTTAACTCTACATTATTAATGTTTTCTTCGTTTTTCAACCACGAATGAATCGCAAGAAAAACTCCAATTGAAAGCTCAATCTGTGTGTGTGTTGAGTATCACCTGATTTTCTTAAACTGACGGCGAATGCAGATGTGCATTACACATTTCGAATTCACTCGAAAGTGCGTCAGGGCTATAAAAGTTTTATTTCGGTTGCAGCTCTTGATAAGAAATTGGGGAAACTGGCTCAGAACAGCTGTGAGTAGAATAAGACAGAAAGAGCAAAATATTTTGGTAGAGTCCAATGAGAGTGGATGAGTGATAGAGTGAGAAAGGGAGAACGCGGATAGGGAGAGCATACGAAACGAACAGAGGGAGAGCGTGTGGAGCTTACCTGCTGCCCGAAGCCCGACAAGACACCTTAATGGCAATGTAAGGGGGAACTGCTAATTTGCAAACAACGCAGTCATTTGTACGACGTACTTTCGCTGCAAACACATACGGTAATTGCGTGGGCACCGTTCTAATTATATAAAACTGCAATTAGAAGCCTAAAAACGGGGTTAAAATCGCATAAATTGCACAAAAATATGAACGTCGCAGGGAAAAATTCACACGCACACATACACTGACTACTACAAATATCGATGTATCGATGCTTGAACCTTTGCAATGCGATGGTATCGATAAGCAAGCTCAACCAACTATAAAAATAAGTAGTTTACGCTAAAAGCTGAAGCTTTTTAACATTTTTTTTGTTGATCTGCATATTCTTAGAGTTTAATTAATTGCAAAATTTTTATTTGAGAAAATTGAATAATCTTTCCAATTGCGCCACAATATCCAGTGCTCTATAATGCGTATAGCCATACATTGACCGTTGCGCAGCACTATATGGCATCTATCGAATTATGAATGTGAAAAATATCGATAGCATATCAACAACCCTACATTCCGCAGGCATGAAAAATCTAAAAGTTTTAGTAATTTGTTTATAATAAAAGTGCCAGACACCAGACGTCCAAAAATTGCCACCACTACAACGGTACACATAAAAATACATATTAATTCCATAACAACTTGTATATGGTAACCAAACGACACGTATGCCAACTGGCCGAACATAGGGGCGGGGTGTGGTTGTGGCTAAAAAAATTTGTGTACGTTAAAATGTGTTGCTTATAATAACAAAAAAAAAAAAATTGCCTGCAGACGTATTTGTATGAGCTAATTACTTATGCCAAACACAGAACGAAGCGCTATATTAATTGAAAGCTTCAATTTTTATGCAAATGAGTTTGTGGCAGACGGCCAAAGCGGCTGCGATTGGTGTAAATGAAAACAAAAAAGAAATGAATGTACAACAACAAAGAAACGCAGAGTATAACAACAACGACAATAACGTTTTGCTTTTTGCTTTTTGTTACTTTGTAGATTTGGCGCACGTCGAAATCCGAAGCAGCAGTAGCAGCCACACACAAACCACAACAAACAGCTGAAGCCCCGCTCCCCGCCCAGTTGCCCTCAGTTTCAAGTTAGCCTGCAATGTGCAGCTGCAGCGTAAGCGTACGAGATGTCCCGGCTCGCTGATTACTTTGTAATTGTTGGCTACGATAACGACAAAGAAAGTGAGTGTCAATGATTGATTTACATATATACACAATTTTATATACAAACACACATATATGCATATGGTTTATTTTCTGCAGAGACTGCCGGCAATGTCAGCGGCCAGCCAATATGCGGTAAAATTGTGCAACGATTTCCTGAGAAAGATTGGAGCGACACGCCCTTTATTGAGGGCATCGAATGGGTACGTTTCTTAATTTAGATGCAAATTGTTCTGAATTGTTTCAATTTTTACTCATAATTATAATTGCAGTTCTGCCAGCCACTCGGCTGGAATTTATCGTACGAGAAACAAGAGCCAAAATTCTTCATCTCCGTGCTCACCGACATCGATGCGAATAAGCATTATTGTGCGTGCCTGAGCTTTCACGAAACGCTGGCCATAACGCAAACGCGCAGCGTCGACGATGAGGATGAGACAATTGGCAACACTAGCAATGGCAACGGCTGTGGCAGCGGCAACGGTAGCAATCGTGGGCTGCTGGGCACGCCGTCCGTTGAGCCCATAACGCATCATAGCATTATGTATGCGCCCAAGTGCTTGGTGCTCATATCCCGATTGGATTGTGCCGAGACATTTAAGGTGAGGGCGGGCAATTTAAGCTGCTAACCATAGCAGCCCTATTTATAACAGTCTTAGCACTGATGAATTGTTAAATAAGCTATTAGCCTTGAGCCGTTAACAAATTTGACAATTATTCGTCAGTAGAATTGTAAATAAGTTTGGATATGGAAGCAATGGCGAGTCAAAGTAGCTTAGTGTTTTTTTTTTTTACTAATAACAGTTTTCATTGGAAGAAATGTTAAATACGAGTATGTTAATAATTGCTAATAATTTTCCTTACCTGAACCCATTGAATATGCGTAAAAATTGTATATGAAGGTATTATGGTTTTGTCAAAATGTACGAATCAGGCAGAAGAACGCATTTCCAACCGTCTCCAACCAATGTTCATGTCCGTCCGTCGTGTATCTATATGCTAGAGACTTTAACTTCATTTTTTTATCTTATACGCAAATTAATTTTATTTCAAATTGGCCCATTTTCCTAAGATCAATAAATTGCTATTCTGATTCTGATAGTTTCATTAAGATCGGTTAATACCGAAGTGATTGTATAATAAAACATGTTCTAATGCGCGTTACGCCAGCTTGGAGTAAGGGCACTCATACTTCTTTATATAATGAGCTTTTAATACCATTATTATATAATAATTGACGTTTAAATTTGTATGCCACATTACTATTATTTTACAGAACTGCCTGGGCACCATCTATACGGTGTACATTGAGAACTTGCCATATGCCATGGAGAATCTGATTGGCAACATACTCGGTTGCATTCAGGTACCGCCCGCGGGCGGGCCGCAGGTGCGTTTCTCGATTGGCGCCGGCGATAAACAATCGCTGCAGCCGCCGCAGAGCTCCTCCTTGCCGATGACGGGCAGCGGAGTTTACTTTCTGTTCAAGCAGCTGGGCATTAAGAATGTGCTCATATTGTTGTGCGCGGTGATGACCGAAAACAAAATACTCTTTCACTCCAAGTGCTATTGGCATCTGACGGACAGCTGCCGGGCGCTGGTTGCGCTCATGTATCCATTTCGCTATACGCACGTTTATATACCCATACTCCCGGCTCCGCTAACCGAGGTGTTGTCGACGCCAACGCCCTTCATTATGGGCATACACAGTTCGCTGCAAACGGAAATAACGGATTTGTTGGACGTGATTGTGGTTGATTTGGATGGCGGTCTGGTTACCATACCGGATGCACTGACGCCACCAGTGCCCATATTCCCATCACCGTTGTGGGAGCAGACACAGGATCTGCTCAGCATGATACTCTTTCCCAATTTAGCGCAAGCGGATCTCGCATTTCCCAATAACGAGCGACCCAGCACGACGCTGGCCAAGACGGAGGCGCACATTGACAAGGAGCTGCGCGCCATATTTATGCGCCTGTTCGCACAGCTGCTCCAGGGCTATCGCTCCTGCCTGACCATAATACGTATACACCCCAAGACGGTGATTACGTTCCACAAGGCCGGCTTTCTGGGCGCTCGCGATCTCATCGAGAGCGAGTTTCTGTTTCGCGTGCTCGACAGCATGTTCTTCACCACGTTCGTCAATGAGCGAGGTCCGCCCTGGCGGGCTGCCGATGCCTGGGATGAGCTGTACAGCTCGATGAATGAGCTGCTCAAAACGGAGTCACAAAACCGGAATCTCGTGAGTAATTCAAAAATAATTTAAATAATTATTATACTCGTTCACTGTCCGAGATTAATAATATTGGGCTACGCCCAATAAGGGCGTGGCAATACGATGTAATCTATGTATCTTCCTCAGTTTTAAACCAAGATACAGACACTTTTAAAACCGTTTACTAATGGTCTTCTCTAACGATCGATACACCCACGCGTAGCGTTTCAAATCGAAAGAGTCTATATACCCATATTTACTAAAATTTTTCAACTAGAGCCACCAAATTTAGCAGACAGTTTTCGGGTGACCTTCTTAAAGATCGAAAATTTACTAAAATACTAATAATTAAAACAGTTTTCGACTGTTTGTAAGCTATCATTGTACTGTGAGCGAGTATTGCGCAGTCGGTTACACCCGACTGCAATGTCCGTACTTGTTAACTAACCTTTAATCTTTGCGTACAGATACTTACACATATCCAGGAGCTGGGCCGCACGCTATACGAGAACGAAGCTTCCAACGCTCACGCTACCTACGCCCAGAAAGTTCTCCGCCCGCCGGAGGGCGCCTTTCAGCGCATCCATCAGCCGTCGTTTCCGCGAATTAGTACCGATAAAGTGGAGCTGATCATCCAGGATGGTATACGGAAGAACGGGCAATCGCAGCGATTTCATGTTACGCGCAATCAGCACAGGATTATACCCATGGGTCCGCGATTGCCGGAAGCGCTGGACGTGCGTCCCACCACGGTGCACAATTCGGTGCGTCGGTTGGAGGTACTGCGCACCTGTGTCTCTTACATCTTTGAGAATCGCATTGCGGATGCGAGGAAGCTGCTGCCCGCGGTCATGCGCACACTGAAGCATCGGGATGCGCGGCTCGTGCTTTGCCGGGAGCTTTTCGGCTATGTGCATGGCAACAAGGCGGTGCTGGATCATCAACAATTCGATCTGGTGGTGCGCTTCATGAACAAGGCGCTGCAGAACTCCTCGGGCGTGGATGAGTACACGGTAGCGGCAGCTCTGCTGCCCATGTCCACGATTTTCTGCCGTAAGCTCTCCATGGGCGTGGTGCAGTTTGCCTATACGGAGATCCAGGATCATGTTATATGGAAAAATTTGCAATTCTGGGAGTCGACATTCTATCAGGATGTGCAGGCGCAGATCAAGGCGCTGTATTTGCTGCAGCGACGCCAAAACGAACACAAAAAGGAGGCCAATTGTGTGCTGGACGAGGTGCCGCTGGAGGAGCCAACAGCATTGGAAATAACAGCTGAGCAGCTGCGCAAGAGTCCCACCATTGAGGAGGAGAAAAAGGCTGAGCTGGCCAAATCGGAGGAGTCCACGCTCTACAGCCAGGCCATACACTTTGCCAATCGCATGGTCTCCCTGCTGATACCGCTCGACGTCAACGTGGATGCGGCCAGCAAGCCCAAGCTGGCCTTCCGGCTCGAGGAGAACCAGAGCGTCTCCAATAGGTATTTACACTACTCACTATATCTATATAGGTAAAACTATTCCTATCTGACTAGCTAGCTAGATTGACAGTCTGACTGATTGATTGACTGATGAGCAACGCACGGATGAACAAGTAAGAACGTTGCAGTCGGGTGTTACCGACAGCGCAATACTCGTTCAGTGTATTCAGTGGGCAACCATTTTCTTGTGCAATCTTTAAAGTTCATAAGTAATCTGTCTTTAAAGTTCATAAGTAATCAGTCTGTGAAAATTGAATATATCTCGCTTTAAAACTGAGGGTTATATGTAGGTTAAATCCGTTGGCAAAAAGCCTTTTGTACATTCTTTAAAGGAGATCTTCAGTAATCTGTCTGAAAAAGTTGAGTAATTTAGCTTTACAATTAAGGCAATTAAGTACAAACCCGAGTAAAAAATTCACAGAACATTTTTCGATCTGGTTCAAAAGTATTTTCAAAGATCTTTGCAAAGTTTCACTGAATACGTGTTCCACAATTTTTGATAAACGCAAAAAATTAATTTAAAATTTAATTAAATATCATTTGACCGTCTCATCTATATATATGTAATTTACTTGCAGTATTATGGGCTCGCACAGCCTGAGCGAACATTCCGACGAGGGTTTCGAGGAGAACGACGCTTCGGAGATTGGCGTCACCGTGGGCAAGACCATCTCGCGTTTCATCGACTGCGTCTGCACCGAGGGCGGTGTCACCTCGGAGCACATTCGCAATCTGCATGACATGGTGCCGGGTGTGGTGCATATGCATATTGAATCGTTGGAGCCGGTTTATCTCGAGGCCAAGAGGCATCCGCATGTGCAGAAGCCGAAGATACAAACCCCGTGCCTGCTGCCCGGCGAGGAGCTGGTCAACGATCATTTGCGCTGCTTCCTCATGCCCGACGGACGCGAGGACGACACCCAGTGCTTGATACCCGCCGAGGGTGCATTGTTCCTGACCAACTATCGCATCGTTTTCAAGGGTTCGCCCTGCGATCCGCTCTTCTGCGAGCAGACGATTGTGCGCGCCTTTCCCATTGCCTCGCTGCTCAAGGAGAAGAAAATCTCAATGCTCTACCTGGCCCATTTGGATCAGACGTTGCCGGAGGGCCTACAGTTGCGCTCCAGCTGCTTCCAGCTGCTCAAGGTTGCCTTCGATACGGAGGTGACGCTGGAGCAGATCGAAACGTTCCGCAAGACGCTGAACAAGGCGCGCCATCCGTTCGACGAGTTTGAATATTTCGCGTTTCAGTCGTACGGCACCATGCTGCAGGGCGTTGTGCCGCTAAAGACCAAGGAGAAGTACTCCACGCTCAAAGGCTTTGCCAAGAAGACGCTGCTGCGCACCGCTAAGAAGGCCGGATTCAAGCAGAAGGCGCAAACCAAACGCAAACTGGTACCGGAGTATGAGCTGGGCGGCGGCGGGGGCGGCGGCAGTGCCGATGCACTGGAAACCCATTCGATTGACGACGAACTCGAGGATGGGGACGAGTTTGAGACGCAGCAGAATGAGGCGCTGCCACGCCTGCTGACCACTAAGGATATCGAGCGGATGCGGGAGCGCAGCTATGTGCGCGACTGGAAACGCTTGGGTTTCGATGCGGATGCCCAGCTGGGCTTTCGCATTAGCAATGCGAATGCCAACTATGCGACGTGTCGCACCTATCCTGCCATTATGGTGGCGCCGGTGCAGTGCAGCGATGCGGCCATGACCCATTTGGGACGCTGCTTCAAGGGCCAGCGCATACCGCTGCCCACGTGGCGGCACGCCAACGGCTCACTGCTCATACGTGGCGCCCAGCCGAACAGCAAGTCCGTGATTGGCATGATTAAGAATACGACGGGCGCCAACACGATGACGCACAATGATGTCACCCATTATCCGGAGCAGGACAAGTATTTTATGGCGCTTATCAATACGATGCCAAAGCTGACGCCGCTGGATCCACTCAATCAGTATACGGGCATGAATCTCTCGATGAACTCGCTGCTCGGCCATGCCGAGGAACATCTATCCCTAACGCCCGAGCTGATGCGCAAACAGAGATCCAATTTGAACGCCAGCGATGGCAGCAAATCCAGCGCCCCCGGCAACAAAGGCGGCACCATGAAGGGCAATGAACGGAACTCGACGGCGCACGCGTTCCGTAAGATGCGGCTCTATGCTTTGGGTAAGTTCAGCTAAAAAACAAAGAGCTATAACCGGAAAGTACAGCCATTTCGGCACGCTTCAAATTATATACCCTCGACCGAATATATCTTGGTGCATTTAAGGGATTTTGGTTTGAAAAACAAATAAGGTTTGCATACAAAAAACTCATTTTAATCTGATCGTTCCTATAAAATATGTATGCTATAGTAATTCGAAGTTGGTAAAACTTTGAGAATATCTAAAGGTCACAGGTCAAATACGCTTAAAATTGCCAAAATTGGCCACAATATCTTAAAAATCAAAAAGGTTTTAAATAAAAATTCATTTTAAACTTTTCTTTGTATATCCGCTATATAACATAGTGGTCCCATATTTCAAATTCCCATTTAAATTTGCCAAAATTAAACCAATTTTCATGTTTGATGGCATTTTTTTATGGTTTATCCTCTAGATTGATTCTGTATTTCAAATATATTAATAATTTTTTTAAAATAAATTTTTTTTTTTTTATTTCAAAAAAAAAAATTTTCCATATTTTAAAACCCCAATTCCAAAACTAAACCGAAATATCCAAAACATTTTTTTTTAGCTTTTGAATTATAGTATAGTTACCCAATGTAGTTTTACTATACCCAATATACTCTTTTTACCTCGTGATCGAATATAGAAAAGCCCTAACTGGTTTTTATTTGTTCTCCAACAGGTGAAAAATCGCAGGCCAAATCAAATTTGAGTGGTGACTTCTGTGCGGACTTTATACCCGTAGACTATCCGGATATACGGCAGTCGCGATCGGCTTTTAAGAAACTGATACGCGCCTGCATGCCCTCGCATAATACCAATGATGCGGATGGCCAGAGCTTTGCCAAAATGGTGGAGCAGTCCGATTGGCTGCAGCAGATATCGACGCTGCTGCAACTATCCGGCGCCGTGGTGGATCTAATTGATTTGCAGGAGAGCAGCGTCATGTTGTCGCTGGAGGATGGCTCCGATGTGACCGCCCAGTTGTCGGCCATAGCACAGCTCTGTCTGGATCCGTATTATCGCACGCTCGATGGCTTCCGTGTGCTGGTCGAGAAGGAGTGGCTGGCGTTCGGACATCGCTACGCCCATCGCAGCAACCTGAAGCCATCGCATGCGAGCACGAACATCGCCTTTGCGCCCACCTTTCTGCAGTTCCTGGACGTGGTCTATCAGCTGCAGCGACAATTTCCCATGGCCTTCGAATTCAATGATTTCTATTTGCGCTTTCTCGCCTACCATGTGGTCTCGTGTCGCTTTCGCACGTTTCTCTTCGATTGCGAGCTGGAGCGCTACGACTCGGGCATTGCGTCCATGGAGGACAAGCGGGGCTCGCTGAGCACGAAGCACATGTTTGGTGGCAGCAGCGCCGCCAATGGCTCCGATGATGAGTGCAATGTTTATCCACTGGACATACGCAGTCCGCGCACGCCCACCCATCTGAATCGCATTGGACACTCGATCTTCGATTATATCGAGCGGCAGCACAACAAGTCTCCCATTTTTTATAATTTTCTGTTCTCGTCCAACAAGGATGTGGTGTTGCGTCCGCAGAATAGCGTTGCCGCCTTGGATTTGTGGGGCTTCTATACCAACGAGGAGCTGGCACAGGGACCACCCTATGATCTGGAGGTGACCAATGTGGATGACGAAATCGATTTGTCCGAAATCAAAGGCAAGCGCATGGTCATCAGCGCCGGCTACGATAACATTGAGAAGTGCAATCCCAATGCCTATGTGTGCCTGCTCAGTGAGGTGAAGCAGGCGGAAACGGAACGCGGTCACCTGCCCCAAAAGTGGCAACAGGTGTGGAATAATCTGGTGGTGCCCCAAATGGAGCCGATGTCGCGCAAAACCTCGCTCAGCAGCATGCTCGTCCAGACGCATCAGCACAAACGCTCCACGCTGGAGATCATTATGAAGGGCCGTTTGGCCGGCTATCAGGATAAATACTTTCATCCGCATCGCTTCGAGAAGCATCCATATACGACGCCCACCAATTGCAATCACTGCACCAAACTGCTCTGGGGACCTGTTGGTTACCGTTGCATGGACTGTGGCAATTCCTATCATGAGAAGTGCACCGAGCTATCCATGAAGAACTGCACCAAGTACAAGGCCATCGATGGCGCCGTGGGTCCACCCAATGTGAACATGTCCCAGGGCGATACCGCCAGCATTGCATCTAGTGCTGCGACCACCGCACGCACCTCCAGTCATCATTTCTACAACCAGTTCAGCAGCAATGTCGCCGAAAATCGCACGCATGAGGGGTGGGTACCCAAGTCTATTTTCGTAATATCTATATTCATAATATCTATATTTAATTTTTCTAGGCATCTTTATAAACGTGGCGCTTTGCTCAAGGGCTGGAAACAGCGCTGGTTTGTCCTGGACTCGATTAAACATCAACTACGCTACTATGACACGTCCGATGATACAGCGCCCAAAGGCATTATAGGTACATAGATACTGTTTTAGAATTTAGGCGAAAGCTTTCTATAATGAATGTATACTACTTTTTACAGAGCTGGCCGAGGTGCAGTCGGTCACAGCCGCTCAACCCGCACAAATTGGCACAAAACGAGTCGACGAAAAGGGTTTCTTTGATGTAAGTTCAATTGTTTAAGTACATATACTTAAACAGTCTTCAGAAAGTGTTTCCTTATGAGAAACAAATTATGAATTGAAACAAAACTTAATTAAGTTATTTCAAATGGTTAAATGTATATAGATATATTCATATCTTTAAGATAAAGCCTTAATAACGCTCGGTTTTACAAAATTATTCTTAAACAACCTAACATGAAATCTTAGTAACACCTGTATCTGCATATAAATGCATATAGAAATGTTAATAACTTTAATAATATACTCAATTTAATCGTACTAATTTTAAATATTTTATTTTACAGTTGAAAACCTCGAAACGCACTTATAACTTTTATGCAATGAATGCTAATCTGGCGCAAGAGTGGACTGAAAAGCTGCAGGCCTGTTTGCAGTAGGATCACAGCCATCATAACCAGCAGTAGCAACAACCAACAGCATCAAAATACCGTTTGTTATTAAATCCTGGCACCCTCTATTAAGTACTGCTCTCCCGTGGCTTCTACATAGACATTCGGTCTATGCGTGTTCTTCGAGTTCTGCTCCCCTACCTATTTACCTATATATATATTATATGCTGAGTGTTTTGTTTTGTTGTAGGACAATCCAATTAACGTTATTATTATTATTAATGTATCTTTTTTTTTTTTGTATTTGTGAGAGAGTATTTATTTGTCAACGCGTGTATTACTCTGGATCTAAAGTAGCTCTGTGTGTGTATTATTTATAACCGAAATATTTTTACATATATAAGTTATATTAGTGTCAAAAGTTGTTTATTAACACTCGCATAATGCATAAATTACATGAATATTTAGCAACAATTAACGTAGGCGACAAAAGCTAAACAAATTATATAGTAAAAAATATGAGAAACTAACTAAAAGCAAAAAAAAAAAAAAGAACAAGTACTGTAAATGTGCATATAAAGAAGGAAACTATAATATCATGTGATTATACGTATAATGATGCTGACAAGAAAGCAAAGAAATATGTAATGGAATGAGAAAAGAAAAGGAAGCCACGATAGCAACTTTTTATATACATTTTTATATATATATAGTGCATATATATATGCTATATGTCTAAACTAAACATACATACATACTTATATAGTAAAAATACCAAAGATAATTCCACCTTTGTTGCGCAATTAAAATGCATTTCTTAATTTCTTCCTTTGAATTAAATTTAATTAATAAACGCCTTTTCTTTATTTATACAATACGATAATATACTATATATATATATATATATATTATATACGTATATTATATAATCTACTAGCAAATTCGCGTTTGTTGCTTACAAGCTATATACATTTTTAAACAAATGCGCTTTGTAAGTTTTTCTGTTTTTTTTATTTATTTTATTTTGTATTTGTTAAACAACTGCCTCAAAGCTCAGATCATAGGAACGTTGTCCAGTAGACAATGTTGAGTATGAAAAACGAGAACGGAAAGAAAAAGCGCGAGAATTTGTCTATATAGATGGCGGTGGCATGGCCATGGCAGAAGGTATCATATTGTGGCTCAATTATGGACTCTCGATGATGATGCTGCAAGACGCACTACACAGTTTCAGCAAAAATTGTGGATCTTTAATTATCCAGGCCCAAACTCACCTTCAAGTCATCAAGATCTGTGATATTCTCATCGGAGTAACCCTTCATGGCCTTGGTGGCCACCGGTCCCATATAGTTATTGACCACAGCAAACTCCATAAGCGATAGAAATACAAATACCGAACAGGAGGACATCCAAACATCGATGGCCTTGACATATGACACCGGCGGCAGCGATTGTTGGGATTGCGTATTCTGTGTGGCCAACGTCAGGAGCGAGGTTACGCCCAGGGTGACGCGTGCCGGTATCGCCTCCGGCTTAATCCAAAACGATATCCAGGACATGACCACAATCAGTGCCGAGGGTATATAGGTATGGAACAGATGATAGCCCAGCCGGCGACGCAAATTAAAAACTATAGCCAGGCAGGTGAAGTTTCCTGGACAAGGGAAAAATTTGATAGTTAGATCATTTATTTTTTAAGTTTAAGTTTATCTACATACCCGTTGAGTACTCTATAGTGCAATCGGTTGTATAGTTATTTGATATGTCCAGTTGCGGCAGTTCGATTTCGGCATTGACCACCAGCGGATCGGTCATGTTCCAAATGAATACCAAATCCTCTACCGTGTGGGACACTAAGCAAAAATATTCAGTAAAAATTTGAAAATTCGTAACTCTCCTGCTTACAGCTCTCGATCATCATGGAGCAGATTTGTGTGTCGTGTGGATAGGACTCAAATTTCATGGCGCACGACAGCACCAGCGTCAGCTTGGACATATAAAGCAGCGTCTTGTCGTGGTACAGCCAGAGATAATGGTTCGGTATGCTCATCTCGTGGAATGTCACCTTTTTGGCATTCTTGAAGAAGCAATCGGGTCGCCAAATGCTGTGCAGCCAATCCACGTCCAGTATGCGATACTGTTCGCTCATGTTCTCCGGCAAGCGCAGACGCGGATCGCGCCAACTTTGTGCTAAAAATATGTCCGTCACATAGGTCTGTAAAATGGAGAAAAGTTTACAAATTTGTACAGCTAACAATGTAACAATCGGCTGTCACCAACTGCTCAATACTCTGTTCATAGGTTAACTTAAAAAACGCACATGGAGACTTCTTGATAATCGGCCAAGTGATCGCTGGATTGTATGATATATAGTTTTTATATGTAGGCTGCAAACCAGTTTTTAATCGCACCGGTTCGAAACTGGACTTTCGCTATATTTAAAATTATAAACCGAAACTGGAATTTCCTAAAATGGTTTGTTTTAAATTCGGTAAAAAAATAACTAAGAATTCATTAGAAGATATTGAATATCTAAATTTAAAAACAAAACACAAAAAAGGAAAAGACTAAATTAACTCTTGTAAATAATATTTATAGTAATTTCCTTTCAAATTGAAAATAAAGTTTACATTGCACATAACCAATACACTCTTTTTCACTCTGTGAACAGAGAAGCAAGGCATACCCGGATTTATTAAATATGCTTACCATGGACTCCTCGTTGATTGAGTCCAGCGAGAGCACAGTGACATGAAAATAAACAACGGTTGGCTGGCCCAGCAGCTTGGGGGCACGATTCTTGTCATAGGTTTTCGATGGTATGGGCAATATGTCTGGCAGCGATAGACTCGATTCATAATGAGAAACCAACTCGGCGCTCTCTGTATTGTTTCTGTTATAAAGCAAAAAAAAAATTAATAAAAGGAGTTAAGTCTATCAACCGCTTAGAGAGGAGTCTTGCTGATTATTGTATGTAACTGTCAAACTGTAATTTTGAAAATATGTAAATTTCTGTAAATTGTGGAGGTGAAAGTATGCGTAACCGAATTGCTTTTCTCGTTCGTCAATAAAACACAAACTCAATATATTCGCTACGGGTATTATTTTTTTTTTTAAGGTTATGTAGCAGACTTGTCTGATGCAATGCGTTTTTTATGCCAGCTTGGCAAATAAAACGTAGCTGGATATATTTGCAATTATTGTTACCTGAAACCATGAACACAATCACATAGTTGAATTGATTTTTCTAGTATATGCAAATAGATTGCAATGGCAACCAGGAAATTATGTTGTTTCAATTGTCTAAAAATGTTTGGCGTTTGCATTTTGAACACACGCGCCGTTGCCTTATTTTTATGTATTCGAAAAATCCAATATATATATTTGCTACATTTATTTATATTGCATAGTTTTGCGCGTTTTCACGTGTTGTTTTTTGCGTTTATATTTCAGTTTCATAGTTTTACGGCACATTTTTCTATTGTGGTTGACATTTCTAGCTCGACTGTCGCATTTGAATTGAATTTATTGGATTATTTAATAAATGCAAGACGATTTTTTTTTTTTTGCCTTCTTTCCGGTAAGTCCAAACATACAAAAAAAAATAAATAAAAGAGTTATATTGGACGTTTGCTGTGCGCTGCTCAAGGTGTGATAAATTTAATTTCTATGGTTTCATTCGCTTTTCATTGGCATTTCTCTCTCTTTGCTATTGTACTTTTCAAAATTGACATGCCTTAGGTATGTGCAAAACAAAAACCGAAATCACCACTTGACGCAAGTCGAAATGCATATACCTAACGATTTCTACTAAACTACAAAGTTTTTGGTTGCGCGTGAAACGGTTTAACAAATTCGTTATACCCTTGGCAAGCGTATTAAATTCAATACGCCTAATGGCTGTCAGATAATTGACATATCTGCGTTTGCGTAATTGCAACTGCATAACGTACTCATATGATGCAAGCGCTAATAAATCACAAATGATGTGCTGTCGATGCTTTTAGCTATTTTAATTCAAATCGAACAGACGTTTCAAACAGCGCGCCAAAACGCCGCACCTGTTGTTAACAGCTGAGCGTTGCCAGATGTACGTTGCCAGCTGTGCAGCTGTAGGTTGCCCATAAGCGCAGCCTGCCCACTGGCTGGCAACGCCGCGTTTCTATGATAAATATTGATTTGTTTTACACTTGTGTGTACTTGTTTTTTTAAAATGTAACTTAAAAACAGTTAGCACGCAAATTAACTGTAAAATAAAAGCGGTTAAATTAATTAAGAGTGCAGAGCACAAGTATAACATGGAATTTGCGCAACAAATCGAAGGTAGGTCGATTAAACAGGGCCGTCATAGTTTCTGGGCGCGGGGTGTTAAGGGTGGGTTAAGGAGGGGTCGTGGGGCCGTAGGGGCTTCGTCCGTATGTACTCCTTTGTTGCACAGTGACGTGATGCGGCTGCGGCGCAGTGTGCAATCTGTATTTGATATTGATTACTTGCCAGAAAACCAAGATACACAAAAACCGAAAATGGGAAAACGAAACTAACAAAAATTATATTTTTTTGATTATAATTAAAGCGCGACTCTAATTGGCAACATTCCCGTTACAAAAAAAAAACGAATCACCAATTCGACAAGTATTTTTTTGTGACGTACACTCTTATCGGCAGAAACTCTGGTGTTGTCACAACGGGCGGCATATGCCTACGATGTCGTAATGGAGTCACCGCTATATCCCAAGGTCAACAACAATCTGGGCGCCAAGGTCTCGCCCAGCGGCGGCGACAAGATGAGCTCCAGCATGAACAGCAGCAGTCTGGAGGACACAACGCCCAGTGATTCGGGCGTACAAATGATGGATTCGGAAAATAGCGATGTTATGCTGGAGTCTCTCAGCTCCCAGCTGGGCCTGGACTACGAGGAGCCGATGAAGGTCATCGCAATTGCGGCGCCGCCGCCGCCGCCGCCTGTGGACACCAATTCGAATGTGGCAACGGAGGAGACGATGACCACCAGCACCTGTTCGACCTTTGACACTACCGAGAAGATCGTATACAGGCGCAAGGTGCACAAGGCGTCGTCGACGCCGAAGGCACCCAAAAAGCGTGTCTCCTTTCACGAGGACATCTTGAAGAACACACGCACCGACAACATACACATCGAGCATGGCTTTATCACCTACAAGAACGGACGCAAATTGGCCGTCGTGGGCAGCAATTCGGCGGGCGTGGCTGGCGCCGCCGGCCGCTATTCGTGGTGTGCGGAACGGGAGCGCGTCCAGGCGCCCACTGAGCTGAGCGCTGCGGGCAGAGATGTCGGAGAGGCGGCTGGCGGTGGCGACGCTGTCGGTCACAATCGCCGGCTGGTGTATCGGAATGCCTGCTCCGATGTGCTGGACTATGGCAATACGGATATCTATGACACCAACGAGCCGGTTGGACTGGAATACGACAACTCCGGCGTGTTTGAGTATGCGCCCAAGCTGGAGCCGGACAGGCAGCGGGACGAGCGTTTGCTCTATCGCTGCGCCTGCAGCAGCTCCAATTCGAGCCTGGACTCCGAGGAGCAGGACAAGAACTCCAATTGCAATCCGAACGCCAATCGCAAACATTACGAGCAGGCCAAGAGCAGCTCCTGCGATTGCATTGGCATGAGCAATGCCAACAATAATCTAATTGGTAAGTCTTCTAATTAGCTTTTTAACTCTTATACGTCATCTTATACTTTGAGATCAGGCGACAATTGTTACTATTCGGAGCCGAATATCGGTGATGCCGGCAGCCCCAAGCAAAAATCGGTGTGGAACAAGGAGAAGAAGCCCAAGACGAGCTGCTTAAAGAAAACCAAACGGCACACGAACATCATCCAGGAGCAGGATCTCACTGAGCGCGTCAAGAAATTCAATGTGCACGACATCAAGCATCAGCTGCTGGACAATAGCAGCAAAATGATCTTTGGCTCGCTGAAGAGCATCTTCACAATGCCCCTGCCCGAACGTGGTGTGCCCGAGGGATCCGAGGATTTGCAGGCAGTGGTCGAGTGTGTGCCGGAGCTGGAGCAAACGCCGGAGCACAAGCCCAAGCCATACGCACAGTGCCAGTCGCCCGATTCGCCGCCGCTGAAGGCCAAGCCCTTTCTCAGCAAGAGCCTGGATGGCAACAAGCAGACGCAGTGCGTTAAGAAATTCGTGCATAATGTGGACGAACAGCTGCGTCGCAAAAACGATGAGCAAAACAGCTCTACCGAGGCGTCACCGCAAATGGAGCTGCCGGTGCAGTCGCACGTGCTGCGACGCCAAGATGAGTTTGATAAGGAAACAGCGGCGTCTGCACCAATTGTCGCCAGCACACAGAGCGAATTCCGCAGCAAGTTTATCATCAACTGCGAGAGCACCGTCTTTGAGCATACGGGCGTCTCCTACGAGACCAGCGAGCCGCCGCGAACAGAGCTCTTCGCCATGTCGGGCGCACAACACAGCAGCGTGGCCAGCCTGCTGGAGCGGGATACGCCCATAGCACAGCCGGCCAGTCAGGTGCGCAGCTCGTTTATGGGCGCGCCCATAGCCAAGACGTTTAGCAACTTCTTTCGCAGTCTCAAAGAGAGCTCCGGCAACGGAGCGGACAAGGAGCAGGAGCAGAGGCAACAACAACAACAACAGCAGGCAGCTACTGATAGCTACTTTGGTAAGTGATTTGAAAGTGGATTAGCTTTATAAATATATATAATGTTGTACTTTTGCAGAGGTTATAAGAATTTTGTGTTCTGTCTTTCGATATAGCCATGTCCGTCTGTATTTATCCAATTTAGTGTATTCAACCTAAAGCTAAAACAATAAAACTGAAGATAGCTGGGACTTTTTGCTGTAGGGTAACACATATGTTGTTGTCGGATTGGATCGGATGACTATATCATATTGCCAACGGTCAAAAACTGCAATCTTATATACAAATCATGTTTGTTATTCACGATACTTGGCCACACCTACAAAACTAAAATACTGTTATGCCAATAATATCTTTGAAAAATCTTTAAAGAAAAAATTGGACTACAGTATCAGAACATCCTCATAGTACCAATCAGTCAGAAATTAAGTTTCTATATGAGCAATTTCTTTATTTTTTAAGATATCTTAACTAAGCTTTGCACGCATTCGTACCATTAATATTTTATCAAAAGCTTATCAGACTATATAGCTTCCACAGGGCACTCCGATAATACCAGATATCTTAACCAAACTTATCAAATACGAGTGCCATTATTAAAGCTGCAAAGCGGTTTTGTACTGAATCGGCTGTATAAATAATTCTAGGGTGCATGTTTTGGTTGTTATAACCCTCCGAAGGAGTATTGCGCTGTCGGTTACACCGGACTGCAATGTTCTTACTTGTTTCCTGTTACCATTTGTGGTTTCTTCTTTCTATTTAGCGTCTAAAATGTCCAAGACAACACCGCACTCGCAGTCGCCATCACAGTCGCAACCGCCGCCGCCAGCTCCGCAACAACAACAGCCGCCGCAGCCGCAGCAGCTGGCCACCACCCACTCGTCATCCACCATATCCGAGCTTAGCTCCATTAGCAACAACACCAACAGCAACTCGAACTCGTGCAACAGGCCGCAAGCGCCAGCCAATGTCCAAGGCTTGGTGCTGGGCAGCGTGGAGCGTCAGTCGCGTCACCTGCCATCGCCGCTGAAGAAGCGCAGCGGACAGCCGTTGCAGCCGCCGCGGTACGGGGAAGCACAGCAGCTGCACAGCCGGAGTCTGCACAGTCCGAGCAGCTATTTAGCCGCACGAGGCGGCGTGGGGCACGGCGGCAGCGGACGCGACTCGAAGAGCACCATACTGAGCGAGGAGTTCGATGATATTTTGACCATAACCACCACGACGGATACGGCCAATGAGCGTCCGTCCACGGAGAGCGATCTGGTCATTGTGGACTATACGGATGTGGACTATGCGCAGCTGTTGAAACCGCCTGCGCCAGCGGCCAAAACATCGTTGATCAATCGCTTTCTGCGCAACGTGACCCAGAAGAAAATACTCGAATCGTCGATACGGAAAAATGATTTCTTTGCGGATAAGCTGCGCAACGAGCACAAGCATCTGGGCGCGCATCTTTACGTCCGCGGCGTGCGGCCCAAGAACTACGAGCTAATTGACGATTTGAATGCCGAGATTGCCATGGAGATCGAGATGTCCGGCGCCAATTCGCCGCGACGTGAACTTGCCGTGGGCATGGACCTGGATTTGGTTGGGGATGCTTCACGCTTCGAGCTGGGCATCGGCGAGATCTCGATCGATATATTTAGTGGCAAGCATTTGCCCATTCTGCGTGAGCACAACGAGCAGTTGCTGAAGGTGAGGCAAACTCGGATATTTATTGGTATAATGAGGTTTTGCAAATGTGTATGACAGGATGATGACAACGTCAAATCTTTAAAGTTTATATATTCTTAATCAGTATTTCTAAAGGAAGTAGAGAAACAAAATATGGAGAATAAGTTGACATAACATTTATTTAGACTTAGACGATCTGTTAAATCGATCATTAAATATGAATCTCATAAATATGAATTTTTTACAACATCGATAAATAATGATTTCCAGCTGTCTATAACATATGGCAAACAAGTTAATCTTAGATACATCTTTCATAACTCTTATAACTCGAGTCATCGAGTTTCAACTTACGTTTTTTTGGTATGTTTAAATAATAATGAGAGCTTGAGATACTATTATTATTATTATTGTTATTATTACAATAATTATTATTAGAAATTGATCGACAATTTCTTTTATTTCCTCGAAACCGATAAATCGAAATTTCTAGCTCAGTTTTATCTTATTAATACTATATTTTAAACATTACTTACAATAACTAGAGAAACTAACTTCGGTCTGTTGGCTCTATAGCAAACACACAGATCAGATATACATATACATATATGAAATCTCCTACCGCCGTAGTACCGTCAGCCATACCAACTTTATACGTTAAAAGTAACTTTTTCATATGCATTTCCTTGCAGGTGTTTAAGCTCTACACAGGCTACAGTTGCGAGGGCTTCATGACGCCGGTCCTGGTGCTGCTCACGGACCGAACGCTCTATGTGACAGATTTGGTGCGGAATTGCCTGTGCGCCAAGTTTGTGCTGGCCTACAAGGATCTGGATGTCATATTGGTAAGCCTTAAACCAGGAGAAGGAGAAGTAGGCAAGATTTCAACTAAAATCTCTCCAAACTCCGCACAGATGGGTCCCTTTGGCAATACGGTGCTGTTGAGCAACAGCATGCGGGACATGCAGCAGGTGCTATTGGCAGGCGGACCCTATCCGGCCGACGCGCTGGTTGCCAATCTGGAGCTTTGTGCGCGTCGCAGTGGCTCCACGCTGCCGGCAGTGGGTCAACTGACGTTGGGGCATCTGGCGCCGTTGCAGGCTTTTGTGCGCGCAAATAGCTGTGTGGGCAAGGACGAGCACTGGATGTTCTATGCGGTGATTAATATGCCCGCTGGCGGTGCTCTGGGCATGGGCTTGGATGGCGAACAGGAGCCGCTGGGGCCGCACATCAAGGGATTTCTAATGCATCGACGCGTCCGCGAAACGGCAACAGCAGCGGCAACGGCCAAGATCACCTGGCAGCCGGGTTACTTCCTATTAAAGTGGGTGAAGAGACCAACCTAAAACTGAATGTATATCTCATTAATGAGCCTAATCTTGCAGAGCTGGCGTGTTGTATATGTTTAACGATTCCGCACAGAAGTTGCCCAGCTGGGCCATGGCGCTGGCGGAGTGCCAGGGCGCCAGGCGCGCCGTGAAATCTGCACGTCCGCATTGCTTTGAGATTATGCTCAAGGGTGAACTGCTGCAAATGGCGGCGCCCGATGAGTATGTGTCCTCCGAGTGGCTGCAGGCACTGCTCCAGTCAGCTAGTGGTGTAAGTTCTGGCAACTACTAGAAACACTATCATCATTTCTTATGCTAACCGTTTTTTCGTTGACAGCTCTTTGAGCTGCAGGAGCGTCACAAGGCGCTGGGCTGCACCTTGATTGTGACACAAAATCATTTGATAACACTGCGCGAGGACTTTGTCGCGCCGTTGCGTCAGCTCAACAAGCAGGTGGAGACGCCGCCGGCCGCCGCAGAGCAAAAGCAGCTGGTGCGCGATGAGGAAATGTTGTGCATCTTTGAAACCAGCAGCTTGGTAGGCGTTTATTCCCATCAGGAGTTGACTTCTTATTAAGATGTATATTTTTGCAGTTGAGCTCCACCATGAGCACGCCCACGCGTGGCACACAACAGTCCTGTTCCTCGCTCAACTCCACGCCCACCAAACACACGCAGCATACGCCTAAGCCTGTGCCGTCAAGCGCTGCGGTGGGTCAAGGTCAAAGTATGAGCAGCGTTTATGGCCAAAACTCCGGCCTGGAGATACTCACTTGTGCAGATATTAAAGCAATGACTGGGATTAAGATACCCTCGCAAAGCGAGACCTGGTGGTGCATATTGGAGTTTTCCTGCCAGGAGGCGCCCCTGGAGTGTCTAGATGATTTGGTTATATTCTTCGCCAGCAGCATGGAAATGCAACGATTTTTACGGCTGCTGGAACAGCTTTGGCAGGCCAAAAATGTGCGTTGCAAACAGAATAATCAGTACCCGTTATATGTTAAATTATATTATTAATATTTTAATATCTTTTGCACAGAATGATCTCTTCCCTATAACCATACTCGACGATGATGAAACACTCGCCGAGCAGTGCACAATGCTTTATTTGGACATAAATCGCGCCTGGGAGCCGCTGCTATCGGCTGCCCTGGGCTATCCGCTCTAAATCGCGCAACTACAACAAATATACTCTATATAAATATTTATATATATTTAATAATTTTGCTAAATCTATGCAAAACACGCATATAGAACTCAATGCTTAATATTGTAATACTCGAGCATATTTGCTGAAAAAATGAAAAAACAAAACAAGACATATACTTATATATCTCTCAATATTTATATACACAAACGATATTCAAACACCTTGTATTATGATTTGTAATGTGTACATTCGCTTAAACAATCCATTCATTTGCGCTGCTATATATATATTTATATTAACTATTTTGTGTGATATTAACTTTTAAGTTGCCAATTGACAAGTGTTTATTTTGGGTTTACAAAGTTCTCTTAATTGTACCTTAATTTTCGTTATAACTTTTGTTTACTTTTTATATACAAACACCGTGTAGAAACATGCACAAAAAACCCCAAGGCTTTACTATGTGTAAACTATATTTTGATATCTAAAAATAAATATAGTATATATATCAACATATATTTAAAAATAATAATTATATTTTGTAAGCATTCGTTAAGAGCAACCAAGAAAGAAACCAAACCGTTAGCAAATCATTGATCATTTCAATAAATCTATATATATATATACTCTAGCTAAAGATATTTTACGTAAAACAAACTATATATACACTATATGTACGGCAATTGTATGTCTGAGCGGTATTTTTTGGTGCATATGCGATTGAAGTGACATAAAATGACATTGAAAGTATTTACTTATAATTATAAATTGCAAACTAACTATATACAAAAATATATATGTATACTATATATGTATGCATTATAATGCTGATGTTTTCGTACAGAACGCGCACTCAAAATGCCTTAACTTTAAGTTTTTGTAGAGCCCCAAGCAAATAGAAAATATCGTGTACCTTTAATTTGCCAAATAGGATATGAAATCTGACAATATATGCAATAAGCAATGCAGCTACTTTAAAGGCTTATGTGGGGATTTTAAGTAATGTAAACCCCCAACACAATATTATTTTCATTTGCTTATGCACTTTTCAATTAGCAAGGCTTAAAGTCCACAACTCTCGTTAATATCTCATACCTCTTATTGGCCATAAACTACAACTGTATGAAAACATCAGATAAAAGCTCATAATAATTAATAAAATTGAATAAACATAATTGTGCGGCAGTTTTCTTAATTTTATACCCTGGGTAAAAGAGGATATGATCGTTTTGTGCAAATGTATGTAACAGCCAAAAGGACGCATCTCCGACTTTATTTCAAATTTGATATGCCTTATCCTGTTTTGCCGTAATCGATATCTATCGATTTTTAGGTAAGGTTTTCTTAGCATATCTCAGAGATTATATAAGCCAGAGCCTCCAAATTTTGGTATGTAGGTTCTCTTATAGTAAACAAATCTAGAATAGAAAAACGAGAAGGTAGTTTGACTCCAAGCTGGGTACAGGGTATACCCCAGTCGGTCTCTACTGTCCAAAGCACTCTTCTTTTTTTTTTTTTGTACGTAAACGCTAAGCTGCCTGATTGATGACCTCCGACATTTTCTAAAGAGTTAAGAGTTGGAGCTCTTGCTCCAGGGGCGGGGCAGTTTGGTGAGTGGGAGCTAAGATAATCATATTAGCAGCTCTTTCAGAATGCAGAAAACTAATGTGGAAGGGTATTCACATATGCACATACATATGCAGACATGCAATAGTACATACATATGCATGTATGTATATAAATACATACATATGTATATGCTCGCCTGTATATAATATACATAAATTAAGAATCGATGATGGCGTGTGCTTCTAATTAATAGAGGGGGACTCTGGCAGCAGCAGCAGCAGCAGCAGCAGCAGCAGCAGCAGCATGGGCAGAGGTTTATGTGGCTCTCTCCACAGGTTATACAAAGAATTCTACGCTCTTAACATTGTGACGTCACAATTCAATGACGACAATTTTGCTCTTAATGTAGTATAACGACTAAAAATAAGCAAGCTGTCTTAATGAAACTTGGCATATATTTATTGCACACATCAGACCACTATGTCCAATCGCTCCCATAGAAGTTATCAAACAAAAACTAAACTTTTTGATTCTTCAAGATATTTTGATAGTATTGTTCAAAAATTGAAATCAACAAGCTGGAGCTTTATATGGATTCTATACAAGCCCGCGATCTACAGTCCGCAAAGTAAACCAACCAAAAATCGAAATTATGACGTCATACACTCCTTAATTGCAGTCTTCTGTTTCAGCCCTGCATAACAGAATAGGGCTTTATGTAACCTCTAGATCTCTCAAACATGGTTTATGTACATATGTATGTACATGTATGCATATGCACACACATACTCACGTACATATACATACGTGTGTATGTGTCTAGTATGCCGCCAAATGAATTATAAAATAATGAAGTAGCTAATCATTAAACCAACTAATAAAAACATTAAGCACATCTTAACGTACATACATATAGTATGTATATACATATGGCCGTTGAGTTAATGCATAATTGGAAAATGTGCATAGAAATTAAAGATAAACACACGTAACAATACGAGAGTTCTGAGATCCAGCCCAAACAAAGCAGTGCATTGAAAGGGACACCAAGTACAACAACGGCAACAACAACAAGGCGAGAGAAGCGTAAGAGAATGAGCGAATGCGAGTTGAAAAGAACGCATGGAAAGTCAAAAACTCCAACCCTCATAATAAGTCAACGAATGGAAGACTATAGCAGGAGGAAAAAACAACAACATCAGCAACAACAAGAGCACAAAAGAAGGAAAACGCTTCAGCGACTTCGAGCCTAGCCGACTGTTGCCTGCGCTGTAAACCAGTTTGAAAGATGTCCAAGTCACAAAATGCAAGACAAAATTTACATTTTTATTTCATTCATTAACAATTAAATTAAAAGTACTTGACATTAGTAATGCTAGTTTCATTAACATTTGTTTTGCCTTTCGCTGTTATTCCAACGAGTCTTTACCTCTTACGGTGCATATCTGGCGTGCGGTAGGGCATCGACAAAAACAATAAAACACTTGCAGGCCAGGCTAGGCGCAGGCACAGGCAAAAACAAATGCATGTGAGTGCTGCTAACTGAGAGGCTGCTGCTGCTGCTGCGGCTGCGGCTACTGCTCTCTTATTAGAGCGTCCCGTCCTCACACTCACGCATACAGACAAGTGCTTATGCTGATGCTGCACTCACTTTCATTAACACAAGCACCGAAGGCAGCGCAGGCAGAATTAAATGCAGCGACTTCGACGCGTCCGAGAATGCTGCTGAGCGCTTCTAGACATCCCAGATACCATACACATGCACAAGTGTACCCACATATGCAGCTACGTTCAGGTTTACATATATACGCGCGTATAAACAAACATAGATACATACATACACACGAATAAAGAGTACATGTATGAATTAGAGTTGCATCGTATTGTTCTGAACAAGTTCGATTGAACTAGTCCCTAAACAGAACGAACGCACGAACTACGTGCCAGCTTAAAGTTAACTGTTCGTCTTGCTTGTTTGATTGTGGGTTTTGCATTAATTTATTAAAAAATTATGTAATATCTGTTGTTTGATCATATTAAACAATGTTGGAACTAAGTAGCGTGAAACAAATTGTCGTTCGTTGGGACTTAAACGAAGGAATGAAGTGAACGATTCGTTCGCTGAACAACGATGTACAACACTAGTATAAATGCACTGGCCGTTCACTGCGGCTGCGACTGCGACGCGTCGGCCAAGCCACACAACCCCAAAAGTTGGAAAACCAAATAAAAAATACGAATACAAGGCATGCTGTTTGCGAGTTTTCTAGTTGGAGTTAGTCGACTTGCAAATGTCCTGCAATTCTAGAGTTTTAAACTAAATAGTATTTATGTATGTTTTAAAGATATTTTATATGTTTTTATAGGCTTCGATTAGAGTATGTTTAATAAAAACTCAATTTAAATATTTCTGTTAATATTAACCAAGAAAAATGCACTATAAAATATATTTTCCTAGTATTTGGTTAAACGTTCTAAACCTTTAAAATTTTTTTTGAGATCTTTTGTAAATTAATGTAGCTCTTTAGGTGATTTTATTGATATTATTTAATTGTAGCTTCAGGTGCTGTGTCATATGCCCAGCCAGAAACGCATTGTGAGGAATGTACAAATAAACGCACATTTTCCAGAGAAGTAGAAAAACTTCCACCCTCAAAGCAGAGCACACAAACACTATACACACACACAAACACACACAGACATGTGTACAAACATATGTATGTACATCCATACATACATACATATTAGTGAACTAATACAAAAAAAGAGAGCTGCGCTGTCACTGTCATTTGTCCATTGCGTCGCTGTTTGCCGCTGGCGTCTCTGTCTCAGTCGCAGTCGCTGCCAGCGCCTGATTGCCGTTGCCTGCCCCAGTGTTTCCGCTTTCTTTCGTTGTAATGTTACTTTTAGTTTGATGTCGGAGCCTCGACGAGCCGGTTGTAAGCGTGACTTTCGTTTAATTCTACTTTATTATTGTTGTTGTTTGCCGTCGTCGACGTCGTTGTTGTCGCGCTCGACGTTGCCTCGTGTGTGAGTGTGCGTGTGTGTGTGTGTTGGTGTTGTGTTGTGTGTTTTGTCTCTGTGTGTGTTTAGTTTAAGCGAAATTGAAAGTTGTACATTTTGCTACCCCCAAAAAGCAAAGCGCTGCATACAATCGCGGGCTCATATATACGAGTGTGTGAGTGTATTTTTGTGTGCGCCACACCACACCAACCAAAAACCAACCCCCACCAACAAGAATAACAACAACAACATCAGCAGCTATAACAACAACATCAGCTACAACAACAAACCCAACCAAGTTAGCACCACCCACTGTTCAAAAGCGCCGCACAGTCATCGTCATCGTCATCGCCCATCGCCTGTTCTGCTTCTCCCTGTTCGATCGTATATCAGTTTCTCAGGCTCGACGCGTCGTTAATGTAACAGTTACCGTTGCTGTTAGTGTTGGTTAGTGCAATTTCAAAATAAACAAACAAAAATAAATAAAGCGAAAGTGTTACACAAGTCCCAAAAATATAAAAGAGCAGTGTTGCATCTCTTTAAAAAAAATTCCACACAGGCACCGCGGCTCCTGCCTGTGTGTGTGTGTGTGCCGCCTGTGCACGTGTATGTGTGAAGCCTGTTAACAACACACATAAAAAACTGTCATGATGAATTTCTCCGCGTTCGGCGGCCCCTTCTCTGGCATCCATCAGTTTGCCGCTAAATTTGATGCACAAACACCGGGCGCATTTGGTACGCCGCCGGTGAACGCTGCGGCCGCAGCGGCGGGCAGCGATAATCATGTGCAGCGCTATCAGACCAATGGCAATCATTTTAATCAGAATGTGCCCAACGGTAAGTGTACGCACACATGCATAAACATATATAAATATACATCTACATTTTAACTTATATAGAATATATACTCGTATGCATGTAAATACGTACATGCGCTGCATGTGTGTTTGTATGTACAACATAATCACTAAAAATTTATTTTATTTTTATCGATTTATTTTCGCCTGCTGCTGCTGCTGGTGTCGCTGCCGACGTCGCTCAGAACGCCAGCGCTGGCGTCAGCAGCAGAAATAATAACAACAACAGCAACAACAGCAGCGGCAACGTTTTGCTTTTCACTACAATGCGCCGTTTGGGGTCTTTTGAACATGTGTAACTGTTTAGAAGAGGCCGCAAAAGAGCGCAGAGGATCAACTTGAAGAATATATCAGAAACAAAACAACTGCGCGAGCATTAAATGTTTGCATGGGCTTTGAGTTTGCTGCGCATACAGTATACGAAATGCCATGTGTTAGAGCGAGAGCACGCCAATCAGCTAATCAGCCGCTTAGTGATTCGTTTGCAGTTCACAGAACCAGTTCGCACTGAAAGAAAATGCATTCCCAACAATGTTGCGTTTACTTCAGAGTTGCCACCTGACAAAAAATTCGGTTTCAATAAAACAAGAAACTTATATTTTTATGATGAAAATACAAAAAGAATTGATGAAAAGTTATTTTAATGGAAGAAAGGAGTTTATTATAAAAAGGTTTAATTAATGTGCATACATAACCTCTTTGGCGTTATTATGTTTTTAAAATGAGAAAAAATAGGTGACAAAAATTTAACTGGAACTAAAAAAAACTGTTGTTTTCCAATGCATAAATCTTTCTTTAGTATTATCTCTAAATAATTTATAATCTCTTGTAGTATGGAGCTTTATTTTATTACTTTTATATAATATTTGTTTAATAGAAATAGGTATTTACCATATAAATATAAGAGATTTTTATGTAAAAAAATCTCATCATCTCTTTAACTCTTCCATTTTAGTATAAACTAATTTTAATCTATTGATCAATCGGTGCAAATAATCAATCCTTATACAGATATAGAAATTGTACACATATATCCAGTTATTACACATGATATCAGTTAGTTTTTTCCACCCCACTCTTAAAATTAGCCACCCCCAGCCCCCAATTTATAAACTGAGCAAATACCCTACTCAACGCAAACAATTTGCAGCAACGGAGAGGAGCGGGTGCGGCTGTCAACAAAACCGAATCTAACGATTTTTTGTTGTTGCTTTTCTGCGTTGGTTTTTTTCGCTTCTACTACGCTATGTTTTGAGTCATTACCACCCACCCCTGTTTGGCATAGTGTGTATGTGTGTGTGTGCCCGCTGCTCTTGCCAGTTTTTCTCGTTCTTGTTGTTGCTTAGCTTCGCTTGAAAATGCAATGAACTCAAATAACTTTTGAATTTGCTGCATTTTACTTCGTATGGCCCCGGGGGTGGGTTTTACTGTCGTTAGCCACTCAACACACACACAAACACACAATTAAACGGGGGAGTTTGAGGATGTGTGTGTGTGTGCGTGCGCAGTTTTCAACCCCCTACCCCCGTTGTGACATGGCTGCGTCGCTGCTTTTTTAATTGCACTGACTTCCTTTTAGCCGAGCTGCAACTCATTGTGGCCAGGGGTTGGGCTGCCCAGCCCAACCCCTAAGCGCATTGTATATAGTAACAGCATTGATCTAAATAATGTCCTCGGATAAAGTTCATTTGAGTCATTTGATTGCTAAGATCGCTAAGTAGTTCAATTGAGTGCTAAGTTTCGATCATTTGAGTCCCCTTATTGTACGGTAGTTCATTAGAGTCAGATAATTGCTCAGTTGTTGATGAGAGCAGTTCATTTGGGTCAATGGAACTCAAAAAGTTCAGTTTGCGTTTGTTAGCAATGAACTAGTGAACTACTTTACCGAGTTGAACTTCAGCTCTCAACTCTAATGGGCAGGCCTTAAGACAGCCACCCACCTACCCGCCAAACCCACATTTCTCATTATCACGAATATATTATCAAATATAATTAGTTGTATTCTCTTGCATAATTAGTTTTCCCAGTTCGCAGAAATAATAATGCATTTTTACACTCGGAAAAATGTAATTTGCCCAGAACCCGAAACCCAAACTCGAACTCAAACTCCAACTCGAACTCGAATTCGAACTCGCACTCGATACCAACTGCCATTTGCCACTGTTTTGTATAGTTCATTGATCCCAGCTTTTCAGCTGTACGCATTACATTTCCAGTTTAGCGTTTTATTTTATTTCATTTTGGTTTTTTCCCTCTTCTTTTTACCTGCAACAACAGGAAAATGCGTCTATGCGTGCGTGTGTGCCTGTGTGTGGGTTGCTCTTTTATCTGTTGTTGTGTGTGTGCGTGTGTGTGAATGCAGGTAGACCGCTGTTACCCCCGGCTGCAGCCGTTCCCTGCTCCTCAGCCAGCTACCACATTTTCTTGTCACTTATTAGCTGGCTTATCACGCGGCCCGCAACAACAAGATTTCCAGAGTCCAGTTTTTTTCGAGAGATATCCCAGCCGATATCTCTATGTGTATAAATCAAATTTGTTTGAACTGAGATATCGACTTGAATGGATACAAACTCTTGGTATGGCCAGCCAATTAGTATAGATAGCTGCAGACGATTCAACAACAACAACAACAACATGTCTGCGTTTTCCATGTCGCTTATTTTGGTGTAGCTTTGATTTGTTGGCCCAGCTGCAATCTTCTGGAATCTATTATTAACCGAGATGTGTGAAAAAATAACCTTAAAATGTTCATGGCTGCAAAGCAGGCTGAAGCTATAATTATTTGATAGCAGTTTAATTATTAACTTTAATTGCTTTTTTTTCTTTACTTACATTTGTTATATTAAACGGAATACAAATTATCTAAGTTTTCATCATAATTTCGAAATTCTAAAGGGAAAAACGCTTTTAAATTTACCTCTTAGTTTTAATCATAAAAAGTGCTCATTATATATAAATATTATGTTCTTTAAGAATAATTAGGTTAATATGTTATAACTACAGCCTACTTTAACTAATAGTAATAATACTATAATTTCCATGCAGACGAACATTTTTTATTCATATGCAAACTGTGAATATATATTGTTGTATAACTTATATTTATATGTAATATATATAATAATTATATATTATTATAGAACTGTGGGACGTTCCGAGTTAAACCGAATCCCATAAGGATAACTATAATGCTGAAAAACATGCTCATTCATCACAAGATTTTTATTTGATATATAGAAAAATATAGCAGATGTTGATAAGCCACACAAACTCATTGCGCAATATACATTATATGCTTGTCCGATTTCTACATATGTTTAGTCTGTGCAATAAGGCGAATCTGTGCAAAAATTTATGGCAATAGATTTAGCCAGAAAATACTACAGCCAGAAAAGACTGAGCATAAAAATAGAAAGCTATATATGGTGGTTTCTATCAACTAGAAAATGCATACTGATCAAGAATATTGACATATGTATATATTTTGTGTGCTCCGCAATGTTTCCTTTAATGCATTACGCATTTCGTGGCAATCAATTCAATCAATATAGTCTATATATATTATACATACTTTAGCAACGTTCCCATTTTGTGGCACGGTTTTAAATGTACTTTATTGCCCTTTAACATACTTTCTTTTCTATTCAAGTCCAGTTCAATAAACTCTTCTAATATTACATAAACATTTTCTTCTTTTGCACTTATATCTTCACAAAATTGAAGCTAAGTACGCTTACATTTTCTTTCAAGTTCAAGTACCTTCGATAAATATTTGTATATTTTTGTTCCTTATTTTTCTCACAAATTTCCATAATTCATCATATCCTGCGGGGAAACTCTTTAAGTAGATTTAAAAAAATTCAACGTCAAAACAAGACAAATAAATGATATTCTTCGGAAAAATGAAGCAAAAGGAAAACACAAAGCAAAAAAAGGAAAAGTAAATAAAACAAAATCATATTTGTGGCTCATTGATTTTCCCGTTGAAACGATGACAAAACAACGGGGGGAGGGTAAGCATGAGTAAAAAAAGTACAGAGAGCGAAATATAGCGAGAGTGGGAGAGCGCAAACTGAGGGGGCTGGGCAGTAGAATATATATTAGCCATGTGCTAATGTTACTGCCAATTTCAAGCTGATCATGTTATCGAGCCGATCGGCAGGAATGTTTATATAATATATATATATATACTATGAGCCATGTAAATAACCAGCCAGGCGTTTTTATGTGTGTGTGATAATATTGCGGTCTGTGGAGAGGGTCGCTGGTTGCGCCCAACCTCCCCCATAAATTATTTGCACTCATGTACATGTTTCTATGTGTATATAACAGAGTGTGCGTGTGTGTGTGTGTGTCTGTTAGAGGGAGTGTGAGTTTGCGCTGGCAGGGTTTACAACCCCACACCAGCTTACCCAGGCGAACGCCGCCTGACGCTATGCAACACTAAAAATGCGCGTGCTTATAAGTCTGTCAGACTTTAGGTGTATATAGACACATGTACATATGTGTTTATATACACTCGAGCGGTTGGGGGTTGTGCATGTAATTGCGTTAACCCCCGCACCCCAAAAAAAAAGGGCAGGCGAGTATAAAAAACAATAAAGCCAAACCGAAGCTTTTTCCATCATATGGCAGCTTTAAGGCTTAAAGCTGCTGCTAGCAACTCTGTTTTGGTTGGAGTGGTTTATTGCTGTTGTTGTTGCTGCTGCTGATGATGACTCAAACTCTGGCGACTGGCGCCGCGTCGCGCTACACACGCCCGCACCCCAGTCGCCAAGCCCCAACCACCAACAGCGGGCGCTGAAATCCCCAACTCTAATAGGGGTTGCAGTTTTTCCTAGCCCAACGCCGCCTAGCGCTCTCGCACGCTCACTCTCTCACTCTGTCTCTCTCTCTGCTATTGTATATACGCATGTATTTTGTTTTTTTATACATACATATATGTTTCTGTTGCGCGCGCGCTCTCTCACCGCTTTCACTGTGTGTGCCGGCACTATAAACACACTTAAAAGTAGGCACACAGACGTAGCGCCATGTTTTTCCAAATCGTTCCCCCAAACCCAGCGAATTCCTTTCCATTTTGTTCCACTTTGCTGTCGCTCACTCCAACCCAACGCAGCCGCCATATTGTGGGTTGGAGAGCGTGCGCCTAGAAAAACATACCCACACACACGCACACAGACACACACGCGCGCTCGCGCTCTCTCACTCACTAACCAACACTCTCCAACACTCTCTACCCGCTCTTTGCAGTTGGGCGCGCTCTCACTCTCGCTTGGCCGTGTTTCAGTTTTCACCGACTTTAACTCGTTGCCAGGCAGCAGCAGCAGCAACAGCAGCAACAACAGCAACAACAATAACAGGCAGGGGCCCGCATCGTTTCTCTTGTGCTCAGCCGTTCTTGTGCTCGTCCTGCTGGCGCTTGTTCTGTTTCTGGTCGTTGTCGTGTGGCCCATGTGAAAGTGAAGTGAAAAGTGAAATGTTACAGCGACAATGCCGGCTATGTTGATGGAAAATGGAGCGCATGCTTTCGGCATTGTTGTTGTCATCAGGAGTTCGACGCAGTCCGTTGCTCATATCCACAGGGCTTAGCCCAGTATTTCCGTGCGTTTGTCAATGCTGCTCCTCTTTTGCCAGCCTGCCTGCCTGCCTGCCAGCCTGTCTGCTGTTCTCGTTCCATGTTCCATTTCGTTTTTGTTTTGTCAAATTGTGTGTGTGTGTGCTGTTCTTGTTTGTCATTTTTATGGGCAGTTGGTTTTTTCTGTCACTTTTCGTTGTCTACTTTTCGGGGGTCTGCTGTTGTTAGTTAGTCTGTGCACTCATTTTATTCAGTTGATTAATTACTGTGGTACATAAGTCTTGCATTTGCCTAACGGCTTTCATTGTTTATCCATCGGCCTGGGGCCCAATTTAATTGCTCGGATAATATTTGATTATCTCGGCCTTTATTTTTCTCGTTTGGATTGCCAGGGGCGTCGTCGCTGTGTGTGTTGAGATTTTTTGGTGCCTAATATATAAATCGATTTTTCGTGCGTAAGCATTGCCCCCCCCCCCCTTTCTTTTTTGGCTAGTTTAGAAAAGTTTTCTATACGTATAAATAGTTTTACCTGCTTTAATTATTCAAAGAGTTTCTTGGTAATTTTGTGAAATTTATTTTCGAGCGAAATTTTTATTCAATTTTAAATAAATTTCCTGGGCCTGAGGCTTAAATATAGAATAGAATTCATGCGTTAACATATTATTTGTAAGCTGATACCTGTAGTCACAAGAGTACTTAGACACAAATGGAAACGAAACATAGACATTTCACAATTTTAAACGTAATTTGGAACAGGCCTGCATATGAAACTTTATACAACTGACCAACTTCAAGATATTTTAGTTTTTATTTATTATAAAAAAGATTGTTTTTATATGTAAAATCCAAGCATAAGATCAGTTTAAAAAGTACTTTTCATGATTCTCAAGTCTCATATCTCTCAATTTGCCATTTTCGCTTTTTAAAAGCCCCTCAATTAATCACAATTATTGCGTTTAATTAAATAAAATGTTACTTTTAGGTATACACGAGGTTCCTGGAATAATTTCAGTTGCCTGTTCCCAGAGCTTGTTCTCGGAAGATGCCTTTTGGTGGCTGACTTTTACGGTTCGCTGGTCAATTGTTGCAGCTTAATCCTCCTTGCGGACTACTTTCCTTTATTAGATCCCATTAGCCTGCTTCCTTTATTTACTCGCTCATTCTTGCTACCCACCGTCTGCACACATATGACCTGCCTAATTGAGGTTAGCGCATTAAATTTGTTTCCCCCAAAAGTATGCTGGAGTTTATTATATGCGATGGTGGCAAGTCTCGCAGCAGGCATTAAAGCATAAGAAATATGTTGAATTATAACGCAAGGTCACAAGTTAATTTATACGAGGGACTGACAGGGATTTGCGATACACACACACACACACGCACATACGCATATTCGTTTTTAAATATTTCGGCCCTTTTTATTATTATTAAATTTGTAACCTTTTTTGTTGCTGCTTAATGATGCTGCTGTTACTACTGCTGTTGTGCTCTTTTCGTCTGCCACTCTTGCTGCCCACCCAGTGTGTACACAATCATTTCATCAGGAAAAAGGAAGCAAATGCAAAGAAAATACTGACAAAAAACCGGGCCAATTGGCAACAGCCAGAAAATATTTATTAATAAAAACGAGCGCCCGGCAAAACGTTGGCGTAAAAGGCAATGCCGAAAAATACACACACAAGCACACTTTTATATATGTATGTGTGTGTGTAGCATACATTTGAGCCGCGTCGTTAGGGCCGGCATTTTCAATTTTAATTTCCTTTTTCCTATGTATGCGTGGCTTGCACGTGTGCGTCTCTCTCTGAAACTGTGTGTGTGTCTGTGTGTGGGTGCAAAATGTGGCCTTGGCAGACGGCGACGATAGGCAAGCTGGCGGGTAGGCAGACATGCCCACAGCTGCCTAAAAGTAACGGCGATGGCAAAAACAACACAAGCACACGCATGTCAGCCGTCAGCAGCCAGTGTTGCCAACTACTAGCAAAAGTCACATACAACCAGACAGCCAGCAACTTGATGTATATGTATGCAAACACAGCACACGAAGTATAAATCGTGCGGCAGTGGGACATTGTCAGCGCTTCGGGCCTGAAACGAACGAAAGCCGCCCGCTTCTAGGCGGCACCCGATCCTCGCTCGTCGTGTGCGTGCATATGTATGTGTGTCGCCGTCGCCGTCGCCGTCGCTGTCGCCGTCGCCAGCTGTAGCTGCTCAGCCAGACGAGGGCCCCAGTCAGTTGTAGTTAGTCGTTCTGTGCGTTGGAGCTCGCTTGCGGCGGCCTCACAAAATTAGACAAACATTTTTAACAAAAGCTATATGCCTCAAATAAAATAAATATAGAAAATTAGAAAATATTACATACAAAATATACATTTATAAAAGAAACAACCTAAGGCTGTGATTCTAGCGCAATTTGGAGCATGTGTAAATATGACTTAACCTCAAAGTTTCATGTTTTTTTTTTTTTTAATATTTTATACATATTTACTTTGTCAGTTGCTCATACTGTTCTCTCTCTTTAATTTTTTTACAGTTTCGGCGGCTAATAATATGCAATATGGTCAGAATATATCCATACCATACTCGCAGCCGCAGAGTGATCTAAACTTTTTGAATGCGGCCGCTGCAGCGGATCATAAGGGTAAAATCCATCCAAAAATTGAACGTGACCGGGAAGAAGGTGAGTCGGCGACGCTAGCGTGTAGGGGGTGGGGGAGGGGGCAGATTGTATTGTTAGGGGAACTGGGTAAAGGGGGAGCGTAGGCTGTATGTGTCTAATTGTTGGGGTTAGTGGAGGTGCACACGCATACGTATATTTTCTTTGCGACTTTCTTTTTTTTGTTTCTTTTTTTGGCATTTTTTTTTTTGGGCTGCTATCTGTATGTGGCATGTAATTTCAAGGACGCACATTATTCTTCGTGTGCGAGGCGCCCGGCCTCCGCTACTGAACACTCGGCTCGCTTCGTTATTTATAAAAAAAAGGAGGAAAATGTTGCGCCCTGTCTGCATTGAGATTTTTGTAGCATACTTTTCGGAGCGACCGACAACTTTTATCTGCCAACAATTTATGAACCCTGTGTGTGTGCGTGTGTGTGTGTATTTCCTATTAACAAGTTTTCAGAATTTGTGTTTACTTGTTGTCGACCAAAAAGTTTTTGCACACACACACGCACGCAAATTTTCCACGTGGGCGTATTAACTTTAAAAGAGCAGCCTCAAAACTTGAGCCTCAAGCCCTGGGGAGCGAGCGGGAAGGGCGGGGAGTGGGTTAGGGATGCGGCTGTCATGTGTCCTTGGCGGCAATAACAGCAGAGAGGCCAAGGGAGCAGCCTGGGATTTTCAAGAAAATAGAATTTAGCCTGTTCGCACACATGCAAACACACACACACATACACGGGTTGTGTGTTGCTAAGCCAAAGCATTTTGTTGTTGGGGTAGGTTTTTTTTCTTCTTCTCTGCCGCTGCTTTTCTTACACCAAGAAAATTATCCAGGAAGCTATTAGATAATGCATGAACTGTTCGCATTGCGGTGGGCGTGGACGTATTTAGTACAAATGCCTGTCATATATAAGTGCCTTAGGGGGTGAGGAGGGATCGCATTTGTGCCCTGGGTGAGTCCATCACCAACAGCATCAGCATCAAAAACAGCCAACAGACACGTTGAACTGTTATCTTTGTGTGTGCCCGAGAAAAAAGTACCCTTGGTAACTTATAGAAAATAAACGATTTTGTTCTTAAACAGCAGAGTATTTTATAGATTATCAAAGGATTGTTGTTATGCTATATGATATATATAATATGCATATACTTGTATATAAGAAGCCTTGTGCTTGTATATAAGAAGCCTTGTGTAGATCATTATCATCATTAGTTAGGAAATATGAAAAAATCTACCAAAAAGAAATATTTTTATGTAGAACTCTTTTTTAAGCCGACTATTTATTTTGTAGCTATATGGGATAAGAGTCTGGTATTTGTAGGTTTTTGCACAATTTTCAACAATATCATAATTTAAAGGCTTCGTCGATAAAGTTGTAATGAATTTAATAATAAACAAGTTTTTCTTAGAAGCAAAGGTATAATAAATATAAAAATGGTTTTGATTAATTTAGTAATTTTAAAAATTTCAACCTCAATCATTTTCATTCCCTGAAATCTATAAGAACTCAACGAACCAAAGTTTTTTGGTCAGCATCACCAGCCGAGTCCGGAAGTATGGGTATGAAATCGTAGATCTCGGAAATTATAGGAGATAATTCAAATTTGGGCATCTAGTTAAGTTTATTTCTATTTATTTTTTAAAATTGATAAAAACCTGCAACAACCTCAGATTTGTATACCCTGCCTGAACCCATTGAAAATGGGTAATGGGAGAAATGGGGTTGACAGAAGGAGGCATCTCCGACCCCATAGTATATATATTCTTCATCAGCATCACTAGCCGAGTCGATCTAGCCATGTCCGTCTGTCTGTCCGACTCTGTCCGTCAGTCTGTTCGTCTGCTGAACGCGTCGATTTCGAAGACTACAGAAGCCAGAAAGCTGGACTTGGACTTTCTAAATTCGTGTATACCATTCGCAGATCAAGTTTATTTTAAATCTGCGATAACTCGTCTCGTTTTCTTACTATAGATAATTATCCGTTTTTTGAGCATGTCTTAGAAACCAAAAGAGCTAGAGCCTCCAATCGCCCTATATGTGCAAAAATGTGAAACAAATGAATGCAAGGGGATTGAAATGTATAAAAACACTCGGTTCAGGGAATCCCCTACTCGGGAACTCCCGACTAGAGCCTTCTCACTTATTTAAACTTATTTTGTATACTTTGAGAGCTAGAGCCACCAAATTTGGTTTACATAAATATTTGAAAATACTATAGTACTTAAATAATCTATTGCGAAAAAGTTATCAAAATCAGTTGAAGAACACAGAAGTTTTTAAAATTTGATAAGCACCAGATACTACCTACATACATACATAAGTACATAGAGCCAGTGGCCTAGGGAGGGGGCGGGGGTTAGAGGTTAAACCCCCTCCCAACTAAATATATATTTTGAAAGTTTTCTGCCTACGCAACTGCATACAGCTTCATAAAATAAAATCCCTAAGCAGCCGACACCCACAAGGTGCCTAAAGAAACGAATCTATGTGAAGTCTCAAAAGATAACTGTGAGAGATTCTATAGACAGGTGAACAGAAGGACAGAAAACAATCAAAACGATATATGTATTATATCTTATTGAAGGGCAGTTTAATCGACTTATATTACCCAATAACAAACATACTAACATATCTCTCCACGCTATTTTTGGCCTTTCGCAGTGCTCAATCAGCAAATCTTACAGAATGTCAATCAGTCGTGGCAAACGCTGGCCAATACGGCCAACACGGTCGACTACTCATCGCATTTGCTATCCGCAACACTGCCAATCTCCATACAGCACTTCCTCAAGTATTCGGAAACAATAAAGAAGGAGTCCACGGGCGATGTGCTCAAGAATGGCACAAATTTGGCCAGCTTGGCGCTGGGCGGCGTGGCGCTGACGCCCAGCAATAATGGGGCCAACGGTGGGGCCCATCACAATGGCGGGCTGGTGGGCATGGAGCATGGCGTCCATATGACCAGCATGACGGACGCGAACGGCGCCGCATTGGCCAATGGCGGCGCCGTCAATGGCAACGCCAATGGGGCGGTCAGCAATGGCGCCGCCGTCTCGAGCACCGCGGCGGTGGGCACCACAAATGCCACAGGTGGCACCACCGCGACCGGCAAGAAGGCCAAAAAGAAGAAACCGCCAAAGGAGAAGAAGCCACGTCCCAAGCCCGGCGAAATACGCGAAACGAAGGCGCTCGACGGCTCCACGCTCTACTGCTGCCCGGAGTGCCAGATGGCCTACCCGGACCGCAGCCTCATCGAGCAGCACGTCATCTCGCATGCCGTCGAGCGGCGCTTCGTCTGCGATATCTGCAATGCGGCGCTCAAGCGCAAGGATCACTTGACCAGGCACAAACTCTCCCACATACCGGACAGGCCGCACGTGTGCAATGTGAGTGCCGGCCTGATAGGCTCGATTGGGACCCGCAAACTCATGTATTTCGCTTTCTCTTCGACAGATCTGCATGAAGTCCTTCAAGCGCAAGGAGCAGCTCACCTTGCACATCGTCATACACTCGGGTGAGAAGAAGCACGTCTGCATTGAGTGCGGAAAAGGTAAGTGATCATATTAAAGATCGAAGAAAGAAATTAATAAAGATCGGTGTTTTTGCTTTCGGTTATACATAAAAAAAAAAAATAAACATTTACTCTCGGGAAGCTAATTAAAGATCACAGAATCAATTTAATAAGTACAAGAGCAAATACTCTTTACTCTCGGCAATCATATGAAAGATCTATTAACCAAATGAATATATATATCTTTCTCCAGTGAATTAAAACATTATTTTTTAAGTAATAAAATTTTTCTAATTTTGAAGGCCTTGCTTAGGTTTCATCTCATTTTCGCTCTCGAACATAGACTTTTCGTTCTGTTTTCAGTGTCACTGAGCGCATCGAGCCAGCAGAAACCGTTCAATTATAATATTAAAGGGCATTTATGATTGAATTTTATATTCTGCTTTGAAACTCTTTCATTATTTAAAAACTTTTTTAAAATTGTATTGTATTGTTTTGCAAAGTCTCGCTGCCTTATGCTCGCCAGATCTACTTAGATTTAACTTATTTGAAAACTATTGAACTATTTTCTAACACTTTGCTTTGCTCCTCTTGCAGGTTTCTATCGCAAGGATCACTTGCGCAAACACACGCGCTCGCACATTGCGCGTCGCGTCAAATCGGAGGTCTCGGCCCAGAATGTGAACGGCAGCGGCGCCAACAATGCGCAGAACAATACGCTGCACGGTTCCTGAGGTTCGTACAAGGACTTTTGGTAAATTCTCAAATACATTTCTGGCTACAAAGGGCGGCTGAGCTGTTGCCAGCAAATCGCAGCTGCAATTGCCAATTGCCAATTGCCAATTGCGAGTTGTTGCTAAAAGCTGAGCTGCTTTTGAAATGTGTTAAGAGTTTACCGAAGGTTCTGCTGAGCGTCACCCAAATCCAATAACCCTTTCAACAACAAAAAAAAAGAACATATGCAAAAGAAAAAAAAAAGTTATACTACAATATGCAAGTATTAGTTGAATTTTGTTTACGCCACTTTCAGTTCTTTAACTTTGGTTCTTTCAGTTCAAGTTTTTCGCACAAAAAAAAGTTAAGCAAAGTATAGCAATTTAAATGTACAAAAATGGTAAAAACAAAAAGGAAGAAGAATTTTAATATTGGAATATGCGCATAGTTGGCTTTCATTTCTTTATGAGGATCTGTGATCTTTGCTGCATAAACTAAAAAAAAAGGAAAGAAGAAAGCTTTTAAGTGTAAGCAAATAATTTTTAAATAAATTAATGTGCAATTTTCATTTATACCAATTTTCATTTGAATTTTCTTTTTGTTTTTGTTTTTGCAAACAACTTAAATAAATGTACTTAGTATAAGTTGAGAAATTCAGGAAAGATGAATTCATTTAATGCGCATATTAATTAAGTACACTTATAATGGTATATATATTTCTAGTCTTATACTTTATTTGAACAATTATGCATCAATTACAAAAAGGATGAAGATAAAATGTCATGTATTTTTAAGGATTTTAAACTTAATGTTCAAAGCGAAGCAAACACTAAACAGTTGAATGCAATACAAACGTGCGTCTTTGCATGCCCAACTTCCCATCATCGTTTAAATCAAACTAACTATCCATAAACAAAAAGAAAAACCCGAAAAACTACAATATACCATATTAACATACAAGTATACTCTATAGCTATAGCCAACTTACCATGCTTACCAAAAAAAAAAAAAAAAAAAAAAAAAACAAAGGAAATAAAATCTATAAAAAACCCTATAAATTACAATACCACGAACATATATATATATACACGCTATATATAACCTATTCAAAATAGAAAGAAGAAAGCAAAAAAATACCGCTGAACAGCTCTAAATCAATAGAAAACAGCTAACCAAAAACAATAACTGCAATAAAAACCCAATAAACAGAAAATATTTTTTATATATAAATGCAAAAGAAGAAGACAACCTTATACCAAATATGAGAAAGAGGTAAAACAAAAAAGTATATGAATGAAAGGCATAAAACAATAACCGAAATAAAGTGCAAACACTTCGTGCGAGTGAAAACGTAATTAACTGTTCAAATACATAGCATTTTTTGAGATTAATGTAAAGATCTAAACAATACCAATATACGTTTTATCATAGTATGATGTACCAGCATATTTACATATAGTTATACGGAATGCTTCAAACTAATATACATACATTGAAAAACAAAAAAAAAAACGAACAAAAAAACCAAATACCAAATAGTTGTAACGGTTTTTTTTTGTTTTACTTTTCTCTTAACATTATATTTATTTCTCATACAAATGCGCCTTGAGCAAAAAGTTTTTCGAAATTCAGTTAGGGTTTTGTATTTTTAAATTAATTGTGTATTTAGATTGTTTCTCTAAAATATACTTAAAATAATTGTTTACATTTCAAAATTGTTAAATTTCTGTTAAAAAAAGATAAAGAAAAAAGACAGAAAATGTAAAAAAAAGTAATAAACTTAGGAGATCTTAATGCGAGCAATGTCTTCAAGAAGTGAGCGTAAAAATCTAAATATTTTCAATGTAGAAGATGGGAGATAAATGTATAAAGCGAGCTCTAATAAAAATAAAAATTTTAAAAAAGGAGATGTGCTTGTAGAGTTAGCATAAAGTTACGAAAAAAATAAATAACTTTTATAAGAATATTTTAAAAGTAACTGGGATAAACGCACTTAAAGTTCTAGTACATTTTTCTAAAACTCTTCTGATACATCACGCAAAACAAGAAAAAAGTTCAGACTGAAAAAGAAAATTTTAAGAAAATTCTCAGAGACTTTTTTATATACTTACAAGGATCTCTTTCTAAACTTCAAAAGCACAACTCCAAACTTTACGCCTTTGCGCTTTAAAGCACAGCTCCCAATTTAAAACTCTTGTGCTGTCATAAGCATTTAGCTTGTACTTTTAAGATCTCTTAGTATTTTGATAGAATACACATGATTATTTATAGAACAAAGCCAGACTTCTTATCTAAAACTTTTTGCTCAACGCAACATTTAAACACCGTTCGCACTGTTTCTTTTAAGTACTTGTATTTTGGTTTTTGTGCATACCCCATTGATGTAGTGTCATATTTTATGTAGTTATCAATGTACTACCTATTTAATAATATATATGCTAATTTTGTTCCAAGCATATATATTTATATATATACATTTATATAATATGTGTACGTGATTCAAGAATGCGGCAGCTTAATGGAAATGCAAGGCAAATTGGAAATTCCTTTCTAGAATTTCTATTTTGTGGCTTTGTGCGTTGCTTTGAATAAAAAAAGTAATTGAAATACTTGCAGTAAAGTACAAATACTAATTACAAATACAAAATACAAAATACCACACAAACAAGAAAAAGCAGAAGCATCCACAAAACAACCACAACTCATACAAAAGGCGAAATAAGCCTACAGAAAAAGTATTAGCCAAAAGTTACATATAAATAAAATAGCAAGAGAAGGAAATTGAAAATCAAGCTTAAGTACAGTTACTACTTTATAGTATATAGAACATTTTGGCTAACATTTACGTAGTTTGCCCTCTCAAAAAATGAGTCTAGTGTGCCACACAACCTTATATAGGCAACAGTAACAAGAACAAGAACTAACAAAGAGTCAAGACCCTAATAATTAAATAAGCAACCTTCAAAGCCCACGCAAATTTATTAATTCGCAATTTTTTCGTTTAGCATACACTTAAAAATCACATAAGAAATTATAAATCAATAAGTTTATAAAGGAAAAAATTGCAATAAATGACAAACAAAGGAAATTAAATCACTCAGGGATGAAGCCTCCAAACAAACAAAACAAAAAAGTAAACTAAATAAAAAAAACAAAAGAAAACATAAAGTAAAAATGCAATATTTTAAATGAAACTAAACGAAAAACAAAACAAACTAAATTTATGAATAAAAGCAAAAAATGGTACATTTTAAAGTTAAATATTTTAGTGTAAAGCAAAACAAAAAAAGAAGAAAATTAAAAAAAAAATCTACCAAAAATCATTAGAAATTTGCACAAATTTTTGGCATTTTATAAAGAAAACAAAAAAGAGCATAAAACAGCAAAAAACATAAAAGAAACAAAATAATAAACAAACAAAACATATTTTTCCAAAAATTAAAAAAAAACACAATTGGTTTAGCGAAGGTATAACAGGCAGTAAAAACAAATGATTTAAATTATTGAAAAACAAAAAACAGTCCGTGCAACTCTTAGTGAATTTAAATGAAATGTATTACAATTTACATATTTACAAACTAATGGAACGAGGAACGAGTGGAATATGAGCGGAAGTGTGCGGCCAAAGATGAGGTTAGAATTGTAGTTAGAAGTACAGTAAAATGGAACAGGAACATTTTGAAGCTGGCAGGCGACGAACGTAACGTTTATATTATGTAAACATTTTTATATATACCATAACAAAAGAAGCAAAAACCAGAAGAAAAAGCGAAGTGGAAGGGAAGAAAATACAAATACTGTATGTATGTATTGTGCTGTATTTATGTTTAGTGTCGGCGGTAACTAAAATGAAAACAAAAAGAAAAACAAAAATGAAAATGAAAAAAGTAAAATTGAAAAAAAAGCTTAATACATTTTAAGGTTAGGTTTTCTGCGAAAGGACTGAAGTTAAGGCAACGTAGCGTTTAAAAACAAAAATTGCGAGTGTTATGGACATGGACGTGGACGACAAACTGAACAAAAAAAAAAAACAAAAAACAAAAACAAAACAAAAATAGTAAGTGCGGGGTGGTTCGGACGAAATTGGTTTAAGGTTAGGCATACTTATGTATTTTCGAGCTAAAAATAATGAAAAAATTATGAAAATAGAAAGAGAAGAGAAACAAGTTACCAGCAGCAGCTACAATATTTTTATAGTTATAAAACTAAAACTTTGTTTTAACTATGTTTAATTTAAATACAATTTTGACTCGTTTAAGACATTTACTGTTTTTGTGATCCACACAAATTCACTGAGCATCCGATATACTTGACTTTAAAAGAAAACTAAGTTGGAAGAGTCGCTGTTATACGGCAAAGGCAGAGCGAGAAGGATACAGTAAATTGTACTTACCTAATATAGCAAGAGAAAAACACACACACACTTTGAATTATATTTACTTGAATTAAATAATAATAATGAGTATATATAACTTTGTACTTGAATAATATTTTATTTATATATATATATATACATATATATATATATACCTTAAGTCAATAAAAATTCTAATAAATTATAATCACATAAAATAGGGTCGCATTATTACTATTTGTTTGATTTATTATATACTTCGTATTCCAACGTAAGAGTATTGCTGTATCGCCCTTTAGAAAATTTAAAATTATTCACTGGGCTCTTTACTCGTCGGCTGTTCAAAAATTCCCTCTGTGTTTATAAAATGGGATAATTTCTCTTTATGCTCTCTCGCAGCAGTTATCGAATCATGTGAACGTGAGCAGCCCATCGATAAGTGCTGTCCAGGTTGATAGTTTGTTGCGCTATAATATTTGCTATTAATTCTTTAATTAATCTCAGCATAGCAAAACAGATTACACAGTATATATTATATATAATATTTGTCACATAATAAATTCCATTTTTATGTAGAAAGTATTTTTTTGGCTTTTGCTACTTACAGAAATGTTGTAAAATGTAAAATCACACGGAGTACCACGAGTTCACTATGTTAAGTTAGCAGTCGCAATATTAATCAACCTGATTGGAACAGTGCCATTTGAGCGAAGTCGGAGTCCGCATCGTGCAACACTTGATTTTAATGTTTGTTGATTGTTAGCGGCAGGCGGACGTGTGTTTCAATAAGTTAGCTCCACTTGCACGTGTCCAATAAACGTGGCTGTTGACTGAAGTCTAGGTTAAACGTCAATAAAATCATCATCGCAATGCAGTCCAAGAGTTCGGTTCAAATGAAGGCGCTAGCGCTCAAATTGTATGAAATCAACGCATTCAAATTTGGCGATTTCAAAATGAAGGTCGGCATCAATTCTCCAGTTTATTTCGATCTGCGCGTTATTGTCAGCTATCCGGCAGTAATGGTGAGTAAAGGGGACGTGGGAAGGGGCTTACAACAGTCGCCCCTGTTGCCTGTTCTTTGTTTACAAAGGTAAAATGTGTTTATTGGTTTTGGGAACTATTTATCTGCCTGTTGATCGAAATGTGAAATATATACATGTATATACATACATATATTTTATATATGTGTACAGCTTGTGTTCATAAGGGGTGGGCAAAACTGCTGACAGCTACAATTACTATAGCTTTTGAGCTTGAGTCATATACAATTTGGCGGGTTGACAGAAATACTGCGATCACGCCCACTACCGCCCCCTATAAATTGTAATAGTTTAGAAGGCTTATAAATTGACATTCAAGTAGTCAAGTAGACTTTTTTTAAGCCCTATTCACAATGTAAACCTAGGCTGCCAACCGGTTTTTAGTCGAACCGGTTCGAACCTATATAAACATATAACAATATTTTTAAAATCAAAAACCGAACCATTTGCTTAAAAATTCAGCCAAACCTAAGCCCGAACCAACCCATTGTTAAAAACCTAGGCTGCAAACCGGTTAATAAGGCCGAACCGCTTCGAACTCAGATTTCCATTATTTATCAAATCATAAGCTGAACCAGTTGTCCGAAAAAAATGCATCCTAACCAGAACCAAACAATTTTTTCTAAAAATGATTTAAAACCAAGAAACGGAAAATTTCAAAATTTTGGAAATCATAAACGAACCAATTTCCCAAAAAATTCAGCCAATCATTTTCTACGGAACCAAACTATTTTCTCTCTAAAAATGGTTTGGCTTATTATAAAAAAAAATACAACAAACTTACGTTCCTGACCTCAGAGGTTGCATAATTACACAAATCCCATTTCTTAACAAAAATAACATAGAACACGAATTAGTAATTAAAAAATAAAATATTTTTCATTAAATTTAAAAAAAAATTAACCAAACAAAGGCTCGAACCTAGTTTCATTATTGTGGACAATCAGATGACGAACGGAACCTTCTTACTGAGTTTTCTTTTGAATTAACGACAGCAAACCGTCTCGGATCTGCTGGTGGCGCACATCCAGGAGCTGAAGCTGAGCGCGAAGCATGTGTGCGGCGTGCCCTACACTGCCCTGCCGCTGGCCACGATCGTCTCGGTGCAGCAGGACACGCCGATGCTGGTGCGCCGCAAGGAGGCTAAGGACTATGGCACCAAGAAGCTGATTGAGGGTATTTACCAGGCCGGCGACACCTGTCTGATTGTCGAGGACGTGGTGACCTCCGGTTCCAGTATTCTGGACACGGTGCGCGACCTGCAGAGCGAGGGCATCGTGGTCACCGATGCCGTTGTGGTCGTCGATCGCGAACAGGGCGGCGTCGCCAATATAGCCAAGCACGGCGTGCGCATGCACTCCCTCTTCACGCTCTCCTTCCTGCTGAACACGCTGCACGAGGAGGGCCGCATCGAGAAGGCCACGGTGGATGCGGTAGCCAAGTATATTGCGGCAGTTCAGATAAACAGCGACGGCTCGTTCATTGGCGGCGATAAGCGCGTTGCGGCGGGTAAGTGCCATCTGTGGAGGGGAGTGGGGGGAGTGGGGAGTAGGCTCCACAGATACGAGACGATAATGAAAACATGACAGTTGCGCGTGCTAATTTAGCCACAGCTCCAGCTAAATTTGATTAGGTTTAGCTACAGAAACAGAACCCAAAACCAGAACCAGACCCAACCCCATTTTTAGTGCCCGGAGCTGTTGTCGTTTAAGCTCTTTCATTTAGGGTAGCTCCATATAAGTATTATATGCAAATAAAAATATTTTTCGCCGTTAGGCCCGGGTCGTAAATTCGGCAATTTGCTTTAATTTGACTCGGCCCAACATGCTAATCATATCAGATATGATATATGGCTCGCCCTTAACGCGATTATAGATAGTTTTATGCAAATTTATTAAATCACTCTAAATGTCATTTGATTGAATTCAAATAGCTTTGGCCAGTTGCCTATATTATTTTTATACCCAGGCAGTGTGTAAGGCATTGCTGCAGACATTCCCTGCCCTATATATATATGGCCAAGTTTGTCTATCTGCATCGATCTTTGTAAGCTAGAGAATTTAAATTGGAAATCTATTAATATCGATTTGTAATTTAGGTTTTTTTTTATAAATATACATATATCTCGTAGATATGTATATTTTTCTATATGATACACAATTTTATCTTTTTTTTTTTCAAAACTACTTTAATTTTCCCTAAAATCAATAAATATTTATATTGAGCCTTGTTAAGTTAGGAAAATAAGTTGATCTAATGCTTAAATTTAGAGGCTTTAAATTTGTATGTTTTTCTATATAATTCTTAAAAAAGCTTGGTTTGCGTAATTTATATATGATTTTTGATCCTTTTATGTGATAACTACTCCCATTTACTTAAAAATAGATAAATATCGCTATTTGTCCCTGGTTTTTTGAGCATATCTCACAGAATTTGAGAGGTAAAGAAATCAAGTTTGATATTAAGATTTGCGTATTGTGTACACATATTAGGAATGTTTAACTTTCTGTTTTTAAGTTAGTTGAAATTTATGCCACGGCTATTCTAGTAGTAATTACAGGGTATTTCAAATCCGAGCACTTATTAACAAATAGTTTGTCGTTATCTAAGTTTCCTGTTGTCAATCGCCGCGACTGTTGTGATTGCATAAATGCTTAAGTACATTATAGTACGTAAAGTAAATGCTGATAATAATTATCTTAACTTTTCCGTAGCCAACGACTTTTCACGCACCAAACTGACCTACGAGAGTCGCGCCAACTTGGCCAAGAGTGCGCTGGCCAAGCGTCTGTTCCATCTGATGGCCACGAAGCAAACGAATCTCTGTTTGGCCGCTGACCTGACCAAGGCTGATGCCATTCTGGACATGGCCGACAAGTGTGGGCCCTACATTTGCCTGCTCAAGACCCACGTGGACATTGTGGAGGACTTCAGTGAGAGCTTCATTACCAATCTGCAGGCGTTGGCCAAGCGACACAACTTCCTGCTGATGGAGGATCGTAAATTTGCGGATATTGGCAATACGGTGTCCCTGCAATATGGCCAGGGTATATATAAGATAGCCAACTGGGCGGATCTGGTGACGGCACACACGCTGCCCGGCCGCAGCATTCTGCAGGGCTTAAAGGCGGCGCTCAGTGGCGATGATAACACCAAGGAGCGTGGCGTTTTCCTGCTGGCCGAAATGTCCGCCAGCGGCAATTTAATCGATCAGAAGTACAAGGAGAACAGCAACAAGATTGCCACCGAGGGCGCCGACGTGGACTTTGTCGCAGGCGTTGTCTGCCAATCCTCCAGCTGTTTTTCGTATCCCGGTCTCATTCAACTAACGCCGGGCGTTAAGATCGACGAGGGCGTCGACAATCTGGGCCAGCAGTATCAGACGCCCGAGCATGTGGTCAAGGAGCGTGGCGCGGACATCGGCGTCGTCGGACGCGGCATTCTGCAGGCGGCCAATGTGGAGAAGGCAGCGATCAATTATCGCGATCGCCTCTGGACCGCCTACCAGGAGCGTGTGGCTAAGTAGGCGTGGCTTGTGCAACTTCAAATGAACACTTACCTCATTTTGACCCAATTTTCTAAGTACATTTAAAACCTGGCTAACTTTATGGTATTTGGTCGCAATTAAGTTAAGCACAAAAAAGACAGGAACTTTCGAAACAATGTAAAAGACAATAAGTTAAGCATTTTCAAAACAATCAATTATCGCGCTCGCCTCTGGGCCGCCTACGAGAAGCATGTGGCCAAGTAGGCGTAGCTTTTACAACTACAAATTAACACTTACCTCATTTTGAACAAATTTTCTAAGCACATTTAAATCCTGGTATTTGATCGCAGTTAAGTTAAGCACAAAAAAGACAAGAACTTTCCAAACAATTTAAAAGACAATAAGTTAAGAATTTTTAAAACAATTTTTAATATTAAGTTAAAAGTTTGCTAATGAGAAAAAAATACAACAAACGATGAAATGTATTGATATACTGAATTTAATATGAAGCCAAACATTGCAGCACGTAGCTATAATCGCCCGATATATCATCCTGTAAATTAAACGAGAAAATTTGTATGTGTTTGGTTTGAAAACTAGAAACGTGTAATTTTGTTTCATATATTTTTCTTTAGCTCTTTTTTATTTGTTAATAGCACAAGCACAAGATACTACGAAAGATACAATATACAAATAAAATGTATACAAAATAAAATTAATTTTGCAATTGCAATGAAATATTATATGTGTAGACGTTAGACGTTAAAATAGCGGCTGCCTTTCAAGAATACTAAAAAACCATTTTAATTTGAATTACAATGGGAGTTTAAGCACTTCACAACACTAAGAATTTCAAGTTTCAATTTACGTTCGTCTTCGAAAATGCAAATTTTTTTGGCATTTCTATTGCACGGTTGTATAAGTCCCTACAACTCTTATATTTTTGGGCTCACTGCATCTCTCTTCTACCAAGCGACGAGCGTCACAAGCAAATATCCAATCTCAGTGTTGGCATCCTCCTGTGTGCGTGTCGTGAATTGCATAAACACGTCGAAAAGAGAACCGTAAAAAGAGCAGAGCATTAAACGCGTTATTTTGTATACATTTTAGTTGTTGCTGTTGTTTTTAGTTGCTCGGTGCTAATAAAAATGTAACCGCTCTACCCGTGTTAGGTGTTATGTTAAGCGCTTGCAGCGCTCTGTTAGTAACATGGCAAGCAACAAAGCATTGCAGAAAGCTGCTTCTGTTAAAAGAAAAATCAGCAACAAATACAATTCAAACGTTTACAGTACAAAACGGCGCCTAATTTGTTTTTATTTTTTTTTATTGTTGCGTTCTGATTGTTGGTTTTTTTTTAACAATATTGTAAATTAGACTTTATGCAAATGAGACTCGAGACAAATCAAAAAATAAACAGAAACCATAGCAAGGCATATTGGTATATGTATATATATATATATAGGTATAGTTAAAATCGAGATAAAACTATGTGCAATGAGTGTGCATAATTATGCATAATAATTAACATGTGATGCGACTGTAGCTTTCACCGCCTCAATAAATGCACTGCGTTGCTTATAAAAATGTTCCAAATTTGCATTCGTAGATCATATAGTGTATAGAATATATATATAATATATATATATATGTTTTAACTATTTGCTAGTCGAATTTTTGTACAATATGTATGTGCTTAAGGCATGGAACAGACACGACAGTGACAATATTATTATTGTTGGGTTGGGCATGTGATTTCTTTTAGAATCCAACAATAGCCAATAGGGCACGCTTATAATCGCCAGATGTATCGCCCTAAAAATATAGAATATGGCAAGTTTTAATGTTTTATGCACACAAATGAAGTAATTACAATAAAGAGAAAACATGAGAGGACAACTGATAAATACTATGAAGGGGGAGAATGTGCTGAGAATGAAGAACGAGCTCAAACTGTACATGACTTCTGTCAACTGTAGACGTTCTGTAAATAACAGCGCACTGTAACATAAAGCTTTTTTTTAGAAAGCTTAACACTTTTTGAAAGAGCTGTTAAATGAACTTGCATATGTAATGAATATTAAATATAACTTGAAATTGGTTAGCCATCAATGTATTCAAGGTCTACATGAACAAAATGTGCCTAATTGTATATCGAGTTATATATATAGTAGCATAATTCTAGGTGCATATTAAGTGCCCAACACCACAAATGCATTAAACATGCTAGCATACATATATGTATATATAGTGTATATTGAATTTACCTTGATCCACGATTCCAGGCTCTTGCCATACTTGTTCTGGAATGCCTCCTTGATGTCGCCCAAGTCAATCTCAGAGCGGCTGACAATGATGCGAATCAGCGTCTTATCCTTGGTGCCCATGCCGGCCATGGAATCGTGCAGACGTTCCGAGAAGTAATCGATCTTGGACTTGCAGCACTTGACTAGCGTGTGAATAAAGCGCAATGAATACACATGAATCATTCGATAGTTACAACTATGACTCACCGATGGCCAGGAAACCCTTCTCCACCGAACCGCTGAATTCACGCTTGATGGCCTTCTCGATATCGTTGCCGGAGAGATTCTCGTACTCGAGGAAAATCTGACGCAGCTGCTGGTACGAGCGCGTGATCAGAATCGAATTGAAGACGGACTCATCCGTGCCCCACTTGCCCTCGCCGGCCTCGTGCAGCGCCTGCGCATCGGCAATGGCAGCACCCTCATCGACGCCCTGGTTCTCATCCCGGTTGCCCTGGACCAGCGAGACGCACAGACGCTTGAAATGGCCGCTGGTGTCTCCCTTCAGATCTGACTCCAGAGGCTTGCCGAAGCCCTGCTCGTAGAACTGGGCAATGGTCTTGATGCCATAGTTGGACAGCGTGCAGAGAATCTCAATGATGGCCTCCTCGTCGGTGCCCAGGCCGGAGATGGCGTCGTGCAACTCCTGTGCATAGAACTGTGGGAGCGGCGTCATTAGCGCCACAATCACATCCTCGAACTTGCCGCCCAGCTCGGACTTCAGGTCCGAAATCAGATCCTTGCCATAGGCGGTCTTGAACGCCTCGGCGATCTCCAGGCGCTGCACGATGCCGCGACGTGCGAGTATCTCAATGATGGCCTTCTCATCGGTGCCAAAGCCCTTCATCGCCTTGCGCAGGATGGCCGCATCCTCGACGGGATCGAAGGGATCCGCGGGGTAAACGGTGGGCGTGCACTGTGAATGCGAATGAGTAAACGTGACCATAAATATACTGCCCTTGCAAATGCAGTGAATACGTAATGAATATATTTGAATAGCTGTGATTAATCATTTCATATGCACGTACTACACGTAGAATTGACTCAGACTCCGGAATTTGTCATGCTAATGTTATATTCTATATAAAACAATTCTATGGCTACGCAACTGGATTGCAATACAAAATTAAATAAAAGTTAAAAAGTGCCCGAGTTTAATCATCCGATATTTCTTGATTGTTACACTATTACTATGAATAATATTGTGGAGTAGTGATATATTTGAATTGTTTTTTTTTATATATATTTTAATATAAAAGTGTCGATATTTTAATATAAAAGTATTAAGTTAATAAAAATTTTTGGACTATAGGAACATATAATACATGTGTTTTTGTGTGTGTGTTAAAAAAAGTTCAAGTTAGTCAATTAGCAGCATATTTTTCATATTAACTAATAAAACTTGTTTTCAATAGATTAAAACACAAATATTTGAGTAAATTTTCTTCAATAACAATTTAAGTGATTTTAGACATTTCTCTAGAATTGTTCATATTTATTTTATTTAGCTGGGCATTCCTTATCTACTTGCTTAAAAACAGATAAGCGCACTAAACAAGTTTCCGAGTTGTGTACTTGATAAGCACTCGAAATAAATCAATTAAACGGTAAATGTTATAATTATCAATAATTGCCTATTTAATTGTCGATGGAAATCTTGAGAACTTATTCACCCTTTATGAATACCCGCACTCACCTTGAACGGATAGTACTCAGCGGAGCTCATGATTGCTTCTTGTTTAGCTTGTTTGGTAGTTATTTAAAATCTGTAAATGCAAAGCAGGAAAACATATTTTATAGTTAGCTAATGATTAAAGTCGATTACAAAGAGGCTTACAAAATTGGACAGCAAGGTCAGGGTATACATAAAAAAAATAGCTATGGGAATACATAAACCTGCCGCCCGCATGACATCATCGAATATGGGGCTTAAACATGCCATGTTTCATGTCTGTGCCATTACGCATACGCCCCGTTGTATTTGTGGCGCCTTAGCCCACCTAACACAGCAACAACAGTAATAAAATCGACATGTTTTTCCTTTTTCCAGCAGCTGTTTTCACAGAGTTCAACGCACAGTGTGCCAAGTGAAAGTTCGATATAAAAATGGGCTTGGACTTGGGTCAGTTGATAAGTTAAAAAATGCTTGTGGGTGCAGTCAGCGGTGCGTATGCGTAATAAAAGTGTTTTATGAATTAGATGAGCTCATTTTATTTATGCTTTAAAAACGCAGGGAAATATTTTCTAGTTAATGTCAAGCAAGTTTTCTGTAATGATTTCTTTTTTATCAAAAAATGCCCATGTTTAATTAACTTTAAGCTGAGAAAATAACAAAAATCAATATGCCCAAACAAAAGCTATGATAAATTGCACAAAAACAAAACCCATGAAGTATAAAAAATTGTATGCCAAGCGTAGAAAGTCAACAAAAAAAGGGGGAAACTAACAGAAAACAACAAAAAAAAAAACATGACGTGGCAATGTACCAGAAACCACTACAACAACGCCTCTGCACAGCGCCACATAAAAACAACAAGAAAAACGAGCAAGCTATAAAAACACACAAAAAAATTTAGTTGTACTTCCAAAAGTTGGCGCTGGAACCGGTTCAAATTTAGTTTTACATACACACAGGCATGAAACTAAGCAGCATTTGTTTGCCTGGCTCTCTTGAGGTCTATAAATTAGCATTCTGATGTGGAACACGCAAGAACAAAAACAACAACATGATGGCAGTGCTGGAAAAGTTATTTGGAATGAAACTTTTAGGCATTTCCAGCGGTTTGAATGCTAATAATGTGTCTAAAAATAGCTACAAATTCATGAAAGCAATACTCATCTCATTGAAACTAAGATCATGAATCATGCGTGCATGAGCTGATTTCCGAGACTGTGACGTCAAAAGTGGGTTGCGGTAGGTGAGCGAGTAAAAAAGAGCATAAGTAGAAACTGGAATGTCTGGAAAGTTGTATGCTGACCGCAATGTTTAGTGTAGCTTATGCTTGTAATAAAGTATTTTTTTTTTGTTAACAAAAGCTCGTGACGCGATGAAAAATGTGTGAATAAATTTCAGGCGTAGCTTATACAAAATAATAATTAACTTTAAATTGTGTTGACTGACTGTACCTTGAAGTTATACTTTTTTAGTGTTCTGTTTTTAATTTGACTTTTGCTAGTAGTCAACTTAAAAGCTTTGTAATAAACCTTGATGACGCACCTAATAAATGTGTGCACTTATATTTATGCACATATATTTATCGGGTTTTATAAGGGAATGCGGTCGCTAAGTATGCGTGCAATGTTTTTACTGTAGTCAACGCGGATTCGCTAAAAGCAATTGAGTTGATTGCCACTCGAGATAGCAAAAATTACGTTGATGCTTGGCAGAATAAGATGAAGGAACAGAGCACCATTTGCCGCTCTCTGATAAATTCAATTATATGTCGACAGTTGAACATCCATCAAGTGTATATGTGCATGTGTGTATATTTTTTAGTTTATCCAATTGGAAAAATAAATACGTTCGCCTGCAAAAGTCACACGCGTCTGCGAATGAGAAGAGCGCGAGAGCGTATGCGAGAGCGCGCAGAGAGCGCTAAGCTGTTTGTGTGCAGCTTCATTTGAACACTTTGATGATGTCATCTTTTGCCAAAGCACTTTTTTTTTTATCCAAATCAGACAATGTGCCAAATTCAATTACATACGTATATGCAGGAAAATACAATAGAATCTTTTGTGTGTTTATAAAGCAAAAACAATTTGCTTAATATACGCCACGTACATATATTTTTAAGAACTTTCTTTTTCTCTGCCGCGCCCAAGAATTGAAATGTCGAAATATATCGTATTTATACACTTTGTTTGCACTCTTGATGACTTTGTACAAAAATTTGTTGTTGATTTTAACCACACAGATACGGACATCCGACATTTTTATATACATATGTACATGAATATATGCGAAAGGCACAGCGATAATAAACAAAATAGTAACAAGAGAGGAATTCGAAAAATTTACCAAGTGATATTCTCAACACAATACGTACAAAGTTGGGGCCGTTAAGCGTTGCGAACTCTTAGCGATGTGAAATAAATACTGAAAGCGTTGCGCGCTCGGCAAGTGGTTTTATATGCGCTGCAAAAGCCGGCGTATCGGATCTGAGAGCGACAGCGAGAGCAAGAGCGTAAAGGTTGTTGTTGCTGTGGAGGTGTTGGTTGCCAGGGCCTAAGCAATAGATGTATGTGAAGAACGGAACTATTGCTCAATGTTTGCTAAGTGCGTGCCATATATGTATGCATATATATACATGAATTGGTTTTCTGCTTCTTTGTTTGCTATTTGCCAGATATATGACACATTCTCTCTTGGTCATCTAGAAATTATTATAAATAAGAATCTGTTTTATAAATTTAATAAATAAAAAATATTAGGTTGCGGAACTACATCACTGCAGCCCTGTCTAGCCGGTGGCTGTAAAAGTCAGAGAGAGAGGACAGTTTTGTTGTTATACACTTACGTCATGATATTGTCATGACTCCGTTGTGAAAAGCTCTCTCAATTGAACGTATGTGTGTATACATGCATATAATAAAGTTCGCTTGCTTTTGTTAATTTCGATCTCAGCTTGCGCACTCATACAGGTATAAATAAAATATATGTATGAGAAATAACATTGTATGACTCATGAGACTAGAAGCTGACTGATGCTGATAAAAAGGTCTTATCACAAAAAGATAATAATTATGCTATACTACCTTCTAGATATTATTAATGCTTAACAAAGGGAAATTTCAAAATTGTGTGGGCGTTTCAACCGTTGCCGGGTACTTTGTTTACCAACATTACACAACACTGAAATGACGATGCGCGATGCAGTTCACTTGAACGAAACGCAATCGATTGCACAAGTTCGATTATTCAACCGGTTCATTAACAAAAACTCTGGCGTACCGTGCAACTGCAAAGCATTTAAATTAATTGTTTAATTGTAAACACTTAAAAAATTATAGAGTTTTCATTTAGCTACCTTATTTTTGGCACGTACCACTTGTTTGAAGGGCATTTAAAACACTGTAAGTACCCGCACAAAGGCTGCAGCTGACGTTCAATGGAACCAGCCCCTCCCTGCATGAAAAAAAAACCTGTCATTGTTTTTATCTCTGACTGCCAACGCTGAATGCAGATAAGAATTGGGTAGTATGTGGAAAGCAACGGCCGGTCACCAGATACAGGCAACAAGCGCCGCCGAGGACGACGACTGGGAAACGGATCCCGATTTCGTCAACGATGTCAGCGAACAAGAGCAGCGCTGGGGCTCCAAGACAATCGATGGCAGCGGACGCGACGGTGGCGGCGCCATTGAGTGAGTCACTTTTGGGTTCAAAGTTGCGTTACAAATAATCTCTTACCAATTAATAACCGCCACAATAACAACAAAAGCATGGACAAGCTGCGCGAGGAGACCGAAAAGTCGGACTTTAACAAGAAGAAGCAACTGTTGAAGGATCAAAATGCTGGCTACGGCTACGGTGGCAAATTCGGCGTTGAAAAGGATCGCATGGATAAATCGGCGGTGGGCCACGATTACAAGGGCAAGGTGGACAAGCATGCATCGCAGGTGGACTACAGCGAGGGCTTCGGCGGCAAATACGGCGTACAGACGAATCGCGTGGACAAATCGGCCGTTGGTTGGGATCACATCGAAAAGGTGGAAAAGCACGAATCCCAGAAGGGTAAGATTATGACCAAATCAGTTGCCGAAAAACCTTAAGTTAACTTGTTTGCAGATTACTCCAAGGGTTTCGGTGGCAAGTTTGGCGTGCAGGAGGATCGCAAGGATAAGTCTGCCGTTGGCTGGGATCACATCGAAAAGGTGGAAAAGCACGAGTCCCAGAAGGGTAAGATTATGGCCCAATAAAGTGGCCTAAATATTTATAATAAGCCTTTTGCTTGTAGATTACTCGAAGGGTTTTGGTGGCAAATTTGGCGTGCAGGAGGATCGCAAGGATAAGTCTGCCGTTGGCTGGGATCACATTGAGGCGCCACAGAAGCACGCCAGTCAGGTGGATCACAAAGTGAAGCCTATCATTGAGGGCGCTAAGCCCTCAAACTTGCGTGCCAAGTTCGAGAATTTGGCCAAAAACTCGGAGGAGGAGTCACGCAAACGTGCCGAGGAGCAAAAGCGTCTGCGCGAGGCCAAGGACAAACGCGATCGCGAGGAGGCCGCCAAGCAAACGATTGTGGAGAACACGCCGCTGCCATCCGCCGAAGAGGCGCGCCGCACGCCGCCCGCCAAGGGCAGCCGTACAGCCATACAAACTGGACGTTCCGGCGGCATTGGCAATGCCATCAGTGCATTCAATCAAATGCAATCGCCGGTAGCAGAGACGCCGCCGGCACGAAAGGAGCCCATTTTCATACCCAAGGAGCCAGCGGCCGTTGCAGAAGCGAAACCGGCGCCGGTGGAGCAGCCAGCAGCGCCCGTAGCTACTGTGGTTAAAGAGACGCCGGCACCAGAGCCGAAAGTGAGTGCACCACCGCCGGATGTGGTGCCCCAAATAGAGGTTGAGACTGTTGCCACGCCACCCAGAAGTGAGCCACAATCGCCAGCTCATGAGCCAGTCGTAAAGCAAACATCGGAACCGGAACCGGTGCAGGTGCAGAAGCAGCCGCAGCCACAGCCACAGCCACAACCGGAGCCCGTGTTCCAGCCCGAGCCCGTGCGCGAGCCGGATCCAGAACCTGAGCCGCTCTACCAAAACCAGGCAGAGCTCAAAGCTGCATCGCCTTTGCCGGCGGGCGCATCCCCAACACCGGCCGCCAATGGCGGACCAGTTGGACTCGAGGAGGCCATCTATGCTAATTCGGACAACTTGGCCGACTATCTGGAGGATACGGGCACCCATGCAATTGCACTTTATGACTACCAGGCGGCCGATGATGATGAAATATCCTTCGATCCCGACGATGTCGTCACACACATCGAGAAAATCGACGATGGCTGGTGGCGTGGCCTCTGCAAGAACCGTTATGGCCTCTTCCCGGCCAACTATGTGCAAGTTATTAATCAAAGCTCCTAATTGCTGGCCAGTGCCAGTGGAAAAATGCTTCCGTTTGAAATCAATTTCAAGAACAAAATCAAACTATATTAACTACTAACTAAAGCAGCGATATTATGCTAAAACCGATTTTCAATTGTATAATACTGAGTCATAATTTCACTTACAACGAAGAGACGTTGACGTTAAAATTATTATTGTAATTTTTTCCTGTTACATTTACAACGCAATATATTCCATTTTATATATATATATACATATATATCATGTTCATCTTCGATTTAAAAAATTGTATTTTACATTCTTTTGTATTTTTATGCGCATATTTTTCAAAAAATATGCAACAAAAAAAACTATTTATATTTTTTTTATACTACTTAGCAAAAAGTTTTTAAAAAATTGTTTGTGCAAATTTCATATAAATGTAATTGTATGTGTTTTTTGGATTGTCTGGACTGTGTTTTAAGTAAATGTGTCCAAAACGTGTGCTCACTTGTATAAAGTCTATGAATGTTTTCAAATAAGAATGTTAAGGACAGTGACAACAAAAAGTCTGCTCTTTCGATTAAGAAAAGCATAATAAAGTTTATTAGTAACTATAAAAACAAGTAGTTTGTTGTTTTTGGCATCAATATTGATTACGCATTTAGAGATATAGAAATGCTTGCCCAACCTAGGTGATAAGATGAAAATTAAAATGGCTGTTTTGACAAGGAATTTTTTAAAGTCTACGTAGAACATTAGGCATGGATTCGGAAACTTTATATATCAAAATTAGTATAAGATGTTTTTCTGTTAACAATCATGTCAAAATTTACAACAATTTAGAAATGTAAAGTTCCTGAATGCATACTTGTAAGATTTCGAAATCCCATAACTTTGTAACTTTCCCATTATCACGAGATTTTTCATTATAGTGGATTCCGAGTACCGCAATTAGTATAAAAATCAACTTTAAAAGTAGGTCTGAGAGGATCGATTTTTCTGTCAAAAATCATTTCAAAATTTAGACATGTACAGTAATCGATTCCATACTTGCTAGTTTTAAAAGTGGTTAAATCTTAACTCTTTTTCATGTTTACCATTTCCATCGCCGCTTCCTTTTTCTACATTTTTTTTTTTTATTATAGAATCGTATTTGTATTACCAAAATTAGAAAAATTGTCTTTAGCAGCCAGTTTTAAGTAAAAATAGCTAGATTGATAGTTTATAACTAAGTATCGGACAACTTTAAGTGATAATACAAATAACAATAACATGAATATGTAGCATGCAATGCAATGTAATGTTGAAACACTTCCCGTTTATGTGGGCACATTCTGATATTAATCAGTTGCCATGTGCATGAATCATGTCTTGGATCGGGCAGTGCCAGTTAACAAAGAAACATGTGACTGTACGAATTTTCAGAGGTTCTCTTACATTTTATCACACTTGCATGCCCAGTTCGGTACATAGTACATCTGTACTTCTATCAATATAGTATATATTGGGGACAACTATACAATTATATTTCATTGTATTATTGAAGCTAGACTTGAAGCTTTTACTGTATACCCGCTATAGATAATGGAAAGATTTTATGGATGCGTGCATTGGGGGCGTGGCAAAAATCTACCTTCTGCAGGTTAAGAGTTTGTGACCATATTGGGCAGGTAGTGTCTCTAAAGAACGGCCATGCCCACATGTTACAACAACGATAATTTTTGCAAATGTCGAGTTTCAATGCTTTGAGGTTAGAATAATAATGAAGACCCTTTTCGCCTGTTTACAGTTGTGTGAACAGAGTATTGTAGAGTACGTTAAACCCGATTGCAACGTTCCACCCTAATACAGTAGATTTTGATTTACAAATCTCGCGTTGTTGTGATAGCGATTGTATCAATCAGATCGAAAAATTGGTATAAATTTGGCAGTTGTTGCCGAGTAGATGTTACTGGGGATTATGATAACGTGTGCGTGGTGTGGAAAACGTTCCAGTTATCGATATGAATTGTCTGTCAAAATGATTGTAGACCCTCCAGATAAATATTATATATATGACTTTTTATTTATATGTAGATACTATACATACATACATATTTATATGAATGTACTGAAGCGCAGCAGAGACAAGTCTGTAAACGAGAACCTATGACAACTGTGATAGCTTGAAACGGTTCGCTGATAGCGGCATAATTGTAACGGAATCGTAGTTGGCACGTTAAAGCGGTCTGTGACAGTGAAGGTCTGTCGTTTGTCCTTCTTTGAGAGAGCGTGCTTCAACAAACATAGCGAACCAAGCAGCAGCAGCAGATTATCAGAAAATCCCTCATTAAAAAGTCCCATCCGCTCTTTCTCTACTGGACGCTATCAGTGCGGTGAGCGATGGTTACGCTCATTTCGAATTGGCTATGCATGTATTTATATAAAGCGGCAGCGAACGCCACTGTCAGTCACTCAACGACGTCCGACGACTACGACGACGCGGCACGGTCATATGTACAGCTGTTCGCTTGGACTTATTAACAGAAGTCAATGTATCGATATATCGATAACACCTCCCTAATATTGAGTTTGATTTTGTCGACGTGCGAACAGCTGTTTTGTGTAAATAGCCTGCCCATGAGTGCGAATGAAAAAGAAAGCAGCTGGGTGCATTAAAGAGGAAGCAACAATCACAATATTGCTCAATATAAATTAAAATAAAAAAGTGAACCGAACAGAACCGAATATAAAAAACAAATAAAAAGAAACAATTGCGCGAGGCGCGTGCGATTGATTGAAATCAACACGCGAAAATTAACAATAGCAGAAAGTGGCAGACAATGGTGAAGCTCTGACGCTGGCAAATCGTCCCAAAAAGTGGAACGGAACGAACGAACTTGTAATTGGTTCCAAGCTAAGGAATTTTATACGTGCGACAATGCATTACTAAGCCATAAACGGTTATTTAGTTCGGTTTGCTTGTGTTTGTGTGAAAAATTAACAACTATATATATCTATTATATATACATATATATATTAGCTCAAACGTAATTTTATTACCGCCTACCAATCATCGAGCTGTCGCAAGTATGTTGTCGTTTAAGTTAATTGCTTTCTAATTGTTATTTTACACATTAAACAACATGTAATTTACGCTGTACAGTTTTGTGCTCATCCGACGACTTTTTGTTGTTTTCTTTGCTTCCTTTTGCCAGCACACATTTTGCCATGTGTGTTTGCTTGTGCGTGTGTGTGTGTGAGACAGGTGCGTCAAAAAGAACAAAAGTTTCAAAGAGCAATAACACGCACACACACCGGCTAGGCAAACGAAGGAGAGATACATATGTATGTAGCCACAGTTATATGAAAAAAGAGAGAGTGTAGTCTTTTCTCTGTTGTGGCGAGTAGTTGCCATGTATTTTGACTTTTTTGGAATACAATTAATAATTTATTGTGTACCCCATTGCTGTTGATAAGCTAATCAGAAACACCATACCTGAACAATGCCACAAGTTCCCAAGCGTATTGAATTGTATGGAATATGCATGAAATGCGAGTTTTAAAAAAATGATTTAATTCAGCAAATTTGCTTTTATTGTATGTGCTTGATTGCAAAACACTTCTCAAGTGCAGAAAATTGTCAATATACAATTGTATATAATTAAATATGATTATTGGTAATATATTTTTTAATTGTATCTCCGGTATATGTAACGTGTTCTGGCGTTAAAACTAATAATTGAAATTCATTGTGGTATATTATATATTAATTTAAATCTTTGACTGTTAATTTATTTTATGTATTCCCTAAAGAGCACGACATGCTGACAGCAGAAATTTTCTCCTGTTAAATATACTTTTTATACAATTTGGCGACGCAATATAGAATCAATTCCTTTTTTTTTTGGTTTGAAGCAAAAAGAAAACCAAAACAAAATGTTCAGGTATATGAATTTTATATATAAATATAAATGTATAAATATAAACGTGTGTAAATATGTATAATCCCATGCACATATTTATTTACAGTAAATATACACGATGTGTTTAACTAAATAAATATTTTGAAATTAAAAATAGGCTTTTCCAGGCCCAGAGGCGAAGGGGCGCATACGACCTTAATATAAATTAAAGCAGGAATAAAAAAAAAATAAATAAAAAAAAAAAAAAAATTAAAAAAAAAAAAAAAAAAAAATTTTTAATTTCAAAAAAAATGTTTTTTTTATTTTTTTTAATAATTTTGTTTAAGTTTTATAGGTTTGTTTTGGGGTATTTACTAGTCCACAATTCCCTACCAAAAAGTTGAGTTTTATTTTTGATAAAATCTCAGGTTATCGTCGTTATATTTTTTTAGTTTTGTTTTTAGTCAATATTTATGATTATGGAGGTATAATAAAATAAAAAATTTAAAATCATGGTAGTTATGAATAGGTGATCTTAAATGGAGCGACTATTCTACGTGAATAATATTCTTCGGTTAAAAAAATAATCACTATTCAAAGAGTTTTTTTATGATAATAACTTTAACTTTAAGCGTAGCTTTTTCAGGAATTGTTTAGTTTGAGATGAATAATACTTGATAAGTATTTTGTAGTTTTTTTTAACTTTAGTTCACTCAAGTGGTTTGGCACAAAGAGCCGCTATAAATATACTTATAATGTTTGTGAAAACAGTTATCGCTATTTATGAGCGCTTTTAACAATTTCAACAGCGGTAACAAAAGCTGTTATGCGTATGCGTAGAGATAATATACTATGTGCCAACTGTATAAACAAGATTCTATAGCTGTAGCTGTAAGGCAAGACAGACATTCCGTAGAACCCAATACAATTTTAATTGTCACAATTTACCATAAAATGAAAATCTATACTTCAATTGAGAGCACCGCCTTTAAATGGCGCCAAACATAATTAGACATTTCGTATAGCCAGAGAGCTTTAACAACTATAACTCAATGAAGCCATGTGGAAAGCAGCGCAGCGTTTGTCAAGGTGAACCAGACGCCGTGTATTTCCAACCAGCTCCATACATGCCCATATACATATATATAAATTATATATTTGTATTTATAAATACTCAAGATGTGCAGAGCTCTGGCCTAAACGCCACAGGGCATAGCAAATCAGCAAAAAAATAAAATGAAAAACATACACAGAAAATCACATAAGCACAGCTTATACAATCAAATAAAGTTTAAAAAAATTAAAACAAAATTTCAATACATATATGTATATTTGCTTTTTTAGCAGGTTATTCACCTGTGCATTTTTGCAATGGGTAACTTTATGCGTTCGATACCATTCTTTACATGTTTGTTTTTATTATTGTTTATATAAGAAATGCATTTATCATTTCCCAAACACAGCTGTATAAATGTGTCCCAAAACAGAATTTATTTATTGAATTCTTTATAATAACAAAAACAATTCTCAAATTCATTTACTGTTTGTGATTTGGATTGTTCTCTCGCAATTCATGTCAATTTATTATGTGAATTTTTTATTTGTTTACAATCAAATTTAGCATATTCTGTGGCGAAACTACTTTTAGTTTCCGAATATTTGTATACAGTAAAACTGCGCTAAAGTGATAATTAAAAAACATTCATTATAATTTAAATAAAAGTAGAATTGAAGCATTTTTTTGTCTTTTTAAATTTTTAATAATTTTTAAGATTATTTCATGTTTCAAGTTTTCTTTGCTAAACAATTCAGTCTCAGCTCAGATTAAACTAATCATAAGATTAAATATGTCCGGTTTCAGGAAGACTCAATGTTTTATGAAATAATTTATATTATGTTCTAGAATATTAGTTCCTATCAATCTTTGCAATTACCGACTGTTGACAAAGTAATTTTGAGTCAGATATGCAGCCAGCTTTCCGGGAAATTTTTTAATTTGTTGTGTTGCTATTTGTTGCGCCTAGCTATTATGTCGGCCAACTCACAATACCCTGTAACCATTCAAATTGTGCTATGAAAGGGTATATTGAAGTTGTAAAGACTTATAGTTTTAATATATCCCATAGATTTAATTCTATTAAACATATTTTCATATAAATTTAAAAATCGTATAGCTTGTCACTTACGGCTATTTAAAGTTAATGCCAGGGCATCTTCTAGTCGAGCACACACGACTAGGGCATACCATATTATTTGTTTACGCCTAGTTATTATAGCTGCTAGCTCATTAGATTTTTTATACTTCGCATGTGTTCATAATGCAGATAATAACAAAATTATAGCTTTTTATTAAATGTATATTTGTTTGTTGTTTATATTTTGATAATGACAAAAAGAAATTGCACAATAGATTCGAATGATGTGCGAATTATATTGAAATGCCAACCAAACAATGAAATTAGTCAAAGTTTCTTTTCGTCTGTGATAAATAAAGGTCAAACATCATGTGAGGTATAAATGAACACACATAAAAATATATATAGGAATTGTGAAAACTAACTGCTGATGCAAAGTGTCACGTGTATGAAATGTATATTGACAGCATTATATAACTTTCTGCTTGATTTAAAGCACAAATTAAACAGTTTGTCGCGCACAAGTGTTAAATAATTATTAAATTGTATAATAATAAATGTAGTTTTTTAAAACTCTTGCAGCATGTCTTTAAACGGGGGCTATCAGAATAAAATCGAGCCTAGCGCTGCGTCTTCTGGCGATGATCAAGCGTCGGGCTCAGGCTCTGGCAATAATAGCGCACGTGGCAGCAATGGAAATGCTGCAGCAGCGGCACACAGCACACAGCTGCATCAGCAGATGCTAAATGAGACCACATATCTGAAGCCCTCGAAACAGGCATATTTCAGTGATGAAAAGGTGCTCATACCCGACGATGACCGCACAAATGTGAGTTTAAAATAAGTTTACTTTTTTTCTTTCTTTTTTTTTTAAAGGGAGCTCTATTCGAAAATAGAGCTTTTGCTGTATTAATATTTAATTTCAATGTCAATACTATCTTCTAATTCACCTTCGCTTACAGATCGGTTTCAGTTTTCGCAAGCTGTGGGCCTTCACGGGCCCCGGTTTTCTTATGTCCATTGCGTATCTCGATCCGGGCAATATTGAATCCGATTTGCAATCCGGCGCCGCAGCCAAATACAAAATACTCTGGGTGCTGTTATGGGCCACTGTGTTGGGCCTGCTCATGCAGCGCTTGGCTGCAAGGTGAGTGTGTTGTCTAGACTACCACATACTTGAGATATATTTATTATAACTATACCATATTCAACTAGGCTGGGTGTTGTCACGGGCCTGCATCTGGCGGAGATGTGCTATAGGCAGTATAAACGTTTGCCACGTTGGATACTCTGGATAATGATTGAGATTGCCATTATCGGCTCGGACATGCAGGAGGTCATCGGCACAGCTATAGCCATATATTTGCTATCCAATAAAGTGTGCGTATATTAGGTTTAATATAACTTCTAATGATATATTCATTGCTAATCATTTTTCGCCTTACAGTGTGCCTTTATGGGGTGGCGTGCTCATCACGATTGTTGATACATTTACATTCCTATTTCTGGATAAGTATGGTTTGCGTAAACTGGAGTTCCTATTTGGTTTCTTAATCACCGTCATGGCCATCACATTTGGCTATGAGGTAAGCTGCGCTACTACAGCAGAAAACATCCCCGGAAAAAATTCCCCCCATTGTCAAGTAGTTCCCAAATTAATTGCATGCCAGTCATATAAATAGGTACAAAAAATATTTAGACAGTTAGTATTCAAACGAACCCAGCTTTTTTGTTTCTCTCTATTTTTGTGTTTTTACGAACACATTTTAATGACTTTCGTGCGTGTGTGTGTGTGCTGTGTATTGTCGCAAATTTCAATCGTCAATTGTCGTGCGCGTCTGCCAGGGGCGTACTTCACATCCATATCTTTCAATTACGGCTGTCGTCTGTCTTATTCCATTACCCATTGCCGTTCCTGGTACCCCAGAGAAGTGCACATTTTGGCACTTGTTTATTTTTCATTTCGTTCCGTTGCATGATAATAAGTAAACTATTTGTATATCTGTCGGCAGGCAAACTGTTTACATTCTAAGCAATTGTTTTTCTACATGTGTAAGGGGGTTGTCTGCGCCTTCAAATGATTAGATAAGTGAGTTTAGAGAGAATGTTCCTTTGCAAAATGACTACTATTTACAAGTATTTGATTATGTGTATGAGAAACTTCCGGAAATGGACCGCAACTATTTGTGATAAGTAGGGGATTATTCTTTAAAGGCTTATCAGCGAGTCATATGCTTAAAGTACTAGATGCTGTGGGGGATTTTTTAATTCTGCACATCTTGTTTATTTTAGGGATTTGCCCTGGTGAAGTCATTATTTATTGTATACGTACAGAATTTGTATATATTATTTTGTTGGGAGCCCATTAATTATTATAACAAAAAACATTTAAAAAAAGTTATTGATTGACTTTTAAATGAGATTATCAATTATGGAAAGCATTACTTGCATTATTTTAAAATTTGTCCCATAATTTAAAATTAATTTCAACAATGACAGGCTAATTTATGATATCATATAAATTATCGTTAGCTTAACTTTGCTTAAATATTCACTGCGCTGGGGTTGTTGGTTTTTTTTTTGTAGGACCCTACACCTTGTTAAACATTCAAATTGACTTTTGGTCACTCCCCTTTGACCGTCCTTCCCATTTAATTCTTTCTGCAATTCATTTATTTTTATTACATCGTTTAATTAATTTTTTTTGTATTTGCAGTACATTGTCTCCGCGCCAAATCAGGCTGATGTTTTGGAGGGCATGTTTGTGCCTTGGTGCTCCGATTGCAGTTCGGATGTGCTGCTGCAGGCGGTGGGCGTGGTCGGCGCCGTTATCATGCCACACAATCTCTATTTGCACTCTGCTTTGGTTAAGGTAAGACTTGAATATAAATAAAAGTAAACCCTTTGGTAATTTTTCTCAAATTCACCTTACAGTCCCGCGATGTGGATCGTCGCCAGCCAAAGAAAGTTAGCGAAGCTAATTTCTATTTCTTCATAGAGGCCTCCGTAGCACTGTTTGTTTCCTTCATTATAAATCTCTTTGTAGTGGCTGTCTTTGCGCATGGCATGTATGGCAAAACCAATCAGGATGTGGTAAGTGCACCAGAGATTAAACCGTTTCATATCAGTAACTAACACCCTCCCGTTCAGCTGGATGTGTGCACCAACAAATCAATGTACGAGGATGCCAAGCTGTCGTTTAAGGACGATCACAATCAAACGGACATTATCAATGCGGATCTATACAAGGGCGGCCTGTTTCTGGGCTGCACATTTGGGGCCGCTGCCATGTACATTTGGGGCGTGGGCATTTTGGCCGCCGGCCAGAGCTCCACCATGACGGGCACCTATGCCGGCCAGTTCTCCATGGAGGGTTTCCTCAATCTTCAATGGCCACGCTGGTGTCGCGTGCTGGTTACGCGTTGCATTGCCATTATACCCACCTTCTGTCTGGCGATGTTCAGCAAGATGGAGGATCTGACCAATATGAATGATATACTTAATGCGGTCATGTCGCTGCAGCTGCCATTTGCCGCGATACCAACGATAGCGTTTACGTCGTGTGCGGCCATCATGGGTGAATTTGTGAATGGAATGTAAGTAGTGCATGTATGAAAATATATGTATATTTTAAGATAAACTTGTAAGGTCAAAAGTCCGTTTAGCTTTGAACTCATTTTGCAAGTTCTATAGTATAAAACTATAAATGGTAAAAGCAATTATCTAATGTTCGTCATAATGAGTAGAACTGATTTTAAATTTGTGAAAAATTGCTTTTTGTTAGTATGTATATATAATATGTTTTCTGTTTCTTTTTACAGCGGCAACAAAATCGTTTCCATATTGTTAACCATCGTGGTAATTGGCGTTAATTTGTATTTCGTGGTCGCACAAGTGGAAACGCTGCAAATTGAAGGCGGAATGCTGGCACTAGTCTGTAAGTAGTAAATTTCTGAATTACTCTTGAATTATTTCTGACTAACTGTTTATTTTCTTTGCTAGGCATATTTGCTGTATTGTATATACTCTTTGTTATATATCTTGTGATACATATGGCCGCCTGCATGGGCAACAAGTGGCTGATGAATAGACGGGTAAGTTATATGAAAGATATTCGTTCGGCGACACTTATCAAGAGTCGTGCCTAAAAGCAAGTTTCGTGCATTAACTATTTTAGCCAGTCAATCATAAATTATACGCGACTGTAGTTATCATGTTTCACGTTTATCAATTTACGTGACGGCGCGCAGACATTTTATAGGGCTTTACATGTCATATTTTATGGACAACTTCATCTAATGTATTTTTTTATCCCCTTCCATATTTACAGTGGGTGCAACGTTTTGTGTTACCAAGCCAGAATAGCTTTTCGATAAAGAATGCCAACTCGACGTATGCCAGGTATGTTCAAGCATAATTTAGCACTCATAATCACACATACACACACGCACAAACACTACTGCACAACATCACTGCCTACGTCTTTATATGGGTAACTAATTAAACAAATTTATCTCTAGTCTATACTGTCATAATATCCTAATCTCAATTGGTTTCTCTAATTTCCCAGTACTCTTTATGCTGTCCTTAACCTACTTTAATCTACTTATGTGCTGCTCCACCATTCGGTTACTTTCTTCTCTCTCTTCTAACACTTATTGACTAACACCTAATACAAGCAACGTTTGCCTATGCTCTTCTTCTTTTAATTCTTCACAGTGATGTTACGTTAGTTGTAGGCGATAACACTAATGCTACTGCCAAAGCACTCGATACCGTTTCGGATAAAGTGGCTCAGTGATTCCAAATTAGTTGCATTTTAGCTACAGTTCAGTTACTAACTTTAGTTCTTTCGGGAAGCCCTCCACATTTGTGATATTAATACTAAAATCACGCACTTAACAACACTAACAATCTTATCATTAAGAATTTATAATGCACCTTTAAGCTGCATGGTTTGTGGGGAATTGCTGGTTCATATTAATTAAAAATATTTTTAAGTTTCTGGTAAGTCTTAATGTTGTTGATATTATGGTCGCATTTATCAAGCTATATTATGAATATAAGCTAGAATGCTTAATTTTGATAAATAAAGTATGCATTTAGTAGAATATATTATTGGTAAAGTTGTTTTGCTTTTAATTTATTATATGCTGAATAAGCTAGTTCTTAAGAGCTGGATTGGAACTGAAATGGAACCTTTAAATGGAACTCTTAACCGCTGATGCAAAGGGAAGCTAATATTTGGACTAAACTTTATACTAAGTATTTACAATTGTAGTGGCTTATTATAGACTTAACTTCGACCCACAATGCTATTGGATAATATCTGATATTTTAGTATAACGCTCATCCATTTCATCCATTTGGCGTGGCTAAATCGACAAAATAAAAACTCAACGAAAATGTGTTGCTAATTTTCTTACTGTTATTTTTGTATTATAAACTTCTCTTTCTATTATATATATATATGTGTGCGTGACTACTCCCATTTGTTTTCCAACACTGTTCTGTGTATCTTATACTAAATACACATACACTACCACTCTTATACTGTACCCCACTCGTACCATTTCTGTGTGACGTTGGCTACTACTGCAAAAATTTAATAAAAACAAAAACACCACAACTATATTGGATTGATTGATCTACAAATTTGGCTAATTGAAAACAAAAACAAAACAAAAAACTGAAAACAAAATGTTCAAAATTGACAAATGATTCTTTTGGCTTTGGTACAAAATTTTTTCAAAAGCTTGCAATTGGCAAGCACACATTAGAACATATAAAAAAAAGAGTTCATAATGTGCAAAAAATTGTTTGGAACAGCATTAAAATAGCCAACAAAATTTATTAGCATTTTGACAGTTTAATTCATCTTTAAAAACAAACACCAAAAATTCTTTCAACAAAAATTCAATTCGGATTTCAATTGTTTATTTAAACTTTGCAAATGGGCTGCTGCACGTGCCGCCAAATTTGTTTATCCATTTATTGGGGCAACAAAAACAACAAACAACGCTCCAACAAACCAAAACAACACAACCCCATATGGATGCTACCCTCTTAAAGTGAGCTGACGCTTAATGATAATGGAATCTCCATAAACTCCTTTAACATTATGCCAAGAAATGTCGCTTCTTAATAGTTATCTCAATGTTGATTGTTAATAATAAAATTATTATTTTCTTGTATATCTTTTGCCTATAAAAGTGATCTATGTAATTGCCTGTGCTGTTGTTCTTAATGTAAGAGTTTAGATAATTTTAATCATATTATTGCTTAATACTGTAGAGTAATTGTTAAGTTATTTATAAAGAATTTACGTACTTGTGTTTCTTTAGTAGTAGTTCACAAATTTTGTATATATGTGTATATAGCTTAAATCAATAAATTGCATAAAATACCTATCCTTTATTCCACTCACAATAAAGATATATTTATTTGTTATCACTGATGTGATATTTGGTTCTCTTTGGTTTGTTTTTTATTTTTATATATATCTCCCTAATTCTTATTTATTTATATATTGCTGTATATAGTGTGTATAACTAGATAACTAGTTATTTCTATCCTTTTCTTATTAGATGTTGATTTTCCTAAACTAACAAGTTGTTTTGTGTAGAAAGAATTATGTTCCGAATAATCAGAATTAAATTTGTTTGGGCAATTTTTATAGTTATTATATAACTTAGTCATATGGTGTGAGCTATAGATAGCCTGATTTATAAAAAGTCAATATAGTTTTTTCACTCCATGGATATTAAAATTAAAGTTCTGTTTATGTTGGGCCCCTATTTATATACGATTTATTTCTTATAAAGTCCAAATGCCCCACATTGTATGCATAAACACACACACTCACTCACCCTATCATCCATTCATTCATTTATCGTATTCATTGTATCTTTCATTTGCAGAATTTCAACCAATGCGGACACAGATGGGGATATTATGGATGGTGAGGATGCGTAGCCATTACTGTTCTGCACTGATTCCGATGACAGTGAGGAGGTTTGTTTTAGCAGCAACAACAACGAGTTAAATTGCCACAGCAGCAATGTAGAGAATAGCAATGGCCATGTCGTCATGAGCTAGCATTTGCTTCACGTTTGCCCTAATAAACCGTCCCACAAAGTGCACAGAGTTGCCACCCTAGCCAAAGGTTCGGTCATCGCACATAGTAGTTCATCATATCACCGACTCGGCCCTGGTCAAATTTGGCAGCCTGCTGTTTTTTGGTTTCATGCCGAAAACTTGGGAATTAGTGTAATAATCTTACATAGCATATTTATTTTAACATGATGAGTATACCAAAAACGCAAAGGAATTTCATAGCAAACAAAAGAGCATACTATACCTACTATATAGATCTGTAAAATGCCTATAATACAAGCAAAAAAAAAAACTAGAGAAATACATGTGGCATCGAAATTAGACATTAGTTCAGTGTACCGTAATTGATAATAATATTATATAACACACATACTTAAGCTATATATTGCGTAATAGTGTCTATATTACTTATAAGGCTGTGAACTGAAAAACCGTAAACAATTTTTCATACAAAAATCTGTACATCTAGGAAGAATATGAGTGTTTTTAAATTATTATCTAAAATCTTTTAAAATTATTTTACGAGTGTGCTTTTATCGAAAGAGTATTTTAAAATGTTCCATTTTATTTATGTATTAATTCGCAATTTCCAATAATTCATCTCTCTATTTACATCAAATTGTTTTTAATTGTTGTGTATTCAAATTTAAATAAAGACATATTATAAAATTATCCATAAGTCTAAATTATATGTGTGTTTTGTATATTGAAGAAGGGGTAATTGAATGATTAACGTTAACTGTCAGTTATATGGTCGTTATGTTTACCCTGTAATTTACAAATGCGGCAAAAAAGGTATATTATATTGTAACGTGTAAAAACAGGTAGCTAAAATAAAACAAGTAATAATTTTCAACAAATATTCAAATGAATTTATAGGGTATACCCCAGTCAAACACTTCCATATCACTCTTAGCTACCTATTAGCCGCTGACGGCTTGTCACGACGTTTTAGGTAGCTGTAATTGACATTTAAATGAATATCGTAAATGAAAGGGAAATTAAATACTTATACGTATACTAATGAGCCATTTGCCAGACAACAATTTCATTCAAATAGAGGCGTCAAGTGTAGGTGGCAATTTAATAAAACGCTTTAGGTGCTGTTTCCCATTTGCAAGTTTGCTTAATTGGCTTATAAATACGACGAGCAGTGATGTATATTAAAAAGTAATACTAATAATATACATCGAACTAGGATCTTTCTAAGAATAGAAAGTTTGAACATCCCTGCCAATATCTTTTTATTTTATTTTTAGATTTCAGAACCAAAAAATAAAATAATAAGAAAAAATATGATAATATACATTACGAGAATTATCTTTCTCGTGCCATAGATTGAAAATTTTCTCAAGGCAACATCTTAAAACGCGACAGATGGACATACATATATCAATCTATATATCTGAACAATTAAAAAAATTAATTATTTGCAACTCATATTTTCCTACGATGATTTCATCTGTAGAAAGTAGATGCACAGGATAAACTATTTGTAACTGAAATAATGATTTAGTAAAACATTACTAAAAATGAATTTTTTGCTTCGTTAATCTTTTTTTTTTTTTAAATTTTTTTTATGTATATGAAGCATCTATTAGATTCAACACAAATAAGTTTCTATGTTTTCAAATTAATTTAATTTTGACATCCACTCTCGTGTTGTCGCAAAAAATATTTAAAAACTGGTTTCAGAAAAAGTATATTTATTACACATTGAACACTTAAACAACAACAAAAAAGTAGCAATACAAAGTTTGTTCTTTAGTATTACATAATTTCTTTCTGCCAGCCACGCTCGTTTTATAGCAAAAACTGTTTAAAACAGGTCTTAATAAAAGTTTATTTATTACATAATGACCTCTCAAATACAAACAAAGAAAAATGATGTACAAATTGCTGAAGATTGAATGCCCTAACAGATTTGTAATATATTTTCATTCTAAGCCACACAAAAACTCACTTTTTGATCGATTGGTTCTATAGGAACTATGTATATGAAACGAAATATAACTATATGCAGAATATACAAGAAGGCCATTTTAAAAATTTTAAAAAATCTATCATCTCTGAGGATCCTAAATAATCCCAACACCATCCATTTTTGGAAACTTACTGAATTTATAATTACGTTTAATATTAAAAAAAATTCTTATTAATATTATTTTATATTATTATCAAGCTACACATCCATCACTAGCCTGGGATGCGAATCCGGATTTTCGCTGGTATAATTTTATTTTTATAAATTTTAAATATATATGGATTATCAAGTTTACTTTTGAAATAGCTGAGAACTACAACAATGACAGCAACACACAAATAAATTTTCCAGAATCCATATAGTCAATGGGATTGTTGATATTGTCTTAAATAAAAGTAGCTGTAAGTCAAGAATAATGAAGTCTTACTAATATTTTTTAAAACTCGCCAGGTGTTCGGTCAGCTGTATTATTCTGAAAAGCTTTTCAACTGCAAAGCTTTACGAATGTTGAGTCTAGACTGTATATATGCTAATACAAAATCCACCATGATAAGTGGTACTAGACCTGGTTTAATTAGCCTTAAATGGTGGATTACAATCGAAACTTGTTATGATAATCGATGTGCCTCACTAAAGCAAAAACATTTGTTGTATTTACTTAAACGCGGACTGTCTTCGATAATGCAAGTGTTGAAGTATAAGTATGCTTAAAATGCGGAAAGATATCCTATTGTTGATGTGGCTGCAGCTATATATCGGTGCAGAGTGCGCAACATTACGTGGGTAGCTAAATATTGAATCGAAATGTGCTAAATATAGAATCGGATGTGCTTTACTTTATCATAGCGAAGGATTTCAAGAAGTGCCACTTTGGCAATACAACATGCATTAGGGATACGGCTAATGCCCTGATCCGTAATTTTCCCAAGGGTATACCCTCTGTGGGCTTCAAGCCGCTCGATGTGGTCCATGTGAAGGATAAGGTGCTCATCGATGACAGAAAAGTCGAAGTGGCCTGGTACTTCTTTCACCTGCTCAATCAGATCAATTATGGTTTCGAGAATACAACTATTACGGAAATACGCGGGTTCGACGAGGATCCAACATCATCTAAAATCGTAGTAAGGGGCCATCTGCCCCGGCTTATTTATAAGGGCATCTATGTGGCGAGAGGTCGTATGCTCTGGTTGCTGGATATAAATTCGACTGGCGAATCCGAATCCGAGTTTCTCAATTTCCATTTCGATTTCACGTTAAAGGTCCAAACGGAATATCGTAATAATAAGCGTTATCTGAAGATCTATCAATTGGTGCCAAATGTTTCTGTGGATCGGTGAGTACCTAAATTGAAAGTACACATAATTCTCTTTTTAAACGATATATACATTTGCAAAAAATTCGTGTAAAAAATGGTTCCAGATCCCTAAAAACCCAACTTAAAATTATAATAAACATTATTAAAAACTCGTTTTAGTTCATTTGAGAATTTAGAAATAATTGAAAAAATAAAATATAAAAAATTTGGTAACATAAAAAATGTGAAAGTAATATAAATACAGTTCTAAAAATTATTTTGGAATTATTTGGTTCATAATTTTATTAAATTCTCTATCATTATCTCTATTTCCCATTCTTAAAAAAGATTCATAAAATATTTAAAATCGTGTTAAAGAAAAAACAATTCGTGTTTTGTAGCTTTTTAAGGCGTTATTTCAAAATCGTATAAAAACAGAATTACGCGTACATACGTATATGTATAAACAGTTGTGAAACTACATATATTTCTTGACTTACAGCTGGATTCAGTGGCTGGAGAACTTTTTTCCCGAAAATACCGATCTAACCATACTTTTGAATAAATTATTCAATGCAAATTGGGTTGAGTTTTGGAATGAACTTGAAAAGCCCATTTTGGAGGTATTCAAAGATGTTTTTCTGAGCATAATCGAAGATATTTTTCACAATGTATCATACGACGACATGTTTCTACCGAATGATCACATATAATTATATTGATAGATAGTTTTATCACTCAGGTATGCCAAAAATATAATATATGTAACATATTGTAAAGATGATATTTAACCAGCTAGTAGAAACTGTAAAAAATGTAGAAAAGGTGCATTTAGTATTGATAATAAATGCACGTCGCTTAATGACATTTCGGAATTCTACTATATATTATTGTACGTTGCATATTCCCCTCTAATTGTGCAAATACTAAAATTAATATGCGTACTGTCCGGAACTTTGTAAAGCTCGCGTTATTTGTTTTGCTTCAAAAACCGGTTCTAAAACTATGCGAATTCCGAGTCGATTTGCTGGCCTTATAAAATGTTCCATTGATATTAGCTTTAGATTTTATTAAACGTGCAGCCGTTGAGGCCAATAGAAGTCCAGTATCTTATTTTAAATATATGGAACAATTTTGAAAAAAGTTGAAAAACTCTCAACCAATATGCGTATTATATTAATCATTATTATAACCGGTCTGCAATTGTTAAATGCCGTCAAGTGCCAAACATTACGTGGGTAGTCCAAATAAAATTCGCTGTGTTCCTATAGCTGAAAGCTGTTTGTATTTTCTTTATTTTGAAATAACCTTCAGCAAAGTTTGTTAAAAAGTGTCATTTTGGGGATTCGAAATGCTTGATTGAATCGATGAATGCTGTTATAAGACATTATCCACGTGGTATACCCGCCATGGGCATGAGACCGATCGATATTGTTGATATAAAGGATTCGGACATCTGGAATAATGGTAAGGTCGGCGGTGTTTGGTTTCAGTTTAAGCTCTTCAATCAAGTGAATTATGGCTTCGAGAATTCGACAATAACGCATGTCAAGGGCTTTGGCCGGGATCCCACGGCCACCACGATGGAAATACACGGCCGGATACCAAGTCTGATACACAAGGGTAACTATATAGCCAAGGGACGTGTTTTTCTGCTCGCCCTCAATGCAACGGGCGAATCCACGTCGGACTTTCAGAATTTGCGATTTAGGTTGAAACTGAAAGTCATACCGGAATATCGGAATAACAAGCGCTACTTGAAAATCTATGAGCTGGTGCCAATTGTCAATATAAGTCGGTGAGTTCCCCAACTATATATGTAAGTACACAGTATTTTATTATATTATAATATCAATCGACAGCTGGATTGTGTGGCTGGATAATCTATTTCAAGAAAACATGGATCTCACCATAGAAGTGAACAAAGTGCTCAATACAAAATGGTTAGAGTTCTGGAACGAACTGGAACCGGCTTTCTTGAGCGTTTTTAGCAGTGTATTTACCAGCATGATTGAAGACGTATTTCATAAAATACCCTATGACGATATGTTCCTCAAGGATAATGAGACTGAAATAAATAATTAAGTTCACAACCGAGTTGATTTTTGTCTCAGCTGAATTAATGTAACAGGAAGAATATATTTATGGTGTGTTGAATATGAATATTAGTATATGCAAAAGTTCCAATCCGGTTTCCTATATAGTTTATAACTACTCTGAACCGACGCTAAAGCCTTACTCTAGCTAATATATTGATTTTATTTACAGTTTAGTATTTGTTAAAGCAGGTTCCAAGTAACATCGCATTGTCTGTGCATAAACGTGTCGTGACTTAAACTAATTGCAACAGGTTTAAAAAAAAGTACTACACATTTTATTAACAATAAAGCTCAGTGCACAATATGTATAAGTTTTGTGTGTTAATTGTCGTGTTGGGTACTCTATCTAAGGCGACATTTGGCGCTCAGCTGCGTGAGTACTTTAGAATCTAGATGGACGATGGTAAAATATATATGTATATATACACTCAGAAAAACAGCGCCCCTCTAAATTCTAGCCAGAGCTTATTAAAACGCAACATAAATTTGTCAGGAATAGCTTTTAGACTTTATTTGGCTTCAAAATAATATCTTCAATTAAATACAATTTTTTATTTACTTTTGCATTTAAAACCAAAACAATTTTTTATCAGTGTAGCTCCAGAAAGCATATTAGTATAACTTCCATACTCTATTAAAACTCAAGTGATCTGCATTCTTTAATAAATTCTAAAATAAATAACAATATTAAATATACATCAGGCATTCCATATAATCATTTAAAATAACATTTGTATCAACGTTTTCCTCAAATGTATATCAAGAATTCTATATAATCCCATATTGGCATATATACAAATTTTTCATAACTCTGTCAAGAATTTTATTTTTGCTTTAAGTAAAAAGAAACTAAATTTTTCTAAAGTTTTCAGCTATATATTCGTGCCACGAATAAAACTAATATAAAATTACAGCTAACGATATAGAGAAATGTCACTTCGGGGACTCGAAATGCCTGATTAGAACCATCAACGACCTAATAAAGCGTTATCCGAAGGGCATACCCGAGATTGGGCTGCCACCGTTGGACGCCACCAGCCTGGAGGATGCTTCGATTCTGGACAAGCCAAATGATGGTCCACTCTGGCTAACGTTTCACATGCGAGACAATGTGAACAAGGGCTTCAATAATGCCACAATTACGCGTGTGGAGGGCTTCAATCGCGATCCGACCAAGAATCAAGTGTTCGTTGAAGCACGCATACCGAGTCTGATCCATGAGGCAACTTATGATATGCAGGGTCGGTTTCTGTTGCTTGTGGCTAATACAACGGGCAAACTGCGTTCGGATTTTCAGAATTTTCGTTTGAAACTCAACTTCAAGTTTATTCTGGAATATCGGAATAATAAGCGCTACTTAAAGGTCTACGAACTATTGCCAAAAGTCGATCTAGATCGGTAAATATCCCAAATATACTATGTAAAAGTCTTAGATTTAAATTTGATTTTCAAATTTAATTTAAATTATAGCTGGATAATTTGGATGGATAATTTATATAGCGAAAATACGGATCTGACAATTGCGGTCAATCGCGCGTTCAACGAAAACTGGTTGGAGTTTTGGAATGGCCTCGAACCCGGTCTACTAAAAACCTTTGCTCTGTGCTTTACGGGCATGTTGAACAAGGTCTTCGATGCTGTGGCCTATGACGACATGTTTCTGCCGGAAGAAGCTTGGCATGAACACACCAATGTTTAAATACATTTTCATATACATGCTTTGACAATTTTTTGTACTCGTTTTTGATGGGATAAAGGGTATATTGAGTTTCTTCTTCTGTCCGCTTGGATCCAATTCTTTTCGCCATTAATGAAGTTTAGTCAGATTAAATGTTATTAGAGTTAAAATCACTAAATTTGGTAAACAGTTTTCTGATGTCGTCTAAAGATTGAACCCAAAAATTAGGGCCACGCCCACAAATTACGAAAATCTTATTTTTTTCCATTACATCCGAGTCGGTTACACCCCACTGCAACATTTAGTCTATTTTTTTTTGTTCTTGTCTCGGTTCAAAGCAAAATATTTAAGTCGACACAATATTAATATAAAATTGTTAGAAAAACTTGAGGCCTTTAGAAATAGCAATTAAATGTAGTTAGTTCGTTGTTAAATGTGGTAATGTTTTATTTGTTTTGTAAGAGAAAATAATATTAACCGAAGTGTTCACGTTAGCGAGTGAACACTATACATAAGTGCAGATAAAAGTTATTTTATTTTGATTTTATTTATTCAGCAATCTGTGTGTGCTCAAGATGAAAGTTTAGGAATATATTCTGAAGCTGTCTTTGGATCTATTTGAATAGCTAAAGGGTCAGTCAGGAGTGTTTAGGAATTGACTTGGGGCATTCCCTCAGTTGCCAGCCTGTGCCTTGCCCCGGTTGTGGAAGCTGCCATCCACTTGCAGCTCGTCGTAGAAGATGTGGTCGTTGTAGCTCTCATCCCGATGGTACATGTGCTGGTAGCCCTTGGTGCTGCTGCCGCGCTGGAACTTGCGATGATCGGCGGACAGCTTGAGCACTTTCTGGGTGGGATGCGGCTGGGCGAGATGCTGCAGCGGCGAGGCTTCAGCGTGGCGCATTGTGTTCTGGTTGTGGCGCTTGGTGCGACGCTGGCGCCAGCCCCAACGCATGCGCTTCACGGTGGGCGGCGGCAGCGGCAGGAGCATGGTGCGGCTGGGACGCAGGTTCTTCGACTTGGGCTTGGACTGCCAGATGTCCCTGTACTGATCGATCACACTGCAGGTCTGCATGTCCCTCGGCTTGGGAATGCTCGCGTCCAGCTTGGGCGGACACTGCAGCACATAGTACAGGCCGGCAGTGGAGGCGTTTGCCTGCCGCGTTCCCGTGTCCAGCATCCGCAGCGGCACCTTGTAGTAGGCGAACGTGTTGCGCTCCACAACGATGGCCGGTGCGGCGGTCAGCTGCTGCAGCAGTCCCAACATTAAGTGCCACATTTCTGAAGTGTACGTGTTAGCCCAGTTAAGCTAATGCCAGTTTTATAAATGCAGTCGATGGCAGTTTTCAGCTTCGCTGCGCATAACTTGCGGTTAATTTTGGCTTTAATAACTATTACTGGTTTTCCGGGCAACCAGCAAGGTTGAACGAACTGCTGCGCCTAGGCCTAGGTCAATCAATAACTCGTAATTGGCTTTAAAAATAGAAATAGAAATGGCAAAACTTTTTGCAGGCGGAAGTCATGCAAGAAACTGTTGCTTGTCGGTTGTTTATACACATTGTTGCTATTGGCAGCTGGGCAACAGTGTTGCGCCGGGTGCAACAGTTATTTGTTTTGTTTACGGCCAGCGCCTGCGCCTAATACTTGCTATAAAAACGTTAAGAGGGGGTGCTGTCTTTGGTCCACTCCACAATTGTTGCGCATATGCAACAGTTTTTGGCGTGACTGCCAAACATTTTGCCATTTATTTTGCATCCATATTTCAAGCATTGTGTGGCTTAGTCTTTGACAGCTTGCCGACACTGTGGCAGGCAACACATTTCACAGCTTATCCAATTACCAGTGGCAAGTTGTGATAATTAGATTGTTATTGCCGTGCTAATATGTATATTAAGTGATAAATAAGCTGCTAATGAATGATTTAATTCATATATTACTATGTAATTTGTAGGTGTGTACACACTTTTAAGTGTCCAATTGGCATGTGTGTAATTATGCACTGATATTTTCGTGTCACGACAAACCAGTACTTTTAATTGCGAGCCAGTATGAGCTAAGCTTTGATTTGTGTTATCGGTATCGACATACCGATATGTACAATGCTTACGTTGCTGAAGCGGGAAAAATGTGTTGAATATATTACAGTTTACTATTGTGCATTTTTACTTTCAAATTGAAAGTTTCAAACTTCTGGAACTAAATGAGTAATAAGTTCTGATCTAATTCAATTAGCACCTAATCAATCAACTAAGTATTTTGCCGTAGACTAACTTTATTAGCCAAAGCGTCAAAACGTCAAAAATTTCGCGTGCAATGGCCACATTAAAATGGCGGCGCAACAATTGGTCTGGAGCATGGCAACGTGGCTGGCAACGAAGGATTATGGCATAGGGGAAATCAACAACTGCCTAGCAACCGGGTGCTGCCACGATCACTTTACCCTTACACAAGGGTTAATTTTGTTGTTTGCCCAAACACTTCCGTTCAGTTAGCTGAGAGTACCGCAGGTGAGCAGTCGCAAAGCGGAAATAAAAAATTTACTGACTAATGAAAAAAAGAAAAAAGAAATAAATTATAAAAAACAGTAGTTAACATTATAAAGTGCATTCGAATAAGTTTTTTTGTGTGATTTAAATATTAAAAATATTTTTAGTGTGCAAATCATGCAAAATATTGAGATTACTCATTTTTCATCTTACATAACAGCTTCAAGTGTTGAGAAATGTGAAAAATGTTTGGTTCATTTCGAATTTTTGCTTAAAACGCGGATGTATTTTAAATTTAAAATAATTTAAATTGAAATGTATGCAAAATGTTGAACAATTTAAGGCAAAATGATTGATTTTATAGACAATATATATTGATTATATATAGTTGTTACTGGTAACAAGGTCACTCAAACACATTTACATTTACACACACACACACAAACACAGGATATATAACAGCAACAACAACTGCATCTGTGGTAACGTTACCAAACAACCCCCCGGCCCCTTCCCATGGAGCAGCCCTCCACGAGCGCCGAGGCGGCCGCTGCCGCTGCAGCTGGTGGGCCGGATCCGCGTTTGGAGCTGATGGGTTCGTTTGTCATCAAATCCCTCAAGCTGAAGCCGGAGAAATGGACGCGTGTCATTACGGTGGAGGAGCACAAGGGCATAATTAAGGAGTTTCTGGATCGTAACACGCCCGTCGTGCTGATTATTATACTAACGCCTGCCGCCCAGCTGGTGCCCTCCACCACGTTTCCCCTGTCGCAGCTGAAGAGCAAGGGCGTCTATTTCATTAAGCGTTATGCGAAGCCCATACCCCGTGAGAACTGTGGCAATTTCATCATCTTTGGCGACCTGGCCACGCGTACCATTGACCAGCTGTCCGCCCTGGTGGAGGAGGTGCTGGTGCCGCTGCTCTCCAATGAGGACAACTATCGAAGTTGGCCGATTATGGTCGCGCAGGATGTGCAGAAGCATGTGCACAGCTTGAAGAGCACCGTGCATCAGGTGAAGGGTCAGGTGAGCGGCGAAACTATATTGGCAATGCCCGTGGGCGTTGAGAAAATCGTTAAGGCGGCCAAGGAGCTGACCGAAACGCAGCACTGCCAGTTCGATTTGTATCTGAAGAGCGCCATCGAGGGCGTTGTCATCAAGTGGGCCACCCAGATACACGAGGTCATCAAGGAGAGTCCAACGAACGCCTTCGCCAACGGACAGAATCCAACGCCGCATACGGGTGAGCTCATATGTGCATAAATTTTTGTTTATTTTTGGCACAGCTTTATTTATTATTTATTGATAAAATTCAAGTTTTGGAGTTGACGTTTGTTTGATATATGTATATATGTATAATATGTATAACTATATCCTAGCAACGTGCCGGCATTGGCCAAATTTGCATGTTTATAGCCTGCCTACATATATGTAAATGTCTTCAAAAGTTGCCTTTATTATCTGTTTGTGAATGGCGACATGCAACATTTCCCTTTGTTATAACAACAATTACTAATGGGCTGGGTTTATTTTGACAGTATCTCACAATGTGTTGACATTTTCCGGCTTATGTAAGGCCCATGCTCCAAGTCGATGTTTGATAAAGCTGAAAAGCTGGCATAACCTAAAGTTTATGCGATTTATGTCAATTTGCCAGAAACTGCATTCTTTAGAATCAAATTTAATATCTTTATACCTTACATTATATAGTATAGTATTTAAAAAAAAAGAAAATTGCTGTCATGAAACGATTTTTAAATTTGTAATATTTTATGTTCTTATAATTCACATATATTCATATATATAGATTATAAATTAAGAACATTTTATATTTATATGATCTTAAAATGTATGATTTGTAATCTATATCTCCTTATTCAAAAATTAACTACTAACTAGTGTTAGAAATCACAGTGGTTGGGCTTTAAACATATTCAAAATAGCAAATTGTAATTATATATGAAATACCTCTATTATAAGTTACAAGAAATTTGTAATTTCAAAATGCATTGTATTTTTTATCAGCACTTTACTTACAAAATATTTTCATAATATGAACAAGTTTGTCGTATACTTTAATTTACTTTAGTATTTTCATCGAAGTCCTAAATTTAATTTTACGTTTGCTAACTTACAATAAATATTTCTATCCATTTTAAGGTATTTTCTTAATATGAACAAGCGTGTTGAATACTTTAACTTTACTTTTCTTTAATTTACTTAAGTATCCTTTATCTACATATGTTCTAAAGTTAATGTTACCAAGCGAAAGTTTTATTTAAATTTATTACATTTAATTCAGATGCTAGCCTCAACAGCTTTAATCTTTTAATTTGTGGCCAATAAAACGCATTCGTCGTAATTGTATACGTTTATCAATCCCTTGACAGAATTTACATTCTGGAATAATCGCCTCAAGAATCTATCCTTTATCTACGACCAATTGCGCAATGAGCGCATACGAGCCATGGCCCTAATATTGGAGTATTCATTGAGTGCCTACCATCCGTGCTTTCAGACGCTCTTCAAAAACGTTGTCACGGGTGAGTGCAGCCAATTTAATGGCTCCGCAACATGCCAGCTATTGAATATATATATATATTTCTGTCTGTCTGTCTTTTGCCATTTGCATGCCAACAAACTTGATTGAACAATCGCAGCACTTGCCGAGGCAAAGGATATAACGCTCTATTTGAACCCACTGAAGCGCCCGCTGCATCAACTCGAGGAAATAGATTTTGCCGAATTCAAGCCCCTCCTTATACCCTTTATGCACACCGTGTGCACGCTTTGGGGCAACTCACGCTACTATTGTCAGTCGGCGAAAATAACAGTGCTGTTGCAGGAGATATGCAATTTGATTATACATCAGGTAATGGACATGTGCTGTGATATTTTTGAACATTTGGGATTTTTTTTTTAAATATAAATTTCACTAATTATCCGTGCTTGGAATATCTTGGAAGATCTTTTAAAATAAAGTCAGTCGGTCAATCAATCATTCAGTCTGACAGATAGTATAGGATTAGCCAGTCAATTTGCTAGACGGTCTGTTAATCAGTCAGTCAGTCAAACAAGCTGTTAGTCAGTCATGCAATCTGTCAGTCAATTAGCCGGTCACTCAATCAGTCAATCGGATATGTCTGTCAATCGGATGTGTCTGTCAATCAATCAGTCATTTATTCAGCCAATCGAGTTGTTAGTCAGTCATTAAAGCAGACAGTTAATTAGCTAGTCAATCAATCAATCGGTCTGTCAATCAACCAGTCAGTTTGTCAGTTAGTCACTCAATCAATCTCTTAGTCATTTATTCCGGTAGTCAGGTAGTCAAATTCCTTTTTTAACATATTCAGACACACAACTCTTGTTATTTTTATACTCGTTCACAAAGTGAAAAGAGTATATCGGGTTTGTGTAATGTCCGTCTTGCTGTCCGCCCGTCTGTCCGTATGAAGGCAACTTTTTTCGCCGGTATTAAAGCTAGAGACTTGTAACTTGGAATATATGGCAAATCAATAAAATGACGATCGCATATTGATAAAAGGTGAATATTCTCCCCACCCCACAAATCGCGAAAATCTATATCTCTCACAGTTTATAGTCGCCAAATTTGTCAGACAGTCTTTGGGTGAGCTCCTCTTAAGATCGAGCTGAAAAATCTTGGCCACACCCACCTCCTCCGCCCCAGCAAAATATAAAAGTTCTATATTTTTCCAAAATCACAATTATATCTACTGTGTACTGTGAACGAGTATTACGCAGTCAGTTACTTGTTTTTTATACATATTCCAGGCAAAACGCTATTTGGATCCTTCGTCTATATTTCACAGCGACATAGACGAGGCCATGCAGCGTCTGACGCTATCCATACAAATACTGAAGTTCTTTCGGGAACTGTTTGATTACTACAAGGACCGTTTGGCTGCCTTTTTTACGGAACCTGAAGAGCGGCCACCGATTTTATGGACTTTTCATCCAAATTCAGTTTTCAAGCGCTTTAATGCATTTCTCGAGCGTCTCACAACAATTCAGTGGTATTTCTGATCTAGATCTATTTGTTATATATATCTACTCTACAGATGCTCTCTGTACAGGTTCTTCTTTACTGTGATTGAATTCTTGAAATTAGAGAAAGTCGAAATCGGTGGACTGCGTGGTCGCCAGCTGAGTACTAGAATAACCGATGTCTATGTGGAGTTCAATCAATATTTCACGGCATTTGCATCGAAAAGCTATGATGTGCTCGATCCGGATGATCATGAATTTGACGAGGACTTTAAAGGTTTTCAGACACGCATTCTCGAGCTGGACATGAAGCTGGCCGCCATATTGTGTCAGGCCTTCGATGATTGCCATAATCTGGAAAGCATTTTCAAGGTGGGTCTACTATTACAGTATATGCAGTTGATATATTAATCATCTTTTCGAAGCTCAGCTCATAAGCATTGTGGGCAGTGTTTTGGATCGGCCGAAAATCAAGGAGGAGTTTACGCAACGCTATGCGGAAATTGTGCGCATGTTGGATGACGAGATGACGGTCTGTGAGAATATTTATGACAAGCAAATGGAGCTAACCCGGGAGGGTGATACTCTCTATCCCAACTACAATTGTCCCTCTGTGGCAGCCTTCATACGCTGGTGCTATCAGCTGGAGACGCGCATAACCGCGCCCATAAAAAACTTTAAGGCGTTGCAGCATGAGTAAGCTATACACTCTCGGTCAAAAGAATGGACACACATTTAAAATAGCATTGTGGCTTTAATAATATATATCACTGGAAATAATTAATTATGAAGAAACTTAGGTTTTTAATTCACTTCCAAATTTAGTCTAACAAAGTTTAGAAAAACATAACAAGACAATGTTAAATATTAGTTATGTATTAAATATTAGTTAAAATTTACAGCAGTACAAGGCATTATGTCGTCCAATGAAATCTCGCAATTTTACTTGCTACTGTTAACGATTCCTTATTTTTATACTGCATTCCTCCTACATCTACCTTAAGAATATAACTGCCCAAACATTTTCAATAACTTTTAGGTCTGGGGAGTTATGAATAGGAGTATTATCCTGTTGTAGAATCCATGGTAAAGTTCCGAAAAAGTTATTTATCTTTAGAAATGCAGTTTTTATTTAAAATAAAACAATTGTTACATATATAGAGATATATACACCAAATCGATTTGGTACGCCCCCAGTGGGCGTAGCTAAAAAATTGGTTGTGCAATATTTAGAGGAGGTAATCTGTCTGTCTGCAAAAAACTGAGGGAGATCTATTAGATTAAATCGATTTGCCACGCCCTCTAAACCTTCTTTTCGTTTTGTGAACGAGTATATAAATTTTTTACGTTACTATATTTTGCTTGTTTGTCTTATATGCCCACATATAATTTTTTATCATATTTATGAAATATTTATTGATCAATACCCACAGAATCACTAATACCGAAAAGTCACTGGAAATTGTGGAACGTTACGAGTGTTTGATGGCCAAGTTGGGGGCTTGTAAGGCGCAATTCTTTGACGATTGGTCGCAGCAGCTGGCGGTGCAAATTGAGGAGGATCTTAAGAAGTCGCTAATAGCACGCGATCGGCACAGCCACTCTCTGATCCTCAACTTCAGCGTCACACTGTTCTCCATCCTGCGCGAGGTGCACTACATGCAGCAGATGAAAATTGATGGCATACCCGAAATTGCCATTGAGTTTGCCGAGAAGAGCGACGTCTTTCGATCGTACACATTGAATCTGGAGAAGACCATCGATTGGTATAACAGCATTCAGGAGGGCAGCTCAACGGTGGAGCTCAAGCTGATTGAGCCCGAGATAAAAATGATTGATGATCTGGTTGAAATCGGCGTGGAGCATCTTGTGTGGAATTCAGCAGGTGAGCAGTCGAGTGGTTAATTATATGCATATATGTATATTAATTATGTATTTATATATATATATATAAATATATACATATATTTTGCGAACGCACACATATGGGATACCTTATTTATATATCCTGAACCCATTGAAATTGGGTAAAAATTATTAAAGGTCGATAAAACATTCCGTTTTCTGATTATAACTCGCCCCAAAAATTAAAAAAAAATATTTGAATGAAAGGGGGAAACGCAAGCAACGACAGCTCGCAGCTGGGTTCAAGCTCTTAGTCAGGCACTTTATCTTAGTCTTAATTAATTATAATCTAACTTAATCTCTTCTAGACATCACGGACTATCTGGACAAGCTGCGCCAGCCCGTTGCTGCCCTGCGGAATCGCGTGAATCACACGCAGGAGAACCTGCGGCAAATACGCAAAATTATGGAGGTGTGGGCCAAGCAGCCGCTTTTCGAGCGACGCGACTGCAAGAAGGACACCGTGCTCTCGATAGATGAGCGACCGGATCGTACGGCCAAGCGGTATGCCGAGATTCAGGCGGCCTCTGTGGAGATACACAAACTGCTGCAGGATAATATGCTCCAGTTTGATATGGAGCAAAAGCAAAGCGATGCCGTCTGGCTGAGCTACGTGGACTTTGTCGACAATATCGTGTACGAGAACATTCTACGGACGGTGGGCGTTAGTGTGGGCTATCTGGCGGAGAACATGGATCCCGACAATAACTATGCGCCGCTGTTTGAGTCCCGTCTGGAGCTGGTGGAGCCGAATTTGGTGTTTGTGCCCTCGCTGGAGCCCGACGATCCCATGGGCTTCAATAATATGCTCATCGAGCTCATGCGGGACATCATGAAGATGGGCTCGCTAATCAGGCGGCTGAAGCCCCACGAGAAACGCAACTACGTGGAGTTGATCAAGGAGAATCAGGACATTATCGACATGCGACGCGAGATTTTGAATGGCGTCGATCTGGTCATGGAGGAGGCTTCGCGATTTTGCCGCCAATTCGAGCGGTACTCGTACCTCTGGTTGGACGATCGTGAGGAGTGCATGGAGTACTTTCTGGAATACGGACGCATGCTCGATCCGGACGAGATCGAGCTGGTGCAGATGAACGATCCGGCCGCGCCGCCGCCACCGGAGCCCTGCCAGCCGACAATTGAGGCGTTCCGGGAACAAATCGACAACTACGAATCGCTCTTCAGCGAGATCGAGGACATACCCGCATTTCAGGTGTTCAGCTCCTGGTTTCAGGTGGATGTGCGACCGTTTCGACAGGCGCTGCTGAACACCGTCTGCAAGTGGGGCAACATGTTCAAGGAGCATCTGGTGACCACGGTCACGTCCAGCCTGATGGATCTCAGTCATTTTATACGCAGCGCCGACGAGGGCCTGCTCCAGACGGTCAAGGAGAAGGATTACGAAGGCCTGGTCAGCATTATGGCGTACCTGATGCAGGTCAAGGAGCGTGCGGCCAACACGGACGAGATGTTCGAGCCGATGCAGGAGACGATACAGCTGCTCAAATACTACGACATGGACATACCCGAGGAGGTGAACGTGCTGCTCCAGGAGCTGCCCGAACAGTGGGCCAACACCAAGAAGATCGCCACCACGGTCAAGCAGCAGGTGTCGCCACTCCAGGCCACCGAGGTGGTCAGCATACGGAATAAGATAACGCTCTTCGAGGCCCACATTCAGCTCTTCCGCGAGGTCTTCAAGCAGTACGATTTCTTTCGCTTCGATTGTTATAAGCCCTATTTACTGATGGATCGCATCAACGATGATATGTACCTGTGTGAGCGCGAAATGGGCGAGATACAAAAGTCGGGCAGCCTTTTTGAAGTGAATATACCGGAGTTCAAGGTGCTCAAACAATGCCGCAAGGAGCTGCGCATGCTCAAGGTAACTGCTATAAGATCAATACAATTTTTTGCATGTTTTCTATATAATCAATCTACTAAATTTTTACAAAACCTATTTATGTACTGCATGCTACATGTGGAATTTTGAGCTTTAATTTTTAACTAGCTGAAAGTCTTAACTAATCTCTTTGCTATACAAAAATTAATACTATCTTTAACTAAACCAAATATACGTATATTAATCACAGCAACTCTGGGATTATGTGAATATAGTGCAAACCAGCATTGAGGACTGGAAGACAACGCCCTGGCGCAAAGTCGACGTGGAGAATATGGACATCGAGTGCAAGAAATTTGCCAAGGATATACGTTTGTTGGACAAGGAAATGCGCGTCTGGGACACGTTCATCAATCTCGAATCGACGGTGAAGAATATGTTGACCTCCCTTCGAGCTGTCGGGGAATTGCAGAATCCGGCAATACGCGAGCGCCACTGGAATCAGCTTATGAACTCCACCAAGGTCTATTTCTGTGCTTATTATTTCTCTTTTATTTTTTTAAACAGACTTCTCTTTGGAATAATCTGGCATAGTGTAAATAATTTATAGAAATTTCTTTTATCCCAGCACCAGAGCTGCGAGGAGCTCGATTGTATAGCAAAAAAACTTTTATAAACGAAATTATTTACTTTTTATGCTCGTTCACGAAGTGAGAAGCGTATGTTGGGTGTGTCCGTCTGTCCCTATAAACGCTGTTTCTTTCGCTGTGATTGAAGCTAGAGTCTTGAAACTTTGAATATATTCTCGTGTATACTCGCGTCATTTAGGGTGATAAGATTTTTTGGGTACGCCCACTGGGGGCGTGGCAAATTGCAAATTGTCAGTTTTAAAGCTAGATATATCAAATTTTTGCAAGTAGATTACTGATGACCTTCCTTAAAGGGGGTGCGACAATCTGATGTAATATATATATATATCCATTAGTTTTAAAGTTAGATACTCTAAATTTTTGCTGACATAAAGATCACTAAAAAGTTTATTTAGCCAAAATTGATGACGTCCTCTAAAAATCGAGCTGGAAATTTCGGCCACAAATAAAGTAAGAGACCATTAACAAAATCAATATATTTAGCTGCTACTAGACTGTGAACGAGTATTGCGCAGTCGGTTACACCCGACTGCAACTTGCTTTAACCCAACTTTATGTTTAAAGAGGCCTATGAGTGTGTGTGTAAATAGTTGTGCCTCGACTGTACAGTTTCTTGTAAATACCATTTCATTCCAGAGTCTGGCCGCCTTGCCCAAGGAAGTGACCGTAAGTGCTTTGCATGCAGTTAACTCAAGTAGAAAACGTAGTTGAATTATATGTGTATATATTGTAAATGCATTTATGCTGATAGATTTGTGTGCACTTTTGCAGGTGAAATTCATTATGGACCATGAGACGACACTCGCCGAGCTGTTGGGGCTAAATCTGCACGAATGCGAGGAGGAGGTGAAGAATATTGTCGACAAAGCCGTTAAGGAAATGTCCATGGAGAAGATATTGAGAGATTTGAACTCGACATGGTCCGCCATGGAGTTCGATAGCGAGCTGCATCCGCGCACTGGCTGCAAACTCCTTAAGGCATCGGAAGAACTCATAGAGACGCTTGAAGAGAATCAGGTGTGCCTACAAAATTTAATAACATCCAAGTACATCGCCCATTTCCTCGAGGAAGTTTCAGCTTGGCAAAATAAATTAATGATTGCTGATCAAGTGATTACCGTTTGGTTTGAGGTGCAACGCACTTGGACCCATCTTGAGAGTATCTTCATGAGTTCGGAAGATATACGCAAACAGCTACCGGTCGATTCGGACCGTTTCGATAATATCGATGCCGAATTTCGTATACTCATGGATGAGATGTCCCTCTCATCGAATGTGGTGGCATCAACGAATCGAGCTGGCCTGATCGAACGTCTGGAGCATTTGCAAAAGGAGCTAACGCTATGCGAGAAGGCACTGGCAGAGTATTTGGAAACAAAACGTTTGGCTTTTCCGCGTTTCTATTTTGTATCATCGGCCGATCTGCTCGATGTCCTTAGCAATGGCATCCAGCCCGATATGGTCACCAAACATTTGACCAAACTATTCGATTCGATAGCACGGCTCAAATTCAATCGGGATGCGGCCAATGAGATAGAGACGGCATCTGGCATGTATGCCAAAGATGGCGAATACGTTGAGTTCAACGAGCTGGCCAGCATTCGCGGCCCGGTCGAGGTCTGGCTAAATCGCATCCAAGCGGCGATGCGCGCCTCTCTCCGGCACTATGTGACGGAGGCTGTGGTCGCCTATGAGGAAAAGCAACGTGAACAATGGTTATTCGATTATCCTGCACAGGTCTCCCTATGCGGCTCACAGATCTGGTGGTCCACCGAGGTGAATATCGCGTTTAGCCGCCTGGAGGAGGGCTACGACAATGCGATCAAGGATTATTATAAGAAACAAATCTCACAACTCAGTTTACTCATAACACTGCTGCTCGGCGAGCTGACCAAGGGGGATCGTCAGAAAATTATGACGATATGCACAATTGATGTGCATTCGAGAGATGTGGTCGCTAAGATGATTCAGGCCAAATTGGATTCAGGTTCGGCTTTTATGTGGCAATCGCAGTTGCGGCATCGTTTCGACGATGTCGAAAAGGATTGCTTTGCCAATATTTGCGACGCTGAGTTCCAGTATTGTCACGAATACTTAGGCAATACACCACGCCTGGTCATCACGCCGCTCACAGATCGCTGTTACATCACACTTACACAGAGCTTGCACTTGGTTATGGGCGGCGGGCCGGCGGGGCCGGCGGGCACCGGCAAAACGGAGACAACCAAGGATTTGGGACGCGCCATCGGCATCATGGTCTACGTGTTCAACTGCTCCGAGCAGATGGACTATCAGTCCTGCGGCAATATTTACAAGGGCTTGGCTCAGACCGGCGCCTGGGGCTGTTTCGATGAGTTCAACAGGATTACGGTCGAGGTCCTGTCCGTTGTCGCCGTGCAGGTGAAGTCCGTACAGGACGCCATACGCGATAAAAAGGATAAATTCAATTTTATGGGCGAGTTCATCACCTGTGTGCCCACCGTGGGCATATTCATCACCATGAATCCCGGCTATGCCGGACGCACCGAGCTGCCGGAGAATCTGAAGGCACTGTTCCGGCCGTGCGCCATGGTCGTGCCGGACTTCGAGCTCATCTGCGAGATCATGCTGGTCGCCGAGGGATTCCAGGATGCACGCGTCCTGGCGCGCAAGTTCATCACACTCTACACGCTCTGCAAGGAGCTGCTGTCCAAGCAGGATCACTATGACTGGGGCCTGCGTGCCATCAAGTCCGTGCTGGTGGTGGCCGGTTCATTAAAGGTGGGTATAGTATGGGTAGAGCATTGTAGAGTCGGTCTCTAAGAATACCCTGAACCCAACCATAAAAAGGGTATAATGGTTTAACAGGCAGAAGAATGCATCTTCGACCCCATTAAATATATTAATATATTAGCCATGCCCATCTGTCTGTCCGTCTGTTTGAATGCAACTATCGCGAAAACTACAATAGCTAGAGACTTCATCTTTTCAACTATAGATTCTCCTCAACCAAACGCAGAACAAATTTATCATTTTTTTTTGTTTGATATCTTGTCCTGTTTTATTATAGATAAAAATCGATTTTAAGACTGGGTTTCCTTAGCATATCTCGGAGATTATAAGAGCTAGAGTCAGCGACTTTAATTGATTATATTCTCGTAAAGCAGATGCAGATTAGGAATATTTCGGTTTTTTGATACCTCGCGCCATCTGCCCCAAAACATGAAGAAAACGCAATTGAAGTAGCTTTGAAAGGTCTTTTTAGGTCCTGCAAATTTCATAAAGATCATACTTTTATTTTAGAGTAGTGGGAGCCAAGCGCAGCTGCTGAGTAAAGGGCAAGGGATTGAAATCCATGTAAAGAGGGTATCCCCTAGTCAGGCGCTCCCGACTAGAAGCTCCCCACTTGTTTGTTTTCAACTACTTTTCTCCGGCTTGCAGCGCGGCGATCCGGGCCGACCGGAGGAGGAGGTGCTGATGCGCGCCCTGCGCGATTTCAATATACCGAAAATTATTACGGACGATATGCCGGTGTTCATGGGGCTCATCAGCGATCTGTTTCCCGCTTTGGATGTGCCACGCAAACGTGATCAGGACTTTGAACGCACCGTAAAACAAGCTGCCTCCGATTTGCTACTACAACCGGAAGATAATTTTATACTGAAAGTAGTGCAACTGGAGGAACTGTTGGAGGTACGTCATTCTGTATTCATTGTTGGCAATGCTGGCACGGGTAAAACCCAAGTGTGGAAGACGCTGCTGCGCACCTATCAGAACATTAAGCGGAAGCCCATATTCAATGACTTGAATCCAAAAGCGGTGACCAACGATGAACTTTTCGGCATTATCAACCCGGCGACGCGCGAGTGGAAGGACGGTCTGTTCTCAGTGCTAATGCGGGACCAGGCAAACATAACGGGTGATCAGCCCAAGTGGATTGTGCTCGATGGCGACATCGATCCCATGTGGATCGAGAGCCTCAACACTGTGATGGACGATAACAAAGTCTTGACTTTGGCCAGCAATGAGCGCATTGCGCTGACACCTTCGATGCGTTTGCTCTTTGAGATCTCGAACCTGAGAACAGCGACACCGGCGACCGTCTCCCGAGCTGGCATTCTGTACATCAATCCCCAGGACTTGGGTTGGAATCCGTGAGTAGCGATAATATAATATAAAACTGACTGCCAGATTGACAGACTGATGCCGAATTTCTATTAGTTGAAAAGCAGTTGAGAAACTGTCGTATATTAATTATAAAATGTTCGGTGGTTCGAACCAATGTATTGCCTGAAGGTTCGGTCCGAGAACTCCCGCATGTACACTCCAACGAACTTTGGCATTTTAAGGTTTCAAAACTAAATACAATTTTCTTGATAGATATATTTGTTGGATATATCGAAGGTACTCAAATTAAACCAAATCAAATTTAATAAAATATGGTTCGCATTGAAATTGGGTTCTTCTGGTTCTTTACACGGTTTTATTTATGATTTATATACATATGTTTTAGTTCTGATTTAGAACCGGTTTGAACCCTTGATTTTTGCTTGCTTGCTTTATCCGATTGACTTCAGACTCATTTTAAATAAAATGATCCAAGTGAAAATGATCTGAAAATGTGTTTTATAGAATTTCACCTATCTAAGTGAATTCACTTTTGACATCGTCTCGATTAAATGCGATTTATTATTAAAGCTTCATATACAAAAGGAATAAAATCATTTTTTTTATGTGCAATTTTAGCAAATTCACTGATTCACTGAAAAAAAAAAGATGACAAACTATTTATTTAAGTGAAAAAACTAGGCCCAGGCACAGCCGGTAGATTCAAGTTTGTTTATAAATTAAGTCCTCGGCCATTTGGCTTAACTTCTTTACAGCTATGTGACTAGTTGGGTTGAGACGCGTAAAATTCCAGCCGAAAAGTCCAATTTGGTCATGTTATTCGATAAGTACATACCACCCTCATTGGAGACGATACGCGTGCGATTCAAAAAGATCACGCCTGTCGCTGAAATGGCCCACATACAAATGCTGTGCCATCTGCTAAACTGTTTTCTAATCCCAGCGAACACGCCGGCCGACTGCCCAAAGGAGTGGCACGAGCTGTATTTCGTTTTTGCCTGTATTTGGGCATTCGGCTCGGCCATGTTCCAGGATCAAGCCATTGACTATCGCGTGGAGTTCAGCAAATGGTGGGTAAATGAGTTCAAAACTGTTAAGTTCCCAGCGGGTGAGTGGCAAATTGTCAAAAATACAGATCACAGATAATGTTCTCCATTCGCAATTGCAAATTCGCCAACACAGGTGGAACAGTTTTCGATTACTTTTTGGACGGCGAGACCAAGACGTTTATGCTGTGGACCGAGAAGATACCCAAATTTGAGCTGGACTCGGATCTGCCATTGCAAGCTGTGCTCGTGCACACCTCCGAGTCAATACGACTGCGCTATTTCCTGGATCTGCTGATGGATAAGAAGCACCCGGTGATGCTAGTGGGCAATGCCGGTTGCGGCAAGACCGTGCTGGTCAATGAGAAGCTTCAATCGCTTTCTGAGAATTACGCTGTCACCACAATACCATTCAATTTCTATACCACGTCCGAAATGTTGCAGAAGATACTCGAAAAGCCGCTGGAAAAGAAAGCCGGCCGCAACTACGGACCGCCCGGCAACAAGACCTTGATCTACTTTGTTGACGACATCAACATGCCCGAGGTGGACTGCTACGGCACCGTTCAGCCGCACACGCTGATGCGCCAGCACCTCGACTACGGCCACTGGTACGATCGCAACAAGCTGACCCTCAAGGATATACACAATTGCCAGTACGTCGCCTGCATGAATCCCACCTCGGGCAGCTTCACCATAAATCCGCGTCTGCAGCGACACTTTTGCGTGCTCGCCGTCAGCTTCCCCGGCGCCGATTCCATTACCGTCATGTACTCGGCCATTTTGGCGCAGCACTTTGCCAATGCCGAGCAGAAGTTTATCCCGATCGTGCCCCGGATGACGCCCAACATTGTGGCCGCCACAATGGCGTTGCACAACAAATGCCTTCAGGTGTTTTTACCCACGGCCATTAAATCGCACTATATCTTCAATCTACGCGATATCAGCAATGTGTTTCAAGTGAGTATTGCTTAAAATATATAAATATATGTTCTCAGAGGATATAATATATATTGTTCTCGTTCAGTTTTTTTGCTTTCTTGTTATTCAGCCAGTAAAATATTTCAAACCAGACTAATATATCATATAGCTGCCATAGAAACGATCGATTAAAAACTGTGTCAATATTTCTATATTAAACGCAATTAAATACGAGTTGAATCGTGATTTAAATATATGTGAAAAATATTTGCAAAATGTGTCTCAAAATTAGTCATAATCCAGTTTTTATATGCAAAAGGTTCTTGTGGTTAAAGACATCTATATCATTATTATTATTACTTAAAGTATTAACCGAACTAGCCTTCGGCTAATAATAAAATATAAAAAATTTTTCTAATAAAAATGTTGCAATTACAAACAGAAGTAGCATAGATATATAAAGCCCGATTTTATCATCGTTTGTCTGCTAGCTATAGGGACAATAAGTTGAGAGTTGAGTATTTTAAAAAAAAACCTTTTGATTCTAAAGAAATCTCAATCTCCTATCAATTGGGCCAGCAGTTATTTAACTTAGATACATTTTTTATATCATATGAAGGGCATAAAAAGATTCTACAATTATCGCTTAGAAACCAAAATTCTGTGGCTGAGGTCATATATATAATGTATTACGATATATTAAACTTTGCCTAACAGTTATTTGCTTATTGCTTCGTTTTCAGGGTCTCCTGTTCAGCTCGACGGAGTGCTTGACGGGCTCTACAGATCTTATACGTTTGTGGCAACATGAGACACAGCGTGTGTACTCGGATAAGCTGATCGATGACAAGGACATTGATAGCTTTACGAAGATGCAGCATGACATTGTCAAGAAGTCGTTCGAAGAAATTGACGAATCCGTTATATTCGACAAGCCGAATATTTACTGTCATTTCGCTGGAGGAATTGGTGATCCTAAGTACATGCCCATCAAGGGTTGGCCTGAGCTTCACAAACTCCTTCAGGAAGCAATGTCATCGTATAATGATCTGGTCGCTGCCATGAATCTGGTGTTATTCGAAGATGCGATGATGCACGTGTGCAGGTAAACTAAATCTGGGTAATCCCAATTAATATATATGGTGTATTTGATGGGTGCATCCGTTACAGAATCAATCGCATATTAGAATCGCCGCGTGGCAGCGCTTTATTGGTTGGTGTTGGTGGCAGTGGCAAACAATCTCTAGCGCGCTTGGCAGCATTCATATCCAGCTTGGAGGTTGTGCAGATACAGCTCAAGAAGGGCTACGGTGTCAACGATTTAAAGGTCAGTTGAGTTCAGTTCGAAGAGCCCGCTACTAAACCTCTTTTAAACACACACGCACACACACAGAATGAGTTTTCCGGCTTGTATCTAAAGGCCGGTTTGAAGAACGTTAGCATAATGTTCTTAATGACGGATGCGCAAATACCCAGCGAGGATTTTCTTGTCTTAATCAACGATTTGTTAGCCACTGGCGAGATTCCAGATCTATTTCCGGATGACGAAATCGAGAACATAATCGCTGGCGTCCGTAATGAGGTCAAAGGTGCGGGACTGGTTGATACGCGTGAAAACTGCTGGAAATTCTTCATCGATCGTGTACGCAAGCAACTGAAGATAGTTCTGTGTTTTTCACCAGTGGGTTCAACATTGCGTGTTCGGTCGAGAAAATTCCCCGCCATCATCAATGCAACATCCATCAATTGGTTCCACGAATGGCCTCAGGAGGCACTCATCTCGGTGGCCATGAACTTTCTCGCACAGAACACAGTGCTGCCCGAGAATCATCGCGATTCGGTGGCCAAGTTCATGGCCTATGTACACACGTCGGTCAATACGACGTCCAAGGTTTATTTACAGAACGAACGTCGCTACAATTATACCACGCCCAAGAGCTATCTCGAGCAGATTAATCTCTATTTGAAGCTACTCAATCACAAGCACGAGGATTTGCAGAGCAAAATCGAGCGTCTGGAGAATGGACTGGAGAAGCTCCGTTCGACGGCCGTTCAGGTCGCCGATCTCAAGGTCAAACTGGCCGTGCAGGAGGTCGAGCTGAAGGAGAAGAACGATGCAGCCGATGCTCTGATCGAAATTGTGGGCATTGAAACGGAAAAAGTGCAAACGGAAAAAGCCGTCGCCGATGAGGAGGAAATGAAGGTCGCTTTGATAGCCGACGAAGTGAGCAAAAAGCAGCGCGATTGCGAGGAGGATCTGCTCAAAGCTGAGCCCGCTCTCTCGGCCGCCCAAGAGGCTCTCAACACACTTAACAAGGCCAACCTGACGGAACTGAAGAGCTTCGGTTCGCCGCCGGGCGCCGTTACCAACGTGACCGCTGCTGTTATGGTCCTACTGGCGCCGGGCGGCAAGCTGCCCAAGGATCGCTCTTGGAAAGCGGCCAAAATTTCAATGGCCAAGGTGGACGCCTTTCTGGACGCGCTGATCAACTACGACAAGGAGAATATACATCCCGAAATTATCAAGGCCATACAGCCCTATCTCAAGGATCCCGAATTCGAGCCCGAATTCGTCCGTTCCAAATCGGGCGCTGCGGCCGGCCTCTGTGCCTGGGTCATCAACATCATCAAATTCTACGAGGTCTACTGCGACGTGGAGCCAAAACGCAAGGCTCTGGCCGCGGCCAATGCAGAGCTGGCCGCCGCTCAGGACAAACTGGCGGGCATCAAGCGCAAAGTGGCGGTAGGTCCTTGCATTTGAATGCCGTGCACCCATTGAAAATGGGTAAAACGGGGTATAATGGTTACTCGTAAATGCGTGTAACAGGCTGAAGGCGGCATCTCCGAACCCAGACTCCTAGTCGAGTTGATCTAACTGTGTCCGTCTGTTTGGAGCTCTAGCTTTAGCGTTGAAGTTTGGTTTTTACACTCGCTCACAAAGTTAAAAGAGTATATTAGATTTGTGCAATGTCCGCCTTGGTTTTGGCCACGCCCACTGCGGACGCTTATATATCTAGATACTTACACTTATTTCAGACCGATTACTGATCACCTGCTCTAAGTCTTAAAACTAGATATATAACATTGTGCTGATAGGCAGCCTCCAAAGAAGGCACAATTTATTGGATACGCAATATACTGGGCGCGTGGCAAATCGTTAAAATATATATATCTAAGGGTTGACTAGATTCATCAAATTTAGGAGACGGTTACTGACCTTCTGTAAATATCGAGCAGAATAATTTCGGCCACGCCCAATCCCGCCCTGACAAATTACTAAAATAGATATTTTTCAAAGAGCCCACTTAATGTGGCCCATTTGCAGTATCTCCTAGTTGGACACTTCCGACTCGAGCACTCTTATTTGTTGTAATAGCTACGGTAGCAGTTATTATCATTCACAGAGCCTGGAGGAGCAGCTGGCCAAGCTAACGGCGGACTTCGAGAAGGCCATTGCGGACAAGCTGCGCTGCCAGCAGGAAGCGGATGCCACACAGGCGACCATTGCACTAGCCAATCGCCTCGTCGGCGGTCTGGCCAGCGAGAACGTGCGCTGGGCTGAGGCAGTGAACAAGTGAGTACCCGACGACTATTCGAAAGTGTGGCAAGTAATTGGAAGTCTCCTGGTTGCAGCTTCGTCAAGCAGGGCATTACGTTGCCCGGCGATATACTACTCATAACCGCCTTCATTTCCTATGTCGGCTGTTTTACGAAGGGTTTTCGCATTGATCTCATGCAAAAAATGTGGACACCCTATCTCAAGAGCATTGATCCGCCCATACCCACAACCGAGAATCTCGATCCGCTGACGCTGCTCACCGATGATACGACCATAGCTATCTGGACCAACGAGGGCCTGCCCAGCGATCGCATGTCCATTGAGAATGCAACGATATTATCGAACTCGGATCGTTGGCCCCTCATGATCGATCCCCAGCTGCAGGGCGTCAAGTGGATTAAGCAAAAGTATGGTGAGGAGCTGACGGTGATACGGTTGGGTCAGCGCAACTATTTGGATATCATCGAAAAGTCCATCAATACCGGGATCACAGTGCTGATCGAAAACATTGATGAGAACTTGGATCCTGTGTTGGACTCCTTGCTCGGACGCAATCTCATCAAAAAGGGCAAGTGAGTAGCTATTATCGAAATATATATATATATACCTCGGTTATTCGAGTTCCTTTTTCCTGCAGAGCCATCAAGATTGGCGACAAGGAGATCGAATACAATTCCACATTCCGTTTGATCCTGCACACAAAACTAGCTAATCCGCACTATAAGCCAGAGATGCAGGCACAGACTACACTTATTAACTTTACCGTTACACGCGACGGTTTGGAGGATCAACTGCTCGCTGAAGTTGTGAAGGCCGAGCGACCAGATCTGGAGGATCTCAAGGCTGAGCTAACCAAACAACAGAATGATTTTAAGATCATGCTGAAGAAACTGGAGGATGATCTACTTTCGCGACTTTCATCGGCGGGTGAGAATATTTTAGGTGACACTGCACTAGTGGAGAACCTGGAGACCACCAAGAGCACAGCCTCGGATATTGAGGAGAAGGTAGCCGAGGCGAAAATCACATCCAAGGAAATCGATAAAGCCAGAGAGTACTACAGGCCAGCGGCGGCTCGAGCTAGTCTCCTATACTTCATACTCAACGAACTGAACACGATTAATCCGATCTATCAGTTTTCACTGAAGGTGAAGTTAGCGAAACCTGCTTTTGGAATTAGAATAAAATCCCTTTTCCCACAGGCGTTTAGCGTAGTGTTCCAAAAGGCCATAGCCAAGGCTGAACCGAGCGAAACTTTGGATTTGCGTGTCTCAAATCTGATCGATTGCATTACGTATTCGGTCTTTCAGTATACTTCGCGTGGTCTTTTTGAATGCGACAAGCTCATCTTCGCCTCGCAAATGACTTTTCAGGTAGGTCAATCCGAACGAGAAATCGCGGGAGTCCTCTAACTAATTAAGATTTCTTGCTCTCCCTTAGATACTGCTGATGAACGAGGAGGTCTCATCTGCGGAACTGGACTTCCTACTCCGCTTCCCGATCAAGCCACATGTGACAAGTCCTGTGGATTTCTTGAGTAACCAATCGTGGGGCGGAATTTGCAGTCTAGCGTCCAAAGATGAGTTTCGCAACTTGGACCGGGACATCGAGACTTCATCGAAGCGCTGGAAGAAGCTCGTCGAATCGGAGCTGCCGGAGAAGGAGAAATTCCCCCAGGAATGGAAGAATAAGACCGCGCTGCAGCGCCTCTGCATGATCAGAGCCCTCAGACCCGATCGCATGACTTATGCCTTAGCGTGAGTTTTGTCCTTGATTGTATGCGTATCTAAAGCTCGAAGATTGATTTTCATAGTGACTTTATCGAGGAGAAACTGGGCTCGAAGTATGTGGAGAGTCGCGCCATGGAGTTTGCCAAGTCCTATGAGGAGGCCAGCCCCTCCACGCCCATTTTCTTTATACTGTCGCCGGGCGTGAATCCCTTGAAGGATGTCGAAGCGCTGGGCAAACAACTGGGCTTCTCCATGGATCTGGGCAATTTTCACAATGTGTCCCTGGGTCAGGGCCAGGAATCGATTGCTGAGACCGCCATGGATACGGCAGCCAAAAATGGACACTGGGTTGTCCTGCAGAATATACACTTGGTGCGCAAGTGGCTGCCAGTGCTGGAGAAGAAGTTGGAGCACTATGCCGATGGCTCACATCCCGAATATCGCATGTTCCTCAGTGCGGAGCCGGCGTCGACGCCATCGGCACACATAATACCACAGGTAATCCCAGCTGGGTTCATTTTGCAAGAAGTCTTACGTGTTACGCCCGACTCTCTTCTAGGGCATTCTGGAGTCCTCGATTAAGATTACCAATGAGCCGCCAACGGGCATGCTGGCCAATCTGCACAAGGCCTTGGACAATTTTACACAGGAAACGCTTGAGATGTCCGGCAAGGAGGCCGAATTCAAGGCCATACTCTTCTCGCTGTGCTATTTCCATGCCGTGGTCGCCGAGCGACGCAAATTCGGTCCACAAGGCTGGAACAAGATTTATCCATTCAATGTGGGCGACTTGAATATCAGCGTCTCCGTGCTCTACAACTATTTGGAGGCGAATGCCAAGGTGCCGTGGGAGGATCTGCGTTATCTGTTCGGTGAGATTATGTACGGCGGCCACATAACCGATGATTGGGACAGACGCTTGTGCATCACCTATTTGGAGGAGTATATGCAGCCGGACCTGGTTGACGGCGAGCTGTTCCTGGCACCCTCGTTTGCTGCACCGCCCAACACCGACTATTTGGGCTATCACACCTACGTGGACGAGATGATGCCGGCCGAATCGCCATATCTGTATGGGCTGCATCCCAATGCCGAGGTTGGCTTCCTAACCACCCGGGCGGAGAACATCTTTCGCACGGTCTTTGAAATGCAGCCGCGGGACGCGGGCGCTGGCGGCGGTGCCACCGTTACGCGCGAGGACAAGGTCAAGCAAATTGTGGATGAGATCATCGAGAAGCTGCCGGAGGAGTTTAACATGGTGGAAATCATGAACAAGGTGGAGGAGCGTACGCCCTATGTGATTGTCGCGTTCCAGGAATGCGAACGCATGAATTTCCTAACCAGCGAAATGAAGCGCAGCCTGAAGGAGCTCGACCTGGGCTTGAAGGGCGAACTGACCATCACATCGGACATGGAGGTGCTCGAGAATTCGCTATTTCTCGATCAAGTGCCGCCGATATGGACGCAACGTGCCTATCCCTCGCTGCTGGGGCTAAACAATTGGTTCATCGATTTGTGCTTGCGCCTGCGAGAGCTGGAAACGTGGTCCACCGATTTTGTGGTATGCCAACCAACCCGACCAACCAGTTTGCAAATATTTATGTTTTCGATGTTCGCCTCCTTTTTTGCGTCGCAGCTACCCTCGTGCGTCTGGCTGGCGGGCTTCTTTAATCCCCAATCGCTGCTAACGGCCATCATGCAGAGCACAGCGCGTCGCAACGAGCTGCCGCTGGACAAGATGTGCCTGCAGTGTGACGTGACCAAGAAGCAGAAGGAGGAATTTACGTAAGTGCCGACGACAGAAAGAGAGCGCACACACTACGTGGCTTATTTAAACGCAATTTTAATTGACTTTGGCGCTGACCCTCAGCCTCGGCCATACGAGAAGTATATCTGTGGACTTGCGACCGATTTTTAACCCATTCGGCCAGCGATGCCCATTTAGCAGTGTCGAGTAGTGCGAATAGTTAAACAGATGTTATATACACTTGGGCATCAGAACGCAAAAACGTTTGAAAATATTCAAATCTAGCTGTAAAATGACCAAATGCGCATTACTGTTAGACAAAACATACATATTATCTGGCTATAAAATAGCTGATTGCTCATCACTGACTACCCAATTAGGCGACAAACACACACAGACAAATACACACAATATACTAGGCTTAATTAGAGATGGACGCGTGTCTAGAATATATAAAGATTTTTTTTAAACTTTTTTTGTTTATTCATATTCTGTTTTTTTTAACTATTACTTTACTACAGCATTTAGGATTGTTTTTTGTATTTTTTAATACATATTTATTATGAATGATATAAATATTCATCTTAATTTAAAAATATAAATATAATTTTTTTTTGATATATGTATATGTATATCTATATAATTTATTATAAGTATAAGGATATGTGAAGAGGAGTTACGTTTACGTTAAGCTCATGTTAAGTCATTTGAAGTCGTGCTTAATCTAGTTGGGAGCGTGTTGAATCCTGCTTACTCCTACAAGACTGTGTTAGGCTCGTGCTAAGTCATATTAGGGTCTTGATTAGGTTCAGCTAGTGCGTGATTATTCCCGTTTGGGGCTTGTTAAGTCGTGTTATAATTTTTTTACTTTTATTTTTGTTAAGCTAGGTACCGTTTAAATCTTGCTAGGTCGTGTTCAGTTATATCAAAATTTGATTAATTCGTGCTTAATCGTTTCAAGATCCAAATATGTCGTGCCAGGTTGTGTTTTCATGCTCACATGGTCAACTGGAGCACTTGAATAGCCATTTATAAACACGACACGCGCCCAGCACTACCCGTAGTCATATCAACTAGCTATGTAAATCTACATGACTTGCGTCAATGCTTACACATAAAGATAGTGTAAACAGCGGCTCATCCGCCGCGGAGTGCGGCCAACGGCTTCAAGCTGGGTCTAATAATAGCCGCAATGTTGCATGAGAGCTAATTTTAAAACAGCACAACAAATACGAACAAGCAAATGTTTATAAATAGCAATTATTAATGGCATGTAATTAACAATTGTCTATTTGTCGACTGTCGATTCTTGATACTTGATTCTTGATACCCGATTGCTTATTAAGTGGCGCCCAGTTTCGTCGCACGTTTCGAAGCAAACAATAGCCGAGACTCAGACACAGACACCGCTTAGAGAACAATCAAAGATGATTGAAATCGATTGCAAATCTATTTGATTATAATTACAGTACGGCACCGCGGGACGGCTGCTGTGTGCATGGCATCTATATGGAGGGCGCCAGATGGGATATACAGCAGGGTATTATTATGGAATCGCGTCTCAAAGAACTTTATCCATCAATGCCAGTGATCAATATTCGAGTGAGTTTGAAATGCAAATATGCCCAAAGTGAATTCTAATGAGTGAACAAACTTTGAATTTGGAACGGATCTGTGGCGTCTAAAAAGCGGCGCATGTTTGCATAAATCCAATCTCAAATCTCGCACGTTTCCATTTTATTTAATTTATTTTTCGCTTCACACCGCGCAGGCCATTACCCAAGACAAGCAGGACTTGAGGAACATGTACGAATGCCCCGTCTACAAGACGCGCACCCGCGGCCCCACCTATGTGTGGACCTTCAATTTGAAGACCAAGGACAAGCCTGGCAAATGGACGCTGGCGGGCGTAGCGCTGCTCCTTCAGACTTAGAACCGTTTAAATATAAATCTTATGGAAAACAATCAAATTATTGAGATTTTTGCAATGCTTTATTAATGTTATAGCATTACTTTAATAGCATATCAAATTTTATTCTTTCACCTAGTCAAACTTTTTCAACTTTATCTTATCGAACTAAAACGAAAGTAGAGATTTTCTAAAACAAAATATTTTCTTAAAAACTTGATAACTTGACCAATTCCACATTTTTGTATCCTACTCTAAGCACATGTTCTTTTCCTAATAAAATCACCTTCTTGGTAGACTTGCCTTAGGCGCACTAGCATAAAACCCAAAAAAAAAAAACCAACTTATATTTTATGGGGTTTTGGGCTTGCAGCAAATCTGACACTTTATGCGCACATAAAAAATAGCAAATATTAATTGACGGTAAAGTGCATCATAGGAGCACATAAACAAATATGTTTATTGTTTACTTTTAAAACGGAACGTGTAAAAATCCCAAGAAAAAGAAAGCCATTAAACAACAATTTCAATGTTTATAGAACGCGAACCTTGTGCGATTAGTCAGACTTTTTTGATAATACATAAATTTATTGAAACTCTTGAATGAGTTATGAGATAATCGTGCTATATGTAAGTGCTTGTCTGTATAAGTAAACTGATAAGCAAAATAAGAAGAAAAAAAACTTGTACAGACATACAAAAATGTGAATCGAAATCAAAACTCAAATGCGTCGCGCTTTCATAAATAACGATCTGCACATATTTGTATACATATAAACATATACATAAATATATATATCAAAAAAATTTGCCAAAATATTTGATCATCAAAGGAAATTCATAGACGACGCTGATGTTGCGAGTGGACTGAACTCGTGGCCGTCGCAAAAATAAAAAAAATAAATCGAAAAAAAAAAAATTGAAAATAAAACAATTTTCAAATATTTCTTTTCTGACGAAATTTGAAAGATGCTGAACAGCACAGTATCAAGCGAAACGTGAACGTGAACCAATTAACGAAAAAGCCCGAGCGTTATTTGAGCAAAAAAATAACAAAAAAAAAAAATCTTAAAATTTCAGATGTGACGACTGACTGCATAAAATACATAAATAATTCAAGTGTATTAAAAAAAATAAAAAAGAGCCAACAAGGGGCTGGACAACGTGACGCGTGACCCGCCTACAGAGCTATCGATCAAGCGATCAAACGAGCGATCGGCTGTACCAGCCAAGCTAACAGCACACACAGCAAATACACACACACACACACACGCACACATACAAAAGGAAAAAACACACACACATACATGGCAGCAACAACAATAAATAAATAAAATAAAATAAAGGCATGTACAAAAGCAAACGAAAAGAAAACTGAAGACGACGACACGAGCGTAAATCAATTTTAGCATGGAAAAAAATTCTATAAAACTAACAGACACTGTGTGGTCGCACATCATTCGTGTGCGCTACGACGAGCCAGCCCAAAGCCAAAGCCAAGATAACCAGCCAGATAGCCAGCCAGCCAGCCAGCCCAATCAGTTAGTCAGCCAGCCAGCCAGTTAGTCAGTCAGTCAGTCAGTCAGTTGGGCAGTCCACTGATTTTGATTGATTATTGAACCCCAAACTCGAAACTGAAAATTCAAACGTGCTCTTGTTGTCGCTGTTGTGTGCGAGTGTGTGCGTGTGTGTGTGTGTGTGTGCACATATACTTATTTGAGTTATCTGTATCTAACAGCCGGCAGACAGCAGCCAGCAGCCAGCAGCAGCAGCCAGCAGCAGCAGCAGCAGCAGCAACCAGCAGCATCCAGCGTCCAGTCAGTCTCATCAGTCAGTCCAACAGTCAGAGTCAGAGTCAGTGTCAGAGCTCTTTCTCCCGCTGGCTGGAGGATATCTTTCAGTTTCAGTTCGCATTTGGACGCGTGCTGTTGCGGACAGTGTAAACGGTATCAGTGCGCGAATACTTATAGGAACGACTGTGTCGCGTATTTAATAAAAACAAAAAATACAAAATTTGTTAAACAAAACTTATATAGTATATATAGCTAGACACGTGTCTGAAGTTCAGTGACAAGCCATAATCTAAAATAAAATATAGTACGGAGCATAAATACTTATAAAATATACAGCGTATATATATGTACATATATATATATACAACATATATATACATATATATACTATATTAATCGTGTAAAAATTTGATCAACAAAAATCAAGCATCGCCAATATTACTACTTCTGCACATACGTATATACCTATATACATATACATAAATATATATACATTTATGAACACGATTCTGACCCGTAAAGTTCACGCGCCGCATTTTCAATAAATATAAATAAATTATTGTGCGACCGAGTTTTTAGTTGTTGGTGTGATAGATCACAGCGAACTCATCTATATACATCTTTATACAACATATACAATACATATAATACAACAAAATGAAGCTGTTTGCAGTATTCTTGGCATGTAAGTACCTATTTTGTTAATTTCACTTGAAAACTTGTACAAATTGAATTGGAAATACATTTGCATTAAATCTTTCCTGGCAAATCTATCACGTACAGCCTTTTTCAATAACAGATTTTGTTTAAGTGTTCCCAGAATTTGCAATTAAAGTTTGAAATGAGCCGGAAATTGTGTGCATAAATTCGTCTGCGGTTTACACTGTGCTACAGCAAACTTAAATATATAGCAAAAAATCTATTAAACATTATTTTAAATAGCGTGTTTACAATTAAAAAAACCCAATTAAAAATTTCTCTAAATAAAGAATAGAACAAAAAAAAAAAAACGTAGGGCGCGTATCCTGTTCTAAAAAGCTTTCCCATTGAATTTATGAGATTATTTTCAACCAAGAGAAGAGCTAACCAGAATATACGTTCAAAGCTAATTGTTATATTTTAAGATATTATCTTTATAATTTCCCCTAAGCTTGTTTTAACATTATTTAATATATCTTGATATAAGCCCAAAATTCATTATAAACTTTTTCATAACATTTCAAAAAATATGCCTTGCAACAGAATATTTAAGTGAATTTTCAATTTATTAAAAATCGGCCAATTTAATCAATTTAAATATATTAAAAAGCGCGTTCCACCAACGAAAGTTCTCGTGCAGAAAATTTGCTTGAAAGGAGAGTTCTAGATTTAAAAGGCTTTAAAATATATATTCAGATAACTACAATAATATTTAAAGATAAAGAGGGAGTTTATTTAATATTTTATTTAATTAGATATTGTGTTTCTGTTCCATAATTGTGTTGCTTGGTGTTATGATTCATATATTAATTTACAATAACACTTTATTTATTTATTATTATTTTTTTGCAATCAATAAACATGTAATTAAATTTAAGAATTCAAAATCAAGAAACAACAAAACTGACCTATTTAATTGTTTTTATTGAAATATGCGCCATAGTATATACATTTTCGCAAATTTTCCATAAGGGTAATATAAAGTAAAGAAAGTAGGGTGATACTGAAAACATTAATTATAAAGTAATATTATATTAATGTACTCATTAAAATGATTGTATATAAGAGCTAGATAGTGGAATAGTGGATGGTGGAAAATATCATATATATATATTTTCACTTAACACAATATTAATTGAGCGAAATTAGTACCCAATTTGTCTAATTAGCTATGGGGTGGCAATTACCAGATGTTAATTTCTTATAAGTATTGCCAACGCCAGTTGCCAGTTTCCACCGCTCGACCGCCGTCCGTGCCTGGTCTGAATATTATGGTAGAACTTTCCGGCCGACCAATGAAATGCTAGACGCGCTGGCGTCTAGAAACGATGGGCGTACGATTGAGCGATGGGGTGTTCAGTTGTTGTTGTTGTTGTTGCTATTGTTGGTGATATCATATTGGGTTTGATCACACGCACTTACTATGCAGGGCACGTTGCCAGGCAGAGATTCTATTTTTTGCACGCTTTTTGGTTAAATAACTAACAATGAGATTGGTTTGCTTTGTGTCTATTTTTAGTGACGCTGTATGCGCTGACCCTGGTGCAGTGCCTCAGCCTGCCCGATCCCAATGTGAAGTGCTCCATGGAGTGTGATACGCAGGATAATAAATATATATGCGCTGCGGATGATAAAGGCACAACCAAAACGTATCGCAATGTTTGCATAATGAAAACGGAGAATTGCCTCCAGAATGCAAGTGAGTATTGCAGGAATCTATTTATATTCTAATTTATATTCACATATTAATATTTTTGTTTTTTATTTCGACTTGCTCAGACTTTCAAAAGATCAGCGACAAGGAGTGTCCATAGATGCTAGACTCGAGTCCAATTTTGACAGTGCGCAGATTTAGAACGATGGAAAACTTAAACTTAAACCGATGATTTTGGGCCAAAACGCCGCTTAAGTTGTTGGATTCTTTTCTTGCGTGGTATTTGTGTGTGATATTTTTAAGTTGTGCTGCAGCAGAATACAAAACACGCCCCAACCCCGACCCCCCTCAACCCTCAACGCCCAACCCGCCTTTGCACCATCCCACAAATATGTAATACATAATGATAATATATTTTGTAATTATTAATTTTAATATATTTAATAAAGTAATAATATACATACAGTAAAGCTAATACAATTTATTAGTTATGGAATATCACTGGCACTACTACACAGATAACCGGGGGAGGATACGCTTACAACGGCCGTTGTTTTATAAAAAATGATGACTTCATCTCTTTTTTACCCCAACGCATCGGCTCGTTTCTAATCTCGCTCTCAGCTCAGTGCCAACTTTTATGAACTGTAGCGCTGGAAATTCAATTAAATCATCTGCCTAGTTTAGCAAATCATTTACTGATAGTCCCCATCAATACACACTCGCACACACATATCGTGTTGCCACGCCTCACGTGTTGAACAAAACTGAATGGATTCGACGTCAGAGAGGTTTCTATTTGGTTTCAAAGTCGCAAAATATAAGTAAAGTATACGCCTAGTTAGCACGTTGAAATTAGCGCAACTTGTTAACTTTATCAATCAATAGACATTTTTGGTATAATATTTAGTAAACCCATCAAATTGTGCCTAATGTACTGTATACCCTATAATAAAACTATTTTTAACTAAGATCATTATATAGTAAATTTTTGAGCTAAATATGTTTATTAGGCGAAAATATATTTTTTTCTGTTTTCATTTCACTTACATTTTTTTATACTGTCCAAAGGATACTCTTCACATCTCGTTATTTACTTAAATGTATGTATGTAGTCTAATAAAGACCATAAACTAATTTGTTGATAAAAATAATAAAAAGAAAACCAATATTAACTTTATGAATAATAAAATAATATATTATCGCTAAGTTGACGCCTAGCAACAAACAATTTCAGGTTTCAAGTCAGGCTGATATTACACTGCAAAGAACACAATTTCTACAGAACAAAAAAAACAGAATATTATAAATTTGTCATAGTCAAGCCCCTTTTTATCAAAAAAGAACAATGATATTGGTATTTAAATGTTAGGTAAGTAGATTTTAATTATGCATTATACAAAAAAAAATATCACAATAGCAATGTAAGTTATAATTCTGTTCAGATATTATTTGAAATGTTGTGGTTATTATTGGTGTTTGTCAAGCTGTGAAGCCCGAAAAATTGCAACATTTTTTGGCACAGCACTTTGACTTTTTAGTAATCCCCAAAAGCTTGGGGGTTGGCTGAACGACACCCCAAAGCTCGACGCGTAGTAAAAGCTCCGTTCGCTTGTGTGTGTGAATGTGTGTGTGTATGTATGTGTCATCCTATGGTCCATGGGGCGCGCGCAAACTTTTCACATCTTTCACCGACAATGTGAAGTTGTTTGGCAATTTTTTGGTTCATTCATCTGGCAGCCAGCGCTGGGCAATCAGTACAACAAATACCGTTAGATGGCACAGACGCAGCTGCGACGGTCGCGCAACAAACAGATTTTAACAATAAGCCAGAAGACGAGGACGACGACGACGACGACGTGGACACGGCTTCATTTGGCGCCACATTAAAGTGCTTGGACCGGGTCCTCAATGTGAGTGTGTGTGTGTGTGCGTGTACATTACTCTATTAGTGTGTCTGTGTGTGTGGGCGCGTGATTTCGCGCGCTTTTGTGTCGCCTGTTTTTACTGTTTATCTTGGCCACTGCCTTAGCCCCGGCTCAAACAAAGGCAGCAGGCCGCAGACGCAGCACAAAGGACTCCCACACCGCCCGAAGGATTTCCGCTGCGTGCGATTTGCGGGCATATTGATCAACTGTTGGCAGTTAAATTCAATTGCAGCTTTAATTAGTTATTTAATGGCGACCAGACAACAAAAGCCCATCACCATTTGAACCCAGCAACGGCACGGGGTAAGTGCTAGCCTTAGTCCCGGCAACAGCCACCACGTCCATATGGCCGCATAAATCAATTATGGAGTCGCTTAAAGCCCGGCAGCTGCCAGCTGACAGTCCAGATAGATGGCTGGTTGGGTTGGGGTTGGGGGGCGCAGGCTAAAACGCACCCAAACTGTTCACCAGAGCATTCAAAGTGCCGTTTATTTTTTTTGTTGTTGTATCTTTTATTTTACTTAAGGTGTTTTTATTGTATGCCAAAGCCACAAAGAGTGGGTTGAAAGGGCATCGGAAAAGTGTGTAAGTGACAGATATGCGGGAGGTATGTCGGTGCTACGCTTGAAATAGAACCTATGCTAGGCAGTCTGTCGGCTGCTTGAGGTTTACTATTAAAGGAGCAAAGGATTCTTTGATTTGTGAAAGTATACATTTTCGAACATATTTTTGGTATACGCCCATTTCAGTTACCTCAAAATTTCAAAAAAAGTTAATTTGAGTGCGACTCTGTGTTAAGGTTACGCAGTCCTGACTGCGGGGTATTTGCTGGTCGTGCTCTCAATCCCCAGGCATTTCCACATGTTCATTATAGCAACATCAATCTCTCTCCAAATACACTTCATGTCATTCAGTTCAGGTTCACTTTGGGCTTGAGCATACTAAATAAAGTTCCTTTTTTTTTAAATTTTTTTTACATAAGGTCAAACTTTTCTTTTACGCAATTTAACACATTTCCCACAACATATTTATATATACAGAATCCTTAATGTATTTATACAAAATTTATCAACGCCAAGCTTGAGTAAAGTTTGAAGCATTAAGCGTTATTTTTATTACGCCCCATTTGCATATTATGAATAAGCTATTACGTTTCAATGAAATCTTCCTGTTTTTTATGATTTCTCATAAAAATTGGGGGAAGCCTCAGCAAAAAAATAAAAGAATATAAATGCTGGCCATTTGATTTATGCGTATAATCATAATTTAGATATATTGTTTCACTTAATATATCATTAAGCTGACCTTGAGCTAGATGAGTTATTTAACCAAATTAATGATTCGTTTTAGATTTGCTTATGCACTAAAACAAAAATTTTGTCTTGATGTTTTGTGAAACCAGAATAATATTACATTTGTAGTACAAATGGTTACGAATTCAATTTGAATTATCGTAAATTTTAAATATGATTGTTTATGGTACAAAAATAAATAAAGTAATGGAAATTCGAAATAAAGAAGCCATTGGTCTGAGATCTTTACATTTTTGGCATGATATTTTACATAAAATTTGACAGCCTCACAATCACAATCAATTAAAAATATAAATGTTTAGAAATATAAATTTGTGAGCAATATACTTGTTTCTTCTGATAGTAGGTTTGATAAAGTTTTTGTTTAAATATAGTTTTTGTCTAAAATGCGTAATATTTTTACCAAAATGCCGGCTATCATGTCTAAACTTCTATAATTCATATAGTATTAAATATCTTCTCAGCATAAACTTGAGAACTCTTTTTATTATTTATGTATATTACGCCATAAAATATTACTATACTTATATTTCGTGCACAGTTCAGTGCATTTTTATGAACATTTGTTCGCTGCACTTGATGCATAAAACTTTTAGACACGACTTTTCGCTTTTTCGCCAGCTAAAACATGGTTCGTTTAAAGCTGTATAGTTTACAGTTATTTTACAGCTGCATTTGCATAAGTAATTGAAGCGAACTCAAAAGCTCGCTTTCCCTCATGGCTAGTTCACACATGAGCAATTAATAAATATCCTTGCTCGCAAACCCGACACTAATCCTAACTGACAGTACGAAAAGCTGGAAAATCTCCTGTGTATACAGCAGATTGCCGTCTACTGTAAATAGACGTAGGAAAGTGTTAAACGTGTTTGTCATAGCTACTTATGACCAACTCAATTGGGCTTACATTCATGGCCAAGTTGGAGGTGAGCTTTAGGCCATTCGACCAGCTCACATTAATTATGTTTAAATATTTGGCCTGACAACTGGAAGATTTATTATGCTCAACATACATATGTATGTATATGTTTATTGCAATGATTAATGATTGGAGAATTGCGAGTATTTCGAATGCTGCCCTTGTAAACCCTTTAATAGATATTAATATAGCTTTTGTTTTCACTATCCCTATGATTTAAATAGCTCAATTTAAATGGTGGCCTTTGACACTTATAGGTTTTGTTTTTACTATCCTTATGATTTAAATAGTTCAATAAAAATTTAAAGTTCGAAGTTTGGGTTGTATTTTCTTATATATTTATTTAAGAATAAAATCGATTTATGGCCAGAGGGTACATTAATACTTTGATTGACATGGCATTTTACTTGCTATGTATTATGTATTATGTATTGTGTATATGTATTTGCGTGTGTGTGTGTTGGCCATTGCTGTTAGCGTGTGCGCGACTGACTTGACTCACAATTAGGGCAATCAGAAGGAATCACGGCGAATGCCAAAGATGAGGGGAAACGTGCGTCTTTAAATTGATGCATTGTTTTTTGCATGTCGCTGCCGGCGGCGACGGCGACGGCGACGCCGACGTTGGCGCTGGAAATGCCGTTACCGTAAGCGGGTGCCAAAGTTCCGAGCGCCAAGTTCCGGGCCAAGCACGCAAATTCAACAGCAAATGGAAAATTTGCGCCATAGAAATAATTTAGACAATGGGCCACTCGTGCGCAAATGGCATGCCCAAGCAAAATGGTTGTGGATGCGGAAAAGCATGTTGTTGCTGTTGAAGCCACATGGATAAGCCCACACACATACGCATACACATTCACACACACATTTGACAGGAAATCCCAGCTGAAATGCAAGCGACAATTTTAGTGCTATTTTCTTTTTGTTTTTAGACTCTGCTCCGAAAATCATAAAGAGTATATTTGCTTTCTGAAATATTCATCAAAAAATATTCATGGAGATTCCATTCTTATCAATCCCTCTAGGGACGGGTAAACTCTAAAACTTTCACTGTTATAACCATTACATTTTGAAGATAATTTTTTTTATGACGCTTTCCAAAAATGCACAAAAAACATATTTTTAAAATTTACATTCATTCTCTGATCTATTTATAGTCCAATTATTAAGAAGACATTCTTTAGCTCTAATTAAATCATGAACAGTGTATTGCACAGTCGGTTCCACCCGACTGCAATATTCTTATTTATTTTTTTAGTACATCATTTGGTTGTTATATGGGATTGTAAGTGGAAGACCGACCATTCGACAACGATAGCATCTCTCTATCTTTTGGCCACACTCACAAACAACGAGTACTTGTGTCCGTTTTGAGTGTTTTCGTGCTGTTCAACACATGTTGGCACTTGCCACACACACACACCTTTATCGTGTCCAGGTTGAACAATTCGGACATGTGCTCCAAAAATTGTTAAAGACCAAAACAGAAACGAAACCGAATTTGCACTGCGACCACTTGTCCATGTGCGCCCGGTGCGCTGCGTCGTTTAACTGGCCTCAAGGACTCGTCAGCGCGGCGAAACTAAGTGGAGCAGATGGAACCCACTGATGGGGCATCATCCTGCGCACAGCCCGAAGCATGGGGCAACCACAGTCCCAACCCAGTCCCAACCCCAGTTCCACCATTTGCCCCTGGCTTCCGCCCAGCTGTCTGCATTCCCAATCCGACACTTTCATGCGTTACGCATGCTAAAAGGTTTTTTAATGTTTTTTTCTGTTGTTTTCTGGTGCGTGTGTATTTCACATAAAATGTGTGTGTATTTCACATAAACCACTCTTTTGTCGAACATTTAAATTTTGGTTTTTTTTTTTTATTTTATTTTTTTATTATCAACAAGCGTCAATCTATAAGCTATCAATCTATATAATTCACTAAAACTATCAACGTTTTCTTTGGCATATTTTAAAAAAGTTTCACCAACGTTTTTTTTAGGTTGCTAAACAAATATATCATAAATTTGCCTCTGCACGTGGCAAACAAGATAAATTGGTTTTATGAAACTGTTCGTATTAGGTGGAAGTATATATTCTTGAACAGAATAACAAATTGAGTTGATCTGTGACTGTTTGCCTGTCTGAATGATGAACCCCCTAGCGAAGTTTAAATGGATATTAAGTATTCTCGTATACCATTCTCAGCACGAGTCATTTTAATTTTATTGATTTTCAATCCTTATTCTTTAAGTATATTTCCGAGAATTTTAGCCAATTTCGTTTATAACAGCAACTGAACATCATTTCACTTATGCAATACTAATTTCATTGTTTGTGGAACTAGCTACAGGGTATCTTCAAATCGGACTCTCTCGACTTGACCACTGGTGTTTACTATGCTACCAACTTTAACTATAAACTATCAATCTTAACCAATCTCAAACAACTTTCAAACCTTTTTTGGTTTAGGCCCTAAACTTTCTAGGGGTACTTTAAAAATGTATATATAATATCCAATTGACGAAGACTATTTTTTATTGTTTTTATTTTTATTGAATACGCGAAAAATGCCAAGAATGCCATCAAGTTTTTGGTAACCCTCACACATATGGCCAAGGATACGCTCTTATTGGAATTTCTTGTATACACATATATACATATATGTTTATATATACATTTGTTTGTATACAGATCAAAGTGCGAATGTAAGATTTGCCTTTTTGTGCGTGTAATTGAGTTTGTTGAAATAGTACGTGCAAATTTTACAAATTTGAACTTTAATCGAATTGGTTGGTTGGAAACTGCTTCAGTCAGCTAGCTTTTGATATTATTTAAAACAAAGTTTTCAGAAGTTGTTTGTGGGCGTGGCGTGGGCGCACACTCAAACGATAATAAATCGCTTTAAGATGTGGCAATTAATGCTTATGGCAAAACTTTTGTTGATGATTTATTGCAAGAACATTGAAACTTTGCTTCTTACTTTGAAACCGATAACGAGATTAATATTAAATACTTTACAACCATTAATAGACAGCTGGCACAGCTTATACTTGCTGCTAAGTAAAACCAAAGAATTAGCGAAACTTTACCATAAATATTTGTAAATAAACAACTTATAAAATCAATTACAATAACCTAAACAGTCAGCTAAAAAAATGAAGTTAAGCTGATGAAATATCTAAAAAAAATTGAACAATGGAAAAATACTAATAATACTAAGCTCTGCTAAAACCCATGTCGAGCTGACTTAAAGCGGAAATTGAAACAAGTAAAAGTGCTTTAGTCAAGGGGACCGACTAACAGATACCCTGTAACATACCTGCGTAGTTATTTATAGATATAATTTTTAAAAATAAATTACGAATAATAATTATCATTATTATAATAATTATAATAATAATAATAATAATATAAATAATAATAAAATAATAATTATTATTATTATTATTTTTTTATTGTTATTATTAATATATATATTCCATTGGAAGTTGAGGTAGCTAAGGGAAATGTATCCCAAATAATAATCTGAGAGATATATGATCAAAAATGTATTTAATTTAAATATTAATTACATTTGAAGAGATGGTGGAATATACGAAAATAATGTTAATTTATTTCTGTACATTTACACATCACATCTATTAAAGCCATTTCAACATTTCAACAAAGGGAATACTTAAATATTGGCAAAAATTCAATTATAGCCCACAAGCACTGATTGCACTCAAGTGGCAAAGTCAATGGGTATCTCCACGAGCAAGTCTGTACAATTTCGGCTAGCAAATTTATGAGCCAGCTCAGGTAGGCCAGGCACGTCGTCCTCACCACGAACACAGAATGCAATTGGAATGTGGTTGTGTGGCACATGTAGGGCTTGTACTCATTAAACGTGCCACGCCTGGAGGCAGGCAAACAAAAAGCTGGCTCAAATCGAGCGCAGCAAGTAGCCAAATGCAGTTCTCCGAGAACTTGGCTGAAGTGCAATTCGGAAATTGTTTGAGATGCTCGCACGTTGTGCCCGCAGCTACCACAGTGACTTGAGGTGGGACGTACGCACGCACACAAGCACACACAAGCAGTAACAAGTAAAGCTACTTACACTAATTACACAAATTGAACGCAATTTATTGCGTTGCGCGTCTGCTCCAGTTGCTGTCTTAGTCCTTCTCCACCTTTTGGTCCTGCCACCTGCTGCAGCACGCTCAAAGTGGCACCAATTTTGTTAATATTAAATAGGTACATGCACATTAATTATTTGCATAATTACACAACAAGGTCGTCATCACCGTGTGCCTGTGTGTATTGGTGTGTGTATACGTATATCATAATTAAAACGCGGCTGACGCTGCGTATACGCAACGTGACTTGCGCTAATTTTTTGTGCACGCCTGCTGGCATTTGGTGTTATGATTTTATGTGTTGTAATTGAGCTCACACATATACACGCACACCTATAAAGACAGCCACATACTTAGAGAAAAACACATTTCAGGACTGAGCTGAAATTATTTTAATTGAAATTGAACTAAATAAAATTAAAAATAATTATTTCTAACTTGAAAAACAGATGTTCAAAACACTTTTGATTATACTATTATACTGATTTAAAAACTATATAAAGGGTTTATTTAAGTATAAAAATACATACAGTCAGAATTAAAGAACATTATTTCACTAAAATTACAATATATATATATTTTTTCTTTTTATATTTTGGTGTTTTAAATAATTTCATTGAAGGTCTCGATTTGCGTACAAAACACTAGATTATTTTTCTTCGAGTGTACTTTCACACACTTGACTAGCTTTGCTACATGATGCTAACAGTATTTTAATTCCAATGTGGTTGGTTTTGCTTTTCTACTTCACATAGCAAAGCCAGAAACATAAAACACAAGCGGAACCCAAGCGCAGGCCATTCGCATATTTGAACGTTTTGTTTTGGCCAACATCTAGATTGACCGGAAGTCGCATTATCAACACGCGCCAACGGAACAAAGCAATTCAGCAAGATGGCTGGCGGCGGCAGGACAGCCGGCAAATACGGTTATTCAGACAACAATTATTACAGTGGTAAGTAGCTTACACTCGAGCACGCACAACAAACCATAAACAGATACGGGCGAGCGCACAAAAGATTTGGCAACATCATTAGTTCGGTCAATGTGCTCTATGGCACAGTGGTACCAAAACTAATGTCTGCAATTTAGTACATTTTAACCGAATATATTCATAGAAAGAAGACTTACTATCGAAAAAATTATTATTTAATATATTAAAATTGTTGTTCTTCTTATATAAATAAATGTTTGTTTATAAATGTAAATATATTTCCTGACATTGGGTTTGCCATAATAGGAATTGACATGCTCCAAATGGCAAATACTAAACTCACATTCTATATAAATGATAAAAAATTTACATTAGATGAAAAATAATTGGAAGAAAACTTTTTAATAATTTCAATGCAGAAAAAATAAATAAAATGTTAAAATTTTTAGATTGCATATCATTTAAGCTATTAAAATTATTTCTATTTTTTTTATAAAGAAATACTTTATTCATTCATAACATATTTTCCCATTTTGTAGAAAACTTTTTAGTTTAATTTTAAAACTATAAACTTTTTTTGTGTTTACTTCGTTTTGTGAAATAATTTCTATATAAAAGTGTTTTCTACAAACGCTGATAGCATTTATATAATTCTATAGAAATATGTTTTAATATGTTGTTTCCAAAAGTATTTTATATGGGCGATAGAAATGGTTACTAAATTTGCATGTTTTATTTATTTTTATTTTATGTTGACATAGTTTATTCTTGTTTTTATTTGCTTTCTATTTCTTACTTAAACTGTTTTTTCATACAATTCTTGACTTTTAAGCCATATTATCCAAGATAAACACAACACCCACCATTCTTACACTATTTCTTTGATTTTTATGCTATGCTCACATCAGACCAATTCAGCTAAGGCTTTACGAATTTGGCTATTGTCCTCCTCATTGAGGCCATCAACAACAACATTTGGCGGCTTTAGTGGATCTGTCAGCGGTGGCGGCGGCGACAACTTCGTCTTGACGTCTGCGTCCCCTTTGCTGTTGATGAACTGCTGCCCCGTCCCCTGCTTCAGAGTAATCAGTGTAGAAAAGCGTGATTTTATGTATTCATTTTTTGTGTCTTCATACTCTGTGCTGAGAGTGACAAGGAGTATATAGGTGTTGTGGAATGTCTGGGTTAATTTTATTTGAACTACACAATTAGATTTCTGATGGTCTGGTCTAGAAATAGGCCACAAAAAGCAAAAATCGAAATTTTATATAATCACAGCTTAAAAGCCACTGCCTTATGTTACAGTTTTAGAGTCAGCAAGTCATTATTAAACTGTGAACAGGGTATTTCGCTGCCCTTTAAACACGACTGCAACGTTCTTACTTGTTTTTTATTGTTTTCATATATGTTGGGCCACTTCCCCAGACGTGTTTTTATTACATTTCTGTTTCGTTGCGTTTCGCATTCATGTAAGTAAATTTTTGCTTGTGTGTGCGTACTGGGAGATGTATGTATGAATATTACCAACAGTATGTATGTGGCTGTCTACATGTGTGTGTGTGTTTGAGTATGTATTTGGGATTTGTGTACGTTTAATGCGCCTTTGTGCACTTGATATCATTCACCCGCGTCCCGAAATTAAATTTCAGATTCAGACCAGGCACGGGAGCCCAGGCCCATAAGGATACTTAGAAACGCCAGGGAGTCCGGACAAACATAGGTGATTTCTATGAATGAGCGCTAGCAGAAAGCTGGCCGTGTTGGGGAAGAATCTGCTTGCGTGCGACTTTTTGCTCAGTTTGCATAAAGTTTTGTTTTTCCTTCGACTCGAAAATGTCCTTAAGTGAGTTTATGCTGTTGTGAACGCCTCCGGCGCAACGCCCACAAAGTCCGATGGCCACCCGCTGGCAGCATACTTAATAGATGGACATCTTTGTAGTCCCCAGCCGGAATAGTGTCTGAGCCCGGAGCTTTGTGCTTTTGTACAACTTTATCATAGTTTTTGATTGCCACAAATTGTGCGTAAATTATGTATTGTGATCGACCAATGTATGTATATGCAATAAATATATATATATAACATTGTCAAAGTGCGCCGAAAATCCCCCGCTGAAAGCGGCCACCTGTCAAGCCAAGGCAACTGCGGTGGGCGGAACGACCTTGTTAAAGTAAGCTGATTGCTAACAGTGTTAGTAAACAGCATAAAATGCGCATAAAATAAGTTGGCAGCCTGCTGCGTTGGCTCGTTTTCGATTGTGTCGGTGTAATTGAAAATAAATATACGTTTTTATTAAGATTGCCGTGTTAATAAAATGCTGAATGCGTGTTATTTTTTATATACATGAATTTGCTTCAATTGTATGTTTTGTTTATTTAATGTTTACAAATTAAATTGATTTTGCTTGTTTGCTTTAGAAAGTATTTTTGTATATAGAAAAAATATTGCCTATAGCGGACAGTTTTTTTTGTTACAATAAAAGAAAAAATGTAATTTAATTCGTTTTGAAAAAAAAATATATATATATATATAATATAATGTTTTAATTATAAATTTAAATAAGATATTCTGTTATTAATAGTGTGCACGCTTCGAATCCTTATTTTCCGAGTTTTTTTCTTAGGGGGCGTGGCCGGCTAGGCCTTACTCCTCTACTACTCCTTACTCCTTTTTGGTTATTTAGGTATTCCTGTATAATTACTGTTCATCTTTAGATGTTACGTGATGTCAGTTTATTCAGGCAACCCAGGAATCTCAAATAATATAATTAAAAGAAATACAAACTGGAAGTAGCGTACGGATTCTTTAATTCTATAGCTAGCTTTCATAGCTAACAAAACGACATTTAAATTAATAAAAAAGTATATATCAAAATTCTGGTGAGAATTGTCATACGTTAATTTTTCAAATTCCAATAGCCAATTCGAAATTACGTAGCCCAGGCGGGGAATTCTTTACATTTGGGATAAACAATTAAGCCCCATGTCATGGCGTTAATCCAGAGTAAAACCAATGCCCAAATTGTTGGCAATATACCGGCTATGGCCTGAATAACGGTAACCAGTTAACAATAAACATGGTAACAAGGCATTTTTTTATGCTTACCAAATATTTAGTCTTGATGGATGCATAACCACAGATAATGGCATTGGGGGGCGTACTGACCGGCAAATGATAGGCCATGCTAATGGCCAGCATGCTGGGCAATGTGAGTAGGATTGGATGTACTTTAACTGAAATGGCCTGTGAAAAGAGTTGATAGGATATATACATATATATATATATATAGAATTCTAGTTACCATTTCACAGAATATTGGGATAAGTATATTACAAATCGCCACATTGGAGCTGAATGCAGTGCAGAAGAGGGCAATTATAATGGTGAAGCCCACGGTGAGAAATACAGGAAATGATTTTGCAAAACCCAATGAGTCGCCCAGCATTTTAGCCATGCCGCTAACCTTGCTGCCTTCGGCCAGTGCAAAACCGCCACCTACGCAACGAGTACAGTATTAAATCCGAATGCATGTCAATAGTATTTAACTTAAGTTCAAACTTGCCAAGCAGAAAGCAGAGTCCCCATGGCACATTCTTGTGCACGAATACCCAGGAGAGACAAGCGTCCATTGTGCGGCCAGTGAAGGGCGCTGTAATAAGTTGGAGTAGTTTATAGGGTATTTTGTTCAAGATCAGCCAACTTACCTTTACCGCAGCAGTACTTGAAAAACGTATACTGCGTGGGCAGAGCAAACAAAAGGGCAACTGGGAGCATGACTGGCGATGAGCTGCCAATGGCTCTGAGTTGATAAAGAGCAAAAACAAATGAAAACATTAATTAGTGAAAAAGAAAGGTAAATTAAAGAAGTGAGAACGTTGAAGTCGGGTTTATCCCACAGCGCAATACTCGTTCACAATGTAATAGCAACTAATACATTATAATACATACATAATAAGCGCGCAAAAAAACAAGAAATTGGCGACTTTTAGCCAAGGACCTAACGCAACTAACACCTAAACCCTGCCTGGCAAAAATCAATACCCATTGAAAATGGGTAAAAAGGGTATAATGGTTTTGTGCCAATGTATGTATTTAACAGGCAGAAGGAAGCATCTCCGACCCTATAAAGTATATTTATTCTTGATCAGGACTTCCAGCTGAGTAATCTGTCCGTCTTCACGAACGTAGCGATCTCGGAAACTACAAAGCCTAGCGACATAAATGTAGAAACATTTTATATTTTTCTCGATATTCTGCCCCGTTTATAAATTATCGATAGAAATCGATTTTAGGACTCTGATTTCTTAGCATATCTTGGAAACTAAGAGCTTGAGCCAGAAAATTTGATTTATTATATTTTCGTAAAACGACGCAGAGCAGTAATGGACTTGGATTTTTGCTAGAAGCTTAAAATATATGTTCAGGGTATCTCCTAGTCGGGCACTCCCGACTAGAGCAATCTTACCTGTTAAGCTTTAACTCCACCCAAAAAAAACACAAAAAAATTACTTTTACTTTTTGTACAATTGCTTGCAAACAAAAGGACGGACAAGGAATGAGAGATTAGTTTCCTTATAGATAGGTGGACAGACAGATGGACGGACATGGCCAAACGAGGCAACTTCTTGACAAAATTGCATTGCGCTCTCTTTGCAAGGGTATTGCGAATAAAAGAAAAGAAAAATAAAGAGCTTACTTCGCATTCAGAAAATCACCCCAGCCTTGAATGAAGCCAGGTCTTCGGAAGAATAGCAATAAAACCATTAGAATGAAGATCACGGCCACCTGAATCTCATGACAGGTCCATGGACCCAGTTCTTTGTAACGTTGGACAACGACACCTTTTAGCAACTCCTTATTATCAGTACCACGCTTCACCTGCTGGCCGACCTTGCTATTCGGTCGAAACAATCCCATGTGTGTGAGTTGCAGCGATATATACAGTAGAAGCCCGTTAACGATCACAACCAATGGTATTGAATAGGCCATAAAAATGGGAAAGTCGATTTTTTCCGTTGATTCGGGGAAACGACTGCAATCAGACATCAAGATGTATTATTCGATCATGGTGTTATGTTTGCTCAAAAATTCATTCGAGTCGCTTACGTATCGTATAGGCCCTTAAATGTTAGATTCGTGCCCGTGCCAATCAGCGTGCCACATCCCCCAATGGTGGCAGCATAGGCAACTCCGAAATAAAATGACATTGATATCATCGATGGATGTGGTGGACTGTCAAACGGGAGTCATATCAATCACTTAGAATGTAAATATTCAACGAAAATGATTAGCGATTAATACTTACTCGCCTTCCTCAACTGGCTGCTCCTCTTGTGTCATAAAAACATCAAATATATTTTGCTATATTGAACGTAGAGTCGGTTAAACTAAATAGAATTGCTTAAAATTATATAGAGACTGTATGGCTTACAGCATTCATTTCCTGGAGCACAGCCTTGACTATGGGGCACATCATGGCTGTGGCAGCTGAGTTGGATATCCAAAGCGATATAAATATGGTAACCATTACCAGACCAAAATGCAAGCTACAAAATGGATTATAGGCCAGTTTAAATAGGCTGTCTCAAAACCAAATGCTTACCGTCTTGGACTGGTGCCAACGATTAAAATTGTTCCCAAGGCGATCCGCAGATGAAGATTACTATATTCAATGGCCAATGCAATGATCAAGCCACCGAGAAACATTACCAAAGTATCCGTAAAATACAGTCGGCAAACGGCATCGGAACCCTTATGAAAAAAATGTATATAAAGGTTAATTAATTATCGGTTGGTTGTTCCACACACTCACCAGTATGCCTAAAAGTGGCAAGAACACAATCGGAAAGATCGATGTCAAGTAGAGTGGAATGCATTCAGTTATCCAAAATAATGCCATATTCAGTACCAGGTACATACACTTGTATTCCTAGAAAAACGATTGTATCTTATAGAAACATAAACGATGCAAATTTTATTTGCTTACTTACTGATGACTCTTTCATAAAACCATAGATCAAAATTGGCAATGTTACTAGTGGTATTATAACGCTGGCTTTGCCCCTCCAATGGAATGCACAACATTTTTTAAGACTTTCTCCGGCTGGTACTTTCTCATCGCTAAGCAAAGCAAAATGTAAAAAGATTGACGAGCTTCAATTGAATATCTACATACTCGCCCATTGGTAAATCCCTTTAATGGTACTTCTTATTTATAAATATTCCCAAAAAGTAAATTTTTTTATAACTTGAAATTTTCAGTTGCTCTACGAGCAAGCACAAGATAAATTAATAACGAAAGACTCACTTTGACAATTTGACATAATAGTAATGACTTAAAAAGCAAATAATTGTTACAATTTCTCGAACTCTCTGTTTAAAAAAAATGTTGTTTGATTCGAAGAAATGAATCCCAAAAAAGGCAAATAGAAACCCAGACAAAATTTTACTATAATGGCGACATATATTTTACATATTTGTTTATCTCTGTTTAAAAAAAATTTTGTTTGATTCGAAGAAATGAATCCCAAAAAAGGCAAATAGAAACCCAGACAAAATTTTACTATAATGGCGACATATATTTTACATATTTGTTTATTTATAATTTAATTTATAAAGTAAAACAACAAAAATGTTTGAATCAAACGATATTTTTTTGAAAAATTTGTTTTGGTTTGGGTTCAGGTTCGGCTATCTTGAAACTGCTTCGGCTTTATGGTTCGGTTCAAAAATGTAAAAACGATGGAGGTTCCAGGTTCGAACCGGTTCGCTCAAACCGGGCCGGGTAGCCTAGATTTGAATAAAATTAGCTTTGTCCTTCTGCTAATCTAAGTGTTGTTTTACGTTTACAATTTTACAAGTGCGCTTGACAATGTCCTCGAGCGGATGCATATCTGATGCCAAATCCGGCTACGCTTTGAAGTTACATAATTGACAATTTCCTTTCACACTTTCCACTCGATGGCAGAGCCAAGGGAGCACAACACACTGTTATGCGGAAGGTAAATTGAAATTAAAGCTTTGTCCTGGCTACAGACAGACAGAAAGACATTAAAGCCAAGTCAAGCGGGGAGCTAAAAGGGGCTGTTGGGGCAGGGTTGGGCTGTTGTCGTAGTAGCAGAAGCTAAAGCTACATATTTGCTCGCAGTCATAACGTAATCCAAATTGTGTTTCCACCCACATATTTGTACGATATGTATATATGTATACGCTTGTTTGTATATAGCTTCAATCAGAGCAAATCACGCTGCGAGTTTCAGGAAATTCTTTAATGCTGGCCACAAAGCACTCAAGACCTTTTTTCCACACAAACACACCCACCCACACACAAGCAAATAATGTTATTATTATGTCAAATATCAGCACATCCATAGTAATAATACAAATAGCTTTATTGACCGTATCTATTGGCAAAAAAAACAATAAACGAAATTTGATACAGAAATCTTTGCCACGTGTCCTAGAAAACATATATATGTATATATGTGTATACTCGTAAATCTTAATAATTCACGGTTTATTTGTCCGGTTATTCGTATGCCAATTCCCATTATGCTTTCAATTTTGTACTTTTTTTCTTTACTTTTTTTGAATAGCATAACGTTGCGTTCGATTTGATATTTATGTTTCTATTTCACAATTTGCGTTTTGACAGCTCAACTTTTTCGGACATCCTATGAATTATTTCGCAAAGTTTATTTTTTCTCATTATGAGGTTTTCATTTCATAGTTTGGCAAACTCTTAAAACACTTCTAGGCTCTTTGGAAGCAGAAAAAACCCAAGAATTCGCCTTAAATATTTTCACAAAGACTGAAAACCCATAAAAAAAACAAAGAGGAAATTAAGAAAGCAATGCTCATATTTTGTTTATTATTTTTCTCTCTTTAATCCCAACCGTAGATTTTGGTGTACTTAAAGCTTATTAAAATTTCACAGCGTGAGGTCCGCAGACTTGTTATTCATTTTAATTTTGAATTCGTATTTATTTTAATTAATTTTCTTTCCTGCCTGCTTTTAAAACTTTGGTAGAATATTTATTTATGCTTGGTGACATTTTTAAATTGTAATTTATGATAAGAAACTGCTAATACAAAGTGCAGATATTCGAAACTGTACTTATATGTATATTATGTGTAGAACATATAAGGAACAATATGTTTCAGCTTTTAAACTTAAATTATGATTTCTTGTTGTGGTCATATATGCATATTTATTATGATTATTTCTTTACATTAATATTATGTATTATTTTTAATTTTATTCTTATTAATAGTAAGTTATTTTCTCTCGAAGAATTCGTACGCAAAAAATCATTGCCTACATCTTGGGGCAGCCAGAGTTTAACTCAAGAATACGGTTAAATGACACTTTACGGCGTACAAACACATTAACCACGCCATTTGATTTCAATTTATTAAGTCTCATAGCCATGAGAATGTTAAAAGGCGAGTCGAGTTCAACTTCCCGACGTAATTTAAGTCGTCTAATTAAGAAATCCCACCACAGTTGCTGGCCAACAAAAATACGGCGACGCTTTGGCTGCTGTGAACATGATTTTAATTTTCTCGATGCTCCAACTTGGGGCTGGCAAACGCTTCATCGATTATGTGTTAAATTACGCAGAGAGCAGGCATCTGGCTAAATGGAAGGCATAAAAGGCGGTCATTTGGCAAAGGCAAAGCCTAGAAACACGCACATATCTACATATAAATATGTATATATGTGGTATTATGTTCATTAAGCTAATAATAAAAATAAAATTAGTGAAATGTGTATCAAACAATTTCATCAAAAGCTGCTAATGCAACATATTTTACTTGAATATTTTGCCTTTTTACATATTCAGCGCGTAAAAAGGTTATTTATTTACTAAATTTAAAGCTAGTTAACCTTAAATAAAAATATTGGTATTCATACCAATACTAAATTAAGCTAGGGAACAAAACAAGAGCAAAATTGATAGAGTTTTGGCCAAGTTAAACGAAAGTTTAAGTGTGCACAAATGTAGATACATATTTTCATATATATGTATGTGTTGTTGCCATTGTATTGTTTGCCATTTTATAATGTTATTATTAATCCAAGCCATACAAACTGGAATCGTAAAACTTTGATACATCTGTTGCAATGAAAGCGAATGGCGAATCCAAATTTAATTTAATTTTTTATGTCCCTTTTTTATGTGTGCGTGTTGTGTGTTATTTATTTAAGACATGATATGACAGACATACGTATGTATGTGTTTTTATGCGTCTACCTATGTGCTATGCTTGGCTATTATTTATTTTTTATAACAATGCATTTGTCAGGATATGTGCATACATATCTCGATGTCATTGTTAAAAACGAGCAGCTTGAATATGCATGAGTCCTAACAAACCAGAATGTTTATTGACAAAAACAACCGCTAGGGAGCCGCCGCCAGCTTACTGGCCGCTGAGGAGCTACCTCAAAGCTCCCATGCCCACATTGCCGGCCCATAAACAAAATGTTCGGCAATTTATCAAAGCTGTTTTGGTAAATCTTAATCTGTTAATCTTGTCTTTTGTCTCTTGTCTCTCTGCTTGCAGGTCACTCCTACAAAAGCATCAACGATGAAATAATATTGGTCAGCATTATAATGGGCATTACGATACTGGTGCTCATTACCATTGCCCTGTGCTACATTGCGTATGAGAAATGTCACAAGAAGCGTGAATATTTCATCAACGCCTAACGGGTGAACACCATAAAAAGAAAAAAAAACCCAACCAAAAATAAATAAATAAACACACAAAGGACTAAAATAGGAACGTGGCATGGCAAGGTCAAATGTCAACAGCGCTGCTGCAACTGCAACAATGTTGACGCTGACGATTAAGTTGGCCAAAGCGAGCACTGGCCAGGCAGGCTGGCGGCGATGGTTTGTTTTCAAGCCCGTAGTCAGCAGCACACCCCAGCTTACAACACACACAAACACACACACATGCACTTTAAATTACACACACGTAGCGAAAAATACTGAAATCTTCTGCGTTTGAAATGTTTTCCCCATTTTCATCCCACGGCGCATTGCGTGCAGCTTTTGGGATATTCATTGGATTTTCTTCGATTTAAAGTGCGGCCGAGAGACAGCGCAAAATGGCGCACTCCAAAATTGGAATACATATATTTATATATAGCTTATTTAGTGTGCATGCACAGTGGTGCAAGAATATATAAAAACTTAAGATTTACTTTATTTAAGAAAATGTTTGATATGCGAAACTCCATTTTATTTTAATATAATTATTTAATAATTTTTTAAAAAACATAGTAATTTATTTTAGTTTTTAAGTTAACATTTTAGTTTTCAATTTACATTTATTTTTTAATAATGTTCGAAAGGAAAAAAAAAGGTAATTTTATTTGTATATAATGAGTAATAAAAAGTTACAGTTCTCGGTTAGTTAACTTGAGGTCCCATTAAAGTTTGCCAATTTTAAAGATAGAACAAATTTAGTTTTCCGATATATTTTAATATATTTGCGATTGGGTCTTCGCAAATTGTCTCACAGGTCTTTTTTTCAATTTCCAATAAATTCAAACGCACTTCAGCTTTATTTAAAACTATTTATAAAATACTCTAGACCAATTGATCTTAGCTTCAAATACAGTTAAACTGATTTTAATTTAAATTAAAATCACAGCCATTCATTCTAATTTAACTTCGTATTACAATGGAAATGTAAAACCCTTGACTCGTGTTTTTTTTTTTTTTTTGGGTTTTTAGAGAAAGTCCCATAGACCCTCAAGCCAAAGTTCACAATGCGCGTTGCCTGCTCTCGATATTGCTGATGCAGATGCCAATTTCAAGCATTGACAGCGAGGGAGCATTTAACCAGGCAAAGGAAAACCGACTAACCGACGGACAAACCAACAAACGAAAGCCAAAACGAACCAACGTACGGTGAAGTGACTGAAGTGAGTTTTCTTATTTTCTCGTTTTTCGCTTTTCGGTGGCTCGAGGCAATAATAATAAAAACAGTAACGGAAACTGGTTGCAATGCACACGAACAATGCGCAAAGAAACAATAAAAAAAAGGAGACTCGCATAACAATTGTCTGAAAGTAAAACAAGAAGCTATGGGAGTGGGGGAACACATAGATTGGGGCAAGGACCAATGGCCAAATCAACTTGACATGAAATTAGTGCGAAATGGCACACATTAAAGTCTGTTCGCTGACCGCAAAGCTCACCTAAGTTCGCCACGCAGAACTCTAGTGGCGGGCACAACCTATTGAATATAAATGTTGCCAGCTCACATACCAAAATAAATACACACTCACTCTCTTTCTCTCTCACACACACACACACACACATACACACCTAATCGCGTTGGGACTAAATGTTAATCAGCTTAGCAGCCTAACGTGCAACGTGAATATATTTTTAGGCCCGATAAACAGGTTTGTGTACCTAAAAGCAGGCAAAAAAAAAGTTGGAAAAATAAGCGAGCAAATTGTCGTTGGCCACAAACGACTGCGCAATACTCTGTACGCAGCCGAAAAAATATCAAAAATAAACTACTTAAAACTGTGGATAAGAAAATATATATCTAAAATATATAAATATTTTTGGCTCGAACCTTAAAGCTCAGCTCCAAAACTTTTATAGATACTTTGATTTTACCAAATAAACACCTCTAGATATATTGATTTTATCAATATAAACACTTTACCCATATAATCCTTTATCTGACTTGAACATAAACGCGTATATAAATATGAATACACTCCTCTTAATTTTTGCGAACAGAGTATGAATAAAAAAGCAAATGCTCACACGTGTCAGGCTGTGGGCGTTATCCTGTCGCATGCTTTTAAAAATTAAACAACTGATTAATGACAAAGTTTGCTCAACCAAAAATTATCGGTCTAACAAATTGGTGTAGCCAGATGGGAGCTCATCAATTTGGATGTTTGGAGCACACACAACATATGCCACGCAATCGAGCGTGTGAGTTTTATTGTACGATACCTTAAGGTAAACAGCAAAGATCGTGTCAAGAGCTAATATTTCCTTAAAGTAAGAAATTACTCAAATGCAGCCAGCACGGTTTTGGGTGCACTTTAAATAACCTTTATACATTTCAATGGCATAGCAAAATAAATTTGCAACTGCAGCGAAATTGTGGCATTGATACTCGGCATCAAAAAGGTCAACTTTTTTTTTACTCTTCTTTTAATTTGTTAAGCATCAAAGCCGCCATAAACTTGGCTTGGATAATGCTGCCTGAATAAGCAGAGCGCAACAAAAATTGCAACGCCCTGTGGAAATGATATAAAAGTCAGCGCGAAAAACTTCACTAATTACCCGTTAAAGAAGAAAATCCAACATAAAGCTCTGAGTACACGCAGACACACACACACACACACACACACACACACACACTGTCACAATATATTTTATGTTAGCCATAAGCAGAGCACAGAGCAGTAAAACAGATTGGTTGAACACGCAATAGCAGAAGTTATGGAACACGACGTGTCAAGGGAAAATGCATCCTTAATACTTTCATTTGAAGAAAATTTTAGTAAAGCTGCGAGCAAAATGAATGACTGGTGGAATTTTAAATGGACCACGCACAAACAAAAGCACCTAGTCGCACACACACACACACGTAGTAGCCGCTATGCCACCATTTTTAGATACAAGTAGTAAAAATAAACTTCACGTCCAATTTGATAGCTATTTAATTTTTTTATTAGTGCTGCTGTCACACTAATTGCCACATATTGGCTGGCAAACGAACGAAAATGAAACGAAATTAATGAATTACTTTATTGTCGTTGAACGTACGTGTGTATTCTATGCATTTAATCTATTGAAAATCTATATACCCGGATAGATGTGACCACTTATAGTATTACTATATATATACATGCATATATAGTGTACAAGTAGTTTAATTAGAATGCAGCGCACTCTTTTTTCATGAAAAGAGGGACCAACCATACAACATACAAAGATAAACAAATGTGTACTTTATTTTGAAAAGTGAGATCTATAAATGTTAAAAACAACTACTCTTAAATGTTATATACTTATATGAATTGTAGCGAATTTGTTAAAAAGTAAATACTATATGCGATATATTATATTGTACAACACAATAAAAATCTGTTTATGCATGGTTAATGAGTTTTGATGCTTACTGGGACATACGGTATGTTTAAATTTCTTAAAAGCAGTTGTTATTGGCGCGCTAATCAGCAGCTGTGTTGGACAACGGCCCAGTGACCACATTATTGTTATTGTTTAATCAGTATTGTAGCAATCGATAGTTAGAGAACTGAACGAAGCCAAATTGCTGCTGTTAAATTTAAATTGAATTGTATTTCGTATTAAAAGAAACTGTTTTAATAAAACTAACACATTTTGTTAAATTCCACACACTTTTCCGCCAGGCAGTGGCTCGCTGCAATTAACAGTTGAGTAAATGTTAATGCTAAAAGCGCTGTTATGTTAACAACATATCTGTTTAGCAACAACAACAAAATGTAAAAAGACGGAACTTGTTGCAAAAATTGCTTAAAATTATTAAAGAACTTGAAACGGGCACGCAACTGGCGTGCAATATACACAGGTGCATTGGTTACTAGATGCGCAGCAAACTAAATGCGCATTAAAATGAATTGTGAACTGCCCGAGCAACAAAAACAGCAGCAACAACAGCAGCTACAGCAGCAGCAGCAACAGCAACAACAGCAACAACAGCAACAACAACAAAGCGCCAACAAGTTGTATGCGAGAAAGCCACAGACGTCGCAGCAGCAGCAGGAAAGCAGCGACGACGATGACTTGAGCAGCGTCGAGCGCAAGAATCTGGAATTCGCACAGAAATTGGGCTACAGCGAGCAGTCCATACACACGGCGCTGACGCGTCTCGGCTCGGAGGCTAAACAAAACGAGCTGCTCGCCGAGCTCATCAAACTGACGGCAGACGCGCCCCGACCAGCTCCACCGCCCAACACCACTACCACCGCCACCAGCAACAGCAGCAATCATGTCTCCCCTGCCAACGGTTCGCTGCGCTACGTCGTCATCGATGGCAGCAATGTGGCGCTATCGCATGGCAACAACACCGTCTTCAGCTGCCGCGGCATACGCATCTGCGTGGACTGGTTCCGGCAGCGCGGCCATCGGCACATCACGGCCTTTGTGCCCAACTGGCGCAAGGAGCTGGCCAACAACAATATAACCGAACAGGAGCTGCTCTATGAGCTGGAGCACGAGCGCTTCCTGGTCTTTACGCCCTCGCGGCATTTGGATGGCAAGCGCGTCTCCTGCTACGACGATCGCTTCATACTCAAACTGGCTGTGGAGACGGACGGCATTGTGGTGTCCAACGACAACTATCGCGACCTGCTGCTGGAGAGCAACGAGTACCGGCGCGTGGTCCAGGAACGCCTGCTGATGTACTCCTTTGTCGATGACATCTTTATGCCGCCAGACGATCCGCTGGGCCGCTCGGGCCCCACACTGGACATGTTTCTGCGCGCGCAGAATCAGCAAAAGATGTCGGACGCACAGCAGCAGCTGTGTCCATATGGCAAGAAGTGCACGTACGGCCAGAAGTGCAAGTTCCGGCATCAAACGGCGCAGCTGCAGCTGCAGCGGCTGCCGCTCCAAGTCTCGCACAGTGCGCCGCTGCACAGCAATGGGGGGCAGCAGCTGTTGGCCAACAGCAGCGGCAGCAGCAACACTGCCAAGCTGGCGGCGCTGGCGCGCACCAAGTCGAATACAATAGAGAAAATCTCACAGCAGCAGCAGCAGCAGCAGCAACAGCAACAACTGCAGCAGCAGCAGCAGCAGCAGCTGTGCCATGCGTTCAACAGTCAGCTGGAGCTCGGCAGCAGTAGCTGCGATGTGGAGCCGGCGCAGCAGCTGAATCGCCACAAGAAGCTGCAACGGCAGGCGCCGTCCGCCTTCCGGCTGCTGGTGCCCACGTACAGTGCGCCACAGCAGCAGCAGCTGGGCAATAACAACGGCAACAGCAACAACAACTATCATCAGTATCTGACGCGCACGCCCTCGGCACCATTGACGGATCAACATCAGGGATCCAAGCTGTCGCCATCACTGTCCATGCCCGCGCACAATCTAGCCCATCTGTCCGCCTCCGATTCGCGGATCAACGAGGAGCTGCATACGGCGCAGGCGTCCAGGGAGGAGCAGCGCCGTCTGTTGCGCTACCATCTGAGCAGCCTGTTCCCACAGCATCAGGTGCACGCGGTGCTCCAGCTGTATCCCGATGAGACCGACGCTAAGACAATCTGTGCAGCTATACTTAATTTATTTCCGCATAATTAGGCTAAAAACTTAGGCTAGGCGCAAACTTATCAATTGAGATGCGTTCGTAAATTATTTCAACTTCTTGTTACAGTTTAAAGTTCATCATAATAATTACGTAATGTAATATTGTAATTGAATATATATAAATATATATTTATATATACATGCATGTATATATTTACAGCTCCAATCCGGCCTTGGCCGATTGAAAAATGGGATACAGCTCATCCGCATTGGCATTGACAACGCCCCCGCGACGATCGTGCGTAATTCTATGATTGCGCAGCTTATAAGCCTGTGGGAAGCCCTTGCCGCAAATTTCACAACTGTCGACGAAGGAATGACTAATAGTTATAATAATCGAAATGCGGAAATTAGAAGCAACTTACACATGCGGCTTCTCTCCGGTGTGTATCATCTTGTGGAATTTCAGGGTGTTGGTGTATGTGAATGTCTTGTGGCACACATCGCACTCATATGGACGCTCGTTGGTGTGAATGCTGCCGAAATCAATAATATATATATGTATGACTATCAGACCCACACACAGCTGCTGCTACTCACCGATGATGCTTGTTGCGTGTGGACAGGTCCGCAAAGGCGGCCGGGCAGTAGCTGCACTTGTACGGCCGATTGCCCGTGTGCGTGTTCATGTGCCGGGCCAGCTGCTGCGCCTGGGCAAAGCAATGCCCACAGATTCTGCCAAGGAAAACAAATTCACAATTCAAATTGAATACCAATTGGGGGAGTACGGCACATTCTGCTTACTCGCATTCGTGTGGCTTGACGCCGGAATGCACTTTGATGTGCTCCGTGAGGCGACTCTGCGATGGATACATATTCCCACATATGTCGCATATATATTTGAATTCCTTCTTGTCGCCGACGAGTATTTTGTGGCCGCCTTTGGTCTTAATGCCGGTCGCCTTGCGCACAATTGTCTCGCCAAAGGTGATGCTCTCATCCGTATTCAGTATGATGTTTGTCGTGGTAACGCTGCACTTTTCCCGCTTAATATTGCTCATCGTTTTGCTGGTCGTCGCCTTGCGCGTGTTGATGCGTCGCTTGAGTCCAACGCTGGCGGAACGAGTGGACACCGTTCGTGTTTTGACTGGCAGAAACTCCTCGTCAGAGGAATGCTGCACCTCGACATCGTCCTCGTGTGCGCTCTCCGTTAGTTGGTCCTGATCCAGCTGCTCCAGATACTCAATGTCCGCCGAGAGACCTGACATTGAATGTGCACCCAATTCCTCCTCGTCTTCGGCATGAGCCTCCTCATAGTTAACTGGCTGTTCTGCGACAATCTCGCCATCGTACGCTTCATATACATCGTACAGCTCCTCGATAATGCCATCCTCCTCCACCTGTTCGCTCTTCATGTGCACCAGCCTCTCTTTAACGTCCTCGTCCTCCTCGTTGTTCTCCTCACTGCCAGCCAGCACAAGTGCCTCGTTCTGTTCTGCGTTCGCCGACTCATTGTTTAGCACCAGCCCACCGCCATCCTCCTCGGCCGACTGTTGCTCCACCACAACGGGGGCTATAAATTGCCGCAGGTGTTTGTAGGAGCGCTGGCAAATGCGGCGAAACTTGAACGCAACGTGCAAATTTTTTAAGCACTTGTCGCATATCTTATCCGGATAATGATCGAACTTCTTGATCTGCGGGGATAACGGTGTTAAGAGATTAGATATCTACGTTTGTCCAGATGGTAAACTTACGGGCACGCCGCCGCACTCGAGAATCATGTTCGTCAAATCTTTGGATGTGTCGTCATTGAAAATGCTGCCCATTGGCTCCTTGGGCTGCTGTAAGCACACGCGGCATACTATCCACTTTTGTGTTGTTGCAGTCGTTGTTGTCGGCATTGCTTAAATTTTACTACCGCAAGGAATGCACAAATTGTTCAATTGTAGCTAGGTGACGCTAAAAATGTTAAAACAAAATTAAAGGCAAAAAATCCAAGCTGCTGGCGCTGTTGTGTGAATGGCAGCGTTTAAGGTGACCATGACAACATTTTTTGTGGTATTCTTATGGTGTTTCTTTTTTTTTTTTTTTGATGCAGCTGTCATTTGTTTATTTGAAATTATATGTAATCGAATTTTAAGTAGTATTTGAACGCTGCTCACTCAAACAGTTCGATTTATTTGGTTTTGTGCAATTTATATATAATTATAAAAAATACTAAAAACTTAAACTAGTATTAATCCGTGTGAGCGCAAGCAGTGAATGGCAGTCAGAAGCAAGAGACGCCTGCATTATTTTAATATTGTCAATAAAAAAATTTTGCTTGTATTTGTATGATTTGCAACAACTGGAAACACAAGTTATGAAAACCGAACTGAGCCAAAAATGGATTGTGTGCCGGGTGTGCCTAAGCCAACCCAACGAGGGCGAGGACCTCTTGCAGAACATATTCAGCCAAAACGCCAGCACCCGCCTCGATCAGATGCTGCACATCTGTGCTGGGATTCCCGTAAGTACCAAATGAGGCAAGCCGCCGCAAAACGAGTTTATTGCCATTATTGGAGTTCTTGCACAGGTCAGCATAGACGATAACTTTCCGGATAAGATGTGCAGCAAGTGCGTGCGTGTGCTGCGAGTGGCGTACAAATTCCGGTTGACTTGCCAGCGATCGCAGCAGCATATTGCGGACATGCTGTCTGCCGAGTTGGACACGTCTCTGGGCACGGCCGATGACGAGGCGGCAGAGGCCGAGGCTATAGCACGCGCTTGGGAGGAGGAGCAAACAAATCCAACGAATGCGCAAATCAAACTTGAACACGATGTAGAAGAGGCGCCCGGAGAGTTTATTAATTATGTGGTTTCTGGCGACGATGTGGATGGCGATGCCATTGTCTATGATGGCACCCACACGCAGGAAGAGGAGGAGCAAAATGTTGTCTACGAAGACGCAACAGTTGTAGAGTTGGCGGAAGCTGAGGTCGAGACGGAAACAGACGCCGAAAACTTTGCCGACTATGAGGAACTGGAGGTTCTGGCAACTGAATCTCTGCCCCTCTCCCTGCCCCAAAGCAGCAACGCAACACAAACCAAAAGAGGTACACGGCGTATCGTCTGGACCATGCCAGATGACGATATGACACACGATATCTTGAGCTCCGACGACGATAACTATTTACCCGAGACCAAAACGCAGCCGCGTTTGCTAAATCGGGTGCGTCAGCCGCGCAAGGTGCAGCAGCGTCCCAAGGTGACGGCCAGTGCCATGGTCGCTGTGCATGAGAAGAAAAAAATGGGTCGCAAGCCGCGCGACAAGCACTCCAATTACATTTGCGATGTGTGCGGAAATATTTATCCGTCCCAGGCACGCCTTACCGATCACATGAAATTCCACAGTGGCATCAAGCCGCACGAATGCGAGTATGTTTCGCGTGGCTTATAAAGAAGTATCTTTGTTTCCTTGACTAATCTTTTGTGCTTGGCAGAATCTGTGGTCGTGGATTTGTACAGAATCAGCAGCTGGTCCGCCACATGAACACACACACCGGCAATCGACCCTACAAGTGTAATTTTTGCCCAGCCGCCTTCGCCGATCGCTCCACTAAAACTAAGCATCATCGGTAAGTACTGCGAACTTCCACATCCCCATCTGTCTTATCAATAAAATACACACAGCATACACACCAAGGAGCGCCCATACGAGTGCGATGTGTGCTTTAAGACGTTCACCTATTCGGACAATTTGAAATTTCATAAGATGACACACACAGGTGAAAAGCCGCACGTGTAAGTTTTCTGTAAATCAATTTAAAATCTCCGAACTGACTCTTTCTATTTTCCTTCTAAAGCTGCGATCTGTGTGGCAAAGGTTTCGTTAAGGCCTACAAAATGCGATTGCATCGTGCGACGCACGAGAAACGTGGACCCTGGAAGCCCGTTGAGCTGGACATGGACGTGCAAGAACATATTAAGGATAACATGACCGAGATAGTTATTGGCATGTTGCCATCGACTTAATTGTACAAAACATATTCATAGTCTTAGCTTATATTTGATATTTGTAAGTTGTGTGCTAATTGTTTTTGATTCCTTTAAAGAACAACGGGACAGTTAAGTCCATTATTACAACAAAAAATTAGCGAAATTATTGCAAGACCAATTATAGAATTGTCATAGTGGGATTCATAGAGTAATATGCGCATTTCATCTACAGGAAGTACGACAACGATTAAGATTGTCATCAATAAGCTTCTCCTCTTCATATCCTGGCAGCGTGAAAACTTACATAAAACCATAACGTACATAAATATTCTTTTTTTATTACAACATTGATCTCTAGTCTACGTTTCATTGTACTGCAAAGTGACTGCTTAAGTCCTAAGCCAAATGGACATTACTCCTCTTCCAGTGTAATCATTGTTATGTCCAACTCCTTGTTGCCTTTGTGCGAGCGTTCGTGTGTATTCTTGTGATGAGCCTGCGAGAAACGCCGACCGCAGTATTGACAGCTGAAGGGTCGCTCGCCCGTATGGATCTTGAGATGGACGTTCAGCACATTGGAGTAGGAAAAGGATTTGTGACAGTATTTGCATTTATATGGCCGTTCGTTTGTGTGGATGCTGGAAATGAAATCTGTATATAAACACAATTGGGACAATTAAACAGCGAGCGTGATACCGTTGATGCTTAATTCGTGTGGAGGGATCAGCAAACGAGGCGTCACAATAATCACATTTGTAGGGCCGTAGTCCAGTGTGTGAGTTCATGTGCCGCGCCAGCTGCGGCGTCTGACGGAAACGCTTATGGCAGATTCTACAATCATAAAAAGCCATTAAGCTGTTTTACCAATTTGGTTTAGTTCAAGCGATCAACTTACTCGCACTCGTGCGGCTTGTGCACACTGTGCAGCTTTAGATGCGTCTTCAGCTTCACCTTTTCCGAGTACACATTGTTGCAGATGTTGCACACATAGGTGAGCGCGAACGGTTTGCTTGCCTCTGGGCTCGTGGTGGGTGGCAGCTCACCAACGGTGCGATTACGGCGCTTGGGCTTGGATGCAGGTTTAATTGTGATGCCATCCGTACTGCAGTGACTACCTGTGAGGCTAGCCGTTTCCAGTGTCACCTCGTAGGACTCGATGAATTCTGTGGGCGTCTCACTGCCGCTGCCCATTTGCATTTGCTGCTGTTCCTGTTCGCATTTGACCTTTTGCAACTGCTCCTCTGCCTGCTGGCACATAGCACGTAGCTTCAAAGCAGCACGCAGCAGCAGAGCGCAGCTGGTGCATATTTTATTCGGCATACAATCATCTTGGGTAAACTGCAAGACGATGTTACAGGTGCTACAAATCAGTATTTTGATAAAATCACATTTTTTGCACTTACCAGCACACCTGTGCATTGTTCAATTTGTGAAAAGAAATCGGATTCCGTGGGCATAAGCGTCTCAATCTTGGGATGCTGCAGGCAAATCCGACAAACAAGCTCCGGGTTGTCCATAATGCTTGACTCTAATGTTGACGCCAATTAGAGATGACAAGCTAAGACTTGTTTAAGGTACTATCGACTGTATTGTTTTCGCTCGTTATAAAAACTATCGGTGGTTTTTCGCATCTCGCTGATATATTGGTGACGATAACGATAACTTTTATGTCACGATATTAATTATTTTTATGGTATATTTCAAAACATAAACAACGTCTAATTTAGCTGAATGAGAAAACAAACAATTCGTTTATGATGCCAACTGAATTGATAATGGATATTGCCAACGTGTGTCGAATTTGCTTGCAAGACAGCGATACACACATGGTCTCCATTTACGAACGCGACAAGGAGCACCGTGGCATCTCCATATGCGAGAAAATTGAAAACTGCAGCGGCATTAAGGCAGGTTTTCTTTTCTGATCCCACCCAGTTAAATGCCTTCACAATTGGGTTTTTTCAGATAGTACGCACATCAGAGCTGCCAAGCCGCATTTGCCTAAAGTGTCGCGCTTTTTTAACGCTGTCCCACAAATTCCGACAAATTTGTCGGCACTCTGATAATTTTTTGCGTGAATACATATGCAAAGAACTCAAAGAGGACGAGGAGCAGGAGGAGTTGCAGGGCCAGGAGCAGGAGCAGGAGCAGGCGCAGGAGGTTGTCGAAGTCCAGCCAACACAAACATATGAACAAGTTGAAGTGGAGGTGCTGGAGGAGGGCATTTGGTGCAATGACGAACTGGTTGAAGAAGTACCTGCTGCCGCTGAGCCCGCAGAGGAGACGGATCTTATTTTGGTGCCTGGTGCAGAAACTGTTGTCACACATGCTGTCGCTGCCAAGCCACATGTCTGCGCCATCTGTGGCAATAGTTATCCGCGCAAGAGCACGCTGGACATGCACATGCGACGGCACAACAACGAGCGACCCTACGAATGCGAGTGAGTTGTTTCGTGCACAACTAAGCCAGCTGCTAACTTGTTCCCAATTCTTCGCCGCTTAGAATCTGCCAAAAGTCGTTTCATGTCAACTACCAGCTAATGCGTCACATACGCCAGCACACGGGTGCCCGGCCCTACAACTGCCAATACTGTCAGCGCAGCTTCAGGGATCGCACGTCTTTGGTTAAGCATGAACGGTACGTGCCACATATGAGTGTCTACCTGCGTAAGTTAAAAACCTATTTCACTTGCAGCACACATCGCAATGAACGTCCCTATGCGTGCGGCACCTGTGGCAAATCGTTCACCTATGCGAATGTGCTCAAGGTGCACTACAAAACGCACACGGGCGAGAAGCCGCATATATGTCGGTTGTGCAACAAAAGCTTTGCACGTCACCACAATCTGGTGGCCCACCTGCAGACGCAACAGCATATTAACGATCCAAGTACCGCTGGCTATCTGCGAACGCTTAAAGCTGTCAATAATGGTTGAGTAGTATTAACAGTCAATATGTTTGTATAAATTTAAGTTAATTATATACGGTTTGATCTGTTTTTATTTCAACTTATGAATCGTTCATGTTCTTTCTTTTTGTTTTTTTTTCTTATAATCAAGCAAGTTACAAGTTTACAACTTTTTACCTGTTGTATAAAAATGCCGAAAAAATTTAATTACGGGGAAAAGTGCACAAGAATCTAATTTGATTGGTGATTGTAAGTAGTTGAAAGAGGAACGAGGAGGGGGTAAAGGGTAGCGAGCAGACCATGCAAATTGCCTTGTTTATAATATTAAATAACAAATTGGACTGGGACTGAATGGGATGATTGATTGATCGATTTTATTGATGGCTTGAAGTTGCGGCGATAATCGCGACTTTGCACAGCAAAGTCAAAAGGGAAACCTATTTGCCAATCATGCGTATTTTGTCCTTTAACAAATTACGCAACTCGGTGACCATCAGCTCATGGGACTCCTTGAACGTGGCAGACACATCACCAATGAGCGTCGCCTCAAGCTCCGGTTTCAGTGCCATGTCTGCCATGAACGAGCTCAGATCACGCGGCAGCGTTGGCGGTTTCCAGATGCCTGGGATATATAAAAAAAAAGATTAGCTCGAAAGAAATATGGCTAAATGTACTTTTCAAACTACTCACGTATGGCTGCGTCACAGGCCTCTAGCTTATGTTTCAATTGACGCATCAGTTCCTGCAGCATTTGGCTACGCTCCTTTTCGCTGATGGGCTCCTGTGTCTTGTTATCTCCGGATGGCTTCTTTTTTGTTTTTGTCTTTGCGCTGGACTGCAGCTTGTCATTTAGCACCGAGAGCAGAAAGGCATAAAGTGAGAATATCTGCAAATAGATGATACATATAAACTTTGAGTTTTCCCAATCCAATTATTTACACCTCACCTCCAAGCAGGAAGCCACCTTTTGCTGGTGTTCGCGGCGCTTCCAAAGCCCATCCATGCCATTCCATTCGTTGCTCTCCGTGATCGTCTGCACGCACAGCTCCATAACGGCAGCAACATTCTCGCTAACCTGCTTGCACTGCAACGCCAGCTGCGATGCACCGCTGTACAGGTCGAGCACCAGCTGTGCCAAGTCATCGAAGAATCGCTCGTAGGGCACCTCGAGCAACAGATGGAGACGCGTTGGCAGCAAATTGACTAGAAAACGTTGTGAGAGCGGCTTATAGTTCATAAGACGCAAACGCTGATAGAGGCCCGTCCATGACTCCCGCAGTAGCTCCAGGGTGGCAGTGTCCTCGCCAGGGGCGGGCGCTGTGGTCTTGTTATTCGACATTGCCAGCTTGGCGCTGGGCGGGGCATGATACAAGTCAATGAATGTGGCAAATAATCGAAGCAGCGTTGAACGCAATTGCAGCACCTCGATCTCCTGTTCGTACGACTCTTTGCGCTCGGCATTTGTGTTATCCAGATGCAGGGGATCCCATCGTATAATTGCCTCCAAATCACGATTGTCGCTCAGCTCATGCCAGGCAATGCGATCGTCGGCGGGCTCAATGCTCATGGCCACATAGGCGGACAGATTTTGCTGTATGTTGCCATAGCAGCTGACCAGATCGCACAGTTGTGCCTCCACCGAGCAGGACACATACATCAGGCTGTTCGTGAGGCGCTCCTTAAAGTTCATGAACTCCTCCATTTTGGAAAATGTGCAGAAACGATAGGTCAACGCAATATACTCAAGTCGCTCCTTATAGCTGTTAGTGAAGAACTTCAGTGTGGTGTCGTAGCAAGTCCGCACGCCCGAAAATCGTCCGGATAGCGGCAACAGATTGCAGTGCACATAGCCCATCGAGTCCAGCTGAATTTGCTTAATGTCCAAGTAGTCGTACATCTCCTGTGCGCCCACGAAGCACCCAAACATATGATAGATCTTCAGGCTGAGCAGCTTCACATGGAAATTGCTGGTGCTGTTGCGCAGCACATACTGTAGCAGGCATAGCGCCTCGAAGAGGTGATCTGATTTGTTCTCTCGCATGGAGATATCATACATGACATTGGCCGCCAGCAGAGCATACGGATCCGAGGGTCCCATTTCCGTAGACAGCAGCTGTTGGCCAAACGTGCTGTATCCGTGTTCATAGTGTAGTTTTAGCGCCATATTAAATGCTAGCAGATGATCCATGGACAGATCAAGGTGAGCGCCACACATTCGTGCGATTTGCAGCGCACAAATATGTTGCTGCATGTGCTCCTTCTGCAAGCAGAGAGTAATTGGAGTATTAGTTAAGAGGATCGGATACAATGTTGAAGAGCTTTACTAACATTCTCCGGCAAGCGTGCTGAGCTAACGCCGGTTTCCTGGAGCAGCTTGCAAGCTAGCGATTGACGTTGCTCCATGCTTATGGAGGGCAGAAATAGAGCAATGTCGTGGGTGCAGCAGGATTTGTCACCAAACAGGCGAAAATATTCTATGATCAGCTCGTCAAAGTCACCGATTAGCTGCTCTGCCGGCAGCTGTTTAAGGCGCATGCGTTGGTGCAGCTCCAGGCGCGCCAAATATGGACCACGGGTCTTCCGCGTCGACGTCTCAATTATGTGTATTAAAAAATTGTGGCAGTTGCTGATCGTATAAACGGGCCTATCCGAGTCTCCGGGCTGCTTATTTCGCAGTTCAAAACAGCTCTGCAGATACTCCTTATAGTAGTCCCAGCGATCTCGACTGTAAACAATTAAAAGCGTTCAATTGTATATAAGTATATCTTATTATATATAGGTATATATTGGCACTCACTCTGCTTCTAGAAGTTGCTGCAGCAGTACGTTCAGCTCCTGCCAATTGCCCAGGAGCTTGAGCAGCACGAATTTCATGGTTACAGGTGCACCCGGATACAATTTGGCGCACAGCTCGCCGGTTAGAAACTCCCAGGCCTCCTGGTATTTGTTTTGCAGCTTTAAAATGTGCAAATAGAGAAATGCCTCCTGCTCCGTCTCCAACTTGCCCTCCTTGATGTGCTTATCGACCATGCGCTGGGCCAGCGCCAGATAAAGCTTACGCTTTTCGGGTATACTGGATTCGGGACCGCGTATGCCTTGGAACACCACGCTGATGACCGCCCAAAAGTAATAGGCATTCTTTGGCTGAGATTTATACAGCTGCAATGCAACAGCCTGCTGCGACTTGTAGTCCTCGACGCGCACATGCGACACAAAGAGATGAGCTAGCAGCTCCTCGTTGCCAGGATTCTGTTTGACGGCGTGCTGGTAGAGCTCAACTATTTTCTCCACTGCAATGTCAGGAAGGCATTTAATTAGTTGCATTTAAAATGGAACTGAGGCTCATTCCAAAATGCAAAAGCAGAGTGCCCGAATAGGGGATACTCTGTAACGTATCTACTACTATGGAGACATTAAGTTCTAACATACGAAGATGTGTGACGAGCGGAAGTAACCCTGACTCATATGTTGATTGAACAATATTCTAAACTTGTGATGGGTTCGTAGACATGACTTAAACATAAACCCTTAGTACGTATTTCATGATTACAGGGTATATATATATATAAAGTGCTGTGTTTAACACACACACTCGCATACATGTTCAAAGATCAGTTTTTTTTCTTGGCACGCACTTTTGTACCCGTCCGCCTGCCTGTCGCCCACTGCTTAAGCTAATTTCTGCGCAAATGAAAGCGAGTGCGATGGCAATTTTAATTGCCCGACCGTGTACGCGTGCCAAGAAATATTCTTATAAATATGAAACGGTCGCCAAAACTGTACATAGAGTGTGTCTCTTTGTGTTTCTTACGTTGCTCCATTTCCCGATAGCAAAAGGAGAGCACCTGCAGCGTGGAATCGTCCACGGGCTTCTCTTCGGCCACCGTCTGCAGGCAGCTGTGGCTCTCTTCGTAGCGGCCCAGTCGCAGCAACGATAATCCCTGTAGACATTGAGCAAAACCAAAAATAAAGAGATTACAAACAGTTGATATGGATGCCGTTGTGGTTACGCCGCACTCAGATTTTACCTTCAAAGCACGTGCGCACAGTAAATTTGGATGCTTTCGTAGCAGCTTCTCCGATTCCTGCAGCGCCTTGCGATTGTTGCCCACTTCCAGATTGTCTGCCAATTGAAGAAAAAGCAACTACAATGAATATACACATGCATATACAACAATCATATATATATAATAAAGTCTGATATACCGTAGACCGGACGCAGTCGTCGCTCGAATAATGCGGCATCCATGCCCTGCTGCTGATGTGCCATGGTTCTGATTTTGATTGATATGCAGGCTGCTTGCTCTAATCACACACACACCACACGCTGCTGCTGCTGCTGCCTGCCGCTGCTTCTTTTAACCTAATTACGGCGAGCCACAAGCACAACGCGCACGCTTTTTGTTGTTTTTTTCTCTCGTTTTTTTTTTTGGTGTGCCCCCAAAAGCCGCTTGAATTAATTCCGGCACGTGGAGCTCTCTGTTGAATTAGCTATTAGTGTGTTGGGTTTTTTTGGGGGCAGTTAAAGGCATACAAAACACATACACTATCAAATTATTGTAAAAATTATTAACTAGTAATTTTTTGAAATAAAAAATTTACGGCTCCTTCATAAATTCGGCACTAGAGCTGCAGAAGTAGCGGTATATCGATATATAGCTACTATTCTTTTGATGGTCTATCGATAGATTCAACAGCTGAGCCAAGCCAGCTGCTTGTGATGACAATTAGACTCACGACAATTGACTATACACGTTTACACTTTCAACGCCCGGACAGAAGTGCCAATACCAACAGAACTAAGCTGAACTCATCCAAGTCTTAAAGGCAAGTGTTTATATGCATAAATATAGCAAAATTGAGTTATTTGGCTCACGTGTAATTGCGCATGGACACGATATTCGCGCACTGGCGTTTCACGCGCCCATCCCTAGTTGTTGCCCCCACCAAATAAAACGCAGCGCAAAAATAAAATGCAATTTTTTTAGTGCCGCCGCGTAGATTACGAAGCCGTTTAAAGTATTAAATTACACAATAAGTTTACTTGTTTTAGTGTTCATAATTAGTTTAGTATTAAAATTTAATTGGTTTAAACGCACAGCCGCCCAAGCAACATATCAAAATTTTTTTATTAAATTTTATGTCCATTTTTGGTGAACATTTTTGCCAAACGCAGTAAACGCAATGAAATGAAATTGAACTGGCTAAGCGAATACTTGGCCAACACAATTAACGTTAGTGCTATTTACGAGGCTGCCAAACGACCATTTACCGAGCTGCGCCTGGAACAGCTGAGCCCACAGGCCATCTATTGCCGCATCAAGTCAACATCGGCTGAAGCGCTGGAGCATATACTGATTGCATGTGCGGTATACTTTCTAGTATGCCTTGGCCTCTACAAGCTGACCTTCTGGCTATCGACGTCGACATCGACGTCGGCGTCGCTGTCGGCATCAGCAGCCGTGGCAGGCGCAAAGCAGCAGCATGGCGGCGACGGTGATCCAGAGAACAACGGCTTGCGCAAGACCCTGCAAAACGGTCTGCGTTTGCGTACCGTTCAACTGCCCAAGGCAGCTTTAATGGGTCGCGTACTTTTGGTCATCGCACATCCGGATGACGAGTGCATGTTCTTTGGCCCATTGATTTACTCGCTGACACGGCGCGCCGAATGTCAGGTGTACGTGCTGTGCCTGTCGAATGGTGAGCATTAAAGACCCTAACCCCTCAATTCAATTGAATAACCAATTCTCAATCATCTAGGCAACTATGAGCAGCAGGCGCCGTCGCGTCGCGAGGAGCTGTTTCGGGCTTGCAAACGCTTGGGCATTGCCGAATCGAATGTTATATTGGTGAATGCCACCAATTTGCCAGATGATCCGAACGTTGATTGGCGACCGGATGCGGTTGCCAGCTTTATATTGCATACCGTTGAGAGTCTTGATATACAGGCGATATTCACCTTCGATCGCGATGGGGTCAGCTCGCATCCCAATCATTGTGCTGTGTATTATGCGGCCGCTTCTTTGTGTTTAGCCAATTTATTGCCTAAGGGTGAGTCACGGGTTGGCAGCAGCAGCAGCAGCAGCAGCGGCAATAATAACAAAACCGTCTGTGGACCGCATTGCACATGTTAATTGTCATGTTAATTGAAGCCATTTTTGTTGCTGTTGCTGCTGTTGTTGCTGCCAAACGTAACGTTTTCTAATTATAGCCTCGATAATTTTTAATATTTTGGTATACAATTTTTTATGTACCCCTGTCACGCAGCTTGTAAGTTCTATACGCTAGACTCGATCAATTTGCTACGTAAATATTTATCAGTTTTCGATTTGCTGTGCACGTGCTTCATGTCCACGCATTGGTATGTATTATGGTGTATTATTCAGTATATATCTTATATAAGATTTATTCAATATCAGGTGCGTACTCAGCTGGAAGGAGGCGTCTGTTGTTAGGGGTGCCATGTTGGAGCATCAGTCACAAATGAAATGGTTCCGTTGGCTATATATTTATACGTCGCGCTATATGTTCATCAATTCGATGCGCGAAATAAATCTCTCGGATATCGAGCTGGAAATGCAAATTCATGATAATTAGCAAACACATCTTGATTACGATATTGTTTAAAGCAAAAAACGAAAGTTTAATGAATGTATTGTGAAGAAAAAACACCAAAAGACAAACTACCTTCATAAATGATCGCTTGACCGTAGCGGCGAGCATACTCTTATTTTTTGACACTGACGATTCTACTATAATTATATACTATGTAACCATAACTTACTTTATAGCGTAAGCGCTTTGATCTAGCCAAATTCAACTGCTTTTTGGTATGCACGCAAAAAGTAGTTGAACATGAAATGCAAACAACCAACCAGGGAACAAGAAACTATCATATAAAGCAGTCAGAAACCAAGATACAGTCCAGTAATTAGTCACACATATACATGCACTCGTACATACCTACACACATATCTTTGCGTATTGATTAGTTAGCTCTAAATCTTTTATTATTTATACTCATATCCAAAATGCGAGCAAATGTTCCAAGAGCTTGCAGTCCAATGTGAAAGTAATTACGAAGCTAATGATTATTATTATGTTTGATTATGATTAATTTTACGTTTCTCGTTAACGTGTGAACATTGATTCCTTCCTTAGCATACAATTCAATGCACGCCTCTCGATTTAGTTTTTGCGTATGTAAATTTGTAAAATAGTTTGTTGTAAGCAGCGAAGTACAATAATTTTTATATATCTATAACTTATAAACTGGTCGTTAAATAGTCTATAATGAGAGAGATTCATAGATGCTGAGAAACAAAATGTTAAATATTGCGTATTTTTTAACTTGCATAAACACAAAACAAAAAAAATACCTTTTCAATTAAAAAATTAAAATATATATGCTTAATACAATTTAATTAAATTAAATTGGCATAATGAACAAAAAAATCACGATTATTTCTCGCTTTTATATGTTTGCTTTAAATTTTTTTTGAGTAGTCCCCCGATATTGATTTCTTCTGTGTTATTAACGATCACTTTTCGCAAACCAATGTTGGATTCGTGCTGTGCACACTTGAAGGCATCTTCCAACATGCTCCACGAAAAAGTTCTTGCGATGAATTTGTGCATTTGTGCGCGGCCAGATTTCATTAGTTGTAATGCCGTTGGATACCTGTAATATGTACATTTATATATTATATTATATTATACTAATTTGCTGCATCACTCACATGTTGGCGGATCGAAAGCTTGGAATTAGACGTATATTTTTCATTAGCACGTCAAGTGCATTGAAACTGGCACATTCCGATTCGCATTCGGCTAGCACACAAACACTACATGGCTGCAAAGCCATCACACACAGATTCATGGTCATGGGAGAAATGGCGCAATTGATGGCACAGTTGGGCCACTCTTGGAACTTGCTGTAGATCGCTTCAAGCACCTCGCCGAATAGTGCATTCGTGTCAAATTGAATGGTGTTGAAACCAAAGTCCTCATTTATCATGTCGAGAGGTGGTCCCATGGTGCCGGCAATAGTTACTTTTTTGGCACCGATGGCCGCTGCGCACATCGCCGCGGACACTGCTGTCGGGCTGGTGCCGATGATCAGCACATTGCTAGTCGGCGATATTTGTGACTTGAAGCAGGCCTGACAGCCCATTGCGAGGGTTTGGGTGAGGGTGCCCTCTTCCATTGTGATGGAATCTGGAAGGCGATGACACAGGTCTGCCGGATGTGACTGATGTGTAGCCAAAAAACCGTTGTAAACCAAATCGGCACAGATATTGTACATTCCCTGTTTGCAATAATCACAAATGCCACAGGACAGTGCCGACTCCATGACAACACGATCACCCACATGCAAATGATGGACACAGCTACCAACTTTCTCGACAAAGCCTGTAGCATCGTGGCCCAATGTCATGCCCTCCAGATTGCGATTGGCATTCTCATAAACATGTATGTCAGAACCAGTCAACGCTATGGATCCCGTGCTGATCAGCACATCTTACAGAGAGATGGACAGAATTGATGCGGGGTTAATCGCCGATAATTTCAGATACTAACCAAATGGCTTTAGCACCGGTCGCGGTACACGTTCCTTACATATCTGATAGGATGCTGGTATTCGTATGATCTCAACCATTGTCTTTGGGGACTCTTCTTCCTTTAGTATAGTCTTAGTGGCCTGCGAGATGTGGCGCTTTCGATGATTGGCCGAGTCGCTTGACATGCGTATTTGGTTTAGAGTTAATGAGCCCGACGCTAGAAGTTTATTTCTTTCTACCTTGGGACAGAAGTGAGAAGCAAAGTTAATTTTTAAAAGGGCACATTTAGCACCCTACGCACCTTTACCCTTCTTGCTCTTGGTTTTGCCCCCCTTCATCTTGTAGCATATACTAGGGAGTTTCTTTTTGGGCTTCTTGAACTTCTTGACCTTGGGCTTCGCCTTTATATTCTTTTCGCATTTCTTTCTTGGAAACTTGACCGTATCGCATTTGCCAGTGCAGAACACCTTGGCACACTCTTCAACGTTATCGCCATAGCAGTCGGTTCGAAGACCAGTTCGTGCTTTGATGTGTTTGCGGTTTTTTGGTCCACTTTTTGTGAAAATCGCGTCGCACTTGCTGTTCTGAGCCTTCTTCTTCTTCTTCTTCTTCGACTTGGACTTTTTGCTATAGCCACGTTGAATCTGTTCACGTACTTCCCGTGACTTGATGCCCCAAGCGTTCATTTGGGTGACCGAGGGCATCCCGGCGTAATGACGACGCACGAGGGTTGAGTAGACCGCAAAAGTTGCGGGCGATGTTGAGTAGCTGGTTAGTGGGCAAGTGGAACCGATTATTTTCTTTGCTGGCTCAGTGTTGAATTGGTGACGCACCCGTGTGGTAAAGCCCTGTTTTAAAGACTCCGACGACTGCTTTAGTTGGGTTGACATGAAGCGCTTGGGGTTTCCGGATGGTATAAAGCGCGAGCCATTAGGATGATTGAATTTGGAGGCGGGGTTTGCGAATGTCGAGTACTTCTTTTTGCAGGGATCCTTCTTACCTTTAGCGTCCTTCTTGAACTTGGCGCAAGGATCCTTCTTTTTCTTATCGCCTTTACCACCTTTGCCGCCTTTCTTGGCGCAAGGATCCTTCTTCTTACCATCTTTGCCGCCCTTCTTGAACTTGGCGCAGGGATCCTTCTTCTTCTTATCTCCTTTACCACCTTTGCCGCCTTTCTTGGCGCAAGGATCCTTCTTTTTGTCTTTGCCGCCCTTCTTGAACTTGGCGCAGGGATCCTTCTTTTTCTTATCGCCTTTACCTCCTTTACCACCTTTGCCGCCTTTCTTGGCGCAAGGATCCTTCTTTTTGTCTTTGCCGCCCTTCTTGAACTTGGCGCAGGGATCCTTCTTCTTCTTATCTCCTTTACCACCTTTGCCGCCTTTCTTGGCGCAAGGATCCTTCTTCTTACCATCTTTGCCGCCCTTCTTGAACTTGGCGCAAGGATCCTTCTTCTTTTTCTTATCTTTACCGGACCCCTTCTTGGCACAAGGGTCCTTTTTGCCAGACGAACTCTTGGCCGTTATCTCAACGGTTTTAACCGCCTTCTTTTTATCTTTTCGCGGACGCTTGCATTTATCTTCTTTGCAAGGGTCATCGAGCAGTGGGCATTTCTTGGGGCACTTCTTTTTCGGCTTGACAATGGGATACTTGCAGCCATCCTTCAAATGCGGTCTCTGGTGGTTGGGAACTTCCTGTATGTCTGGCACAGCTAGAGTACTCATTCTGGTGCGACTATGCTCCTGCTTCATCCGCTTCTGGGCTTGGTTACGCCTCATAGCCATACGCGCTTGTGCCGATATTTTTGCACTACTTTTTTGGCCCGAGGATGCGACCGGAGCTGCGGCCGCTCTAGGAGCTTTAGTTGTGGCAGTGTCAGTAGTCGCATTAAGAGTATTTTCCTTTAGTTCCGGCGCGAATCCACGCTGCAGCGCTGTACTGCATATGTTGGCGGCAATGGAGGTAACCGTGTCGTTGTATTCCGGCAGGTTCTCATCGGTCAGGTGTTCTGGGTTCAGTTTACCTGCATCGATTTGAACAGTGCCCTTGATCAACGCATTGAATCGCAACGGCACCGTATGTGCTGGTGCATTTTCGGGGTCGGCCTCGACGTTGGTTTCCAGGAAGACCATCGCATTGTCGCCCAAGCTGAGCTCGGGCTTGGCGACATCCTCGCCGCTCAGAATGGCATCGCGCACGTTTGTCATGTCCATTTCAAAGGACAAATGCATTGATGAAATGGCCATTTCGTTCAAGCGCTGGCCCAGACTATCGGGAACCTCAATGCTGATTTGATCCACCTGCGGATCAACGTCAGCCAAGGATTCTTCCAAACTCGGCTGAGTGCCTGCACAAATCTGCGTTTCTTTCGGATCGCCCAGAGGCGTAGAGTTCGGCATGGGTTGTGGCAATGTGCCGGGCGCTGTGTTGGGGCTTAGCGGCGTCTGGCTTGGTGCGATCGGCATGTTCGGCGTATATGGCACAGTGGGTGGTTTTGGTGCCACATCAGCATCGGTGGCAACGTTGGCCAACGCTGCCGTTTCCGGCACTGTCGCTTTTTGTTCTGTATTAGCTTTGTTGCTGGCCGTGGTGCCGACCGCATCGATGCCTTGTATATAGCCTTCAAAGAAATTCAATTTTCCCTTGTCGGACTCGGCGTCGCCAGACGTGACCTCGTTGGTGCTGTTCTCCTTTTTGAAGTCTTCCATCATGCTGTTGGTGAAGGCTTCGATGTCGCTGGCATGCTTGCGCAGCTGATTGAGCGCCTCGAGTGTATTGCGCAGACTCCCCACATCCTGATTGGCGAGATCCATCGGCACAATCACTATCTTCAACTGTTTGCCATCCTTGCACTCTGGCAATATGATTCCAACGGGCACCACATTCGGTGCATACGAATCAGGTGAGTCGCCCGGGGTGCCACTGAAACTGATCCGCTTGCGAAGCATATCCACATTGGCACTAGGATGGAATACCCCCGACGAACGCTGTGAATACAGATGGACGTGTATCAACGTTGGCACAGATGGCAGTGTGTCCACCAACTGCGGCGGTTGCCAACAAACACAGTTTGAACAGATTTTCTTCCATTGCTTGCAGCTGCCATGGAGCAATCTATGTGGTCTACATATTGGTGCGTGGTAGCTTAGGCATCGGGAGATCTGTGAAAGATATGTCGCCATGCGATTGGAACTTTTTATTAGATATCAAATTTTTTGAATTTTTTTAGAATTTAGCACTTCAAAAATTTAGATACTATACAAAAAATTTTAAAAAAAAGCCACAAATATATTAAAAAAATAGAAAAACCAATGTGTTTGGTTGGCGTTCAGAAGCGGACTGAAATCATTATTTACTCGAAACAACCAGGTCCAAAAAGGCTTTGAATTGTTTAGCAAAGCCTACTTGGACGAGTTATATTTCTCTTTTTGAACTCCGACGTCATATAAAAAAAAAATATATATATATATATATGTATATTACGTATATTATATTACTGATATATTTGTAGTTTATTTTATATTACTTAACCATTGGTTTATCTTGGACTAAATAAAAAAACTAAAATTTATAGATAATCCTTTGAAAAACTAATGTTAATTTCAAATTTTAATTCGATAGAACTTTAATTGCTATTACAGAGTATTATTTTATTGATAATATCTAAAGATTTTTTTGCGTTTTCTGAATGAAATGTCGATTCTTTAGCCAGAAATGTAAACTATGATCATTTAAATTTCTTCTAGACACTATTAATTATTCTTTGAATTAAACAATATTATATCCTATGCCTTAAACATTAAAATATACAAAAATCCAATGCAAATTGTACTAATATTTATACTCGCTCCCGAAGTGAAATTAGTATATTGGTTTTGTGCAATGTCCGTCATGCCACGCCCACCGGGAGGCTCACAATATTAAAGCTAGATTGCTGGTGACCACCCCAAAAGATAGCGACCTTGATATCCCGGCCAAACCCACTAGAACACCCCCAGCCACCTCGCCTTACAAAATCGGAAATGGCTATATCTTCCAAAGTTTTAGAGCTAGAGTCACCGACGACCGACCACGACCACCCACGCCCACTCCCGCCCCCACAAAGTGCGAAAGCCTATAAATCCCACAATTTTGGAATAAAAGGCTCCGAATTTTAAAGGTACATGGCTGCTCACCCCTTTTAAAGCTCGGTAAGAAAATTTCGCGGCCACGCCCGTTCCCGCCCACACAAATCTCAAAAATCTAAATCTCCCACAATTTTCAAGCAAGAGTTCCCAAATATGGCAGACAGTGTCTAGATGTCCTCCTCTTAAAATCGAGTCTAAAAATGTTAGCCACGCCCACCCTCGCCCGTACGAAATATACAAATTATATATTTTTCAAAATAATAACTTGTGTACTGTGAACGAGTATTATGCAGTCGGTTACGTCCGACCGCAACGTTCTTACTTGTTTCTATCTGTAATGGAAATAGAACTTAAATATATATAGATTAAATTTTCTAGATAATAAAGGAACAACATCCTTTTATTATTATATTATAGTACTAAATACTAGAACTACAATTGAAGTACGAAATAGTGAAAAAATCAAATGAAATATGTATATAGCGATGGATATAACACTTCTGATTCTTTTCGAAACTTATGCCTACGCTATAATAGCCTCTACCACGTGTTTTCCTAATATTTTTCTTCCCCTAATAAAGTCATTGCTTTCAGGATATCTTCGGGAAATCATTGACCACCGTCAGTTGTGAACAGGAGCACAGTTTGTCGGACGGACTAAATCACTCCCCCATCGGGTCAATGATTTCCGTCTCTGGCTCTTTCCTCTTATTTATCTATCTAATTCTAATTATTAGTATTACTAATTACTACAACTGTTTCCTTCTCTTTCCTTATTATTTTGTTTATTTTTAAGATTAGATTTATATTTTAGAATTTACGCTTACTACTAACAACCTTCTCTTTAGCTGTAGGTTCTCTTAACGTCACTGACAACAATCAGCCGTGATTAGGGGCATAGCTAGCCGGACAGGCAAATAAAATACCCCCATCGTGTCGGTGATTTGAGAATTGTTTATAATTCTTTTAGGCTTTTAGCTTTTAATTTTTATATATATATAATTCTTTATATTTTATACATTCTACTTAATCAACTCGATTTTTCAACCTATTAAATAAATAAAAGCAACGTATTTAATTTATAATTATATTATTATAAGCAATATATATATATTCGATTTCATTAGCCAAGTATTTCGTCGAATATTTCAAAGCGATTCATATAATCTCTGAACTTAGATATCTATTTTGTAGAAATATTCTTTCCCCCCAACGCTCATAAAATTCGCAATATTTGCAAACTATAAGACCCTACATAGCTTAAAATTTGTGCATGTGGATGTTACCGAGCATATTAACATTAACTTACGTGTAAAAAATGCGTCACTTTGCCGAACAGGCGCATATTCAAGCCAAAATGTTATTAACTGCGATGGAAGGTGTGTATGAAAACTGCAAACTGATTGTGTTTGAGTATGATTTAACTTTTACCTTAAATTCTAAAATGAATAATGCGAGTAAGACTACACAATTTTAAAAATGTTCATGTATATAAATTTCAATTATAACATTACACTAAAAATTTAGAATTTCGTTTCTGATGATTTATATAAATTTGGCTGATGTTCTCTTGGAGAGAAGTGTGTGAACACTAAATAACATAAGGCAAAAAGTTGGTATCAAAATTGTGTGTGGCCTACTATGATGAAGATTTTAAATTTCATTTAAATTTATATCATTTTTTAAAACAAAACCCAACAAGAGAGCATGCTCTTTTTGAATTTAATGGAATTAACTCTATGAACATATTAAATAAATTTTAGGTACAATTGTTGGCACACTTGCTGCATATTAATCAATTATTTATTGGCTACCTTCAGATACAAATTTGTGTTTGTTTTTTGTTGTCTGCCCAGAGTGGCCACTTGGCCAGTCAGTCAGTGCTCAGTTGTCGTTGTAAACGCTACGGTAGCGTTTTCAATTTGAATCCGATTTATATAGTTATATATATAGTATATAACATTGACAATGTCGCGTTTGTCCAGTTCCACTTATAGTTCGATATGTTTTTTGCTATTTCTGCATGTAAGCGCGATCTTTATGATTAATTGATAAACATAAAAAAATTAAATTATAAATTTGTGAAATATTTCAATAACAAATTCCACCAAAAAATACTATAATATTGATTTGTGAAATATTTCAATGGGTTTCTTTTTTAAAAGTATCCATGCATCAATGACAATGATGATATCAAACATACCAAATTTGAAATAATGGGGAATTTTTAGGTGCACTGCCCGTGTAATGTGTTGAAGGTTAAGATATTTAGTTCGACAATATTTAAAAAATTAAACATGTTTTAAAGACAAACATTGCCTTGACAAACTATAAATTGCATTGCATTTGTGCTTTTCCGATGCATCATGAAGCTGTTAAATAAAATTCGGAATTTTATGACTGAATAATTGGGCAGTGTTAGGCGTTATAAATCGACATAGATCGATAGATAGAAGGGAACAGAACTTTGCTTCATTGATATTTTGATTAAAAAAATTATGAATTTTTAATTTTTGCGTATACTTAATATTGAATATAAGGGCTACTTTTCGATATGGCTGAAACATTATTCACTGATAGAGCCTGTTTTATAAAACTCGCATTCAATATTATCTACTATCAAGTTCATCATAATGAAATTCATTTAATTTTATCTATTTTATTTGATTTCTTTTAATTGGAAATGTTTGCGTATACTTAATGTAGACAATTTTTCGATATTGCAAAAACATAATTTAGCGATAATATCTAGTTCAAGCTGGTTTTTAATTATTTATTATTATTATTTGTAATATTTATTATTTATTTTGAGTAGCATTTTAATTAAAGGTTTAATTAATGTAATTCAGTGCTTTGACTTTTCATTATTATTAGTTTCTTTATGAATTAAGATTTTCTTTTGGAATAAAGACCTTGAATATGTTTTGTGGGGCATAATAGAATAATTTGAATGTTTCTAAGCGGCTCAACGCCATCTCATTAAGGCACATCGCGTGCTTCTCCGACTGCGATTGCGCTTGCATATGGAATAGCTAATTAAAAATCGAATCGAAAAATATGCTTTATGGCAAGTAATTAATCTGAAAGTAATAAATGGCATTGTTCAATCCCATGCAGTTCGTGTGGCTGCTGACGACGATACCAGGAGCAACAGCCAAGCCAACGGCCGACAGCCGGCTGCCAGCCACGACGCCCAGCAGCAACGGGAATACCCATATTGTGAGCTTTTTGGATGCCAAACGGAATGGCAGGCCGCGCGAGGAGTTCGACTTTGAGCGCAACGAGGCGGAGAGCATCAATTCGGTGCACGTGCATCAGCTCTTTGGCAGCCTGCTAAGGCTGCAGGGACCCGCCAACAACAGCCTGGAGACGGACGATGCGCCCGCCAGCGAACGCAACACGCTGGACGATGAGCTCAGCCTGGATGAGATGGTCGGCGAGCAGCACGAGAGCTCCACGGAGCAGCCGGATGCCTGGCACCGTATCAAGCTGGCCATACCCGTGCTGGAGCCGGTCAAGCATCTGGTGAATGCCGTGAGCGGCGGCGGCGTGAACGATACGCACGTGCGCTCCAACTCGCATCGCTTGATTGGGCACAGCGGGGTGCACCATGCGCCGCATCCGCATAGCAACAACTCCTCGCCGGCGATCGAGACGGAGGAGGATCGCGAAGAGGCTATCGACAGCACGGGCTTCGATCTGCTCGAAACGCTGGGCTCCGCGGGCACCGTGCTCTGGGGCATGCTTCAGAATCTGAGGAAACTGTTTGCGGCCAGTGCGGGCAACGCCAGCACCGCCTTCTCCGGCGGCGGCGGCGGCGGTGGTGGTGGGGGTGGTGGTGGTGGCGGCGCCGGTGCTGGCGCCAATTAATTCTAGCATCTGCTAGTCTGGTCTGCTCTGGTCTGGTCTTGTGTTCTGTGATTAATCTTAACGCTTAGCTCTGGGCTTTCAATGTTCTTTTAATACTAATGAAATATACGACTACAGTTAAATTATAAATAATAAAAAGACAATAAAAAGTATTCACAATCTCCGCGAAATCAGTCACAACTGCGCCTGTTCAGCATGCAGGCGAATTCCGGCAGCAGCTGCTTGCGCCAGCGCAGATTGGTTTCGGCGTGCTCCAAGGCGCGTCGAAAGCTGCGCAACGATCTCTGCTGCAGCTCCTGGTGCCCATTGACGAAGATGCGCAGCAGGCGATAGTCCCGGGGACTGCTGCTGTGCTGGGCCACCTGGAGCAGCAGCCCGAGCAACTCACGTGTGCTGAAGTGATAGCTTTTGAACAGCAAGGGCAGATTAGTTGGGCTTACTTCCTGCTTGAAGCAAGGCTGCAAACCGGGTTCGAACCAGAACGGAATTTATTTAAAATTAATTAGAAAAAGTATATACTTCAGCAATATAGTATACAAATGAAGGCAATTTAATTTTTTTTGTAATCAAAATTAAAATTGAACTCAACTATTATTTTTTAATAATAATTTAGTTTTTGTTTTAAAATGTTAAAAAAAATTGCAGCCGAGCTATGAATTGAACCAATAAAGAAAAAAAGGGAATAGCTAATCAAACTACATATTCGAAAAAATATGGATATACACTCTTTTTACACAAACTTTTATGTAAGCAAATTTGAAATAACTCGCTTTATAAAGATGACATTTTTAGGTTGCATTTTTAATTTTTTTTTTTAAACGAACTTTTTGGGAATTTATCTGTCGGGTAAAAAGAGAAATATATCTATTGACTGAGCTTAAGGGCTATATTAATGGGAGCTTTATGGTAATTATTAATTTTTCTATCAAACGTTCCTATCAAAATTGTAAATGACGTGAGTTCGAGCCGTAAACCGAAATAAATGTTTAAGAATTTGTATTTTTTTGGTTTTGCAGCCTTGGTTTTTACTAAGCCTTTACTTACTACTCTTGCAGCATCTGAAATTCGTTCGTGAAAAAATCCCTGGCTAGGTGAAAGCCCACCTTGTTGCGCAGAACAGCGCCAAAGATCTGCGAGGCATCCTGTTTGCGTATAAAGGACTTCTCATGGTAGATTAAACGCAGATAACGCTGCAGCAGGCACACCTTGTGGCTGCAGCCCAGCGCCATGAGTATCAAATGCTGCTCGGTGGCCACGGAGGTGTTGCGATAGCGTTGCCACAGAAAATTCCAATCCTCCGCATCGCCATGCCGCATCGCGGTGCAGTAGACCACGGCGCGCAGATTGACGGGCACGGGATTCGTGTCATCCGGCGTCTCGCTGATGAACCAGCGATGGTAATACTCCAGGGCGCTCTTCACACAGTCCTCAAGCGCAAGGCGACACGCCCATTTGTTGATCAAAATCTTGTGAGCCACATGATGACGATTGTCGCAATCCTCCTGCATGCCCTCGAGATGGCCGTAGATGGGCTCCAGCAGATGAAGCATAAAGTGCTGCAGGGTATTTTAGTTAGATTTTGAATGAATTTAGACTTCAATCAAAATATTTTTTTAAAACTCTACATTTTTTAATAAATTGTTTTTTGCTTAAAACATTTTTATTTTAAGTCTGTAATTAAGATTACTTTTACTACTCTAAATAAAATGTTTTCGTTGACATTGGAATAAATGTAACAAACCAAGGTTCGAATCAAAATTTGGGTTTAGGGGTGTGTCGAATCCGGTTCACGAACCGAACCGCAAATTGAAGCGTGAATAGATTTTGAATACTAATTAATTTTTATTATCTAATTATAAAATGTTTATTTCTCGTTAAGTTAAAATTCAAGTTAAATCAAAAGTTAAAATTAATTAATAATATACTATAAGTTTTATATACATTTTATTTATATAAAGCGGGCTTAAAATTAAAGTGTAAAAGCTAACTGTTTTGTAGGCAAGCCATAATATAAAAATATAAAAATATAAATTAAAATAAATTAAATTAAAAATATAAATTATAATAAAAATGAAAATTATTGCACCTGCTTGTAGAATAAAAGAAATTTCTAAATAAAGAAGAATTACATTTTAAAGATAGACATTTCTAAGATTGATTTCCAAACGATGTATCTAGATCAAACATATCTTTATTACACTTTGATTATTAAATTAATTAAATTAAATACAATTATGCAACAGTTTCTAGAGATCACGCCTGGCACACATAAATTAAGATAATTAATATGTTGTTGAAAATTAACAATTAATAAAAAAAAAAATAAATATTTGTATGTGTACAAAATTAAATGTTGACGAGCACAAACACGAAGTTCATTTTCCTAACCCGAACATTTCGTGCTGTGTCGTGCGTGTTCGTGTCAGAAAGGAATTGAAGACCCCACCGGAGCTCACCTGAAACTCGTCGAAGTCGTTGGTGTGCCGTATGATGCGGTAAATGGCGTTGAGTTGATCCAGTGCCGCACGCCAGGGCATATATTCGCACTCGTGCTTGAGGTACTCGACCAGGTCCAGGACCAGTTCATATTCCAGGTGGCCGCTCCAGGCGAGGGCCAAGGAGTCGTCCAGCAGCTGGGCGCGGTTCATGACGTGAATGCGCCGAAAGTCTTTGCTGCGCAGCGCCTTGATGAGCAGCTGCCAGTTGTTGTTGTCGTAGTTGACACGATAGGGCGTGGCCACCTGCACGTTGAGGATCAGCCACTCGTCATCGCCCGGCAGCTGGTGCAGCTCCAGCGGGATCGGGCCATCATCCTTGCAGCGCAGCCAGGCGCGCGGCTCGGCGCTGATGAAATTGGACAGGCAGTCGGTGGCATAGCTAATCGGGACAAACCAGCAGGTTCCATGGCCCAGGGGCTGTGCGACCAGGTATCGCCGCTGGCTAATAACTGCCGATTTCGACGCATATAGCCGGCGCACCGTGATCAGGGGTATGCCCTTCTGCAGCGTCCAGGTGTCCATCACGGACTGCACGTCCATGTTGGTCGGCATGCTCCCGGAGTGGTGCGCCGCCTCCGTCAGCGCCAGCCACAAGTCCTCCTGCCGGGCATTGCCGTAGGCATGCCGCCTCAGATAGACGTTGAGGCCGCGCCGGAAGGCCACGTCCCCAACGAACATGTGCATCATGCGTATGATGACCGCGCCCTTGCGATACGTGATCGCATCGAACAGCTCGGCTAGGTGGCTGGCTCGGCCGACCGACTGATGGATGGGCCGCGTATTGCAGTACGAATCCGTGTTCAGCACGGACAAGACATTGTCCACCGCCTCCTCCGCGTAGGCGTGCCACTTGCCGCACAGCCGCTCCGTGCCCAGCGTGGCCATGTAGGTGGCGAAGCCCTCGTTCAGCCAGAGGTCGTTCCACCATTCCATCGTCACCAGATTGCCGAACCACTGATGGGCCAGCTCGTGTGCGATGATATTGGCCACATGCTGTTTGTCCAGCTGCGAGGATGCCCCATCCGCGTAAAAGAGCGCCGCCTCGCGGTACGTGATCAGGCCCCAGTTCTCCATCGCGCCCGCACTGAAATCGGGCACCGCCAGCTGATCCATTTTGGGCAGCGGATACTCGGTGTCAAACATCTCCTCGTAGTAGGCCAGTATCTTCGGGCCGATCTGGGCCGCATATTGGCACTGCTCGATGGCCGCTGAGCGCGCCCAGGTGGTGAACTGCAGCCGGCAGGCCTGATTCTGGGAGACGTAGCCCTTGAAGTCGTTGATGCTGAAGGCCACCAGGTACGTGGACATCCGCTCCGTCTGCTTGAATATGCTCCAGACCCAGTCTCGGCGCTCGCATCTGTGCGCACCTTAAACGAACAACTTGAGCGTTGCCTGTAGCCGGGCTGCACTGTACTCACATGGGTATCTTCTCCAGAATGGGCATGTTGCTTAGCGCATTGTACTGGGCGTGGTGGCCCAGCGTTATGTTGAACGTGGCCTTCAGCCCGGGCTCGTCGAAGCAGGGAAAGGCGGCGCGCGCGTCCGCGGGCTCGAACTGCGTCACGGACATGAACCTGCACATATATGATATCGAGATGCGAGGGTGGATCAACAAATACGCGGGATGTTAAATCTATTGTCGTGTATTAAGGGGCACCTCGCTCAATTTCACACTGATTTATTGGCTAGTTATACTCGTTCACAACGTCTAAAGCGTGTATTGGGTTTGTGCAATGTCCGTCTTGCTGTCCGTCTGTCCGTATGAACGTAATTTTCGCAAAATTGGTATGTAGATTGCTGGTGACACCACGCCCCCAAGCGGAGCCGCCTTAAAAAATCGAAATGGTTACCCCACAGTTTTGGAGCTAGAAGCTCCACATTTGCAATATATATTCCTGGAAAACATCATGATGATATTTCTTCATGATATTTTATCAAAAATTCCAAATAATTTTATTTTCAATAATGAATATATTTCAAATGCAGATATCAATCTGGAGGAGAAATCATAAAAAAAAATGCTATCTAACATGAACATCGGTTCATTTTTGATAAAGTTATGGGCGTTTGAAATATGGGCTTTACATGTCCAAAATTTTGTCAATGCCCGTCTGTCCGTCTGATCGTCTGTCCGGATAAACGCAACTTTTTTCGCCGCTATTGAATCTAGAGACTTGAAACATGGAATATGTACTCGTGTCTACCCGCGTCAGATAATGTGTTAAGATTTTTTGGCTATGCCGATTGGGGGCGTGGCAATTCGATCTAATCCACATATATCCCTCAATTTCAAAGCACTAAAAATCCTCTAAAAATTGAATCGATAAAATTTTTATATGTTTTGCTGGGAAAATACGTATCTTCCACAACTTTAGAGATTGGGTAACCAAAGACTCCTGCCATGGCCAATTCGACTCGGCTAGTGATGCTGACCAATAATATACATATATACTTAATGCGGTTACATACATTTACACAAAACCAATATACTCTGTCTTGTCCCTTTTAAATGGGTGCAGGATATACAAATGCCGTCTTCATGGCTGACACGGGTACTTATTGATCCACCCTCGTAAATCCACTATATAATTCTACGCTACTCACTTTTGGCTGTTGTCGGCTTCATCGCGATACGAGCTGGCGTAGTAGCCGGACATGCTACGCTCCAATCTCGCCCAGAACTGCAGGCGGAGCAAATAACGGGTTCCTCGCCGCAAGTCCTTTTTCAAATACAAGATGAAGAATTGGGTTTTCAAGTGCCGCTCTACGCTGGTGATGGGAACTGGCGCGGTGCACTGCGGATCCACTAGCTGCAGGTGAATGCCGGTTTTGGCAATATTGAGATGGGGGCCCGCGTGCAACGTGATGTTACGGGTGGTATGGTCGATGCGCATCAGGATTTCAACATCGCCGGTGAAGAAGAGGCGGGCTGTGTCCTCCAGATGTGTCATTATGCGTAGGTTATAGTGCTGCGGTAGTATGTTGCGTGGCAGGCGGTAGGAATCGTAGCTGGCGTGGCAAAAATTCGCAAAAAAGGCGCTAAACAGCACGAAAATGCGCATTTCTATTCGGATGTGTAACGTTTATTTTAAATTCGATTTAAAACTCGATGCACACGACGTTGCCACCTGGTGAAAGTACACAACAAACTGTTAATGTTAGTGCTAGCTAATACAGCTGTTACATGTTATCGATAGGCAATAGCAGCGCGCTGTTAGCTAACATAACAGCTGTGTTAAATAAAATTAGCTTGGCAGCGCCGCCGCAAACATATTTGTTTTCCTTTTGCTCAGTTTATCCGCCGCTGCTGATGAAAACGGATGTGTTAAGTGAATGAGCGCACGTCACTGTCACAAAATATTAAAACATTTTGCGTATTATTGTTAAATAACTAAATAAATAGCTAAACAATTGAGTGCTTGGAGTGTGGCGTGTATTGTAAAGTGCGCACATGTGTGTTTATTGTGCAAATTGATAATTGTTCGTGTGGCGCGTTTCTTGCATTGCGAATGTGTGGCACAAAGCACACGGCGCGCTAAATGAGCGTGCAAACGCTGAGAAAGTACGCAAGAAAATGTAAATAAATAAACCAAAGCGCTTTGTTAAATGTTAACAACAATTGTGGCACAGTTCGACGGGGCCGAACGTAAGTGAGTTTCCCAGCGATTTTTAGCGTGTTCTGTTGGCCAGCGAGCTGGCAAATTGGCCCAAACGATAAAATGCGAACAGCTGTTTTTGCTCTCTCTGCTTTGACTGCTTATTCTGTTTTTGTTGTTTGTTTGCTTCTGCTGCTCAGCGTGTGCTGAATGTTGTTGTAATGTTTACAATTTGTTTAAATTGCGTTTTAGCCCAATTGCATGTGGCGTTTGTTTGTTTATTGTGTTCATGTGCAGCGGCGCCGCCGGCGACCACGTTGCGCAGCGCGTGTAGTTTAAATGTTGCTAATTTACTTTGCAACACTTACACGTACTCCAGTTGGCAATTATTAGCGCCCTCCAATTGGGAACTAATTAGGCGCATGTAAATTTTGCTGCTTTAATTTTGCGGCACCTTGTTCTCGCAACAAAGTAGTGATAAACTGCCAACACGGTTTATTTACTTAGCAAGTACAACAACAACAACACACTCACACATTTTAAATGCAGCGGAAATTGAGAACAGCCCACAGACGCTGACGCCGATGTCGACGCTGACGCTGACGCTGACGTCGCGCCGCGTCGCCGGGGCGTCAAACAGACTGCGGCAGTTGGCAGCCCTCGGCCTCAGCCGGCTGCTGTTCAATGTATTTTCCAGCATTTTTGAATTGTGCCAATTTTTTATTTTGATTTATGCTCATTATCTCTGCACGCTGTGCCTACTCTATGTATACATATATGTATATTTGTTTCTTTTCGATATGTTTATGTGCACAGATCGCGTTATTTGTATTCCTAATTTCGCTTATTTCGTTTAAATTGTGCAGAAAGTGTTGCCGGTGTTTGATACTCGTTTAAGAAGTGAATAGAGTATATTGGGAAATTTCGATTATATAGTCGTGCATTACGAATTTTTGGCTACGCCCACTGGGGGCGTGACATTCAGATTTAATCTATATTGTCTCCCTCAGTTTTAGGGCTAGATATATAACATTTTTGCAGACAGATTATCTCCCGATTAAAAACCCCGGAATACGTAAACAGTTTTTGTCTTTATTCAAATTTGTTTTAGCATTCTGTCTCTGTTGCGTTGTCTCTGTCTCACTTGCATACGTTTACAAATCTGTTTATATACTAGTAGTAAAAAATCTCTGCGTGCTTATCAGTCAACTCAAATAAGGCTTTCAAAAATTTTATTTGGTAATTATTTCTATAATATCTTATCGGCTACTGTCTGGATTAAAACAAGGGGCGAAAGAGAGAGAGAGAGAGAGAGATAGGCACAGTGGGTTGTTCGAAGTAGTTTTATTGGCTCTATTTGAAAACTATTATTATTTATGACTAGAATTGTATAAATTAAAGCAATAACTAATTTAAATGTAGCATTAATTAAGCTTCTTAATTCATTCAAACCATAAAAACTGGAAATATTACTTCGATTTATTTTTGTTGTTGTTTTCAATTAATTCACAATTCCCATTGAGTTCACTTATGCTTTCGATTTTTGCCCCACGTAACTCGTAAGACTTGTTTATATAATTGATTAGTTTCTTTTACCATTTGATGGCTTAAAGGGGTATTATATTATTGAATGGAAGAAGGAGGCAGTTTTTGTGCCTCATAGCATACATATTTCTAATCAGGACAAGTAGACTATAAGAGCTGGAGTTGTCAAATTTTGAATATAATTTCTCTTATATCATTCGCAGCAGAAGTATATTACTTTTCTGAGCATGATTCGGATATTCTGAAAGCTGAAGACTGAGGCATATTTTATATTAGTATACCATACCCCGTTCACCCTAAATTGATCAAATTAAAATTTTTTTAGAAACTATCTTTACCATATTTAAACCCCACCAACTTAATATCAGTCTGTCAATAAGCTATATAAATAAACTCATTACAGGGTATTAGCTAGCCGCTTACCAGTTACCTTACTGTTGTTGCTAGTTTAAAGCTCACGTGTTTCAAGATAACAACAGACCAATTATAATTAGCTAGCTGCTCAATCTAAGTCGGTCATAAATAAGAAACTTTTGTTATTTTTTTCATTTTAAATTTAAAACATGCGAAAAAATTTTGAAACTAATTGAATATTTCTTTATATTTACAGCTTAATTACTGTTTTTTGATTCAAAAATCTAACCCTGCATCAATGGGTTGCCGAAAGTGATCGATAGGCGGCGCTGCTTGTTATCGGACAATGACTGAGCGGCAACTGTTTGGCATTTGTTGGGGTTATGCACATATATATTCTTCGGTTCGGTCTTTGTGGCCACCTAGGTGGCTGTAACGTTTAATTGTAAATTGCATTTGAAACTAAATTCGAGGCCCTATGGAACATGCCCGTGGATATGCATAAGAACGTTTCCGTACAAGTTGATAGTGATTTTGCTTTATTACTGCCGAGCGGTGTTTATGAGATTAAGAAAATGGAACCACGCTCCAAAATACGAACAATTATTGTATTTTGCCTATTTTTAGCCATAGCGGGCATCATCGGTTTCGGCTATTTCTGTCAAGATCAGGTAAGTGCTATCACGTTTTTTGTTCAATCGATAAGCAAATCTAATCGAATTCCTTTGACGCAAATCCCATAAATTTCGTGGCTCTTCTCTCGCTTGGCGCCAATGCAAATCAGCCAGCAACTGTTAAATTTCATAATTTATATTGCTGTTTGCATTTAATTAACATTTATTTTTGTGCCATAATCGATTCTTGGAATTTACGTAGTGTGTGTCGCCAAAAAAAAAAAAAGAAAAAAAAATAATAATTATTTAAAACTTGTTTTTGCCCAGGGCAAGAACAACAGCAATTTATTGGTTTGTGTTTCTCTAGCGGATTACACAAATCACAAACCATTCTCGCATTTTTCGAGCGCTTTTATTTTTATTCAACAACACATTTTGTTGTTTATACAAATTTGTTGCTGTTGTTCTTGGCGCCATAAACTTTCAATTGTTTGGATATACACAAAAAAGCTTCCAAAAGGTGGCCGAAATTGGGCCAAATATTTGAATACTTGACTTACAGTCAGTCATGTTTATTACTTCAATTTAGAAAGTTCGAAATATAGATTTTGTAATATTATGACGTAAGTTCGCTGCTATTTTAAGAGCCTACAATAAGTATGTTTATATGTATAGAAATCTCTTTTGAATAAACAGTCATTCTTAAAAAATAAGCTACAAAATACAATTTGGAAAAATAATTTTTACGTGAAAGATTTTTGCGTTGTAAACGCAACATTTAAAGGAATTATACATCTTTTACAAAAATTTAATTTTCTCTTTCAAAATTCCGTCACCCACAATATACTGCACTTCCATCAAATTGACAGCGCAGTTTCATGCCAACATTTCAGATTTGTATATTATTTCAACATTTTGATTATACTATGATAATATAATCTCATAATGAAATGTTGACATGACAACTTGAATTGATAAGCCTTAAATATGTCGAAATCATTCAAAAATTACGGATTTAATGAGTGAGGTGCAGAGTGCACTGGGTCTCTTCATAAAACCATATACCCAACAGCCAAAACAACGCAAGCCCGAAGCGTATAAATTGTGAGCTCAGCGGGCCATCATTCAGTTTACAGCTACATAAATATATCTAAGTATTTGTGTGCGTGAGTGTATCTATATATGTAAATTATCAATTAATCGTCGTGCCAGGTCATCTCCTAATATTAGCGTCCATAAATTCATTAGAGAAGCACATAAATTTAAAAACGCGCGCGCGTTTTAATGCACTGCAATTTCATAAAAGTTGACGCACGTTCGATTATATATTTATATATGTATATATATATATATTTATGTATATACACATAAAGCTCTTGTTCGTTTAGGGTGCGACTAAAGTATATCCTTACCAGTTTTTTTTATTTAGCCACAATATAAGGTAATAAGGTGAAGGTGGAAATCGAGTAGCTATCGATAATTATTGATATAAAGCTTTGTTTGTAATTTTGTCTGTTATCTATGTAGTTCTGAATTGCAAGTAATGATGTATTTCGTTATTTTTGGTGCTTATATTTAGGTTTTTTTTTAAATGTGTTAAAAAATAATATAATTAAGAAGTATCGATCGATAAGTTTTTATATTGAACTCGTGTTTTCGAGCTAGTAAAGCATTTTTTTATGGTTGCCTTTATAACTTACAGTTATTGTTTTTAGAAATCGATTTTAATTTTGCAAATTGCAAGTAATAATTGTTATTTATTTTTAATTATAATTATAAGATATGATGAAAATTCAATCAAATTCGATAATTCAAATATTAATTAGGTGATGTAATAAAAATGGCTTGAATATGTTAAGTACGCATGGAAATAAACGTATAAAGCAATAGGATCATTCCATTATTCGCATTAGCCATAAAAGATTGCAAAAAACAAAAAAAAAATTACAAATATAATATACCCTATAAGCGCAGAAATATTTTTATTTTAATAAAACACGCAAAGGCTGGTCTAGCCAAAAATGCCATATATCTAAATATACACTCGTGTACGTTAGTATATAAGTCGGATGTGGGCGCGTGCGATGCTTTTTGGAAAATGAGTTCAGTGTCAAATAGAATGATAAATTTATTTAAAAAATTGATTTCGTTTGACACATCAATTGGCCAAAACTCGTCGGTTATCAACACGAATCTATTTTGGTGCGCTACTAGCAAAAAAAAGAAAACCAAGAAAAATACAAATAAAAATTTAGTACCAGAATTTTTTTCATGTAGCTAATTTGCAGTTATGTTTTTTGTACGCCCACGCCAATACATATATAGATTTTTGGCAGATAGTCACATACACTCATAGGCAGTCTTCTTAGTATTCATAGCAAATTGAAATGGTGAGCAAAGTGACATTAATTGGGCACAGTCGCCAGCTGTTGGGGCAACACGCGATCTTGAATACTCTTATGTGGTGGTTTTTTTTCTTCTCTAGCGAGACAACATGGCAGACACGAGCCACGCCCAGCTGTTGTGCTGTTTGAGAAATATATGTATATGTTTTACAAAAATAGCTTAATTAGTGACGCGTTACGACAAATGAAAAGTGTAGCGAAATAAATGAAACTGATGCATTGCGTGGGCGCATTGCGTGTTCAACTAGAGCGACATAATTTCCCATTACGATGCGACGCATTTGCTCTAAAATGCAGATTTATTTAAGGCTATACAAATATGTCTTCAACGTACACGCAATTTGGATTAGGGATGATTAACACTAGGTTTTTATGTCTTGCCATAAGAAATATATTTGATCTATATAAAAGTGAATGTCAATTTTAAAAAGATAAACTAAGTTGAACTTAGGTCTAGAAACGCCAGCGAATCTTGTTAATTATTATTTGGCTCTCATATTATTATTATTATCTGCAATTGTTATTATTATTATTTTCTAGCTAAAAGATTTGCTGACTTTATGCACTAGGAATTCGCAATTGTTTTCATTATCGTCTTTATTTGAATTACATTTTCCACTTTCGTCTGCTTCTGGAAATCGAAGTGCCCAACCTGAGCTCATTGTGTAGCGCAACAAAAATGTGTTAAAAACTTATCAGACTCTAAACCAACAAACAAAATTGAACACTTTTACTCTGAATATTCATTAGGTTGCTGTCCACAACTTGGGCTGCTCTTTTATATTCACATCTATTTCCATTTATTCAAATTTCTACGAGGTAAACGTCAAGCGGGCAAATAAAATTGATAGAAAAAAATAGAATTCAGCGCGTTGTATATTTTTATTTATTTATATTTATTTTCTTTTGTTGTCTTGATAAAAACTCATTAATTAAATGCGAGTGTTTGTTGTTGTTGTTAATTTTGCTGCTGTTGAAGTTGTTTTCATTGTAAATGGGGAGTGGCGACTGGCGGAGATTGCGTAATTATCCAAAGGTTGAGGCAAAGGTAGACCTGCAAATAAATAATATAAATTACAATAATGCAAATGTAACTGAACTCCCTAATTGCGTTGCCTTTCGTTTTCGATTAAAGCACGTAATTTGGAAATAATTTATATGTATTTATTAATTGTTCGTGGCTTCTTCTAGATGATGCCAAGAGTTTTGTGTATTTTGGACCAAATTTCCTGGGCCGAACCTAATGAAATGTTAAACTATGATTATTTATGGCTTTGTTGCTTTTAGTTCGCTGGGGCTGGTAATAAAATGCTGGCTCTGTGGTTTTCGCTTTGAAAATATGCGTGAGCATGTTTTCGTAAATGCAAATGCTTTGTTTTTCGCTTTTCCAGTTCTTGCTTTGTTTTTGGTTTTTGTTTTAACAACTTTCCGGCTACAAACAAAGTTTTTCTTTTTATTGTTTCAACAAACTTGAATTGCCTTTCTCTTTCTCGTTCGTTCGTTCTCTCTCTTTCATTCTCTCTTTACCTCTCTCTTGCTCTCTCGCTCTGTTTAATGGTGCGGTCTATTCCAATATTTATGACAAATTTATTGCTCTATTAGAGCACTGCGAACACTTGTCCTGCATGGTCCTAAAAAAAATACACGCAACTGTATTTGGATTGATCGTAAAATCAACTTCTTACAACAACGGCAGCCAATGAACATAATATTTCGGTTTCCTAATCTCTCATCTGGCGTTTTATTAGCATAGATTTGGTTTATGATCGTGACAATTTATTACCATGTTGTATTTGTGATTTGGAGCTGTGTTTTTTGTCGTTTGTTGTTTTTACCACCAAGGTGCGCCGCACTTTAATCAACTTAATGGTGTGTCGGACTAACACATCGGCGGGAGATTTGTGTCCCCACAATGTAAACAAAGTCGTTAATTGTGCATTCTGTAACTAAAGGGAAGTCTATGTAAAAGGCTAACATTCATCTAAATAACAAACTTGATCCCTAAAAACATGTCTTTTATTTTTCTTATTACATTTTCCAGAACTATAAAATATAAAGATAAAATAGAGAATAGTATAAACAACTTCTTTATAAAATGTAAAATAATGATGAAATATATATTTAAAAAAACCTTTTAAGAATGTAAAAAATTAATAAAACTAACGTAATTTTATTCAAAATATATTTTGCAGTAATAATTTTTACTAACTTTTGTAAACAAAATAAAACAGGTTTCGTTCAACAATTTCTTTTTTTAATCACACTCAAGTGCTAAGTTCATACAACATTAATTTGTGTGTTTAGTCTTAAACAATCGCTTTACCTGCCAGTTTCTAGTGAAACCAAAAACCTCGCCTTAATTGCCCCCATACCACATAGTTATAAGAGTCAATTTATCAATTTAAATGGTTTTTCTAATGAAAACTTAACAAATTTTCATTGATTTATTATTGAACTTAACGTTTATTGCATGTAAACGATATTTAAGAAATGTCTTCTCAAGTTTCCCCAAGTAATTTATGCACGCCTAATGTTTAAGTGTGTAGCTGGCCTTGTAATTCGCAACGTGTTAAAGCTGTTGACATTAATTAATATGCAAAACTTGCGTGTTTTATTCTAGAAACATTTCTAGAATTCCAGTCCAATTATTGCTATTCAAAAGCTCCACTGTTCATGCAATTACCAGCAATATTCTGTGTTTATGTGATATCTTTATTATCATCCTAACGACCCGCAACGTAAAACCAGTGGCTCAAAAGGAACAACAATAAAAAAGAGAACTATATCAAGTCGAAACCAATTAAACTATCAACAAAATCTGAGATAAATGTACAAAAAATGCGCACATGCCCGGGCAAAAAAGACGGCAAAGTGGAGAGAAGGCAACAAGAGGATGGGGTGGGGGGCAGGGGGTTCAAAGGGGCACAGAAAACCGCACATGTCATAAGCCAGAAGACGCGTGTCAGCGCGGCTCTTTAATGTGGTACCAGATGCTCTAACAATGGGGCACATGAATTTCAGATTAGTGCTGCGGTTTCTGTATATTTTCCTTTTTTTCTAAATCCCAAAGACAATGGGGGGCACAGCTGATTTTAAAAAAGATCAACGCGCATTATTCACGCCTATTTGAGGTTAATTCGTGCACAAAAGATCGTTGATATAAGCGCAGTAAGTGTGAGTGGAATGCACAGTGCTCTGCTGTCTCGCTCTAACTTTGTTGTTAACTCATAATATCGTCTGGCACAAATTAGCCAAATGGCCAAAAGTCCAACGCCGACCCTGTCCAGAGCTCAACGTTTTTTAACGCTTTTTTTTTTGATAAAACTTTTCTGATAGCTTCGGACAGTTTTTGTTCCTGTTGTTGTTGTTGCTTTTAAGGCACGGCTCAATGTCTGGTGCATGTACAAAAACAGGTTTTAGTTTATCTGTCAGTTTATAATTATGTGTGTATGTGAGTGTCTCGTATACACTACAACACATAGATGCTAATCGCTAAGATGTAAAGCTTGAAATGATTCCAAAAAGAAAAGCTTTTTTGTTATTTCAATAATTGTATTAATTGAAAACCTTCAAGATTATATAATATCTTATGCATAAGCATAAAAACTCGGAATATCTTGCTTTAATAAAATTTTATAAGTTTTTAGCTATATTTTAAGCTTAATCACAAAAACTTAAAGCATGACATTCAGTTTGAAAGAGATAAATATCGAAATTTTCGTCTGTTTTAAGATTAATTATTAAGTGCTCGTTTAAGCCGAAAGCTTTAATTTGAAATTTTTTTGTTATAATTTTAATATATTTTTTTTTATCACGCGTCATACATCATTTAATTCAGTAAGGTTCAAATCCAATTGCTAAAGATTTCAATTATAATTTTATAATATTTATAATAATTATTAGCTAATTCTGTAGCTTTTTTTGTTTTGATGGGCCAATTGTTTATTTTAAAATAATCTAATAAAACACTGTGTATAGCTGATAAGCTAAGAGTATTTGAATAGCGTTGATAGGCAATTTGTATTGTATTTTTTTATTTATTGAATGTCTGGCGGTCTCATGTTTTGAAAGCAATGTAAGCTGATAGCCGTTTATGAGCTTAAATGGCAATGCAGGTAGATGCCTTTTTTATGTGCTTTTCTTTTTGTTGTTTTTTATGCCTTTGGGGTAGTTCATCAAAGAGGATCAAACGTTTGGCAGCGGCATCATCTGCATAACAGTTTAGGTTGACTAAATGATACCTGGCTACGAGCTAAGTTGAGAGCAAACTTCACAGCCTAATGGATATGTCTAATTGGGTGGTATTATATAACCAATTTAAGCAATTTGCCATTTGATATCTTATTATTGAGCGAAAGGTTCCTAAAAAATGCCCACATTTAGCGCTACTTCCAATAATATGCGAAATTATTTGGCAATTCGTCTTTCAGCATAAATAACAATAATATATGCGGCGAATAAGTTGGCCAAAAAATATAAGTTGGCCGCAGCTGTGCATGTTTCTTCCCCCTTCCCCCGAAATTTCCATTAATTTTCACATCGATTGCTTATTACGAATTCAATTGAAAATGTTTTTATGAAATGCAATTAGCGTTTTGTAATTCTCATTGGAAACGTTTTGTTCGGTTTTTGTGTATTTCTGCACTCGTTATAAACCAATGTACATTTAAGCCCACCTAATTGGACTATTTTTGGAAACGAACAAATTTGAAATGCATTTCGCGCATTACAATAATGGGCTAATAAGCCTGCATACGGGGTAGATGAGGTAAATATGTGTGTGTAGTAATTAAATAAAATTATAAATTTATGATATGAATACCTATATTGAAAACTGTTTAGGAATTGTGCAAATGTAAACTAGAAAAAGGAAAAATGCCTTGGCCGTATATATATATATTATATAGATTTTTTGAAGCCCTTATTAAAATCATTAAAATAAAAATACTCAACAAATTTTAAATGGTTCATATATAAAACTGGCTTCTGTGTGTTGCAGTTTTAAGTAAAGAAATTACCCCATTTCATAGGGCTTTTTTATTTTTTAGTTTTATATTCAAATATGTCTTAAAAATAATTAAAATTTTTTTTTCATTATTTTTAGACAATTTAACAATATTTTTAAGTCTTTTTTTTTGTGGTTTTTATAATTAGGATATTAGCAAAGCAAATTTTAATCGAATTTACTATAATCTTCACCTCTAATCGTGCAATTTATCACGCCCAACTAAATTTAGCTAATTTTTATTTAGCAGCACATTAGTTCAGTTTTATAAGCCTAATGAACTCAAATAACATCGAAAACTTTTGCATTTTGCCTCGTGGCGCTATTTTAAAATATATAGCAAATTGTGCAATAAGCATCCAATTAAAACTTTTTCACACAATTGCATGGCCAGGCCAAAACCAGCCAGTCAGCCATGGCCAACAAGCCAGGCAGGCAGACAAAAAGTCGGACTAACAATGATTTAGTTCTGTGGTCGAATACCACCAAAGCGACTAGCAACAACAACAACAGCAATGACAACAATTCTATGAATAACTTTATACTGTCGCCTATCTAACGAGCTGCAAAAATGTGAAGCGTATTATATGATAGAGCGATATATATACATATAAGTATAGGGTGGGGTGTATAAAGGATTTCCGCTTGGCTGCTTGAAATATGAGGAGATTTTTAACAATAATGTTAAGGAAAAATCGTCTCACAATTTATTATGAGAGTGGAAAATGCGTTATATTTCTGCCATTGTGATAATCACCAACAACATCATCATGACTCGCACGCATGATAATTACACGGAGAATGACGGGCAGACGGGGGTCCCGAAGGGGGCACTACTTCTAAATATAGCCCAGAGTCGATGTGACAATGTGAGAGGCGTGTTTGGATTTCGCAATTGCAATGCGACTGCTAACTACACATAATACGATTTTATGGTTATGGTTTTTGCTCTTAAGCGTAGGATGAAGAAGAAGCAGCAGCAGCAATGCCAAAAGTTTTTTTTTTGGGGTATCGACTTACGGCAGGCGTCGGTCGGCGCGTCGCGACATTGAATGACTGTCTTATGGCTTATGTCTCATGTCTGCGCTTAAAATCTCAACCCCTCCAACAATCCAGCCACCCATCCACCCGCTATACATCACTTCTGTATCCCCCCTCTTCCACTGCTGTACAATACATCACGGGGCCTAACATTGTTTTGCACTTGGCTGACAGCTCGCTGCTTGAAGTATTTTCCAGTTTGCTCACGTATTAATTGCTCGAGTGGAAACGACGACAGCCAGCTACAAAAAAGCAAAAAAAAAAAAGAGCGAAGAAGAAAAAGAAAAGTTATCGACCGAAACATGTTTTGTTTTTGATGTTGTGTGTGTTTTTTTCATCTTTTCTATTCCTTCTGTTTTGGTCACTCGTCTAAATATGCTGAAAATATTAACAAAACGCTTAGACCGTCACTTGCATCGCATTATCCTTAATGGTTATTTTTTTTCGTATTTCTTTTATTTGTGGATTATTTCGTGATTTATGGATACGATTTTTTTTTTTGCATCGCCGGCTCAAGAAATATATTTTATTCTATTATATGCTTTGGATTCTGTGGCGTTGCAAATCAATTTGAATTCATGGTTTACTGAGAATTAGTCGAAATAGTAATTAAGAAAAAGCTTAGGAGGAAATATTTAGCAATATTAAATTATTTAATATTGATATTAAGTTTATTTTTAAGTAATTTATCTAAACTATTCTAAATTAATTTGAACAATCTATCATCTAATTTTTGTAATCCCTTTTATTATATAGAACATTTTTGAAAAACTTATGTTTTATTTTTAAGTTTTATAGATTTTCAGCTACATAGCTTTTTAAAATAACTAATTGAATGAATTATTTAAAACTTTTTGCAGAAATAAACTTGACTCGAATACATTTACGTATAAATTAAGTTTATAATTTTAAGACATTTGAATAATTTCTATAGGAAATCTATTTCTTTATAAACGTTCTATTAATACTTTGCATTTAAATTTATATATAGTCATTAATGTATTCATATCCCATTTTTTTAGAGTTTTGATATGCTGTCAACAATGTCAATCATTCTTTTCTTGTTCCCCTCTGTTTCCTTTTTTATTTTGCATGGCACACAATACCATTATTGCTGCTTACCTCCATGTTATGTTCAAGATGTTTCCCCACTTTAATCATATGCCACAATTTTTACCTTTTACCTCTCGCATAGCTCTGACCGCCCGCACCGCTGTCGCCTGCCGGCTTTGGTTTTTTATTATTATTTTTTCTTTCACTTTAACCTCGCATTCCCTGCAGACGGCAGAGTCGTGAATTGCATAGGAAATACGCACTCTGAGGCTTATATTTAAAATCGAGGCACTTTATGAATGCCGATTGCATACGTATGTAGTTTGGTTTTGTGGTCCGGCGGGAGAAGGCGGGTCTGGGCGGGGCAGTTCGGTTGCAATTGCAGAAGTGGCCACTGAAAATTCATCACGGAAGTCGTAAATAATGCCCCCAGACATGTTCAATGGACGGACGTGCAGACAGGCCGGCCAAATGTCATAGTGTGAACCAAGTGCTGTCTATATGCACATATATGTATGTGCATATTTATAGCATTAAGAGAGAGAACAAAAGACTGAGAGAGATAGTTATAGATAGAGTGAGTGTGAGAGGCTGCTGTTATGGTTCAATAGCTGCTCGTCTTTCATCTTGACCGTCGTGCCGCAAACAGCTGCCAAGTGGCAGACATCAAACTTGGCAGCACAGTGCCCAGCAATTCATCACTTTGAAACAATAGAGCATCATCCAGCTGAATGGAATAGAGACTACTCAAATGCATTTCAACGCCCTATTATATATCACTTAGAGTGCCACGAAATGCCACACATAAAGACGGAGAAAGGAGATCAGCAGACGAAAAATCTGTGAAATATGTTACAAAAATGTGTTTGCATATTTAGCATGCGCCTCTCAAGTGGCCAAGTACAAAGCCAACTACAAATGCAGTTCAGCTTGGTAAGTCCCCCTGCCTTATGCCCCCTGCTCCAGCATGAATTGCATTGGCAGCTCTTTTTATACCCTGTTTTAATTGAGAATGAACTGCGAATTGGGTATGATGTGCAAATGTTTACAACAGGGATAAGAAAGTATCTGTGCTTTATCTTACATAGTATATTTATTTTTAATTAGCACCAATAGTCGAAGCAATCTATATAAATACGACAAACATCAATTTCAGTCCTTTTTTCACAGATTTTGGTATTTAGATTCTTGTATATTTTGGTTAAAAATATATTGTGTATATTCCTTAGAATTTGGTATATATGCAAATTTTAATATCAATAATATCGCATAATGGTCTAAAAGATTTCTTAAGAATTGGTTTTCTGTAGGACGAACTGTGCCCAAGCGACTTTTTTTTTGCATGTATTAGCATACATACATATAGAAGTAATGAACAAAACGAAGCTGAAATACAGGGTGTCTCGTAATCGAACACTCTCTCTGCAGTAACACATTGACTTGTTCTATTCTGTTCTCGCTTCGGTTTTTGGGATTGCTAATGTTTATGTTGATGTCTAGTAATAGCCGGCTTGTTTGTGATCATGTTGAACACATGTTGACAAAGTGCGAGTTCAGAGCTGCCACCCGGTCTGTAAGTTGCAACACGAGCAGCCACAGCAGCCACATCCAAACTGCAACTGAAACCAAACGGAAGCGATTCTTCTTTCTACTCAGCTCATGCACTTAACTTTGGGCCGAATTTCGAATTTCGCCAGAAACTCAAGAAATATCTTGTGTTAAAATATAAATTCTTTTGAAAAATACAATAAATTGTAGGCAAAAGTCTGCAAAAATAATGAAAATATAGGAAGAGTATTATTTATATAGTATTATTTATTATGAATTTCAAAGAATCTTCTGAATCATTTTGTGACATTAAATGATATTCGAAATATTAAATAAATTGCATGAAGCTAATATGTAAATAATACATGAATTAAACAAGAACGAGAAACCAGAACAACAGTAGCCCTAGCTTCACTCAGCACAAAGGCATTTCTTTCATTCAACAATATGTACTTATATAAATGGGTATTATTATTATTATTATTATTATTATTATTATCAGTGGTTTCCCTTGAAGGCTACCAAACAAGATTTTTAATGAGCGCAGTAGCCGCTTGGGGTTGTCTCCGGGGTCGTCTTTGTTAGTTGTTTTTTTTTATTTGTTTGCTTTTAGTTGGTATCGGAAAATTGTTTAATAACAGATGTAGGCATATGGTTGGAAAGATCTTTTCGCAAATTATATTGATTGGTGTGTAACATTTAATTTTTAATTTTTTTATACATGCAAATAATATTTATTAATCAATGTTTCTATCTATAGATGCAACTTAAACTTTGTTATTATTTTTACACATTATTGACATATAAGAAATCAGTTCAGAATAAGCAATCCATCACTCAACACAAATGGATTCAAATATATACTTGATATTTTAGAAAATATTACTAATCGAACTCACCTTTAGAAAGATCTACCATTAATAATAAAGTCAATTTGATTTTAGAAATGTTAGAGCTTACTAAACTTCACATGTAGGCGTATCTATTGATTTATTTATAATTTTTATCTCATTTGTTTCATTGAATTTTACACGATTTCTTTAAAAAAAAAGTTCTGCTTTTAGGTAACAATAATTATTGTGAGGTAATATAATGATTATATTCACTATTACACTCTGTAAAGAGTATTGATTACTTGCGCTTATGTGTTCTCAATATTCTAATTGTAAATACACTAGATCAAAATGTACATTTTATACCATAATGTTGGTATATATATTTTTAATTTTTTTAAATTTTAAAATAAATGCGAAATTAAAAAAAGTTATTTAAGAACCTTATAATGCTTGTTAGATATCTTAAGAACTGAGTAAGCCCTTTCGACAGCGGTATTATGAGATGTTTCTATATATGATACGCGAGAACTTATAACAAATCGCATGACAAATCGCCTTAGTTCATTGATGATTAGTCAAGCCAATTAGTCACAACGGGCGATTTGATAGGCTTGGAAATCTAGACCATACAAAGTAAATTTTCAGTCAAGCTTAAGTCAGAGTGGAGACGAGTGCCATACGATGATATATGTGAGGGCACAGTCGTTGTTGTTTATAGGCGTCCTCTGGGTGGTCCTATCACCCCAAAATGTTCATTCATTCACAAGTAAGAGATGTAACACTCTTTACATATGCAAATATGGTATATACCTCGCATTTGCTTTGTTTAGACTGCATCAGGAACGAGGAGTTGCGTTGCAAATGCTTTGAAAGCTCGTGCTTTCAGCTTTTGTATGATGGTGAAAGATGTCCACCCTGCGAAAAGGTCTGTCACTGCAAGATTGGTTATGTGCGTGACAGGGGCTTGTGTGTGAAAAAGGAAAAGTGCTGTAGCGCCTCCGTTTGTATATCGAAGAAGGAAGAGATCATTAGACTTATACGTAAAGATATGGATGTACCGATCGCAGGTGTGGTCAACTCCCATGGCAACGTTGAAAAAGAATCAAGTTTGGAATAGATTTTTTTTAAATTTTTCCTTTAAAATTGTATTGTGTGTACTGCATTTTAAAAATCTAAGCGTATTTAAATCCCTCAAGCACGGAATTTATTGTTTATAGCCATGGATTGCAGAAGTTCGGTTTACTGCCTCAAGTTAAGTAACTGTTTTAATACCCTGTAACCATTGCTGGAATACAAAACGTGTATTTGTTATGGAACAGTACCACCAGCCGAATCAACATACTCATTTGTTTGCCATTTTAAGCAGTATAGCTTTAATTTTTGGTATATTTGCGACACAAAATTGCATTAATTTGTTATACTCCCTAATGTTAATACAATACCCTAAACAGGGTATCTTCCAGCCGGCACCTTTAACTAGACAACTCTTCTTGAACTTAATACTTTGTTTAAATATTGTTTTTGCACGACTTTCGAATAGTTTGTTTACAAAACCAATTGATTGAAAATATATATATTCATTATTCATGCCAATTAGTCGCATTTGGTAATTTTGTACAGCCCAGCATACGTCTGGCCTAGATTTAGTTTCCAAACCCTACTAAGAGGATGTTCTGTTCGAGGCTTAAGGCGTTGCTTAACATATGTCTGTTATTTATCCTAGTGCCCAATGAGGTTTTCAGCCGAAGTAAGTAATGAATTTTACAGATATATGGATATATTATTGGTAACAACACTTTTTAGAATGCTACAAGAATGAGGTCTATGGCTGCCGAGTGTGCTTTGAGCCATCGTGCAATCAATTCCTTTACGATGGTGAACACTGTCCTCCTACTTGTCAGATGTATTGCAACTGCCAACTTGGATTCGTACGACTATTGGGCAGGTGCGTTAAAAAGGAGCACTGCTGCACGGAAGATAAATGCGCCACGGAAAAGGAAAAACTCGTAAATGCAGATCGAGCTCGTAAATATCCAAATTCAACTGGTTGAGTTGAGCTAATATCAAGGTTGAATTTACACAAATAAATGTATGAAAATAGTAGGTTGCATTTCATCTTTTGCCAATGGCTATTCTGAATGGTTTTGAATATAAACCATTATCTAGTTTCATATACTAGAAAAAAAAATTAATTTTCTTTTAAATGCATTGTTTCTCTGACTTTTTGTTTGATTTGTACTTCATTTATTTTTCTTTATTAATGAGGTTTTTATAGTTTATTTTATAATACTTATTAATATGTATAATACTTATTAATGAATTATATATTGCTTTAACAATAATAGTTTTTGGTTTGCTCATCGCTGGGGTTGATGCTAAGCCGATTAGTTTTAATTTTAGTTTCTTAATATTTTGCTTGTGGTATACCCTGTTCTAATGGAAAATGTATACTTATTTCCTTGTCCTTTTTGGTCAACCTGCTTTTATCCAGCTTGTCCCCTTATTTAATAAAAGTTCTTCGATTGCCTTTAGTACTGTTTATTTAATTTTGTAATTTTGATGAAAAACATTTATTAATTTAAGCTAAATTAATATGACATTTCTCTTTCTAATAACAGAGTGGTCATTGTCATAGCTACAGATAAAAACTTTACGATCTCTAAATTAAGGATTTGGTGTTAGATTCTGAGTATATTTGAGTATATATATATAAAATGACTAAGTAATTAAAAAAGGAATTATACATTATAAACACGATTTGCAGTCTTGATTTAAACAAATTTTTAAACAAATATATGAAAATAATTTAGTTTTTATTTATGAAACTAAATATTTTTCATGAGTACTTTTGTATATAGCTATACTGTGCTCTTATCATCAAATTGCGAAATAGGATACAGACGAACAATGAAATAATAAAACTGTATAAAAAAAAAAAAAAGCCCATCAGTAATAAGAATAGTGTTAGAGCCATAAAAAATTCTTGTCTAAGATTTGAGAAACAATGAGATGTAAAATCGATAACAACTCGTACCTTGACGCCTTTCAGAGCAGGTAAATCTTAGGCAAAGTGTCGTCGAGTGGTTGCGTCGCTAAAAATACACGCACATACAGACAAAGGCGAAGACATTGAAGAACGGCGAGGCCAACAAAAATCAATGAAACAAAGCAGGCTAAGCCGCGCCAGGATACGTGCGGATTATAAACACGGGCCCAGATGCGACAAAGAGGCCCAAACAATGGCCACGTACCAGGCGAAGGTGAAGCCCAAGCAGCGGACCGGCTAAAAGGCAGTCAGGCAGCCAGGCGCTTATCAATGGCATCAAAATCCGGCCACAATTCCAGTTGCCAGTTGCTGGTTTTCAGCCTCTGAGGTGCCAGTGTTTTGACAGCCCCTCAAACCGAAAATGTGTTAATAGAAATTGAAATTTCTGCTGTTGTTGTAACCTATTTTTGTTGTTGTTTTACTCAATACATTGAAAACAGGAAATCAACGCGTGACCAAAATTTGTAAATGCTTTTCAGACCACGCAGAGCCGCTATATTTTCCGCTTAGATTTATGCCCTTCACACTCAGAGAAAAATATGTTCTATATTCTGATTTGACTGGTCTTTCATTTTCTTAAAATTTCTACTTTACCTTGTTCACGGTAATTTTCAAATTATATTTAAAATATCTTTTATTTCAAAATTACCAAAAACGTTTCGTTGTTAGAAAATTAAATCAAATTAATTTTATTAGAATCTGCATACCTAAAATGAGCTTTAAATATTCTTAGAAGTAAACATATTTATTATTATTATTTGCATCTGCTAAATATAATATATTAAAAACACTAAATATATGAAATTCAAATAAGTTTTACATTGTCAGTTTAGAAAATTTTGACCTTGCAACTCTTTTTACTGCATTTTTCTCCGTGTTTTCTCTGAGTGTAGCCTCTATGACTATATTCTGTGCTGGTATTTATTGTTCTTTTTGTAAATCAAAATTGTTAATTTCATTGAGCCCGGCTAATTGCGCGGCCGTCTTACGCATACGAAATGTAGCCTAAAGCACCTGCAGTTTCTTCTTTTTTTGACAGTAAAGAACGGGTTTATAATATAGTAACTGGGCAGTTACGTGAGTTTCAGTTGAGTCAGTTAATTTGAACGGCTAATCAGGCGCCAGCTTAGCTTCTCCAATTTGCAGTTTATTTTTTTTACGTTTTTCCCGCAGTTTGAAAGCGTTTTGTTTCTAGCTAATTGAGTTGCCATTGCTCAACAAGCATTTCCACACAATTTGCCCATTCAGTTTTAAGTGTTTCCCCACTTGCAGTTAGGCGGGGAGATTGAATACGTCTACCGCTTGGCCGCCCCTGTGCCCCTGGCCGTCTATTTTTGTATGCGACGAAAAGTGCATTGACATTGCCCCAGTGAAAAATTCATTGGCAGGCCATGCCAATTTTAATTCTCTTTTTTTGTGCTCTATCTCTGGCTGAGCTTAATACCCTGTGACCAGGAAAATGTGCAGGCAGGGCATAACAAGTTTTGCTGCTCTCATGCAGACAACTTAACAAAGGGGATTCTGGCTTGGATTCCAAGATTCCGGTTAGATATGTAGACATGGACTTAAAAAGATTAAGAATATATCCCCTAATATTAAAAATAACTTCCTTTTATGTATATTAATTATTTTTATTTTGCGTTTAGATGTATTATTTTCTTAGCCAATATAGTTAGTTTTAGTAGATTTAAATACTCAGCGTGCCGCATATAGTATATATCAAATCAAAAAAAAAAAATGTTTAAATACTGAAAATGGTAATTTAAAATTTTTCTAATATTTGTAATATTTATTTAATTTTTTGTTTATTTGATATCAAATTATTTGTAATAACTTTCAAGTTTCTCGAAGCAAATACGGGGCATTGCATAGTCTGGCAACTTGATAGCCTTACTTTCTCTGTATTTCAACCCGCATTCGCGGAGCTGCCCAAGTCACAACAAACGGCTGCATGTTAAATGTCGAGCCCAGCCAGGGCCACAGGCGGAAACAGAAACAGGGACAGAGCGTTCCACTAACTGCCTCAAATGCTGCGTGACGCATAGAAACGTTTCAATTTTATATACATTTTTTTATATATGCACATGCATTTATACATGTATTCACAGCATATTTTGCATGTCTCCTGCGGGGTCTTGACGCCTCGTTGGTCGCACATTTGTCCAGCGCCGGCTTCGCATTTAAAACTAAGCGCATAAACTGCACAACAACAACCACAACAACATTCATTTTAATGTGACAATTGCTTTATATTGCATTTAGGCTTTACATGCTTTACAATGGGTTCATAATGTTTTTAGGTTACTATTTGTTTTCTTTTTTTATGCAAGTTTTTTAATTTATCCGCGATTTGAATTGCAAAGCATTTGGTAGCTACGAGCAATCAAGAACTGAGGTGTCAATTAAGGCAATTTGCTGACCCAGTTGCTTATATTTAGAATCAGAGCTTAAAACCTTATAAATAAAATGCTTCAAAATGCACAACGTTCATCGAATGTATTTAATGTGGTTATCTGATTTATTATATATTAGAACTACTTTATATTTATATTTTATATTCCGCTGAAATGTAGTTTAGAGTTTATTCAGATAAAAATATATTTTTATTTTTACCCTGGTTTAAGTAATTTTTAAAACATTAGAAATTTGTTGAAAAAAATAGATAAATAATTATAGTATCTTAGCAGGTATTGGGAATAAGAAGTTTTAATCAAAAATTCCCAAATTAAGCCAGAAGAAAATGTTGGATTTAAACTTAAGTCGTTAAGTTTACTTATGAAAAGTTAATAATAAAAGTATCAAAGATATACAGTTTTTTATATATGTTAAACATTTGATTAAAAAAACATAATAAATCAAATAAAATATATAATTTAGTAAAATAGAATGCTATGCAGCGAGTATCAAAGAGCTCCTATAAAGTATATATGTATACGTTGTCTACTTGTATTAAATATCACAAATTCCACACAATCCGTGTTATATACTCTTAAAAAATTCAATTTGAGCACTGACGTTAATGCGTTAAATCAACTTCACACGTCACTCAACAGAAATTTATGCCGCCCCCGTTGTATATAACGAGCATCGTTTCCATTTCGAATATTTTATTATTGAAATGTCGATTATCTTAATCTAACACTTAAACATTCATCAATCAAGCGCCTAATGCCACTTCAATGCGGCCCCAAGAGGCCCCCACAGGCTCAAACACATACTATGGCATCCGGGAGTGGGTTAGAGACCGTGGGGCATTGTTCGCGTCTCCTGCATTTTTTGCTGTTGCTGCTGGCGCTGATGCTGGTGCTGCTGCTGTTGTGGCAGACGGGTCTCATAATGTTGACGTTTGTCAACATTAACTACACTTAATTCAAAATGTCAGCTGCGCACACACACGCACACACACACACTGGCATGCCTAAATTGTGGCTGCCACTTGCGTGTGTTTGCGACTGTTTATTCTGCACATTATTCCAAGTTGCAAAACTTTTTGTCGCCAGTTCAGTGCACGTCCAGTCCCGGAGCGATCGGTCACACGTTCTTTCGTATACCCTGTAGTTAGTGAAATGTGTAAAATGGTATCTCAGCATTGTGTAACTGTAAGTGTAAATCGATAGTAAAGCTCTGCTCGTATATCTCTGTGAATAATCTGAATGAATTTGTTCGGCGAGGTTTCTGTACCATGTGCAGATCTTATTTGATGTACATGCTGAAGTATTCAACACAAATGGATTTATTTTTATGTTTTATATTTATATCAATTTAGAGTTATATATTGATCTCGGAGACTGTTCTGTATCCGCCTGTCTAGCCTCATTGATCTGACGATCTATCGACAGGGTAAATTTCGTATGTGAGTTCCAGATACCTTTAATAGAAAAAGTTGCATAAAAAAATTATTTTATTTTAAAAGAGTCTGTTCATAGTTATATACTAAGTACTATGGCAAGGGGTAGCTATTAGTCATGCACATTCCATATTTGGCCTTTTCTATGGTGCTGCATAAATTACGCAATAAAAATGTCGCAACAATTGAAAAGTTGGCTGTGCGTTAAACTGCATAAAGTGCAACAATTACAGTCAGGCAATTGTAATGTGCGCCCTTAGCAGCATTTTGTGTTGCAATTAACGACAAGTTTGCTTCCTAGTTTCACTCCTGCTTCTCCTGCCTGCCCCTTTTCAGTGGATGATTAGAACGTTCGTATAGCTCGTGAAGCACATTAAATTTGTTCTTTATAACCCTCGACTCGTTGAAGTGTTTGCATTTCTGCAATTTGCATTTTTCATCTCTGCATTCTGCGAGGGGCTTCCGTTTGGCGAGGCGTGTCTTTAATTGCCGATAAGCATTGTAATTGTTCCCCTGTTTATTTACTTTTCATCTTTTTCTTCATATTTTTCTGCTTGTGCTAAATGCCAGCAAAGTGTTGAAGTGCGGCTGCTGTTTGTACGGAACTCAAGTGCTGGACAATAATGAGTCCGAGCGCTTTCGATTGCATTGTTTTGTAGTCTTCCAATGTTTATACAATTTTATAGGGTTAACTAGATCGTTGATTCTCTTCATAAAAAAGACTTGAGCACAAATGGGGTTACAACTTATATTTTTAAATGTATAGATATAGAAGTTTATTGAAATTGAAAATGTGCTTACATATATAATATAAATGAAAGGAAGTAGTACTCCTTAGTTAGAAGTAGTTTTTTCAAATATTTTAGGAATGTAAATATTAATAAAGTGAAAACATATTTTTATGTCAGAAATTAAATGCTTTTTTCGAGTTTAAGTATTGGTAAATTAACAATAGGAATGTAAATAATGTAATGAAAATAATTATATCAAGACTTATATGAAAAATTAAATTGTATATAAATTTCTAAATGAAATATAATATTATATTCAAATTATGTTTACATTGATTGGTGTTTGCATTATAGAATATTAAGCGAACTATATTTAAATCTTGTTAATTATATTTTATCTTATAATAATGTGACAAATGCATATTTGAGAACTTTGTGCTAGAAACAGATTTAAAATAAGGAAACGGGAAAAGCTTTTAAAACATATGTATATTATAGACACGTGCATTTTATAAGCTAAATAAATACATTTAAATTTCTCTCTGAATAAAATTAGATTACAAAATTTAAACAGGAAGTAATTAAATATCAGGTATTTAACAATGAAAATCATGTATTTTTAATCTTGAAGTTTTACCAACCTTTATTAATAATTTATTGGCATGCAATAATAGTATTAGAGGCATACGAGAAATTTAACCAGAGACCAACTTCTCATACCATTCCCCACAAATTTATAGTACCCTGTACTACATCTCTGTTCTATCCTCACATCTGACACACAGTGAGTGGGTTGTTAAGAGCTCAAAGTCCTTTCATATTCTGACAGCTACACAATTTGTGTCCTTTCGCGAACAACCTGAGCTAATCTCCCTGACATGCTGGCACTTTGGGAATCTGTTCAGGCTGTGTTGAGGGAGCTGACTAAATTAGCCAAATGCCGCATGGTATTGGTCCATATTTTAGCTGAAATCACGTCGAAAATTTGTGCGCTTGCCTTGCGATGGAAATTTGCTGAAACGAGAGTTTACTATGATGGCTATCAGAATGGTGGAGTGCCCGAGCAAGGTACTGTAAAATTATCCCAAGCTTTATGCGCCAAAAAAAAAAAAGAAGCAAAAATAGAAGAAAATCTGTAGGCAAATTTTTGGCGTAATTCTTATTTTCTTTTCGGCTCTCTGACCCGGTAGTAAACCAGGCGTAGGCTATTAATTTTATGAGGCTATGAAATGGGCAGACTGACACAATGGCACGCTGAATGAGCGGGGGAGGGCAGTGGGGTGCAGGTAAATTTCTATTGGCGCACAGCCAAGGTGGTTCGAGTTTAATAAAATTTTACGTAATGCTTTGGCTTGGCTTTTCATAATGTGGATTTTATGCTGATTCAATGTTTTTTTTTCTGTGCCCAGATTGAAGTTGAAGCGGGCGTTAAATTAACAACGACCCTCTTTTTCAAATGCCCACCCCCCCCCCCCCTTTTTTTTTTGTTTTTTCCAAGCAGTTGGTCTATTACATGCGGCGATTAAGTGTGCGTAATATGTGCCACAGTCTTTGCTATTTTCTTATCAATATGCTAGGGGAATTTGGGTTCTTTAAAACGAAGCTCTACGGAAACTTCGAGCATAAATCTTTGGTATATTTAGCCGCGAGTTTGTAACACACTCGCCTTAACCAAGTTATGAATATTGATAAGACTCTGTTGCATAATTTGGTGGGCCTTTGTGTGGAAATTCGTATAAAAGGCCCAAGCCGAGATTGAGTTTGGTGCCATTTGGGATTAACCACACACCCTCCCCCGTATTCCATATAAAACTACATACATAATTGCCTTTTGCTCTGACGACAGCAACTCAACGGGGGTGCTTAGATTGAAGGGCGGTGTGGGAGGATGGTGGAGTACACCCCAAAAATTCTGTTTAATGTGCAGTCGTAGAAAATTAGTTTAACGCTCAGGCAGACAGGGCACTGACTACGTCCCAGACTTCGGCTAAGGAGTAACCTTATCAGCGGCTAAAGGTCGTGTCCTGGCAAATTATAGCATCGTATGGGTTAATTGTATTACCTGCCACGTGGCATTGATAAGAAAGGTGGGACGTTGGATTTTGCAACATTTTCGGTTTTAATCACAGCCGAATTAAGCCGCTCTTATGAGCGACAATTTCGTTAGCTCAGATTGTTTTACGGCTTTAAAACTGGATAAAATTTTTTGATTACTTTGCAAGTTAAATTGTATATAATAAAGTGAGGAGCCTATAAACAGTTTTACATGGCTATATAAATGTAAAGCAGGAGATACTCCGGAGCTTAATAAATGCCACCTTCTGCCCACATGTTTCTGCTGTGTCTGTAGCAGGTGAGAAAACCACAACCTTATTTCCACTTTCAACCAGGTGGGTTTTTTTCTATTATATTGACTAAGAAGTAAGGCAAAAAGCTAACGTATTTCACGACGGAACGTTGAAGGAGCGGTTGTTGCTAAACGAACCTGCCTGTCAACTAAATAATGAGTGTGAAAATCTGTAGAAAGTGCTGGCAACTAAAAGTAATTAAGGATTTGGAGAACGGCAAATGCACCTGAAACTTTACTTTACTTACAGTTTACTGATAATACATATAAGCTTACCTAACTTTATCTTTACATATATATAAACGCAAAAGCTGTTGTAAATTTATCAGATATACCCAGAGAAATTTTATTTTTTAATTCAACTAACTGTTTTGAGATAGGATTTTTATTGATTACTATATATATATACACCACTTTCGGGCTACGACAAAAGAATGTTCATTTTTGATGTTGATCATATTTAAATATTTTGGTAAACATGCCCAAATATTTAATAAAAAATGTATATATATTATATTGCCTTGAAATAGTGCAAATACGCTTTCACTTATTTATTCTTTCTCCTATTTTTTAATTTTGCATTGCTAAAAAGCAGGCAAATGTTTGCGTTTAAATACGCCGAATTTCAAGATATTTTCATCTCTTTTTTGTACATAGGGCGTACATGAAATTCAGAATTTTTTTTCCAAGTGAGCGCATTTTTGTGCGCCGCAGAAAATCATGAAAGCTGACCCCCCTCCCCACCCCCACGTCGCGCGCACAATGTTGCATTTTGAATAATTTCCATTAACTAAATACGCGCTCAGTCTGTGAAGCGTTGCTAGCTTGTATTTTTTGCGCAGCAAATTAAAAAAGGCTAAAAAACGAATGAAAATATACACGAAAGTAATAACTGGAAGCCATGACCTCCATTTTGTTGAACTGCAAAAGAAAAGTTGTTCGTTTTTGGTCCACAAGGAAATTGCGGCTCGAATGAAAATCAAGCCTGGAAACTAGACGGAGTGCGTGCCCAAAGCTGACATGTAGGTCAAAGTATGTGCGTGTGTGTGAACACACAATGCACATATTCACTTGCATGCGATTTAAAAAAAAAACAGAGCTATGTGGGTACTTGTTGGCAAAGTCAACACGATATTACACATACGCCGCATGTGCACCCGCATATGCATACGTTTCTTTGGCACCACCCAGAAGCCCATTACACAAAGTGTGGTTTGTTGTTAACGCCTTGCCAACACACACACACTAACACTCGGGCCCACATACATACAAGTGCATGCATTTTGGTGTGGTTTATTCAGTTCTTTGCCTTTTTGGTTAATTTTTGGGATTCTTTTTTTTGAGGGGGGTTTTGAATGGGTCGCCCTTTTTCGCATAATGGTCATGGGGATTATTTTTACAAAGTTGAGTGCAAGTGCTGAAATTGTAATAATGACCATACATACATATGTACATATATGCATGTGTTCATGTGCACAGTTGTTTGCCTGCATATGTGTTGCTTTTGTCTTTTGGCAAAACGAAAAGTTGAAAGTTGAAATTTCTTGCCATATTTAATTTGCTCTAGCAATGTGGGCATCAGCTGTGGCTGCTAATTGCAGCTCACATAATTGCTGTGTTTCTTTTAGTAGCACTAGAATGTGGCTGAGTTAATTATCTAGCCATAAATAATGTAGTCAATAAATCTTGATTAAACGAATATAGTGGTATTTTGATAGTGCAGCTCAGAAACTTACAATATAAGTAAAAATTTACATTCTCTTGTTTATTTCAAACGAGTAGCAGGTTGTATAAAAAATTAGTCTCTAATTTACATAAAAATGTTATGAGAACCAATCTGTATAAAATTATAGTATTTTATTTATATACAAATTTACCGAATTGTGAGTTGTTGTTTACAATAATGTTATCTACTTCATGCAAAGAAGTAAAGGAAATAGTATACTATATTACAACTACTATCATGGATTTTGTTTTGTCACAATTAGAAGTGCATACTCATGTCAAAGAGACACATGTTGCAATTCCCTGAGCATGTATTATTGCCACAACTCTATCTTTTATTTGTTGGTGTCTCCCCTGATCATATATTTTTGCACAACATTATCTTTTATTGGTTCCTTCTGTTTGCTTTGCATTTATTTTGGTGTCTGAGTCGACGGCGACGTCAGTTGCGGCGCCAGTGGCAGCAACAGCGGCAGCGGCAGTGGCAGTGGCAGCTGAATGCTGCCACATTGTCGCCAATAATTCAGCGACTGCGTGGCTGCCATAAATGAAATGATTTATTAACAGCTCGCCAAACTGAAAAGGCAAAACCGATACGATCCGATCCGACCACACGAAAACCGCCTGCTGCAAACCGAAACCCTACACGCAAATGCTATTTGTGTATTTTTCCTTCTTTTTTTGTTTATATATTTCTTTATCACATATGGGCGATATCAGTGGCATTCGTGAGATAAATTATCATTTGCAATCAGGATTACTTATTAACGCTGCAAAACATATTTCGCGCTGTCATCGAGGGAAGACAAAGAAGAAGATAGATAAATAAAATAATAAATAATAGCAACAAAATTAATGACAATGTCGCAACATTCTGAGGCAGCTTTTTGTCTCGTCGGCTTTGGGTTTCGTTGTTGTGATTCAAAACGTCCGATGGAGGTTTAGTGACGTTTTTATTGTTCGCTTCGTGTTTTTTTTTTATTATTATTTATTTCATTTTAGTTTATTTTTTGTTGCTTTTTTTGCATATGTTTAACACATTTTTCACAATTGGCTGATTATGGCGCGTTGTTGTTGTTGTTAGTGCCGACTGATGTTTGAGATTTTCTAGCAGATTTTTTATTATTATGTGATTTTAATGAATTCCCCCCCGTTTACCAGCTGCTGAATGGGACAGTTGGAGACGGCGACGGAGATTTGGCGCCAGCATAAATTATTCCTATGTTTAGTTTTTGTCTGTCATTGTGTTTGACATTTGAGATGTGTTTTGTTGGCTGTGTGTGTGCTATGTGTGTATTGTTGTTTGTTTTATGCATAGCACACTTGTGCTTTTATTATCTGGCAGTGGCAACGACAATTATCTATTTTTTTTTTGCCAGCCATTACAAACGCTAGATAAAATGCAGGCTTGTCCCCATTTTATTTTGAAATATACAAAAACAGTATTTATTAAAAGAAATTTTGAAAAAAAAAACTTAAATTGTTTTTTTATATATTGCTTTATAGTAAAAATTTGGGAAAATTTAAATGTCTATTTGATTTTTTGTCAATCTGCCTTGAATTTAATATCTGTTGTAAAAAATTTATATATTTTTTTATACAATATGTGTAATATACGATTATATTAATATTTTGTTTAAAATCAAAATAATAAACAGTTGTTAAGTACAAGAAGTGTTGAAAATAACATAATATACAAACTTTCAAGTTCTTGTGGCCTGTTTTTAATATCTTACAAACAAAATTAAAAAATATTGCTTTTATATATTAAGAAACCTTTTAACCTTTATTTTTCCCTTTTGTTACGTTTTCCGTGTACTCGACAATTTTTTTACATTAATTATATACTGCTTCTTCTATTTTTCATATGTCTTCCTTGTTGTCATTAGTTTAATGCGCTTTTAGAAGTCATTAATTATCTACGTATATGTACCAGCCGAACGCCTAAGTTTCTAATTCTATATATTTCTTATTAAATATATTATAAGCATAAAATTGTTTTGGGTTAATTTGTAAGCCTCTTAGAGACCCAAAAAGTTGGTAAAACCTTTTCATGCCTTGCCGCACAAAACTTTCAGGCCATTAGATAAAAACAACGTACCCCAAAAGGAGAAAAACCCTCCAATAAAAAAAAAGGAAGGAACACAAAGTTTTCTACCTTAAGTTTTTAAGTACTTGGCCAAGTCGTTGGCCCGGTCAGCTGCATGGTCAGCACTCGAAATAAACAACATTGAAAATAAAACTAATTGCTAATCGAGCATTAGAACGTTTCGTTGGGCGTGGCGCCCCCATCGCAAAAAAGGTTTCACCTGCTGCAGGTCTAATGAGAGTCTGTTTTACGTAAGCGCGGCTTACGTTGCTACAGCTACGTAATTATCCAGTTAAGCTCCTGAGTGGGCAGACTTGCCAACTTGTTTTCAGCTCAGCTTCTCTGTGTCTTTCAGCTATTGTTTTAATGCGGACCTGACCTGGCCTGTCCTGGTCCACTTTAGGCACTCGGCTGTTGTTGTTCTGTTTCCGTAATGCCAGGCATTTGGGCTGCCTGTGGTTTTTCCGCTTGTTCCTGTTGTTGCTTCAGTTGTTCCAGTTGTTTTTGTTGCTGCTACAACTCGTTATTTTTGTTACGTTCTTGCTTCGCTTTTCTTCTAATTTAATTTGCGGCCAACCGACATGGCCTAACGCAAAAAGCAGGCCAGGAAACATAAAGTAGCTGCTCTCGTCGCCACTTCTACACTTTGGTCCTGTTGCAGCCAGGTTTTTGTTAAAGGATTTTAAGCGGCAGCTAATTTTGTGCCAAGCCTGCTTAAAAATAAATATAAATATACAATATAAAATCAATTCCTCACTTTTCTTTATATATATGTATATTTCTAAATACCATAATAATTGAAAAAAAATTGTTCCCATATAATCTATATTATGTTGTTGATAAATGCTTATAAGATTCCTAGCCGGACTGTTTTTAATTTAATATACTTTTATATTATTTCACGAAGTTAAAAGAGTATATTGGATTTGTGCAATGTCCGTCCTCCTGTCCGTCCGTGTGTCCATATAAATGAAATTTTTCTCGCCGCTATTAGAGCTACAGACCTGAAATTTGGAATATATACTCGTGTAACTCGGTTGCGCCTCCTCTTTGCATATCTCCGCCTGAAAACTAACAAATCTATATTTTTCTAAATAAAAAAGTTGCTATTGTACTGCGAGCGAGTATTTCGAAGTCGGTTCCACCCGATTTAAACGCTTTAACTTGATTTTGTTTTTTTAATTTCACATAAAATCTTCCCGCTTTCACAGTTTTCGATATTACATATTAATTTGAGCCGGCGACCTTTAGTGTTTAATACGTAAATTTGCTTAGTGTGCGGCATAATAAGTGGCGCCCCTTGGTGTTTGAGTCTCATAAACGTGTCAAGCGTTTTAGCGCCCTACACAAATATTGAGTGTTGGCCTGCAAACCGGGGTTTAAGGGTCCTGCGCCCGTTTTATCCTCTTGTGTTTTTAATAGGCTTTTGTGCGGCTCTCATTTTACTTGTGTCCCTTCTCCGCTCCAACCAGGACAGCTGCCTGTTTGCAGTTTCTGTTTTCCAGCTTTTTTAAGTATCATATTTTCGTTTTTTCTTTTTATCGTTGCTTATACAAACAAAATGTTTTTTAACAAAGCTCTTTTATCTATATTTCGGTCTCGTTGCAGGTAAGCCCAAGCGTTTGTAAAATTTGAAGTGGACTTTTCCTTGTATATTTCCTTCGCTTTCTGTGGCTCCCAGTTTGCCAGGACAAGCGTCTGCTGGTCATTGCAGTTGTCATGGAGGCAGTAATGCTCAAAAAGTGTGAGTGGTATGAACAACGAAATCTGATCCGGCAAAAATGAGTGTACAGAATACTTTCTTAAACTTGAAACTTTCATAACTTTGTTATAACTAAAACTATTTGTATTACTGCTTAGTCATGGTTTGTCTGCATCAAAATTTGTTTTGAATTTGGAAATTTTTTACATTTTGAAAATTTTGTTTTTTTTTTTAATAATAAATAATAATAATATTATGTGTTCCCCTGAAAAAATATTGTTTTTGAAACTTGAAATCTCAAATATGTACCCGAATCATCGTGGACACTGCTCTCTAGATATATTATTGGTTATATGCCTTGAAATTGTATCGTCTGTTTAATTTTCGATAATTTTCAGCCTTTTAATTTGATTGTCACCACCCCATGCCAGGGAAGTCAATTTAATTAAAAGGCAGCTCAACGGGAAACTTAATTAATTGAATTCCCAAACCAATACGCTACTCGAATCATTAATACAATGAACTGATGACAAAAAAACAACGCAAAGATACACACACTCCCACTAAACACACACACACACACACACACGCACAGATAGCTTCACACTCCTATGGCAATTAGGCAAATCATAAAATCAATTGAGCGCGCATTGCATTTCGCATTAACTTGACTTGTCAAATAAAACGCCAAAGTCAAAGCCAAACAATTTGATAAATACACACACCCACAAACGAATACCCTCTCCCACACCCCACTTATTTGCTCAATTAGAGCGTTAAACCTAATGCCAACACGATTGCAATTAATTACCAAAGAAATTAAATTCCATGTTCAACACGTAGCGGCAAACATTAAGCTGGCCATGGCCAAAAGTGTAGCCAGTGACATGTCTGCCATTATGAGCACACACACTCACACACACACTCACACACACACACACACACACACACACGATGTGTTGCCTTGTTAATAACGCCACATGGCATCAGGTTAGGTTTCGTGCCCGGCGCAGAGCCACAAAAACCAGACCACGGACAACGTTGCGTTGCACTTAAAATAAGCCACGTTTTATGGCGCTCTTTTATTTTTTTTCTCGCGCTTTATCTAAAGCGCCAGCCAAAAAAAAAGTTTATTTTATGTGCTTTGATTGTTTGACGGCGCTACCCCCAGCCGCCCCTCTGCTTCTCTCCATTACGGATCAATGACATGACATGTGCCATACGAAATTCACAGTAAATTTGTTGGCTTTAAAGGTAATTAAATGTGTGCGAGTGTCGGCGTGCATGAGTTCACAATAGATAAGAACCTATTTGTTGGGGGTATTTATTACATTAGTACTTAAGGATAGGAAGTGCAAGGCTTATTTTATATTTTGTAACAAAAAGTTAAAATAGAAAATCTTTTATCTGAATATACAAAGACATGTGCTTAAAAATAATGATAAAACTGAATATTATCTTTTAATCAGTGTCATTAAATCAGATAAAATATTATTAAACTATTATGTTTACACTGTAAATTAATTATACTGTAATTAATTGAACTGTAATTAATTATACTGTAAATTTTATTAGTTGTTAGAAAATCTACAAGCCTTTTTTTATATAGGATTGACAGTTTACATTAATTTGCAGGATACCCCTAGCAATATGTTAAACAAAAGTTTATTTTGGGGATTGCTGTTTAAATAATAATATACTTAATAAATAATATTTGTTATAAAAACTCATTATACATTTTGAAATCAAATAAGTTTGTGGATTCATTTACTATATTAAAGTGGTTGGAAATACAATCACATAGCGGTAATAAAGCATGCGATTTATAATAATTTTATAAATTGATATTTTATTAATTTCCGTTTATTTAACAATTTCAAAAGTGCAATTCAAAGAAACTGAGATTTAATTACCCAGCATTTTCCTATATAAGCCCGATCCTGTTGCTCAAATTGATTTTAGTTTGTGTAATTGTGCGTTTGTGTGCGTGTGTATTTCTGCTGTTAATTAATACACATTGTGTCCACTTACCTAACAGCAAACTACATACGATATACACTTAAGGGCGCCCTACGGCCACGCCTACAATTGTGCGTAATTGGGCAACGGCGTCTGCTTTGCTCTTAATGCGATTACTGTGATTACCATTAATAATAGTTTATGTGTGCGATTTCCGAGTTTCAATGACGTAAATTTGTCAAGTCCTGCGATGTGGGCGGGGCCAGTCAGTGGGCTTATATATATATGTGCCTGCAGCTAAGTAAGTGGCATGTATGCTAAGTGTTTAATGGGTGGCTTGTTCTTGGCTACTGCGTGTCATATAACAATAATGTATTTAACTATAGTTCAGGCACGAAACATATTTGAACTATGCTGACTTGCATATTTTGTGCTGCTTATTCCTTGTGAATTTGATTGACCAGGGGCCAAGAAACTGGTCGACCTGCTTCAATTTGCATATGTAATTGGAGAACGACAAGTTCAGAGCTGTCAAAATGTGCTAAAGTTTTTAACGATTTTTAGACATGTGTGTATTTATGAGTACATCAATTTAGAGCTCAAACAATGATGAAAATGGTAAATATCATGAAATGATTTCAGTTTTGACAAAGGTTTGGGACCTTAAAATCTAGTTGGAGAAATTACATGTCCAAATTGTTGTACATTTTGGCATAAATTCGACACCTTCAAAATCACTTTTAAAGTTTCGTTTTATACTAAATTATTTTAAAATATTTATTTCAAATTTATTGTCGTTGTGCAACGAATTCTTAGGATATTTCCATAATTCTTAGACTCTCTATTATTAGCCCCTTATACAAAGCCCAACTCCTACAATCATTTTTATTAATTGATTTGCTGTAAGGCAACATCCTGGACACCACATAGAAACATCCTGTCACTCGCTACAATCCCTTTTAGCAGCTCCAATCACTCACGTTCCCCAGCGCGTGCCCGTTTCAACAGATTAATTTTCAAATGCCAAGCTCAGAATTCATTGAAATTCGCTGCTCAAGGGGATAATTGAATGGGCCGAGCTCGCACAGAGCCCAAGTTAGCTGCCACTCCAGCTGTATGTGTGTGTGTCCATAGCAAGGGTTCATATCTTTTGACAGGCTTTGAAATCGATTTACAGTTCATTTACTAATGAGCCAATGACGCATTTATGGGCACACGCGCCATTCTATTTGAAGTCTTTCAACCGAACGTACGTCGAAAACCGTCCTCAGAGACTGCACCGAGTTTTGTATCAAATGTCGCAGGTTTTGACAGCGCTCCTTACCCCCTATCCTAGAGAGGGTATAACGAAGTTTTGAACTTGTCGATAACAAAGTGAAATGCTGGCACGTCTCGCATTTTACGAGTGTGTGTGCAAAGTTTCTATTTTTCTAGTTTTGTGCTGCTTTTTGCCAGCTTTGCTGTTGGCCACATCTGCAAGGTGTTACTGGAATATTAACTAAAGTCCATATCGTAATGGGTTTTTCTCCTTTTGACGCTACGTGCATTCACAAGTCTGTCAATAAGTGCATGAAATGCAACAACACTTTGTTTAGAACTTTATTGTTGGCGCTTTTATATAACACAGCTGTCAGGGAATATGTAATCGGAGCTTTAACATAATTCAGCTGCTGTTAAGGGCGGTGGGCGGATTCTGGTAATACGTAGAGAGAGTCTGATTGGCCATGTGCGTTAACAGTGTAAATGGGCTTAAGGGAGTGGCTGTTAAAGTTTACATAGAAAGATCGTCAAATAACCGGGCGTTAACATTAAATGCTGTTATAGATAACATTCATACAAGGTTAACAGAACTGTTAAAGTCAGAATGCAAAATGAACGCATTGAAATGAGATTTTTGACCGTTCTTTATTAATTTCATACATGCTGGTTTAGCTTTACGGAGAGCCGAAAATGCATACGCTGCATATTTGGTAGTTTCCGATTCTATTTCAAGTGCACATATATGTACATACATACATATATGTTTGAGCACATATTTATGTGGACATTTATATGTCGTTTTATATATGCAACAACATGATCAAATGTTAGTCCATTAATAGATCTTAATTTATATAAACACTTATGTGTAAGCAAACTTAACAGCACGAAGGGCTGTTAGAATTAGCATTTCCAGAGCCAGAACAGAATTGTGATCAAATTTTTACATTGTGAACTGTTTTCACACAATGAGTTACTGTTAGATTTGAAAAACATAGAACTCGATTAACATTGTCAGCAATTTAAACAAAATGAGTAACTGTTAGATTTAACATACATCGAATTCGATTAACATTGTGAGCAATTTAAACAAAATGAGTAACTGTTAGACTTAACATACGTAGAACACGATTGTGAGCTATTTTAACAAATGTGTAACTGTTAGATTTAACATACATCAGAGTGCACTAAAATACTGAATTCCGCTCTATATTTTAGTGCTCTCTACTAGAACTCGATTTACATTGTGAGCTATTTTAACAAAATGTTACTGTTACTGTCAGATTTAACATACACCAGAGAGCACTAAAATAAGTATTTAAGTATTTTAGTGCTCTCTGCATACACAGATCTTGAGAAATGTAAATGTTTACATTATAACTTGGCTTAACAGAATGAGGTGCTGTTAGAGCTTAAATTTTTTGTTTCCGATTTGAGTGAGAAAGTTTAACAGAATAAATAATAAGACATGCTGTAAAGCGACACTCTTGGCATTAACATAAATAAAATACTATTTGTCGCATCGTAACGAACTAAGACAAGCTGAATTTGAATAAATTTCGTTCAGAGCACTTTCCATTGTTGTCAGGAGCGTATTTAGCGCTTTCCCCCCAGCCATTAGGAACCTGAAAGGTTTCCGAAAGCGTAATTGTGATTGACATAATGTTCTGTAATCATAATAATCGTCAGCTTGTCCATTACAATAAAGCCTTAAGCGACAACAAAACACTTTGTGATAACAACAAAGCGAGTCGCGAAACAACTTTCATGTTAATTGCATAACATTTTCAATCAAATTAATTGAACAACTTTTCAACCTGCCGCACTTGGTGTGTTCTTGCGGTAAAATGGGGCCCCAGCCGCTTGCGCTTTTCATGAAAAACCCTTAAGCAAGTGAGCCATATACGAGTTGTTGATTTATTCAACCATTTTCATTATTTAAATGTTTATTTGCCGGATTTCTTTCAATAACACTTAATAAAGGCTGTTTAAACACAAATAATGGCATAAAATTGATATTAAATAATGCATAACATGTTTTAATTAACTTTTCCTGCAATCTTTCAAGAGCAGAAAAAAAGTTTTTAATTTTAAGGCAATTATTTGAAAACGACGCAACGACAATATAAAGTTTCATTAATTTCATATTTCAAACACATTTCGAGGCACAAAAGAAAAAAAACCAAACAAACACGCACAGGTAAAGGGGGTGGGGGTGGTGAATATGTGCGCGGTGTGTGTCTGACAGCTGTATAAAAGTGCACAGCAACAACAGCCAGGCAAGCCAAAAACAACTCCAATTAAAAATAAAATAAAAAATGAACAATTGTCCAAGTCATGTGTATTCGACTAAAAATTACCCTGTAAGTATTTCTAAGCTGGTTCCAGTCTTAAAAATTTAAATAGATCATATTAAGGTGTAGAGAGACTAATTGAGTAATCAAAGTAATAAGAGGAAATTGGGATCACGAGCTTTTGCTCAAAACACTTCAAACACAAAATAATTTTGCCTGTGCTTGAATTCCGTTTGCAGATCAGTTTTATGTCTGAAAGGTAAAGTAAATAATTGTAATAAAATCACAGAGTCAAATTCCTCCTCTGATCCACAAATTCAAAAAGAATTGAGAAAATTACTGTAACTAATTGTCATGAAAGATCTGCGATTTAAACGATATACATTTAGAAGGACTTAAAATGCTCGTAGACTACCCGGTTTTAAGTTTTATTTAATATATTAATTTATATGTTCATTAATTATTTATGCATACAGAAGCGGTTAAAATATTCCGGACTGGACAAAAAAAGAGTTTTAGCTGTTTTCTGAAAGAATTTTATTGGTGACTCTAAATTATATACAGTATTATATTTGTAGTGTACGTCTAGTAATTGCTTGAAGACCATTCCATTTACACATATAGGGTATTCAAGGTGGCAAAAGTGGCAGCCAAAAAGCACACACAGCGTTAAAAACTCACGTTAAATCATGTGCAAACGCTTTGAGCAAAAATTTGTAGCTTCACTTTTTGTTCACGTTAACGTGTTTTGTGTGGCGACGGGCCAAAGAAAAAATGACCAACAAGTTTGGGTCTGACAAAGGCAGCACAGAAAACCAGGGAAAGAAAGAGGGAGTAGAGCATTGGAAGGCATGTAGGAGCGGGAGACGCGTAAGGTGAATTGTTCGCGCTTAAAGTTTGTGCGAACTAGGAAAACTTTTCGACGCTCGTTGACATTTAGCCAAGTTTCTCTTTTCTTTCAAATATTGTTGCACACTTTGTGGGGCGAGCACGTCTTTTGTGTGTGTCTGCGTACAACAAATGACAGCGATTTAAAGCTATGCAAAATATAAGTATAATAAAGCTATAAATAATAATACAAAAGTAATACCCGATAGCAGGCGACATATGTTCTATGAAAATTAAAGAAGTTTGGCGCCTGAAATAATACAAAAAAGTTCGCTAAAGTCAAAGATTGCACAGCTGGCACAAGAAGGAAACAGAAAGTTATTGTATCTATTTATATATACAAAAAATCGGTTATTTCGAAATATATAGAAAATAGGAGAAGGGTATAAATATATTTTTTTAATAAAGTATTAAAATTAAATTAATATGCTTTTCCAGCAAAAAAAAATGTATTCGGGCTATTTAATGCAAAGGATGCACAGAATCTAATACTTTTAAACGATTAACAATTTTTAATATTAAAATATTATTAAATAAATAATTAATAAAATAATAATAATAAATAATGAAATAATTTAATAATTAAAAAGTAATAGTTATATTTCCACCAATAAAAGTTTATATAGAGTAATAAATCTGACAATATTTCACTATAAATAATATAGATTATTTAAATATCATAAGGTATAAGTGGAAATTAACCATCTTAAAGGTTTCACTTCTTATTTTATTCGCTTACGGAATTTAAAGTCAAATATTTAAAATTGATTTATTTTTCTACATTTGTCCAGCTAATTTATTTAAATTACTGCTCATTACATTAAATAAACGTATTATTTATTGAAATAAATGCACATCATTTTTGTCAATTTACAATTTAAATAACAAAAAATCCACAAATCGTAAATAATAATTAGGAAAAATGTTCACGACTTTTTCAAAAGCCTTTCGTGAGCTTTTTGCCGCAAAGATCTCTAAGGCGTGGTTGGCTTCTGATGTACTAAAGTCATTTATATTAAACGTCTTCGGGCGTTGCCCAACTAACCTGCACATTAATAACTGTCCAGTCAGCCAAAAGCCATATAATAAATTTTCGCACTCGACAAAAACCTGGAAGACATTTAACAAAATAATTACCAGCATATTTCGAATGCCTTGCGACATTTATCTTAAGACGGAGAGCTGGTATAAAGTGAAATAAAGAAAGAGGGAGTGAAAGAGAGAGTGAGAGCGAGTGTGTGTGTGTGTAAAAGAGCGCGAGCATATCATAACTAACTAGAGGCGCAGTCATTTGTAAGTCCGGCTGGTTCAAGTGTTTTTTGCCACTTGACTCCAACTTGTTATTTAAGACTTTTTTTTCGGACGTGCGAAAAGTCAAAGTGCAGTGGGCGTGGCAAAACCTTGCAACATAATCATTGTAAGTCATTCACACACGCTCGCACACTCACACACACGCACACACTTTAGCGTACTTGAGACAGCGTCTGGAAACTACTCGAGTTTTTTCAAGGATTTGCCAGCTGAAGTGCGAATGTTAGTTGGCGCACAGCTTAGCCAGTTTGTAGCTATGTGTGTGTGCGGGGGTGTGTGTAAACACGTATTTAGTAATTAATTACACTTTTGACACACACACGCACTCGGCACATTGTTAGCCTCATTTACAGCAGCTCAGTTTGAAATGCGTTTATGCGCTTTTGGTCCACACATGTTGGCAGATTGTTCGAGCCACGTTTAGTTTAGGGCAAACACACACACACACACACAGCATTAATGAGAACTGACTACTGCCAGGCCTGAGCGACCTGTACAGCGAACTATCGTTGCACCTGCGTTTGACACAAAAGTTTTGGTTTAATGCGTGAGATTGTTATGCACATTCTGACAGGAAGAGATTAGTTCTGTTGCTATTCAACACTGGTTTTAGGTTTAGTTGGTTTATGTTTACTTGGCATTACGAATTTAGACTCTACTTAAGTGTAACTTAGTCAAAAGTTTGTCTGAGTATAACTTGAGCAACAATTCAACAAGTGAAAGTAAATAAAAACTTAACTTATAATTATAACATAAACAACTTTTGTTTTTACCAAACATAAGATTGAGCACTTGACGATGGCTACAAATGTTCCGATATCGCTTTTGGATCGTTTTCTTACTTTCTATTGACAAATAGAACAAAAAACTCTGTATAGTGAAGTTCCCTTGGTTTTGTTTATTTTGTTGTAAATTAGTATGCTCAGTTTATATTGGTTTTAATAAATTTAATTTATGTTGCTAATTTAAATTTAAATACAAAAATGCTCTTATATTAATTCAATTTAATTCCCTAAATTTATTAATTCCGCCAATTTCTATTAGAAAAGAAACACTCAAAGGAATTACAGATTTCCTAAGCTACAGCAACTGGCAGTCGTAGAGTCAACATCTCCCTTTTTATTTTTATTTTTATATCTTTTAACAAGCTCACTGCGCTTTAAGCCCGACAAAGCTGCTACAATTACCCAGTTAATGCACATAAAACGGTGTAACAAGTGAGACAAGGCATACTCGTAAATAAATCCGCTATCCCAAGCAAAAAAAAGCTCCCCACCCCCTTCTGCAACGCAATACAATCAGATTACGCAATGGGGAAAAGTGTAAAGAAAAAATGCAATAGGAAAGGAAAAGTTTTACATCGCGCAGCAGCAGCTTTAATCCGCTTTTAATTGCTTGAAAATCCAATTGGCGACCTAGAAAGTGCTCTACCTGCCCCAGGTAAGGTAGACGCAACAATTAGTGCAAAGCAGCAAATGAGGTCTAGGGTGGCCTGGGCTTATCAACTTTTACGGATGCGGTCAGGGCGGGGTGGGAGGTGTAAAAACTTGTCAAGAAGTAGGCAATGGATTTGCTATTTCTTTTTTTTTTTTGTTGGTAGTCAATCGATGCATGAAATTGCATATGCCTCAAGTAGCGTGTGCGTAGGCAACAAATATTGATTTTAATTTCCGGCTTTCATGGCGTAAGCGTGATATTTATTAGCTGTCAGATTACGCATACGCCGCATGCAACTTGCTGAAAATTGAATTTACCAGCTTTTTGGCAGACCTGTCAATGTTGATTTCTTCTGAAATTTGTTAATTGATTTTTTCTTTCTTTTTGGATATCATAAAAACTGTACAAAGTGAAATATGTAGCTAAAGTATCTTTGCTTTTTATGTTCACCTGCTCTTGACGTTGAGTGTTCGGTGCTTGTCGTTTTGGGTTTTATTACTTGGCTTTTGCTGTGCCTGAACACACACAGCCACAACAGTGTGTGTAAATTGTGTTGGAATTTCAGAAAATTGTTCAATTTGCTAACGTGCAAGTACTGCGAGGACCAGCTATTAAAATATTATCTTATCTTGCAGATGGAATTATTTAGCTTATCCATTGTTTGAAACTGGATATATTACGAATATGCAAAAATCATTCGGCTGAAAATATAGCAGACTATATCCACATGCAACACATAAAATCCACTCTTAATAAATTTAATACATTTTTAAAGTATGAATTGATTGGACATATTTTAAAACTATTTAAAAAATTTTTTGATTCAAATATAGCTTACCATAGTCAGATGCAGCTCATAAATTCCACTCTTAACAATATTTATATTTATTAATAAAGACTACGTTTTTCAAGTATTCATATATTTGAACTAATTTTCGTATATACAGGAAATTATTCGGCTGAATTTGAATATAGCTAGTTTTATTTAATATTTTTTTTAATGAGAAAAAGAGTTTCCTATAAGGGAAGTGTTCTAATTCCCGAGCAAAAACTGTAGTAAAGTTTCTTGCAGTTAGGCGCACTGTTCGTTTTATGCCATCAACTGCTGAATTATAGTGTTCATACTAAGTACATGCACAGTCTTCAGCAAAGTACTCAAACCCAACAAACATTCACACTCAACTCGGGTTTCTAAAAAAAATATTGAAAACTTTTATTTTTATAAGAGTTCATTTTATTTTATTCTGTCGCTCCTCAGCGTTGTTCAAGTTATGGCAGCATTAAGTAAACGCCAGGCACAATGTTTATGCATTTATAATGCATAATGTGGCCATGTGCGAGCGAGATGGCAAGCGCAGCGACTGATAGAGAGAGAGAGAGAGAGAGAAGGATGGCCAATGCAGAAAAGTATGCAACAAAGTTATGCAAAGTGCAAGAACAGCAGCAGACAAGCAGAAAGCAAAGCGCTTGCCACTTGAAAAATTTCGCAGATTCTAAAAGGACTGGGTGGGTGGGGCGTGTGGTAAAGAAAAATGTCGCACATTGTAATGGGTTAAGCAGCGACGTCTCGGCAAGAAGGTAAAGTGGCATCGGCAACAGGATGCAGGTTAAGTTCTTGACGCCAGTGCCGCATAAAGTGGCAAAAGTTATGAGCGCTTGCTGCATGTTGCATGTAGCATGCTGCATGCGAGCCAAAATGTAGTCCAAGTGGCCTGCCAACCGTCAACTTGTTTGATTTACTTCGCCTGGCTAAAATAATCAGCATAAAACAGCGTGCAAACCTAACGAGAGACTCGCACTCTATATGGCAATTTCTCAGGCACCAATCAGTGCCTCATTATATGCAGTGCCACACGCACACACACACACACACACACACGCTTGCTGGCTGCCTTGGCTTAGCTAACTGGTTGCCTTGGCAGCTGCTGCACAGCTTTTGACGTATATCAGTTTCCGGTGCATAACATGCTGACGTGTTTCCGGCACACACACAACACACACAGCAGCGTTCGCATATATTTCAAGTGATTTATGATCTAGCACGTTTTAGCTTATTCATATGCCCTGTTTTAAAGGAAATGCAAATTGGGTATATTGCACCTTAAAACTATATTTAACAAGCTGAAGAATACAGTTGTTGCGCTATTAATTGGTTTTTCAGCATTGATAATGTATCGATTACTTAAATGTAATTTCGTTCTTTTAAATTCAAAATTGAAAAAATTAATTATACATCTGGTATATTTAGATTATCGATAGCGCTTTTATGTGTTAAATAATAATCTTTGCTTGTATTATCGTACAATACTATTATTTTCTTACGACTTATTTACTTCGAGACTTACTGTCTTTAACATTATTTTATTATATATAAATACATACATATATGTATATATATATGTATATATACATATTTTGTTTGTTGTTGTCATCAATTAAGGTAAAGAATATAACTGTTTCAGCACGTCTGCTATTTTCCCAGCTTCATAGCTGCCAAGACTCCAAATTGAGGGTATTTTATATTCGGTTTGTGTTTCTAACTTTTTTCGTAATTTTTTCAACATACTTTCTTTTTTTTGTTGCACGAAATATAACTTTTGTGACGCATTCTTGCATTAAATTGGGCCAAAAGCACAAACTTTGCCGCTGCCTGTCAACGTGGCGTATGAGTTATGACTGCGGCGCAAGCTAATCTTGAGCCAGATATTTGCGGCATTGCTGCTGCTGCTGTTATTTCTGTTGCTTAATTCTCATTGTGCTTGGTAATTACTTTGGTCGGCAATTAATTTGAGCGATCCGCAACAACTTAATATATATCAACCGTCCGTTCAGAAGCCAAAGTCAGCGCCTTGATTTTCCGCTCGACTTGTTTCAACTTTCGCTTTAGTTGTTTCTGTATTTGTTTTTGTTAATTTTTTTTAAGCCCAAAGTTTTTTGGGCCAAGTTTCTTTTTCTCGTGACTGCGTTTGGGTCTCCTTGTAAAAATTAGTGTTTGTCGTGCTGGGTTTGCCACATTGCTGGGCTTATCTACAACTCCGTTCGCTGCGCAGCTTCGGGCAGCAATAATAATAACAACAGCAATAACAACAACATCATTTAGTTTTCTCGCCTGGGCAACGCTTTAGACTTGATAAGAAAAACTTTCCCATTGGTTGCAATTTTTCAGCGTCTCGTTTGCCAAACTCACTGTGAAAGTTTTTCGTTTAATTTCAGTTTGTTTTGTAGTTTTACATTTATGCGCTCTTAAAAATTATTCACGTAAATTCTATTGTGCTTTCACTAATTTTTATATGTTTTTCTATATCTTTTCAGGTATGCAATGGAAAAGTTGTACAAAAGCAGTTAGGCAAATTAAAGGATCATAAAATAAAATGCAAATTTGTAGTATAAAAATAATAATATGCAAACTTCTTTTTGCTATGCTGTAAATATAAACTTTTTTTCACATATACGAGCAGTGAGCTTTGGCTAAGCCTGTTATGTGTTCTTTTGTTCTTTGTTTAAGCTTTAACTAAGCTTATATGTTCAATGAATTAAATGACTTTTGTTCAAAACTTTCACTTCAATAAAATTAAAATTTTATAATTTATTGATGAGGTAAAAGAGTAGTTAATCTTCAGTTCAGTTTTTTAAACTAAAACTAGAAAGCTATAAATGCAGCTTTAAGTAAAACGTTAAGTCAAGCTTTAAGCACAGCTTTAGCAATCGTAACTCCCTTAGCTGTGGGTCATTAATAAATCAGGTCGCCGCAATAATGTATTCAACTGGGGAGCAGCAAAAGTCGATTTTTTTCGGTGCAGTTTCCTCGCTCATTGTTTAAGTTTTCTCCCTCAGCAAGATTTTTTTGGCTTTTGTCTGCTGTTTTTCCTGCTCTGGCTGTTGTCTGCTCTGGTAGCAGGTGGAAAGCTGAAATCGAATATCAAAGATTTCTATAGAAAGCAAGTGCATTTTATTATTTGCCGGCTAAAGTTTCGACGCTGCCATTGAAGAAATTCGTTAGCTCGACGAGTTCTTGAGTATATTTGATGCCATTAAAAAGAAAATATTCCCAACTAATTGCGTGCAGTTGCAAATGCTTAAATCAAAAGTTCCACAAACAATGAGAAAGAACAAAAATTGGCTGCTGTAATTAAAAGTTTGCGAGTAATTTTAGAACAGAGTTTCTTAAAACGAAAAAACGAAAAGCGACACACACAAAAATAAAGAAATCAAATGAATGGTTAGAAATTTCAGAGTTTCAAGTAAATATTTGTATGCTGGAGGGATGAGGGGTGTGTTGAGATGGGGTTGTAAATTAACATAATGCTGTTCATAAAACTGATGACAGGCGAGTGTGTGCGTGCGTGTGGGACGGTGTGTGGGTGCTGTCAGAGCACTTGTGTTTGTTTTGTCTCGAAGCACAGTCCCTGGGGGCATGTCCTGCGCAATTTGAACAGCCTCAACGCTCTGCCCTTTGTAATTAATTAAATCCTTTGCTGTTGTCCTGCATAAATTACTAAAATAAAAAAGAAAACGAAAGTTAAAAATAATGAAACAAAATATTGTTTCAAGTGCAAATTGGCCGCATGAATATTTTTGGAAAAAAGAAAGCGTCGCAAAAGAAAATTTCAAATACTAAGCTAAATTTAAATATTTTTAGGTCAAAAGCTAGACCAGGCGGCAAGGGAACTAATGCTCATTACTTACTTAATTATGAAGCTATTATAATTTAGTTATATAAAAAAAGGCAATCAGATCCATATATATATATATGTTTGAAACTTCGATTATGAAATTGATCGCATATTTGGATCTCGTATGAAAACATCGAAAATGTGCGCTAAAATTGCAAGGGTATTTAATCTTCGGCAATACGAACTTATTTGTTCTTTCCTGTTGTTTTTTCATGTCTTAATTGCCCCGTTTGTGCCGCTGCTCTTGGCCATTTGGCTCGGTTTTCCTTTTTTTTTTGGGCCGAGTCTTGTTTTATTTTCTGTGCTTTATGCTCGCTGGCGCGCGACGGCATTTAAAATATGCGCGGCATTTGACATTTTAATCAACCATGCCAGCTGCGGGAGGGGGTTGCTGGTGTTGAGGGGTCGGGGTAGGAAACAGAACCAAAGCAAAGGCGAAGGCGCAAAGCAACAAATGTTAAGCAAAAGTGCAAGAAGCAAAATACTTAAAGAGCCGCCCAGAGACGACGCCGAAGTGATAGTGGAAGAGGAAGAGAAAACGGTGGGAGGAAAGCGGCTGGAGCGAAGAGAGCGGCGGGCAGCTTAAAAGGAAGCGGCGCGACAGGCAAACAGGAAAAACTTGAAAAACTTGCGGAAATTCCTTAATGAATACAAATGCGCTTGGCTGCTGTTTGGTGCCAAGAGAAAGAGAGAAAGAAAGAGCGCTAGAGAATGCGAGAGGGAGAGTTGGGACACGGAGGACAGACTCACCGTGCTGGAGTACCGGGTTTTGCGTACCAAAGTGCCCGGCATTTCGATGCGGTCAACGTTGAAATTTAGAGTTTTTCGGCGTTGCCGTTGCATTTCATTTTCATGGTAATTCCTAATGCAATTTTGTTGTTTAACATATAAATTGTATCTCCCAAGAGCTGCCAAGCGTTGAACTTTTCTTGTTATTATCTTGGGTTGCCCATCTAACTGATACTTGGGCACACTCATATTGCATAAAGTTAGGTGTTCTGAGTGTAATATAATACTAAAAGATGATATTAAATATTGCAGCTGTGTGTTGTCATAGATTTCGTACGACGTTTTCTTTTGAAAGCTGTTATATATCTAAACTACATGACTATAAGCTGCTTACTATATTAATATTTAAATATATATCTTTATGATCAACGTATCTTAAAAAATATGCATCTGTGCTAATGATCATCAGTTTTGAACCGGAATAACTAACTAAAACTTAGTCTCCCGTGTAGCTTAAAAGCAAGTCTTAACAAACTTTTGACACATTTTCAAAGTCCGGCACAGTCTTATATATATATTTTCCATAGCCCATAAACCTAAAAGTCTTAGCGCTTGAGTTATTCGTCAAGCTTTTAAAAGTTTAAATGTTTATGTGAAACATTGCCGCAACTCGCGTCTTTCTATTTAAAATTCTTCCAAAAGTCGCAACTTGGATGGAAATTGTTGCTTCGGTGATTTCTTAAACTCGAATGTTAAATGAATATTCAAAGTGCATTTTCTAGTAGCGTTTAATGACTATTAACTCTTGACAAATTCATCGACAATTTCTGCAGGCGGTTAACGAAAGGCAAAAAGTTAGTTTCGAAAACTTTTTTCCCACATCAATTTTGCATTTGGCTTAACTGCAGTTTATCGGCGTCCTTGACCGTTTTAACTTTGGCCAATGACTTTGGCTACAGACGAACTTAAGTGCTGACACAGCCATTATTGAGAACATATTGAGAATGTGTCCATAAAGCCATCTACATCAAGTGTATATTGGCCATGAAACTGACATTGAGCCAAGGCCAAGTATCGCAATGGCTTTTGATACTTATTTCTGTTTTCTCACATACATATTTTTTTTATTGATTTTCCTTTAACGACATACATGTCTGCCATGTGTTTAAGAACTGTGGCGCTGGAAAATGTCTGCTACTCTCTCAATTAGCGATATGAAAATTTAATTATAATTCATGTGCAAATCGCATTGCACATTTCTCTCAAATTAGTTTGTGTGCAGCAGCTGCTGCTGTTTGAGGCAGATAAATGACAGACACACATTATCATTGTTCGAGCTATAAATGTGCGCAGCATTCTAATTAAATGCACATCAAAATGCCGCAGCCTGTGCGTATGCAGCACTTTTCTAACACCGCACTCGGTCTCTCACGCAGCGCCAGCCATTGCGTATACGCAATGTCATTAACGTCCTCGCCACATAAGCCACAAACGACAGCCAAAAGTTGCAGCTTAGGTTAGCAGTACCTTCAAAAATAGTTTTCGGCATAGCTAAACAAATTTTTGTATACTCTGTTGGCCGAAAGTTGAGTAGATGGGCATATTGTTATTGCATAATTGAGTGCTAACATAGACCCATTACTTAATGGATAAAAAAGCTCAGGCAAAACATTCCAATATTATATTACTTAATTTCAGTATTTATTTATAATTTGTTTGTATTCACAAAAAATAAAATAAATAAAAAACAAAAATGGCAATTGTCGCCAATACCTTTAGATTAAATATTGAGAAATCAATTTTCTTTCTTTATTTTTGCCAATTAAGTATGCATATTTGTTATTATAAAGAAGATAGTTTTGGCTTGGAAATTTGCAAAATAGGGTACGGTGACTTCCAAATTACGAAAGCTTAAATTAAATGTGTATGCACCCAGTAAACCTTATAAAAAATAGTAAATAAGAATATAGGTATAACAATAATACTAAAAGAGTTTATAAATTAAATAAATAAAATCAGAAAAATATTCACAGTTTCAAGAAAGTGTGAAAAACAGTTTCGTAAGCTAAATAATAAATATGCAGCAGAAAAGAAAAGAAGGGCATCTGTGACTCCATAAAGTATATATGCATTCTCAATCTATCATTTCTTTAGTAAACATTAATATGAGCTTATAAATATTAATATTAATTATCAATAATATATACATAGTAATGAAATTAATATTCATATTTTCCATGATGCATTTTGCAGGGTATCTGCTTCACTGCGCTCTTTAGACTTATCCCGTTTTCGGTTAGAAATGTTTGTCACTCAACGTTAAACGTCGCGGTCGTTATGGTGACCATCAGCGATGCGACGCCTGTTACTCCGGTGAATCCGGTGGCGCCTGTTAGTCCTTTTTAGTCCTGTTAGTCCCGGCGTTGGTGGCGTTGCTTAACTCCTGCACATAAATCACGTGGCGACATGTGACAGGTTTTGGCCGCTTGCCCGCTTTGCTGCTTGACTTGTCACTTGCTGACATTTGCGGCCTGACACTTGACATTTGTCAGTGCAGTTTTCTCTTCTTTTTTCATTTTGTACCCTTAACTTCGTTTGCTTGCCAACTTTGCCAGCTCGGCCGTAGTTTGATTCGCGCCGACACAAAATATGAGCCCTCATCATTGCCTTGGACATGCACACAATGCACATTTCCGAGATATGAGCTGCGAGCTATTAAAATGCTTTTGACATGGATTTATGTAGAATTTTCAAAGTAATTGGTGAAATATTTAGGCATATAATAATGTGGGTGAAAAGTTGATTGAATTTTAATACAAAAATAAAAACAGATATATTACATATGGAACTTAACTTATCCAAGTTCATTTATCTTAATTTTAAATATTTTTGGTATTGTACCAATTCTTTAATTCTGAAACATTTGATATAAATGTAAAAATTTCATTAAATAAAAATTGATTGGAATGGAACTAGTCTTTACTTTACATTAAAATGTAAGGGATCAAATGAACGACAACGCTTAATATGCTGATATTATTATTTATAATTTCACAAACAGTTTAATATTTTTTAATTCATAACTTTATTTTATAATACTTATTTAAACTTTTTATATTTATACTTATTTAAATTCTCTCGTCATTTATTGAATTAATATATAACATCTGAAAATCATGCTTCATTTCATATTACCATATTACAAAATAATAATTATACATATACTGTTAAAAGTTAATGCAATCAGATTATGCAATTAATTGATTATTTAAAGGCTTTAATTAATTGACTCATGAACCCCGGAGCGTAGCTAAAATATTTCTAACCACAAGCACACACATATACACACACACAAGATATTGATTATTTCCCCTATATAGCTTCCAACTTCAGCCCCAACTAACCAAACATACCGCACGATGATTAATTATACACATATTTGAATAAAACCAAAAAAGGAGCATTATATATGGTTCAAACAAAAACCCCGCTGAAAACCAACATTTGTTGATGTGCGAAAGAATTTGGTTACAAAGAATTTTATTGTATCGCAAACATTAATTATAATTATAAATTATGGGTTAGAGAATGGAAGTGGGAGGTCCTGTTTTAAGATGCCATTTTATAAAAAGCAAGCAGCTGATAAAAATAAATTGAAATATGTGTGACCATGAAGAAAATTTGATTTGATTAAACTTGTGAAAATAAGAATGGAACAAGAGTTAAATATTTTAGAAAGATATTTTATAGTAAGTTTTAAAGTAAAAGTTATTATCAATTTGTTTCTGTTTCAACCCTCATATACCCACTCATCACTTTACCACAGGGTATATTAACTCAAATAGAAACATAAATTGATGCCAATAAGCAAATGGCAATAACCACTACAACAAAGAGGCAACAATTAAAGTCAGCCATTTGTGTGGTATTTGACCAGGTCAAAACACACATATATACACAGATATACACACACCCACACCTATTATGTACAGAATGCCGTGTGGTTAACCACAGACGTGACCGCTGGCAAGTGGCCACTGGGTGGGGTACCAAAGTCGAGCTAATCAAATAAAATATGAAATCGAAATGAAAGCCAAGTGCAGCAAACATTTCCCAGCATGCAATGCACCTGAGCGGCGCCACGTGGCGTATGCGCAATGCCTGGGCAAATGCCAATCAAATTGCACGTTGCAATATTTGCCATAATTGCGGCTACATTTGCCGCATTTGCATTTGCATTTGCAATTGCCCAATTGGCAATTGCATTAGCAGCGCGTTTTGGTCTAGTGATATTATATATATATATATGCAGTATGCGTATACGCCGCATATGCTCGTCGGGCTGGGCACTAGCATTTAAATCAATTATTAGCGCACATTTAACACACCTCATTAATTTTATTCGTAGCAAGAACGACGTTAACGGGCAGTTGCATGCGCAAAAACTAATTAATTAACAATTAGCAGTGTAATTAAAACGAGTTAATGCCTGTAGAGAACTTCGCAAAAGAAAAAAGAGGAACAGCAAAAACTGAAACGTGCATTAATTAAAAGGCAAAAGGCTTTAACGCTAAGTGAACTTTTTTTATATCTGTTTTATTTGTTATCATGATTATATATACTACGAACTGATGATACTACCGTTGGCTTATGTATTGTGCGTCTAATATTGTAAAATTAACGTTTCATGATAAATTTGGCTTTATCGTTTAGTGGAAATTTTGCAAAAATTATATTGTCATTTTGTGTCTTTCTTTCAAAAATTGTTTATCTATTCTATAAAGGTTTTAAAGCTTTGAGAAAAGCAAATCTTGACCCTTTGATAATTTTTTTGAATATTCGTTTTTGTGAGTTTGTTAACCAATTTTAATACATTTATTTCATCTATTATAAAACAAATAAAATAAAATAAATAAAAATTGTATTATACTTTTTCTGTTGTTTATTTATTTGTTATCTAATTTTGTAAAACTTAAAAGCATTTTCGCTTTGCATTTAGGGTGGTGAATACTTCTACTACTTATCATAGTATACATTCAAAATTTTGATTTTACTAGCGCGTTTTTGATTGTTTTTAAGTTTATTAATTTCCTTCACTGTCACATTTTTATGATTTCAGTTAAGATTCTAGACTTTTTGAAACCTTTAGCTCATTATAAGTATTTCAGTATCCTAGTTCAATCTCTGTCGTTGCTATAGCTGTTAAGTGGATGCCAATTAACATACAGTGGATACTTTTTAAGTATGTTACAACAATAAAAGACAAAAATTTGCGCAATTGGCAACACACACATACACGCAGGCACTTAGAGTCAATCGCTAAGCCACTTAGAAGCCAGACAAACAAGCACTTTGAGCAAATTCAATAAAAGCCCGAAACAGAACAGAACCAGTTACGATATTCCCTATACAATGTATCACTAGACCCTCTACTTACCCCTCTGCACCCGTCTAATTCACATTGTCCCGCCCCAAATATCGAGTTCACAGAGTCGCTGTGTACGTTTTGTAGTGCTTAATTCTGACTCGGGTCTCGCTGTGTTTGCCACGCGTTGGGGCAACTTTTTATTGTGTTGCAATGCATTGCATGCTTTTGGGCGCTGTGTGTGTGTGTGTGTGTGTGCGATTGTGTGCAAGTGCTTTCCATCGCTTGTCATTTGTTGGACTGGTCCAGTCTGGGCCTGCAGTCCAGCTGCTGCCAATGCAAATAGATTAGCCTAATTAAATAGTTTTACTGTGCTGTAGAGTGTTTTTCCCAGCAATACGCTTCGGTATACTCTAAAAGGGGGTATTATAACTTTTTCATACAATATGCCATTATTTAATAGGATGCCATTATGGTTATATATTCCTGAATCAGGGAGGAATAAACTTTCTTGTAATTCACTTAGAAACAGTTTGTCAAAAATTTAATTTTTGTATGAAGAAACACCATTCAGCTCGTATAAGCAGAATCCGTTATATTTTATTAAGTAATATATTATTAAAGAAAACTTTGTTAAACTAAATTTCAGAATTTTGTTAAGACAAGTCAAATATACCTTGCAATTGTCAAAGGAAGACTATAATTTCTTTAAAAAAGAGTATTTTAATTTTGTCTAACCCCCATCATCAATTACTTCGCGTTTCGTTGTTTCCTTTGTCGGACAAATGAGCGCAAAATTGGTTGCGGAATTGCGGAGTCAGACGCTTATGTAAGCTACGGAATTTTTGGGCCCAGGGCCGTGCAGTAATTGGTGTCTGTTAGTACTGCCTGGCTGCGGGGCTGTGTGATGACGGGGCGAGGGCTGTTGTCGCTGATTCGAAATGCCAACTTAATGGAATTCGTTTGAGGAACGACAGTTTGAGGTTACGCACAAGTGTACAACTCAGATGCGAATTCGGTTGTGCCCATTTAATGCCGAGTGGATAAATGAAAAGGCGCACAGTTTATGGTCTGTTAAAGGGCTAAAGGGTATATTAGTTATGTGGAATATCCCCATAAACACAAAGCTATTGTCAAATTTTCGCTGTATTTTCGACCTTCTTTTTTCTCGGCTAAGCGATGCCTAAAAGCTCGCCAAAAGACACATGGCAAATGCTCATTTGACAGCATTTAGCCGTGAGTAGCAAACACACACACACACACACATGAAATGCATGCACACAGCCGACATTTTATGGTGTTGTAACCGCAGCAACCACACTCACACAGACGCATAAATTACGGCATTTTGTGGGCAGCAACATAACTAACAGTAATTAGCTACTTTATGTGACAAGCACACACACAACACACATACAGCCCGTGGGCTTACGCTCAGTTTATGCTTTCAAATTTTCTGTTTGTGGTCAATTGGGAATTGCAATTAACGCGTTGCTTTATTTTTACGACCTTTTGTGTTGTGGCTGAGCGCACTTATTATAGTTCTTGCCACACATACACACACTCGCATAAATCGCCACACTTATTCTGCCATTATAAGAAATTGGCTCGCTTTGTGGCAGCGGGTCCAGCACTTGTTTGTCCTTTACGTGTTTATAGCCACTTTTTATGCCCGGGACACCTATTTCTTTTGGTTGTTGTCAACTTTGCTTGGGCTTTGAGTAACTCATAAATTTTGTATGCTGCATAAACTGTCCGCAAAATGCAAATTGCAAATGGAATTCGCTTTCTTTTTTTCTTCCTTTTTTTATTTTTCAGAGTGCAAAAATAAATAATTTACCAGCCAAATTGGATTTTGGTGGTATATTTTATTCAATGTTAATAAAACATGCGTTTTAAATGCATTTCGGTTGGGCATCTACAGGGACTTTAAGCTATTTTTTACAATGCTAAAATAAACCTTGCATTAAAATCACCTTGTTTCTCGCTCCACTTCCATTCTAAAACTTTTTAAGACAGGCATTAAAAGAAATTCCATTGCTACATTTTTTCATAAACAATTTACCGCTTCTCGCTTTGCTACGCTCGCCCGCTTAAACATCTTTTTTTGCTTATCTCATAAAATATAATCGCTTCTCGCTGCACACAGCCACTACATTTGCCTAAACAATTTTTTCCGCTCACCTCCCCACACTTCACTTACTATTTGCACATAGACAGCATTTTATGCAAATTCGATCAAATATATATATGTATATACATATATATATAGAAGAAGATATACATATAGCTTCTGAGATCATAAACATGTCATGAGCACATGAAAAATGAAAAGAATCGCTCGCATAAAAAAGGCAACCAAATTTAAATGCAAATGAAATATTGCAAATATTCAGGGAATAAATAAAAATCGGTCACAATCAGCTGCGCATAGATAACGCAAATGATGCCATTAAAATGCAAAATTTTATATCTAATAATGCGGTCTCTATGCCCCACACAAGCCCCCGAAGGTTGGGCATTAACTAAAAATAAAAAAAGGTAAAAGGAGCAATAAAGCTGAAGGCCACGTTCTGATTGGGTCAACAAACAGTCCACAGAGCCGGAGAGCGGGAGAGCAAAGGTACGCATGGCGTCTATATAGATGTATTCAGGTGGCATTAAATTAATTTAAATGCACAGGTTATATGCTATTTTTTACTTTTGTGTATAAAATGAATAAAAAAGTATTAATTTTCAAGTGTGGGAAGAGAAGCGAGGGGCAGGAAAAAATGTATGCTTCAAAAGTCTTTAAATACTTTAAACGTAGGTTTTTGTATAACATACGCAAAACAGTAAATAAATTTTATCTTACCGATAAAATTAAGTTTTTCATATTTCTTAGCGTTTGTAATATTTTAATGCAGGTTCTCGTATATCGATTAGTAGAGCTAATATTATATTATTTAATTTTTTTTATTTTACGCTAGAACAAATAAATGCTAACAATTCGGAAAAGGCTACAGGGTAACTACTAGTTAATCACTCTGGACTTCTTATTTAATTTTAGATTGTTACTACTATACAAATTAAAAGCAAATGCAATATTTTGTTTTACTTTTCCAAATGTCTTAAATTTTAAAACGATCGAATATTAATTGTAGACATAAATAAGGAATATTTATATTTTAAGAATATATATACTAATATTTAGAAATCTATGCATAGCTTGATGTATTTGCCAAAAGAAATATAATTTTCATAATATTTTTCTACAGGTTAGTTGTGTAGAATATATTATTGGGGTTAGTTTACGGTCGGCCATAGAGTATTTCCTAGTCACAGCTAGAACTTTCCGCCCATTTCTGTTAGGACTTGCGGTTTTTCCTCTCACCACTTGGCAAGTGATAAATTTAAAAGCGAAATTGCACCGCCGACACATTCACAACAATGGACGCCCAGGTGAGTGCCCGGCACTTAGACACCTGCGCGCTGAAGGCGCATAAGAATACCGAAAAGCCCAAAGGTGTCTGCGGCGGAGCTGAATTCCCGTCTGGTTGTCCGCTTTTCCTCCCTCTCTTTCTCTATCTTTAACTGCTCATGTGTGTGTTTGGCAATTTTGCCTTTTTTCTCGCTTTTTGGCTTTTTGCTTGCAATTGCAATTAAATGTTGTAGAATTGGCTGCAAACTAAAATATTTTGTTTTAATTATAAACTAGCGCATGTTTCGCATGCAGCCTGACAGTTTGAAGTTCATTTTAAATTGCACATTGTAGCAGCAGCAACTGCTGCTGCTGCCACTTCATTTGATACTCATTTAAGTTAATAAAATTGCCGGCGAGCAATGTGCTGCATCCGTACTTAGTGCCACGTTGCACATGCAACTAAATTCATTAAATTGACGTGGAAAAATTGGACAACGAACAAAATGAGCAGCGAGATAATTGGGAATTGCTTATGGTGCCAGAATAGGTAGCTACTGAAGTAGATGTATATACATATCATAGAACCGCTTTAATATATGGTTGAAAAAATACAAAATACAAAAGACGTTTATGTTTACAGAAATAACTCACAAACTCAATATATTGCTCTATTGAAAAATATGACATATGAGTAAAAACAAAAATGTAAATATATATAAAATATATAATGTTAAATTAAATACTCAAATTGTATTGAGGAATAATAACATTTTTTTTTAATAAATAACAAGTTTTATCTAATTGTAGTTTTAATAGGTATTTTAAATTTTGAAACATGATTTAATGTTGCAACGCTCTTTCAATGTTATATATGAGAATAAAGCGCTGTCATTTTGTTTGTAAAATTTGGAAAGTTTTACATTTAAAGATAATTTGAGATTCATTATTAAAATATTTAAATTAAATATAACAATATTCTCTTAAAGTAGATTTGATTAATCTTGTGAAACTAAACTTCTGGCTTTCTTAAAGTAAGGGTAAAATAAAAAAGTCCATTTGACACTGTATATATTAAATATATTAATTATAATGTAAATTGTTGCGGCATTAAGATTTTTGCTGAATTGATTTGATACTGATATTATTAGTATGAACCGACAATGTCAACTTGATTCAGTAGCTCAAATAAAATTAATCAGTTTAACAGAGCTACTAAATTCCATTCAACAATATAAATAAGTTATGGAAATAGCAAGCTGAATTTTAGGTAAATAAAAGAACTTGATTGTTTAAGTTCTCTTCTCGTCTGATTAAGATTTTAGTGGGGCGTGTAGTGTCTGTAATAGAATTGTTCGTGAATCAAGCGCTACTAATTAATTGACTGACAGTAATTTGCTTTTAGCTACGACTGTTTGTCGTCTGGGCAGCTGCTTTTTAATTCAATATGTCAAAAGCGTCGCTGGAAAAACCTCCTCCTTATGCAGTGGCCACCTAACGATTTGCATGAGGCGGGACGTTGGCAGCTATGATAGACGCAGTCAACGGCTGCCAGTCAAAGTAGTCTCGTTCCGGCTCATCCTCTGGGCCCAGACAGTGGCTGTGGTCGTGGCTCTGCGTCAGACTATCAGACAGCTCGGGCGGCGGGCAGACAGTTTTGAATAGGCAGGGAGCTGCTTAGTTAGTTAGTTAGTTGGACTTGCCACAAAACCATTGGCCAAACGACTCAGACGTGGCCCGAGGCCCGAAACGCAGCTATATGTGTCTGCCTATGCAGACAAAAACAAAAAACGCTGCAGAAATTTAATTTAATTGTTGCTTGACGTGCTCAGGCTTACAGGTAACCAGTTGCACTTGATACCAGGCGTTGGTATTAAATTGTTCCTCATTTAAGCCAAGCATGGACAGCTTTTAATTGAAAACTGAAGTTGGGCAAATGGTACTTAATTAAATATTAAAATGTAAATTTTGTAGATATAAACAACAAGTTTTAAAGATACATTTTACAAAAGTTAATTTTGTTCCGGATTTAATGTTTAATGTTCGACTTCATGTTTTTTGAACTAAAACATTTTGTAATAAATGAAATACATTTCAAGTCTTACCTATTTTTATAAATAACCTTCAAATTATAAAATTACTTACATTTTCTTTAATCGTGCCATCTTGTTTCATTAAGTGTATATTAAATACAAAAGTAAAATCATATTTAAACTATAAATAGTACATTAAGTACTGCAATTTTGCAGATGTATTTACATTTTAATTGCTGACTAGTAGATTCGCTCATAAAAAGTAAATACATAAATATTTATAAATAGCAATATATATACAAAAAATACGATAAAAATGTAATTTATTTGTGATAAGGTAATATTTCTATTTAAAAAAGATACTAAAACATTTTTAAATAAAATTCAAAATGTAAGCATTTTTAAAGAGCATTTGCGCAAATCCAAATGCTTCTGGAAATTAAATATTTATTAAATAGTCTTATTACATTAAATATGAACAACCATTGGATAGCAAACTAAGCCCTTTATATGCAATACTTTATTAAAAACGTGGGAAAGTAGGTTTTTATAACTTCAACACTAACGTTTAAAAAATGTTTACAAACATGTCACAAAGTATTTAACGCATTTACCCCAACAGAAAATAAACGCTTCCAGATTCATTGTCCACTACTTCCACAACTATTCCCGTCCCAACTCTGCTCTGGTAGTGGTAATTTTTAACAGCTACCGCACAATATGCAAAATATTAACACAATGCGACATAATTTGTATGAATCACAGACAAAAGGCAAACAATTTTGCCCAATGCAATGCGGAATCGTCGCACCAGCTTCTGTACTGCATTGCGGCGAAAACGTGAAGAACATTTCATAAAATATGCAGCAAGAGGCAGCTGATATTAAATCATTATCAGCTGTAGTCAAGCAGCAGCAACAACAGTTTATATGACAGCTACAAACATTTTACAAGCAATTCAACACAAGAGACAAGCAGCATAGCAAATGATGCAGCAAAATCAGGCGACACGAGGGGCGGAAGAAAGAAGTAAAAGGAAAACAAGACGTGATAAAGCAGAAGCAGGAGCAGCAGCAGCAGCAGCAGCAGCAGTAACTGAAGCAGCAACAGCGGGGCAAGGTAGTAGCTCGTTGCTCGCCCATTGCGATAAAGTTGTCATAGTGTGAAACAAACCATTCATCAGCGTCAATGTGATAAATTATATTTTCCACCGCACACACACAAATACAGACAAACGCACACACAACGAGAAAATTGCCGGGAAATTTTTCTACATAACACGAAATCGAAAAGTAGAACATTATAAATTGCTTTGTTCAATTGAATTATAAACAATAAAACAATCGGACGGCAAGAAGCATACGCAGAGTGTAACACGCATACACGTAACGTATACGCCACATCAAACGTAGGAGGAAAACTTTAAAAGAAAGGCAAAAAAAAAAACAAACACAAGTTTAATACAATTAAAATGTGCCACCAAAAATAAAAGCCAGAAATAGCAAAGCCAAAAACAAAATGTGGCTTACTTCCACTGTTTGCTTTTCCGACTTGGCCAATTAGATGATGTTGAGGCCTTGCCTGCTGTCGGCCTCGTTTTAATAGCATTTTTGTGCTTTTGGTATTTTTTCCTTTTTGCTTTGTTTTTTTTTTCTTTCTTTTTTAAATAAAACTGGGCTTTTTGTGGTTACATTGGCACCACTGAAATGTTTGGGGCTAATGCGCATCAGCTTAGCTTAAAGCTAAGATTTTAATTTGGCGCATAAATTTCATTGACTGCCGCATTTATTTATTTATCGCCTCAGTTTTATGTGGCACTTAAGGGATTTGTAATTTGTAAGCTTACCACCACATCTGCATTAGGTGTGTCAAGAGTCACGAAAGACAAATACGCCAGTATGGGTAATTGCTTCATTTGTAAGGGAGAATATTTATGGGTGGGTATAGTATAGATCGGAGATAGCTGCAACTGCACTGACAAGCTTATCGGATATGAGAGCGGCAGGTTTACTCTCTTGCAAGTACCTGAATTTATGGAATTTTCTTCGCTCACTTATCAACTTTTCCCTGACATCGAACTCGTTACTCTCGAGAGATAGAATGTATTTGTTTAACGTTTTTTTTTCTCTGGCACTTACTATGCTGGCAGAGAATTTTATTGACTTGTTTTCACTTTTGTATTTTTGTAATATTGTACCAAAAGAGTACTTAATTAACTGGAATACTTCTTAGTCTTCATTTTATTCATTGAGTTCGTAAACACTTTACTGGCAATTGCATGAGTTGCATATATTTATTTATTTCTTTTTGGTATGCTTAAATTCTTTGCTCCCACGTTTACTCATTCTTGAGAGCATACAATTTTCTTTTATTCCTTTCTGTCAAATGTTTTATTGGTTCTTTGCTACACAATAAAAAAATGTTTTGTGTAAATCAACTTTTATTAAATTGTTTTATGTATGGATTTTCTTTGGGTTATGCTATACATTTTTTCACTTAATTTTGAATTTTCTTTGTTTTCTGTTTTTTTCTCCCTTTGACTTGCAAGCCCCAATTTTGCACTGATTTGGCAAATAAAAATAAATCTAAAACGCCGTTTATTTTCTGCATAATTCAAAGCATAACTCCCCATCCTCGACTGACAGCCGTTTCAAATATTTTAAGAATTTTGTGCGCGATGCCTTTGCCAATCTTCAAAAACTTCAATCATGCATACATTTTTATTACCAAGCATTAAAACATATGCTTTCAGGAAGCACACGCCACTCACACACAAACACACACACTCAGACACATATTTATGATATGCTCGTTGACTGCTTATGATATAGTCCTTGTGCTTGTCCTTGCTGCTGATGTTATTGCTGTTGTTGTTGTTGTCGTTGTCACTGCTCCTGCGGCTGCTGCTATTTTCGATACACTTGTCTGTCTGCCATGTCACTCGACTTCACGCCGCCACGCCCCGCAGCGTGCCGCCCCTCAGCGAAGCCGTTATTGTAAATGTTTTTGTGCATAGTTCCTGTTGTTTGTTGTGGCAACTGCTGCTGCACACACACACACACACACACACACACAGTCGGGTGTGTGTGTAGATTGAAATTTATGCGCGTTGATAAGAGACACCCGCCCGTCCAAAAACTGTACACAAAAATTGATATTTTATGGTTATGAATTATTGCCAGCGATTATCTTACATAAAGGCGCTGGATGAAAAGGATTTTGAACAGGCGAAAGTAATAAAAAAAAAGAACAAGTCAATTGCATAGAAGCAATGTCAATATTAAATATGACATATATATATCTCTTATTTGTGGATCAGCGCTGCTTACGAGCTCTCACAACAAACCAAAACTTCAGCTGCAATTTGTGTGATAAAAATCAATTTTTGCATTGTGAGAATACAACACCAAGAAGTGCAGCAAGAAATTGCTTTACTTTAGAGACTATTTGTATGTATTCACATAATATTGTTGCCAAAGAATGGATTTGCTATGCAAACACACAATACATTTATGACATAGTGCATTTGGCATTTTCATGCTCACAAATTACATCTGGGAAAACGAAAGTTTTTTTCTTCTGCACAAAAAGTCAATGCATCATTTGGTTAAATGTGTGCAAAAAAATTGTACAGCAAAGCGTTTGAAAAAAACTTGTATAAAGTTCTGAGCATTATTTTCATTGCATGCGTATATTGCAATTTTTATCATTGAGCTCTTTTAATGCTCTTTTTTTATGTTAGTATTTTTTCCATGCTCATGCGGTTGGGCAACAAGTTTTTTACAACTTTTAATGCATCATTTGATGATGTTCTGTAAATAAATTGTGCAGCAATCGACGTAAATAAGCGAAATTTTTTTGTATTATTATATTGATATTATAATGATTAATTATACTTGGTGTATGATACTTTATGCATTTTCTGGCTCTGTTGAATGCAATAATATATTTACTTATGGTAGTGACTAGGATTACACGCAGTTGCCTTATTTTTTGGAATTTTTGGTAGTAAACAACTCATTCCACTATTCACTTGCATAGATCTGTAACAGGGTTACATTTTTTATAGCCTACTTAATAGGCATATATTGTTATTCGTTTGAGTTAACTTTCTAGTTTGCAAATTTCGAGACTTCTGTTTTGAACGTCCATAAATATCTTAATCCAAACTTCCATGCTTGCTTTGATGACCTCAAGCATTCCTTTAGCTGCATTGGTAATATTAATAACACTGATATTTTATAAGTCGATTAAGTTTTGGCAAAGTTATGGATTATATTTATGTAGGATTATATGAAGTATATTTATTATATATAATAATAATAATAAATAAGTAAGCTGCTTAAACATATTATACGGTTTAAAGCAGACTTACATCTGTAGCATACTTTGATGCATATGTTCTTTTTTTTTTTTTTTTTTTTTTTTTTTTTTTTTTTTTTTTGTTAAAAATGTTGTATATTTTATTTAAACAAGTTTTCTGCTACCTTAGTGGCAACTTAATCTAGTTGTACATTTAGGGGAAAAAAAGATTGACAAGCTGAACTTATATGAATTATTTAAGAATTTACAGAAAGGTTATTAAAATACTGTAGGAACCTGGTAAAATCCGACACCTCCTTTTGGTTTGGGACTCTACACGTTAGGGTACCACCAAGGCGTAAGGAACGATGCAAGTGTTATACATCCCCACTTTAGGGACAAGGCCTTTCTCATCGAATAAGTCCCCCCTGATTTTCCACCTCTAATTTATTTAGTTTTTTTCCGCAGAAAAGACTTGGGGCTTGATCATAAGAATTTGTAAAGTGTCCTCGGACCTAACCACCCCATCTTTCCGGCCTTTCCATTACTGACCCAACCATTGTTTATGGCTTATTTCCTACTACACACCTAATTGTGAGAGCTCTTGTGCGTAAGGATGGAGCCCACATCGTAATGCCACTGCATACAAGGTCCTTGTACAAAGGTTACATTTGCGCATTTGCTCTGTTACGCCTATGTTCCATTTTGCAGCCCGTCTTCAAAACTGCTCACGATGTTGCAAGGCTTCCGTAGCTAGAGTACTTGGGCTTCTGGTCAACACAGATGTCACCGCGTAGGTGGCTATCAGAACGTTCTCGTCTAATCCAATATAACGCTTACGTAGAATCGGCAGTAAATAAGGTGTATAGCGTAGGGCCAAGAACACTGCCTTGGGACGCCTGCGCAGATTGGCGCTTCGAGGATTTTGCGCCATTGACAACAACTCTGAAGCTTCTGTCCTTAAGAAAGCTACTTACAAGCTGAAATAGCTGTGGCGTTAATTTCTTCATTTAAAGAGGAGGCCATCATGCCATACCCTATCAAAAGCTTGCTGAATGTCCATGAACACAGCTACAGAAAATTTTTTGCTCCATTGCATCTAAGGCAAAATTAATCACCCGATGAAGTTGTTCCGGCGTGCCGTGGCCTTGTCTAAATCCAAACTGCCACTTTGGACCTTTGATAAGATCAAGCTGCAAATACGGTTAGGATCACTCTTTCCGTCATTTTCCTAGCGCTAGAGTAAGCTAATTGGTCTGTATCCATCAACTTCCGTGTGTTGTTTCTCGGGTTTTGGTACCATGGTGATAGTGCTTTTCCACTGGTTGGGAATACTCACCTAAGTATTGTTGGAGCCTAACAGCAGTGCTTTTTTGGGTAGGATTTTAAGGTTCGTACCAAAGATCTCACCTGGGGATTTTTTGGCTATCATCTTCTTGATTTCTCACTACCTCTTGCAGTGTACTATTTCTGGCAAGGACATTTGAACGGCATATCCAGTCGTACTCAACATCCCTTCGCGTAAGCGCAGATGTAAGTCTAAAAGGCTTAAATCTTTCCTCTAAGCTGTCTCGAAGATTTCCCTTCTCTGCTGGGTAACACCAGGCGCCTGATGGGTCTTTAATTGGAGTTTTCGGAATGACAACTCTTTTAAAGCGGCTTGTTAGCTTCCAGAGGGTATAGTTGAAGGAAGCGTCTGGACCAGCATTCTCCAAAATGTCATCAATTTTTCTTTGCTTGATTTTTGCAAGAACCTTTTGCAAGCGGTTTGATAATCTTAAGTAGATTTCGTGTATACGAGTATCACCCGTTCTTGCATATTCTTTTCTCACTCTTCTTTTGAGTCTTAAGAGGGCATCGGCATTTTGGGGAAGAAAAGTTTGTCTGCGTTGACTTGGTGGGCTTTGATTTGCCGGAGTAGCATAAGATGCAGCCAATAAAATGTTTCTCATAAAGATTGAGATCGCATCTTCTATGTCATCTGGGCAGTTTATTTCCGTGTTAAGGTTGATTCTACTCTCCAGATTAGCTTTAAAAATTTCAACAGAAGAACCACGTGGGAGAATGCATTGCTTCTTAGCTTTAAGTTGTGGAGCATGGTGTAGTGTGGCTACAATTGGCAGATGATCTGAAGAGAGCTCATATTTAATTTGAACTGAAAGCAGATTTAGCGCAATCCCATTGACAATAAAAAAGTCCAGAGCAGAGGGTGTAAGCCGAGTGTTGTATGAGAAAAACGTTGGTTCGCCAGTGGCAAGGATTTCGCATGTGCTACTGGTGATGGCTTCTTGCAATCGCTTCCCTCGAGAGCATGATCTTATGTTACCCCACCAGGGGTGTTTTGCGTTAAAGTCGCCGCCTGCAATGAATCTGTTGCCCAAGCTTAGAAATAATTGTTCAAAATCAGTTTTACACCAAGGTTGGTTTGGAGGTAAATATACAGAAGAAATTTTGACGCATCCACCACTTGTCGGCACACTCACACTGGCAGCCTGTATACTCATACAACACTCGGCTTACACCCCCGATGCATATGTTCAAATAGCTTTTGTGGCAAGCTCTTTTAGACAGGCTCACATTTGGTATTGTTGTGTTGGCTCGTCCGACGAGCATTTAAGGCCACCTGGCTCTCAGTTATGGCTTAAATATTTGATATAGCCCACTTGTGGGGCAAATCAATAAACACTATAGCCTTCATAAGCACTTATAGAGCATGCTTCATATTTGGGCATCAATGAATTTTTGTTAGTTTCTCCAGCCACTTGAACCCTTATTGTTCTATTCTAGAGAGCGCCTGACAGGCTGCTCTCTAAACCCATTTTTCGTACAGCAAGACGTCAGCTAGCAAGTAGGGCCATGTGGCAAGTGGACTTGTTTCCTCAGTTTCACCCGAGGAGTGCAGCAATTGCTGCTGCCATTTGATGCTAAACCCTTGACATGGTCACACGCTGCGTCGCCGGCGTCATTGGCTCTTTTTTAATGGGTTTCGAGGCACTGGTATATCCACATACAATTGTCAGCCAGCATGCTGTAAACGATATGTGGGGGGCGACCTAAGACTAAAGTAGATACTCGCATTAGACGGACAGGCAATGCGCTGATGAAGCATCTGCCGCAGCGCCGTCGACAGCTCTGACAGCATGCAAAAGCACATTTGCTTGAATAGATCAGGGGATATCATAAGCGGGTGACTGGGCGAAGTAGACAGAAGTTGACTGCTTGCACAGTTGAGCGCATTTTACTGCAGGAATTGCGCTGTTTGTCGTTACCAGCGCACTCACCGTACCAACCCCGTTATATCCTTTCCGCCCACTGTTGCCCTCCGTCAGCGGTGCAGCTGCAGCGCGACACGTACTCAAGTCTTCGTTGAAGTTGTTGCCCAGCCTGGCCCGGCATTGTTGAGTGTTGCGTTCACTTCCTGCTCCCAAGTGTGTGTGTGTGTGGGTGTGTGTGCCTCTGTTTTTGTGAGTGTCATGAAGTGTCTGACTTGCATGTGCGCAGCTGCCGACAGTTGACGTGCGACGCTCAAACATCGTCCTGCTACAAACCGGCTTGTCGTACTTATTCATGCCCCATAACCACACCCACAACTCACTCACAAACTCCTGCAATCTGCCCCACCGACCACCACAGTCTGTAATGGCGTTGGCTTCTTTAAATTATTGTGCCATGTGCGTAGGTGTCCTGGCATTAAATACAGTTACATTTATTATGCCCTCGCCTTGAGTTGTTTTTTGATTACATTGGGTTTGTTACATAGGATAAATGATATCAATAACTTTTTATTTTTAAATTTTATTCTGATATCGTACTTCCTTTCTTTCTCTTAAGAAATATCGGTAAATTCCATATTTATTTTAGCAATCATAATTTGCCAAATTGAAGCATTATCAAAAATATAATCGATATCTGTAAACTATTTTTTGTATCGATTAACTTTTCTAAGTTTAGTTATATTATGAGTTAAGTAATTATATATTTTACAAAACAAATTATTGCTATTAACTAACTAACTGTTATTAGTGGTGTCAGCTTCGATTACTTTGGACGATAACTTATCGATTTAAATTTTTTCATTGAAATTTACATATTTTAATTGCGCTCCTGAATTGTTTTTTGCATCACAATTTCTAGAGCATGCCGCATTCGTTGTTTCTAGTTTAGTTTTTGTGTCTTCCTGATTTTAATAGCCAGCGTCTGATGGGAGCTACGTAGAGCTCGTCTCTTTCCGCGACATTCAATTTATTTCTGCATAAACATTTTATACACCCGTTGAAGGCGACTGTTCGCCACTGTTGTTGTTGTTGTTACGGGCTGGCTTTTGAATTTTTTATATGCATGTAGAATGCCGGAATAATTCATACTCAAACACACACACCCATACAGATAAACCTTTGGAAATAATAATTGCTTTCATATCGCTGTGTTCTCTGTTTATATATATTTTTTTTCCTGCAACTGTGTTTTGTGATTTGTTGAATGCTGTGATTTAATTTTAAATGAGTTTTTGATTTATGCATTAAACACATAATTGTAACAGCTTTTCCTTTTGCCTTTGTCTACAGTCTGTAGCTTTTTGTTCACTTTGTTGTTGCTGCTGTTGTTGTTTTCACTCCAGACAGAGCTGGCGGCTCTTGTCTCTTGGCAGCGGATTTGGCTGCCATTTTATGTGCATAATTTAATGGTTAGCGTGATTTATGGCGACTTTGTTACAGGAAAAAACGCCTTTTTATTATGAAGAAAAAGTGGAGAATGTTGGTTGAATATTTGAGAGTTTTACAGAGTTTCCTCGGAAGCTGGCTTAGCCTCATGTGAAGCATTAAATTGAGTGTGGCTGTGTATAAAAGTTCATATTTTTTAAGCATAGATTGGAAAGTCTGATGTGAAATATGGGTGAATATTATACGACTTGAACAGCAGCTTGAACATTTTGATCGGTAGAATAGGGTTGGGTTGCCAAACAGTTTATGGTAACACCTAGGGATTTATTATATAGATCAAATATATATTCAACTGTCTTACGCTGACCTGCTATCCTTCTCCTGCTCTTAGCAGCTCTTTACAAGTTTATCTGACTATATCATAAATAAATTATGAATGTATTTAATCTGATACTTGCCTTAAAAATTAATGTTCGACAGTTCTCCAATTTTATTATACTATTGTTAAGTTGAAAAAATGTTCTCTATGGCTACGATGCACGCTTGAGCAAAAATAATCCTATTAAAAGTCTGCACAGTTCGTTGCTAAATCTTGCCAAAAATAAACCCAGCTAAATGACCAGCTCAAGCCTTAGAGAACAATTAAACTAAAAGCTTTTAATGGACCTGACAATAAAATGTAAAATATTCATATTTTCATTGGAGTGTGGCGAGAAAAAGGCTGAAAAAGAGGCTATGATTTGCATTTGATTGAAGCTAAACCGAGGCTTTCTGGTCTCGTAACATTAAGCATTTAGTGCGTGCGCCATAAAATGCGCAATGAAGTGCAAAGGCATAGAAAATATTACGTATACGCAGTGTGCGCTCTTACTTTTATTGTTTTTGTTTTTTTTTTTTTTTTGGGTGGGGGGGAATTGAACTTTTATCAGCATATCATGTGCGTGCCTCGTTTAACAAAACTAAAATGAAAACATAAATAATAATAAAAATGCCCAAAATACCCCTAAATGCTAGCCGGGGACACACAAAAGCCAATGGCTCAAAGGTCAGCAAATTTATGAGCTTTGACCGCCGCCAGCTGCAAAGTGATTTCGGATTATGACATTTGACACATAAAGTTTTTATGGCTCCAGCGATAGGATTAGTTCGCACAGAGAGGTGAAAGGGAGGGGGAGGAGGGAAGAGGGGGAGGAGGGAAGAGGGGGGGAGAAGGATTTGTGCCCCGTGTCCTGCATAACAAATTACAGCTCGCGTCTGGGGTCAACTTTGACCTTAAAGCAATTTCTTTTCATTTTCCATTTCATTTGCTGCTTGTGTATAATAATTTCCCTTGATTTGATATAGCTCAGCTCCTCGACCTTCCCCTCGCTATCATTTGCAGCATTTATGCAGTTATTGATAGTTTGCATACATAAATATAAATACGAGAGCTCCAGAAAGTCGGCAGCCTGCCAGGCAACTAAACCATTCCAGCATATATCTTGGTATCAATTCTTCTGCCAGAACTCTGCAGTATTTTGATACTATGGCAATGGCCGTCAACTGGGTCACGTATAAGCCAGCCAACCCCCACCCCCGCACTCGGTTCTCATTTCTCCACACACAGCACTTCAACTTATGCTGCATACTTTTTGGCTGCTGATGTGGGTGTCTAAGTGCAGGTGTATGTGTGTGTGTAACAACGTTTTTCTTGTTCATTGATTCGTACATTTCTCATGCGCTTTGCCTTGCATGTTTACATTTTCATTTTTTCTTCATTTCGCTTCGTATTATTTTTTTATTTTTCCTGCGATTTTGCTGCGATAAAAATTCAATTTTGCTTATAAGCAAATACCCAACAGTGGCTGCCTGTACAGGCAACACATCTCTCAAATGAATCTTGTCATTCATGCCACACATTAGTCTCATGTGCTGCCGCGCTATTTGTCCGGTGTCAGAGTGTGTGTGTGTGTGTGTGGCATGTCGTGGGTGATTTATAGTTGCCTTATTCATTCCACTCCGCAAATGGAATATATGTCTTTATTCCACACTGCCATTGCAATTATAATGCAACAACGAGACTATTAGTTATCTGATCTTAACTGATATAAAGAAGAGTTCGAAGGGAGGAGAAATAATTAAATTAAATGTACAAAGGATTTTTTAAAAGAGGTATTTAAAAAAATATTATATTAAACATATCAAACTTTTATAGCGATTTTCGTTAAAATTGAAAATAAAGACAGCTTTATAAAAGAAATAAAGAACTTGATTCAGCAGACTTAAAGCGCCAACTATTTATCAACAGAATTAAAAGTGTAACGGTATTTATTTAAATTAAAATGTGACATGTTAATTAACACATTGCCTTCAGCCGAAAATCGTACATAACAGAACATATATACGCAGATATACATTTACATGCTAGACAGAAAATTACTACTCTACGCACAATTGATTAATGTCGCGTTAATTACACAACAACAATAATAAATTGCACATTCAGAAATGACAAAAAGCGTTATTAATATAATTTATAATAAATGTATAGTAAAAATAAAAAAGAGAAGAAATTATACATATGCATTATGCATAATAATAATTGATGGGTAAATGCAATTAACATATGCACAAAATTGGCCCATAAATTATAATTGTCCACATGTATACAACAGTTAAGTATGCTGCAAAAATTAAATAAAAAGTACCATAATCAAGTCATAAATAATAAAGCATAAATAAAGTAAAAGAAAACGCTCAATGCGAGCAAACTCTGCCTCAAAAGGCAGCTCCTTTGGAGCATGTTTAAAGTGCCACTAGAATAATGTGTCAATAATGTGCGATTATATCGAATACAATCAACCTTACCCTCGATAAATACCCCCCATACACACAAAGACACTGCAGCCGCCTTTCTGGCCCCATGGATAGAAGAAAAAAGGGAAAACAGAAAAATAGCGGCGCACTTTGTGTGAAAGCTGCCTTTTGAAGTTAATAAAAAGCAGGCACCTCTTGTGGACTCTTAAATAGGGGAGGGCAGCAAAAGCTCAAATGTGGCGCAAAGTGCGGCAATGCCTTCTGATATTATTTATATACCCTAACCAAAATTGTTTTATGGGTGTGCCATTTCATTATATTCAAAGTTGAGCTTATATTTCTTAAATTGAAAATATCACATATATTATATACATATGTAGATAAGTTCTAACTAAAGAGCGTTTCAGGAATATTTTTAAAAAATTAGCTTTTGCGTCAAAAATAAATAATTTCCCAAAGTAACTTTTGAATTTGTATGTAAAGCTTTTAAATTATATCTTTATATGTCTAAATAAAGAGTGCTTTATAATGCTTTAAGCTTTATATGGACCAACCAGTAAAACCTTAACGTTATACTAAGTTTTCAAAACAGCTTTCTGCGTATCAGATAGCTATTTTTAGTTTCAAGAAGATCTTTTTATAAAATATTCTAAAAATAACTGAAGAATGTTGTTGTTGAACTACAAGAACCACAAATCACTGCAGGGTATTTTCAAAGTTAAACACAATTTATTCTCTTTATTTTTCCTTGCCACTGCTCGTTTGTAGCGTATGCGAATATATTTGATATTTTTTGTACATTTTTAAGCTAAAAGTCACGTATTTAGATTATTTTTTATATTTATTTATTTCTTGCTTTCGGGTGCAAAAAAATAAAAGCAAAAGAGAAAATCAATTGCGCGCAAATTGAGTGAATGTCATGTAGACTTCCGTTTCCGCTACCGCTGGCGCAAGAGCATTAACAAACAATTGTTAAACACAGGCACGCAGACACACACACACACACACAAACACACACACACACACACAAACACACACACACACACACACACACATACGCACTTACACACACACTTATGACACTCGCGTCGGATGTGCGACAATGTGGCATATGATCCCGACACAGGCTCAGGCACTTGCATAAATATATAAGTAGACAATTTTAGAGACATTATATATGCCAAGAAACCAGTGTGCGTGTCTGTGGGTGTGTGCAACCACTTTAAACACAATCTAATGTCAACAAGCCGAAAGAGAGAGAGAGGGAGGAGGGAGGGAAAGAGGAAGAAACCGAGGGAGACAGGCTCTGACACGGCATTGCATATGTATGCCAAGTTCGACTTATAAATGTGGTTTAACTTCCATTCGCTTGTTGTAAGCATGTGGTGCCAAGTGCTTCACTTCTCTGTGTGCTGCTGTGGTTCGAGGTTTTCTTGGCCTGCTGCGTATCGATGAAGTTGTTAGTCGAGTGCCGCTTCCCGCCTAACCGCCCCCCTCCCCCCTCGTCCTCTTCTTTTGTGTGTGCTTCTGCCGTTGACTTTATTGGATTATCAGGCAAATTTTATAGTATTCCATTTTATTCCTTACTCGCATATGGAGTTTGCCTGTAAACTTAAATGTGTTTGCCTCAGAATTGAGTTTTCCATTTTATTTTTCTTGTTTCTTAAGGCGTATTTATTTGCTTGGGCTATTACATAAATGGGGTGTTACATGTAATTGGATTTTGGATTCCTATGTAATAGGGTTAGTGAGCCTAACAGTGGCGTTGGCAATATTTCTTTTGGGGGAAGTTTCAAAATAGAATTAAAAAATTATGATTTCTGATTATTATTTTATATTTTAATATGAGAATAATTGAAGATTGCCACTTTGTTTTTATAAACTTTAACCGCTTCCTTTGTCACTGAAGCCTAATAGCAGACAGTTAAATTGTCAGGTGTAAGGTGGTTCAGTGAGGGGTTTTTCAAAAGCTACCAAATTAACAGACTTTAAATTAACCTCTTTATTGAAATACCTTTCCGGTTGAGAAAGCATTGCAGAGACCCCTGTTGTAATGGTAAATAAAACTCCAAGCAGACACAAACATACTCGTGCTTACCTAAGTTTCTACATTGACGAGCATTAAAAATGTAAACTGCATTACAAATGTGCTTGTAGTAAATGTTTAGCCTGAACAAAAATTCCAAATACCCATTGAAACCCCTAGTGGCAGTGGGGTGTGCAGCACAGCTGCGTTGCACAAAACAAGAGAAAAAATGATAAAAGCAATAGAACAATAGAAAACAATTGATGTTGCACAATGCGACAGCAGGACGAGCATAGATTTCGTGCAGATTCACACGTAGCCCCAGGGATAAATACCGGCAAACACACACACACACACACACATCCAACTAGAACAGACAGCTGGGCGAACGACTCTGCCCCAAATGCCTCGTTTTAATTGTTGAACCACAGAAGTGCTTACATTTAGCTCGAGGGTGCCAACTGCAAGAGGAACTTGTGCCATAGAGAGGGGGAGTTAAATTGGGGGCGCACATTTCTATTCTGTCTGCAGTTTATTTGCCTAACCCAAATACAAATCTTCCGTATGCAGTCGAATTCAACTTGAGCTGCATTCTAATTTAGACACCAATTTTACCCAACTACACGAACGGCCAAAAAGACATAAATAAATAAAGTTCAAATTAAAAACGAAGGCACACACTAAATCCAAAATGTCAGTTCGACAGCCCCCAGCTGAGCTCAACTGAGTTCTCTGAAATTGTATTTGCCAGGTTGGTAAATAAAAATACTCGCTGCCTTGCTCGCCCACCTCCCAAAATGGTTTACATCGGCAGTTCGAGCTGGGCTGTTAAATCACCGGAAAAACAACACATCGAACATGAGCGGGATTCAAATCAGTTGCCCAAGTTTTCAGTTTTCTCTGCTGCAAAATCTGTAAGCGGCACCAATCGAATTTTTGGGCCATACCTTGCAAAAGGTGCGACAAATAAATAAAGTTTTCGCCTCGTTTATTTCTGCAGTAGAAGTCACCAAATGCAATTGAAGACGCTCCAGCTAACAAGTTAAGCTAAGCATAAATTTTGTCTTTCGATTTTGCACATTTATCTCAACTCCAAGGGGGAAAAGTAGTTGAAATGCATTTTTGCTTAAAGCTTTTGAGAAGACTTATAATTTGTTGCCCAAAACAGGATATTAAACTTTGAAAGTGTCTGAAATTATTTAAAAGTTCTGCTCAAGTTTTTATTTATTGCCGTGAAAAATCATTTGTTATTTATCAATATTTTCTATTTGTGATCGATAACAAATCGTTTTTTACTAACTATATTTCAACTGAAATCTCAAAGTGATTAATAAAAACTTTTGCAAATATTTCAAAGAGTTTTAAGCACTTTCAAAGTTTTACACACGTCAATAACATTTTAGCATATTTTTTCAAATGCGTCGGAAAAGTAAAATGTAACGATAATACCTAAAAGCCCTATTTCGAATCAGATGTGTAAATTTTCTAGAACACTTTTATTTCAAATATTATATAAATCTTTGTAAATAAATTTAAAGTCAATAAAAAAGGTTGTCTGCTTCTGGATGTTGCGGTTTGGTGATTCGAAAAAGACATTAAATTTGTTATGTAGAGCTTAAAATTTCAATTTGCAATTAAGTTTCAACTTTCACCCAAGTTGACCGCTCCATTTTCACTTACGAACACGTTCCGCTTAATTAAATAAAACTCGCTCTTAAATAATTACCAAGCTAAACTCTGCTTAGCATTAAACTCTATGTCTGAAAACAAATTGACAGAATTGCTCAACTGCTGCTCACATGACAAAACTTACTAACTTTATGACGTATGTCATAGTTCCCCTATATAGACCCTACAAAATATCAGCCACGTCACTGAAACGTCCTAAAGAGCAGCTCAAATTGACAGCACCACATTAACTTGAGTTTCACGCAAATTGGCAGCACTGCCGTGTGTCAGTTAGCGTTTGCACATAGCTGACTTTACGATATGTTGGCAGCGCATAAACGGAACCAACTACCCGAAAATGCCAGTTGTGGATGGGTGGGGCTTTGGTTGGGGGCAGCGCTGTATGGCATGCAAATGGTGGCAATAAATTTGGAAACGTTTGCACGTTGCAGGTGACTTTTTGCCAGCGACACGCCCCTTTTTTGTTTGTGCTAACAATTTTAGCTGACACGCCTTCCACTCCTCTTTTTGCACCCTTTTATTTGATTTTTGTTACATTTTTTGGTGCCCTGGCAATTTGCTGCTCAATTGAACTCGGCGCTAGCAAATGCAAAGGGATTTCTGTTCGCTCTTTCTCTCTGTGTGCGACTGTCTATTTTGCATAAGTTGTGACAGTTTTTGGCGCAGCACTGCGTGTGCCGCATGTTTGCAAGCTAGTATGCAGCACGGCTCCTAACGAAGTCATTCAGCGTTTAGCCTGCAACGTGACAGACCCAAAGAAATCAGGCAACCAAAAATTCTGTTGCAACAACGCGTCTGCGTTTCATTATGCTGCCAACGACAACTGCATGTCAGCCAACTGTGTGTGTGTGTGTGTGTGACTGTGCGAGTGTGCTTCGAGTTACTGCCACTGCTTGATTTATGTTGCCAATCAGGCATTTGGCTTTTGCTCAGCCTCTGTGCAACTCTGGTGTGCACAGCTTTTGATTTGTTACTCATACGCCACGTAAACAACGTTGCAAATCTGTTTTTGTGGCCGTCTATCTACCTGCATGTGTGCGTGTGTGTGTCTGTAGTCGTGTGTGTGCCACATACAGATTTTAGCTCGTCTAACGCCTGAGCGTTTTCTACTTCAAATGAACAGAATTTCATTTTCATTCACCAGAAATTTTGTTGAGCTGCAAACCTCAATTGCACCTCATCACACAAAACAGTTTTTGACAATCACCTGTCATTGGACACTCATAAATGGTCAAGTGCTATAAATCATTGGATATCAATGGGTTTTGGTTTTGATTGTAAGTTTGTATGTTACTTAAATAGCAGTTCGACCAATTGCAAGGGGCGATTAAGTTTTTATCCTGCAACAGAGCTAGTTATATTTTAACTCAGCTGTGCAATTTTATTTTATCTTATTATGTATGTATTAATAAGACAAGTTGAAAAGGCAACCTAAATACTAACTTTGTAGCAGTGCTTTAAAAGCACATGTACATTTTAAGAGAGTTTAATTGCAGGGGATCTTAAATCAGCTTGGAATATTTATAAAAACTTAGCACAGCTTTATGAGCACGTTAAAGCTTTAAACAAAAATAAATAAAGCTCAAAATAGTGAAAAACATTTAGAGAGATTAGTTGTATTGCATAAAAGCTCTACATATTTGCATTTTAAAGCAGTGATTTAAAATAAACCCAAACCGAATTCAGCAGGTTATAATAAACTCAACAATTTGAACCCTTTTACATGCTTTAACTTAAACTTAAAATACGCAGTGCTTTTGTACAACAACACTGAAACTGACTACGCTTAGCACTTTTACCTTTCGCAATTTACAAGCACATCAAGTTTAGTCCAGTCTATAATTCAACATTTGACTGCACCCAGCTCGCCAGCTAGCCAGATAAGTTATGTGAATGATATCAGGGAAAAGGCAACCTTTTTTTCTTTGCTCTCCGCACATTTTCACATTTTGCTTGCCAAGATTTTTCTACTTTCCTTGCCACATTTTACATTGAACTGCAAAAACGAATTAGATTAGCTCAATGCTCTCCATTGGGGCACCATTATCACTGAAAGCTAATTTAAGGGCAGAAATCGGAAGCGTCTTTAAGTTTTAACCAAGTTTTACTGCACGCAAGTATCTTTTTTGTGCTTGCTCTGTTTTAGTTTTCATGAACCTTTAAAAATTTATAAACAGAGATATTTTAAAACTGTGAATACTTTTTTAAGTCAGCTCAATAAGTTTGTAAACTAGTTAATGTATCTTACTTATAGAATTCAAGCCTAACTGAACTCAGAAAGTGTAGAATTTAGAGAAACAAAATATTTAAGGCAGTAAGTTAATTATTGTGAGGGTTTGAAAATGTAATCACAAATTTATAATTTAATTTCAATGTGCACGTTTATTTAACTTGTCATCTTCGTTTACTGACAATTTTGTATTAAATTTACAAGAATATTTTTAGCCTGGGTACAGAGTATATGTCAGCCGAAAAATCTGAAACAAAAACGTCTATTTTAGTACCTTATGGCATGCAGAGCATTTTGATTAAGTATATAAAATATTCTTATATATAAAAAAAAATATATATATATATCCGGCTAACTCGAGTGGCATCTGTCACGTTTGCTCGCATGGGCGCGCGTGTGATGAATACTTGGCAATTAGGCTGACTCTTTGCCCCGTTTGTTGGATGTCGTTCCTTTCATGTTGACACAACAACCAACAGGATGAAATCAGTTAGGACAACGTTGTCCTCAATTCCGGCTATACCTAGATTACAAATTCTAATAGCAATGGGAGCGATAGAGAGCGGGCATTAACAGCGTCTCTTTGCTCGCATAAATATTTTATTTATTTGCTTTGCTGATTTTGGTAATTCCTGTGTGTGTGTGTGTGTGTGTACTTTTTTCATGACAGCTACGTGCCCAAAATACTAAATTGATTGAACAGTTTTTAGTTGACATATTGAAGACAAAAAGAATGCCCCAAAAGGGCTGTAAATGCTGCATGGACCATTTTTTGTTGGGAGGATAAATTAGCTGACATATGTGAAACATTAGTGATTTGGGGCTAAAAGGGATTTAACGAATTTAGGCACTGCTTTTATTAGCGGTGAAAGCGGAGGAAAAGCAATTAGTTTTTATTTCAATAAATCGAAATGGTGCATTTTAACTTTAAATGCAGTATTTCCTAGCTTGAATGGTTATTCTTTTTAGTGGCAAATTATGCAAAAGTGATTTAACAAGAATAATAACATATTTTTAAAAATTAATAGGAAATGCAAGAATACAAAAAGTTTAATTAAAACGAAGGAGCAAACAATTTTAGCGTTTTTGCTAAGACAATACATAATATTTTCATTGGATGCACAAAAACCCTATTCTCACAAGTTAACTGTAGTATTATTCAAAATTGCAGCGTAGTTGCCTAATATTTTTCGCATATAAAGAAAGCCGAATATCATAACAATAACAATAAATAGATGTGAAAATAATAACAATGATATATTTACTATTTTATGTAATCTTAATTTACATATCTAAAAATCTATTCTTTCTTTTTATTTCAGGTACGCAACACATTTTGCTCATTTCAATCTGAGCGCTGGGTAAATAAATACTAGGAAGCCTTTAGTAGAATCCACAAGGCATATATTTGCTACTTCACAATTGTAGATGCTGCTTGCATCTTGGGGAGAGAAAGCGATGAGGAGCCTGCCGTTGTGTGGCCCCAGTGCATTTGTAGATTTGAATGCTCCCAAGCGCGTGCCGCAGCAGCAGCAGTTGATAATAATGTGAAGTAAGCAGAGCAAGCGGAGGGAGAGCTAAGGGCAAATAGTGGTTAGTGGTGCACATCACGCAGCTGGTAAACTGTTGGGTAATTCAATTTGTGGTTAAACGCAAGTTAGTCGCAAGCAACAACAACAACAACAAGAGTACAGCTAGTTGGTTACGCACACAACTTGAGTAATGGGGCAAAGAGGAGAAGGAGTGAGGTTGGGGGCATGCAGACGAATCGTCCTGGCAACGTGTGTAATTGTGGCAAAGAAATAAAACGCAAGTTGCAGCCAAAAGGAAACGAACCCGAACTAAAAATAGGAAGGCGCAAAGCGAGTCGAGTAGACTGTAGTGTGCGTATATTGAGTGTGTAAAATACACACACAAGCCGTGCCTCAAAGCCTCAATCCAACAACTGCAGCAGCGGCACATTCTGATCCACTTGGCAAACCAAAACCCAATCCGTATGCCCCCGCGTCTAGTTGTCGTTGTTATTTTTGGCGCTCAAGCGATTTACTTGTTTTGCTGTTTCTTCTTTTTTAGTATTTTTTTGCCATGCATTTGTATTTGTGTTCCCTTTGGCTGTGCCACATGACGTATGAGTAATGGCTTTAGCCTGAGCGCGCGCGCTTTTCCTCTTGTTGTTGTTTATTTTGCGGTTGCATTGCTTTCAACAACCATGTGAGTGTTCAAGTGTGTGCGAGTGTGCGTGTGTGGATTTTGAGAGTTTTTGTTATGCCAAATTGGTTTGCTTAAATTGAATATACGGTTTATACAGTATATACTATCAATTTTGTAGTAAAAAAATGTTTAAAATTGCTGTATTCCAATGTAGTTGTGCTATGTACTATTTATTTTTTTAGATTAAATATATAGTAACATTTTAACTATGGATTACGCTTTTTGGGAATCGATTTACTTACTCATATATTAAAGATATAAGTATAGCTAAACCTTTGAGCAGACAGTCTGGAACTAAAGATAAATAAGGATATACTAAACGTTCGCTCTTGCATAATATATAAAACTTGAAACAATGAATTTCAAGCCTGAAAAAAAATTAAAACATATAAATATTAATAGATTATATTATATTATATATAATTACCAGCTAATTGATACACTTAATCTTAATCTATAAACATTTTATAAGCGCGGCATTAGCGCCTAAGTAAATTATTCGTTAATTGTTGTGGTTTCTCAGCTTTTCCCACTTCATTTTGGCCAAAAAAGAACCCCCGTTTGGCTCCAGTCATAAAATTAGCTTTCATCATTCTTTGAACCAAACCAAACCAAAAGCTGTGCTGTAAATAACCCAAAGGCATGCGCTGTGACTTAATCTGCCGCATAATTCAAATCCGCTGCATGACAAAAGGCACCACAACAAAAAAATAAAAAAAATAAAAAACAAAGAAGCAAAGTTAGCAAACCCCAAGACCCTAACCCTTGCCAAAAACCAAAGTGAATGCGCGAAAAACCGCAAGAGCCAAATTTTGAGCTGGCAAAAAGTTTTGCTTAGCAGCAACTCCTTTCTGGCAGAAAGCGTCTGTGCCTGGCGTTCGTCCTGCGGCACTTTGAGCCACAGGCAGCGTTACGCCCACTTTGAATTGCCGCCCACCCACTAGCAGCTACTTCATATTTATATAATAACTTTATGTTTATGTTGTAGCTTTTGTGAACATTTTCGCAATAAGAAGAACAACAAGAACGATATGCGAAGACCGGCGCAAGTTGTTGCCAAAACAAACCGTGGGGCAAGCAGCATCCGCTGAGTGTTGCACAGCGCACAATAACACACACGCACACACACATGGCAACACAAAAGACGCGCGCTTTGGCTGACACGAGCGGCGTCGAAAGTTGATTTCTTAATGTTTAGCCAGAGCAACTGCTGCTGTTTATCTTGCCACAAAATGGCAGCAGCGGCAGCATGAAGGATGTGGCAAACACACATTCGCTGTTCATCTCACATGCGTGTAAACTCAAGTCTTGAAACTTGCCAGTCAAAGGCAGTTCTGTCAGTCGCGCATTGGCACCAAACTTGCCCCAAGGCAATTTACACTGGTAGCTGTTTATTTTGAAACACTTGCCAGGACATCTCGCAAGCGCAAGGATAACAAGAACAGGCAGCATCCGCGAACTCAAGTTGAGTCAACTCAAAAGCAAGGGCATTGGCAACGAGCTAATATTTGTCGTCTAAAGAGCTTGGGCTCGAAATGGCGTCGATATTTTCAGAGCGGATGCGGAAATGTGCATTATTTGATATCGCACTGTGTTTGCTTTCAAATTCACACACACACACATGTACTGTCCCCCATAGAAACATACCCATTTTCATTAAATGTACTCAGAGTCAAGTGAGTGCCTTGTCAAGTACTCATTCTAGAAGAATTTCAACTCGAGCATTTGTCGACTTGACTTGAACGATTTCTGGTAAAGTGCTGAATTTAAACATGAATTCATTTGGAGAATAATTTATTTCTTTGTATTACAATGATTTTGCAACAGTAAGAGATTAGATTGAATAACTTTTTTATACACACATTTTTGAGGTCAATAAGAAACTCAAATAAAATTACCAAAAGGCCTTTAAAATGAACTAAGTTCAATACAAATTTGTAGTGTTCTTGACCCCTTTAACTTTCGTTTTCTTATTTAAGAAGAACGTGCCAGTTCAAATAAAAAGTCTTTTGATTTTTTTGCCCTTTTGACTGATTGATTGATTGTTATAGTGAACATATATAATATCTGACTAACTGTTGCTCATAAATTTGTTATTATTAGTGTGTTATTACAATGCTAAGTAGAAGTCAACAAACATACACTTCCCTTTGGTGTTTATTTTCATAATTTGATTGATAAATGATTGAATGTGCATCCAATTTAGTTCAGCGTAACTGTTGCTGTGCAGTTTTCAACACCAACTTGATCGATTGATTGATTGATTGATTGATTGATTGGTGACTGAAAGCACTATTATTACAGCTCCAAATAACTGGTGCTCCATAAAGAACATACATTTTCAGCTAAGCTCAGTTATTGCTCACTTTTGCTTATTTGATTGACAGATGTTTGAAGGCATGCTCAGTGTAATTCCGAATAACTCTTAAGGCTCTTTAAGTGAACTTTCAGACTCAATTTAATACGAATTTTGTTGCCTTCATTCGAGCGCCAGCCTTTCCTTAAAAACCACAATTTTGCCATGGAATAGGCGTAGAATTTTGCCACTTCTTTACAAATTGCCACAAAGCGTTTGCACAAGTTTCAGCCAATTAGTCGCAACCGGGAAAATGGATAAGGGAAGGCGAACAACTAAAACCCAAGTCCCTCATCAACCGCCGGCAACAGACAGGCGAGCTGTAAAGATTTATATATTAAACTGAAACCCCATCTAACAAATTGCCCTAGCGCTAAGCGACTAAAACTAATTAAAAACCTAAACTTTTACCTGGTGCTCCTCACACTGGAAAAACTATTCTAATAGAAAATTGCGCGCGAACAAAATCCATCCGTCCCAAAGTGGCGTGTGATTCCCCTCCTCATCTCCCACCCCGAAGGTTCAACTTTACAGACATTGTAATTGTTCGAAGGGGCAATTTTGAGCGGCAACTTGGTGTAACAAAGTTGTACAATAATCCCAGTCAACAACTAAACCAAAAAGTAAAAACAAACAAAAACCCAAAAACTCCTAAAAAAAAAAACCAAAACTATTTAAAGTTTTTAATCAAACCAACAGCAAATCAGAATCCCCTGAACTTTCTACACACTCATGAAACACTGTCGCGAACTTTTGACTGAATTGACTAAACCCCCAAAAAAAAAATATATATAAACGTTGCACGGACAAGCCAATTAAAATTCGCTGCGGGCTCACACGTCGTGTGCGTAACGTTTGCTGGCCACAAAACGCTTTGCGGCGCCGCCGCCGCCTGACGCTGTGGCATTTAGTGGAGCGCAGTTTATTAAAATTCGCGAAAAACTTTTAATTTAGATCCCCGCCGCAGCACAGCTTCATTTCGGGGCGTGGCTCCGAAACGCCTAAGGGTCTGCAAAATTTACCACTTGCCTGAAAAGCAAACAAAAAAAGTTTTTTTATGTAAAAAAAAATGTTCAAGGGTTTGAACTATTATTTATGTTCCATGCAAAAATTCGGCACGTGAAGTGCGCAAAAGTTTTCCTCAACTGCGGATGCTTCACATTTCCGTTATATACTCAGGCGTAGAAGGACTTGAGGCCCAAAAGTTTTCTGCGCTTTTGAATAATAACGCTGCTCTATTCGGGGCTGTTTTTTGTTTTTTTTTTGTTTTTATTTTGTGTGATGAAGTCGCTTGCAGAACGCTACTTGGCTATCAAATTTCGAAGTCCGTCAAATGCAGAGCCACTCGACGAAAGTTTTTGCACAGTCTTTGGCCCCGGACTTGGCAACAACAACAAGCACGTCAAGAATATTACATGAATGGAACTTGTGCAAAAGTTTACACAACAGCTATGCAAATTTCGTTGTTGTTGTTGAAGTCTTTTTGTCGCATATTGACTTTAATTTGAATGGGTTGCAAGCATATTAATTTTAAACTCGTCTATTTAACGAGAAGCTTCTTAAGGTAAAGGAATGCCAACAAAAGTCGTTAACAATTTAGTTATTTGATGGGAAATGAATTCTGTAATTAACATTTTCTCTTTTCAATTCACCATTTAGAATAAAAGCTGCTTAGCAATTTGAATAGAGTGAAACTATGATAATTATACCATTTATTTGCCGTTTGAAGCTGCTCTTTTATAGCTTGCAGCTGAACCAGGGGTTGAACCGCATATAATGAAGCTAGTTGAAATAAATAATTATATAGATAATATCTATTTTTATCGGTGATGGACAGAAATATGCATAGACAATTGGATAGTTTTTAAAAATATGTATAAATGCCTCGACCTTAGAGATCCTTATATCTAGAGATTCTATATACAAATATTTTTCTTATTTTTCTTTGTATAAATGCATTCTCAACTTTAAAATGCTGACTAGTTATATTGACTAGTTATAATTACATTTCTATAATCTCCCCCATATTTCATAATTAGTCATTTAGTTATATTTGTTTGATTAATATACCCTGCAATGCATACATAGATTCAAGTTAAATATATATATTTATATATATGCACCCATAAATATACATATACGTAATTATGTCTTTTGAGCAAATATTTAAATGACTACGCAAATTACGAGTTGCATTCAAGCCAAAGTAGCATTGGCTTTAGCTTATCACACAAAATGAAAGAAAAATTTATGTCCTTATTGAATTACATGCGCTCTCTTATTTAATATCATAAAAAGGAAATACTCACATGTCCTGTCCTTATCCACACACACACGCACACGCACTCACATCATTAATTAATCACTTTCGACATGGTGTTAACTTTGTCATCGGCTTGCAGAAATTCATCAAAAATAGTCCGTATTTTAATTACTTTTAATTACATCAGGCACCAAGTGGCTTTTTTTGCTGTTATCGTATCAGATGACGTAGCACACGTTGTTTATATACCCTGTAACAATTAATATTGGTTCAGAACGATTAACTAGTCAGTTATTTAATATGGTCTAATAGAATGACTTGGCTAAGTTATTCTGTGCAACATCAGATAGATCTTAATATATGGCAAAGCTAATATATGGGGTAGTCTTTTTCTTAGGACATTATTCTAAGGAATAAATAACCTCTCTTCTACATAAAATATTATAATAACTATTAGAGTATGTCCTCTAAATGATATATTAAAATATTTTTCATTAAGGAAGTCGCACAAAACGAAAAGGCAAAAAGATTGTAATTCAAAGAAAACAAGATTTAGATTCGCGTGAATTATAATATTAAAGAAGAAATTCAATTTCCGCAGAAAATGTAAAAAAACTCACAGTTTTCCTTAATAAAATCAAATACTTTTTCTAAATCGTATCTCTCTATCCGATTATTTTTACAAAGTACCTTTTATATTTTTGCGTATGAATCAAATAAATTCTGTGGCTTCTGCTAACTTACAGGGTATTTGCCAATCGTATTGTCTTGCAGGCTGCATTTATACATATTTTTTCACACTTTATATGTATTCCCAAGGCTTATTATTATGATGTTCATTGGGATCTGGCTACAGCACAAACAGTTTGTGTGTTGTGCTGGAAATTGACGCCGTGGCAGCTCATTTGCTGCCACCTTCCTTTTTTTTTTGGTTTCTTTCTTATTTCCTCTGTTTTTATTCGTTTTTTTGCTTTGGCTTTCGGATTTACTTATTGGATTTGGGACTTTGCGCTGATGCAGCACTGGGATTTATTTGGTGTCTCTCTCAATTTCATTCCAACAACGGCGCTCAACATATATAATTAGGTTTGTGCCACTTGATGTACATATGTGTATGTGTGTGTGTATACTTATACTAAGTAAATGCTGAGGCTGATTGTTATGGCACCTGCCAGCCGCTGCTTTATGCAAATATTGCCCAAGCAGCTGGGCCAAAAAAACGCCAGCAAAACGTGCGTGGAAAAACTGTCCAATCCCATGGGTCCTCTCACACTTCTCTGTCATTTTCTTAGCATATTCAAATGCATATTGATTCTGTGGTCCACTCTCGTGCTCAGCATGTGTGGGCCCCCAACTGTCTAACTGTCTGTCTGTCCGTCTGTCTGTTTGTTTGCAAGTGCCAACATCATGATACACATCAGCGGGCAAATACCAGCCACGTTTTTCATGCCAAGTAGCTCACCTAGCAACATGGGGCAGCAACAGACGTCGCCGCCGCGGGGCAGTCGGGCCCCCAACCGCAGCGCAAATTGTCAAGAAATACACAGGACCCCAGCCAGAGTCAGGATATGTGAATGTGTTTGTGTTTGAGCAAATAGCATATCTAAGAAAAAAGCAGACTAAAGCTGAATGAAAAAAAATTTGCATATTTTCTTGTGTTTTATCTACTTTCTATGCCCTTTCTGGAGGTATGATGAGTCGGTTGTAAAACGTGTAACGCATCCTTGAGATGCATATATATACATATATATTGTATATTTCCTTGGTCAGTAACAATGGCCGATAGATGAAGATATAATCGTTAGAAACTTTTATTTTGCAACATATATTTTTCGATCTCAGACCTTGCCAAATGAACCATATATTTATATTAATAATATAATAATGTATAATATCTGATTGATATCTGTCTTCAAGGATATTTCATCTTCGGCCATCGCAGTAAACATTTGTCCCACTTTGATTTTCTCTTTTTTTTTTACTTATCTTGTGTTTTCTCTCTAGCATCTTTGGCCTTCTAATGCCCGAGTTGATAATACTGTAAAGGACCTTTGGCTTTGCCTAATGACTCACAAATACTCGTGCACTTTGTAAGCAAATCAAGACCAGGCCACAAATGACAATTGGCGAAACAGGTCCGACTGCTGCCACATATCAATATTGAGTTGCTTGCTTTCGGTATTTTCAAGATTTATGTTTTCCACACAGGGCAAATTTACAGGCCTAAGTAGGCTTAAATTTAATCCATTTTGGCTTAGAGTGGCCCATGTACTGACTAAGTGTTTTACATGGAAATTGAAGTTTACTTTGAGATATGCTTGTATTCGTAAGCTTTTTACGACTACGTGAAATGCTAGAGTGAATGGGAAACATACGAAGTTAACAGGAATGATGAGATTTGTGTGATTTCGCTGTAAAGGAATGTTTAAAGGTACTACCTAAAAATGTATTAAATATAGGAATATTTTATACAATATGTGATACTATAAAATAGTTTAAATTTCTCCAAATATTTAAGCTTATATTATGTTTAACAAAACAAAATGTTCAACAAGCCAAAACCTAGACCCAAAATCATATTCGTTATGCCCTCCAATCAATAGCATCAAATTAACATGCGTACTTGTTCCTCCGGTGTCAAGTATCTTGCCAGCAGCCATGTTTTCTCCACTTGACTGCCTGGCAAACCAACAGCTAATTGCATTTTGAAAATCTGGTTCAGGCAAGCGAAAATTTGTGTGTGCCACTTTCAACTGAAATACCAGGCAAAAATAATAAATCAAAAATCAGCTGCATTTGCAGTGCCATCTGGGGAAAATTTACGCACAAACACGCATTGTACAGAAAATTTCGCATTCTGTAAACAAAAGTGAGTAGCACAAAAAGCAGCCGGCAGGAACTACAATCCTGCAGAAAAAAAATGCGGTCACCTCTCTTGGGCCTGCGCCACAGCACGCAGCATACGAAATTGAATTTCAATGGCATCGTCACAATAATTGTCAAGCCAACTTGTGTTGCATACTTGAAGGCGCCAGCGCATTGCGCTCTATTTGCTATGGCTCTCCTTTTTATTTTCACTTTTTGGCATTGCTGTGTTAATACCCTGTACATAGACTATCTGACAAATTAGCTAGACAGAGACATTTTAAAATGCATATATTAATATTTTAAAATCAGCGCATTTTATAGTCATCTATATTTTTAACAGAAAGATAAACTGCATTGTAAACTTTGGTCAGAACAAATGAGCATATAATTATAGTTGATAGCATGTTAAAGTTGACTTTAAGAAATTTTAATATTTTATATGTTACATTAGCTTTCATACAGGGTATCTAAGGTTGCCAGCCAATCTGCAACTGTCGCAATTTTGTCTTGTTGTGTTATTGTTATTGTTATCTGGCAACAACACGAAACCATTAACGCCCGCCAGCGGCGCCCAAGTCGATGGTGCTGTGGCAGACGCTGTCGAGCCCCAGTTGCCGTTGCCGTTGCCGTTGCCGTTGCATTTCGCATACATGTAAATCGTAAATATCCGGCACAAAGCGATCTGAAAGCCTGTGGCAGGGCCAACACTGGCAAAAACCGAGCCTCGCTGCGGCAATAACAAAAGAAAGCCGGAGAGAGAGAGAGAGAACGACAATTGGGCATAGCATACCGTGTGCGGTAACTCTGCATATGTACTGACATCTATATATGCATGTATGTGTGTGTGTGTGTGTGCGTGTGTGTAGGGTTGTCTCGGTGTACCGCTATCATTGTGGGGCAAACTTTATGGTGCATTCGCAATTGTGTCAACAGAAGAAATGCAAATTTTATGCGGCAATTGCGAACGGTAACGGAATCACTTAAACATAAATGCAGCCTGAAGGGGGCATATGGCCACATACTTTAATGACACTAGCTGAAATGAGAGGCATTCATCTGGGTTAGGGCAATGCAAAGCGAGCAATTAGTCAAGAGAGAAAAAAAATGACTTTAAGTGCCTCAAAAATGCTTTAAGGTATTATTGGTTTGAGTAAATGCAATGAATTTCATAGAAAGCTTTAAACTGTACTTAAAGTCTGCAAGTTGTTGTTACTCTGTTTTAATGCTTCTCTGCATAAACAATTATGTGATTCACGCACTATTCTGCTATATGTCGTGGTCTGATCAGCTTTATGTTTAAGAAGCTTTGTTAAATGTATTTGAATCTACCTGAACCCCAAATTTTCTTCAAGAGACAGTAATTTTACTTATTTAACGTTTTAAATGCATACTAATAATCAAATTACACAATTAAATATGACTAGATAGGCTTAATAGCTCAAGCTTTAAGTAAAATGAATTATAAATTGCGAATGATAATAATTTTAATTTGACCGCACTATTTTCTTCTTTGCCTTTCTTTACCTGTCCAACTCAATTTCTTCCATTCTCAAGCTTATGCTATCGTTTTCAGCAGGTGCAATTTTTTGCTTTTGGTCATTTTGCTCTTTTTAGCATTTCGAACTAAGAAGAGCGTTATTAATACTACCTCCTTACATATCCAATCATCAGCAGCTTTCTAAAAACTCATCAGCAGCAATATTATATCCCATTTGCATATTTGTCATATGTTTGGTTGACCAGCTCAAAATAAGAAAATAAGCAGAATAAACAAGTCAGTTGGTTTTCACTCTTACCTGTACATATATATATATATATTTTTTTTATCCCTTGCACTCTATAGAAAATGCGAATTGGAATCTTTTGTGACATCCACCCTGACGGTTGCTGTGGCCGTGGCTGCTTATTGTCAACGGGTATAATTTTCACACTGCTGCGCGGGTGTTGCTGCTGCTGATGCGGTTGCCTTTCAGCGATTTTTGCTTTCCCTTTTTTTTCTTATTTTTTCTCTTCCACTCCTTTTTGTACCCATCCATCTGCTTCCCTTCTGGCTGATTTGATTGCGCTGTGCTTTGGTTGGCATATCTTTTATTTTTTCCTGGATTTTTCTCTTTTGATTATTTTGCTGCAATTTTGCATCATACTCTAAATATTCATAAATATTTATGAAGTAGCAAACAAAGAATGACTCCTGATCTATGGCAACCTTGGCAACCGCTAAGCCCTTGCTACGCTTTAAAAGCCACAAAATCCTTACTTCAACACTGCCAGAGGCAAATGCAATCTGGCAAAGTACATATAAACCAATCGACTCAGAAAACAATTAAAAACGCTTAAGCAAATACAAAATTCATGGGCAGTAAAATTTATTAAAACGCAATAAGTTTCATGTGCTGAAAGTCATTTCGAAGTAGAGATGGGAGAGTGCGTCAAGCTTCCTTGTCGAATATTCACAATAATCGCAACGCTCTCATCTCCAACTCTCCCACATATATATATACACAAATATATATAAAAAATTGGATAACCAAAAAAGCTTCATCCTGAAATGCAACTCTCAAAACAATTTCAATTTCACTCGGCAACTGTGTGCAAACATATGGATGTATGTGTGTGAGTATGTGTGTGAAAGGGTAGGTCGTATGAATGCAATCCACAGTCAGTGCATAAAGGTTTATTTGGCACTTTGATTCCATATAAATATGGGAAAATCTAAAATTTTGTACAATTTTTTTTTTCGATATGTGCCGAAAATTTGCTTCGCTTTTCATAAACTGAAAGTCTATCTGTGTCAGTGCGTCCCTATACCACGCCTCAGATGCTGACAGCCAGCAGGCCAATTTCATTAGTTGCAAACAGTTTTTGCGGCCTGCCGCAAAACTTTGCTTATGACAAAATTGCCAAGTTATCTAGCAAAATGAAATGAAAAAAAAGAAACTTTCAATGCCAGAGCTGTCAAATTTGCTCCTCGAAAATTTATCATTCAATATATATTATATATTGATGTAGCACAAGTTTAAATAAAATCCGAAACTAAAATAAAAAACCCAATTAGTTGGCTCAATATTAGTTAGGAACTTACTCATAAGTTTGCTCAAACTTTAGTGAAAGTTGAACAGAAAATCTATTACTTTTACACAATGTTGACAGCACTGCGTATGCGTAATATGCCACAGCAAGTCCTCATCATACAAATTGTTGCATACTTTTGGGGAGTGACTCACAGCCATACATGTGCCCGCTGAGCTAGCTCTTTAATTTCTCGGTGTTCATCATTTTTCGTTTTTTGTTAGTTTATTTTTATGACAAGGTTCCTTAAATTCCACGCAGATGACAGCGGTTGTCGGAAACTTGGCTTGTCTTTTTTTGTTTGCTTTTTGCACACCACCAACACTAACAAATGGACTCTTTTTTACGCACTTCATTTTGCAGCAGTCTGTTGGCAACTTTTTCTTGCACATTACACTTGAATTACTAAACTTAGTATACCCTATAACTCGTCGTCAGTGGAACCATTGAAATATGCATAATGCATATGCATTCTCTATTTATTCGTGTTTTTTATAAGAGTATATTATCCATATTGAAAGCTTAATAAAATCGAATACAAAACACGAAAATAATTGAAATTGAATAATTGAATAATTGAAACAATATATAAAACTAATGCGAGAAAAAATGATCTATATTTCGGAGTATGTTATGTTCATCTATATGTATATAATACATCGCTCTTTTTACAAGGTATTTTCACGTCGATTACTCCCATATATCGCATTTCCACTTGTATTTCCTGGTGATTTTGTTGTTGTTTTCTTCTTGCCGTCTGTCTGCCTGTCAGCGCATCAAATTTTGTTCTGACTTTAATAAAGCCAAAAACTTAACGCTTACAAATAAACAATAATAATAAGTGAACCATCAAAAAGTCGCTTTCAAACAGAGCTGCCCTGATGGACTGACTCGTATCTGATATTACAATCATAAATTTTGACTGCACAACCCTAACGCCTCAGCTGTAGCCGCCTTATTTCATAAATTATTTCATATTTCATTTCCTTTGCGTGTTGCAGTGCCACAAAAAGAGATATATATTTATATACAGATATATATATATCTATAAACATTGAAAGAGCCGTTTTGTGGGAAGAGGGGCTGTGCTTTTGCAGTCAAATGTATGCGAACTGTCTGCCTGCCCCGGAGCGTTGCAATAAAACTTGCCGCTTTTTTCAGGAACCGGTCGCAGCGATCCAACGTCCAACGCTGCCAAAGTAAATATAATATAACCAACTGCAACTTCAATTTCTTAATGCTTTAGGCAGCTCAACTGGGAACCATTACTGGTTATTTGAAAAACATTTTTACATGATAACATTTTGGACATTTTGATACAAATTAAAAATAATTTTTTTTAATATCATAGTAAAAAAAGTCCTTTCGAAAATGACAACAATTTCGACTTATAAAGTACTCAAATCCATACGAAAAAGAGAATCCCATAATATTTCCAAATCTGAATCAGATTTCATAATCGATACTGTTTTTGTCATAGGTGCATATTTGAATTAATTTCCATATTTCAAAATAAAACATTTTATTTCATTTGGCAAATAAATGCTTCAGAATCGTTTGCTGACAACAAAACGATTTTTAAACAATTTGCAAATTGTTTACTTGACAATTGTTTCAAGGTTTGCTAGAACTAAAACACTAATTGCAATAATTGCAAAATGCATGTAAGTTGTTAAACATTTGGTCTGCTGTTATTAATACTATCTATTTGTTATTGTTGTAAATTAACGTGACTATGGAGGCAGTGTTTAAAAGACCTAAATTTAATTTTATTTATAGTTTAGCTAAGCATTCAATTGATAACATTGATTAAAATAATTTATGTGGATTTTTTTTCTCTTTGCAGGTATATTTTATTGAATATAGCGATACACAAACTGACCAATTTTGTTTAATTTAAATTTAACTGCAGTGAGTAGTAATATTTGGTGAAGCTTTTAATTTATTATCTCGCCCGAGCTACAATAAAACCATTCATCTTGTGGCTTGTAACAAACGCCACCAGGCTTCTGCTCGTTATAGGCATCCTTAACTGAGTCCGATACGTGTTCGGGTCTACCTTTTGGTCTAAAGTACCAAAGGTCATAGGTGGGGTTATAGGCCAGTTTAAGCACTTCATCTGAGGTGTCACTTAAATAAAAATGTTCTTTTTTTTCTTGTACATTATTCATACTTGTATTTTTCGACTTACTTTTGAATTGCTGCGGCTAATGTCATCAGCAGCAAAAGGCTAATTGTGATAAGTGCACGAGTCATGTTAGCTGCTGTTACTGTTTACCTGTTACCTGTTTACTGGTTGCTTCACGCTTTGCGACTGCCAATTTATGAAGTTGCCGTCTGGTATATAAGGCCGCATGGAGGCCGCAGCGAAAATAACAAAAAATAACATTATAAAAAGTGTATTTTTTTAACTTTTTACAAAATATGATAGTTTGTAACTGTAAAGCGTGGTATCGACGATTGAATACCCTTGCATATATATTTGATCTGGTAATTGAATCATATGGAATAACTCATCTATTGATAATATTTCTATAGCATTTTTCATAAAACTTTTTTATGTAAAAACAAATGCATTAATTTCACTTAGAATCTTAAATAATTTTTTATGAATATAATTTGCAATATTTTAGGACATAATATTAAGAAAAGTGCTATCAAGACCATCAAAGCCCGAAAATCTCATTCCACTCCTTACATTCAAATTTGGTGTCCACCCATCGAGCGTCTAGACATTTTGATCCTTTTTGTGGTTGTTGCTATTAATGCCCTGCGGTTTTTGTACAAGTACTTGACCAGGTTATTTGCAACGTTGGCCATATATTTCTAAATAGAAATTAAATTACACTTGAATGTGATGGTTCATTAAAACTAAGTGTTATTTTGATTAATATTTTGAGTAGTGGTTATTTATACGATTGCGATTTTTGTATATATTTGTTATATGATTGTTTATGTGACGTGTGCAGATAATAGCTGATAGTGTGAGGTAACCATTACTGTTTATATAGGTGCCATATCTTCGCACTATTATATAGATAGTGTCTTTAATATTCTGTACCCTTTAAATACTGTATCTGTTTGTTTGATTTGCTTGTGCTTACATATTTCCATTAAATTTGTGTCAATTAAATTGCTGCGCACGTTCGAAGAAATCAGTAAAAAGCTTAGAAGTAAAATCAAATATGTTTTGAATACATATTTCATAATGGCAGACTAAAATACAGATATAGAACTCATATGTGAAATATATGCAAGCACGTGTTTCTTATATATCTATTGTAATCAAAATGCGTTTCTGAACTTAAACCTTGTTTTTTCACGATTATTTTGACAGCCTTACAGTTGTTGTTTGTATTCAGGCCCACATGGCGTCAGTGTCGAGGTGCCGATAAAAGGCGTTAAAAACTGCGCGAATAACATTTGACGGTAAATACAGATAATTTACACTGAAAGCTTTTCATTTGCACATGCGGGCGTATTTATTTATGTCATTACATTTCGTTTCAATGAGACAGCAGCCCACACGTCGTATGCGTAATTTGTCAAGTAGCAAGCGCTTGGGGCGAGCCTGCGCGCCACACAACTGTGGCCGAAAAGAAAAAAAGTAAAATAAAGTTATTGGATAAACACTTGGCATAAACACATTATGAACCAGCACAAAAAGGCGACATATAGTTGAGTAAATAAATAAACACAAAAGGAAGTTAAACAAAGAACACGTGCGTGTGTGAGTGTATGAAACAAACCAACCAACCAAAACCAACAACAAAGCGTGTGTAAAGACAATTGCATGAATGTTTTCTGGATTTTTGTGTAGGCCACAAATTTATATGTATATTTTGTTTTAGCCACGCCCACATGTTGGCACATATAGACACTCAGAGAAAAAGGCAGTTCATTCTAGTTTGAGTAGAAATTTGATATATTAAGTATTTTAATGATGTTTTAAATAATAAATCAATTCTTTAAATAATAATTAAAATATAATTTATTACACAATTTTAATACTTGAAATAAGTGTAAAATGTGCTCAGTGAAAGCACATTTTTTCCAGTCTGGTTTTTCGGACTTTTGGACTTCAGAACAATTTCCTGTAGTAAGAATTTTCTTCTCAAATAAAACTATATTGACCTTGGCTACAATTTTGATAAATTTGTACAAAATTGTAAAGTTTTTCTCCAAGTGTATATATTTGAGCATTTTGTGTCTTTGTTTATGCTTTCATTTGTCATGATTTGTTGCGGCCTTGCATGCAATGGCATAATAAGCTAGCACATTGACAAACACACACGCTTTCCCCCTCACCTAAGGTCTATTTCTCTTTAGCAGTAGTCAACACTCATACGCCTCGTTGCACGAACTTGCTGCACGACTCGCCCCATTGTTGTGGCATATTGTTGCACATGTAAAGCAGCTGCAACAACAGTTGCAAACTGAGAACGTGTCTGGCATGTAACTAAAACAGCTGCAGGACTTCGTTCATGTGTCTGTACGTGTGTTTGGGTTCAAGAATCCCTGTCTCTGGTAACGATAAATATGCATAGTGTTTCACAATTTAATTAAATTATTATTTGAGCACTTTGCCAGCATGCACTTTGAGCCAGACAAACTGCAGTTTACATTTTCCAGTTTTAATTTTATATCAAAACTCAATTAGGTTAGCTCTAACTGGTCAGTTAGAGCAGTTAGTATACCTCGACTACGAAAGCCAAACGTTTTTGGCATTTATTCTCGAGTGTTGCAGCCAAGCCACAAAGCACAAGAACGTGGCGTATAAGTAATGCGTTAAACGACTTCGGCTAGATGCTGTCCCACAAAAGCCTAAGAAAACAAATCCCAACGGGACAACAAACAACAGCAGCAACGCAGCCCTAAAGATTAGCTGGCATTTGATTAAAGTGCGAACATTTACAGACAAAAAAAAAAAAAAAAAAAAAAAAACACAAATCGAGGCAAGGACAATGGCTACCCCATGAAATCAAATCAAATCAGGCAAGAAAAAAAGAAAAGAAACCAAAACAAAAAGATAAATAAACTAAACCAAACAAAGGCACAGCTAAAAAGAAGGCTCGTCGCCGGGCCATAGTCTAGCAGGTTTTTACTTTTGCTCCATTTCAATCAGCATTTTTCAGCTAACAACATAAAAGAAAACATCAAGGAAATGACATTGTTGAAAAACATTTGACCATTTTTCCTGGCCATGTCACGCAAAATTGAATTGTAAACCAAAAAAAGAAAAAGAATAGAAAAAAACAAGAAGACAAAAAGTCAAATTTAATGCGAACAATTTGTTACCTATTTTAAAACAAATCAATTTTTTCTGGCATTTCATAATTTTCAAAATAAACCTAAGAGATAATCTTGGCATCATTTTTGAAAAGAGATAGCTTACTTATAAGTCCGCAGATATATTATGGGGTATCGCAAAAGAATATTGGTTAAGTTTTATCAGAGAGCTGGCCAAAATTAGTTTCCTAAAATGAAGAACCCGTTGATCAATTAGCAATTTCCCATAAAATAATCAGGATAGCGTTCATTTTATAAAAAATGGTTTATATACCATTTATTGTAGGGTACGTCTAATCGAGCAACCGCAACTATAAGCATTCTCACTTTGTTTATAAATTATTTTGAAAGTTCATCTAAGGACCCTTGTCATTGGGTGTTATGACAGTTGGGTAAACCATATGCCGCTGCTTCCGCTCTGTATGAACTAAGTGAGTCAGCCAAAGCCTGCAGATTACCGTACTATGATTTACTACAGTCAAGTATAAAAATAAAAAATATAAAGAACAACACCCAAAAAAAAGAAGTAATTTCAGCAACTTTTAGTTGCCCAAGGACAAAAAAGAAATCACATTTCATTTGAATTTATGCGCCAAGTTGAGTGCAATAAAAGAAAATATGAAAAGTTAAAGAAAATAAACCAAAATAAAATGTCAAAAAAGTTCACTTAATAAACGAAATTGTTGCGCGGAATTAAAAATGTTATAAAAAAAACAGCGCCAAGTCGCGGCCTGTTAAGGTCTTTAAGTTGTTGGGTGTTATACATATATATATGGCATAGTTGGAAAACCGAATACTTTGCACATTTTTATGGTCCTGAGAATGAAAGCCAACAGCCCCAACAGCTCAGCACAGCGGTCGCCAATTATGTCACACGCTTTCATACACCCACAACACCCACTCCCCCCCAAACCACCCGCCACAACAATTTCTTACGCCAGTTTACGAGCATGGAAAAGAATTTTTTGCTGTTAAAAAGAGCAATTAAAATGCTTTGGCGAGCGCAAAAAAGAAATGGAGATGCATAAAAATACCACAGGAACTAAGTAAAGTCCTTAAATAATGCAACATTCACTTAATGCTGAGGTTGCAACAATCTAAGGAAAAAAAACCCCGAAGAAAAAGTAAGCAAAGAAGCTGAAGAATGTAGAACCATTGATTTGCTTTATCATCATTTTCAAGCCATTTCACTTCATTTACTGCGTTGGCAACTTGGCTGCTAAACCGAAACAATGCCAAATGACAGCGCAATAAATGATAAATATATGGAGTTCAAAAGTTTGGCAGTTAGGATATCTAGAAAAGTTCAGAACAGAGTTGAGCGCATATCGTGTTTTCTTAGTTGGCACGAACATAATGTCTTAGTGTTCACATGTGTTTAAGTTGAGCAAAGTAAAACGCGACTACAACTTCTCAATACTATTAACCACTTTTCAACATTAGTTAACTCGTCTTAACATTTGTTCCTTTCTTTTGAACTCCTTAGCATCACTCAACCCTACTTAAAACATCTCAACACTATTACTTATCACTGTTCAAATTTAGTCTACCCTGGTTAACACTTATACTTAACGCTTCTCATAATATTTAGTGCTACTCAATACTGTTTAACGTTACGTAACATTACTCATTACCATTTCTAGTATTACAAAATCACTGATATCACACTTACCACCACTTAGCACTTCTCAAAACAACCCAACACTGCTTACCTCTACTCAACACTTATCAATTTAATTACTTACCAATACTCAACACGACTTGTTTTGTACTTTCTAGTTTTTTGTAAGAGTGTTTTCAATATACATTTTTAATTCTTTTCTGAAGGTTAACTTTGATTGATTTATCATTTTTTACAACTAATAGTATGTAATAAAAAAGTAAATAAATAATAAGTTCATTGCAGATCCCCCTTTTATTTAAAATAACATCGTTTATGACAATTCATCGGTACCCAATATTCACCTTATTTATTTCTTACCGATAGTTTTATTCTCTACTATTTTGTGATAATCAATGCAATTTTAGTTGGTTCCCTTCAATTACCTAGTTTGTTGTACTAATATTTTCAGCTGCTGGTCTGACTTTTTCTGAGGCAATACACAATATATTTTATGTATAAATTTAAAACAATATTTATCTTAGAGAAAGCATTGTGCGTGTCTCGAACTTAATGTCTGGCAAAAATTCGACACGCTTTCATCTCTTTAAGCGCTGAATCTTTGGACCATCATCAGCATTTGGTATCATTTATTGTGTTTGTTGCTTGTGGGCTGCCATTGCTGCTGTTATCGCATGTTAACACTTCATAGGAAATGCGGCCTGGTCCTTGCAATGACCTTTATATAACTGTGTGCGTTCCCTTTTGGCCCATTTGCACCCCGAGATCTCTAAGGCCAATACGCTTAGTTAGCCTGGCCGCCCCTGTCCCCGGCGCGTTTGGTTGGCCGCTCATCAACCGCTTTGCGTGCAAAATGTCAAAATATATTTTAGTTGAATTTATGGTCAGTGACCAAAAGCGAGCGGACAGCTCGGGACTATCCAAAGCTATTCAGCTCTTAAAGGGGATTTGTCTATGTGTGTAGGAGTGTGAATGTGTGTGTTTGTTTCTGTGTGTGTGCGCTGTGTCTTTGCTTATATTGGGGATTTACACAGCGCTTATCATACACACACACACACACATACACACAACCCACACTCGAATTCCAGTCGTGAGTTTCGGCCAATGTCTAAACTGAAAATATTATGCTACATTTTATTAGGGCACTCACACACATCTGCACACACACACACACACACATCCGCTCCTTGAATGTTTTACAGCCACTTAAAATAGATTAGCTTTCAACGTTGTGCTTTAAAAAATAATAAATTGCTAGCCATAATTCCTTGTTGTTCCTTAATATATTTCCCTCTTGTTTTTTTTTCTGGGTAGCTTTTTCAGTTTCTGCTGCAAATAATAGAAAATCCATTGAAAACATAAGCAACTGTCAATGATTTAATGCCTGAAATCACAACCCAACCCACAGTGTCTGAACTTCCATTTGATAAATGAAATGACAAACACCACACACATAAACAGTCTGACACACACACTCGCGCACAGCCCTAACAAAATGAATACATCAATCTGCCTCGCTTTAGACTGTCAAAATTTATGGATAGCACACAACACAAATGGTTCACAACTATTCTTACTTTGAGCTCGGCATACCATCATTTAATTCCCTTGATTGTTTCAGCTTTGCTTGAGATTTGAGCATTTATCTCAAGGACACTTGACTTTTATCTAAGCGAATAAATGGCAAAAAACACTTGACAATCTTTAAGCACACTTGACATAACCGTCTCAAATTTATATTGTTGCTTGTCCTTTGTTCAATTTTCGTTTAGTTTATGTCATTATTTAAAGCACAATTTTTAATAGCACTGATAAATGAGAAAATAAAGACTACATTTAAATTAAACTTTTGCTGCTGCTATTTCAGGCAATTTCTTCAATTACAATAATAATCATCTAATAAATAATTTCTGCATCACAAAATAATTAAATGTAATAAACATAAAACAATGTTAATTGTGGCAATATTTCATAAATTTTCTAGGAATTGAACTACAATTCAACTTCAATAAAACACTCAGCTTAGCGTAATTCAATTGAAATTCCCCTACATATTTAACCTGAAGTGCAAGCACAATTGTTTGGATTTATCTCTATATATATTTGCTGTATAAGCCGGCATCAGCCAAGTTGAGAGTGTTAAGGGCAGCTGTTTTGATGCTGTCATATACCATTTTTGTGGCTAACAATTCAATGGGCAACTTGAAAGCACACATACAAATCCACATACAATCAGGCGCACAAAATGGCCAACCGAATAGGACTAAAGGACTATATACAAGGACCACACACACAGTCAGGTAAACAATAAAGCTGAAAGCAGGCAGCCCGCAATCGCATAAAGCCCAATGCCCCCATGTGGCTGACATGAAAACGGAAATATAAAAATTATACAACACTGGCTACATGGCAGCAGTCGCACACACACACACATGCACACACTCACTCTGTTGGAGTGATAAATTACATTACAGTGCTGCATTTTATTATCATTTAAACAAATACATGAAAATGCACAAAACACACAAACGATTCGGGCTCTAAGGGTTAAGAAGAGGCGTGGAAGTGGGAGTAGGAGTGGGCGTGGTTGGGTTATTGTAAAGCTCCTTCTGCGCTTAAAAATTACAACGAAATTTTTGTGTGTAAATTTTGTGCATGAAATGGCCGCTTATGCGATTTTAACATGCCAATGCGATTATTACACGGCAAATGTGAGTTATTTTCGGCGTTTTGGCCTTTTCCAAAAACCCAAAGTCACGCCATTAGTAGACGGCATATAAATATTTTATGGCCAGCTTTTGGGGTTGCGCATTTCGGAAGTAAAATTCCTTTTGTACGGATTGTTAAATATGTATTGGTGATTATTGTCGCGAAATTGCTATTATATGTATTATTCAAGCTAAACATGAGTACATATTTAGCTGTACTTAACTATTCATAAGCTGCTTAAGCAGCTCTTGGATACATTAACGAGTTTCATGCAATACACACTACTTGAGATGCAATAAATTAACTTAAATTAAAGCTAGTTGAGAAAAACAAAATTTAACTTACAATTACGCTGATTTTAAGGGTATCATTTATCATTGTTACTTATATGCTTATCTAGTTCCAAGTAACAAATTTGGCTACGCAGATTACATCCATCAACACATTCCCTGTTCATATTTCCATAATCTTAAGGTTTCATATTGTAACAGTTTACTTTGAAACAGCTCTATCAGCAGAAACATTAACACATTTGCATAAATAAACCATTTTGTAATACCCTATGGCCAGTGAAAATGTTTGAAAAAGGTATATATAATATACATAGACCAATTTTAAAAAGTTTACGAAAGATTACGTTATGTTTTATATAAATTTATAGATAAATATCGATATTGTGCAAAACTTAAAGCTAGAAACTAAATTTGGAAAGTTGTGTCTCATATAGGATATACAGATGAAGCCTATATTATTTTCATGAATATTCTTTCCCACAGCCACCTTTAATAAGGTGTCGCTAGGTTTTTCGAATTTTTGGAAACACCAAAGTTATACCAGTTACAGGGTATATTCTAAACGCACACTTAACTAAAGCTCTGTTTTGCTGTCGTCAGAGAAAAGGGGCCGTCGCCGCGCTCAGTTGAGTAATTGACGACTTTCAATCGAAACCCCCAAAATTCTCGGAAAGGCTCGAACGATATACCTTCGCGAAAACAAAGACGTTATAATCAAATTAGTTTGACCGAACACAATCAATTTTATACCCTCTAAAAAAGGGTAAAAAGAGAGTAGTAGACTAAGTACTGTTGCTTGCTTTAAGCCACAGTTCGCTTAAGCTATTAGCTGCCATGTAAACTTGGCTAATTGCCATAACATACAAGTCAAATTGCTTAAAGAGCGTGAAGCAGCCAAACGGACTTTCAAGTTGTTGGCGTTGCTGCCGCTCCGCTTGGGGCAGGTTGTTGCCGCGTGTTGTTATGCCATGTTGTTGTTTACATTTGCATCGCGTTCGGCTTTCACGTTGTTCAGCTGCGTGGCGGCAGCTGCCACAGCAGCATCGTATGGCCAACGTACGCGAATCAGCCAAAAGGCGAATCACAACAGTGCGATTTTATACTCTGTTCATAAAGTGTTAGGAAGTATATTTGTTTTGTGATTGCCGGTTAACTATTGCATCTAGAGACTTTTTAATTAGTATATGTGTTTTGAGTATAACTGCTTCATAGAATATAAATATATCATAGTTTTCGTGGTAAAGTGGCTAAATTTTATAACTATTCCAAAATGTTTCCACCTTGTCGCAAAATATATATCTAAAACCAAGCGCCAAAATTTAATAGCCACTTTAGTTGTCTTTTTAGCTTTTTAGCTAAAGTAGCTAAATTTGACAGCTAGATTGTTTCTGACGTCGAAGGATCAAAATATTCTCACCTATAAATATTAAAAAATATTTATATATATCCTAATGTCAAAATGTAACAGTCACCTTCTTAGGGTTTATACCTTGAAGTTCTACATTGTGAACAGAGTATTGCACAGTCGCTGACACCCGATTGCAATATGCTTACTAGTGTTATTTTCCGGCTTCCCCGCACAGCTTGCGGCGAGAACGAGGTGCGCGCTTGTATGCCCTGTAATGAGCCGAGCTGCTCGGTGCCCTTTTACCCTGATGACGAATGCTACCGCGCCTGCATCCTGGGCTGTGGCTGCAAGTCTGGGTATGTGCGTCACGATACCACCTTCAGGTGTGTGTCCATCTATCAGTGCGACGATATCAGCAGCCCAACGAACGTTATATCGAATGTGTTAATGCCGTTTGAGCCTGAAGCGTGAAGCGAATGTCACTTTTAAAGGTTAGCTGAGGCCTAAAGTCTTCGGCCATACGGTTTTTGCCATGTACCCAGCTCAGTTACAGTTATATTTGCTGCTTATTTTAAGCATTTGCCAGGGGTTGCGGTCTCAGGATGAGTTCTATGATGCTGAAGGATTTCATGGCGAACTAAAGCCCAAAACTCGTGAGTTGTTTTCTTTAATGCAATTTTCTTTTAATTTATAATATCTCTCAACAGTTTGTATTCGCGATTTAACTGGGCACAAAACTATGTGTTTTTAAAACAATAAAAGTAAACTAAAAAAAAATGCTATTGCTCTTCATTTATTTTCTTGTTTCAAAATAAGCAATAAATTAAATTGTGTGTACGTCTACAATTTTGTAGATTCTTCAATTTACATTTGCGTTACATTTTATGTCTCTACGTAGTACGTTTTACCACAGTTTCCATTTGCTGTTCTATTCCATTTCCTTTCTCTTTTTATGGCCGCCCTGCACCAAATTGTATCTTGAGCTACGAAATTTTAACAAAAAGTTTTATTGTTTACTTTTTGGTGTGCTTGCAATTTACGAGCTAGCGAGCGAGTATGTGTGTGTGTGTGTTGTGCACACTAGGCCAAGTATAGTCCTGCTTCATAAAGCGAACAATCTTAAATCTTAAATCTCTGCAGCACACACTCTCTCGTAAATATTAATTTACTTAGCTCAAACTTTGCGGCTTTTGTCGCTTATTTTATTTGACTTTTGTTTGGTGGCAGCTTTTTGTGGTTTTCCAGCACGTAGATACCAAAATTATGACTGTCATAAGCATAAACTGAATGGTTTATCTTATTTCCTCACCCAGCTACCTATTTTCCTTCGACAAACTGTTTTTATAGTCCTGCTAGCTGCCATTTGTCTGGATTGCCTGCAAATTTTGCACTTTAATTAATTTGTTATGTCAAGACCTGGAAAAGCATTGGGCTTGTGGTTTGCTGCTGCTGATGGGGTAAAACTAATAATGCGGTAAATAATTATAATTTGCATGAAATTTCTTGCATATAAAATGGGATTCTACGGTGTAAAATTGCCAGAGATTACATAATGAATGGGAATTGTAAAATTTATTTAAATACTTTAAAATTACTTTTTATAACAAATTATAATTATTACTTAATTATTTTAAAAAATTTTGTTAATTGGTAAGTCATTAGTGAAAAATTTAAAATCTAATTTAAAGTTCCAACCTGCGTCTACCCAATAACCTGTGTCTCTTTGACAACTAATTTGCTGAAAAGTGCATTGGTATAAATGTCATGTATTCGTTTTGTATTCTGTAGTAGGTCTACAATACACTTTATATTTTTCCAGTAAATCAATTATATTTTTCGTATTATTTGTAGAGTATTTTAAACATGCAATGTATTAACAAAATTATTTTCAACGAAACAAAAAACAACAATTGTCATAAGCTGATTTAAGTATGCAACACAATTTGCTAAATCCCCATTTTTTAGGACTGAAATAAAAATAAAATAAAGATGTACATGAGATCAACTTATTAAAGAACTAGCGGAACACAAATAATAAATATATGTATATACAAATTTCGATTTAATTCTATAAAACCGCAGATATCGTTTTTTATAATATATTTTAGCAATATATATATTTTCCTATAATATTTTTATTTTGTACTTTTATAGAATCTATTATTTTAAATTATTTTTCAATTATTATTTTCAGTGTTCAAATTCCAGGCCCTCGTGACACGTTCGCATTTCTAACTTAGGCACTTGCTATTGCATTTGTGTGGTGTGTGTGTTAAGCATTTAAAAATAATGGAAAAGCTCGCACACTTTAATGAACACACACAAAGCCATTGTCTGTATCTGTGTGTGTTGTGTTTGTGCATGGGAATTTTTGGGCGCGTGAACAGCCAACAAATTTGCCCACTAAATGATTACTATTATTATGTTATTACGGAACGCTGCGGCCATTAACTAAAATGTGGCCCGGCTCGGACATGTTGCTGGGATCTCTTTGGTGTTGGCTGCGGTCGGCGGTTGCCACAGTGCATGTAATTTTTTTTATGTCTGCCTATAAAAAGCAATTAAATTGCCAGCAAAGTGGTGCTGCTCTAACACACATGCGAAAATGTTATTATTTTTGTTGTTGTTATTGCTGCTGCTGTTGTGGCAATTTTAGTTGTGTTGCGCGAAAACAAAATTAAATTACTCATTAGTGGTAGATTTTCGTCTCATTTTCGGCCAAATAGCATTTTATTCCATTTATATTTATTTTGTTTATGCGTGCATATCCTTCAATTTGAATGTGAGGCGAGCCATCATAAAAATTTAAGAAACTTAAACCACACAACGCACACAAATAAGTTGCCTGAAACCAAAGCGGCAAAAAAAACTCCCCAAGGGCGCCAACTCTGAAGTTTTGGCCATTTTTCCAGCACTCACCTGATAATCGAATTTTCTTGTTGTTGCACAATAAATTCAAAACCTTTGCACCTGTCCAGGCGGTAAACCATGCAGCTATAAATGTGTAGCTCTGTTGTTTACTCCGGGCTCCCTCAGCTTCCTCCACATCTTCCTCTTTTTGTTTTTGACCAAGCTAACCGGCATTCATGTGCTTATAACGAGCAGCGTGCAGAACCTTAAGATAAGGCCTAACCCCATAATGTTGCTTAATTTCTTTCCCACAAAAACCCACCCACAACACGCTGCCAATTGTTTAATGAGCTGCTCAGTTGGCCCAATTGTTGTTGTTGTTGTTGTTGTTGCTGTTGTAATTTCAGCTTGTTAGTTGTTCCGGCTTTCGTTTTGGCTAGTTGTGTGTGCTTCTGGCCATAAGCAGCGGAAATGGTTAGATAAGAGAAGGAGCAAGAAAATTTCACATCAACTTTCTCATTTTAATCGAGAAACTTTTCTTCAGTATTTGAAGACTTGAACACATCGTTTCTGAGTCGCTTGTCTTGTTTTATCTTTAACGGACACTTGGACAAACGACTGCTTTGGAGCAAGGACAAAAACAATCACAGCAATAACAACATTTGATATACTTGTTTCCACTGCACACTTGTTTACTTTAATTGGTTTTCTTAAATGAGGTCTTAAATTCAGAATTGCTGATTATTTATAACATGTGGTATATGGCATAACAAGAATTAGTGCAGTACAATTAAACTTTATATTTGTAATTTTCTTGGTGTTAATTTATATACCAAGTAGTGATTTTCTTGGGAATTTTGGTCTTAGAAAATATTTTAAAAAATGTGTGACCATTTAAAAAGTTTATCTAAGTTGAAGCAGAAGGTAAGAAATATTATTATTAAATATTTTAGGTGATAAAGAAGAGGAAAGGTATTTGTGTAATAAGTTTCCATTAAAAATTGTTTTGTACATTAGAGTGGACCAAAGAAATTTATTGCAGTGCTAAACTTTCGTTACTTTACATTATTCATAATTTCAATGCGTAAACATTTTTAATTTCTGAAGTTAAATCACATTTGTTTCGACTTTATGACAGAATCTTTAATTTTGTTCGCCTTTTTATTATAACAACACAGCGCATTTCATAATTTTATCCAATTCGTCATTCCATTTGGATTCACATAAGAAACCCATTAACTCTACCTCCTTTCAATTCATACGCTCAACCGAATTAAGACGAACCGCTCGAAAGTATGCAACGGAAAATTGCTACGTCAATTGCTTTTCAACTTGATATTAATTTCTCGGGCGTATTAAGTAGAGAAAGTAAATAAATGCGACAAATAGCTCAAGTGCAGCTGAATGGCACACTTAATAACCGCTGAGTGGGGAAAAAAATAAGTGAAATAAATAAATATGAAAAAAGTGCACATTTCACTGAGCAAATAAAATACTGCACAGTTGCTGTCAGAAGTGGCAACAGTGTCGGCAACAGCCCAACCAAAATATTCAGCGTTGACACGCCTGAAGATATTAAGGCCAATAAGAGTGCTGTTCCTACCAGAAATATGCATTTAATCCCGTTGTTCATTTAATTAATGTTGAAAACAAATAAACACCCACGAATGCGCACACATACACTCGCAGCAGACACGCACACAGGTACTTTATGTAACTTTTGCAGGCAATAAATTGAATTTTAAGCCCCGTAATGGCAATAAAAGGGAATAAAAATGTGGTAGACATGAGTGATGGACCTTAATATGCTATGCAAACGGGTCGTTAGGCTGCACTATATAATTTTTTTTAATAACATTTAAACCTGGTTCTAGGTAGGTTTAATAATACCAATTTATATATTTATTTAAATCAACTTCTGTCGTTATTTAATAATTGTTATTCAATTATATTAATTTTTTGCAAGCTACGCGTAATCATTAAAAATTTAAAACATATTTAAATCGAAAATTTATATTTTACTGAGACGAAGATCTCAGAACATTATTTACAGCCTCAGAGTGAATTTTTTCTATATGCTACATTCGCACATATATTTCAATATACCCAAAGCATATATTATTTTTTACAGGATGTATAATGAGTAATAAAATTACATTTAACATTTTTCGGCGAACGCATTTTTAATGTTTGCACTTTTGCTCTTATTACGGACCGCAGGTATGTGCGCTCTCCAAACGCGCCGTAATACTCCAATCCTCGGACATGATGGCCTACAATGAGCTGCAGCCTGTGGCACTGCATCAGGCCAGCAGCGGCAACAACAACAATAACAATGTGGGCGGCAGCACGGCCATCGCGTCGAAAGCCTCAGCGCCACAGAATATTATAGCCAATGCGGGACTGAGCTACGAGGATGTGCTAAACGATGATTTCCAGTTCGATATGGATGGACACGATGTGATGGTATTTCTGCATATACAAAAAACAGGCGGCACATCCTTCGGCCGCCATCTAGTGCGCGACTTGGACCTGAAGGTGAGTTGGTCGCTTTAGTTGAGATGATGGATGGCTTTAAGTATGCATTTTATGTTTGCAATATATCTATCAATATATCTGAGCTGTTAAACTTTAGCTGACTGTCAGTAAATTATTTATCGATAGAAAATAGCGAACAACTTATTGCCGTTTGCTTACAAGTCTTGTATGGTTTCTTGTATTAAAATTAAATTAATTACATTAAATAAATGAAAATTAATAATACATGTTTTAGGTCGACATGAGTTACTTGGACTAAAGGTTGCAAATTAATGTTGTCAAAAAATAAATGTTAATCATATTAACGCTATAAAGAATTAAATAATTCAAAATTATATATACATTTGAAATTTATAAATTTGGTAATAAAACACATTTTTGTTGTCTTTAACTCCGATTAAATAACTCAAAAAAATTAAAAAAAAAAAAAGAAATAAATATTGTACGGAATTACACAATCACTCTTCTACTATGCTCTTTATACCCATAAAATATTTTGAAATAGAAAAATAACAATACTAAGTTAAATGAATATTATTTAAAAAAAAATAAGATATACATATTCATATATGCAGCTAAACAAAAACAATAATTATAAAACTGGAGAAATATAATATCTTACAAAATTTTTATAACATATGACTAGTTTGTTCTTTTGTAAATAATTTAATCGCTTCACAAAAACAGTATCCCTTATTAGTTAGTTAGTTAGTTAAACTGGCATTCAAAAAACCAAAAACGCAGGGCTAGATTTTTAACAAGTCGTTGAATTTTATGAATTATTTAGATTATATTGAAATCATTTTGGAACCTTTAATGCTCCAATCAAATCCTTTCAGCGCCCCTGTGAGTGTCAAAGGCAACGCAAACGCTGCTATTGCTTCCGTCCGCATCGCAACGAGAACTGGCTCTTCTCCCGGTACTCGACGGGCTGGAAGTGCGGACTGCACGCCGACTGGACCGAGCTGACCAGCTGCGTGGACGCCGAGCTGGACAAGAACGAGGGGGAGACGGCCAAGCGTCGCTACTTCTACATCTCGCTGCTGCGCGAGCCGATCTCCCGCTACATGTCCGAGTATCGCCACGTGCGACGCGGCGCCACCTGGAAGGGCTCGCGGCACTGGTGCCTGGGTCGCCAGGCCACGGCCAGCGAGCTGCCGCCCTGCTACAAGGGCAAGGACTGGCTGGACGTGGACCTCGATCAGTTCGCCGGCTGCGAGTCGAATCTGGCTGCCAATCGGCAGACGCGCATGTTGGCCGATCTCGCCCTGGTCGGCTGCTACAACAAGTCATCGATGCCGGCGCACGAACGCGATCGGGTCATGTTGGCCAGCGCCAAGCGCAATCTGGCCGCCATGGCGTACTTTGGACTGACGGAATATCAAAAGGTTGAGCTAAATTCTCTTTATTTTATATAATTTATATATATATTTCTCTTACTTGCTTTTATATCGGCTCGCCCCGCAGATGTCCCAATATATCTTCGAGGAGACCTTCAACCTGCGCTTCGCCATACCCTTCGAGCAGCACAATGCCACAATTTCGGCAGCTGCGGTCACAAATCTGCGTCCCGATCAGCGGCGACGCATCGAGAAGCTCAATGGCCTGGATATTGAGCTCTATACATTTGCCAAAAATTTATTATTCCAGCGGTGAGTACCACTAGAAATCTAATCTAAATCTAATCAAATATAATCAGTGAGTAAAAGTTGTGGTTATCAAATAGATTTACCTTAACTTTGATTATCCTTTGTTGTATAAATGGAACTATTCACTTAATACGATTATATATATGATATAATAAATATAATTATATATATAATAATTAGATAAATGTTCAATTTTATTATATACAAACTGAACTTTGATGATAAGCAACTGAGTTTAAAATAATTAAAAAGTATATTACTGATAATCAAATCTCTTTCTAAAAATTATTAACAATGATTAAAAAAAAAGTAGAAATCTGACTATGGTGGACAGTAATTATATTTAGATATAGCAGCTAAAAGGCTTTTAAGTGTAATCGTCCAAAAACGAGCTTGTAGTAATAAACTTCGGGTATACAGTGACTAGAGGACACAGCTCTAATAGAATAACAGTACATGAAGATTTTATTGATTACAGAATCATTTTTTATAAAATAACTAATGCTTGAAACTAGCAAAACCTTCTTGCTATAGATGAAAGTGTAAATAATATAACCATGGAGAACAAAAAATAAGAGACCAAATAAAATTACCACATAAAAAAAATTTTAAAATATTTACAAATAACCAACATTTTTATTAATTAATAAATTCTTAAAGAAAGTGACCATGGAATTCTACTTATAATTCGCAAGTGAAAATAACATTACCATGGAGTTCACTCATTTTACTAAAAGATGGTAGGAAAAGTGTAAACAGTATTTTAATTAAAATTCTAAAAGCCATTCACCCAAAAAATACAGCTCCTAACGCAAATGAAATCAAGTACGGGGCTCTAGTGGGGATACCCTGAACCCTGTGTTCACATACATTTCAACCCCCTTGCACTCATACACACAAACACAATATCGCACACACAGACAAATTAAATTCTACTATGTAATAGGAGCATTCAATGTTCAAACCAAAGCCGAAGTCTGCAGTATTTGAATTGCGTTTTTTCATACATGGGGCGAGTGGTCGGAGATATCCAAAATCCGAATTTAGCTGCGTATGCTTTGATAAAAATTTAGTGACTCTAGCTCTTATAGTCTAGGAGATATGCTAACTAAAAAAACAGGGCTTTCGTTCCATTTTTATCGATATTAGTGAAACGGTGCAAAATATCGACATAAAATAATAAACTCGTATTGCGTGTTGAATTACAGAATCTATAGTCGTTTAGTTTGAGTCTCTAGCTTTTGTAGTTTCCGTTACATACTGTTACATACACTTGCACAAAACCATTATACCCTGATTTATCTATTTTCAATGGGTTCAGGGTATAAATAACTACAAATAGAGAGTATATATGAGAACGAATACATAAAGTGATTATCGCGAAAAAGGTGATAATAGAGGATAGATTATAGCTAGCATCACTATTCAACAGTTTACCATATTCCATTTGGCATAAACAAATACGCTCAATGTCTCAAATATCTTTTCACTGCCCTTTCTTTGAAATGCTGCCCCTATATACATATATCCCATATTAATACGTGCATAATTGGCTTATGTGCAGATAGTTTGCACATAAATCTCAAGCCCCCTGCGTTTCCCCGTTTGCGTCCTGCTCCCTACAACAAGTTTGTCCGGACGGGGAAACCTGATCCTGATGTTGTCCCTTTTCCTTGCTACGTAGATATATTTATTGCGCAGCTCCTCAATGGGCCGCAGTCTCACAGTTTCTGCTAAGGTCGATGACTCATGCTTTTGTCCGCGTTGAGGGTGCGAAAACCCTTTCAACGATCCTCACTTTGTATTGACATCGCGCTGGGGCAAAGGTTATTGTTGCCACACAGACAAGCAGACAATCAGACAGACAGATGAGCGAAACATGGCAACATAATGGCTTCTTCCTTTTTAATTGGATACCATCTTTTGTTGCCATCTTTTAACCTGGTGTTATATTTGTCGCATTGGCGCAACCTAATTGAATTTGGTTATGCCTCATCAGGCATGGGAAATTGTCGGCGCTGTTCTAATGCTCTAAGAACTATCTTTAATTCTATTGAGGGTTCGAGGTGCAGGCAGGTAACTAATGATATTTAATTTCTAAAAGGATCATATAGCTTTCAGCAGTGGAAACGAAAGAAATGTCTTTTATAAAATAATGGAATTTATTATTTTAATTTCTTGTTATGCGTAGTCAAGACTTGAGAGGTGGTAAACTTAATTTGAATGTGCTACTGAGAGAACTTTTTGCTGAATATATTATTAATTATTTTTTTTATTATTTTATCACAAAGCTTGTAAGGCATTAAATCTATACTATAACTTCTTTATGTAATCAATAATCAAATCATTAGGTTTATTTGGTATCTCAACTAATTTATATAAATACAAGTTTTATTACGAAAGACTGAAGGATTAGTTTTCACAAATACAAACCGATCTTCATATGAATAAAAAGAATTAGCATTAATTCATTCAGCTGTATACAAAGTTAGTCTACCTTGCTTACCTTCTAAAACTTTAAGGGGAAATTAGGCAAACTGTTGCCGTTATCACACATAAGAAGAAGCCAGCTGGCAGTTCAGTTAACTCAGGATATGTTATATCTGAGATTTCTTGGGTCTGCTGCATTAAAGGCAAAGGTAAACAATTTACTTTGTTGAGGCCAAGCTGGCTGTCACCTCCTTATCACCGCAAACAGGCAACTTATGTACAAGACGGTGTAGGGTATATAATATACTTAGGTGCATATATACTTACCTTTGGCACCCTCCGGTGCTGCTCGAAGTCGCACCTTCTTTGGACATCTGCACAATTCAGTGGCTTTGTCAGTTGTGGCTTTCCCGCTGGGTGGATAAAACGCATTAGAATTCTGATATGGATTGATATAAATAAATATAGTTGAGTCGGAAGAGAATTTAATAATAATAATTATAAAGAATACAAAAATATAATAAAATTAATTAAACTAATTAAGTAATATTAAGTTTGGAAATTATAATCTTAATATTTATGTGATAATATTTTCAAATGCTTATGCACTTACCTTAAATATCCCGCTGTGATACTCTTATTCCCGCTTCAATTCAGCAGTTTTGTCAGTTGAGGGTTTCCCGCTGGGTGCTGCGATCGCATTTGCCTATTGATGTGGGTTGATATATACGAAAATATATTCGATTAACGTGTGTTATAAGCGCACTTCAATTTACCTCAATCTTTTACCAGGCCTTTCAATTGAGGGCGCAGGCGCAACGCGTTTTCACGTATTTTCCGGAACTTTTCCTTTAATTATGCGGGTCGGGTGTCAACTTTATGCTGGCTGCCAGCTGTGTCACATTTGAGCTGAGGTGGGGCACTAACGGTTATTTGGACTGTACGGCGAGTGTGATTCCTGGGCAGCTGTCTAGGCACACACACACACACACACGCACACTACTTAGGGGTATCTTAAGGGATTCCTTCGCTGTCTCGACAATTGCAACATTTGCGCGCGCCAAAAGTACAATTTCTATAGTTCACATAAGACAGCGATAAGATAGTCTATACATATGTACGTCTATGTGGCACGAACCACCACCGAAAGCAAGCGGGCAGCCGCTCGAGGGTTGTTTTCCCTACTCGGGAGCGTTGCCTGCATTTGCGCCGGCGCAGCTCGCAACGCTTCAGTTAGGTTTTGACAACGGAACGCTTAGGAACAGGAGCTGCGGACAACAGCTGCAAAGGGGCAAGCGGGTTACGGGAAAACATAAAATAAATAGCAACGAAAAACAAGAAACAAAAACAACAACGGACTACAGTACAGCCTAAATTGAAGCGGACATTTGTTATCAAGTTTTATTTATAAAAGAAAAGTTAATGTTGTGTTTGAGAACTGTTTTATTGAGTTTTTGTTATTGAACGAAAGAAGAAACCAAATTGTGAATAAATCGAATAAAACCAGTTATAAACAAGAAAGTGCAAGCGAAAACAAAAGTCGAAACATGTCCTTCTCCAAAGCCAAATTGAAGCGTTTCAACGACGTGGACGTCGTCTGCGGCTCGCCGGCGGCCTCCAACTCGAACAGTTCGGCTGGTTCCACAGGCAGTGCCACGCCCACCGCAGCGGCGGCGGGGGCGGCGACGCCAGCGCCACCGCCGGAGCGCAAGGAGCAGATCGAGAAGTTCTTCAAGGATGCCGTGCGCTTCGCGTCCAGCTCGAAGGAGGCCAAGGAGTTCGCCATACCCAAGGAGGACAAGAAGTCCAAGGGGCTGCGTCTCTTTCGCACACCCTCGCTGCCGCAGCGCCTGCGCTTTCGGCCCGCGGCGAGCCACACGGCGGACACGGCGGTCGCCAGCGGCGCCTCGACGGCGTCCTCGACGCCGCTGCACTCGGCGGCGACGACGCCGGTGAAGGAGGCCAAGTCGGCGAACCGGCTGAAGGGCAAGGAGGCGCTGCAGCAGGAGATACGCAACAAGAACGAGCTGATCGAGAGCTATCTCAGCCAGCTGGACGTGGTGCGACGCCACGTGGATCAGCTGAAGGAGGCGGAGCAGAAGATGCGCGACGAGCACGAGCTGGCCGCGGCCAAAACCGAGCAGCTGCTGCAGGCGCTGGGCACCGAGAATCTGGCCCACAAGGAGCGCAACGAGCAGCTGAGCGCGGAGCGGACACAGCTGCTCGAGCGCTGCGCCAGCCTGGAGCAGCAGCTGCAGCAGCAGCGCGAGCAGCACGAACGCCAGGTGGAGCGGCTGCTGGCCGAGAACGAGGCCTACCGCCTGGCCAACGAGCAGCTGCAGCAGGCCTGCGAACAGCAGCAGGCGGCCCAGGATCAGCTGCAGGCGCAGCTGGACGCGCTCCAGGCGGAGATTCAGCTAGCCCGCGACAACTGCAGCGCCGAGCAGCAGAAGAGCGGCCAGCAGCTGGCGCTGATCGAGAGCCTGCAGTCGAAGAACGGCGAGCTCCTGGCGGACGTGCTGCAGCTGCGGCAGCAGATCGAACAGGATGCGCTGGCGTACGGGCAGGAGGCGAGGGCCAGCCAGACGGAGCTGGAGTGCCTGCGCGTGGAGCGGAACACGCTCAAGAACGATCTGGCCAACAAGTGCACGCTGATACGATCGCTGCAGGACGAGCTGCTGGACAAATCGTGCGAGATCGACGCCCACTGCGACACGATACGGCAGCTGTGCCAGGAGCAAGCCAAGCAGGCGGAGCAGCAGCTGGCGGTGGCCAAGGTGCAGCAGCAGGTGGAGAACGATCTGGAGAGCGCCGTCGAGCGGGAGAAGTGCTATTGGCGCGCCGAGCTGGACAAGCGCCAGAAGCTGGCCGAGAACGAGCTGATCAAGATCGAGCTGGAGAAACAGGACGTGATGGTCCTGCTGGAGACCACCAACGATATGCTGCGCCAGCGCGACGACAAGCTCCAAAAGTGCGAGGAACAGCTGCGCAACGGCATCGACTACTACATCCAGCTGAGCGACACGCTGCAGCAGCAGCTGGTCCAGCTGAAGCAGGACATGGCCAAGACGATCACCGAGAAGTACAACTATCAGCTGACGCTGAACAATACGCGCTCCACGGTCAACATACTGATGGAGCGGCTCAAGAAGTCCGACGCCGATGTCGAGCAGTTCAAGGCCGAACTGGAGTCCCTACAGCTGGCCAAGGGCGCCCTCGAGCAGAGCTACCTGACGCTGCAGGCGGACGCCGAGCAGCTGCGCCAGCAGCACCACGAATCCCAGACGGCGCTCGAGGCGCTGCGCAGCTCCTCGCTGACGCTGCAGCAGGAGGTATCGTTGAAGGAGTCGATGCTGCACGAGCTGCTCGCCAGCGAGTCGGACACGCTGGCCAAATTCAATAAGATTGCTAACTCGTTCCAGGAGCGCATCGACGGCGACGCCCAGCTGGCCCACTACTGCGACATGTACAGCGATCTGAAGCGCAAGGACGAGACGCGCGAGCTGTACATGGCCGACATGAAGAAGGCGCTCGATGAGTTCGCGACGGTGCTGCAGTTCGCCCAGCTCGAGCTGGACAACAAGGAGCAGCTGCTGGTCAAGGTGCGCGAGGAGTGCGAACAGCTCAAGCTGGAGAATATTGCGCTCAAATCGAAGCAGCAGCCGGCGGTGGCGCTGCTGACGCCCAGCAAGGCGAACAAGCCGAACACCACCGACCTGGAGAAGATTGAGGATCTGCTGATCGATTCGGAGCTGCGCGCCGAGTGCGACAAGATCACCTCCTGGCTGCTCAACTCGTCCGAGAAGAGCGTCCGCCAGGACAACAACAGCGAGCTCTACGAGCTCCTCGCCTGCAAGTCCCCCAAGACGCGCACCCCGCGCACCCCCCACAGCCCGCGCACGCCCCGCACCCCCAAATCCGCCGCCAGCACGCCCAAGAAATCGCTGCTCTTCGCCAGCGGCAAGGAGAACGTGCCCAGTCCGCCGCAGAAGCAGGTGCTCAAGACGCGAAACATGTAGGAGGCGCGTTCACGAAACTCACTTTCGCACTTTAGGCTACATTTTACAAACGCACACAAATTATTATAAATTAGTTAAGTACGAGCCACACTCTATATATGAAATACACGATGTGCTTTGCTGCATCTACAACAATTAGAAAACTCGTTTTGATTTCCGCTCCGGCTTTTTCCTGCAGGCCCAAGCGTACACTTGGAGAAAAGCAACTAGTATTTTGTAAACAAATAGCATCAAAAAAGAATAGAAAAGAAGGATATATCCAGCATAGAAATAGTTGTGAAAACAAATACTTTTAATTGCAATTTTCTTAGTTTTAAAATCAATTTATATATGTAATTACATCTAACACATTTCATATTAGAAAACATTCAAGAATTCTACTCGTGACAAATTGCAATTAGGCACGTTGCTCTTTCTCTCAGTGTAGCCCACGACGCTGATTACGGCGAGATGCGCTCAACGGGAACTTTTCAGACTTGCGACTGCCGCTTCCTTCTTGCAACTTCCTCGGGCGTAACGGATGCGGCTCGAGGCGCAGCTGTGCAGCTGCGCATGCGCTGCTTAAGGGTGGGCCACAACAATAACAACAACAACAACTACAACAAATGACAAGCTCCATAAAAAGTGCTGTTTTCCTACTGCAATGACTTAAGCCCAAGGTTCGAATTCGAGGGGTTTTTCCTTCAAGGGAATGTTGTAAAATCTGCTGCCTGTCGGTCTTTGTCTTGGGTTTTTTTCTTTTTTTTTTCCTTTTGGGTCGGGTTTGCGTTCAGGTTCTCTGTTGCGTTGTACAATTGCCGCTGATGACCTTTGACATTTTGCGCTAACAATGCCCCCGGGCTGAGCCAAGGTACTGCGTCGTCTTCTGCTGCTGCTTCTCTAATTATACAGCTGCACTGAGCACAGCTGCAGCAACAAAAGAATTTTGATTTGCCGCATAGGTATGAGGATTTACTTACCACCGTGCAGCTTTGTGGAAAGACCCAAAACACAAGCCAAACACCACCAAACGGGGCAGAGGGTTGCATCGGCCAAGAAAGTTTCCAGTTCTCACAATCCTTCAAAGTTCTCCCTTTGACTTTTGTAAGTTGAGAAATGCTGACAGTTTGCTGTTTGTAAAAATAAAAAAAATACGCTTTGGAATTGAGAGTTTTTTAAAAATTGGGTACAGTATCTCCCGTTTAGGCAAGCAAAGAACTTTTCAGAATTCGGTCAGTATATTCCAAATAAGTTGTACAGTACTATTATTATATTATTCTAAAGGTATAACAACATTTCTTTAAAACTTCTCAATTTAATCAAATACATTTCCTTTCATTACCTCTCCTTAAAATAGTTTTCAGTTCTTTCGTCTCAGCTTATATTCTTGTAGCTTATATTTCTCATTCAAGTCCAAACACGGCTTAAAGAGATTTCAGAGGTTGCTGTTTTAAAGTATTTTAGTTTATTGTCTGAAGGGTCAGCTGGTAAACGCTGAAGGTGTCTCACATCAGGTACTCGTGCGTACTTCCTCAACTACAGGTAGTCCTGTTTGAAAATAATACAATTCCTTGAATGGGTTTTTATATGGAAAGCAATTGGCATATGAGGGCTTAAATTGTAACAAAGACACCTTCAAGATTAAATACAAATTTCTAAATCTAATCTAATAGAAGATACAAATTAAATTTAACAAATTATTCTCAAATTGAAATATATAAAACAAAAAAGAACGTATAATTATTTGTCAACTTAGAAATCATTTCAATTAATTTATAAATAGTTCGCCTCTCTTTTTCACCCCGACTTATTCCATATTTTTTCTTCTCTTTCAGTTTTGAGCACCTTAAAGCGAAGGATGCAAATTTTGAGCAACGCTTTGCGAATCTGGGCAATATCTTCTATAAGCAGGGCGTTACGGAATTCAATTGGGATAGCAACATAGAAGATGCGCTCAGCACGGATCATTGAACGGATCGTTGGAAACCAAAAATTAATGTCTAGCATTTAGTTTTTAAGAGAAGACCCCCTCCCCTCGAGAACATCGTAGGAAAACGAAGCAGCTAAACATGACAAAAACAAAAACATGCAGTAGAAAAAAAAACAAAGGACTTTAAACTAGTTTTTAAGCGTAATGTTAACAATTATTATAAAGCTGAAAAGAAAGTGAAATCGAATTACTATACACAACTCAATCAAAAAAAGAAACAAAGCTATCAACAATATGCATAAATACGGCATACATATAAAACTAACTGCTCTCATGAATGTAACAAAAATCTCTGTGCGCATATATATGATATTTAAGATGGTAGATATCCTACTTATAAACTAACTACACTCCTTGCTGATAAGTCGCACTCCACACAACACTCGTATTTTGTAAATAATCTTCAGCTATGTAACTTATAAATTATATTATAATATTATTTTAATAACACCGCATAAACTACACGCCATAATTTAGTTTTAGTTTAGTTTTAATATGAATTCATTTTTATTGTAATTATTGATATCTTTTGTTATGTAAAGTCTTTGCAAAAGCCAAATTTAGTGCATAGCTCTGAACAAAAAAAAATTGTTTTCGATCCAAAAACGCATTTATTTTAATAAAATATTTAGCATAACATGTAAATATCATAAAAACACACACCTAAATTTAATTTTATAAATAATGAATTATATTCTTGATTATTATTCAATTTTTACATGCATATTATTTGCAAAGCGTTAATATTGTTAGCTGGCATAATTGTTTAAGACAATAATTAATTGGAAAACCCTAAATAAAAATGAAAAATTTGAATTTGCAACAAATTTGAATAAAAACCTCGTTTAACACAAAAAACCAACGAATTACGAATAAATAAAATTAAACTGAACACTCGAAATCCCAAAAAAAGAAAAACAAATAATATATAATAATATGAGCATATGCAAATATAGAAATCAGCTCAGAGATAAACTGCATATATAGTAAGACGGCAACTGAATTGTGCCATTTTATAGAAACACACGAAAAACTCAAAAACCATATTAAAGAAAAAAATAAACAATTAAACAAACAACATGACTGCGCAAAATGTGAGCAAAACATTATTTCAATTATGATTTCAAGTTTCACGATTTTCTAAACAAGCCAAACAAATAGTGAGAGAACAGTATCAGATTTTGGGACAAGAGAAAAATGAGACATATACGAAAAAAAAAACGCAGGTCAAAATGAATAAATTCAATAAATAATTATATGAAATTTTGTAGTTTCTTTTTTGGGAGAACGTGACATGATAGATATACTTTGGTGTCTAGATCAGCAATATTCTGTACTAATTGAAAGTATGCCTAAATAATCTGAAATTATGCCTACTTACCACCGATCAAATGATAAGAGCTTCTACTTCCTGCTTCTGGTATTATTGCTATTTTAATTATAATCGGTTTTCTTTTCCGAATAAAAATAGAAGTCAAATCGAAATTACTTTTATTATTTATGTAATTTCTTTTTTTAGTTTCTGTTATTTATTTAGTGCTTTACGTAGTGTACCGTCATAACAAACAAAGCAAAACAAAGAAAACAACAAAATTGTTCTCCAATCGATCCAGTCGCATTATATATCGCATCGACAACTAATTCGCACCCAATTTGTGGTCCCCGCTGAGCTAACAGCAAAAACAAACTTCACAATTTTTTCCTCACATCAGCGATGAAAATTTTGCCCAAGTTCAGTACGCGTGTGAGTTTCAGCCCGATCATGACAGCCACCGATGCAATCTGTCGACGGCGCAGATCCTCGGCCCCGCCGCCGGGCGTTGACATTGTGGAGCACATCAACGGCAACTTTGGCCGCTGGCAGCTGCGCAGCATTCTACTGATTTTTCTGTGCAAAATACCGACGGCCTGGTTCATGGCCTGCATCATTTATACGGCGCCGTATCCGCAGCGCGGCGAGCTCGTGTGCCATCCCGCCAGCTGGAACGCCAGTCAGCCGAGCCGCAATACGGATCGCCTGTTCAGCGTGCAGGTGTGCAACGCCTATGCGCAGAGCCTGTCCCAGGGCTACGTGCAGCGCTATGGCGGCAGCTGGAATGCCTCGCTGCCCTGCGAGAGAGTGGAGCATCAGGCGGCGTACAAGTCGCTGATCATCGAGTTCGATTTGATTTGCTCGCGTCGCGTGCTCGTGGCGCTCACCCAATCCTTTCATGCGCTCGGCGCACTACTCGGCGGTCTGCTGGCACATCGGGCGCTGCGGCAGTGAGTCCGGCTCAGCTAACTGACCCTTGTTCCTTATAACATCTATCCACTCTCCATTTTTGCAGCATTAGTCCGCGACGCCTGATGCTGCTGGGCATGTTGGGGCAAATCTTTTGTGGCAACCTCACGGGTCTGGTGGACACCTATCAGCTGCACATCTACTTTCGCTGCCTCACCTCCGTTTGCTGCACGCTCATGTACAGCGCGGGCCATTTTATACGTAAGCGAAAACAAAAGACTTAAGACACAAACTTGCTGAGCAAAGATTTTCACCTAGTAATGGATATTACCGCGGGCAAGGCGCGCATCTTGGTGGCCACGCTGTCGGAACTGTTCTGGTCAATTGGCCTGGTGCTGCTGCCCGCCATATCCATATACTTTGATGATTGGAGCCATCTCTACGTGGCCATCTCCTCGTCCCTCATAGTGCTCGTCTGGCTGCATCGTTGGATCTCCGATGCGCCGCGCTGGCTGCTGCGCCAGCAGCGTGTGGAGCCCGCGCTGCGCTTGCTCCTGGAGTCGGCCACCCACAATAACCGCATGGTGCCGCTGACCCTGGACGTCAAGTTGACCATCTTTGCGGCCGAACTGGGCGCCAAGCAGCGCACCCGCTACTGCCAGATTTGGGACAAGGAGACCAAGCGCCGGCAACTGTTCTATATACACCTGATCTGGGGCTGTGCTCAAGTGCTGTATAACATTATACTGCTCATGATTCGCAGTCTGGGCGAGGCGCAGGTGCACGTGAATACCGCCGCCCTGGGCTTCGCCGAGATGGTGGGCGTTTTTGTGGGACTCTATTTGATACTCTACACACGTCGCTATTGGCGCTGGGCTGGCAATCTGATGATCGTCGCGGGTCTGTGCACCTATCTGGTCTGGCTGCTGCCAGAGAGCGGTACCTATACAGTTTCTAGCTGGATCAGCTCGCCTTTATATTTATATTCCCCCCTCCACACACAGATCGCAATTCGCGCCGCGTGGGCTTGGAGCTCATCTTCTGGATGCTGCTGAAGTTTGCCAATGCGGCGTCCATAGCTGTGCTCACCACCTGCACGGGCGAAATGGTGTCGCCGGAGAAGCGTGTGCTGCTCATGCTCTCGGTGGTCAGCTTTGGGCGGCTCTGTTTGGTCTTCTCGCCGCTGTTGAGCACACTGACGGTGGTGCATCGCCTGTTGCCCATCACCATCATTGCCACCGTGGGCTGGATGTATGGGCTGGTCATGCGTCTGCTCAATCGCTACTATTGGAATACGGAGCAGCTGCAGGTGGGCCAGGTGCCGACGCCCAACACCTATCGCCGCAACTCGGCCGTTATACTGCGCCGCTGTAGCACCGCCAGCTCCGATGTCAGCGGCTACAGCAACGAGCTGCTCCGGAATTTTGAGCAGACGGTTGCCGTGAGCATCGCCGACTTGTGGCACATCAATTTCAATACGATTCATGAATGTGATAGCATAACGGAAGCCAGCGAGGGCGCCCTCAAAGCCCAGAGCAAGCACAGCATTTGAATTTTATGCAGCTGCCTAAGAGTATGCAACACTTTTTGGACTCTAGAATTTTATGCCTAATGCGAGCCGTGAAATGTTATGAGCACTTAAGTCTAATAATACATATAAATAGAATATAAGACAGAGAAATCTATAGAATATATAGTTATAAATTTATTAGAGTCGCGCCTTTCACACATATTTGCACACATTTTATTCGGGTCAGTGGATTGAGTAATTTTTGTGGTCTGCTTTTTACTCCACAGCTGCTAATTGAATTAAATAGAATTATTGCCAGCATTTTTAATTATTATTTAACTAATGTGCGATGTATGAGTTCAATTAGTATTATAAAGTAATCAAGGCGCGTGATCCACATATGACAACAGCTCGAAAAAAAGGCATAAGTTATTGCGACTTTTGGTATAAATATTAATTAAATCTTTATATAGCACCTATTCGTTTGGTGACATATTTATATATATATATATGAACTCGCTTGAATATTTACCAGGCTACACTTACAACACAATAGATAGTCGGGCAATAATCTACGAGAGTTCATTAGTCGAAAGATATAGTTAGCATTCATAATAAGACATGCAAGTTACAAATTTATTAACAACAGATAATATGGAAATACCGAAACTAGATCATTATCAACTAGCAGATGCTCTATTACAAAATTTTGGAAAAAAAATGTAATTATTTTTAAACATTTAATATTATTTAATAATTGGTAATTACAATTTAATAAAAATACTAAAATAAAGCAAATAATAAATATTAAAATTGCTTCGAAAAAATGTAAATTTTATTGCAAAGTTTATTGAATCACAAAATGGGTCAATTTCTTTAAGGCACCCGCTTTGTATTGCTTAATTTAAACATTTTCTGCTTAGTTCGGGTTTTTCGAGCAGTTTTCTTTTTATTTAAGTGCCATAAAAGTAGGCCCTATTTATAAGAAGTAAACTGTGTCAGCAAATCGTAAAATAAATGCCAATGCGTCACTTGGCAATATCAAGTACAAATGCGACAGGTACTAAAAAGATTAAAATAGAAAACTTACAAGAGTCGGAGCAATAAGAAAAGTGGTTTTTATCAGCCAGAATACTAGACAGCTCAAGCTAACAGATGCAATCGGTAGATTTTTCTTGAATATAATAAAAGTAATCGCACTTATTTATAAGTGTTATAATCTAACACGTAAACCTACCCCATTAGCTAGACAAGATATTTCGCAGCTGATACAAGGGCGAATACGATGTCAAGTGCATTATTAGCTAAATAACTTCATTGATTAAGTGCGCAGACGATTCGGAAATTATGGAGACGCCTTCAGCTAACCACTTGTAACAATATCCTGTTAAAACAGGAGGTGACAGCCCTGGGCATTGAGGGCCATCAAGAAATAGAAGACACGACCAGTTCGAAACGGAAACACTTGAGTTCAAATTTCCAAAGCGCTCGCAATAAGTTTTAATTACATATTTGCACAAATTCATTAAGAAAATTAACGCGCCGATTGGCGGGGCTTTATGGGGCACTACGACTATTTCAAGCCCCCGTCGGCGTCTTCGATATGGCGACTCGTGTGCCACTAGCTTCAGTTGGATTCCGTTCCTCGGCCGATTGAGACGCTCGCGCGCTGCAGCTCGGCAAAAGTCAGAAGACGAACGAGAAGAGGAAGAAATCGCGCAACGTGCAAACCGAAAAGCCACCATAAACGATACGATTGAACCCCGCACAGAAATGTTTATTGTCGCTTAATAAGTTGATATTAATTTGTATGCTATCAAATAAATAAACAAAAAAGACATTGCAATAAACAGTCGGAGCAGAAAGTGGAGAGAATGAGCAACTAAACAACAGAAATAAAACGTTTCGACAATTCCCAAAAGGTCTGGTGTTAATTGAAACACCCAAAAAGCCGTGTGTAAAAAGTGAGCTACGATTGTAAAATATGTAAATTTTTTAAATAAACATCCCAAAAAAAGCAAGCCTCCAGTTAATGACAAGCTCAGGCTTATTCATAAATTACATAATTCAAAAGAACTGTATTTTTTCTAGTGTTTCAATTAGAAATGTAGTTATAAATATGACCAAAGTGTCATTAGAGAAATTGCTTTTGGGTTGCCAAAGCTTTGGGAGTTTAAAATATGACATTGGAGTTATGATCCATATAAAATGTTTTACTGTCAATTTTGACCTGATTTTTGACAATAATGTTGACCCGTTCAGAACTAGTTTTAATATTATTTTTATACTAATTGAGACAACTACAATTGATTAAAAATCTAAATTTGCAATTCTAAATTTTGAATAAAAAAACTGTTTTCGAAAATAGGCAAGTAATGGGCATTACGTGAATTTTTTGTTTTCCAAAAAAAGGCGTTTATACGGATAGACGGACGGACAAACGCGAAGAAACCCAATATACTTTTTTCTTTTAAATTTTTTATATATTTTAACTAACCATATAGATCACTATCATATATAAATAATCATATGTATATTTAAAAACTACCTTTATCGCAGCATATCAACACATATTTTATATAATGCAACTCACACACATTTGTGCAATATTTAAAATTAATTTGTTTAATGTTTATTAGAAAATAGTGTTGATGGATAATATTGTTGAAGATTTTGAAATACCACCACTTAAAATATAAAGCTTCTTTACTAATTGCAAGATTCATTTTAATTTAATATTACTAGATTATTTCCAAGACACTTTTTCATTACCATTAAAGGCTTTTATAATTTTCTATTTATACATTACATATACGCCGTGCTCCAGTTACGGAAATCGAACACTTGTCTTTACTTAGCTAATGTATTTAAGATTAAATATTCAAAACAAACCATTAATAAATTGCGTCCCCTTTAATATCGTACTTGATAATTTGCATTTGCACAACAAGTAATTCAACTAATTAAAAATCGATCCGGTTCCCCTCCCCCGGCCGGCACTGTGGTCGCGGAATAGAAAAGTGCCAATTGGAATTCGTATGGAAAACTCAAATATGAAATATTGGGGAACCGGTTTTGTTTGCCCGGTTGCCCACTGCAATTAACACTCAGGCTTGAATTTGAAATTAAAATATTTGCACGCCCAATGCGACAACTGACAGATGTCTGGCCAGGGGCATTGTTCCATGGCAGCGTATGCTCCACTTGACAATTGGCAGCTCAGGCTGTTGGATCAATCAAAATTAGCACCCAGCGAGAAATCGGCTAAATCGGCGACTAAACTCGCCAACTTGCTAAACTGCTCAGCCTAAAGGTAGGGTCAATTTTAACGCATCAATAACTAATGCAAATATGATTCCAAGTAACCCAGTAGACAAATCAAGCAATTTATTATATATTACTTGCGGGGCAGCATATCTTGCTTGTCTTTGATAAATATATGGCCCAGATAATAATGATAAAGCAACCTGATAATCGATAATAAAATACGCGATAAAGCCGCTTTATGTGCGATTTCTTTCTGCTGACTTTGTGAATTAAGGAGAGGACTGAGTCAAGTTTCTTGACTTTGTGGTAGAGTCAGCAATATATATACGTCTATATACATATGTATGTATATTAAGGGATTAGAAAAAGCAACCTAAAGTAAACAATTAAATTACAAACTTAACTGTTCGCCTAGTAAATACTCTGTACCCAGCTCCAACTTGCGGTAATATTCATACACATAACAAACTAATAAACATACAGACAATAATAGCTATAATTTTTCCCTATACTTTATACTTTATTGGCTGAGAAATTTTATTTTTTGCCTCTACCATACATTAGACAATTTTATTATACCATTCTAAACTTTTTTCAATGGGTATTGGGTGTAAAATCCAATGTTTTACATATAAGAATTTATTTTTCGACTGATTGTTCTTATGAAAGCTGTATATTGTGGAAAAGCGGTACGCCCTGCATAAATATATTCACTGTACCGGCTGTAAAAAGTATTATCTATATTAGGTTTCATAAACATAGAAGCTCTGAGAGACTAGTTGGCAGACTGGAATAGGCAGTTGGACAGACATACAGGCAGACAGATATATACATACATGTAGATACATAATACACTCAAACATATAGCAGACAGGTTCTTGACAAAATCCGAGTACCAGTAGTTTTTAAAGTGTTAAATTGTTAAATTAATTGTGTTAGCTAATGGAACTTCCCAAAAAGAATGTTCGAAAATTAAAAGATATATGTTTGTTGTAATTTATTACACTTTAAAATGCACTAAAGTCTATCTATCTCTAGTATGCTCTTATTATTATTCTTTTAAGTTTATGATACTCTAATACTATTAACATTTTTTTTAATATTTGAACTTTAGTATATATGTAATATATGTTTTTTTTTTTTATAATTGATACTCTTTTATGCTGTCATTTTTATTTTTAAAAATATATATGATATTAATTTTATTTTGATTTTGTGTTGATTTTCTTTATAAATTTGTATCATATCATATTACCACCTTCACACTCAATAAATTCACAAATTGTCCACTCGAGCGGCTTGAAAGTCAAATCCACCGGCCAATATTGTATCGCATTGCGAACCACAGGCATTTGATGAATTTTGGATGATATTCAATGCCGACAATCGTCCGTAGTCTGTTGTCTGTCGTCCGTCGTCCGTCGTCCGTTGCCCGTCGACAGTCGTGAAAAGCCAACTGATTTCAGCTGTACACGCTTTCAATTGATTTCAATTGAGCGTCGTGTGGCGGCAGGGGTAGACAAATGTTTCCTATGGAGTATATCGTATGTTAATATTTACCCATAAATAAAATAAATAAATGACAAAATGTGTCACGCACAGCCAACTGATGGAAACTGTCGCCGTTCGATTGCCATCCACAGAGTTCCCGTTGCCGTGGCCAAGCGCAGAATGAGCCACTAGGAAATCGTCTTGGAAATGGTGAATCAAGCGTCAGCAATTCAGGCTGGCGGCGGTCTCTCGCCCATGCCCAGTCCGCAGCTCTCCCATCGGAACCCCGTCTCTCGTGCCGGCACAACGGATGCGGGCAGAGGAGCTCCCGTTACACCATCTGCAGCCGCAGCTCCCGGCAGCGACGTCATCGGCGATGTGGTCGGCAACTTTGGCATCTGGCAGCTGCGCACCATTCTGATCATCTTTCTGTGCAAAATACCCGCCGCTTGGTTCATGGCCTGCATCATCTTCACCGCGCCCGAGCTCTATCCGCGCACGGAGTTCACCTGCGACACCAGCTACCTGAACACCAGCTCCGGCTCCAATTACACCGTCTCCGATAACCAGTGCTATGTGCTGGACGGGGACTCGGGCAGCCGCAGCGAGTGCGAGCAGTTCAGCTATGTCTCCAGCTTCGATTCGCTCATCATGCAGTTCAACCTGGTCTGCCTGCGCGACATCTTCATCGCCTGGACCCAGTACTGGCATCTGTTTGGCGTCCTCGTCGGCGGCGTCATGGGCACCAAAATGATGCTCGCCATCAGTCCGCGCAGCACCTACTGCGTCGGTGCCGTGGCCCAGATCCTCTGTGGCGTCGTCACGGGCTACGCGAGGGACTTCAGCCTGCACTGCGCCTTCCGCTGCCTCTCGGCCGTGTGTTGTGCCATCATGTTCACCGCTGGCCAGGCCATATGTGAGTACATTAAATTCGCGGGTTTGTTCCCTTGTTGTTTCTTAGGAAACTATCCTTAAAGTTTTCCATAACCAAAAAATAGTATTAGTTGTACTAAATTTCCTTCAGTTTTTTGCTAATATCCCTTCCCAACTGACCCAAAAATTATACCTTTTTTTTAAGTTTTTCCTGAAATTTCTATCAATTTTCAGCTATCAGTTGTCTTGAAAGCTTGACTACATTTTCATTTATATTTTTATATTTTACTTTTATATAACCGAATTCTCCCAGAGTTTCTTGGTATCTCACATTTTTTCTGTACACAAATAGTAATCTCCAAAGCTTAAGTGAAATCAATTAAATTTCTTCTTTAGTGTCCCTTATCTTTTATTAAAACAGTTTACCTAAATTTTACCCCTTTCTGGAGAATTTCACTTGAAGTTTATTAGGAAAATTCACATCCACTTACCAAAACTTATCAGAAAGTAATCCACAAAGGTAAAAAGCCTCCCCTGTTTCTTCTTCAATTTCCCTTTAAATTTATCTTTTACCAAAGCAGTTGAACTAAATGTTACACTTTTCCTTTCCTTTAAATTTCATTTCAATTTCAGGGAAATTCACCTCCACTTAACGAAAGTATTCAGAAAGTAATCCACAAAGCTTGACGAAAATCCTTCCCTGTTTCTTCTTCAGTTTCCATTTCATATTTCACATTTACCAATTCAGTTCAATAAAATTTTGCCATTTACTTATCCTTTAAAAGTTACTTCTGGGGAATTTCCCTTCAAATTCACTTCCACTTATCAAACGTTTTCAGCTTGCTTTAAATACTTCTCAGTTTCTGGGTAAATTCCCTTCAAGTTTGTCAGGGAAATTCAGTTCTGCTTACCGACACTTTAATAATCCCAATTGATCCTCCTTCAGTTACGGACATCACAGCTGGCATGCATCGCATAGGCGCCATCATACTCTACGATACCTTCTGGTCCATCGGGGTCATCCTGCTGCCCACGCTCTCCTCCTTCTTCAACAGCTGGTCGCTCATCTATGTGGGCATTACGTTTCCCACCGTGATGCTGATTGTGCTCTTGTACTGGACACCGGACTCGCCTCGTTGGCTGCTGCGACACGCCGCGGATCGGCATGCCATCGATAATGTGGAGCAGATAGTGCGCGATGGCGCCGAGATCAATGATCGCACCTTCAAAATACCGCCAGATTTTCGCCAGCAGCTGGAACAGCTCAGTCAGAACCTGAAGGCAGCACCAGCCCCTGCGCCCTGGACCCAGCTCTGGCAGGGCAAGAGGGCCAAGACGCACATGGTCGCTGCCCACTTGGCCTTGGCCTTCTTTGTCATCAATTTCATGGGCATGCTCCTAAACATTAGATCCTTCGGCAGGAACTATCTGGTGCCCAATACCATAGCCATGGGTAAGGTTGCAATGAAGTCTACACTCAGAGAAAAAATCAATAATGTTGTAGGCAAATCAAATAGAAATCTTATCGAAATCTTTTCATTATTTATTATTTCATAATTATTTTCATTTTTCTTTTTTTTAACATTAGTATGTTGTATATATATATTTAGACAGGCGCTTTTCTCTGAGTGTAGGCAATTCTGTGCGCTTTCTTCTTATCTTTAATTGCCTTCAGGCTTCTCTGAGATTATTGGCTGCTTCCTGGCGCTGCACTTCACCCTCAAGCACAACAAGTGGAAGTGGCAATGCGCTGGCACCTTCAATATACTCGCCGGCCTGCTGGGCTGCCTGGGCTGGCTCTTCACGGGCGCCGACTCCAGTGAGTGTCTCGGCAATCCCTGTGTCTGACCAAAGCTGAATTTTCGCCTCTTCTTTCAGTGGATGCCGATTTGAAGGTCTCGCTGTGGATGATCATTGCGACAATACCGAAGGCGGGCGTGTCCTGCGCCCAGTCCATGCTCCTGGCCTGCATGAATGAGCTGGTGCCGGCGAACAAGAAGCAGCTGTTTGTCTTCTCGGTGGTCACCTGGGCACGCGTGTGGCTCCTCTCGGCGCCCTTCTTCAACGTACTTAAAAAGATCGACACGGCCCTCTCCCTGACCTCCTACTGTGTCTTCAGCATACTGGGCGGCATCTGCACCTGCCTCCTGCTGACCCCACGCACCTCGACGACGCCCGTGGCGCCTCAGCTGGAGCCGCAGCAGGACAAGAAGGAGCAGTCGCCCCTCAATGCCGCCGTTTGGACCATTGAGACGGATGTGAACAATACGCGCTTATAATCTTCTACCTAAGAGCTACTTAAATTTCAGGCAGTCTCTTTATATTATTGTAGCTAATAAAACTCAATTCTCTGTGATTAGTTAAAGCCAAGCACTTTATTCCTTAAGTTTTATTCCAAATCGGTCTATAATAGTACGTAAACTAAGAGCATATAGAAACACAGATGCGCAAATATCCAGAACCAATAGATTCTGCAAATGTTGAGAGAACGATTTTAATCATAGCTTTGCTATCTGCCTTAAGTAAATAAGGTTGGACGAAATATTTTTGTGTTTATCCGATTAAACTTCATTAAAAATAATTCTGCTTTTCATCATTAAACTGCCTGCAAAATTTTATGATCTAGTTTTGAATTGAAAGTTGTCTTTAATCCGACTCTGGGGCTTGAAAATGGACGAAAACTAAAACTTCTATTCCTTTGCCCTAGAAAAGACGGGTGATATTTGCTTACAGAACTTACCTGGTCACCTGCATTTTATTCGCATCCACCGTAAAGTTTTCGCGATGTAAGTATTTGTTAATGCCTATCATATGCCGTCGGACATAGTCATCGTAGTTGAGCTCATCCAGATTCCAGTAGAGCATGGGAAATGTGCCATTCTCGATTAACTCCTTAAAGTAAAATCGGCTGCGATTCTTGAAGATCCACTCGTTAAGCGAAAAAAAACTGCCTGAAAATAGAAAATATATATATACAACAATAATGCTCAAACCTCGTTCCCTTTACCCACCTGCCAGGCAGGCCTGTCGAAACTTTTTGGCTATGGGCGTGACAAAGCGCCGCTTGGAGCCCAGCAGCAGCGTCCGGAGATCCATTAGGAGAGCCGGCACAAAGTGCAGCATCCACACGGCCAGTTCGTGCCGCAAGGCGCCGCGGCGGTACTTGAAGTTGGGGAACATAATCATACGCTTGGTGGGATAGATGCGTGACCACTTCATGGTCAGTTCGCCCAATCTTTGCCAGCTGATGGGATTCGTAACGCCCGATGTGGCGTTGCAGATGCTGATGCTGCAGCAGAAAAACATACGCTAAAGATTAGAGATCTTAGAAGGCCGCCCAAGCCGCAAACTCACCTGCCCATCTCTGCCTTGTGCACCATCATGATCATCGCATTGACCACAAAGTCCACTGGGATAATGTCACAAATCAGATCCTTATCCCCCAAAATGCTGCTTATGCCGCCTTTCCCAATTTCCATCATTATGCCACTGATCGCCTGTATATTGTCGATCCAGCCGGGATACGGCTCCCTATAGGCAGCCGTCACAATCGAGGGCCGCACTATGACAATGGGTATTAGGTGCCGGTAGGAGCTCACAATCTGCTCGGCTATGGACTTGGTGAACGTGTAGGTGTTCACATGCGGCCCCTTTATATAGTCGGCCAGACGATTCAGATAGTCCTCGGGTATTTTCTTGGTGCAGCTGAGAAACTGCTGCCAGTCCACAGGCGGGAGCGTGGGGTATATGCGCTCGTCCACATACTTGCGCCCCGGATTGCAGTAGGCGGTGGAAACGTAGAGAAAACGCTGCGAAACAAAGCGTATATATTAAATTAAATATAAATACAAAATCCAATAAAAATGTCAATTTAAAACAAATAAAAACGTAGCAGTCGGACGTAGCCGACTGCGTAATACTCGTTCACAGCACACAGTAGTTAATTATTTTTTGTCAAAAATCATGCAATAATTTATGCAAATTTTGACATGTAAAATTCATGTTTTTTTCACTTTGTGAACGAGTATAAATATAATAAATTAAAATATAATAAATAAAATGGTTTTTAAAAATATAATAAGATAAATTAAAAATTTAAAATGATATGTAAATATTAATTCACTAGAACTCTTTGTTAAACATCAAATTAATCACGAAACTAAAAAATTCGGTGCTGTGTAGAATTATAAACAAAAAGTCTTCTGCCTATAACTATTTTTCTAACACTTTTTCTTGATAAGACTTCTTACTGCTTTTACGGTTTTCTAAAAAAAATACATTCTTTATTTAATATTCTTCTATCACAGATTTGTACCACTAATTTTTACTACTGTTATGTGTTTTATGACACTGATTCCTACTAATAATACTTCCTATTAAATCTAAATAATTTTATATTTCCCAGCACTGATTTTTACTACTGCAAAGGATTTCTTAATAGAACAAAAAATAACATTTTATATACAAAGTGAATTCGGTGCTGTATAGAATAAAGAACGTGGTATTAAAGTTTTATAAGTTCAGAGTTGGTAATAACAACTTAGCAGGTCTACATAGAAAACAGCTTTCTGGTCACATTCAAGTTTAAGGCTTAATTTAAACCAAAAGCATCTTCGACATGCTTCAAAAATATGCTCATTCTGCTCTTTTTCTATTTAGAGGAATTTCTATAGGTCTGCTTTTCTTTCACAGCGCAATTTTAATCACAGGCCAAAAAGTAACTTAAAAATTTAAAAGCGTATTTGATTTATTTAGTTAAGATGATATTAGAATTTTCTCAGTACAACTAACTCAATTTGGATTTGACTTTAAATTTACCGTTTTAAAGTGCTCCCTGAGAAAAAGGAAATTTAATATTTACCTTCAGTTGCCTCATTTCCCTGCACATTTCCAGCAAATTGTAGGTGGCCACCGAATTGACGCGTGCTGCCACATTGAGGCACTCATTGAAACGCACCTGTAAATATTTACAACCTATATATCCAAACAAGACCACAACCAAACTCGAATCTACCGTCGCGGCACTGTGAAAAATAATGTTAACCTGGGCGCACAGTTCGCGTCTGTCCCGTTCATTCAAACCTGTTGGTATTCAAAAAAAAAAAAAAAATAATAATAATAATAAAAAAACGCGCTCCAAAGTGGTTTTCAATATTTTCACTCTCCAAACTCGACTCTTACCAAAGTTATCATCCTCAATGTTGCCCGCGAAATAGGCAATTTTCTGCAGGCGCTCTGGAAACGAGCTGCGCAAACGTTGGAAAATGCCATTTTGTTGGAAATTCTGGAAACGCTGCTCGGGCAAGACGCCAGCCTTGGCTCTGATCAGCATGTAGATGCGCCGGATCTGTGGAAAACTCCAGAGCAGCTTCTCCAGCAGCGCTTTGCCCACGAAGCCAGTGGCGCCTATCGCGTGAAGAGTAAAAGTGCAGCTGTAGGGAAATACATGAACAATCATAAAGCATTTGAGACGTACCCGTTATGAAGACGACGGCATCTTTGTAGATATCCAACGGTGGTTCCATCTTGCCAAGCTGCCGCACGTTGTGGCCACTTTGGTGGCATGAATGCAACTGTTTGCAATTGCTTTTCTCTCTGCCGGAGCTGCGCGTATCTTCACTAATTGTTGTTGCACTGAAAGTGAAAAGCTTCGGCGAAAAGGCATTAGACACGACACCAACAGCAGCAACAACAACAGCAGACGCGCGAAAATCCTATGAAAACAAGTTTTTCGCAACTCTTGAATGAAGTTTGGACTTGAATTAACCTAAAATTTGCAAGGCAAACAACGGTCACGTAACATCTGTGCCGCAGCTTACATAAGTTGCAACTTTAATAGGTCACTGGGTAGTCCAGAATCTGCTCGAACAGCTTTCTAAACCTAACTGAAGACTCTCAAACTTTTTATCGATAATGTTGTGAAAATTCAGGCTCATAACTCGAAATAAATATTTCACTTGAAGAACAGATTTGAATTTAAAATTTACAGACACTCAACTTATTAATGCTCTTTTGCACAAGGTGCTCAAAGTTTTTTTCATATTTGTGTTTTTAACGGAAAACCCAATTGAGACTTATAAGAGATGTCGCTAGATGGCGCTGTGAGCAGTTGTCGGTTGTTGTCTTTGCTAAAAAAATAACAAACAACAAACAAAAAAAAAACACAAAAAAACAATAGAAATATAAAAAACATGTATGCCTACCTGAATTCTTGAAAATCGACTAGTAAATCTTCTATAAGGTCAAAAACAAAACTGTATAAGATAACTTTTGCAGACTTCCACAAAGCGAGAGCGAGGGGGACGAAGAGTGGGAAGAGGGGGGACTGAGAGATCAGATAATCCACTATATTAACACTTAACATAATAGGTTACCTGAACTCTTGAAAAACGCAAAGAAGGGCGTCATTGCATTCAAATGCCCAGATCCTGAAACAAAACTTGATACCCAGATATTCTATAGTTGGACAATATACTTACTTTTTATGTAAATGAAAATAAAAACTGTAAAAACAATATAAATACACATACATATATATATTTAAAGTGATACAGAAAATTGTAAAAATGGTTTCTTTTTTTCCAAAAGTTAAAATTTAAACTTAAACACTAATTTCGATTGCAATGGAATACTTTTTATTTATAAAAGGACGTCACGTGAAATTCTTTAGTGTTTGCCAAAAGTTAGCCCACACTGTTTAGTACCAGCCAAAGCCCTAATCGAAAATGTATTAACCTCTGGTTGATTTTCGAATAAAGAGATTCCCTCGGGTGTTGACACAAACGTTTAGGCACATTCAATATTTGCGATGGCGGGCGGGCAATGGAAAGCATCTGAAATTAATTTCAGTGACAATTTGATTAGCGACGATATCGTTGGCCAGCACCTCCAGTTCTCAGGTTGTTTAGCTGGCTGCGCAAAGCGCCAGCGAAGTCGCAGTTATGCTGGAGGTTCGGAATCCACAAGACGTGGCTACTAAATTCTATATGCAAGCAGCTCCAAGATGAACGGCAGCTATAGTCCTCATGGACATGCGAAAGCACGTCGGCTCACGCCCACGCCGGAGGCACAGGCTCAAATAAGCTACGTGCAGGATGGGCACGATGGGCAGCCAGAGACCGAGTCGGGGGATGTGATCGAGCAGGTGCTGGGCAACTTTGGCCTCTGGCAGCTGCGCTCGGTGCTGATCATCTTTCTGTGCAAGCTGCCCGCCGCCTGGTTCATGGCCCTGATCATCTTCACGGCCCCGGAGCTGTATCCCAATGAGGAGTACTGGTGCGACACGAGCGCCTACGGCGCCGCGGCCAACTCTAGCGTGGCCGAGGATCAGTGCCACGTGCTGGTCGCCTACGGGGAGGGCAGCTATGCGATGCGCCAGTGCCAGCGGTTCAACTACGCCCACAGCTTTCGCTCGCTGATCATGGAGTTCGACCTGGTCTGTCTGTGCGACATCTTTGTGGCCTGGTCCCAGTACTGGCATCTCTTCGGCATGTTTCTCGGCGGCGTCGTGGCCACCCGTCTGATGCGCGTGCTGAGTCCGCGCCGGGTTTATCTAGCCGGCATTTGGGGTCTGCTCGGCTGCGGCACAGCCACGGGCCTGGTCAACGATTTCAGCCTGCACTGCTCCTTTCGCTGCCTGTCCGCGGTCTGCTGCTGCTTCATGATGACCGCCGGCCAGGTCATATGTGGGTTGAACTCCACCTGGAGCACCTGTGAGCATTCTCTAAGCATTTTCTTTTTTCTTTCTTCTGCCCCATTTCAGTTTGCGATATAACCGCAGGCAAGTTCCGTCGGGGCGTTCTGCTGCTCTACGAGACGTTCTGGTCGCTCGGCGTCATCCTGCTGCCCGCCATCGCCGCCTTTGCGCACAGCTGGCGGCAGATCTATGTGGGCATCACCGCGCTGCCCTTCGCCATCGTGCTGCTCCAGCCCTGGCTGCCGGACTCGCCGCGCTGGCTGCTGCAGCACGCGGAGCCAACGGCGGCCGTGCAGCACGTGCAACAGCTGCTGCTGCAGGCGGCCCGCATCAATGAGCGCTGCTGCCGGCTGCCCACCGATCTCCACCAGCAGCTGCAGCACCTGGCCGAGCAGCTGCGCGCCCGGCCGCCGCCCGCTCGCTGGCTGGAGCTGTGGCGTGGCCACCGGCGGGCCAAGCTGCACATGCTGGCCACGCACATGGCGCTGGCCACCTTTCTGATCAGCCACATGGGTCTGCTGCTCAACATACGCTCCTTTGGGCGCGACTACCTGACGCCCAACACCATGGCCATTGGCCTGGCGGAGATGCTCGGCTGCTTGCTGGCCCTCTACCTGACCCTGGAGCACAACGCCCGCAAGTGGCAGTGGGCGGGCGGATTCTGCATTGTGGGCGGCGCCGTTGGCTGCCTGTGCTGGCTCTTCAACGATGTGGACAGTAGGTGTGCACAAGATCTGCCACTTTACACGCTGCTCATTCCGTTTCTCTTGCAGTGCCCGAAGTCTACGAGATTGTCCTGTGGATGTTCTTTGCGGCCCTGCCCAAGGCGGGCGTGTCCTGCGCCCAGTCCATGCTCACTGCCTGCATGGCCGAGTCTCTGCCGCCGGAGAAACGAGGCCCCTTCGCCTTCTCCGTGGTCACCTGGGCCCGGATCTGGCTGCTCTCCGCCTCCTTCCTCACTGTGCTCAAGCAGCTCAACATTGCCCTCTCCCTGTCCACGTTCTGTGTCCTGGTTATTTTGGGCGGCATTTGCACCTGCTTCCTGCGCACGCCCCTCGAGAGGGGCGGGCTGAGGCAGCAGCAGTAGCAGCAATCGCAACGGCAGAAAGAAGCTGACTGCTACAGCACGCACTTGTAATATGTGATATCTATTTATATATTTAAAACCTATATTATTGTAAGTAGGTTTAAGTATTCATGCATAAATAAATAAATAAAACAAGTAAGAACGTTGCAGGCGGACGTAACCTTTTTATTTAGATAATAAGTAAGTAACCTGTTGTCCAGCAGGTTGATGGCTAAATTGTTGCAGTGTGCGTCGGGTCTTCGAATGTGCCTCAGGCTGAAACGGGTCACCTCTTCGGTGACAGTGGGTATCCCGAGGTCCCTGTGGATCACCAGGTGTTTGACATAGTAGGGCCAAACCAAACCGGTTCGAAGCCGGAATATTGAACTGAACCCCAAACCGAAACAGCTTGAGACAAGTAAGAACGTTGCAGTCGGACGTAACCGACTGCGTAATACTCGTTCACAGTAGGTATTATTGTTATTTTAGAAAAATATAGAATGTTTATATTGCGTTGGGGAGGTGGGCGTGGCCAATATTTATCGGCTCGGAGGTCGCTCAAACACTGTCTGCCAAATTTAGCTGCTCTAAATTGGTTTTTGGTGACTCCAGCTTTAATATTATGGGAAATATTCACCTTTTATAGATTTGCGATCGTCATTTTATCGATTTGCCAGTTGCACTAAATCTTAACATTTTGTCTGACGCAGGTATTCTCGAGTATATTCAAAATTATGAACAAAATTTTAAAAATTTGTACATGTAAAAGTCTCGGATCCATAGCTCGCAAATTTCAAACATATTCAAATATTTCAAATTATTTGGCTAGTTAAACAGTGAAAATAAAAACTAAATTAACTGAATTTAACATCAAATATAATGTAACACCAAATAAACTTCTCAAGTTATGGATAGCAGATACATTATTGTTTTAAGCTGTCATATAAATTATCAAGGTAGTTCTACAAAACAATAAAAATTACTATCTAAGTACTCGGAGTTTGTAAATAATTATCTGAATAATACAATTGAATATATTTTTAGTAAATTTATAATTTAGGCTAGTTCCACAAAAAAAATATAAAAATAAATGCCTAAGTACGCAGGAGTTGTTAATAATTATCTGAATTATATAATATAATTTATATAATATAATATAATTCGAAATAAAATCTAAAGCTCTGAAATCAGTCTATTTAAAAGTTTTTGTCATAAAATCCTTGTTAATTACATTATAATTATTGAGTTGGAAAATGTTGAAAAAGATTGAATAAAAAGGTTTCGAGTTCCATGGCAATTTCTTATTCAAACATATTAACAATAATTTTTCCAATAATAATTCTAGTTGATTACTAAATAAGATCGATGCCACCTTGCAAGCTTAAGTTAACTTAACTTAATATAAATAAATTAATAAATAAAATAAGATTGATTTGTTATATAAAACCTAGTTGATACCTAATGTATTCAGCGAACTTTGTAAACACACCTGGCGCAAAACAGTCGTCACCAAGTGGTATTTAGAGATACTCTCTTCACGTCCCTCACACTTCTCAGCCCTATCAAAGTCTGCGTTCAAGCTGACACAAAAATATAATAGGCATAGATATTTTAAGCGCATTGTTCTACTGACTGTTTATTTGTGCCCGCAAACTTACCAGGTGGTAGTCGCCATACCCTCTACACCTGTTCGCTGTAGCCTAGTGAGAGGTGCAAATCAATAAAAACGAAACCATAAAATTGCCAAGAGTCTCGGCAAGGTGCCACAAAATGTGGCGGCCTGTCATTGTTGGAGCAGCGCTGGCATCGTTAGGACGTGGCCAGAAGAGGTCCAATACAGGGATAATCAGCTGCCGTCTTTGCTCCATTTGGATGCGATGAAATCCAAGAAATCCGCCTTTGCCAATACATCGACAGGCTACGGCAAACACAAGCACAGCGGACACGGCAAGGGTCACGGCCACAAGGACAAGGCGGAGGGCGGCCGGGGCAAGAGCAAGGAGGGCAAGGATCAGCAGTTGCATGAGCACAAGGATGAGCAGGATAAGGATCTGAACTCCGGCTTTGGGGATTACCTGCGTACACCGGAGGGTCTGTAAATGCTTACGAAAAACACAAGTCTATTCCAGATATATATAAAAGTTCTCCCCAACTAGCATTTGAGATGATGAAACTGTTTGTCTTTGCCAACACCGTTATGTTAATTGTGACCATGGCCTGGCCGAATATCAAGGAACAGTTCTTTATGCTAAATCAATGGTGGGAAAGCTTTCGCGAACGCCAGCAACAACAATAGAAAAAATCCAAACGAGTAAAAAGCTGTAAGCCAAAATGGTGGGCCCCTTTCTGCAGGGCATATTGCTGATAGGCATCATCTATTGGTAAAGCTAATACATAAATAATTAAATATATATTTCTTATAAACTTTGAAACTTACCCCAGGTATTCCAAGAGCATGATGTCCATGATTAACGATTATTATCGCAGCGAATTTCAACGTAAAGTCGAAGCTGGCGGCGAAGGAAAACAAGCCAGGGAAACGCCTCTAAATGTAGATAATTTTATGGATTATGTGCGTGAGCTGGACACTAAGGAACAGCCAGACCAGCGGGCAGTTAAAACAGAACCAAATGACTATATTAAACCTCTAGAGGGACACTCCTTTAGGGTGACATATTTTATGCATATAACGGGCGCCTATTCCCCGCCCGATTTTTGTAGCGCAGCCGACAGCGCCATAAGTTAGCTTTTAACTATCCTATATACATATGATGTTCAAAGCGGCTGCCAGCTTTGATAACTTGATAACTTTAGCTTAAAACTAACTTAATTAACTTTATATAAATATCTATATATACATATGCCTAATCATATTTTCTATGATTTTCATAAAATACAACAATCGCATGTGCTTCAAATATTTCGAGCATTTTTATTTAAATTGTAGCAGAATATATATTTCAAATTTATTAACATTATCTGAATTCTCCAGCTTTACTATAAATACTATAAATGTGCGCAACTGTCATTAACTTTTGCTTATTTATTTGTTTTTTCTTTAGCTTGGTCTGTTTTTATAAATCGCAAAGAATTGCACTTACCATCAAAATGTTGTAATTATTACTTACTGTCGTTCAGTTAGAACGTCTACAAGTACTATATACTAGGGTTAGCTTTGAGTGCGAAAGTGTAAGTAGATATGATAGAAGGTGTTAGGTAGTACGATGCAAATTCTTTATGTGATAGATTAGCTTTTACTTTTCTTAGAAATGTTTTTGCTCAGGTATTCAATTCAATTATGGCACAAACTTTACGATTTATCCATGATCCTGTGAGGTTACTTTGAAATTGAAATAGTTTTAAGTAATATTTAAAAATATAGCTTATATTAGTTGTGCCTGGATCTTAACTAGTTCAGCTTAGAAATGCGGTTTATATAAAAAACTAGGAAGAAATGAAGAATGTTAGAGTAATAAGGTAGAAAAGTCTGTATATAGTTAGAAAAGATATATAAAAACGTAAAAAAGAATTAGGAGCAGAAAAACACTATAACTTTTATAAATTTTCTCATGTAGAGCTATATAGAGCCTTAAATATTGGATATAATCCAACCATATTGGAAGTGAATTATTTTATATATTTTTTTATATGCAATTCATATTTTTCAGATATAATAATATCCGTATAAGAATAAACGCTCAGCTATATATCCTATTCATGGATGCAACTCACAACAAAATGTTTTCAATTGTTTCTCTAAATTTCTTTTGAATTATAAATATAAAAAAATAATCAGAATTAGTTTATGAAATCATAATGACTTTTTAATGTATATTTTATATACACAACAAATATTCATACATCAGTTTATTATAGATAAAAATAATAATAGTAATAGTTGCATTACAAATTAATAAAGCAAAAAATACAGAGTACATTAAATTAAAATTGATAAGACTTCAATTAAAAAATATATATATGTACATAGAGAAACGCTCGAGCGTTATTAATTAATATATTTTTTTTACTTCTAATTGAAATTATAAGAATAAGTTGTTTAAAATTAGCCCAAACGGAAGTACAAGGCGCAACAAACTTTTAAAAAGGCAACAAATTTCGAATTTAAAATCACACTAGAAATTGTCTTTCAGAAATGTGGAACAGAGCAGAACGCAAAATTAAGGAAACACAAATCTATATCATTTTTCTTTCTTCTTTTTTTCTTCTGTGTATCACAACCTTTTAAATAAGGATAACAATAATAATTATATAAAAGAAACGAAATTTTTCGCTTGAAATTTTGTGTTAATTCATGAATGCCTACAGACTATATATATATATATATATATATATATATATGTGTGTGTGTAAATATATTGTATATGTATACCGTATATGAATATCTTTTGACATATGGCTAAAAATAAAAACACATACAGTTTAAATTGCAAAGAATACAAATGCTGAATACAGAATTAAGTTGCTTTCACTCTATCATATATATATGTATATATATTTAATGCAACCTGCAGAAAGGCTTCGTTTAACTAAATTACTGTGCGTTCAAGTCTTACGAGTAACATTTAGAAAGCGCCACCGGTTATCTAAGGATTCACTATTAACTACACTAATCCGCCTGCTTGCGTATTGTGGGCGGCGGCGGCGCTGGCACCGTTGGCCTTTTGGGCGTATGAAATGAGTTTGGCGATATGGGCGTGGTAGGCGTGGCGTGCTGCTGCTGCTCCTTTGGTGCTTCCGCTGCCAAAGTCTGCTGCTGTTGCTGTTCATGGTTATGATTTTGCTCCCTGCCAGCTGTGGCTGTTATTGCTGTTGTGTTTGTTGTTCCTCCCGTTGACGCCTCCTCCCGCGCGCCATTCGTATCACAATGTTCCTGCCGCAGCTTCTCTATAAACTTGTCCGTGGTGTAGCGCACATTGCCATTATCTATGGTCGCCTGCGTGGGCGTAATGGCCTCGTCGTCGCTTTTGCTATCCCCCTTGACGGCCGCACCAGCAGCCGCGCTGCCCACGGCGAGTACGACGGGCCGCTTGGGCAGCTGCGGCTTTTGCGGCACATCCGGCTTTAAGCGAAAGCTGCCAATGCTATCGATGCTCTTGCGATCCGCTGTGGGCGATGGCAGATTATCCAAGCCAAAGAACTGTGTGCGCGTCATCGGCACCGGCTTGGCGGGCGTCACCGGCGGCGGCGACAGTGCCTCCAGCTGTGTGTGCGTGGCCGGCTGCTGCAACTGCGCCAGATTGGGCAGCGGCGGTTTAGCCGGCTTCTCCTGCTTCTCCTGCCTATCCGGCTTGTCATCCTGCTGCGGGAACAGCTCCTTGGCGTGCGGCCGATGATTGGAGCCAATGCCATTGCTGGTCACCTCTGTTTTGGTCGGCGGCGAGGGCGCATTGGGCTTCTGGCGGCGCAACGTGCCATAGCGTGGACTCTCCATCACTTCTAGGGTGCAGGGAAAGAAAGTTAGCTAGTTGCAGGATCGATAGTAGCCTGCGTACTCACCACAATCGTGCTTGTCCAAATGCTCATTGGAGGAATTCGATTTGCTTTTGCCTTCGACAAAGAGCTTCTGACGCACAAGCGTCACATAAAACTCGACATCGCCATCGAAGAAATAATCCCACTGGCTGATCAGCAGCTCGACGATAATGTTCGCCGCAGAGGAGCTGTTCACCTGGCCGATGTAGTCGGCTGGCGCATTGCTGCTCTTGTCGACGCGCGGCCAGAGCATGTTCGGCGACATGACAATGGCCAAATTCTGGGAGCTCATCTTGTTGTGCACGGCACGCTGCTGGAGCAGCGCCAGGAAGCGTGTGAGGTAGCGCAGATTGGCATAGTTCTCCTTGGGCAGCTTGCCCAGTATAGCCTTAATCTCGGTCTTGCGCTCCGCCTCGCTGTGCCGCTCCGCAATGCGAATGAAGTCCTTGTAGAGCGCATACGTGAGCAGCGGCTCGGGCAGTTCGCGCAGATACAGCTTCAGTATGGAGCCGATGACATGGGGATCCTGGTATTCCAGCGGCAGCGGCGTCTTCACATGCTGTGCCTCCAGCGCATGCTTCATGCGCCGCAGCTTGGTGCTGGCACAGCCCACACGCAGCAGCCCCTCCTCCTCCAGGCCGTGCTCCAGCAGGCAGCAGCAGCACAGCTCGACAATGTAGGAGATCTCGCGATGCGTCGACGTCAGATGCTCCTGGAGCGAAGTGCCAAACCTCGATTTCTCCGTGCCCTGTATGGTGTCCTGGATGTGCGCCAGCGATGCGTTCACATGCTGCAGCGCGCGTTCATGATAGTTTCTTTGGTTGAGCACATAGTCCCGAATGCAGTTGACGATCTCGTCCTCTTTGGCTATCAGCTCCAGCATTTGTGCCGCCCACGCATCGCGCTCCTTTTCCAGCTTCAGTTCGCACTCCTCCTGCTGGCTCTTAATATGATTAACCTTCGCCGCGGGCTCTTCCAGTTTTATGGCGGCCTGCGGGGAACAAAAAAAAGAGGCGTTTTGTCAGTTAAGTTTAGACATTTAAGCATTCAAAAGATAAGAAATCTCTCACTTTGAATTTCTTTTGTTTGCGCCCAATTTGCCGCTGGCGTCATTTTCACACGCTGTAGTTGATGCTTCTTTACGCTCACCAACGCCTCTGTCCCCACTTACCCCTATCTCTGCCCAGTCACAACTGAAATCTGTTGCGCGACAAGTGTCTGTGATTGTGGCTGTTGCACTCTCCACTCTCCCATAAATGGGGCCTATAAACAGACCCTTTGACCAGCTGTTGTTCCAATCAATTTCTTTGTTTCACAAGGTAAATAGGCTACATTTAATGGGCGTGTGCACAACCTGACCGATATTTTCGGGTAATTGTCATGACGCTAGCTTTCTGTCTGCTTTGCGTTGCAGCTTTGACTCATACCTTTGGCGTTAAATGGCTCTCAAATAGACGCCATACTGATAAGAAAAGTGGGAATTGTAGCACAGCTCGAAAATGGGCTGTAAGAATAGTACGCGGTGTAAAGGTAATTTAATACATTCCCCTGAGTTACATCGCATAGCATAACCAGTAATATTTCTCACACTTATACTACCGTCTACATATAGTATTTGTATAAAGATATAATTAAACAAACCTTTCATTAGTTTTAAAAAAAAATAGTAATAAATCTAAATTAATCTTTTATTATTAATCACAATTCAAAATAAATCAAAATATCGGAAATATTAAAATCCATTTGCCAAAAACTGTTTCGAATGTATATGCAGCAAAACTTGAAATTAATCGATATAATCTGGTTAACACAGAATATTTCGGTAATAAATTTATACAAAATGTTTACGCAAAACACAATAACAAAACAACAAAAATTTAAGAAACAACATAAACAAAAGAGTAAACATTTCGCCAGAAAAATGTGAAAAATAGAAGTTTGTACAATTGTAGATAATTGTAAAATTTTTAAACAACTTAAAAGTAATCGAAATAATTTGAAATAATTCATGCTAATTTTTAAATGTTAAAAGTCTTAATAAAATAATGTTGGAAAAAATATAAAAATGAAACAAGAAACATTTCTTTAAGATCCAGTATTCCAAATAAATATGCTTATCTTAAACATTATCAAGAAAACAACATTTGTGAATCAAGCCATTTTTTTTAAAGTTATTTCTAGCATTTTTTACTCGACAGTACGACACATTTATAAAAATATAATGCTATAACTGAAAGGGTATTTAATCAAACGAATGCACAATGCAGTCTTTATTATATTTCTTATCGCGCACAGCACTGACCTCCCCTGCCTCATCAATAGCCGATTGTCGTAAGTTTGCTAAAAATAAGCAAAATCGTGACAAATTAAAGACTGACTTGTCCGCTCTTTCGCACCCTCTCTTTCCGTTATTGGCTCTATCTGTGTGCAACAGTAAATGAGCAAACAATGGCATCCATCTAATTATAAACTAAACCCCCAAACAACGTCTTTCAATGGCAGTCACCGTGTGACTCACAGCACTTCATGTTACTTTTGTGTAAGTAATAATGACCTACATGAGAGTTGAGTGCGGGTATACGAGACGGCTGCAGACATGTCAAACATTCCCGAGTTAGCACTTGCAAGGTACACAACACAACATATGCACATCCCAAATATATGCAAGTATGTCGTATGTATATATTTATCGCTTATATAGCTCAATTAGAGCGCTCCGAATATGAAAAGCTAGACGTTGATTAGCAGCCAGTGGGCCCGCATCAGTTTTTATAGTGCCAACTCAAAACTGGCGATAAGATTATGGAGCTATGGTGTTGGCCAAGCATTAGATATACAAACATTCACATACTATATTGTAAGAAATTCTACTAAATTTGATATGACATACGAGTGGACAATTAATAAGTTGTGGTTGTTCAAGCAACTTGCTCGCTCATTGCCTCAATTTTCAATTATGATGTCACTGGGTGTCCGGCAAAGTCAATGAACGTCTTCCGACACCTTAAACAGCAACAGCAACAACAAGTCGAAGCAATAACAATAGCAACAACAATGCCCAGTTGCGCTTGATTTGCTTGACTCTACATATAAGGCGTAAAGCGTGTCGTCGAGTTGTCTTGGCTTGTAAAAACGGAAAGCAATGCCAAAAATAAAAAATAAAATAAAAACAAGAAAGCATATTTGGCTCTGAACCGAACATTTAATACCCTTCATATAAAAAATCAATGTACGACCAATTGTTCCTACGGAAGCTATATTATATAGAAGTACGATATTGATTTGATATTGTTTACATGTTAGAACTTCAGCGATGCTTACAATTGCTGAGTTAAGTTGCGATATCCTTAAAATAGTTTTTTAAACAAAAATTGAGTTTTTTACCGACATTTCCTATGACATCTATCATATAGTGTTATGTAGTCTTAGTGTTTTTCGACATATAGGCTAATGCCTGCAACTAAAAAAAACAGGTCTGTCCAAAAGCTTAATCGAAATAGCTTATAAATTTACATAGAAATAGGCAGACATGGCTATCTAGTCTCGACTTTTAATGTTAATTAAAATTATATATATATACTTTATGGGTAAATATCTTCTCCTTAGCATTACACGTTTCGTGACACAATTATAACACCCTCTGCAAGGGCATTAAAATAAAAAGAACGTAAAAAAAAAATTGACAACATCGACACAAAATTCGACAACCGTCAAATGTTAACGGCAAATGCTGACATAAAGATATACTACCAAAGAGTCATGCCATTCACTAGAGAAATTGGGACGGCAGCCAGCGCAAAAGTCAAACAATCCTGCAACCATATCATAAAGACAAGCGACGCCAAGCGACGAATAAATCGAACAGCTTGGCCAAACAATAACAACAAATCTATTGTGAGATGATAAAAATAAAGGAAAAAAGAAATAAACCATAAACTGAAATTAAAAAGTGGAAAAAGAATTGATTGCTTTCTTGACTGGCGCTTGTCATCCGGTTGCCGCAAAACACAAAGAACAGTGCTCAAAAGTCTATTGGAATCGTATGCAAAATGTGCGAGAGAGATTATTATCTGCTATTGGAAAGGAAGTGGGCAAATAAACAGGTAAAATATAATGAGCAGAGCTAAAAAAAGTTCGTTTATTTTTATTCCTATGTCAAATTACCGTTAGTAAACGGCTAACATAGTTCTGTTCTATAAAATTTATTTGAAAGTGGAGCGCTGTAACTAAAATTTACAAAAATCTAGTATCCAACAGCTTATGTAAAGCAATTATTGATTTTTCTACGCACTCTTTTTACAGCAGGTATATCCGAATCAACCAATGTTAAGTTCTTTCAAGATAACACTTATTTTATAGCATCAAAAAGGAGTTTTACTTTAAAAAGTATCCTTTTCATTAATACCCACAGCTATTTCAACTTAATCTAAGTAGAGTTTAACTAAAGACAAATCGTTGTAAAGTAAGTTAAATCCATTTCTGCTTAAAAAAACTCTTATTGAAAGAACTACAAAAGATCATTTTGCATTTGAAGATCGTGTTCCATTCGAAGTTCAAATAATAAGAAGTTTTTGTTGTTAGGCGTGCTGCTATTTCTGGAAAACCCATCAACAATAGTCTAGGTGTATTCACAAGATTCTATTTAATTGTCGAGCAAATAAGTTTTATGATTCTTACCAATATAAAAAACTATCTTTGGTTATACGAGACCTGTCATGTTATATAGATTATACTATCAGACCACTGTGCAATGTGGTTAGCGCTCTATTTAAAGGCAGGGCGCACACGCACACGGCAACAACTGAGAAGTTGTATAAATACTTATTATTGGCATTGTTATTGTTGTTTCTTTTTGTTATTGTCGCTGCCATTGGTCAGGCATTGTATTCTTTCAGCATAATCAAAGCGAATTCCTCAATTTGGATAAGTGCCGCGTTGTTATCACAAAGCGCTTGACCAGCTGCTCATAACTGACGCGCTGCATATTTGCCAATTAACCGAGAGTATCAGAGATTCGCTTACATACAGATAGATATAGTACATGTTGTTCAGTCAGAGATTTATGGGCTGTCTTACCTCGTAGCTGCGTTTCAGTGAGGTGTATTCCTGTAGTGTGCGCGACACGTTACGCTTTAGCGTTGAGATCTCTTGTATTTCTTTATCTAAGATGTTTTTTAAACGCCGCACAACTTTGGTCTCCGTTTCCAGTTCGCTTTCGATGCTGCACTCGGCGATTGTCTTCTCCAGTTCGCCTGCAAATTGCGAAAGAGTTTTTTCTTTTAAAAATAAATACTAAACTCTAGTTGATGATGTAAAGTAAGAGTGTGCGTGTGTGTGAATGGGTATGCGAGTGTGTGTGCTTGTCTGTGTTCCCGAGTGTCTAAGTGAGGAAGTCAATGCTTATTTAAGACCTTATCGCAGGCGAGCGGACGGTAGCAACTGTTGTTGTTGTGCCGGTTCACAAGTTGTGGGCCGTGCCTTGTAACAGAGGGCGCGGGGGCGTCAGAGAAGCTGACGAAGCTGAGTAAGCAAAATTGTGATAATTGTGTTGAGTGCGACGCCGTCGACGCCGCCGGCAGCAGCAGCAGCTGAGCCCATAATACAATAGGGGCACCGAGCCGGCAGGGGGAGGCGGGGCAGCATTGGAGGATGAAATTGAAGATATGCTCGCGAAGACAGAGATGTGGCAAAGAAGTTGAATTGAAGCGCATCGTGGCTAAGATATAAATTGCAAAGGGCACACGCGACTACAGTGGGCCAAAGTTGTGCAATTGGCAAACGAAAAACTATGCAAAAACGTCCATAATATATAAGAAAAAAAGGAAGTTAGGGAGTAACATTTAATAGAATATTTTAGTAAGTAATCGATACATATGTAACAAGTTAAAAATACATTTAAATATTTATTGAATTTTAATCGATTTAGGAATCATGTCTTCCAATGTATTGGATTCGAAGTAATAATTATTATATTATATTATAAATGATATATGAAATTAAATTATCAATAGGAAATCAATTATGTTGTATAATACTAAATGCCTTTATTTTTTCAGATATTGTACATGCATAGATTATATTTAAAATCTTTTTAAAATTCAGAAACGTTATAGTTAACCCAACGATTAAGTGAAAAGTGATTGGACAGCAGCTCCATAAATATTTATTTATACATATTCAATGCACAACGCTGTTAAGCATTTGTGAACGTGAACTTTGTATAAATTCAAATATATAAACAGCTGATAAGTCCGAAAACATAAACAGCACACGTACAAAGCGACAATTGAGAGAACTGAAGAGAAGCATTATGCATGAATAGTTCACCTACTTTGGCATGCATGCCAAACAAAGGCCTTTAGCTTTGCCTTATGTCATAATCCGGCAGACAAAGCAAATCAAATACAACTTGAACCAAGGTAAGTTACAGCTGCAAATGCTGATGCTGCCTCTGCCGCTGTCGACGCCGGCAGCGCAACTAAATTGCAATTGCTCCACGCATATGCTGTATCTGTATGTGTGTCTGCGTGTGCGTGTGGGGATTGCTAAAAGTGTAAGTGAAGCCAATAATGAGTAATACAATAAAGAGTGTACAAATAAAAAAGGTGTGGGGGTTGCTTTAAATAAATGTAGGAGTTTATATGAATACTTAATATATGAGTGATTTTCAATTTTTTCTGTATATTTTTTGGGCGCAACTTTTACTTTTTTGCTCGACTAACATAATCATAACATAATTATTGCAGTTCACTTTTACTTGGGTTTTTTTGCTCCAAGCCAATGCACAATGGAGATTTGATAGTAAAAAAAACCTATAAAAACAGCGCAATAAAGAGCGGGTGTTGCCCGACGGTTGGGGGGATAATAAATACATATAAACACAATAATAATCAAAACAAAAATAAAAGAAAAAAGAAATGAAAACAAAAAACTGTATAAATAGATAGGCAAATAAAAATAAGAGCGGCAAACCACAACAGACAGCGGCAACGAATGACGGTTGAAAAGAAAGCAACAACAAAAAAATTCATCATAAAAATTATTATAATGATTAAAAAACGCAACAACAACAACACAAAATCGACGTCGATGTTGAGAAATGTAAATGCCACAAGGCCAAGCGCAGACAAGGCGAGGCCACACACACACACACACACACACACAGAGCACACGCAAGTCCGTGACACACAGAACTATGGGGCCTTTGACCACTTTTTGTGGCATTAATTAATAACTATTTTTAGCCAAGCTTTTGGTTTTAGATTATTCATTATCCTGATTCTTTTTTAATATACAATACAACAACAATTCAAACGGTTAATTCTCGATATTTAGCAAACATGTAGTAGAGGATGAACTTAAGCTATGTTTCAAATTTCATGAAGATCGAGTGAAAAACACAAAACATATTCAAAGAATTATTATTTGTATGTTTATATACATATATGTATATATATATATATATATATAGATTAGTTTTATCACTCATTTAAACAATTAAACACCCAAGTATTTCGCCGTTATTTGACTGCACTGCTCTCGCAATTGATTACAATACAAAGTACGAAATATCGTAAAATCGTTAAGTGCTCCCAAAATTGTGTAGCCCATATAAAGATGTAGTTTTTTCACGCAAACTGGATGTGAGATTTGGATTTTGGGAAGATTTCCACGAAAAACGGGTCAAATTGCCCACAGTACACAGTCATCGGCGCATATGCATAGACATTTATGCGCCCATTTACACACACACGCACACAAATAACTGTGCACACCTTGCGCTTTTTATGCGGTTTCTCATTCAATTATTTTTTTTTCAATTTTTATTTTCGTTTTTTATACCCTCAACCCTTTTTTCATACTTGTTTTCATGCTGGCGCCCTTATCACACCGACCGAGACGCCGATAAACGGCACACACAATAAATACACATATACGAATACTTATACACTCCCTCTCAGTACTCACCACAATTCGATAAAACCTTGTGCAAGGGCATATCCTTGGGCAGCTCCTTGGCGGACTCATCCAGCGCCTGGGCAATCTTATAGTGGCTGTTCTTCTTGATGCGCTTGTCGTGCTCCTCGATGGTAACGGTGCCATTGCTGCTGCCGGCGCTGCTGCTGCCGCCGCTGCTGCTCAACGCTGGCAACTTGCGCACAATTTTCTCGATGGTGTCGCGATAGCGGTCCACCTGCTTCTCAATCGTCTCGAGCTCCGAATCTTTGCAATCCGATTTCGTTGATCTGCCCAAGAAAATGAAAACAAAAACATATACAGTTACCGATATAAACACAGATCTGTGTATGTATATGTAAATGTCATTACACAAATGCCGTTAGGTCATCAGCGGCGACGTAAGAAACATGCATACAAAACAAAAAAAAAACCTCAACGCTGCGCTTTATTTTGGCATTGATTTGTTGTTGTTGTTGTTGTTGTTGTTATGTTTGTTGTTGTTATGAGGCAACACCTGCGCTCGCGCTTTTGTCTGAAGCTATTTGACGTCGCGTCTTCACGGCTGCCGACAACCTGCCGCCCTCCCTCCACGCACGACTAGCCTTTGAACTTACCTTAAATTTTCAGCAGCAATTTTAATTTTTGCAAATTGTTTCTTCATTTTGTTGCCGCTTTACACACACTGCCGACCGCCGTTTTACTTTTTTTTTTTTTTTTTTTTAAGAAATGCACTTTGTTGTGGTTGTTTTGCTGTATTAAATTAGCTCGGCATTAAAAATATTTTTAAACACTGGCAACAATTAGTCATTCTCGGACGACGAATTACGGAAAAATGAGGTAAAGCGGAGCTATAACGATATCGATCAACTATCGATAGCTGGCCTCGGATAGGAGCAGTTGCAATAGACGACATATACAAATGTCGATAGCATTCGATATTTTTGTTAAGGTAAGTGCATTACTGCATCAAAAGAAATAATAATTATATATATTCACAAAACGAAAACAAGTGTGGTGTTATGTTAACTAATTAATTCAAATATCACACTAGATGATTACTCGATTGTTTACATTATCGTTGTTACAACAGGTTAATATCGGCGATAGTATTTCATCTCTAATGAGCCTCAACTGCACGTGTGAGCTCAAAATAAATTTTGTTATTTAGAACTAATTGAATTTAATCAAATTCACCATGGAAATGACGGACGCTGAAATTGTGCAAAGCGTGTGGGACTATTACAACCGTGAGCATGGCCTGGAAAAAGAGCCGAAGAAGAAAGAAACTCCGTTACAGCAACGATTACGTTTCCAGCGAAGGGTGCTTGAGCTGTTGACAATACACAAAGTGCCGTATTCCAAAAAAGAGGGTAAATACATACCATAAAATGTGTATTTAACTTTTAATCATACTAAACTCCATTCCAGACGAGGATACCTACGAGGACTACTTGCTCTCCGACGATGAAAACATACCAAAAGCAAAAGGCAAGAAACAGTTCAATGCTGAGTCCGAAGAGGACAAGGACGTGGACGAGCGCATTGCTTCCATAAAGAACAAACTGCGCCAGAAGAAGAAGCCCACAACGGAACGACAGCAGAAGAGGCGCGAGGCAAAGCAACTAAAGCGCAACAAGGGCGTGCAAAAGCTGCTGCAATCCTCAGCAAAAACATTGAAGAATGAGAACATTAAACATGAGAAGCTCAAGAAGGGTTACGTCAAAACGGAACAGAATAAGGAGGGGGATGTGGCGGACAGCAAGGCACTCATCCAGCCCGTTAAAGTGGAGCCTGTGTTCAATGAGCAGGCAAAAATTGTCTATTCCAAAATCGATTTTGCGGCAAATCCAGGTGGTAAGGCCAAAAAATCGCATCAGAATCCAAAGGAAATACTCAAAAAGCTGAAAGACACGCGACAGCAAATCAACGAACTGAAGGAACAGGGCGCAACCGACGAGGCGGCGGAGCTCCAGACAAATATAGCCTGGAAGAAGGCATTCGATAAGATTGAGGGCAAGAAAGTAAAGGATGACACCAAGCTCCTGCAGAAGGCCATTAAAAAGAAGAGGGTAGAGAAGCGTGTGGCAAAGAAAAAGTGGACCGAACGCAAACAGAAGGTGGATCATGATATAGCCAAGCGGCAGAAGAAGCGCCAGGAGAATCTGGATAAGCGCAGCAAGGACAAGAAGAACAAGAAACTGAAAAAGGCCAGCAAAAAGGGCCGAATTATACCTGGCTACTAGCTGCTGTTTGGCATTTGCTAAAATTAGTTTCAACAACTCAAATAAATAAAAAAAAATTGTCAAAACGAAATTCAAGTTCTTTTTAAATTCACTTTGTATATAAATTTTTTTATATATATTTCGGCCGTATAACAGTCCAAATTCTTTGTGTATGATTTAGATAACCCGTTTTGGTCGCTTAATGTCATTGTATGTACCACGGTGCGCATTACAGGCAAGAAGAAGAGCCGTCCGCAACAGCTGTAATCTAGCCAGCAACAGCTGTTCACAGAACTCTCGCATTGTTGTATTTTGTGAATTAATCACAATTCGTTTTTGCACACGCAAGCAGAAGGAGCACAATTAACGGGAACACCAGGACAGGGGATATACACACACATATATATATACGCCATTCATTTAATTTGTGTCATGGATCGGTCACAAATTGAGCTGCAAAATCACAACCGCCAGTGAATACCAAAAAAGAGCAAGAAGAAGATCAAGCAGCAGCACAAACTGTGGCCAGCGCGCACGAAGCGACGTGTGAAAAGAAATCAGAAAACCGAAACACACACAGACAGACAGACACACACACACGGCCAAACAAGTGCAGAGATACAGCAAATCTATTTTATTCACATTTTCCACACGCAGCAGCGAAAAATTAACAATTGCGTCGTACCACAAGATAGACGAAAAAAGAAAAGAAAAAAACGACAAATATTTGTTATTAGTGAAAATCAACAATTGTCTGCGAGCATTGTGCAAAACCGAAGCGAATGACCAGCAATATTTGCCTGTCAAAATAATCCAGAACGGACTGGCAACCACAACAACAACAGCGCCCAGAGCAAACGAGTGTGTATGTGTGCGCGTACCCGCCAGCTGAGATTTCCGTAATAGCAGTAGCAGCAGCCAGTGCTTCACAATGAGCATGGTACGGCGCGTCATTTTGCTGGCTCCAAAATATAAAATTTGGACAAAGGGTAAGCGGAAATGCAATTCACACACAAGCGCTCACAGACATACAAAATTGATGCTTGTTGTGCAAAAGCGCATACGTAACTGCGTCATTTACGTATAGCGGGCGTCACGTAGCAGCAGCAGCCGCAAGAAGAAGAAGCAGCAACGAAAATAACAACAGCGGCACCTCCATTGGCTGGGTGTCTAGCGGCACTTATCAGAAATTCTTTGCTGCATATAAACTTAAACTCTCCCCACCCTCCGCCTCTATCTATTTTGGCTTATGTGGAGGTCGACAAGTTGAATTGGTTATATGATTTAAATTCATGTCAAACAGCCTTTGCCGAAGGTCAACGTTATGCCGTCGCATAGTCGTTACGTTATTCCAATCGGCCAACGTAACGTGTATCTATTTGCGATGATTGGGTTTCGCTATGGTTGTTGTTGCATTAGTTGTTTACAGCGCGTTTTTGAACTGAACTTGAATTGTTTTAAACGTGGTCGAGGCCTAACTATTGCGGTTACAGCTTGATGCAATAACCAGCCGGTCGCAATAGTTTTTATTTATTTTCAGTTTTTTATTTACAAATGGCAACAGTTATTTCTTGGTAATAAAGTTTTTTTAACAGCCCATAAGGAAATCGTAGCATTAGTTTTATGAGCTGTTTTCGGAAATGTACAAAAGCCAATTACATAAGTGAAATTTGAAAGGTATTATTACAAGTTTCCAATTTGAGTACATAAACTAGTATATATTTTTTGCTACGAATTCAACTGAAAGCTGAACTGATCATTATTATTTGTTCTCTCCTTTATTTACTGCTTAAACTGCATTTATTTACAATAATATCATTGTCAATGTTTTCCCCTGAACTTGCCAGATTCTGCAGGCTCTAATTGAATTGAGTCATTTCGCTGCTAATTGGCCTTGGATTTCCATAAACGGCAACAATTTGCATCAATTGATAAATAAAATATTTATATACCTTATAAACATTTTAAAATAAGAGAGGCAATTCTCAAGGGTTTGATTTCGGGATGTCAACGCTTAAATACACTCACAGAAACACATAACATTTCAAAGTTATCTCTAGCCACGTGCTAAGTTTGCTTAAAATATCTTGATAAACAAAAAGTTATTAACAAAAAATTTAATTGTTTTCCTATTTTTTATACGTTACCTGTATGATAGTACAGTCTGATCTTGATAAATCCTTAGTGATATGTTAGAGCTCCAAAAATATAATATATAGTTTAGTTAAGATATCTTGAAAAACAAAACAGTTTTTCCAACAAAAGTTCAAGTTTCGATCGATAGTTCCTTTGACAGCTATATGATATTAAAATAATAATGATAATAAAACCTATAAGAAGTTTGCTAAAAACATCTTAAAAATGAAAAAGGTTTAAAAAAATTAACTTTTTCCTATTCTTAGTAGTAGTCCGATCTTCATAAGACTTGAGACACACGTCAGGAGCATATAATATAGAATAACTGCTTTCTTAAAGATATATTTTTGTATTCTTCCTATAGTAGCTATTTCTATAATACAGTATAATAATAATCTTAATAAGACTAGTCATATAACGAGCATAAAAAAGTATAATCGCTAAGACTGGTTATGTTTACTTGAAAAACAAAAAAGTTTTTCACAAAAAAATTAAATGTTCTATCCATAATATCTATTGCAGCTGATATAGTAGTCCGATCCAGCCAAAATTTGTGCTGCCTGTAGCAAAAAGTCGAATAAATACCCAAATTTCATTAAGATAGCTCCACCGAGAAGCTAGTTCACATAGACAGGCAGACGAACATGGCTATATGGACGCGACTCTTGATGCTGATTAAGAATATATATTTATATATACTTTATGAGGTCGCTGATGTCGCCTGAATTCTGCAAGAACGATTCGTTAAGGGGGTTCAACGATCCGAACTGTATTTAACGCTAACGAGATCCCCAAAGGCAAGCAATTTATATTAAAACCCCTCTTCCGGCCATGCCTTCTCTCCTGCAGGAACCGGCCACGTACAGCACACACCCAAATGCATTGTACTGAGTACAGCGGGACCGGGCAGAGCGGATGGTGTGCGACAATTTCACCTGGCCACACAGCACTGCGCCGCCAATGGGCATCTATTGATGGAGCCACTGGTGGCCATTCCCGCCTACATTGACATTACCAATGGAGTGACATCCATGTCGGACGCGAGCAGCGGCACCGGCAGCGTCCTAGGTGGCAGCGGGGGTGGTGCCGGCAAAGTAACCGGACCCGGACCCGGACCCGGGACCAGCGGCAGCGGCGCAAGCACGACCGGCGGCAGTGGCGATAAGTTTTTATCCTGCCCCAAGTGCGGCAGTGCCTGCACCCAGGTGGAGACCTTTGTCAGCTCGACGCGCTTTGTGAAGTGCGCCAAGTGCAACTACTTCTTTGTGGTGCTTTCCGATGTGGAGACGAAGCAGCGCATCAAGGAGGAGCCAAAGAATCAGCGCAAACCACCGCCGCCGCCCCAAAAGATCATGGAGTATCTGGACAAGCATGTGGTGGGCCAGGAGTTTGCCAAGAAGGTGCTCGCCGTTGCCGTCTACAATCACTACAAGCGCATCCATCACAATCTGCCGCAGCTGCAGCAGACGAATCCGAACACCGGCAGCCCGGGCGGACTAGACGGCATACCACGCACCGATCTGCTGCACATCACCGGCATCGGCCACACGCTGAACAGCACGCCGGGTAGCGAGGTACCGCCAAAGCCAGTACAGATGGGCATGGGCGGTGGTCTGACCGGCTCCGGTCTGGGCGGCGGCTTGCACAGCGCCAGCAGCATGGCTGCCGGCGGACGTAATGAGCATCGTCCCGGCTCCGAGATTCTCGACAGACAGAGCAACGATGTCAAGCTGGAGAAGAGCAACATCATAATGCTCGGACCGACGGGCTCTGGGAAAACGCTGATCGCACAGACCATCGCCCGCTGCCTGGACGTGCCCTTCGCCATCTGCGACTGCACGACGCTCACCCAGGCCGGCTACGTGGGCGAGGACATCGAGAGCGTCATATCAAAGCTGCTGCAGGATGCCAACTACAAGTAAGCACATATATACTATGGACTTTATACTAGCAAGTATTGCCCGGCCTTAGTCATATTTATTATTTAATTTAAAATCTCTTTTCCTCCCATTTTGCGGCCGTCTGGCGAGTTTTTAAAAATTAGTTGAGCACGTGTTCATTAATATTTTTATGTACAGCTTTGAGTTGAATTTAAATGAAAAACACAACATTTTCAAGCATCTTGCCGCATATATTTCGGCCTTGAAAATGAATTAACCCAAAATATTACAGCACTTAATCATTAATTTGTTTGTGTCGAGCTCTTAAAATGAGTTCACTAACTATACTTCTGTTTTTCGGTGTATTTTCCGATTGTGGAGTGCATTTATTAATATTGATAAAACATATATTAATTATTTTCGTATTAATATCCGTTTGGCGGTATTATTCAAATATTTATCCAAAACCTCAACATAGTGTGCATTTACATTATAAAACCACACTGTTATGAACAATTCTACCTTCCAGCTTTTTTAGTTTAGTCTGAGCGCTGATCTTCAATCAGGTCAGTCAAATAATTAATCAATAAAATCCTAAAGTTAATCCAGTTAATCCGTCCGTCAGTAAATCAAGGGTACACCTTTATATAGCCTTCTATAGAATCTCTACAAATGCTCAACCCATTCGTTTTTCAGCGTGGAACGCGCTCAAACCGGCATTGTCTTCCTGGATGAGGTGGACAAAATCGGCGCCGTGCCTGGCATACATCAGCTGCGCGACGTGGGCGGCGAGGGCGTGCAACAGGGCATGCTTAAGATGCTGGAGGGCACCGTTGTCAATGTGCCTGAGCGCAACTCACCCCGCAAACTGCGTGGCGAAACGGTCCAGGTGGACACAACCAATATACTGTTTGTCGCCTCCGGCGCCTACACGGGCCTGGATCGCCTTATAGCCCGGCGCCTAAACGAGAAAGTAAGACGTGAACATAAACCCATAGCCCACAACCCAGAAATTAATCGTTGCTTTACTCTTCTTCTTGCAGTATTTGGGCTTTGGCATGCCCTCAACCAGCGGCTCGGGCCGTCGGGCGGCACAATCAGCAGCCAGTCCCATGGATAACGATCAGGAGGAGCGTGATAAATGTCTGACCAAAGTGCAGGCGCGTGATCTCGTTGAGTTTGGAATGATACCCGTTAGTAACTGAATTTTAGTTCAACTATAACTAAGTCTATGCTCACATTAATATGCTCTGTTCACAAAGTGTAGAAACACATAGAGAAAAGCAATGTCCGTTTAAATTTCACGATATATATATAGTATGGTATATACTCGTGTGGATAAAGGGTAAATCAAGTTATAGATAAAGAAATAAGTATAAATGTAAAAGTAACTATACAGTTTTACAGCCTGTTTCCCTATACACAAGATTTATCAACTGTCTTTAGCTTTTTTACATTGTATTGCGCATTCGGTTGAATCCGCCTATAATCTTCTTACATGTCATATCATACCCATTATATTTTGATACGAATTGTATAGTGCATAGGAGAAATCTCTATGTAGACTCATGAGTCATGTCTGTCCGTTTTCAGCTTTTCTTTATTCGTCACCCTCAATTTAATGCAGACAATACAAGGGTACTGCAATGGTACTTAATCTACGATACACCGAAGTAAACTATACTTGTTTTTGCCTGTTTTTAATTTGTGTTATTTGTCGACAGGAATTCGTTGGTCGCTTTCCGGTTATTGTGCCCTTCCACAGTTTGAACGTCAATATGCTGGTGCGCATCCTGACCGAGCCGCGCAATGCGCTGGTGCCCCAATATAAGGCGCTGTTGGGCCTAGACGAGGTGGATTTATCATTTACGGAGGAGGCTGTTGAATCAATTGCCTCATTAGCTATGGAAAGGCATACGGGTGCGCGTGGTCTGCGCTCGATAATGGTAAGCTATAGTGAATGGAAAGTTCCCCTGATAACCATAGCTAACGATAAATTTGATTTATGCAGGAGCAACTGCTGCTAGATCCCATGTTCATAGTGCCCGGCTCGGACATACGTAGCGTGCACATTACGGCGGACTATGTGCGTGGCAATGCGAAGCCCGTTTATAGCCGCAGCAGCGATGATGAGAACAGCGCGAGCAGCGATGCGACAACGGAGAGCACAGATTCAACGGAGCCCAGCAACGATAATGATAAGAACTTTGAGGATAGCGAAAAAGTACGGCTAAAACAGTAAATCCACTTAACAACAATACAGTAAAAGCTAAAGCTAATACGCCGCCAAAATCCTAAAAAGCAAATGCAACAACAACAGCAGCAACAACAACAACAACGACAACAGCAGCAACAACAACAGCAACACCGCAAACTGCAACGCTTTTCTAAATTGTTTTTTTGTTCTTTGCCCCAACTGTTTGGAAGAGTTTTGTGCCTGCGCTTAATTTCATTTATTCACCCTTAGACTTTTAGCGTTACATTTTCCTGGTTTTTTTCTGCAAAACATGTTTGCTTGCAAATGCTTTAATTTGATAATTTGACTTCAAATCGAACTCTATTTAACCTTAGTTCTTCTATAACTCTATATGCATAATTGTTAATGTGTTATATTATTTTTAGTCACGTTTAAATGATACTTTGGTCGGTACATAGCCCCTACTGCAAATCCCTGCCACACAATTTTTGAATGGCTCTTGCGCAATTTATATAACTTATATCGCCCCTCCCCCCTCCAATATGCACCTGTGATTCATAACTGACAAGCAGCGTAAATTGTTTCAGCATGGAGCCGTTCAAAAATCGTTTGTAACACCCAATTCGATTAAAGGGCAATTGTAAAAAAAAAAATACTGAAAAAACAAAAATTTTTCGCTAAATATGTAAAGCAAAAATAATAAACATTTTGATAAAAAACCATTTAAATTCGACTAATTGGAAAAGAAACAAACACAAAAAGAAGAAAAAAATACCAACAACGACAACAATTTATGCTTGTTGCGTTAGTTTTCCTTAGTTTTGCATAAAACATATATCTTTATATAAATATATATTTCAATCATAATTGTAAAAATATATATAACTAGGCAAACGAAAAAGAGAGTTACAAATTTTTTAGTAGTCTAATTAACGAGAAGAGAAGCAAATTATATTTTTAACTAATTTAAGTTGTACAAGAAAACGTAAAAAAAAATCATAAAAATAATTAAATAAAAAAAAATTTAAAACAAGAAATTGAAACAATGTGTTTTTTAACTAAAATAAAAATTAGTTAAACTCAAAAATTAGTTTGGTAGATATTTTTTAAAATTGTGAACAGTTTTGCTTTCAAATATTTCTTTTTATGTAGAAAATAATTTTTTTTTTTTTTCGAATAGCTGAATATATTTTAATATTTAATGTAGTAAGGACCTTTTATCCTTTTCTAATTCTCCAAGCCAAGAATTCCTATAAGATTTTTCAAGGTAGTAAGATCCATTTTCTTCGGGGAAAAGCGAAGCTCTTTTTGAATAGTTTGGTTCATTTCATATGATATTTTTCTTCAGTCGTCGTAATAATTTTGGAAAAATAAAAATCAATAAGTGTCGTATAAAAAATTATGTTCAACTATTTTCTTTTTTGAATGTTTTAAATTTTTCTACTCAACATTTTTCCCAAAGAATAAAATGTTCAGAAAAATAAAAACATTTTAAAATTGAAATACACGTGATAAGGAAATTTTTAGTTAGCCCCAATTTCTCCATGATTATCCACATTACAACCATATAAAACAGCATTGAACAAATTAATATTAATTTTATTTAATTATCATATTCAACTAAACAAAATTTGCACAAATTAAATTGACTAAGGTTAACTACTCCAAAAATTCATATTCGAAACTCATATCGGGCGCTTTTCGCTATTCAGTTGCGAGTTTAAAATTAAACTGAGTAGCGAAATGGGCACCATAGTAAGTATAATTAAGATTTATTGCACATTCTGCACTAAAGTACTTGTTTTGTTTCCTTTTTTTATTGGGTTTTTAGCAATTTTTTTCTTCACGTAGTGTAAAATTTGTATAAAAATTTGTAAGTAAATAAATATATATCTGTTGCGCGTGTGCGTGTAATGTGTTGTGTTTGAATGGGTGTGTTTTCTATGTGTGAACGGGTGTATGTAGCATGTATATAAATAAGTAGTTAAATCCCGATTTTGGTAATGAGCTTCAATCATTCTCCTCGGATATAAGCAGCTCGTACTCCTGTGCCGCAAATCGGTCCCAATCGGAGTTCTGTAAAATTTGATTGGAAAATAGTTGAAATTATAAGATATTTTTTTGGCATTTTGGAATACTTACAGACTCGTCTCTCTGTGCGGCAAATGGATCGCGCTGTTCGTGATCTAGATACTTCTCGAGATTGAAGAAGGTATCAAAAAACACATGCGTCATCTTACAACGTTTCAAGTCACCCAGTGTAATGGAATCACGGTTCGCCGGCTTGATCATGTCCAGCATCTGTGGAGAAGAAACCGATCAACATTTCTGCACCCAAGCCGCTGGAGAGCGTTTGCCCCTCTCCCCCACCTGACAGAGGCAATCTTCGAAGGGCAGGCACTCAATGCCAATGCCCTCCATGCGCTGCTGCTGCTCCTCATAGAAATACTCCAGTTCGTACATGGAGAGAGCGCCATCGCCGTCGACGTCCATGCAACGGAACCAGTACTCGATGGCCGTGGGCGTGCGTTTGTCCTCCTCGGACAGAATGAACCAGACGAAGTCCGTGTAGGACATTTTTGCCTCATCGTCCGGTGTTTTTTTATGATCACTGCGCGTCACACAGCCGGAAAAGATGCGCTCCACAATGCGGGTGGAGAGCGCATTGTCGCTGTGCTTGGCCAGGTCCTCCTGATTGATGAGCAGATCGTGATCTTTATCCAATTCCCAGAATTTACAATAGATCACATAGAAGTGCTCGTAGCTAAAGAAAGCCATTATCTGATTGATGTCCTCCTCCTCCTCCAGCAAGCTTATCATCTGCAAAGCAGTTAAAACTCTTAAAACCCTCCCATTGTATTCGGCTGGGGACTCACCTCGAGCAGGTCGGAACGCTTTAGCTCCGATATGGTTATCTTGCCGCTCCAACTGCGATTCACCGAATAGAAGATGCGAGCGATGACCGTGTGCACGTATCTGGAATGGAATTCGGTGGCTTCCTTTAGAAACGCCAAGCCCGGATGGGTGTCAACCACATCCTGCACCATTGGCACCAAATCCTCTGGCATGATATAGGAACGAAAGCGTTGGCCACGCGATAAAATATAAACAAAGCGCGAGGCCGCTTCATGGCAATAAACATTCATTCTAGGGGGGGGGGGAGGCGAAAGTAACTGTAATTAGTTTGCCCAGTCCTGGCGAAAAGCTCGCTGCACTCACTGTTTCCAGAACTCAACGAAACGCTGGCGCTCCACCAGGCCGGTGGTGCCCGCCTGGCAGAATATCATGACCGGCATGCGCCAGTAGAAGGGCAATCCGCACAGCTTTAGGATGCGTGGCAGCTCATCCTTGGTGACCTGATTGTTGGGAAAGCTATCGAAGGCGGACAATATGCCGCGTATAACGCGCTCCATGGCAATGGTTGGCTGTGGCTTGCCATGTGGAAAGTAGAATCTGTCAATATGCAACTGGTTGGCTTAGAAATTCTAGCAATCGCTGTAGGGTATATGTGCACCTGGGTATATAGACGCTCTTTGAGCTGCGTATTTCCTTTTGTAATGAATTCTGTTCCTGTGATGGCGGCGGCGGCGTTGCATGCAGCTTAACCTTTAAAAAACGATATACATATATATATATATATTATATATAACAAATAATTTTAGTTAATTTTTTTAAGAATCCCAAGTTTTCAAAATGTTTATGTACATCTCTAGAAAATTATTTGCCCGACATTTTGTGGCACTAAATAAATATCTGAATTTCTCAATTTTTGCAACAACAAAAATTTCTACATTGTTTACACTTGCGCGCAGTTTTTGTGCATAAACAAAAACAAATTTCCAGCCACGCCCAAGCACTTGACCCTTCAAATTGATTATAAATTATGCAAAAGTATTGAAAATAAACAAAACGCATTTTTTGTTGTATTCTGTTTAAACATTATAATTATAATATTTTGTGTGTTTCGTACATAACTCAAAATATACTTTAAATTTCGTGGAAATTAAATTAAACTCGTATAAAATCGGAAAGCAAATGAGCCCGAGATAAATTCACACACAGAAAATCAAATTGTTGTTGTGTTTGTTGTGTTAAATTCAGCTGCAAATTTACAATATCTTAATTGACGCCAATGAATATAATCTATAGAAAGAAATCTATAGAAATTTAAATGCTTTAGGTGCATTTTTTATCGGAGGATGGGGCTCTTAAAAAGTGCTTAATTTTATTAAATTAGGCGCGATTGTAGCATTCAATTCAAAGGTTAGCTGCGAATAATTATAATTCAATTAATTTTTGTTTTAACAGCTTGATAAATAGGTATCTTGAGATCGTCCAGAAACAGAGAGAAGGAGAGCGAGAAAGAGACTGCGTTAATAGTAATTCTGATGAATTCTGAAATTCTCGGTAAAATATAATTTGCGTACTTGGGATCTTGAAATATAAATATATTTTGATATTAGTTTAATAATAATGACGATTGCTTACAAAAAAATATTATATTATATTTGCGTTATTTTTATGATAAAAATGGATCATTATTCTTTGGTTAAGATCGGTTAAGATATTAAATGTATACCAAAAATGTTCTTAAGAAGATCATTTACATATATAATGTAATATAAATACTGCACACATGAATCTCATTAACAATTAAAATTCCAACAATTTACGGATTTCATTTACAAATATCTATGTATTTTAAAGAAAGCCAAAATTCGGTCTCGTAATAATTACTTCTTCCAAAAATGTAGCTATATATGAACTAAAACATAAAACAAAAAAGAAACTGAGAATTTATTAAAAATTAATTGTGTGTTATAAATAGTCTGGAATACCTATAGATCGACCCACGTGCAGCAATTTTCTATTAGATTTCTGTGCTCCCCACACACAAAAATCAACGTATTCCTTAGTCTAAAATGCTTCGCTTTTGTTGTGCCTGTTTCTTTTGTGCGCTGCCTTTGTTTTTGTGCTGTTTCGGCCATATATGCAGCAACATTTGCTCTTAGCCATAATTCTTTTATTGTTCAGATGGGGTACGACTGAATAGCATAAACCACGCACTGGCCATTCATGATTTTAAAACTGTCAACGGCAGCATTAATATTAATCTCAATTCTACTCGCAAGAAAGAAAGAGAAAGCACGGTCCATGTGCGCAAATTACGTATACGCACGGATGCGCTCGATAGCCAAGCAAAATATTACGCATACGCGTAGTTGTTAAATAAATAAGACGAAAAGCCGATAGATAGAACACGAATTCAAGTGCGTTCGCTCACAGCAAATAGTAGCACAAATAATTGCAGACAAAGTTGTGAATTATTTATAGAAATTATTTACTTTAAGCCCACAACAACAACAGCAACAAACTCAGGTATTTCACAATGAAACGTAGTAAAGGTTGGAAGTGAGGAATTAAATAGTATGAAGTCAGACACTCGCTCATTTATTTATTATGCAGCAAACAAACGTTGCAATTAAATAATTATACAAAAATAAAAGAAAGAAAAAACAAAAAAAAAACCCCCAAAAACAATAAACATGAAAAAAAGTGCATGCGATTCGGTTAGCTTAAATAATCATGTGCTTGTATTGTATTTTGCTCGTATTCTACTCGCCTTAGCGCTGTTCATATGTGTAATCGTTTTTTTTATTTTTGATTTTGCCTATGCACGATCGTGCTGATCGTAAATGCTTGATTTGATTGTTTGTATACGAGAATATGCATGCTCAATAGGGGAACTCAATATTTGAGTGCAATAAAAATAACCACTTAAAATATTTCGTTTGCATAAATCGAACCAAGAAAATATAGTGTGTGATGACATACAGAAATTTGTTCGTTTTGTTATGCTTTATATATGTGGAATATAAATATCCATTGTCTATACATATTGTTAATCGAAAATTCCCGTCTGGAAATGTAATTATCTTTTTAGAGAGGGGATCTCAGGCCCAATATGTATGTATACTTGTATGTATTTATGTAGATCTGAACTGCAAGCACTCTCTGAACTTTGATACCATAGGTAATATAATACGACACATTATATAGAAAGAAACATAGGGAAAGTGTATAGAGGAGAAAGACAAGAACAGAGTTCTAATATATTACAATTAATTGAATTATTATTATGGTAAATGTTAAGTTTTCAAAATTTATGTAATTCATTAAATAGAAAATTAAAAAGGAAAATAGTTGTTTTATTAATTGATCAAAGCTAGTTGCAATATTTGAATTATTCCAATTTCAGAAAAAATATATATTTTTGGATAATTACCTAAAAAAATGTATACTACCGTTTATCTTTTACCAGCCTCCCTTATTTTAACCAGCTTTAAAAAGTTTCCGATATTTGCAGCCAATAAAATTGCCAATCTACGCGCGAAATGACTAACCCTAATGGCTTATTGGCAATTGTATTGTTCTGTGTTTTCTATATATGTATGTCTACATGTATATAGGTATCTCGCGGCTCGTCTCATCTCTGTTGGCAAGCGATAGCTACACGGCGATGGCGTCTTGGGGTAACCTTAAATCAATCAATGATGCTAAGGCGGCCCGATAACAGCCACGATATTTTCTAACTTGCACGAGGGTAGCTGGGTGGGGGCGGGGGCCTAGCGATTTGTTGCTATTGTTGCCGTAGCGTGCGGCTGCGGTGATTTTTCATTCGCTATTTGCAATTGTTAGATAACAACTAAATTCAACACACACACAAATTGGTCGCAGCGGCAATTTTAATAAATTTTTGAAGGGTTCTCATTTTTTTTGGCTGTTCGCCTACCTTGAGCAGACTTTTGGGCGGCGCATCCGCTGGCCGCTTAATGTCAAGAAACGAGTTGCGCACATCCGGACGCTTCTCAAAGAGCAGCACGCGTTCGGCAACGGAGCCACGTGTTAGGATCGGTCTGCCCACTGCAATGGCAACAATAGATATGAATAGATATATTATGTGAATGTAGGGCAATTGTTAACTATAATTACAATTTTTATCCTGGCCATTGGTGAGCGCTGCTCGGCTGCCGCTAGTCGGTTTGGTTTTATTCAACGTTGGCATCGTTGTGTCCGCCAATGTTGCTGGCGACTCAACGCCTGTTGCTGTTGCTGTTGCACTTGCTGCTGCTGCTGCTGCTGCTGCGCCCGCTGCATTGGCGACAATGTTGCTGGCTTTGCTGTTATCAGTGCTGCCGCTGCCGCTGCGATTGCTGCTGCTGCTGCTGCTGCTGTTAGCCGTTTTGCGCGTAATTGTTGGCTTTTCTTTGGTTGCTGTTGCCGGCTTCTGTGGCTCGCTGTTGCTCTCTTTGGTTTTGTGCGCCTTGCGGCTGCCAATTGCTGGCTCGCTGGCGTCCTTAGCTGGCGCTGCCACGGCCACAAGCGGCGCATCTAATACATCCACAGCACACGTGCTGCTGCTGTTGTTGGTATTGTTATTGTTGCTGCTGCTGCTGCTGTTGCTGCTGGCCTTGCTCAGCTTCTTTGTGGGCTGCTCTGTTGCTGTCAGCTTGTTGCTGTTGCTTAAGATGTTGCCGGTGCTGCCTGTTTTGCTGTTGGTGCTGCTGCTGCTGCTGCTGCTGCTCTGTCGCTTCTTGGCAGTTGTTGCTGCTGCCGCCTCCTTTTTCAGCAGCTCGCTGATTTTGAGCAGATGCTGCGCCTGTTGCTGCGACAAGTTGTTAACATCCAGCTGCAAATTGATGTCGTAATTGAGATTCACGTCGGGCAGCGCTTTGGCTGTCACAGCAGCCACTTTTTTCGGCGATTGCAGCGCCTGCTGTGGCGCCTCCGCTTGGCTGGGCTTGCCGCCAGCTTTGCCAGTTGTTGCTGTTGCTGTTGCTGTTGCTGCCGCTGCCGCTACTGTTGTTGTTTTCTTTGGCTTGCCGTTCGACTGTGTCACTGCCACGCCCACTTCCGATTTTTTGACGCCACTCTTGCCGCGTTGTTCTTTGTCTTTGTTCACAAAGCTGGTCACCATCTTCTGCAAGCCCTCCGCATTGCTCAAGTCTGTTGTTGCCGTCGCCGTCGCCGCGGCAACAGCAACATCCGCAAAGGCGCCCGCGGCCGCTGGATTCGTGTACACCTCGAGCAGCTGCGCGGGCGGCAGGCCGCGACTCTTCCACGTGTGATAGATGGCATCGGCGTGCTCGCTGATCTTCTTGGACAGCTCGGCGATCTCGTCGCGCGCATCGCCGACGATCAGCGGCGCTGCCGTTGGCGATTTGGGGCTTTTGCCCGCTGCACCAGTGGCAGCAGCGGCAGCTGCGCCGGCGGCAGCTGTTGCCGGCTTGCGTGTGGTTGTTGTTGTTGTCGTTTTGCTGGCGCTTGTCATTGCCACGGAGCTGCCGCCGGTGCTGCTCAGCTTTTTCGTTTTAGTTGTTGTTGTTGTCGTTGTAGATGACGCCTGCATTTTTCACCAATTCCCTTGATTTAACGTATTTTTGAGTTTTCCTCTTCACCGTTTTATATTTTTCCCCCCTGCTTTTTTTTTTTTTCTTACACGCACAAATTGAATTTTTAAAAATTAAAAAAATTCACATTTTCAATATTGTCTGTGTTCTTGTGCATACGAACAAAAAGTCTGCGTTTTTTCAATAATTTTTTATGTTATTACACACATTTTTGTACTTTTCTTCCGTCGCACACTTTGAAAATCCATTGGCCTGTAATTCGGTGTGATTTTTACAAGTTTCTCGTGCGTTTCATTCACTTTTCACATTTTCCTCGACGTTTTAACTTTTCTCCGTATGGCGAATTCTATTTATATAAAAGAAATACCAAAATTTCCTATTTCGTTAATTTCAGACGCCGAAACACACACAGCCCGCAACGTAGACGCAGACGCGCACACACAAAAATATAACGGCGGCATTAGCATCGGGATCGGGGCATCATCTCAATACGTAAAACGCGCACACTGTGCACAGTGGTTGCAATGCAATTGTATTTAAAAGGGGCATATTTTTGAAAATTATTTAAAAAAAAACTTCTTAATAGGAAACTCTCGTTAAGTGAATCATTTATTAACTATAAATGGTTTAGTGCCTTACAACTTTAGTTTAAAAAGTGAAAGGAAACTGGAGGATTACTGTGTAATACGAAAAAACTATTGAAATTTATTATATGAATTTACAAGTAAAAAATGATAGTTGATTATTATTATTATTTTTAATCTTTAAAGTATAGGATATAGTTATAAACAATCAACCTAACTACCTACTGAAAATGGTGTGTTTTTAATTCTTGAAACATTCGTTAAAAATATAAAAATATTTTAAAACAACAGGTACCAAAATGCAAGCCCTAACTGCTGAATAATTGTAATATTCAGATACTCAAATTTTTTACCCAATTTGTATTATTTTAATTATTTATTTAATTCAGATACTCTTAATTATTTTTGGATTTTATATTTTTATATTTAATTACTAATAATTACATTATAATTAATTTATAAACTACTAAGTTCAATACAATTCCACAAAAAAACTTGTTTATTTTGTGAATATTTCATTTGTTTGTAAATATTGTAGAGCTAACTGCCTTAACTGTGGTCATCTTATTTATTTGTTTGCCTATTTTAAGGCAGTAGTGAAAGGTGCATTAATCACTTAACATCTCATTGAAACAAACTAATAAATTCATTTTCACACATAGGTGTGAAATATTTAGCATGAAATAACGCAATTGGGTATTTGTGCGCTGCCTTTGGCAATTAATTAATCAAATTGTTGTTCAACTTTGCCAATTGAACCAATGCAAATGGGGTGCAGTGCACTGTGCACGCGTAAGAAACAAAATAAGTATAAGAGCTGCCCCTTTGCCCGTTGCGGCATTTTTGCCTTGTTTTTACGTTGCTGCTGATGCTGCTTCTTCAACTTTGTACTATTTATTCGAAAATAAATTTCGAAGTAGTTGCCGCCGCCGCCGTTGCCGTCGCTGCCGCTGCTGCTGCTTCCGTGCCGCTTGCCACACACTTTTCTATTGCACTTAACATACGTGCATATGTGTGTAAGAGTACGTTTGTGTGTGTGTGTGTGCGTGCCTGTATAGGAGTCGGCGCTATCGAGTATATTTGGATGTTTGTCTGGCTTTATTAATGATTTAATTGCATTTATGCCCCAAAGGCGTGCGCTGACGCTGGCGCTGACGACAGTCGATGACGCGTTATTTCAACTTCGTCATTAATTAATAAACCAAACCAAAGGTTAAGCGAAATTTGCAATTTGACATTTCCATTTTGGCCGCCAGTGCAAACGAGTTAACAGCGTTCAAAGTTTAGGCAAACAATAACAACACACACGCACACACACGTCTTTGCCCATGTAACTGTATTTACATCTGGCCCAAGTTTGGCGGAAAATTCGTTTTTGGGGTTTTTTTTTTTTTGGAATCTTTTGACCGGGGCGCTAAATTTAACAGTATATTTGCCGTGTTGAACAGAAAAATCTTTTACCGAGCGCACTGCACGCGGACGCCAAACGCTGCTGATTAGCTTCGTGTTGTTACTGTAAATCTTTGGCCGCTCTGCTCGCCGCTGAAAATAACATCAGTCGCAGTCGACGCCGCCGTCGGCGTCGCAGCCTCTGCTGGCGAGCGTAGTGCGAAGTGGAAGTGATCTCAGCTGTTGCAGCAGCTAATGACACTGAGAACACAACGATTAGGGCGCTCCCACACACACGCGCACTCTCATGCGCGCGCGCTCTCTCGCTCACTAGTTCAATTGCGAACGAGAGCGACAACGTCGCCATTTACTTTGGCGTTCTTTGAGTAGCAGTCGCGCTCTCGCACGCTGCTCTCTCACTTACCCCCACACAGCACGCACACTCAGACGCAGACGTAGACGCAGACGCAGACGCAGACGCAGAACACTTGCCGTACCCACACACGACACGCTGTCGGACAAAAAATAAAAATCAAATGAAAAAGTATAATAACAACAACAGCAAAAGCAAACAGCACAAATCAAAGCAAAGGTGTTTGTTATTTATACGCTATGCAACAGCATGCGGTACATGGAATTTGCCACACAGCTTGCAAATATTTGGCTTCCAAAAATAATGATATTTGTATATTTATCTAAGTTTTAATTTCTTACATTAATTTTAATTCCACACAAAGAGAGAGTATTCTTACATACGATATAATACATCTAGGCGCCAAACCATATCTGAAAGGGTATCGATCATAAATATGTGTTCATATTGTGTAAAATTTTGTGAGCTTGAAGTTTTAACTTTACAAAGCAAATTTAAATTCCTCGATTAATTATGACAAAAAATGTTATCCCCTAAGAATGCCTTTTGTTGCTACATTTTTCACCTATTTTCCTTCAATCGGTTTTTAAAGCAAAAATGTGAAATTCTAAATTAGATAATTGTGTTCTTATTTTTTTTTTTTTTTACAAAAAAAGGAAAAGAGTATAATAAAAGTTCTTTTTATACATAAACGAAATTTAGCAAAGTTATATAAGTTTAAATTCTATATAGATAATTTATTTCTAAATAATTGGTTTTATGCCAAAGCCAACTGCCAGTTAAATACTGATTGAGAAGTCTTTATGATTCCAAATCTTTTGGCGTTTGGCAGAGGGGAGAGTGTTGGAATTTGTATAGGGTATACAGTAAACACTGTTGTCATCGTTTCGTTTTCCACTTGAAATATTTTGGTGTGTGCCTGAAAAACGCAGAAGAATAAAACCTGAAACATTTATTTCGCTTTTGCTAATGCTAAATAACTTATTTCTGTCGTGTGTTTTTTTCTTTCACTATGTTTGTTGCAGTCAACTTTTTGTTAGTTTTTTGTCTCTCTTTTTTAATACTTTTTTATTTTCAATTTTGGTATTTTGCTGTTTGTGTCTATATATTTTGTTTATCTGAATTTTGCAGGTGGGCGCCTTTGTTTGTTTAAAGCAAATCGAAATGATGTTCGAATACTGGGCTATAGACTGTCATATAAAATTGTCTGATGAGGCATCTTTGTTATTTACACGTTTGTTTTTAAATTTTACACACACACAGAACACACACATAGACTCGCAGGGCGACAGGTAAGTAGACGGGCGGTTTAACCGCAAGCAAGTGTTGTAGCTACTGTTGATGACGTTCATAAGGCTCACGATCATGATGATTATAATGATGACGATAATGATCAGCAGCATCAGCGGAGCGCAGCTTCCGGTTTGCGTTTTGCGTTTTGTTTGATCTGCTCATTTCTATCTTTATTGCATGTTGCCGTTTCTTATTCGCCGCCTCGTTTTGCGCTTTGTTTGCGGTAATTGATTTTAACCAAAAGATCTCAACCTTTACACATGTTGATTGTCTCATAAATTGACAGTTATTTAGTTTAGCTGCCCAGACGGCGTTCCACGGCCATATAAGGGTGCCCCGCCACACCCTCCTCCCGGCCCCGCCGCTTCGCCTCAGCTGAAGATCGCCTCGGATCAGCTCTGACCCAATTTATGCGAATGTGTTGAGTTTTACTGTGCGCGTAAAAAAACAAACAAAGATCTTTATGCCCCCATAGAAGATTTGACAAAACCCAACACCCACACCCCCCAGTGGGCCACCCACACACAGACACACACACACACCCGCACACCCATGGTGTACATATTTGCCTAGACGCTCTCCGACATGTGAGACGACACGTAAACAATGGAATACGAGCGTCACAATTGAAGTGTGAATAGATCTATTGATGGCGCACTGACACACTGAATAAGCAGCTTACGTTAATGCTGCCGATTTGATCTCTAAATACTCATATATGTATATATCATTAATGGCTGCTCAAAGTCAGGGGTAGATCACTTGCAGCACCTCTGATTCACAATTGCCATAAACGTTAAATGAGATAAACTGCCTAACTGTATTATTATCAGTATGCTGGGCAATTAAAATTATTCAAGCGAGCTCATTAAATATGAAATACAGGGAATTAGATGTATCATAAACATGAGTATATAAAAAGAATATAAAACAGCAAACGAAACTCAGATACAATTTTAAGAAATATACTATACAAATATATAAAGAATATTAAGTATATAAAATAAAATTACAAAAAAAATTATAATAACAATGAATTTCGAAAAATTTCATTTACTAAAAGTAATTGGTTAATTATGAATAAATGATTATGTGTCATTAAATATTAATATTCTTATTATAAAATTAAAAAATTAATGCATACGTTTATGTATCTATCAAGTTTCAGAAGGCTTAATGTTAATATAACAAAAATTATACATATGTACTATATTTTTTATATCATCAAATCCTATAAAGACAAATAATTGTAAAAAATAATATAAATTAAAATTATAATATATTTTTTCATTCCAAATATCTATATTGTTTTTTGCTGTATTTTATACCTTATGCGTTGCACACATACATTTTCTACTATATGATTAATTTGCATGAAAAATGCAAAGAACTAATCAATAAAAGAATATATATATTTAAAAAACAATTTCATATTAATATTTCTAATCTAAATGTTAAATGGTTTATAGATATTTTCTGTTTAATAAATAAAAGAAAAACATTTTTAATTATCTACAATTATAATTTTTGTTTAGATTTTATAACCAAAATCGCATTTTTTGAAATTTAATTCACAATTTTAGGACTCCGAAAAATTCTAGCTCCGCCACAGTGCGTATGCGCAACATGAACAAACCAAGATTACGCATACGCACCGTGAAGTCAATGCGCTTACAAGCTGTTCAACTTGTGAAATTACATTTCTTGCCTTTTCTTTGGCTAGTGTATCTATTGATTTGCTTATGGTCTTCATACTTGCACATTGCATTGACACATTAAATCGCTGACTTTCCACGCCCATTTTCATGTGGCACAATGTCAGCTCGAGACTGTTGGCCGGCTGCCAGCTAGGGGAATCTGGAGCTTGGAAACCTTTAAAGTACCTTTGACAAGAACTATAACTATTGACATTGGGCACGCGTCGTCTCGTCATCGTTGCAATATTATATTTTATATTTTCTTATAATTTGTTTTAACGTTGACGTTATAAGTCAAAAGCTGTTAACGCCTTTATTTTTAGGCCTTTGAGTGCAAGAACTAATTGAATTTGTTTCTGTACCTTTTGGAAAAACAGAACTATAAAAGCGGCGCCTGAGACAGGCACAGACGCAGGTTTCCAACGACCAATCGCCGCGAATAGTCCGCTCCAGTGAAATATTCAGGGAAAATAACAAGTTTTATGTAAAAAGTGTTAGAAATTTAAAAAATTTAAGAAATATTAATTTGCTGCTTTTTATGTAAATCGCAGAAGTTAGTGAAAGCTAAAGCCGGGATATAGTGCTAAACGGATTAACAAATTCAAAATGGAGAGGTAAGATCTGGTAGATGTATATAGGATATATAGCTTATAAACATATCTATTTTGTGTGCAGCTTTGCAGCAGTAGCCACACAACTGGGGCCACATTTTGCCCCCCTGTCCAATGGATCAGTAGTAGACAAGGTGAGGGAGGAGTGGAGGAGTAAAGAAGAGAAATAGCTTAACATCAACTTTCACAGGTCACACCCGATATGGCGCACTTAATCAGTCCGTATTGGAATCAATTTCCCGCTATGGATCCCATTTGGGCGAAAATTCTAACCGCCTATATGATCATAATTGGCATGATTTCTTGGTGTGGAAATGGCGTGGTGATTTACATATTCGCCACCACAAAATCGTTGCGCACGCCTGCTAACCTATTGGTCATCAATTTGGCCATATCCGATTTTGGCATCATGATCACCAATACGCCCATGATGGGGATTAATTTGTACTTTGAGACCTGGGTCCTGGGTCCGATGATGTGCGACATTTATGCCGGCCTGGGCTCGGCCTTTGGCTGCAGTTCCATTTGGTCCATGTGCATGATATCGCTGGATCGTTATCAAGTGATTGTCAAGGGCATGGCCGGCCGTCCAATGACAATACCACTGGCATTGGGCAAAATTGCCTATATATGGTTCATGTCGAGCATTTGGTGCCTGGCGCCCGCCTTCGGCTGGAGCAGGTGAGCCGATAACTAGAAATAACTCGAAATAGTCTATAAATACTACATAAATGCTAGATATGTGCCCGAGGGTAATCTGACATCGTGCGGTATTGACTACTTGGAACGCGATTGGAATCCACGCTCATATCTGATCTTCTACTCCATCTTTGTCTACTATATCCCGCTGTTCTTGATCTGCTACTCCTACTGGTTCATCATTGCCGTAAGTTGATCTGTGCGCTGGAGTCGAAAGTCTTCAAGCTTAAGTTTCTTTTGGCTGCCTAGGCCGTCTCTGCCCACGAGAAAGCCATGCGCGAGCAGGCCAAGAAGATGAATGTCAAGTCGCTGCGTTCGTCCGAGGATGCTGAGAAGAGCGCCGAGGGCAAGCTGGCCAAGGTCGCCCTGGTCACCATCACACTGTGGTTCATGGCGTGGACACCCTATCTGGTCATCAACTGCATGGGCCTGTTCAAATTCGAGGGCCTCACACCATTGAACACCATTTGGGGCGCTTGCTTCGCCAAGTCGGCTGCCTGCTACAATCCAATTGTATATGGCATCAGGTATGCACTATATATATAATCTATAAGCTGCAAGTCCAACTAATCTGTAAATTCGAATCCCAATCCCTTAGTCATCCCAAGTACCGCCTGGCTCTGAAGGAGAAGTGCCCATGCTGTGTCTTTGGCAAGGTGGATGATGGCAAGTCCAGCGATGCTCAGTCCACAGCGACGGCTAGCGAGGCTGAGTCCAAGGCATAAGAGGCCACAACAACAGCAACAACAACAACTTATTACAACAGCAACAAATAGAACATCAATACCAACAAAACAACATCAACAGCAAGAACAACTGCAGCAACAGAACGAAACGCTTTCGAATAACAATAATAACAATTTGTTACATAACATAACCATGTTAACTAACATATGTGCAATTCTAACTTCTGCAATGTCAATAAAGACTAACAAAATATACAAAAAAAATAAAGGCAAACGAACTAGAAAAGTTACATAATTGTTTCTTGTAATTAAGTCTAGATGGAAATGCAGTGCAATCTGCCTGAAATGGTATAACAGATGGAGAACGCGCTTTCATTAACATTTCCAAGTTCCTGAAATGTTAGCCAGTTGTTTATTAATCAATTGCTATTTTATGCAGTTAGTATGATTACTTGCTCTTAAGCAGAAAGAAGAAGTATCCATTCTGTCGGTAACTAACATATTTATGGAAAATGTTTCGAACTGTTTTAACATCCCCATTGCTTGAATTAAAACGTGCCTTTAACATATTTATGTCTTATAATCATAATGGATGAAACACTAACAAATGTATGCAAAAACTCACAATGTATTTCAGGTTTCTTTTTTTGTTTGTTTGTTTTTAATTTAAGGGCACTTATATTTCAGTTTATAAATTAACATGCAGTGTTGATAAAAGGCAAAAACAATGCACACAGTTGCATCTATATAATCTATGCGACTGTGTGAAAATTCATTTGAAGGCGCTCGTGTGAAGAACTCTTAGCTTAAGTCTAGGTACTGCAACTGTTAGTAGTAGCACAAAAAATGACAACATTTACAATTAAACAGAATCAGTTACAAAGAAAACAACAACAATCGATGTAAGCATCTCTCGATCTCCTGCGTCTAATCTAAATCCACTTGGGTCACGGGGCGGTTTTGTCATTCGCTGCATGAAGCGTATTCGCTTTCGCTTTTTTTCATTTTGCCCTTGGCCAGGCTTATAATATCTGCATCGGTTGCATTGGTTGTGATGGTATTATTGTTCACCGGCTTGTGGTACGCGTTCGACGGACTGTCCACACACACTGAGGTGCAGGCACGTTCCTGTATAATGAGCTTCCACAATCTAACCTCGATGCCAACGCTGCAAGAGTAGAGTTTCTTATTGTAATGTAAAGTATTGGGGTTTCTCTCAACCTACCGCAGGCCCAGTCGCATTAGATCCAACTTCTCCATGTTGTAGATGAAGTCCTCAAATGTGAAACCCTCATTCAGTATAAGCGTCTTTGAGACCTCATCGATGTCATGCTGGGCCAGCCACTGCTCCAATTGCTCGTCTATCTCATGCAGACCAAAATTGTGCTTGGTCAGCTGGCGTCGGGCATTGCCATTTGTGGTGGGACGTGCGGCACCGTTGCCCGCACCGCTCGGGCTCATTCTATGGCACTTTTTGTTAAAGCCGATGAAGGTGCGCCTGCAAGTGAAGCGGAACAAAATCAGTAAAATCTGCAAGTCACCAATTTATGTTATTCAAGTGCACCTCACCTCAAGCGCTTGCGACCGCCCATATAGATGTGGGCCAGTTCCTGACTGATGTTGTGTAGGGCGCGCATACTCTGTCGGTTCTGCTCCATGATCTGTAGCTGAAGCTGCTTCTGGTTATCACGTATGTCGCGCAAGATGTGCACACATTCTATCGAGTTGCCAACACCATCCACTTGATCGACGGCCGCGCTGCCGGGCACCAGCTGCTTCTCCTGGCTGTCAGGCGTGGGTTGGACGCCTGCATTATGGACGCTCTCATCATCATTGCCGGACAGATCCTTGTCGGCCAAATTGGCACCCAGTTCGGGTGAGAATATGGTAACGGCCGCCTGAACGGCACGCTTCACCAAATTGTCCAGCGCAAACATCCAATGCGGCTTGATGCAGTGCAGCCGCAGCGCACAGACGACCGCATCCTGAAATGAGTACAATGCCAAATGCAAATGATCCAGCGCGACGGCATCATTATCGAGTTTCTTTTTCAGTTCATTGATGGTCGCCTCCAGGTGCTTCTCATTCTCGTTCGTGATGTATTCGCGCAGGCCGCGTATGAGCAGCTCCAGATCGCTCTTACGTATGGCTATGGAGTTCTGATCCGCATTGATCTTCTGCTCCCACATCTCGCAGATTTTCGACTCGTCCAGTGTCAGCACCTTGGACAGCGTTGCGCGTCGCTGCGAGTCCTTCTTCAAGCGATAGAATCCCTCCGCTTCGCTCGTATCGCTAATGCTAGTGCGCAGCGAGGGCGTCAACGGCTCTATCTCCGGCGAGAGCAGAAATCCGGATGAATTGCGGCGTTCGATAATGAAATTTTGAGCATTCATATCCACCGACGCTGAGCCAAGTGATACGCTGCACGAGACCAAAGAGTACGAAATAAATCAAATAAATGAGATTATGAAGTGCATTGGCAAAAAACTAAACCCACTCCAGTTCCGGCGTGGTGGGCGTATTTGATGTGGTGTTGTACGTCAAAGGCGGCGTCGTTTTGTGCACCAAACGATCGGCGGGCACGGAAATGCTGCGTCCAAACTCAGTCGTGTTAATGGGCAAAGCAGGCCGCATCTTGCGTGGCTTGCTGCAATAGAAATGGGAATTAGGACACAGATTGAACTGGAGCCAACTCGCGCTTGCTCACTCTGTGAGGAAGGGATCGTCGAGCAGCTGCAACGCAGACGGTCTGTCCTGGACGCTGATGGCAAAGCAGCGCAGTATAAAGTTCCTGGCATTAATGGACATCTCCTCGGGTATGTTGGGATGCTTCTTGTAGTAGCCCACCTTGAACATGGCCGCCTGGGGATTGCCCAGTTCGCTGAACGGCGGACTGCCCGTGGCCATTTCAACGTTTGTGCAGCCAAAGGACCAAATATCCGCAGGCGGTCCGTAGCCACGCACGCCCTGATCGATCACTTCCGGGGCCATGTACTGCAGCGTGCCCGCGAATGTGTCGGTCATGGGGTTGATGCGGGCCAGGCGCTTGGAGGTGCCGAAATCGGAGATCTTGACGACGCCGCTGTACGTGTTCACCAGCACATTATCGCCCTTGATGTCCCGATGGACAATGTCCTGTTCGTGTAGATACTTGAGACCCTGCAGTATCTGCTTGGAGTAGAAGGCCATGGTGGACTCGTTATCCTTGAGCGGACCCCATTTGGTCTTTAGCAGATCGGATAGCGAGCCACCGGGAACCTGCTCCATGAAGATCTTGAAGAAGCCATCCTCGGACCGCGAGCCCAAATACCGCACAATATTGCGATGACGCAGCTGCGAGTGCAGCTTAATTTCCTCGTGCAGCGGCTGCACATCCTGTGAGTTCTTCTCCGGCACCTCCTTAATGGCAATGCGCACCTGGGTTTCCTTATCGCGTGCCGCATACACCGTGCCATAGGTGCCCTTGCCCAGCGTTACCTTGCGGTTCTGATCATTGTAGTCGTACGCGTACTGCAAATGCGGTTGGAATTGTTAACAAAGTTTGGCCAATTTGATTTCGTCAAGGACTCACCTCAATTTGCGCCTCATCAGTCTCTAGGTTGACAAACACTTCCTGGTCCGCCGTCATTTCCAGTATGCGATCGTAAAAGCTCTGTCGGCACTCGGTGGACGGAAAGTAAATTTGAAAATCGTCCGAGTTGTGATGCACATAAAGGTACGCACAGAGATCGTCGCGCTTGTACAGGCTAACCGATTTAATTTTCGAAGCGACAAATAGAAAATCGTGCAACTTTTTGCAAGCGTTCTTTGAGTGCGCCAGACAAATGTTCACAATTTGTATGGACTTCTCCTCGGCGTCCATATTAATGGTCACATAGCTGGGCATATAAATCTTGTTGGGTTCGAGTATCTGCAAAAGGAGCATTTAGATATTAGACGAACAATAGATTGGCCAAATTTCAAATGCCTACCAATATGGGAAAACGTATGCTATTTATCTCAGCGACATTAATGGCCTCCAGAAAGAAATCCATCCAGAACTGAAACGCCTGCTCCTCAATGGGCAGCTGGCGATCGTCGGGCTTGCGCCGAAAGCGATGTATCAGCGATATGTTGCCAATGGTCGATTTGAGTGACCAACTTGCCGGCTTCAGCTTAAACATGCACTCGGCTGCCTGTATAGCCTTGGTATAGTCCTCAGCAAGCACGGAGATCTCAAAGAAGGTCGCCACATCCCAGTAGCCACTGAGCGTGGACAAGCTGCCCTTTTTGCCAATGAGATTGTTGAGAGTCATGCCGATATGCTGCAGCTCCACCGTATTGCTAAACTCCTTGCCCTCGATCACCAGCAGTGTGGCCAAGTTGATGCCCGCATATTCATTTGGCTGCACTTCGAAGCTCTGGCGATACCATTTAATGGCGTTCTTCAGACTTTCCGTATCCATGCAGTCCGACTCCACGAACATGTCCTTATAGATGCGTCCGCACAGGCACAGCATATCCGGAAAGTGATTCTCCTTCTTCTCCAGCGCCTTGAGCGATGATTCAATCGCTTTTTCGCGATCACCTGGCAGATTCCGACGATTTAACGCGAACGCGTACAAGAAACTCATGTTGCCCGTCTCCACATATTTGCGCGTATTTGGTATGTTCTTTAAGTCATTGACCAGACGCACCATCGCATCATAATCCTGCACATCACGCAGCGAGCACATAAAACTGTGCAATACCTCGCCGGACAGCACGTGGGGATCGTCCAGGCGCTTGCGCATCTAAAATTAAGTTCAATTAGTTAATTTGGTTTAGCATATTAAAGGTTGTTTTGGGAAGATTAAAAAACACTAAGAATTATTCTAAGGTAGCCGCTGATAAAATATTAGATTTGCGAAGTAAACTTAAACATCGATTATCCGTGATGCTCTGGACCGACATTATTACGGATAAAAGAAAATAGACATACATTTATTCAAAAAATCCTTTTACTGGATGTGATTATATGTGTCCCGGATAAAAGATAACATAAAATCAACATCCTGGTATGGTATATAATATGATGAAGATGAGTCTTGAAATTATAAAAACCCACTTTAAAAGTATGGGAAATCAAAGATTTACGCTTAACTTATAGTTCTTTAAGCTACACATTAATCATTTATAAAGAACGCCACAAAAGATCGAAAATATGTTGAAGTCAATTAGCACAACGATTCCGCAAACTGCAATATTAATCATTGGTTTCCGTAGTTAGACTTCACAATAATAATGCTAATACATATAATGTATACAAATAGAGATAAGTAAATGCATTTATCTTACCCCATGAAGAATGCTCTTTAGCTTATCATCGCTGGGCGCGTAGGTGTCGCGCGCAGCTCGCATATCACTGAGAAATTTTTCGCGCATGTGTGCCCTGTGTGTGGAAATGAGAGTATGTAAATAATATGTCAATGCAATTGCGATATCGGCACACACTTTGACTGTATTTCAACATCTTGGAGCTTGCGCTTGAGACGCGACTGTAGTGTGGTGGGCACGCGTCCATCGCCGGGCGGCTCCTTGATGCTGGCCTGGTTCGTTAGATTGCAGGTGTTGGTTTCGGCATTAAGTTTATAGCTGAGAAACAAGTAGTTGGCACAAGAGAGCTGCAACGAAAGAGCCAAACACTTAGATGTGTTTTTTTTGTGGAGGCCACTGTATAAGCAAACAAATACTTAAAGGCATATTTTGTATGGACTGTAGTGTAAATGTACATTTTCAATTTCGGCGGGTTTTTGATTTTACTATCACGACATAACACGATTACAACTCGTTAATAAAAATATCAAAAAGTCACAACACGAACTGCACGTTATTTCGTTAGTTGTTTTTTCGACATTTTTAAACTTTGTTTTTTTTTTAATATTATTACCTTGAATGGCTCTAAAATTAAAACTCACAAAAGCGAAGACATGTTTTTACGGACTGTAGTGTATGCGGAAGCGCATTTGGAGTATGGATTTTTTTTAATCGGTCACGACTCACAATTTAGAAACTTGCACGTAATATGCAGGATTAAAAACAAGACACGCCACGAACAGCATGAATATTTATTTGTTTGTTTTAATTTTTATATTACACAGATCAGATCTTTGAGAAATTGAGCTAGACACGTTTTTATGGACTGTAGTTTAAGATGCATGAAGAAATGGATCATTGGTATCACAAGTCACAACTCAAAACGAACGACTTTTCTATTATTGTTCTCAGTCTTTAACTTTGTATTTTCTATTTTTTCTAATGAAAACTAAAACTCCCGAAAGATAGGCCAATGCGCGTCCAGCTGTTCAATAAATTGAGCTAGACATGTTTTTCTGGACGACGCTGTCATTGCAAGTAAACGCTTCGATTGTTTATAACGTGCATGCGTATGTGTGTGTGAGTGTGTTGGCGTTTTTTGCGTGTGTGCGCGCGGCGTGCGTGTTGTTTTCTGTTTTGCGTTGGCGTCCGTGCATTTTATGTTATTTTATTGTTTTTGTTTTTCGTGCTGCGGCGGCCAAAACAAAAATAAGAACGTTTTTTTTGTAGTTGGCTTTACAAAACGGAAGCACAACAAAAACAAGCAACAACAAATACGAGTGGCTGCTGCGTCTGCTGCTGTTGTAGTTGTAGTTGTTGCTACTGTTGTTGTTGGGCGCTGTTTTAAAAAACTTAAAGCAAATGCTTGTGGCTCGGGTATTTATCTTATCGGCCTAACAAGGTCGATTATGCTGTGTTGTTGCTGTTGTTGTATGTGTGTGTTTTTGTTGCCCTGCAATTTTCGCCAACATCTTAGCTAATCACGGTGTGCACACCTGTTTTTGCTGGATTCAATTATATATGCATACATATACACACCTTAAGGCTGAGCGTCTGTTTGGACTCCAAATCGTTGTAGATTAAAATGTTCTCCTTCATGCCAAAACTTTCGCGGACTCCGTAATGATACGAGAGCGGACGCTGCTGTGTTAATATGCTTAAATCTATGACGGCAACGTCGGCATTGTAGAATGTTTCCAGCACATTCGTCTCGCCAAAATCCAATCTCTCGAACTGCAAAGCGAATGTTTTCAATTTTTCAAACATATTCATTGTATAACAGCTTTTTTTTGTTTTCTCTATTCTTTCACCTGCACACGCTGAAAATTGGCACCAGCCGCTTGGACCGCCTGCTTGACCTCCTCGAGGGCACACAAGCGATCCTCCAGATGATCGCCCACAATGGTATCAATTACACAAACAACATCCATGGCTGTCGCTGGCCAATTCTGGGCTATTCCTGGCACTGCAAGAGGGGACGGGTGTGGGGAGGGAAAGAGGGGCAGCAGAGTTCGTATGCTGGTGCTAACGTGCGTTGGGTGTGTTGTACGCGTCTGTGTGAATCGTAAACAGCCTCATTACCGCACACTCGTTGCAATTGCAATGCGCTAAATGTTTTATAACGTACAACTAACGATAAATCCGGAATTTTGTCGAAATGTGCGCAGAGCAGAAATGTTGACGCCGCTGTAAAATAGGCACCAGTGTGGCCAGCTGCGGCTTGCGTGCAAACACCTAACATTTGTGTGTAGCAACAATTCAACATCACTAATTAGTGATGTTAATAACAGCGCTGCTTAACAGAGTCTTTAGCGCGCTCCAGAATTCATCAAGAATTTACATAACTTTATTTTAAAAATGCCAGTTAATGTGCACTTATTACCGTGTTATTGATAAGCAAGATAAATTTGATTCAAGATTGGCCTGCATTTATAGAATAGAGATAAGTTATAGCTGTGAAGTCAACAAATTAGAGCTTGTGCAGCCAACACCTGTTGCATATTTAAAACGTGACTGGAAGCTCAAAAAAAGGAGGTGGCTTGATTCACGGTTCGAACCAAAGCTTCGCATTAGGGTTCGGTTCATGAATCTTGGCTTGTCACAAAACTTGAAATTTAAAAGGAAAAGATTTGCATTCTTTATAGGAAAATACATATTTTTCTTCTTCTTTTATTGTTTCTTTTTAATTATAAAACCTCTAGAGTTAGGCAAAATGCATTTTAAAGCTTACAAATGTTTGTTTTTAGGACAATGGTTATGAGCAACTGGTTCGGTTCAAGTTTCGGTTTGTGAATTTTCAAAATATTGTAGTTCCAGGTTCGGTTCAGCTGGTTCGGTTAAAAACCGGTTTGCAGCCTTGCAATATAAAGTAGAGTATCCATTAGTCGACTCGAAGTTTAATGACATTTACACTTTGTGCTTAAAAAAGAAGAGATTTACAAAAGAGGAGCTGCAATATCACTAGCTAGCGTATTCCTTGAGTATGGAGCCCGCCACGACCAGGCGCTGGATCTCCGAGGTGCCCTCGTAAATTTCGGTGATGCGCGCATCCCGATAATGCCGCTCCGCGGCCATGTCGGTGACGTAACCCATGCCGCCCAGCACTTGAATGCATTGGTGGGCGCAGAGGGTGGCCGCCTCGGAGGCGGCCAGTTTGGCCATCGCCGCCTCCTTCGTGTACGGCAGTTTGTTGTCCTTCAGCCAGGCGGCGCGCCAGGTCAAGAGGCGCGCCGACTCCACGGCTAGCGACATGTCGGCGATCTTCTGCTGGATGGCCTGCAGCTTGGAGATGGGCTTGCCGAATGCCTGCCGCTTCTGGGCATAGTCCACGGCCAGTTCCAGCGAGGCCTGCGCAATGCCCAGGGCCTGGCTGGCGATGCCAATGCGGCCGGCGTCCAGCGTTTGCATCGCGATCTTGAAGCCCAGGCCCGTCTCGCCCAGCAGATTCTCCTTGGGTATCGCGCAGTCCTCGAAGATGAGCTGGCACGTGGAGGAGCCGCGTATGCCCAGCTTGTCCTCCTTCTTGCCCAGCGCGAAGCCCTCAATGCCCTTGGGCACTATAAAGGCCGAGATGCCCTTGTGCTTCAGCTGCTTGTTGGTGGTGGCAAAGACCACAGCGGCCTCCGCCTCGTAGCCGTTGGTGATCCACGCCTTGGTGCCATTGAGCACATAGTGATCGCCCTTCTCCGTGGCTACAGTGGACGCAGCGCCCGCATCCGAGCCGTTGCCCGGCTCGGACAGGGCAAAGCAGCCCACACGCTCACCCGTCGTATACGGCGTAATGTAGACGGCCTTTTGGGCCGCATTCGCAAAGCTCAACAAGGGACCCAAGTACAGAGAATTATTGACGGACATGATGACGCCCGCTGAGGCGCAGCCGCGTGAGATCTCCTCCATGGCAATGGCATACGCCAGATAGTCCAACCCAGTGCCGCCCAGCTCCTCCGGCACGGACACCGCCATCAGCCCCAGCTCGCCCATTTTCCTGATCTGCTGCGCCGGATAAAGATGCTCGCGATCGAATTTCGCCGCATTCGCACCGACCAGCTCAGCGTTGGCGAAGTCCCGACAGGTCTTCTGCAGCATCTGATGTGTCTCGGGCAGCGCGGCGATCGAGGCAATTTGCCGGACAGCAGAGGCTCGACGGGCTGCAACGTGATAAGAGGAGGATGATCAAGTCAAAGTCCAAGTCAAAAACAAAACATCAACTTACCAACATTAAAGCTTTTTCTTAGCACAGACTGCATTTTGCTCTTTGACGATAAACTAAAAAATTAATTTTGATTTGCTAATTATTTAACAAATTGATAGCCGTGTATAAGCAATTATGGACTGTAAAATTAAACCGCTTAATAATGAAAATATATTCGATAAGTGTGCGCTGGCTATCGATATTTCATGTTAAGCAACAGGACTCTAACATTGCGTTAGCACCCATGTTAAGTGAGCATTGAAAAAGCGCGCGCGCTGTTAACTTTTAAATTTAATTATTGCGTATTTCTCCAAATGCATTTTGCCAAGTGTTTGTTAATGAAAACATTAAAAATCTGTCTTTATATATACATGTGCAAACAATTAGCTTACATTATGGTATTTTATTATGTTCCGTTAGATATGTTATCGATATAACTGCGCCTGCGCTGCCCAAAAAAGGGAAACGCAGAAGAAGCAGACCAAGTTTTGAGCTCGCACAAACTTGTTTAACGTTTTTTTTTTATTGCACAATTACATTTAATTCCATATACATATATAAAAATAATACGCACATAGGGCACCATTTGATTTGAAGCGACAATAAGAACTAGTGTTTTTTAAGTGAATTGCACGTGTTTCAATTGGCACAATAATTGTTTATTGATTTGGAGTCAAATTTGTGTTTTTCTTCTCAAATATTTTCTTATATTTTTTTTTTTTTTGCATTTTTGTTTTGCTGATTTATTTGCGACGCTGTAAATTGTCATATAATACAGCCAGTGGTAAGCATTTACACTATAAATATGTGTTTATAGGCAAAGCTTAAGCATTTGTTTACAAATAAAGCTTTGTTTGTTATGAAAATTCAGTAAATATGCACACTTGAACTGCGTACAGTTAAGCCTCTGTAGGGCCTGCTCATCGCTTTAGCCAGGGCTTATGTTCATTCAGCATTTGTTAGTTCGAAATCTTATCAAATACTCTCTCGCTCCCGATCATAGCGTTAATACGAAGTCGCATGCTGATAACAGCGCGTATTGCCGTATTTCTGGCTGGCTATAAAAGTGCGTCTCCCAGCTGGCCAAGAGCCAAGTTGCTGCTTGATAACCGTTCTGGACGCGACGCGAAGCTGCTGCCGGTTCCAGTGCCATTTTGTGAGTTCCACGCGTTTCGTCCTTGCGCGAGGTGTTAAGTTTCTATATACATAATATATGAAACTGATAAAATAGATAATGTGTTGAGTGCTCTTTGAAAAGTCACGAGTAATTGACGAAAAAAAAAAACTTGACAGAAAGTGCTGTAAATAATTAAACTTTTAATCAGGCAGTGATTAAGAACTATAATAAAAAATATACAAAATAGTTCACGCAATGAACCTTCAATTAATCTTCAAGAAATTCCAATAATAATTTTCCTACAATTGATTTTGCCAACTCACCATGATTCAGATAATACCATCAACTTTTTTAATTGCATATCTAGTAATCAGCGTTAATTCAGCCTCCAGAATCAAGATAAGAACTTCGCCGATGACGCTGGCAGGGTGTGGAACACCCCTTAAGAAATAATGCTCAACTGGGCCATAAAAATAACCAGAATCTTATCAGCAAATAAAATTTTGTGATAGCTTTATGAGACAAATGAATGAAACATTTGACTTTGATATGGTACAAATCTATGCCGAATTAATATTTGCGGATCTCTCATTTGTATTCTAGCGGCGCCCGTTGTTATCTGATAAAAACAAATACAAAAATAATGACAAGTTATTGAAGTATTATTGATACGAACCGGATTGACAGAAACTCAACAAAATGCAGTCCATTAACGCAGATCAACTGCCGCCGAATCCGCGCGAGACTTCGAATCCGTTGTCATCGCTGATGTTTTGGTAGGTTATTCAAATTATAAATACTCTACAATTTATTGAAATCTCATTTAATTATTTTTTTGCAGCTTTACTATGCCCACATTTTTCAAGGGACGCAAAAAGACTCTAGACGAAACTGATCTCTATAAGGCTTTGAATGAACACAAGTCCGGTAAGTGCATGAATCATTTCCCTAACTACAATATTATCTTCAAAAAACTGTGATTAATTGCGTTTAGGGTGAAATTGTAACCCAAGTCAAAGTTTGAGTACAAAACGTGATCAGTGTTCGCTTTAACTGTGCTCTGCATGCCAAATAAGGCTCCCTTGGGTGATATATTTGTGAAGATATTCATAAAAAGCAAAAAAAAAACTCAATGAATTTAATGAATCATTTATTTTGAATTTCATTGAATTATTAAATAAATGATTTGGGATTATTGCTGTTATTAGTACTGGAATAATATATTACATTTTTGTTTTTGATTTTTAAGATTATCTTTATATTAGTATATTATATTATATTATTTTTATATATATTATATATTATAATTATTCATATTATTTTAATTTTTTTATATTTACTAAACTAGTAGTAAATTTTGTAGGGATAAATTATCATGGGCATTAAGATAACATTATTATAATTATATTTATTATTTGGTAGTAGTTCAAATTTGAATAAGATAACTTTTTCTGAGACATCCCAACTAATTAATTAATTAATTTATTTAATTTTCTAATGATTTGATTCTATGGAGCCTTGTTTAAAAATGATATTAATTAAAAATCAGCGAATTATAAAAATAAAACAACAGTTCCAACAGCTTTCACCTGACTAGTAAAAACAGGCAGCTGCACGTTCGCCGCTAATCGGCTAAAAGGCCCAGTTACAACGAGGTTCAATGTACAATTAGTTTCATAAAAAAAAAAATGAAATAAAAATAGCTCTGCACTTTGCTCATCCCCATTTGGCTGCCATTCATACAGTTATCTGTAATACAACTTAATTCTCTTACATCATGCCAAACAATTGTCAGTTTTATATAGAAAAAAAAAAAATGGCAAAATTTATACCAGGTATTATCTATGGAAATATCAACTCTTCAGACATATAATGTTTAACGTTTAACGTACGTCTTCAAGTGCCAAAAACAAATCGACGGCACTGGGACAGCACTTAAACGTACAGCGTCTATATACGATTAGATAGAATAGAGTAGGTGCACAGGTTTCTCGTGGTCTGATGGATAAGCGTGTTTTTTCTATTTAGAACTTCTTCAGACTTTGCAGACAATTGCAAAGCCCTTTGAAATACATACACTTCCCATGGCAATTAACTTATCTGTTTGACAATTATATTAAGCATTGCTTCGTAAATCATATGCAAACTCATGCTCCGATAAGAATATAAGAATATATATTTATATCCAACGATTTTCCGGTTTATCAGCCGGATTTAGTCAATCATAGTTGAACTTTGGGTCTTATGCAGCAATTAATAAAAAATAAAAAAAATAAAATATAGAAATCAGTGGCGAATTTTTGCTGTGATAACCATTGATAGCTTTGACAAGCCCCATTGCCGCAATTAATGAATTTCCTCCTTGGCCGTAAATGATATATGAGATATAAAATTAAATATCGGGCGCTTATTTACTTATAACAAATGGGCCCATAGAGACAAACAAAGCTGACATTAAGTGGCCGGCAATCTAATCAGGCCCACGTCGTGGCTAAATATTTATATAGGTAAACAATGGCAAATAACTAATTTCTTATAAGGCATATACGAATTTCGAAACCACTTAAGATTGGGCCAAAGCACTACGGAAGTGTCCATGACTATGGGCTGTGTCGATCAAGTGTATAGTTAGGGGCCTGAGCTGCGCATGCAACGGGTCCGATCAGGTGGGATTAGCTAGTTAGCTGATAAACTGACTGCAGCTGGGGTTTTTAGGGCACTGGGGCCATAACTCACAGCTAGAAACGGAGACAACGGAGAATAAAAGCCTGTCAGTGCTATTCACTATTTATAGGCGATGAAAATCATGGAACAGTATCATAAAACGTTATCATGCGATTGCGATTATACTGCTGCTAAAGTAATGTACACGGAACCGATTATTTCACTGCTATTATTATTTACTTGAGAGAAATGCGAAAAGAGCAACATTTGTCTTACGACCCTGTCGCCTGCTTAACACACAGATAAACTTGGCAAGAAGCTCAGCGAGGCCTGGGAGAAGGAGGTGGAGGAGAAGCGCAAGAAGAAGAAGGCGCCCAGCCTGTTCAAGGCGACGATGAGCGTCTTTGGCTTTAACTTTGGCATCCTCGGCTTCGTTCTGTTTATATTGGAGATGGGCTTCCGGTAAGAGCCACGCCCCCACACACACACTCTCTCGTTATTTATGATCTCCAATTATTGTTCATATCTCGTTCTGGCTGGCAGCGTCACACAGCCTCTGTGCCTGGGCGGCCTGGTGGCCTTCTACGCGAACCCCAACAACCAGGACAGCGACGACCAGACGAAGGCATATCTGTACGCCGCCGGCGTGATCTTGTGCAGCGCATTCAATGTTATGTTCATGCACCCCTACATGCTCGGCATGTTCCACACCGGCATGAAGGTGCGCATTGCAATGTGCAGCATGATTTATCGCAAGGCGTTGCGGCTCAGTCGCACGGCGCTGGGCGACACGACCATCGGCCAGGTGGTCAACCTCATATCGAATGACGTGGGCCGTCTGGATGTGTCCGTCATACACATGCACTATTTATGGCTCGGCCCAGTGGAGATCGGCGTGGTCACGTGGCTCATGTACAGGGAGGTGAGAACGTCAGAAACCTTTCTTTTTTTTTATTATTTTATTATCTGGAATTATTATATAATATGTGGATGTTTTTGTTTTGATTGACTGACTGACTGATTGAGGATTAGATTAGAATTAGCAAGCCAGTAACAACAGTTATCTCTTCTTATGTTAGTAAACAAAACGGGCGGACGGAAAAGCGCTTTTGCTAATTGTGCGTTTGGCTTTTAGCTATGGTTCGGTTCGGTTCGGTTCGGTTTGAACCCTGGTTTTAAAATAAAATGGAAAATTTACTACTTTACTAGATACTACTTAAAACTTCAAGAAAATATCGTTTTTTGATTTGATTTTTTTAATTAAGAGTTATTTTCATTAATTCTGTCCCTGAGGTTCGGTAATATAAAATAAATAAATAGATATAATAAATAAAATAAATAAATATGATTTAAATTTTTTTGGTATTTCGGGTTCGAACCGGTTCGGCTCAAAGCCAGATTTCAGCGTAGCTTTTAATTTTGTTGCAAACATGGCAGAAATTCTCAGAGATGCATTTCACTTTTTTGGAAAAACTATGTCAGATGGGTTTCAAACATAATTTGGAAAATTGAATCCAATAAAAGAAGGAATACTGATAAAAATTGTAAGGAGAATTACCTGCCTGGTCAATTCGGATAGTACATTTACATAGTTATATCACATTTAACACATTCCAATCCCGCTCCCCGGTAGATTGGCGTTGCGGCTTTCTTCGGCGTCGCCGTGATGCTGCTCTTCATACCCCTGCAGGCGTATCTGGGCAAGAAGACTTCGGTGCTGCGCCTGAAGACTGCCTTGCGTACGGATGAGCGTGTGCGCATGATGAATGAGATCATATCTGGCATCCAGGTGATCAAAATGTACGCCTGGGAGATACCGTTCAGCAAAATGATCAACTACGTGCGCGGCAAGGAGATGAATGCCATACGTAAAGTGAACTACATTCGCGGCACCCTGCAGAGCTTCATCATGTATGTGACCCGCATTTCGGTGTTTGTCAGCCTGGTGGGCTTCGTGCTGCTGGGCAAGCTGCTGACCGCGGAGAAGGCTTTCGCGATTACCGCCTACTATAACATACTGCGCAACACGATGACCATCTACTTTCCCATGGGCATCTCACAGGTAAGGAAAAGTCTTAATTTGGCTTACGCTCATTTTGCTGTTACTTTTTAAATTGAACAGAAGAAATAACAGAACTAAAATATTTTAGTTCTCTCTGGCAGTACAAATGTTAAAGCAGCGCTGTTAAAATAATGGTTTTTATAATATGCATAACATAACATGACAATGCTTATAACAGCGATCGTTCGTGGTTAACAGAACGTAGAAATGTTATTAAAAGCGCAGCAATTAAAATTTTTAAAAGCCGCAAACTTTAATGACTTTTACGTTGTTAAACAACTATTTATTTATTAATAAGTATTATTACTTATTATATGAAATATTTTTCACAGTTTGCTGAGCTGCTCGTTTCCATACGCCGCATACAAAAGTTCATGATGCACGAGGAGACCAAGGTGCGCGACAAGTCCAACGATGCGGACGATCAGAAGAAGGCCGGCAGTCTGGTGCAGGAGCCGCTTGCCACAGTCACCGGTATGCTCAAGCCGAACAGTCGCCGTCCCAGCGAGGCCGAGGCCGGCGTGAACATCAGCAAGCTGAAGGCCAAGTGGGACTCAAAGGCCAGCGAGTACACGCTGGACAACGTTAGCCTCAAGTTCAAGCCCCGCCAGCTGGTGGCTGTGATTGGGCCCGTCGGCGCTGGCAAGTCCAGTCTGATACAAACGATCCTCGGCGAGCTGCCCCCCGAGTCCGGCACGGTGAAGGTCAACGGCAGCTTGTCGTACGCCTCGCAGGAGCCGTGGCTCTTCACCGGCACGGTGCGCCAGAACATACTGTTCGGCCTGCCCATGAACAAGAGTCGCTATCGCCAGGTGGTGAAGAAGTGCGCGCTGGAGCGTGACTTTGAGCTGTTGCCGTATGGCGATAAGACGATTGTGGGCGAGCGTGGCGCCTCTCTGTCCGGCGGACAGAAGGCGCGCATTAGTCTGGCGAGGGCCGTGTACCGCAAGGCGGACATCTACCTGCTGGACGATCCGCTCAGCGCGGTGGACACCCATGTGGGTCGGCATCTGTTCGATCAGTGCATGCGCGGTTTCCTGCGGGACGACATCGTGCTCCTGGTCACGCATCAGCTGCAGTTCCTGGAGCAGGCCGATCTGATTGTCATTCTGGACAAGGGCAAGATCAGTGCCAAGGGCACCTACGAGTCCATGTGCAAGAGTGGCCTCGACTTTGCCCAAATGTTGACCGATCCCAGCAAGAAGGACGAGGGCGCCGGCGACGCCGCCGAAAAGCGCAAACTCTCGCAGGTCAGCAAGTCGCGCAGTCGCCAGAACAGCGTTTCATCGCTGGAATCTGCTGCCGAATCCGTGGCCATGGAGTCGCCCATGCAGGTGCAGGAGAATCGCACCGAGGGACGCATCGGCATGAACCTCTACAAGAAATACTTTGCGGCTAACGGTTACTTTTTGTTCATTGTGTTCGCCTTCTTCTGCATTGGCGCCCAGGTGCTGGGCTCCGGCGGCGACATGTTCTTGTCCTACTGGTGAGTAGATAGCTGGCAGTTAAATATGCTAATGGAGCTTTTATTATTCTTACATACATTCATGCATTGCATAAAAATTTATTTTGCACGTTTGTGGCTGTCATTTTCCAAAATTTAACTGCCGTGAAAATTTCAGTTTTGTAGCTCTAAGAGTTTGGGCTATGCGTTGATCTTCAATCAGTCAGTCAGCGCAAAGATGTAACGTTAACAGAGTGTCGCTAACAGGGAAAATTAGGCCTTAACATAAAGTGTTACATAAATTAGGCCTTAACATAAAGTGTTAACTTTTCGCAGTGTGTCGCTAACAGAGCTGTAAATGTTTACTCTTCACATGAACTGTTAACTTTAAAAAGTTCCTCCCTAACGGAGCTGGAAATCTTTAGACCTTAACTTGATCTGTTAACTAAATTGTAACCTAGACTGCAAAAAAAGGAAAACCATAATATTTGCCTTTAAAATTAAAATCCAGCCAGATCCGAAAATTGAACCTATATTGTTTCGAACCGTAAACCGAACCACCGACCATTTCATTTCGGGCTTGATGCCAAGATTCTTACTGAATTCCGTTTTAAATCTTTACAGGGTCAACAAAAACGGCGATACGAACACGGATACATTTATGTCGCGTCTGCGTCGCTCGTTTATGCCCCGCATCAACGTCGACACCGATCCCATCGATATATACTACTTCACGGCCATCAATGTCCTGGTGATCGTGTTCTCCCTGGTACGCAGTGTGCTCTTCTTCTACCTGGCCGCCAAGAGCTCGACAACGCTGCACAATCGCATGTTCCAGGGCGTCACACGTGCGGCGATGCATTTCTTCAATACGAATCCGTCGGGTCGCATCCTGAACCGTTTCTCCAAGGATCTGGGCCAGGTGGACGAGATACTGCCGTCTGTGATGATGGACGTCATGCAGATCTTCCTCTCGATTGTCGGCATTATCGTCGTGCTGTGCATTGTGAACATCTGGTACCTGCTGGTCACCTTCGTGCTCGTCATCATCTTCTATCTGCTGCGCTGTTTCTACCTGACCACCTCGAGGGATGTCAAGCGACTGGAGGCCATCAGTAAGTGCAGTAATATAATCAGTATCTACTAAGTCCCAGGCCAAGCTGGCACAGTCTAAAACGGACTTAGTTATTGATATTATTTTACAAAAATGTCGATTTTTATATTCGTTCACAGAGTGAAAAGAGTATATTGTCTGTCCGTATGAACGCAATTTTTTTCGCCGCTACTGAAGCTAGAGACTTGAAACTTGGAATATATACTCGTGTATACCCGCGTCAAACAAAGTATTAAGATTTTTGTGCCACGCCCACTGGGAGGCTGGCAAATCGATAACATGTTGATACACCTTAAATTGCAAATCGATAAAAGCTGATTATTTCCCACAATGTTAAAGCTAGAGTCAGTAAATGTGTTATGTGGATTGTTGTTAACCCCCTTCAGAGATTGCGATCCCGGCCACGCTCACTAAAACGTTAAAATCTAAAAATCGGAGGTGATTATCCCACAGTTTTTGATCTAGAGGCTCCATATTTGGAATATATACTACTAGAAAGCTGCCCCCAAAACATACATAAGATCTGAGAGCTTACATGTCAAAAATTTGAACACCTCAGAATCGGTTTTGATGTTGTTTTCTATACTAGTTAAGACCACCACAGTCAATTAAAAATTTAGATCTGCATTTCTGAATTTTGAAAAAAAAAATCGAAAATTAGTAGCTACTGTACGAGTATTACGCAGTCGGCTACTTCCGACTGCAACGTTCTTACTTGTTGTAATTTGGGTGGGCGGGAGTGGGCGTGGTCTCAACTTTTGAGCTCGATATTTAGAGGAGCTCATCAGAAAAATGCCTGCCAGATTTGATGATTTTATAGCTATAGTTATATATGTATTATAGCTCTAAAATTATGGGAAATATGGAATTTCGCGGTTTAAACATCTCTAAATAGGCGTGCGATAATAATTTTCGCAGTATCTTTAAAGGTCAGTAGTATTTTGTGTGCAAAATGTGATGTAAATATAGAATTTAGCGGTAAAACCGACAAAATCTATACATCTCCCATAGATTTTATTGAATTGCCAAGCTCCCCGTGAGCGTATCCAAAATATCTTAGCACTATATCTGACGCGGGTATATAAGTGTATATATTCCAAGTTTCAAGTCTCTAGCTTCAATAGCGGCGACAAAAATTGCGTTCGTACGAACGGATAGCAATATAACCAAACACTGGCCTGTCCAGGTTGAGACTGTCTCAAGTGGAGGGTCAGAGAAATTAGGGAAAAACGATAGGAGAGCGAACTCTAGCAAATAATAATAATAATAATTTAGCCCGAGTTATCCCGAATTCATTAGCTTCTTCTTCCTTTCACAGCCCGCTCGCCCATCTACTCGCATCTGAGCGCCTCGCTGAACGGCTTGCCGACGATACGCGCCTTCGGCGCGCAGAAGGAGCTCATTGCGGAGTTTGATAACTTCCAGGATATGCACAGCTCTGGTTTCTACATGTTCCTGGCCACGAGTCGTGCCTTTGGCTACTGGCTGGACCTGGTCTGTGTCATCTACATTGCCATAGTTACGCTCAGCTTCTTCCTCTTCTCGCCGGAGAACGGCGGCGAGGTTGGCTTGGCCATAACACAGGTGAGCTCCGCTAAGGCGAACTTTGAGCGTGTCCATGCTGACGATCCACCGAATATCGCACACAGGCCATGGGCATGACCGGGATGGTGCAGTGGGGCATGCGCCAGTCTGCCGAGCTGGAGAACACGATGACCTCGGTGGAGCGTGTGGTTGAGTACGAGGATCTGGAGCCGGAGGGCGACTTCGAGTCGAAGCCGAACAAGAAACCGCCCAAGGAGTGGCCCGACGAGGGCAAGATCCTGTTCGATGACCTGAGCCTGCGCTACTTCCCCGACAAGGATGCGGACTATGTGCTGCGCTCGCTGAACATCGACATCAAGGCCTGCGAGAAGGTTGGCATCGTCGGACGCACCGGCGCCGGCAAATCGTCCCTGATCAACGCCCTGTTCCGGCTGTCCTACAACGAGGGCGCCATACTCATCGATCGCCGCGACACTAACGATCTGGGACTGCACGATCTGCGCAGCAAGATCTCGATAATACCACAGGAGCCGGTGCTCTTCTCGGGCACCATGCGCTACAATCTGGATCCGTTCGACGAGTACTCCGATGCGAAGCTCTGGGAGTCGCTGGAGGAGGTCAAGCTGAAGGAGGTGGTCGCCGAGCTGCCCAGCGGACTGTCGAGCAAAATCTCCGAGGGCGGCACCAACTTCAGCGTGGGCCAGCGCCAGCTGGTCTGCCTGGCGCGCGCCATTCTCCGCGAGAATCGCATCCTGGTCATGGACGAGGCCACCGCCAACGTGGACCCGCAAACCGACGCACTCATACAGACCACGATCCGGAATAAGTTCAGGAATTGCACGGTGCTCACAATTGCCCATCGCCTGCACACGGTCATGGATTCGGATAAGGTGTTGGTGATGGATGCCGGACGCGCCGTCGAATTTGGTTCGCCCTTCGAGCTGCTCACCGTCAGCGAGAAGAAGGTGTTCCATGGCATGGTCAAGCAGACGGGCGACGCCACATTCGATGCGCTGCTCAAGGTCGCACAAAAGGTGAGTCCCCCCCAGAGAATATCCCCTAAAGACTTCGAAATATTCAATATAATTTTGTTCTGTCAGGCGCATGAGGATAATTTGCGTGCCAAGAAGGATTCTTGACATTTCGCCGTACCGAAGGCTTTCAAAGACTACATACTTAAGATACTGGAACCAATTACGAACCACCCGGCTGCCAATGCGCGCATACAAAAGACCTTTCTATTCGCGGAGGCCTCCAAGCAGAAACTTTTAGGGTAGCCCAGGAAATAGTAAAGGATAAAAACACAAAAAAAAAAGCCAATAACAAAAATCAGCGAAGAATTTTTACAGATGTACAAATCATATATAACTAAATGTTAGTTCAATTGATAATAGAACCTAGAGGAGTACGAGATGTGTGTGACAATAAGCTCAGGTTTGAGCGTGTAAATCACATGATAAACTTACAAGAAAACAAAAAGAAAATTCTAGCTCGACACGCGCAAAGAAAAACCTTTAAAAGGTTGCATTGTAAAATGTATAAAATGTGTTCCGTAACGACAATAACGATTATAACAAGAAAATACTATAAACTGTTACGTCTAGTATTAATGTATGTGTGTTTTTTATAGTAATTTATTAATGTACAGGTATACATAATAAATGTAACAATTTATTAACTTTTGATTTGAACTTTTCGTTTTACTACATTTTTTATTTTCTTCATTTGCTTTTGACTCTTCAGTTCGTAATCCTAACTAGTAGAACTGCATTTAAATCATCTTCAAAACAAGAAAAGATTTTGTGCATTTAACAACAAAAAGTATCTTCCATTTGCTGCAAACTAAAACTGATAACAAGTTAAAAGAAATACAATTTTAAAATTCAAGTGCTAAAGCTCTCACTTAAAGCTAAGAGACGCTTTTTAAAAGCGCATAAATCTATATATATTATATATTTATATTTATATAGCAGCTGCTGTACACACATAACACATCATGTAGGCTTTAGCTTTAGTTGATTTTATATATATATATATTGATAATTGTGTGCCATTGTATTTATGTACTATCAAATAACAAATCTAGACCACCAGCGACAGCCAGGCGCCAATCAAACAGAAGCCCCCAATTGTGGCATAATGCTGCAGTCGCTTCTGGCCAGTTAGAGCACGATAATACATGCAGCCCGAGAAGAGAACGGTGCCCATGGTCATAAGAACGCCAGTCTAGAAAATGAAGAATAATATATTATTAAGCATGCGCATCTAAAAAAGAAATTGTTTATACTGCATTTAAATGTTAGACAATAATAATGTATGGCCTGCATATTTTGATGTTAGCTTTAGTTGTTGGCTTTGAAACAGAAACCCAAAGGCAAGCTCTACGATTTACTTATCGAATAAGGCTGAAAACCAAATTATTGAAGAAAAAAAAAAAGACACAAAGAACACAAAAATTTAAGCAGCGTTATTGAAGCTGTCTTTTGGTACGTTTTTTAAACAAAAAAAAAAAAAAAAGAAAAGAAAAAAACCAGAAACAAGAATTTAGCATTAAGCAAGACAAATACAGATTTCCTATATCCTTAAAACCCTTATACCATATCAGCTATGAACCTCTCATATCATTCAAAACAAATGATGTTACATGTTAGAAATTATCAAGTATACAAGTTTCGTAATGTGGTATTGAAATTACTTTTAAGCTGCAATTAGTGGTTGTTGAACATTTAGCTTTAGCTTGAGAAAAAAAAACAAAAAAAAAAAAGAAAGAAAAAACAATTCATATACAAAATACACTTCTTATAGAAAGTAATTTGGGAACGCTTAGCAAATATCAAAGTCTACTCATGGTTCAATTATTTACTCTTTTTTTTCGTTGTTTTTTGTAAACAAGCGGGAGTGTCAATTACATATACATCAAAACATATTTATATATATACATATATATATCAATGTTGAATCAAATCAAATCATTCGAAAAGTAACGCGAGTTGTTGTAAATTCCGTTCAGAGATTTAACTTTACAAATGAGAAATAACTAAAAAGCTTTATGATGCTCAATAAACGATAAATAAACAGAATTTTAATATTTTTGATGACCCAACAGATTTCTTATGGTTCTTATAAACAGAGGAAGTCTTTTACTATAAATAAGTAAGCGCTGTAATCGGAAATGTCCGACGAGGAGATACCATGTACCCAGCTTCGAGCTGCCTATTATTTCTGCATGATCTTTGACAATAAAATTGACCATGATATTTAAAAAAATCCAAAAAGTTTTATTTCTCGAACGAAGTGATTTTTGAACATTAGGCATGGTTTTTGACATGAATTTTGACCGCCTCAGGAAAAGTTTTAAGTTTGATTTTGTTTATCGTAAATAAGTCAAGGGAATTACCCCATATCTATTTTACGCATTCTGCGCAACAACATATATATGTACCTTTGATTTTCGTTCGCTTTTTATTTAGCAAGAAACTAATTTCGTATCGTATTTCGTAAAGCTCTTGAAGACTGCATTGAAACGCCAAAAACTAATTTACAAGCTGTCGAACTTGCGAAAATGATTGGATTGGCGAACAGATCATATAAAGTTGATCCGAACAGAAATGAAAAGGTGCAGTCATCGGTAACGATGTTGTATTTTTAACGGTTGAATTGATATTATGATACGTACTATGTTATATGATATGTATGGAAATATACTTGAATGTGATAGCCGAGGGAAATTCTTTACTGAACCAATTACGGTTTACTATACGTACTTAGTTCCCCGATTAGGCCGAATTTTAGATAGTACGTGATGGACGGATCCCATTAATCGTACTAACCGGGGTATTATTCCATATTCGGTGATTGCCTCTATTATACCCTCTTTACCCATTTACAATTGGTACAGGGTATAAAAATAATAAACACAAATCCCACACACACATACTTACAAAGACGGGGTAGTGTGCCAGGGGCATGCACATGAGTGCGAACGAATGCAGGAAATGTATGCGATTGGCCACGTCGGCAAACGCCTGCGACTCCAGCTGCTCCTTGGGATCGTGCACGTCTTTCAGAAAGTACTTGCAATAGGCGCCCATGAAAATGGCCGACGCACCGCCCAAGCCGGCAATGCGCACGAAATTATAGTGGTTGCCGACAATGCCGTGCATCGAGATATTAAATGGTTGTACGCGTCCTTGGACTCCCATCGGCGTATCGTTCATAGGCACTTTCTTGGGGCGAAGTCCCTGTAACAGAACCCATTTTGTTAAATAACAAGCAGAACCAAAAACAAGAAAAAAAATTGCACTTACTATCGCACGCATTATCGACGACGATGAATTGATGAGCGTGCGACTGACGGGATTGCCAAGGGTGATGTATTCCAAAGTGTCCGCGACCGACATATTCGCCTTGCGCTAGGTAAAACGGAGATTGAACTGCAGTCGAGTTTGGCGCGGGAGCCAGTTGGTGTATAAATTTTGGTGTCGCTGACTTGTGAAGAGTGGTGGGGCGTTGCCAGACTGGCTCAGTGCGCGAATGGCCTGTTATCGATATACGATTGTAATTGTAATTGTAAATATGAATGTTAATTTCAGTGTTATTGTGATATTTTAAAATATATATCCAAAAGTTAAAATGTATAGAATTTTGAATGGAGTTGAAATCCCAACTGCTTAATTTTTCCCTTTATTCGCTTGAACTGAAAAGAAATTTTTTAAAATTAAATATCACTATGTGACCGTAAGTGCTCAATTTAATACTAACGACGGTTATATTTATACGTCCAATTTAGGTTTTATACAACAAGCTTATTGAATTTAGTTTTATTGTTATATTTAACTACTAAAGCTAATTATGACTATGTTGGCGTTGCGCCTTTAAAGCCGCGCGCCATCAAGAAATGCTCCGCTGAATCGCCACGACTGGCGCGTGGCTTTACACGCTTTACTTTCTCATAGTAGCACAACATGTCGCGTTCCAATTTCGGCACATCGCCGTTGTCCCAGATCTTGACCACCAAATTGGCGTGCTGGGCGGACATGGCCAGGGCGAACCGCAAGACCTCGTAGCACAAGTTCGTAATGCTCTCCTGGTCCAGCATACGCACGCCCGTTGCATTGGGTGCCATGTCCGAGAGCACACAGTTCACCTGGCGACCCGCCAGCGACTCGCGCAGACGCTGCTGCGCAAGCGGAGTGGTAAAATCCATTCCTCCAAAGATAGTCGCTCCGGGCACTGCATGAAAATGGAGCAGATCCATGCTGTAAACCGCACCGCGCGGCGCACGCTCCACTTTGCCATTGGCGTTGGTCCGCTCAACAGCCACCTGTGTCCAACTGCCTGGCGCAGCACCACAGTCCAAGACTACATCACCCGGCTTTAGAATTTTATATTTATCGTCCATTTCCAGCAGCTTGAAGGCACTCCGACAACGAAAATTTAGCATGCGCGCCTTTTCCACGTAGGGATCGGCCAGCTGCCGTGTCAGCCACTCCTGGGAACTCTTGCTTTTACCCTTGAGGTTATGCGGCTGTTGCTTGGCATGTTGCACGGTGCTTTGTGTGTGCAGCAAGCGTTTAATTAATGATTTGCCTAAACAGGCGACCGGTTGCCGCATTGTGCAACATAAACAAAACAGCTGTTGTAAAGAAAGCTGGTCATACTACTGGGTGATTTTTAGTGCATTTCTGCATTTTGGTATTTGCTAAGTAAACTAGTTCCTTGAACGATGCACCAAACTGTAAACAAACACAGTTCGCATGAAAAGTTTCTAAAAATGTATAATAACATGTTATTTTAATGATTTCATAGTTTAAAATAATTAAAATTTACGCAAAACATATATATAGTTATCTAGTTTTGTTTATCTTATTAATCAAGTGAACGTTCATTTGGTTCGCTTGTTTTAACTAGTATGAACAGGTTCCGTTCAAGTTTGGTGAGCTATTCCATATTTGTTCATACGTTCGTGACAACAGTACAACTCTGCGGAGCAATGACAAATGAAAGAAATACGCATTAAATGTAAACCAATGCAACTGTGTGTGTGTGTGTAGTATCAAATTAAAGCGAAAATTAAGTGGAAAAACTGTGAAAATATGATACATTCGACAAACAAAAAGTAACTGCAAGTGCAACAAATAATCAAGCCTAAAATATATATAGTTTATTCGCCGTGTCTCTCGCGATGATAACAACAACAAAGTCGTCGTCGTCGAACAGATTTTGCAAAATGAAATACTTCATTCGCTGTTGCGCGTTAATTTTGCTGGTGAGCGGCGTGATTGCATCAGCAGCAAAACAAACGGCTGGTGCCGATGCCGACTCAGCAGAAGTTGTGAGCAGCGCTGAAGAAAAGGTAGGAGGTGAAATGCGGGTGCACTGCGTTTGGTTGTGGCCCAGAAATGACAGCGCCATCAAATGAATAGTTGATGACCATTAACAAATTGTTTTCTTTTGGTCGTCGTATAGGATTGCACGGACCTTGCCCGCGACGAGGAGGCGCTGATGGTATTCTCCACGCTGGGCGGCGGGCTAACGGCAATCGATCCGATTACAAGCGAAATACGCTGGACAATAGCAGATGGTAATTACACGCACACACAAACACACATACGCATACAGGGACAACGAAACAATTACCGTTTAGTTTTAGCTGTAGTGTTTGTAATGCATTCGTAACCTCATTTTACATCGCCTGTCCCTCTCTCACAACGACATTGTGTGAGAGACTCAACATATGGCAACTCTTCCACGCTCCACTCTCACTTAGAAAAACAAAAAACAACACTGTTGCTTCAAAAGGCATTTCGCCGTAATTACTAAAACTGCATCATAAACAAGAGCGAATTGCACTTCGATGAGCTCATCAGCGCAAAGCATAAGTGCATATGTAAAGGTAGATATATATTATATACTGTATAATATGGATGCCAGACCAGTAGCGCCTGGCGGAGATGCTGTTGCTTTACTCTAACTGTGCTATCCGCCAATGCGCCGTTATTTGTATGTTATTGTTTTCGACAGATAACAGAGAAGACCATGTATATATGTCTGTATATATGTGTACATGCGTAATCTAGACGCGCCACGCTCGCAGCTTAGAAAAAAGTTCTTTTAATTAAACTGCCAGCGCAACGCGATATTGTTGTTGTTATTGTTGTGGTTTATTTTATTATTTTTCATTAATTACCAACGGTTTTGATTTTATGATTTGTCATCAGGTGTATTTAAGGGTATTAAATGTGTATTAGATGCTTTGAAATTCAAAATTATAGACAATAAAGCTTATTATACTGGTGTACTATTTATAAGTTTAGCAGAAATATAGCTGTAAACTAAAATTGTTTATAATTTGAACCAATGCCTTTGGGTTCGGTTCGTGAACCTGGTTTTTCCGTGTTAATGAACACAGGTTTTGGTTATAAACATAGGTTCGTCTTTCAAAATTTGGTTTCGGTTCTGCTAATTTTTTTAACAACTTATTTGGTTAAATATTTCCAAATTTTGGAAGAATAATTAAAGATTTAAAACTGTACAGCCTTGGTAAAAATTACTTTATTTTTAGTACATATTTATATAAACTTCGATTAAAAGAAAATTCTTTATTATTTAAAATGATATGACATCCTTGCCAAACCATATAATATTGCTACAGGGTATCTTAATGGTCTATTTTTAATTTACTGCCTGGCATTGTCAAAGGAAAAATACATATCTTTGTAGTTGAGCCATATTTTTTTATGTTTGACGTTCGCTAAACTGTTGCTATAAATAGTTGTTTTGTTGTCTTGTTTTCTTTTCTTATATTTTTTATTGATTGTGCGCGCTAGAATTTGCATTATCAAATCATATACAGTTCAACTGTCCCCTTAATTATCTTAAAAATCCAAACAATTATTTATTATTCACTCTATAATCATCATCCGGTACAAAAGCAAATTAAACGCCCCCCAAAAAAGATGGTTTGGTGCGATAAATTGTGAAAAAAAATGTATTTAGAGGAGTACACTAGCATATGTATGTATATGTACTATACTATGTATTACAAGTAGAAAATTTAATGCGGTCTTTGGGGTTTTGGTCTTTCGTTTCCTGAAATATTCATAATTTCAATGGAAAATAAAAACACATGTGTACGACATCTTAGCTTGATTTTCTAGGCAAGTATTTTAATTATTTGACGGTTGATTATAAATGGAACTGCATACATTAAAAACATGCTGTGTAATAACATTATAAATGCTTAAGAAGTGATTAGTCTTGCATTATTTTAATCAGTCAGCCATGACTTAAGTTTTTAAGTATGTATATATATATGTACATTTATATATATTTGTGCATACTATTTATATTGATTTATCAGTGATGTCTGCCACTGTCTATTACCTCATCACATGTCCGACTGAAACCGATTATTTTGTCGCTATTTGGTTAGAATCCACATGTTAATCAAACTGGCCGGCGAGGCGAGTTAAATGACCTGGCTGAGAGAGAGAGAGAGAGAGAGAGAGAGAGAATGAAAGTGCTTGCCACAAACTGCACTCTACCTACATAGGTCTCTCTCCCTTTTTCTCTTTCTTTGTGTTTCTTTTCAAAAAATTAACATCGGCCTGCTGTGGGTTAATTAGTGATAAGGCCAGCGCGTAGCCAAGTGTTGATAAAGCCAAACGTTTTCACGTTGTTCTTGTACGCTTATTCTTGTTGCCGACTACCCGCAACAACTGAAGTTCTATAAGAACTACAACAAATACACTGCAATTATATACAGTAATAACTTTGCGTTGATTGCCGAGTGTTAAAATCAAGTGTCAACCATTTTGGAGCCGGCATTGACAAATGATATTAGATCGTAAATATACTTATGTCACGGGCAATAATTTACTCTTTGTCATTCGTTTACGTTTACCAGTTGCATTTGCTCTAATTATTTCAGTTACTCAGTTAATATTAGGAAATTTTTCTAATACTCCAAATCCATTAGTCTTGTATGTATGTATGTATGTATGATAACATTTTGTGTGCTGTTCAGTCTCTTGATTGATACTGCATTACAATTTTATATTTAACATTTAAATATACATTTTTGAAAAATATATCAAGTACTTATTCATTTTTGAAGAATACAATTATTTTTTAAACTGACAATCTGAAATTTGTTTTTCTAATCCACTGCTGGTACTAAAATAAGTAGAAAACGCAACAGATTCCCAAAAAGATAGTTTGTCAAATCACACTACAAATTTCGAAATTTTCGACTTGCAAAGTTTTCGAATGCATACAAAATGTTTTTCTGAGACTTCAAACCCTCATTTTTTTCAAAATTCATCCGATTATATTACTGGTTGAAGTCCACGTTTTTATCAGTTCTTACAAATTGTACTTTTATACCCGGAACCCATTGAAAATAGGTAAATCAGGGTATAATGGTTTTGTGCAAATGTATGCAGCAGGCAGAAGGAGGCGTCTCCGATCCCATAAAGTATATATATTCTTGATCAGCACCACTAGCTGAGTCGATCTAGCTATGTCCGTCTGTCCGTCCGTCTGTATGAACGCGTCGAACTTGGACTTTTTAAGTTTGTGTATAGCATACGCAGATCAAGTTTATTTCAAATCACCAAAACCATTAGAGCTAGAGCCACAAGATCCAAATTGTTCGCGTGAAGCATACGCAGGTAAAGAATATTTTGGATATCGGATACCTCTCCCCATTCGCCCCATACATGCAAAAATGTGCAAAAAACGCAATTCAAATACTACGGACTTGGGTTTTGGTTTCTACATAGATTTCAATGCTTTTGTTAAGCCCTGAAATTTTTTTTTAAAGTTAGAAGTTTAGAAGTTTTTTAAGAATTTAGTTTCCACATCAGCTGTTAATAGCGTGCAGCCTGCGTTTACATGTGTGTGCGTGTGTGTATGTGTGCATGAATGCAAGGGGACTGAAATGTATGAAAACTCAGGGTTGAGGGTGTCCCCCAGTCGGGCGCTCCCGACTGGAGCCTTCTTACTTGTTAGTAAATAAATTATTAAATTGTATTGGCCTCCACTCATTTTCAATAGAAAAGATTTCTTATAATATTTGTAATCGTTTGCTGGTACAGAAGTGGGTATAAAATTAGCTTTGAAAGCATATTCTAATTAAATATCAAATAATAATGTTTACGCCCGTGGAGCGTATATGGCATCTCTTGTTTGTACATATATGGATATACGCAAAAGTAAATGATTGCACATGTGACACACGTATGAGCACTGGCGATAACAAATATGTGCTCAAGTGTTTTGAGAGACCTTATACATATAAAAGATATGCCCAGTACTCAAATTTACTTTAATTTACTCGTTACTTCATTTAATTTAATTATATTTCTATATCTTATAATCCTTTATTTCAGATCCACCCATTGTAGCGGAACCACAGCAGAATGTACAGGTACCACATTACCTGCCCGATCCACGGGATGGGAGCATTTATCAGCTCGGTCAAATGGGCAGCTTGAAGAAGCTGCCGTATACCATACCCCAGCTGGTGGCCAATGCCCCGTGTCGCTCCTCCGATGGTATTTTGTACTCGGGCAAGAAAAGCGACACCTGGTACATGGTCGATCCGAAGACGGGCAGACGCGAGAAGGTCATGGGGTTCGGCGATGCCCAAATGGATGGCACGGATGCTGAACAAATTGGTTGGGCCACCTCGCGTGCCATCTACTTGGGCCGCACCCAATACACGGTCATGATGTACGATAGCCACACCAAGGATAAGAATGCCAAGCCCTGGAACATTACATTTTATGACTACAATGCGCTCAGTGCGCCGCCAGAGCTGGCCAAGGAGTATGGTGAGCAGAAATGCCAAATATTTGATGAGCTTAATTTAAATTGTACGGCTCTTTTTGCAGAGTATATTCATCTGACCACCACCAGCAATGGTCAGATTGTTACCCTGGATCGCAAGCAGGGTAAATTTTTGTGGCAACGTGACCTAAACAGCCCCGTGGTGGCGGCCTTTTTGCTGGGTCCGGACGGGCTGCTCAGCGTGCCCTTTACCACAGTTTCCGACGAGGCTTACGAGGCCATACTCGAGGAGTCCAAGACGGGCAATGTGAATACTGTAAAACTATTGTGAGCATCGATTGCTAATGTAATACAACTTAAAGCTTTCTAATACGTATACTCTTTCTCTCTCGCACAGCCAATCCCTGTACGTGGGCGAGCATCAGCGTGGTCTCTATGCGCTGCCTTCGCTTGTGGATAAGAACACGCCACGTATTTCTACGACGCCACCCATTAAGCTGATCGATGGCCCCGTCGCGGAGTTAAATAATAAAAAGGCCAATGATCCACGCACTATCTACATCAATGATGTGCTACAGGAAAATCCGGGCATTATGCTGGGCCACTACAATATGCCCAATGAGGTCAACAAGGGCAATTTGCATTTGTCGCCAACGCCCTCGGCTAACAAGGATGTGCACAGTTTGGCCACAATACACAACTATAACGATGGCTATGGTCTGTTGGCTAATAACGAAAAGAACGCCGCGGATATTGGCGTGCAAACGGACCCGGAATTGGTGGAGATTACCATCGAGCCGGGACGGTCGAATACCATTAATCGCACCAAGACCATTATATTGGCCAATAGCAACAAGGTGCAGGCGTTTATCAATGAATGGTTCATGGACCATCCCAGCGGCAAGGTGCATCAGATACTGATTGTCATTGTGCTGGGCATGGTTGCTCTCTTTTGGTACACGTGCAGCACGATGCGGGAGCTGCAGAAGCAGAGCGAGAACGGCTCCAAGACAATGGCACAGCAGGCCAACAACGGGAGTGGCAACGGCAGCACTGGCAGCAATGGCAGCAACATAAGCACTCAGGATCTGCTTGATCTGGGCAATGGGTATGTGCGTGTCGGCAAGATTAGCTTCAATTCCAATGAGGTGTTGGGCAAGGGCTGCGAGGGCACCTTTGTGTTCAAAGGGAATTTCGAGGAGCGCTTTGTGGCTGTCAAGCGACTGCTGCCCGAGTGTTTCACCTTTGCCGATCGCGAGGTGGCCCTGCTGCGCGAATCCGATGCGCATGAGAATGTGGTGCGTTATTTCTGCACCGAACAGGATCGCCAGTTTCGCTATATAGCCGTGGAGCTGTGCGCCGCGACACTGCAGGATTACACCGAGGGCGATCGTTCGCTGGAGCTGCGTGAGCATATTGATATTTGGCAGGTGCTTGTCCAGTCAGCCGCTGGTCTCAGCCATCTGCATTCACTCGACATTGGTGAGTAGAAACTCTATATAAACTGTCAGTTTTTGTTTATTTAATTTCCTGCTTCAACTTCTCTTGCAGTTCATCGCGATATAAAACCACAAAATGTGCTGCTCTCGCTCCCTGATCCCAAGGGCAAGGTGCGCGTCATGATCTCGGACTTTGGGCTGTGCAAGAAGCTCAACTTTGGACGCACCAGTTTCTCGCGGCGCTCGGGCGTCACGGGCACCGATGGTTGGATTGCGCCCGAAATGATGCGTGCCCAGCGCACCGTAAGTCGCATAGCTTTCATAAAAGACGATTTAAAATTGTGGCTCGTGCCTTGCGTTCTTTGCAGACCACTGCTGTGGACATATTCTCGCTGGGCTGTGTCTACTACTATGTGTTGAGCGGTGGTCATCACGCCTTCGGCGACACTATTAAGCGTCAGGCCAACATACTCTCACATGAATACAATCTGTCCAACCTGCGCGCCGAGGATGACGGTGAACACAGCAAAACTGTAAATATAATTCAGCTGTTGGCTCCACTATAAATACTTATACTCGAATACTCTCTTCTAGGTACTTGCAGAGCAGCTCATATCCGATATGATACACAGAGATCCGCAGGCGCGTCCGCCGGCGCGCTGCATTGGCAATCATCCGCTGTTCTGGGATGAGCCCAAAATGCTTAGCTTTCTGCAGGATGTCAGCGATCGTGTGGAGAAGCTGCAATTTCATGCCGAGCCACTCAAATCGCTGGAGAAGAATGGTCGCATTGTGGTCCTCGACGATTGGAACATGCATTTGGATCCATTAATTACGGATGATTTGCGAAAATATCGCGGCTATATGGGCGCCAGTGTGCGGGATTTATTGCGTGCGCTGCGCAATAAGAAGCATCACTATCACGAGCTCACGGTCGAGGCACAGGAGCTGCTCGGCTGCATACCGCACGAGTTCACCAACTACTGGGTGGATCGTTTTCCGCAGCTCATCTCGCATGCGTATCATGCGTTCAGTATTTGCTCTAATGAGCCCATCTTCAAGCCGTACTACAGTGCCGGTTTTCACTTTTCGCGTCCGTGGTACTTTGATGCGGACGATGCGCTTTTTCCCATGCTGATGCGCGATCCCAAGCCGCTGCCCAGGGTGGGCAGTCCCAAAAAGACACCACCACCGCCGCAGTCAATGTTGACGCAGGCGCAGCTGAAGCAGCGCAAGGGCGCCTATAACTTTCGCAAACAACTCAACGAGGATCTGATGCCTGGCGTTGGATTGCAGCGCAATCTGGAGCTGGATGCGCTGACACTCGATGCGGATATGGGTAAACGCGATGTGTTTGCGAATTTCAAATCTCGACGTTCGAAGCCGAGCAATAGGATTTACACAGGAGCAGCTCCCAAGGAGCAGGAGAAGGAAAAGTTTGTGAGCTGGACACTGCCGTCGACCATGACGGATTAGCTTAGTAAAATTCCCGACCACAGCACTTTATAGTTGTAAATCGTTTATTTTAATTAATAATATTATTTTTTTTTATTCTATTAGCATAATTATTATAGTTTTATACTGTGCAATTTTTTTACGCAACTATTCCAAAACAATTCCCAATTTAATTATCGACTTAGCTAAATCTATCCAAAAACCTTAATAATCCCAAAATTCATGCGAACGAAAATAGCTAAAAATATTTTTTTTATATATATATATATAAAGATGTATGAAAAATTTAGGCAAGTGAAACGATATGGAAAGTGTGTCGAATGCACGCAATTTAACTGTGATAATTTAGTATAGTTCTGTTTAATGCCCAAGTGCAAATTTATATAGAGAATAGTGCAAGTTTTATATGCCCCTATATATATGTATACTTATGCATTATCAGTTAAGGAACCCAACAAAAACTATAACGAAAGAAAGAGAGAGAAGGTAAATTATTCTCTGGAGCGTAACTTAAACGATTAGATATACCTATATTTCAAATAATAATGCACTTAGTATTAAACATTTTGTAACAGCAAACCAAAATTCTTTGACCTATGCATAATTCTGTACCCCTCAACAGTCTCATTTGCATTTTGATAAATTTAATAATAATAAAAAAAGAAATATTTATCTATACAAACAGATTGTGTGTATTTGTTCCTTGTTTTAAAAATTAACAACTGCATTTTTTTAAATGCTAATAAAAATGTGAAATTTTATAACAAAATGCGAGATATTTTTTTTTAACAGATCCATAAATTAGCTACTTTTTAAAGTTTAACAATTTATTTAAATTGCGCTAATACAAGAGATTTTTTGTTTCTTTAGAAGAAAAAATTGGTAACTAGAATTTGTTTATGTAATTTTTTGTTGTTCACTTTGGCGTAGTTTTTGTTTCATCATATCAACAGAGTATGTCTGGGTTATATTTTCGTCTAATAGGATGGCTTCTTTAGCGCTACCATTTCATGATGCAAGCAGTGCTTGAAGGCATCCCAGCCCTCCGATTTGGCTACGGACTGTAAATCAATAGTTTTGGTAATTAGTTAAGGCTAAGTTAAGTTGGTCAAAAAAATATATTTATAGTTATAGTGTGATAAAGAGCGTAAAGTAAACTGGACGGCTTCCACTTGATCAAAAAACCAGCCTTTGCTCGGCCAGCTTCTGGGTCTTTGTCACCTTTATACATCTCAATAATATCAGCATCTTGCTAAGGGAATAACAAAAAACAAAAGAAGCACGAGTATTTGCCAAGACAAGCCACAATTGACTAAATTCAAACTTTCGACCTGGATTTGTTTTTAATGGGCATGTGACTCACACTTGTCAACAAAAACAACGTTTGGCAAAATAAAAATATTTGATTAGTTGATCAACAACAACAAATCAATTAACAAATGAAGGCGATGACTTGTGATTGTATGGAAGGTGCGAAGAAAACAAACGCTGAAATGAATTGGCGGTATTCGTGCACAACTTAAAGTGATTTAATATGTACAACAACAGCAATTTATCAATGGTAACACGAATTTGGAACAGTAATTTAATTTGTTTGTCTTATTAATTGCAGGAATACCGCTAACATTGAAAAATGAAAGATATTGATGTATACGTAACAATTAAAATACTTAAATTTCAAACATTTAAAATACATTCAATAAAAAGCCAATTTATTGTGTATAAAGATCAATTTTAATATGTTTATGGCCAATTAAGAACTTAAAATAATCAAAATAAATGTATAAAATGCGTGATTTGTGCCAATTGAGTCGTTAAACAACTGGTAACAATACAGAATACAAAGTGAAAATAAATAAAACATTAAAGCTTAAGCACAAACAATGATTAACGCTTAAAACGTAACACACACAAATGAGGCACAAAAGCAATAACAACAATAACAACAAAAGCTGTTTGGTTAATGCCACAGCGCATCGCTGTCAATGTAGAAATCCAACTGGCGGCAGACGCTAAGGCGCCAGTGTTGGAACATGGGATACTCGGGATCATCTTGTGCATCCAGTGCCTCATTGTAATCAAAGAAACGACCACTTACTCTGAACCCACGATGCAAGCGATCCTTCATAATGGCAATGAACTCCTTGTAATGCAGCAGACCATCGCCATCCGCATCGAATATGGCAAAGACCGTATCGATCATATGCTGGCTAAGGCTATAACCGGTGCAGATTTTGGCCGCACGCGCAAATTCATCTATATCGATAAAAATATAATTTTAATGTCGAAATTTCAAATATACATTTATTCCAATTACTCACCCTTGGATATGGAGCGATCGGCCAGCGTGTACATGCGCATGGCAATGGTGAAGTCATCCAGATTGTTGAGAAAATGACAAAAGTCACGAAAATCATTGAACGAGATGCCCTTCTCATCCTTGACGCGCTGCAGCAAACGCTCCAGGAACACATCATACTCATCCGTGGCCAGATAAGTGTAGCGCAGCAAAATCTTGGCAAAGTCCAGCTCGGTTATAAAGCTCTGACCCTTGGAGAACTCATTGAACTCCAGCTCCAGCACCTCTGTCTGCAGATTGTCCATGAAGCGATAGAAGTTGTCGTAGTTGATGACGCCAGTACCGCGCTTGCCAAACAGATGCAGCTGCAGGGTGGTGGTCACCACATGACGCCGCTGCAGACCCTCGCCATCATCCACATAATCACGCTGCAAATGGTTATGGCATATATGAGTATATGTTTTGGCTAAGCATGTTATCCAGTTTAGTACACAGGCACATGCTCAACCTTACCTCGAGTGGAGTTTCGGGCTCGTCATCCTTACATTCGGGCGTTAGATCGCCATGTTTTTCTTTCCAAGCGCCGCTGAATATGCGCTCCATCTGGGGTTTGGTTTTTGTGATTGTTTATATACAATATGCAAGGAACGGGCATTGTAGTGTATTTGGGGGGTAGTTAGAATATTGGAGAGAATAAAAGTTAGGTAAGGTTTAGTAAGGAATTCGGATACCATTGGACACAGGTTGTTTTGCAAAAAAAAACGTAATGAACGAAACGTAACGTAAGTGCATGACGTAACAAAATTGAAAAGCATAATAGTATAAATTAAAGAGCTATAATAGGCGCTAGGGAATATACAAGGCGTGTGTGTGTACAGCTTTGTACATAACAACAAAATACATAACGTAACATAACGTAAGGCAACGTAAGGTTCAACTTAAACGTAACTCTGCTAAGCTTCTACGTATGCGTTCTACACATATTTTACAACGTTGAGCGCAGTTTTGTGCTGAAAGCAAAGCCGTAGAACTTTTATCTTTTGTTGTTTCTTGTGAACTTACAAGACCCTTGGGTTTTAGCACTTTCTGGTTCTGCGCCTCAAAGGGTACTAAACGCTTCAGCTATATTGTATCGTTAAATAAATTATATTGTTAAATTAAATCAAATAAGTAGGAACAAATATATATTTAAGATAAAAACCCCGTCTCTAATGCTGGCTATTTGTTTTTGAATAGAATTTAAAAATATGTCAAACATAGAAAATCAATAAATTATATACAGTAAAAGCTTACAATTTTTGCAGTTTCTACATCCACATCTTTATTGGATTTAAAGGCGCCGGCCAAAATGGAAATAATCTATTAAATTAAGATAAGAAAAAGAAATCACATAAAAATGTAAAAAAAGTAAAGCATAAAAACTAATATAAAAAATAATTATGGCAACATATATAACAGATATGGACAATATATTTATCAGGTGTTATACTTACGACTAGAAATTCGGCTTTATCAACGCGCTGATTGCCGTCCGTATCGAACATGTTGAAAGCAATGCGAAAGCCCGATTTGGGTTCTGTAATAAAAATAATTATACATTATTTATTAATTCTTAAATACTTAGCTAAAATTACAATTATAGTACTGTGAATTCTTGGATCATACAATTATTTTATAAACAAATATTTTCAACTATCTAGGGAATTATATGAAAAATTATTTTTCCCTAAGTTATAAGTTTTTTCTATTAAGAACCGAAAATAATAACTACATTATATTATTATTATTATAAGTATTGTGTGTGATTCAAGTAATGTGGATTACTTTTGTCAACTTTAATAATCATGTAGTAAAATATTATTTGAAAGCAACTTACTGGTCAATATGGAGAGCAAGAACAAATACTCCGTGTAGGAAACAATGCCTGTTGTATGTAAGAATAATATTAAAAAATTGAAGTTCAATTAGATTTATTAATATAGTTATTTTGCGGACACACCTTTGTCCCTGAGATTACGAAAGAGATGCGAGGAACCCTTTTTGACTGGTGGCGTATTATCCTTGTACTTTTCGACCTCGTCCGTGCTGAGCACGCGACGTTTCAGACGAGCTAAAATGCAAAACAATTTAATTAATAAAAGGAACTTAGAAAGTAAATGAACACAAGTACTCACGTCTGGGTTCCTGTTCCACGACAGACTCAAGAAAATCCTGGGGCGTCATGTACAGCTGATCATCGTACTCGACGGAGGCAAACTTAATGAAGCGCCGCTCGCGTGCGGTTAGTTTAACATTCTCCAAGTCGACCTCATCGCGGTGCTTTATTGATAGACGATACAAGATGAATCGTTGGGTAATTTGATATGTGCCTCAGTGTGCCGCATATGGTGAGAATATATATAATGGGCATAAATCAACGGGCGATTGGATCGCCAGAATTTCCGCCGCTGGCGCACAAAGGCGGCAAATGCAGACGACAATAACCGATCGATATCGGAAACCAGGTTGAACGTCTGGTGACGTTTTGATTAATGCTTAAATGCGACTTGAACTGTGTGCAAAATTATTATGAATAACATATAGTATATATAAACGCTTATTTGTAGTCTGTTCGATGTGGCATTAAAGTGTAATATTGATGTGCGGAGCTGCCGCTGCCCAGGATTCCCACGTTAAGCATGGCTAATCGGCCCGGGCCAATAAAGTGCCAAATTGATATGGTCACAAGGTTTGTTTGGGGGGCGGCGGCACATTCGCATAATAAATTGGCTAAAGCTCCATAAATCTGACATTTAATGCCACACACACAAAATGTGGGCAGTGGCCGCCCAAAAAGGAATGACTCAATTTTGCAGGCCACATGCATAACTCGACTGTCTGGGTCACATGTCCCCAAAAAATAAAAATAATTGCAAGTAGAGTGCTCTATTTGCAGGTGATTGAGAAGTAGATACCCTGTACTCAGGTCTAAATTTCAATTATTTTGTATTTGATTTATTCTTAAATAAAATTTGTAATTCTGAGTCTCTCATTTTTCAATTTGTTGGCATTAAAAAGTTTTATAGCCAAAAAACCAAGGTTTTACATAAAACCAATTTGTTTGCTTTGAGGGAAGAAAGCGCAAGTTGCTGAAATTTTAATTAAATTTTTCTAATACTTTTTGTTATATTTTATTATATTATCTTTTTATTTCCGGCCCATAGAAGAAATCGATATTTTTCGATTTTTAAAAAAAGTTTGTGGTATAATCTTTGGTATGAAATTAATTTAATATTTGTTTGATATAAGACAATCTTTTTTTTTTCAATTTGGTTATCTCAAGTTCAATTTTAATTTTATATATTTAATAAATTTTAGGAAAATGTGTAGTCATTGGAAAGAGGCAAAGAAGCTTGAGCTGGATATGTGATATGAGAATTTATATTCCAATTGTTAGGTCTTTAAGTGCTGAAAATCGATTAGGTGGAAAAGTTATCGATAAGCAAAGATACATTTGTGCTGTGTAAGATTATGAAATACATCTACCTATTGCCCGTAACACACATTTCTACATCTCTATTATACCCTCTTCAAACCACTTTCAATGGCCACAGGGTATAATAAGACAAAGCGCGCAATTTGAATGTTAGACATGTGCAGCAGCCTTCGCCTCAGCAGCAGCATCAGCATCAGCAGCAGCAGCCAGCACTTTACGCCCACGAGCCGCAATTGAATCGTGTGTTAATTCTTCATAACTGGGCTGACATCATCCAGGCCAGGCCAGGCCAGGCAGGAGAGCCACAGGCGCTGCAGGCGCTGTCTCTTTTTATTTTTTATAGGCAACAATTAAAACTCATTCATCATCATCAGGCGCAGTCGTCGTCGTCGTCGCTGGGCTGTCATAACTTGGCTCAGGGACTTGGCACATGTCAGGGACGCCCGAAAGAGACCACGCCTGCGTCTGGCATTGGGCCCCTTGTTGGTGGGTGTATCCGAACCCAAATCCAAATCCACACTAGATCGATTGATAGATAAATATGCTGGTAACTGGCATTCGTGTCAGCGCACGTTCAGCGTTCTCGTTGTCAGGTGCGTGGGCGGAGTTCGCAGCTACTTGGCCACTTTATCAACTAAAACCAAATGCACTTTTCATTATTGTTATTGTTGTTGCCCGCTTTTTCAAGGTGTGTGGCAAACGAAATATTCAATTGCGGCACATAAAGAATTTGTTTGTGCTTGTTGGCGTTAATGCAAAGCCAATTAAATATTCAAGAGCATTTAGATTGTGTGTGATACGGACATGTAAATTGGGGTATTAAGAAGCTCTTTTAAATATAAGTAAGAGTGCTTTAGTTGAGTGTGCTTGTTACTCGATACCCTGCGGTCACCCATAAATGGGGTTACTACTCCAGGTTACTAGTTACTAGTTTTTATTATTTTAATTGATAAGCTTCGCGAGTTCAACCACTCGAACTTTGTTTCACACAAAATTTGTAGCAATAAAAGTTAACCTGGAAAACAATGTCAATGCCCATTTACCAACTTATATAAGGCTGGAGCGGCCTAATCAAGTCACTCTTATATGTTCCGTCGTCAAGGGTGGAACAAAAAACTAAATGTAAAATTAAGCAGAACAGATTTTCTTACAAAATATTTTTTACTGAATTTCCTAAATACCCTTTAAAACGGGCAAAAATATATCAATTTAAACTCTACCAAAAACCATTTTTTATAATTTCAATTACAATTAAATTTTTTTGTCGGCTCCGACTCTGTTGGCATCTACCAATATTGAAGTTGGAGCAACCGTCGTCGCCCCGTATGTTGAGGAATTTGGCTTTCGCTGAGCAAATCTGCGCCGACCTAAAAAACGACTTTAAGTGGAGGATCGAATCTATTTGGATAGGCATATCGAGCGGTGCATGGCAAAAAGGATGGACACTAAAAGCAAGGCCGTAGAAGAGTCTCCTGGGATTGACCATCCAATGTCAAATCTTGTACACACCTCGTAAGTAAATATGGACAAAGCGGAGCTCACTTTTTGATACTTCTGCGAAAATTAACCTTTCTTCACAGCTATCAATACAATCTGTACGATGTGGTCCTTTACATCTGCAGGGATATCTATTGATATTTCTATTAATATTTGCACATTATCAAAAATCATTGCCATCTACAAAATATTGTATTGCTAATTTCCTTTTTATAATAAACATTGTGCATTCTTTTATACTTAGATCATTTTTGAGTTTCTCAAATATTATACTCTAGTTTCCTGCTAAGGTGATAAGTTTCACCTGTAAGGGTGAAATAGGAGTGAAACCCTACGCTTTGCTTCAAACTGAATTTTAAACCGATTGGCGATTATTTATTTTTTATTTGAAAAGAAATTTATAAATTATTAAAATTTAAATATGTTATGGAGAAGTTAAAATTTTACGTACAAATTAATTAATAAATCAAATCTGTCAAATAATAAATTGACATTTAGGGCGCTTTCAGTTTTTTTCGGGACAATTCAAATTTATTTAGCGCTTCTGTAAAGCTGGGTAATTTCCGTTTTATGGTATAGATATATCGGACTTTTACAAATAATTATACTAATCATGTACCTATATATATCATTTACTTAGCTGTACTTATATTGTGGAGCAAATGACTCAACTTAAGCTATAAATTAATTTATAATAAAGAATTCACTTGATATCAGTAATGTTTGCTCAAGAAAACGCACTGTTAAACGCAAAGCATAATAAAGAGCTTTACAGAACCTCCATGTAATACAAATTTCTCAAGCTTTGATAACTGATTCCCCAGAAATGTAAATATTAGTACTTCACACCCCAGAAAGCAAACTGGAAGAAAAAAACAAGTGCGATTGCTCTAGTCGGGAGTGACCGACTAGAAGATACCCTGAACACAGCTGCGAGCAGGTTTTAAATCCTTATACATAAATAAATACCACTAAGAAAACTTTTCAAATAACTTTTAAATAAATCATGTGATCTTTATGAACTTTTCAAAACTCAAAAAGTGGATCAAGCTTTTATAGTTTCTGAAATCATGACTTAAAATATAGATATATATATATATAGATATTTAGCGATTTTAAGAAAATGGGGCAAGATATCGAAAAAAAAATTATAAGCTCGTTCTACGTATGGTATAGAAGACAACATAGTTGAAAATATCAAGTATCTAGTTTTTGTAGTTTTTGATAACAAGAATATATGTGTATACTTTCTGGGATACATACGCACAAAAACATTATACCCTTTTCACCCATTTTCAGGGTATAAAAGTGCTTATCAGAGCGTCAACACGCAACGGCAAATCAACAAATTTGAGCCACACTCAAAGAAAAAACTGACAATGTCAACAGGTTTGAAGACAAGTTAGTTCTAAATGTTGTTGTTGTCATGTTGTTCAATGAACTTGAGCTCGCAACAACAAATTAGACACAGCGGCCCCCCCCCTGACAAACAACCGATAACGACCGTGAACTACTTTTAACGGGCCTACAGCTGGTTGAAATGAGTAAACGTCAAAAAAGTAGCTGTTCAGCGAGAGCGGGAAAGGGGGCGGGTTTTGTTTGTTTCTCGTTAAAAAGCTAATCTAGGCGAACACAACTAAAAAGCGCAGCGAATGCGCCGAGCAAAACAAAACAAACACGCACACACGCACATGAACCAAGTGTCAAACAGCTGTTTGCGTTACGTTATTGCGTTAGACGCAACAGCTGGCAACGCGGCGTAACGTAAGCTGCCCCAAGCTAAAAATAACTGCGCGAGTCTTTTACGGTCATTTATTGACTTTTTCCACCACCCGCAAAAATGCACTGTTATCACTATTATTGTTTGTATTTTTCTTTCAACGGCTCTTTACCAGGCTCTTCTTTCGCATTGCATTCGCCGAGTTGCCACTTCGCAGCCGAATAATTATAGCTAACGCCGCCAATGAAGCTGCGCCGCCCACCATCGCCAACAAACGTTGTGTGTTCCTCGGTGGAGATTTTGGGACCAGGCGAGTGCTGTTATATCTGCAACATAATTTAAACGCGGCCACTCGTTGTCGTTGTGACAGAAAAGCGTTTGATTTAACCGTTAAACGCGCTACTACGTTTGCCATTGCGAAGGGACTCTGCGCGCTGCTCGAGAGAAAAAACGAAACGAAATGACAAATAGCAAAGACGTAAGTGAGGCAGTATGATGGGCTCTTGTAACGTAAGGCGCGCATAGTGTTGCCACCTAGGCAAAGTAGTGCACAGTGTTGTATGCGTCATGCGGGCCAATGGCGCGCATTTTAAAATAAAACGAAAATAAAGAACACAGTTCTTTAAATTATAACAATGAATATAGTAGAATTAAATGTATATTAACATGGTATATATTAAATTCTTGGCAGAGGCTAGAATAATACGACCGTATCATTAAATTTCTATTTGATTTTGTTAATCAATTTATTTGTTTTATATTGGCAGGCGCTAAAATAAATAATGTATATCTATTTGCATGTATGTATATCTATTTGGTGATGTACTACGTGCCCAAATTCACACAAGCTGCCCATTTACGCAATTCCAAGAAACTATTTCTAAATCCTGCCAACGTAGATCGCTGCGGTTTTTCATAGAAACACACTCAGAACAAACATTTGACGCATTTTCGCTAATTTTGAATTTTTATTATGCATGTCCAAAAAGCAATTGGCGGGTAACGTGCCCGCACCTTCAAATCGCTGCGTCAATTCCAAGTCCAAAGCTCAAATGACTCACAGCCAATGACGAAAATGCGCCTGGGGATCAATAAAACTGTCGAAATATTTTAAAGAAAAACAAATGTACCAATTGAATCAAATCAAACCGGTTCGCCGGCCCATCAAATTCAATAGAAATGTTCTGGCCCGCAAAAACGAGAAGAAAAAAATATCGATTTCATCAGATTTATTCGGCCGTGTGGAGTGGGGAGGGCCGAAACCGAAGCTGCGCCCTTTGCAGCACGTAGCTGGCACAGGTGAAGCGTCTGTGTTGCAAGATCAGTTGACACTTCATGGCATGCACCGCATGATCTTAAACTGGATTCAAGAGCTCTATGAATCGCTTGGCATTGTTTCAATCTCATAATCCCAAAGTCCGGCTTTGGGGTTTCGTTTTCTCTGGCGAGTCTCATGAGCTCGTAAATTATAAAAATTCTGTTTGAATTTCATCGTTTGCCTGTTTGCTTTGTGGCTCATATTTACGTTAAGGATTGTGTTTCCTTCGCATTTCCTGCGAAAGTTGTAAAAACCAAGCGTAGCCAAAGGGCCCAAGCGCCAGTCGCTTGGTAAATTCAATTCGTAAGCCATTGAAACGCATAAATATCCGTTGGCACATAAAAACTTCTGTTGACGCCTTCGCTTTGCTCCCGCTGTCTCTTTCTCTCCCTCTCCCTTCCTCGCTCTTGCTGCTGTAAATATCCTGCGGCTATCTACAGATATATTTGTATATATGTATAAACAATCTTAAACGTTCAATTTTTGGTAGTAATAAAGTCGTTTCAATTAGCTTTTGACTTGCAGCCGCTTCGTTGTTTTTATTGCAATGCACCAAAAACCCGAAAATTAAGTAAAAATTTGTTTTAACATGGCCCTAAAACTTAGCGCCAGCCTTAAGGGCAAACACATGTATGTTTTGGATACCCTTGCAAAGGGTATTTCGATTATGTCACGAAATGTGTAACTGCATATAGCATATGTATATATATATATATTCTTCATCCATCGCCACGGACAAGTTGGTATTTATTAGTTTGAATGTCAGCTGATATTTTAAATGTAAGTTCGATATATAAAATCGTTATCTTTTGTCTTACAATGCTAATTAGATTTAAGCAAAACCTTTTCAACATCAGCCTTATAGTAAGCTCCACTATTTTTTGTTTTTTGTTGGTAAAACTTTAGTTTTTATATTTAAATCTTTGTTTTTTATGAATATTTAACCAAAGTTAGCTATTTCGAACTTTGCTATGCTCTTAATATTTAAGCAAAATCTTACTAATACCAGACTACTTTATTATATACAATATTATATACATATATAAGAGAACCTCTAGAACCTTAGGAACTAATGATCGACTTTTTTGTTTTATAAAAATCGGACTACTATATAAGTGAATTTGTTTATGATAACACAACCATTTAACTAAGCCAAACCGAAACAGATTGAAAAAGCCATACATTTTTGTTAAATTTAAATTTTCGTGCTTAGATTTTTACTTTATCAGATTTATAAGTTACAAGTGATATTATTATCAATATCAGGAAGAAATATATATTTATTTAATTGTTTACCGCATTTTAAGCAAACGTATTTTTATACTGAGATATATATCGCAGATCTGCCATAGTAGGGTGTTAGATCTTCAGCTAGCCGCAGATAAATTTCCTTCATGTAGTTAACTGTGCGTGTAACAAAGTTAATTAGTTTGGCATTTAAGAGCTACAAAGGGCAGTTTCAAGTCAAGTTTAACTGAGGTAATATTGAGCCGAGAATTGAGGCGATTAACGCATCATCTAACGGTAAACTTATGATATATGAGCTGGTGGCTACGCTAAGTATTTCAGACATTTATGCGCCTTCTTCATTGTATTATAAACAGATTATTGAGATATGTCAACGTTCGGGCCATTCTCACGAACTGGCTGCATTGCTGATCAGATTTTATTTTTGATCGTTTCTGATAACACTTGAATGAATCGAGAAATGACAGAAAAAAGAGTTCAATGTCAATGCTCAATCAGTTAAAGAACATTTTGTGTCAAGTGATTTGGGCAGCAGTTGATGCATCTGCCTTGGGGTTTGTGCTGGGGGGTTTCGAATATATATGAAAATATATACAGTTCTCTTGTTTTGGGGAATTCCGCGGCAACCACCTGTTGGGCGAGTTCAGTCGAACTCATTGAGTTGTAATTAAATTGAGGACCACACGCGTTATTCAAACAAGGCGTTGCCCTGTCACACATACTCGTAAATCTTAACGGCATATGCGGGGGGCAGGGGGCAGGGGCAGGGGCAGGCTTTGCTGCATCATGCATTCAAAGAACAACGAGTCACTTTTTCTAGTCTAGAGGGCGCGACTAGGATACCCTGTATTTGTATTGAATATAAGCTGTTTAAAATAATACAATGTCCCTAATATATTAACAATAATTTCTACTTAATTGTCGCTTTTCTTTCAGTGTTTTAGTTTAATATGTATTGAATTGTTTATATTTACAATAAGAAGAAAATGTTGTTTAAAAACTTTATATATTATATTCATTTTTCTATGTAAGATAAAATATGTATACATATGTATATCAATATAAATACATACATGCACTAAAAATGATTAAATAAAAATAAAAAAATTGGAATAATAAATGCGTAAATAAATTTTGTATTGATTTGATTTGAGAGAGGACTGAACACCTGAGTTTTTTTGTAATTCAAGTAAAAAGTTAAATATATCTTGATTTGTTATGCTTTCAGAGAATCTAAATGGAGGTTTTTTTCTAAATTCTAAATTCCCAGACATGGCTTAAATAACTGAGATCCTCGTTCCGATCAAGAGTACCTATAATTCATATGGCATCTTCAACCTGTTACCTACTCATGCACAACACCAACACGCCCTTTGTTTTCCAATTTCGATAGGTACAGGGTATAGAAAGGGTGTCAAGCGCACTATCGCATTACCTAAGGACGTTTGAGGTTGTGGCTTGGGGGCCAACAGCAGCCGGTTTTCGTGGGCCTGTTCAACAAGTTGGCCGCGTCGGCATCTAACATGTTGCTTGCACCTTGATTTATGCTGCCGGCCGGCTGGCCAACAATGCTTGGCTGCCGCTCCAATTACATCACTCAAAACTACAGTTAAGAAAGCAAGGCGACCGAAAGCATCTGCAACGTCGCTTGGCTGTCACATTAGGCCACACTAATCAGACGCAGAGCCAAGTTTATCGCACAACAAGATCTCCAAAGGATTACAGTCTAGACTCCAGACTCCAGACTCTATAGAAATTCAGGCTGCTTGTCTTAACGGTTCAACTGGCCGGTTTGCCGCACTTTACGACTGGCGCTAGACGCAGGCAGCATCCCAGTAAAAAAGTAATACAACAACAAACTCCTAGAATTCTCAATTCTCAATGCCTCTCTTTTGTCTCGTCTCTTGGATTTGATTAAGTTTTGATATCGCCGTAACCCGAGCCCCACATTGCCCCATTGGCCACCAGAGCTGCCTCCGCTGTGTGTTTTTTTGTATTTTTTTTTTTTACTTTTTTTTTAATATATATTTCTTCTAATTTTATTAATTGTTATTGCCAGCCAGTTCCATAAATTGTTGTCTATCGCGCGATAGCCGTTCCACTGATTTGGTTAATAGCCGCGATATTGATATCGATTTCGTTGCAGTCACAATAAAAATTGCTCACATTAAAGCTGCAAGAGATACTCGGATTCTCTCTATGCCACATGCCCCACCATTAGACAGGTGTCTGTCTGTGCTGCCTGGGAATGCCTGGGAATCGTTACAAGACAAGGAGCTGCCATAGATAAGATGAAAGCTGGAAAGAGCGTCTGAGCTGAGGAATTTCAAAGAGAAAGAAATTCAAGAACAACAGCTTTTAAATAGCTGAAATATTTGAAAAGTGATTCAATCTTTAAGACACATTTAAATAAGGAAAATTTACTTAAATGTTTTCTATATAATATAAGAAATATTATTTTAAAAATTCTTGACATAGTTCCGGAAAAAGAAAAATATGAGAGTCTGATGTTTAAATTGTTAAATTTGTTTAAAACGAATAATGAATAATGTATTTAAAATCGCTTTTAAAATTAAAAAAAAAACCTTGCGTATTTTTAGAAATGTTTTGTGTGCTTTTTTAATATTAATGAGCATTTTTGAAAATACATGTATACATGAAATACATGTATATATTTGTATTAAAATTGTATTTGAAATATTTATAATTTATTGTTTTGTAAATGCTTATTTTATAACATCATTCATCATTACATTACTATACAACCCGACTTAAATAATACAATTAAATATTTTGTTTTTATAGAAATTGCAAGCATTTTTCTAAAAATTTAAAAATAATATAGGATAAATGTCAAATAGCAGAGAAATTTGTAGAAATCATACAGAAATATATTTCTAAAATTTAAAAATTTAGATTTTCTAAAAAGTTTTTCTGAAAAAATGAAAATACATTTCGGGAGTTAACAAAGAAACTTTGTTCTAAATTTATAAAATAATATAAAATATGACAGTTATTAGAATATGATGTTTTAGTAGTTTTTAATCGAAAGATGGAGATTGTATCAACATAGATATAAATTGTGCTCCAAATGAGTATAATAAATATATAAAAAAAAAAATTAAATGATCAATAAATATTTTCATAAGAAATCATCAAGAAATCTAGCCAAAAATTGATTTTTTCCTTTTAAACTATTTTTGCTCAGCTGAGCTCATTCCCAAAAGATTTCATGGTTCAAGGTTCCCATTTTGGTTCTCAGTGTTTGAAGGTGCCCTTTAGTTGCCGTCACATCAATTGTTCAACACTGCGATCCCATTAAAATCAAGCGTTTAATTTATTTAATTGCCATCGATGGCTGCCAAATTAAAATGTCAGCCAGCAACAAGTTATAAAAAAGTATACAAAAAAAAAGTGTCATAAAATTGTGTGACAGATTTCTTTGATTCATAAGCCTCATAAATTAGGGGCTGGGACATTTTGGGCGTGTCGCAGCCAAAGAAATTTGGTAGCCCAAAGCACAAGCGAAATCAATGCCAATGCGGAATGCATAAATATTTTGGCAAATTAAATGAGATTCATTTGGCTGTCGTCGTCATCGTCATGTGGGAAGCACCCGCGCCATGGAATGCACCCGAATGGATTCGCACTCGGCCGGCCATGTTGCATGTGTCGAACGCATAAGTCTCGATTCTGGCCAGTTGATGATGACATTCATGTGGCCGAGAGAGGCTGACGACAGGCGCCAGTTGGCTCATCATATGAATCACGCGCATCTGCTTAGCAAAATGGGTCAGAATCGCATCAAGTTCGGCTTGGCCACAATTCGACGGCACCTGTTGCGATCATAGAAATATCGTTTAAATATCATCATAAATAGTCATGGAGGGCAAGCTAACTCTCGTGTGCAACTGGCCGAACCGCTTTCAGGCGGTGATTCCATCGATCAATGGCCAAGACCTCAACTTGGCAATCTTGATTTCGAGCCAACTAACTATTTTATGTGCAGTTTATGGACTGCCAAACGCCCAGGGGCGTGAAAAGTCCACTAAATTAGAATTAGTCTAGTGACGCGCCTGCCTTGGAACCAGTTCAATTGGTTTATTGCGAGCGTTCAACAGCACTACAAATAAAGAGAAAGAAAACTACGATATTGATATTCTTGATGATGCGTTTTTTATAGACTGTCAGGCTCTGTGTGTACAAACAGGGTCTTCATATATTCATCGTCGTTCACTAGATAATCGACAAGCGCCGAATTCAGTTCTTCGGATATGTCCCTCAAATCTATTACCTCCATGGCAGCCGATGTGTTCGCATATCTGGGACTTGGACCAACATGAGACAGCGCTGATTCCAGCTTCTTGGAGAACTAAGGAGTAAGGGAAGAAAATATAATATTTAAATTTCTACAATTTAAATTTCAAGTATTGAATAAACTATTTAAAAATCATCATATAGAAATCATATAGAAAGTAGGCTCTCTTGGAACAAATAATGATCGCAAATTATTTTATACTACCCAAAATAAATATTGATATTGATAATTATCGAATAAGTTCTTATAAATATAAGATTCTCACAAATAAAAATAAAATATATGTTCCATCGTAATATTATCGATAAATATCGCTATTTTGTAGTTTATCACATTAAATATAAATAAAATAAATCTATGTTTATACCAGAAGCTAAAGCTGACAGATATATAACTTAAACAATTTCAAATATTATCGATAATCTATCGATTAACACATCAAGTCAGAGTATACTATGTATAGTAATCCTAGCCATGTGATAAAAAAGACTGCCACGACTTTTCGATAACCTATGGACCACAGCAATTTTACTCTTAAAGCATCAGAATCTTATTGTAGCTCTTTGTTAAAATATTTCAACTTATAGCTGATCGGTTATCGATTACTTGTAGATTGACCAATTTCAGAGTATGCTTTTTAACGAGTGAGCTCTCATATAATTCGAGCACTACACGTTAAACTGCCATAACTAATAATTTATCGGTTATCGATAACTAACTTTTTAGAAAGTAGGCTTTTGTGTGGTTTTTTTTTGAACCTCATACCGACTTAAATCTCTTGAACAAGCCCCATATCCAATTCTCTTGCCGGAACCGAACCCGCCTTTCAATGCTCCTCTCCGTTTGCGTGCCTATATTAGCGAATGGTGGTGCTGGGAACAGCCTGCGATAGAACCTATTCAGGCGCACAGCGATGACCTGGCGCAGATTCTGCAGAACCGGACGCTGCTCCAGGCGAATGCGACGCTTGTGCCGCTGCCGACCGCTGGGCGATGAAGTGGCCTTGATGGCGCTCAGATGCAGCCAGATGTGCAGCAATGGAACAATGCGATTGGCTTCGAGCGTTTGGATATCGGTCTGTGACTGGTGGTTGCGCCGACGTTCCTGGCCGCCAGGAAACCGCTCGCCCGGGCCTAGGCTATGCCAGCGATGGCGACGTCTCCGTGAAATGGCAGAGCTACGGGTTGGGAATATTGGTAACCGCTGGCACGTATCATACAACGACTATTGTTAGTATTTACAGCCATTCCTTAACGTAGAGCTGTCGCAATTGCTGCCAGAGTAGCTCATGGCTCAGCGACATTTTTGGGGCCCAATTTTGGATTTGAAACTAACGTTAGAATACAATTTTGCTCAGCTACACACAGTAGAACTGTTTAAACAGTTGTGTATATAAGCCTTCAGCCTTCACTAATTCTCCACGTGACTAAGCAATAGAGCATATTTAATTTCCAATTGTTTTAGGCACAGATAACCCAGCATGTTAAGTTGTTTACAATTGCAAAGTATTTTGATGTATGCATATATACATATGTAATATCTGAGATAATTTAAGATCTGCTGAGCCGCCTTGATCTTACGGCCATATTTTATAATTTATCAGCCCGGCTGCACTTTAATTAGCATTGCAATCTAAATCAAAATATTTACAAATCAATTATTATTATGATTAGCAACTGTTCCAATCACTTCCAGCATAATCGATCACCCAGCTTGGGGCACTCCGAATGGCGACCAACTGGCGACCGCTGCGACGACAGATACGACAGATACAACAGATCCGACAGAGTCCGTTCAGATTTGCATATCGTACGTAAGTAACCGCATTTATTCCACAGTTGCCGTTGACGCATTCTCCTTGAGCTGTGTCAGTTTTTCTAGGAAATAAATGATTCGAATTGTTTGGGGGTTTTTTTTTTATTTTTTGAAGTTTATGTAAAACACATTTTTGTTTAGGAATTTCAAGCAAATTGGTTCCTATTGAAATTTGCCAGAAATCACATGTCTTGTTGTCGAAAGAGCAATCAGCTCTTTAAAATAGGCTACATATCTGGTTTGTTGCAAAAGTACGAAAGCAAAAAGTTTTTGACTCATTTTACCTTGGTTACTATGTGAGCTAACGATATAAATATATATCACTAATTTTTCTATTTAAATATTCTAGTCTTATGATTTTGAAAGACTTGGTAAATTTTTTTATTTAAAAAATTTTTTGTTTCAAGTAAATGCATTTTTTAAGCATTATATATATGTATATATATATATATATAACAGCATATTTTTGAAATATTTTTTCTATATCTTCAATATTTTAGAAGTTTAATTTAATCTTATACTTTAAGTGCTAAGGTTTATATGTTTAAACAGAAATAAAAATAAATAAAAACGCTACAATTTTGAAAAAGGAATTTAAATTACATTTTCATCTATAGTTATATTCTTTATTTTGTACATTTATATATAAAGTCTTCTTAGTTCCTTGAACTGTATAATTAGGAGGACGAGTTCTATACAACGGAGTTCCATGTTTGAATTCTAGGTGCAGCTGAAGTTATCTATACTATTGCCATTGCAAGCTATATAATTGGTTCATGATAATGCTAATTAAAATAATAGCGTAGTTAAAAATCATCACGCAATCCTCGATACGAAACTATAATTTCTGTTATGTTGAATTTTCTGTAAGTTAAGGTTTCTTTCTGCTCATAGAAGTATCAGTGGGTTAAGAGTTATATTCTTATTGCGCGCCGTTATTTTTCATGCAAGTTGTTCATATTAATCAGTCAGTCAGTTGGTTAAAAACAAAAAAGACAGCATTGGATATTACATTAGCTGTACAAGTTGTAATTGATTCGATGCGATTGGAAGTGTGTCTGCCTGCTGGTTAAATGTTTGCTGTCTTTGTCGCCATTCGCTGACAGACGACGGTTACAATTTTATTAACATAAATTATCTGTGGCTGCGATATATATTGCCTATATACTATATATGTGATGGTGAAAAATTAATGTCAGCTAATGCATTGTGGCGAAATTGTTCAGCTAAATCGGTTAATTGTCGGAATGCGCATTTGATTGCAATGGCGACAAAGATATCAAAATGTTATCGAGATTTATCAAGGCATAATAAATGGGAGAGCATTAGGCGGCAATGCAAGACTGGGTGTTACCCTGCAAACGGATGTGGAGGAGGATCTGAACAAGAACAAAGTGTGTTCAAGGTGCACAGTTTACTTTCACGCAAAAAAAGCTCCAATATTAACAAAAACAGTCGCCAATAATTATTTAATTTGTTTGCTGCTTGTGATATTTTTAGGGTTTATATGGAATATGTTATCCCAAAAAAATATATAAAAAATTAGTGTTATATGATTATTTACATATGCGTGACTTAAAAGCTAAAACTTAAAGTATATATATATACAAGTCAACAAAGTCAAAAATATATACTGTGCCAATACTTTTGTGTGGTTCTGTAAATGCTTTATATTTTCTCAGCATATCCGTTACATACAATGACATAATACCCTTTCTGCTGCTCATTTAGAGGGTACAATGACATAACAACTATCATATCATGACACTGTACATGACAATATATTTTGTAATTTAATCTGGGACAATCGGAAAAATTGCCGATCGCAATCTGGTTGCAGGGCAACTGAACAGCAATCAGCAAATCGACAGCTTACAAGTAGGAAACGCGCTCAGCCTTGAACATAAGAACTTACAACAAGGTGTAAAATGGGCAGTCGCGTTTGTCAGGATCAGCCGGCGAAGCGTTTAATAATGTGACAGGCCGTGGTAGGGGGGGCGTACCGTAGCAGCTGCCTGGCAGCAGCTCATTTAGTTTAGTTTAGGGAACACCTCAGCAGCAGCCGCAGCAGCGGGAGGATCGAATGAGGAATTTCTTGCCACTGGCACTGGCTACGCTTTAATTAATCTAGTATGTGGGAAAGGGGCTCGGCAATTACACGGAAAAAGGGTCAAAGGTCGGCGGCTGTTGAGGCGAGCACATTAAGCTGAACAACACTCAACATCCCTCAAGCCTTAATTAAGTCATTAGCTCTAAAATGTCCTGCTGCTCTGCGCCTTAATTAATCATTTTAATTGTGTGCGTGCGACGCAGAGTCAAGGACAAAAAGAAGAAACAGAAGAAGAAGAAGAAAAAGAAGAGCTCAGCCCAAAAACTGCGGGGGAGCGCATATTGTCTTTAGTTATTTATAGGTCAACGCTGGGGCAGGGTCTTGACATTTGGCATGCGCTGCCATCAGCTAAAATGTTGGGCACAAATGTTACAATTCTACCAAATGGATTGCACTTAGAGTACCACAGAATGGAATGGAATGTTTATAAAACTGGGCAGAGCTTAAGCGAGGGTCCCTCTTAAATGGTTGATCGATTCATTTAGACTAGGAATTCATTAGGAATAGCTTAAGGTATATGATAACTTAAATATCATGTGGATATTTGATGGAACATATAGAAAAAAATAGACTTATACTTTGTTTAATAAATTATAGTTCGTTTAATTAATTATAATCGTAGCATAGATTTTTTCTATAAAGTAACGTATTATTTTTCTGTAGGTTCAATACCCAATATATATAGAATTTAGCATTCGTTTGTCTAAGACTATTATTCGTACCATTAATTGTTATAGAGGTTTGAAGGAGAATAAAGAAAATATATTCATTATTTTACTGAATCTTTTTAAATGTTATTAAATTGTTAACGTTTTTTTTTATAGCTTATCACTTTTATCACTTTTGATTATTTCTATTCATCAATTTCCCTCCATCTAATCAATATGACTTAAAGTTCATTTATATAAAACTATCCTTCTATTTTAAGTTATTTTTTTATGAAAGTTCGATTAATACCATATTGGCATCCAAAGTTTATGTATACCCCCTTTTGCTGAAGTAACGTTTCTTATCTCTGGACATCTGCATAATTTTTATCAGTAGTCATGACGCAGGCGTCTATCCCCAACCAAAAATGCTCGAGTTCAGCATGTGATTTTTAAACGCCCCACACTCAAAGCGATAAGATATTAATATATATATATAATTAGCAAGTTTACCTAGTTGTGCCCATAAATATCATAAACTTAAACTGCATTAAAAAGCTGTCAGTTTGGTATTTCGGGAATCAGTTGCGTCCAAGCAGCTGCTGACCCAAACGCGAATTGGCCAACGATTTTATAAATAGACTGCATTGTGATTGCCAAAAATACATTTTATAGTTCATCGTTTAGTGGCGAGTGTAAAGCAAAATGGGCTCGTTAAATTGTTTTTGTATTTATATGGGCCAACGTCACAGTTTATCGAGAGGAAACGCCAACGCACATTCATTTACTTATCAGACACAATATGGAGCGATGCTCTGTTCCGCTTAAGCCAACTAATCTGGTTAAGCCAAAGTTTCTCCTTTGCAGGTGTATCCCCATTGTGCGTCATTAACGACTTCATTTTCACGTCAGTCGCACTTTGGGCAAATGTTAATTGTTAATTGGCATACGTGCAGTTGTGAAATCGGCAACAAGGTGTCTACGCGCCAAAAGGCACAAAAGCCAAAACGTAACACTGTAATCTCTCAAAAAGCAATCACTTTTTTACACTGCAGTGGAATATACATAACTTGTAAATAATGCAGCCCGTTGTGAAATTAGATAAATTCTTTGAATGGATATTTCTGCAACTGAATTATTTATAAATTAATGTTATGTTTGTAAATTAAAAATAAGTATTTACTATATATATTTTTAAAAATATGCCAAAAATACCGTTTATTTCTATAAGCTAGTGCAATCCTTTAACATAAATAATAATATAAAAATATTACATAACAGAAAAAGAATTACCGAACGAACTGCATCGCAAGCTAAACTGACTCCTTTAGTTAATAAACTTATACAAATTTCTTCTTGGAACTGGCATTAGATATTGGGGATATTGCGAATGTTTGCGGCTTGTTTTTCATTACACAATAGTTCTTAAGAATTTGGAATACTTAAGAATAATTTTTTACTCAGCTTGCAAACGAAACGTCATAATAGACAAACAAACCAAATTATGGGTATAACCAAAGGGTAACCACTCTTGATACCAAGTGAAGTTACAATGAAAATATGAGCGTGAACAATTAGTAAATATTACAGCAATCTAGTACGTCACTAGAAGGCCCTTAGAGTTGCTTCCTGGCCAATGCCTGGACGCAGTCTATAGCTCTATGGCTATAACAGAAACCCGAACGGCGCGCCGTGCCGACACGAAGCACGCACGAAGGCAGCGAGTGTTGCAGGTCGAGTGGTTCCGCGTACGTTTGAATGAAATTTTATTTTAGTCACTCGCTGGCAAACGATTTGACAACACACGCTGAGCGGAGGGTCCGCTGATTGTGCCGTCGGCAGCATTTTCATTTTTTTCGAAATAAAATCGAACTGTTTTTCTTTTTTTTGGTAGCTGCGAAACGTCGCGTCGCGTCGATCGATCGTGTTTTCTTGCAATCGTTGTTCCGGTTTTATTTCACATAGTTTTCACCGAACGAAACCTTGTGAAAATTAGAGGAAGAAAAGGCCAAAAAAGAAAGATAACGTAAAAGAAATAAAAATTAAGAAATAGAAAAATTGAAAAAGAATTGTGCAAATGGTGCTAACGTTAAGCAACAACTAATATATTATCTATAGAGCATCTTGAGAGCGGGCCCCGCCGGTCAATGCTCGTCATTAGTTTCGAAATCGACGCCGTTGACGTCGCTGCTCACGCAGTTCTCACACATTTTCGTATTTGTCAAACAAATTTTGTGCTTGCAGAAGATACGAAAAAGCGTTACAAATTAAATTGGCAAAAAACGTGTTAAGCCACTAAAAAGCATTTGGAAATACGCAAGAAAAATACAAAAAAAAAAAAATCATAATAAAAAAAAAATTAAATGAAGTGCTGTGTTAAAGTGCAAACAAGAAAATGTTGAATTGTTGCTGCAAAATATTTGTGCAAATATTTTAACGTGCAGCCAAGATAAAATTAAAAAAAAAAAACGCGCCCACAAAAACAGCGTAAAACTACGATTGGAAAATACATAAATAAAAACTTCGAAAAAGGTGCGTAATTTTAAGTTACAAAAAAAAAAAAAAAAAAATCGGCGTTACATAAGTTTTTTCTTTGCTTAAAAATTTGCTCTAATGTTGCAAAATATATTTTGTGTTTCTGTTGCTTAAAACAATTAAGAAAAAAACGTTGCCTTCGTTTTGAGTACTTAAAATAAATTTCAAAAAATTTTCCATTGCCTCTGACGCTTGACTAAATTTTAAGACCCTAATTAGTGTTTAAATGGTTTAAAAAAATGTTCTGGATTAAGCTATATGCCGCAATGCATTTTAAAAATATATATAAATATAAAAATGTGTTTTTATATATGCTATAAAAATTGTTGGCATTTAAACAAATTGAAATACTTTGAACTTGGCAGCCAGCCGAAAAAAAAAAGTTTTTTAAATATATATAAAAAACATATTAAAATAAAGTTAAAATTTGATCGCCAGCTATTAAATATAATTTCCAATTTCATTACTGTAAAGCCAAATAATATCAGCCAAAAGTCAATGGCTTTTTTTGGATTAATATCAAAAACTCTCGCTACCGCTAAGCGAATACAAATATTCTATAAAATTGGCAAAGGCACATCTTCTATTAGCTAGCTGCTAATTACAATAAATCTCATTTCATATTTTGATTAAATTTCAACGCCTGTCTAGCGAAAAAACAAATGTGAAAAACAAACAAACAAAAACAAGGCTTTCGGCTTAATCGTTTGTCTAATTCTAATACTTAGGGCTTTATTTAGATTTTTTTTTAAAATATTTTTCTCTATTTGTTTTGTGTTAACAAAAGTCAACTACTATGCGCATTCGCAGTGATTTTCCGTTTATTCAGATAAAATAACAAAGCAACCAAAATAAATTTCCTTCTTATATTTGCGAATTCAACAACCTTCTGACAAGGTATTCGCATTCATGAAAGCGAAATTTATGTTAAATTAAATTCTATGTGCGTTGCGCAGCTCTCACTTGCTTATTTATAGTTTTTTTTTTTTTTTTTTTTTGCAAAAGCATTTCATCTCCCCACAGAATTTGTATCAGTATCTGTATTTGTGTGCCGGCATGCGTATCTCATAGTACGCGCAGCACACGCATTGCTAATCTCAAATGATTTGAAACCTTTCCTTTTTATCGCTTCTTTTATTCTTGTGTCCTAAAAAATGCCGGCTGCTGTTATCTAACAGTTCAACATGGGACTGCTTATCTAAGCTCAACTGACGCTCGTACTAGTATCTGTATGTGTTTTCGCAATATTATACCTGTTTTCAGTCCGCATGCGAATTTGCGTTATTTGTTACGTCAAACAGACTGCGGCAGTGTGTGTATGTGTTGGGTTCAACAACTGCTAATCACATGATATGTGGAATGAAAAGATCAGAAGCATTAGAAAGATACAAATAGCGATTTGAGAAAAATACCCTAATCTGTTTATTTAAACTTAAATCCAATATGTTGTAAGTTTTAGACAAGTTCAAATCATATAAAGATAAACATATTTATGCTATCAACAAAAAATATCTGAACATAAAATCTTAATTTTAATTTCAATAATTCTTTTTAGATTAAAGAAGTTTTTAAACATTTCAACTACTTAATCTTAATACTAGATAAACTATGCAATTACTTAATTTCAGTCGAAACATTTTAGTCGTTACGTCAACTACAACTATAAAAATGGAAACTACAAATAATTGTTGTAGTTGTATCAAATATTTTATAAATTGAAATTGGAATGTTGATACTCGCCTGCCATTAAATAATCCAAATTCCATTTAGTTAGTCGTAAAAAACCCATTCATCGGACTCCGGAGAATAGCATGTTTTTTTCTGGGCTGCTGTCGTAAAAGCCGCACGATTATCAGGCACGAACATTTATAGGACCATTCAAATTTTCTATATTTCTACAGTGTAATTATACTTATAGTATATTTTCATTATGCGGTTGGGCAATAATATTCTCATCTGCACTTTGACACATTTCGTGTTCGCTTTATGCTTGATTGATTGGGCTGAAATTCTATGCAAAAAAACAATAACAACCAGCATGAAATACAGCCATTATATATACCATCAAAGCAAGGGGAAGTGAAGAAGGTAGGGAGGGTCGGAGGTAGGTAGATAATGCTTATCGCACGCAGTTTTATGGGCGTGCGTAAATAGTGTAAAGTACTTAGCTGAAAGTGGCGCAAAACTGTCGCCCCTTGGCACCAACAACGTCGGAGAGCGCAGGCTATGCGGGGCAACTGCTACAAAACGTTGCAACAAAAAAAAAAATTAAAATAAAAAAATTAAGTGCAGTAATTTTTTTGTTTCTGTATTAACGAAGCGTGAACACTAGACCACATAATGTGCGGCACACATTTGGCAACACCAACACACTCACATACAACCACACATGTAAAACTTTAGGTACACCTCGTAGCCCCTAAAAAGAAAAAGTTTAACAAAAAAAAGACAACGCAACTGAGAAAATTGTCGCGCATTTTCTACACATATCTCTGTCTTTTTCTTGGTTGTTTGACGCATTTTAAAAATATCCTAGACGTAATTGTTGTTGTTGTTGTTGCTGTCTCTTTTCACATTACTAATACGTCGCGTTGTCTTTCATTTTCTTTTGGGCTGTTTTTTAATTTCGCGCGTAAATTGCGTGACTTTTAATTAGACTACAATAAATGTGCGAAAATGTGTGGGAGTCGAAATATTTCTTATGTATTTTGATATTAATTGCTGTTTCTGCAAGCTTTATAGAGTCGCAGATTATTGTGCTGACAGCTTCAGAGCTCGCAGATAATATTTAAAATATGCACATATTTAATACCTGTCGTTTTCAAAAAGCTTTTTAGAGTTTCTGATTTGCCAGATATTTTTTAAATGACTTTGAGTAGAAGATACTTTTTCAAACAAGTTAAGAGCTAAGTCAAGAGACTTATAGATACTTTTTGAGATACTTATACTGCCTTAAAGAACTTATACTTTAAGATACTTTAAACAGATATATATAATTATATATTGGCAAATTTTATAGAGTTGTTGAGACTTCTGTTACAACAGTAGAAAGCTTAAAGATATTTTTAAAAGTTATATTAAGGTGTTAGATACTTCTGTTGACAGCTTTCAAGCTTTTAGAGGCAGATACGTCTTGCAGCATTTGTATTTGCATTTCACAGTGCGTGTTCCTCACGTATAAGCTTGAACTGCACGAGCGCAAATCAAAAAGTATCTTTTAGATACACTTGTCAATAGCTCAGCCAATGATATTTGCTTTGTAGTTAGCAGCAAACTGACGCATGTGATCCGTTTGCCTCGGGTTGTGATTGTGTCTGCGGCTGTGGCTTTGCCCTCGCTTGTCTCGTGCACTAAATATTTAAAATTGTTGAATTTCTTGAGAGGATTGCGGAGGCAGCGGCGACGCGTCGGCCCAATTGCTTCCGGTTCAAATCGATTACACAAAAGCGCGCTGCACTTTTTTCTCGTTTTTTTCCTTTTCTACTTCTGGGTTCTCTGTTTTCACTCGGTTCCGATGCTTTCTAAATACTCGTCTGCTGAGGCAAGTATCGAACAGTGAGTGCTCAAGTATCCGATGCTCTTCTGGTTGTTGTTGCTTTTGTTTCTATACAAATGAAGTGCACAACGATTAGTGCATTTGTGTTGTTGCCTTTGTTTGAGTTATGTTTCGGTATCTTTTTCATTTATGTTTTTTTTTTTCATCTAAACCCCCTTTACCGCTGCTAACGCTAGTTTGCTGCTTTTCTTGTTTTTCCAAAGAAAATTAATTGTTTTGTAAACACGTGAGTCTCTGAGTTTGACAACGCATTGCATTGAAATCGACAATTGCCGTGAGACTGAACAGAAACAGAGTTCCTTATATACACATAACTAGTGTATATTTATGTGGTTCATAAGTATATATATGTATATTTTTTTACACTTGGCAGCGACAATATCCATTCTATGGCTGCATCTTAATATCTTGTTGTTTGCATTCAAATAGACAGACATTTATCTATAGGCTGTCAGCAAATGCCGCCGCACATCAATCACAGTTTAAGCACTTTATACCTTATATAAATATCTGCCAGCCAACTATATATTTCTCATTCAATCTTGTGACTTTTTGTGACTAAGAGACAAAAATCACAAGCTTAGTAAATGCACTGCATATATTATTATAATTTCACATAAGATATTTATTATATTTTTGTTGTGTTAGAAATGTTTTCGCTTTTATTTAGGCAATCAACTCAATACAGTGGGTAGAAGAGTTATGAGTACTCGACTTGGAGATACTCTATATTTATAAAACATCTATTCATTTTAAAACGTTAGCAATACAATAAGGACTTATCTTCACCATTTTTTTAAATATTTTTTTTATGTTTTGTTTTTGGAATAGCGGGGTTAAATATCAGATGTAACATAGTAACCAATCATCTGCAAAGGTATACGATTTAGACCAGCTATATAACCTTTGCTTTAGCTAGAGGGTACAATTACCCGTATTCATCCCATCTTTGGCATTGAATTAGCTTAAATGGTATGGGTTTTAAATAAATATTGCCCCGAAACAATTCTTACAACACGCCATTAAAATGACTTTGTTTGTTTGTTCGGCGAGTTTTGTTTGGGCAATTTATTTTTATTGCCTCGCATACTAGTCTAAATAAAAGAAACTAACCAAGTAGCCATGTATTGAGCAAAAAATGTAACCACAATAATAAGGAGAAGCGCAAGAAACGTGTATAATTTGCACATAAAGCATAATGTAAAGTGGCTTCTGTGGTTTGTTGTGTTTTCGCCAAGTTGCATTACCAAATTGAAATTGTGGTGAGCGGAGGCAGTGAATGGATAGATATAGTGTGAAATTTATGGGAATATGCAAACATATTTTTTTTTGTTAGTTAGGCTGCTTGTTTATTGTTTAAAGCTTTAAACAATTTTAAAGATTTATTTTTTATTTGGGATGATGTACCTAAGTTTACTGTAAAAACTAAATCTTTTTTTAGATATCCAAATTAAGTTTTTCTATTTATTGTTTAAGTTAGGTTTTAATTTTTTTATTTATTATTTTTGATGTTTTTATTGAGGTTCAAAGTTTGATTTGTATTTCAGTATTTCTGTTTTTTATGTATCTATAAGACATATTTAGCTGTCTAAAAATAAATTAAATTCCATAATATTATAATAATAAAACGTAGCTGTTATGTTACCATTCATACCACAGGAATTTGTTAAGCTAAACTCGTTTTTTTCTTCTCGGACACGCATTAAGAAATGTCATAAAAAATAAATGCAAAATAAATTTAATTAATGACACTAAAAACGTGAAAACTAGATTAAAACAAAGTAAAACTAACACGCATTTCAACAAGAAATATAATATAAATATAATAAAAAGCAAATGCGTAACTTTCAAATGTTCAAGCAAACAGGCTTTCCGGTTTTTATTTAATGCAAATATATCCATGCATATTTATATTAATAGACTATAATATATTTATATTCAGCAGTTATATTAAATTAATAACACAATTTCCGAAGCAGCGCCTCAACCAAGTGGCTATGTAAAAATTTACATATAAAAAGCACTTTGAAAACAATAACAAAAACAAAAGGCAAACAATCGCATTTAAATTTCAAATGTTGCTTAGGTGATAAATGTTCAAGAGCGAGCCCCCCTGCCTATGCTATGACCAGTGTTATTGCTCAAGCTTAAGTCGCATGCGTTGTGGGAGGGGGGAGGATGGGGGTGGGGTGCCGTTAGTGTGGGGCAGCCAAGCGTCTGACGTGAACTAATTAAGTTGCGCAGTTTGATCAGATTTACTGCGACCAGTTTGCCTCAGCGATCCGTGGCAATACTTTCCCAAATTCAGACTCATCTGTCAGCAAAAACCCTACATAAAAAACGGCAAATATAAACAAAACAAATGTCAAATCCATTTGAGGCGCATACATTTTTTTTATTTTTACTTTTTGGGGACTGCTAAAAAACGCGTGATAATCGGTTTTGGCGATCGCAGACATACAGTTCAATGACTAGGTCTAGGCAGAGTTTGCCAAAAACTCAATAGTCAAATCCACTTTATACCCTGTAAATTTACTGAGCAAGCAGCACAAGTATAATGAATATAATAATTGTATATGGTTTCATGTATTTTTTATCTATTCGAACTAAGTGGGTCTAATCGGTTAAATCTTTTTTTACCTAAATATGGTATGCAGGGTATATTGCAGTCGTTCTTTTGGTGGTTTTGGTGTTTGGTGGTTTCGACTGCTGTGAGTTGTCGTCAAGCAAGCGACAAGATGTATACGCTTAATTTATTAAACGATATGCCGCACAGTGAGCGAAATCTAGAAATAACTTGATTAAAGCTGGGCGAAAAATTGAGGGAAATCAGAATACATTTGTATTTTTCACACCATTGCAAAGTTAACTAAGGTTCATTGTATTTGCAAAAAAATTTAAATAAAAATGTTTTTTTTTGTGTTGCGCAAAATAAAAGCGACCGCCACACTTTTCTTGTTATTCAAAATTTTTGCTTGTCAGTCTATTGAAGTGGCATCAGATTTTTTTTATTATTCTAATTTTATTTGTATTTTTGCCGCCTCTAATTTAAATTAGCCTTTATTAGAGCATTAATTTTATTAAAGCGGCCGCAAAATGTGAGCTCAGAATTTGGGTTATGTGAACTGCCAACTAGGCAGTGTCGATTTGTTGGCACTCTAAGGAGGGGAGACCGGGGAAGGGAATGTGGTTAATAAATGCGATAAGATTTGCTACTGCTTATCAAAACTAAAAACTGAAAAACACTTTCGCTTTCTCAATTTGGGCAACTTCTGTTTTACTTTTTTTTCTGTGCGGCCACTCTAAAGACAGATATCGTAGTGGGCAATTTGGTGTCCCAACAATAACTGTTATTAAATTGCCACACAAGTTGGCAGCTTCTTGGCATCGATATCAGATGATATGTCCGGCCATCATATAACATACTTATATGGCGCATTATTTTTTATGCCCTTCATAATTTGTTGATTATGCGCCCCCGGGCTTATGAACTTATGAATGACAGGCGGCGAGCCTGAAACGGAGCGCGGATCATTAAAAGATACATTTCATTTGTCTGTTGCGGTCGGCGTCTAGGTGTTACTTTATACACAATTCACATATATTTTTAGCTATTTTTGGTTATATTTTCATTGTTTTGTTTGGTTTTTTATAACTTGGCACATGTGTCGCTTGTCCCTAAATAGTTTTTCTTAGGCTTTTTTTATTGTTATGCTGCATACCTTTATTGTTGTTGCAGTTGTTGCGGCTTGAGGCCTTTTAATGCCCTTACAGAATATTTAACATAAATTCTACCAACTGGCGGCAGAAACAACAACACCAACAACAAGAGAAACGAAACTTTTGGCGTTGCTTGGCACACATTTTGGGCCTGTTGGGTCGGCTGAATCTTCATTTTGGCAGCTGTTTCGGGTGAAAGGCAATAAAAAAAGTCAAAGCCGAGTTGCCAAAGGGTTATGCATATTTTAAATTCTCATAAGGTCTTTTATTTACAAGCTCGCACTGAACTTGCCAATAAAATATAAATAAACGGCAAACTCAAGACGCATTTTTGGCTCGATTCTAAAATGTTTAGTGAAAGGTTTTCGGCAATTTTTCACTTATCTAAAATGCAATCAATATTCTTTCTTTTTTCAATTTGGAAATAATTTAAATTTATTTTATATTAAATAATATATTTTATTTTAAAATTTATAATATATGTTTATATATCAAATTAAATATGTTCTGTTAAGCTAGGCTTGTAAATGTTATTTGAAAATTATGTATATATGAGCCTTAACAAGATACTTAAGATTACCTGTAAAGAATAATCACATAAGATAGGAATACCATTAACATTGTTGTTAATATTATAACCTTGAATCAATTTGAAGTATGTTAACAGAGCACACACACTATAGCGCGCCATTTACGCACAGCTGCTTAACATAACATACAAATGTTAGTGCAAGTGCGCAACAGCGCTTGATTTATAGAATATTTGATTAAGATTTTATAGAAACACATGAGAATTTATTGACAATAAATTGTATTAAATATATACGCACAGAATTTTATAACCCAACTGGTTGGCAACAGAACTGGCTGCTCAGTCCTGGCTTTGACATGAGTGTGTGTGTGTATAACTTCTTTGGCATGCGAATGCCGTTTGTTTGTTTTTTTTTGGTTTTTTTTTTTGGTCGGACAGTTTTGAGCGGTCGTAACTGTTTGCGTTTTATGTGCGTTTTTAAACGCGCGCGTGGCAACGACGACAAATTTCAAATTTCGACGCCTTTGGGCATTGCATAAGTGCGGGCGGAAGGGTGCGTAGAGGAGGTGGGGGGGGGGGGAGATGAGGGCGTGCGCCGGCGCATGTGTGTGTGTGTGTGTGCGAGTGTGCTGATTATCTGCAGTGCAGCAACGTCGACGCAGCAGAAAGCAATTAACATTTTGATGCCTGAAATTTGGCCCACAGCAGACAGTCAAACGGGCGTGGGAGACGAAGTGGGGACAGACGGGGGGTAGACGGTCAACGTACAACTTATGAGTTGTCTGTTACTTTATTTTCGTTTTGTCAAGTGAGCAGCAATTGAATTGTTGTTGTTTATAGTAATTAAAACGGGGTGCACTTAAATGTTGCATAAAAAATGCTGCTACTGTTTGCAGCAGCAGCAACTGTTGCTGCTGCTGCTGCGTAGGCTTCTGAACACGTGCCAAAAAGTCGGCCTACGGCAGCAGCATCTAAGTGCAACGACAACGTCACTCAGCCGCCCCGTTGCACGCCCTGCGGCACTTCCTCAACGTGTATCTCATAGATACATTGGTCGCTGCCGCTGCTGCCCCTGCCGTCGCTGCTGCAGTTAGTGCGTGATTATTTTCAAATTCGACACAGTTTTATGCGCGAATTGTTTTTGTTGCCACATTTATTTTTAAACAATTTGCCAGTCGCGCTGCCTCTTGAGTTTTTCCCTTGCTTGGCTTCATTTTGTGAGTTGTTTTCCAATTTTGCTTTTTTATTTTTGTATATTTTGCTGTTTGGCTTTTTTCACTTTTTCTCTCGCTTAGTTGGCCAATTTGTGCACTCACCGTTGGGTGGGGGAAAGTCATTTTCGATGTTTCGATGTTTTCACCGAGTTTTTTGCATAACTGGCCGACCGAGCGGCTCCCTTTTGGGATTGATATTTATGTAACCTGCTGACCACTTGACGCGCCCATAGATACAATTGTATCTTTCTTTTCGTGGTATCGCTGGCTGCCTTGCGCAGTGTGGCCGCTGTGGCTGATAGGCGGTGCCTAAAAATAAACTGATCCACTTTGCGGCCGTCGTCAGGCGTTCGCTTAATATAGCCGCAACACTAATTAAATGTCAAAATTGCGCATAAAAGCGCTTAGAATGTAGAATTTATATACAATTCGACTAATCTTAAATGTTGCCGTTGGAATTTTCAAAGCCAATTCGAATATGCAATAATTTCTGTGCGTTAAGCGCACACTCAAAAATGTCATATGACATACGGTTTGGGGTATATACATATATATACAGTAGCAGGTGTTATAACAGATGATTATGGATAGTAAATTTAATGGCAAAGATGTTGAATCTCATCCAAGGTCTAGACGAAAAGGAGAAGAACGCGACTCATATATAGATAGATATTGGAACGACAGGTAAGAATGATGGAATGATAGTTGGCTCGGAGACAGATGGAAAATTCTTGTAAGATAATTGGTAAATAAATGGACGATAAAGAACAATTAAAGATAATATAAAAAATATATGAACATAATAAAGATATTTGGGAGATAAAAGGAAATATAGAATATTAAATATACAAATAACAGCATCTGCACTGATAAGATATACGATATACGATGATAGATGTCATATTAAATATATATGATATACAAGAAAGTTTGTAGTACCACAAGGTACAAGATAGATAGAGGAATATATGTTTTATATATTATTTATATATTGTCTATTAAATATTTCAAACAGCTTACTTTATATTAAGCTCAAAGTCAAAGTTTTGTTTGTAATTCACAACTTGTTTTCATACTTTTGCTTTCAATAACCTTCGCTCTGCTCCTCTCTCATTTCAGCTTTGAAACTGCAACATGTTGGCATTGCAGCCACAAACCTAAGCACGCAGCAACAGCAGCAACAAAATCTACAGTAACAACAGCAACAGCAACAACAGCCAAAAATTAGTGGAGTTGTTTGATTTTCTAGCTTGACAGACTTCTGTTAACTGCTCTGACATGACAAGGAAGTCATTGGAGTTGATAAAATGCATTATCAGCGGGGAAGACGAAGATGAAGATCCGCAACAGCAACAGCAGCAGATGGCAGGGCAAGCTATGAAATTGAAAAGTGTTAAACAAGTCTACGATATGATAACCTAATTTCCTGCCAGCAAGCGGCGAATTTTGTTCAACTGGCACAGAGAACTCTAAAAAGAAAAACGAATACAAAATAAAAACAAGAAAAACCCCGAACACAACAAAAACCCACAACGAAACGAAAGTAAAGAGATTTTTTTTTTGTTATTTTTTATTATTGAAACGGGGCGTTCATATGTTTCAACCATATTTAAGGGCGTGGCGCACGCCCAGCAACAACAACTGACAAACTGAGGGGGCAGTGCCCAACAGCAACAATTTCATAAGCAGCAACAGCAACAGCAGTACTTGAAAATATAAAACAAAACAACAACAACAAAAAGCAGAGACAACAACAACAACAAACTCTTGTGAAACTGCAGTTGTAATCTTTCATGCGAAGAAACCTACGTTTGGATTGGAGGGCCCTGGCGCTGCTGGGCGCCCTCCTTTCGTTTATCATAGCCTGGCCGGGTCTGGGTATGGCCATGCCAGCGATGTCGAACCAAGCCACAAACAAAACACAGCAAACAAACATTAGTTATGTCAATAGCAACAGCAGCAACACTAACAATTACAATAACATTAACAATAACAGCAACAACTATAGCAGTAATCAACATAGTAGTAATAGTTCTATACAAAGTGATCATAGTCGTAATAGTCGTCTCTTAGTGCTGACGAGTGAACATAGTTTAGATCGAAATCAAAGTATTAGTGCTGAATTTAACATGCGAACGTTAAACATAACACATCAGGCGACTGCCATAAGCGCAAATGCGACAACAACAGCAGCAACACCCAGCAGCAGCAGCAGCAGCAGCAGCAGCAACGACAGCACAGCAGCAACAACAGTTGCTGTGGAGGCAAATCCGTTGGGTTTTGTCTTCACGTCAGCGCGGCTCGAACATTTGGCAATACTCTCACGCACAGAGCGCAGCATACGACATCAGCATCAGCATCTGCATCATCAGCAACTGCATCACAGGCAGCAACAGCAACAACAATCGCCTGCTGCTGCTGCTGGTTCTGTTCCTGGCAGCAGTAACAGCAACAGCAATTTCATTGGTTCGAAATCGAAAAGACTGAATAACTCTAGAAATAATCAACACATAAATAGTAGCAGTAACAACAATCCCAATATCAACCACAATCACAACAGCAACATCAACAACAATAATAATCCCAGCAATTTGGATCGCAACGAGCGATCCACCATCGCCCATCTGGCGGGTCCATCGCGCAAGATCCAGTTATATATCAAGAATCGCATATTACAACTGCTGCCCGATGGCACCGTGAATGGCACACAGGACGAGCAGAGTGAATACAGTGAGTACCCCTATTGCTTTAACAACTCACTTCGAATTATTGGCTATTTTTGAGGGCGGGTCGCGTTTGCTCGACTCTGATTGGTCGGCCAACTAAGGGTTGCGAGAGATCAACACCAGGTAGATTTCTCTCAAGAACCTTTAGTTATTTTTTAACGAAATAATATACAACTATCATTAAAAGTAAAGTAAAAGAGAAATTTTAAAAAAAATTAAAATTGTTAAATAGATACTAAAACTTTCGAATTTATAGAATTAAGTAATAAGCTAAACAAAAAATATAGAAAAATGTTTAAATTTAGTTGAATCTCTTGATCTAAATTTGTTTTATGTTCAAGATTGTAACTTTGACCTTATGTGTAACAAGCTGTCGAGCTGAACTTCAAAGCCGATGCCCCGTTGCTCGAGTTTTCCCCTTCAGCCGCAGCCTGCCCAAAATGAATGTTGTTTAGTTTTTCTTCGACATAAACAAGCAAATAAACTAATGCGCAAACAACATACATAATATTTATAATATCAGAGCAATATGTAGCATATATGTTTATGCATATATATATAGATCACATCGCACACGCCCACTCGGGCAGCGCCCACAAGTTGAAAGTTCTCATAAAAAAAGTTGATGTTGTGTTTGTTTCAACGCCAAAAAGCTGCGTAAGATGCCCCAAGTTTTGGTTTTTTTTTTGTGTTTGTCTGAACGGGGGGAAGAAACTACGAGAGAAAAAAGTTGAAAAATGTACGAAAAAATTTAAGAAAAATATTTGTAGCGTAGCTGTTTATGTTGAGCATCATTAAGTCAGACACTTGATTTGGCAATCTGCTGCTGCCGCTGTGTTCAGGGCGCCCAGGAGAAGAATCTATTGTATTATTTGCCATATAAATTTATGTTGAGTGTGTGTGTGTGTGTGTTAAGGCTGAATTGCTGGCATAAATCTTGTTTTAATGTACTCAGCGACCTGATTAGCTGCCACTGCCAATGAGTCAGAGCCAAAGCCCATCAGCTGGCCATTTGCATAACCTGGCGGGCAGTATTTTGTATTTTTTCTTCTGCTTTTTTTTTTTTTTTTCGGCGATAAGCAGCCTATCGCAACTTGTTGGCCAAATTAATTTACAGCTTCATTTTCATTAAGTTTTTTTTGTCTTCATTTTGCTTCCTTTTGCTGCGGCAATTTGCAAGGCTGATAACAAAAGCGGCAGCCGAAAAAAAACAAGAAACTTGTTGTACAAGTGGCCGGTTTGCGCGCGTTTTTAATCGCGCGCAGGCATCGCGTCATTGAGACATCAGCGCCGCGATGCCGCATAGATAGTGCAGATATATGCAAGCGCCTCTCGTTGTTGTTGCAATACAAAATGTGTGTTGTTGCTGGTGCTGCCTGCAGCTTGGGTGTTAATTTGATTTCATGCGCCTGCCTCACGCGATAATGCGCGATAAGATTTAGCCCGAAAAGTGTATTTGTTGTGCTTTTATTTTGGTTAAAGGCGTCTGAAAATCACTTCTTTTTTATAGCAAACGCAATTGCTCAATATTGTGGCAGCACTTTGCACCACTCAACCACTTTCTCAAAGCGATTTCAGTGTTTATTGCATAGAGTTAGTGAGTTTTTTATGAGCTTTTCAGCTAGAAAATCACGCTCTTCACTTCTGTGGAGCAGGTTTATCAGCAATTATAGCTGTTCTGCTGCGTTGATAAGACGCTCGTTTGATTAACATGACTGTCACAAAAACGAAAAAAGATTTTCGAAAGTCAGCTAAAATTGTTTGGCCTTAAGTGAGCGCAAATTGAAGCTGTCTAAATAGAAGATAATTGTCGACATTTTCCACGCATTTTCCAGCAGTTCATCAAGCACTTGACCTCTAAAACTCACCAAAAAAAAAAAAAAGAAAAAAAAAAACCGAACTCAAGTTGCAGTTGCAAATTGCTGAAGCGGCTAACGGTCGCCGTCATGCCACAGACCGGATCCTCGTAGCTGACCTCAAACCCTTTTGCGGCTGCCGGGGCGTGCATATATTCATAATGATATATGAGTGTACCAGTACCAGGCTGGACATGAGTCTGCCTTTTCGGTGTCTGTGGGCAATTATGCGACTGATTTAGTGCGTGGTGCGTGGTGCAAGGTGTGAAGTTAACTGAAGTGGCTCTGTCTAAAGAGTTGAAGCTGTTTTTTTCTCTCTCTCTCTCTCTCTCTTCTTTCGGGTAGATGCTAAAAGCTTCCGACAGATTTTTTGATAACTTAATTTACGGCATGTCTTCAGCGAGTTGATGAAGTTGTTGCCGACACTTGCATCGATTTGAGCCGTGAACTGAACTTACTTTCACTGTCATTCGCCTTGTGGCCCGTGTGTTAATTGCTTTCAGCCACACACTTTAGGCCTCCATATAACAGACTTTGATACACATCAAAGACTGTGCTTTCAGATCTTGCACTATAAATTTTAAATCTGGACGCAACAAAGGGTCTTTGTGCCCGATTCGATTATGATTTTATTTATTTTTATTTTTATTTTTATAGCCCATCGATAGAATGTTGCCACAAAAACATAAAGCAAATAAGTTATAGCCGCCTAAGAACTTTCCAAAAAAATCCAGCTGGACTTCAAACAGCTACACACACACACACTCGCACAGACATTCCAGCGCAGACAAATTGCATAAACTGCGTAAATCCCCCTGCCCGGAGCATTATCATGATTAATATTGTATTCATTCGCTTAAGGGCTATTCGGGGCAATTTCATCACACACTCTTAAGAACGCAACGTAGCGTGTCCAAAGGGCCAGCTATTATATCATTTTCAGCACATAATACAATAAATTAATTTTTACAAAAGGCCAGCGAGCTGCTGAACGTCATGAGTTACATATCTAAATGTATCTAGATACAGCTGTATGAATAAGGAAATGAGATTTTATGTTGATAATTCAACTAGCTATTAGAAATATGTTAGTTAGCACATCTAACATAACTTAATTTTTACAGCAACTTTTGAGCTTTTGCCGCAAAAGTTTAATCTTTATATAAATATAAATCTAGTAAACAGTCTATATATCATACAAATTATCTTAATAAAACCATCAGCAAATATTTTAGTTAGATTGTAGGCAAGAATTTTTCTACCGGAACATAATAAGCTAATTATTTAGGATAGATACTTAACCAGAAGTATCTAGATACATTTATACCAGCTATTAAATTGATTATGAAGTAGGCCAAAAGGTCAAAAAATTCCTCAAACAACGCACATGATACTAAATCATAAGTTCGTTATGTATTAAGATACATTTGTATCTACACCCCAAATTCCCAAAAACAAACTGGCCAAAAGTTTTCCTTTTATCATTAACAGCATATGCAAAAGTAATTAATTTTCTTACAACAACTTCCATGCCGCACAACATATATCTGGATGCGGCTGTCTTGAGTACATAAATTAAAAAAGTGCTTAAGATGAAACTTGTTGGAGACAGTTCAGCTAGCTATTATATCATTTTCTGCACATAATATAATAAATTTAATTTTTACAACAAATTTCAAGCAGCTACGTCACAATCCTACCGTCTATATATATTTGTATCTAGATACATTCGCTCCAAAGTTGAGAATTTAGGAAGAAAATTAAATCATTTTTTTTTTTTTTTGGTTAGATAGTTTCCACATTTTTGGATAGTCTAATGAGCTGGCTGCCACTGTCAGCATACGTGGGTGGTGCTGATGCTGCACCACTTGATGTGCCATTGTCAGCGATTCGGCTCGTCTCAACAACGTAGTCGGTGTGTGTATCTTTCTGCGTGATTTATGCGGCGGCGTACGGGCAGCATGAAAACCCCGTGAAAGTGTTTTGTTTTAGATAAGATTATGTAGTCTATATGTATATATATATATAGGGCTGAAACTGAACACGGACAACGCAATATGTCACATGGATTTATAGTTGGCGTTGGCGTTGCTTTGGCTTTAGTTTTGCTTGGCTTTGATGCCAACGGTGCTCTGCAAAAGTTTTCCGGCTGCCATGCGTCGCTATTTTTAGTACAGATGGCAATGAACTGTACGCTATGAAATTGCTCAAGTGCTTTTCGCTTTTCGATTATGTAAAAGGTCTAGGCCATTTAGCCAATTTGGCAAGAGCCAACTCAGGCAGTCACCCACAATTTGGTAGCAGACGGCCAAGTGATTGCCACAAAAATCAAAAGTCCAATGGAAAAAGAAATATCGAAGAGACACTGACAAGAATGTTAAATTATGCGTAAAGTTCGTAAAAATTTGTAAGCCTACCAGGTTGGTACGCAATATTTATGAAGCTGACCAGCCTATATAAATTATCATGATTAATGAGATTTTGCACGCAGTTTGTTGCCAAGCTGCTGGTCGCTGCTGCTCTTATTGTGGTTGTTGTTGTTGTCGTCGTTGTTTTACAAGCATTTTTACGAGCAATTCATTTTCACCCCAGTCCACAAAAATAAAGAAAAAACCAAAATACCAGCAGCCAGCAGTCACATATTGACCACTGACCAGTGGCAAAAACATTGACACAGAAACCGAAACTACAAGAAAACCGAACAACATCGAAAATTTATTGTTTAAACATTAAAAGTGTTTAACAACACGCTAAACAATTTTTGGGTCATTTATTGAAATGAAGGCTGATTGGCTCATGCGGCGTATGCGTAATTTGTAATTAAAGTGCACTTCGCCACTGTCTCAACAGATCTAGATAGTTGAGTTGTTTTAGTATACTTCAATTAGTAAAATTTGTTTTTTAAATTTCTGACAACAATATTAAAAATACTTGTCGACTCAGTTGAACTTAGCGCGATTTTCTAGACCAACTGATTTCTTATCAATAAAATGTTTATACACTTCCATAAATATATTTTAATCCCATATTGACTATCTAAAGACACTGATTAACTATCGCAAAAAATATAAAGTTGAGAGCATTTTGAGTTAATTTTTATTATTTTATTGTTTCTATTGATTGCATAATGAACTTTTTATGCAATGAAAATATAATACAAGTAATAATTTTCAAATTATTATATACTCATTAATTATCCTAAATAATGAAAGTGTAAACGTTGTAACAGTAAAATAAATATTGATTATTTATAATTTATTGGGAAACATGATAAATCTACAGAAAAAGCCATAAACTTAAAATAGTTGACATTGCTTTCAGGGCGACTTTACTCTCTTGCACTTTGATAACATTTTTTTTGTTGTTGCTGAACTCTCTATAAATTGTGAATTATGATATTTTTATGGAAAATACAAAAGTGTTATTATAACCCATGGACAGAGCTTATCTACAAGGCATCCAAAGTTCGTTGTGCCGCGGAGAGAGCATTTCGTGCTGGTTTCTTTTTAGATTTATGATAGCGCACACGATTGCCAATTAGAGTGCAATTAATTTATAATCCCCGGCAGTACTTGGAGTCCCACATACGATCGTTTGACACAGTTCCGAATACAATGTATGCCGTACTGTGTGTGGCAATATGGACGATAATGTGATTGCACCGAGCACACACACACGCCCCCATCCAACCACCAATCGGCCAACTGATATGATATTTACGATAGGGCAGGTACATACATAAGTGTATTATATGGGGAAATACCAGGCGCCAGGTGCATGAAATTAAATTTCTCGCTTAGGCTTAAAGTATTGGGCAATGAGTCATAAATTAGTCGCATGCCAAAAAGCTGAGTAACACATTTTTTTCCATATTTCGATAGTGACGTCTTATCGATAACGTATTAGTGGAAACACTTGCATTTTAAGATTAATTTTGGCATTTTAGCGACAGCCACTCCAAGCCAATCGACATGCAAATTAATCACATAATTTGCACGAATTTCAAAACACGTTGCAGTCGGGCCTATCGATTACTCAAAGGAAAAACAAAAAGTGCACAACTTTTAGCTGGCCAATGCAAATTGGCTTAATAAATTGATCCAGTTATTTGTGTGTGTAATGCATTGCGGCCAACAGACTTGTAGGTGGCCATGTTTTGGCTGTTTTACCACTTGTTGTGCCTTCTGATGTTGGCCGATTTCAGACTCGAGTTTCGTGAGTTCACTTTTCACCACCCCCGCACTTGCTGTGGCTAACCCAAATTTTCCCAAGTTTCGGTTTTCTTTTATTTTCGGTACGGTGGTGAGACGCGTGTCTCGGCCACGGAAGATTTACGACTCGAATGACCATGAACGTGCTGGTATGGGGAGTACGTAGGTATAGACATATATATATACATATGTTGTGGCCACTAAACTCAATTATCGCGTTGGTATGCGAACCAAATTGAAACGAAACGAAAACTGAGAGAAAAATGTATTAAATGGTCTGTGTAAGTATCTCAAAGTTGTTATTGTGTGTGTGTGTGTGTGTGTGTGTGTGCATAGAAAGTGTTTGCTGAGTATATTGTTTGGAAAGACGTTAGAAAGGTGTAGGGAGCTCGGTTATACGACTCTCTGCTTTGTGTTTGGGTGGGTCGTGAGCAAACGTGAGGCTCAACTTGCATACGTCTTCCGGGAACAGCTTGAACTGGATTAGTTAAGGGGGTTTAATTTGACTTGACAGTTTAACTTTTATTAAAACTTAAACATTGGTAAAGCCTCCTTGGATTTTTGGAATTTTTTTAAAACGTAAATTAAACCAAGTTTTAACGAAATTGAGATTTATATGAAATTAACCTTATTATTTTATTGTTTCGAATTTAATTCCGAAAATCTTGAGGAAAGAAAATTCTCAATATGTTTTTGGTTTTAGCTTTAAGACAATTTAAAACAAAAACAGAAAAATCAGCTCTTAAGTTTTAATTCAAAATATGATTAAATTCGCAAATATTTCACCAAAACAAAGAATTAAAACTGGCGTTCATTTTCATTTTAATTCAACGTATGTGATCCGTAAAATGTAACAGAATTTTTTATTTTCATTTTATTTTTGAAATTTAATTCAGGTAAATATTATAAGACTTCCGCACGACTTTAAATTGCATAATTATGTGGGCGCAAATTCACTTCCGCAAAATCTTTGATGAGTGAAATTGCAGAACAACGGAGGCAAATTCATTTCCGCAAAGTCTTGCCGAATGTGAATTAACGAGCAGGTTTTAATGTAATCTCTGCAAGTATGTGATCTAATAAATATCTTAAAAAAAACATTTTTTTAGTTGTTATCTCATCTTGATTCTGTCTTCTTTAAGGCTTCCTTTTTACTATGCCCACCTAGACTTTTCCCAGACATTTCCCCATGCGTAACCCACACGGTGGCAGGGCTATTTTATTTTATTTTTTTTTGCGTGGCGGCCGCCTGTTGGAAATACTTGCATACATATCTCTCGTATTTCTAGCAAGTCCAAACAATTTATTAGCGACAATTCGCCGGCTTGTAAATGATATATTAATGACCGTTTCACGACAACAACAGCAACAACAACGAGACGAGTTGCAAGCCGCACACGCGCACAAAATAACAAATTTCAATTACAGCGCGTACTATGAATCCGGTTTTAAAATGAAAGCCGTAGCGCTGCCAGCCACCCAGGCAAGCCGAACAGCAGCAGCTCCACGGCTCCACGGCTCCACGGCTCCACGGCTCTCTCGTATACCCACCTAGGCATCCAAAACGCCTCTTGGCAAGTGCAGTTTACGCATAGATATGTTCGCACTTAATAGCTCAAGTTTACGGCAATCGACAAATTGGCGCGTTAATCTATGCTGCGCGAAAAAAAGATACTTTTTAGCATTTGTTTTTCTATCTATTTATTTATTTATTTTTTGTGGTTTGAGTATGGCGTATTTGTCATGCATGAGGCGTAGGACACGGGCGGCTCTTAATATGCGTCGCACCGCATGCCGCTGGCAATAAACATCGGTCGAGGCCCGAGGCAGGCGGCATTTGGTTTGAGGATGGAAAACCCGCTCCACATACGCTACTGGAAGCGGGTTAAGTGCGTGCAATTTGCGCTGATAAAGCTAAGGCTTGAAAAAAAGCGTGCAGTGGCGCAGAGGGGGACGGGGGGGTAAAATTAACTGAAGCGGCCAAATGACTTCCGTTGGAAAAGTGAAAAGTCGCGCAATCGACAAAAGTTTCAAGCGCTTGCTTAATGGCAGCGCAGGCAAACGTTACGCTCGCCTTTGGCGTTGTGTTGTATCTTGCAGATACATTTGTATCTTACAAGTAGGAAGTGTACCCAATTGAGGTGATGACACACACATTGTCGCTGCGCTCGCCTGTGTGTGTGTGCGTGCCTGCAGTGTATACAAAAATTCTAATGGCATGCGTGCCACGAGACGCGACGCGACGCGCTGCATTGCAACGTGCGTCTGGTATCGGGTCTGGCATACAATACTATATACTATCTCTCTATATGGGGCTGGGCCATTGACTCGCTCGCTGTGGCAGCCGCTTTTATTTAAACTAATTGACGCCCGCCGCATAATGCAAACCATATGAAAGGTGTGTGTGTGTGTGTGTGTGCGTGTGTGCGTGTGTGCGTGTGCGTGTGCGGGTTCGGCTCCAGAGGTGCAATTGGAAAAGTGTCAATTGCTTGTGGCAACTCTAGCAACTGGAACTGGATAAACAGGGGGGTTAAAGGGGTTAGGATAACTGGGCAATTGATGCGCGTCAAAATGAACAATGAGTTTCAATTAGTTGCCACGTTGAATTCTCCCAATGGCCATTTGTGATATGCCATGCAATGAGGAAGTCTGAATGGTTTGCTGATTGAGCTGAACGGTTTGCCCAGCGCACCGAGGGGCCTAAGGGGCGGCTTCGCTGTGGCAATTGTGGGTGCTTGAACTTGCAACGGCATTTTCAAGCAATATGATTGCCCGTGTGTGTAGGTGTGTTTCTAACTAAATACGACCCAGTATATAAATGAACTTGAGTTATTAATTTGCTCAAATGTTTGCACAAATGTTTGCATTCAAAATATTTGCTTGAAGCCTAGTTGTCTTAGCTCAATTAACTAGGCCTTTATATTTAATTTAAAGTAGTGCCTAGACTACTTATAAATATAAATTATAATATCGTTATACAACAGTAGCTATTTTACTAAAAATATTAGCTTTAAACATAAAAGCATCCTCGGTGAATAATACATTTCCTTTATACGATCAAATATAAGATATTTTCAAAACAAAACATTTTCAAAATAATTATTATTAATTTAATTTCAAAAATAGTCTCTATAAAGATTTTAATTTTTTTTGCAAGTTAAAATATGAGAAAGAAATGAAAATCTTTTTTTAGAAAAAAGCATTTTATTTTTTTTTCAACTTAAATTTTTTTTAACCTTTTAATAATATATTCAAGTGTATCTTTTATAGTTTTATAAAAAGTTTAAATACCTTATAAATATGTTATGGGTTGAAATTTTTGTCAAATAAAGCGTTGCACGCATTAGTTGCCACAATGCGGCGTGCTAACTTCTTGGAGCGTCCCTGACCGGAGAATTGTCGAATATCGACGGTGACGGTCATACGGCCATACCCGATACTGTTAGCACTGTCAACCATATCCTGTGTCTCATTCTTAAGTTCCGGGCGCATAATGTCCGGCAAGGTGGTTGGATGAAGTGGCAATTTATTGCCCTTCAGTAAATTATTTTTCCATTTCGGTATGGTAAATGAGGCCAAATTGAGCATGGTCACATCTTTCTCGGTGTCCTCTTCATCGGACCCAGCCCCATTGGGATCATTCATTTTACTTTTGACATATTCGCGCAGCGCCAACTCTTTGGACGACTTCTTGGAACTCCCTATGGCCTCGTACTCCTTGGAGTTCACATAAATGGTTGGTGTGAAGCCGCTTTCGGGGCAGCCGTTTATGACCAAGTCCCGGACATTACAGCCCTTGAATTCCTTAAGCACCATTAGTGCGCTCTTGGGCACCATAAATTTGAACATTTGACGCATTCCTGCGAAGGTGCCAATATTGAGTTTTGTATCGTATTTGAAATATAGTTTTGATATTTATTATTTAGTAATTACCCAATGTATTTTTATGCTTTATGACACAATGTTTTAGTGACAATTTGGGGTCCTTGACCGACTTGCGGTCGAGCTGAAGATTGGCCAACTGGCTGCTTATCTCGTCTACCGTCTCGGAGCGCGAGGATCCGGCCTCAGTTTTGTTTAAATAGCTATAGTCCATTTTCCAACTGATTTTTTTTATTTTTGATTCAGCAAAAAAAATTGAAAAACTTCCTTTGACAACGGCAAGCTAATAAAAGTCATTCATTCACAGCGCTGTCAAAGTCAAAAAAACTAACGTCTGGCAGCGCCATCTACGTTTTTTTCTCTGTGTAACAAGTTGACAGCTCCGCTGGAAAACAGCTGTTTTAAATTTGACATTTGTAATGGCTTCAATTTATAAAATTTATTAAAAATGATATATATCATCTATCTATAAAGTTCCTCTTATAAAAAAAATCTCTGAAATTCCTGAAATTACGTTTTCATTAATAAAAATTTCCGCATTGGCGAAATGCCGCATTTAATTAACATTTACACCTTTTCCGTTTATAAATCGGATATTAATTAACACACTTTATGAGCTGGCTAAAAGTGAGACTTTTAATACCTATCGTATAAACGACCCGACCAATTTTCAGCACAATTCTAACTCAAAGGCTTTATGAGTAGGCTGCAGCACTCCGTACTCATATGAAACCGTCCATTAAGATCAAACACTTTCGCCAGACAGCGGCAAATGCTTCCGTGGTAGAAAGGTATTTTATGAGCTAAGCAGAAGACGCCTTGCCCCAGAAGGAGGCTGCACTTGCAGCGCGCTACGTGCAACGTGCAACGCGCAACGCGCAACCAGCTCAACTTGTTTGTTTTCAATGGCATCTTTTTCGTATGGTGGTCATTGCAAAAACCACGGGCCTAATAGCCCGACAATCTGACGGATTGACGGAGCCGCCCAATGGCTATGGCCATGCTATGGTTTTTAACGAGCTCGCTAATTTGCCAAACACCAAATGCAGCTTTTTATTATTTACACGGGCCAAATACAAACACTCCAACACACTTACAGGGGCTACGTCAAGTGTGTGTAGGCGATCTTGCCTTGGTTGTCTAGCCAGCAATTGCCAGTGAAAATATCGTTTAATTGAAGAGCAGATAAACGCTCGAACCGCCCAACAATTCGATTTTTATGGCAGCGCAGCAATTGCATAATGAGCCGTTGATGAACCCAGGCAAAACCACTGACCCACTAAGAAACAATAAAGAACAGTTGATGGAGAGTTGGCGAATTTGAAATACCCTTGCGAAGAGGATGTTTTATAATATGTACAGAATCCTGATTTTGATAAAAAGCAGCTCTTCAACTAGAACTTTATAACTTTGCTGCAGAGATATATATTAAAATCAGGCAACTGAACCAATAGGATTCCAAGTTCAAACTCCACAGCTATTGTCTAACAGAAAAATATATTTGCTATAATATTATATAAAAGACATTTGAAGAAATTTTGTTTTAATTGATATAAAACAGCTCAAGCGTTTATTTTTGGAATATACATATAGAAATAGAAAAATAAGAGAATTGTTTTTATATCAAATTTAATTTTTGCTTATATATAAAATTTTGTATCAAAGCAGCAAGCATGATAATTCAATAAAAAAGTATTTAGATTTGATTCAAATATTCCAAATGTGACCTTGATGAGTTAAGTTCGAGGGATTGTTTTTATGACCGCTACGATATATGTATTGTCCAATGCCAAAAGCAACTTCTCTACCAACGTGTCTACAGGCAGCCAGTGCAAAAAGCATCATTAAAAGCGTAACACATTTGCTGGTAAAATTACAAAACCCCTTTTTAAGGGTATATAAATATATAAGACAAGTCAACAAACTTTCAAAATGCAGCCCAGCTGCATTTGGGGCCCAGAAAGGGGAAAACGTCGCCCACCCACGTGGACACGGGACAATCAATTTAAAAAAAACACGTCCAATTTGGTCGCATCAAATTGCTGACTACTTGCGATTTTGAACCAACCGACAGACAGCGGCTGGGACTCTGACTCAGTTCTGTCCTGGGCTGTGGTCTTCTGTGCTTTCCTGTCCCGCTGTGCGACAATTGAAAGTGGGGCCCTGGGGCCGTACAACTTGTTAACTTGTACTTGCAGTTGTTGCCTTTCTTTCTTCTCTCCTTTTTTGTTTTTTGTATGCAATTTTGCAACTTGTTTCGATTACTTCATTTGGCTGTTCGTGCCACACAGTTCTCTCTGAAGCGTGTGACCCAGTTTGCTGTCAAAAGGCCACAATTTGTTATGGCACAAAAGAAATAATAAAGATTTTTTTTTACAAAAAAGTGTATATATATATATATATTGTGTGTGTGTATATATAATATGAAATGCCCACTGAAATCGTGCGCCACTAATTGACTACTGTGCACACTGATATCGCATATCACTAGCTGGTTCCATAAGCCATTGTAAATATGCCCATTTAATATTAGCCACAGAGCGCTGCAACTGCAACAACCGCCATTGTGTTAGCCCATAGACATAAAATTTATGACCGGCCCGGTACCGAGAGCTGTGCGGCCCCCAGTTGTGCATTTCGTTTGGACAGATTGTTGACAAATGTCACTAGAGTTCGCTTTGTCCGTCCTCAACAGTGGGTGCTATGCTAATTACCTTTGCAACAACCCTGACAGCTCTCTGACAGTCTGTTCGACTACTGTGCACGCCCACACACCCAGCCAGACGACGCCGTGATCTATGGGGGCTACGAGAGTGGTCGACTCAATAGATATACATCCAGCTTGCCAGTTAACACGCCGCAGACATCACACTCAAATATATCTGAAAATTGTTTTAAGTATTATTTTTTTGAGACCTTGATCAATTATACTGCATTAAAATATACAAATATTCTATATATCTTAAAAACTCATAAAATATAAAGGTGTAAACCTAATCTAATTGCCACATAAATGCTCCCATTTGATAACGCAGACGTTAATTTATACGCTTGCATATTTCAGTTACTCGAGTGAGCTGTTTAAACTTCATTACAATAGTAAATCTACTATTCAAATCTACTAGTCAATGTGCGGGAAGCATTTCACTAGAAGTTTGCAAATTTATAAAGAAAATTCGGATTTTTTTCACTTTCACAACTTTGACAAGACTGATTGTATTTTGTCATAGCATTTGGTGCATGGTTTTTTTTTTGTTGGATTCTTCATCAAAACTAAATTTGTAAAAAATAAATTTAAATTTTCTTACAAAATTTTGGGTATACTTATAAAGCAAATATATACAAAAGCAAAAGATATTGTGATATTTTACTCTCATAAAAGAAGACAAACATTTTTAAAATTAAAATTAATTTTTTAGTTTGTTAATTATTTGATTTCAAATTCCCATATATTTGCAAAAGCTGATTTTTATGGCCATGGTTCCTCATTAGTTTCAAATAGGACAATAAATGATTCTTTAAAAATGTTAAGAGTTTTTCCAGTCAAAGTGTTGCTTGACGTTAGAGTGAAAGCTTATCTAGGCTTCTGTTCGTAATCTTCAACACTGCTTCAAGCAACACTAATCGCCCATCTGCGCTGTTTGACACTGGCACGCGCACTACAGCATGCACCCGCATGAAACCTATTGAATGGCTAATACAAGGGTTAAAAGTATTTGTAATAAAAAGAAAAGGAAAAGGAAAAGCAAATATGTAGTTTTCATTGCGGCGATAAGCAGCGAGTGCTTAACTCGAGTCATTTACATGCACAACTTGCACTTTATTTTTAACCGTGGACCGTGGGTGTTCCTCGGAAGTGCCAGCTGCCGGGCTCTTCTCTTTTGGATTTACAATCTAAAGTGTGTTGTACTTAGAGGCCCGCCTCAATTATGCGCCATTAAAGTATTAACGGCACTTGGGTGCCACAGTGGGTGTCTAAGCAGCTGAGCAGCTGCCCAGTTCTCCAGACGACACTTCAGTCGGTGCAGATGCATGCCCAGTCCGTCTGTCGTCTGGCTGTCTATCTGGTTATAATCGATGACTGCACATTTGTTGCGTCGGAAATCTTGAGGATTTTCGCTTAAATAGACGATGAAAAGTGAACATCAATCAGCGCCCGGGTCTGTTTACATGCCGTGTTCTGCTGCTGCTCGTTCTTTCTGGGTCTATGTAACGTATTCAATTTTTAATTGCTTTGAAATTCTTCGACAAGCTGACAAGCATTTGATACTGATCTGGCTCATCGGTGCCTAACGGTGTTTTGATTAAATTCAATTCAATGCGATTCAATGAGGTATATTCTCTCTGCTACCTTCATACTCCACCTCACCCTCCCCTCCCCCTCCCTTCACCCATTTGCTTCGCTTGCTCCCCATTTTTTTTAGCTCCGCTTTCAATTCGATTTTGTTTTGATTGCGTCTCTGAGCGCCTGGCTACCAGTTTTTCCAGCGGCGCCTGTTGAACCTGTTGATTTGCCTATCAGCACTTGTCGATGTCGTTAATGTGTTGTTGTTTTCTGTTGCTTGTTGGGCTGGCTTTCCACGGCATTGCCACACAGTTGGCAAAGAAATCAAATGCCTATCTGCGGCATTACATCAGGCCAGCCAATCGATATTTTCGTTTGTCTCTCTCTTTCGCTTTATCTCTCGCTCAGCCACATTTTGATTTGGCAGATTGATTTGTATCTCGGCCAGGCTAATGAAGACAAATGTCTGCGGAGTCTGGGCGGTCTTTGGTCTGTTGCAGCTTAATTGATATGTAAGGCGGGCGCACAGGCACAAAATTAATACCATTAATTGAACATTTTGTTAAATCAATGAACAAAAACGCGCTGAGCTTTCTTTTGCCAGTGGCTTTTTTATTTTTCTTTTCTGACTTGTTTATAGTTTTTGTAGTGTGCTTTGGGCCAATATGTATGGCCAGGCAGCAGCTGTCCTCTATTTGACAGTTGATAGAAGTTTTCGGATCGTTATTGTGCATGAATGCGAGTAGTTGGTCGTTGCCCCTTTGTTGACGCACACGGCGTATGAGTAATTTTTAAAAAATTTGCATAGACTTTTGCGTCATTGCGGTGAAATTTTTTCCTAGACATTTTCATGTCAAAAAAGTCTTGATATACTTGTCAACCTTAAATAAATTTAATTTTCTTAACATTTTTTTCTTATAATATTTTACTTGGCCAAAATTATTATAGCTCACAAATATAAATTATTTGTTATTATTTTAAGTATAAATAAAATAAATTCTTTACTGGAGAAAATAGTGAAGTTGATAAAGAAAGCAATTTTTGTTTTTTGTTTAAAACAATTTAGAAGAGCATAAATTGAATCTGTCTGACAGGTCTGGTCTTAAGTAGCCACTTGTCGCTCGGCTTTTATTTATCTTAACGACAGACAATTAAAAACAAATTGGCATCTAAAAAAAAAAATGTGAATGCAAATCCGTTTTTTCTATACATTTCCTAAGGCTTTAAAAGTGTTGCAATTTAGCATAATTAGCATTTTTATTGCTGAGCTGTCTGATTGACTGATCTATCTTTCACTTTTATGCATACTGTTTTTGTTAAAGCTTTCATTAAAAACATATTAGGATTTTATTTGTATCTGTTAATGCGCTTAAGAGCACAAAAAGCTTTTTAAAAGCAGTTTATTTTGAACTAAAATTTGTATTTATTTATAAAAAAACTTTTTGTTATGCAATCAAGGTTAATTATTAAATAATAATTGATGATTATATAAAATAAAAAAAATAATATAAAATTATATTTCAATAGCATTAATATGTATGTACTGCCTTTCGGTTCAATGTGAACTTGAGCCATTTCACCTTGGCCATATATCAACATGGAAGTATTTTTTTATTTGCCTTAAAACAGCAGGGAATCGCTGTGAGAACTAACCGTTATCTGCTGTGGAAGCTCATGTGATCTTTGGATCACGGTGAACACAAATCATAAAGAAAACTGACCGCACATATGTGGGCTGCCACATGCTAATAGAAAAGCACTTTGAGAGACCCCAAAAAGCGTTACAGTTTAGGTGTGAAAAAAAGGCCGGAAAGGCAGATGATGACTCCAAGAAGTTGGCTAAACCGTTTGCAGCTGCCGGACAAGAAATTGCCATTTAAACGCGATAAATTACATGGGAAAAGCAAAGACAAAGCGCGAATTGAATTGGATATCAGCAATTGGGAACTGCGCATAAATAATGCGCATTTCTGGCCAAATTGACGCGGCGTGCAAATGAAATGAAAATTGAAACACCAAAGGGGCAAAAAAAGAAGCGAGCCAAGTCAAGTGATAAATCTTTCTATTAGCCAAAGTGCGCACGTAGACTTGGCCAACAACTGCGGCACTAACTGCAGCAGCAGCAGCTTTGTTAGCGCCGCCGCCAACGCGACTGCAACTAGGCGATTTTAATCGCGCAGTCGCCGCCAGGCTCGACTGCATAATTTATAAAATCCATTTTAATCAGCGCGCGCGCTGCGCAAAAAATTACTTTGTCTGCATTTAAATGGCAAAAACAGGGCCAAGAACTGAACTTGGCCCAGCGGCAGGTGTCTCGGCCAGAGTCTGGCATTTAAGCCTGCCTCTCAATCTGGCCCCAACGGGCTCTACGTGCCGTAGGTGTGTTAATTCGAGCTGATTGCGTAGCACGTTGCCCGCTTTGCTCATTGAGTTGTCAGTGCGTTGTCTCCGCCTTGCCAACTGTGCCCCATGATAAATGGCCCACAATTATGTCTGCTGCGTCTCTATCTGCGGCCATCGATGTTGTTCTGGCTCGGTTCAAAGGCAGCATAGCCGGCAAACTAAAAAAAAAATAACGCTAATTGAATAAACACGCCGAAACGCGCGAGAAAGCAGTGCCTAAGAAACTAGTGTATCTGAGTAGCTAAAGCGACTTATTTGTGAGAGTATGTGTGAATGTGTGTGTGCAGTATGTGTGCTCTCCTCAAATTGGCACAAGAGGCACCCAAACAATTCTCACCCCATGTACAACAAAATACGCGCATATTTCAAGCACATTTTATTTTGGCATTTGAGAATACACGCGTTTTCTCTGCTAATTTTATTAGTTAATTAATAATAATAAATATTTATAGTTGGATCGATTTAGAGATTTATTCTATAGAAATGTATAGAAATTTAAAATAAAATTTAAGAAATGTTTAATAATGAAACAGTACATGTATTTAACATGAATATATAAAATTTAATGACTCAGCAATCTAACAATTTTTGAAAAACATATGTAAATACATCTTAAATTTAAATAACTTCAAATATTTGTTTATAATATCCTTTTTTGAAGTTATTTAATCGCAGAATTAAAAACATTCAGAATTTAAAACTAAACAAATTTGTGTTATTTTTCTTTAAATTGCCTTAAAAAAACAATGCCAGTACAATAGCTTATAAACTTATTTACAATTTACAGCTGTTTTTCTATTAGAAGATATCTTACCCGTAAACACGTGGGTGCCTGCATTATCTCAACTACTAAACCTTTAAACCGGATATAGATATGGGCTAGTTGTTGTTGATAACATTAAGTCTTAAGTGCTACTAATTAGTGAAGGCTTAAATGCGCCATATAAGAACTGTCCCACGAGCTGGGAGGAGCGTTCACATGACCTGCCTTAAAGTTAATGCCTGCATAAGTCAGCGGATGTTGTGCATAGTCAGCTGACAATTTTCCAATTTGGCACATCATTAACTTTGGCTGATCACGCGATTGGTACGAATTCTTATCACATAGACAGGCCAATAACCGATAAGGGTTGACATATTTAGCCAGGCGATTTTTTATGGCGATTATAAAAATGAACGCGTCGTGTTTGACGCAATTTTTGAGAAAAGAAAAAAAATACGTAATACAACTATTTAGGAGAGGGGTAGGCGCAACTTTGAAATACTATTAATCAATATAATTGATGACAATTGGCGGGCTAGTTTTGGACTGGAAACAAAACGCTTATCGGCAGTGCGCGAATCTAACACTATTAGTCAATGGATCTCACGTTCTTGTGGTGAACCAGCTGCGGTCGCTCCATATCATCAATTTATCTGCGACTGTGCCGCTGCGATCTATCTTAAGAGTGCGCGAGTGCATTCCAGCACAATTGGCAGGGTAAATTGGAGGGAACGGGGGGTGCAGCTAGTGCATGTTGGAGGGCAGCTGATTTATGAATTTGACCGCAGAAGTCAATGCGCTTTATGTGGCCAACAGTTAATGACCCTGCGCCACGGAATTTTGCATAATGATCGCTGACTTTATGATGCACCACGAACCAGATCAATTGCCTATCACTTGGCGCTGATTTGCCGCCTGATTGCCCATCAAATGGCCACTAAGTTAGTAAGGCAGAAGGGCATTAACTTCAACTTCAACTCAAAGTCGAACGTCAGCCGCAGCAATGCATTGATTGGAGGCACTCCTAACACAGAAATGCGCGCTGAGCTCCACGTTGATTGCTTCGCAGATTGACAAAGTGACCCACAGTCGCGACAGACAGTGACAAGATCAACAACTGTTGCTCTTCAATTGCCACAGCACAAAATTGCAACGTCATTTCTAGAGCTGCTACGCATCTATTGTGAGTTCTTATCTCTAAAGATACAATGCTACAAAATTTGTTTTTTTTTCTCAAATTATATTAAAATATATTCTTTTGAGTTAGAGAAAATCTTGGTAAATTAATCTGAGTATCTATACAGAAAATGTAGGGAGCTTTAAAGAGCTTTTTATAATGTGCTTAGAAAAACTACTTTAATAAACACACAACAATAATTAAGTCTAATGTGGTAATAAAACAAGGAAATTATAGAACTTGTGAATAATTTCTAAAGATAACTGTCGATTTTACACAAAAAATAAATTTTTTTCTATAGCATAAGAATAATATATATTGAAGCGTAGGGGATGAGGATATAATACAGAGTTATATGAATCTTATGAAGAATGTCTTCTTTTCCTATGTGGTTTTTCTTACACATATCTCGACCATATAATTTGCCAGCAGATATTTCAAAGTCCTTGAGCCATAAACGTTTTATTTTCTACTTACAACAAACAATAATTTTATGATGGCTAGTTTGATAAGAGAATCACAGATTATTCAAAACTTAAACTCTTATGCAATAGAACGTTAGTTCCATGTTTATGAAAACTTTTTTATTGCCCCAATTTCTGAAATCTCAACAGTTCAGCATCATAAAGTAAGTTGCAAAAAGAAAATAGAAACGAGCGAATTAAATCTTTTGAGGTGGAAATAAGTCTAATCTGATTCCCACAGCTCTCTGTGACAACAATCATTAGATAGCCGCGGCACGTTGTTTGCGCCACGGCACGACTTTGCCCCACCCAGTGAAGAGCAAATCGCAGGAGCAGCAGAGGGGGATGTGGGGGCAAAAAACACGGGACAGCATAATTGATTTGTCTAATGCACATGGCAAACCGAAACTCCGCATGTGCTTGGCAATTACAACGACGGCGGCTGTCGAGCTGTTTGTTTTGTTCGTAGATGCAGTTGCTAGATAAAAGAAAATAGAAAAGATACAAAGATACATTTCTGCTCGTTTAATTGCGGACTACACGCTGCGCCACACTCGGTGCCTCAGCCCCCTCTTTGAGTGCGCTGATTAGCTGTTGAGTTATTAGCAAACACAGACATATATCCGATAGAGATAGAGAGTTCTCTGCGAGATCTGAGCTGATGGATACCGAAAGCTTGTCGGCGGCAGCCGTCGGCAATCAGTCACTTATTCATTTGCTCATTCACTGGCTAATGTTTGGCAGCAGCAGCAGCAGGCAGTGTTGCGCAAACAAAGGTGCCACACGGAGCGTGGAAAGCCGCCCCAGGATTGACAGCGCAGACACCGGGACGGGGCGACATGGGAGACAGTTAGCCAGCCCACTTGACAAAGCTAAACAAAGCTCAAAGGTTTCATTGCTTAATGTCAGGGGCTCCACAAGCGACTTAAACTGATTTATAATTGCGATACGATACATTCTTTTCTCTTACACTTCCCCCCGCCCCCTCCCCATCTCACTCTGCAAATAAATAAGCGCCTTAGCCAAGGCGATGACAACGCCGAAGCAGCCCGTCCTCAACTGGGCAAATATGTATGTGGGCAAGAGCAGGCGACAAGTGTGTGTGTGCGTGTGTGTGCGTGTGTGTGTGTGTGTGTGTGTGTGTGTAAATTGAAACCCATTTGACTTCGTCTTCGACTTGGGTCTCTGTGTATGGTCCATCGCCTGCACTCCGGCTGGGTGTTAAAAACAAGCCAAGCACTAGATCGACACACGGGACCACCGACTGTGTCTCTGGCCATTTAACAGCTACTAAAAAGCCAACGATGGCCACTCCACATATAAGAAATTCAACTTTAAGCACTTCTCTGAGCGGTTTATAATTCACACGCCGAATTGAATTTGCTCTTGAACCGTTTCAGCTGGGGATTTGTTCTCAAACGGAAAAATCAACTTATTGAAATCTCTTAAAACCTCTTTAAATATATTAAACGATTTTGCGTACTTTTGATGGAATTAAAGTTTTATCTAACTTTTGATGGATATTTTAAATTAAATAATTTTGCCAAAATTATAAAATAGTTACTGGGCTATAATAATTAATTATTAATTTAATGAATTAATTAACAACAAATATTGCAGCGTCATTTATAGAGTTGAATGGTGTATATTAAAAGTTTGTTTTTTGAAAGATACAGTTCAAACAAAACTATCTTTAAATGCTATGTTTAAATTAAAGTTTGTTTAAAATGATTTTCAAATAAGAATATTTCTAAAAGGGTATCATTATTCAATGCAGAAGAATTCCAGGAGCCCGAAAATTATTACATATAAAAATATATCCTATTAATAATTCAAGAAAAGTCTAAGAAGCCTTTATTATTTGCTGTTAGGCTTTCATACATATTTACGCAAACACTTCACTTAGTAAATTTTTATAAATTTTTTTTAAAAAACTTTCACAGAATATTTTTAAAATTGCCTTATTATTTATGTCATTCATAAAATTCCTTTAAAATGCCTCCATTATTTATACCTCGTTTTAAATAATTTTTCTATTGGTATAATAGACTTGCACATGGATATTGAAAGACTGTTTACCTTAGAGCTGTTTGGAGTCTCACTGCGCTTAATTGGCTTGTTCTGTGCCCAATTGCTTGACAAGTTTATAATACCCTCTGGGTGTGAGGGCATAAAAAAATTGAATAAAAATAAAGAGCGCCATCAAAACAGGCAACAAAATATGCGTAATTATCGGCTAGCCATTGGCAGCCTGCAGTTCCGTTCCGTTTCGTTTCTGGCCAAAAGCAACACACGGCTGCCGTTTCGAGCCAGTCTCGGGTCGGAGTCTGGGCCTTTGTGTCTGAGCCGTCATGGCTGGCTGTCCGTTTGTCCCTCTGTCGGCCTGTCTGCCCGTCTGTCTGTTTGGCATCCTGGCGCTAAACGAAACCTGCGAGCGGCAACAATGCGATAAATAACCCGGCAGCTAATTTAAATGGCGTGGCCAATGCGGGCCTGCAAAGCGGCCATAAAAACCCAATCGAAACTAGATCTGATTAACTTTGATTTATCGTAGGCGGCGGCAGCGGCAGCCGCTAAATTTAGCTCAGCTGCATTCGTAGCGCTCAGATACTGGCCAAGTATCTGCAGCTTCAGATGCAGCTTCAGCTTCATTAGGCTGCGGTTAAAAGGGCAACGCAGACCTTTTGAATTGAATTGTAGAACGCGTCTGGGCGTGAGTTTGAGTAATGTGGAGGCGTCGCCTGGCGGGTCACATATTTGCACTTTGACTGCCAGAGTTGCCACCCCCGGTGCACAGCCTGCTGCTGGGCCAAGTTTAATGGCCTTAACGGCCTTGTTAGCGCAACTTCCTTATGCAAAGAGCGAGAGCAGCAAAATAAAAGAAAACTTTTTCTGCAATTTGCATGCAAATCGTTGACATTATTATTATTCTTTTTTTTTTCCTTTTTTTTTTTGGCCTAGCTAAGCGACTCATCAAGCGGCTCTTTCACTGTTATGAGCCACTCACGACTCTGACGTCCTACGCCACACAACTTTGTATGTCTCCGTTTTGCCAAGCATTTCATTAGCATAACCAAAAGGTGGGGCTGCATAAAAGTTACTCTGCCCTGACTCAGACTAACTTCAGGCTGAAGATGCTGATGAAGTTGCCTGTTGGCTATCAGCGTACTAAACTGATAAATGCCAAGTGGCTTTTTTTTTTGAGATTAGATGTCATAAATATACATAAAAGTGCGTTGAAATTTTCTGGTCTCGAGCATTTGTTGCCGAAAAGTTCAATGCCATTTTCTCGCATAATAAACGACAACAATCGAAATTCGCATGTCGCGCATAAATCGCATGCAAAACGCGCATAATTCGCTTTACGCAGCGAGGTGGGGGAGGGGTAGTCAATTTGTCAGTTAATTTTTTTAAAACGCAATTAAGCCGCAAACAAGTCATATATGAATATGGCATAAATTAATTTTGCAGTAGCGCAGCTACAAAACTTTTGCATTTCGCAAAAGTATCTGTCAGATACGCGGGGGGATGCGTCGGTTCGGTTCGGTTCGGCGCCATCGACATTGATCTTGGCACATGTTCGCTTTAATTAGGCTGACAACTGGGCCCAACTGGTAGTATTGTCCATTAAATCGCAAAAATGACAAAAAACTTAAATAAAAAAAAATTACACCGTTCGATGGATTTATAAATTCCTTTTGGGTTTTCGCTTTTCGCTGTTTTCCGTTTCATTTGCGCACCATTTACAACTTGTTTTTCAACACTTTTTAATCAGTCTGACAACACACTGTTAAGGTCAGAGCGGATCACATTAATTACAGAAATCCGCAACACGTACTGCCCATTAAAGATCGCTTATGGGCGAGGCTCCCGTTTCGAAATGCTAATGAAAGCTACAAAACGCGACGACACCAAAACGCACATCCAATTAGCTGATTGTGCTGATACGTGTTTTGGCAAAGGATTTAGAGTGGGGGAGAGTGGGGACCGTAAAGTACCCTATGCCCGGTCCGTTATACTGAATTATGTGATCGCGACATGAGCTGCGCCTATATGTCGGTCAATGGAGCAAGTGCGTAAATTCCAAAAAGTACTTAAGAGTGCACTAAATAAGTGTATAAATATATGTGTATAAAATTCAAATGATAAGCGTTAGGTGAATGGAGTTGAGCTTGAATAGGCAACGAATGTTGTATACCCTTGCGAGTTATAATCCTTATTAAGTTTAAAGACCAACTGTAACACAGTAATAGTTTATAGGTATTTATGAATTATGCTTTTTGCATTGTCATTTACATTTTCCTATTTTTCTATTTATTTGTATTATATATTATATTATATTATATAAACTATAGCTGTATCTCAAACACTATTAATTAAAAAATATTTCTCAATTGTTGCCTGGAAAAATTTGCTAATAGACATAATTTCTTATCTTTCGCTTTTGTTTTTATATGCTGATCATCATGTGATCAGTTAGAGCTTAAGCAATAATGTAATTAAAGAAAACAAAATAATTTTTTCACACGCTTTCTTCGGCATTAAACCAACTAAATAAAGTGTGTCTTAAATGTCTGGAAAAGTTATAATACCCTAGCCACATAAATTGCTGTGTCTGCCACAAAAATGTGCAACAAAATACCAAAAATAAATATCAATCACTTTATGTGTCTAGCTAACAAGCTGCAAGTACTTGAGTCCGAGTGCTGTGCGTGTGTGTGGTGTGTTTGTGTGTGGGATCGAGATTTGGATTTGGTATTGAGATGGACGCTTATCAATGCAGCACGCACAAAGGCCGACAAATTAAAAGCCATAAATTTAATGAGCGATCATAAAAATGCACTTGAGTGGGACAGCAACAGCAGCGGCAGCAGCAGCAGGAACAACGGCGGCGACGTTGGCGACACTTACGTTGACAGAGGCTGCCAGCGAGGGACTACTGTAGTCAATCGCGCGGGCATTAGCTACATATATAATAAGTACAACTTATAGATACTTTTGTATCTGGGCGATAATTAAGTGGCGCACTTGGATTACCACTCATAACGTAATACAACAGAAGATCATAAAAGCCAACTGCAACGATCTCGAGTGCCACATTTATTATGCCTCCTTCCGGTTTGGCCTTTTGTTTACGCCAAAACTCGCTGTGTGTGTGTGTGCGTGCTGCACACACGTGCGTCGACTGCGACTGCGACTGCAACTGCGACAGCGACGCTGACAGAGCATTCTTTACAATTTTTTATTCTCTCCAATCTTGTATTTGTCTTTAGCATTTTTTTGGAAATGGAGCTGAAATTATTGCCAGCATATACATACAAATTATTTTGATTGAACTGAAGCGAAAAATATGCTACGAAATTCTTAAGTTATTCAATCGTTTTGTATTTGAAACGATTTCATATTATAGCTAAGGTCTAAAAATTCAAACCAACTCCTTTATCATTAATTAAATTGGCAAAATTCACCTTTGCTTAAACACTTTCGGAGTTATGGCTCAGAGGCCACACCATAAATAACAAGTCTAAATTCAAAGATTTCTATGCAAAATTATGCGTAGATAACTTCTCATTTTGTATACCCGTTCATTTGTATTTGATTAACAGAATTATCTATAACTCCTTTTTGATCAAGAGAGAAGATTGGGTTTTTACAAATATTTGAATATAATATAATATATTGAATATAACCGCTTAGAAAAAGAAAAGTTCTTTATGCACTGAAGTGTATCTGTGGCATGCAACTATTTTGTAGTATTTTATAGCCCAATTATCGCGAAATCTCAGCACGCATAAACATTGTAAAGCATATCAGTGCCAACGACTTAAGTGAAGCTAAAGTGACTCGAAAAGTGGCTCGATAGCTGCGCAGATAGTCTGCGAATCGTTTTGAATTCCAGTCCACTATCAGACTATCAGTTGGCACCGGCATGGAGATATGGAGCGCACTCTCAATTCAGTTCGAAGCTCACTAAATTATGAGTGCGAATATCAAATAAATAATTGCAATAGGTTTAAGTATATGGAAAATGGGGTTATTGACGCATGTTTTGGCCTCTCGGCGGTGCGTGTTTGCTTTTTGTTGTTTCCATTTTGGCGTCTGCTCGCAGGCCTCTATAAATAACAATAAAAGAGCAAAACGAAATATGTTTTTGTTGTTAGAAATCGGAACAGAATAGAACAGAGCAGAACTACTTTGGCAATGCGGGTTTTTGGCATGTGATTAATGCCTGTCCGTGCTACTCAGTTGTTGATGCTGCGTAAGGCGAACATTTTTATGGGCTGCAAGAATAATTTTCCAAAGAAAATATTAATAGAAATGAAAACAATCAAATTGTTGGGCGAAGTTCGTGTGTGGGGCGCATGCCACACAGCCAACTGTCTCGACTTTATTTTCCTGCACACAAGTCAATAAACAGAATCAAAGCAAAACACGGCCGAAAAACACAAGCAAATTGGTAGTAGAAGAAAGCTGCACAACATTTTCATTCATGCCACAGTTGGCAGCATATTTTTTTGTTCGCCTTCTCCTTGGTCTCGCATAGGTGTCGAGCTGTAATTTGCATAAATCACAATTACCTGTCAATCGATAAACGATCTCAACACGCGCGCGCCACGTAAAGTGTGAACATAACGTGGCCGACACAAAAAGTGCAGTTATAGCAGTAACAACAACAACAACACATGCAACTTGGTGGCAAGTGCTGAATGTTGCCCACAACGCATGACAAATGCTCCATGTTGCACTGGACACTGGACGGGGGTACTTGGGGGGTGCTGGCTGGCATTGCGCCAGACCTCGAGCATTGTTAAACGTTTTCCAAATGGGCGGCTTTTTATTGCGGCCCGAACAAAAGACGGCAAACGCGACTGATTGCACAGTAGGCGAACTGCAGCAGCTGGCTGTTGTTGTTGTTGTTGTTGTTGTTGTGGTTGTCGCGTGTCAAGCTGAAAATTTGCCTACAAGGTGGTCGCGACGTTAGCTGACAATGCATTTGACAACTGGTTAACAGTCCACGGGGTTGCCAGATCAACAAAGTATTGTTGGCGTGTCAGCAAATGATATATTAATTATAATTTATGGACATGCAGATTGTAAGGAGTGTAGCTTAAGCGAAGTTAGAGTGCTTTTCACTTCGGATATAGTACAAAATAGCTACTCAGGTTTTCCTTCATAACGATTAGCGAAACTATGTTAAGACTTTCTTCTGATTGGCTTAGATAGATAAGAGATATATTTATGAATTATGATTACATGGATTTTTTTCAAATTTCTTGGTGTCTAAATAAATAAATCTTTTTAATAAGTTTTTTTTCATAACTCCTACTGCAGTTCTTCCCCCATGTAAACTGCATTATTCCCACAATTTTCCAGCTGCCAGCCGCCCCAGCACATTGCGGCAATATTAATTTAGTCAAGCACTCATTCAATCAAGCGTGCAAAACGTTCAGCTTATGGCCTCAAGTGTACAATACAATTTCATGCCGCATTATGAGGTCAATTAAAGCAAACATTTAAAAAATAATTAAGCACCAAAGCGTAATCAAAATAGCGCAAATCCCCCATCTTCCTTTGGGGAACGTAGAACAAAATAGAAAAATCATATGAAAGAAAATACAAATTTTTTATAATAGCTTAACACGTCGTAAAGATTTTCTCAGCCCAAAAATATAATGGTATAATAATACCATATAACGTAGAAATTTTTTAATGAAACAATTTTACAGATGGCCGCGATGAAAGCTAAAATTTTCCTCATTTATGATGCATAGCGGCGACAATAAAGCCGCAACAGATACAAAGATACATAGATACTTGCGTTAGATACTAGGTATACGATTGGTGGAAAGGGGACATGAGCTGGTCTTATCTTAATTTTTCCTATTTGTTTATTTTGTTTTGTTGTGGTTTAACAATTTTTATGTGCATTTTTGGAATTGGAGCAAACACTTTCACTCTTCATACCATGCTTATCGATTGGCATCGAGTCTCTTGATAGTACATGCATACACTATATTTATATCTATATCTATGCTATATCTGTGTTTATTATCTGTTGCGTGTTTTAATGAGCGGTGTCTTATACGCATTGACAGATTTCTTATGGCTCTATTATTGACTTTTATTTTTTATGGGCATTGTTTTTTTTTTTTTTTTTGTTTGATTTGATTTGATTTAATAGTTTTTTTTAGTTTTATTTTTTTGGTAACAGTTTCATTAACATTGTTTATAAATAACTTGATATTCAGTTTATTTTTATGCTAACTTAATTAATGGGCAATTACCAGGAGTTTGTTGGAGATTCCATGGAATTTCTGTTCATATCTATTAGCTCTCGCTTTTATAAAGACTGACAGCGGTCAGCTAATAAACAACAATAATAATAATAGAAATTGCTCTTTAATCTATAAACACAACTTGGATTGGGGCATTTGAAATACGATAGTTTCCATACATAGGGGAGATTGTAACCTTATATGAGATGGTCAGCGAAAGAAAATGCTCAGGGTAGTTAAAATGAAGAGTCCATGAGCAGCAAATGGAGAGTATAATTTAGACACTGTATCTGTGAATGTGTGAATGTATTTGTATATGTAAGCGTCATCTGCATTTGAACATGTAACTTCGATCGCTTGTGTATCCTCCAGAAATTTCTATAGCTTTACCGTTCAATGTATCTGTATCTGCAAATGTATATGTAACTGCTTCTGTGAGTAAATATAAATTTGTATATATATTTTTTAAATCCATCTGTAAATTTACCTTGTATCTGTGAACCAGTTATGTAAATGTATCTGTACAAAATTTGATGTGCCAGCAACTGCACCTATAAATGTATCTATGTATTTATATGTGCATTTAAATCTGCGTCTGTAAATGTATTTGCACTTGATAATGTATCTGTCAATGTAAATCTACCTGCTACTGTCAATATTTTAAAGTAAAAATATTTGGATTTATATATTTTTCCGCATTAGAAAAGGTATCAGAGTCTTTAATTTGTATTTTTCATCAATCTTTTATCTATATTCGTATCTGTACTTTTAATTTGTTTGTAAATTGCATCTGCAAGCATCAATGTAGCTGTAAATGTTTCTGCAGCTGATGAGGTAACACTTTAAAAGTTTCGCTGCTTTCATATTTGTTTGAAAATTTTAACTGCTCGGCGTTAAGTTTGTTTATCACATTGTGCCAGCTACTTGCAGTATCTTGCAGATACACGCACGCTCACGCTCGTTGTGTTTCAATTTTTTTTTTTTTTTGCCTTTAGTGTGAAGTGCGAATTACCAACAACAACAATTTGCATTTGCGTTCAATGAGCCACTGACCTAAGTCAATATATTTTGCATTGTGCTGGCCGTGTGTACAAGTGTATCTGTATCTGTAAGTGTATCTGCAGTAGCCAGCGCACCCGTCTGTGTGTGTGTGTGCCGCGTAGCCCGGCGTTCATTTGCGTCGATAATTATGACGTGTGTGCGCAAAAACAACAACAACCGAAATTGCTGACGTTGCACTGTGTTTGTTGTTGTTGCTGGGCACTCGATAAGCGACAACGTCGCACTTTTCATTTTTTTTTCTGCTGCCCGGCTTCGATTGCAGCGTGCAGCTCGTTTTACAAATACTTTTTTCCTTTTTTTTTTGCTACGTTACAATTACACACAAATGTCAGCTGTTGTTGTTGCTTTTGGCCTGCTAATTTATTTGCAACATTTGCTGTTTGCTGTGAATTAATTGCGAATGCAACTAAGCGCGCTTTGCGCTATTTAAGCGCGCACAAACACAGCTGCTGCTATGAAATGCATCTATGAGATACAATGTTGGATTACACACGGCACAATTACACGTGCTGGCAAGTGGAGCGCATGAATTGGCCAATGTATCTGTTGCTGTACGTTGTGGTAGCTAATGGATCTGTGTATCTATTGCCATTGTATCTGTTTCTGTGGCCGTGTATAAACATTTGAGGAAGCATTAGCTGACGTTAACAACTTTGGCCACAACAATTCAATTTTAACTAATTGAAATATTTGCCTTTATTTCGAGAGAGTGCGACTTTAGGGACTGGCTGTGGGGGGAGAGGGGGCAACATGTCAAATGTCTGTCGGGTTGACAGCTAAAAATATATATTTGCCCCTTGACGTTGACAAGGCGACAATTTGGCTGCACGCACAATAACAATAACGACAACAACAACAACAACATCAATTCGTTGCGCTCCAGATTCCAAGTATTTGAATGCTTTACATTGACATCTATATATACTCATATATGTATATATATATGTATATATTTATCTGTGCCCCGTTGCGTGTAATATGTGTGTCAACAGGCTGCCTCCAATGCCAATTCTACTTCGTATTACCAAACCGAACCGCACCAAATCCAATCCCATGACATGGCTAAATCATGTCAAACTGACGCTAAACGCGGCGATACAAATGGAAACGCTTTGAACTTTGACTGCAGCTCGAATTTACAATATGGGGTACAAACCCTGCCACAAATCAATGGATGCTGCTGTTTGGGGAGCTATTAGCAGCTGTCTGAACTAATTTTTTTCTTCTTGGGGGCTGCATGGGCAATTGATTATGTTAAGAGTGGGCGACAGTTCCTAAAGCATGTCGTGCAACAAGTTTCAGTTGTGAGAGAATTTTTAAAGGAAATTGAAAGTAGTCAGATAGTGAAGGCTTTATATTTGATAAACATCTTATTCCGTAGATGCATAATTTGTGGTTATTTAAATATTGTTTAATATATAATAATAAAATAGAAGTAATATAATATTGAAATACTTCAGGCAAAAAAATTGCAGATAAAGTTTTTTGTTTATTAAAAATACGAGATAGTTATTTCTGCTTTTCTAATTAGCAGAATTTTTTTATGTAATATCTTATTGAAAAATATTTCACTATTGAAAGATTAAAAGCTTAAAATTAAAATATTTTGTGTGATTATTATTATTTTTCAAATACAAAATATTAAAAAAAAGCAAAGAGACTGTTATAATTTTATTTATTTTGTAATCTCAGGATATTATTTTGAGGATTTAACATATACACTTTTTAGTGTCAGATGCAAATTGTAATAGCCTCAATTAGTAATAAGAAGCTGCATAGCACTACAACTAGTTGCGGTTTTCGCAGAATCTCCCAGTGTGTGCCAAATATTTACACATAGCATTAAGATGATTTTTCCTAAGGTTTCAGGGAGCAGTTATCGCCACATCTTCGCTATCGTTATGTGACACATTAATGCTGTTATTAAATGAACAACAAAGTATGGAAGAAGAACAGTCAACAAAGCGCGATAAGAGAGGGAGACCATTTGCCGTTGCAAGTGCTATTTTGTGGGCGTGCCTCGCTATATTACACCGCCCCATTTTGCCGGAGGCCTTTGACTGTAACAAGTTTGCCCAACTATTAGATCAGACTTTGGCCAACAGTCGCTAATAGGCCTTCAATTAATTAGCCCGTGCAAATTGTCACAAATCAATTAGCGATTTGTCAGTTGTTTGATTTATGCTGCAAAAAAAAAAAAAAACGCAAATGATATATTACTATAGATGCATTTAGGCATATGTATATATATATATATCTTTTAATTACATGTACGACACGCCGACAGCGGCCAAAATGAACTGTTATAAGCCGCATGTTTTGCACGCATCGCTGTCAAAGCCCAAAGCTGTCAATTGCCATTTGGTGGACCCGTTCGCCAAGCCCCCGCCGCCCCGCCGCCTGCCTATAAAATGCGCCCAGCGCACACTGCTCCAATGTCTGGTTAGACGGCATTTTTTATGCCACAAAAAAAAAAAAAAAAAAAAAATAGAAAATAAAACAGAAAGAAAACACACACAAAAATAGTCGGTACATAGAATCCATAAAACATTTTTAGCATTTGCAGACGTGCGGCTTTTAAAATTTGTCTGGCGCACAGATACAATTCTTGTATGCGGGCAGTTGACTGTCTGCAGAGACTGTCATCGAGAGGAAGTCGCCGCGCACTTCTGGTGTCAACTGATCGAAGTTTGCCTATTATATGGGTTAAGCGAATGATCAATGGTCTGTTGCGGTTGTGTTTCTTGTGGTTTTCGTTTTGACAGACGGCTGCTGCTGGCCAAGATCAGGCTGCAGTTGTTCTTGGAAGCGATCAGCGAAGATCAGTAGCTGCATCAACATCAACAAAACTGACAAATTTGACTAAGAGTTATGGACTGCAAAGATTAGCATTTAATGGAAATGTCTTTTAGAATTTAGAAGCTGTTATTTTTTGGCGATTGATCAATCTACAGCAAGAACAATGATTTTAATAGTCCTCTGGGGGGTTTTCAATAATCTGTAGAAACTATTAACTCAATTTAAGCTATAAATCAGTTATCACAATTCAAAAAACTGAAAAATAACTAAAAAAAATATTAAAGTGGAACATTTTATAAGAATTTATCCAGAATTTAAAAGTTTCATTTATCGACGGCCTAAATATCTTGCAGATATAATGAGTTCTTTGGAATCTATAAACATGAATTCGACTGCGTAAAAGCTATTAATCAAAGATAATGCTAATAATTGTTCGGCAAAATATACAAGATGAGTCGCTACGAAAGGATTACAAACTTGAAAAATAGCTATTGAGATATTAACTAGTAATATTAAATACTAACAAATATTTATAAATAAGGGCTTCAATCTATGTTTGCTTAGATACAAATATACCTGTTTATGATCACTGAATTAGTGATCAATGGCCATTTGCGGGTAAATTTAAAAACGCATACTTTAAGTTTAAATGCAAAACTTAAAGCTTAATAAAAGCTTTAATTTCAACAAACTTGTAAAAGCTTGCAAATAATCAAATCCAGCTTTAAAGAACTGCAAAAGTCATAGGAATATATTAAAGCTATATTAGAAATATATTATTTTAGGAATTAATTCATACATGATCAGCTGATATGCTCTCTTTGATCACTATCAAGTTTTTAAAAGTGATCATGCGATAATGTAATTGAATTAAACATGACTTTAATAGCTGACACACTGAGCAGCTGACAATTGTGTAGGAATTTCAATACACTAACGATATGATCAATGGGCGCATTTAAAACCGATCACAGCCTCTAATGGCCAGTCAGCCAAATGAGTCAACACCTGCCCTGGCGCAATGCATAGTTGTCGAGCTGTGGACCTAAACCTGAACAGGGGCCGCTAGCCGCTTTATTCTTGGCCTAAAAAGCTGGCGGCCTAAAACGGCAGGAGGCAGTCGCCGTTGCCAGAGACGCAGCCACAGACGACGCCACTTGTCTTGTCGTGTCTCAAATTAATTAAAGACTCATCTACATATTTCATTTCCACTCCAACTGGTTGCGCAGATACAAGAAAATGCGGAAAACCAAAAAAAAACTTGGCGCTGACCGCAACGTCGACGTCGGCAGAGGCGCGCGCAGCGGGCGCCTTCAAATTGGCCTGTCATTGAGCCATGCTGGGCGGCGGCGTCAAACGGGGGCGTGGCTCGTTTTCGAAATGCCTTTACAAGCAATTTTTTTTGTGCCACAGTTTTTAACAACTTCTTTAAAATTTTTTGACATATATTTTCATTGTGTGTTTTTACATTTTTACAACAGCTACAAATTGTATGCACTTTGTTGATTTTTCTCTTTTACATTTTCACATTTGTTTGTTGGCGGCCCGTTTTAATTTGTCAGAACATCATGTTGCACATTTTCTGGTATTTTTGTAAATTTGAATAAACATATGCCGAACTTTCACTGAGAAAATTGACACAAAAGCAGCTTAGAGCAGCAGCTCCTTTGGTGGGCCCCATACTTTACACATTATTAGACTAATTTAATCAAATCAAAGCACTCTCAATATCTAAGTTCATTTTTCATTAATGAATTAGGCTTTAGATTTGGGCTTTTGTTTAAGGTTTTTTTTCTACTTCTTTCTAGAGATTCCCTTTAAGATTTTGTGATTCTTTTAAACGGTAGCCTTTTAATCTGGGGGTTACAGCCCATAAATTAGGTTAGAGTGAAAGCTACTAAGAGTTATAGATGACTAGTTAGAACGCTGCACAGCTGGGGCTCTTATGTGATTGTCTGCGTCTGACAAATCCCATCAATGCTCACGTTTTTATCATTACAATAGATCTGAAACTTAGTGAAATATCGAAAACTAGCGCATATGCATGCATTTTCATAGCTTCTTTCCTGGCCTATATCATTTGCCATATGTGGGCGTTTCTGGAATGACAATAACTATGCCAATCTACAGCAACCCCTAAGTGTCAGCTGTCAGTGGGTTTTATAATTTATACTTATGCGCATTTGCCTTATCGGAAATTGGGTGATTGCGCAGGAAATCCGTTGACAACCCCCAAAAAAATTAATATACACATATACAGTATATATAAAAATGCAATTCGATTATTGGCAAACCGAACAATAGATGCAAACATAATAATTGCGCACAGATACACGAGAGAGGGTAAGACAAAATGATAAAAAAAGGTAGCCAACTGTGAACACTGCGTGTGTTTGTACTCAAACGATTATATTGAATGGGTGTTGGTATGAGATATGATATGTATTCGAATATGATTTTCAATTTGCTTGAGCTCTTCTTAGGGGTGAGAGGGCAGCCAGCTTTCCCATAGCCTAATTTACATAAGAAGTTTTCACTTTCATAACGTCCCCATAAACATTTTACTACCCAAAAAAATGATGCAAAGATATGTATGCCTTTTAAGGCGCTTATCGAAGTGCCCACAGTTGCATGTTCTGCAAAAGACGCTCTAAACTCTGAAGATTTATTGCCATAAAGCAGACAACTCAATGAGCTGCCACTAATTAGTGTTTAATAGCTGCAAGTTTGTAGCTCAAAATTCAGCTGTGCGACAGATGTATCTATAAGATACAATTTAGTTGATTGATATGCGCCGGCTCTGTAAATGCTATTAAATTGTCAAAATACGTTGCCCACATACATAAATTATAAACAAAAAATATAAAATAAACGATAGACAACTCGATCATAAAAGCGGCGTGGCACAGTAGTAAAAGTCCATTGTGATAGGGCCTCTGTCAAATTATGTTAAATAACCACAAAGCGATTCATAAATTGTATTATATGTCACACATTATTTTCTTTGTAAGCATAATTAAAAATATAAAAAATACATTTTTATATATTTATTCATGCCTTTTTTATGTTTTCAACGTTTATGCACATATTTAAAAAAAAACGTTTTTGAAAATTTTTTCTTGTCAATTTTTATTAAAGGCCCGACCATAAATTTTATCATTATCGACTGTCGACTCGGCGACAAAGTCTCTCTCTCGAAATTAAGGCCTCATTAACATAAATTGTGCGCCTTCAACGGTGATTAAGAGTGGAGTTTTACCCCACGGTTGAAAATATTTCAGTTTGTCACATAACTCAATCCGTACACCTTCCAGAACTTCACATTTTGACAGTCATATTTTGGACATTTTAATTATTGAGAGTGCGTGCCTTTTTGGCTTTTCTACTTGCTTAATATGTGGGCAATTTAAAGCAGCTCGAATGCGTGCCTTGAATTTGGGATTTGAATTTTTGGTAACGCGTACGGATTCGATTTCTGATTCTGCGTACGCTTCCTGTTCCAAACACATTTCACACTTGGTTCAATGAACTGCTGGCGCAATTTGTGTGCTGCCAGCTCGTTTATTGTTCGATAAATGATCATTGTGTATTGTTATTATGCATTTATTTCACACTTCTATGAAGTGAAAAATATTATACGCTTTTGGTATTTTCCGCTTAGCTTAATTTTACCTTATAAAATCAGCTCATAAATAGAAAACTATTAGATACTCATTTTAATTAAAGCGAATAAATACAAAACAATAATTGCCTAATATAAAAATACCAAAAAAAAATGTTCTTTTAAATAATTGGTAATGTAATGTTATAGATAAATGAGTGGACATTTAAAATAGCAAATGTTTCAATATAGTCTGACTATGTTTCATTATAAAATTGTATATTTATATATTTATGTATCATATAAAATTTAAAAAAAATTGTAATGCTTTACAAATGAAACAAAAAACATAAAAAAAACCAATTGCGTTTACTTTCCGTAACGCTAGGCCCCGGCGAGATTCGAACTCACGATCTCCTGTTTACTAGACAGGCGCTTTAACCAACTAAGCCACGGCGCCACATGCAAGCAGTGCGCACAAAGTTCCACTACAAGCAGCGCCGAGTGCGCACAACTTAACACAGTGCGCGTGTTCTGAATGAACGCTCAATATTACGATTTCGCCCTCGCTCCCGCTCTGTCACATTGCTTATGCTGTTATTTTTCTTGCTTTTTGAGGGTTAAATTTAGCACAGCAACAGCAAAGCCGAAAACTAAAAAATGCCTCTAACAACAACAACTACAATATGATTAACATAAATGCGTAGAAATATTAATTTTGAGCGATTCGTTCAGCGACCCACACGCATAATTCGAACTAAATGTGTCCATATGTATATCCAAAAAAATGAAGAGAGATAAAAAACAAGAAAAATTACTTATGTTAACTCGAGCTAAACAAATCGTTTTTTAAATGGGGCAAACCAAGTGAAATGCAACACCAAAAGCGCCATTTGGACACACACAAAGTGAAAGGCTGTCACTTGCTACGAGAAACTGCCCTCCCCTGCTGCCCAAACCCTCTCTAGATTTTTAAAAAATGAACTGAAGCGCTTAGCATGTCATTTATTTTAGTTTTTCTCTCTTTGCTTTTTCTGTTTTAGGGGAATTGCATAAAAACTGTGGCAATTACTCATGGCTTCGATTTTGGGATTTTTCTGCTTCTTTTTTTCGGAAATTATAAATCAAGCAAAATGCACAAATTTTCTTTTATCTGGGTGCAACTTTATAATTTCCGTGATGCTTTAAATAGACCACATAAAATGCATTTAAAACATGCCTCAGTATTGTTGTAGTTGCTCCAGTTTGTTTAGCTTAGCTGCAGATACAGATACGGATACATAGATACGGATACAAATACAGCTATAGCTACGGATACGCAGGGCCGTAAATCGCAGAGAAGCTATTGGCAGCATTTGGTTTTTTCTATTTTTTTATTTGTTTTTCTATAAAACTTATTTTTTGCGCCGCCGTGGCGTCAGCTTATCTTTGACACAGTTACCGCAAAAAAGTTCCGTGGTAGCGTTTGTCAGACCCGGCGTATTTTATGGTCTTACTCAATGGCAAAAGTTGACGCCTACTTTCCATAAATTTTACGCAAAAATTCTCATGTAATACATTACTATTTGTCATAGCTCATAACAGGCGCACATATTGCCAAAAGTTACCATATTAAAATTCTTGCTGGCGCCCTCTACAGTTGGCAAGCACATCTTGCTTAGCTTTCTTGAAATATTTTCTGATTAGCCATTGGCAATGCAATTTTTTTCAATTTCCTTTTGCCACAGCTCATAAAAATGCTAACATATTCACAAAAAGTTACAGCATAAAAATGTTCTTATTTTTTGCTAGCGCCATCTGCTGACTTGTCTGGCAAATCAGCTAGCCTTTATGCATGTAATTCATAGTTGATTATTACCGTAACGTAAACAACACTTAAAAGAAAGCACACACATTTTTAAATTTCTTCTTTTTTTCGGCGTCAAAAATCAATTTTTCTATCACTCAAGTGGGCACTCAATGGTTTTGGCAGCATCCAAAAGTCGGAGAAAATCGAAGTGTGTTCCGGCATTAACTCCCCCGCGCACTAATAATCTTTTTTTTTTTTGTACTTTTGGGCTGCTTTGATGATCTCCGCGGCATCTGCGAAGACTTCAATTGGTTCATAACAAGCTGCAGTTCAAGTATTTATAAAAATCTTGTTTATTATGGACAAAGTGCATAAGGTTCAATGAACGTGTGTGTATGTGTGTGCGTGTGCCGGCATCCAAGTGCTGACACACTTTGGCCAGGCAACAACAGACAACTGGGAATTGACAGGCCCGAGCCGAGCGGGCGGTCTCTGCGGCCACACAAGTGGTTTGACCTTTACAGAGCGCCTGAACTTGAAATTCACTGCGATTCAAGTGCGGCAATTTCAATTAACCTCCAAATGCGCCATTTATAACCTCACTTTGGGCAGCAACGCCCCATGCACAGTTGACAAATTTCGCACAGCAGTGGCGCAGCGCGCTGAGCTCTTGCGCGCCTTGCTCTATTCTGTGATTAACTGCGAGTTCGAATACGGAGGGCGTATTTTTTTGATTGTCTGATTTAATGTTGTTTTTTATGGGTTCGTAATAGTTTTTTTTTTTGTTTATATGTAGCTTGTTTGTATAGCCGTAAGTGCAATTTTAAGCACAAGCTGCATTTCTTTTTCTGGCAATTTGTTTTTGACAGCATTCAAGAGTGTCAGACATTTAATTAACGGCTTTGGTCGGGCCTGGGCTGGGATTTGGGCTATGGGCAGTACACTGACATCCTGACACACAGGTTCTGGGTCGGCTAATCAAGCGGCTTTTGTGCACCGTTGAAATTGATTGATAATTAATTATAATTTGTACTTATGCCCTGCTTTCTTTTCTCTTTCATTTTACTTGCAGCCATTCTGCAGCGCTCACCTGTGGATGTGGGTCGCATTAAGATACAAAGTGTGGCAACTTGCCTGTATCTGTGCATGGATAATTGCGGCGCAGTCTATGCCTCGGTAAGTAAACAACTCGAAAATCTGATGACTCCAGAAGAGTTCGTGTAACCTTTAGACCTTAGACTAAAAATAACAATTAAATAATGAGTTTTAATACAAATAAAATTTTGTCCGTTTATCGTTTTATCTGACGGATTCTCAACTAGCCTTTTTTAGTAAATATAAACAACATTATATTTGCATCTATATCAATATCCTCACAGACATTTCTTTATTCCGCAAATTTCTCTACCAAAAACCTCTTCTTTTTTCAAGTACTATGATCTCGACCTAAAAATTTAGCGCGTGGCGTCATCTGGCGTATAAATGTGCTTTATTAAATGGACAAACATTTTGATGAATTGTTTTCATTGTATTTGAAATGATTATTTCAATTTCAATTATGTGGCGTTATCTTCAACTGAAGCGGCAAATTTTGATTATGTCCAATAACAATAGCAAAACAAACAAAAGACCAAAACGAAAATTCCAAAACGCAACTGCAATAAATAACAAAATTAAGTGCGGCGAGTGAAGTGAACAACAACAAAGCCCAAAGGAAGACAACAACAAACAACCACTGTACAAACGTACAGATATCCTTGGGCCAACCCTTGTCCTTTTCTACATTTTGTTTTTTGGGTGTTCGATTTGGTTTCGGTTTCGGTTTCGGTTTTTTGGCTGCGTCGTCAAGTGCCAAGTGAGCAGGGTCCTGGACGTGTCCTGTCGATAATTAATGTGACTCCCCGCTGCAATGCGCGTCGCATTTCTCACCGCCTTTTTTGTTTGTCTGGCGCCAAGGGGCTGCATTGTTGTTGTTGTGCATTGGTTACGTTTGGGTATGTTTTCTTCATTTTTTTAAAGTTTTGTCGCCGCACTTTGACCTTTTCGCATGCATTGCCAAAATAGACGCATTTGTGCCAATTCTGTCAAGCGAGGCTGCGGCGTTCGCGTTTTGTATCTGACAGATACAGATACATTTAGAGCCCCACAAATAGGCCTCTTGGCCTCTTCGGTGTTGATTGATGCGCTTCAGCAGGCGGCAACTTTGTAGCCGTTGCGGCCCTTTTGAAGGCGCCGCATTTCAAGCATTTCGCTAAGTTGGTCAAGTGGGCGGTAAATTCGAGCGACTTTTGTTTATTTTGGCGACCGTCCGCAAGAGTTTGTAAATATCTAAAGAATAAACGGACTCTCGTTTTAAGTGGCTAAATCTAAATTTCATGATTTTCGCTTTGTTGTGAGTCGTGGGGCAACGTTGTGGTCAGAATACGTTATAGCTGCCATTTTTTTCACCGGTGAATTATTACAGAACTACTTCTAATGTCATAGTTATATAAATATAAATAACTTTCAGCACAAGATATTTTAATTCAGTAATGTCAATTGAATTAAATTTGTTATATTTTATTACTAATTATTTATTATTATTTTTCATAATTTGTTTTCACTTTTTCAAATTATATTGTTTTAATTTTTTTAAATTTTTTTTTATTTTCGATTTTTTTGCCTTTTTTCTGACCAGAAATTTTTTAAAAAAATTCGCGTTATTTTCTTAAAATGTACATATGTATATTTTGTTTTAATTTTAAAGTCGTTTTTCAAATAGTTGTTAGATATGATTTGACTACGTGATTCTATATATAATATCTAACCATTATTTAAAGCATTATTTTGAACAAAGAAAGATATTTGAAAAACAATAAATCTTGATCCTACACAATGTTTTTTTTTCCATTTTACAAAATTGTTGTTAAATATTTAACAATTTGTTTCCAATTTATTGTAGTATTTTTACAAGCCAGCGCATGTGATAAACGGAAAAATCCCCCGGCACATGATTTAAATAGCTCATTTAAATATATATTTCCATTAGAGTCGTTTTCTCAGCAGCTTTAAAATAGATTCTCATGCGAATTGTTTTCGTTTCTATTTTACTTCCTGTTGCAACCCCACCCCCTGCACTTGTTAATGCATTTTGAAATGCCAACGTTGCGATCTTGTGACCGTGTGGCAGCTGATTTGATTAGCTGCCTAATGGGGCAGCTAATTGAAAAACCAAAACGGTTGCCAATTCATAAATTTGTTTAGGCCCAAGAGAAATGTGACTCAGCGCGGTGTTGGCCAATTAAAATGTTTTAGCCATATACGTATATAAATGGGATTATTAATTTGCATAATTTGGAATCTCTGAGCAGGCAACCAAAAATAAGAGAAGAAGAAAAAGAATATCCGACCGCCCGCGGCGCGTGCACCACGGCGATCAATTAATGCCTCGTCATGGGCAGCATTATCTTTGTTATGGTCCTGTTCAGCCGATAAAGTCGAGCCCAAAGAGAATGTTGCTTAACTTGATTTTTTTTTAAGTGGTTCCGTTTTTTTTAAATTTTTTTTTTTTGATTTTGTTGTAGGCGTGTGTCTAACGCTGACCCCTGACCCTTTTCCACCTGGCGCCAGTTTGATAAGCGCCAAGCGCTCAGCTAATGACTTTGATAGGCCCACATTTAGAGCTATCGCAGCGTACAAGTTCATTTCCTTTCGGCTGGCTGCAATTTTCACTTAATTTCGGGCTAAAAATAGCGGAAAATCTCTTGGGGACAAGACCATAAAAGACGCTGCAGACGTCGCGACACGCGCCCTGCCACATTCTGTTGTCACATATGTCAAAAATTTGTCTGAGACCTTTGAAATGGCGTCAACATTTTAACCATATTTTGCAGCCCCCTCTCCCCCGACAGTTGACGGCTCATTTGATATCAAATTGGTGTAGCCAGCAGCCGGCGCGCCATTTGACTGATTAATTTCTAAATTTAAGCGTCGACATTTCCACATGGAAGTTGCGCGAGTTTTTCACTCTATCTCCTTTCCTTTTTTTTTTTTTGCGCTCCGTCTGTTTTGGGTAAAACAATTTTAATTGCCTGACAAGCGAACTAATTCAATGTTGTTAATTGAATTTGATCTGGCGATGGGCAAACAAAGCGCTGCGGCGCATCTAAAGGCCACAGACAGCTACGCAAAGCGTTCGCACAGCCGGGGACAATCCTTTGTGGCTGATTTACATTTCTACCTAAGCGAAAGTAATTGAAGTCTGCGACTTGTTTGTTGTCCTTTTGTGCGGCTGTCATGTGGCCTTCATAAAGTAGGCAACTTTATGGTCAGCGTCAGGGTCCGGGTCGGGGTCGGGGTCAGTGTGAGGGATACGGTCAGTGGCAACGACGGCGTCAAGGGTGCCGGCGTCTATCGATGGCCAACGCCGATAGCGAGCACATCCTGTGATAATGAGCACATTTATCTAACAGATACGCATTCTCAAAGATACAAAAGACAACCGACAACAACAACTAGAACAACCTTAGCCAACTGTAGGTAGCCTCCAGGCATTTAGTGTAGTTTGTTCAAATCAGATACTTTATGGCACGCATGAAGGGGTTTCTTGCTAAACTTGGCCCAGTTGTTTGTTATGCATATGAGAAACCATCAACGCAGCCATAAGATAGTTGTTGGACTCTATGCACGAAATGCTTAAAAATAGCGTGCGACTTTTATTTTCGATGGTATATTATGGTGAGATATTTTTAAATATTCTGGTATTATTTAAAACTCTTGGAAATTTCCTATTATCCTTTTAATTAGAGCACTGTTAACAGCACAGAAAGCGATTACATTTATTTTCAGCTCTGTTCAAAAATAGTAAAATCTGTTTCTCATTTGAATATATTTGATGTTGCCTTTTTTATAGCCAAATAATTTAATTCTAGTTCTCAACTGTTACAGAAAGACTTCACCGACGACTGTGTCTTCAACGAGAACATGGAGCTGCATAATTACAACACATACTCCTCCACATACAACTCGAATTCGAGGCGGGTCTTCTATTTGGCGCTAAATCGCTATGGGGCGCCGCGTCGCACGCAAATACCGGCCTCGAGAACATTGGGCAAACTGTCCACGTACACGAAAGCGATCGCCGAGACGGTGCCGCAGCAGCGCGTGGAGCAGCTGATAGCCAAGAACTTTGGGGCCAATCGCGTCAAGCATGGCGTGCGCCAACTCTGTGATACCGGCAAGCCGCTAATTGAGCTCATCGATGCGGCACACTTTAGGCCGCGACCGCGATGCAGCAGCAGCAGCAGCAGCAGCAGCAGCGGCAGCGGCAGCGGCAGCAGCAGCAGCAGCAGTAGTAGTAATAGTAGCAGTAACGTTCCTGTGCCTGCGAACAGCGCCAGCAGCCTGATTAGTATTAGTAACAGTAGTCAAAACGACAGCGGCCATATTAGCAGTAGCATTAACAGTAGCAGTAATAATAACAGTAGCAGTAACAGCAACAGCAGCAGCAACAGCAGTCAGCACAAGAAGAAGAAGAAGCTGCGCAAGTGCCGGCCCCATGAGCACGAAGAGACGCACAATTGCCAAAAGCGGGCCAGCCCAGGAACGGCTGCGGGTGCGGCTGCGGGAGCGGGTGCTTTGCGCAAGCGCGGCCCCTTGGCGCAGCGTTGCAAGGATCTGCGCGAGGAGGCAGCTGCCAAAGGTTTGCCGCCACCCAAGTGCGGCAAAAAGCCGGCCGGCGCCGCTGGCAAGCGTCAGGCAAGCGTGGCAGCAACAGCCGCGGCGGCAACGACCACCAAAGGCGCCGCGCTGAAGCCCAGGCCCGGCGGCGCGGGTGGCAAAAAGAGGCCGCCGAAGGCTGGCGCCAAACAGCGGCCCAGTGTGGGCGGCAAAAAGCAGCGAGCCAGCAACGCCGCCAAACGCAATGGGCCCAAGCGGCAGCAGCGTTTGCTAGAGCTCAGCAGCACGACAACAACAACAACAACAACAACAACAGCAGCAACGACGACGACGACGACGAGCACTATGGCCAGCAGTCTGGCAACGCCCGGCGAGAGCAGCGTGTGGGAGAGCAGCTCGCCGCTGCCAGCGCTGGCGCTGAGCGAGACCAGCGATCGGGTCGAGCGCAATGTGCGCATGCCCGCGGTCAGCGACGAGGAGGAGCTGGACGAGGAGGAGGAGGATGCCGAGCTGGACTCGCTGGAGGCGGGCAGCTACGAGGAGGATGCCACCGTGGAGGGGCAAGCCCGCGGCTCGGCGGCGGACGATTCGCTCTACTACGATCAACTTGATTAGTGAGTTTGCCCTTAAAAACAAAACAAAACAAAACAAAAAAAAACAAAAAAAAAACAAAAACTATTCTAACTTTTTTGTATTCTCTATGAAACTCATTTTCTCAAAATTTAACTTTCAATATATTTTTACTTTTAAATTTTTTGGAATTAACTATTGGCATTAACTATTGACATGACATTTCTCACATTTTGTACTGTTGCGAAATTGTTTTGGCATCTAATTACTTTGGTTGCTGTGTTTTTTTTTATATATATACTTTATCATTAATACCACTTATTTTCAAAATTTCATTTTCTATTTTATTTTTTTGGTATTTATAAATTTTTTTCTTATAGTTTTTGGTATTTTGAAAAGTACAAAGTGTGGAAAGTTGTTAAATTGATGTATTTGTTTTTTTTTAAAGGCATTTAAATGGAATTGATAACAAGTGTTTTGGGCCCAAATGTAAGCCCACTATATAAAACAAAGAAATCGAGCAAGATCTTGTAAAAAGTTTGGCTTGAGTATGCGAGATTGTAATTTGCAAGTTTTCAAACACATACAGATACACATACACACACCAGTCTACTCACATACACACACTCGCACTACACCGCACAACAGACATATGAACACCTCGTCACTTCTATACTTATGTATATCATCCACTCAACTACCCAACGACTGTGGTTCAAAAAAGTATTTTTGATGCAGCGCACAATTATCGAAAGTTATCGATCAGTTTGCCTGCCTAAATCAATGCAATCTTTCAACAAAAAGAATATCAAAAACAATGTATTACATACGGAGTCTCGAGTATTTTTTAAGATTTTCTTTCATTGGCACCGAACCATTACGCAAATGTATAAACAATATATCAAATTGCACGCGCATTTTATATTTTATTTAATTGTTTCTTATTTTAACGAACCTTAAATACCATAATTAGTCAAATATTTTTTTATTATCTATGGATTAGTTATTTATAGTGTTTTACAGGCTATTTGAAATACTTGAGTCTCTGCTAAAACTATCCAACTGATAACATGAATAATACTCAAAAATACGACCACTCAAAAAAAAGGAACTATAGAAAAACAATGTAAACTTGCAAAAGTATGAAAAAATCTTATCCTTATGAAAATAATATTATAATATATATGTCTTCTAATATATATTATAATATTATACAATATGTATAATTTATACACAACAAGAGTCTATGTATGTGCAAAATGTGACAATTCGAATAGTTCGCATGCGAAATTTGTTTTGTAAATAGATTTACGATTAAGATTTGTCAGCTGATTATTATATATATATACATATTATATGTATATACTTATATACTTATTTTTTGTGGTATTGTCGAATTCGAACCTCGCTGTCTCTCAGTGCTTAATTTAAGCTATGTAAACCTATCTTAAACCCGGCAAAAAAAATACAAAAATAATATAATTTAAAAGGCCATAAACGAAACAATAAAGAACAACAACAACGAAAACGAAAAATTAAAAAAAACAATTATAAAAAAATAACTCACAAATTTAAAAATTGTACTTTAATTGTTAATTTAGGCCCGTAGGTTTATTTATTTCCTACGATAACGAAAAATGTGCGTGAAATTATTTGATATAATTTTAATTTACTTATAATTTGATATTTATTAGGCTATTTATTTATTATATTTTACTTAAAGATCAATTACGTGTATTTATATATTTTTGATTAAGTTTTCTCTAAAAAATTGTAGACTAACAACTTATACTTATAATTAATTTAACCCATTAAAATTATGCAATTTAAGAGCTGCAAAGCATGAAAAAACAAACACATTAAAACTAAAAAAAGAATAAAAATTAAAATTATAAAATTTAATACAAAAAAACAACTGTTTTTGCACCCGAGTGGATTGAAAATATATAAAAAATAAAATAATATTTTAAGGGTAAGCGTGACGTAGTTACAAAAGTAGTTTAAACACTTATATCACATCCTTAGTTGGGGTATTTGTTTACCCGTTTATTTGCATGGTTTTTGAAATTTATTAAACAAATTGAAATCATTTGGCATTTTGCACGTAACAAACCACAAAAATTTAAATGCAAACTACAAAATTTCATTATAAAAACCAAAAAGTTTGTGACTTTTGGCATGCAATTCATTTCAATGCCCCTATACTCTCTTTAATACCCTATCCCAACTTTTATTAAATTCCACTTCTATGCACTTTACAGCCTCCAAATGTTGTTGCTACAGCTGCTGATTATGCTCTGTTTACGGCGTGATGGCGCCCTCTGATCGCCCCTCCCTAGCACGGAATACGAATAGATGTACCACCGAATCGCACGAGCTATAGTTCCTGATCTTATATAGCCATAAGTTTCATTTGTAATTGTACATAGCCTATACATTAATATTAGTAATTATCTATAGCCACCTTTTGTTTAGATTAAACAAATTTCTATATTTTTAAGACTGAAAACTATGGATGGAAAAAACAAGAAAATTCAAATTGCATGAAATAAATTATACTATGCTTAAAACATTCTAAAAATATTAATGAGTGTCTAATTTTTTCCCAATATTTTTGTTCTTTGCTCTTTTTTTAGATGGTTTTTTAAACGATCTTCGGATATAGCACGGCCCAAAACCACTTAATTCGCTAATAAATTTATGCGATTTGCCTTTGTTGTTGCTCGAACTAGTAAATCGCTCGACACCCCAAAGAGCGACGTTCTATTTCTCTATACACAAGCAGCGGGCGGTGGGCGTATTGTTTGTTATTCTAGCTGATCTTAAGTTTTACAGGTACTAGGCAGGTGTATCTATGTGTATGTGCTGTAGTTTTTCAGGCTGTTTGTTGTTTTTGTGTCTAATTAGCTGGCTAGCCAAGTATTATCAGCAGATGAGCGAACCAACACAGCACTCTCTATATCTCTATCTCTCACGGGGACAGTCAAAGACCTTTGCGTCGGAATAACTGGCTAAGCACGTGTGGCAACAGACAAAAATCATGTGTTCTGCGAGCTGCTATGGCTGTTTTATAATAGAGTAAATAATAGCTGAGAATAATGAAAACAATTTGCGCTCAAATTACGACAAACATCATGCATACAATTGGGTGGAAACGCTTGGCGAACGGCCCGAGCCAAATGCCGAGCGCGGAGACTCTGCACCCACAGACCCAGACCCAGTTCCATGTGTGAGACTAGTCACGTAGGCCTTGAAATGGCGAAATTATGACGACTGTTGTGCCGAGTATTGCTGTTGTTGTCGATCGCTCAAGTTCCCAAGTATATTCGAGTTCATTCATTCATCAGCGCTTGTGAAAATTTCGCATGAATAGGCGAAACACGAGGCAGAAGGCAAACGCAGCAGCCAAATACGAAAGCTCTGCAGCACTTGGCAACAAACACTAAACCAAATTGCGAACTTTTCGGGTTGCTAGAGCTGGCTACGTGTCGTGTCTATAAGATGTGTTAGTGTTGGACCTCGTACGACTCAATACGATTTAAAAACGACATTACACGAGTCGCTGATATAGGTTCAGTATGATCAAAATATAAATATATAATATAAGAAAACGTGCTGCTTTAGTAAATATATTTCTTTTTATTAATCGTGCTAGCAACCTATTTCTTTAGGAAAAGAGGGAACCCATCACGCGCCCATCTCCAAATTCGCATTAAGCACATACGTCAGCATAAAGCATAAGACCTAAAGCTCAAAGCATAAAGGTTGATGACGTCGCAGTCGACGTCGCGGGGCACGAGCTCGCGTCGAAAAACAAAATTTGCCGCTGCTTATCAGCAGAATCTCAAGATCAGAATGACACGGCGAAGGTGGCGGCGCTTACTCTCTCTCTCTCTCTCTCTCTCTCTCTCGGTCGCCCGCCTTTGTTATCTCCCTCTCCTTAGCACACGCATACACACAGACACACAACCACACACCCGCATTGCGCTGCTATCAAAACCGTTTGCTTTAATTGCGCTGATTACAGGCCGGCGGCTTCGTTCTTTTTTTACCTTTCACTTTTGCTGATCACGTCAGCTGATCGGTCGGCGTCCCCATTTCTAATTGGAATATTGCTAAAGTCTTTATTTTGGGGTTTGTGGAATTCGACACGGAAAGCTTCGCTATGGCGATCTATTTTGTAACGCTTTTAAGAGGATTTGTAACGGCTTCTAATAGGCATTATCTGTGCTTGTTTTGGTCGCGTGTCTATTGTATCAATATAGGGAAATGCTTTCTGATTAGATAACTAATGCACGTCCATTATAATTATTCATTTATGTACATATGTATATGTATGCATATATATGTCAGCCTTCCCATCAGTCTAAAGATGAAAGAGTCGAGTCAGAAATGGAATTGTTGAAGGTCACCGCTTATAATTATATTTTTTCTTTAATTAGTTTCTTAGAAACTTTAAGCGATCTTAATATATTAATTTTTTGACCGAAAAAGAAGGTAATACTCTTAATAGTTTTGTTACAAAAAATACAAAATTATTTTTTAAGGAACATATGTGCATATATCATCAGGCTTACATATCTCAATTTTCGAATTTTTTTATTTTTTAATTTTTATAATCTTTTGAGCTTAAAAACATATTCCCTATTAGAGTATTACAGTTTCAGCTTTTTCTAGATTATTTTTGTTGCATATGTTTTTGTCTACGTCTGCTATCGTTTATTTACGTTTATTTTGTTTTCTGCAGTTTTTGTTCGTTTCGCACAAGTGTATGGCTGTCCGAGTGTGACATACAGTTTTTGATTTCCAGTTTTTGCATGGGTGCGTTAGCTGTCTACGTGACGTATGGAGAATACACCGTTTTGACTGAATCAGAAGCACCAACAGGAAAAGTAAGCGGTACTGCCCGCAGCAGTATAGCAGCAGCTGTTTGACTGCAATTATTAAATGCTAATGCCAATGCTAATTCCATTGACAGAAGGCGAATCTAAAGTGGGGAGATTAGATAGCAAATATATAGATATTACACCGGCGGCAGCTGCCAAACACATTCGGCTCAAAATGCACGTGTCAACGGCTTCAGAATCTTTTATTAACCTGTTTCCATTCGCTGAATGAGGCGTCATTCAGTGAATGAGGCGAATAACTTTCGATTTTTCGAATTTCTTAAATATTTCCTTAACATATGCGACACAAAAATAAAAACCATATTTAAATATTTAGGCCGTAGAGATAGATATGTTAAGTTTGCTTACAAATTGTATTCCCAAAATAAAGGTCTGAGGTAAAATCAAATTTTACCTTCAAGCAAACATGTAATTAAAGAGGAATCAGTTTTTTGGCAGTCTCTTAGATAGCCTGTCCTACAATTAGTAATACGTTTACTTTTCCGCTTAAGTTAATATTTTGACAGTTAATACAAGAATCACTGTAAAATATTATGAAAAGTGTTGAAAATCGAGCGTTGACTTGACAGAACTTCAGTTAAATTCAATTAAATAGATTTTAATCAACGCAACATGACGGAAGTGTCATCATATGTTCCGTATATAGCCCCCCTCTTTGGATAGTTTTTCTAGTTCATGGCCTGCATTTGCGTGAATATGATGAATATGCTTAATTGGATTAGCGGCAGCGGCGGCGACTTCTGCCCCGGCTTCTTTTACTTTTCCTGCTCTGAGCAATGGGTGCACAGCCGGTAAACAAGCTAAAGCAAAAGCTGATTACATAACATGCCAGTTCGGGTTTTGGGCGGGAACCGTGTGAAAGCGGCCGCTTAGAAGCATTTCCATGGAGTTAAGATCTAGCCAGCATAATTTCTCTAATAAATAATCGGACAGATCCACTGCATAAATGTCACAGTCTCTTAAATAGCTTGTCAATCAGGAGGAGAAAAATATGAAGAATAAAAAATAAAAACAAATGGAAAAAAATCTCTTGGAGATGCGGGGCATCGATCCCCGTACCTCTCACATGCTAAGCGAGCGCTCTACCATCTGAGCTACATCCCCACATGATTACATGTAAGTTGAGTTGCTATTTAAGTGCTTTTCCACTATGCGAAACCGGTTTGTAGTAGCATGCAATAGACGAGCCCTCTATATGAGTAAAAAGCTTATGCGGTGAGAGCTTAAAGCTTTTATGTACCAACGATTTTTTTGGTACATTAATAAATAAACAAAAGTTGTATAAAAAAATTAATCAAGTAAATTAATAACAAAATACAGAGCAAATTGAAGTTAACTTTTATAATAAAATACGCAAACATTTAAATTACAAAAGAATTGTTCCCGCCCGGGTTCGAACCGGGGACCTTGTGCGTGTGAAGCACACGTGATAACCACTACACTACGGAAACCTACGTCAGAGGATTAACCTAATATCGTCTAGTTAATGCAATGAATGAAAATGACAGACAAGAAAATGCTCTTGATAATAATAGAAATTTGAGGTTGAGTTAATAAAGCTAGCAAAATAAACACATGCATTTAAAAAAATAAAAAAAAAACGTTTTCCTTCTCTATGTAAAAGCACAGCACTTTTTTAAATATAGCCATCTCTATAGAAACTTTATATTGTTAATTGGAATGCAGCATCCGTCAATAAAGACCATTAAATTTTAAAGCGTACTTTCTTCAAGTCGACACCAATTCAATGAAACATTCCGCTTCCGCTATGGGTGGTATGCGTTGAGTGCGCTGCCCAATAAATGACGCTGAGGTCAATAAATGAAAACCATAAAAGTGTCAGGATTGGAGTCATGCAGGGGCTGACATTGGCGGCTCGTTAAACAGTTGAAATTGGTGCGTGCCAAGGGTTGTATGTTTATAAATATAACACACACCTAAATGATCGTAAAACAGGGCTCATTAAAAGCGTATAAAACTGGGAAAGGTGCAAGCATGGAAGTATGCGTGTGCATGTGTTGATATTAAAGTTACTTGCGTGTAAACTGGCCTCCACACGCATGAACTTGATTTCTCCTAGCTAGGCAGCAAAATATAAAAAAAAATGTTTAACACATGTAAGTACCTAAATAGAACTTGAAAATTGCGTGCAAAAAATTCATAAGAAAACAAAAACAAACAAAAGACTTGTTCCCGCCCGGGTTCGAACCGGGGACCTTGTGCGTGTGAAGCACACGTGATAACCGCTACACTACGGAAACACTTGAAGATCGAGCGGCATAAGAAACTCAACTCGCAACTTGCCGCCGTCGCGCGACAGTGCTATTAGATAGGAAAACGATTCACTTTTTCCTGCCTGCAATTAATCAGCGTTTAATTTGCATATTTTCCAAATGGGAAAATTAATGACAACGCTAATAGACGTGAGCTTTATTTATGGGCATGGCGATAAGCAGCGGAGTAAAAGTGTTTGTGTCTGCGCCTGGCCAGAGCATCCGGGCAGACAGGCAGGCATGCAGCTAAGACAAGACCAGTGCGTTAGATTTTGGTCTTGTTTTTATTTTTTAGGGTCTTTGAACTTGAAACAGTTACGAGCATGTCCAGCATTGCAGAACATGCAGGAGGATACTTGAATTCTTATGTTCACTTTTTTAGAGCTGGGACATTTTAATTTTGACTCTGGCAGCCGTGTTTGCAACTATGGTTTGTTGTTCTTTACATAGTTTACAATTGCGTGCGTGTTTCGCAGTGCGAAGTTAATAATTTAATTGTTTTTAAAAAGTGTCTATTGTTTAGATACAATTAGTTTGTTGTTTTTCAATGTGCCGACCACCCAAGGAGCTCTCTGTGCAGGGCTTAAAATAAATAATTGGCAATTAGTTGGGCCCAAAATTGCTTGCAAATGCAGTTGGGCGGCAGATAAGCCTGAAAAAAAGAGTGTATGTGGACACCCGCAAGCCAAACGGGTTCCAGCCAATGGCCAATGGGCGATACAAGTGACAAGTGAACATGGAAAACTAATTTATGTGTGGCGCAATCCAGAAGGAAGTTGCCAGCCGAAAACTGGTAAGCAGCAATATAATTCTATGTGTATATGTATTTAAGGAATCGCTTGTGCCAATGTCTCAATGAAAGTTACAGCGACACTTGTAGAGACCTTGACCGCATCACAACGGTAATACGAAACCGCTAAGAAAAAACCAACAACAAAAAAAAAATAGTACTTTATAACAGGCCAAAAGTGATTGCAGCTATGGTAACAACATTTTGCTCTTAACAAGTTTTTTTTTGCATACTCCGTTCATAAAGTTAAAAGGTGTATATTGGTTTGAAATTATGAATGTACTTATTTTTTAGACGTAGCATAAATATATTTTTGAGTATATCTCATGCTGCTCTTAACTAGATATTACATTTAATTAATACTCTGTTCACGAAGTGAAAATGTGTATACACATATGCCATTTTCAGCGCTTAAAGAACTATTTTTGTTTGTATATACAAATGTATGTATATTAATTTGATCTTAACATATTTTTTATTCGATTTTCACACCATAAAAACGGCTTTATTTGTGAATATTTTGTAGCACTTTAACTATTACGTACATATTTTTTCTTATATTTTTTTTTCCTAGATATCATTTTGCTCTCAACAAATTTCCTACTTTTTTATACTTTATGTACTATAAAGCGAAATTGTGTCTATTTTATTTTGATAAACTTTGGATTATTGTATAGAAATTCTAGGCTAATATTGGATTATTAATACTTCGAAAGTATAGTTTTCAATTTAAGTTTAAGTAGCACTTCACCCGTTTTTTTTTTACCTATTTAAGGCTCGTTTTATACTCTGATTAGAGTATGGCGCGGTCGTTCGCACTCGACTGCAGCGTTCTTACTTGTTTTTATTTTTTGTTGGCCTGCGGGCCTGGGGACGTGTTAAGGAATTGCTTGTCTATCGCAGCATCTGCGATATGAGCAACAACTTAGCCGGTTTCATCTTTGGCCAGCGGACATAAGCCGTATCACTTGTTGTGGCTGTTGTTCCTGCCGCTTATTACTGACCAAGTTATGCTACAGCAATGTGTCATGTTAGCCCGCTGGCGAGTACAGCTTGGCAATATGTTGGCTGCCTCGCCACAGATTTCACACCTCCCACAACGGGAGGCAACAACGGCGACGGCGACGGCGGCGGCGGTAGCGTCGGACTGACTCTTGCCGCTGCAGGCGCCAGGCGAACCAAAACAGCTGGTCGGGCACCCAGTTGGCCACATCAGCAGGCACATTGATCTTTATTGCGTCGAGCTCTACTCTCTTTCTCTTTCTCTCTCTCTCTTTTACATGGCGATTAAAGTTGGTTATAAGGGGTATAATGAAGTAACTGTATATACATATATTCTTGATCTCTATTTATCTCATAAAATTTTCTTGAATTCGATATCGAATATCCAATTTTTATCCAATTTACTCGTGAAATCCCACAACTGAGGGCGTGGAAAATTTAAAAAAAAAAATTCCATATCTCAGACAGACACTTTTCGGATGATTTTTTATTTTTATTTTTACAAAAATCGATATTTAAAAAAAAAAAATAATTAAGATCATTTCTGACTGTTTTAAGCTGATATTGCATTGTAATTGAGTATTGCGCAGTCGGTAGTATCCGACTTATTAGAAACTCATCTTTATGCATTGGATTGAATTCATATGGAATCACACTTAAAACACATAAGAAACACAAAAGGAAAAAAAAGTAATAAATGAATTAAATAATAATAACAAATGGGAGGAAGAAGACAGCCTGCGCTCTATGTTTTCCTTCACCACACAGCCATGCCGTGGGTAGCTCCCAGTCGAGCAGCCCAAACTCTACCTGTTCTCTCTTTGCGCCTGTCTCTGTGCAGCTCAGCTAGCATCTTCATCTTTATTAATCGGTACATTTATTTGATTATCTTGCCGGGAGACTGCTCCTTGGCTGTGAATCGACTACTCGCCGAGATTTATGCCTCGGCCGTGTTATTTACGCGCTAATCATGCAACACTTTTCATTTTGACACGTTCGGGCGGCTCTCATAAAAAGCACCGCCAGCGGTAATTATGTAAATTTTTAGTTGTTGTTGTTTTCCTAACATTGACCATGGCCGGGGGTAACCATTTTATGATCTATGCTGGCCGATTCGTGCTTAGAAATGAACACAAATTGATAAAAGCAACAACAACACTAACAACAACAACAACCACATGAGCCAAGCAACGAGTTTCGAACTCTATTTTTATAGCCCAAGCATCGATCGATCGTTTCCATTCGCGATCGCCCCGTTTGTTTTCACTGGCGAACACGTCGCTAACATAAATTAACCAACTCCGCCAGCCGGAATAGGAGCTGCAGATGGAGACGGAGCCGGTGACGAGGCGTAAGGATCCGCAGACCGCAGTTACTCTGCCCTGAAATTCCAGGGAAAATGCGCTGCGTGTTTTGACACCAAACATCCGCCCCAAAGCCGCACTCGCATTAGCTCTTGCATTGCTGGGGGATGCGGCTATACAAGGGGGGCTGGGGTACGGGTTTTGGTTTGGTGGGGGCTTCAGTTTGCTGTGCTGAGACGTTGATCTTGTTAGCCGTTGCCGCTCATGCGCATGACTGCAATTTAAGCGCCATAAATTGTTCCCAATGTTCTCCCATGTCGTTGGCAATGTGTCAAAGTTGTTGTGCCAATGGGTGTATAAGATATTCCAAAAAAGGGTATATTCATTTGTTATAAGCTGTTTAGTTTCCCTAACTAAATATTAATTATACCAGTTTTTTTTTTGGTACTAATTATACCAAATAGTATGACCATTTAATATATGAAATAAATGAAAACAATAATTATACAATTATAATATTATGTAGATATAAATATGTCTATTTTTAAGTATTTACCTTTTTTTATTATTAATAGGTGACAATTAAATAAAATAAAATATGAAACTATAAAATAAAACAACTTCCATAATAAAATATAAAATAATAATATCAATAAACTTCCATAATATATATTAACTACCATAACTTTGTTAAAACTGTACTATTTTTAATAATATATTTTTACAACATGATTTGACCTTTAGATAAATGCTGTATTTAAGTTTACAAAAACAAATTTGTTCTTAAAATTTGTGTGATAATTTTCTAAAAAAAAATATATCCAAAATTTAGTCTACCACAACCTTATCTAACTTAAATGTAAAGTTAACCTATTTTGATAATTAATTTTGAATAAATCTAAAATATATAAAAAAATTCGACTTTATTAAAACTGACGTTATTTTAATAATATCTATTAGATCAAGATTTGACCTTTAGATAAATGCTGTATTAAAGTTTACAAAAACAAATTTGTTTTTAAGTCATTTAGTCTACCACCTTATCTTAACTTAATTCAAAATATATAAGAAAATTCGACCTCAAATAGTTCCTAAGGTAAAATTTGTAAAGACCCTTAATATCGTCACAACCTTACCGATATTAAAATGGAGTGAATTATTGCCAATGGTTTAACTTCTTGATTAATTCCACATTCAAATCTGGAAAAACAATTTCGGGTGAAAGTTCTGTGTTTGGTTGTGCTTAAACTTTTTAAATGACATTTAAAACTTTGATAGTGAAGTTTAAAAACGTATACAGGATATATTTAAGTCGATCTTTCTGCATTTAACTGTTTGGCTGCACTTACCGCAATAAGACGCAGCATTAGATGACTTAATAGGATTTTCTTATTGAGCTACGCTATGGCTGGCTGGGCGAGCAGCACAACGCGGGGTATTGATCAATGCGGGGGTTCTTTGCTTTGACATATGCAAATGGTAAAACTAATTAAACAATCCTTCAAACAGCACAGACGACAGGCAGCAATAATCTACGCCATGGCAATTTTTTATATAGTACCTAACGGGGCAAACACATTTTCTACACAATTAATTGCGTTAATTACGGCAGTTCATATCGACCCAATATACTATATATACTTAATACTAGTAGACTGAACCGGCAGCAGTTGCCATATGTGTAACTGACAAACAGGTCGACAGTTGCTAATGAATTAATCAGCAACTGAGTTCAGAGATCTGATCGTAGATCGCAGATCGCCGATCGAAGATTGTGGATATCAGCGATCAGAAATCATTCGCTGGCATTTAATTATACAGAGACATATTATTCTAAGTGGCATAACTGACAAATGATAATTGGTATTTGCATGACAATTAGAATCGCTGGCCAAGATCAGTCAAGTTGAGCCGGGTTAACCAAAGCTGGCCCAGGCGCCAGGCAGCTTTGAAATGTGGCCCCGGCGTCCCGAGACTAATGCAATTGGCGACGCCTTGCACTTCCTGCATATTTGATACGCCTCAGCAGGCAGAGGCCGCATACCACGTTCAGCATCATCAACAATAACAGGAAATCAGCATGATCTCTGGCATGATCAATGACAATTATATCTAAATGCTCCCACCGAAAATAAAAGATGTGATGTGATCGTATTTCATGAACTTGACATTGAAAACAGCAGCGGCAGCAACAACAATAACAACAGCACGGGACTACCAATCAGCTTAAGAGCGACCGATCATTATCGCCGATCCTTTGCGATCCGAAATGAAATTAATTTTTGGTCTTAAGTGCCTGTTTAATTGTTGTTGTTGATGCTGCAGCTACGGCGGGGCGTATCCAAACATTGTGTTTATTTTTAGGGATTGCACCCAAGTGGATGTGGCCATGATTCACTCGGAGAGGGGCAACGTATCCAATTGCAATGCTGACAAGATCACGTACAAAGTGCAATTTGGCTTAGCTGTCAATCAAATGTTACATACGATCACAGTTTGCCGAGCAACTCCCCCGCCCAAAGCACTTCTCCCATTCAAAGGTTAAAGGGTTGTTGAACTGAAATCCAACTAATCCAGTGGAGGAGCTATTAATTTAGATGTCACACAGGGTTGCCAGAGCAGTACATGAGGTAATAACATTAGGTAATAGCACTTGGTAATTCTACTCAACTTCAGCAAAGGGTACACGGTACTTAAAGACTTAATTGGGAGTTGGTTATGATGAACAAAATTGTGATTGACTTTTAGATACTCCTCCTAATTTATTTTAATTTAATTTTTAATAAAATTGGCTATGACAATAGTATAATTTATAAGCTGCAGCTAAGGGTTCAAAACCGAATCAACGTTCTTCTGTTGAATGACCTTTGAAAATGTATCTATTGAGAAATGTAGATTCTTTACATTTCAAACTATATTTGTTTCATATTCTATTTTCTACTCAATTTATTTATTCAGATTTGCTTAATTCCCTATTTAATAATTTTATTTAATTGATGTAAAACATGACCTATTTTACCTTACTACTTACTATAGTATTTAAGTAGTAAGTATTTCCATCAAACATGAAAATCTGTTCAGTTTTGACAAAGTTATAGGAGTTTGAAATATGGGAGCTATCGACCCGAGAGCTTAATATATTAAATTAGCTTTAAAACTGAGGAACATACATAGGACATAGGTTTTCGCAATTTTCCAAGCCTCCAGTGGGGGTAGGCAAAAAACTTATCACTTTACCTGACGCGGGCATATACGGGTATATATTCTAAGTTTCATATATGATAATATTTATATATCATATTTATATATCACATCACAAAAACCCATTTTAAACAATGTGTTGCTAATATTGTTATTTTTATTGTTGACCTTATTTATTACTGTTGAACTCATTTATTATTTTGATCATCATATAAATTCATAAATTCATATAAATTCAATTATTACGTTTTACTCATGATTTTAAAATAAATATTTTCTTCAGTGTAGTATGCCACATAAAAAGCTGACAAATATTTACATAATTTTAATTAGATTACGTAGTGTGAATATTTATTAGCTTACTTTGTGCTTTTAATGCCATAATTTGAGAATCAACTCAGTTACTCTTTTTTCTGCTAAGAGAACTTTAGATTTTAATGGAATGCTTTAAAGTGTACTAATTTAGATATTTTTCCTTAAATTAAAACTGGATCAAAATAGTGGGGTATTCAATATTTACTGCTGTTATGATAACTTTTGATTTAAAGAGCGCTCCCCAATTTTGTTGCATGAACTTAGTTTATAGAGAGCTATTTATATCGTACTGATAAGCCTATAAAGAGTTTTAATTGGGTTTTTATTGTCATTTTAGCGGTCTATGAAACAGAAAAAGTTCGTAAGTTTGTAAAACGAGCTCATTTATATGAATAATTTATCTAACGTTTATGTATATATATTTAGGTAGACTTGAATTAGACCGAAATTCTTCCACAATGATTTGTTAATTTCGAATATTTGTTAGTGCCTCGTTGCGCCCTCGTGTTCGCGTGCGTACTTATGTGCAAACATATCGCCATTGGTAGCTAATCATTTCTAGATAAGCACGTGATAATGCCAAAAACAAAGCCAAAATGAATACTTGCGACTATCTGCAAACCGCTTTTGGGCGGCAAGTGTTTCCGATGCGTTTCACCAGTTTTGTTTTTGGTAGCTAACCCAGCAAAGAACAACAACAATTATTGAATACTGGAATGTGTGAGTCATCTAATAAATAAAATGCCTAAACGCTAAGAGTTAACGCCACAAAAATAAACAATCAATGGCCATTGCGATGGTCGGTCCACTCTTTGCCCAAGGCCTGGTCGCGAGCCTGTTGCCGCAGCACCTTGCCGCTGCCCGTTTTGGGCAGTTCGTTCAGAAAGAAGACGCCACAGTGAAGCTGCTTGTGGGTGACCACCAGACGTTTGGCCACATATTCCACAATGTCCATTTCGCTGAGTCGGCTGCCTGGTATCTTCACAACAGCAGCAGCAGCCGGATCACCGTCCACCTCATTCCACAGGCCGAACACACAGGCCTCGATCACATCCGGCAGCTCGGCAATGACCTGCTCCAGTTCGTACGGACAGTACTGGGCGCCATGGAATCGCAACATGTCCCGCTTGCGTTCCACAATGTGCAAAAAGTTCTCGTCGTCAAAGTAGCCCATGTCGCCGGTGTGGAACCAGCCCTGGTAGTCCTGCATGCGCTTCGATTCGTTCGGATTGCCGTAGTAGCCATTCCAGACTTTGCCATTGTGCACCAGAATCTCACCCGTTTCGCCATGGCCCAAACTGCGGCCGGCATCGTCCAGTATTTTCACCTTGACGCCCGGCACAATTTTTCCCACCGATGAGGGCTTGGCCACGCCCATATTGGCGGCCACACCACCGCACTCGGTTAGCGCATAACCATAGGAGATTTGGCCATTTATCAGATAATCCTGAAGCTTAAGCAGATTGGCCACGTAGCAGTTGCCGCCGCCAATGCTGATGAAGCGCACGCTGGCCAATCTCCGTTTGCTGAGCGTGGGGGCTTTCAGGAGCGAGGCCACCTGCTGGGGCGCCAGGGTCAGCAGCGTGACCTTGTACCTCTCGATCAGCTGCAGCATGTACTCCGGCGTATAGGCGCGATCGGTCACAATGCGAGTCGAGCCGTGACAACAGCTGAAGAGCATGTTGTACAAACCCGGCGCCCAGTCAATCGTGCTGAAGGAGAGCAGCACATCCTGTCCGGTGACAAAGCTGCAAAAGAACAAGCCTATCAGTTAGTTTGTCAATTCCGAGATTTCTCTCGTATTTCTACCCAAAATCGAAAAGGCATGCGGAGTTGGATATGCATACCGCCTTGGGCAGGCCAGTGGTGCCGGAAGTGCAGAGTATGGCCACAGTCTGATCGCCGCCCAGCATCAGTGGTTCCGGTCTGTAAGCATAGGGCGAGGATTAACCAAAGTACACTCGTCAACAATGTGCGTTTTTTCAATACGTTTTTAGAAATGTTAACAAGTCATTAGAAACCAATTTTGGAAAGCTATAAGTGTACTATTTTTTGAGTTGATTGATTATACATTCGCGATATACAAGAGACATTATTTTGTTTTAAATTTTTTAACTCTCCTATTTTTGGAATTCTCTCTTAGTATTGATATACATCTGTTATCTGTTTTATATATATTATATTATTGCATTTGAAGATAATAAACTAAATATTCGCACTTCTCGGTAAATGGATTTTCAAACAAGAATATCTGTTCAAATCCCGGGATAATTAAATAAAAATAATAATAAGAATAAAAACCTTAATATATATTAAATAATTAAAATTTAAGAAAAAGGTCTAGGAATTTTTAAATTGTTCTCAAAAATGTCAAATCGTTTAAGTTAGTCTCTTCTACATGTATAAATATCAATATATTTTTAGAAATATATATTAAAAGTATGTTCTCTAAATAGGTATTTTTGATTTTTATCTATGGTCTCCATGTATTTTTTTCATAATATAAACAAATTTGTTTATTCCCTATAAAATATTTCTGTTGTTCCTATATCTTCTTATAAAACTCAAATTATTTCTACAAACTACTTAACTTAAGCTACTGAGCAAAATTGTTATGCAAATTGTTGAAATTTGTATTTAGAAAAATGTCTTTCCAATTGAAGAAAATTTAATTTACGCACGAAAAGTTTGTTTCTAAATGATGCTAGGTTTCTCCAATAATTGAGTTTTGTAGAAATGTTCAAACCCAAATCAGCCATTTGAAAACTCATTGGGGAGTAATTGCAGTCACTTACATATAGTACAGTTCCTGTTTGGTGGGCTCCAGGAGATCCTCAATGCGCGGCAGTTGCAATCGATGATCCTTGAGCGTGTAAACGGGCGCCTTAAGCATTTTGGCTATGGCACTGAGTCTGTCATAGACCGAACCATCGCAGAAGATAATCCGCGGTCGGGTGATGCAAAACAAGTGCTTAAAGGTGGCTTCATCGTGCCAGGGACTGACCGTATGGAAGGGCGTGCCGTTGAGCAGACAGCCGAGCACCACCGGCATCAGATATGTGGTGTTGGTGCCCGCAATGCCAACGACATCGTCCTGCCGCAGATTCATGGCCTTTAGCTGCTGGGCAATGCGTATGGCAAAGCTAATGGCCTCGCCATTGGTTAGGGCGGTGCCCTCCGTATCAGAAATCTGAAATATGATAAAAAGCTCAGCTATAAAATGTTAGAAAGCATTAGAGTTGTATTCCACCTGGCAGAGGCTCGTTGGATGATTGCGCATAAAGGCAAACAGAATTTTGCCAATGGAGCAGTCGGCGTCAAAGAAATGCGCCGGCCTTGGTCCACTCCACATTTTTGTATATTTATCGAACTGGGTGCTGGGGCCGCCCTCCATGTTGTTGCTGTTCACTGATAAGAGACGTCGCCTAATGTGCGGTTGTCCGAGCGTCGCGCAAGTCGTTCAGCAACTGTCGTCGTCTGCGTGGGCCACCCACCTGGCCAGCTCAGGGCGCGGTTATCAGCTAACCGCTTCATTATCAAACGGTTAACAAACGTCACCTATCAAGCAGACCAAGCAGAAAAAAGAAACTCTAGAGATAGGCAGTGATAAGCGATAAGCCAAAAAAAGCTGCTGCGATAGTCCAGCTGATAACAAGGGCTTCTAATTGTTTGATGTGCTATCCTTGACTTGACTTGACTAATTTTTCAAAATGAATTATGTTTATCTGAAATAACTTTCGGTCACATTATTTTTGTCGTTTGAAATTGTGTTCAAAAGAATTTTAGAAATCTTAAATTGTTGAGTTACAAAGCGAACATACCATATGGATTTTTTCTGCAATGTCTGCCTGTCTAAATGTATACTTAAATCATCAGATATATGATTTACAGTTAGCAAGATTAGTCATTAAATTTGACTGGTATTTTGCCTACTTTAAATATTGAGCCAAAATCCGGCGAACATAAAGCAGTGCATAAGCAGTTCGCGCAAGCAGTTCAACAAGCAGGACACAGCTTTGCTAATCTTAGTACCAATTAATGCCACTGCATTGCAACGGCGTCCCTTAAGGATTGAGAATTCGTTGATGCAAATTTGTTGTAACAATAGGTGTTTATTATTATTGTAAAACAAAAGTGCTGTATGTAAATTGTAAGCTTCATTCATTCTTATATTTAACCTCTAGAAAATGCCTTTGGTCTGTCAAAGTGTCCACAATGACGGCACCTCCATGTAAATGGAGTAAATCTTGGGCCTGTGTATCAGAACCGATCTTCTTGGCCACAGCAGCAGCGGCCTCATCGCCGTTGAACTGATTCCATACTCCAAACACACAGACTTCTACAACGCCTGGCATCTGAGAGATAACCTCTTTTATTTCGTGTGGGTAGTACGTTATGTTTTGATACTTGAGCATATCTTTTTTCGATCAACTATGTAGAGAAAGCAGTCGTCAACCATGTAGCCCAAGTCGCCGGACGTCCCACCGAATTGGGTTTCTCATCGAAGTTCTACTTCATGGCCATCATCATGAAATATCCAGCTGACTGTGTGTCACTTATTATGCACTTGGTGCTGTATCTAGTTGAGAGTGCCCGGCTAGGGGATACCCTGAACCCCTTAGGGGGATACCATGAAGCACAATGTGAGAACAGCTGCTGAGCTTGGACTCCACTATGGCCAAAGTATAATCTTCATAAAATTTTAAATTTATGTATAAACCGAAGCGCAAGCCTATAGTACTCATATATGGTGCGAGTGGCGGAAGGTTTCCGTAATCCGAAATCCAATTCTTGATCTGCGTATGCTTCACGAGAATAGATTGAACCAACTTTCGTAGCTCTATATGTTATAGTTCTTGAGATATGCCTAGAAAACCGGGACAAAAAACAAATGATTTTCGAAAATACAAAAACGAGACGAGTTATCCATAATTTGAAATAAACTTGATATGGTTATGGTATTCACGAATTTAAAAAGTCCAAGCTCAAGGGTATAAGCCATTATACCCATTTCCCCATTTTCAATGGGTTCAGGGTATAATAAAGTACTCTTAGCGACGAACTGTTTCCAACTCGTTTTATGTATTAACTTTGGTCACATTATTTATAGAATATTTAGAAGTGTTAAAGCGATAAGCACTATCGAGAGATTCCTCTACACAATGCGTTCTATTCAATATGTGCATATGTATACTCTGTTCGCATTTGTAATTTAAATGGTTGAGATAATCGTGCTCCGTCAACGGCTTAAAAAATCTTTTGACTTTTGTCTCTCTCTCTCACGCATGCCTATGTTAAAAAGATAATCATTTGGCAAGGATATGTGTTTGGTTACTTAAACTGTTGTCCTTGTAACACGCAGTTCTATATTTAACAGTTACAATCAAATAAAATCAATCTAGCAGAATTTCTAATATCAAATTTTTTGGCGAAGGATATTAAATTTAGTATATGAACAATTCTAAATTATTAAAATCGTTGAGCCTTCCCACACTTTACGCAAAAAGTTCCATGTTCTTTGTACCCAAAAACAGCTTGTTGAGTGTGCCAAATGCGGTTTTAGTGGTTTTGTGCAATGTCCGTCATGATGTCCGGATGAACAGCTACGTCTGACTGCAACGTTCTAACTTGTTAAATCATAAACACGTAAAAATGGGTAAGAAGGGTTTAAATAATATATAAACAGGCAGAGCTGTCTCGGAAACTAGAAAAGTTAGAGATTCAAACTAAACGACTTTAGATTGTGTAGTACATTACGCAGTACGAGTTTATCATTTTAAGCTGATATTTTGCACCGTTTCATCAATGTCGATAAAAATTGATCATTTTTAAAAGTTTGTTTAACACATCTCCTGGACTATAAGAGCTAAAGCCACCAAATTTGGTCTTTCAGGATTTCCGCACGCGCCCCGTATATAAAAAAAACCCAATTCAAATACTACTTACATGCAATTTAGTGTGTACATAGATGAATGGTCTTACGCAGCAAAAGTTTCATTAAGAGTTCGTGGGGGCCAAGGGCGCACCGGCTGAGAAAAACGCAATGCCTGCGGAGTGAATTTCTGTGTGTGTGATTTCGTGTATGTGTGTATGAATGCAAGGGGGTTTTGAATTTATGTGAAGACAGGGTTCAGGGTATCCCCTAGTCGGGCGCTCCCGGCTGGAGCCCATTACTTGTTGTGTTGTGTAAAAGACTGACAATATTATGAAGGCAACAAAGACTCGTATATTTATTTGTATATATTATTGTATAAACGTTGAACTGCATTAAATGAACTTCATTAATTTCTATCTTTAGCCTCTAAAAAGTACGCTTTTATTGCCTGGCGATTAATTTTGCCACTCGTTGTACGCAGCAGATCGTCCATAATAATGGCTCCTCCATGTAAATGTTTATATTTGGCACTGCAATGCTGCTCAACGTAGTCCACCACATCCTGTGCGTGTATCTCGGATCCGTGTTGTTTAACTACGGCGGCAGCAGCCTCATCTCCATTAAATTGATTCCAGATGCCAAATACACAGACCTCTACCACGCCTGGCATCTGAGAGATGATTTCTTCGATTTCGTGTGGGTAGTACATGATATTCTGGTACCTCAGCATGTCCTTCTTTCGATTCACTATGAACAGGAAGCCATCGTCATCCATGTAGCCCAGGTCCCCACTATGGAACCATAGATTCGAGTCACGCATTTTTTGGGATTCCTCGGGATTGCCATAATATCCGGCCCAATATTGACCACTGAATATGCATATCTCGCCTACTTCATTCGGTCCTAGTGCCACGCCCTGATCATCAAGAATCTTTACCTTGAAGCCTTCCGCCAATCTGCCAACTGAATTTGGTTTCGCGTCGAAGTGCCGGTTAATGGATAGCGTAGTGCCCAGCTCTGTGAATCCGTAAACTAAATGCAAACAGTCGCGGCGCAAACGACTCCTAATTTTTTGTTGTGCCTCCAAGGGAAAGTGATCACCTCCGTAAACATAGAAACGCAGGCTGGACAAATCTGCTTGCTCGAATTCCGGGCAATTGGCTATAAGATTCAAGTTTAAAGGTCCCTGTCCCAGCCACGTGACTTTGTGCTCCTTAATCATGTGCAGCACACGCGCCGGATCAAACGGATTGTCGTGTATAATACGTTTGGTGCTGCACACACCAGAGGCAACCGTTATCGTTAGGCCTGTCAGCCCTTCCAGAGTATTGCTCGTACACTGGACGTCAGCCGTACCCACAGAACTGAGATGGTTAAATATATTTTATACAGACTACAATTAAGGTTTCGATTGTACTTACAATATGCTCTTTAGAATCTTGTGACTGTTTGTGATGGTCACTGCCTTGGGTGTACCCGTTGTGCCAGAGGAGCAGAGAATGGCCAGCGTTTGATCATTTCCCTGCTCCAGTCGAGCAGGTTCAAAGTTCGCTTCCACAGGCGTAGCCAGCACCTCCTCAATGCTAATGGATCCCATCTGATGGTTCCGCATTGTAATGATCTTTACGTTTAGCTTCTTCGTGGCCAACTTCACTTTCTCGTACTCTTCGCCATCACAGAAAATCAGACGCGGTTTCGTAATATCAAAAAGTTTCTCAATGGTCGCCTGCTCGTAGAAAATATTGAGCGAGTGGAAGGCAATGCCGTTGAAGAAGCATCCATAGACCACGGCTGATATATGTGTGGTATTTCTCGCGATGATACCCACAATATCCGATTGCCGCAAGCCCAAGGATCTCATATAGCTGGCCACACGCATCGAGTTCAAGTGGAGCTCCTCGCGGGTCAGAACAGTCTTTTCGGAGTCCGAAATCTATTCATAACAGCAATAGTGAACAGTGATTATATAATCTATTGATTAGGAATCTGTGTACTGACCTGGGCTATGAGCTTCGGGTGACGGCGCATCTCATGGAAAATAATCTCGCCTATGGATAGATCGGGCGCAAAATAGTGTCGAAACTCCTGTCCACTCCAAATCCTGCGCTCTGCATCGTAGGTGTTTTCCGGCTTGAACGACATTTCGACCCAACGACTTCTCGTAAGCAAATGTTATAGTGAATTTTGACTACGGGCTTTTTATACGTTAATCACAGAAGGTAAGATAAGATAAAGCAAAACACTTTCCGTTGTTTGATTTTATCAATCTTAAGTTTGCTTCTTTTTTTACATCTAAATACATATCTAAAAATAATGTAACTAAATTTGTATTCTTTTAAAAGGGTAAATTAGTTCTGAACATATTTATTTATTTATTTCATCAGTTGACAAGGCGAGTGGTCGCGTAAGTAAAACGTACAAAACAAAAAAAAAAGAAAAAATTTGTATATACGTATATATATATATAAATATACTATTCAAAGCTAAAAGCCTAAACAAATTATAAACATTTCTGATAACATCACCAACACGATGTTGGATTTTATTGGCCAGTCCGGCTATGCCCCTAATCACAAATAATTGTTGCCAGTAACGATAAGAGAACGTTATTACTAGTGAAAATATATTCTAAAACGTAAATCTAATCTAAAAGATAAATAAAATATTCCGGAAAGTGAAAGAAACAATTTTAAATATGATTAATAATAATGATTAGTATTAGATAGATAGAAAAAAGGAAAGAGACGGAGACGGAAAAGCACAGACCCGATAGATAGGTCTAAACGGCACAGAGAAGTTCAGGCGACCTAAAAGAAACGCGGAATCTGTGTCGCCATTAATCAACTTATGTAGGAAGACAACAACAACGATTGTCCCACGGTTGGTTAGCGACGGGAGATTAAGAAGTAAAAGCCTGCTAGAGTGCTATGACAGACGAGGAATGGTATCCCAGTTTATACGACGTAAGGCAAAGAGTAAACGGACTCAATTCGATCCTGGTGGATTTTGTACAGCGGACACCAGATAAATGAGCAGTATTCCAGGATTGGGCGCACAAGAGATATGTAAAGAAGTTGCGTAGTGGAGGGATCCTTGAACTCCTTCGACTAACGTTTAATAAACCCATGGAAACCCTTAGCATCGTTTACAATAGTAGATATGTGAATGTTGAAACTCAGCTTTGAATCAAAGAGAACTCCAAAGTATTTCACTGTTACTATACATTTCAGTGGAAAATATTTGATTGTATAGCTAACCGAATGTGACTTAGAACTTAGGTGGAAATGATTGGCCGAACATCAAAGCTGCATAGAGTTCCGATCATATTGTAAACGTCTTGTTGGAAATCTATGTAAGAATAAATTAGGCTCTCATCATCTGCGTCATTTATGAAAACGGTAAAGAGTAAAGGTCCAAGATGACTACCTTGGGGTACACATGAAGTCCTAATCTTTAAAAGGAAGCATCTCAACTCGATAAATTATATATATTCTTGGTCAGCTTCAATAACCGAGTAATGTTCGTCTGACCGCCTGTCGGCAGAAAGCATTAATCTCAGAGACAAAAATTAGATCATTTGGGTTCATGTTTACCAAATATCCCTAGTCCTCGCCGAAAGCGATACATATCGGTTTTTAGCTCGGCATTTGTTATCATAGCTTCGAGTCTTGTACATGCGACAATTTGTGTTCTGCTATCATATACAGCTCTTAGATACTCGCTTTTCCGAAAATTTAATGGGTGCAGAGCATAAAATTCCACACAATGAGAATGATAATGATAAATTGTCATAATATTTGGAAACATATATGAATATGTAAATATTTCATTATCATACTTGTATATATGTAGGTGCAAAGTGTTAATAGAGTTCATGTTTACAAACAGTTATCAAACTTCTTGCCTAGCTTAAACTAATCTACTATAGATAACCAAAGTAACTGGACCTAAAGTTCGTATGCAGACATCGGCTTATCTACGCGCATCTGTGCTTTTATCTGTGTTCTCTCATATTCGTTCTCTTTGCGCTCTTTGCTGTCACTACGCTCATGCTTAATGTCAGCTGTAGACCGAACACGTTTAAATACGTTAACTTTAATATTCACAAAATTCACGTATAAGGGAACTTTGTCATTTCTTACTTATTTTGTTTATTTAATTAAAGACTTTATTGCAGACTTGCTTTAAGGTTAAATTGGATCCGTTTAATATTTTATGAGGGAAAGCTTATTTGTTTTCAAATATTGAATCCTAACATTTGGCGTAAAGAATTTTATTGACGTACTTAAAATATTAATCTAAAAGTCGGTGGGCTGCAAGCAGTTATTCAAGCAGTTCATAAGACCGTTTGTCAAGCAGTGCATACTTTTCCATCCGCTCTATGGCGTTGTGCAAAAGACTGTGTGGCAACCCTGGCCACGATAAATCGGTCGCGAGATATCGACGGTTAAGCTTAAGAAGTACTAGCACTAACATAACATGAATTTCATCAGCACATGTAATAAGTAGAGAGTAATAAAGTATTCATATAATTATACATTTACTCAAACAACAATTGGCCACGCGCCAAAGTGGTGACCCCGACGTGTTTATAGAACAGCACATGCAAAACGAGCGTTATTTTCTGCGGTCCATGTCCAAAGCACGCCCAACCGGCGACATTGACGAATTTTTCGACGCAACAAACATGGCGACACAAGAAAGCGCGCTCAACGAAGAACTGCAAGAATTGAAGGTGCAACTCCAGCAACTTCAACTGTCAGCCGCACAACGACCAACTGGAAATCTTCAGCAATGCACACAAATTGGCATTCCAAAATTTAACAAATGCAACCCTCAACTGTGGTTTGCACAATTGGAGCGCCTGTTCATTTTGCATAACATTTTGGCGGACGATCGCAGATTCGATCTGGTGTCGGTACATCTGGAGGAAGATGTCGCCGTCACCATCGAAGATCTCATCACACAGCCACCTCTGCAAAACAGATATGACGCAATGAAAAAATGGCTTCTCGAAACATTTGCAGAATCAGAGGACTCCAAATTAAAGAGACTGCTGCAAGGCCGCGTTACAACTGGGAAAAAGCCATCGGAGATTCTCAGTCACATGCGTCGTTTAGCACCCGCCCAAGGGTGCGAAGCTGTTATACGCAATCTTTTTATCGCCGAGATGCCAATCTCGATTCGTCCGCTAATTGCTGCATGGAAGGAGGACAACTTAAATGAGTTGGCAAAAATTGCCGACAAAATGCTCGAAAACATGGACACGGAACCAACTTACGTTATGTCGACACGAAATGCCACTGCTCAGGCAAATCAGCAGAATGTCGACGCGGTAAGTAGCAAGTGCCCTAACGTGTCAGACATTGCTTCTGCGTTGCACACTCTTTCGCAGAAAGTGGATAAACTTCAGAACGAACTGCGTTCCTCAAAACAGTCAAATGCTCCACGCACACAGAAGCCCCAAAACAACGACGAGCAAACGGACAAGAAATCGACCTGTTTCTATCACAGCAAATTCGGTGATCGCGCACGAAAGTGCCTCCCAGGTTGCCGCTACCACCAACAGTTAAACTAGAACGGCTGCCGATTCCTCAGCTGGTGGGCGGCAGCATTTCTACGACCAGCCACAATTCAGCACTTGCGACGGGAGCTCAAGACTACCGTCTACATGTCAAGGATCTAAACACTCAACACACCTTCCTCGTTGATTCTGGATCCGTGGTGTCCATTGTGCCCCGTACTATGGCCACCTGTAAATTACAAAAAAGCAAACTACAATTGTATGCGGTAAACCAGACCGTAATACAAACCTACGGCAATCTCGACCTAGAACTCGACTTGGGTCTGGATCGTACTTTCAACTGGTCGTTCATCGTTGCTGATGTGCAAACGGCAATAATTGGCGCTGACTTCCTAGCACAGTTCCATTTGCTTATAGACATCAAACTACAACGACTAAGCTGCACAACGGAGCGTCCAACGACAAGCAGCACAATCAACTCACAGGATTTCGGTGCCTCGCGTAACGCACAGAAACCTCTATCGGAAGACACAGCTGCGATCAACAGGACCCACGAAATATGTAAAAATTTTGCCTCACATGCAGTTCGCCATTACGTCATTACATCTGGAGCACCAGTAGCAGATCGGGCACGGCGGCTGATGGGTGAAAAGCTATCATCCGCAATATCATCCGGTTACATGGCAAAAACATTTTCACAACACTGGATTTAGAACGGGCATACTATCAGATTCCGATGGCCCCAGAAGACGTGGAAAAAACCGCAATATGTACACCGTTTGGGCTGATTGAGTTTGTGTACATGCCGTTCGGACTCAAAAATGCGACGCAAACCTTCCAGCGTTTCATGGATCAAATATTTCGAGGCATCGACTATGTATTCTGCTACATCGACGACATCCTAATTATGTCGAGCTCAGTAGAGGAACATAAACAGCACGTGCACAAGGTCCTACACATCCTGCAAGCACACGGTCTCAGAATCAACACCCAGAAATGTAATTTCGAAAAAACGGAAGTTATGTTTTTAAGCTATACGGTAAACGGAAAAGGCATTAAACCTCCAGAGGAGCGCGTAAGGGCGATCATGGAGTATGCTCAGCCAAAAACCATATGCGAATTGGGTCGTTTCCTGGGGATAATAAATTACTACCGCCGTTGTATACCCCATGCATCAAGCACTCAAGCACTGCTCAATGACTTGACTCGCAATATGAAAAAGAATGACAAACGACCAGTGGAGTGGACACCGGATACTATTGAGGCATTTTCAAATTGCAAACGCAGTATCGCAAACGCAACCACTCTCGCTCATCCTAGCCCACACGCAGATCTGAGCCTCACTTGTGATGCCTCTGACACAGCCATCGGCGCCGTTCTGGAGCAAGACAACAGAGGCACATGGGAGCCACTCGGTTTCTTTTCAAAAAAACTCAGCGCAACCGAAGGCAGGTATAGCACCTACGACAGGGAACTGCTTGCAATCTATGAAGCAATTAAATACTTCAAACATATATTGGAAGCAAGGGTTTTCATCATTAAAACGGACCACAAACCGCTAATATATGCATTTGCCCAAAAACCTGAAAAAGCATCGGAGCGCCAACTACGCCAATTGGGACTTATATCGCAGTACTCCACAACGATCCTACACGTAAGCGGCAGTGACAATGTTGTCGCAGACGCTCTCTTCAGAGTAAATGCCATAGTCATGCCAACATCTTGCGATAAAAAAAGCATTGAAACTGCACAGGCAACCGACAGCGAGCTGAGTTCCGTCTTAAACAATGAGACTTCCCTACAGCTAAAGTTGATGCCGGCTGATGATCAAACTCAGATATACTGCGACGTGTCAACCGGGAATGCTAGACCATATATTCCGCAACCACTGAGATACAGCATATTTTCAAATGTCCACCGACTATCGCACCCAAGCGGCAGGTCCACGCTCAAACAAATTTGTACCAAATACGTGTGGCCCTCTATGCGCAAGGACATTTTGGAATGGTCGAGAAATTGCTTACCGTGTCAAAGGGCAAAAATACACAGACACAACTCCTTGCTGCCAACCAAAATCACTGTTCCGGATCACAGATTTGTTCACATACACCTCGATATAGTGGTGATGCCGTTGGTTGGAGGATACAGATATTGTTTGACGATAATTGATCGTTTTTCCCGCTGGCCAGAGGCAGTTCCCCTGCAGGACATGACAGCGCAAACGATATGCGACGCAGTTTGGTCATGCTGGATATCACGATTTGGCTGCCCACTGGTAATAACAACTGATCAAGGGACTCAATTTGAAGCGGCACTCTTCAAATCGCTGGCGAATCTATTGGGAAGTAAACACATTCACTCGACACCATACCACCCGCAATCAAACGGGATGATCGAGCGTTGTCATAGGTCCATGAAAGCGGCTTTAATGTGTAACCCAGACACTCCATGGACCAAACTAGTTCCAACTGTTATGCTTGGTCTCCGGACATGTTTTAAACAAGACCTGCAAGCATCGGCTGCCGAGATGCTGTATGGGTGCCCCCTTCGCCTCCCGAACGAATATTTCAACGATTTGGATGCACCCTCGGATCCATGCCAGTTTGTGAATCAATTCCGCACCAGCATGCAAGCGATAAGACCAACTTCAGCGTCGCATCATATTAAGCCGAAGCTCTTCCAGCACAAGGATATACACGACTGCTCGCATGTATTCGTGAGGACTGACTCAGTGAAACAGCCACTGCAACCACCATATACAGGGCCGTATCAGGTTATAGACAAGCCATCAGATCGGGTCTTCGTAATACTTGTAAACGGCAAAGAAACAGCTTTGTCAATAGACAGATTGAAACCTGCGTTTATAGCAAATGACGAAGCTGCCACAGATGACGAAGAAGGGTCAAAAATTCAAGCCCCACCACTTCATACGTATTTGAAGCAGCAACGGACTCGCCCCTACAACCTGTGACTTCTCTAAGGGGGAGTACTGTGGCAACCCTGGCCACGATAAATCGGTCGCGAGATATCGACGGTTAAGCTTAAGAAGTACCAGCACTAACATAACATGAATTTCATCAGCACATGTAATAAGTAGAGAGTAATAAAGTATTCATATAATTATACATTTACTCAAACAACAATTGGCCACGCGCCAAAACTGACAATATTATGAATGCAACAAAAGCTCGCTTTTATTATTATTGAGCTTAATTTCTATCTTTAGCCTCTAGAAAGTAGGATTTTGTGGCCTGTCGGTTAGTTTTGCCATTCGCAGTACGCGGCAGATCGTCCATAATAATGGCTCCTCCATGTAAATGTTTATATTTGGCACTGCAATGCTGCGCCACGTAGTCCACCACGTCCTGTGCGTGTATCTCGGATCCGTGTTGCTTAACTACGGCGGCACTAGCCTCATCACCATTAAATTGATTCCAGACTCCAAAGACACAGACCTCTACCACGCCTGGCATCTGAGAGATGATTTCCTCGATTTCGTGTGGGTAGTACATGATATTCTGGTACTTGAGCATGTCCTTCTTTCGATCCACTATGAACAGGAAGCCATCGTCATCCATGTAGCCCAGGTCCCCACTATGGAACCATAGATTCGGGTCACGCATTTTTTGGGATTCCTCGGGATTGCCATAATATCCGGCCCAATATTGACCACTGTATATGCAAATCTCGCCCAGTTCATTCGGTCCTAGTGCCTCCCCCTGCTCATCAATTATCTTCACCTTAAAGCCTTCCGACAAGCGGCCAACTGAATTGGGTTTCTCATCGAAGTGCAAATTCATCGATATCATAGTGCCCAGCTCTGTAAGTGCGTAAGCTAAATGCGAACAGTTGCTGCGCAAATGAGTCCTAACTTGTTGTTGTACCTCCAAGGGAACATGACCACCTCCGAAAATATAGGATCGCAGGTTGGACAAATCTGTTTGCTCGAATTCCGGGCAATTAACTGTTAGAGCCGCCTGCGAAGGTGTCTGCACCAGCCTCGTGACTTTGTGCTCCTTAATGATGCGCAGAAGACGCGCCGGATCAAACGGATTATCGTCTACAATGCGATTGGTGCTGCACACACCCGAAGCAACAGTTATCGCGAATCCTGTCAGCCAGTCCAGAGTACTATACGTAAATAGAACGTCTGCCGTATCCAGAAACCTGAGATGGTTGAATATATTTTATACAGAGTAAAACTGGAGGTATCGACTGTACTCACGAGCTGCAGCTTAAAATCCTGTGACTGTTTGTGATGGTCACTGCCTTGGGTACACCCGTGGTCCCGGAAGAGCAGAGAATGGCCAGCGTTTGGTCATTTCCCTGCTCCAGTCGAGCAGGTTCAAAGTTCGCTTCCACAGGCGTAGCCAGCACCTCCTCAATGCTAATGGATCCCATCTGATGGTTCCGCATTGTAATGATCTTCACGTTTAGCTTCTCCGTGGCCAACTTCACTTTCTCGTACTCTTCGCCATCACAGAAAATCAGACGCGGTTTCGTAATATCGAAAAGTTTCTCAATGGTCGCCTGCTCGTAGGTAATATTGAGCGAGTGAAAAGCAATGCCGTTGAAGAAGCATCCATAGACCACGGCTGATATATGTGTGGTATTTCCTGCGATGATTCCCACAATATCCGATTGCCGCAAGCCCAAGGATCTCATATAGCTGGCCATACGCATCGAGTTCAAGTGGAGCTCCTCGCGGGTCAGAACAGTCTTTTCGGAGTCCGAAATCTATTCATAACAGCAATAGTGATCAGTGATTACGTTATCTATTGATTCGGAATCTGTGTACTGACCTGGGCTATGAGCTTCGGGTGACGGCGCATCTCATGGAAAATAATCTCGCCTATGGATAGATCGGGCGCAAAATAGTTTCGACACTCCTGCCCACTCCAAATCCTGCGCTCTGCATCGTAGGTGTTTTCCGGCTTGAATGACATTTCGACCCAACGACTTCTCGTAAGCAAATGTTATAGTGGATTTTGACTACGGGCTTTTTATACATTAATCACAAAAGGTAAGATAAGATAAAGCAAAACACTTTCCGTTGTTTGATTTTATCAATCTTAAGTTTGCTTCTTTTATTTTTTTACAATCTGTAACTGCATCTGTATTAGAAAGCTATGCAAAATGTGTAAAAATAATATTATAAAGTTATTTAAAATTATGGAACGAGCAAAAGAATGATGCTTGATCTTATCGAAGATTTTGTAATACAAATGTGTAAGGTATTAAAAAGTTCGTAAAATGTAAGTCTCCATATCTAAATATAATGTAACTAAATTTGTATACTTTTAAAAGGGTAAATTAGTTCTGAAAATATTTATTTATTTATTTCATCAGTTGACAAGGCGAGTGGTCGCGTAAGTAAAACGTACAAAACAAAAAAAAAGAAAAAATTTGTATATACGTATATATATATATATAAATATACTATTCAAAGCTAAAAGCCTAAACAAATTCAAAAACAAAATCCATGATTGGGCACAGGGAGATATGTAAAGAAATTGCGTAGTGGAGGGATCCTTGAACTCCTTCGACCAACGTGACGTCCTAATCCTTAGATGTTGAAGAAGAAGATGAAGCAAAATACTTTCATTTGTTTGATAGGTAGAAAATTTAAAGCAAAAGTAAATTTTGGAGTTTGCTTTCATATTTTTTACAATCTGTATTATATATATGTATATCTGTAACATAATTAAGTTAATTATATGTATGCAAAAAGTTACTTATACAGCTATTGGCAACTTATTGGAAACAATAATCTTGACTATGACCTTTCTGTACCCCGAATAAAACCAACAGACCTAATGATACATAATTATGATTTTTCTCTCCCCCATTACCATTCTTTAAATTAACGGTCTAAACAAGTGTGATTCGGCGAAGAATATTTTATATTTTGAATAATTTTGTCAATACTTCAGTAAGGTTTTTTTGTTTTTAGTTCTTACAATGTATTTGTAATAAATTTTGGATATTAGCAGCAGCGCCTTTAAATTGCTAAAAACAAATAGTTTTTTTAATGCTATTGACTATTTAAAAATTAATTATACAGCAGAAAACGTTTCACGAAAAAAGAGACAGTGCAATAGTTGCAGAATCATAGATCGAAAGTTAATATTCAAGCCCAAATTTAATCCTCGTAATATCCTGTAGATATTTAATTAGAATTAGTTTGAACTTAGAAATAACAAAACTGATCATTTTAATATGGCTGATTAAATCTAGCCTCCACTGGCGCTTTTCACGGCAGCTATTTGTGACTATTAAGCAGAGAAAGCGTAGAATAGAATTAGCTAAGAACCATGATTGGGCTTCGAAAAAAATAAAACAAGTGAAGAGGCTTCAGTCGAGAACGCCCAACTGAACCCTGTGTTTTTATGTTTTGAAATCAAGAAATAAGAAAGAAATATACCACCATCCGATTCCCAATTGGTTGATTCAGGTTTGGGGTTTCCCAAAAAAAAAAAAAAACACCGATATAATTAATTCACTATGTGGAAAAACATTCGATTAATTATATAGCGCTGATGATCAGTTTGAATACCTAAAGATGCCGTGGATTGCAAGATATGGTCTAGTCAAATGACATTATTTAAGCAATGTGTACTTTCGATGAGCACTGTCATATTTAGGAAATGTTGGATCGTTTTGATGAATATAAGTTTGAGATTAACTTAACGCATGGTTTTGGTGGAAGTATCTCAGACCACATAAAGTATATATAAAACTAACAAAGCGAGTATAGATTCTGTAATACAGACTTTTTAATTTTTTTTTTCGATATTTGGCACCGTTTCACTAATATCGATAAAAATCGATTCTAATGTTTAATTTTGTCTTAGTTTAATTAGTATATATTTCTGAACTTAAATTAAAAAATCTAGAGCCAACAAATTTGATTCGACATGTGCGCGTGAAGCTTACGCACTTTATGAATATTTTCGTAGTTCAGACCTTAATGAATAAGTCGATCAATCCCCATATAACCCGTTGTTCGATAGAAATAGAAGGATACAACATCTCGATAACACATCGACCTGGTACGAGACGAGTTATCGATGATTTGAAATAAACTTTTTTTTCACAAAACCAATATACCCTTTTCCCCATTTTCAATGGGTAGTAGGTATAATGAAGTATTCTTAGCAACGAACCGTTTTCAGCTAGTTTTATGCCTAAACTTTGCTCACATTATTAAAAGTTTATTTAGAACTGTTAAAGTACTTATCGCTTCTATTATTCTTTCCATCACTTGCAAAATTGTGACCAAACCAATAAATGTTAAGATAATCATGTATAGCGTTTACTGATTGTAAAGAATATTGTAAGGAATTCAACAGCAATATTATATATGCAAGATGGTTACAAACAGGTCAGATGGCAACCTAGGTGAACGAGGTGGCAAGGTAAAAACCAGATAGAAGAAGTCGAAGAGAGAAAGTCGCAGAAAGTATATAAAATTAGAGTACATTAAATTTAGATTGAATGTGTAAAGTCCCTCTGAAAAATATAAACACCTTCTATTGATAAAATATACACTTAATCAAGCAAGAAAATAGCCGGTCTAATAAGCATCTACCGCAAGCGATAAGAAAGCGTCCTCACCACGTATTCGTGTTCATAAGATTGAAGAGTAAGACAAGAATGACAAGTATACATATATGTATGTAATTTAGATTACAAGTAAGACTGAGTGATAAACAATTTCATGTAAATATTGACGTCGAACGTCATTTCAATAATACTGTTCTGTATATTTATTTTCGCGCTCGAGAATTTCCTCTACACAGTGCTATGTTAAAAAGATATGTGATTGGCTACTTAAACTGTTGCAATTTGTCCTTGTAACACGCAATTCTATATTTAACAATTACTAGTTACCATCTTCTTGTAAATTCAAATATAATCAAATAAAATCAATCTAGCAAAATTTCTAATATCAAATTTTTTGGCGAAGGATATTTAGTTTAATATATGAATAATTATAAATTTGTAAAATCGTTGAGGCTTCCCGCACTTTACGCAAAAAGCTTCATGTTCTTTGTACCCAAAGATAACTCTTTGGGATGTGACGAAAGCCGAAATAATTTTATACTCGTCCAAAAGTGTATATTGTCCTAGTACAATTTCAGTTTTGCTGTCCGTATGGACCAACATTTTTTCGCCGTTATTGAAGCTAGAGACATGCATCTTGGAATATATTTCCATATTCGGAAAATGTACTACTGGAAAGCTTCCGCAAACATCACAGAAAAAATTTCTTCACAATGTGAACAGCTGCTGAGCTTGGACTCCACTATGGACACTAAATTCGAAAATAAATTCTAAACTAAAAGTATAATCTTCATAAAATTTTAAATTTATGTACAAACCGAAGCGCAAGCCTATAGTACTTAAATTTTCATATATGGTGCAAGTGGCGGGAGGTTTCCGTAATCCGAAATCCAATTCTTAATCTGCGTATGCTTCACGAGAATAGATTGAACCAACTTTGGTAGCTCTAGATGTTATAGTTCTTGAGATATGCCTAGAAAACCGGGACAAAAAACAAATGATTTTCGAAAATACAAAAACGAGACGAGTTATCCATAATTTGAAATAAACTTGATATGGTTATGGTATTCACGAATTTAAAAAGTCCAAGCTCAAGGGTATAAGCCATTATACCCATTTCCCCATTTTCAATGGGTTCAGGGTATAATAAAGTACTCTTAGCGACGAACTGTTTCCAACTCGTTTTATCCATTAACTTTGGTCACATTATTTATAGAATATTTAGAAGTGTTAAAGCGATAAGCACTATCGAGAGATTCCTCTACACAATGCGTTCTAATCAATATGTGCATATGTATACTCTGTTCGCATTTGTAATTTAAACGGTTGAGATAATCGTGCCCCGTCAACGGCTAAAAAAACTTTTGACTTTTGTCTCTCTCTCTCTCTCACGCATCCCTATGTTAAAAAGGTAATCATTTGGCAAGGATATGTGTTTGGCTACTTAAACTGTTGCAATTTGTCCTTGTAACACGCAGTTCTATATATAACAGTTACAATCCAATAAAATCAATCTAACAGAATTTCTAATATCAAATAAATTCTAAATTATTAAAATCGTTGAGCCTTCCCACACCTTACGCAAAAAGTTCCATGTTCTTTGTACCCAAAAACAGCTTGTTGAGTGTGCCAAATGCGGTTTTAGTGGTTTTGTGCAATGTCCGTCATAATGTCCGGATGAACAGTTACGTCTGACTGCAACGTTCTAACTTGTTAAATCATGAACACGTAAAAATGGGTAAGAAGGGTTTAATTAATATATAAACAGGCAGCCCTGTCTCGGAAACTAGAAAAGTTAGAGATTCAAACTAAACGACTTTAGATTGTGTGGTACAATACGCAGTACGAGTTTATCATTTTAAGCTGATATTTTGCACCGTTTCATCAATGTCGATAAAAATTGATCATTTTTAAAAGTTTGTTTAACACATCTCCTGGACTATAAGAGCTAAAGCCACCAAATTTGGTCTTTCAGGATTTCCGCACGCGCCCCGTATATAAGAAAAACCCAATTCAAATACTACTTACATGCAATTTAGTGTGTACATAGATGAATGGTCTTACGCAGCAAAAGTTCCATTAAGAGTTCGTGGGGGCCAAGGGCGCACCGGCTGAGAAAAACGCAATGCCTGCGGAGTGAATTTCTGTGTGTGTGATTTCGTGTATGTGTGTATGAATGCAAGGGGGTTGAAATTTATGTGAAGACAGGGTTCAGGGTATCCCCTAGTCGGGCGCTCCCGGCTGGAGCCCATTACTTGTTGTGTTGTGTAAAAGGCTGACAATATTATGAAGGCAACAAAGACTCGTATATTTATTTGTATATATTATTGTATAAACGTTGAACTGCATTAAATGAACTTCATTAATTTCTATCTTTAGCCTTTAAAAAGTACGCTTTTATTGCCTGGCGATTAATTTTGCCACTCGTTGTACGCAGCAGATCGTCCATAATAATGGCTCCTCCATGTAAATGTTTATATTTGGCACTGCAATGCTGCTCAACGTAGTCCACCACGTCCTGTGCGTGTATCTCGGATCCGTGTTGCTTAACTACGGCGGCAGCAGCCTCATCTCCATTAAATTGATTCCAGATGCCAAATACGCAGACCTCTATTACACCTGGCATCTGAGAGATGATTTCCTCGATTTCGTGTGGGTAGTACATGATATTCTGGTACCTCAGCATGTCCTTCTTTCGATCCACTATGAACAGGAAGCCATCGTCATCCATGTAGCCCAGGTCCCCACTATGGAACTATAGATTCGAGTCACGCATTTTTTGGGATTCCTCTGGATTGCCATAATATCCTGCCCAATATTGACCACTGTATACGCATATCTCGCCCAGTTCATTCGGTCCTAGGGCCTCCCCCTGCTCATCAAGAATCTTCACCTTAAAGCCTTCCGACAAGCGGCCAACTGAATTGGGTTTCTCATCGAAGTTGAAGTTAATAGATGCTAAACCGCCGAACTCTGTGAATCCGTAAGTTAAATGCAAACATGCGCCGCGCAAACGGCTCCTTATTTTTTGTCGTGCCTCCAAGGGAAAGTGATCACCTCCGTAAACATAGGAACGCAGGCTAGACAAATCTGCTTGTTCGAGTTCGGGCAATTGGCCATTAGAGTCAAGTGTAAAGGTCCCTGTCCCAGCCTCGTAACTTTGTGCTCCTTAATCATGTGCAGCACACGCGCCGGATCAAACGGATTGTCGTGTATAATACGTTTGGTGCTGCACACACCAGAGGCAACCGTTATCGTTAGGCCTGTCAGCCCTTCCAGAGTATTGCTCGTACACTGGACGTCAGCCGTACCCACAGAACTGAGATGGTTAAATATATTTTATACAGACTACAATTAAGGTTTCGATTGTACTTACAATATGCTCTTTAGAATCTTGTGACTGTTTGTGATGGTCACTGCCTTGGGTGTACCCGTTGTGCCAGAGGAGCAGAGAATGGCCAGCGTTTGATCATTTCCCTGCTCCAGTCGAGCAGGTTCAAAGTTCGCTTCCACAGGCGTAGCCAGCACCTCCTCAATGCTAATGGATCCAATCTAATGTTTCCGCATTGTAATGATCTTCACGTTTAGCTTCTCCGTGGCCAACTTCACTTTCTCGTACTCTTCGCCATCACAGAAAATCAGACGCGATTTCGTAATATCGAAAAGTTTCTCAATGGTCGCCTGCTCGTAGAAAATATTGAGCGAGTGGAAGGCAATTCCATTAAAGAAGCACCCATAGACCACGGCAAAGATATGTGTGGTATTTCTCGCGATGATACCCACAATATCCGATTGCCGCAAGCCCAAGGATCTCATATAGCTGGCCATACGCATCGAGTTCAAGTGGAGCTCCTCGCGGGTCAGAACAGTCTTTTCGGAGTCCGAAATCTATTCATAACAGCAATAGTGATCAGTGATTACGTTATCTATTGATTCGGAATCTGTGTACTGACCTGGGCTATGAGCTTCGGGTGACGGCGCATCTCATGGAAAATAATCTCGCCTATGGATAGATCGGGCGCAAAATAGTTTCGACACTCCTGCCCACTCCAAATCCTGCGCTCTGCATCGTAGGTGTTTTCCGGCTTGAATGACATTTCGACCCAACGACTTCTCGTAAGCAAATGTTATAGTGGATTTTGACTACGGGCTTTTTATACATTAATCACAAAAGGTAAGATAAGATAAAGCAAAACACTTTCCGTTGTTTGATTTTATCAATCTTAAGTTTGCTTCTTTTATTTTTTTACAATCTGTAACTGCATCTGTATTAGAAAGCTATGCAAAATGTGTAAAAATAATATTAAAAAGTTATTTAAAATTATGGAACGAGCAAAAGAATGATGCTTGATCTTATCGAATATTTTGTAATACAAATGTGTAAGGTATTAAAAAGTTCGTAAAATGTAAGTCTCCATATCTAAATATAATGTAACTAAATTTGTATACTTTTAAAAGGGTAAATTAGCTCTGAACATATTTATTTATTTATTTCATCAGTTAACAAAACGAGTGGCAGTAAAGAGTAAGTAAAAAGTACAAAACAAAAAAAGAAAAGAAAAACCTATATATATATAAATATACTATTAAAACCTAAAAGCCCAAAAGAATTATAAACATTTCTGATAACATCACCAACACGATGGTGTATTTGATTTGCTAGTGCGGCTGGCTATGCCCCTAATCACAAATAATTGTTGCCAGTTACGATACCGTTAAAGAGAAAATTGTTAGTAGTAAAAATATATTCTAAACGTAAATCTAATCTAAAAGATAAATGTTCCGGAAAGTGAAATAAACAATTTTAATTATTAATAATAATAATGATTAGTATTAGATAGATAGAAAAAAGGAAAGAGACGGAGACGGAAAAGTACAGACCCGATAGAAGGGTCTAAGCGGCACAGAGAAGTTCAGGTGACCTAAAAGAAACGCGGAATCTGTGTCGCCATTAATCAACTTATGTAGGAAGACAACAACAACGATTGTCCCACGGTTGGTTAGCGACGGTAGATTAAGAAGTAAGCCTGCTAGAGTGCTATGACAGACGAGGAATGTGATCCCAGTTTAAACCACTTAAGGGAAAGAGCAGAAATTGCTTCTGAACAGACTCAATTCGATCCTGGTGGAATTTGTACAACGGATACCAGATACATGAGCACTATTCCAGGATTGGCCCACAAGAGATATGTAAAGAAGTTATGTAGTGGAGGGATCGTTTAATAAACCCATGTAAATGGAAAATGTTCGATTGTATAGTTAACCGAATGTGGCTTAGAACTTAGATTTAAATACATAAATATACACTTTGAACAATTTAGGTGGAAATTATTGGCCGAATATCAAAGCTGCATAGAGTTCCGAGTTGTAAACGTCTTGTTGGGAATCTGTGTAAGAATAAAAGGGTCTCACAGCATCTGCGTCATTTATGAAAACAGTGATGAGTAAAGGTCTAAGCTGACTACCTTGGGGTACACCTGAAGTTGCATGAACCTGTTTGGAGGTTTTGGATCTAAGTAAAACGCTTTGGGCCCTAATCTTTAAAAGAAAGCATCTCCAACTCGATAAATGATATATATTCTTGGTCAGCATCAATACCCGAGCCATGTTCGTCTGCCCGCATCGACAGAACTCATTGATCTTAGAGACTAAAAAATTAGATAATTTGGGTATTAAAGTTCCTGTTTACCAAATATCCCTAGCCCTCGCCGATTTTTGAATCCCAACATTTTTGAGCAGTGCCCGAAAGTAGGCAATGATTTTATTGGGTTCTACTACCATGAGATTACCGACCTACTACTAACCTAATTGATTTATTTATATTATCATTAGAATTAATTTCTTTATTATGTTCTAAGTAACTATTATGTAGTCCGTTGTAAAATTTCGTTGCTATGTGTTATTTGTATACTTATAAGAATTGCTGGCGCCATCTGTAGGCGAGTTACATGAATATGCATAAAGGAAAATAAATAAATGCACCCAAAAATGGACAAAACTAGGTTTTGACTCTATTGGCTAACCCCCAGTCTGTCTATTCTCTTCGTGGTCGTTCCAGTGACAAGTTGTGTGTAGCTCCTTTAATTATTTTCTTTAAATAAATAAATTTAAGAAAAATAAAAAAAAATAAAAAATAGTGCAAATAGTGCAAAGCCAAGTGGTTGATACATTTCTTCATGTAAGTAGTTTTCCGTGCAGTGATATTCTCTTAGTCACTTGACCTTGTCCGATCTTTTTACTAGCCCATTTCTTGTGTTTGCAACTCTATTCACCGAGCTGTAGAAAAGGAGGCTACAACCGGGAGAAAAGGAACCCAAAAGGAATATAATAAAAGCTAAATTATTTCCTTGGTGCCTATTCCCAACAGAGTAACTATTTTCTTGTAAAATTCTCCCTTGAACATATATTTATTCCGATTTTCGAATCTTTTTTTTTTTATATTAGAATCGGCACCTAGGCATATAAATTAAGCCTGCTAATTTAGCTTAAGCCAGCTAATTTAGCTTAAGCCGAGCAACAAACTCAAAAAGCTTGCACATGAGCTTTTGAGTGTGTGAGCAAATGCCAGCTGATCCCCGAGCAGTGTGATTTCGCGATATGAGGCGATGCCTGACTAATAAACTCTTGGCTTATTGCGGCGAATTGGCGAAAGCGAGGCTAAAGACGGTTCGTATGTTTGAACCGGCGCAGTGAACTACCTTTTTACGTCGATCAAGCCCAATTTTATGTATGGCCAATTTCGGCGACTTGTATTTTGGTGGTTAACATAACCTCCCGGATGGCACCGGCTCAAAGCAGCTAAAGCTGTGTATAGTTTTTTTTGTGTTGGCCTTCAGCCTAAATTAATATATGTAAAAATTCGTGTTTTGTGTTAAATTATTTATATTATTGTTTAACTGAGGTACGTTTTGTGCCAATATGTTGAATGTGGGTTGGGTATAAACAAAAAGAAAAAAAAAAAAATGCAAATAATATGCAAAGAGATAAGGGTATACCTAACCCAGCATACAACATAAGTACATTTTCGCCTGGCTTAAATGTAAACTTGTAAATATTTATATATAACATATATATAAATATATAAATATATAAATATATATTTTACAGGCGCTGTGCATAAATTGTAAGCTTTGAGTATCATAGCCGTGAGCTTTGGCCACGCAGCGCAAGCTTTTTGTTGTTGTAATGTTCTAGCAGGTAAACACCCACACAACCATACACCGGCCGAGAAAGATCTTTCGACGCGGGAGCATGCTGTAAGTGAGCTTTTACATATATATATATACATTACAATTTTTTTTCTTGCCGTTGTAATCCGCACAAAAGCCTCTCTTTTGCTGCGAACTTTTAGCGCTGACCTTGAATTTTGCCAAGGCTGTAAACTTTGTAAACTTTGTTTTTTTTTCGCATGCCATTTATCAATATATATATTGCACTATAGTATTATATTTTCACCATTAAATAAATATGGATATTTATACTGCTCTATATTACATTAATCATGGATACCTAACTATTTATATTTATAAGTATTTATTTATATATATATCAATAGTATTATTTCTGCAGCATCCCATTTATACCTTTGCTATTTGTAGAATCTGTCTAAGTTCGTCATGTTTAGTTTCCTATGGAATTAGTTTATTATAAAATGTTTATGGATTTAATTATGTGCTAGTTAATTAAATTTTTTAGCAGGCTACGGCCTACTTTTAGGGATTCCCATTAAACACGTTAGGCCTTGCGGAATCATGGTAGGGTGGGCGTTAGCTCCGCTAGGTGCCAACAAACATAAGTAGTCCGATTATTAAGACCACGTCTGTCTGTCTTATTTTTTTTTTCTTCTTCTCCCCTAATCTACAGTATCCCTCCTTGCTCCCCGCTCCTTTTCACCGCCCCAAAATGTACACGAATTTATTAATTATTTTACGGCACTAAACAGAAGCACCTAACAGAACAGTAGTCTTACAACCCACTCCTATTTTCTGACCAGAATGCGGCTGTAGAGCAATCGCGTACCCGTTCGCACTGTTAGAGGACCATCAGCTTCAGCACAACAAACATAATTTGTTCGTTACTCGTTACAAGCTTTACGTACATGTCTCGTTTTGTATTCTTACTATCATACATTTGCAAAGGTTTAAGATAGCCGCTTTTACCAAAATTTAATGGGTACAGAGCATAAATACCCACACAATGAAAGTGCTAATGATAAATTATAATTGTGCCTTATAATCTTTGGAAACATATATGAAAATGTAAATATTTCATGTTTATAGTTTGCAATGTTATGATAGGGTCCACGATTGGCAAACGTTATCAAAGTTTTTGTTTACTTCTTTTGCTGTAGCCACATTTAGTTATGAGTCTATAAAAGTGTTTGTACTAAAACAAATCTAGAAGCACGACTTGTTTATAACTTTAATATTCACAAATTTTTTGCATACTTGTTTCCAATTTTCAGAAAATCCATTTTCTAAGTTAAATTGGAGCCGCTATGGTTATTTAACGTCCGAAACAAGTGAAACGTATACTGCTTTGTGTAAGTGTAGAGTGGGAAAAAAGAAAATCGTTGTCTTCAAAAATAAGATAGCATTTATTCACAAACATACAAATGTAGCTAGTTGTGGGAGCAAGCAGTAATAAAAGCAGTTCAAAAGTCACTCGACAAGCAGTTTACACTTTTGCATAAAAGCACCATTTAATGTTCTATTTCAATAGCATTGTGTAAAAGACTCGGAATATTTCGTAAGCAACAAAAACTTATATTTATTATTATAAAACACGTGACCTGTATTAAATCTTCTCAAAGTTCAGTTTCATTGATTGAGCTTTATTAATTTCTATCTTTAGCCTCTAGAAAATAGGATTTTGTGGCCTGGCGATTAGTTTTACCATTTGCAGTACGCGCCAGATCGTCCATAATGATTGCACCTCCATGTAAATGTTTATATTTGGCACTGGAATGCTGCGCCACGTAGTCCACCACGTCCTGTGCGTGTATCTCGGATCCACTTTGCCTTACTACAGCAGCAGCTGCCTCATCGCCATTAAATTGATTCCAGACTCCAAAGACGCAGACTTCTGCTACGCCTGGCATTTGAGAGATGACCTGCTCGATTTCGTGTGGGTAGTACATGATATTCTGGTACTTGAGCATGTCCTTTTTTCGCTCCACTACGAATAGGAAGCCATCGTCATCGATGTAACCCAGGTCCCCACTATGGAACCATAGATTCGGGTCACGTATTTTGTGCGATTCCTCGGGATCGCCATAATATCCGGCCCAATATTGACCACTGAATACGCATATCTCGCCAACTTCATTCGGTCCTAGTGCCTCGCCCTGGTCATCAAGAATCTTTACCTTGAAGCCTTCCGCCAAGCGGCCAACTGAATTGGGTTTCTCGTCGAAGTGCCAGTTCATGGATAGCATAGTGCCCAGCTCTGTGAATCCGTAAGCTAAATGCAAACAGTCACGGCGCAAACGACTCCTTATTTTTTGTTGTGCCTCCAAGGGCACGCGACCACCTCCGTAAATATAGGATCGCAGGCTGAGCATGTCTGCTTGTTCGAATTCCGGGCAATTGGCGGTTAGAGCCATGTGCGAAGGTGCCTGCATCAGCCACGTGACTTTGTGCTCCTTGATGATGCGCAGAAGACGCGCGGGATCAAACGGATTGTCGGCTATGATGCGCTTGGTGCTGTACACACCCGAAGTAACCGTTGACAGGAGTCCTGTCACCCAGTCTAGAGTACTATGCGTATACTGAACGTCAGCAGTAATCAGATATCTAAAATTGACAACGATATTTAGCACATACTAAAACTAAGATGTCCACTGTACTCACGTGCTGGAGTTTAGGAGCTTGTGACTGTTCGTAATGGTCACTGCCTTGGGTATCCCCGTGGTCCCGGAAGAGCAGAGAATGGCCAGCGTTTGGTCATTTCCCTGCTCCAGTCGAGCAGGTTCAAAGTTCGCTTCCACAGGCGTAGCCAGCACCTCCTCAATGCTAATGGATCCAATCTGATGGTTCCGCATTGTAATGATCTTCACGTTTAGCTTCTCCGTGGCCAACATCACTTTCTCGTAGTCTTCGCCATCGCAGAAAATCAGACGCGGTTTCGTAATATCGAACAGCTTCTCAATGGTCGCCTGCTCGTAGGAAATATTGAGCGAGTGAAAGGCAATGCCGTTGAAGAAGCATCCATAGGCAACCGCAAAAATATGTGTGGTATTTCTCGCGATGATACCCACAATATCCGATTGCAGCAAGCCCAAGGATCTCATATAGCTGGCCACACGCATCGAGTTCAAATGGAGCTCCTCGCGGGTCAAAACAGTGTTTTCGGTGTCCGAGATCTGTTTAGGAAATGTAATTTTATCATCTCTGGAATCGTAAGATTGCAAAACTTTCTGCTGACTTGAGCTATGAGCTTCGGATGACGTCGCATCTCATGGAAAATAATCTCGCCTATAGATAAATCGGGCGAAAAATATGCGCGATCATCACTTCCACTCCAGATTTTGCGCTGCGCATCGTAAGTGTTCTCCGGCTTGTAAGGCATTCCGAATGCAACTAGTTGACTTGATTAACTGATGAAACGAAACTGAAATTGATTGCCTTTTTATACTCGCAGATCGCGTGTGTGCATTGTTAGATAATACACTTGCAAGGTATATAGTGCTCAGCGAGAAGGCGTCTCTTATCAATGTAAATATATATTTGAGTGTGCAATAATATTTACTTTGTTCCCGTGTGTCATGTAAATGGTTGAGCTAATTGTGACTCGTCAAAATTTTAAACAAGTTTTGACAAACTTACAATTCAGTTAACTGTAGACTCTGCTACGATCAACAAGTGAATTCTGTTTAAAAGTACAATAAACAATATTAACAACTCTTGTTTGTGTTCACTTTAGAAAATATTTTCCATGCACACACATTTTAATTAATTAAATATATTATAAAAAAAAATTATTATTTTGAGAAAAGAATATAAGAATAAAAATGCATTTACATAAAAGACCCAAAATTAGCAATAAAATATCAAAATATGATTTATAATGTATAGTGCGAAATTCATAAAGAGGGTTCATAGAATATTTAAAGTGAGTTTAAAGTCGTGTGACTGTGCGTGATTGTCACTGCTTCGGGAATATTCGTTGTGTCATATGTGTAATCTATGGACTAGGAAATTGCATAACTGACCTAGGCTATGAGCTTCGGATGACGGCGTATCAAATAGAAAATAATCTCGCTGGCAACTTCAAATCGAACCAATGAGTTATCGTTAGCAATTATCTTAAAAGCAATCAATATCAGTTCTTTATCTCAGTTTTTCATGTACTACAGGAGCCTACAAGAGCTAGAGACACCAAGCTAAGTATTTATGGGTCTCGTCATGCCTCATTCTCCTTTAAACACATAAGTTCCCTCCTGCAAAGTACACGTATTGACGAAAACTTTAATAGGTACAGCGTCTAACTGCAGTCTTCTATACTTCTGCTTTATTTTATAATTTTCCTTGCGTAAATGTAAGTTTTAAACAGGGTTCATGACTGGTAAAAGTTATTAAACATGATAACTTATTTATTTATGGGCGCCTTATCAGTAATAAACACATAGTCATAAGAACAAAAGCAAGGAAATTAAATTCTTCATACTGAGGTTTAATATCCACAAAATTTACTCACAAGGTTGGAAAACGATCGTTTTATATAACAGTATCACGAGAATTGGGTAGATCGCAAAAACCTGATTTGCCATAACATTTTAAATGTAGCTCCTTGTTGACCTACTTTAAATATTGAGCTTAATTCAAGTTCACACGTCAGTTTGTCAAGCAATGTCCACTTTTGCTCAAAGTACCATTTAATGCTCTATTGCGAGGACATTGAGAAAAGACTGAGAATATTTTAATATATGTATTTATTATTATTGTAAAACACGCTATATTAAATATTTTTTTTTAGTTGAGTTCCATTAATTGAGCTTCATTAATTTCTATCTTTAGCCTCTAGAAAATAGGATTTGGTGGCCTGTCGATTAGTTTTACCATTTGCAGTACGCGCCAGATCGTCCATAATGATTGCACCTCCATGTAAATGTTTATATTTGGCACTGGAATGCTGCGCCACGAAGTCGATCACATCCTGTGCGTGTATCTCGGATCCACTTTGCCTTACTACAGCAGCAGCCGCCTCATCGCCATTAAACTGATTCCAAATTCCAAAGACGCAGACCTCTGCTACGCCTGTCATTTGAGAGATGACCTGCTCGATTTCTTGTGGGTAGTATACCATACTTTGGTATTTGAGCATGTCCTTTTTTCGCTCCACTACGAATAGGAAGCCATCGTCATCGATGTAACCCAGGTCCCCACTATGGAACCATAGATTCGGGTCACGTATTTTGTGCGATTCCTCGGGATCGCCATAATATCCGGCCCAATATTGACCACTGAATATGCATATCTCACCAACTTCATTCGGTCCTAGTGCCTCGCCCTGGTCATCAAGAATCTTTACCTTGAAGCCTTCCGCCAAGCGGCCAACTGAATTGGGTTTCTCGTCGAAGTGCCAGTTCATGGATAGCATAGTGCCCAGCTCTGTGAATCCGTAAGCTAAATGCAAACAGTCGTGGCGCAAACGACTCCTTATTTTTTGTTGTGCCTCCAAGGCAACACGACCACCTCCGTAAATATAGGATCGCAGGCTCAATAAATCTGCATGCTCGAATTCCGGGCAATTGGCTACTAGAGCTATATGCGAAGGTGCCTGCATCAGCCACGTGACTTTGTGCTCCTTAACGATGCGCAGAAGATGCGCCGGATCAAACGGATTATCGGCTATGATGCGCTTGGTGCTGTACACACCAGAAGTAACCGTTGTCATGACTCCTGTCACCCAGTCTAGAGTACTGTTCGCAAACTGAACATCATCTGTAATCAGATACCTGAAAGGGTAAGACATATTTTATACAGACTAACGCTCAGTTGCCGACTGTACTCACGTGCTGGCGTTTAGAATCCTGTGACTGTTCGTAATGGTCACTGCCTTGGGTATCCCCGTGGTCCCGGAAGAGCAGAGAATGGCCAGCGTTTGGTCATTTCCCTGCTCCAGTCGAGCAGGTTCAAAGTTCGCTTCCACAGGCGTAGCCAGCACCTCCTCAATGCTAATGGATCCCATCTGATGGTTCCGCATTGTAATGATCTTCACGTTTAGCTTCTCCGTAGCCAACTTCACTTTCTCGTACTCTTCGCCATCGCAGAAAATCAGACGCGGTTTCGTAATATCGAACAGCTTCTCAATAGTCGCCTGCTCGTAGGAAATATTGAGCGAGTGAAAGGCAATGCCGTTGAAGAAGCATCCATAGGCAACGGCAAAAATATGTGTGGTATTTCTCGCGATGATACCCACAATATCCGATTGCAGCAAGCCCAAGGATCTCATATAGCTGGCCACACGCATCGAGTTCAAATGGAGCTCCTCGCGGGTCAAAACAGTGTTTTCGGTGTCCGAGATCTGTTTAGGAAATGTAATTTTATCATCTCTGGAATCGTAAGATTGCAAAACTTTCTGCTGACTTGAGCTATGAGCTTCGGATGACGTCGCATCTCATGGAAAATAATCTCGCCTATAGATAAATCGGGCGAAAAATATGCGCGATCATCACTTCCACTCCAGATTTTGCGCTGCGCATCGTAGGTGTTCTCCGGCTTGTAAGACATTGCGAACTGGGCTAATTGGCTTGATTAACTGATGAAACGAAACTGAAATTGCTTGCTTTTATACTTGGAGATGGCGTGTGTGCCTAGCTAGATAACAATAGCAAGATTTTTATAAGCTATATAGTGCTCAACGAGGAGGCTTGACTTATCAATGTAAATAGATATGTGATTATGCTCTAATATTAACTCTGCTCCCGTGGTAAGGTAATCGTGTCTTGTCAATGTTTTAAGCAGTTTTTCACAAAAGCCTAATTTAGTTTATTGCTACAATCAACACGTAAATTCTCTCTCTCGCATTCCTATGTTACAAGTTTAATCACCTGGCGAGATTGGGTTGCCTAAACTGTTTGCGATAAGCAATTGCACCCAGCAGTAATATAATTAACAGTTACTAGAGAGTTATTTATTTACGCAAACAAGTTTGACTTTAATCATTTTTTTCTTCCTAAGTCAGTTATTTTCCCCCCTTCAATTGTAGAAAAAAAGTTTTCGTAGCCTGGCGATTTGTTTTGCCATTGGCGCTGCGTTTGAGATCGTCCACAATGATGGCACCCCCATGTAAATGCTTATATTTGGCACTGGAATGCTGCTTCACATAGTCCAGCACATCTTGAGCCTGTATATCAGAACCGATCTTCTTGACCACAGCAGCAGCGGCCTCATCGCCGTTGAACCGGTTCCACACTCCAAAAACACAGACCTCTGCCACGGCTGGCATCTGAGAGATAACCTCTTCGATTTCGTGTGGGTAGTACATAATGTTTTGATACTTGAGCATATCTTTTTTTCGATCAACTATGTAGAGAAAGCAGTCGTCATCCATGTAGCCCAGGTCGCCGGTGTGTATCCACAGCTCCGAGTCGCGTACCTTGCGCGTCTCCTCGGGATTTCCGCAATATCCGGCCCAGTACTGACTGCTATACACGCATATCTCACCCGCTTCTCTCGGACCCACGGGTTCTCCCTGCTCGTTGAGTATCTTCAGCTTGTAGCCGTCCCCCAAACGTCCCACCGAATTGGGTTTCTCATCGAAGTTCCAGTTCATGGCCACCATGCTGCCCGCTTCTGTGAAACCGTACACCAGATGCAGACAGTCGTTCGACAGACGACTTCGCAGACGTTGTTGCACCTCCAAGGAACATCGACTACCTCCGTAGAGATAGTAGCGAATGCTATCCAAGCTTGCTTTCTCAAACTCCGGGCAGTTAACGAACATTGCCATGTGCGAAGGTGCCTGAAGTACCCAGGTGACTTTGTGTTCCTCAATAATACGCAAGAAACGCACAGGATCGAAAGATTGGTCGCTAATAATGCGCTTGGTGCTGTACACGCCCGAAGTCACCGTTGACAGGAGTCCTGTCACCCAGTCGAGGGAACTCAGCGTGAACTGAACATCAGCGGTAGTTAAATATCTGAAATGGATCCAGGAAATATCTATATAGCTATATTTTCCATTATTAGGTTATTTTAGTTTTCTTACGGGCCTGAGTTTAAGATCTTATGACTGTTCGTAATGGTCACTGCCTTGGGTATCCCCGTGGTCCCGGAAGAGCAGAGAATGGCCAGCGTTTGGTCATTTCCCTGCTCCAGTCGAGCAGGTTCAAAGTTCGCTTCCACAGGCGTAGCCAGCACCTCCTCAATGCTAATGGATCCAATCTGATGGTTCCGCATTGTAATGATCTTCACGTTTAGCTTCTCCGTGGCCAACATCACTTTCTCGTAGTCTTCGCCATCGCAGAAAATCAGACGCGGTTTCGTAATATCGAACAGCTTCTCAATGGTCGCCTGCTCGTAGGAAATATTGAGCGAGTGAAAGGCAATGCCGTTGAAGAAGCATCCATAGGCAACCGCAAAAATATGTGTGGTATTTCTCGCGATGATACCCACAATATCCGATTGCAGCAAGCCCAAGGATCTCATATAGCTGGCCACACGCATCGAGTTCAAATGGAGCTCCTCGCGGGTCAAAACAGTGTTTTCGGTGTCCGAGATCTGTTTAGGAAATGTAATTTTATCATCTCTGGAATCGTAAGATTGCAAAACTTTCTGCTGACTTGAGCTATGAGCTTCGGATGACGTCGCATCTCATGGAAAATAATCTCGCCTATAGATAAATCGGGCGAAAAATATGCGCGATCATCACTTCCACTCCAGATTTTGCGCTGCGCATCGTAAGTGTTCTCCGGCTTGTAAGGCATTCCGAATGCAACTAGTTGACTTGATTAACTGATGAAACGAAACTGAAATTGATTGCCTTTTTATACTCGTAGATCGCGTGTGTGCATTGTTAGATAATACACTTGCAAGGTATATAGTGCTCAGCGAGAAGGCGTCTCTTATCAATGTAAATATATATTTGAGTGTGCAATAATATTTACTTTGTTCCCGTGTGTCATGTAAATGGTTGAGCTAATTGTGACTCGTCAAAATTTTAAACAAGTTTTGACAAACTTACAATTCAGTTAACTGTAGACTCTGCTACGATCAACAAGTGAATTCTGTTTAAAAGTACAATAAACAATATTAACAACTCTTGTTTGTGTTCACTTTAGAAAATATTTTCCATGCACACACATTTTAATTAATTAAATATATTATAAAAAAAAAATTATTATTTTGAGAAAAGAATATAAGAATAAAAATGCATTTACATAAAAGACCCAAAATTAGCAATAAAATATCAAAATATGATTTATAATGTATAGTGCGAAATTCATAAAGAGGGTTCATAGAATATTTAAAGTGAGTTTAAAGTCGTGTGACTGTGCGTGATTGTCACTGCTTCGGGAATATTCGTTGTGTCATATGTGTAATCTATGGACTAGGAAATTGCATAACTGACCTAGGCTATGAGCTTCGGATGACGGCGTATCAAATAGAAAATAATCTCGCTGGCAACTTCAAATCGAACCAATGAGTTATCGTTAGCAATTATCTTAAAAGCAATCAATATCAGTTCTTTATCTCAGTTTTTCATGTACTACAGGAGCCTACAAGAGCTAGAGACACCAAGCTAAGTATTTATGGGTCTCGTCATGCCTCATTCTCCTTTAAACACATAAGTTCCCTCCTGCAAAGTACACGTATTGACGAAAACTTTAATAGGTACAGCGTCTAACTGCAGTCTTCTATACTTCTGCTTTATTATATAATTTTCCTTGCGTAAATGTAAGTTTTAAACAGGGTTCATGACTGGTAAAAGTTATTAAACATGATAACTTATTTATTTATGGGCGCCTTATCAGTAATAAACACATAGTCATAAGAACAAAAGCAAGGAAATTAAATTCTTCATACTGAGGTTTAATATCCACAAAATTTACTCACAAGGTTGGAAAACGATCGTTTTATATAACAGTATCACGAGAATTGGGTAGATCGCAAAAACCTGATTTGCCATAACATTTTAAATGTAGCTCCTTGTTGACCTACTTTAAATATTGAGCTTAATTCAAGTTCACACGTCAGTTTGTCAAGCAATGTCCACTTTTGCTCAAAGTACCATTTAATGCTCTATTGCGAGGACATTGAGAAAAGACTGAGAATATTTTAATATATGTATTTATTATTATTGTAAAACACGCTATATTACATATTTTTTTTTAGTTGAGTTCCATTAATTGAGCTTCATTAATTTCTATCTTTAGCCTCTAGAAAATAGGATTTGGTGGCCTGTCGATTAGTTTTACCATTTGCAGTACGCGCCAGATCGTCCATAATGATTGCACCTCCATGTAAATGTTTATATTTGGCACTGGAATGCTGCGCCACGAAGTCGATCACATCCTGTGCGTGTATCTCGGATCCTTTTTGCCTTACTACAGCAGCAGCCGCCTCATCGCCATTAAACTGATTCCAAATTCCAAAGACGCAGACCTCTGCTACGCCTGGCATTTGAGAGATGACCTGCTCGATTTCTTGTGGGTAGTATACCATACTTTGGTATTTGAGCATGTCCTTTTTTCGCTCCACTACGAATAGGAAGCCATCGTCATCGATGTAACCCAGGTCCCCACTATGGAACCATAGATTCGGGTCACGTATTTTGTGCGATTCCTCGGGATCGCCATAATATCCGGCCCAATATTGACCACTGAATACGCATATCTCACCAACTTCATTCGGTCCTAGTGCCTCGCCCTGGTCATCAAGAATCTTTACCTTGAAGCCTTCCGCCAAGCGGCCAACTGAATTGGGTTTCTCGTCGAAGTGCCAGTTCATGGATAGCACAGTGCCCAGCTCTGTGAATCCGTAAGCTAAATGCAAACAGTCACGGCGCAAACGACTCCTTATTTTTTGTTGTGCCTCCAAGGGCACGCGACCACCTCCGTAAATATAGGATCGCAGGCTGAGCATGTCTGCTTGTTCGAATTCCGGGCAATTGGCGGTTAGAGCCATGTGCGAAGGTGCCTGCATCAGCCACGTGACTTTGTGCTCCTTAACGATGCGCAGAAGATGCGCCGGATCAAACGGATTATCGGCTATGATGCGCTTGGTGCTGTACACACCCGAAGTAACCGTTGTCATGACTCCTGTCACCCCGTCTAGAGTACTGTTCGCAAACTGAACATCATCTGTAATCAGATACCTGAAAGGGTAAGACATATTTTATACAGACTAACGCTCAGTTGCCGACTGTACTCACGTGCTGGCGTTTAGAATCCTGTGACTGTTCGTAACGGTCACTGCCTTGGGTATCCCCGTGGTCCCGGAAGAGCAGAGAATGGCCAGCGTTTGGTCATTTCTCCGCTCCAGTCGAGCAGGTTCAAAGTTCGCTTCCACAGGCGTAGCCAGCACCTCCTCAATGGTAATGGATCCAATCTGATGGTTCCGCATTGTAATGATCTTCACGTTTAGCTTCTCCGTAGCCAACTTCACTTTCTCGTAGTCTTCGCCATCACAGAAAATCAGACGCGGTTTCGTAATATCGAACAGCTTCTCAATGGTCGCCTGCTCGTAGGAAATATTGAGCGAGTGAAAGGCAATGCCGTTGAAGAAGCATCCATAGGCAACCGCAAAAATATGTGTGGTATTTCTCGCGATGATACCCACAATATCCGATTGCAGCAAGCCCAAGGATCTCATATAGCTGGCCACACGCATCGAGTTCAAATGGAGCTCCTCGCGGGTCAAAACAGTGTTTTCGGTGTCCGAGATCTGTTTAGGAAATGTAATTTTATCATCTCTGGAATCGTAAGATTGCAAAACTTTCTGCTGACTTGAGCTATGAGCTTCGGATGACGTCGCATCTCATGGAAAATAATCTCGCCTATAGATAAATCGGGCGAAAAATATGCGCGATCATCACTTCCACTCCAGATTTTGCGCTGCGCATCGTAGGTGTTCTCCGGCTTGTAAGACATTGCGAACTGGGCTAATTGGCTTGATTAACTGATGAAACGAAACTGAAATTGCTTGCTTTTATACTTGGAGATGGCGTGTGTGCCTTGCTAGATAACAATAGCAAGATTCTTATAAGGTATATAGTTCTCAACGAGGAGGCTTGACTTATCAATGTAAATAGATATGTGATTATGCTCTAATATAACCTCTGCTCCCGTGGTAAGGTAATCGTGTCTTGTCAATGTTTTAAGCAGTTTTTCACAAAAGCCTAATTTAGTTTATTGCTACAATCAACACGTAAATTCTCTCTCTCGCATTCCTATGTTACAAGTTTAATCACCTGGCGAGATTGGGTTGCCTAAACTGTTTGCGATAAGCAATTGCACCCAGCAGTAATATAATTAACAGTTACTAGAGAGTTATTTATTTACGCAAACAAGTTTGACTTTAATCATTTTTTTCTTCCTAAGTCAGTTATTTTCCCCCCTTCAATTGTAGAAAAAAAGTTTTCGTAGCCTGGCGATTTGTTTTGCCATTGGCGCTGCGTTTGAGATCGTCCACAATGATGGCACCCCCATGTAAATGCTTATATTTGGCACTGGAATGCTGCTTCACATAGTCCAGCACATCTTGAGCCTGTATATCAGAACCGATCTTCTTGACCACAGCAGCAGCGGCCTCATCGCCGTTGAACCGGTTCCACACTCCAAAAACACAGACCTCTGCCACGGCTGGCATCTGAGAGATAACCTCTTCGATTTCGTGTGGGTAGTACATAATGTTTTGATACTTGAGCATATCTTTTTTTCGATCAACTATGTAGAGAAAGCAGTCGTCATCCATGTAGCCCAGGTCGCCGGTGTGTATCCACAGCTCCGAGTCGCGTACCTTGCGCGTCTCCTCGGGATTTCCGCAATATCCGGCCCAGTACTGACTGCTATACACGCATATCTCACCCGCTTCTCTCGGACCCACGGGTTCTCCCTGCTCGTTGAGTATCTTCAGCTTGTAGCCGTCCCCCAAACGTCCCACCGAATTGGGTTTCTCATCGAAGTTCCAGTTCATGGCCACCATGCTGCCCGCTTCTGTGAAACCGTACACCAGATGCAGACAGTCGTTCGACAGACGACTTCGCAGACGTTGTTGCACCTCCAAGGAACATCGACTACCTCCGTAGAGATAGTAGCGAATGCTATCCAAGCTTGCTTTCTCAAACTCCGGGCAGTTAACGAACATTGCCATGTGCGAAGGTGCCTGAAGTACCCAGGTGACTTTGTGTTCCTCAATAATACGCAAGAAACGCACAGGATCGAAAGATTGGTCGCTAATAATGCGCTTGGTGCTGTACACGCCCGAAGTCACCGTTGACAGGAGTCCTGTCACCCAGTCGAGGGAACTCAGCGTGAACTGAACATCAGCGGTAGTTAAATATCTGAAATGGATCCAGGAAATATCTATATAGCTATATTTTCCATTATTAGGTTATTTTAGTTTTCTTACGGGCCTGAGTTTAAGATCTTATGACTGTTCGTAATGGTCACTGCCTTGGGTATCCCCGTGGTCCCGGAAGAGCAGAGAATGGCCGGCGTTTGGTCATTTCCCTGCTCCAGTCGAGCAGGTTCAAAGTTCGCTTCCACAGGCGTAGCCAGCACCTCCTCAATGCTAATGGATCCAATCTGATGGTTCCGCATTGTAATGATCTTCACGTTTAGCTTCTCCGTGGCCAACATCACTTTCTCGTAGTCTTCGCCATCGCAGAAAATCAGACGCGGTTTCGTAATATCGAACAGCTTCTCAATGGTCGCCTGCTCGTAGGAAATATTGAGCGAGTGAAAGGCAATGCCGTTGAAGAAGCATCCATAGGCAACCGCAAAAATATGTGTGGTATTTCTCGCGATGATACCCACAATATCCGATTGCAGCAAGCCCAAGGATCTCATATAGCTGGCCACACGCATCGAGTTCAAATGGAGCTCCTCGCGGGTCAAAACAGTGTTTTCGGTGTCCGAGATCTGTTTAGGAAATGTAATTTTATCATCTCTGGAATCGTAAGATTGCAAAACTTTCTGCTGACTTGAGCTATGAGCTTCGGATGACGTCGCATCTCATGGAAAATAATCTCGCCTATAGATAAATCGGGCGAAAAATATGCGCGATCATCACTTCCACTCCAGATTTTGCGCTGCGCATCGTAAGTGTTCTCCGGCTTGTAAGGCATTCCGAATGCAACTAGTTGACTTGATTAACTGATGAAACGAAACTGAAATTGATTGCCTTTTTATACTCGCAGATCGCGTGTGTGCATTGTTAGATAATACACTTGCAAGGTATATAGTGCTCAGCGAGAAGGCGTCTCTTATCAATGTAAATATATATTTGAGTGTGCAATAATATTTACTTTGTTCCCGTGTGTCATGTAAATGGTTGAGCTAATTGTGACTCGTCAAAATTTTAAACAAGTTTTGACAAACTGTAGACTCTGCTACGATCAACAAGTGAATTCTGTTTAAAAGTACAATAAACAATATTAACAACTCTTGTTTGTGTTCACTTTAGAAAATATTTTCCATGCACACACATTTTAATTAATTAAATATATTATAAAAAAAAAATTATTATTTTGAGAAAAGAATATAAGAATAAAAATGCATTTACATAAAAGACCCAAAATTAGCAATAAAATATCAAAATATGATTTATAATGTATAGTGCGAAATTCATAAAGAGGGTTCATAGAATATTTAAAGTGAGTTTAAAGTCGTGTGACTGTGCGTGATTGTCACTGCTTCGGGAATATTCGTTGTGTCATATGTGTAATCTATGGACTAGGAAATTGCATAACTGACCTAGGCTATGAGCTTCGGATGACGGCGTATCAAATAGAAAATAATCTCGCTGGCAACTTCAAATCGAACCAATGAGTTATCGTTAGCAATTATCTTAAAAGCAATCAATATCAGTTCTTTATCTCAGTTTTTCATGTACTACAGGAGCCTACAAGAGCTAGAGACACCAAGCTAAGTATTTATGGGTCTCGTCATGCCTCATTCTCCTTTAAACACATAAGTTCCCTCCTGCAAAGTACACGTATTGACGAAAACTTTAATAGGTACAGCGTCTAACTGCAGTCTTCTATACTTCTGCTTTATTTTATAATTTTCCTTGCGTAAATGTAAGTTTTAAACAGGGTTCATGACTGGTAAAAGTTATTAAACATGATAACTTATTTATTTATGGGCGCCTTATCAGTAATAAACACATAGTCATAAGAACAAAAGCAAGGAAATTAAATTCTTCATACTGAGGTTTAATATCCACAAAATTTACTCACAAGGTTGGAAAACGATCGTTTTATATAACAGTATCACGAGAATTGGGTAGATCGCAAAAACCTGATTTGCCATAACATTTTAAATGTAGCTCCTTGTTGACCTACTTTAAATATTGAGCTTAATTCAAGTTCACACGTCAGTTTGTCAAGCAATGTCCACTTTTGCTCAAAGTACCATTTAATGCTCTATTGCGAGGACATTGAGAAAAGACTGAGAATATTTTAATATATGTATTTATTATTATTGTAAAACACGCTATATTAAATATTTTTTTTTAGTTGAGTTCCATTAATTGAGCTTCATTAATTTCTATCTTTAGCCTCTAGAAAATAGGATTTGGTGGCCTGTCGATTAGTTTTACCATGTGCAGTACGCGCCAGATCGTCCATAATGATTGCACCTCCATGTAAATGTTTATATTTGGCACTGGAATGCTGCGCCACGAAGTCGATCACATCCTGTGCGTGTATCTCGGATCCTTTTTGCCTTACTATAGCAGCAGCCGCCTCATCGCCATTAAACTGATTCCAAATTCCAAAGACGCAGACCTCTGCTACGCCTGGCATTTGAGAGATGACCTGCTCGATTTCTTGTGGGTAGTATACCATACTTTGGTATTTGAGCATGTCCTTTTTTCGCTCCACTACGAATAGGAAGCCATCGTCATCGATGTAACCCAGGTCCCCACTATGGAACCATAGATTCGGGTCACGTATTTTGTGCGATTCCTCGGGATCGCCATAATATCCGGCCCAATATTGACCACTGAATATGCATATCTCACCAACTTCATTCGGTCCTAGTGCCTCGCCCTGGTCATCAAGAATCTTTACCTTGAAGCCTTCCGCCAAGCGGCCAACTGAATTGGGTTTCTCGTCGAAGTGCCAGTTCATGGATAGGATAGTGCCCAGCTCTGTGAATCCGTAAGCTAAATGCAAACAGTCACGGCGCAAACGACTCCTTATTTTTTGTTGTGCCTCCAAGGGCACGCGACCACCTCCGTAAATATAGGATCGCAGGCTGAGCATGTCTGCTTGTTCGAATTCCGGGCAATTGGCGGTTAGAGCCATGTGCGAAGGTGCCTGCATCAGCCACGTGACTTTGTGCTCCTTGATGATGCGCAGAAAACGCGCGGGATCAAACGGATTGTCGGCTATGATGCGCTTGGTGCTGTACACACCCGAAGTAACCGTTGTCATGACTCCTGTCACCCCGTCTAGAGTACTGTTCGCAAACTGAACATCATCTGTAATCAGATACCTGAAAGGGTAAGACATATTTTATACAGACTAACGCTCAGTTGCCGACTGTACTCACGTGCTGGCGTTTAGAATCCTGTGACTGTTCGTAACGGTCACTGCCTTGGGTATCCCCGTGGTCCCGGAAGAGCAGAGAATGGCCAGCGTTTGGTCATTTCCCCGCTCCAGTCGAGCAGGTTCAAAGTTCGCTTCCACAGGCGTAGCCAGCACCTCCTCAATGCTAATGGATCCCATCTAATGGTTCCGCATTGTAATGATCTTCACGTTTAGCTTCTCCGTAGCCAACTTCACTTTCTCGTACTCTTCGCCATCGCAGAAAATCAGACGCGGTTTCGTAATATCGAACAGCTTCTCAATGGTCGCCTGCTCGTAGGAAATATTGAGCGAGTGAAAGGCAATGCCGTTGAAGAAGCATCCATAGGCAACGGCAAAAATATGTGTGGTATTTCTCGCGATGATACCCACAATATCCGATTGCAGCAAGCCCAAGGATCTCATATAGCTGGCCACACGCATCGAGTTCAAATGGAGCTCCTCGCGGGTCAAAACAGTGTTTTCGGTGTCCGAGATCTGTTTAGGAAATGTAATTTTATCATCTCTGGAATCGTAAGATTGCAAAACTTTCTGCTGACTTGAGCTATGAGCTTCGGATGACGTCGCATCTCATGGAAAATAATCTCGCCTATAGATAAATCGGGCGAAAAATATGCGCGATCATCACTTCCACTCCAGATTTTGCGCTGCGCATCGTAGGTGTTCTCCGGCTTGTAAGACATTGCGAACTGGGCTAATTGGATTAACTGATGAAACGAAACTGAAATTGCTTGCTTTTATACTTGGAGATGGCGTGTGTGCCTTGCTAGATAACAATAGCAAGATTCTTATAAGGTATATAGTTCTCAACGAGGAGGCTTGACTTATCAATGTAAATAGATATGTGATTATGCTCTAATATTAACTCTGCTCCCGTGGTAAGGTAATCGTGTCTTGTCAATGTTTTAAGCAGTTTTTCACAAAAGCCTAATTTAGTTTATTGCTACAATCAACACGTAAATTCTCTCTCTCGCATTCCTATGTTACAAGTTTAATCACCTGGCGAGATTGGGTTGCCTAAACTGTTTGCGATAAGCAATTGCACCCAGCAGTAATATAATTAACAGTTACTAGAGAGTTATTTATTTACGCAAACAAGTTTGACTTTAATCATTTTTTTCTTCCTAAGTCAGTTATTTTCCCCCCTTCAATTGTAGAAAAAAAGTTTTCGTAGCCTGGCGATTTGTTTTGCCATTGGCGCTGCGTTTGAGATCGTCCACAATGATGGCACCCCCATGTAAATGCTTATATTTGGCACTGGAATGCTGCTTCACATAGTCCAGCACATCTTGAGCCTGTATATCAGAACCGATCTTCTTGACCACAGCAGCAGGGGCCTCATCGCCGTTGAACCGGTTCCACACTCCAAAAACACAGACCTCTGCCACGGCTGGCATCTGAGAGATAACCTCTTCGATTTCGTGTGGGTAGTACATAATGTTTTGATACTTGAGCATATCTTTTTTTCGATCAACTATGTAGAGAAAGCAGTCGTCATCCATGTAGCCCAGGTCGCCGGTGTGTATCCACAGCTCCGAGTCGCGTACCTTGCGCGTCTCCTCGGGATTTCCGCAATATCCGGCCCAGTACTGACCGCTATACACGCATATCTCACCCGCTTCTCTCGGACCCACGGGTTCTCCCTGCTCGTTGAGTATCTTCAGCTTGTAGCCGTCCCCCAAACGTCCCACCGAATTGGGTTTCTCATCGAAGTTCCAGTTCATGGCCACCATGCTGCCCGCTTCTGTGAAACCGTACACCAGATGCAGACAGTCGTTCGACAGACGACTTCGCAGACGTTGTTGCACCTCCAAGGAACATCGACTACCTCCGTAGAGATAGTAGCGAATGCTATCCAAGCTTGCTTTCTCAAACTCCGGGCAGTTAACGAACATTGCCATGTGCGAAGGTGCCTGAAGTACCCAGGTGACTTTGTGTTCCTCAATAATACGCAAGAAACGCACAGGATCGAAAGATTGGTCGCTAATAATGCGCTTGGTGCTGTACACGCCCGAAGTCACCGTTGACAGGAGTCCTGTCACCCAGTCGAGGGAACTCAGCGTGAACTGAACATCAGCGGTAGTTAAATATCTGAAATGGATCCAGGAAATATCTATATAGCTATATTTTCCATTATTAGGTTATTTTAGTTTTCTTACGGGCCTGAGTTTAAGATCTTATGACTGTTCGTAATGGTCACTGCCTTGGGTATCCCCGTGGTCCCGGAAGAGCAGAGAATGGCCAGCGTTTGGTCATTTCCCTGCTCCAGTCGAGCAGGTTCAAAGTTCGCTTCCACAGGCGTAGCCAGCACCTCCTCAATGCTAATGGATCCAATCTGATGGTTCCGCATTGTAATGATCTTCACGTTTAGCTTCTCCGTGGCCAACATCACTTTGTCGTAGTCTTCGCCATCACAGAAAATCAGACGCGGTTTCGTAATATCGAACAGCTTCTCAATGGTCGCCTGCTCGTAGGAAATATTGAGCGAGTGAAAGGCAATGCCGTTGAAGAAGCATCCATAGGCAACGGCAAAAATATGTGTGGTATTTCTCGCGATGATTCCCACAATATCCGATTGGAGCAAGCCCAAGGATCTCATATAGCTGGCCACACGCATCGAGTTCAAATGGAGCTCCTTGCGGGTCAGAACAGTGTTTTCAGACACCGAAATCTGTTTGGGGAATCGCATAATTGATAATGTATGTAATAAACACCTAGGGAATTAGTTATTTACTTGAGCTGTGAGCTGCGGATGACGTCGCATCTCATGGAAGATAATCTCGCCTATTGATTGCTCCGGTGAGAAGTAGACTCGATCAACTTGTCCGCTCCAGATTCTGCGCCCCTCGTCGTAAGTGTTCTCCGGCCTGAAAGGCATTGTGAATGCGCCGAGTTAGTTTTGTTAAATGCCGACACGAGGCCAGAAACTAGTTGTATTTTATACTCGAACAACTCAGATAACAAGTGCAATGTTCTCCAATGCATATAATGCCGAGTAGTTTTTACATCGACTCAATGAGAATAGTCGACGTTATTGTATATACAATATATGCATATATGTATATATGTGCATTTAATGCACTCATGGAACCTGTTGAGCTAATCGTTAATTGCAAGTGTTTGAAACGTTTTGTGCATGGTCAACGAGGTCTCATTAAAATGCACTTGAGGAACTAATTGTAAATTCTATTAATTGAATTACCTAAATTGCGGGTTCAAAGTTCCGTTTTTTATCAGCATGATTTGAATAGGAGTGTTATACATCATGTGATATTATTTAAGCCATTTACTTTTGCAGCGTGTAAGCAACCACATACTTTGGGTTGTTTATCTGACGTTTAAATGTTCCCAAAATTATCATTATATATATTCGCTAATATAAGCGACAAGAAGGAACTGTTAACTTTGGAGTGCCGAAGTTTAAATTCCCTTGCAGACATTGGATGTGTGCTATATTTCTATCTTGGAAAACAAAAATAATTTGAAAATAAAATCTCAATTTTGGATATGAAGTAGTAGTCTTAACTAGTCTACTTCGACATATGTACAAATATATTTAAGAGACTACCAGGATTTATATTCGTTGTCATCTACTTCTACATATTTCGTCACAAAAGTAGATCTGCACCTGTTGAAATTCTGTGCCCTTGAAGATGGTTGAGATCACCTTCATAGGCAGATTTCGTTGTGGTCCGCATTATTGTTTGGTTTATCACTGTGTTAAAGTTTTGTGCAAAGCAACCTTTCCACAATTACCTTAAGATAACAACCATGTTGACTAAGTAAACTAAACGAAGCTTTGCACTTAACCGAATTGTAACGCAAAAACAAAGATATAAAAGTCCATTCTTTTTGCGGTGGCATTGTTTTTGCTTTTATCTGGTGGGGTCTTATTTCATGTAACCTTATCAAGTTTCTCACGAGTTCGCATGACGTAGCTATATAACTATGTAATTTAAGTCGCTTTCTAAAATCTCTTATCTAAATAATACTTATTTCCTACTGAGATATGAATATTTTATTGGATTGCCTCAAAGTCCATGCTAAAAACCCATAATTTGCTTAGCTATCATCTCTTGGGCAATTTCACAAGATTTTTATGCTACCCTTTGAATATATATTGTATATTTGGAATGCGATGACATATGTGTGTAAAGCTAACTGTATTCGTTTGATTAATTCGAATATACTATTTATTTATTTTCCAATATTTTCCAATTAAAATCAATCTAAAACATTCTTTTATAAATCCATCAGTGGCGAGAGCAGAGCGGGTTTGGAAGTTAAGCCCCCCACCCCTTAAATGTATATTTGGAAGTTGGAGAAAACAAAGCGGCAATCTTCCAATACCCTCATACTAATCAAATATTTATTGTTAAAATCTCCCCCAAGAGAATCATGCCTACGCCACTGTTCAGCATGAATATGTATATATTAGCATGGTATTCAATAACGTTGAACAATTTACTATCATTAGCACACACATATAGCACACTGTGCTTTACATATCTGCAAAATATTTGTATTGATTATATATAAATATCAGAATATTATATATTTATATACTAAAATCTTCAATTTGTGCGCAAACACAGTTAACTTTAGAGGATAAGCCTACATCTTTCATTTACCTTAAGGGTATTTATTTAGGCTCTTGGTTTTTTCATATATTCGTATCTTTATTATGTTCTATTTCATTTTGTATACATATATATATATATATATTTATTCTGATTTTATGTTCCTTTCAAATGGGGCACAGGGTACTTTCTCTGTTATATAATGTTTCTATTTGCTCAAAGCAGCTATCTCTCGTGTTGGGGACGTCCTATGAATCAGTTATCTCGGTTTTCTGTGTTGCCTTTACATAAGCGGCCTTAACGGCCCGACGATTCACCTTGCCATTGGCGCTCTTCGCCAGCTGGGGCACAATCTGAGCGCCTCCATGAAGGTGTTTGAAGTTGACACCTATGTGTTGGGCCACAAACTGCACCACCTGAGCGGCGTGCAGTTGACTGCCCGGTTTGGTGACCACCGCGGCAGCTGCAGCATCGCCCTCGGTTTCGCTCCAAATGCCAAAGACACAAACCTCGGCGACCTGCGGCATCTGGGCGATGATCTCCTCGATCTCGTGCGGATAGTACATCATACCCAGATACTTGAGCATATCCTTTTTGCGCTCCACAATGTACAGATAGTTGTCCCCATCGAAGTAGCCCACATCGCCGGTGTGGAACCAACCCTCCGCGTCCCGCATCTCAGCCGTGGCCGCCGCGTTGCCGCAGTACCCACTCCAGTGCTGTCCAATGTGGCAGTAGAGCTCGCCGTGCTCGTTGGGGCCCACCGAGGCACCCGTCGCGCCCACCACGCGCATGCGTATGTTGCCGAGGAGACGGCCCACGGACTGGGGCTTAGTGTGGGTGCTGTAGTTGCAGGAGACACAGGTGCCCAGTTCCGTCAGGCCGTAGGCGTTGCGCAGCACGCCCTCGCCGCGCAGATAGGTCTGCATCTTGTGCAGCGTGGCCACCAGGCTGTGTCCGCCGGCGAATAGGAGATGCCGCAGGCTGCGCAGCTGGCGAACCCCAACGTCCGGACTATTGGCCAGCATGGCAACATGCGAGGCGGCCAGCACGGCCCAGCTGATGCTCTGCTGCTCGCACATGGTCAGAAAGTGTGCGGGACTGAAAGCCTCCTGGGAAATGAGACGCACGGTGCCGTAAACTCCGGCCGTAACCAGCGTAATCAGGCCCGTTAGCCAGTCCAGAGTGCTGGGCGCATATTGTATGTCATTGGGATTCAGATAGCTGGTAAAGATTAGACTCTATAGATTAAGCAGGTAAACTAGACTAGATAGAGATATATGTCTATGCTCAGCACAGTACAAACAAGTAGGAGTGCTTTAGTCGGGAGCTACCGACTACGAGATACCCTAAGCCCACACAAATATATTGCATTCGTACATATTCAAAACAACTAGGAACGGTGCAGTCGGGTGTAACCGACAGCGCAGTACACGTTAAAAGTCAATAATTCAAAAATGGATATCATCAAAACGTGATATGTGAAGAAAATAAAAATAATAAGGGTTATCTACAATATGAAATAAACTTGATCTGCGTATGGTATACACAAACTTAAAAGACTAATCTCCAAATTTTCAGCTTTTATTATCTCTAAGATCAACCAGTTCATGCTGACAGGTGGACGGACGGACAGATAGACGGACATGGAATCAGCTATTGGTGAATATTTATACTTTATGGGGTCGTAGTTGCTTCCTTCTAATTATACAAATTATACGCAGCCCACCTGTGACTCTCGAATAACTTCCGGCTGTTGGATATGGTGACCGCCTTGGGCGTGCCTGTGGTGCCCGAGGAGCAGAGTATAGCCATGGTACGATCGAGACCGCGTCGAAATCGGGCAGGTTCGTAATCTTCGGGCACTGGTGCTTGGAGCAGCTCCTGCAGGCTCAGGACGCCCGCAATTCGTCCAGATATCGTAAGAATTTGCACGTTCAAGGCCGTGGCGATATTTCGAAGCTTCTCATAATCCTGCGCATCGCAGCAGATGATCCGCGGCTTGGTGATGTCATACAGTTGGCGTATGGTGTGCTCCTCCAGGTGAGGGTTGATGGCGTGAAAGGGTGTGCCATTAAACAGGCAGCCGTAGGCCAGGGCAGCCAAGTGTGTGGTATTCCTGGCGAGCAGACCAACAACGTGCGTGTCCTCTGCGAAACCCTGCGCCCGCAGGTAAACGGCCACCTTGGCGGCGTTTTGCAGCATCTGGAAGCGAGTGAGGCGCGTATTTTCGCTATGCGAGATTTGAAAGATTCGTTGCGGTTCACTTTGCAGTCGCCGGAATATGATTTGACCTATGGTTAGGTCATCGTTGTAGAAGCTCTGCTCTTGGGCGCCGGACCACATTTTGAGCTCGGCATTGTAGGTGGTCGTTGGGTTAGCGTTGAGGTCCAGCATTCTGATGCAACTGATGCATCTGTTCGGATAGGTAGGCGTATTTAAAGGTCAGCGAAAATACTTCCCGTTGTGACTGATAAATGCTAAAAGCTGGACATGCAATGGAACGCAAGACATGCGATCTTTCCTATGATTATCGAAACAATCGAACCAAAATTAGTCGGCAATTTAGCGCTTAAAGTGTCTGTAGTATACCTACACCGGACTCTTTCATAATGTCTCTCTGCGCTGCGGCATGACACGGCATTTTCAGTGTGTGCGGGGGGGAAGCTTGCAATATAGAGCGGTTGAGTATCTTATCATTGTCAGAATGATGTATCTTTAACACGTATGAAGTTAAAACATAATTCTGTTTTTTGTTAAGTTTTGAAGAATAGTCTTACAAAACGTCTATTTACAGTTTTAATATTCTAAAAATCCAATCCAAAATCGAAAAAGCTGTTTCTAAATCTGAACCCAAATCCATATGCTGGTTTCGCACGCTCTCAAAAGCTCGTTGCTACAGCTGCAGTATAATTGCATAAACTGCTTACTGTGACCAGCACAAAGCTTTTGTACTTCAACTACAAACAAGCAGTTCTAAAACTACTTGCCTTTGCACTTCAGTTACAAGCAAGCAGTTCAAACGCAGTACAATTTTAAGTACCATCAGAGAGAACTCCAATACATTTTAAAATAAAATTTAGTTCTCTCTGGTATCAAAATAAAAATCATAAATAAATAAAATAAAATGAATCTGTGAATAACCAAAGTAACAAATATGCTATATTTTTTCCAACGGTTATAATGCGTACATTCCATTTGTCACCTCCAGTTGATTCCAGTAAAATGGAGTTCAAACAAATCCCAGCACTACTCTAAAAAAAAATTAAGAAAAAATAAATAAAAAAAGATAACAAAATTTAAAAAAAATAAATAATATCCTTAATATTTAAGCTGAAAAGCTGAGGTAGCGAAAAAGTATTATGAAAAAGAAACCAGTGTTGTTAAATATACATTTTAAATTTGGGTTTTTATTTGAACATGCCATGTTGTGTATTTTTCTTATTTTCTTCTTTGTTTTTTTGGTTTTGTTTTCATTTATAAACATTTCACAAACATTTTATCTTTTATTGTGGGGTTTTACACATTTGATTTTGGTTTTAGTTTTTAGTTTTGGGTGATGGCAATACAACAATTATTTCAACTATTTTGTATAATTATTTGACTAAATTTTTACTTATGCATTAAAATTTCATCTTTTTCATCATTTGTTTGCCTTTTTCTTTATTATTTTCGGGTTGTTGTTAGTTGGCGTTTGATCTTGAGTAAGTTTTTTTTTAGGGTTTTTACTTTCACTGGGTTTCACTACAGCAAATTGTTCTTCAAGTTTTTTTTAACGCATGATCCTAAGTTTAGAATGTTGTTGTGATTTAATTTTCTCTTTGCTAATTAGAAATGCGTTTGGGTGTGTGTGTGTGTGTGTGTCCACTTAGCTCTATAAAGTAAGGGGTTTTGCGGTGTTTGCTGATTTACGATTTAAACTTATTCATATTTACATTGTCAATATGTGCGTTTGTTCTTCTTCGATTTAGAAATGATAATTGGAGTTTTTCTTTCCCTTTTTTTTTTTTTTTGATTGTTAGAAGTGGGTCAGCGGAAGCGCCCCCCTCCCCCCCTTTGGCTTGAAGATATGTGTTATGATTTTTAATTTCTTTCTTTATTTATTTTCAATTTGTGCAAGTTTAATTTCATTAGAGTAGAAAGTGAATATTGTGGCTGAAACACGAACAGTGTGGGAAAGTGATGTTAAGGGAATTGAGTGAGCGAATTAAGTGTGTGATTGAAAGACAGTGTGTGTGTGTGTGTGTGTGTTTTTGTATGTGTGATAGATTGCAAATGGGGTTTGGCATTTTAGTAGTATATTTAGTTAATATTAGTAATGTTTTCGACTAGTCTATGTGCATGCTTTATGCAACACTGGTTTTTTTTGTGGCTTAACTTAACTACACATATGTTAACTTATGTGCTACATTTTGCTCGTTAAATCTTAAATTTTTTTCGGTTTTCACTTCAAAATTTGTAAGTCTTCTCTTTAAATTTTCGTTTTCTTTTTTGTTGTGGAACGCGTTGTGTACTTGTTAAACCTAACCGTATGACATTTACATATTATATATATTTGTTAAACTATTTACATCAAAATATTGGACTGCCGCGTGGTAAAGAACGTTTCTCGCCTAAATGATAATTGACCAAATTGATGAACGGCAACTGAAGGCAGCACACAACCTATGCCAAGTTTCGAAAGCCGAAACGTATTGATCTAGTACTAGAGGATACTTAGATACGAACTGGAAAAAGCTGGGCCAATCATTTCGATCGATATAGCGCACTGGGGCTAGTTATGATGTTCTATGTACTACGTGTCTTTCTTTTTCTTTTCTTTTTGTTTTGCATTTTACTGTTTCGTTATTTATATTTCCAGTGTTAGTTACGTAGTTACGTTTACACATCAACACATTGATCAACACATTAGAAACAACATTCCCAAATTTTTGGCTGCTACGAGGACTTCATCTTATCGCCCGAACCATCCACTACTTATTTGCTCACATTTAAAACCCTGTATGTTCAATAGCTATAGCTTCATATACAATACAACTATTTCGTTTTCTTTCATTTTTTGCGCCCATATTTTTTTTATTTTTATTTTTTTCTGTATATTTATTAGCTATTTTAGTTAATTTTTGTTTTTGTGAAATTTTTATTTATTTCTTGCTTGGCACGAATTTTACAACATTTATTTCATTTCCTCTTGAGGTTTGCTTAATGACAATATAATTAATATGTGGGTGCGTGTTATCATTGATTTTTGATTTGTTTTTCTTCTTCTTACCTTAAGTTTTTTTTTTTTTTTATAGTTTATATAGTAACAAAAGCGAAAATATGATGTAAAGCATAACATTGGAAAATATTATAATAAGTAAAAGAAAGAATGGCAATAAACAAGCTGAATGAGAATATTTTAGAACTACAAAATATTGGTTGCGTTTAGTAAGGTTTTCTTTTTAATATAGTTTAGTTGTTGTTTTGCTATGTAGAATTCAGTTTTGATATTGGCCGAAACTTACGATCTTTAGTTGGTGTTTCGTAATGTTTGTGCATAGTTTTTATTTGATTATTTGGTTTTTTAATTACGATTTCAAACAGTTGAAATTAGTTGGTACAACTGGGGAGGCGGGGCAGTTAGCCAACTCCTGTTAACTGCAGGACTTACTCCTCATACAAAAGGCACTTAATAAAAAATGTAAATAAAAACTTTTTTACCAAAAAGTGGGAAAATGCCACGCCTTCAGCTTATAGTGGGCTTATGTTTCTATTTATTATGCAATTGATTTTGTAACTGGTTTATTTTTTTGGTTTTTTTTGCCACTACGTGATAAACTATTTGTATTGTCAGTTAATTGGTTTGTGGTTTGCTATTCATTTTAATTAATAATTTTTAAACTACTTAAAGAAAATATCTAACTAACAGAGCTTAACATCAGAACCACAAGTTTAATGCTTTTTAAATAAATATTTGTATTCATAGTTTTACTTGTGTTCTCATGCGCTGCTCCTAATAAGTAACTCAATTAAAATTTTAACTCTATTCTAAGTATTTAAAAATAATGAGGAATAATTGTTCGTATAAGTAAGGACTTTTAATAAAATCCGTAAAGATATCTCTAAGCACTACATGATCAAATTTGGCACTAATTTAATTTATTGAATTCGTAAACAAGCAAAATAAAATAAAATAAATATTTATATATATGAAATAGTTCTATTAGTTGAAGCATATTATTAGGAATAAAAACTTGCAATACCCACCAGTTCCATCAGTAAAATTATGTATTTAGTTTTGTGCCAATTGAATATTATGTTAATAAATTAAATAAGAGAGAACTGTTAGCTTCGGTATCGCCGAAGTGTAGATACGCTTGCAATTATATTAAAGCACAATTGATGTTCGACAAATTGTTCTTATGGTAGTTTTTTTAATTTATTTATTTTTTTTTTTAGGTGTGGCCAGACTATAGTACTTGTGATTTCGATCAATTAATCAAATTTTGAACCTTAGTTACTAAGGCAGCAATATGTTATATTAATCCGATGCAACTACTTGCGATATTTGTAACTCCGGGGGCAAAGACTAGTGTATTTGCCAAAATTAATCAATATAGATTTATAGGAAGCTGAGCTCGCATAGGTTGAGACAGACAAATAATTAACTAACTAGGAATGGAAATGGTTTGTTACATATTTCCTGCCATAATTATAAAACTTTCTGCAAGAGTATCTCAAGTAGACAGCCTCTTTTGTTTTGTGTCTGTTTGCGTGCTTGAAATATCAATTCAATAAACAAAATATTGGACCATGTTCTGCACTGAGTTTTATTATAATAATTATTTGTAATTCGATTGTGAATATAATAATTGAATTTGCCTAGGATTTTTAGTTGTTCTTGTTATTGTTGCTTTTTTATGACTAAACTTAAATTTATCTACACCCATTTTTTGTTTTTTGTTCAGTTTAAATTTTGTTTAGAATTTGAATTGTATAAACTAGTTGGCTTAAAACTTATTGACAATATGACAATATTTACAAACGTCGTGTGGTAACTGCGACTTTTTTTACAGCTAACTTATAACATTTTTAAGTACAAATTAATAGTAAATTGTATTAAACTAAACTAATTGAATTATGAACAAAACGTATCGTGATTAAAGTCTAAAATAATTTCTTTAATTTATAACAATTTTGAGCATTTAAAACAAATTGAAACAAACGAGCTGCAAGCGTTTTTCAAATCGCCATCAAATCGCCATGTTAATTTCTGTCTTTTTTAAAATACATAATGGTTTTTTTTTTAATTTTCTTATCTTTTCTGTTTTACCTACTATGCAGTCATACTTGATCAATTTAACTTACAGTTAGTTAATATCTTTTGTTTTAATCGAATTTCTTATAGTGGAAATGCCTTGAAGCCTTGTCTCGCCCCATTTGATCAAGCAAAGCATGTACGTATACATACATACACAACTGTATGCATATATGTTGTTAATTTCATATTGGATTCTACATAGCCTTTGGTTATCAGAGACACGGACGCGCTTTAGAAGGTCCTTTTTGTAGTTGTAATCAAATGAATCATATCGAACGAAAATCAAATAGATGTATAGATATATGCAAAAATGAAGCCGAACAAAGCCATACGCAACAGAATTTGGAACGGAAAGTAGTAAATGAAAGTAGAAATTAAGAGAGAGAGAATAGGTTAGTACAATCTTTGGTATTGTGGTGCCAGCATTTCTTTATATAAAGTAAAATATTGTAAATAGGTAACGGCATTTACTCATCCTCCTCCTCCCTGAAGAGATATGTGCTCCAGTAGACCAGATTGAAGAGCGCAAAGACCAGCGGGAATGTGATGCGCGATATGACATCGATTCTCTTCGATCTAGAACATTGTCTTGGATAAATATTCAACGAGTACGAAACACATTAATTGATCATCTAGAGATTGGCTTTTTGATTTGTGATTGTTCTTTATTTTTTCATTTTAATTTAAGATTTTGTTTTTTTGTGTGGCCTTTTAACATTTGGAGTTCAGTTTTTTTTTTGCAAAATAATTTGTTTGTTTTAAATATTTGAAAAAGAATTTCAGCTACGTGCGTTAAACTTATAAAAGTGACATTTAGAAAATTAAAATCTATTAAAAACATAGGCGTGTGGTCGACTAGCAGGTTTTATGGACTGGGAATACGGTTCGGTATTAAGGAATGAACAATTTTTAAACTCTACGACATACATTTTTTTAAAACAAACAAATCAATAGAAAGCAAAGCACACAAAAACCTTTGATTTTAAACTGTAGCAAATGACACTGTTTAACAAAATTGAGTTATTGAAGCGAACTTTTGAATACACTTTTGTTTGAAAACTTTGAAACAAGTTATATTGTAATACTTTTAAAAATCAAAAGGGCATATAAGAATACCGTGTAATCTTAAAAATATATATTCATCGTTAAATTCATTTATGATTGAAATATGAAATATTTAAATAAATTATATTCTATACACTAAAAAAATAAATTATTTTTGTAGTAAATGTTTAATTTAAATTCGTATAAAAAAAAAACCAAAAAGTATATTCAAGTTCGTATTAAAATGTTAGATCAAAATATTTGTTGCACAGTGTAATTAGCATAAAGCATTAAGCAAATTATATTTTCACGTTTACTTGTCTCTGGACTCTGGGGCCAGATGGAAATCATTTGGCAGCAAGCATTTGAAACAAAAGACAGCGAGCAATAAACGATGGCAAGCAGCAAAGCAGAAGTTGAATCGGGTTGTCTTTAATGTAAGTACAAGAATCAATTTCAGGATTCAATTCAATTACTGTTAATTAGTGGCATAAAAAGTCAATACGAGTTTAGATATATATAAATAGAGAGAGATAGAGCGAGATGTAGATACATATTCACAACATCAAAAAGGAAATCCATCAACTACTATAATATAACGAAATTCAACTATATGAAATTGAGCAGAGCTGTGGGCGAGAGTTACCTTGTGGGAAACTTGGATAGCCAAGTCTTACAGCAGCTGGGACGTTTCGGCGGCTGCATGTGCACCTCGCATTGGCGCAGCTTCTCCAGCGCCAGCGGATCGCCCGGGTGACGCACCAGCGGCTTCTGTAGGCCACCACCGCGCGAATATTGCGATGCCGTTTGACATGGAATTTTGATTGTAGTTGATGCAATGAGGGGGGCACCGGGGTGGCGTTGGAGTTACGATTACGTGTAATGCAGTGGCAAATGGATGGCGGATGGCAAATGGCAAATGGCAAATGGCAAATTGGTGAATGGCATGTGCGTAATTTCATTTAATTTTCGTTGCAATTTTTCATTGAATTCCAGTTGAGTTGGTTGGTTCGATTGAATGCCACGCAGCGATGTTGGTTTGATGGGTGTTTTTTTGTCGAGTTTGAGGTTAAGTTGAATGTTGAATGTGTTTCAGTTTGAGATTGAGTTGGTTTATATGTGTGTGGTTTGATTTTGGTTTGTGTGTTTCGTATGAGCACGTTTGAAAAAAGTTGTTAAATTTTGCGTTTGTTTTTGTTTAGCGTGTGTGTGTTTGTGTGTGTTGGGTTGTGTGTGTTTGGTTGTTTGTGGTTTTTAATAAAAAAGAGGCGAATATAAAAGAAAATAGTTGTTTTAATAGTTTTATCATAAACATTTTGCAAATAGCCAATTTGAGTTGGTTTTGTTTGGTTTAATTTTTAAAGCAAATCTCATAAATTGCACTTGGTTTTAAGTTAAATGGTTTGATGTGAATAAAAAACTTAGCAATGGGTCCTAATAATTTAAAACACTTTAACAAATAAGCATAAAACGAACATTCTGATTTAGTTGAAACTTAATAAAAGAACGCTTTTCAATCAAGAGCGGTAGCTAACAAAGAGCGGAAATGTGTTTTTAATTTAACTATGTAAGGTTCTACTTTCTTTAATATATGTTTATGGAAGCGCAGATTGAATAATTTATATTTTATTGACTTAGCTATCCTAAATAAATTGTGACTAGGCACAAAATAATTTAATAATTAGAAAAGGTGCGTTGGCTATTCGTTATTCGGTCCATTATGCGACCAATGCGCCCAACGTAGGCTACATTCAACTTAAATTGGAGATCTGCTTAAAGTTTTTAGTAGTTCTTTCGTACGACTGTCAAAAATCCCCACACTAAATTTGAATTATAATAGGATATTGACTCATTTCATTCCGCAATTTATTCCCAATTTTATTTGTATCCTCACCCCGTTAATAATAGGTTATTAAAAATGGTTAGTTAATTGAAAGGTAAGTACCATTGCGAATGTTGCATTGCTATCTGTATCGAGCAGATCTGAAGCGGCATCTAAACTGGCCTGCTCCAAATCGCGACGTTTCTTTTTCAGATTCTCCTTATGCATGTCTGCGGCCCGATCCGTATATTGTTGCATGTGGTAAAAGATGTTGGACAAGAATTTATTTGTTCCACAAAAGTTGGATAGTTCGAATTGTTCGAGGTATTTTTTGTTTTTGTTATTAATTTCATGGGGTTTTTTTTTGGCGTAATTTACAGATAAATTAAATAGATATTTGTTTCAGTTTTTAGTTTAGATGCATAGCACACATTTATACAGGTATACAGTTAGATAGCGACAGAGACAGCGAGTGAGAGAAAGAAAGAGAGACAGATAGAGATAGATAGTCACACATACGGAAACATTAAACAGTTTGTAGTGTAGTTGAAAAACAAAAGTTTTTTTTATATAATCGAGTGCAAGTTGGGGAAATTTGTTGGCAAATGATATTAAAAACAAAAAAAATTGATTGTTAATAGCACAGAATAATTGAGTTTTGAGTTTTAGTTTAGTTTTTTTTTTTTTTTGGTAAATATATACAAGCAATGACAACAGCAAAAAAATATCAAAAGGAAACAAAATATGGAATAATTTCAAATTGCGTTGGTGTCAAGTATTCAAGTAAAAATTGTTGTCCAATTAGTTTTTTGTATTTTTTCAAACGCGTTTCGGTTATTGGATGTGTGGGAGTTGAATGGGTGTGTGTGTGAGTGTGTGTGGGCGCACAATGAAATAAGAGAGTAAATCAAAACAATTGGATTAGTAGAAATATATACGCAGAAAACATTTCGTTGTTACAATATTCATGTGATTGAACAAAAGAAAAAAATTCACAACTAAAAATATATATATTGAATGAAAAATAAATGCTAGGCTATAGCTAAAAATCGTTGGCTTTTATCTGTTATATTGTATTACAAAAATTAGTTGTTAGGCCGTTACTGTTATTGTTGTTATTGTAGTTGTAGTTGTAGTTGTTGTTGACTGTTGACCAAAAATCATTTTGCTTAAAGCCCGAAAAATTGTGTGCCACGCCGACGTGTAGATGTGAAGCTCAACTGTGTGTGAGTGTGCGTGTGTGTGTTGAGGTGTGTGTGAGTTTGACAGTCCGTTTGAGGTAGTATATTGAATATATATATATATATATATATATATATATATATATATATATATATATATATATATATATTTATGCGAGTGTAGTTAGTCGTAGCTCTAGGTATATACACAATATACGTTACGTTATAGCATATATGTATATAGATATACACATATATATATATATATGCGTGGTCGTATCGACAAAAATAATTATAAAAAACAACAATGAAAATAGATAAACACCATCGATTAATACATTAAGTTAGTTTGTTAAGAAGCATATCAAATCTCAATTACTAGCTTTATTCAAACCTGAGCGGGAGGCATAGTTCACCAGGGCAAATTCGAGCAACGCCCCAAAGACAAACGTCAAACAGACGCCGGTCCAAACATCGATTGCCTTTGTATAGGAAACGGGCGGCAGTGAGGCATTAATGCCTGATGTTTGTGTGGCCATTGTTAGCAATGTGGTAACACCTAAAAGCAGTTAATACATGGGGTTAACAACGAGATCATATTATAGGTAAATAAGTAAAAAGTTACCAGCAGTCTATAGTTGGTTTTAATTCAGTTTAGCTGGAAGGTTTTGCTATTCTTTTGTTTTCTTTGTGTATACTCTGCACATTTGGTTGGGCACTTACCTAATGATACACGCGCTGGCACTGCGCCTTGATCCAGCCAGAATGATACCCATGAGACAATGACCAACATACAGCATGGTATATAAATTTGTATTAAGTAATATGAGAATTCTCGCTTGAATAGTAGATCGACTTTGAGGCAACTGTATTCACCTATGAGTATACAAGGTATATAAATTGTGTCAAACTCAAAATGTACGGGAGGATAAAATGTACACGAAAGTGGCGTATTTTTCCTTTCAATTCACGCAGACACACTCAGGCACACACGCATATGTATATACATAGAGAAATGAGTTTAGACACAGAAAAAGAACACACAGACACACACATTTCCAATATTTATAATATATTTATCAAAGAAATTTGTCATCCAATAAACGTGAAACAAAAAAACAAAAGAAAATTTTACTTGCTTTTAGCAAATTTTGCCAGAAAATCAAAAAATCGGAAAACATTTATTTTTCATTTGCGTTTTTGCATTTATATACAGGAAAGAGGTTGGCTTCACAAAAACAAAAACGAAAAAACAATAATATGCACAGTGGGTGGGGGTACGGTAGGCACGGTAATGTATTTACAAAACACAAAACGAAAAGAAGTAGAGACACACTTAGAATGATATATAGAGAGACAGAAAGACAGAGTTGAGTTGGGAAATTATAAAATGGCATCATAGGCAAAATGTATTTCGACATCAATTCAATTTTCTGACTTTTTGCAACAAAATTCTTAACGGAAATGAAGTTCGCAGAGCGCTGTGGGCTGAGGGCCTGCTGTTTTAGTTGCTGTTGTTGTTGTTGTTGCCGCTCCTGTTGTTAGCTTCCGCTGTAAACGCCCCCATATGATTGCCCACGCGCCCGCTGGTTTGATGCCGCCCTTCATTTCCGTTAATTTGTTGACAGTGCGTTCCATACTCTTCAAGACAAAGCTGTTTATTATTTTACATTCTCATATTTTCGTTTTCATTTGAGTTTTCATTTATATTTTCACTCATTTTGCTCATTAAATTTGTCTGCGCACTTCTCATGCTTGCAATTACGAGGGCTGCGTGTATGGTTTATTTGCCTGGCTCTCTGGGAACTGGTACTGGGTACTGGTTACTGGTTACTGGTTACTGGTTACTGGTTACTGTGTACTATGCATATCACATTCGCAGCTGGCATTTATCAGTTAGTGGCTTAGACGTATTTGCTTTGCTGCCATCAATCAAAGCGGTGCGATTGCATTTCACATTGACTTTTTTGTTCTGTTTTCTATAGCTAGTGACCAGTGTTTTTTCTCCATTTAACGCTCATAGAAGATATAAAATTAATAAACTTTATGTGAGCAACTAAGTTCAAGGCGAACTAAATGCAACAACTACGCAACGACTAAATTGAGGTGGAGGAAAATTATGTTTACAAATATATATATATATATTTTTTTTTTAATAAGAACAATTGAAGGGTAGATGAGTTTCAGGCTCATGCGACACTTTAATGCAGGTATGAGCAAAGCGAATGGTTTGAATGCATGATATTAAATATTTGAAAATTCTTAAAATATTTGCTACAATAGGAACAGAGTTTAAAGCGGCGTCACGAGAGCTAAGGTAGGAAAAATCTTAAAATCAAAGAGAGCAGCGCTTGGTGCTAAATGCTTAATTATTAATTTGTAGTCGAATTTTAATAAGTTCAAGGCCAATCTTAATTTAAGCAGTTTATTACTACAAACGAACGGCTTTATTATGTCAATTGCAAGCAGTGCATAAAAGGGCGCTGGATTTGAATTCAGATAAATCAAATATTTAAAAAATTTAGGAAAACTACGGTATCATATAGCTGCAATAGAAGAATCAGTCGAAGAATTAATTTTTGTACAACAAACATTTTTGTTTTTCAAGATATCTAAGATATCCAAACTTAGCTATGAGCATCATCAATGTTCTCAGACTCATTTCATATTGCCTTCAATAGGTACAAATGGTCGCAAATGGTATCTTCTACACCGCAAAAATAACTGTTCTTTCTTGTTTCTCTTCTTTTATTAAAATATGGCTTAATAGATATCTCAGGGTTTTCTCGCACACACTTTGAATAAGTCTCTGATAGCTATCATTAGTTATTTGCATTAATCGCAGGCAAAAGTGCTGCATAAGTATTTCCTATGAAAAGAAGCAAATGCCAAAGCACAAAATGGTTGCATTTTCTAGCTATAAATTATCTACCTAAAGATGCTGACAGACAATTTGCCAAGTTCTTGGAAAAACTTTTGCGTATTTGTTTGCCACAACTTGGGCGCCCGCTTAGCTTCATAGATACACAGAGACTCATACAGACACACATACAAGAATACGGACACACATAGATCATCATCAATGTGTACTCTTTGTGCAAGTTTAAGCAACTGCGTCGCAAACAATTTCCTCGATTAATTTACTTTCCGTGCCCGCCTTTTGCCATTTTCTTTCATTTTCATTTTCCGTTTCGCATTTGCCTGTCGCAGTGGCAATGTCAGCCCTTAGTTCAGATAGTTCTTGGTAGCCAAGGTAAACATTTGCTTTAAGCGCGGAATGATTTCAAAGTGCTCATAAAAACTCGGCTAAGGTAAGCGACACGAGATGCCAAAACTGCACTAAAAATGGGCGAGCGTGGGCGATGTGATGTGTGTTGGGAGTGTGTGTGAATTACATCGTAAAAAGTTGGTTTTTATGCGATTCGGGCATTGATAACGGCCCAACGAGATGCTCATGTGTAAACGGCATCATTACATATGTGTGTGTGTGTGTGTGCGTGTGTTTGTAGGTGTGTATATGAGGGTGTCTATCAGTTTGCTATGAGGCGCTTATGATGCCGTTTATAATATATATATACTACATTGAAAATAAATAGATATATATTAAAGTTTTTCTGGGATGCAGCACCATAATCCTCATGGAAAACTAAAAATACTTTAAGCCTGGAGCAAATGTGTCTTAAATAGAAAGCAAGCAACAACTAATGAGGAAAAAAAAACAGTAAGCTACATAAGATATATAATATATTAGAGAGATACAAATACATAATAGAAAAGTTCAATTATTATAATTAGATCTCAAACACAATCAACACAACTTTTAAGAACACACACGAAAAACGTACCCGTGTTGGTTTTACTGTTACAGTAATCAGTCAAAAACTTCTCCAATGTGAAGCGAGGTAGGTGTAAGTTCTTAACCACTTGCACTGGATCACCCTCCTTCCAAAGGAATACCAAATCGTTGGTGGTCCAGCCATCTAAGCGACAATTATATGTATAAATTTATATGTATAAATATCAGATAAAGGTATAAATATACATCAAAGAGAGATATTTATATATACGTACATATATTACATATGTATAAATATAGATACAGTATAGATATAGATATAGACATAGATATATAGATAAATAAATAAAAAAGATATACGGCTACTAAGGAAAAAGAAAATTAATTACAATCTCAATTAGTAGATTGTCAATGTCAATTGTAGATATATACATTTATACATAAATATATTTATTATATATATATTTATACAATACTATCGTAAAAATGTTTACTTGTGTCTATATTATGTAAGAATATTTTTAGCCAATAATACATAGAAAACATACAATTTTCGTACATACTATAGACATAGATAAATACTAATTGAAAAGATACAATAGACATATAATAATAAAAGTATATATACACATATTATATGTAATGATAAATATAGATATAACATTTCATCAGTCACTTACAGCTAGCCATTCGTAGTGAGCAAATTTGCCTATCCAATGGATACAGTTTGAGATTCATTGGGCACGCCAATGTTAATGAGATGCGTATACTATAGAGCACCGAGCCATTGGGAAATATACGTATATACACATTGGGCATAATGATATTGTGAAAATGTCCCTCCTTCTCGTTGGAGAAGAACAAATCCGGCATCCACACACGATTCGCCTCCGTCAGTGTGAGATATTTCAAGCGACCTTTGAAGATGGAATATAACCTTAATAATCGAATCAATTATAAAAAACCCCGCATTATCTCACCCTGTATATCATCGAACTTGAGACGCTCATCCGTCCACTGTTCTCGAAAGGTTAGCTGCACGCTGTACTCCTGTGGTGCGACGACGTAGATGGTGGTTTGGGATAAAGAAAATCTTTGTTAGTAATAAGGAAATTATCAATTTCTTTTCATTTTTTAATTTCAATTTCAATGCATTTCAATTTGAACTATTTGAACAAATTTTGTTTTTTTGTTGAATTTTAAGGGAAGTTGTTGAGTTATTTTTTTGAATTTTCGAAAATTTGTTTTTTTATTTTTTGGTGGTGGTGGTAGTGGTGGTGGGTGTGGGGCATTTTAATTGGCGAGCTTGCAAATTGCTTTTGCGAGGGGAACTTTAGCTTGACTTTTAGGCCGGTTTTTTTTCTTTTTTTGTTGTTGGTAAATTGTATGAAAGAGCGAGCAAGGCGTGGCGAGGCGAACGTTTTATTAATTTTTTCGAGTAGTTAGTTTATATATGTTAGTTAGTAAGTAGTAGTATATATGGTGGCTATATAATTGAAACTGTTGGATATTTTTGTCGTATAGCTTGAAGCGTTTTCGATTTATACGCATATGTATTTGGCCAGTTGCAATTTCTCGGCAGTGGTAGTGGTATAAGTTGTTTGTAGGTATTCATGTCACGGCACATACATATAGATATATCTTATAATAATCCAAAAAGAATGCAATACAATATGCGACGCAGATGCTGAGCATGCAACATCAGCCACATTCAACATGCCCATCATTATCCAATGCATTGTTCAACATTGCAACGTGTTGCATACAAAACACAAGGCAAGCAATAACCAAAAAGCAAAAAGCATCTTGCAACGTGTCAAAAATGCATAAAAAAAGCCAACCGGAATTGGCAATAGGAAGTAGTCAGAAAAACTATTGAACAACGACACAAGCAAAAGCAAAGGCAAATGCAACACAAAGCAGGCAGCGAAAGCAAAGCAAAGGCATATTAAAAAAGAGCAGGCTTATATATAAACTAAGTTTATTCTTAGACATTCCTTTAAATATATATCATACATAAAGTCTTATATATACCTTAAAATGCATTACATACGGAACTTTTAAGACATAAAAGAAAAAGTAAATTAAATAATTTTGTTTTGCATTTAAAAATTTATTTTAAACTTTTAAGACTTTTACTGCGTTTTAAAATCAACTGTATTATTCAAAACAAAACAAAAACCCTTCTGAATTCACTGAACAAAGTAAATTATATATACATATTATATTTTTGTTTAAATTAAGTAATGGTGAAATTAATTTGATTGGTGAAAGGGTCTGTCTTTGGACGGTGTATTGAATCCATTTTTTTCGATATAGTAACAGGTTCCAAGTTCGAAATCCATGTAAGTATGAATAAACACGAAATAAAAAGTTGTTTAATTATTATTTCAAGTATCCAAAAAATGCATGCTAAAATATAAATTCTATATACTCATGCTGTGTTTTTCAAATAAAAATCTGGGATTTATACTAAACCATTCAACGGAAGGTATAAATCAAATAGGAAACAGAAACTTAAATTGATTAATAGAATCCTATAAGCTTTTCATAATGAAGTCGGCAACTATTTGCATTTTATATATGGCGGCATTGTTTTGTATAATAGCCTTTTTTGCATTTAATAAAGAACAAACGAAAAAAAAAAAAAAAATGAAATGGCAAATGGGTTTTGTAAACATTTGAAGCAAAAAGTGACAACAAATAAATTTGAATAATTATAACAAATAATTGGTTTTTATTTATGGCCTGTACACGTATTTGTTTAAATGCGTATGTGGCTCCACTTAATAAATTGAGGACAGTTTTTTTTTGCTTTGTTTTTTTATGAGGCAGCTGTCAGACCTGAATGTTTTTTTTACCAGTGTTCGGGACTGCAATTTGTATTTATTTATCTATTTTTCTTTTTAGCGGAAATAGCAATGACAAATGTAGAGCCCTTGAATATACGCTTTTACTGGATGAATTTTGTTGTTAATTCTTTGTTGTTTTTTTTGTTGATGTTGTAGTGCTCACAGTTAGACTTGGCTCTTAATAACAAAAAATACGTTGATAAATTTTTTAAGGCATGTGTGGTGAGCATTTTTTGGTTTCTTTTCAATGATTGTAAAAAATATGTTTTTCACTTTTGGGAAGTTCCATAAAAGCTCTTCGGGTTGTTTGGTAGGGGGTGTACACAGAAATGAATAGCTTTAAAAATCAGTGAGGTTATCATTTTTGTCAATGAACAGGTGCAGGTGAACTGAATAAATGATCTTGTGGTTGGACTCAGATACTTTATTTTTTGTTTTTGTCTATTTAGACTTAGACTAACATAATTTTAGCTGTTTACAAAGTGATCTAAGCTATGAGAACTTACAGATTTAAGCTTTAAAACTAGCTTAAGTTACATAAATCTTGCTTAAGTTGTGGAGAGAGCGCTCGTGCCTGCACAACTGGCTTCAATTGGTGAAATACAAAAATAAAAATAATTAAAACAGTTTGAGAAAAGTTTGTTTTACACTAGCGAAAAGTGTAATAAAATATAAAAATTGTATTTGTTTTTATATAGGTACAGTGGGAAATATACATATATATAGATACATACATAAGTACATGTATGTTTAAAGGAATAAATATGTATCAATAGTCAAAAATCTCTTACTAGTGTTCTATAAATGCCAATTATCGTACAATGTGTATATAAATGTATATATATAAATTTGTTTAATTTTGAGTGCAAGAGATTTCTGTAGTCAGTTTAAATTTTATTGCGATTACAAGACAGTTCAAAATTGTTGAAGAAAAGAAACATATGTATTTCTTATACACCCAATTGGTAAAAGAAAAATAATTTTTCAGATTATTTTTTGTAGTACATATTTAATTGATCTTTTTTTTCATTACATAGTTTTATACATAAATATACATATTTAATAATACAATATACATACATTCTTATTTATGCACTTCACATTTTGTTTTTATAGAATATTGAAAAAGCGAAGCTTTTGTGTTGATTTTAATTTATACACACTGACACGCAGACACACACACACACACACACACACAAAACACATACATAATACTTTAATTAGATATAGTACGTATATTTTATTTTCAAAAATATATTTAGAGCAAGGTTTCAAAGCGCTTGGGATTGTCGTATTCATATACATATTCATTGTGTGTATATTCATATATTCTTTTACTGCCATCGAGCCGGGACTCACCATTTTGTAATCATCGATTTTTGATATGGAGCGCAGAAACATGTTGACCTTGACTAATGTGGCTAAATTCGCTAAAAAATTATCATATCAAAATCGAGCAGCATTTGCTTTGAGTTATTATTTTCAATTTATGGACAATCGAGTAAAAATAGTATTTTTTATATTTTTAAAGCTTAGCATAGTCTTAATTCTAGCTTACATTCAGTTCTATTTAGTTTTCATTTTTGATGAATTTCATGTGTGCACGAAATGTATGTCAGAAACAAAAGTCAAATAAAAGAGCAGAAAAAAAAAACCAACACAAATAAATTCAATTAGTAAAACTACTTTTTCAAATTGATACAGAAAAATGTCTGCATGGATCTCATTGAAATATGAAATTTTCGCTTACTATTTGTTCTTTTATTTTTATTTATTTTAAACAGAAACATTTAAAGTTCATCAATATATCGCGAGCCGAAGTTATTTTTTTTCACTATAAATTATTGAACTTTATTTTTTTGTAATTTTTTTTATTTTAAAATGCATGCCACAAATTTTTAATTAATTAGCACCTTTAAGCAGAATTATTATTTTTTTTTTTATATAATATAAATTTAATTTCTATTGCTTCGACGCATTAAAACTAAACAAATAACAAACAATTGATGATTATTTGTGGGCTGAAACTGAAAGGTGATAGGGGGTGTAGTGTGTGGGTCGCGAAAGGGGTAGGGCGGGGGTGTTTACATAACCAACCAACACACGTACAAAGCACACGAAAAATTAAGTAACATATTTCTGTTTACACTGTTGAATTGTTGTAGACAATTAGGATTCGATGCTAAGTATATAGATTAGCAATAATTAAATGAAAATGGCTATGAAAATTGTTTTTGTTAGGAAATAATATGATTATATTAAAAATACGAAATCAATTGAAGTTTGCATATTAATTTATTGTTTTACTGAAAATTATACACGACAGCCAGCTTTAAAGACCAGCACAATATATATGTATATAAATATATATATATATCTGACTGCCGTCCGGCAGTCATCATCACAATTAGTAATAATTTGATATGAGATAATAAGTTAATTTATGTAGGCATAATTAACATTGAGAGGAATTCATAATTGATAATTGTTAAGAGCGAATTAGTTATAATTGAGAGAGAAAGAGAAAGAGAGAGAAATAGAGAGAGAGATGGGTGGATAGTTACAGAGAGAGCGAGTTTAAAAGTAAACTAGATTTATATGTATTTTGGTCAAAATAAAGATAGATCGAGAGAGATAGGGAGGGAGTGAATAAACAGAGTATTGTATATTTAGAAAGAGATAGATAGAGATAGAGAGATCCAAAAAGACATTTTCTTTATGTTTTGTTCTACAAAACAAATTTGTTATTTTACATTTTTGTTAGGCAAACGAATAAAAATTTATTGAAAGAAAAAGATATTACCAATGCAAATTTGAAAATAAAATAACTAATATGCACAGTCTAATTATAATGCTAAATTGTATGCTTAACCAATTACTTAGGAGCTAAGAAATTATTGCTCAGAGCTACGAACAACAAGTTCCTTTTATTAAGAATTTTCAAATTTTGTTAATATTTTTTCAAAGAAATAAAAGCGAATTTTTATTAAAAAAAATGATATCGAAATTAAAAAACATCGATAGATAAACAATTAAATTGTTTTTAAAAATACCAACATCCGATATAGTTAGTTTGATATGTATATATATAGCATAGTTATCATTAATATTCATATATGGTAATTGTGTTTTTTGTTGGTCAACGCCTGGTCATAGATAAGACATAAAACTAATAGCAGTAACAACCTAACACATTAGACAGACAGATATAGAGAGACCGTAAGAGAGGGTCAGAGATAGAGGGGGAGAGAAAGAGAGTGACCGGAAGTGTAAGAGATAGACAGAGAGTGGGCCAGGGCACGACTATTATGTAGTTCATTGGCACGCATGTGGCTGCACACAAACACATACCCTTAAGACTTTTATGGACAAGGTCTGAGAGTTTGTGGTTGTTCTTGTTATCTATATAGATTGCTTTTTTTTTATTTGTAATATTTTTTGATTCTTGATTTTTGTGTTTTTTGCGCGCACTTACCATGGTTACATCATCGATTTTCGATATACTTCTAACGAATATGTTGACGCGCACAACAGCGGGACCATCTGGAGGGATGATACATATAGATAGACCGTTTTGTACAATGATAATAAACAAATTTAACAACTGGTCACACTGGAAGGGGCCCGGCTGGCCCCTGCCGCTGGGTACGCAAAACTTATCATATAAAATATTTAAAATGACCAATGAACTTTGGTGACCTCCTGGTACCCTAACTTATGCGTTAATCTTTATTTTTTTTGCTGTAACAAAGTTTTATTTTTATAGTTTATAGCCTGCTTACAATAAGTTCTGGTATCAATTTGCTAGCACTTTGTAATTCTTATAGAGCTAAGCTATGATTTTCGATATTTATATACATTACAGAGCCTAAGTTAAGCTAGAGTATTTTCTTGTATATGTATGAGTTTTGTATGAGTAAATCTGTGGCTTTCGAGAGAGTATGGGTCACATAAATTATAATCAAATTACAATAACAATAAAAATAATTCTAGAACATTAAAATAAAGGCCAGTAAGCTGTTTTTTTTTTTGTTAATTGATGGAGATATTTTTTTTAAACATTATTGACTTTTACAAATGACTATTTTTTGGGTCGTTGCTTGATATATATATATATCTATATATATATATCTATATATATATATATATATATATATATATATATATATATATATATATATATATATATATATATATATATTTTTTTAAGGGTGTGTGTGTGTGTGTGTGTGTGGAGGAATTTTTTGATATATATATATATATATATATATATATATATCTATATGGATGCATTTTTAATGATGTCAATACTGCTGTAAAATCAACAATTGCATCAACACACACACATACACACGCACCTTGAAATCAGCTGTAAATGAAACTCAAACTATATTGTAATCAAAATGGAAATAAAATTATGTTAAGTTAATGTGGCTATGTGGGTTGGATTTCAAGCACACACACTTAACGTTTGTTTTTATTTTTAGCTTTTTACAAAACCCCAAAACACATTTAAAATACCAGAAGGAGTGAGAGAGGATAACTTGAAATTCACATTAAATAAAAATTATTGTTGTAGTTTCATATATTTAAATGGATTATATGTGTTATCATAATTATAGTTGTTAATTGGTAAACATTGTTTTCAAGTACTGCTAATGCAGGCTCGAGATGTTGAAGTATCCATTACTAATATAAACTGATATAAAACAATTGCAAGTCCTGCAAAATAATATTTTTTTTTGTGAACTGGAAATGGATTCGATGCCTAATCATTTGGAATATGGATTTTTACATATTTCAACAGAAAACTTTGGGTCACGTTTATATATAGCAATAAAGTTTAATTTTTGTTTTCATTTTGTTTTAATTAATTTATTCATGAATAAATCTTTATATATCCCTATTATCTACTATATAGTATTGGCACAATATTTTAATTGAGAAAGTTAAGAAAATATTTGTAGGATACTCACACATGTGTGTGTGTGTGTGTATACCTAGAGCATACCAAATGGAAAATTGCTTTGTGCTTAGCCTAAAAGTAGGCAAAAGTTTAATATTCAGAATTTAGTTGAAATAGATGACTTATCGATTGGCTGCGGCACAGCTGCCAAGCATCAAGAGTTTTTCCAGCACTTATTGTGCGGTTGGGGTGTGTGTGTAAGAGTGTGTGTGTGTGTGTGTGTGTTAGGGATAAGAGTTAATGCGTTTGCATGTCAAGTCTAACATAAAAGGAGAAATCTTAAAACGCAAATACTGTTAGCTATAACTGCAAGTAGTAGTAGTAGATATAAAAGTAGTATATAAGTATGTAAGCATATAGTATAACTGCTTTTTCTCTATATATATATATATATAGCAGAAGTAACAATGTTTGCCCGGAGTTAATGTATCCAAAGCAAAAAGGTGGAAAACAAGAATGAAAACAAAAGCCAAACGTAATGGGGAAATGCAAGAAACACTGTCTCTAAAATTTGCGTAAAACCAAAACTGAATGATAAAATATATATGTATATATATATCTAGATATGGATGTATGCACACAAGAGTATACAAATACATGTGCCATAAAAGTGGCTTTGCTTTCATAAAAAAAAAGAAAGAGGAAGAAGAACACGAAACAAAACGCAAAGAACGCAAATTTCAATAGCCACAGAACAGCAACAAAGTTAGATATAGGGTTAACCAGAGCGAAAGAGCGGGGGAGTGAGGGAGACGGAGCGGTAAGGTAGATATGGTGTATGTGACTAAGAGAGATAGAAAGTTCGAAAACCCAACTTCAACGCAAAAACAAACAAAGTGTAAAATGTTTTTAATTTTATTTTTTTCATTTTTGGCGTTATTGCATAGTATCTATGTATGTGTAGGTATATGTAGGTATGTGTGTAGCAACTATATATGTGTGTGAGCATAGAGTATATAGTTAAGTAGTTCTAGTTGTTGTTATTGTTATAGTTATAACTGCACGCTACCAAAAATATTTTGATTTGCTTGGTTTTTGGATAGTTTTGGGAGTGGAGTTTTTTTTTTTTGATAGTGTACTGCATGTTGTATGGGGTGCTGTTAAATGAGAGAGCTGTATTTAGAGAAAGAGCGAATGCGAGAGAGAGAGAGAGTAAGATTGGGTCTATCGAATTCGGTTTTTGTTGGTTGGCCAAGGCTTGGTTTTTGAAATAATTAGTTTGGGCGCACTCTAATATGGAACTTACCATTTTAATATCACTAATCGTCATAATACTGCGTACGAATAGATTGATTCTGACTATGGCGGGACCATCTGGCATAGAGTTTGGTTTACAAATTGTGAGTTAACGTCGAGTTTGTTTTTTTTTTTTGCAATTATATAACTTAACTAAGCTAATGAACTCTGTATGTCTCCACACTAAACTAATTGAGCTGATTGTACTTATCAAGAGACTTACAAATATACATAGATATATTTAATATATGACCAATTGTTGATAATAGCATTAACTTTTCTTTGACTTTGTAGAAGGAACTTAAAGAACTTTAAACAAAAAAATCTTTATTAAAAAACGGATAAGTAAAGTTTAAGTTGCAAATAGTTTAGTTTTGTAAGCATAGAACTTTTATTATAGAGGCATATATATTTTTTTAAATATTAGGATATATTAAGTACCAAATGGATATGCTCACCTGTGCCATTTATTCCTGATGGTCGTATTCTGGCGTCGTATTTGCCTGCACCTAAAATTTGATCTAAGACTTTTTTCTCCTTTTCTCGGAAATTTATTTTGGCATTATTTGCTCTGAAATCAGGATATGGATAGGTACGCACGTATAATTTAAATTTTTGTGTTTTTTTGCAATTTGTTTTTTGGGGTTGTGTACGAGTAAATTTAGAAAAAATTTTGAAGTAGTTTTGAAAAATATGCTGAACAAATTTGGTTAGTTTTTGAATTGCAAAAAAAAGAAAAGATTTGCATAAAATTTACAGCAAGTTGTTTTTAGTTTCTTTTAGTTTAATTTAAGAATTTTCTGTTTTGATTTGGCTTTATTTACAAATTGAGTGGAGTGTTTGTTTTTTTATTTTTTTTATTTTTTTTTGTGGGTGGGGTGTATATATATTTTTAATTCTTTTTTTTATATGTGAATTCTGAAGGCATCTTCATTATACACTGTCGCACTTATCAGAAGCCCAGGCAAAGCCAGGCCACAATTGCTGCTGGCTCTGTCCTCGGCTTGAGCGTAAATAATTCCAAAATTTATGCTCCGACAAAAATTACATGAAAATTAATTACATTTTAATGATGTTGTGAAGTGAAACTGTTAAAATGCATAAAAACATGTTATGTAAATGAGAGTACAAGTTCAAGTGAGTGGGCGGGGCGAGAGGTGGGCGTGGCTGAAAAAACAACAAACGCAAAAAGCGAACTACAGCTGACTACAGCACTACTTGAAATATATATGTATATCATATACGACAGACACTCCATATAAGTGTGAATGTATATACATATATACATGTAAATATATATGTGGCCGCTATGGGGGGCGTGGCCACCCGACAAATTAACGGCAATTGTATGCAAATCGCCAGAACTCACACGCACACGAGTGCAACGAGTGTAAAGTCAAAATCAAAAATGGGCGACAATAACATAAATAAAGTGGCATACTTTTAGCAACTACTGTGTGTGATGCATGTGGCTGGGAGCGATTACTTACAGTGAGGCGCTGCACAGGCTGGTAAAGTAAAAGATCGCCCAGAAATAGTGTCCGGTGCCCATGGCTAGGCGCAAAACTGTCTGCCAAGCTGTACTAACTGGTGCTATAGCTGAGGCCTTCGATCAGCTGTTGTCCGAGTCTTAAGCGTGTGGCCCAAGTGTGATTTGATTAACTGTAAGTGAAAATTATACGAATATTAATTTTGTTGTCTTTGTAATGCCAATAACATCGAAGTTTTCATAAAGTCTTTATACACACTTAAAGACTTTATTTTATAGTATACATTCTTTTAATCAATTTTGTAACTATTAGCTTCATATAATTTTTTAATTTCCTATCTATCTTATATATATTTCAATAAAATATTTAAAATTATTGCAAAATTATGCCCATTATTGGTATTATTATAATACTCACAAATTAAATACCTTAAATGATAACAATATTATCCCCACATGCATATTATCATTATAGTATCAGAGCCAATATTTCACTTCACTTCAGTTTGTGAATTTCAAATTAAGTGGTTAAATTTGAATTTCTGAAATCTAAGCCCACACTTACATCGATACACACACACACACACACACACACACACACACACACACACACACACACACATGTATGGCATACCTTCGGTCGAAACATGCGAAATTAAATTCAAAATCAAATTGGGCCAATTAACATACTAGCTGGGCGAGAATCTCACTTGTATCAGTGTCTGCAGATGTTTGTCTCACCATGGAGCCATAAATTCAATTAAAACTCGATATTTGGCCATTTTATGTGGCCAGCTGTCACTTGAGCATGCACCTGAAAGGTGTGAGCACAATTGTCAGACACTGTCATGAGCATCCGAGCGCCTCAGGCACCAAGAAACTCTGATACCCAATAGCCTGTCGGCAAGGAGGCAAAAAGTGACAGAAACCAGGCAATAAATCAAAAAGAATAGAAATTTGTGTAACATGTTGAAGCTATATTCTATATAAAGAGATGACAGGGAGATTTATTTTGAGGTAGCTCAAAAAAAAATATAGTTGTTTTATTTCGAAAAAGTTTCAGATTAATTAAAATGATTAGATTTTGTTAATATAATAATTCACAAAAATTCATTCCAAAATATATATATACATATAATAAAGTTCCTTTTGATGGTTAATTTTGCTTATCAAAAAAATTATTTGTCATAATATTGTTATAAATAAAAAAAATAAAATTTTTTATATATCAAATGTATCCTTTCTCAAACTCAAATTTTGATTACCATATATAAACTTGTATAAAAAATGTTTTTCAATCGTTCTGAATAGATCAACGATTTCTCTGAGCTTGTCATTTAAACATCAAGATAGTAGACTCGAGTTTTAAATAAAGTCAATCCTTTTCCCTTTTTGAAAACACACTTTAAAATGTGTAGAAAAAATACATAAAAAATTACGCAAAATGTTGCCAAAATATATGTCAATTGAGTAAATTGGAGTTTTAGAACAATAAAAAATAGTGTGTATTAAAAACGAATGAATATAACTCCAGTTTACAGCTCATATATGGAGTACTTATTGGTTTCCGCAGTGATGCTACCTAGTAAACTAGATTAAAAAGCTATATGCGTTAAAATTGGTCGTTAAACCCATAAAAAATCATTACGGGCCGGACAATTAAAACAATGGCACTGACGGACAATGCGAAGTGACTTTCCGCACGGACGCTGAACAGAAACAGTAGCAGCCGCAGAAGCCGTTACCGAAAATGGATTGAGCAGCAGGAGCAGGAGCAGGAGCACGAACTGGAGGAGCAGGGCGGGCGAACGTGGGCCATGCAAATGTGAATATTGCAATCGAATTAATCCTTTTATAAGCATTTTTGTGCACTTCACTGGCCGGCGTCAGCGTCGACGTGCTGTGAATGCCGATAAGTGCGTGTGCGGCTGCCACGCCCAGTTTTGAATGCGGCTTTTATGCATATCAGTTGCATGACAGCCGCAGCAGGCAGGCAGCAGCAGCAGCATCAGCAGCGGCAGAAGGCAACAGAAAGACAGGACAACAGGCAGGACGACAATTGTATTGGCGTTGGCTATTGCTGATGGCCATGACCGAACCGTGCGGAATTGCATGTGTTGTGTTTGATAGTGTGTGTGCTAGTGTGTGTTTTAGTGTGTGTGCTAGTGTGTGTTCTAGTGTGTGTTTCCGTGTGGGTGCTGTGCAACCAAATAATCAATTTAACGGAATGGGCATGAGAATGGCAACAGGCTGGCCAGGATTCGTGCTGTGTTAATTTGCTGCTGTGCCCGCAATTTCGTGCCATAAATACACAAAGTTGTTTTTGCTGTTGTTGTTTTGTAGTTGTTGCTGTTACTGTTGTGCATTGTGTTGTTGTTGCTTGCCCTCGCCTGGCCATGTCAGTCTTGTTGACTGTTTTGCAGCTGATACTGAAACAGCTACGCCAACAATAGCTAACACAATTTACACCTACGCAGGCCTAGCGCAGAGCTAGAGCTGAGCGCGTCTTATATTCTCGTGCGTGACACGAGCCTATTTCTGCCTGAAAATAGACGGAGTGTGTTCGTGTGGGCTTGTGCTGAACTTCTCTAGAAATATACACGACCTAAAATATCTAACAGCTTTGTAATTGTATATATTGATAACGTTTATTAATACTAAATTTAAATTTATTATTTTTAATATACACATATTTATTACTGGTATGAAATAATATAGTTATGTATATCAAGTATGTTCACTTAACGCATACGGTTTAAAATTATGAATCCATTAAACACAGAATAATATAATTATTACTATTATTATTATATTTATTTTTAAAATTTATAATTATATAGTTATTGAATTGGATCGACAACAGGACAGTTATATTGGGATTCGAACTCATTTATATAATTATAATTTAATAATTGAAACTTAATTTCAGTAAATTATATATACACAAATTATCAAACTAACTATTTAAAAGGGACATCAATAAGGGACATCAATCAGAAACCAGACATCAACCAAACAATTCTCTTCAGTTTATTCTACAAAGAAAAGGTCGTGCATATTTTATATATTATTTCGTGTTCAAGTCGTGTTTATTTTTAAATCATAAGACGCGCCCATCTCCGGAACCAATCCGCGGGCGGTCTACGTTTTTGGCTCGCTGTCAAAGAAAGTTAACAATGCGGCGGAGCAATTGCAACTGCGACTGCGACTGCGACTGCGACTGCGACTGCAACTGCGACTGCCAAATGCCCCACATTTGCCGCTTGCCAAGCAGGCGGCGCCACCGCAGCGTCTCACACCCGTTAACCCCCGCAGCTGCACCCCGCACCCGGCCCCCGCCCAGTTGGCAGCTGGCTGCTCATCCTACTTCTGGCTGTGGTGTAAATGGGTTTACTTTTATTTCATTTGTCTGTTGTTGCTGTTGCTGTTGCCAAGTCGACACACTTTTGCGCACAGTTTTTACTACACTTTTGTCAGCCGCCCTCGGCCCCACCAACCCGCCGGCCCGCAGCCTCACTTGGCCAGGGCTCTGCGTCTCAGTTTCAGTTTCAGGCCGTTTTTTTTTTTTTTTGCATGTCGCTTGTCACGAACCTTGTTGTTGTTGTTGCTGCTGTTGGATATAAGTTGAATGAACGCCCGGTACAAAAGGCTCTGTGGACAATATTAATGGGCAGCAAAAAGATATATAGAGTTGGGTCTTACATGGGTGGACAGTCAATGGGTTCACAGCTGGATGCCAGTTGACGTATTATCTATTTATAAAAATAAAATGGCTTCTAAATTTAAGTGTATTGTTGTGATTTGTTGTTGGTAGCTGTTGAGCGCAGCCACTTGGCTAAGTTACGTACTTACACGTGTATATAATTATAGCATTACATTATTTAGCCAGTGGTTTCTTAAGAAAGATGTATTTAGGAAATTTTTTAAGGAGCATTTCATAAGAAAGTTATTTTTTTTAATTGTTTGAATATTTAAATATTAAAAATGTTGTTTCCTAAATAACATCAACTATAACTAATACTTATTAGTAATAATAAAACAGGAAAATATATTAAATATTTTTTATTTTAATTAAAGAGAGAAGTGCGATTAATATTAAAAAACAAAAAGTTTTCCATATGGAAACTTTGTTTCTCACAGATAGATTCTATAGCAGCTACGTGATAAATGCAGCTTTAGCTAATCGATTTTTGATACTGTTTAAGAATATATATACTTTATGTTGTCTGAGATAATGTTCTGCTTCAATGCAATATTAATTTATATCGAGACACAAATATAATAAATAAGAACGTTTTCGACAGTATAGGGTATGATTTAGTTGAGCAAATGTTGTTTGTGCGTTAAATGCTCAATAAGCTCATAATATTTTTAGTGACTCAGGAAAGTCTCTTCGCCTCAATTATTTTTTATATGTTTGGTGTTTGACATCAGACGTGACGCAGTGTATTTATTACAAAAGGTTTAAGGTTTGATTTGGCGTTAAAGCTAGATAGGTTTCTCATAAATTCCTCATGCGTTTAGGCTCTTACATTTGATTGGCCGAAAGTAATTGTCGCCCAAGCAAAAGGACTTTATTAAAGCAATGAAATGCTCAAGCAGCAGCTATGGCGTGCATATGGCTTAGGGCATTATTCCGGCAATGATTTCGCAAAATGCTGAGATGCCAGAGTATCCTGCACGGTCTACCCCTTTCCGGGATTTTTGTTTTGCGTCTTGGGCTTATGGACGCGCTTGCAGATGGCTTAAGGCGTCCGCAGTGTTTTCCAGCAAATAGCGTGTTGAGCGTGTTGAGCATGCTGTGTGAGTGAAACACCCACATGTATATATATATATATATATATATATATATATATATATATATTTGTTTTTTTTATTTTTCATTTTATGCCGCTCAGCGGCGCTTGTAGCTCGTTATGTTGATTGGATTTTGTGCCGCCCGCTTGTATAACGGCGAGAAAGTAGTCCACACACACACACACACACTCGCTCACGCACACTATTAAGGCACTTGCGTTGCTGGCAACGAAATAAAGTCAAGTGTTTGTGTGTGTGCGTATGCAACTGTACTTGTCAGTGTGTGTGCGCCTGTGTGTGTGAGCATGTGAGCCTGTGTATGTACGTGCCATAAAGCTGGATTCATTTTTTTGCGCCCGCTTCGCTCGTTTTATGTATGCAAAAATTTTTACACTCTCGTTTTCGCAGTTTTTTTTTTTTTTTATTATTTTCTCATTTTTTGTTTTTCGCTAAATTGTAAGTAAGTGGGCTTAGTAGCATTTGCCGTTTAGTTGTGCGTGTGTTTGTGTGTGTGTGACACTTTGCGGCGTAAGGATTTGCATAAAGCCCACCTCAGCCAGCGACTTAACTTTAACATTTATTCTGGCAGCCGTTTGATAAACATTTCAAATTTGCAGTCAACAATAAACAACAGCAAATGAAATTTGGCGTATGACATTTCAGGTAGTGTGCGTGTGAGTTCACGTGTGTGTGTTGCTGAAAGCAGGAGACACTGGGAAAGAGTTCGCTTAAAGGTAAAGGCAAATGTCAAAGTGCACCGACCACAAGCGAGGTGTGAACAGAAAGTTACGCAGTTTAAAGTTTATTTTTCAGCAATTCCTAATTAAAATAAAAAAATTCTACTAAGATCAGAACAAACCACAAATTGTAATATTTAAAAAAGAATTAAATAAAACTAAACATTTTTAAAATCAAGATTATCAAAATTAAGAAAATCGACTCAGTTTTGGAAATAAATATTAAAAAAAATGTTTTTTTGAAAAGTAAGTACAAAAGTGTAGGAATTGTTAAGAATTTCTATATATAAATACAATTTAGAAACAATCTAAAAGATTTCGGTTTTGGTTTGGCCAAGTTAGGGAACGGTATATTCCAAGAAGAGCATTTATTAGGAAACATTCCCAAATTCAAGGCATAGTGCCTTCTAATTAATTTATTACCGTTACGCCTTGATCTTTATATAACGCAATTTTTTCTCTTTAGTGTGAATTTAGGCTAAATAAATTTATTTAATATTGGCTGGCAACGTTATGGCCACATCTCGTCCATGTTAGCCTTGGCTGGAACATCAGTCAGCCAAAGGTCAAAGCATGCATCGAGCGATGCTCCCAGGCTCTTAATTAATTGAAATGTCAATACATTGTTTGCAACCAGGCGCAAATTTTAATGAAAATGGCGTTGCTAAAGGTCGGCTGGGAGCAGCGGAGAGACGGAAGGAGGGGTGAGGGACAAAAGAAACGCCAGCTGGAGACTCCCCGCGCTACTATTAGCCCCAAGAAGCAAAGTCATCTATCATGGGGCACGTGTGATAGGGCGTGCGGGCGTGCGTGCGTGTGCGTGTGCGTGTGCGTGGGTGTGTGCTTGTACGAGTGCGTGCTATTTTTGGAGGCAACCCAAGCGAATCTCAAACTTAACTCAAAATTAGCTCACATGAAAATCGAGGCACCAAAAAATACGCTAACTGGCCGACAAAATTTATTACCCATTGAAGCCGCTAACAAATTGCCAGCCTGTTACCTAGTTAGTTGTCATGTTGGGTCAATAAACTAAACTAGCCCCAAATGGCAGCGGCAGGCGATAAAAATTATACACATTTTGCCGGCTCAGAGCAAAAGAGTCGCGTGATAAGCGCGATAAGCAGTCGCTTGCATGTTAGTCCTGTATACAGGATCTGGTCACGCTTCTGTTATTGGCCAGGCCCCAAAATTGCCACAGTGCGTGCCACAAATGCACACACGCACGCACATGTACACACACACACACACACACACATGGAGCTCAGACAAACATATATCAGAAATTCCTAACGCTGTGTGGCCATTTAATGGCTGTCAAGATAAGCTTTCGCTTGGCTGGCAGCGTACCGGACTACGAGCAAAATAAATAATTGCCTAAAACTGTGTGACGATGCTTTAGTGTTGGTTAATGCCCCACGGCTGTCGTCGAACAGTTCTGGGAAAGTGCATTTTGTTGTATCCAACCATAATACATGTAATAGCTAAAATGTTGGTGTAATTGTTAAGAGTTCTGTGTTATTATTATTTTTAATTTTACAAAATACATGTATATACAGGCTTTTAATAAAAGTACGTGGGCAACATTACAAAGAAATTGGTTCGTTTGTAGCGTATACAAATCATTCTATATAATGAAAAACTCCTGTGTTTATTTGCATAAAAATATATTAAAGATAAATTCGAGGAACACAAGAACTGAAAAATTGTTTTTGATGCGAAAAAACCAATATAAAGTATATATATAAATAGATTATTAAAATGAATATAAAAACAAGTAAGAACGTTCCAGTCGGACGTAGCCGACTGGGTAATACTCGTTCACAGTAGAGAGTAGTTACTCATTTTAACTTTGTCAAAACTGAACCGATTTTCATGTTTGATGGCATTTGTTTCATGGTTTGTCCTCTAGATTGATTCTGTATTTCAAATATATACATTATTAAAAATAAATATTTTTTTAATTGTTTGGTGAAAAAAGCATACTCATTTTCGAAAAAAAATTTTTTTCAAATTTTTCAAGTACAAGTTTGTATTTTTAATCGATTATGGTTGTGACAATTAGTATAAAAACAACATTAAAACCGATTCTGAGGGGGTCACATTATTTTGTCGAAAAACATGCAAAAATTAATAAAAATTTGGACATGTAAAGCTCTAAGCTCCATAACTCGCATATTTCAAACGTAACTTTGTCAAAACTGAACCGATTTTCATGTTTTATGGCAGTTTTCTCATGGTTTGTCCTCTATTATGTACGTGGCGTGGCCAGGAGATTTTTTCTGTGATATAGATTTTGGTTTGTGAAAACAATTTTTTATATACCTATATACCTTTAGTACTCTGGATAAAATGATATTATATTATATTATATTTATATCGGCACATGTTTTTCGTTATGCATAAAAAGATTTTGTTTGCTTATTTATTTATTATTTGTATTTTTTTCTTTTTTATGAATTTTCCGTTCATTTTTTTTTTTTATAGATAAATGTACGACTTTGTATTCTTTGTATTCAAGAACGAGTGTATTTAAGCTGCTGGCAATAATATTGCATTCGGGGAAAAATTGTTATTAAATCGCTGTAAATCTCTTTGGCGAGATGGAACTTAAAATGAATGTATTTTCAATCGGAAACATATTTATCGGAAAATTGATGAATTCGTTGAAAAAACTCGTATTTGCAGTCCCTGAATATAGTGCATTATATATATGCGCAAATATATTGCTTTCTTTTGCGAGCTATTTAAGTAAATTGCTGGTTATTTATTTATTTTATTCAACCCTTTATCACTTTTTTATTTTACTGTTTATTTTACTTGATATTGACTTGCATATTTGCTCGCGTTGGCTTGGTTGCCGTTCCATTTGTGTAATTAATAATCTGGCCAGCAAAGTTTTGGTGCCGTTTGCCCCTGCCACGCCCCCCATCCATGCCAGTAGCCCCGTTTGTTTTTGCCGTGTCAACCTGTGCGACCCGCTTAAATGATTAATGAAGCTAAAAATGTCAACTTTTTTTCGTCTGGGTTATGTCCATTTGCGAGGTCTGAAGTGAAGTTTACTTTTGATCCAACGCACCTGCCAGTCAACCAGTTGGCAGTCCGTCCATCCGTCCATCCGCCCGTCAGTCAGTCAGTCATTTGCTACAGCTGCCTGTCAATTATTCATTAATCAAGGCTAAATACATTAAAGCTGATATTAATTTCCTATGCCAATTAATTAGCGGAAGTGCATGACCCCGCCCCTATTCGCTCAAGCAGTTCAAACTGTGTGTGGCATGTGGCACGGGCCACGTAAATCCAGCAAAGTTGCAACAATTTCAATTTGCAGCAGCGCTCGAAAAGTTAGCCAGTAAACAAAGTGGTAAGCGCTTTGCCAACGGTACACGTTGCCACATTGAAGCAAAACGAAAGCAATAAGCAGCTGCCACTGGGCCATAAAACAAACGCGCGGGCGCCGCACGAGGCACGAGGCACGGCTGCAGCTGCAGCTGCAGCTGCTGGATGTTATAAGGCGCTCAAATTGACCAGCGCTGAGTGCAGCAGCAAAAGTGTCAATTGACAATGAAACCGAAATGCGATGCGACCCCACCAGACACGGTTCTACTGGCCAAGTCAGTCAGCCAGTCGGCCAGTTGCCTGGCAGCCTGGACGGGACCGGCGCCAACACCGAACAGCCATAAAATCCCTCCATTGAGTAAGTTGGCTCTACGTTAACGATTTGCCCATTTGCTTGAGCACTTTTCCGCGCCACCTTTTGCTGGTGCTTGCTTTTTGGAATGGATGGATGAATGGTTGGTTGGGGCTGACAGGGGGGCGTATGAGCAATGCCAGCCATTTGGCTAGCTGTTCAACTTTGTTGAGCAACTTGGCCCGAAATGTCGACGATGCTATTCCGCTTGGCTCCATTTGCAGCATTTTTGCCCAGCTCCCGATGGAGCGTTCAATCTTCAAGCTTTAGCTAGCTGCCATGGCAACTTAATTGAAATGCTGCATTTGTTTTGGACAACTTTTTGAACAACAACAACTAACTGAGTGTTGGCCAACTCAAGTGCTGAAGTTGACTTTAGTTGTACTTAAAGTTGTTTATATAATTCTTAGTAGCCATTGAGTTGATTGCTCTACCTAAACGTGCACATGATTAATAAGAGAGATATAATTAATTAATATCAATATACAAATAAGTTGATAAATATTTTAATCAAATGAATATTACAATACAATAATGCAACAATTTTATATTAATATAATGTAATTTGAGAGCCAACATCAAAGTTAAAGAAATACCTTTTGAAAAAAAATTAAATATTCAACCCAGTTGCTTTATATCGGTAAAAAACAAAAAATTACACAAAGACAGACGGCTATTGAATGTAGCTTTTACAAAAATAAGCCGTTCAAAAATCAGATTTTTTGAGAAAATACAGAGAAGTTTTGAAATAAAGCGCACATCTGCATTATATCTATAGAGTATTCAATTTTCGGTATCATTGTTATATTTATATTTTATATGTACTAGTCATTATATATTACATAGCATGCAATATGAACAGTTATTTAATAATTAAAACATATTAAATACCCATAAAACAACTCTTAAACTAATACTAAATATTTTTATATTTATCAAATACTGCAAACTTTATTAAAAACATATAACAAAGCTAATTTTATTTTTGTATGGCCGCAAAAATTTGCTGAACTTTTAACACACGTTGAGCTTTTTGAGTTTATTTTATTAAATGAGAAGCGTTTATTTTCTGCCGCATTATATTAAATTTTATATCATTGTTAAAATGTTCTGAATTGCATTTGAAAAACACATTTTAGTGCTATAAATAAAAGTTGAAATATTTAAAATAGTTTTTGCACTTGCATATGAAATGCAATTAAATGAGCTAAATGAGCACAGGTTGCCAGCTGTTTCCCATTCCACCTCTCTTTTTAGCTGTGTTACCTCTATATTTTCCTCTCACTCTCTCTCTCTCTCCTACTGTATCTACTCTATTCGTATTTTAAATTTGATACAACATAAACAACACGACGCCAACTGTAGTCAAAGTTTGCTCACGTCCCATGTCCACATACAGCTGGGCCCAATTCGCTCCACTCCACTCCTCAACGTCCTCCCGCAGCCCACTTCTCCCCCCTAGGGCGCTTCTTTTCACATTTTGGGTTTGTTCGCTTGCCCGTAACCAGAAAATGACAAAAGCCATGTCAACAGCATCTGCAAGGGTTGGCATTTCAGTCGAGTGCGGGTGGCTAGGGCTAAGACAATGCCCTGGCTGTAACCACTACTATTACAAGTTTATCCTTCTGCACTACTATATATATCCGTGTGTGTGTGTGTGTGTAGGTGTATCCGCATCCGTGTTGCTTATGGCCGAAGTCGTGGCTAAGACTTCTCTGCTGGGCACTGGGCAATTTCTGGTTACGTTTCAAGCAGCAAACAATGGACCGATAATTTATTCATATTTGGCAACAAAAGTGCCACTCTCATGTGTGTGTGTTGGTCTGAATTTTTAAATAACTATAAATTTCTAAATTTACACAAGAGACCTCACACACACAACTATAAACTGAAGACACATTGCACTTGTGATAAACCACAAAAATCTGCTTGGGCCAAACAATGGAAAATTTTAATGAATATTTTTTGGGGTCGTAGCTTTTGCGTCCACAGAGTGTTCTTAATTGCCACATAAATTTGCTGGCCACACCAACACACACACCGACATACATGAAACTAGTAAAAAACAGAAAATATAACAGCATATACATATACATACATAAATAGCCCTTCACACAATTTGCTTAATATTTATATATATATTTGCATAATGAATGCAATCAAAATTTTTGCACACGCTATTTTTGTTACTGTTGTTGTCGTTGTTGCTGTAGCCACATTTAAAGGTCATCTCTAATGGTTATAAATATTTAACAGTATACGCGCAATGTACTTGACATGAATGGATGAGAAAGCTTTGTATATAGAGGCACATTTAAATTATTACAATTAGACTCATTTCAATGGTAAAAACTTTGCCATTTGTGATATTGTTAAGAGAAAAATATAAGTTCAAATCCTCTCGACTAAAACACTTTCATTTTAATCTTGATAATAAAAAGGATTTTATCACAATTATATTGTGATTTGAAATGATTGTGATGCAAACTTTGCAAGGACTTTATGTTCTGCAAGATATTTATTTGTTGATTATAAGAACCTATTTCATAAGCTGCATTTGTAATTGCACCTTAGCAATTTGGAAACTAAGAAAAATAGCCAAATGTCTTCTAAGTTGTCTGCGATTTGCTTTAAAAAAATTACAGTGTATTAAAATATTTATATACTTTTATATATACGGTTTCAAGTTTTATTAGTCGTTTTTCAGCTCAATAACTTTATATTAAAACTTCCAACTTTTACCCAATTCTGCTTAGCTATTTAATTTATATATTTCCCACGGACGAACTGATAAACAAACTCATAATTCCCTGTTGTAGGCATCGTTATGCCTTCAATGTGTGTTGTATATAAATATCATTAAATCGAGTGTGTTAACTTCGGGCGCCCATCAAATTGCATAACGCATACGTCGCGTACACCGCACACAAATTTGCCGATGGCGTTGCCGATTTTAAACGTTGTTCTCGTTGTTGCTGTTGTTGTAGTTGTTGTTGTTCTTGTTGTTGTCGTCGCCTGTGTGGCTGGGGTTTTGGCATTAGTGCCAAGAAATTTTGTGGAGGGACGAGCCAACTAATTGCGGCTGCATAACTTGTTGCGCTTGAGCAAACCGCACTGCCAACGCCCCTCGCTACAGCGCTCAGAAATGCCAGCAAACACACGTGTTTGTGTGCGTGTGTGTGTGTGTAGTGTATGCCGCAGACAGACAGCGGGACAGAGCTACAGACAGCGGCTGTCGCCTGTCTAAGAACTAAAGCCAACAACAACAACTGTAACACAAGGCCAGCAGCGAATTGCATTAGCCATGTGTGTGTATGTGTGCTGGTGTGCCATTGTGTGTGAGTGCCACGCCCACGTCAGGCCCAAAGGCCATATCGCTTGTTCTCTGTTTACCATAAACAAAGTCAAAGTGTCTTTGGCAAGCAGCTTGACAGGCATTTTTGTTTGATTTGCCAGCAAATACAAGCGACAGCCACGGCTAATGAAATATATATCAGAGATGGCAGCCACGACCTCAGCTTTCCCGGCCCCGCCCCGAGCGTTCCCTCCCTTCGGCCTTGGGATGAGCTGGTGGCTGCATTTAAACTCAATTTATCTGACCGGCAGTAAGCTCGAAAGCTAAAAGTCAACTGTCAGTCATCCAAGTGCATAATTAAAACGAGAAAATATTTCATTTTTATTCACTTAGCTGCAGCTTAATTACCCTATAAAAATAGAGCATAGATACTGCGTGAGCGTTTAATATCGGCGAAGTGGACTTTTAAGATACCAAATATTTTATGGGCAGTCAAGAAAAAAGTATAATTTCAAATCTTGAAAGCAGTATAAGGAAAATAAATAAATGCATTTTTTATAAAATAATTATATTTAATTGTATAATTTTTAATGCTAAATATAAAGATCAAGTTTTGATTTTAAGCTAAGCTCTATAGCTTGATAGCATTTTTTTTCTCTTGGAATATTTGTTTGTATATGATTATAAAGTATAAAAACAATAAATATTTATGGAGCAAATAAATAAGATGAATGAAAAAATATTTAAAATATTTACATATTTATATTTTCTATTTCGATTCTCGTCAGTGTATTTATTATTATCCGATTTTCCTAAATTTAGTTAGAGCTTTGTTTTGAAATACGTTAATATATCTTTTTTAAAAAAGTCATAGATTTGGCTGCAATATAAAGTCGATCTTTATACCGGCTCTAAAATTGATGGCTTTTAGCGTGTCACAAACATAATGCTGAAGTATTTGGCACCACTTGCAATGTTTTTATGCAATAACAACATGTTGCAGCAGGCAGCGAACCGCAAACAGAAAGAATCAGTAGCTGCGACAGCAGAAGGAGCTCAGGACCTGCCCGGTTTATGACCGCTGTCCTGGCTAAGAGTTTAATAAAATTATGTGACGATGATTGCCGCTGGAGTCTGCCAAACGGATTGAGAGGGTGAGGTGGCACCAGCTCCAGTTGGAAGCCCAATGGCTTGTCCGGTTGCGGATGTGGATCGTTGCCTGCCTGCAAAATGGCCGCCTCGGCAGCTGCTTCCGCTGCTGTTGCTGTTGCTGTTGCTGCTGCTGCTGCTGCTGCTGCTGTTGCTTGGCTGGCACTTGAAAAACGCATTAAGGCTGCAGTTTTGTGTGCCATTTGTATGTGTATATTATATATACATACATAAACTTATAGCCATACATATGCACTTGTATAGCTGCCCTATATGCATGCCAGAGTGGTTTGTTGATTGCATGTTAAAAGGCTGCCGCTGCTGCCTTGGCTGCTGCTGCCGCTGCTGCTGCTTCGGCTGCATCGTCTGCCATGAAATTTAATTAAAAACTTGTGTGCCATGAAATTACATTTCGACTTGCGTGCAACTGAGTGTGTGTGTGGGTGTGCTTGAGTGCGCCAGCAACAGCAGCAGCAGCACGTGCAGCGCCCAAAGGTAGGCAACGCACAAAGGCAAATGCTTGATTTTTTTATATTAAAAAAAAAAAGACTGGAAAAAAAGGTAATGCAGAAAGAGAAGGCGCCCAAGTGCTGCCAGCAGCCAGCAGGATATGGAAATGGCCACCTTCCTGCGCACATCATTGCAATTGGCGTTGTGCACATTGCAGTTATCACGATCTACTTGAGCCTCCACTGACAGGGCAGGGCACAGGAAATGGTCACGCCATTGAGCAGAGCAGGCAAAAAAGTGTGTTCAAAATACAAGGCTTTAAAATTATTTTGAAAAATTAATGTACCTGCCTTGCATTTATATTATATCAATTGCGTACAATACAATTGCAACTATGAAGTTTTCTTCAGGATAGTAACAAATATTTTATAAAATTTTATGAAAACTCAATATTTTTGAAAAATATCTAATTTATTTTCATGAAATATTAAAATCAGTTCTGTTTTCATATATTTAAATATTATTGATTTTTTTTATCATAATTATAATTAGTATTATTAAAAAATATTATTATTTTGAATTAGATATTCTACCCAGTTATCTTTTTTTTTATATATAAAATTGAATTATTTTTTTCAATTCAGAAACTAGATTTGCTTTTAAATTTAAATCAAAACTTGCAATATTTTCATATCATTGCTTAATACTAGCCCATAAATTCTGCTGAATTAAAACAAACTGAAATATTTATGTGGACTACGCGCTAATCCAATATCTGAACGCCAATTATGCTAAGCTCGACGTTCTCGGCTCATAACCCTTTTATGAATGCGCATTATGAATGCAAATCTCGCTTAGAGATGCAATCGAATTGCAACACTTCCTGTTGTCATTGTTGTTGTTGCTGGTTGGGGGCATTTGTTATTCAAAAATCACTGGACGCTGCCTGCTGTCTGCTGTCTGCAGACTGCTGTTGGCAAATTTCAATTAAACAGTACACATACGCCGTGTAGCACGGGAAAAGCCGCAGCAACAGCAACAGATGCCAGCACCGAGGCTTGCAGTCAAATCCGCTTAAAACTTATTCAATTAAACTTCAGGCGAAGCAAACAGCAACAAACAAACGACAAATTCGAGTCGTAAAAATGCAAAGCAAATGCCGCACAGCAAATGCTATATAACTACGAGGTGACTTTTTTACTATAATAAGAACGCAAATCTAAGTACGGGTTGGGCGAACTTAAAATGCTCTTTCGGGTCGCAATAAATGCGAAACGATCTAAGAAGTTAACTGAAGCTGTTAACCAAAAGTTAATTTTAGTAACAAAAAAGTTTTTATGTAAAGCTATTTTTACAGGCAAATTAAGTCATATTGTATCATATAAAAACTTGAACTTGCATAAGAAAAGTTAAAAAATATCTTAAAAGTATAAAAATTTTTGACATATTAAATAAAAGGGAAGTCCGAGAAAATAATTAGAAATAATAGTAAAAATAAAAATAATTGTTTAGCAGTTTCCGTATCTTAACTGAAACCCGAGTCCGCATAAAACAAAGACCCGAGGAAACACATATAAAAATAAATACACACTATTTATTTTTTTTTTATAGTTTCAGAGCTGCAGCGCACACAATTCGTATCAAAATTATAATACCCGTCTGCAGAGCGTATAAAAATATGCACATAAAGCGTGTATAATAAATCCGGCCAACTGCTAGTGGGTGGGGGGAGTGTGTGTGTGCGGGGGCAGTGGCAGCGAGTGGCAGTGCAGCACAATAAACTCTGTGAAATGGTAGAAAATACGGTGAATAAAAATAAGCTGTCAGTTGTCTGCTGTTCTGGCTCTTGCTGGGTGAATGGCCAGGTGTGGTTCTTAGCTGATTTTCTAGGGTATATAGGGTATGAAGGCTGAGTTCAAAAAAGCGAAAAATATACCTAGCTAAATTTGATGAAAACAGCACCAGCCAAAAATATTTTATTAGTCATAATATAATTCTGATAAGATTATAAATATCAATAATATTTATAATTACTTATTAGTTATATTATAATTCTGATAGGACTAAACCTATCAATAATATTTATAGTTACTTCCAGCTCCCGATAAGATATGTTAAATTATAATTCCAATATGCTTTATTAAGGCATTTATTATATATTCAAGCCCCTAATAAACTTAAAGTACTGAAATTATTATTTGAATTTAATCAACAGTTGGCGTCACTTAAAAAACCCCTTGCCTTTTCCCGACAATTATTTATATCGCATATAATTTTCGGTATCTTTACAATGTTGTTAAAGTTATGAAAGTTAATTAAATTCGAATTTCTTGGCCAATATATTTATTTTGGCGTAACTACAACAGCAGATGGCGCCACTTTTGCCTAGCGAGAGGGAGAGAAAGAGTATTTATGTAGTACATTATTTTTAACGACTCGTCGCGGGTATTATTCTGCCTTGGACTCGAGAGCCATTGTTGTTGCTGCTGCTGATAATAATCTGCAAATCAGCTTAAAAGGTACGGTGAAAATATCACAGTTCCACAAACAACTTGAACCGTACAACTTTACAAATCAAAAACTTTCTGAATACAGACCAGCGCCCCTCGCCCAACTCCTCGAAGTCTCAACCCCTGCTACTTCAGCGGCCATTCTTGTTTTGGCTGCTTTTATTTAACATTCATTTTGGCATTTTGTTTTCTATAGTCCGTGGCTTTCGTTTGACTATTTTTATATATTTTTTTTCCGCTGCCCGCAGACGCCACAACAAAGCACATTTTAGACATGTGTGTGTGTGTGGGTGTGGGTGTGGGTGTATAAGTGTGAGCTGCGGGTTGGTGCTACAATGCCGGAAACGTGACTTATTTGAAATTTATGTACTTTTTAGCCAGCGACAAAACTAAAACCCTCGCATTTTGTTTATGCAATAAAAAGCAAAGCGTTAACGCCAAAGCCAGACATTTATAAAAGAGAAAAAGCAAAGAGGACCATAGTATCCGAAAAGATACATCTGACAGGCATTTTTGTGTTGTATTATTTTTTTTTTTAATTTTTGCTAGCGCTTAATTAGAAAAGATTTTTTGTTGTTGTTTCTTTTGCTAAGTACGTGCTGAGGCCTGTGCCACATGGCGTATGTGTAATATGCAAATGCGACTGCATTTCACATTCAGAAATTGAAATCAACGAGCTTACAACTTGATAGGTTTTTGTGTCCCGCTTTAGTTGCCCCCACCCTCACCAGCTCTGCCCTCGCTTCGCTTCTCTTCTCGTTACGTTTCGTTGCGCTGTTCGTTTCGTTTTTCAGCACATGTGTCACACACACACACATATATATATATATATATACACATGCTGTTCAGTTGTTGTGCTAGCTGTTTGACATGCATCGATTACATAAATGGGAAACACGGCAGGCAGGGGAAGCGGGTAGGCAGGCAGGGAGCTGTGTCACGACATAAGTCACGAAGCTTTTGCTAATGATGAGGACCATCATGATTTTTCAATTAACCAAATGCGGAGAAGGTTTCTCTGTGCAGTTCCCAAGCTCATTTCGCTTGGCGCAACAATGAGAGATGGCGCATATGTGGCAATCACAGCAATGACACACAATTAATGAGCAGAAAAGAAGGCGAGAGAGAGAGAGAGGTAGAAAAGAGATAGCACATAATGACAGAAATGTATTACTTAAGCGTACAAATCATTTAGATTGCAGGAAATATGAAACATACATGAGCTGTGATATAATTTAAACGGCTCACGGGGAAAACTCTTGAAAGTGAGGGCTGGAAAATGTTTCCATAATGCGAAAAATATTTAAGCTTAATAAAAAGTGGATGGAAGCTTATTGGAAACATATTTATATATTTAAGAAGGTTTGTCAAAGGCTTAAGAAGAGTTTATTTAGTTTTTTAGAGGACCTACAAATTAATTTAATTTATTATTATTTATTTAAAATCGTTTTTTTTTCAAATTTTGTGTCTCTATACTAAATTTATCACTCTAAAAATGATTTCCTTACCGTTAGAATTACTTAAATATTAAGGATAAATGTCGACATATATCTTTATATATATGTGCTTTTGTGAGATTAATTAAATTAGTTCCCACATAAAATTAGTCACTTTTAAACAGTATTGAGCAACAACTGCTCAAGTTAAAAACAATCTAATTTTAAATAAAATACCATGAAATTCTCTTTAGCACTTACTAACACTTATAATCTACAGTAAGCACTTGGCAGTTGTAAAAACATCAAAGAAAATGTCATTAGTAAATATATTGCAAATAGTAGGCTGGAAATCTATTTCTATCAAATCATCTAAATCAAATCGTTTTCAGATTTAACAGACGTAAGTTAGAAATAAGATTTAATTTATATTTAATATACCCTCTACACAAATTTTAAAAGCATTGTAGAAACGTAGCAATGTCAAAGGAACACCACTTCATTAAGATCTTTCCGGAAACAGATCTAACAGATATTCATCGCATCGAGCTGAATGCAGTCCGCGAATTGTTGTTGCGCAGTACCTGGGAGAAGGAGGCCGAGGCCAAACTGAATCGCAAGAGACAACCCCGAATTACCATAGACTATCGGCTGCCAAAGGAGGAGGAGAATGCCGCGGAGCCGAATAACAAGAAGCAAACTATTTTAACATCCTGGGATCATCTCTTGCCCAGGGAAGAGGCAATGGACTACTAGCAAATTGTCAGTGAGAGTAGGGGCGAGGCAGGTCATATTCAAGTAGCTGACCATGAGCAACATCAAAATCCATATCTAGTGCATTTTAACCTTATGGCAAAGGGGGGAGGGGCGGGCGCACATCGAGAGAAATGCCCAACTAACCGACTAATGCAAACAAAGTGCCAACATTTGACTCTTGATGAATGTGCAGCCAATAAATCCATTTATGCTAAGCACTTGCTTATTATTATAATCCGCTGTGCTGCACACACATACAACACACACACACATACACACTCGCACACACAGTCAACACATCAACATTTAACCCTAATTTGCATTTATGTGCACATGAAAGCTGTTTGGTTTATGGTGGGGCACAGACCCCGGCCCAGGCCCAGGCCCAGGCACGGCGATTACCTGGCGAGCTCTTTTGTGTCTTTAGCTCTGCATAAAAGCAATAAAAGCAATTCGCAAAAAAAATGTAGTTACTCACACACATACACACACACAAATATAAATGTATATATGGCACAAATACACACACACACATCTACTTATAAACTCACCTTAATTAAACGTGATTAAGTAGATTTCCTCGTTTTTCTGCTCAACGAACTGTTTAGTTGTCGATGTGTTGTTTTTTCTTTTTGTGTATACATATGTATATGTTTGTGTGTCTGTGCTGTGCTTATTCCCGCACCTTTATTATGCACTAATCTCACAGACGGCATAGCACATTTGTTCAACTTGTTGGCAACACGTCAAAAATAACTAAAGTTCAGTATTTTATATATTTAAGTGAAAGCGGGAAGCTAGTTTGATATTTAATGCGCAGTAGTGCTGTATAGAATTTTAATGATTTTATGTTCTCAAAGTACGGTAGTATTTATAGTAAACACTTTTTAAACAAAGATAAATTTTAATGGTGTTTGAAACTTTTGAAAACTGTTGCCAATCACAATAATTTTATCTCAAGATCGATTTATTTTATTCATTGCAATTTACGGCCACACTATGGCTGGAAAGTTCTTTATCGATATCGATCGGTCAAACTTTATATTGATGCCGTTTGGTATTTAGATACGTCTAGGCCCATAAGTTGACATATTTTGATGGTAATTTTTAAAACAATCAAAATTGTAGGAAGCTTACGTTTATGCGCGATTCGAACTCTAACGAATTTAGTTATTCATTAGGAAAGAATACATAGGAAGTGAGTAATAATAAAAAATGATATTAAAAAATATATATATAAATAAAATAAAAGGATATAACAGCCCTAGAACTGAATGCTTCTATAATATAAAATACAAATTATAAGCATTTTATTATTATATTATTATTATTAAGTTTAAAGCTTGGAATTTGAATTCTGAACCCTTTGTTAAGTTTCCTAAATAGCTTACTTTGCACATACATATATTAAAAAATAGGTAGAAAATAATTTATTATTTTTTGTATAAGCAATTTTTAACAATTTGTCCATAATTTAAAGTAAAATAAAAATAATCACATAAATGTTTATACAATATCAAAACCAGCGTGGAATTCGAACCTGGATATCCTTTCATTTATTATTTTTTATTTATTATTAATTTTCATTTATTTTTCACTTATCTGATGCAATATGTTTTACTAAGTTAGGTTTACATTTATGTAAAGTAAAACAAATCCACATCCCCTTTGAAGAGTAAGCCTATTAGAGATGAGGTCTTTACGTTTACTGTGAGAATAAAAAGCTGATTGCTGCTGATGTTGTTGCTGTTTTAGTTGGGGCTCACGTTGTTGTAATTTAGTTTCATTTGTGCATGAAAATGAATTTGTATTATTGTTTGCATTAATTTGCCTTATTAATTACATTTATGCCCATTGCCGACTACGACTATTATTTCTTTTTCCCTCCTTTTTTTGTGCTCTGCCTTTGTCCCCGCCTCTCTGCTGCTCCGCTCCCTGGGGGTAATTTGAGCATTGGCTGTGCGGGCAATCAAATAAATAATGAGGCTGCTGCGACGCCGCTGTCGCTGCCGCAGTCGGCGCTGACATCGCGACGGCAACTTGAAGTTTGTTTAATATGCGAAAAACGTTGCAGAACTTTTGCAGCTACTTGTCGTCGGCGTCGACGCCAACAACAATGTTGCTGCTGTTGTTGTTGCTGTTCGGATTGTCTATGGCAACTTGCTTTTATTATTTGTTGCTGCTCGTCTGTATATTTCTATAATTGCCTTTTGCCTTTGTCTGCGCCCAGTGCCAAGCTTCTGTATCTGTATCTCTGTATCTTTGTAACTGTATCTGCAGCTGGCTCAAGTATCTCAACATTTTCATTTTTTTTTTATCAAATTGTTGATTGTTCTACCCAATTCTCTACACTTGTTGTTGCTGTGTTTTTTTCCCACTTGGCACTTGGCAAGTTCAGTGGCTCCTTTTTAATTTACTTTGTCCTGCAAAATGCAATTTATGCCACTTGTCGATTTCGCGTGCATTTCAAATTGAATTCAATTTGTTGCGCGAAATCCCCGTCACGTGGCGAATGAGCAATATATATAATTATGAGTTCATTTAATATTGATTAAAAAGCAGCGTGTATTACGGCCTGTGACTGTTACTTTGAAGTGATTTCTGATTTCCACATCAATGAACATTTTAAACATCATTTCAACTTTAATTATTCGCAATAAATCAGCTTTTGTTGCTAGCGCAACAGATTGTGAGCTACAACAAAATTGATGTTTTATGACAATTTAACATTATATATGCGCCTTAAATGTTGCTTGTATTATACAATTTATCTGGACTGCTGTTACACATATTTATGAAGATAAGTTTTTGTTGCGTAAAATATTTATAATGATAATTCTTACTGGAACTATTGACTTTTTTATTATACTAGTCCTAAATGAAATAAATGTATTTTGAAAGGCTTACGAAATCTTTTTAGGATAAAATTAAATGAAAAATACTATTTTTTAGCACATAATAAGTTACAAGTAGATTTTTTATTCATATATTTAAAATATTAAGAAGTAATATAGAATTCCCATTTTCCATATTAAACTTTTTCAATGCTGAAGCAGCTTGGCAGCAAACATAAGCTGCTTTAACGAAAGACTTGAAACAGCTGAAAAACTTGAGCTAGTTTTATGACACGTTTATAGCTGCTATAATGCGATCAATATGTTTTTCAAAACAAATTAGATAGGAGTTAAACAATTTTGTATTTTTCTCAAGCCGGTTTTACCTGTTATAATGGAAACAAACTATATTTAAGTAAAACTCAAAACCGATGCATTAAACCAAAGGCATTGCAATATGTTTATTAAACATTAAAATACGAAGAAAGTATTTTTGAATTCTTATTTGAATCCTTTTTCCAAATTTCGTTTAAATATCTTAATTTCAAGAAATAAATCATATATGTAAAAAAGGCATCATTCCAACAACTGAAGATATATTATTTTTTGAATGATTTTCGAAATGTTTGGAAATTTGTAAAGCATCGTTAGAAAAGTCGCTTCCCAAAGTTAGCTGTAAATGCAGCCGCAAAAGTTATGTTCGCGGAGTGTCAGTTGGGTTAGTTGCTGGCTTCCAGTGAAACTCTCAAGAGGGGCACGGAGATTGAAGCTAGGCAACAAGAATAAAAAACTTAAATGTCAACTCGCTAAAGCTAAAACACTTCACAATCAACTTGTGCATAAAACTCGCAACGGTGGAAAACACACACAAAAGCCCGCGCACGTCAACCTCAAGCAGCGCACTAGGCCACGTTGATTTACACACACACACACACATGTAGACGGGCAGAGAGTGAGTCACACACACGCTGAGAGCAATAACAACAATATATATATAAAAAAAGAAAGAATGGAAGCACGAGAATAACAACAAGCAAACAACGAAAAAAGACTTCCGTGTTGATTGTTTTGTTTTGCTTGTGCGAACAGAAGAAGACGACGGCGACGACGACGTCAACGACAAACGCCATAAAAAGCGACTACGTCTGCGAAAATCACTTTAAAAACAAGTGAAAGGAGAGCAGAGATAGCGGTGGGGCGCCATACAGCAACTGGAGGCTGGCACAAGGCAACAAACCTGTCCATCAACAAAACTATTGCAACAATAAACAAGAACAATTTGACAATTGAAGTGCTTCCCCAAGACAGCAAAAATAAAATGCGAAATAAAATAGAAAAAAAAAAAAATAAATCGAAAGCCAAAAGCGATCTAAGGAACCGAGCCAGGACAACTGACAAGTAGCCTTAGCTGCGGCGGTGGGGCGTAGTCTAGGCACTTGAGCACAGTTTCCGGTCATTTACACGTACACATGCCGCACATGGCATGTCAATCTGTGCGTGTGTGTGTTTGTGTGTGTTGCTGACACACTATCCTACATTTTTATTAGCTTTGATATCAAGCAGACGCCCAACGCTCTAATTGTGCAAGCTGAATTTTCAAGCTGTTATCGTTATCTTGGCAAGCCAAGCAAGGTCGAGAAAAAAGGAACCAAATTCAATTTCAATTCACGTAATTATTTAGTTTTGTTTACACATTGTATCAATTTTCGCAACGGCAGACACACGCTCAAAAATTGGCCAACACAATTAGCACAAACACACACACACACACACATACACAGTGACAATAAACAGCGGCTAAGAAATTGCTGAGGCAGCAGCAGCAGCATCGGCAGCAGCGCAGCAGCAGCATAAAAGTATGCTACGAAATTTGTACAAAAGGCAACTGAACCAAAAACTTTGCCCAACTTGGATGCCAATTGCTTTGCACAGACTCCACGTGCAGCAGCTGAGAGAGTGCGAGAGAGAGAGAGAGAGAGAGAGAGAGAGAGAGAGCGCTTCAAAGAGAGCGTGTGAAAATAGAGCGAGAGCAAGATATTTGCTCTTTGCACAGCAGCTTCCTGTTGTTGTTGCTGCTGTTACTGCTGCTGTTGCTCTTGCTGCTGCTGCTGCTGCTACTGTTGCTGTTGCTGTTGCTGCTGCTGTTGCTGTTGTCTCCTGCAGGATCAGGGTGTGGTGAGTATGCTGTTAGCATTTGGCTATGCTCTGGCTGTAAAATTAAAGCTGCGCCCTACCTGCTGCTGGCGTCGCTGCCGGCGTCGCTGCTGCTGTTGAACAAATTTTCCTGCTGCTGCGCTGCGCGTTTTCCACTGAACTTTTTTTCTTCTTCGTACTTTTGGCTGATATGTGACACGCAGCGCTCACACTCACACACACTCGCACACACACACACGCACGCACACACACACACACTGTGGCACACTCACACGCGCGCGAGACTCTTGACGTGTTGTTGTTATTGCTGCTGCTGCTGCTTGTTAGTTGTTCTTAGCTGCTGTTGTTTGCATTTCACATTTTAACATTTACTTTGCTGCACACTGCTGTTGTATTTGCTTGCATTGTTCTGTGTTGTTGTTGTCGTTCTCGTTGTTCTCTGTGTGTGTGTTTTTTTTTTCTTTTTGTGCAGGCAACTTAGAAAATTTGCTGTTTTGTGGGCTTTTTCGAAACGTGGTTGTTGCGCGCTGCCGTTGCACAAACCGTACACGTCAACTGTCTGCACCTGACTGACTGAGGAGCAGCGACCAACGAGTCCAGCGAGTCCACAATCGCAGCTGCTGCGGCGAGAGAGAGCGCCAGTGTGTGAGCGAGAGAACGAACGCGAACGCGAGCGCGAGCAAAATCGATGCCAGCGCCGACGCCGTCAGCATGTGGATGCTGCAAAGAGCAACAGCAACAACAACAATAACAACAGCAGCAGCAGCGCGACAACATCTTCGTTTGCTCTTCGTTTTAGATTATTGTTGTTGTTGTTGCTTTTGGAATGGTACACGCCTCAGTCGCTGCTGGCGTTGCCGTCAGCGTCGCTGCTTATGTTTTGATTTATTTTTGTGGTAGGTTCTGCTGAGATTGCCAAAGAGCAAAAGCTAAGAGCAACTAACAGCAGCAGCATCAGCAGCAGCATCAGCAGCAGCGACGGCAGCAACGGCAGCCACAGCCTCGAAAATTTCGCATAACTACGGCTATTTTGAGAATTGCCTTTCATTTGCAATTCATAGCCAACAGCGCTGACCCAGAAACTCCCCAAGGAACACACACACACACACAGACAGACAGTGCCTAACTCATGTTGACAACTATAAATAAAACAAGCCCCATTCGCAAGGCGCAATTTACGTTACTTGTAGCTTCTGCTGCGGCTGCTGCTTCTTCTTTAGCTTATTTGCCAATCAAAATCGAAAAATCCGTCATAAAATTGCTTGCATATATAATTTTCAAGCGCTAACAAAAGACGAGCCTTAAATAAATATCATAAAAATATATGAAAATAAATAAATGAGGCGGGCACATATATAAATATTTGGTCAGCTACAGTTACCGAGCGGCGGCTCGAGCTTAACAAAAGGGCTGGCCTAAAGCAGCGTAGAAGGGGTGTGGGGGACTGTGTGGGGGCGGGGGTGTAGGGGTTGCGCTCGCATTGTGCTCTAAAGGGAGTTGCCTGTGTTTTTTCTTTTAAGCGGCGGCTGCTCTTTATGCAAACTGCCGCCGTCTCTGCCCCTACAGCCCTGTTCTTGTTGTTGTTGCTCCTGCTGTTTGCCTGTGTTTTCAGTGTGTTTGTGTGCGTAAGCGGCTCATGAATATGTAAATTGTTATTATTGCATATTGTTCGGCGCCAACAGCAGCAACAGCAACAGCAGCAGCATCAATGCCAACGCTGAGCTCTGCCTGCTTGGCGTGCGGCCTAAACAAAGCAGCAAAACAGAAGCAGGTAAAAAAAAACACAACAAAAAACTTCACCAAAATATCTTCTAAGGAGCAGCCAAAGCTGGGGAAATCTACTCGAGCTTTTCTTATAATTACTTAAGCATAGCGCAGCGTAATAAGAATTTAGCTCTATTTGAATTAATGTTTATTCCACGCATTTTAAGTTTATTTAAATAAATTTGAGGCCAATAGAAATTAATGGTAATTGGACGCATTTTTTTACTCGTTCACGGAGTGAACAGAGTATATTCCGTTTGTCATTTTGGATGACAATTTGGTCATGATTTGTACTATGGATTCTGCGCCTAAAATATATACGTTTTTAAAGAGAAAAATTAATTATTGGTAAAAAATGATTCATTTTCAATCGAAATAACATTAAAACGGATTCAGAGGAGATACACATTTTTGTCACAAAACATGCCAAAATAAAACAGAAATTTACAAATCCATTATTAGAATTTGGTTGCAGTTTTTAACGATTAAGTTTAATTGCTTAACCCACAAATTGTCTCGTAGGTGGCGCTGCGGAATTTCGAATGAATATTACATGCTCGGTTACAGCCGACTGTTTATTTTACTTAAAGTTTTATTTAGGGTTAAGGGATTAAATTCTGTAAGATTAGGTAATTGAGTGTTTCTTATCTTTGAAACTTAAGGTAATAATCATCTAAGCAGAGAATAACGCAGAGTTCAAATTTTAAAAAGACCCTAACTTTATGATATGTTGACTTTTTTGAATTTTGATTCTAAAGAAATCTTTTAATAGTAACTGCAGCTGTAAAGGCGCAGTGGTAACTAAAAACACATTTTCTTTTTCTATTAGACTCTCAACAAAAAGGCTCTGCAAGCTCGTTGGCCATTTCAAAGGAAATTTGTTGTTATCCAATTACAAGGAAAGACGTACAGTTTGCTTTACTTAGGCCCTCATATTTTACTCTGCTTACCTGTCAGCCAAATGATAAGGCAAAAGTTAACCATTTACCTAAAATAAGACTAGAGCTTTTAGTTATTTTTATAGGAAAATATTAGAATTGTTCTTTGCGTGTACAAATTTTGTAAAAGTATCTTATAGTATCGATAAATATTTATTGGAATTCTTGCCCATCACAAGTTTAATAATGTCTTTACTCTAAAATTTAGAAACTAAATAGAATTAAATTTATCAAACATGAGTTTAGACGATTTCATTATGAAATTGAAATTTTTAATTTTTAAAATATACATACAAATATTTTCTCAGCTAAAATAACATTTTTAACTTGGGATTTAAATGTGTTGTTTGCTTGCAATATTTTAAATAAACTTAAGGTTTGGTTTATATTTATAAATAATACAAATAAGTTTACCTATTTGAAAACGCTTTTCTTTTATTTTATTTTATTTTACTTTTGGACATAAAACGAATAAATTCAGCATTTGCTTTTAGTTTTATATATTTTCACAAAATTTGTTTTATGTGCAAACTCTACATCTTTTGTCATAACTGTAATTTCTATCAAAGTTAAATTATGAGAGGCGCAGACTTGTTGAGAGTTAAGAGCCGAAACAGACAGCGTCAAGTTAGGTTACCTAGAATTATTGTCAATAGCAATGCCTAGGCAACAAAGTAATGGCCAAAAAACACACACACACACACATACAATACACATGCTGCTGGTGCTTGAGGCAGTCTTGACAACCTGGAACATGCGAAAGAACAAGAAGACATTTGCCGCGTCGCCTCCGATTGGCAGCTCTCCGAGGCAGTCAAAGTAGAAGCAGAAGTAGAAGGCAAAAATCATCATTGACTACTGTGTGCCACACGCTGTCGTCATCGCCATCATCGTCATCTATAATAACATCAAACAGCGCTGTCCAGAGCAGCCCAGACAGCCCTGTAGGAAACCCAGTGCCCACGTCTATCCAGTTCAAGTGCCAGTACCATTCCCATTCCCAGTCCACGTAACTCCCCGCTTGTTATCACGCGCAATAAAAACCAAGTTGGATTTTTGCTTTTTTTTTTCTGCCGACTCTATACTCTGCTTAAGGATATACTGAATCTGAATTGAAGTTGGCAATGTGTCAATAGAAGTGGCTATGAAACGCAGTAGTTCGACAGTTGTTGACTTTTTTGGGACTGGAGAATTTATTCAAGTTTATATGAAATAATGCACATTGTGTAAAATGTTTCTTTGCTTAATTTAAAGAGAAGTGCTTTAACCATTTAACTATCTATTTGAAAACAGTATTTTAGATTATTTTTTAAGTTATTATTTTTATTTTTGAGTTATTTATAGTTATTTATAAAGTTCTTTGACTTTCAATATTCTAACAGCTTTGAGTTCTTCTTTATTCTTAAAATTATTGTCAAATCGGAATAAATATTCTGGTCCATAATTTCATATTTTTAAGAAACCTTTTTTAAAACATTTCCTTTTTTTTATGATTTTGAAATATGTTTTGCCCTTTTTCAGCAAAGTTATTTTCACCTTTCTTTTATTCAGAAAAAAAATTTAAAATAATAGCGATAGGTACTTAAGCTAAATAATGGCATAGATGTATATTTCTTCCCAGCTAATCATAAATCATTAAGGAATAAATCAAATTCAGTTACCTTTATTCTGTTTAACAGGCAATTCGCATATCAATGAAATATTTTAAGCATCCCAAACCGAAAATGATATATAATTTTTTTATGTAAAAATATTATCTTTGGCTAATAACAAGTCATAAATTTCCAAAGTGAATTCGGTAAATGCTCAATCATTTTAATAGACTCGCCTTCAAGGGCATATAATCTTCGGCAAAGATAAATATCCTTTTTTTCTTTACTTTTTTTTTGGCCTGCGTTGATGCTTACTTGATTTTTCCTTCCTTACGATTTTCAAACATTTACTTTCGCTTTTCGCAAACGAAAACATAGACAAACACACACACGCACACTTACACCAAAGGCAAACACACACCAGTGCACACGTATTCAAATTGTTTAGGTTCGGGTGGGGTGGGTGGATGCCAAGTGGGGAAAGGGGGGTTGGTTTGAAGGTAGAACCCAGGGGCTGCCAGTTGGCGCATAAAAAACGCCGTGTACGCAGGCGAAAATTGTTGTTGTAGCTAGAAAGAGATCGAGAGAGAAAGAGAGGGTGCTGTAAGGAGGAGGGTGTTGGCGGCTGCCTGGATTGTGTGGGGTGTGGCACGCCCAGCAACAGCGCTGCCGGCAGCGTTGTCATCGCCTGAATGCGCGTTTAGTTTCAAGTGTTATTTTTGTGCTAGAAGCAGCCGCCAACGAGGACATCTCGTCGTCTCGTCCTTATGGCCAACAGCGGCAGCAGCGGCGGCCGCTTCGTTTTTCTACGTCTTCGTTGGCGTTGCCAACGTCGTCGCCGTCCCCGTCGTCGTCTTCTATTTTGGCTGAAGTGCGTAATTGATGTGAAAAGTGGCAACAAACTGTTTTTTATTTGCGCTTGCTTTCAATTTGTTTAAATTGCTGGGCGCTGTCATTGCTGGGTGTGCCAATGTGTACACACGTACAGCCAGACATTCACACACACACACACACAGACAGACACCACATACTTTTAAAAACGCTGATTGAAGTTTTATTGAATTTTAAATTGTGCTGTCCCCGTCTGGTTCGGTTTCTGTTGCCGGTTCAGTTTCTGGTTCCGTATGTCCCCCAGCTTCTGTTTCTATTGCTTCAACATTGCTTACAAGCTCTCTCTGTTCCTTACTCTCTACCTCTATTTCTCTTTCTCTCTCTTAGTTGCCCTCTCTCACTGACTGACATGTTTTTTTGAGTGTTTTATTGTTGACACAAATAATGTCACTCAAATGTCGAAAAGAGGCCGCTGTTTCTTGTGGTTCGTCAGCTTCTTCTTCTACATCTACATCTTCATCTTATTCTTCTTCTTGCTGAGGTTTGACATACATTAAAGTAAGTTTGTCAGGTGCGTTAGGCAGCTTGTCTAGAAAGTTGAGCACTGCTTTCGCTTCTGCTGCTGTTTCGTGCTCACCACAAAATAGCCAAATTGCTATTGGAATGCTAAAAAGATAAAAATAAATGTCACATTTTTTGCCTCGACTTTGTGCGGATGAAATTGAGATACTTTCTTAAGTACTTCTGACATTTACATCTGTAACTAATAGATTACATCAATTGACTTCAAATTTGTGTCTGCCAACACGTTTCAAACATTCAATCTAACTAAATGGGCAGTGTAATTGAAATTGGGGCACATCTTAAGCTGATATTTGAGAAGTCAAAACGGAATTATAGAACTACATCCGAAAGTTTGTATTATGGATTCATTGATTTGCAAAAAAAACATACAAAAAGAATTTTTTAAGACGTATCTCAAAATCACTTTTAAGGAGCCTTTGAGGGCCTCAAAGAATATATTTTAATACCTTCAGATAACATGAAACCTTCTATTAATGAATAAACTGCCTTAATAATTCAAGAAAAATATATTTCAATATTAGGAAATAATTTAAATCGGCTTTAATAAAAAATACAAAACTTTTACATTTAATTAAGAAGTGGTTCAAAAATAAAATATTTTAAACTAATTTAAACAGCTTTAATAAAAGAAATAAATGATTATTTTTATAAAGCTAAATAAAATGTACTTATTTGCGTTATGTTTGGTATGTGAAAATGTTGCCCTGCCCCGTTGGCATTATAAATAAATTCATTTAAGGGTTCAAATAGCTTATCATATCGACAACAAATTGATAAACTAATGCAGAATGTAGTAAAATAATCTGGTTTGGTAATTTACCTCATTTATCGCTAACAAATACCATTATTATTATGATTACAAAAATAAATATACAATCTGCACTGCTGTTGAGCGCTGACCCATAACAGCACTGCCCTCCCCACACGCTCTTTTAGTATTTAGATTAATGTAGCTAACCCAAGCAAATTTGCTTGACCTCGGTAAGTACTATGGGCCACATGGGCTATTACGCTTTAGATGCGTCCTGAACAAGAACTGGAACTGGCACCGAAAACTGACCCGCAGATACAATAAAGTTCAATATTAATGCACCCTTTGACACACATTGAGCCCCAAATCGGGCGCCATAAATATAAGACAAACAGGCTACTTAAACGTAAAAAAACAGAAGAAATTTTAATGATCTGTCATAAAAGCGGAGCCGAAGACAACAAAAACCCCCAAAGGCAGTTGCTGAAAATTGAGCGGGGAGCAGCAGTCCCAATCGGCCGCCCTCCCCCCTCAAACATAAAACTGAATTTATTAGCATTGCATACTTTTGAGGGCAATCAAGTAACCGAAGCAGACGCCCACCCACACACACAGGCAAGTGCTATGTGAAGCCGGTCAAAACTGTTGCGGGGCACCCAACCCCCCACCCTTCCCTGGAGGGGTGGGCGGTCACCCGAATGTGTACAAATCCTTTTAAGCACTGTGGCGCCACCTAGCGGGCGCCAATTGTGTGTCACAGCGGCAGCAATTAATTCCAAAATCACAATAGCCATAAAGATGATGATGCGACTACAATTTGAATGCCATGCCGCAGGCCAACCCCCCAACTCCTCTTCAACTACCCCTTGCCAGCTAACCCCTCTTAGGGGCAGCCGCTGTCAAAGACACGACCAAATTGACAACAATGGCGACAAGCGGCGGCCGTAATAAGTAGTGGTAGTGCTGCTCCGCCCCCCCCTCCGCCCATCGCTCTCTTGCTCCACATGCCCCCGTCCCCACCCACTCTTAGCCTTAGGGTTGCCGGCCATTAAATCAGCGCAGGACATGGCGCTGCCAATGCGGCACAATATATCAAACTTTATGTTGATTTGAGTGGCCCCGCCAAAACTTTGCGCCCAGACTGTAACTGAAACGGGCCACTGGAATTGGTAGTCGCCCGGGGATCGGGGTCGGGTTCGGGTTCGAGTTCGAGTTCCACTTTCAGTTCGAGTTCGAGTTCGGTCTCTGATATTGTGCCCGCTGCTGCTGTTAGCGCATTTTTTTTTGTCTCATTGTGTCTTTTTATTGATTTATTTTGCCTGCCTCTTCTCTGCCTCTGTATTTTATTTATTTTTTTTTTATTTTTATCATTTGTGGATTTTATTTGTGTGCTTATTTTTGATTAGATTTATTTATTTTTATTTGTGTTGAGCCGTCGTTACGTTTCCGTTTGCGGCCGCCTTCGATGCCGATGAAATTTAATAATTCCACTTAATGCAATAATAATTTCGTCGCCTTTTGTTATACGGGCGCAGGACAGGCGGGACGACCAGCGACCATCGTCCTGGCTCTGATTCTGCCTGCCGGTCCCGGTCCCCAGCCTCTTCTGTCGTCATAGTCGTCATCATTTCGTGGTGTTCGCCGCATAATTTGTGCGAAATTTGTCAGATTGCTGGCACATCTCGAGGCGCTTAAGTCTGAGTAATAGCGCCCAGATGCCGAAAAAAGGGGGATGGAGTGGGGAGCTGAGAGTGGCGGGAGAGCGTGGGGAGCGTAGGGAGGGGGCATTTGTAATATGTTTTATTTGACTTGTAGCAGCTGCAGGCATTCTTCTTCTATCCATGGGTAATAAACACAAAAACTTCAAGTAATTGATGCGCTTTACTCCAGGGAGAGGAGACGTGGCGCTGAATGCGAAGGGAGGGGTTGTAGGGGAGGCGCTGATTACAATTGGATGCGTTGGTAATTGCGGCTAAATGACTGCCAGCTAGGTAAATAAATACAATTTATAAGTGGGGAGTGTGGGTAATGGACATAAGATAAGGATACAATGACTATAGAATTGAGAGCGCTCTATATATATATATATATATATATATCTCTAATGGCTTTTGATATCAATAAACGTTGAAGTACTGCAAAATTAAAAATAAATTATATACAGCAATATAAACAGCACAAAGTGGGAGCTGCTTTTAAAAAATACATTCACATTTTAACCAACAAAATGAAAAGTAAAATCAAATTAACTTAAGTTGTATAAAATATATATTGTATTATGAACACTCGCAGGAAAACGAAAAAATCGAATTTAAATTAATTAATTAATTTCCGGGTGGAGAATTAATTTCGATTTCAACTATTCTTTAATTTTACCTGGCTAAATAATTTAATGTTGTATATCATTCGAATCTATTGACATTTTAATAATGAATCATAGTTGTTCATTAATTAAACTCTATCAACCTATATCTATATTGCAAACACAATTACCTATATAAGTTTATTAAATATATTATTAAATGTAATATATACATTAATTTTTGACACACAATAAAATCTTTTTTAATATTGTTTTTAATATTATATGCTTTTGTGTTTTAATTTAATTACTTTGCAATATAATATGATGCAGTATCCAATTAAAAATACATTATATACGCTTGATTCAAGTGGCCCACACTTTGATTGGTTTAGTTTCAGCGGCAATTTCGTCAATTCGATGGCATCATTCGGCACAGCCACAGCAGCACTTACAGCTTCATATTCTGTCTGAGCTCATATTGCGCCATTCGACCAGCTGTTCGCATATGTGTGCGTGTGCGCGTATGCGACTGTGTGTGTGTGTGTGTGTGTGTGTGTGTGTGTGTGTGCATGGACATACGCTTCGCCTCGCTTCCTGTCTTTTATTTCCAGTTATTTTTGCTGTTGTTTTTGGCGGCAGACGCACATTGCGTATACGTAATGCGGAAAATGTGAGTGCTTTTAATAAATGCTGTGACATGCGTGCGACGACGCGTCGCTGTTGACGTCGACGCCACTTTATTATTGAATATGTCGCCGTGCCCATTTGCATAATTGATCGGCAACGATGCGCGAATCGCAGAAACGAGAATTGTACGCCGTAATCGGCTGACAGCCATTCGATTTGAAGCATTTGCTAAACAATAAAACTTCAGTGCGTGACAGCCCTCATATCGCTTCGAGGGGCGTCTCTAGCCTCCTACATATTTATATATATACTTTGTTGATTTCTTCTTTTTTTTTTTGTGGATGCACAGTAGCACGACAGACTTCAATAATTGATGCACATGTGTTGTGCGTGTGTGGAAGTGTGTGTTTGATTTATGCGCGTCCTCGCCTGCTATTCAATTGTGCAAATCAATTACAATAATCGACGCACGCAACTTGAAGAAGGCGTTCAACCATATAGATCGAAAGAGCATGTAGATGAATGGGGGTAAGATTCGAGTCGTGGCTAGGCAGAGTTAGGGACGTTATCCTTGAAGTTCTGAAAATTTTTGGTATTTATCATTCAAGGAAATTCAAATTTGTTACGGAACATTATATTTTTAAAAGTGTACCCAACGTTACAATATCTTATGTAAAACTTATTAATATATTTTGATAACAGTACAGGAAAATACCGCTCATAAATAACACAGAGCTTATATATTCTGAAAAAAGAATCCAATGTGGTTCCATGATTAAAAAAATAAATGTATAAAATATAGTATATATATATATTTGTATATATTTATATATATATCGTCTGTAAAAGAGCAATTTACATTTCAATGTAATTTAATATTTTAACCGGTTTGTATAGTTTTAATTAGCTCTTAAAGTCATGAAAGTGGCAGACTTTGGTAACCTAATTATAAAAGCAGAACAAATAAGTTGCCGCCAAAACATACATATATTTTTGTTGGCTTTGTAAATATTTTGTACAAAAACATATGTAAATATATGAGTTATGCTGTGGTTGGGTGAGGTTTACGACACCCGTACAACTTTAAAGCTTTCTTTGAGCATAAAATGCTTCTACTAATGACTGAAAGTCAACAGCGCGTGGCACTCGCCCACACGCAGACACAGACGCAGACAACCTTCTACTCAGAAGAGTCCCACTCTCACAGACACTGTCATACAGACACACATACGCACACGCATGTGCTTCACCACCGGCAATCAGTCAGCCTCAAATTGTTTCTAATTAAGACTCCGGGTCCTGCTCCCATTTGGGTGGCCTCTTCAAAATGGTCGCTCGCTTCTTGCGCAGTCAAGTGTTGTCTATGGCGACGTCGGCGCTGCGCCGGACGCAGCTACATAGCCTGTTTACATGCACAGTTTGTTGCACACACACACACACATTGGTACATGCAGGTCCTGTTTGTCCGTTACTCGAAGGAATTTAATTATAACTTCTGTAACTAATTTCCGTTTTTGGCAATTTGGCAAACGGATGTGTGCACATATGTATGCAAAAACCAGGGTTTGTTGAAGGGGGCGGGGGCATATCGAGTGAGGCGAGGTGGCGTCCAGCACTGGGAATTCAGCTGTGCCGCAAACGTTGCACAAATTAATATTTAATGCAACCAGACACACAGTTTCAACTGCTGTTGCCAACTACTCATTGAATATTACGCATACGCAGTGCTGGACGCTGGCCAGAGGCACAGCGAAAAAAGATTGTGTCTGTGAGTGTGTGCTTAAGGGGTGCTGGTGAGCGAGGTGGGGCAAAGAGTTGGAGCCCGCTGCGACAGTAATGAACACGTAGCCGGCATAAACATCATCATCAGCGGCATCAACATTATCATCAGCGTCATTTACGTGACTTGCCATGTCCATTAGGCCGGCAACAGGAGCCGGGCAAACAACGTGGCCCAAAGGATTACAGCAACCCAGGGAGTTATTAGACATATCAGCAGCCAGGTACAACCACAATAATAAGAACAACAAAAATTTATAAAAAAAAAAGAAATTATAAAAAACAGAAAAAAAAAATTTGTACTGTCAGAACTTTGGCCTTGGCTTAACCCGCCACGCAATTTAACCCCACTTATGCGCGCGGGGCTAATTTAAAGTTAGCTTTATTTAAAATAAAATATTAAAAAAGCGAAAAAGAAAATTCCTCGCAAAGGGACACTCGACTTGAACCCTTGGCGTACAATTTTTATTTACACTTTTGATAAATTAATTAAAAGCGAAAAAGGGCGGCAAATCTTTAAAATAATTAATTAAATAAACGGGGCGACATGGCAAACAAATAGCAAAGCACAAAAAACAACAACAGCGAAAGCAAAAGCTGAACAAGAGTGGAAAATGGGAAGAAGCAGAGCATAACTGAATGGCAAATGATGAATGCGCATCAAAGCGGTCGAGTCCGAGGCTGGGGCTGGAGCCGAAGCCAAAGCCAAAGCCTGAAACGAGCTGAAATTATGGCAACCAACTGACACAGAAATCCATTTTTCATTTTCAGCCATAAGCAAAGATGCGGCTGCCTCTGGGCGTGGCGACGAGTCTCCGACTGAAGGGCGAGCAGGGCTGTGGGTGGCGGGTGTGTGTGCGGCCAAAACACGGCCCAAGCCTTTGCCTACTTATTTATGAGCTTGTATGTTGGTAGTTGGTCAAACAAAAAAGCGCCGCAACAACAACAAAAACAACAACAGCAACAGCAGTATCAACACCAGCTACGAGAAAGGGGTAGAGATTACAAACGAAAAAATAAATAAAAAGCAACAGCAGCAAACATGCTACCGATTTTTTGTTGTTGCCTATTGTTACTGTTTCTGGTACTGTTGCTGTTGCTTTTGCTGCTGGCGTATCCAAAATATAAAGCAACACTACGACTATAATTTTGGGCATGTTCGACAATGAAATGCTCTTCGAAATTTAATTATACCTAAAAGCGTGCTGCAATATAAAAGTTATAAAGAAAATACATTAACGATATGATATTGGAAATTACAAATTTGGAAAAAACAAGATCTATTCATCTTCAAATAAAGGAAATCTGTTTGGGAAGCTTTGTTTTATTTGTATGAATTTTTTGAAAATTTTGTTTTAATGCATTAGTAGATAATTATAAAGTGTATTGAAGTATAATTACCGATTCAAAATGACTTGAGGATAATTTAAAAACCGTTTACAAAACTGTTTTATTGCAGGCGAGCAGTGGACATAACTATAGACTTATATATACAAATATAAATAATAAAAAAATAAATAATAAATAAAACCAATTTCGGAGCATCATAAATAAAGTATCAAAATATTTTTATTGTCGTATCAAAATATTTCCACAACAGAACATTTGCTATTATGTTTATAATTAACCCTATGGATACCCAACAGATTGTCAAAAATAGCATGTTGCTTTACGGCTAGGGCATCAAAGATGCTCAGTCAAAGACCTTTTCTTATTCTATATTTTGTCTCCCCTTTTTTTTTGCATTTGGGGTTTCGTCTTAGGCCGCTATTGTCTGCGAAATTACGTATACGCCTGGCAGCGCACAGCAGCGTGGCCCGTTTATTGGTGTGCGTATGGGTTCGTGTGCAGGGCATGCAAACAAAAGGCGCTTGTCTGTCAGCTTCGAACTTGAAACCGAACTGGGAAAACTTTGTGCGTAGAGATTTCACAGAAATGAGTTGTAAATGTCGAAAGTGCTTGATATGCCGTAGACAATTTTCAAATGGCGGCAATCTGCAAAGCAATTTGAGAAAGCAAAAAGAAATGGGAAATATGCGCTATAATTTACACTCCAGGCAATTCTTTTTTCCCAACTGCTGTTTTGTATGCAACATATTTTGTTGTTTTCCTTTTTGCCTTTTTATTTTTATTTTTTTTGTATTTTTGTCATGACAACTCTTCAGAGATCGGGCGGGTGGAGGGGAGGGAGGCACAGAAAGGCGGCTGCCTGCTGCTGTGTGGGCCCTGAGCCGGGCTCTGTGGCTGTGGCCTGGGCCATGTTTGTGTGTTTTGGCTGTAAGCAGCTGTCAGTGATTTCTGACAAATTGATTTGACAGTCGACAGGCGACCAACGCGACGGGGTAAGCGGTTGGTGGGGAGGTGTTGCTGCCAGCAGCAGCAGTAAGTCAGGCGCGTGTGCTAAAAAAAAGAAGGAAAAAAAGATGAAAGCTGGCGTTGCCGTGGCTGTTGCCATGTCTATGCAATGCGTGAGAGTCTGTGGCAAGGCTCTCTAGTTGAATGCTGAAAGAGAGGCAGCAACAGCAACAACAACAACAATTACAAGCAGGCAGCCAAAGAGTTGCGGCCCCCAAAGAGCAGCGGCGTGGTGAATATTCTGAGTTGGGTGTGTGTGGGTGTGTGTGTGTGTGTGATGTGTGTACATGTCTTTTGTTATTCTTTTGTTGTGCGACATGACAGAGTCTTACATTCTTACATTATATTTTAGTTGCAGCCAGTTACCTGTCTGATTGACATACAACAACTGTTTGACTGACTGACTAAACGCATGCATGAGAACTTCAAAACACACAAAACGTAAAAAATAAAATAATAAAAATCAAGAAGAAAAGTAGAAAAGTAGAAAAGCAGAAAAATCATAAAAGCTCTGGGAAAACTCCCTAAGAGTGACAGCTGCCAGTTGCAAACGCGCACTGCCTGTCAGCTTCTTTTTTTTTTATTTATAAACTGTGCAAATAAAATCGTAAATCAGCAGAGCAGCCCACACAGCTGACCTAGATATAGCCTAGCATAGCTGAAGCTGGCGCTGAGCTGCGTTGAGGCTGGCCACAAATCAAACAATTAATTTTGCTGTCTGAAATTCCAGCAGTAAATCAACAGTCAAACAATTGAACCATTTAACTATGTAAATAAAATTAATGCGAGCAAAGAAAACAGCTGCAATAGAGAGGCAGAGAGAGAGAAAGAGTGATAGAGAGGGGGGGGAAGGCAAAGCTTGCGGTAGCTATACAAATGTACACCTTATGGTCCATAGTCCACGAAAAATCCATTAAAAAGCAATCAATATATGGAAAACAAATGCCAGTCACTTTCGAATGCCCCTCCCCACCACCCACACAAACACACACAACAATCTAGTTGAGAGCATTCGCACTCGCTATAGCCCCCTCTTTATCTCTCTTTTTCTAGCCAGGCGCATTATCTGAATTTACAAGTAATTTACCCAACGCAGCAAAAAATTGAAAGAATGTCAAAAACGCTAACAAAACAAAATGAAGCCTGCGAGCGGCGGGCGGTCGAGCAAGAAAATATAAAAAATAAAAATGAAATAAAACGAAATCTCGACTATTAATGACCAAGACACTCCAGACAAGGTGAGAGCGGAATAGAGAGAAGGTGAGAGCGAAAGAGAGAGAGAAAGTGCTAGCGAATCTAGACTAGGGGCAAGGCTGCGCCCATGCCAAAAAAAAGTAAAGTACATATTTATATATACATTTATATCTACAACACGGTGAGTTGCCATTTTTGCTGCCCCGAAAACGCACACGGTCTGCTGTGCTCAGCCTGCGCCTGGTGTTGACCTGATTTTAGTGACGTCATTTGGCCCACAACCTGCTGCCGCTGCGTACTCGCCTCGTACTAGGCGCATACACACACACACACACATACAAATGCACAGCTGCAAATGGGTCGCTGCTAAGCACATGAAAACCCGCTGTACCAAAAGTTGGGCAGCTCATACAAAATCATATATTTAAGCGCATGGTATTCACAAAATTTGTTTGTGACATATATATTTAATTAAATGATGCTGACAAGGAAAATTAACTTATGCATAATTTATTTTTACGGTTTTTACTAAAATATATTGTGTTTTCGGTAATTTAAGCTGCTTATGATCTATTATAAATTATGCATAAACTTTTATTTAACGAAATTGAATGATATTAGATATCGAACAAAAATGTATTCCCTTGGAAAACACTTTATTAAAATTTTAATCTCAGAAAGAGATAAAAGAAATACTTAATAAAATGTAGATATATAAGAAAATATATTTTTGTTGAATGCATTTTCTTCGCATCATTTAAATGCTGATTAAAAATGTATGATAAGAATTCAACATGAACAAACGAAAATACTTTTACTTAATGTGCTTATTTAAATGTAGATTCAATTTAGATACGGTAAAGTTACCGAAAGAGCGATTGGTTAGGTTTAGGAGAATTTAATTGCGAGTGGACTGCGAAGAAAATGAAAAAATGTATTTTATTCCCATATACTTAGAAGTTCAACTTATAAAAGTTGTTCTTAGTTTTAATCGTTCATATTAAAAAATCTATATAAATTATACCACATTCAACATTGATTTAGAGATTCCGATTGGCTTCTATCATATCCCAGTTAAATGTCCAGTTGATATCTATAAGCTCTACTATTGCTGGGGTGTTTTCATACAGCAAACCTTATGTCGCAAAATGCAAATCGTTTTCACAAGCGATTGTCGATTTTTTGGGCAGGCATTAAGTTCACGACACAAGCCGCCATTTTTGGTGCACGACGCCAAATCTGTTAGAGCAGACAAATTGATTTCATTGTATGTGTGTGTGTGCTTAGAAACTTACTTGATTTGGTAACCGATCGACAGGCAAAGCATTCACCGATCAGCAGCAGATAAAGCAGCAGCATTGTTGTTTTTGTCATCGGGCTAAGAGCTATAATAGACATCAGGTACCGCTTTATTTTATAGTAATTCTTGTAGTAGAGAAAATGTTTGTTAAAAAGAGTTTATCAAATGTAAAAAAGTATTGAAAGTTAAATCATTGCCGAGCTAATGAACACAACCAAACACATCTCCACTCGAGCACAGCCGCTAAGTGAGTGAGTAAATAAAATTATTATGATAGCCGAGCCAGAGAGAAAGTGCAGTCTAGGGGCCGCATTAAATGGAAACTTCATAATTAAAAACTTGCTTCAGAAAAAATTGAAAGCAAGCAAAAAGGCTTAAGTCGGGCGTGTTCGACTGCGAATTGCTCTGTAAATGCAGCCAAAGTGGCCCAAGGGGTAATGCTTATGCAAAAAAGAAAATCTGCAATATTGCTGCACAACAATATCGATGGTTGATGTTGATGTTGATAGGTGCTAGTTTCCAACATGCTTTATCGATAATCTTACATATTTTTTGTAGGGTGCCGTGTTTGATGGTGATAAAAAATAAGATCAGCGAAATTTTCATTGTGTTTACCATTTGAGGGCTATGTTTCAATAACCATAAGCTATCGATAATGGCATGAATGTTATCGATATATTGTTATTGTGCTCTTCACAACTACCCTATATTAACATGTCATCATAAATGTAGTAGATATTCTGAAAATGACAATAATATGATCGATATTACGATGTTAGGTTTTTTATCGATATATTTATGTTGCGCTCTTCATACAATCGATCAAAATATCGGAAAGCTTATCGATACCTTTTGGGTTACAATGAAGTCAACGTTTATCAAGCATCCACATCTTAAAATTGTTTATCGAAATTAGGGATATTCACTTGAAAAATAAAAAGTGTCAAAGCGGCTTTGGCTGCATATTATAACCTGAGCCCTGCATTCCGTAGTTTTTACCAGATGTTGCAAAAATTCCTACAACTTAAGACATCCTGTCATTAATTTTAATGGTTGTAGGGTATAAAAAAGACGTAGACGCTCGTGCGCCAGGACGTTGGGACACCTTTCAAGCTGCAAATCAGTGTGAAGCGAAATAAACCGCTTAAGGACTTGCGACTTGGCGCTTTCAAAATAACAAGAAAACTGCCTCCAGTCAGTGGTAGCACTTGGACACGAGTCCAAGTTCGCGACTGCTCTCTCTCTCTCTATCTCTTTCCTTCTCTCTCTCTCTCTCTTTATCTATCTGCATCTCCGTCTCTCTTGGTGTTGTTGTCTGCTGCTGCCGCGGCGGAAGCACCAGACGGATACGGATGTGCTGGCCTGAGCATTGGCTCACCGCAGCGACCAGTTAGCAGCAGCAACAGCAGAGCTGGGAAAAAATTCAATTAAAAGCAACAGCACGTAACTGAAACTTTTTCTCTGCTTCTTTTTTTACTTAATTTTGTTTTTTTTTTTCGTTTTTGTTGCAAGTTTTGTATCTTTTGGGCTGTGCCGTTGCCACTGGGTGTGTGTGTGTGCCTGTGCATTTGTCTTGCTTTACCAGCTGCCCTTAGGGCACAGACACAGCAGCTCCACCCCGCCGAACATCTCCTAAGTTATAAGTTGGTGCCAGCTGTCAGTTGCTCTGCGCGCTGCTTCAAAGTTGCAGCGGTTTTTTCTCGTACTTCTTTTGCTTCTCGCTCTGCTTCTTGCTTCACTTATTTTTTCTTTCTTAGTTTGGTTTTGTTTTTGGTCGAAAATTGAATGGCTGCAGCTGCAAATGGTGGCTATCAGTTATTGGTAGTACATGTCCAATAAAAGCCAAAAGTTCATATTGGCCCGTTGTCTATTGCATGCTAACTTGATGCTTCAGTTAAAGTTTCGCTCGTTTTCTTTTTCTTTTTTTTTGACTCGGCAAGCGTATTTAATATGTGACAGGCTGCAATCAACAAATGTGAATTGAGATAAATGTGCAAAGCTTTATTTTAATCAAATAAGTAGGGTATGTGAATAGTTATCAGTTTTAAATTAAAACTATTAGGAATATATTTGGGCAGGGAGACTTGTTCGTTTGAGATTTGAAACTTGAAATATATATTCGTCCGACAAAGTGTTAAGATTTTTGTGCTCCGTCCACTGGGAGGCTGGCAAATCGATAACATGTCGATACACCCCAAATGGCTGGTGACCCCCTCAAAGATAGCGAAGCCACGCCCACTATAACGGCACCATAGTTTTTGACACAAAGGTTTATGTACTATGGAAAAGCTCTGACAAAGTTATGGGTGTTTGAAATATGCGAGCTGTGGAACCGAGAGCTTTACATGATTTTTGAAAAAGAAAACTTGACCTCAGTATTGGTCCTAATGTTGTTTTTGATACTAATTGTAACAACCACAATCGATTAAATATGTAAATTTTCATTTCTAAATTTAAAAAAAAAATTGTTTGCAAAGTTTGCGACTGAGTATTACGCAGTCGGCTACGTCCGACTGCAACGATCTTACCTGCTTTTTATGAATACCAACACTTGTTTTTTACTGAAGTTTGGATTGAATAGTAACAATTGGCATTTATTTTATAGCACTTTTACAACACGTGCAGTTTTCAGACTTCGTTTAAAATCAGTTGGTGGCTTGAGCTACTGTCGTTGGCCTTTTATGCGAGGCTTAAACAAAATGTTTAACAAATGAAATAAACTTGCCTGACGAACTTCAGTTTTAATTACTTGAATTTAATTTAAGTGTGCACTTAAATAGCTGCAGGCTTAATGGCTGTGGTCGCTGTTTACCTGACAGTTAAAAATTCATTATATTTTTCCACAAATAAGCTAGACTTATTGTGTTATTAAATCATGATATTATATTAATTTGATATATGAAAGGTATTTAGACAGTTTAGATTACATAATATTAACATTTATAAAATGAATTAATTAATTGTGAAAACTGTCTAAAATACCGAAATGCTGAGGAATTGCTAATATCTTCAATAAAAGCTTTAACACTACTTTAAGCATATTTTCTTTGTAACATTTTTAACAGCTTAAACTTTGATTTAAATGCTATACACCTGCAGACGGTATTCTGATTTTACCACGAACTGTGTATCGCATAGAACGCGATGACTTCGACTCCATAAAGTTTATGCTTTTCTTACAAACTCTTTCTTGTTAGTTTTAAAAAGACCTTGAAGCTGTTAGTAAAAGCATGAACCAGCAGTTTGTAGCAGCTTTAAGTAATTTCAAAGTAAAATAATTCTTTAATATTCAACCGAATTTCACTTTCATCTATTTCCCTAAAAATAGCTAATAAAATAAAAGTAGCTTTTCAATAGCCTTGAGCATATTTGAATTCTTGAATTTTTAATATACTCTCCCCTCAACTTAAATATTTAAGTTTAAAGGAAACTGGTTAAACTTTGTGCTCTTTATATTGGAAGATATTACACTCTTTGCTAACTGTTTCTTTTGCATTCGCTATGCAAAGCACACTTTAATTGTCTGCTTTAAATATGCAATGAGCTAACTCCCTTCTATTTCCCACCTCATATTTACTCTGCTTTAACTACTGCTCTTCAAGAATATCTAATTATTCCTCTGCTTACACAGCTCTGCAACTATTTCTACTACTTACGATTTTTTTTTCTCTGAGTAAATTTAATGCATATATATACACATATATATATATATATATATATATAACTACACGTTTGTGACTATGATATGAGAACGGCTTTGCCTAACACCTCGACACGGGCTAATTTAGTGGCCCCCCGCATGCCATTTCCCACCATAACACTCAACTCATTTATATCTGTACCGCCTGCTTATCTCGCTTGTTATTGAGTGTGAGTGTGTGTGTGTTGGTGTGTGTGCGTGTGTGTCCCAGCGGTGACCAGTCGAGTAGCCTCTCAACATTGAAGCAACACTTGGCATTGGTTGCGCCTCGGCCCTTACCTCTAATGAAGCGCAAATGTTGATGTAAAAATTTAATTTAGTTCCTAATCCGAGGCACACACGCATGACCACGCCCATACCCTAGACATCCGGGCTTGCTTCTATTATTATTCCTTTTTTCGGCATGTTTATACAGCGTGTGCGAGTCCAGGATGCGTGCTTACCTACTAATGTGTGCGTGACATGGACCCAGGGGCCAATGGCCAACGCTGCGTATGCGTCATATTGCGTATACGCAGCGTGAACGGTGCTGCTGTTGAGGATGCTGCTATGGCAAAAATAATAAATGATGCGCCACGTACATGTATTAAAAACAAAGCGCAGAAAAACGCTGACAGCCAACTGGGAGGACACAACAAGCGACTCGCCATAAAAGCCACGACACAAAGCAAAGCTAACAAACTGAGGCGACCGGCGACCGGAATGAAGCGTCAACCCCATTGAATGGCGTTGCTTGCTGCCTGTTTGCCTGTTGTTGTTAGCGTTTTATGTTTGGTCGCCGCAATGCAACAGCAACAGCAGCAGGCAAAACTAACAAACGCGAGGGGGGTGGGGGGGGGGGGGCTGGGGCAAGAGTGTGCTGGGCAGCAGGGGTGCTCGCTGCTTGTTTATGGCTTTGTTTGCACTTTTGTTTATGGGTGTACATTTTAAACGCCAGGTGACATGTGTGTGTGTGCGTGTGTGCATGTATGGCCGTTTCGTGTCGGCTATCTGGACGTGGGCTGGACTGCAACTGGAGCTGGGCTGGCAGCAGTAGGTGACAGTTGCACTGATTTTAAGCGTCCATCAAAAGCGTCTGCTTGACATTTAATTGCCACACATTGTTGTTCTCTGCTTGCTGACCACCGTCATTATCGTCCTTATCCCCCCCATCATCATCATCATCATTGTCCTCGTTCATGTTGTTTTTCGCTTCGCCGTTTGTTCATGGACTTTAGCTTTGGTGTTGTTTGACGCTCTGCGGCCAACTTTTAACACGCAGTTCTAAAGCCGAAAGCCAAAGTCATGCGACTTTATTGCACATTTCACGGCAATGCGACAAAGATTACACACACACAAATACATACACATACACACACACTTGAAGGCCTGTGCCTGTGTACACTGCACAGCTGGGGCTGCGCAGCGACGCGTGTTTTATTTTTGGCGTGAGTCACAAGCTAAAATTTATCGTAATTAATCGTTTTTACAGTGAGTTCAAAGCTGGCTATGTCATTATAATTTTAATTTTCAGCTTGCATTGAAAAAACACCTTTTAATTATTTATATATTAACTGCTGAAAATAGGTGAAAAAAGTTAACTGACTTAAAATATAAACTGCGATTTTTAACAAACTAAAGGGTAAGAACAAAAAGAAACCTGGTGCAATATATGAATAAACCAAAAGAATACACTTAATATTATTTAAATTTTGTGTTAATATTTGAAGAGTTATATTTTCAACATCTTGTTGATTGTTGATAAGCTAATCTGTCTTATTTAAACTTATTTCTTTAAATTTATAAACTAAAAATATTTCTTTAATATTTATATATATTCTGTAGCATTTATATGTAGAAGCTCTCGCACAGATACAGTAAAATAGATTGATCAAATCAGTTTTGCAATGTATCGTGGGTACAATCGATCTCAAAGTTTCCTATTTATATACCGTAAAAAGGTTGTCAGAAAGTTTTGAGCTTTAGACGGTATGAAAAAAAGATAGGGCGACGTACACACACATAAATCTTATTGAGGATTCACTGACTTCAGCAGTTAAATAATGTTTTAAATATTAGAAATATATGAATATATATCAATATAGATAGAAGCTCATTATTAGCGCAATATATATGTATATGTATGTTTACTTCGCGAATGTATATAATTTGAGCACACTGTTAAAAAGTATTGTGTAATAAAGTTAAAATCCAATAGACCATAGGGCAAGCCGTTAAAAAAATGTACTTTTATAAAACAAGAGCAAGAAATGATCGTAAAAATATGTGAAACCAATTTAAAAACAATTTTTTATGAATACAATTACAATTTATTATATTTCCATGGCTTTTTCTACCAGCAAAGTAATTTCCTAAACTTATACTCCAAATACTTCACGGAAATTGCCCCTTTTTGTAAGTTAAGATATTTGCAAAGTTTTTTTATTGACTTCATTCACTTTACTTAAAGTTAACTGTTTGTTTTTTTATTCAATAAGCGTTTTCAAATCTGTCAAAAAATGGTTCGGATTACGAGATTTTTAAAAGTAATTCGTGCTTAAATCTCTTTGTGTGAATGATAATTACTGTGAACGAGAAGTTGTTCATCCCTGTGACAGATGCGCACACATTTGCACTCACTTCCAGCCACACACACACAGATGCGCACATACAGGTGCAACTTTAAAAAGTTTACACGTGTTGGCAAACGTTTTGCGGTTACATTTGGCAAAGGTTGTGGCAAAAATTTTTGTTTTTTTTTCGGGTTTTATTTTTTTGGATTTGTTTTGCTTAATTTCAACTGACGCAGAGCTGCCTTTGCGACTTAACGTAACACAAACACACACACGGTCGCACACTCGCACACACACACACGTTGGCCATTTTCTAATGGCCTTTTCGTGGTCAAGCATTTAAGCTTCAACCCCGGCCATAACCTCAACCTCTGCCTCGACCGGCTCGACTTGTTCTGCTTTTGTGCAACCGCAAAAGTCGCCTCGGTACTGGCAGCATACACAAACACACATACACACTCGCACACACACATTGTACACCTTTTTCGACCATTTTACACACGATGTTTTGCGGTCGTGTTGACATTTTAAATGCCTTTTCATTTGTCTCTCTCTCTCACACTTGCCCTCTCGCCTGCACAGCTGCCACAGTCGTCGCTAATTTCCTGCCATTTGCGCTTAAATGCCACAAAATTTGACTTGACGTTAAATTGAATAGTGCTGGCTGTGCCCTTTGACCCCTCTAGCTATTCAATTTCCATTTGCATATTCATTTTTGACTAGCGCCAGCCAAAACCTTTGGCTCCAGTCCTCCTCAGAAGAAGTCTTGGCAACATCTTTTAGCGCTTTCGCTAATGATTCCTTAGCGGCACTTAAGCGTTAACACACACACACCCCCACACACACACACCCACACGCTCCTAAGTCTAAAGTTTTGCTGCAACTACAAAATATTGGCCATATTCGTTTGGAATATTCTCATCTTTTTTTATTTTTGTCGCTTTTTGTGTGCTGCTTGGGTTCATCTTCGGGTATCGGTTTCGGTTTTTCGCTTTTGGTTGGAGTTCGCTGTAATTAAATTCTCATTTTCCGTCTCCCATTGCGAACAAGGTTTTCTTTGTGTTAGTTTTGTCTTTGGAGTAAAGAGGGAGTCTGCGAAGGGGAGGCAATTAAAACGACATTTTTCACACTCAAACAAAAAGCATTTTGTAATGTAATTAAAAAATATCACGTATACAACGCATGTGGCCCCAGGGTGCGATTTGCTGCCTATTTATGGGGCAATTTTTGAGCGCCAAACCAAACTTATTTTAGACTCGATTGAAGCACAAACACACGCACACACACACACGCACGCACACACGCGCCATTTTATGGCTTATGATTGCTGCATGGAGTGATGGCTGCGTCGGTCGGTGGGCGGGGTTAGGGGGTAGGGCTTGGCAACACAAAGCGCCATTGAATAATGATATCCTGGGGGCCTGCGCAGCGGAGTCTTAAGCATATTTGGTTGCTTCATTAAGCCAACAATAGCCGAATTTTTCATAAAGCGTATATTATTTCTCTTTAAGCACTGTTTTACGCAGTACGCTCTTCCATGTGATTCTCATTAACATTCAACTTATGATTTGTGCACTGCGATAAGACTTAATTTGTAAAGTTATGGATACAATTTGCTTGGATTGAGATTAGCTATGAAATACGCGCAGTATTTCGCTTAAGTAAAATTTTCTTATAGCTCGAATTCGTTTTCTTACCAAATAATATTAGGTTGATTTTCACTTATTGCCTCCAACCGTTAAAATTCCTTCAATGTAAATGTTTTCTTATTGTTTAAAATTGATTTTCTTAAAAAAAGCTGATTATATATGGCTATATATAATAAATATATTAATAAAATATTTTGTTTAATATTCTATTTCACAAAAGAATTCTTAACTGTTACATATATAATATAAGCTGTTCAAGCAGGATTTCGTTCAACAATTTTAGAATAGGAAAACTCCAAATATTTATTTCCTCTGTTTTGTGCTTCAACACATAAAATCGTTTAAATTGTTCTGATAACTGTGTTTAAAGCTTCATCAAACGCAAATGTACAGCTGGGCATATCATTAAAGCATTTTTTGGCAATAAAAATGCGAGTGAGAACTCTGGTTTATAATTCACACAGAGATAAATAGATTTTGGCATGCATTAGGTTTTGTCATAAATGTTTGCGAAATGTTTTATTGAATTTGCAATAAAACTGTCGACAAATTCGAGCTGTCAGCGCTGAGACAACAAAAGCCGAAACACAACGTTTTGGGCAAATATTTATGAAACTCTAAACTATAATCAGAACAGGGCCGAGATGTGGGGGAGGGAACAAGGCATGCGAACGCTTGGATAAGCGGCAAGTGTGCTTAATGACAAAACTTTGCAAATCAGTAAAGCATTTTATTGCCACACACACACACACACACACACAGATGCGCACACATCAAAGAGCAGTTAGATGACACAAATACGATATATGAAAGCCTCATAATCACTTGCTGCACAAAATGCTCATATCAGAGCGTAGCGTGTAGGGAGAGGGGAGAACGGGGCGTGGCGGTACTATGTGTGGCAACGACAAGCCAAAAACTTCATATCATGCGTGCAGCCAGAACAGACTCATTTGACTGCATTAAAATTAACACAGGGCAGAAGAAACACCAATAGAGAAATGGCGAGCGTAAAACAGATAAGTGAGTGAGAGAGAAAGACAGAGAGAAAGAGAGAGAGAGAGAGAGAGAGAGAGAGAGAAGTGCCAGTATTAAAGTGAGGCAGCTACAGATGTTGCTGGCATTGTTTGTGGGATGGGGCATGACAACTTCCGGCTGCATTTCCGCAGCAGCCGCAACAACAAACGCAAAACAAGCTACAAAAAAAGCTGGCTATGAATATTACGCAAACGTCACGTCGAACAGCAAAAGTTTTTTTCCGCGCTACATCAACAACAACAAAAACAAGAACAATAGCAATCAACGTCAGGTTGTTGAAGTCACGGCTGCTGCTGCTTTTGCTACCTGCCATGCCACACAAACGAAATTGAATTATATTTCACAATTTTCGCCATATACATAATTAAAAACTTTTGGCCGTGACAGCCATCTAATCAGCGGATACAATTTACCGTTGCAAATTGCTTTGACATTTCACTAAGCAGCTGCCACGCCCACACACCCGCTGATAATATACAAATTATAATTTCAATAAGCTTGTCGCACGTTAAACTAATTTCATACGCCCCGTTGGCGCCGCAGCACCAACAGCAGCGAAATTGTTCTTTGTTTATCGTAGTTTGTGGTTGTTGTTGTTATTGCTGCTGCTGTCAAGTGGCAGCTGCAGCTGACGTTGCAATGAGGCAAAGTCAACAGCAATTTTCTTAAGCAAATAAACAAATTTATCAGCTGCAAATGAGACGCAGCGCACGATGAAAGAAAATGAAGCTTAAAGGAAATTTCATTTTACCTGTAAAAATAAAGCAAAACGGTAAACAAGTAATTAAGAATTATTAAATAAAGATACAAGCTAAATAGAGAATAAAAGCAATTAGTTTATAATAAGAGCGCACACTTTGAATCTTTTAAAATTAATATAAAAGTCGACATTAAATTATTTTGTCCAAAATAAAAATGAATTAAGAAAAAAATCTATTTCTACGTATTTCATTTAATAAACTAAATATATAACAATAAGTATCTAAATAAAAATGGAAAATATAGCTTAAAAGTGAGGTACATACAAAGGGCTAAAAAAATAATTAATCACACACTTAAAAGCCAATGACGTAAGTCCACACTTAAACTTAAATATAAATAATATATCTATGCCATGTATCCCAATGAAAATATTATATAAACAAAAAATATTTATATTAATAAATATGTTTCTTAATCTAGCTAGCGTTGCTTGAAATAAAAACATCAATTCATAAATTATTTTAAATGTCTGCTTTGTTCAACCTCAATTTATAACATACAATAATGGTGTTGACCTTATCAGGGGAGCACAGGCTGCAGCTTGGCGGACTTAACACCTAATTGTTGTTCAGCTGGCTACTTTGGTGTTTGCTGTGCAAACTCTATGGCGCAAGGTTATCAGTTGTAATACCTGCCATAGGCAGTTGCACCACAAAGTGTAGCCCACCCCACCCCCTCTGTCCCACCACCTGCCCCTGGCTCAACAACATGCCGCAAACAATGAGCTTAGCGCCCAGCTACAAGCTGCAAGTCAAGCAGCCGCCGGGCAAGCAGCAGCTGTTGTCACAACTTACATACACATATATATGTGTGTGTGTGCGCACAACTCCAACTGCAGTCTGTCGAATTCAGTTACAGGCCAGGGACAACGTGGCGACGCCTACGCCGAGAAAAATATGCGAAAATTTGCCGTTAAGAGCCGAAGCAAACGCGACATGCCATGTCCCATGCCCGGGGCAAAGTTTTCCCTGCTGGCACATGGCCAGGCCAGGCCTGTGTGTGTGTGTGTGTGTGCGTGTTGGGCTGACAATAATCCAAAAGTTTTACAAGCAAAACGAGCGACCATTACATGGGCGGGCGGGCAGAAACAGAAACCACTTGCAAGCAATTTTCATCAGCGATTTTTTCCTTGTTTTTTTTCGGAGCCTTCCAACAGCTGCCGCTGACAGAGCCGACGTACACTTTGCTTAGTGCCTGACCGCAACTAACTCCTCCTCCACCCACACATACACACACACACACACACACACTCACACACGCGTCCCGGCTCTGACAGGACAACAAAGTCTGCAAAAATCTCTGGGCAAATGCATTTTAGCATTTGGCTGCAGCGCCCCATGGCCAAATCCGCATCCGGGCTAAAAGTTCATTGTCTCTGCCTCAAAAAGGTAAACGATTCGAGAGCAGCCCGATAAGAACCCAAAGCCAGTGCAACCGCAACCAGAAATAGTTCTGCCTAACAGTTCATTTTGCAGCAGTACTTACCATAAACCTTAACCAGCTACCAGGATTGAGAACTCTGGACCAAGAGCTGGTTGGGAGCAATCAGCACAGTGGTGGAAGGGGGGCTTGGTAAGGGCATCTCACACATTTGCCAAATGGTGACTGAAGACCAAAAACAAGTAATGGGGTGTAATCGACACCGTAATACTCGTTAACAGAATAACAGCTTAAAACAGTCGAAAGCGGTCTTAGTTAAAATTCTGATTTTTGGAAAAATATCGATTTTTGCAATAAAAAAAATTGTTTGCCAAATTTGATGAATCTAGATCTAAAATGCTGGGAGCTATGGATTTTTGCGATCTATCCCCCTCCAAGTGGACGTGCCAAAGAAATGCTTTTCTTGCCTTTAATAGAGGTTTTACGTAATCTGCCTGCAAAATTTGATGTATCCTGCTTTAAAACTGAGGCAGATATATAGATTAAGTCGAATTGCCACGCCCTAAATAGCCTCAAAAATCTTAAGACTTTTCTGACGTGGGTATACACGACTATACATTCCAAACTCCAAGTTTCGAGCTGCAATAGCGTTCAGACGGACATAAACCCAATATACTCTTTTCAATCCGTGCACGAGTATATCAAGTAAACAAATTCTCAATGGCTGCACATGGCTAATAGATACTTTGTTTCTATTGCAAAAAAAGACAGTGGCCATGGAAAATATATTTACCGATAAATGTGTTGTATAGGGTATACTAATTCTAACACGAATTATCACTTAGCAAATCGAATATGCCCTTTTGCCCACCACAGAAAACAGGGCAGAAAAGATGGAAAAAAGAAAATATGCTGAAAAGTGAAAAATAGCAGTTTACAGTTTACACTTGCCACAATGCAGATGTAAGCGCCCACGTTCGAAGCCCCCATGGCACCCCCCAGTGGTCAGACGCTTTGGTTACTTTCTCCAGCTGTTAATAAATTTAAAGTTTTGTTTTTAGTCGCTTGGCAAAAGGAAACTCGGACAAAAAAAAATTGAGTAGAAAACTGTGGCAGCAGCAGACAACTCAGACACACACTGCGGTATATGTGTGTGTGTGTGTGTACATAAAATAGAAAGTTGAAAGTTTCTTTAAACGTTGCATGAATTGTTCCTCTTGGTGTTCCACTCTCTGTTCTGGTAGTTGCTATCATTGTTGTTGTTGTTGTTGTAACTGCTGTTGTCCAGCATTCAAGGCGAGTCGCTAAAAAAACGTTTAACAATCTGTGCACGAAGTATGTGTATGGTTGTGTGTGGGTGTGAATGTGTGTTTGGCAGGACATTTATTTGTTTTGTTTCGAAGTTTTTGCTTATGATATTTGGCGATATACGACAATATCTGGGGATATATGTATTTATGCATAGGTCCATTGAGTGTGGAGTGAGATGAACGCAAAAGAGATTGTGGAAAATTGCAAACGACATTTATCACAGTACTTCAAAATTGTATACAGCAGTCTTTCGCAAATGTAAATGTTTCGGTAGCCAAAGATAAATTTAAAATGATATACAAATATTTATAATCATGTACATTGTAATTTATGTAATTCATTAGTTTTTGACCATATATTTGAAGTTCTTTAAAACAGAAAACAAACAAAAAATAAAACAATTTTCAGTAATATGAATTTTAAACATATCGCGATAGATGTAATTCTTGTTATTTTTAATTATGACAATAATGTCATTGGATTTAACATTGTTTTGTAAACATAACTTTTATACAAACCTGCTAGAATTACCAACGTTCATTTATATAATTTCTTTTACTTTTAGGACTATTTAAGAAAAATCAAATCAATTATTTTAATATTTTCATTTATTTATTTTAGGCATTCTATTAAGTACTTTTACAATTGAAGCTTATCATGTCTTTGTGGCTCATGTTAGCCCATAACTTTCTACGTAATATTAACTGGGAAACGTATGTGGGAATTTCCTTTTGTATTTCTTCAAACAGGTGCCTTATACAACATTTGCCATAGAGGTGCACAAGTTAATAGATCTTTGATATTAGTAATACTTTTAGCTGGTTTCTATTTCAATTGTCAATAGACAAGAAATATAAGACAACCATTGATATTAGTTTGTATTTAACTAATCTATCAAAAAATTGTTCAAAACGTTACCAAATTGTTTCTGAAGCCCATTGAAATTTTATAAAATTTCAAAAGTTTAGCAAAAGCTAGCTGAACTACTTTAAGAAAAGGCACTTGGTATATTTTTTTCCTTTTAACTAAAACGCACTAAAGTTTAACTAAGTATATAAACTGGTTGTAAATTTTTGTCGATTTATGTTTCTTTTGTGATTGCTTAGCTTGCGTATTTTGTGATATCTGTAATCCGTAAACCAGCCCATAGTCATTTAGTAGCTGGGCCTGAATCCATTGCGCTGGGACAGCACAGAGTCGGGACTCTTGAGCTCCATTGCCAGTTTATAGCCCAGCTCCGGGCGACGATCACGACCCTCTGCCATGGCCTTGACCTGCAGCAGTTCAAGCAGTTAACCAGTATATAAATTTAGTGCTAAGTGGTTTTCTCAACTCACCTCATTGGTGTGGACAATGACCCCATCGCTGGTCACCACCTTCTCCTTGGTGTGCTCAATATCATGGAAATCGGTGCCTCGGCAACAGTCGTCTATCAAGATGGTGCGATAGCCGGCGGATAGAGCATCCACAGCCGTTGCGCCCACGCACACATCATAGGCCAGGCCGCACACATAGATGTCCGTGGCGCCCTTCATCTTCAACTGGGCATTCAGCGTGGTATCCGACAGCTTCTTGTTATCCCAGAACACCGAATACGAATCCACCTCGGGATTGGTGCCCTTGTACACCTTAATGCCCTGATCCACCACCTTCAAATCCTTGTGCAGCTCAGCACCCCACGAATCCTGCACGCAATGTCGCGGCCACAGGCGCTGCTTCATCGGCGGCGGCCCAGCAAAGATGACCGTGTCGAAGACCTTGGCCGAATCGGCATCCAGCTGTACATTTATGAAAGGACATAACAAATTAAATTGTTAAAAATAACAAAATTTAAGAAAAGTAAATAATAAAACTTCAATAAAAAATAATCAAAAAAGAAAAAAATAAAAATAAAAATAAAATAAATTGTAAAACATTAATTGATGCAAAATAAAACTGCTCTTTAAATAGCAATATTTGCTTTGATGTCGATTGATAAAGTTCCTATTTTAGCTAAATTCCCCGCTTATTTGTTCAACAAAGTATTTTTAACTGAACGTTTAGCTACTCATTTTATTTGAATTCTTACTATTATTTTTAATATAGACAAATAGGAAATTGTGTCCAAATGCAATTGACCTATATTTTTGATCTTTCAGCTGAATCTTCAATTTGAAATTGATTATAACAAACTTTTTACTTAATAAAAATTTTGTTTCGTCAGGGATTTCATGCTCTTTCTTTATAATTGTATGTAATACATTATTGCATAGATATATAAATAAATGTTCCACTTTCGTGCAGCTCGTTTTGTATAAAATATTAAATTACTTCAAATTGTCATCTTTCACTTTAGTGAAGGACTTATGCATTTTTGAACAGTCGCTTCTGCTCTTCTTCTTCTGCACTCACCGCCGAAGACTCGTCCATGGGTCGCATTTTAACGTTATCAATAAATGAAACATGATCGCTGGGATGCCAGTCGAGCGAATAGAAAACCGCATCAAAATCCACCGTATCCAGCAGCTTGTTAATGGGCTCGAGTATCTGCAGGAGACCGAGAGAGAGAAAGAGAGAGAGAGAGAGAGAGAGAAAGTGAGCGGAAGGCGCGCGGTCATTGGATAAATTCGCAAAAGATAGCAAAAGCGGGAGAGGAGCAGTGTCACGTCTGCGAGTTGAGTCCATAAAGCGACGACGGAAGTGTGTGTTATTAATTTTGACAAATTTTCATGTTCGAGTGAAGCAAGTGAAGTGCCGGCCAACAAGTGCACCACAGCCAGGGACGCTCTGGTGGACTGTAGCGGGGCGCACAGGCAATTGCGGCAGATGACGGCGATGGCGATGGCGATGCCAAGAGCTGATGTCGATGCTGATGCTCTCGGCATTCGTAAGGCAGAGGCGGCTGCCGCTGACGATGACATCCGGCGTATGTCGCAGCGCGGATGCGACTTAAGTAAAGCATATCCGCTTCCGACTATGCACACGCACACAGCTACAGATACAGACAGAGTGCACAGGCACAGCTACAGATACAGTATCTTTTGGGCAGGGGGCTGACATGCAGAGCATGCCGGAGCAATCCTCATCTTCCTCGTTGGCGGCAATGACTTTGGCTCATCCTGCGCTTCGCTTCGCTGCCTCCATTTTCATTTCTTGTTACGTTTTATGTCTTTCCGTCGCCGCATACCTGCCAGCACCGCATGCCCCCCGACCCTGCCCCTGCCCTTGCCACTGCCACTGCCCCAGCTTAGCCGCTCTGTCCTGGCTGTGGCCACAACTCACGACTCGCAGCTGCCAGCTCCACTTTCGGGCTCTTTTTTTCTTCCTTTTTTTCGTCAGCGACTTCGAGGCTCACCTCATGTCCTTGCTGCTGTGCACTGCAATTACTTATATCCAAGGAACCACTTATAAAATCATTTTGTACATCAACAATGAGAAACGCGTTCACCGGTCGCACAATCTGCCAAGAAAGAGAGAGCGAGATAAGAATATATAGAATTAGAGGGAGCAAACCTAATACAAGAAACGTCACGTACAATTCGGCTTGCCGAAGCTTGGATGCCCTTACGTAACCGAAATATTAAATTAATGGCCACATAAAACGATATAGTAAACGGATCTTAACCAATCAATTTTATTACATTTTTAAATCCAACAGAAGATTTAAATTTAAAGTAATTTTAAAAATGTGCTTAAATTTAATTTCATTTATAATTTAAAAATTCTCAATTGTAAATTAAATTAAAATTATAACTTTTAGTCCGCGATTTTAAAATTATATTGTATATATAAGAATTCAAATTGATTACATACAAAAACTTAATTTCAGGACAATTGTTTCTATAGCAGCAACCAATACCTTTATATGTTCTTTTATGATAAAAAATAAGCATATATTACTTCAACAACAACAACTTTATCCAGTTCGTATAGTTTGGAACGGATGAAATAACATTCTCAGTCTAATAATGCAAAGTCAGTGTAAAGTTTATGAAATTTTCGCGAATATTCATAATACCCTTTCTGCTAGGGTATTAAGATGGTAACATGAGCAGCCACGAAATATTGTAAGAAAATTGTATTGGCAAAGTAAGTGAGGCAGACGCCACAAAAGACGTCGGGCCAAAGTACATAAGCACAAACATGAAAAGCTACAAAGAAATTTGTATACATGTGCATTAGTGGGTGTACGCGCCTGCGACTGTATGTGTGTGCGTGTGTGCACAAAATTTGTGTGTGTGCGCTGATGAGTTTCTTCATTTTATTCATTTTTTGCTCTCTTCCTTTTTGTCGCCGCCCATTATAAATGCGTTTTAAATGAAGTAAAAGCCAGTCAAAAAACCTCTCGAAAAAACGCTCCGCACACATGAGAGCAAAGAGCTCGTTAGGTTTGCCATTGCTATCTTGACTGGCAGCCCAGAGCTGTATAGAGACTCCAGTATAGAGTATAGAGAACACGAGGGCATCATCATCATCAGCAGCAGCAGCAGCATCAGCTTCCTCGACAGCGTTCGTCGTCTAAGCTGATTATGTTCGAGCATATTTAAAATTAGTGAAGCGCTTTTAATTTGTTATTTATGTGCACGCTGATTATGAATGATTATGATCTATGCGCAAACACAGGCACACACGCACAGCAGTCGATATAGGAGACGCAGGCACACACACACACACACACGGGCGACACGGGCTGGAAATGGGACAGGAATAGAAAGAGCAGCAGGAGCAACAGCAGCACATTAACGTCAGCACGTTGCATGCAGCAGGCAGATGAGAGATGGTTACGTGACACGCGAATCACGATCAATCTGATTACAGTGGCTATACACAGACCTGAATGCTTGATGTACTAATCTTTTGAATTGATTTGAAATCTTTTGGAAATGTTAAATGTGCAAATATTTTAAAATGTACAATCAATTATTAATTAATCTGTATTAATATTATTGCTTACTTTCTGTTCTAGGTCAAGTTCGATTTTAAAAGTTATTTTCATTTTTTTTGCTCAGAAATTAAATTGAAAAGAATATTTTAATGCTTTTGTATTTAACTTGTTATGATGCTCTTTTTTGTTGCTTTTAAAAATATAAAATTAAAGTGTCAATACGCAGAGGAAACAAAATTTCCGTACAAAAGAAAATAAGTAATAATTTTTTATCTGAATCAAAATCATTTTAATCAAATTCTTTCTTTCTTGAAATATATGACATATTTTTGAGTTTGACATATGCTTACGTCCCCAGATTGTCATCGAAGAAATGTGCACTTTCCCTTTAATGCCTTGATTAAGTTGAGAATTTCGCACAAGTGAAACTAAACAGTAAACAACATGGTAATCTTCGAACGGGTTAATGGTTTTGAATTCTTTATGAGTGACATTCAATTGCAGGATCAAGGTGTCCTCCCATTTACCATCTCTAGAAATCAGTTATTTACCGCTTGTTGTTGCCAGCTTTGATTTGTGTTGCTGTTGCAACTGTTGGCAGAGCGTTTAAAATATGTCATCCAGCTAAATGCTTTAAAGCGGCCAACGTGAGTTGCAGCAGCAGGTGGCACGCAAATGAAGCTATGGCGTAAGCGGGGTTGGGCCCAGGGGGCGGTGAGGGGAGGTGGATGGGGCGTGGCTGCGCTGAAAGGTTAGCTTGTTGTTGTTGCCGCGCTGTGGGGCAGACAACGCTTAAGCAGTTGATGATTTATCGCCTGTTGGCAGTGGCACTGGCAGCAGCACTGGCTGGGGCAGTGGTTAGCATTAGTGTGCCTCTGCAACATCGTGGTGCAGCGGTGCAGTGGCGCCGCATAGTTGCGGAAGTGATTTACATTTGCATGTTGAGCATACGACGCATTTTGAGCATAGTTTTGGGTTAGCATACTTAGAGATAATGGCCGGATAAAGGTAGTTAATGTATCAATTTGGCTCTACATCTCTGCCTGTGTGTGTGTGTGCGAGTTGTTCTCGGCCTTAACATTTATCACGCATGGGATTAGATAAGCTTCAAGTGGCTTAGCAGCCCATAAGTGGCTCAAAGTTGAGCTGATTGGTGCGCGATAATAGATGGGTAGATACGGTGGATCAAATAGAAATGTCTAGATAATACGTTCTTATATGCATGGCATTTTGATTTATCTTGATCTCTATAAGAAAAAAAAAATTGCTCTGATTTTGTATCTAATAAATATTGATAAATATTAAATTCAACTTAACAAAAATGATTTGCAAAACTTTTGGTTTATAAATATATCTACAAATATATATATCTACAAATGAAAAATAAAATATAAAAGGAAATAATAAGTATTATAGTATTTCAGTTGACTAAAATTTTTTAAATATATAAACAATTTCCAATTTTGTAACCAGCAATAGAATATATTTTTAAATTATTATGGAGAGCAAATAAAATTAGTTTTTTATTTGTATGGATAATTTTAAAAAATTGTTTCTCTATTTATATAAGCTTATTCGTTGTACTCAAAATATTTACTGTGATATTTTAATTGAGTATTGATAGTATTTGTTCTTAGTTTTTTCGCGGAATAATAGTTGTATAAGTTTTATTATTTATTTTAGATATTAAGTTATTATACAAAATACGTTTCTCTATTTACCGATAAAATTATAATTATTAAGTTCTTTACCTGCCACTTTCATTACCAATTTGAAGCCTCCACCCTTTTCACCCAATTTCATCAATTAAATTAACATCGCCTAGTTGATTAACTTAAAAAAACTTCCCAGCCTGACCTCAAAAATCTCCAGCCATCAATTTGGGCCACAATTTGCACATGAAATTCGCTCAGCTCGAGAGGCTTCACCACAAGAAATCACAGCAGCAGCATCCAATTATGAACCATTTGACGCAGCTGCTGCTGCTGATGATGCTGATGAGCCTGCGTCAATCCCGTGGCTGCCCTCCCCCTCCCCATCCGCATCCTCATCCCCAGCCCGTCCCGCTCCAGAGGTAAAGTAAAGTTGGCAAATTAACACGCACCTCATCTTGTTGCTGACTCCTGTTCCTTGGTGCTGGCTAATGCAAACAACTGACCCTTGGCCCAAGCACTTATTGTTATAGCCAGGACCCACACCCAGCGCCACCATCCCATCGCCACAGTTTAATTTAAAGTTGAAACTATGAATGTTTGATTAAAGTGCCAAGCAACTCTGAGAATTGCTTGCAGCTTAAAGGAGGTGAGGTGGGCGAAGGGGCTTGGGGCAGCAACAGGACTGGCAGAAATCCTGTTCATTCATTTGGCTGGCAAATATGTTACGGCTAAATTAATTATTGAGCGTCGAGAACGCGGCCCACAAACACGTTGTGGATGCGACACCCCCCCTCCCACCGAATGCCTTTGCTATAGTGTGTGTGTGTGGGGCTTGCGGTATGTGCGGCCAAGACAAGACAAGGCACCTTTTGGTAACCACAGCAAATCTTAAATTCAAATTACATTTCAACCCGATTCTGTCAGGATACCAACAAAAGGAACAAGTTATAGAAATAACTTTGCTTCACCTAGCACAAGCTCTCTCTGTCGCACTCTCTATTTCTCGCTCTCCCTCTCTCTCTCGCATGTGTGGACGGAGAAACTTTCAGCCTTTTGGCTGCTGCCGTGCAACATTTCGAGTCAATTTCAGTGCTGAATAAATTTCAAAATCCGTAAAACCCAAAGAACCGACGTTTTTTGGTGGGGTTTGCCTTTAGTTGGGTGCTCCGCTCATCCTCAACCAATACTGTGAGCCGCAGACAAACTGTCAAAGTGTGCACCGTGTGTGTGTGTGTGTGTGTCAAAAAAGTTGCCAAGCCAAACGAATGAGTACGGCAAATGGTGACGTCGACAAGCACCACGAACTGAGCAGCCCAAAAGGCGAGGTGAAGGCGCACGAATCGAATGAAATTCAACGTGATATTGAAGTATGTGCCAAAAGGGAAACGTGCCCAGGCACACCCACACACACACACACACACACACACACTCATCAGCGTTGGGCCTATGTGTGAGGCAGGTGCTAAAGCAATTTCCGTTTTGAAATTGTTGCATAAGTTGGCGGTTCTGGCAGTTCTGGGCCTGCCATTTGGCACATACTCCACACTCGAACTCGCTCGCCTCCCGCCCGATCCTCTGCCATATACACATATATATCTTTTTTGGCATACTCCTCACATAGGCCAGACAGCAGCCGAAACATTGTCGCTGACAGTTTGTGGGTTTCTCGTGGATGCCAGCGCCAGCGGTGCAGACTGTACAGGGCGAGGGGCGTGGCAGTTGCCGGCAGAAAATTACATTATACAATTTATGCGGCTGACTGGGACCAGAAATTGTTGGCCAACTCCCTGACGAGCGTCTAGTGCAAACTAACTATAAATAAGCTTTCGCAATTCCCAGAGTTTTCCTACGTATGTGTGAAACTTCGACATATCTCCCTGGCACGAATTCACCAGCTCATGTGCCAATAAGCGGCTTAGGGGGCGAAACTTTTCTACAAATTATTCCGATAATCTGCGAAGCTTTCATATTTTTTTTTTCGGTATTGATGTGTTGTCTAAGCTATCGAGGCTGCTAGGGGAAATAGTATTTGGAAATACGGGTATATTTTATGGAAAGCTGTATTTACAAACATAAAACTTGAATTCTTTGGAATAAACTAATTGTTTTATCTATGCCATGAGCGGCAATATCAAGAAATGCTGAAAAAAATTTGAAGATCCAAAAATTGTATTGACAATAATAATACTTTAATTCCAGTTGATAACATTTTAAATTTTAACAATTAATTTTATATTTTCTCTGTAATATATTAGTATTAAAATATTTGATATACATAAATACTTATTCAGTTTGATAATTGGATTTAATTTAAAATGAAAAATGAGTTTAATTTCATCGTTAAATTTTAAGCCTACCTTTGTGTTCTTTTTATAACAGTTATATACAGCTTCATTTTCATTACCCCACTCCTACTGTCCAGCCTCGCACTCTGTCTCTTTCTGGCATTCGCTCCGTCTTTGATTTAATGAAGCCTAATACCGGAAAGCTTTTTCTATTGGAAAAACATTTTTCATGTCAGACAACTGCCCAATCCAATTAAACAAAAACTGCCCAACTGCCAACAGTTTTCTCACTCTTGTGCCTCTAAATCAACTGTCTCTCTCACTCTCGCTCTCCCTCTCCCTCTCTCTGTCTCTCTCTCACTCCCGCTTCCATCTCTTTCTCTCGTAGCTAGTGCTTTTTGTATGTTATAAGTCATTAACTTTCTAAATAATCGCCGCAGCGTGTCAACTTTGGTCGTTAAACTTTCATCAGTCGAAAGGACGCAACGGTGAGCGGTGGGATTCCGGATTGAGGATTGAGGAACCCGAAAAAGCGAGCGACCAAAACGAGCACAAAAAAGAAGAAGAAGCTGAAAAAATTGTAAGCGCTCTGGACACGCGACAGCGTCAGAAAAACGGAACGAAATTTATAGCAAGATATTATTTTCCGCTCGATGAGCAGACAAGTCGTAGGGCGACTTTTGGCACTTACTGTGCGGCGGTGTTACTTGTGCCCCCCAAACCGTACCAACAACCGTCCCAGCCCCTCCTTCAGAACCTGTGGCCGTGTTTTTCGGTGTCGGTGCGTAACTGAGCACAAAAAAACAGTGGCACATTGTGCCATAAATGAAGACATTATAAACGATGCTGCAGCGCGACCCACCTCAACCACCCGAAACCACCCTCAATATAACAGTGTGTGTGTGTGTAAGTAAGTGCGCCCAAGATTAACGGTAGACATTGTAAGACACTTAAAGCTGTTGAAGATTTTTGAGTCGCTTTGTGGTTGGGGGTTCAATGAACTATATGATGACGCGCCTTATATGATATATTACTGCTCGCAAAATGTGCCAGCGAGTGCACATAACCTAGAAATATATGCCTTATATATGTATATATGTATGCGCTGGCAATTTACGACTATGCGCTGGCCCAAGAGCAGGTGGCAGGCGGCAATAAATGTATTATATGAAGATAAAACTGTTTAAGGATATGGAGACTCGCGGCAAACGCACGCAATATAAAAACCGAAACTGCCAGCAGCTGCCGTTCTAGGCGATTCTCAGCATTATCAACTGTTATTTTTAGCACTTAAAACGTTTATAGGCCGCAAATGAGTAAACAAATACATTATGGCAACAGGTCTTTAGTTTGAGTGGTGTTTCAAATAAATATAGTATTTACTTTGAGTACATATATTTGTATATATTATTCATTCTAAATATTCTGTTGCTTTGTATGTTTTCTCAACTTTCTTTTTCAATTATACTTTGTTTTACCCTCTCACTGCCTTTCTTAATTGAAATTTGAAATTCTGAATAGAAATTTAATTTGGAGCAAGTTGTCCTTATCAATTAAAATATCCCAAATACATTTAACAAAGCGCATTGCCCGCTCCCCCCTCCTTTGCAACCACAACCCGTCAGTCGTCAGTGGTTGCCTTCAATTCCAGAACTTAAACTTTCAGTTAAAAAGGTTATTTTCGTGCACTTGGCCCCTCATCAAAAGCACTGCTTGGCTGCTTCTTGTGGCGAGTGCTTGACGGAGACCACAGTATTTTATGCTTCAAAGCACAGCAGGACTTACACACACACACACATACCAGGCACACCTTTTGTGCAGTTGGTTAAAAGGCATTTTCTGCACATTTAAGCACATAAATTACGCATTTCACAAACGCAAAATAAACGCATCAAAATGAAAACGCATCCCCATTGAATTATGCCTATAAAATTGGGCCTAATGCCCCCTTTTACGTCTCTCCGCGGATCGCCCTCATCTACCTTTGTATTGATTGTTTAAACAACGCGAACATGAATGCCAGTCACATTATTTCCATAAATTTGCGTTCATTTCCGTTTCCGCCACTTCAATCGGTTCAAACTTTACAACCAACTGGACAGACAGACACACACACACACATACACACACACGCTTCACACACTAAAACACACCGCAAAACCGCGAAAAATATTTAGCGCTCAAATGCAAATGATTTACGGGCGTTAAATGTTCTATTTATGCGTTTATTTAATTTGAATGGGGCGCAAGTTTCGGTCTTCTAAGTTTACCGCTCGCCTCGCTCTTCCAACATTTGATTTGTTTATTATGCAAATTTCGTTGGGCTGTTGTTGTTATATTTTTTTTATTTTGTTTTGTTTTGTATTATTTTGGTATTTTTTTTTTCTTTGCTGTGCGCTTCACGCAAACATTAAACTGCAAAATTACCATTTATGCAATTCATGCGGAAATACAAACAAAAGTCAATTTTATGGGGCGCAATTTTTGTTCTTGCTTTTTTTTTTTGGCAAGCCAAAATACTGTAGCTACAGGGCGCGGGTGGGTTGGGGCTACGGTGTGGGTCTGCCATTTTTTAATTGTTCCCTTTATTATGATATCAGCTGCCGGAAGATTTTTTTATACGTTAATAAATTTTTATGCAATATTACACAATTTGGCACGCGTTCAGCAAGGCCGTGGGGGGATGTGGGGCAGAATTGTTGTGCCGCGAGAATCGTCATCATCGCTTAAATGGCATATCAAAAATGAAATTATTTTTGTGAAATAATTTGTCGCGTGACAAACGAGGCCAGTGCTCAACAGGCAGCCAGGCCAGGCCAGCCAGACAATACGTGCGACCTACCATGCGTATGAGTAATATGCTAAGGGCGGACTGGAGCAACAGCGGTCGTACCTTTAAGCGTATCAAGCCTTCAAAAACACACATGCATGCCTTTGTGCAAACTTCAACTGAAGATTTTCGACTCTGGAATTTGTTGAGGAACTTTCCGCATAAATTAAAGCAAATTTCAAAAGTTAAAACTTTTCTTTATAAAATTAAGGGAAACTCAACCACGCTCCACATAATCACAGAACATTTTTACTTTATTTTTTATTTATAAATGTACTATGCATGATTTCCTAAGGGGTTTCTACATATTTTGCTCTTTATTGAATATAAAATAAATATTATGCATATCTGCGTATTTTAACAAAAACTTTGCTGCAAAACTTGGCAGTTTTTTCTAGATATGAAAATTTTTTGAATCCTTTTTATGAAAGTTTTCTGATATTTTTTTTTAAATTAAAATCACTTTATATATGTACATATACACAAAACACATAATTATATGTAGTTTTATTCCCAAACAACACAGCACAGATAAAATTTAAATATATTTTATACTTAAGCACATTAAATAAATACTCTACCTTTTCATACATATTTTATAAAAGTTTCTCAAAGTTTGCAGTTCGTTTTGTACTTGAATTAAATTGTAATTTATATTAAAATTACATTAACCCGCAGAAATTGCCACCCCAAAACAAAACTTTTGTTTTCTGCAAAAAAGATTTTAAGCCATAAAAAAAAAAATTAAATGGTCCACACTCTTCGCGAACAGTATGCAGATAAGCACTTGCTTAAATTTCTTAACTTTTGATTTGTGACTTTATGTAATACTTTGATTTACTTACTTCTTGTGTCAATTGCACAGTCGAAAACTTTCAAGTAGCTTTAAAGCAAAAATTTTCACATCACGTACGCAATTTTATGACAGCCACTGTGGACAACATTGTAGCTCAGCATGGCGACAAAAATAAAAAAAAGCGAAAAAATGTTGAAGGCAAGAAAACAGGCAGTAGATGAAGTCGCCAAGCCGTAGACTACAATAAAATTATTCGAACAATTTTTTTTATATTTTAATATGCGGGCAATGCGACTCGACAGCGCGGCGAAGCCCCAGCCAGGAGCTAACCAAATGAATGCAGCTCCGTTTCGCATTTGCTGTGGCATTTTATTTGTCACGCGTTTTTATCACTTTACGTGCGGAGCAAAACAGAGAGTATTGGGAGTGTGTGTGTGTGTGAGTTTGTGTGTAAGTGTATGTCTGTGACAGTCCCAGCATCAGATTATCACATTTGCATACGCCGCTGCCGCTGCCGCCGCCGCTGCTGCTGTCCCGTGACAGGCCAGTGCGATGATGATGACGATGACGATAGCAAAGGATATGATATGGGGAAGTTTTGGGGCTACACCATATATGTGTGTGTGGGAGGGGGCTACGACTGATGAAAGCCAGAGCCCATATGCAGACAGGCCCAGACCCAGTGTGACGTGTGTGACATTTGCTGTAAGCGACATTTTACCGTCCAACAAGGACTGATCAGGATTGAATTACACACACAATCCGGGATTCGGCCACTTTGATTGCAAACGCTGCGAATGAATGCGAATTTCGAGTGTGTTCGTGTGTGTGTGTGTGTGTTGGTTTGGGTTTTTATGACGCAGCTTCCGCGTTGGCAAAACGTTGACAAATATTTTATTATCACATTTTATGATTTTATGAGTCCCCGGATATGAATCACGGAGTGACGAGAACCACACACGCACACATACACACATACCGCTTCATAATAGTGGATGATGGGCTAAAGCTTAACCCAGACAACGCCAGCCACACACGCACACACACACACACACACACACACAGACTTACAGCATGCTTACCGTTTTTATCCATTGATTCCAGCAAAATTTAAACTCCTCCCTATCGATGAAGCCATCGCCGTTTGTATCAAAGACGGCGAATATTTGCTCGAGGCGTTCGTGTGGCACATCGTAGATGTGGCCCTTGTCGTTGCGGAACAGAGCACGGCAGATTAGCGTAAACTCAGCCAGATTCAGGCGGTCATCGCTGTGGGGTGGCGGCGACAAAGGTGAATCAGGCATGAAAATAAAGGACAGAGAGGCAGACAAAAATAAAGTTAGTTTCTAATAACAAAATCAGATGAGAACGGCTAAGAGCAGGTGTATTATGTAGGGGCAGCTACGGGGGCTGGGATTGATAAACTTGTTGTAGTTGCCCTTTGGGGTTGTTTGTCATTGTGGCAGCCGTCTGCCATTTGTTAGCTGGGCTGTGTTGCTTTAAGTTTCAATGAGATTTCATTTATTTATAGCATACTTTTAGGGGCATAAAACCCTCACAGCAGCTGCTTTCAATTCGTTTTCGCTTAATTAAGGTAAAATTAATGCGATTACGTTTATTGATTTGCTCTTAAATGGATGGCAACATAAAACTGTTGAAAATGTCAATTAGAATTAATTTATGCAGCAGTATTTTTTTATTCAACATAGCGTTCATAAATTAACTTAGATTTTGGTTTTTTATTTAAATGAATGCTGCGTTTTATATGTCGCGTTTTTTATTTATATCTTTAATAATTAATACAGGTATTTGCCATTGCCGTTGACGCTGTTAATTCACTTAATTTTGTTTATTTATTTTAACGATTTATTTATTTATTACGGCAACTTTCACACTTTTACAATTTGTATACATATTTTTTAATAATTCATTTATTTTATACCGTTCTTTGAGTTAAACCAAAGTCCAATGAAGGTTAAACTCAATTAAAATTTGCTGAATAATTGTAAAATTGCTAAAAACTAGCAAAAAGAAATGTTTTCGTTGACGGTTACCTGAACAGGAAGTGCCCTGTATAAAATTACACACCTCATAAAGGAAAATATACGCGAATGTACACACATTGTATAAGTGTGAGTAAAATAAACATCTTTGGAATTAAAACTATTTTTGAATAACTTGAAACGAGATGAATATTAATGAGATGACGGTTGAGTTTTTTTTTTATAAGTTATATAAGTTCACTGTTATTATACCCCTTAGCACATAGTTTGCGTAGAGGGTACACAAAAAGAATAATTGATATTTAAAATTATGTAAAGGGCTTTTAAAATTGTATATTTATATTAAACAATTGTCCATGACATTATTTAAATAATTTGTTAATTAATTAAACAATTGAGCGCATTCATTTTGTCCAGTATGTTTGTTCCAGAGAGTATATAAATGTTCTGTTATTTATAGCTTGTTTTAATTAAAAAAAACTATTTAAATATTTTATACCAAGTTTAAGAAGTTATTTGTGTTACTTTGAAATATATTATTTTCTTATTATTATTTTATATCTTTTTATATGTATAAAAACGCGAATTTTAATATATCTTAAAAATTCGGATTTTCTCTTTAACAACTATTTTAAAGTATAAATTTTAAATTTTTATTTTTATATATTGAAAACTTTATTAGTTACAACATTCAGTCGAATTTATGCGTTTTGTAAATTTAGCTGTTTTGACGAGCTAAAACTTGACGTTCTTCCAATAAGCCTTAAGGTTCCTTGGCTGTTAATTAGATGATTCTGTACGATTTTTTAATTATTACTTCAACTGTTTTGATTTATTTTTATTATTAATGTTAATGAAAACTGTGTCTGAAGTCTGTCGTCTGTCGCCTGTCACTTTCATACGCACCCATCCTTGTCGAATGCCGTGAAGCAGGCATCCATTGCTGAACCGTTTGAATCGTCGATGACAATTGGCGGTGTCGGTGAATCCATAACTGTGACAACGTTGCCAACGTGTCCAAGCAACAAACAACTGAGCGCTCTCCGTGTGCGGGTTCTCCGAATTTGCCACTTAATGAAGCCCGTAGCCAAAGCCAACTGCAAGTTAAAGTGAAGCCATCAATAATAACGGAATAACACACACACACACAACCACACACACACACGCATACAGGATAGTGTGGCAACGCCCACTGCCCTTTGTAGGAATCCGTTCAGACTACTTTTGGGGGGATGCCTTCTTTTTGGCGCTTTTACCCGGCTTACCCGCTCAGCTCGAACGCCCGCCAGTTACTGAGCCACTGGCGCTGGCCCGTTTCGATGGTCGCCTTGCAATGGATTTATCGAATAAACAAAACGCCGCCCGCACCGCTTGGGCCACCCGCACCACGGCGGTGGCATTGTCATGGCGACGACGTCATCTTGTGGTTTAGTTTATTTATTTGATTTCACGCCCCACCCATTTGTGGGGCCAACCAAGCGAGAGCGGCTTTTGTGGCTGCGCCCGCAGCGATTACCTGGCGGCATTTATTTTCGTTCTTCTTCTTTTTTCCTAATCAAAAAGTGCGCATTGTGTAAGCCTTTTGTAGTTGTTGCCATTGTTGTTGTTGCTCGTCAGCGAAAAGCCTCTGCAGCAGTTGGCTACACAAAATGCCAAAAGCTGCAGCAAAGTTTCGAAGCTCGCAACCACCCAAACATTGAATGCGGGCAAATCCACTGCAATTGCGACTGAGCTATGTGAGAACCGCGATATATGCGAGCGCAGGCGGTTTTAAACGCCTCAAAAGTACAGTTGCGCACACACACTTCAAGTTTTTGGCCTGGTTTTGTTATTGGCATAGGTTTCATTTCTTTGAAGTTGAATCTTGGAGTGGATTCCGCAACCCCTCTGCGGAAAGGGCAATCAAGTTCTGACTAACAAGGCCAATTGTTGGCATGTTGACGGGCTTTCTCCATATCGAGCCCACAACTTCTAATTTGGTCTTCGAGGAGTGACAATGCGAATTTTGCCAGCTACTACTTTGGCGATAATCAACTGCGGGCTTACTCAACTGAATATACATACATATGTATATATTTTTCCTTGACTTACTTTAACAGTTGTACGCAGCTGGGCAAAGTGGTATGTTGTGAGTATAAGGCTAAATAGAGCAATTGTATATATAATCCAGCTTCGTTTTTGTTCCATAACATTATTCGATTGCAAATTCTTATACAAAAAAAATCAAGAGTATTACATATTAAAATAATGTAATAAATCTAAAATTAATTTAGTGACAGTTAATTCAGATTTATATTTAGTAGTAAAAAAATAAATATTTTATAAAGCAAACAATTTTTCATATAAAAAGTTTGAAACAAAGTTAAGAAATTACCAAAAATATTATTAATTTAATGAACATGTAATAATTCCATATTAATTTAAACACACATTTCTTCATACTCTTTGATAGAACTGTGATAGAAAATGTAAATCATTCTATAAAAACCAAAAAATACTCTTTTTGCATTGTAATAAAAGCTGAACTTCTTGAGTATGGTTTTGGTGACTTAATAGCTCAAATTTTAATACACTGACCTCTAAACTGATACTGCGAATTTTAGTTTGCAGAGAGCTTATGGGCGTGGCATTGTTATCTTTGAAATATAAGGTCCACAGCTTAATACCAACATAATAACATGTTAAGCCCATAATCCATACACACAAATGATAATAAAAATCAAATTTGCTTAAACTACCTCACAAATGTCTCCATCAGCTCCGAGCTGAGTCTAATCCTTCACTTTGCCTGCGCCGTTAACAGTTCTTATTGCCGTCTGTATTCCCCGCAAGATGTGACCAGTGGGGAAAAAAGAAAGATGAAATAGGATATAAGCCACAAAGCCATAGATTTCCATTTAACTTAAAGTCGTTGGAACTCAGCCACAGGCTCTAAGCCGAGCATTGTTCATGTTGTTGCTCCGACATATAAGAACTAATGCGCAGCGAGCGATAAATTTAAATTTATATGTATGTTTACTTAATATTAAAGATTTATGCACAATCTGCGGCATATGGGCAACTGCAGCAGGCGGCACACATAGGTGGAAAAGGGTCTAATAAAATAAAAATATGGCACAACAAATGTGCCAAGCTGTGGGGCCGGCTGGTCATGATTTATGCCTGAGCATAGAAACCGAATCCTGACCTATAGCCCCCTCCCCCGCCTATACTCTGTTGTTCCCCATCCTGCCTGTCGCATGAATCAGCAGTAAAAATCACAAAAGGGCCACATAAAACCCATAAATGATCACAGAGCTGGTAGTTAAGAGTTTTTGCTTTTTGAATTAGCTCTTGTACTTTAATTCACTAGAAACTTGGCCGCAGATAAACAAATAACAAACAACGGCAAACAATTCCAAAGGATGGACGTGTGCTGGAGGAGAGAGTTTGGGGCGGGGGGCGTATGTGTGGTCTTTATGATGCCTGTTCTACAATAAAAATGCGCATAATTTGCGCTGAGCTCAACAAAAGTTTTGCCCAAATAAACTTAAGTACAACTCCCCAAGGTAAGGGGTAGGCGGCGGCAATTGTGGGGCTTGTGGAGCTTTCAGGCGCCACAACACTAATTGAAAACTATTTTTGGAAACAGCCGCCTCACCCCGCATCCATATTTCCCAGGGGCCCTTTGGGTTAATATGTAAATGGAGGATAACGCGAAATGCGCAAAACTTTTGCTGCGAAACAATTTACGCGGCATTAAGCAAAACGCAAGCGCACACCTTACCAGACCTCAAACACAGTACTTGCCTTCGCTTTGCCTTATTCCTCAGCAGACGCGGGGTTGCGGCCTCCAATTGTTTTCGATTAAAGTTGTCGACGTCAAAGTCATTGACTAAATAAAAAGCATCATAAAAGTGAAAGCAGTTAGACCCCAACCCCAACCCCAATCCAAGCCCCAGCCAAAACCCCTCTCCACCCGCATCAAACGGCAAAAAACTTTGACAATTTTGGCAAATAATGAAGCCCGCACGTGTCGAAATTGTTTGCTTCAGGTGAGACAGTCGCAAGGTGAGACCCAAGTTGACACCCAAAAAAGAACTTAATCTTGGCTGCCTGACTGCCTGACTGCTTGACTGTGACTGAAACCCAAACTGAAACTCAAACTGTGTCGCAACATGAAAGCCGGAACACACTTTACGCTCAACTTTATACCATTTCAAATAATATCCTAGCAGGAATTTGGATTATGAAACTCCTGAAAGTACTTAGGGCATGCTTGGCAAAAATAATTGATAACTAAAATGAATTCCAGCAAGTACACAGAATTTATTGCCAGATGCTTGAGCTTAAGCTGGTAAAAGTTTTATTCAATTAATTCGCAAGAATCAGTCTTTGAACCCTTTGTCGCAACTGTTTTTATTTGCTTAAATCTGTAATTTTTGGCTAATATTTATATGAAAAAAATACCATAACTTTGTCAAAGCTGATGAAGGTAATGAATTTGATGAAAACTTACTTTTGGCTTTTTATTTGACCACTCAATTAATTTTGTTAATTAAAACACAAATGCAAAAAGTGCCTTAAATAATTCAAAATTATAAAGATTTTTTGTTAACGGTTCTATTCATGTATTCATGTATAAAATATGAAACATTGAATAAGTTTTAAATTCGGCTACAGAGTTCAATATATAATCCCAATTAAAAACCAATAAATTTCAACTCAAATAGTGTAAACATGTTTAAATAAAGTACGCAGCTAGATAACAATTTTTAAAGAAAACTATTTATTTCTTATATAACCCGCAGTCCAATAAGATTTCAAAAATAGCCCAAAAGGCTTTGAGCTCTTTTATGGAAACACTCGAGCCGGCTGGTTGGCGAGACAGTTTTGTTTGCCCCCACCCAATAAACCAAAATCAGAGCTGCGAATCTTTTGAAGAATTTTAGTGCTTGCTCATCAAGGCTGTCACAAAAACTGTTGGCTGGCAACATAACTCAACAAAGGCGGCCAATACGAGGGACGCAGCAAGTTGGGGGCGTGACGCGGGCAAGTCCGGGGCGCGACGTGAGCAGCTAAAGGCAAAGTCTTGCATAATTTGCCAGTTGGGGCACTGAAAAGTAAATTACCGCCTAAGACTTCCTGTTTCTTAGGGGTAGGCGGCGGCAGCGGCGGCGGACGGCGTCAAAAGTGGCTTGTCAAGCCGGTGGGATCAGCTAATAAACCACGCAATGCACGCGAAGCAGCGGATGGGAGGGTGAGGCAAAGCCAGGACTAGTCCGGGCAGGGGGCGGCATGCGGGGCAGGAAACAGGCGCTAAGTGGCGCGGCGCATTTAAAAGCAAACGCCTGGAGGTCGTGCCACAGTTTTGTTTGGCAGGAAAGGGGGTTGGGTGGGGCAGCTGGGTCTTGGTAACGAAGCCAGCCATCAATTGAATTGCCAAAAAATTTAGCAGCTTCTGTTTGGGCGGGGCACAGAGCTCCCAAACCCAGCCCCTATAAAAGGCTTTCAATTTTTTCGCTTTTTCGTTTCTTTTTTATACCCTACCAAGGGACATCATAGGTTTAAGTTCAGATCTGTGACGCTTAGAAGAAGAACGTTCGATAGTTATAAGCTAAATAGATCCCATTAAAAAGTACCGCCGAATAATGAGTGGTTGTTTGAAAAGTTTGCCTCTTAGATATCTTGAACTTAGCAACTTGGTCGTCCCATCCAAATTGAATAATATTAGCTTTAGATAAAAAAAAGTATAGTTCCTATGGAAATAGTTGCATAACAGATAAGTTTTTAAATAAATTTCTGTTTTTTAAGATGTCTTAATCAAATTCCCAAATAACAAGCTCCCAATATCCTATTGAAGTCACATAATAATATGGAAACAAGGGCATTTAATCTTCGGACGTTGCCAGTTACCTGTTTTTATAAGTCGTTTTTTCGATTTCTGTTTTTTTTTCTTTTTTTTTTTTTTTGTATTTTGGAGCCGTGTTCTTTGGGGCTTGCTTAATGCAGGCACGTCAGCAGCAGACAGGAGAGCAGCCGCCCAGGACGACATGGGGCAGACATTGATGGATACGCAGCGTGGAATGCCACGTCAGCAGCTCTGCCACAGCCACTGGCACTGCCTCAGCATTTGGCTTTGGCTGCGTTCCACACACTTGCCTTGTGGTCTGGCCATTAACAGTGTGCCCCTGCCCACTCCACACGGCCTATGCCTGGCAGTAGGTGTCAGAGCAGTGCCTCAGTTTGTCAGTGATGAGTGTGCGTGTGTGTGTGTGTGTGTGTGTGTTGCCAGCTGCGTGCTGGCCTTTTATCACTTGTTAGTATCTAAAAATACGTGGCGCACATGCCGCCTTTCATTTCATTTCATTTGGTTTCATTTCGTTTCGTTTTATTTCTTTACCTGCCGCGCGCTCTTAAGCACAAAATGATAAATTGCCATTTTGACTGGAGACTGCCGCCCAGCACCTGCACCTGCCCCTGTCCCTGCCCCAGCCTTTGCCCCGTGTCTCCACTGTCTGTTTGACACCCAGCCCTACCCTTTTCCCAGCCTCATGACCTCGTGCTCAGCGCAGCGGCAAAAAATCGAAAACTTCATGAAAATGAACTCAATGCTGCACACGCTTTGGGCGCTGGCGAGAATTGGTCTTGGTTGGGTCCAAAGATGAGACGGAGACAGCGATTAGAGATGCTCGTGAAACGGACATTAACAGTCGTGTTCAAGTCGTGTCGGATTCTGTAAAGCTCTTCCAGGTCGTGTTAAAGTCGGATTCAATCGACAGGTCGTGTTAAGTTCTGTCTCAGTCGTGTCTAAGTCGTGTTTAGTCGTCTTCAGTCAAGTCGAGTTGTATTATAGTCATCTTTATTCAAGTCAAGTCGCGTTTAAATCGTGTTCGGCCTTATCTTATTCGTGTTTAATTCAAATTATGTCGTGATAGGTGGTAAGTCGCGTGAACTTGTATAAACATCGTGTTAAGTAATTTAACTTCGTGTCTTAATCGTGTTTAATTCGTATTTTTCTTGACATATCGTGATCACGTGTGCACTCGTGATCAGTTTTGTCAAGTCGTGTTAATTCAAATTAAGTCATGTTAGCTCCTGTGGGGTGGTGACAAGGCCCATATGGTTTATTACGTCTTTCACATGTTATCATATATAACGTGACAAACAGGTCCTTTAGCACAAGCACGACACGCGCTCAACTCTGCTCGACTTGGATGCCACAAGAGCTATTGCCTCTGTCCTGTATCTGTTTCTGTATCTGGGCCCTGGGTTATTGTTGGTTATTGCTGCGTTGCTTTGAAAAATGTCCGCGTTACGCGCCGCTGATGCTGACGCACAGATAACACTAAAACAAGCACACACACACACAGTGCACACAGATACAACACCTATGCAAACACACGCATGCACATGCAGCAAAAGCTTTGTTTGCTTTTTGTTGTTGGTTTACGCTGATCTTTTTTGATGCTGCTTGTTGGATTTCTGAGGCACATTTACCGTGGTGCAGATACGAATACAGACGGAACTAAAGATAAACCCAGAGATAAAGCTTAAGATACAGTTGGAGCAACTGACTTGGGTCAGCGGCTCAAAATGTGGCACCTAAAAGTGTCGCCGGCTGTGAATGGCTGAAAGGCTCCACACAAAAGGTAAATTGAATATCGCCCCATTTAGGAGAAACCTTTTTATTTGGCATCCCATTGGGAGTCTTGTTTGGGTACACGTCAAGGTGACATTAAAATGGTGACGCATAAAATGTGTATTAAAAGAACAACAAAACAACCTAATGAAATGGTTAACATGTTGGGCTTTAGAGCCCCATTAAACATTACGATGTGTTGCATTTAAGATACTCAACGTTATAGGCCATGATTATCTAATAATTTATTAATTCTACACACAGATTATAAAATAACAAAAAACAACTTATATATAATTGCGAGTTCGCGATAAAGAAGAACAAAAATACCAGGAAATTATATATTGAATGGAATTGATAACCATTTTTAAATAATGAAGTTCGATTTATTTATTTCGATTTATTAAACTATTATATAAATTATTAATTTGAAGGTGAATTAATTTAATTTCCTTTTTATTATACATTTATTTAATATTATGAACACATAATACATAAACTTAATGTCGTGGAGTTAAAAAATACAATTGGAGTAAAAAAGAGTTTAATGTATTCACTCTTATTCACTTGCCCATTCATTTCCCGTTCTTTTTATAATCCTTTGCTCTTCTATCTTATCTCTCCAAGCCAGTTGTCCTACTAGTAAATACATTTGCTTAACAGTCCAACATGTCCTGGCATTATTCCAGATACTACTTAGTAGTATAGCCGAAGTGCCAATTCGCATGAAATTGCGCCATAAAAATCCTTTGGCCTTACAGGAGTCAGGAGCAAGATGCTTACTACTAATCTGCCATTGCAGATAATCCCCCCAAGTCAATTTGGCTTTGTGTGTGAGTGTGTTTGGGCCATCAGTGCAAACGATGCAAAAAGAGTCCAAAATAATAAAAAAAAACTTCAAATGGCAAATGGCGCACAACTTCATTTAAAAGGCATTACGACAACACATTTGCCCCAATAACAACAATAACAACAGCAACAACCACAGGCAACAACAGTTTGCACCTTTTTTTTGGTTTTTGGCCAAAAGCAACGCCCTAAACGTTGGCCCCATTAGCATTTTTTATGCATTAATGACAAGCCACAAAAATGGACACATCGTCATGCATATGAATGAAGAGAGCATGTGTGTGTGTGTGTGTGTGACAATAGACACTAAGCCTTAACACACTGTGCAATAGCACACATCAGCCGAAGGGAGCAAGGAAAGGCAAAAAAAAAAAAAAATGGCAAACGAAACTCGAAATGATTTTGACAAACTGCGCCTGACTGGCGCTAGATGGCGCTATTGTTGATAAGCGCTCACAATTGCGGATGTTTTGAATAATCGATGTTTCCTGTGCGCTGGGAGAGACTATGAGTGCTATGTGTCTGTGTTGGCATGTGTGTGTGTGTGCCGCAGTCTATTTGCCTTGCCATAGTAGCATGCTTTTTGGCGCTGCGTTGATTTTTCACAATAAATTTTCAATTTGCCACCCGCTGGGGCAATTCAGATGCATAAATTTTTCGTTCGCTGCACATTTTTATTTGCCAATTAAAAATAGCCGCAGGCAATACTACGCCCATCCCCCCCGGACTGTTGGCTGCCCCTACCTTGGAGCAGCTGCGGCAAATTGCAGCGCATTTAAATACAAATTGTTTGCATTATTTTTTTGCCAGCAATCGTTGCACCTGCAGCATGGAGGCAGAGCCAATTGCACAGTGTTGCATTTAAATTGCACATTGAACTTTGACATTTTGATAGCGATGCGGCCCAGGCACACACACACACACACACACACACACAGATCGAACCATTCGATGGAAGTTAGGATAAAGCCGACTCGATGGCAGGACACGAGGCAGCCAGCCTGCAATTTATTGGCAAAATATGCAGGTGAAACGAATCGTGGCTAAATGTAAACGAAATGCCAGTCAGCATACGGTTAAGAATGGTAACTATCCCAACTTCTAGCTCAATCACCTTCTAACCTACCTGCCCTCCCCTCGCTGTCTTCAAATGCTGTTAGGGGCACGTGTTGTTGGTTTACGTTATTGATTGCATCATGAATTATTGAAAGATTCCAGGCAAATGGCAGCAAACGAGCCGTCATTGCATACATGCAGGTCATGCAATTACTAAAATGTTCCACAAGTCGCAAACACCTTCATTTCAAAAACATTTTTAATGTATAACTTTATCATTATATCATACTTATTAATACTTCTTAATATATATATTGTGAAAAAATATATACACAAACAAATAAACAAAATTTAATATAGTATAGAAGTAAGTGTTAAAAAATGGCAAGTTAGTATTTGGGAACAGTAAAAAACTTAGTACCTCAACTCAGGTACCTTTCATTACCATTAAAAAGTAGCTCAAATATGTTCTAATTAAAGGTTACAGCTTTTCTTATAAATAGAAAGTGCTTCCTTATAATTAAGTATTTTTATTTTTTTATATTTAGTAATTCGGTTGATTTTTGACAATTTTTATTTATGTATGTAGAGTAGATATTTCTAGAAACAATAAACCTACACAAATGCTAGAATGTTCGAAAAGCTTAATTGCCCATAATAGCAAGTTTTGCTTAAATTGTTCCTTACATGTTACGTTAATTCCTCTTATTATTTATTCCTAAATTTGGAAAGCAAATACTAAGTATCCTATTATTTATTTTCTTATATTTTACAAGTCAAATCAATTTAATAAAGTTCATAAACTAAGCCCATTTCAAGCATTCAATTTAAAATGTAATTGTTAATTAAATATACGTATATCATTATGTATGTGTTTACTTTTGATAATCAAGTAAATTCCTATCGTAATTTTTTAAAAGACATTCACAAGAAACATAGCCAAAAAGCTGAAAGACTTATGGTATATCCTAAACAGAGTATTCATTTATTAATAATGTTGCTTGATAAATAATTAATTAAATCACTTTAATAAGCTTCTTTTTTACGAATTTAAACTTACTTAAATGGAAGTGCAATAGATTTTTGGAACGATAAGTCAACACAATGTTAAGCTTCGATGAATATAAAACTCATTAAACTACACACAAGGACTTTATATCTCGTAAAATCCAATAATGTTTTTAAGTGTACATACCTCAATTTAAAGGGAAAAGGATTAAAGAGCACAAAGACAATTACACACCGTTGTTGAATGAACACGTGAACAACACGGATGCAAGTCATGCAATTACTAGAGTGTTCTTGAAATCCAATTCACCTGAATTTCGGCAAGCAACTTTTCGTAAAAGTTGGCCAAGCGTGTGCTCAATAATTATTTTCGCATCCTTATGAAAGTATTGTCTACACCAAGTTTGACAAACTGGAATAGTTCATTATATTGCCAGCTTGAATGTGGCTGTAATTGAAGTTAATTTCAAGAACAATAAATAAATAAATAAATAATGTAGCTAAGAAGCTTTTGATAACGTTGAAGAGCTCACAGAAATTTCGACTTAATGCAAACATAAGCCAAAAACTACAAAATGTAAACCACAATTTTAAGGCAAAGCTTTTCATGACACACACACACACGTACACTCACAGATGAGGGTAAAGGACAACGGTAAATGCAGGTCATGTTGTGTTTCACCTTTTTGCTGTTGAGCGTGGCGACCGAAGCTGCTGGCAATTTGATATCAATTCAGGATCCGCTTTAAAACTTGCACAGAATAGACACATGAATAGGGTCAAATAAATTAAGTAGCTTAGCCAAAAGACAAAAGGCCCGAAATGCGTAAGCTGCTGCCTTAAACTAAGCAGGAAGAGCAGCAGCATCTATGGGTCAGGGCCAAAACTGAAGGCGGCCCAATCAATTCAAGCTAAGCCAGGCCAAAGCAGCCGAATAAAAATGAAGGCTAGATAAGCCGCAGCCCAAAAACCGAAAAAAAAAATATATATATACCCTAAACTAAACTAACAATAAGGTGGTGGGTTGGGGGGCAGCTATGGCTATATGGCTAGCTTGATTGATTGATTGATTTAAATTAAAGGCATTAGGCGGCTGGCCGTCTAATTGAATCGATCAAGGACAACGCCTGGGGCAGAGTCTGGGGCCTGTGGACAATTGTAAATTGCTTTATAGCGCCGCCTGCAGCCTGGCTACACTTCATCGTAATGTCATTTCGGTCCAGGACACTTCATATAACATCCCGATGTCGTCGTATTTTATGACACAAACAGGCGTTGCGCCCAGCGCCAAGGGAGTGCGGTATTCTTTCGTTTTTTTTTTTTTTTTTAGAGGTAGTCGAATAAACCAACAAATCAATTTGCCAGGTGCCTAGGCTACCAAAGCGGCCCCCTTCCCCCGAAAGCGCCATAAAGAATCCAGTAGCTCGTATCTGCCCGGTACGTTTAGCTTTATTTCACTCTTGGTTGAGATTTATGAGCCAAGGGCGCGTTAGCCGGGAAAAAAGCGAGTAAGAGAAAAACAACAAGAGGAAGAAGAAAAACACTGTATGGCATAGCAAATTGTTTTTGCTCAGCCGGCGCCGAAAGTTGCGCCTTGAGCCTGCTCTAGAGGTGGGTAGGCAGTTTCGGGGTGTAGTTGGGGTTGAGGGTGGATGGGAAGGGGGGCTCTCAACTCCAGGCTCGGCTCTGGCTTGACCAGTCAGCATTTATTATTTATAATAGTCGCCGGGCTTTGCTTTTTGCCTGCCATTTAGTTTGCTTTGGCAACCTTTTTTAATAGATGACAGGCCCACCCTCGCACACACACTCGCACACACACACATACATACACAGGACGTTGCCAGCCAACCGGCAAGCAGTTTGTGCCACATTCAATTGCTCGACCGGGTTTTCTCTTACTTGCTGTTGTTGTTGTTGCCTATCAGTAAACATTTTATTGTCACACACTTGGCACAAATGGGTCGCTGTACGGGCTGCTCGGGCAGCAAACAGCAGCAGCAACAACAACAACAGCAGCAACATCAGCTCATAGATCTTGACTCCTATACGGCAATCACTGCACAAAACAGTCAACAACAGCACGTGTTGTTATTATGGCCATTGATACCCTTTCGCCGGGGTTTATGGCATTTAAAGAAAGCTGAGGTGAAAGACAAAGCGCACAGGGATATAAATGCAGGCAAATAATTGGCCCAGACTTTGTTCAGTTTTGCAAATCGTTTAGAAAATGGTTTGAAAATTGGCGAATTTTATAAACAGTTAGGTAAGTGGAATATATAGAGAAATCTGTATTTGAAAAAATTGACGGCTCTGCTTTATACAAATTGTGCAAAAAAAAAAATGCATGACTATCCTTCATACAATTGTGATAAAATAAAATTTAATAAAAAAATATCAATGTTTAGGTACAGAAAAAAAAATCGCTTAAAATTGACTTTAAAGAAAACATTTAGAAAATAATTTTTAAGTGGTTGATAACCATGTATTGAAACGTATTTGTATACTTTGTATAAAATTCATAAACACCTTCTAAGTACTTTGTTAAAATCAAGCCAAAAAGGAAAAAGGAATAATTAAAAATTAAAAAAAAAAAAGTATGTGTATTTAATCGGATTTTTCTTTAGCATAGCTTAAGAGTATTAAAACTCCGTCATATTGTTGTAATTTTTTTTTTTTTGCCAATCTGGTTATTTCTTCAACGCTCTCTTTCTGTGTTTTTTTTTTTTTTTTTTTTGCAACCGTTGTAATTTTGTGCTGAGTTCCTTTCGTGTTGCCTTTTGCTTTTTATAGTCCGTTAAGCCTTTTTGGTCTTTTGACTTATTGGTTTTGTGCTGTTGTTGCTGCTATGGCCAGCAGATACAGGGGCGAGGGTGCAATTGGTAGATACATGGGGTGTTGAGGGGCCCCAACTCTCCTGTTCTCGCCAGAATGCCCATAACGCAACAACGGATGGCATGCGTTTAAGCGAGATCAGTTGCAATCGCCGCTGTTTGCCCTGTTTGTCCAGTCCAAAGCACCCACAGGGCGGCGTCTGTTTGGCATGTCCACCGCCCTGGTCTGGCCTTGTATCCTTCTGTGTGCTGTTTGTTTACAAACGGGCTATACACGCACGCACATATATATGCGCTCACATATATGGTCAAAGATAACATTGTCTGCCCTAGAAGGCGGGAGGGGGAAGCAAGGGCGGTGCCACAAGCTGCGCAAAGGTCGCTGTGTAGGCGGCTGTTGCACAAAGCAATGGCGCCGACAACTGCAACAAGCAAAAATATCGGGTTACAGTTGCGAAGCTTCAGCGCCAGCGCTTAAGTACTCCCTCATCCACTCGTCTCCCATTTAAATTGATATAAATATAGAAACATTTTAGTTGAGGGATCTGATTTCTTCAACTTACCCTCTTGGGTCAAGCAATTGAAATGTTGATAAAGCTTGAGGATTTCGTACGGCTGATTGGCAAATTAGTCCTTTAAACAGACCTGCAAATAGTGAATGAATATACCAGTATTTATAATTAGGTTGTTAAGGTAATTAACTGGCAACTTATTCTCGTACACAGTACTACAAATAGTACAAGTATAAAGCACTATTTGTAATAAGGTAAAATCGCATTTAATTTATACTTTATATTGCTTATTTATATTCGTTTTGCGAAAATCTATACAAATATTCTATCTATCTATCTATATATATTAGCTATTGACTAAAACACCTTTGAAAATATCCACTCAGCAAATATTTTCGAAAGCTTCTGTTGTTATCTTACAACTTGTGTAAATTCCTTCCCCATATATTTATGAACTTGGCTAATTAAAGGATTATAATTTTGAACTTAGAGTCAGAGATGTTTTTGCTGCCCTTGGTGTTAGCACTGAATACAACAATTTTGTCAAATAATATTATTATATTATTAAATGAACATATTTATAACTAAATTAATAAAGAACAATAATATTGAATTGAATCTTAAAGTTTCCAAGAAATTAAATATTTTACAAAAGTTTCCGTCAAAAAAGTCTATAAGTAAAAGCAATTTTAAATTTAAAAAAAATCGAATTAAGGATTTATATAGGAGAATATATATATTTTGTGTTAAAAAAGAAATGATATTATACTAAAATGTATTCTTTAAAACTCATCTGTTCCTTTTTATTTATTTATTCTGTATATAAATATTCAGTTTAACAAGATGAAGTAGTATAACATTTGTATTTCATTATATAATTATTATTATTTATTAAAATATATTGATTATAATTAAATTGTTATATTTTATTATATATTTATTTGTTGTTGTAGTTAATTTTTATATCCTTTGCTTGCCCTGCTCCACATATATTCCCATTAATTGACAATCTTTTAAAAATGATCCTTAACAACCAACTCTCGAATTCCACGTTGCATGTTTTAATGTCCTCTTAATTAAGGGAATTGCTCAATAAGTTTGATACTCCAACTCAATAAAGAATTCATTAGCTCCACACTTGAGTTTCGGGTTGAACTTTTGCTGCTGCTCATTGCCCCTTTGGAGCTCGGAGCCTGGAGCCTGGAGCTCGCCGCTTGGCGCTTGGCGCTGGGCAACCCGAAGTCGATTTAAGCGCCTTGGCAGCAATTATTGTAAGTTTTTCGTTTCCATCTGTTTTCGGTTTCAATTTAAGTGCCGTCGCGTTGTTTTCAATTAAATGAACACCCCGAGCTGCGAGCTGACCCCCAGCCGTAACCCGCAATCCGCAATGCCGTAATGCCGCAACCCGAAACCAGCACAAAGCGCCGGTCGGGGCTGGGGGCGGGGTGGCTGTTACACGCCCCAATCGTTGCTTTCATTATTACAACGCTGGCAAATACAAACAACGATGAAAATTGTTGCCGCAATATTGAAAATGCGGCGGTATTTGGTTTGGATTGGCGCTGGTCCGCCTATCGCTGCTCCCCGCCCCCCCTCAGGCCCGTTGCTGCTGCTCCAAAGTAGCTGCTGCCATGCACGCGCTACAAATTGAGCAACAAACCCTTGGCAACAACAACAACAGCAACAACTACTACGGCAGCAAAAACAATCGCCAGCAGATTAAGTTCATGCCATGTTGCAGTTACAGTTACAGATTTTTGCCATTTGCCTTACTTTATTTTTTTTCTCTTTTCTTTTTGTTTTTCTCTCATATTCATTTTTGCACATTTGCTGTGCTGTAGCCCAAAACAAATGTTGCCCGCAACCGATTTTCACTATACACACAACCGTCCCTCCCCACCCCTTTCCCGTGGCATCAAAGAACCGCCCTTCCCCAACTACGCCCCATTTGAAACACCCTTTGCGACTCTCTTTTGTGCTGGTTCCTTTTCAGGATCATTGGCAGCGGCTAACGTAACGGGGTATTGGTTTTGCTTGACTGCGGGGAAACGATGGGGGTGGGGGGTGTGTGAGCTGTGTGTCGTTTGGTGAAAATATGTTACAGCATTTGTTACACATTTTCGGGTCAATTTTTTATTGCATCCTACATAAGCCACTCCCCCGCCCCTGGCTGATGCTTGGGCACAGCTGTTGACTACAGCCCCAGCCACGCCCCCCCTGATCTACATCCCATTTCCACCCGCTGCTACTTCGCATGTGTCGTTGACACTGGCTTGTCTTTTAGTTTTTTTCCAATTAAAATGCGCTCAACTGGAAAATCGTAAACAGTTTTTGCCCCCCCCCCCCCCCCCCACGACACACTCTGTGTGAGTTTGAGAAAAAAAACAGAGGAACGTGCAAAATAACTGCAAATTAATTATGCACAACAAACGGCAGAGCCCCCCACCACCCTCCACACACAAATCCAATGAGCTGCCCAGCTGCCCCTTAATTGTTGCTATAATTGTTCTGACCCCGCACAGGCCCCCACCAAGCCCCAGAGCCGCGCCCAGTCACGATTGTGCGCTTTATCAGCATAGACTCAACGCGACTCGACTCGAGTGCTGCTGCAGAGGAGCTTGGGGATGCAGGGGGGGCTGCTGCTGTATAGGCGTAGCCCAAAAGCCGAGCCACACAATGCGCGGGGTCCGTTTGCCAAATGTCGACCGCAAATTAATTTACAACGTAAACTGCAAAATTGAAAATTATGTTGTAATTACTCAATTCTGACGTTTTTCCCATTGACCCAAATTTATGGGGCCACACCACACACACACAGCCACAACAGCAGCAACAACAAAGAGGAAATATCTGCGGATTGCCGAAGATTAAATACCTTTGCAGACAACTTTATGTATGGTAATGTTTAATAGATTATTTTAATCTATCACTAATCTGTTTTCATATAGCTCGTTCATATAAAGGCTATATGATATGGAAGGTATATTTTGGTATTGAAATGTTAGATATTTGTTTAAACTTTCATAAGAAATAATTAAAAATATAAACATATTTTATTCAACGATTTTTTTGGCAGTTCCTATGTAATTATATATATATATATATATGTATATAAAAACTATATAGCAAACCAATAGAGGCACAAAACACGCAAGAACCCAGTTGTAGACATATAGTTCCTTGTGGCAGCTGTATGATATAGTCCAATGTTAATTAGTTTATGCATAAATGTAATTAACACAACGAAAAAGAGATGTAGTTATGATTATATAATATATGATGATATGCTATATGTCTGATGTAATAACAAATTTGAAGTTTATTAATAAAATTATTTATTAATTATCTAATTTTTAAATTAAATTAAATAAATTTTTATTCGGTTTTGTTTTGTAAATATATGTTTTTTAAATAAAATCTTAATTTTCGACCTATAGTTCCCATGACACCTATAACATAAAATAGACAGATCAGGCTAACTTTTTCTATATCAATCATACATATTCATTTCGATAGCTTTCCAACCGAGAGACTAGTGTGTTACTACTTAAACTTGGCTAATATATGTTGTCCTGTTAAATGCGACCCTTGATCTTTAAATACGTTACATGCTTTGTGGCACAGCTTAAATGCCATTTAACATAGCGTATAACAACATTCACATTCAAAGCAAGCGTTTATCCCTGGCCAGGACTCCGGCTCCATCTTCGTCTCCGTCTCCGTCTTCATTTCCATCTCCGCCTCCGTTTGTGGCTCTGGGCTCACAGCCTTTGTGCCAATTTAAATGCGTAATTATAACGAGTGCGAGCAGTTAGAAAATGTTCTTGGCCTGCATATTAATTGTGTGCCAGGGGCAGGCACAGGGGGTTGCAAAATCTATGCAGGCCAGCACAGACAATAGGAATTTTAATTAAGGATCAGCGTGGGCAAATTTATTTAAAGGTGAACCGAAAGGGGCTGGGTGCTCTGTGCCTGGTGGAACTTGACTTGGTAATCTGTGTGCATGTTTCAGGCATTTCTCAACTCCAGCGAATACCTCGAATGCTTTTTGTGCCCTCAGTGCCAATTGAGCAGCCATTGAAAGTGGGCGGCCTGGCAAGACGCCAATTAACTGTGGGCGCGGCAAGAGTTTGACAGACTTCCATGGCAAAGACAGTAATTGCCTGGCGACCAGGGAGCAGACCTTTGAGCCACATTGGGCTGATCAATTTACAGTTGTTTCCGTAGTGTAGCGGTTATCACGTGTGCTTCACACGCACAAGGTCCCCGGTTCGAACCCGGGCGGGAACAAGACGCAATATTTTTTAGCCATTTTTTTCAAACAAAAGAAATATATTTTTGTAGATTTCTGAAAAAGTTTACCAAAAAGCTTCGCGTTTTATAGCATATTGTTTTATGCCTTATACTATTATACTTTATATTATTTAAAGGTATTATTTTTGTACATAATACATAATGAGCGCTTATTTTTTTTTTTTTTTTAAATTAAAAATTCCCGAGTTGTGTGTACTTTTGATCTTGAGCTGCTTTAAGCCGATCGTCTCCTAACAGTTTCCGTAGTGTAGCGGTTATCACGTGTGCTTCACACGCACAAGGTCCCCGGTTCGAACCCGGGCGGGAACATAACTTCCTTTTTGCAAATACAATTTTTTAATTTTAAACAAAAATATTTCCAACATGTTCCCATATTAACGACTTAAATAGTTTTCTATATTACAAATATCTTCAAAATAAAAATGTGTCCAATTAAGCAAACCACTTCAAAACCGCGCATAAAACGCACTGAAAACGCCTCATAAAGCTTAACTGTTATTTAACAGTAGCATAAAGATTTGTCTGCTTTTGCTTAACATAGCAATGAACATAAAACAGTTAAGCTTTAAGCTTACGAACTCAAAAGTCGTGTTTACATTTTATGGTTCACAGTGACTAGAAAGCTATGCGTTTGAAAGTAATCGATAAGCTATTTAAAAATAGAATAATAACTAAACTCTATAATTATTTCCTGACTGACGAACAGCCCCGGAAAGAGCTTTGCTTCTTCCGCTCTCTACTGCACAGTAAGAGAGCGGGAGAGATTTGATCATGTGGAGAGTCTTGTACTTACCACGCGGCTTATGCACTGAAAGCTTTCCACAAACAATTCGCGCGAAGCTTTTTTCTTACGCACACCGGCAAAACACAACACAAATATATGCTTATCAGCGTGATAAAATAATAAATTTTGGTAGCTGCTGCTAATCGGTGATCTTAATTCAAGTGCGTGATTAATTTATAGATAATTTATAATACGCACAATTCATTGAAGAATAAGCGACGGAAAAAGTTTAGCCGGCAAAAGTCAAGCAAGTATCAAGAAGCAACTAAAACTGACGCGTCCGTCAGCTGTGAGAACTATGTGAGAACTGAAAGTAAAATCGAACTTACCCTAAACATCTGTTTGCCCTGAATACCGTCCCTTCCGGTGCGCCGTTAGCCCAAGCTGTCAATGTTTATTTATATTGCGAATACAGAGAACTTAACGCTCAACGCGTAAATTTACAGCTTAGATTTGAAATTTAAAAGCAAATATATACATATACCATTAAGCATAATGTTATTGTTTTTTTTATTTATTTACGTAATTATTGACTATCGAAATTATATTTACTTCCCTTTCGCTTGCAGAGTGCTGTGAAATATTCAAAGGGTTCGCCACTATGGCGTGAAATTTCGGGATTTTTATTTTTCGGGATGAGTGTGCACGCATACTTATTCATGTTTCTACACAAATACGCATTATGGTAATTGTGTGCCCATAGTGTCTGGTTGCCTGCTCGATGCAGAGAGTCTAGATTTAATTTTTGTGGATTTTCAGCTTCACACCAATATGTTTGAATGTATGTGTGTCTTGTGCGTAAGCGAGAATTGTTTATGACGTGCGCCAGTTGCGAGCAGGCTTAATGAAGGAGAAAGGAGGGAGCAAGTTGCACAACAACTTCTATCTCCCTCAATACACACTAAGCAAATGGAACGCTTACACTCATATTCTCTGAGATTGTGAGTCAAATGAGAATTCGGGACCGGGAGCATATCTATATGTTATTTGGTTAATAACATATATATGTATATGTATAATAAAACACCTAATATTGAATATACAAAATATAATATATTTGTATAAGTTATAGATTTGCTTGTACTTTGAAAGTATTAGATAATACCTATTTGAGTATGTGACATTGAGTCATTGTTAACTTCCACATATTATACAAACCTTATGAAATATAATTTGTACACCCATTGGAAATTGGTAAAAGGGTATAATGCTTCTATGGAATTATTAGTGATTTACATATTTTATACACATATTTATATATTTCAAGATCAAGTTTATTTAAATTGTCGATAACCCGTCCTGTTTGCCCATTGCCGATAAATATAGTTTTTTTTACGGGTTTTTAAGCGTATATCAGTGATAAGATATTAGAACTAGACTCACCATATTTAGCTTACTATGTTAGGTTGACAAAGTCTTTTTAATTTATCTTAAAATAGATAAATATTATATAATCTAATATAATATGATATATATAATTAAACATGAGCACAATAACACTTTATACACTATACTCTATAGAGTATATAGATTATTGTAGGGTATGCACATATAACCCATTTCTTCACAAAATATAGTGTTTGTTCGGCTCGAAGCTGGATACAGGGTATCTGCTAGTTCGACACTTAACTGTCATCAACAACTCTAATGCAATATTTTTTCCATAAGTACCAATTTGAAAGACATTCACAGTTTTCCACACAGATTTTTATTTTTGTCGATTAAGATTAAATAATTTAATTAACAAATGCTATACACAAGAACGCGTAATATGGTAAACAATTGTGATTGATTCGTAAATATAGTATAAATAGCGACAGGGAGAGAGCATTAAACGTACATAGACTAGCGCGTGCGTAAACCTAGCTAACGTTACAACTAAGAGGCCCGTCTAGTCCCGCGTGTGGTCGCGTATCCAGTCGAGATACTCCGTGACGCGTGTGTAGACGCCGGGATAGCCAGGCTCGCCGCACTTGTTGCCAAAGGACACCACGCCCAGCTGCACCCAGTGCGAGTCATAGCGCATCATCAAGGGACCACCCGAGTCGCCCTACAAAGTGGACAGACAGTTGTTGGACAGAAGAACTTAGGGAGTTGTTAGCCCAACTCACCTGACACGCATCGACGCCTCCGTCGGAGTAGCCCGCACAGATGAAGTTCTCATTGATGGGCTGAAAGTAGCTGCGATCGCAGTCCTCGTTGCGCCAAATGGGCAGCTCCGCCTGTCGCTGACTGGTCGACTCCTTGCCGCCGTAGTAGGTGGTGCCCCACCCAACGACTGTCGCCCGACGGCCGGGCAAGCGCTCCTTGGGCGGCATGCGACCCCCTCGCGGCAGGCAAACGGGGATCACATACTTCGACTTGCGCACGGGCTTGTCCAGCACGAGTATTGCAATGTCGTTGTAGAAGCCGATGCGAGAGAATCTGTAAGTAAATAAAAATAAAATAAAAGAAATAAGTATATAAATAAATAGTTTATCCGCAGCATTTACCGTTCGTGTGTGCGCACCTCCTTGACGGCAAAGGTAACCGGATCGGAGGGTTCGGCATCCGTGGAAAGGTCAATATCCCCCAGACGCACCGTAAACTGACGTGCCGCAAATCTAAAGGTATGAAAAAAGGCCAAAGGTTATCATACTTAAACACGACGACAGTTTAAGATACGAATAATCTGGGTTACCAATGCCCTGCAAAAATTTTGTATACTGTACAAAACTTACATACTTTTTATCAAAATCTTGAGCTCCATAAATTGTGTTAAGCTAATAATTGCACTATCTCTTCGATTAGAACGAGCGGAATAAGTTCATAAGTAGTTAAATTGATTAAGCTTTTAGTAACCCTAGTTAATACAGAGTTGAAGGGATACTATGAAAATAATAAATACCAACTTAAAGCTGTAATATACTTATAAAAAAAAGCTGCTAAACTTATATTGTGAATTAATACAACTTTAAGCAATAATGTGCTTTTTAAATCCTGACGCAAAATAATGTTTTACAATCTTCTCTAAATATAGCTTCAAACTAGATAAATTGTATATATATTAATGATTTCAAAGCTTTAATATACTTCCAAAGTGTGCTAGTACCCAATTGATTTGAATTAAACGGACGTTTAGCTTAAATGTCCCGTCAAAACCCGACTCAAAAGTTTGTCTTATAATCAAAAGCTTTACTTTAGATAAATTGTATTCAGATAAATGCAATTTAACTAACTTAAAGCTTTAATGTGCTTTTGCACTTTTAATACTAACGGCTTTTGTCTCGAATCCCTGGTGCAATGCGCCGCTGTCAGAATATACTTGGAGCCAATCAGCGAGCCTCCGCACCAGAATTCCGTGCGCTTCGGGCCGTGCAGAAAGATGGCGGCCATCCAGGGCCACTGTCCGTTGGGCGCCTCCACGCCGCCCACAATGCGCCCCGTCGAATACTCCTGCTGTCCACACTCATCCGGATCCACAATGTTATTGGCTATCTCATCCAGATCCTCCGGCTCCAGTGGCACCTCTGTGGTGGTTGTTGTTGTTGTGGTCGGTGGTTTCTTTTGCGGTATTAGCACCAGCCCCGAGGTGGGTCTGGTGCTGGGCCGTGGCGTGGGCCGCAGCGTGGTGCGTTTAGTGGTCGCCAGTGTGGTGCTAGTGGGTGCCTTGGTGGTCAGCTTCAGGGGACGCTGTGTGGTCAGCACGGTCGAGCTCTCGGAGGCGCCCGCAGACAGGGGACAGCACACGCCGGGCACAAACAGGCTCTTAAAACAAAGCGACTCGCGCAGGCTGCTCAGATTCAGCAGCAGGGCTGGACAGCTGCTCAGATCCTCGCAGCGACCCGGCCGGCCACTGGGCGTCTTGCAATAGTTCTCCACATCCTTGGCGGTGCCAGCTTCCTCGCTGGCCAAAGCCAGCTGATCGAGCGGACGCAGTGTGGTGAAGCTGCTCCCGGTGGTGCTTGAATGGCTGCTGGCGCTGCCCGTGGTGGTGCTGCTGGTGGTGCTGGTGCTGGTGCTGGTGCGCGGCGTGGTGGGTATTTTGATCTTCTGCAGTGACTGCGGCGTCGCCTGGTTCAGCTCCTCGTTGGGCTTCTTCAGCTTCTGCTTGTTCTTGTTCTTCTTGCGCTTCTTCTTCTGCTGCTGCTTGGCCTCCTTGTTTTCCACGAACATGGGCTTCGCGGCGCCCGCCTCCGCCTGCCCGATGCGCTTGGTGGCCACCTGAATGGCGCTCAGATTGGCTGGCTTGCCGGCTGGCAGCAGACTGTTGGCGGACAGTGTTCCCGTGCTGTCCAGAATCTTGCCAGAGATGCCGGGCAGTGTCTCAGCCTTGCCTAAGCTCAGCTCTGTTGTCGTGGTGACGCTGCTGGTGGTGGTGCTGGTGGTGGTGCTGCTGCTGGTTGAGCTGTCCTCGCTGCTGCTGCTGCTGCTGCTGCCATTCTCCGTCTTGCTCTCCTGACCGCCGCGCGTCATATCCACCAGCATGTGCCCCACTGTGTTCAGGGCGCCCAGTGTCTCCGAGATGCGATGGAAAGTCGAGGGCGAGAGCAGGCGCGGCAGGGATTCATTGCTGCTGTCGCCGCTGCTGGCCGCGCTCTGCTCCTCATCGGTGTCGTAGTACTCGCTGGAGCCCTCGACATCATCAGCCTCGTCGTCATACTCGCTGGCATTGCTGCTGCTGCTCCCGCTGCTAGCCGAGTGCGAGTTGTACTCCATTTCCTCGGCCAGCTGGCGGCCCAGGCGCGCGTCGTGCAGGTGCGGCTGAAAGAAAGACGCTGCCTTAATAGTTAAAGTTAAGAATGCCCGAGGAAACCAAATTGCAAAGTCAACCGCTTACCATCGTTCGTCAAGTGCTGCGGCTGCTCATCGTCCTCGACGGATGCCTGGGCCTGCACCAAGCTACCTGCTCCAAGCGCTGTAAGAGAGTCGAAGGACGTACGTTTTAAATATTGATCGATCAACGATAAAAGCCTGTGATTGCGAAAATATTTGCAATGCCAGCATAAATTAGAAAATCAAGGTAACAAAAAGCGAGTCAATTAGAGTGTCATTTAAAATATAATAATTATTATAAGAAGAAATAAGTAGGAACGATCCAGTCGCCTGTAACCGACTGCACAATACTCGTTCGGAGTATAATAACATTTAAAACAGTTAAAAACGCTCGTAACTAATATTGTTATTTTGGAAATATATCGATTTTTTTAAATTTGTATTTATAATATATATTTATTCTACTCTCACAGGCTTAAAGCTATCGTTAATCAACTTTGGAGAAGTCTGTCTTTTGGCAAATCTGTGCGTAAAAACGCTGCTCTGCCAAAATCTAATACAAATGTATTTTTCATGAAAAATAATTGAATGTAACATATAGGAAAATATATTTGGTTTGTCTACTAGGATATTTAATCTTCACCACCCCGCATACAATTTTTGTTTCGTAGTTTAACTGACTTTTTAGGTAGATCTTGCCTTATTAACCGTATTTTGTATTTTCTTTCTATATTTGCTGTGGTTTCTGGGTATGCATACTTTTATATATATATTTATACACACATATAATATTTTACTTTAACCCAAACATGTTTTTTATATATTCTCCAAAGAAGTGGTAGAATAGAAGAAAGCCTAAATAGAGAATTTAAATAATTTCTAAACACAGCTTTACGTTAGTGGAATTTTATTAGCCCGTTCGGCTGGCCCCAATTTAGGACGTTATCAAATAATCAGAAATATGAAGCTTTGATTGAAAAAGAGCTAATTAAATAACTTAAATTAATTACATAAATTTATATATTATATTATAAGCTCTTTCAAGCAAACTGACCTTAGCCAAACTCAAAACCTCAGCGTTTTACCTTATGCAAAAGCTCTTTCGGATTGGGTAATGCCACAAATTGGCATTACGCATCTGTCTTGTAGTACAACAGTAAATGAGAAAGTATGTCGCTTGTAGCTCGCGTCTCACTCTATCGCTCCCCCCTCCTCCGCCCCCCCCCCCCCACGCCGCGTAGTACTGGCCATGCATATCCGCATGTAGCTCCTCAGCAACTGAAGCGTTTAATGTTTATTTAGTTTTTGTTGTGACATAATCACAGTTCACATTGGTTACGCGCCCGCCAAATGACTTGCAATTTGTTCGTTTTATGTATCCAGACTTATAGAGGAATACATTAAGCAATTTATTCTGCATATGGATGCAGTGGTCGAAGCTCAAGGTCGCTTCAAGATTTCTCCTCGAACAAAAAATTGATTATCTCTGAACTCTTTCAAGACGGCGCGGGTTAAGCTGTTACAGTTTGACTTGAGATTTTTGTATTTATTTTATTTTTTTTTTTTGTGCGCCACTCGTTGGTAGTGGTAGCTCATTAACATTTTTCGAGGTGTGCACTGCAACTTTGTCACTTTCACTTGGGAATAAAATTGCTCATACCAATGGCAAAATGCTTTTTGTAGTTGGACTTTTTTTGTATTTTGTATTTTCTTGCCGCCGTGCCACACAATGAAATATTGGCCAATTATACGAAAAGGCCTTTTTGGCTCGCATATAGAAATGATTTCTTATGAAAAGTGAATGTCCCATTGGCACTCTCAATGTTCAGCACACTTCGCATAGCCCAACAATTGAGCAATTGTTTGCTTAGAAAAAATTGTATGTATATATAAATAGACATAATAAAAATATTATTAAAAATGTAGGTTAATTCTTTGACCAAGTATTTATGATCTTTTCTTTCAATATTGATCAAAGATTTAGAATATAGTTTTTTAGCATGTCACTTCCAAATCAAAGAAAATAAAATAAATTATTTAATATGTATAGTCTAAACATTTATAAAATTATAAAGCAAAAGCAAAGTTTTGTGTATCCAAATATAAATAAAATCCAAATTTAACATTCGATTTGGTTAACAGTTGGTTAAAGTGTGTTTGTATTTAAATTTTATTTAACTGAAAATAAAAAAATATATTGTTTGGTAAAAATAAATTCTTCAGATTAACCTTATCTTGCAACAAAACAATCCTAAAGCCCAATCACATTACTTTCTTTGTACGTTCTGTAAATTTCCGCTGCACACAACTAAAAATGTAGTCTCAACTTAATCCTAGTCAAGCCACACCATGCAACAATCAAGCAGCTGTTTCTATTATTATTTGACTCCAATGCCAATGAAAGTGAAAATCCCGGCTAACCGGCTGGGGGAAACTGAATTGTCAGCGTTGCTTGGAAAAATTTGCAATTGAGCAACGGCCACGATGCGACGCGACAATAAAAGACAAAACAGCTGCAATAACTTCCGAAGCGACAGATAAATATATGTATATATATATAATATTAAATTGTAGACAACGTGAAAGACAACAAAAATAACAACAAATCGCTGAAGTTTCGACTTTGTGCAGTGAGCGCTGACAGCGACAGCAACTCTTTTTTTTTTATAAATAAGTAGTTGCATAATATGTATGGATAGGCCGACGTGTTGCGGTAATACCAAAAAGACACTTACTGGCGGCCGAAACGTGTATCTGTATCTAGTAAATTTATTTTGTATCTACGAGCTTTGTGCAGTAGCTAAACAGCTGCCAGCGACAATTTGATTGGCCTTGGACATGTGTGCAATTTGCATTTTGGGCAACTGGTTATTTGGCCTGTGACGTCACTTAGCGGAAGATTTTGCAGCGGTTGCCGCTGCCAAAGAAAGTTGCAGACTTAGTCACGTTTTTTTGTTTTACTGTCCGATGCGCATTATGGTTTTTTTTTTTTTTTTTTTTTGGTTTTTTGGCTCATTAATTTGGAAGAAAAGAGACAACAAAGCGATATAGCTTGAACTTGAGCTTAGGGTTTCACTTTTACAATATACTGATAGAGATATGAGTTGAAAGATAAATAAAAATATCTTTAAACAAAACTTGATCTCTTTTGCCTTTTCCACCACAAAATATAGCTCAATTTAAGTGTTGAAATGATTTTGAAGCCGCACAGTGTTTTATTTATAGAGTTGTGTGAACTCGATTTACTGGCCACTTCACACCCATTACAAATTCAAGTTCGTTGCCTAAGTCTTTTGTTTTTAGGCTGCACAAAATAGACTTAATTTTTTTTTTATTTTTGGAGCAACCACACATTAGCACATAAAAACACTCACGCGCGTTTATTAAATATTACAACATATCTGTAAAAATTTTGTAAATATTTCGTATACCCACCTAGGCACAACAAATATGCGCAGAACTGCATTTTTTTACGACACCAATATACAAAACTTTTATTTCATTTGTTTTATATATTTTAAGTATTCGATATGGTTTGGACTTGGAATTTCGGTGACTTTTTTGTTTACTGTTATTTAACACGACTTAACGAAACCGCCAACGTTGGCGCACTTAACGAAACGACGGCCGCGTGAGCGTTGAATGAAAATGAAAGTGTTAAACGTCGCGTTATAAAAATATTTTTTATTAAGAAATTTGAACGCTTTTATTATCTTATTTTTTTATGTTTGGGAGCTGTTATTGCTTCAATTTTGTAACATTTATTTACTTTTTAATGTGTTTATTTATTTTGCAAGTTGCGCAAAAAATTGCATAAAAATTATACGAAAAATTTCACTTTAAAATCACTTGCAAATTTTTATTGTTGATTTTTCACTTCAATTCAGTAAATTTTGGCTTTTATGGTAATTTTCTTTATCGGCTGTTGCTGTTGCGCCTGCGCCGCGGCTGCTTCCGTGTGCCGTTGCTGCCCGAGTTCGACTGAAATTGAAACTGAAACTGCAAAAGACAAAACGATACAACAGCTACAACAACAACCACAACAACAACTACAGCAGGCTGCACAATAAAAGCGCTTGAAGTCGCAGACAGCTTTGGCTTTTGAGTTGCGGGCGGGCTAGCGGGGGGCACGGGCCTCTCTTCGCTTTGCTTTGTGCGGAGAGTGCGGACTTAAGACCACGAAGGTAGCGCCGAAACGTACTGGGTTTTTACTTTCTTTCAGCGTTTGCGCTTATTGTATTGATGGATCGCTTCGTCGAGCATGCTGTGCTTTAAATTCTGTAATTAACTGTACAGGCTTAACAGCAGAAGACAAAAAAAAAGTAATTTACAGTTGTTTCCACTCTGCCTCATTCTGCGCACCTTCAAAAACAAACGCCAGTGAACCCGCCCCTGTGAGCACGCCCACCTTAAACATTAACGCACTTTAGCTCAACGCTCAGGTAATACCCAGCATACTTAGTCAAAACTTTGCGCAACCTTCGCTTGTTTTTATTTTTTGTTGTTTATTTTTTCGTTGCTGGAAATTACTGTATTGCCATACCCTATCGGGAGTACCTGTTCAATGTTGTTTCAGATGATTCATGCGTTTTGTCGTGGTTTCCCCCGCAACGGTTTTTGGCCTACTTAAAATGCGAATTGATTATGAAGCGATGTTTTTGAGAAAACAAATTAACGAAAGGTCCCAACACTAAAGCTAAAAACTATTGTTCAATAGAGTTCAATAGAGCTGCGCGCATATGGAGATGTGGAAAAACCAAATGTTTTGAGTTTGGTTTTTCAACAGAAATCCTTGAGGTGTTTGAGGTGGCTTAAAAAAGTTCAAAGCAAGATAACACTTCTTTAATATATAATTTATTTAATGCGAAGGACTGAAGTCAAAATGTTGCTGCTTTGCTTTGAAAGCTAATAAATGTTTTTTTTTTAAATTTTGTTGATAGTATAAAATACGGCGCTCTACATCTTAGATCTCAACACTTAAGTTGTTTTAGGTACTTCCTAATCAAAGTCTAGAAACCAAGCCGTAAAATCGCAATTAATTTTCTCTGCAAACCCAAACAGTGGACTCTTTTGGTATAGTAGCACCCAGCCTCTGGCTCTATTTTTTCCTTTCTATCTCATCTGTGTCATCTCATTTGGGGGGATTTAGGAGTGTTGCCCGCGTCACTAACGACCGTGAAAAGCAAAAGTGTGGAGCGTGTGACCAACATTATTAATTGGGTATTCATGCGAACCTGCGCCCCAAGCTGTTTGACAACTGCAAAAGTTAGAAAACTTTTTTCTTATATTTTATGCCCACGATTGTTCGCCAGCTGTTGACACCTTTAAAGGGAAAAGCAACAACAGCAATAAAACTATAATAACAACATGTAACAAAAAGTTTGTTGTACATGAAAAAAAAGTGTTAATAAAAGTAGGGCTGGCTTAATGGCTGAGAAAATGACTGCTATAGAAAATTAAAGTGAATAAATTTGATTTGCAAGTGTGAATATATGTAGAAAGATAGGAAGGTATACTGAGGGCAACGGTGTTTATTGTTTTCTCAAGAGCTTTTAGTTTGAATTGCGCGCATTTAAGGGAGCTTTTTAGTACGGCGCAGGCGCTTTTACAACTTACCAAAGCTATTAAAGCTCTACGGCAGCTGCTAAGTATTTAACTGTGAACTGCTTTTTGCGGTACAAATTACGTTAATTTTTAAACACTTTTTTAGCATTGACTGTGTATCTAGAACATATTTGAATAATTAAAATACTAATTTTTAAAATTACTTTTTCAACTTTTTAAGATTTTAAGATTTTATAAAGCTGACTCATATTTTGCACAATTATTGAAGTGCCTTTAATTATAATTATCTTTAAAGTTTTATTAATTACTTCATTTATTTACAATTAAAAGCATTTTTAAGACATTAAGTTAGCATTAAGAATTAAGGTACAACTACAACGCCATTGAAATTTTAAACATTAAGCATTTAGGAATTGAATTCATATACTATATCGTTTAAATATATATATTATATACTTTATCCATAAGTGATATATATAGGAGTATTAGCGTCATTTTGCTACAATTTTTTTCTCCTCAGTTTAAAATTCGTTGACTTAAAGCTTGTTTGTGAAAGCTTAAGATTACATTTTATATTTAAATATATATATTGTGAACAATTAACACTTAATAAAGTTGTACGATTTGCACAGAGAGAGATAGAGATAGATTGTGTCTGGGTGAGCGAGAGCAAACCATATTTACAACAGGTCCTGCGCTAGACGCGCATATCTTACAGATACTCGTAAAAGACAATCCAATAGATGCAATTGAGACTGGCAAAGAGCGCGGGAAAGAGCACCCGCGACGACCGATCGATGTATATGGCACGCTTGAGACGCTCCTGGGCGGGCGTCAGCTTGGGCTTGGGCAGCTCCGGCTCCGGTGCTGGTGGCGGCGGTGGCGGTGGCCGGATGGTCGGGGTGAGGATTATATGCGACTCCTGACGCGGTATCCAGGGGCCATCGGCATCGAGCGGCGGACGCACCACGCGACGTGTGGTAGTTACAACCTGAAAAGCAAATGGAAATTAATATTATTAATAATAAATTCAATTAAATAAAACCAATAGGAACGCTGCAGTCGAGTGTAGCCGATTGCCCAATACACATTTACAGTACAATAACAGCTTAAAACAGTCGAAAAGAGTCCTAATTATGAATGCTATTTACGCAGATTGTCAATTTTTGTAATTTGTGGGGTAGGAGTAGGTGTGGCCGTAATTTTTCGGCTCGATTTTAAAGGAACTCAAAAATAAAATTTTTTACCAAATTTGGTGACTCTAGCTCTAAAGTTGTGAGAGATATGGAGTTTCGCAATTTATATATACATATATGCAAATATATATGCAAAAACCAATGTTGTGCGATCTTGAAAAGAAGTCATCAGTAATGTACCTGAAGCAATTTGATGTATCTAGCTTTAAAAGTTAGAGAGATATAAAGATTAAACCGAATTGCCACAGCAACCAATCTGACGCGGGTATACATTAGCGTATATTAAACAAGAATAACGTTGCAGTCGGACGTAGCCAAGTGCGTAATGCTCATGCACCGTACACAGAAGTTACTCAAAAAAATTGATAAAAATGTTGACATGTAAAGCTCTAAGCTCCATAACTCGCATATTTAAAGCGCCCATAACTTTGTCAAAACTGAACCGATTTTCATGTTTAAAGGCATTTTTTTCATGGTTTCTTCTCTAGATAGATTTATTATTGAAAATATAATGTTTTGAATTTATTTATAAAATATGTACTTTTTTCATGATTTATGCCCTATCATGTACGTGGCGTGGTCGAAAAATTGTATCTGTCATATTTGAGAAAGCTTTCCAGTAGTAGATATTCCAAATATGAAACCTCTAGCTCAAAAACTGTGGGATATATAGCTATTTCCAAATTTTTAACGCAGTGGCAGTAGGCGGGCTATCAAGGTCGTTATCTTTGAGGGGAATCACCAGCAATCTACATACCAAATTTGGTGAACCTAGCTAATATTGTGGGAAATATTCACCTATTATCGATTTGCGATCATCATGTAATCGATTCGCCAGCCTCCCAGAGGGCGTGGCACAAAAATCTTAACACTTTGTCTGACGCGGATATAGATATACAAGTATATATTTCAAGTTTCAAGTACTGATTTCACTTATACCCTTAACCCTTAGTGCATAAAGAAGTTATGCCTTGACACGCACAAACACAACTGGCAAATATGTCTTCATCTCAACTTACGCGTTTGTTTTTGGTCATCTCATCGAAGATCTTTTCAATTTTTTCAATTTTCTCATCCGCCAGCGGCAACATCGTGGGCTGTTTATTGGTCGCGGCATTGCTGCCAGCGGCAGGTGTCGCCTCCCCGTCCTTTTTGCCCTCACCCGCTACGGGCTTGGGTGGATATGCGATTGGCTTCGGTATGGGCGTATCGCTGAGCACAATGTTGATCAGGCAGTACTCCATCAGGGCCATAAAGACAAACACCGTGCAGACAGACATGAATGCGTCCACGGCTTTCAGATAGGAGACGGGCGGCAAAGATGACTGCGATTTGGCGTGCTGCGTGGAAAGCGTGAGCAGCGACGTCACGCCCAACGTGACGCGCGCTGGCGCCGCCTCCGGTTTGATCCAGAAGGAGACCCACGACATGATCACAATCATGCACGTGGGTATATACGTATTGAATACATAGTAGACCAAGCGCCGTTTCAGCGTGAAGACCACCTCCAGGCAGGTGAAATTGCCCGTCGAATAGACCTGTGTGCAGTCAGCGGTCTCGTTGCGTATCAGCGCCACCTGCGGCAACTCAATGTTCTCGTCCACCACCAGCGGCGTGGTGGGGTCCCATTGGAAGATCAGGTCGTCTGTGGTGTGGGACACTGGAAAACAATTTGGAGCGCTATTAGTGAAATTGGATTTAAAAAGGAATTTAAATTAGGTGGCAATACAATTTAAGACAAAATATATAGTGGAATATTTCTTATATGGGCTTCGAATCTTTTTAATTAGTTCTTAATTTTGAATTTAATTTTTATATTAATTCTATATGCTCGCTACTCGTTAATAGTTACAAGCTAGTCTAGCTAACAACTCGACAAACAATTTTATTGAAATTGCATTTAGAAAATAATTCAAATTAAGTAGAAATACGATTCAAGATGAAAGATACTTATATGGAATTTTTTGTATAAAGATTTTAAAACTTTTTTTATTCTTTATACCGTCTCTTTTCATAGGTTTTCTTGCTAACTACTGTATAGTATTCTATACAGCATATTTGCTGCAATTGCATTTCAAAAGTGATTTAAAATAAGAGGAATATTTTGTATATGGCTTTGGAATCTATTGCTTTACATTTATTTTTTAATTAAATTATTTTTTTATATATTTTATTTGTACACTCTGTTTTCATAGCTTTTCTAGCTAGCTTCTGCACAAAAATATTAATGCAATTGGATAAAGAATGTTTGTACTACTAATTCTTCAAACATTTTCTTTTTTATAGCTATTTTAGCAGTATTACTGCGCAAAAATATGTAATTTCGTAAATTCCTATCAGATGTCCCTTCGAAATCCCTCCAAAATGGAAGAAGTTATACTGAGGTGCAAATAATCTTATTTAATATTTCGACAGGATTATCTGAGCCGCTTTTTTACGCGTTTGCGGTGAATATATAAAAGTATTAATACAGTACATATCGCTTATAAGGGTCACCGTTTATGCGATGTTTGAGGTATCCGGTGCATATAGGAAATATAAGTGATCGCATTAACGAAATCTACTCACAGCTCTCCATTTGCAGCTTACACTCCTGTGTGTCGTGCGGATAGATGGCAAAATTCATGATGCAGGACAGCTTTAGTGTTAGTTTCACCATATAGAGAATTGTCTTATCCTTGTAGAGCCACATGTAGTGATTGGGTATGGTCATAGTTTGAAATGTCACCGACTTGGCGTTCTTGAAGAAGGAATCGGGTCGCCACATATTCTTGAGCCAATCGACCTCGAGCAATCGATACTCCTGCGTCATGTTCTCGGGCAGGCGCAGACGATGATCCTTCCAGGTTTGGGCAAAGAACACATCCGCCACATAGGTCATGGAGTTCTCATCAATGGAGTCCAGACCCATGACCGTAACATGAAAATAAACAATTGTGGGCTGTCCCTCCTTCTTGGGTGGACGCATTTTATCATAGCGTTTGATGTCCTCCGGTAAAATATCGGTTATGGCCAGACTTTGTCTAAAGGATTGTGAGTTTATTTTGGGAAGGGGTTTCCTTTTAATGGGGATCTACTCACTGGAATTCACCCTTGGCATAGTATTTGAGGCAAATGCAGGATATGACGAGCAGTATTATTTGCGCTACCATGACTGTAAATGAAGGCTCTCCTTCTCCCTGCAAAGAGTACAGCAGGTGACAAAGGATGTCATGAGTATTTGATTGGCGACCGTGACATAACCTTGCTGGGGATCAAATCAAACCCCTCGAACGGTGTCACTGGCATTGACAATGCATCGAGAGGTTTTGTCAGCTAGCGAAAATAGCGACAATTATGCTGCTTAGCGGTGTAAATAAAATGTGAAATAAAGGACAATGGCGGGGACAGTTAGCGTACTTCCTGCACAATAGCCTCGGCATTGGCAACCCTGGCGGCCCCTAAAACCTGTCTCTATCTGTATCTCCCTCTATCTTTCTCTCTGCCTCGCTCTGTCTACACGTGGAGGCCACAATACCGACTTAATTCACAATTAAAGCCTCTCGAAGCAGCCGCGTGGGTGCTTTGGGGAAGGGGCACGGCGCTGGGGGCGTGGTGCAGGGACAGCAGCAGGCGCAGGCAGCTTTAAGTGGCCCATGCGCCTTTTATGCGCTGCCGATGCCGCACGGAATGTGCCCCATTGAGCGCGACACGGCTGACAAGGACAATCCACATGGTAGATGTCGTAGGTAGGTAGTGCTCGTCTACAAGACGTCATTGGTCGGGCACTGGGAAGGGTATTCCGCATGCGTAATTAGGCCAGCATGCCTGAGTTACTTTAATTATTGTGCACGGCATAAACAATTTATAGTTTTGGAACTAGTAAAAATAATAATCAGTTGTATTATTTTAGGTAAATTTAAATATTTCATATTGTAGTGGTTTAAATTTAAGAAACTTATAATTATAAATACCTTTAGAATAATAGTAAAAATTCTATAATTTTAAAAAACAATTTACTATTTTATTAGCACAAAATTATAATAATAATTATTAGAAAATGTTTGAATAATGCAACAAAAGAAAAATTTTGTAAATAAAAAAAATGTACTAGTTTATTAGCAATAAATATAAGATTTAAGCTTTTATAAAACATTATCCGAATTATAAATGTTTAAATAATATAATAAATATATTATTAGCGTCAAAGGTAAGAAGATAATAAATCCTAGAGACACTCAGCAAAATGAAATACAATTTTCAATTATCGCCAACATATAATGTTTGTATGTTAATAGTTTATAAATTATTAAAAAAATATATGTATATATATATTAAGAAAGTTTTTTATAAATAAAACAAAATTTTTCTTTAAACACCCTCAAAATATCATAAAATTTAAATTATGCAGTAAAAACGAACATTTTTCAAATTAAATAGTAATTGAAAAAATCTTAAATAATTTCCCGAATATATCAGCTATAAAATATATTCAGAAATATTATAAATAGACTAATGAAAATAGTTAAGAGTTGAATTGGCTAGACATTCCGATATTTTAGTTTTTAATTCAAAACTGAATTTAAAAACTATTTTTGTACCTCAATTTTATATTTATTATAAGTGTTTTCTATTAGTGAATATATCTTTTCAATAAATTACTTCTGTGATTAAATATAAATTCCCAATAATTTACTTTTTGGCTAAAAACTAGCGCAGCTAAAGCAACTGATGCGTTTCACAGATTTTTAAATCCTCACAATGGTTATATAACATCAGCTAGACGCTTTGCAAAATATTTTGCAGATCATTAAAAACAATTTTAAAATTTTTATTTAAATATAAATTTTGATGCACAAAAGTGAATTAATTTCTTTTATATGTTAGATTTTTATTTATTTTTATGGTGTAGAACATCACTTTAATGTCGAGTAATATATTTATATATTGCTTGCGATTTGGTTTATGTCGTGCCGATTTGAACGTCTTTGCTGTTCGAAGAGTCGCTGACAACTGACGGTTGGTGGCGAACAATTTGAATTTAAAACGTTGCCAGGCGAACTAAGCAAAATGTTCACCAATGAAGGCGATGCAGGATGCAGGATACAAGCGATGCACGGACTGCGGCCTGTGGGTGTATATTGGTATGTGTGACTGTGCGTTTATGTGTGTGTATGCTATTGAGACTATGTGGTTGAGTCGCTGAAAACCTTTGCGCGCCAGAAAAGTGAAAGCTCTGAGAACATCAGTAGAAACTATAAAAAGTCTTTAATACAGACTGCTCTATAACAAGTATATGATACATGTGTGTGCTATGTTCTTTGTATGTCTATATATATATATACATATATATGTATATGTGTATAGTAGGGTTGTCTGTGTGTTTGTCTTGCCATAGTCACTTAACATAATTTCGTCAAGTGCTTTGGCATTGCCTTCCTACATAATCTGTTCGTGCGCCTCTGTCGTCATCGTCATTGTAATGATGAGCCAGGGTCCCCCAAAGAGTCCCCCATTTAGCTGGGTTTCTGTGCGTTTAGCTGCACTGCTGCCTATTGATTGCCTTTGGATCGCCAAGTGAACGAAAATCGCGTGAAAAACTGTCCCTCCAGCATTATGTGAAAAATGTTGCTTTAGTTTTCCAATCAATTGGCTTGTTAGTCGCCCCGAAACAAGCCAACAACTTCTCAAGTGGCTCCCAAGTGACGATTTTGCTTTTCTTTTTGTCGCAGCAACAACAACAACAAAGACAAATTTTCTTCCTTTTTTGTATTTTTGTTGCAGCTGCCTGCATTGGAGAAGGTTAAGCGCATTTGCCAAAAGGCTGCTAATGGAATGCCATCTCATGATAATCCAATGAACCCGATGACGTCAAAGCGACATGGAGGTAAATTAAAAATAGCAGATAAATTCAGTTGAAATTTAAATTAGTTCGCTGCAGGCGAAGAGGTTTTTTAAATATTATTAATAAATTATGGAAAAGGAGCAATTGAAGGAATAACACTTAAAGAGCATTTTTTACTTCTGTTAGCGTTTATAATAAAAAATAACTAAAAAGACAATACATTATAAATAATCAGAGGTCAGTTAAAAATATAATCTTAAAACTAAACTTTTTAATAATGATTATTATGATTATGGGGGGATCTAACAATAAATAGAGCAAGGGCAATATTGAGAGAAAGGGCTAGGAGAGAGGTAGAGTTAGTAGGAAAAAAATAATAGAAATAGAGAAAGGGTCAATTAGAGTAAAAATATACCTAATAATTGAGGAAAAGAGAAGGAGAGCGAATAAAAAGGAAAAAGAGGCACGGAATAAAGGAAATTGAAATATAAACAGCGATTGTGCGAGTGAGATAAAGTAAGTAAGTAGTAAGATATACAGTTAAAGAGAAAGTCAATGATAGAAGAAGAAAAGCTGGTTGTCTATAAAATAAAAACTGTGTTTTTTTTTAGTCTTTTCTTGGGTATTTTAGGAACTCCAGAATCAGGCATAGTGTAGTTTGAGTCCATGAGAATCGAAGAGAAGGGTAATTTGAACTTAAAAGAGAAATGCATACAGATCATAATGCCTAATAAATATAGTGAGAGCGAGAGCATGTATATAAGATTGACCGATTTCATATAAGAAAAATGAAAAAAAAAATATATATTTATGCTATAAATAAATTTACTAAGATACACATATATCTTTCGTATAAAACTACATATTAATATGCATTTATAACTATATTTCATTAAATATTTATCAAAAGCGAGCTGCCAAAACATAACACCTACGAAATTATAATCTAGTCAGGTGTCCATTACAAGCTCCAATTAAATCCCCAACAGGCTAAAAGTAACCTTGAAGCAGCACACGTTATAAATACATGTACATAAATACGTATAAGTGAATATGTATAAATATGTATGTATGTATATACACTTACTTATATTCGATTCCTCAACCTATGCATGCGGCCTTTTGCCACGCCCACAGGCCAAGCACTCAAACGCCTTGCCGCAGACACTTGAGCAACACATCCTTTGGCCTTCCGTTGCCGCAACAGCAACAACAACAGCAACAACAACTCGTCATCAGCGTCGTTATTAAATTATCTCTGATGTGATAATAACACACTTAAGTTACTTGCCGTAGATTCTAACCACTCTCCACCTCCCCCCACCCCCTCCTCTGCTCACCTCCTTCTTCTGCTATAAAAAGCCGCTGATTTTTCTATAGTTTATTCGAATGCAGTCGAGCTTGGCGCTGCTTTTGGACCTGACCTAAGTACTTGCCAGCCTGTGGAGAAGCGGTGCACGCTTTTCATCAGAAGCCGCCGCCCGCAGCCCGGGCGGGCTGGCTAAGTGGTGCTCTCAAGTTTCTGCTGATGGCTGCAGGCGGTGCGGGGCGTGGCAGTCGTAAAGGTTTTCAAATTTTTGTTTTTTGGCGCGCTTTTAACTTGAATAGACGTACAATTTTACAGTTGTTGTTGCCATTGAGGGGTTTTTTGAGAAGCGCTACGTCATTGAAATTTTGTAAAAAAAAATTCTATTTTTTATTTTGGATCAAAACATAACATTTGTGAAATGTGAAAGCTGCGTGTTGGTAATAAACGAAGGTCGCGGATTATTTGTGGACTTGACTCATGACTTTTGCGATGTTATTCCAGGTAAGCTCTGAACTGGTTGTCCAGTTCAATATTCTGCAAAATAACTCTACATAAGCAAGAAGAACATTGCAGTCGGGTGTCACCGACAGCGTAACACCCGTTCACAGTTTAAAACTTTGCATATGGGTGGTTTAGAATCAATCGTTAAATACTGAAAACAAATTCTAGTAATTATGCACATGCACAACAAAATATTTGTAATTTTTTAATATTATATTTTAATTTTAGTAATGCATATATTTGAAATGCAGAATAAATCTAAATGACAAACCATGTGATCAAACATGAAAATCGGCTGTTTTGGTTGATTGTTGATTTTTGTATAAAAAAAAATGTTTATATTAAATCAAAAATTCGCAATTCAAAATTTTGAGAAAACATTTTTTTTAAATAAATAGAGAATTTACATGATAAAAATAGTATTTCAAAGAATGCATCTATTTTAAATTCAGAATCAGTTCAGACCAAGAGGCCATCAAGCATTTCAAAAGTTATGGGAGTTTGAAATATGGGAGCTGTATTTTCGGGAGGCGTGCCAAAATCTCTTAACACAAGAGCATATATTTCAAGTTTCAAGTCTTTAGACGAACATTGCACAAACCCAATATACTCTCTTCACTTCGTGAACGAGAATAGCTAATAAGCTGGCGTCTAAAATAAAATATGCTCTGCCCTGCCGTTAGACGCGCCACAAAACATTGTGACCCACATTACACGACCACATGCGGAAGTTGGTTGAATGGAATATTGTAAGCCCCGACGACCACCCGACCACCGTAACTCCCATGGACGAGTCGCTTCATTCATGAAAGCGCCGTGCGAGGCCATTGAACTGCCTTCGAAATGGTTAATAAGGGAGTTGTGCGATGAAGCTGTTCCGCTACCCCACACAACTTGACTTAGGGGCTGGGCAGGGGCAGGGGGAGGCTTGCTGTAGGGCCACCCTTGGGACTGGCGGGCGACGCAACAGTTGCCCAGGTGGAGAGCAACGAGTGCGTCATTGTCGCCACTGTTGATAAACAAACCTGTAGCCCGATGTACTGCCAGCACGTGTGCGGTCGACCAAGGGCTGCCTGGGGGAGGCGCTAGGGGTGGGCTCGGATTGTGTTGCGTGTACTTGGGGTTTGGCCACGGCGCATGCGTCGATCCAAGTGCCAGCTGAGCGCCTCGTCGTGACGTCGCTATTGATTTTTACACGGCCAGCGGACGCGCATCGCTGCACTGCACTTCGGGCTGGGAAACACGCACGCACGCACACTACAAATCACCAATGAAAATGCATAAGGTGATGCTGTGAAAAATAAGAAACGATAAAGGACACACACAGCTATTTGCAGGCGGCGCTGGACAAGCAGTCGAAGGCGCTGGGCGCTGGCCCAAGATGATCAAACTGCGACCATATGTGCCCTCCAAGCGCATCGCCATACGGGACTCATCCATTGACGAGGACATCAGCGACGATGTGGACGACGAGGTGTTCATCAAGGATGCCCGCTCTGCAAAGGTGAGTCATCCAGCATGTAAACGAAAACATATTTTAAAACTCGTTTGTGGTGCAACTTCATTGCGAAAACTTGTGAAATATGTCAGCAATGTTGTTGTTTTTTTTTAATGACATTATCTGTGAGATAATGTTTTGTGTTCTTAAAGCTAATTTCGCCTTAGTTCCAAAAAGCTGATATTTCAAAAATATACATTTTATCTTCTTAGACATTTTCGCATACATTTATGCGTAATCTAAACAAAATTTTAAAATTCTCCAAGCGAAAGGAAATGTTTTTTGGAGTGCACATAAAACAAATTCGTCTAATTTATTCAAATGTTGTAGAGAATTGTGTGTTATAAATCACACAGTGGCTGTCAAAATTATTTTCTACTTTTCAACATTTTTGCCCAGCATCTCTCAAGCGAAATGGTAGTACAAATATTTTCTGGATTGGAAACAACAAAATTTCGTCCTAATTGCATCTGTTGAAGTCGTCAATCTGATTATACTTGACCCAAATTTTAAGAGCGAAATGAAGTAAAATTGTTGTCTAAAATGTATATACTATAGTGTTAATGTACAACACCCACGCACCCATATGTCAACTAAACACATAACCCCTATGAGCGAGTAATCAAAAATTATTAGAAGTATTACGAAAAACAATTTCTTGATGAGAATAACAACTCTGACGTTTCTCTCAAACCAAGTAGTTTTATTGCTACGCTTGATCAATCAAGTTATAATCCTCCGAATAGTTGTGAAATGAAAATAAAAAAATAACATATTTTTTTTAAAGTGACGGAACGCGACTTATTTAATTATACTATTATAACAGAAAGCTTTTTTTGAAAAAAAAAAACAAAATTTTATCCTAATTTCAACTGTTTAAATCGACAATTACCTGGTTGATCTTACGATCGAAATTAGGTTGAAATTTTTCATCGCACTGTTTGTATACAATATATTGTATGCTTAATGGAGTTAAATAGTTATATGTTCCGAGAACAGCTTTCGCATTGATTTCGCCAAGTGTCTAGCTAAAAAAAAAAAGCTAATAATATATATGCAATTGCAGCGCAGTGAAGAGCAGGGCTTGAAGCGCCCGCTGATGGCGCCACGGCGCAAGCACAGTTCCGGCTCGGGCGGCAGCTCGACGCCCATCATGAAGCAGCACAAGCGACGTCGCTGCTGCCGCTGCTGCGAGCCCTTCTGCTACGCACTGGCCGCGCTCACCGTGCTCTGTGCGCTGCTCAGCCTGGCGGCGTTGATGCTGACGCTGTTCCCGCTGCCGATGCAGCGCATCCATCACTGGTGGACCGAGGATGCGCAGCTGGCGGCGCTGTCCGCTGCGAGCAGCAGATACGGCAGCAGCCTGGGCAGCGAATTTGTGCCCTGCACCCAGATCAGCGTGCAGCGCCTGTGGACGCGCAGCCTGGCGCGCATGAACAGCGAGAGTCCGCTGCGTGCCGCCGATCTCAATGGGGATGGCATCAAGGATGTCATCTTCGGCTACGGCGTCGACGACAACATACACTACGAGGGCATTCCCCTGCCTCGCTGCAAGTCGGCGCAACAGGGCGACGATGTGCCCTGCGAGGGCGGCGTCGTGGCGCTCAACGGACGCGACGGCACCACCTTGTGGCAGACGTGGAGCGTGGCGAACGTCTTCTCGCTGCACTGCAACGCGGACATTGATCGCGACGGCGGCATCGACTGCCTGGCGGCCGGACGACTGGGCGTAAGTTAATCCAACAGCTGATCCTTGCCAGCTTCTACTAATATTTGTAATCGTTCACGACTTGAAAAAGAGTATATTGGGTTTATGGAATGTCCGTCCGTCTGTCCATATGAACGCAATGAAAAATCGAATATAGACCCGCCCACTGGGGCGTCGGAAATTGGCAGCCAGTTGTCTGATGACTTCCTCTAAAGATCTAAAGATTACAAAAATAGATATTATTCCAAAGAAACAATTATACTTTTTTTGTTTTTGTCATCGTCTTCTTCTACGACCCCGTATTGGAAATCGTATTGAAACAATCCTGAAGCAGACAATGTTCATAATTAAATAATTTTTCTTTAATTCATTTTTAATGTAATTTAAAAGAAATACATATTTTTGTATTATCCTTTTAACCTTAAATTGAGATCACAACAAACAACAAAAGAAAGAAAGTAAAAAATAAGGGTGGCCGGTCGAAACCCGTCTTAAGCTGTTTTTATGCTGTGTACAAGTATTGCGAAGTCGGTTAGACTGCAACTTTCTTACCTTTTTCATTTGCAGATGATCTTCGCTATTAATGGACGCACTGGCCAGGTCATTTGGACCTTCCACGAGCTGGAGGTGGAGACCAACTCGCCCATTGTCATGGATCTCTATACGATCAATGTGCTGCGCGACTTGGACGGCGACGAGGTGCCCGAACTCATAGCCGCGCATTTGGAGGAGCGCGAGGAGTCCAAGGCGGGTCACATCAAGCTCATCTCGGGCAAGACCGGCAAGGTACTGCGCAGCATTCCGACGCCGCATCGCGAGGAGATGTTTGTGCCCATACAGCTTCTGACACGGGCCGACGGCACGGAGCTGCTGCTGATGCTCACCGGCGGCCAGAACACGCCCGGTGGCATTTACAGTCTGCGCCTGCTCTCGGTCATGGCGCACACCAGCGAGAAGCACTTCACGCCGCTGCATCAGCAGCCGGGCTCGGGGCTAATGGTGCCCGCCGTGCTCACTGATCTGAATGGCGACGGCATCTCCGACGTGGTTGTGGCTGCCTTCAACAGCAGCGTATATGCCTTCGATGGGCACAACTACAGGATGCTCTGGAACTATACGTTCCCGGCCAGCGAATGCGTCAGCGCCATTGTGCCGGGTCACTTTGATCGCGATAATGTCACCGATTTCATGGTCAAGTACAACACCGGGCCGGGCTTTCCCGTCTACTACTATTCGCAGACAACGATTCTCGATGGACGCACCGGGCAGCCGCTGCTGAATTCCATGATGACGGATGCAGGCGGTGCCAGTAGCCTGCTGGGCGGCGTCTCGATCTCCCAAAGCTTTGGCGGCGATTTCTTTCTGCACTGGCAGCTGCAGTGCCGCAACAAGCCCAACGCCCGCGACGCCTACGAGTTTGTGCCGGACAGCGACATCATTCTGCAGGCCCGAGCCGACACCTGCCGCCTGCGCTATAACGAGTCCACGGTGCTGAAGCTGTACGCGATTGCACGGCACATTGAGCCGCCGGGCGCGGTGCTATTCAGCACGGATGATCTGGAGGTGCGGCTGAATCGCACACAGCGGCCGGCGCCGGCGGGCAAACAATCGCCGCTGAAGCATCCCAAGCTGCTCAAGAAGCTGCTGGCCAATCGGGAGCAGCTGCTCCGGCAGGCAGCGGATGCAGCCGAGCAGTCGCTGCCCAGTTCAGTCAAGCACATAAAGCATCACAAGCATCCGCTGCCGGAGAGGCCGATGCGGACAACGAGCTGCCCAGCTTTGCCGGCGCTTACATCAAGGAGCCCTACAAGGAATTTGTAAGTTAGAAAACATTTGTATAATAGATGAATTTATAACAAAATACGTTGCAGAAGGACTATGAGCCACTGCCGCAGCCCGCAGAGAATACAAATTCCATGCGTCTGCCGGAGGAGTACGAGATGGTGTACAATGATGAGCTGCCCCAATTGCCCGAGCCGAACGCGCGTCCCATTCATCTGCGCAGCAAGTATCCCAGCGGCAGCAATCGCGACGTGCGCAGCGGTCGACTGGACGCGAGCAGCTCCTCCTCCTCGACCAGCACCAGCACCACCAGCCAGCCGCTGGCCGCACAATCGCCGCTCAGTCTGTGGGATCTGGAGCTGGACAATGAGGCGTTGGAGCAGGCTGTTGATGCAGCCGCGGCGGCAGCAGCTACCAGTTCCAGCAGACAGTTGCAGTCGCAGTATCGCAGACGCAAGCGACGCAACGAGGCAGCCGCTGCCAGCAGCAGCCCCACCACGAACAGCAACAATGCTGGCGAGGAGGCGACAGCGGCGCCAGAGGCTGCCCAGACAGATGATTGGTATTTGGCATCCATTTCGTCAACGGGCGTGCTGCTCGCCACGCTGGGCAATGCGAGCTCCTCGCTGGACTTTGCCTTCGTGCTCAACATACGTGAATCGGAGGCGTATCCGCCGTTGTTCTCGCCGCAGGATCTCAGTTGCGTCGAGGAGAAGATTAGCGCATACAAAAGTGGGTTGAATGTATAAATTATAATGCTGGCATATGCCTATATTGGATACTTCTCTCGCAGCGTACACCTCCGACAACTTGCGCGTGCTGCGCAAGCAATTCCTCAAGCAGTGCCTGAGCGAGCGGCTCGTGGACGCGGATCCCGCGTTGCCCAAGTACGAAGCACAGCTGATAATTACACGCATCGGGATTACGTGCACCTGCCGTTCACTGCAGGCGGGCGAGGTATGCTCCGAACTGGACCCGATTGACGCACAACGCTGGACTGAGTTCATGGGCAACGATGGCAATGGCTATTATGCCAATTAAAACTAAGTCTCTCCACTAAAACTCTCTCTCTCTACTCAACTATTGTAATTAATCGATTGTCATTTGTGTATGTGTGGCTGTTTCTTGCAATTGTAACAGTATTTATATGTGTACTTGTGTATATTTTGTGAGTTTTTAATTAAAATTAAATATTTAAACTTACTAAGGGCGCTCTAAATGGTTCAGCGAACAGCTGATGTGGCTAAATAGTGATAGGTGGCAACTCTTTAGCAAGTATCGCAACGAAGTATCGATATGTTAGTGCATTCGTGCCATGCGTAAAGTGAATCTTAACTATAATTTATTTTTAAATTTTAAACTCTAAAATTTTAAAAAATGTACGCTAAAATTTATTTCATTCCATTATCGTCAATTATCATCTAGCACTCAGATGCCACTTTGTTAATTTCAAATATCGATATCTCAACAAATCGATGGCTTTCTTCATCCCTAGTTCGGCAACTTTGAAACAACAACAAGAGCGCAGTGGCTGCCTAAATATTATTATTAATTTAATGCTGCGTCAAGCACACAAACAAACAACACAATGGGCATTCTAGAGAAGATTGCGGAGATCGAGCGCGAAATTGCGCGCACGCAAAAGAACAAAGGTAAGCGGCAGTGCGGCGACTGCGAAAACCGGCGCAGACAACGCGGCGTCGGAATTCGCAGTGCTGGCAACGGCGATGCCAAGTATCGGAATTTAGGGTTAGAATTCACTTGCCAATTCGCCTTGCAGCCACCGAGTACCATTTGGGCCTGTTGAAGGCCAAGCTAGCCAAGTACCGGTCGCAACTGCTGGAGCCGTCGAAAAAGGGCGAGAAGGGCGAGGGCTTCGATGTGCTGAAGAGCGGCGATGCGCGTGTTGCCCTAATTGGATTTCCCAGCGTGGGAAAGTCTACCATGTTGTCTACACTGACCAAAACCGAATCGGAGGCCGGTAAATATCCAAGAGGGATTGCACCGCTTTAAATTAATTAACTCCATCTCCATATCGTAGCCAACTACGAGTTCACCACGCTGACGTGCATTCCCGGCGTGATTGAGTACCAGGGCGCCAATATACAGCTGCTCGACCTGCCGGGAATTATTGAGGGCGCTGCCCAGGGCAAGGGTCGTGGTCGGCAGGTGATTGCCGTGGCACGCACCGCTGACCTGGTGCTGATGATGCTGGACGCCACCAAGCCGAATGTGCATCGCGAGCTGCTGGAGCGTGAGCTGGAATCGGTGGGCATACGCCTGAACAAGCGCAAGCCGAATATTTACTTTAAACAGAAAAAAGGCGGCGGCCTCAGTTTCAATTCCACCTGCGCCTTGACGCGCTGCAGCGAGAAAATGGTGCAAATGATTCTGCACTCGTTCAAGATCTTCAATGCGGAGGTACTTTTCCGCGAGGACTGCACGGAGGATGAGTTCATTGACGTGGTCACCGCCAATCGCGTCTATCTGCCTTGCTTGTATGTGTACAATAAGATCGATCAGATCTCTATAGAGGAGGTGGATCGGCTGGCGCGACAGCCGAACTCGATTGTGGTTAGCTGTAATATGAAACTCAATCTGGACTACATGCTGGAGGCGCTCTGGGAGGCACTGCAGCTAATTCGGGTGTACACCAAGAAGCCCGGTGCGCCTCCAGATTTCGATGATGGTCTGATTCTGCGAAAGGCAAGTGAAGGGGAAATGGGATTCCATGTGGATTAAATATGAAATACTATCTCTTTCTGCTCCCACAGGGCGTCAGCGTGGAGCATGTCTGCCATGCCATTCATCGAACGCTGGCCGCACAGTTCAAGTACGCACTGGTCTGGGGCACGTCCACGAAGTACTCGCCACAGCGTGTGGGCATAGCCCACGTAATGGCCGACGAGGATGTTATCCAAGTGGTCAAGAAGTGAGTCTGCGATGCGACTGCATTTGTTGAGCCTTCACTAGAGTTGAAATATATATATTCTATTCTACATATAAATGATTATGTTAATTTCGGGATAGAACCGTCTATAAATATATAGATAGATATAAATATATATGTAGATTAGTGGCTGAAAGCACAGCTCAAATCTTAAGAGGCAGCTGGATTTTTAACGCATCAATTAAGATTTATGGAGTTAAGATGGGGGTATTAATAGTTCCTCCTTTTAACGTGAAAACTAGATGATAAACTATTAAACAAGGCTTAAGGCTTAATGAGCCAAAGTTAAATAGAGGGTTACAACTCATTTTCCTCATAAGAAATTGATCCAGAATAATTTAACCGATTTTACAAACGTAGAAGCATTTGGTTGGGAAACTACATGGCTAAAGTTTTGGATTGGATTATTTGCCTTCTTATATAAAGAGTTTAAACAGACAAATCTTTTTCCGATTTTACAGTACTATTGTATGTAGTTATCTGTATTTAAAAAGAAAAATATAATTCACTTTTCCGCAGACGAAATCATGACTGTAAAAAAAATGGTTTGCGGTTTGATTTTGTGTTTAACCAACGTCGCGTGTTTAGGTTCGGTATGTGAGCCTAGTTTTTCAAATTAATGAATCATGCTTTTGGTTCGAACCGTGGTTAGTCGCATTCTTTACATTTTAAAGAAAATTTTAATATAAAAATAATACATTTTCTGAATCTAAAATTTCTTTAACTAGTCAGGCAATCTGAATGTTTTTGGTAAATTTAAGTAATATGTTTCAGCTGGAATTGAGGATCGGCTAATTTATTTGGCTATTGGTTGCGCCAATGGTTTTAAAAAATTTAATATTGGTTCAGCCAGTTTGTGGCCTTCTTAATTCTTTCGCTGACAGAAAATTTATAAAAAGGGAGAATACGGGAAATACCAGTCCTACATTATATAAAATGAATCCTCAGCTGGAGTGATTATTTCTTGTACAATTTTATTTAAAGTAAAGTCCGTGCCGGACAAGGCCGGGTAATGTTCGCTAGTACCACAATATATAAACTGAATCCTCAGGTCAAGGTAAATCATCCGGAAGGGATTATCTCCGGTACAACTTTATTGACCGATCGATTCCAACGCAACAACTAAAACCTAAACGTGGTAATGCGTCCAGTTACCCGATTGCAGCCATCATTTGGATGCACCCGCATTACTGGTCGTGGCCGCCGAGGCGGCCGCATAGCTCTTGTTGAGCGTGCTCATGGCCGTGATGTTGGAGAAGGGCGTCGGGCCGCTGCTGATGCGCTGCGGCTCCACCAGCTGCACGGCCGGATTGTCAATGTCGGCAAAGACGTTGGTGGCATCGCGCAGTCGATAACGGCGCAGATTCAAATAGTGCTCCTTTTGCTCCTCCACGCGCTGGTGCAGCTCGTGCAGACGCCCGGCCAGTGAGATGAAGGACTCGTTGAGCTGACGGAAGCCGCGCTTCAGATCATCCGGCGATATGCTCTGCGGATTGGCCAGCGCTTGCATGTGGCTCTCCGTGAGCAATATCTGCTGGCGAAACGCTATCAGATCCTCCTCGTACTTGGCCACCAGGCACTGAAAGTACTGGAACGGTGCGCTGTTCTCGAACTGGAGGCCCGCGGGCGTGTCCTGGGTGCGCTGCGCCATCTCCAGCGATTGTATGGCCTTGGCCGTTTCGCTGCGCAGCTGCTTGATGTGCCGATTGTTGGCGTCCACCGAGTTGGCCACGTTCTGGAGCACCCAGCGCAGATTCGTTATCTCGTGGCTGACGTTGCTCAGCTTGGACGTCGAGGTGCGTCCTATGTCCGAGGATATGGTCTTTTGCTGCTTGATGTAGCCCTTAAGCGCATCCACTGTCTTGACGATCTCATCCGGCACTTGGGTCTCCTTGATCTGCAATTGAAAGGATTTTAGCTGTTTCCTATTTTGGCTATCCACTCGCTCACCTTGATCCCATCCTGCTTGTTGTCGCCCAGCTTGGGCTGCGTGGCACTCACATCGATGCCGCCCAGGCCCACAAATGCCGGCGGCGCGGCTGCGGCCGGTTGGGCGCCCACTGTTAACGGCTTGCCAAAGATGCCGATACCGCTGGCGGCGGGCGCCAAGCTGTTGCTGCCCCCGAGCCGCAAGTTCGTGTTGAAGGGCTGCGCGGTGGCCGTCGTCGTGATCGTGTTGAAGTTCAGACTGGCTGCGGTCGTCGCCTGCGGTTTGTTGAAGGAGAACGCGCCCACGCCAGCGCCTAGTGTGGAGGGCATGGCCGTCGAGCCAAAGGCGGGCGGTGCTGTGGTCGGTGCACTTGCAGCGGTGGACGTGGCAAAGCTGAAGGAGGGCGCCACGGTGGCAGTTGCGGTACCGAATGCAGGCGCAGCTGCGGCTGCACCAAAAGCTGGTGCAGGCGCTGCGCCAAAAGCTGATCCGGCTGCGGGCGCACCGAATGCCGAGCCGGCTGCAGGCGCACCGAATGCCGAGCTGGCTGCAGGCGCACCGAAAGCGGATCCGGCTGCGGGCGCACCGAACGCTGATCCGGCTGCGGGCGCACCGAACGCTGATCCGGCTGCGGGGGTACCAAACGCTGATCCAGCCGCGGGAGCTCCAAATGCGGAAGTAGCAGCTGGTGCTCCAAAAGTAGACGCTGCTGGGGCTGCTCCAAAAGCGGGCGCTGCGCTGGCCGCTCCAAAGCTGGGCGCAGCGCTGGTGCTGCCAAATGCAGGCAGGGACAGGCCCGTGCTTCCCGGAGCAGCTCCTGTCGTCGCCGACGAACCAAAGCCGAGTGCCGGTGCTGAACTCACAGCTGTGGGCGCAAAGCTGAAATTGGGCGCAGCGGCGCCCACTACAGCGCTTGCTGCGCCGGCCAGACTCGTTGTGGAGGTCGCCGCTCCAAAAGCAGGCGGCGGAGCGCTCGTTGCCGGCCGCGCGCCAAAACTGAAGGCGCCTGTTGCTGGCGCCGCGGCACCACCGCCCAGGCCGGCGTTCGTCGTGGGTGTGCCGAACGAAAAGGACATCGTTTAAAGCGTGTTAATTTCGTCTATCTACAGAAATTTTGTTATTTGCCCCAGATGCACAGCTCAATTTTTGAGTAAGAAATGCACGCAGTTTCACAATTAACTAGAACCTCACACACCAACAAATTTATCGATATATTTGTACATTTGGTTCCAATATTTCAACTAGTTCATGTTTGAATTCAAATGCAAGTTGTTGGGCTCATTTAATATATAACAATCATGGGTTGTAATAATATTCATATTAATTAAAAATTTTGTTCTTGAATCTGTCAATAAATATGTTGATAGATTTGCTTGCGGCACTTCAAATAGTTCATATTTGAATACTGAAGTACATGTATCGTTCGTTACACATATCAGCATGCAGGTACATTTTTACGACTTACAAATAATTTTTGGTGCAACTAATTTGCAAACCTGCTAAAATTAATTAAGTTTACAATATTTTTTTCCAAAATGCTTATAAATTTGTCTACACAGATGAACTGAGAACATTATATCGAACCAGAACTAGCTCTGTTAAGCAATGTACTGTGCTGCTAGCGAGTGTTGTCACCAATTGTGTTAGTACCAAATATTTACGCCAGGTGCGCCACACTGTACTTTGACTTTTACAGTTATTTTTGCCATCTGATGATCTTCAATTTTTCAACATTTTAATTGCACACGTTTTGTCGGTAGATAAATTATAAAACAATGTCCGCACAGGAAGAGGAGTATACAAAATATCTGAATGAGAACGGCATACTGCCGCGCCTGCTCGAGATATTGGAGCAATTGGTGAACATCGATCCGCTGCCAACGGATCCGCTGATGGAAATCTTGTACGCCCTTGGCTGCCCCCTCATCCCGCAGGCGCAGATGAAGGCGCTGGAGCGGAAGGTGTTGCGGGCGCATGACGAGCTGCGCCACCTGCGACGCGTGCTGATCGAACTGGGCGGCCAGGACGAGCTCTACGACAGCGACACCGATGAGAACGAGTACGTTGGCCAAGTGGGCGAACTGGGCGCTGGGCCGCTCAACTTGCCGGAGTCCACCAACGACGAGGACGAGTGCTCCACAGCGAACCAAACGCCGCTGCCGACGCCGCAGTACATTCTGGAGGCATCAATTGCCGTGGGGCCGCAGGTCGAGCAATACGTGGAAGAGCAGCCCTGCTGCAGCCAGTCGCTGATGCAGGACAATGTGCAGCAGCATTAGGAATGTACCGATTACATATCTGTGTGCTATATATATATATATAACTATATAATATATATATATAACAGTATGCTGTATTATTACACGTGGAGTTGCGACATTTACATTTTACGACATATATATACAATATATATAAGCGATCCAGACAACGCCAGGTCGTTGCAGATCATGTCTACCCATATACACACACATATAGCTATTAACATATATACACACGTGTATATTTACATATTAAGCATAAAGCTCACGCTAGAACGCGGCATTTGTTATGTTAAACCGAATAGTTTTCAGATTTTTGCTCACATTTTGTTAAACGAATGCATTTTGAATACAATTAAAAATCGAGTACAACATTAATAACAGATCGCTTCAATTGTTACCCTTCAGTTATATTGAACTGAAGCATTTTGCCTAGACACCCTAATTAATTTAGTGCAAAATTCAAGTTACACATTTTTGAAATTATTATTTATTGTTAATTTTAAAAATCAAAACAAGCCGTGCACATATATTTGCATGGTCAGTTCTTTAAGCTAGTATTTAGAACGAACACTCCATGAACTCCTGTAGTATATATCTATATGGAGCCTGTTATGATGCGCCCAGGGAAATCAAAGAGTCAATAACCCGCATCGTGTCCACAGTTTTGCAGTTGCTGCAATTCAAACAAAACAAAACAAAACATCAATTCAATTAACTCGAAACATGTCTGTTTGGGGCCAACTGTAAATTTCATTTACAAAAGCCTTCAATTGCAAATATGCTGTGGGTTGCGGGTGGGGAGTGGGGGGTGCAGCCTAACATAACGGTAGCTAAGTAAATGACATTTCGTCAAACGGCAGCTTTTGGCCCAGCCTGTTAAAGGTTGTTGGATATCGAAAGCAGTATTGAAAAACAAGTAAGAAGGTTGCAGTCGGGTGTAACCGACGCACAATTCTCGTCCACAGTATGATAACAAACAAACCAAATTTTGTAATGTTTTTTATACGAACTGTGCCTACAAACATTGAATAAAAATATAAATGTACAATTCAAAATTTTGAAAAGAGAATTTTCGAAAATATATAAGGGGTTCATGCATGTATCCAAAAAATCGAAATACTTTATCTGTTTCTCTAGTTTCAATAGCGAGAAATTTACATTCATACGGTGGGAAGGACATTGTCAAAACTCAATATACGATTTCCATTTCTTAAACGAGTATTAAAAAAGAATACATTTGCCATAACTTTAATCAACCCTAAGCTGATTAAAATTAGGTTTATTTTATATTTTTTTCCCAAATGCAAACAGCTGTTCCTCCTGTTCCGCCAAGACCTCCCAAAAGTGGAAATATTTGATCAAATATTTGTATAAAAATGTTCACACAGAAAATGCATTTTTATTCCAATATTTAAATAGTTGAATAAAATATTTGGTATAGTTTACACTTGATAAGCTGGCTTAACTTTGTTGCAGGCTGGCTTATACAATTTATTTGCCTGGGCCGCGATAAATCCATCTAAGCTACTGTTGGAGGAGGGAAGTGGGGGATTGTCAGGAGACAGCTGCCTGTCGCTTTGATAAATAAACTGCAGCTCGAGTTGACAAACACATAAATATTTGCAATAAAAATAAAGCAGATTTGTGTGCGCCCCTAAATAAACAACATGCGCAGCAGGGGGCGTGGCAGCTGGTGGCAAGTGTAGCGGCTGCTTTTAATTGCATTCGTTAGAATTTTAATTCTTTTTTCAGTTTTATTCACCATTTATTTTCACGTGTTTTTTACTCCCTATTTTGACTTTGAATAATCGCTGCGGAAATTGCCATTTAGCGGCAATTTTGTGGCTAAATAGCAAAAACAACAAAAACAGCCGCGCGATAATTGATTGAAGCAAAATGCAGTCGCATTGGTTTACAAATTTCACTGTTACTGTATTTTATTTTCACGAGTTTTTCCTTTATTTTGTTCGTGTTGCGCCCTAAGCCCCGCACAAGCGCCAGCCTATGCTGCATAAAACTGGGCGCTTAATCTGTGCATCCTGCCCAGGCGAAAGCCCTTGCTTTTCCGCGCCCCTGTCCGCCTGTCCGCCTGTCCGTCTGTCTGCCTGGCGTGGCGTAAAACTTTAACCACGTAAAATACGAGGCCGCTGGGCACCAGCCGCAACACGAACCAAACCAAAGCAGCTAAAAAAATTAAGATTGCTCTAGTCGGGAGTGACCGACTAGGGAATACTCTGACACTTTTCAAATTCATTCCTTTCATTTCAGGTTTAAATGGAACATTACTATTTGAATTGTGTTTTTTTCATACACCCATAATTCGTTTCAAAAATGTTGGCCGCAACACGAAATTCCCTTAAACGAAACAAAAAATTTATAAATCTGTAATTTTCTTTACATATTCATTCAAAACATTATCAAAAATTGTCAATAGAAATTAAATTTCTTGTATACTTATAAAAAAAAAGTTTAAATTCCAAAAAAAATAAAAAAAAATGGGCTGCTGATTGAAATTTGGAAAAAAAATAATCAGCGGATGTCGTTAATATAGGCGGCCGTAAAGCGAGGTATGGGTGTATCTGTGGCGAATGTGGGGAGATATCTAAAAATTAAATGTTCTTGAGCTGCGTATGTCATACGAAATATTTGATGAAAAGAAAATTGAGCGGGAAGTCAACAATTTCAAATAAGTTGCTGCGCAAGAAAATATTTATTAAAAGGGGTCGAATTGCCTGCTCCATACATTTGCACAAAACCATTATACCCGTTTTTATCCATTTGTATTGGGTTGGGGTAAAAAAGGACAGACAGAGGTGCGGGAAACCCACCAACAAGAACGAGCTGGAAACGAAGAGCAGCCGAAATACATACATATAAAACGGCTCCAATACAATCGCAGCAGCGAGCGTTGCCAGACTGACACGAATTCCAGATGAGCTATGCGAATGCGTCTGCTTGGAGAATGTGCAATGCGGTTTTTAATGAGTTTGCCCGAAATTTGGTTTACGTTGTGCAAAGTCTTACATTAGTTTCCAAAAGAGCTCAAAGTTGCATGAAATGCTCTACTTTTTTAACTGTCAAATTTGATTACAGAGAATTTAATTAGTTTGTACTCAAATTTCACCCAAATTGGTTAGTTAATGAATTCTCTCCATTTCTTTCTCTACTGTTTTATATTTAATTTTCTCTTTCTCTTTCTCACTTTTCTCATTTCATATTTGTTTCATTTCCTTATTGCCTGAAATATCGCCTTTCTATGAGATTTTCATGATTTCAACTGGTCTTCAATTCGGATTATTTTTCAGTTTAAGCACTAGTATAAAGGTTATATTACGAATTTGTCTAGTGAATTATATTCGATATTCGGTGCAGCGCTTTTGAGTGCAACATTGAAAGCGAGCCGCTGCCTGTCCGCCCGCCCCCCCCAAACCCCAACGGGCATCAGCCGGAAATGGCAAAGCAAAGCTGCAACAAAAAGAGTAACCGAAAAAGGCAACAACAAAAAATTGGAAAAAGGGAAAACGAATGAACGCATAACAGAGAAGAGCTCAGTGCGGGGCCCTGCAGCTCGGCGCTTCAATTTCATGTCGAGTAAATTTTAATTTACAGCTCTTTTGTGACCGCAGGTTTTGCCAACATGCGAGCCAAAAACTTTTATTTTTTGGTTGTATTTTTTTCATTCCTTTTTGGGTATACATGACTTTTTGGCTATTTGACCGGTTGGGCTGTTTGGTCGAGTGATATATCCGTGCCCGAACGCTGTGCTTTTGCTGCGGGGCACACGCCCAATCCAACTGCCATTAGTTTTAATGGGGGTGGCGGGGGCAGCACCAGCAGCAGCACAAAAGGCGCCGCCGGGCTAATTGCCGCTGCTGCCAAACTCCAAACTATGCTTCATTAGCGCCCGCTGAAAACTCTATTAGCCAAATGAGACGGCGTAAAAAAAAATAATATATATATATAAAAAAAAACGCGAAAAACTTTTTCAAACAAACCGAGTTGGGAAAACGTGCAACGCCTAAATAATGTACAACAATTTATTGGCCATACAAAACGAAAACAATTAAAATGCAATTAAAATGCATAATTCACACAGCAAAAAGAGGACAGGGGCGTGGTCACAAACTATTCCATGCAATAATATTTATTTTATTTATTGCTTTCATTTTTTGTCAGCTGCTGAGCAAATTGCAGCACATTTTGAGCCAAAATACATCAATGTCTGACACACGCAAAAACACACAATCCTTTAAAAAAATAACAAAAAACTAAGCGCGTTTTGTCATCTATTGTCATTTTTCTTGCTGCCACAACAACAAGTGAAAAAAGGGTTAACAATTTTTATGTGTCAACAAGAATAATTTGTGTCACGAAAAACGAAACGAAAAACTCGGCTAAGAGATGACAAAACAAAAAGTGGCAAAGTGTCGTAAACAAAGGCAGGCAGCATATTAATAATGAAAACAGGACAACGACGAAGACGCACACACACACACACACACACACACACACAACATACACACACAGAACAAAACGGACTGCCGCCAAAAAACACGTCCACGACAACAACAAGGAAATGTGCTGAGGAATCAACAAGCAGCTAGAAATTAATACCAGCACACACACCAGCTTCCACAGTGTGCCACGCCTCCATAACAAACGCCCGCCAGCTACGTGCAACGCCGTCAGCTGTGTTTGTGTGAGTATGTGAGTGTGTGTGTGTGTGCTACGTGCACGTGTCATAATCCTTTTGCCGTGCAACATTTCTCCCTTTTGTGCAACTTTTTTTGAACTGAGCGTCGCGCTGTAGGCACGCATTTCCTCAATTTTCACAATTGCCAAGTTTTCGCGAACAGATATCTTTTTGGAAAATCTTTATTACATTATAAAGATTTCTGTTTCCCTTCAATTCAGAAACGAAAGCAATTTGATATAAGTCAAATAAAACATTTCTCATATTTAATTATAAGAATTTCATTGAAAATTAGAAAAGAGTTGATTCTCAACTAACTAAAATAGTAATACAAAACTGTTATCAAAAATTGTAAGTAGTTTTTAACAATTACTATATTCGTTTATTATATTCCTTTTACAATTTTGTTAAAGTTTTTTTTTAATATAAAAACCTGATAGCATTATATTATATGTATAAGTAATTTTACCATTAAATATTATAATAGTTATGCGACAACATTTTATTTATATTTACCATATTAGTGACAAATTTTACTTTTAATTTTTCATTCGATTGTTTAATAATGATTAATTTCACATACTCAAGAAAATATTAGGTATTTTTAAGTTAAAGTATTTAATATACTACCCCAAATTTAATTTACATAACTTTTGGTATAGATTATAATCAATTTATATATATTAAGAATTTATCTGCAGCTGAATTAAATTAAATAAAAATCTATATTATTTAGATTTTAGGGACTTTCACTTAAAGTGAATTTGTTTAACTTTGAGCTAACCATCACACAACTATTCCCTTCAAAGCTCACCTTAAATGTTGCCTAAGCAACATCCAAATTGCGCAATTTCATAAAGATCCCCCGCAGCGCTATGTCTACCTTCCCCCATGCCGACTGACCTCAAACGTTTCCTAGCAACACCCGCCCATTGTACTTACCCGGTGTTCATCATTAATCCAAATGAATAAAGCTTAGAGGCTATTTATGTCTTGATTGGGTGGGCTGCTGTATAAGCGGAACTAGCCAGTTATTAATATCAAGAATTCTTGGTAATAACTATGTGCAGAACCTGGAAGTGCTTAACTAAATAACTAGACACAATTACTGTAATTTTTCCTTAATGTCTGAGAGTGTACTATATATTAAATGTTTTGTAGGAGAGGCTGACATTAGGAACTTATTGGAAAGTCAAGACACAAACAACTATGTCTTAATTTATTATTTTGTAAATAATTTATTTTTCAGCATTTCTTAAATGAAATTTACATATACTTAACATAAAAAATAGAAAACAATTTTCTCCCATATGCACATACAAAACAAATATTTAAAAAAATATACAAAATATTTTAAGATAGAAAGAAATTTATAAAACTAAAACTATTTTCGAATTTAGAAGTTAATAAATTATTCCTTATTTATTTAATATATATATATATATATTTTTAAGTGTAGCACACGTTGGAAACCTTCCTTCAGGTAAAATGTCCAATCATTGTGGGCATATTACGCATACGCCGCGTGTCGCATAGCTGTCGAAATTGCTTAATGATGACAACGACACTTTCGATGACACAGAAAGAAAGCAAAAAGCTTTTTTTAATTGCAAAATGGCCACAGTTAACACAGTGGCGAGGGAGGGGGAAGGGAAGGCCATAGCGGACCGATGTGGCAAAAAGCCAGTACTATGCCTAAGGGCATCAGCAGCTCAGGCCTCTAATTATTTTGTAAATGCGGCCGCCCGCAACGCTGCGCTTCATTAAAACGAAGAAGAAGCAGAGGGCAGAGTCGTGCAGCTTTTACTGTTGCGGCGGGCGCAGTGGCAACTCTGGCTACTCCGGCTGCGGCTGCCTCTGATGGACGACTTAATCACCCAGAAAAGCGCCACACAAATCAACAAGCAAACAACGCGCCGCCGAAGCGCTTGTCACAGAAGTTTAACGAGCGCCCAATGGCCACGGCCGCACATCCAGGATCAGCAAAGGGCCCGCTCCAAAGAACCCTCGAAATTAATGGGCCAAATCAAACGAGCGAAAGGCGGACGCAGCCCGGTTCCAGCCTTAGCTCCAGCCGCAACTCCGGCCACAGTTCCATTTTTGGTTTTGGGTTAATAATGACAAGATTTGTGTGTGCCGCATACGAAATTAGCCGCGGCTCAGTGTCCGGCGTTGCCAGACTGTAACAAAAATTATTATTTTCCTTCTTTTTTTTTTTGTTACGTTAACGCTCATTAATTTTTCACTGGACAATCGCGACGGCCGCGTCCAGTCGCGTCGTTATAGAGTTTGTTTTTAATTAAAGTCCACGCGCGAATTGCAAAAATATTAACTTCCGGAGCAGTCACGAAAAAATCAGGGTCTGTAAGTGTGTACGACTGGCAGTTACCCTGTAATTTGAGTATTTCTGAATACGAAGTCACATGCGGATATTTTATTAAAGACAATATGAACACTCTAAAGAAATTTGATACACTGACAGATACGCTGTGATATGGAATAACAGTCTACTTTCAACTAAGTATGCATATGGAAATGAAGAAAAACTTCATGAATATATATAGAATATGTATATGCCGTATATCTAAACATACAAATTTTTTTAGTGGTAATTCGTAAGGTAAGGATTATTTTAATTACTTGTGTATTTAAATATGTTTCTGAACAGGCATAGACTCTCCATTTCTCGAATTATCTTTCTTCCGTTTTTTTATATAGAGGGTATGCACAGTTCGTTTTGTTTTAGCAGCGTCAATTTCAGCACTTTAAATTTATTCGCTTTTTTCGCGTTGTCGGCTTTAATTAAGCAAACGGCGCAACGGAAATTACCTAACCAAGTAGCTGAGGCCAAAGGCAGCGACACCGACGCGCATATGCGAGCGATGCAAATTTGCTGTTACCTCCTGGCTGCCTCCGCCCACTGACCCGCTGGCCCGTTAACCGCTCTACTGTTTCTGACGGCCCACACACAAAACTCGTTGAATTCGCATAAAATGTAATAATAATTTCGCACAACGCGTTTTTAGTGGGGGTTTTTCGGTCAAAAGTTGCTGTAACGGAAACAGCTGTTTCCGCAGCAAGTACTCCCCGCCCCCGCACACACACCCTGCCCCAGCGCTGCTGCAGGTCTTCCACGACTCTACCCGTTGGCAATTTACTATTCATTTGAATTTTGGCTGCCGACTTTTGTGTTGTTTGCCACCGCACAGACCATAAAATGCAAAAGATTATGAAAAGTGCCGCTGCTGTGGCTGCTTCAGCCACTGCCACTTCCTTAGCAAACACATACACTCACACAAACAACCATACACACTCACATATATAGTTGTGGCGCACAATAATAATAATGCAGGCAGCCGCATGCCAAATAGACCTCATTCTGGCCAGAGTTAAGAAAGCTTGCGCTTTAAGAAAACACTTTTCAAAAACACGGAGTACAATGAAAGATATTTAATAAATTTATTGGTGAGTGAGAAAACTTCACAATTACCTTTGTATATGTATATATAAATATTTAGAAAAAAGTTTGTTTAAATATAACTTTCTACTTATTATGTTTTTAAGTTTGTACTTTTATCTAAAAAAACCTGTAAACCTTTGGATTTTTATTTATTTCAATTTTACGGACGTAATTCCATAGAAAATATATACAAAAATGTAGGTAATTTTAGTTTACTATTAAATCATATTATACTCAATAGAATTTAAAAAACTTGCAAACCTATTATTAAAATAATTTGATATAAAATTTAAATATTAATCTACAATTTAAACACATGGTTTTATTTACATTTATTATATTTGATGGATATCATTAATCATTTATTAATAAATCTCTTACTAAAAGTTTCAAGTGAATTTATAATACATTAAGAAAATAATTGTTGAATGATGTTATACTAACTTATTCTAACTTTAAATGGATATAATAGTGTAGAAGAATATTACATTAAAATATTACAAATAGTTTGCAATAAATAAGAATAAATAATATTTATAAGAGTTAGGTAGGTCAATATACAAAAAAATTAAAATAAAATAAGTATGTAAAGTGCAATTTAATAAATAAATTTAGAAAAGTACAAAAATTCTTTTGTAATTAGATTTTTTGTTTTTAGGTTTCTAAATATAAATATAGTTTTGCGACTGTTTGCGATGGAGTTATATGCTTATAGTACTGTACACATGTGGAGGGTATCTCCTAATCGAGTCTGCTAGACATGTTTAAAATGGTATAGGTATGGGGTTAGTATTTAAGTGTGCTTTTATCAGAGGCTCCTTTTATCAAATACTCCTCAAAAGCATTTCTGTCAACTTAGAATGTTCTGCTGCGAAAATAATTTCCGCTTTTGGGAGGCACAGAACAATCATAAAGGAGCCTACTTTGTGTCTCCTCTGCTTGCGCACAGCTGCGATAAAAGTTATGGTGGGGTATATGCATAATGTGAGCCCGATGCAGACCCATCATGAGAACCTCTGCAACAGTTTTAAAGGCTTATAAAAGTTTATGCATGTTTTATAAATGCTCAATTTGGCAAAGTAGAAGCCAAAGGAAAAGCTTTTTATTGCTTATTGATTTATAGCATATTGATTACAAATTGATGTTTATTGCATGTCTGATAAGTCAGCCAACTAAATGAGACTTTGAGTCTGGCGGCTGCCTTCATTTGCATTTGTCACGCTCGTTAGAGTTTCTTAATTCCCATTAGTCTCGAACGTAATGCGTAATTCGATATGTTATGGCAGCCACGTGACTTCAAACTTCTTCGACTCGCACTTATGCCAGCTGCAGCAATTTGTGGATGAGACAGCAGACAGCAGTCCTAGCCCGCCCTACCTCCCTGTGTTCCGTTCTCCACCCTTCCACTCACAGAAGAACAGTTGAAAGTTCGAGCTGAAGTTGAAACGGATGCTTACGAGCTTACAACGAGCAAACTTTGCCACTCGGAAAATTGTATATTCTTTAAGGCACACACAGGCGCAGTGCTCATAAATAGTATAGAAATAGAAAAAATAGTACAAATAGTAAAAGAACTGTGCCAGCTTTTAGTTTTCCTTGGCAGGACACAGATATGCTTGCTATAAGAACAAGTACTTTAAACAGAAGCCTTCAGATCATCTGCATAAGTAGTTGTATTATTTGGCTTAAGTGAAGTTTGAGGGTCAAGTATTATGTTTAAACAAGTGTCTGATATGTGCTTTTGGACTGTAAACGATTTTCCAATTCAATATGACATTAAATGAATATGTTTTCTGTAAATATTTAGCTGATTTCCATTTCCGTTTCCCATGGCACAAAATTCGTAAGCTGTAAAACTGGATAAACATTGCGAGCATATAACATATTTATTAATTTATTTAAAGTTCCCAAAATAATGGAAATTTTACTTTACTTTTATTTTTTTTAATTTTGATATATATTAAAGTTTAAATATACCCTTAACATATTTTATAGCCTTTTTGGTTCAATGCTCCTTTGAATTAATTTCAATTTCTGCCCTTGCACTTTTTGATAATTAAAACAGCTTTTACGAATTTTTTAATAAACTCCAAACTTGACACATTTTAATTTTGGTTATTGCACCCTTCTACCTTGTACCTCCGCCGCTTCTATTGAACTTTTGGGCCTGGGCGCAAATTATTTTTGCAGCTAGGCAAACTCGTGAGGCTTTTACAATTTTCCACATGCCAATTTTTTGGGGCGCTTGCTAGTTGCAACCCCTAGAGGCAGTGGCTGGTTTACTACAGCAGTTGCAAGTGCTTGAAATTACATTTTCCACATTAATAAAAGAAAATAAAGTGAAAAAAAAAACTGAGCTGCTGCTGCTGCTGCTGTTGCACGAACTATGCAAATGCGCCGCGTGCAGTGCAGCAGATAAAACTAAAGCAGGAGACACATGTGTTTTTTTTTTGTAGTTTTTTTACTCTCTCCTTTTCGGCAGCCCCTCGAGAGTTGGCGTTGCCGGGCTGGCCGGGTTTGTGGATGTGGGAAATAGTTGCGAGTAGGTTACATAGTCACACATAATGTGCAGCAGCTGTTGCCGCCAGTGCCAAAAGTCACAATAAATTTGTGCATTAGTTCGCAGCGCAGCTGGTTTTGGGGCTGAAAACGTTTTTAAAAATAACCAAAAAAATGCCAGAATCATGAATAAATAAATACCGAGTCGTGTAAATAAAACAATGCGTGAGCCACTGAAACCAAAAATAAATAATAAAAAAACACATTGAGTTGGTCTCAACGCGTGCTTTAAACAGCGAGCTAAGCAAAAAATAGCTGCGGGTTATTTGGACTCATTTAATAAGAAAATTAATTAGTTCCCAATTTTGGTTCCTGCGCACGCTGTAAACCACAAAAAAGCAAAAGTTGAGGAGCCCTTGCAAAAACATCAAACGAGTAAGGCAGAGACTGGTTTAGTTAAGGCTTTAAAAGGAAATTTGTAAATTTATTTAAATAGTAGCTTGAATTTTTGGGAAATACAAAACAAATATTAAAAGTTGGGGTGCCATAATAAGGGCTTAAGAAATACAATTGAATTTATATAATCAAGATTTATATATTTTAATGTAAGTGAACTTAAGTATGTTCTGGGTATTTCGTATTAAAGAGATAAATATTTATTACCATAATACTTATATTATCATATTAAATAAATACATAAGTTTTACTTAAGTTTTACTTAAACAAATTAAAAATAAATGTTCTTTCGACTCTTAAATAATATTTATTAAGCCTACCAGACGATTTAATTAATGCATGTTTATATGTTGTCTAAAAGCATTAATTTTTACCATACAAAAAGCATCATAAACCTAAGATTTAAAAGTACAGCCTTTTGCGCCAAGCATCTGTGCGCAACAGACCTTTTAATATAGCTATAATCCAAGCCAAATCCCTAAGCTGCATTTTCGTTTAATATATATAAACATATATGACTCATACGATACGAAACATTATTATATGCTTGAATCTTTGGCGTACTTGTGATGTTTCCCAAATGTAGGCATAGCTCTTTTGGCAGTCCATGCAATGACTTCCTATCCCGCAGGGTTTCAAGTTTTATGCCAGCTTCGGGAGCTAGCAACTTTTGTTGTTGTCGTCGTTGCTTAGTCTGTTGTTGTAGTTACTCAAGCTTTTTATTGTTGTTTCAAGTGGTTGCCGTTGCTGTTGTTGTTGTTGTTGGTCTACAGACAACTACGTGCTAAGAAATGTGTAACAAACTACACACACTGCGATACAGGCACGAATAAAGATACAGATACAAATACAGTTACAGAGCCGAACCAGACAATAGCGATGCCTCTCGACGTCTCCATGGACACATTCTAATAAAAAGGAAGCATTGAGAACGCCATTTTGCGTTGCCATTTTTGTGCTTCCTGGCAGTGCTTAGAGGCGCTGCCAGTGATGCGAAATGCTCTGCAAAAGTGTTGCGAAAGTCACTGAAATGCACATTTCGTGGTTGCTAACGGCGCAATACGGCCGTGTTTTATGCACCCGTGCACCGTTATCATTTCGAGGCACGTGTCATGTGCTTTTACTTGTTGGCATTGCTCAACACTTATTCCTGGCAAATCCTATTGCTGTTTCACAGTTCAACTTTAGCTGGCGTCTCCTACATTTTCTCTAATTTTTTTTTAGGCATTTGAGTTATAAATGCCGCACTACTTGAATGAATCTCATGGGCGTAATAGTTTTCAAATGGCTTTTATCTAGCTTCAGTTCTCGCACAGAAGTTACTGCAACCTCCTCCCCTCTCTCACAGTGTCTTCGGACTACTAAAACCGCTTGCCATGGCACAAAATCTATCTCTGTATTCGTGTGTGAGGGGAGCAACAAATTGCCATTATATGCAATTTGTGGTACAAACCAGAAAACACGCGCGTTTCGCATTGAGAGAGAGAAATTGTGTAAGTGACAGAGAGGGAGAAAGGGCGAGAGGAAGAAACTTGTGAAGATGCTCTGAAGCAAACGAATGCTGCATACATTCATCGCATTTCTCGCATGTCTTCAGTTTCAGTTGCTAAAAGGCACAGCACAACTGCAGTCAGCCAGGTGTCAATTACACTCTTCAACAAAATAAAAATGAGAATAAATTCAATACAAGCCCTTCAAATTGATAGGTGAAATAACAGTCGGACAATACTGAATTACAAGCTCTTAATAAGTTCCGTTTAATTTATAAAAAGCACAAATGTGCTTAGATGTGTTTAGAAATATATTTAAAAAAAAAATGCTTAAAACATTACCTTATCTTATAATTTTATCAATATGCAGTATAAAATAATGGACTTGTTTTTTTTTTCTTTTTCGTTTAATATAAACTCACAAGGTAAAAATAAAAAACTCAAATCGAAAACTAAGCTATTAGTCAAAATTGTAGGCAAAATTTTATTTTTTGTAGATTGTGTAAACAAATAATTTTCTAAAAGTATAAAGAAAAAAAATTGATTCCAATTAAATTTTGCTTTCCAGTAGTTCAGACAGTTGTAATCCAATATTAATACAGATTTCTATTGAACCACTTTTAGATGCAGCATTTTATTGATTTTCCCTTTTTGAAGCAGCTGTTTAAATTATTGCTGCACAGTGTAAAGGGGGGGGCATAGTTGTTTGACGCACTTTTTAGCCGAGTTTTAGGTGCAGCCGTTTGGATAGTAATTTGTAAATGTTATAAAATGCTCGTAACTTAATTGCAGCAAAAGTAACTAAGATGAAATGATTCCACTAGCCAGTGAACAGGAATGCGTTTCACTCCGGAACAGCTTTGGCGAGAATTTCAGTGAAGCTTGTGCTAAATTGTTGCATACACATGGCGTATACGTAATGTTAATTACTCGCGCGGAAACGTGACGTATGCGTAATCAGAAATGATGATACCAAGCTTTGCGTCTCACTGGCATTGTCCTTTATCGCGTCTGCTTAAATTAGGCAGATTTAATTTGGATTAATGTGTTGCCTGAATAGATTTAACCTTCGGTTCAATGCTAAGCTCTGCACATTTTTTATGGCAAATGCCAATCAAGCCGTAAGCCATGAAAATAGATTTATTACAGTGGCTCCTGCACTGTGGCACTGTGTCCTTGTCTGCCCGGCACTACAAATTGATGTCAGCCTTGCGCTGAATAAACTAATCAATTTTTCCGTTTTCTTTTTTTGCATTTTGCATTTGCGTTTCCGGTCAATTAGCGTCATAAAAAATACATGCAACTAATCAGCGTAGCAAAGTGCGGGACGGGCAGTCGTTAACTGAATCAAATAAGTTGTTCAACGAAAGGGTGAGCAAGGCAAACAAATGCCTTTGAAATTCAAAAGATAGAAGTCGCTGTTTGTAATTCGTATTCCGCTTAAGGGGGTTTTCTGTTTGTACTGGGAGTTGGGTACGCATTTAAAGTGGAAGGCAATCCCGTACCTCTAAAGTATATATAGTGTTGACTAAATAAACGAACTGAATATTATACAAATGTATATTATTCTATGCAAACTAGTTCCAGATTCTAAATGCTTAAAAAATATTTGAAACGGGTTTTTTAAATAAATTTTGTATATAGCTATATCAGACAGCAGTAATCGCAAGAGCTTCAAATTGTTTTTCATTCATTATTATTCTTTCCATTTACACGTATTATTTGGTCAAAAAAGATAAACAGTTGATACACATAAATTTGTCAAAGGAAATATTCCAAAAAGCGGAATACAATAATTTTAATTTAACAAAGATCGATTATAATTGCATAAAAGTATGGTTTTATTATTATTTTAATGAACACATTCACTTGAGCTTTTTTTATTAATTTGAAATTTTAATGATAATAATTTTATTGAAATTTTTTATATATTTGCATATATGGATATTATTTTATGTTGAGCTATTTTACAAAATATTCGTATTCTTAGGTTTCAAATTTGACCGATGGTACTCAATATCACAACCAATGTACCATATGAAGATTTAAGGATAAGTTGTTTGAAAATTTATATTTTTGATAGACGCGTTGCCTTGAGGCCCTTTTTGCCATTCTTATGCACACTTTGGTAAAGGTTTTATGCCTATATCCTGAAGCTATTATATAAGTAATTAAATATATATGCAACTTTCACAGATAGCTTTGTATTTTCTCACTACTTTATTGTGGCCGCCACACATGCTGTCTCCCGTTAAGCCATGCACGTCACTGCCCCCCTCCCTTCATCGCAGCCCCATTTATTTGCCAGGCATCGCAATTTAATTTGTGTGCTAATGTTGTGCTTTATAAATCCTTACATATAAAATGCTTGTGATGATATTTTTATATTTCAGACATATCCTGGTTGCTAAATAAATGAGTGTAACACTGGGCGTATTAGCAATTTTAATGCACTTGGCCTTATGGCACCAGGCGCTGTTTGCTCTCTCACTCACTCGTATTAAATGCTAATTTCGCATACGGCGCACGGCACAGGGCCAAAAGCTTAAAGCCAGGCCAAGCAGAAATATGGCAAAGGACGGCGTCCACACTCACACACACACATGCACACACACATATTCGTACACACTACATGACATTTTACAAGTTATTATTATGCAAAGGACACGCGTTGCCGGCGACTCTTGCCGTTATCCTGTTGCAAAATCTGCGACGGTGTTGGTAAATTTGCATTTATTCATGGCATAAATAAAGCATAGAGTGAAATACGCTTGTTCCAACCCCACCAAAAAAAAAATACAAAATAAAAATTGGAAGTACCCAAAAAAAAAGGTTGAGCTAGAGCCAATCTGTGGGATGAAACTGCGCCTCCGTTTGAGTTTGTGGCTTTGGGGCATTTCACATTTTACCAGCTGCAATTTCGCTATATGCATTTGATTTTTGAATTATTTGCCCGGCTCAACACCTGCCGCAAATGTTGTTGATCCGAAACTCGAGCGCCAGCAATTACATGTTATATTTAACATTTGGCTTAACCATATGCGCTTCTGTCAGCTGTTTGCGGTTGCCACCTCCTCCCCCTTTCCATGACAAACCTCATTTGATTTGAAAGTTGAGTGGTTTTTGCTCTGTGGCTGCATTTCACATTTGCATGAATTGGCCAAACACAAAATGCGAAACACAAAATACAAAATGTGTAATCAGCCCAACGAATTTTTGATTACAAAGTAAATGATATATAATTAAAGTGTGCATAGAAAATAGGTCTCAAATTAGATGTGACGGGGCAATAACATCGTATGAAAATAATCAATAAAATATGAAAATTAATTGCATGAGAGAAATGGAAATAATTATTTAACTTATAAATATATAATATAATATAATTTATATAAAGTGTGTTTTTGCCACAGCTTTAAAATGGATGAACAAGCTAAAAAAAACATTTTTATATATTTGGGATATAATAAAAACAAATTTTATTAATATCATTATTTATATCATATAAAACTTGTTCTTATATAACTTTTTCTATAATAACTGGTTAATTTAAATTTAATTTCACTTCAACTAATTAATCTATTTAAGCCCAACTTTAAAGCGCATTAACTTTTTTGATGCATAATTATTGCCATGCCAACAACTAAACCTCAAATTATATATAAATCTAACCTCAAAGTGTTGGCAAACTAACCTCAAATAATAATGCTCAGCCCAACCACAAATTATTTAAAATCCAAAACAACACTTGGCAACCCGATGGCGCAACTATTTCAAGTCCCCTTCACGCCCGAAATCCCGAGGCAACATAACCTCAAAACATAAATACACCACCAAGCATAAAGTCAATCTAACCGCAAGGCACAATGCCGCATAATATTGAATTAGAAATCCGTAAAATTAGCACCGTCGACATACGAGCAAAAGCCCCCGAAGCAGCTCCCCGGGGAAAGTTGGGCTCGCGCCCTCATAATTTTATGCACCAGAGGACAGTGTTAACCTTTGCGACAAATAATAAAATAAATTAAAATTAAACAGCGCAAAACAAATATGAAAATTCTTTAAAATTTCCCTCGAGTCGTGTGGCGCGATAAACTGCACACAACTTTAAGCCAAGCGTGAGGCAGCAAATATGGCCAAAAGCACTTTGTGTTTGTGAGTGTGTGTGTGTGTGCTCACTGTTAGTGCCACGCCCACACGCAAAGACACCTGGCCGTACTAAGATATGCATATAAAGCACATATGGCATATGGATATGGCGCCATGTGTATGGCATAAGCTAAGGCTAACAGTAAACAAGTGCCAAGTAGTTTTTTTTTATATTATCTTTTTTTTCATTTTGAGGGTTGGGGCGGAGATGTCGTTTACAGGCAGCACATATAAGAAAACAGAGACGCTGATGGGGTGCTCGGTTGTTGTTGTGCTGGCTTTTCATTTGCCTGTAACTTTAACTGCCCGCCCCACTGTCTTTCTGCTTTAGCACTGCAAGCAATTTGCTTGTCGGGCTCGTTCTTGCTTTCAATTTCGAGAATTTTGTGCGAAAGCGGAAGTGACATTGGTATAATGAATAGGTTTTGTGGTTTTAGTGGAAACTTCGAGAAAATATATAGTTTTATAAAATATTTTTTATATAACTTGTTCCTATATGTTATCTGATCTAAACAATTTACTTATTTGCCTTGTTCCCTTTGTGATCGACAAAATACACAGGTTTTGTTATCTTAAAACTATTAAGTGAAAAATTAAGATAACAAAGAAATTGTTGTAAAATCAAAAATGATATCATCAAAATTTTCTTTTGTCTTTGTTTTCGATTCTAATTTAACAAAATTGTGTAAAAGTGAAAGAGAAACCCTTTTATTGGCTTTTATATAACACATTTTTAAAATATAAAACTATATATAAACTATATAAAACTAAATATCAAAATATAAACAATTATTATTATTTTATGTATGGAACTAGGAACTAGAGAACGTGACAAAAATGTATTTAAGGAACACAAATGAAATTCAGAACACGAAAATCCAGAAACCAGAACAAGTTATTCAACTGGCAACTCTTTCTATTTGTCGCCTCTTTCTCTTTCTGTCGCTCCCTACTCTTTTAATTGTCGACGTCCTTTTGCTTTTGATTGGGCCGTGTGCCTTATCCATTCACCCTGTCCCGTTTGTATTGTATATTACATTTCCATTAGGACTTTAATATTTAATGACTGCTGTTTATCGCACATAATTGAATTCAGTTTCTTCGCCTTTTTGCTCATTATATGATTATCTTTTGTTTTGTAATATCCGCAATATGGTTAAGCAGCCGACATTTTGCTTGGCATTTTTATGAGGCTGTATTATTTGAGTTTCTCTACTGGGTTGTTCATTGGTTTTAGGATGCGTGTGTGTGGAGGGGAAGGGAGGGAAGGCTTGATAAATAATGCAAGCATTGCCTTTGGTTTCGTTTTCACGCTCGTCTTTAATGGGCAGAGTATCTATATTTGTTCGTCCCACGCTCTTCATACATAATTCTCAATCAAATGTCGGCCAACACACACAGGCACACACACATATCCGCTTGTAATGTGCGGGCACGAAACATGATTTTCTTTATGCCTGCCCCTTGGTGCCGTGGCTCCCTTTTTGCCCGCCTTCTACTTTGGGTGCCGTAAATAAGAGTTACGTATTTTTGGTTTGCCTTTTGAAACCGAAATTTAATTAATGCGTTTCCTTCGTGTTTTCGCATATTCATGTTACCAGCAGCATTTTGCTCGGACAGGGCCGAAAAATCTGAGCCAGCGCAACGTGTGTGCGTGTGTGTGGCACGTTTTGATCATTAGCCTGTTGTAGGTGATATAAATATGCGTTAAACTGCGCTAATATGCATGACAACCCTGCCAAAAAACAACCCTACAACACAGGGATATATATATATATATATAGAACGTGACAATATATATATATATATATAGGGCGTATTACGTAGATGTTGCACACAATTTATGGCCGGGACACGAGACAGTACAATCAGCGGGCCATGGTCAAGTGAAGGGGAGAGATGTGGGGCAAGCAGTCTCAAGGACAACAACGCAACAGCTTCGTGGAGTCAAACACTTCGAGTTATTGTTGAGCTGCTTTCGAGCTCGTCTAAAGCGGTTTTAAAGCTCTTTTTAAGCTATTTCATAGCTGATTTGAAGCTATTTTATAGCTATTTTTGAGCTCTTTTCAAGCGGTTTTTGTGCTGCACTTTCAATTATGAGCATTCATTTAAATTTTAGACCCAACCTTTGCCACTTTTTACCTTTCAACCTGCATAAATTATGCCACAAAAGAAGCCGCAATTATTTATTATGTCACGAAACGAGTTTCGTGTTGAAAGCTTGTCAGCCAAGAAAAAGGTTTAAACGTGTACAAGCAGTCCGTGGTAATATTTCAAATAAATTTATACATTTCACAAAAAGAGAAAGAGACGGCATAAAAACCGCAAACGACCCGTTTAACTTGGCCTTCAGGCATCATTTGTCAAGGCGTAAATTTCATGGTTCTTTAAACCAAACTCGCGTTGAGTTTTGGCTCTCAGGCATTTTGTAACCGCCGCCTGTCATAAGCGGGTCATGTTGAGGTTTTGCTTATTAGCATATTTCTAGCACATGAGTAGACCACGCAATCCGTCAGGCATCCAGCGTACTGACGACTGACCTAGACTGACACCAACTGACGGCGACTGACATTGATTTGTTCACGGCAAAGTGCAATTTAAGTCAATTCCCGGTAAAGTGGACGTATTTTATGCTTGGCAAATTGTTCAGTGTTTCTCATAGCGTATTGTAAAGAGGGTATTACAATAATGTCATGCAAGGTGTAACGCCGTCATTAATATTTATATTTTAAATCAACTAGTTATATACTATACGATTCATAAATTTAATGTATTTAACTATATAATATTTATATTTAGCTAAGTTCTTCTACATTTTAAAACGGTTTCTACATTCTGACTATTTTTATTTGCGATCATAGCTATATAATAATGATTAATTATATTTAATTATATAATATAATAATTCATTACATTTAATTAAATTCCTGTACCTTTCAAGCCGCTCTCTACATTCCGACTATATTTATTTACGATCAGATTTATGTAACATACATGTAGGGCATTTATAAGATTCGCTCTACCGCCAGTTAGCAGCTCTATTCTTATAGTCTCTGCGGTTGACAGTTGAATATTTGGCTTGTCCGAGCCGTTTTGATTTTCATTTGACAGTCCACGTGGCTCCGGCGTCGTATACGTAATCTGGCTACGCTCAAATGTATGCTATGATTTTTGCTTTTCTGTATATTTTATTTATTTTTTTCTTCTTGTGGGTGTTGACTTAATCAAAACGCCTGCTGCCACACGTGGCTAGGATTTCCCTTGAGTTTTCTCGTTGGCAATAAAGTGCACACGTGCATAGACTAAACGCAAGCAAGCTGGCAAGAGAGAAGAGATAAAAGAAAACAGAGAGAGACAGATAGAGAGCGAATGAAGTGAACTTCAAGTCAACTTCACATTGTTTAGCATTTTCTAGCACTTTGCATAAATTTGTAGTTTTGCCACGAGAGCTGCCAATTCCGCAATTTACCCAAAACATTCTTTGCTTCATCTTACCATGGAAAATAATGCTCTTAACACATATTTTTTTTGCTTGCATTGCAATTAATGGGAAAGCCCCTTAAAACATTTCCCTTACATGCATGACTTTTAATGAATTTATGCAGCTTATATTTGCCAGCTGACGGCTCAATTTATGGGCTTCGACTGCACTTAAAGGCATTTTCCATACTGTTGTCGCACTTTCCTTTTATGCTTTAGCCTCCATCTGCCTCTCCAGGCAGCCGACCAGCCGTTCACTGCACAGCTGGCATCATAAATAAGCAGGGGTCATGCAATTATGCGCTTGAGCTGTCATTGCCCGTTGCCCGTTGGTGTGAAAATTGCATATTGGCATAAATTAATCAGCTAGCTGCAGCGCCAGCTGGCCCTGATTGGACCCAATTGGCCCAACTATTCAATTGACTGACGGCCTGCGGCCACTGAATCTGTGATTGTGTGTATGTGAGGCAGCTGAGCCAGCTCAATCCATTTACCTATGCATATAAGAAATCCGACGTTGATTGCATATTGCAAATACAAAAGTTGTCAGCTTGAAGCAGTTGGCTTTTATTTAAACTAATTTAAATGGTTGATTTAAATGAAGTTTCGTTAAGTTAACAAATGGTAATTGAGGTTTTTAGTTTCGTAAATAATAAATTAATTTCAAAAGAGAGTACTCCATTATCTTTATCAAGTTTACTTTTACTATCAGAACTTGACAGCTTCCGGTCAAGTGAACTCAAATCATAGAGTCTGAAAGGTTGGAAAAGCGTTTTTGTATGCAAATTACTGTGGTTGTATAAATTTACAAATTTTATAAAACTCTGCAAAATCTAAAATATTTTAAATATAAATCGCAGTAAAACAAAAATGTTAATTTGTTAAAAACCCTTTCTCTATATTTTTAATTAAAAAAATTTTTTTTATAGATACTCCAATTTAAAATAGACAACAATTTTTAAATTTAAAGCTACCCATATTTCAAACTGATGACTTCATTAAAAAGTATTTTATGAAAAATGAAAGAGCTGTGAAAAATCGAGTTTTATATAATCTAAATTCTGTAGTTAAGAAACTGTTGAAATGTTAGAATAAGAAGAAAATGTCCATTAAAAATGCGTAGACATGCCGTCTTTTAGGTAAAACCTCCAACGTATAGATTAAAGAATATGAATACACAGACACAACACACGCCTTCTACTCCTTTATATGGAAGATAAACAAGGTGAAGATCACTTAAAGCGAGTTGCTGGCTAAAAGCCGCAGTTGAATGGGTTATTGTTGCTGCCGGCCTTTGCCGTCTTGGGTTTACTTGTGGGTTCAGTTTTAATTGATTTACCTTAAGGCTCAACCGAACCTGATGGCATGGCCAAGCCGGCAAAAAAAAGAAGAAAAAATAGCTTTGCCCGAGCAGCTGAAAAGGAAACTGCAGACAATTAAGCAAACGTAGCAAGCAGAGCACAAAACGAGAGGGAGAAGGAGAGCTGCAGTGTGGCACTGTAGCAAGTGGCAAGTGGCAGTGAGAATTGCTATGAGAACTGCAGCAATTACTTACTCGAAATCTGTTGGCCTGGCCCCGGCCTGGCTGAGAGACTTAGCAAAGTCTCGACTCTTGCGGCTGCAGCTGCGGCGTGAAAGTGAAATACTTTTTACCCAAGGACTTTCATTGTTGCGGTTCGGCTGGCAGCCCGCGTCTTTCCACACCCTTCTTGCTTGTTTGCGCAAAAGATTGCAAACGGCAGCACGGCAAAAAGCGAAAGGAATTGTGTCAAGCATTTTCGCCAGCGCTTTGATTTGATTACAAATTGAAAACGATCCTGCAATATTTGTCTCCCTTTGCGTTTCTTTACTCCCACAATGCATTAATCGCATTTATTTCATAATTAGATAATTTTAATTTTATTAAATTGAGCTGCAAATTAACAACTTATTTTTGTTTAAAATGGCATGCAACATTGGGACAGCTGGCATTCAACCCGCTGCTGCAACAACAAAAAAAGTCACTTAAAAATGTGTGAGAAATTAATTGCAATTGCGACCAAATTGGATCACCGCAAATAAATTCTGGTAATTGCTGACATTTTATTGGTGGCAGTGGCATAAAAACAAAAAGGCAGAAATACAAGCGCGTGTTGTAGTGTAGCAAAAGACTATGAAAGGAGGGGGAAAGAGAGAGAGAGGAGAGAAAAGGATAGAAAGGCAGGCTACGAGTAGTTCAATTTAGAGGCAAGAATAAGAATTTAGAATAAATTAAGTCAAGAAGAGTGTAAAACTCTTTTTATTGTTAATTTTTGACAACATTTTTAATCAAAGCAAAGCTTTAAATAAACAATTTATCAATATTATTTGTATTACTTTTTTAAATATTTGAATAAAAATTTACAAGAAGTGCTTAAGCTAATCTAGGCTTAGAAATATTTATTTATTTATATTTATTCGTATTATTATTTAAAAAATGTTGTATTTAAGCTTTGACAAAATTAATCTTTTTATTTCATAAGTTAATTTATTCATTTATTAAATATTTTCTTCGGCCAGAACGCTGCTTTCAAATAGCTGTGGGATTGTAAGCGTATCCCTAAGCATTTACAAAAACTGTTTATGTAAACGATTTAGAAGCCATTTTCTATTTGATTTAAATGGCTGCATGCTCAAGTGGGACCCGAAGGATTGCAGCAGCTTCCACTCAGGTTGCCATCGCGTCAACTTCCTGTCCTTTGAAGCGGCCGCCGCTGTCGAGCAATCATTCAAAGTTGTCCGCATTTGCATAAACACTTCTAATCCTAATACCCAGCAGATTGCTGCAGCAGTTGGTTCAGCAACTGCTTCAAGCTACTTACAGTCAATTGACCTACCCCTGGCCACCACTCTACTCACTCACTCGCTGAAGTGCCAACGGTACAAAAAACCAGCAGCACTTGACAGGAGCAGCAGCAGCATCAGCACCAGCAACAGTGGTTGCCATCCAATTGATGTTACTTGGGTGTTGCAATTGTCCGTCAGCTTGGTGGGGGCTTTGCCTTTGCTGTTGGCTTTGCCGGTTTCCTTTTCCTTTTGCACCACTCAGCTACGATTACAGCAAACAAACGTTGGGCCAGCGGCTCAAATATACAACCAACTGGTGTGTGATTGAAGGCGGGCTACGATGTAGTCCTGGCCAGCAACGGCTCCTACGGCTCCTACAACGGCTATGAAATGGCACCAGCAGCCACACTAGCCGCGCTTAGGCCGTCAGTCAAGGTGTCAACTACGTGGCATTTGAGCTGTTGCCCCCAGCAACTATATACCCTATAACAAGTGTAAAAATGCAAGGAGTATTATAAAACTGTGCATGGATTTGTAATAATAATTCAAATAAATACAAACCTGAGTCTTAAGGAAATTTGATTCAATCTCGCTTTATTTTGAATATCTACTCTCCATGCCATATTATTATAATATTAACTATAACATCACTTTTCTATTGAATTTTAAATGCAGGATTTCAAAATAAATCCCATACTTTAAAGTACGTTTAAGCTTTTCATGCATTTTGAAATTTGATTCAATCTTGATTTAAATATATTTTTAAAGTACTTTTAAACTTTACATGCACTATAACGGGGTATTTTTTAAGTCAGTCACTCTACTTAGCTTAAGATTCTGATTTCATCTACTAGAGTCGGTTGTTGTATTTCGTACTCGAAAAAATTGCAATTTATTTATAAACTAAAAATTCGTTTAGTTGTAGCTGCCATTATTTGTGGAACGTGCGTTCACAGGATCCGCGCACCCCTCACTCTATTAAAAGTTTGGCGCGACAAAAAAAAAGAACTAAAAATACCCGATTAACTTTGGTAAACTGCAAGCGTTGTAAATTGCAGCACTTATACCCTATGATTGGAGAGTCTGCTGGGTGTTAATTAAGATTTGTTCTTTTGTTATATAAATATATATTTTTTACTATTTAAAATAAATTTTTTTTTACATTTATTCAAGAACAACAAAAAAAATATAGTTCAAGAGTGTAGGAAACAAATTGTTAATGAAACAGTAAGCATATTTTTTAACTACTATATTGAGATCTTATATTATATAATATAGTATATTATAAAACTACCACTTCAAAAAATATGTATATTTAAAATTGAAATATTTCTATTGATTCATATACTATATACTGGCTAACATCATTATTTAAAAATATTAAATTGTTTCTATTATTGATATCGTTTGTTTTAATTTTTTTTAACATATTCCATAATGTATTATAGTGCATCTCATCTTCGTTTTGGTAAAGTTTGTGCTCACATTTAGCTGCCTTTTTCAAAACGTTTTTTTTTGTTGCTTCAAGTTGGCCATATAATTTCAGTTAGTGCTCGAGAATTTGCGCAGCTCCATTGAAATTACAATAAACTTGGAGCGCTTGAGGAGCGGCTACCCCCACTGATGCCCCCGCTGGAACCTACCGCTCGTCAACCGAACTGGCGCACTCTGCATAAATTTGAGCTTGAAGCATTGCACTTGCTTGACACATTTTGTTTGGCTGACGATGCCAAGTCTCCCCCAGTGTCCCACAGTTGTCAGCCCTCTGTTCCCCTCTGACAGTTCGGGTCGCAACCCTGGTCCAACTTTGTTGTTGTTGTTCATTTGCAGCAAAAGGGAGAATGAAACAGAAAAGTTTTGTCTCTGGCGCAACAATTTACCGTTAAGAGCTCAACATTGTAACACTGGTTTTTCACTTTTCACTAAGTACCAGGTTTGTGTAACACATAAAAAACGAAGCCACAGTACAGCATTGCCCCATCGTGGGGCATCGTGGAGGCTTAGGGGCTGGGGCTGGGGCTGGGGCTGAGGGATGGAAACAATCTGCACAAGTTTTGCCGCCGTCTTTTGTGCAACGTGCGAAGTTTGTCACTCTGTCAAAGAAATGTTAACTCTGTATCTGTGTAATGCATTCGCCCTGTAATCTACAGCCAGCCAGGTGTACCGAGTGGGGAAAGGGTGGGGAGGGATGGGTGTTGCAGAGGGGTTCGCTGGCGCCTAGATGTCGTGTCAACACAAGTTTTGCATTTTGCCATGTGTTTTTCTTTTGTTTTCTCGCGAACTATCTCCCTCTCTCGTTCTCGCTTTCTCTGCAGCTCGCACGTCCTTTAAGTACTTAAATTAGTTTTCATAGTTTGGCGCCATTTGGCCAACACAACCCAGCGCCCCTTTGCCCCACTCCACGCCACTCCCCGCTTTCTCACATGCAGCGTGTAAATGAATTCTTTTTGCGCCTTGTGTTTATAAACTCGCCGTCGAGGTCGGAAAACTTTTCGTATTTTATGTTGGCTGATTTTTTTAAAATTTACAACCAGACACAGTTGCAATTTAGCTCAATGAAGTTTAGGTTACATGGGGTTAAATAGGCATTAAAGTCAGTTTAATAAAATTAAATAATCATAGCCATTGTTTGAATAACGTTCATATACTTTATTTGATTGGAAACTATATAAACAGTAACTAATTAATAAAAAATTAAAATTAAAATAAAAATTGTATATAAAATTACGACCATAGTAGATGTTCTCTTGGCATTACAAGGATGTCTAATATTTTCTTATAGGTCATGACGAAAATAAAAAAAAAATGTATTTTAATATTCATGAATCTATAGATAATACTCTACTAAAACTTTAAACTTGTATAACTCAATGAAAAACTGCCATGACTAAATTTTAGCCATTGTTTCACCCGTAAAAATATCCATATTTTTGCAACTAAAAGTGTTTTGGTTTTTTTTAAACATCGAACTTTCACATCTCAGTCAATACTAAACAGATTTTCACGTTTCATACTATTTTGCATTTTTTCTGTAAATATAAAAAACAAGGTTTAAAATGTTTTAGACAAATATTTTTCCTTGTTACTGATATTTGAATAAAACCTTGTTTATAGATTTTTTTTTTTTTTTATTATCCTGTTGACATAGTACTTTTACTATATCTCTCTCAATTAAATTTCAGTTTTCATTTGATATTCTTAAAGCGTTTTACTTTATAGTCTGCTTCAATGCAAGCTGAGCTGAGCTGTTGGTGAGATTTCAAACAATCGCTCGATGCAAAACAGTTATTCATATGCGTCCCACACAGAAAACTAATACACATATAAATCGCACACACACACACACAGACGCATTGTGAGAACGAGAGCGCGTCGTGAAATGCAGTTGCAATTGCATTTGCGCATTTCCGGTCAGCGCACGGATGTTCCGGTGATCAATTTTCAAATACGCTGTGTCAGTTCACTGGCTGGTCAGTTGCTCTGTTGTTCGCCATGAATCCAGCAGCAGGGGGGCGGCGATACGGGAGAAAGCCGTAATCGACCTGTCGCCCGCTCATCCACTTGGCAACGTTTTGTGGCCCTTTGCAAAATTGAATACAAATTCACAGTTTTTGCATATTTGCTTACAGCTCGTTCTGCAGCTTCAACTTAAACACACACACGTAGAAATAGTTGTGGTTTTTTATTTGGTTTTCTATGCCTCGAATTTTAAGCACAATTTTCCACCGGTGTGTTTCCTACGTATCCTTTTTGTACCTCAACATCTTTGGCTGCAATTTGTGCGGTCTTTGGATAACAAATTTGTATCCCATTTCTTATGCTCTTAATACTCTTGCAGAGGCTTTTTTAATTTTGTGACGAATTTTGTATTGCACTGAAGTAGACATCTCAATCTATAGAAGTTATTATTGCAGTTTCAAAACCTTATTTAAATATATTTAAATATTTTGTATAGCTAAGTGCAGAAATATAACTCTGCTTTGCTGCTGGCAAAGGTATTTAATATTCGGCAACCCGAAAAAACATATATTTTCTAGCATCTATATTCAACGATTGGTTGCCACAAAAAAACACAAAAAAAAAACAAAAAAAAAACACCACAAATTAGCGCAGCGTCAGCTAAAAAAACTGTTCGCATCAGCGTTTTGTGTTAGTTCTGCGGTTTCAGCCAGAGCAGAAAAAAATTCAGAAATTCATAAATAAATAAATAAATGCTTAAAGCGGTGAGTGGCTTTAAACAATGGCTATTACAAGCAGGATATGGACAGGATGTTCTTGTTGCTGGCAGCAGCTTTAAGCAGCCAATTTCTGTCAATTTCTGACAATTTCAGACAATTTCCGCACACAGCTGTTGTCGGTTTTCGCAACTAAACTTTGAGTCGTCTCAATTAATGAGATTAATTAGCAGCTAATCAAATTTGCAACTACAACTTGCCAGGACTGCCATTGATGTGTGCTGTCAGACTGCGTGCCTTACCCCTCTCGCAACTCCCAACACCCCTCTCCCTGCCTTTAGCACAAAAGTTGGCCACGTCAACGAAGTGTGTTCAGTCTGTCAGTCCTTTTCTTGCCAAGGCTGTCAGTCAATTTCTTGATGCCTGCAAATTGCCTGACGCAATCTAATTAGCTTCATTTGGTTATCTACTTTTAGTTGCTTTTAGCATGTTTTAGCCATTTTTTGGCTGGCCAAAATAAATTGAGATTCTTAACTGAAGTCTTCAGGCGCTTCAGCTGTGCAGCCAAGCAAATTTTGAATATATTTAGGTAATTATCCCGTTCCCTTTAAATTATTTCCATTTGGCAGACTATTTTGCATTTGATGTGTTCTTTATATGAGTTCTGTATCTGAATTTGAGCTTTACAAAATGTAATTTTTTTTACGTTTTAAATCATAAAACAAAATTTTTAATTGAGTCCATATATTAAGCTAATAACATCTTAAAAAGAGCCTAACAACCAGTTTGAAGTAGATTTAGTTCGATGGCAAAAATATATTCAGAAATGCAAAACTATTAATATAATACTAATATAAATTGCTCCATGATAAACAATATTTCTGGATATTTTTTTAATACATTTTTTTTTATGGTGACCATAAAATATTTTTTAACTTTAATTTTCAGTATAGCTAAAAGTTTGACGAAACTCAAGTATCATATGCTAAAATTTATTTAGTTTTTAACTTGATTGATTGACTTTTGAGTGGCAAATAAATTACAAATCAAATTAGAAAAGTATTTTTTTTCTTTGTTTTTGGCCTTAACTATGTATTAAACCAAATATTACGTATACGTCGCGTTGACATTTGCCACTTGAAGCGCAACATTAGCGAGTATCCAGGGCAATTTTCATTCAAACAAACTTAATTGACACCACATAGAGACAGATACACACGCACACACCGCACAGCGACCGCTTAGGTATTTGGCTGGATACGCTGTCCAATTTACTGTGCACAAATTGCAATTTGCCAGCAAAGCGACGCGATGCAATGCCTTGGACTGTGGCTGATCAGCTGTGTCGCCTGTGTCTGCCACTTGGCTAAAGCTTGGCTGTAAGTTGGCCAAGATAGTCACAGCTCTAGCTGCAGCTGGTCATTCGCTAGCAACCACTTGCTTACTTATTTATGGCCAAAGTCCAAGGCAAACGGACAGCTTCTTAGCTCCGAGTTGGATGTTGACTACATTTCTCAGTCTCTCGGCTGCCACGCATGTGGCTTTATCTTTATAATGGAAAATGATGTCGTGAGCAGCGTGTGCACAACTTTCGCTACTATGGCTTAAGCTGTCCTCAACTTGAATTTATGTTAGTCCACATCCTTTTTTTTATTTCTTTTACCGCCTGATTTGTCAAGTTTGCTTTTTCTTTATATATATATATTTTTGTTTTTAATAGAAAAAAGAGCATTTTCCTTGTCGATTTTGAGTATATAGCATTTGACAGCTGCACATGGCCATCGTCGGGGGATTTACTGAAAGGAAATAGCTGTCAATTTTTGATATGTATTATTTGTGCTGCGGTTCAATTGGTCGAAAGTTGTGTGAGAAATTGCTGCTGCCAACTGACAACTGACAGAGCGCATTGTGAAAATATTAATTAATTATTTCGGTTTAAATGTCAACATTCAATTGCCACTCAGACAATACGGGGCAGCCCCGAGGTTGCGTTACGGTACAGTTCATAATTATGTCAAAATATTTCGCGTTCAATTTGCGCTTAAATTATGCATACCGAAAATCAAAATTGTTGAATATTTTAGTACTACGAGTTAATTACGGTGTTTGTTGCTACAAAAAAACTTAATAAGAGAACAACGAAATTATCATCTGTTATTTAGCCTTAGTAATCGGTTTTGACCAGTTTTGTTTCATTTTGTTTATATACCATGTCGCAAATAATTCCACTCTGGAAAAGCCCTTCCCCTTTATGCTGACAATAATTGCGCTCGGATTCCTTGGTATTACTGCAAAAAACCTGAAAAAATTCTTGATAATTTTTTTTAATTTTAACCGTTTTATGAGAGATTCTTTAAATGGATGCGTGACATCTTAACGAGCCAACATTTTATGACACATTTTTTAAAGCAAAACGCTGACAATTCAATTGAATTGCAGCAACGAGGCAGAGCAAATAAAACTGTGAGCTGCAATTTTGCAGCGTTGTCATCGAAAAGCAACCTCCCCATTCAACCTCCCATCTACCTCCCCACCACATAACGCTTTTTCAAACCCACAAAAAAATTCCATCGAAATGCCACAAAAAAAAAAACGAAATTAAAACAGGCAACGGTTGTGGTGGCGAGGGGCGCTTCTGCAGTTGGGGAAAAAACGAAACGAAAAACAGAAGCAAAAAATGCAAATACTCGAGTGTATGCCAATGTAAAACAGAAGCTGTAGCCCAGCATCCAAACTCATCATCATCCTGTTTCGTGTGCTCCACTGCAATAAGACAATGAAATGGCAAACATAAAAACAACAAAAAAAGTGAAAATAATAATGAAAGAAAAAAGTCGACTAAGGGGAAAAGCGTAAACGGGCTGAGAGATGGGTTGACGATTTCTCAAAAAGAAGAAATAATAACAACAAAAAGTTGAAGCAGAGCGCTGAGGGCAAAGCGAAGTGAAAATGCTCTGTAGACGACAAAGCCCTGAAAGATAATGTCATAAGATAGGAGAAGAAGAAGACCGCAAGTGCTGACAAATGAAAATGGATTGCAGAGGATAATATGGATGAACAGAGAATATAGACCGAAGGTTTATATAATTAAAAGTGGATAATAAATAAAATATTAATAAGAACTAGATTTTCTAAGTACTAAGTACTTCATTTTATAGATAGTGGATGTTCTCCTTTCTTGTTCCTAATTGTAAAGAATTATGTTAATTAATTCATGAACATACTTCACGGCCTTTGTGCTTAGTTGCTCTTTCAATTTTTATAAATGCCTATCATGGACTTTGAAAATATATAATATTTTAAGTATTGCATTTCCACACCAACGGTAATCGAAGTTTTTTTTTAAATATACTTAAAGCACTTTAATGGATCAACCAATGGACTCTCGTTATATTTCCGCTGCCTTTGTGCATCATTGAGCAATGCGGATTCTCAACAACCAGCAGACGACTTTGCTATATACCCTACACTCATAAAATAGCTAAAGAAGTAGGGATTAGTTTTATCCGAGGCAGTCTTTCTGATATTTTTGATCTAAAATACTGTTAATACAAAAGACACGAAATTTGATATGATCAAAGAATATAAAATGCACTATATATATTTATAATTTTTATTACAAAGTTGTAAAATATAATCCTTTGATTTTTGGTTAATTTATACTTTCGCTTATTAACTTCTCGTCTATTTTAAAAATTAAACTATTTTATACATTTGAGTGGCAGACCTTGGCATAGGATAATTCCTAGTCTAGTAACGCACCTGAAACATTTCCACTTATTTTTTATTGGCTTGGCATAAATTAAATTGTGCATTTGCGAAACGACGCTCCAATGTTTGTACATATAGGTGTACCTATATGTATAAAGTATGTATGTGTATATGTGTGTACATGTATCTGACTGCTCACGATGTGAAAAGCAAGCAATACAATATTGACGTACGGCAAGTGGTGCGCGGAAAGCTGTGTAAACAAAGCCCAAGCGGCCGCGAACACGCTGCGTATGAGTGATATTTTTTGCGGTGGCCGAAAGACGGGTCAAGCGTATAAAGCTTTCCACTGAGCATAAATATGAATACAGTCAGCGATAACTGTAACTGAAGGCTCATTAGAGAAAAAATGTTAGTGAGGGTGAGTGAGAGAAGGGAAACGAGAAAGAGAGAGTGAGTGAAAGGAAGACAGCATAAATTATAAAAACTTGCCTCCAATATTCCACAAAGTCAGTTTTATAAAACGCTGCAGAGACGCATTATTCATGGCACAACCTTGACGGGCTGCTATCATGGCACGGAAGCGTGGGCGGGGCACGTGTCAGTTTATGCAACATTTTGCTTCTAATTGCCAATGCGTCATGTATTTGAAAGTTTTTATTTTGTAATTTTAATTATTGCAAAATAAATTGAAGAACAAATTGCAGAAAAGATTTTGCATTTATAAACTTAAAGAGGAAATCAGGCCAGCGGCCCAACGCCTGCCCATCCCCTCGCCCTGCCTAACTGCTATTTCTCTCCTGTCAGTTGATGCGGGCTGATAGCCACACACCTGCGGCGTAATTTTCTACACTTTGGCGCATTTCTTTTTCGTTGTCTGTCGGCTTGGCCCAGGCACCTTATCATTTATCAGAGCTCTGCAAAGATCAAAAGCAGCCATCAAAAGCTGCAAAAGGCAGCGCGAGGGGGGAAATTGAATAGAAGAAGAGCAGGTACTGATATAGATAGAGAATTTGAGAGAGAGAGAAAGCAGAGGGCAGATAACTGGGCTTAAAGCGCAGTTTGTTATGTGGGTGGCTTGGATGGTTGGGGAAGAGCAGGTCGGTTTCTTTGGTCTGTCATGCCATTTGTTGGAAATGAAACTAATTTTGTTGATTGTGGCGGCAGAGCGTTGCACAAGCATCGACAGTTGATATATGGGCGCAGCAAGCGGCTTTATATCTCTCCATGTCACTGAACAATTGGTTCTGTGCAGTGCAAGCTGCTGGAAAAATACACAAAAAACGTGATGAATTAGTTATACACTGAGAGAAAATAATCAATCGCTACTGCAAAAAAAATGTTTAAAATAATTTACAAGATAGGTAATGAACTAGACATGGAAAGAAATAGAAAGATATAAGCAAATATCTGAGATGCAAATGAAACAAAAAATAGAAAATCACAGAATATGGTATATTTACGGGAAATTGATATATAAATATATATATGAATAAAGTACATAAATAAATAGTTTTAAATACACAAGGTAAGGGTGGAGGTACAGATACAAATAAAAAAGCATGCATAGAAACTAAGATAAACATATGCATATATCGAGGCAGAAATTAAATATAGATAGAGCTAATTTAATTATTAAACTGTTACAGACTTACTTCTTTTTCAATGCGCCAAATAGCAATTAAAAGTTATTTCGTAAGGCAATATCAATTTCGTTCACCTCTAAAGCAGACTTTTTGCTGATTTTCTTATAATTTTCAACTGCAGTACATATCTCCATCATCTGTACTTAACTTTAAGTGCTTGGGAAAGTTTTGCCAGCAGCTTTCCCCTTGCACACCTGAAACCAATCAGCCAACACTCACAATGCCGCCCCTGGCACCCGCTGGCGCATTTTCCGCTGTCACATTTCCCGCATAGCTTAACTGGCCAGTCGCAATGCTCTTTCCCTTTATGACATTTTATTATACCAATTAGACTGAGGCGCCTTGGGTCCGCCATTGTTCTCACACCCATTCCTATTGCATTCTCGTTCTTTGGTTTGCTTTTTGTTCGCTTTGGGTTATTTCATTTTCATTTTGTTTTTCACACCTATTTTACCTGCTGACTGCTCGGAATTTACGGCCCTCGATTGTGTTTTAACATTTATTCATACGCAGAGCGGGACGGGAAGAGTGCGGAGCAACAGGAGGAGCAGCAGTTACCACTGGGCTCTGGGCTCTGGGCTCTTCGTACCTCTCTGGGTTTTGCTGCTAACACTTCACTTGCAACACATTTTTCAAATGTGCAACACTTGCAGGCTGCTGTTGTTGCTGCTGCTCGGCACACAAATGACATTTACATTTTGAACACATAATGATGTTGTTGTTGTTGCTGCCTTTGCATAGCTCTGGGTGATAATTGCACACGGCGTCGAGCACACAACTAAAACAACAACAACAACAACAACGGTGACTACAAGTGCGACACTTCAATTGCAACAGTGTGTTGCTGCCGTTTGAGAATTTTGCCAACTAACAACTTCCTGCACTACTCGGCTACAAATGACATTTTATGGCTTTAATTTTGCAGCCGTAAAAGGCCAAAGCGAATGATATTAAAGCCAAAAATAAATGCAAGAACTCTATATATAGAGTATGCCGCTTGCTAAGCCGTTTATCAATAGAAACTGACCGCCGGGCCGCGCCCATTTGGCCGCCAACCAATTGGCTTGGACAGGCAATAAATAAAACGAGGCCGAAATTAAGCCGGCTAGGAAGGAGTAGCTGCAACAATACAAGCATAGAAATTGTAGCAAAGCCTACTTCAAAGGTGAACCTGTTAGCCACTAAATCTGCTGAATACCACGTCGAAGCAGCTACCAAAAAAAAAAACCAGAAGGAATGAGCAAAAAAGGAGGTCAATCAAAGCTGAAGCCGAAGCCAATGCAAAAGCCGCTCAACGATGATAATCATGACGATGATGATGCTGATCAAAGCAAACTGGCAAACTTCAGCCAAACGGAACTTTGTTAACAGGATATTAAAGTGACTCAGCGACAAAGCAGCACGAGGTGAGAGCATCAAATGGGATAAAGTTCTGATGAGGCATTCAAAATAATATTGTGAATAAAGTGGCTAAAAACTCAAAGTGGTTACGGTACAAAGAGAAGATGTCGGATAATTTCAGGGAATTAGCTAAATATGCAACGTTGAAGAGTAGGTGGAGATAGTTAGATTTTGTCAGATATGGAAGGAGAAGCTTAAAGTGTTACCTTAAAAATATTAGAAAAACTGACGCTGAAAATTAAAATAACTTGCAGACACACTTCTTTTTGGATAACTTAGATCTTTAGTCTTTTATGAAAACAATAAATTAGAAATAAACCGCAAAAATGACAGTCCCATGGAGATGTATTTTAATATCGTTTCAAAGCCCAATACGGCCGGTGCAGTTCCCTCCTCGTCAGGTGCTGAATACGGTTGCTTGTTCAGTCGAGGACATGTTGACCCGCCAACTGTTGTCGAGATGGTTGTAAATTCAGCTGATCTTAGTTAAAAGATAGTTACCTGCTTCCACCTGGCAACAGGCCCACAGGGCTAGCAGCAGAAATAATGCCAATGACAAGAGTCGCATTGCGAATTTTGAGTAACTGTTTGCGGGTTTCTATTTATCAGTATATTATATAGGGATGCTTAATTTAATACGCTACCCACTAATTGGTTACAGTTATGGTTGAACATTTATAACTTTTTGTTTGCAGTTTAGCAGTTGCTTATTTTAAAGCAACTATTTCATATTTTTCCCTTGTTTTGCATTTAATTTAAAATTTCTTTTTAAATGAATGGTAATTACTTTTAAATATTTGAATTACTTTGTTCGAAAAGTGTATATACTTAAATTAGAATCAAGCTGCATTTTTCTCTGCCAGCGAACAATGCCTGAAAGTTGTATTGCTAATGGTTTTGTCTTGACCCAGTATCACTGAACGAGACCGAAGTTAACTGCAGTTTGTACTTCTTGTTGTTATTGTGTTGGTCGTTCTGTTGGCTTTTGTGTTGATTTTCCAGTCAGTCGCACTTTGTGCCTTGCGCAATTTAAGTTATGAAAAACGTTTCATTTCGTTCCATTTCGGTTCGCTTTGGTCAACACGTTGATAAGTCGGGTACAGCTGAAGTAACGCTTACTTTGTAGTGATTGACTGCGCATTAAGGACTTAGATGCGCAGTCAAAGAAATATATATAATAGAAAAAAATAGTTTTAACAATATTTAATTATGTGCATGAAATAAAATTTAACTGGCACCTGAAATCAAAATAAAACAATACATAATATATAATTCATAACTAAAACAAAAATATCAAATATTAATAATAGCAATGCAATAATAATAATATTAAAAAAAAGAATAAAGGAATAGAAGCAAGAGCAAGCCTATTTATAAAATTTCAGATTAATGCTCTGCCCTGCTGTGTGAGGAATAAATTAGGATTCTGATCTGCAGGTGCGCATGGAACCAATTTGCGATATTTGTTCTGCTTTCAGCAGGGTATCCAAAATTGTTCATTGAATTTTGGTGTTGTTGCTGCTGTGTTGCCTCTGCTTCCATGCGTTTGTTGTTTCGTTTTGTGACCTTGTTGTTGTTTGTGTTGCTTTGCTTTGAGCATTGCATGCATTTCACATGAGCCGTCAGCAATTCCTCATTTCCATTTCTGGTGCCGCTTTCCATTTGGTTTATTGCGAATTTTATTGTTCTGTGGTGTTTTATGGCACAGCCAACGTAGTGTGTAAATATTTGCACAGTTATCGCCACAACTTCTTCTTCTACTACTCTATGCCAGCGGGCAATTTCTCGCAGATCCGTTTAAATATTCAGAAAAGTGCAATATTTGCTTGGCTATTTCAATCAGCGCTCATGTTGATAATTGTAGTTGCTTTTACTGTTGTTGCTGTTGGCCAGCAAAATTGCAATTAAAATCACTGGCTGCATACTTTTAGCAGCCAGCGCCAGTCAAAGGTTTTGGCAAATATTTCACTAAATGGCATGCTAAAATTTTATTAATTTTAAACAAAACTCAATTATATAACACAAGCTGGTGCGACTGGCCTATTAGGCAAATGGGCTCACATAAAACTTTGCGAAACGGTCAGGGAAGAGGCAGGGGCAGGGGGAGGTGGGATTGGGGGCATTGGGGCGGGGCTGAGGTTGGGACTAAGGCTGGCAAACAACACAAACTGCAGTAAAACAAAGCGTGGAGAAATAATGTGCTAAATGAGCAACGCTCTGAAGTGGTCTGAAGAAGGGTGGGAGGTGGGGGGTGGGGGGGTTATGTGGGCGTTGAGCTGTGGGCGTTTCTAGCAAATACAAATAAAATTAACTAAACTCAAAACAAATACCAAACTCCCCAGCACGCTGTCCAGTTTGTAAAGCGTTGAGCGTTGAGAAGTAACGCAAAAAAAAGCTGCAAAATAATTAAAAACTAATTAAATGAGCTGGCCGAGGACTTAGGGGGTGGGGCGGGGGCGTAACGCTTGTCGGGATGCTGCTGTAAAACTTAATTAACTAAATGCCAGGCAACAAAAACCAAAACAATAACAATAACTCCACAGAAAGTTGCCCACAGTGTCGCCCACGCGCTCTCGCGCGCATGGGGCGTATGAGTAATTTAATCATCTTGTTGGCATGACCAAAGCTTTTGTTGTCATCCGCAAATGCAATTTGTGTCATAAGCAAACAAGAAACTTACATGCCCGAAAGGACTAACACACAAAGCCAACAAAAGTTCGAAGGTTGTCTGTTCGAGCGTGTGTGTGTGTGTGTGTGTGTAAATATATATGTGTGCAAATCTTAGCTTTTAAGAATTAAGGCAGTGAACTAGCTAATTGAGTTGTTTACCTATGGGAACTAGCTAATTATTGTATAAATTGTGATTATTCAATCGAAAGAAATTTATATATCCCTTTTTATTTACATTACATTTTAAATAATACAATGTACAATGTAAAATTAATTAAAATTTTAAGTTAAAAATGTTTGTAACAGGCAGAATGCAGCATCTCAGACCCCATTATGAATATATTCTTAATCAGGACGACGAGCTGAGTCGATTGCGACCTGTCCGTCTGTGTTATTATTACTTATGCTTATATTTTGAATTTTTTTTATATATACAGGTTGGTAAGTTTGTTGAAAATATATTTCTTAAAAAAACTATATTTATAAAAAAAATATCTTTATTAATTCACATATACATACATATTTTAATTTTATTTATTATTTTATTTCTAAAGAGTATTTACCATTTCTGTTTATGTCTTCAAGCCTTTGTTCATAAATCAATTCGATACTCATTTGTGAAACATTTTAGTATAAATCTTTATATACACATTTAGAATGAATTAGTATCGAGTACAACTCGAAGCGTTTTTTCTTCACTTTTCCTCATTTGAAACATGACAAGTGCCAGTTGTTTTTTATTGTTTCTGTTGCTGAGCTCTCAATCAGTCTGGGCTGGTGAGTCAAGCTGTTAACTGGGTTTTAATCGATTTAAACTTTACAATTTACACTTTCCAAAGGGAAATTTTCCATGAACAATTTGGAGAAGTTTGGCGATAAATTAATAGCCAGCGTCGAAAGGCTCAGCAAAGCATTATATGGAGATACTAAGACAACAACAAGAGCCACAACCAAGAAATCAAAACATTTGCCTAATATCTTGAATTTGCATAGTCGTTGAAAAAGAAATATTCAAAAATAAATGAAATCAGAGTTTAGAGTTTAGAGTTAAAGTGGTGCCTTTTTTCTTCACATGCTATTTATTCAATAAAAATAAGTTAAAAAGGGTATATGAAATTTCGCTAGTTTTAGGATAATATAATGTTCATGTTGTCATCGATCTTAAAGTCTATAAAAGTGCAAGGAGTTTATAGCAGATTCTCCCTTTCCTTGTTTTCATTAAAATTGATGCATATTAAAAAAATATACTAATGCAAATTCAAGAATACAATTTCCACAACATGAATACAGGGTAGGGTCTCTGTCAGTCGGAGAGTCGGGACTTGCGCACTCTTACTGCTTTCTTCTCAGTTTTCTGCTCGCTTTTTATTCCGTTCCTGTTGTTTCTGTCTTAGCCATTGCTATTGACTTGCGCACCTACATATTTGCTTTGGCACTTCAGCCAACGGCGTTGGGGGCTTGTGTATTCTGTATGGATCCTGGCTTCAGTATCCTGGCAATGTTTTGTTTCAGAATGCCTGCCAAAGAGCTGAAACCCATTGAGATTGAGTAGTATTGTTGGGCGTGGCACGCCTTTGCCTCTGCCCTTGCCGTTGCTTTGGCCCTTAAGTGTGATGTGAGCCATGTTGAATGTTTGCTTGGCGACTGTGTTTACATTTTGTCAGCGTGTGTGTGTGTGTGTGTATTTTGGTGTGTGAGTGTGCACAAAAAGAAGAAAAGAAATCTAAGGGCTGTTCTTGTTAGCTTGACTTGCAACCGCCGCGTTGCCTTTAATGAAAATTGGCAGCTGTTGCGTCAAAAGGCAGATTAACAAACCAAATATGGCAACAGCTTGGCCAAAAGCTGATGCAACCGCTGCCTGGCAAAGGCACGCACATGCTTTAACAACAATGCATGCCTCACAATTTCCATACCAAAGGCGGTAGCTAGCACCTCCCTATCACCCCCCACTTGGCCCATATATATATATATATATCACTCCACACACAAAATGAGGCACAAAAGCGCATATTGAAAACGCTTTGGCGCAAACTGAATGCTCTCCTCGCGCCAACCCTCGTGGCATTACTTTGCTGGCCACTGACAATGACTGACCCGGAGTGATAGCAGCGAATAGCCAGCTCTGTGGCACTGCCCACTCAATTGTTGCCGAGTGCCACATTGTGTGGCAAACGCTGCTTTCATATGCTTAATTGAAATCGGCACTGAATGCAATCGAGCAGCGTTCTCTACTGCTGCAAGCGTTGTGGATGGGAATGGAAAACACGGGGGGTGGGGGGAGGGGGGAGTGTGTGGCTTATTACCAATACAAAACTGCTGGCGTGGCCACAATCCATTTAGGAAACAGCTACTAGCTGCTAAAGGGAGTTTCTCCTCATCAATTGTGAAAAGCCAAAGTAAATTATCTCTTTTATACCTAAGTAGTTTTTACTGGGTTTGTTGAGAATAATGGATTCTGATGGGGAATTAGACTTAGAGGCTAAGATGCATTTAATAGAAGCATTATCATTTTAAAAATTCATTTATTACGTATTTAATTATATTTGCAATTTTGTGCAGTAAAAGCCATAAAACGAGCTGGAAATAGTAAAATTTCAAATGTAAATCCGTAAATAAATTTTAAATAGAAAATAGAAATGTTTTTATTTACATTAACATTAAAAACTGTCTGTATTTTTTTTTTAATTTATATGTAAAGAGAGAGAGAGAGTCAGAATTTATTACTCTTAATTTACCAAATGATTTCAAGCAATAGTTCTCGTTAAATTGTTAATTAGTTTTTACTATTTTTAAACTCATGGTATATGCTACATAGTAAATCACTTGATAATCTGTGCTGTGACCTATTTATACCTTGAAACACATAATAACATATGTATCTATATACGCCCAGCTTCGCTGGTTGTATAATCGCTTTGCCCCACTTCGAAAAACAAATGCAAATTATCGGAGGAAATCCTATTAGAGGTGTTTGTTTCTGTTGCTCCTGAGTTGTTGTTGTTAAGCCGTGTTTGTCGAGCTGCCTGATTATGCTCCGATTATGGCCAAGTGGGGGCCTCGACGGGCTGCCGCCCTGGGCATATGCAAACTCGGTGGTCACATAATTCTGAAGCTGGGACCCAGGCCGAAACCCATTTATAAGCTATGCACAGAAATGTTGACAATGGCTTTTGGGGCGATGAGAAGGAGCAAGTGAAGGGCCGTCAGGGTTGAGTTGGAGCAAATGCAGGTGGCTTCTCATTAGCAGCAGATTCAATTTTGGATTGTTGTGACTGGATTTCCCATACCACCAGAGGTCTGGGCAAATTGTATGTCAGGCAAAGCTGCAGCCGAAGACGATACCAAAGTCATTTGCAGTCCGAAATTATGTAAATTGTGCAATTTAAATTTTCGCATTCAACTCAATAACAACTACAATAAAAAATAACATTGCATGCCACAAATGTAATGAGCCAACAAGCAAATACCTGGGCAAAAAGGCGAATGCTCAAAATCGCAAATGTTTTCAATTAAAATTGCAATTTACAAAGCAGCTGAGAGTAGGGCTGGGGCTGGATTCTGCAAATAAAATACCAAAAATAAATTAAATGAAAGCAAATAGAAAAAAAACATTGCCTCAGGAGCTTGAACACATATAACTTCAGACCAGGTATTGGAATAACATATATATAATACCCTAACACTGGTTGGATACTTTCAATAAAAGGTTAATTTTAATTCAATACATTTTCAGTGCAAAGTAGTGCCTTTTTATTTTTTCGCGTTGTAAAAGAGGTTCATAGGAAAATAGATATCAAATAAAAATTGTTATATGCAGTACGTTTTTTATACCTAATGATTCTAATAGTTTACAGGCAAAATTTTATTTATATATATATATTTTTATTTTAATAATAAAGATGCAAAATATCTAAAAACTTGTAAATAATAAGTTATGTTTATATTTTTTATCTTTAAAATCATTTCTTTATAATTATTTATAAATAATTTATTGAACGTACTTTTGATACAAAAAAAAAAACATGAGACATGCGAAGCTTTAAATTTCAGTCTCTCTAAAGCTATTTAATAACAGATATTGTATTGTAAAAGTAATTTTTTGCCAAATTTCAAGTAAAGGTCCTCTAAACCCCGTTCAAGATGATAATTTATTAACTATCACAAACTTAACAGAAGCTTGGTTTAAAAAAGCTAACAAAACCATTTCTAATCCTACTATATTTGATAGAAAACCGAAGGCAGGCGAAGCTATAAATTTCAGTCTATCTAAAGCTATTTAAGTCTTCGACTAAAAAACAAAAACAAAAAAAACAGATATTGTATTAAGAGTAATTTTTAGCCAAATTTAAAGTAAACACCTTTTAGACCCCGTTCAAGATGGATATGGAGTATGATTTTGGGACACCGCCGCCGGAGGAGCGCATAATACGTACGCATACGCTGAACGCGGAACAGGAAGCGGATCTAACCGAGGCGTTTTCTTTGTTCGATACCGCCGGAACCGGGATAATACCCATGAAACAGCTGAGGGATATATTGCGTGCTGTTGCACACAATCCGCCCGAACATGAGCTGCAGGAATATTATAATGAATACGATCCCGACAATACCGATGAGCTATATCTGAGCGATTTTCTTCACATCATGTCAATGCGTTATAAAGACCAAACGCCCGAGGATGAGGTTATACTGGCATTTAAAGTCTTCGATAAAGAAGACAATGGCTGGATACACGAAACAGAGTTCCGACACATCATGACCACATTGGGTGACCAAATGGAGGAGGATGACATAGATCAGATATTACTAGATGCCAATTCCAATACAGAGGGCAATATCGTTTACAGAGACTTCGTGGCCATGATGAGCGAGCGTTAGACCTGAGCAGGCGGCGTCAAACTGACTAATTGTCAAGCTTACTCAAAAACAGTTCAGCAGTCTGTGAGAACTTCAACATTTGGCAACAACGAGCATAACTTGAAAAACCGAAATTCGTTTGCCGTACTATCGTAAGATCGCAAAATGAATCAACAGCCGGAGCTAACCGAGGAGCAAATTGCCGAGTACAAGGAGGCATTTGGTCTATTCGACAAGAGCAACACGGGCTTGATCAGCACCCGCGAGCTGGGCAACCTGATGCGTTCGCTGGGCCAGAATCCCACCGAGGCGGAGCTGAGAGATCTGGTCAATGAGGTTGATGCCAATGGCAACGGTTCGATCGACTTTCCGGAATTTTGCGCCCTTATGTCCAAGCAATCGCACGAGAACGACGCCGACGAGGAGATGCGCGAGGCATTCAAAATCTTTGACAAGGATGAGGATGGTTTCATTTCGCCAGCCGAGCTCCGCTTTGTCATGGTCAATTTGGGCGAGAAGTTGACCGACGAGGAAATCGATGACATGATACGCGAGGCAGACTTTGATGGCGATGGCAAAATCAACTACGAGGAGTTTGTCTATATGATAACACAAAAGTAAACGATTTTCAATTTCCCATTTGCAATTCGCAATTTTGCAATAGTTCAAATTAAACCTGTGACTAACTGAATGTTGCTCAATTTGTGGCTTCTTTGATAGCCCGTGGTTGCTAGTGGGAAGTTTCCAGTTTTCGCCACAAGCTCATCGTCATTATTAGCCAACTGGAACTTCATCATGCTCTCCGGCAGGTTGTCTTTGACTTGGCTTCAGTTGACTATACTTCTGGCTCATATTTGCGTAAATTTCATGTTTCGGTTTTTGTGGTCGGTTTACTTTGAGAGACTTTTCCGATGCCCAGAAAAACTCGGCGCCATGTGCACAAGTTGGCCGTATGGGCGTGTGGGCATGTGGGCGTGTCTGTAAACTAAGCACCTTTGCGGTATGCGAGCAATTTTCCTGTTGCTTAAATTCAATTTGCTTATGCATTAAAATTAAATTTCACTCTGGCCTCTGGTCTCAGTTTTCATGAGCTCGAAACTTACTTTTACCGTATCGGGTGCACGACTGGCCGGGTTGGAATTTTTGCATATTGCTTAACGAAATGCCAGCTTTGCTTAATTGAAAGTTCACAAAACATTGAAACTGAAATCGATTCACTTCAAGTGTAAGCGATCCAAAAAAAATTAAGGAGAAATGTCAGATTTCAATTTCAGATGCAACATCAATAAGCACTTTTGCAAGGGCATAAATATAATATGCACACACACCGAGGGGGAGAGGTGTGAGAGGACGGTGGGCAGGGGGTATAGATACAGCAGTTAGTTCATGTGCACTATATCCCGACAGACACGGGCTCTGGGGCTTAACATGACGACAGGACAGATGCCATTTGCGGGTCCAACGACTGCCAAAGGAAATTGAATATGTGTCTGTGTATGTGTGGTTGTTGTTGTTGTTGTTGCTTCTGCTGGTTTTGGCAGTGCATTGCTATGATAAGGGGTGACAGCTGTAGAGCATAGGGTCATTATATATTTTGACATTAATGATAGGCAAAGGAAATGAGCTCAAATGTAATATTAACACGGGGATATTATTTTCTTTTATGTTTTCCAGCTTAAAAATAAAATTTTGTTTGAATATTAAATGTAAAATAAAAGGATCTGTAATTTATATTTTAAATTATCATTAAATTCCCAGACCATCCATTTGTTTTTAAGTTGTTAAATTACGAATATAATGAGATCTGCAGAAATAATATATTATATACAAAAACGAAAATAAATGTTAAGTGCACGTAAACCAAATTAAATCGTGCGTGCAATGAAAAACGTAAATAATAAATAAATAAAATCCAGGCGAATATGTGACCATAAAGACTCCAAAAACCATCATCACTTACATAATTTTTTTTTTTTTTTTGATTTTTAATGATTTGTATATTTTAGCATAATCGCATAATATTTTTTCAAAATCTTAAAATCTCGGATAATTTTAACTTAGTTAAACAAGATACGGAAAGGACTGCTGAAACGAAAGATTTAATTATTTCATGATTTTTAAAGCGCATTCCGAGTGCGCATATGCCTCTTATCGGTCGTTTTTAGGTGCATTCGCCAAAAATACTCATGCACATCGATTTCATGTAGAAATTTTTGCGGTTTTTTTTGCCACACCCAGTACACACACACCTACGCCCACTCGGAGTGTCATTTGGGACACTTCTGCACATGTACTTGGCCACGCAAAAAGGCGCATGCAAGTGACACGGACGAGGACGACGATGGGAGCGAGGACGTGGGCGAGCACACGGACAAACCGAAACGAAGCGCAAATGTGCAAACGCCACATAGCAGCAACAAGAGATGCAAGCAAATGATTTTCAAGGGTGCGAGGGGGGAAGGCAGTCGAGTTCTGCCAGCTGCGGTTGTCGAGTGTCCATTTGCAGTACCTCAACTCCACTTAAATATATATTCGACTGTTCGAGAAAACTAAGCTAATTGGCAGTAAAAATTGTGAACCTTTAAGTCCAAAGTCCCGCCTACAGCGTCCCTAAAGTTCCTACCGTATAAACCCAAACCCTAAACCTTTTATGAGCCCTAAAAAATCCAAAGAGCTGTCGTTCAATCATATGCTTAAGTCAAGATTTTGGCCGGCGGTTACCCTTTTCGGATTAACAGATCAACGTCTCGGGACTGGCCAAGCTAACAGCTTGGCCAAGTCGATAAGGCTGATAGCTTATCAGGGCCAAAGGACGCGACCCAGCATTGGCAGATAGGCACAGCCGCAATCGCTTTGATGACCCAATTAATTTTACAACCGGAAAAAACGGCCAACTATTTGAGGCAATCGGCACTCAAACTTTAGTGTTGTAAAGTGTTAGAAGCGCACAGCTTAAGCATTGCATTGATGGCGGGAGCTGGTCACACTGGACTAGGCAACATTGAGATAAGTGAGAAATTTGATGAAAATAAATTACATATATGCGGTGAAAAAGTGTTCTTAGTAGTAGAAAAATGTAAAGTAAACTAATATTAGGAATTAAATTTTTAAGAATATAATAAAAGATATTTAAATGAGTTTCGATTAGTATGAGAATTATGCTCACAACTATATGCTATATTCCGAATAATAGTAATAAATAGCAATACCATTTTAGGTCTGTTAACTTAATTTAAGTTAGAGCTTTTAAGTAGCGACAAAGTTGTTGGTAACTTCTTTGGGTATTTTCCATTGCCAATTTGCTTTCCTTCTAACAAGTGCATAGCTTGAAAATACTTTTCATATTGTGATTATTTCTTTTGTATGTGGAGCAGCGTCCAACGTAGGCCTGCCACATGACTCCTACTTGCAGGAGAGAAAAAAAGTTAAGAGCAACTAAATGCGCTTGAAAACATTACGTTAAATTGCGTGGAAAAGTTGTGCGTTGTGCCAGCACCCCTCCCAAAGCCGGCTCCCCTTCCTCCATCCGGCACGTTTCGCTTTTCGTGCGTCCGCCTACTTTTTACGTGGTATTTTATTTTTATTTTTCACTCGGGAAGTTGACTTAGCAAACTACTTGAAATGTAAAAATGTTCGAGCGGCAACTGGAAAGGAAAACTTGCAGAAACTTTGCTGGCTCACGTAATTATGCGCATTACACAGCTGACCCAGGCACTGAACCCGTTCCTCCTGGCACTGCTGCTCCAGTTAATCGCAAGCCCGGCCTTGGCAGCGGCCACGCCTCCCCTGCTGCGGCGCAGCGCCAACGTGCGGCACACGCACCAGAAGCGCCTGAGCGACCTGGGCCAGATGGATGACACGGGCGGCACCACGTGCGATGACGGCAGCGGGTCCAGCGGCGGCGACCTGGGCAGCTGCAAAAGCGGCAGCTCTGGCTGCATGTTGGGCCGCGGCACTGCCAAGCAGACCGCCACGAACATTGCCCAGAAGGCCGCCCACGAGGCGGAGCAGGCGTACGGCACACAGCAGTCCGCCGCGGAGGAGGTGGCCCAGCTGGTGAAGAAGCAGCTGGCGGATCGGGCGTATGCCGCTGCCAAGGCGGCCGAGGCGGCGCTCTCCGGTAAGCTGCAGATCGTGGAGCAGCTGGAGGCAGAGCTCGCCGAGGCGGAGTCGGTGATGCGGCAGGCGGGCGATTCGATTATGGACTCGCAGAACAATCTCAGTGCCGCGTGCAGGTCGGCCAAAAAGGCCCGACAGCTTTTCCTTGCCATGCAGAACGCCATCAAGATGGCCCAGGAGAATCTGGGCTGTGCCAACGCCGCTGCCAGCGGCGCCCAGCGTGAGGTTGACGGGAAGACAGAGCTCATGGAGACGGCGCAGCGGCGCATCGAATTGCTCAAGAAGCGTCTCACGGAATCCCGCTGTGAATTGCAAAATATCAAAAAGTCCGCCTATAAAGCGATCTGTGCCGCTGCCGAGGCACGCAAGAAGGCCAACAAGGAACAGCGCAGAAAACGAAAAGTCCAAGAACATCAACTATTACAAAAATTGCATCAGCAACAGCGCCGGCTTTACAACGCTCTTGTCTCACGGTGAGGCATAAGGATATATATATTTTAATCATTCAGTCTTTTAATAAAAGAATAGAAAATTACTTTAATAACTGTTTTTTGGCATGGGAAAATCTGTAAAACCAGCTGCATACCAAAAAATTGTCGGTCGTTAAGGTCGGTATTCGAACCTAAATTCGGTTTCTAAACTTGGCTTACCCCATTTTCCCTTCTTATCGGTTTTGTTTTATTTACATATAATGTTATTAATCGAAATTAACTAATTTAAAATAAATTAACGAAATTAACTACTCGGCTGTGTTATTTATTTTGGAATTGCAATTTGATTTATTTAATTATTTGGCTTTCCTCAAAGGCGATTTGAATTCTTGATTTATTTCTCATTCACAATTCAGATCATATATATTCAACTTCAACCATTTCTCATAACTATATTATTTATTTTTAACGTATGTTTTTGAATGTTGCCTGCGAGCTCTTGACAAGTTAAATTTGTTTTTTTTTAAATTTATTTTGAACATTATTATTATGTCGGTTTTCTTTTTTTATTAAGGTGTTGTCCATTATTTATTAAATCTATTTCACACTTTCAATTTCTCTTGCTTCACATCCATGCTGCTTTTATTTTCAATTAATTTATACATACATATAGGAATGGGAAAAGAACAAGAAGTGACCAGAATTGAGAGAAAAACGCAAAGTGGTCGTCGATATTAAAAGACACCAGAGAGGGAGGGGAGGTAGCTTAGAATGTGGTGAAATTAGAATCATTCGGTGCCGAGATCTCGTACGCGACCACATGCTTATTTGAACACGGATAGATTCATTAAAATCATTAAATACGCACATAAGTTAAATATAAACACTGTATTGGAATAACCTACTATAATAATAAATAAATGCTTATAATAATAAACAACGTCATCTCAGTACCATATACATTCTTTTAATTTAACGAATAATTGATATATCGCGGATTTATACTTTGTTTTTTTGTAAAATACTTTCAGTACATATATTATATATGTAGGGGATGTGAAACATTTACTAATTCAATTTCAAATCACGCTCATTTGTAACAAAATCTCGTAAAAATTTCTTCAACTTTTCCCCATGGTCACATTATTGTTACCTACGCTTATATCATAAACATATTTGTAGCCCACAATATGGAAATTCAATACAAAATGCGCTCCTTCGACAATCCATGTTCGAATACAAAAGTGTGTTGCTTTGGCGCCGGACGGAAATCCTTTGAGAGTTTTTAGCGCCAAACAATGTGAGCCCGAGGAAGAAGAAGAAGAAGTGGTATGAGGGCTAGACTGTGGGAGGTGAGCGTCGGCGCGCAAAAAAGGACACAAAAGGACAATAAAACAATTTGACCAAAGCTATTTCGTTATAAGTTTTGACTGACTTTTTGTCAGCTTACGGCCCCTTGTTTGCTGGTAATGCGATTGGGACTGGGCGTGGCAACGAAAAAAGTTTGTTTCTTGGACACGTTTTCAATAATGATTAGTTTTGAATGGGTTTGGTTTTGGGTTTCGAATTGTCCAACAGCTGAGTATTTTTCATTTTTAATGAGCACTGGGCCAACAAGTCAAGACTACACATATATAGATTTCTATGTGTGCATATTTGTTTTTCAAGTTTTCTGCAAAAGTTGACAATAAATACATTTTGGAATGCCATTAATTGGGTCATCGAGTGCAAAGTCCCGAATAAGTTGTTGGCCCTCACAAAGTTTCGGACAGCACTTGAAGGCTAAGCGCATGGCGAAAGCCCGTGGGTCATTTAAGCCGCTGATCTGTTAATCCCCAAGCGGACATGGCCAAGCAAAAAGGGTTGCTGTTTTGGCAATGGTTTTTGGATTTGGCCATTTGATTGAGCGGCAAGTTTTGTTTTGGGCTCGTTTTCGGTGTCTTAACGCTTGGCACATTAAGCCGCATGCGGCCTAAATCACTGACTGAATATGTATATATATATTTTTGCTGACACTTTAATGCCAACACAAGCTGCCAAGTGTTGATCGCTCAATTGCGAACAGCAGCAAAAACTACTAAAAGTCAGACTAAGGCAAAAATGAGTCTGTGTGTGTGCGTGTGTATGTGTGTGTGTGTGTGTGTGTGTGTGGGCTAGGGTTTTGCAGGGGCTTTTTGGGCTTGGCTGCCTGCTTGTTCCATCAACATAAACCGCAACGCCCCCTTGTCAACGCCCCCGCCTCAACGACAATACTCGGATCTGAACCATTTGACCAAAATGTATTCATTTCAGCCATGGCAACACTCACAGTTTGCAGGGATTTGTGTGTGTGTGTGTTTGGTTTCGTATCCAATTTGCGTATTTTCGGAAACAAATCAAAACAAATGAAATCAATTCGATGAAGCAAATCTAATTTCATGCGTATTTCCTCGCTTTTTGCTGGACAATAAAAATTTTCGGGGCCACCCCCGCACCGCCCCGCACCAAAAAAATGAATCCCAAACCCCTAACGGAGACTCTATTATCGTTGTTGTTGCTGTTGACTCAAATTTACGAGTTGCCAGCTGAAACTCAAGCAAACTGGCGCCAATTGTTTGGGCCATGTGGGCGTGACAGTCAACTCATAAAATTCGAGGAATAGAATCACATTTGAGCTGCCTACGAGCAAACAATATAACTTGCGCGCGTGTGTGTGTGTGTGTGTGTGTGTGTGTGTGAGTCGGTGACAGGCAACCATCTTGTTGTGTCGTGTGAGTTTTTCTTAGAAAACGATACGAAGACAAATCTCATTTGAAGCGCAGATTCGTGCGTGTTTGAAAGAATAAGTGCTAAGCAAACTAACACGATTTGAAAAGAGTTAAGCACGATGAAGCACGACTCGCGCCTTGACACGGGCTTAACACGTTTCATCATGACTCTCTAACCGTAGGTAATATTTAACTTTAACACGACTTACAACTTAACTTGATTTTAGACGAGTGAAAGACAACCATAATTTAATACAATGAATATATGCGACTTACCCGAACTAAAACACAAGTAAGCACGGCCAAACACGATTAACACTATGCTATATTTAAATTGGAAATTTACGGGATTCGATATATGTATATTGGATTTTACACACATAGGTGTTTGTAAAACCCTTTTTGTCAATGACTTATTGAAGTTTCTCTAGGAATCTATCTTAAACTGAATTTTATTTCTGTGAAAATTGTATTGGCAAAAATATTCATATATATTTATATTTTTTCGTGCGTGTTCGCAATTTGCCGTTCGTGTTCGTGTCGTCTCATATATAAAAAAATTACAATACACGATTTGGCTCGTCAAATATCACATATTTTCACAATATCTCACGCAAAACAAAACAGCTGAAAACGCAACACATCGCATATATCGATATTAAGTATACGCACCTCTGTCATACATAAATTCGCAGTGGGGCTTATGTCATTAACATTTCACCTGAGCGCCGCGTCGAGCTGTTGCAACTGGGAACACGCCTCAACATGGCACCATTGTCGTTGATGTTTGCGCATTAATTTCATATCATTAAACATTTGGCCCGACTATATTATTTGCAGAATACAATTCCCACGGCTGCCGGCGGATTGCAACACATTTTGCCATCGGCTGGCCAGAGGTGCGAAAAGGGGTGAGGAGAAAGGGCTGATGGGGCAGGTCGGGTGTTGTGGCATTAAGCGTTGTGTTCTGTTCGTCAAATTGAAATTTATGCGCAACGGCAACTGGCAAATGGCGAACGGTGAGTTCTGTTTGTTTAGTTTAATGGCGGTTATTACATTGCCGCTAGATTAATTATTGAGCCTGTTGTTGTTTGATAATGTTAATGATAGTGAAGTTGTGTGGCTGTTGTGCTCTTATCGATACGCTATTAGCTTGATTAAAGACAGAGTATAATAATCAAACTCGCAAAGAACATTCAGTAGCGATTAATTTAATCAGGGAGAGCAATGTATTAGGCATAAAAGGCCTATAAAAGCGCGATATATTAAAAAAAAATAATAATATATAAATATATACACATAAAGTATACCAAAAGTTAACTATTTAAGTGATATAAAAGTCCAATTATGAAAACTGGTTGAATTTTTTTTAAATTGGCTAAGTTTTCTCAAACTTATGCTAGTTTAAAGAAGTTAATATTAAAAAAAAGTAAGATAGAACTATTTGGGGTGACGAATATTAAATACCCTTATACATCTATGTAGAATATATTTATATCTGTGTGTCTGCACAGTAAAACAAAGTTTTTATCAGATTGCCCTAAAAGTAGTTTGATATTGGTGATAATTTGATCATAAGTTGGGAGCATATTAACACTCACAATATTTTATTTATATTTCTGCTCAATTTAAAACAACCTGGCCCGGCTCTTTGGCTCATAAATCAAGATGCATTCATCACTTTTGCCACGTGACGAATGTGTTTGCGTTTGGGCCACTGTGGCGCTGTCAAAGTTGCAACACAATTTTCCAGGCAATTGTTTAATTATGCAGCACAAACATTGAGCAACTGTTGCCGCTGAGAGTTTTCACTACAACGGGAGTTGTACAAAGATAGAGAAAAATGGAGAGACAGACTAGTTAACGTCAGATGAACTTTTCATGGTGCATGTCCCAAGGCTCTGGCGCTGGCGCTGGCGCTGGCGCTGTCGTGGCAACAAAGAGAAAAGGTAAATAATACTTGGGCGAGTCGCCAGACGCATGCCACATGCCTCATGCCACATGCCAGCGACGGCAGCCGCTTGGCAAAGTTTGCTCTAAGGATCTGGCTCAGATTTATTTCAGTAGCTGCCGTAGGTGCTCCAACAGCCAAGACTTTGAGCCAAGTTAAACGCTAATCGGGCGCAGTTCATGCAACTTGGCCAACAACGGCAACAAAAACTGTTGTTGGCAGCACAGAACTGTGTCAGTCAGTTGCAGCTGATGCTGCTGCTGCTGCCAAACACAAAGAGAAATGTGTTAAGGTTAGGGGGCGAGACAACCAAGATTTTCAGCTATTTTGCCAAAGTGGTTACAAATATTTCACAAAGTAATATGCAAAAATTAAAAAACAAAAAGAAGAGAAAGGGAAATATGTAAGGAACTTTATTTATTTAGTCCAAAAATTTAACTTCAAATTTTTTGCTGTTGCTGCGGACGTCTGTGCCAGCCACATTACATTTAATCTGCAACAAGCTACACTCAAAAAATAAAATTGTCTAAAAAACTGTTCTCAAAATATTTATATGTTTTCTATTTTTTAATAACATAAAACAATAATTAAATTGCTAATTAGTAATAAACTTTTTACAACATAATAAAGAAGAGTTTGAAGCTTGAAATATGTCACATCTTAATTTATGAATATTTTTAAATATTGTATATGAATTTAAATTTATATAAGACACTTTGAACGGTAATACTAAAAAATAATAAAATAAAAAAATAGTTTTTATTAAAAAATATAGCTGTTGAGCTTGTTTAAATATACATTTTTCTATATAGAATAATTAAACATTTTAAAGATATTTTTTAATTTTGTATAAGTAGCCATTTCATTTCTTTGAGTGTGTGCAAAGCCTTCATTTGCATGCAATATGACAGCAACGCTTTGCAGCTGCTTCATAAATTATGCTCTTTGTCAGCTGACTTTCACTTGCACGCTGCGTCACCGCCCCCTCCCTCATTTACTGTCTCTTCTCCCTTTTCCCTCTCTTCCCGCACGCTTTGTCTGTTGCAAATTTAACGCGCTGTCTGACAAAAGAATCGACTTATAATCAGGCAGCTGTCAACAATTTGAAGCTCTCATCAGTCTCTGGTGCTGAACTCAACAACAATTTCTATTAAAATCTCATTAGCTGGATGCATTGTCGCGTGTGTGTGTGTGTGTGGCATCCTTTTACATTTGACTGTATACATGCCACCAAAGGCGTTAGCAAAAACCTGCCACACAAACACATTTTTGTAATTAGTTCACCTGCCGTATTATTGTTTAAGCACACATACACGTAGAGGCACACTCATATCCAAATTCACATACATTGTTTCGTGTCTAATTACAGGTGCTACAGTAAAAACATGCCGTGCACCGTTTTGTTGGTTATAAAATTGAATTTCACATGCAGATACTCGAACTTTGTTCTGTTTGTTGTTGCTTTTTTTAATTGGGAACAGTTTTGTTCACGGCTTTCCATTGCCGTGGCCTAAATTGGTCAGGAACTGAAACGCCCTAATTGAAAATGTTTCGCGTTGTCAAACTAATAGTTAACATAGATACAAAACTGTGAGACTAGTTAGCATACAAATATATTAAGGGAAATCGGGTTAGATCGGCTTGGCTGATGATTTAATTTACTACCCAGCCTCTTTTATTAAATAATACAAATAACTGCTACTTTGTTAAAATGACTAACTTCGTTAAAATGAAAAGATAGCATACTTATTTGCCTAAAGATATTTAATACGTATTTAATAATAGGAAATTAAGCGAACAAATAAATTTATAAAATAACTATAGCATGGTAATAATAACGTAGTACATTATAATAAAAAATCCAAATTTATTCTTATTCTTTTGGCTCGATTTTACGAAGAGGTCCCCGAAATACTGTCTGTTAAATTTGGTGACTCTAGCTGTAAAACTTTGGGAGATATAAGCTTTCGCGAATCATGGGGATGGGGTGGCTGAGAGGCGTTCGAGTGGGCATGGCCGGGATATCAAGTTCGCAACCTTTCTGGGAGGTCACCTGCAATCTACATACCAATTTTGGTGTCTCCAGCTTTAAAATTGTGGGAATTATACACATGTTATCGATTTAATCTATCAGGTATATCTATTTTAGCGATTACAAAGGCGGGTGGGGGCGTGACCGGGAAATGTTTTCTGTGACGTTTGGGGGAGCTTTCCAGTAATAGTGGCCGTGGGCGAGATATCAAAGGACTCTGAGATGGAGATCACCAGCAATCTATATACCAAATTTGGTGATTTTAGCTTTAATATTGTGGAGAATATTCACTATTTATCGATTTGCGAACTTTTTAGCGATTTGCTAGATTTTCATGTTTGCTGGCATTTTTTTTTTTTCATGGCTTGTCCCCTAGATTGATTCTGCATTTCAAATATATGCATTATTGAAAATACATTTTTTTCATAGTTATTTTCGAACAAATTTTTGTTTTTAAATATAATTGATTGTGGTTGTCACAATTAGTATAATTGTCAAAAATTATGCCAAAATTGACCAAAATTATTTATTATTTTTAAATAGCCCATAAATATTTCAAATGATCTATAAATATACCACAGGCTAAGCTAAGCATATTTAGATACTTCCTTATTCTTTAGTATCAACTTTTCTGTTGATTTCATTATTTGATTCCAAAGATTTTGCCCTGAATAAGATATTAGCTGGAAAATTTACATTCAAATGGTTGTCTGTTAAGTGTCCATTGGCGTTAATGCCGCTTAGTTGGCTCAGAGTCGACAGGACGCAGAACACGTGCTGCGGCTGCCTCGTGCTACGCGTGTGTCAGTAACGGGATTTTTATTATGCGCAACGAAATTAAAAATTAAAATTTGCTGTTCGCCTATGGGAAATGCTGATGCTGATGCGGACGCTGATCTGCCGGCACGTTGTGCGAGTTGGGCGCTTAACTACAGCAAATAACAACAGCAACAAGAACAATAACAATAGGAGCTTAAGAGGCTGTGGCATCCCCTTGAGCTCGGCGCAATTTGCGAGCCGCAAAATGCCTAAGGTAATCACTTGCCACAAATTGTTGTAGCTGTTGTTGTTGTTGCTGCTGATGCCCTCGAATTCAAGTTCAACTCGAGCAGCGGCTTCTTCTCTAACTTTTTCGTATTATTATTGTGCATTATACGGGAAATTGACAAAGAAACTTTTTTTTTGCCTGGAAAATAGCAACGAAAACAAATGGAAAAGAGGGCAGCGCACTGTGGAAATGCGCCTGTGAATGCCACTTGGGAATTTAATAAAAATACAAAAAATACAAAAATAAAGTAAAGAAAATACAAAAGGGGCCGAGGACGAGGACGAGGCTGAGGCAGAGGCACAGGCAGAAAACGACAACGAATGGCAACTGGAATTGTTGTGCACAAGTGCCGGTTAAATATTTTAGGCAAATGCTTGCCCCCCTATCAACTCCCCTCATCCCCCCACTCCTCAGCAGTCACGAACGACTTGGCAAAAATAAATCAGCTGGGGCGTGGGCACTTGAGTTGATTTATGGACCAAGGGAATGGCAAAGGCAACGACTACGTTAGGCAGGTAAGGCCATTCCAGTGACAGTATTTCCTTTGCATAATACAAAACCAAATTGTTGGAGCCGCGTCTCCAGAGGAGCTCGAGGCGACAGCAATTGACAGCAACCACAATGTGTAGCGTGGGGGAGGGGCAGGCTTTAAATTGTTTTGAAGTTTGTAACTCGGAGAACGCTCAGAACTCTCTCTGACAGTTGCAGTTCATCAGTCAGTCTGTCCGTCAGTCATCCAGCCAGTTTGTCAATTGGAGCTCCTGCAAATACTTCAAGTCAAATTGCGACTAAGTCTTCAAGGTACTAAGCTATATATTGTTGCCCCCTCCCCCAGCAACCCTGCCCCCGGCTGGCTCCGCTTCTCGCTTACCTCTTACCTTTGGCCCCATGCGCTGTCCGCATTTTAATTACAAAAGCCATTCAAAAACAAAATTAATTCTGAACGAAGCGCAATAGGTGGCCAGCTAAGCTCACAAGCTGCTGTCGGCACGTGGCTGCCAACTGAAGACCTACAAAAACAAAACAAAAAAAACAAAACATATATTGCATCTACATAGACTAGCTAATGCCCTTTAAAAACACTAATCATTATTTAATTAAAAAAAACAATTTAAAGTAAATACAAAAATATGAACTCCTATAAAAATATAAAATACATCAACTATTTAAACAGAAATTGTATGACTAGTTTAGGCTGTAAAAAAAATAAATACTAAGTGAAATAATAAAAAATAATTTTACTGCCAATAATCAGGTATTTCAAACCAACAATAGGTGCAAATACATATTCAATTGATAAATAAGCTTTATATTTGTATTGTGCAAGTATTTATATTTTTTACATAAAAAATCATGCCAAGTATTCTATTATATAGACTCTATAGAGTGGCAGAAAAACTTTTGAGAGAAATATTCGTAGAGTAAATTTATATAATTACGATTCAAAATGGTTTACATAAATTTTACTTTAAGCAGCTTTTTAACTAATCAAAGTTAGCATCTATATTAAAGCAAAGCCTTACAAATTTAGTTAATCAAACTTCATGTGCTCTCCTCTGAAGTTAGGGTATTTAAAATATTTATGGCTGCAATTAAAGTTGAATGTTTGTTTGGGCCGCCAAAAAGTAGGCAGCGTATTTTACTGAGCCGTGCGGCAGACAAAACAAATATAATTAAAACAGGTGAAATAATGCTTGGGATCATAAAATGTCTATTAAATTGATAAAAATTGGACCAAGGCTAGGTGCTTGCCGAAGGCCATGCCAGAGTTGACATAGCTAACCACAATGATTGGCAGGCTGCCAGCGAACACCTCAAAGTGAGTAAGAGAGAAACAGATAAAAAAATTTCATTAGACTAATGTGTTGCACGTCACATCAACGTCAGGCGCAGAGTAACAAGCGCATGTGAAAATCCGAAACAAGCAGCTGCAGCTGCCCAGGATGCAAGGATGCAAGGATGCGAGGACACCAGGAGACAGCAGTTGCTCTGGCATTCAGGATGAGCTGTGAAAGCGTGTGTCTGTTTCTGTTTGTTTGTGTGCGGTTCTGTCTGTTTCTCAGCTGCATCCTCTGCCGGGTCGTTGTCACTGCAACATGCCTCCAACACCATCACCATGAATATGGTGCAGCGCTTTTCAGTGTTGCCAGCAATGCATCTTCGTCATTTCACAGCACTTGTCAGCTTCGCAATGCAATGCAAAATGGCTGCCCAGCTACCAGCTGCTGATAACCAGCCCCCTGGCCCCTTAGACCACCCACCATTCTCATCCGAGTGATGCATTGTTGTCTGCGCTACTTTTCCATCATTTGTAATCGAATGAAAAATTGGTTACTTGAGCGAATAAGACTTGCACTCTCTTCATGTCAAGCTAATTATATATCTGTGTCAGTTCAATACAATAATTCTGTATTGTGTTACGGAATTGAAATTGAATTCAAATGGATGTGACAGGTTTGGGTAAGCAGAGAAATAGGGCATTTCTGGTTGGAAGAGGGCTAAGCTGGAAAAAATATCTGATTGTCTGTTATATATAACAATAAATAAATACTACAAATAAAATTAAGGAGAATTCGAATTTGAGGAGTATACAAATTTAATTATGAACCTTAAAATTAATTTTATATTTAAGAAAGTAAAAAGAAAAGTGCTTTAAAATTATAGTAAAATAAAACGATTCTGCAACAGAGGAGTTGATAAGGAAACCAGATCTAAAATTGTATATCTAAATAACCAGCGCATACTCGCACTTAAATCAATTTAAAGTTTATTTTTTGGATATATAACGAACTAAGGCAATTTGTAATAGATACTCCACATCTGCATGTGTGCAGCTACAATTTCGGCTCTAACCTGCAGGTGGTAAGCAAAAGCAACCAATTGAAAAGCCAAAGCAAAACTGACCGCAACAACCAGCGCCAACCACCACCAACGGCACCAGCGTTGCCCCGACAACAATAACAACAACAATAACAACAAAAACGGTGTTAGGGCCTCTTATAGCCACGTGCACATATTTCTGCCAGCCTGTGCCCTCTGGCCAGCGGTTCAATTGACGGTGCTCCTCGCTGGCTTCTCGCCTGCTCACTGGTTGGCAAATTCATGGCCACTTAAATGCTATAAAATAGACCAAATGCTCGGCACTAAAATCCAAAAGTTGCGCCATGCTACAAAAGTTTACCCTAGCTTTTGCCAGCTCTTGCTGTTTCTCTTGTCTTTTACACACACACAGAGATATACTCGCACCTTGTGCGCTTTTATGGTTCATCATTTTTTTTGGGTCAGTCATAAAAAGCATCAAAGTTAAAAGTTGCACCTTTTTCTTTTCGTTTTTTGTTGCGAGCGGTAAATCAGTTTTTATTATGCATAAATTAAAAATGTTCAATTAAAAGGGTTGCAGCAGAGTGCTGGTTATTTTTCTTGCAGCTGTGGGGCTTTAAACTTCCGTTTTTGTAGCTCAATTTTGTGTTGTTTGTACATTACACAATATTTTTAATTAAGGAAATCGAATGCGCCTCGGTTTGGAAAGAAAAACGTTTTAAAAATGCCAAAAAAAAAAACAGATAAAAGAGGAATTAAAATTTTTTTATAGCGCACATGGCGTATGAGTAATAATTTGAAATTAGTACAAACAACGAATTGCCTCTCAAGCTTATAAAGATATTAAAGATTTTTTGTTATAACTTTTTATATAATCTAACCAAGTTATTTAAAACATTTTAGCATTCATGGCGTCAGCGTTATATTATGAAAAGCAGCTGCAGCAACGTGCACAAATGTGCATTGTTTTGCATTTGTAACACATTAATAAATAATTATTTTTCTTATTGTTTTCATACCCTTAAGCCATGAACATGTGATCAATAGGAATACACATTCTACACCTGTGTAAATAAGGATACAAATTATTATACAAATAGCTTAGTCAATTTGAAAAACGTGTTAAGCATATTTTATTAATGATAAATGAATTTTTTTAAACACATTTAAATATTATCGATCTGAAAATAAGCTCATCTGGAAACTCTCGCTACAGGACATCTGCTCGTCGAGTGTTTTCAACTTAACAAGCACTCAGGCTAGTTATTCATAGACATGTTTTTTTTAAGTGCTTATAAACAACAATTGAGTGCCACAATTGACATATATTCATGCAACATATTTATTATTAATTTGCGGGTGTCAACCAGATGCACAAATTATTTTTAACTTTTTTGTTTTGTTTGTGCTTTTGTGTTTATTAAATGGCAAAATGTGTGAAGTATAAATATTGATGTTATTTACTTATTAACAAGCGCGTTAACTGAAACATTGAACAGGATCTGCGCTTTATTAATTTCCAATGACATAAAAGCCACGGGCACACAAAGTGCTCATGAATTGTTAACAGATTGGTGTAAATGAGCGCTGCGACAAGCGAATTAAAATTTAAACAAAAACGCGAAAATAAATATATATTTTTATATAAAAAGCTTTACTGGCAAATTGAAGTTAATGCGGCATGCAAATGTATACAGAGTGTGAAGCAATTGTTGTGGAAATTGTTGTATAATTATAGTTGAAAAAATATTACAAATATTTATGCATATTGCACAATGCGTGTACATTTCTTTATTGAAGAGATTTATTTAATAAAGATTGTTCACAATTCTCTTATTTAAGTATTGTTAATATATTAAGTGAAATATATATGTATATGATATATGTATATACATAATACATTTGTATATTAGCTGAACGCACATGTTGTATTTAAAAAAATTTAATTTACTATATTATTTGGCTCAGTGTTTTAGTTATTGATTTAAAAAATAGTTTATAGCAGTTGTTTTATCGTTGAAAACAGCTAACTTAAAACTGAAAAATACGCATACCAAAGTTTTGACACTATTCTAACAACAACAATATCAACAACAACAACCCAGAATGAAATAAAAAGCAGCGCACGTCAGTCAAACGCATCTCCCAAGGCGATAAAAATCAATTTTCCTATCCAGACATGCAAACAGCAGCAATGACAACAGCGCCAGGAAGTCGTGCACGAAGGGGGTGGGGCAGGCGCGTGGAGTAGTATGAAAAATTAAGAGACACATACCAAGGCGCACGCAGAGTGGAGCGTGGCAAGAGCTACGAGGTGCAGCAGGCGGAGCACAGGAGCTGGAATGCAATGCAAATAGCTTTAAATGCATTTGACGATGCTGTGATTTGATTTCAATATCCTAGCTGCTTGCCTCCCTCCATCCCTATGTTGACTTTCAATTTCTGTTTGCGCGCAGTTTTTCTGATTATAATTCCAATGTCGACAACGTTGTCGCTGTTGTTGTTGTTGTTGTTGTTGTCGCTGGCGCCAGCGAGCATTTGTCGCTGCATTCTTATATTTGGTTTTTCGTTTTTTAGTTGTTTGCGCAATTTGGATCTGAAGTTGACAGGAATTGAGGCATTGGCGCTGCATTCTTGTCCTTGAAAGCCGTAAACCCTCAGGCTGATTGCTGTCTGTGGAAGGTAGCGACGACGTAAACGGCGTATTCGTAATATTCGTAATAAGCGAAGACAAGCTCAAATCAAGGAGGTCTAGCTTATTTAAAACAAATTTTGGCACACGGCGAATGCGTAAAATGCCTGCCTGATGTAAACACAGCAGAAATAAATGCAACTAATTTTAAACAATTTAATTAAAATTTTAATCAATTTAAAAATTAAAATTGAAAGTTATTCAACACATTTTAAATACAGGGCGTATGAGTAATGTCATTTCGAGCAGAGAGAAGTGCAACTTATCTATGTGAAAGAAAGTTAACGTACCCACCTAACTAAAAAGGATTTGATTACAGGAGCAAACCTATGGGGCGCATGTCTAATGTCGCCTTGCGAAGATAAATTTGCAACTCTTCTAAAAAATGTTTACTCGGTGAAAGGAAAAAAACTTATCAAACAGAGAGAAGTTAATTAAAACAGAAAGCAAATCAACGATTCCACAAAAAATCCTTACAGCCACGATCAGAATGTAGTGTAACTTATCTGATTGCGGCAAACTCATGCGGCGTATGCAACTTATCTAAAAAACATCTCAATGCATATTTGTCAGCCGCGAACTGTGTCACAGCGAATTGTGCGAAGGCAGGAAAAACGGGAACTTTGTTAATTTTCGCCAGTGCACGCAATAAAGCAGCACAGGCAGCGTCACGTGCGCATTTAAGTTGCAAGTTACAATGGCAACGTGCGACACACACACACAGTTACACACACGCACACACAGCTAGTTAGCGCATGTCAGCGTAAATTTAACACACAACGAAACCTGACGCCGCATACAAACTAAGCGGCGTAGGAGACAAAGAGGAAGAGAGAGAAAGGGAGAGTTAGAGATAGTAAGAGTCAGGTAATAATATGCTGCATACTCTCTCTCTCTCTGTCTTTCACGTCCAGCTTATTTTGTGGTTTATTTTTGAGCGCGAGTGCAATAAAAAGATATACATAGGCGAAAAGAGGAAGTCGAGGCAAGTTTTTGGCATCCGTGGCATAACCGACTGAGGCGCTGGCAGCGACTGCGCTGCATAATCAGGCAACGCGACTGCGGCAAAGGCGACAACGGCAATGGCAACGACACACCAACATAAGCAGGAACAACAGTAACAACAACAACAACAACAGCAGCACTGACACCGACAACATTTATCATATGAAATGCACGTGCGAAGCGTTTGCCAACGTTGCTTCCGTGCCGACATGAGCTGGTTGCTCGATAAGTCAGCCCATAGAAGAGATACTATAACCAGGCACCACTTGCCACACGCGAGGGTGGCATGATGAGTTCTATGACTGCCTATCGAAATGCAACTTAATAGAATTGATTGAGTGTTTTAAGATTAGTTTGGGTTAGAAACGTTTTGTTCAATTATTTTTGGTACAGCTTTACAAATAAGTTTAAGGGCTACAACTAAAAATCGCAAAAAAACATTGGGCATTAGAAGCATTAGAAGAGGTAATTAAATACAATTTTTCATAATAAAAATAATTACTTCAAAGAAAATCTAATAATAAGCTGAAAGGTTAAACGGAAATTAAATAATTAGTCGAAATGTAAGAAATATTAAAATAAAAATATGTGTATAAGTTATTACAAAAATGAAATGAATTATTAAATTCATGTCACCAGCATCAACGACAATTGAAGGAGTTGGAATAACCTAAACCTTATTATTCACTTTATTTATGAATATTTATACCATATACAATCCCTATAAAAATCAGTTGCGTGCACCTTGATCTATAAGTTGATTGATACATACATAAGAATATATATTTTCTTTCAATTCATATTCTGATACATACACGGGCTATTTGACAACTTATTAAATTTGTCAGAGTATATAAGTATACATATAAAATTGTAATACCATACGTATATTTCTTATATTACCCACGCCTCTTCAAATGTATCCAAGTGATATATTTACAGTTGCAGTTGTTGCTGCCGCCGCATAATTAGATGGAGCAAAGTTTGTGCTTAGCGTTCGTATTTCAATGAATTAAAGAGAGAGAACGCGATCCCACGAGCTTGGTTATGGCCATGAATAGCGGATAGATAGTGGCATAATTCATATACGTGCAAATATAGTTCTTAAGCTGCTTGGCAGAGTGCCTAGCCTAGAATCGCATTGCCTTGCCTTGCCACTGGCTTTGACTGATTGCACAAATACTTGTACACACACACACACAGTGGCAACAACAGACGGTGGTAAGTAAATGCTGCATAAACTTTGACGCACACACAAATTGCATTCTGCTGTCATGGAAGTTTCTGCACCTTCAAACCAAATGCCAGCCAAGTGTAACATTGTTGTTGTTGTTTGAGCTGCTTAAGTGCCATGCATTGAGTTGTTTTCCCAGCACCCGCTCTTACCCCTCCCCCTGCCACCCACTCGGCTTTATATACACTTGAGAAAATCGATGCCTCGAGCGCATTGTTCTTGCAGCCGCACTTCAACTTGAAAATGTTTTGATAAACTAGCTGGCTATGCAAAGCAGCAAATACTGCAAAAGAAAAGAAAAAAACGAAGGAGCTGAAAATAAACTAAAAGAAAAGTAAACCCAAGACGAACTTTAAGCCAAATGCCAGTCAGCTGCAACAACAGCAACAAAAAGCAACATTTGCAACGAGCAGTTGTCAAAATGGTTGAGTAACAAAAACACCAAAAACTGTGCAAAAAATAAGTTTTTCTAAACACGTCGAAGCTAAAATACCTTTGCTGCTATAGTATGTAAATTTACAATATGTGTAAATCATGTGTTTTTGCTAACTTTCACCTAAATCTGTCTAAACTGAATTTTTAATATGTTTGTGAAATTTTCATGTATTTTCCGTGCTTAAATCTTTTATTATTATATTCCAAGAAATAAAATATAAATAATTTTATTGATTTTCTGACAATAAACCTAACAATTTGCGTAAGACTGCAATGACATTGTTATCGCTTGTATTTCTTTATTCATAATTAAAAAAATTATTTTTTCATTAGTATCTCTATTTGTAATTGTTGACAATTCAGTAGAATGCAAAGTTCAAATATGTAATATAAATTCATAAAAGATAAAAATAAAAGAACTTTTTAAAGTGTCTCATTTAAAATTCGTGCATAAAAAAGGTCATGAAAATAATAATGCGTTACGCATCCATTAACAATAGAGGTGTACCCCTACTGGCAGGAGACAATCGACAGGGAACAAAGGCACAGAAAAAACTTGTCGGAGCAGCAACGACAACAATTCCAACAAGCAAGTGCTATGAAATTGGTAAAACAATTGTCAATGCGTCAATTTAAATGGATTTAGTTTGGATTGTGACAACAACTAGAAGCAAAATAAACTGAAGAAGCAGCAGCAGCGAGAAGCATCTCAACTTGCTTTGAAAAACTTGTTGGGAAAGTATTATGAAAACTTGCTCGAAAGAACAGAAAAAAGTATCCAACATAATCAGGCAGCACTTACGACAACTCAAAACTGAGCTGGGAAATTTCAAAAGAAAACAACTAGAAACGGAAAATTTGGCTCACGATGAAGCTGCAGCTGGGAATTTGGTGGCTGAGCAACTGTTTGGGTAAGTGGTGCACGTGGTGCCGAAATGAGCTCAATGTTTTGGCTGCCACGCAGCAGCGTTGCAAATAAACGGGCATTGCCTCAGGGAGAAGCGCCAAGCGGAGGCACAGATCCCGACAGGCGGCACACGCCACATGTGGCAGCAGCCGTGGCGTGCCACCGACTGGTTGGCGGGCAGAGGCAGCTGCGCTGGGCCAACAACTTTGCGGCCAGCAACCAACAGCCATGTGGCAGCAGCCGCCAACCTCACTGGCATCGCAGCAGCCCAGGCAGCAGCAGCAACAGCAGCAGCACCCGCGGTGACCCTGGCCAATTATGTCTATCAATGCGCCACCAAGCGTGAGCCAAGTCCATCGACCGATTTGGCCGCAAACAAGAGCCTTCGACTGCAGCAGCTGCAACTGCCCGGTCCGCAGCAACAGTTGACAGTGCCTGCGATTCTGCTGCAACTGGCCAAGATTTGGGGCAGCACCGAAGCCCTGGACTGAGTAGTCTAGAGTTGCGAATGCAACTATATTTTATACGATTTTTTGTTGTGGCTAATGCCAAGTTTTATATTTTATAAGCTTTCCTTGTTCAATGTTAAATACAGCTAAAGCTGCGCCTCAAAAAAGGCTATAAACCCATGCTGAATAAGCTTCTTGAGGTGCAGCTTGAATATTTTTCAAGTTTTTGATTTGGTTTCATGTTAGAGAAAGAATTTCCATCTTACTACTTTTCTCTTATATACTGCCTCTTACTGTGAATCGCTTTGAAGAAGACTTCTCTCTTAATAAATTATATACTATTTCTTGATCAATGTCAGGAGAGCGGTTGATAACAAATGTTCATCTGCCGATGAAGCCATAGCAAAAGTCTTTTAAAAAAAATGCATTTGCTGTTAAATACATTGCTTTTCAGGGTATTCTAACCAAACTCGGATTCAGAGCCTTAGTATGCTTTTAATATATGAGCGAAATCTTATCAACTGCGGAACAAGTCGATTTTAATCGAACCAAGCACTTTATATATGAGAAACACTCTGAGCACTTTGTGATCATCATATCAATATAATATAATAATATCAATTGATAAAGTCTTAAGTTCTGAAAATTAAGTAAGAACATAATCCCATATATGTATATCGAAAAAAAAATATAAGTATCGTTGCTACTCCAATTACCAATTCGATTCACGGTTAATTAGTTCAGTGGTTCGGTTCACGGTTTGAGTGGGGCGTCGCATTATTTCAAATTTAAACGGAAAACATTTAAAAAAACAATAAAAAATATATCGTTTCTTTGGTTTGTTTATTCGTATTTTAAATTATTTTCCTATTCGGAATTTTCATTAATTCTCTGTGGAAGCAAATATATGTTTTTGAATTTGCGTAGTATAAAATTGCTGAAAATTAACCAAACCATTTTAAAAGAAACTAAAGCTTTCTTTGGGTTATGCTACGGTTTTTTTTTTTAACTTGTTTGGTTCACGGTTAGCTAGATGATTTTTAAAAGATGGGAAAGCCTTGATTATAAAATTTGTTACAATGTAACTTAGAACATTTACTAAGTTTCAATCAGATATATATTTTATAAACTTATGGACATTTATAGAATAGCAATAATATAAATAAGGAATGCTAAATAGAATGGAGTGCTATAAATATAGATGATTGCCAGCTTGAATGAGCTTACGTATATGTGTGCTATTTATGTCTGAAATTATGCCTGATTTGAGGCAACCATACACACACACACACACACCCACATGCACTGAGGTAGAGCATGGCATAAACAAAGCTGACAGACAATAAAATGTGTAGCTGGCAGGCGCTGCTTTCAGTGCGAGACAGTTGCGTGTATGGGGGGGGGGGGTGGATGTGGTGGAGAAAGTTGCACACAGACACACACACACACACACATCAGCTGGCTGCCATTAAAGGGCATGCATTAGGCTTAGTTGCGATTGTGGAAAACGTTATGGCGCACCTCACCTCCCCCTCCACCCTGCTGGCCACTTTTCAGGTGCAGCAGCTAGGCAATTGGAAAATGGCGGCACAGCTTAGGCTAATGGCGTTACGACTTTTTAGCTGCAATTTCAATGGGCGGCAGGCAGGCGGCAACTCCCCGTTCAGCAATTTTGTTAATTTTCCAACTGCTTTGCGCGCATTTCGCGCACGCTTCTAGTTTTAATTAAGCTAAAGCCAAAGGGCCGTTAGAGAGTGTATGTGTGTGTGTGTGTGAGTGTGTGTGTGCGGAGTACACACAGTCAGCCAGCAACACGTCAGCAATTTTTGCTATTCATGCTCACTGGCTCCCAGTTGCCTTTTCATTCATTCAGAATGCCAAACACAATTCAAAAAATGTGTTACTATTTGGTCTAGCTCCCTCTCGCTCGCCCCCACTCCGCTGCGCTCTCTTTCGCACACTGTTAGCTGAAAAGGCCAAATGTGTGTTTGGGCTCCCGTTCCGGAATTATTTTGCACCACACTCTGTGTTCGCTCTTCATAATTCAGAAAGGCCAACTGCCAGTTGCTGCTAATGCTGATGTCGGTTGCGTCTTGCTGCGGTTTACTGCGGCTTGCTGTGAGTTTTAAATGCCTGCGGCCTGACAGACGGCGAGCATCTTTTATGTTTTATTAGCCACGTCTAATTGAAATATGCACGTTATGTGGCAGCCCCATGAAAACCAGCCAAAAAAAGGAAAACCCACTCCATTAGAAGCTCATTTGGCAGCGCCCATTTATGAGCGTAATTAAGTCGACGAGTCTTCATTTTTATGTCCATTAGCTGCTCCTCTCGACATTGACTCTATCACGCACGTCAGCTCGAATTGCTAGAGTTTATCCTTTTTTTCGCATCTCCATATTTCGCATCCTTTCTAAGATTTATGCCCGGGCTGCGCTCTAAAGCTGATAAAAATAAATATATGTGTACATATATTTCTTTTGAGCCCAGCAACGTTTTATAAACATGTGTGTGTGTGTGTGTGTTACTTTTTGGCACATACGCTTTACCTGCAGTCACACATTTTTCTCTATATTTTTCACATGGAAAACATGAATTTTTCATAGCAATTGCTGTCAATTTTATTGTCAAATAAATTGTTCAAAATACAGCATGCAAGAGAGCACGCAGGGGATAGGCTCGACTAGCAGATACCCTTTAAATGATTTTAGGTGGAGCATGTACTTAATTTACTTCTAAAATTACAAATATATATTTTTTAAATTTAAAAAGAGTCTACATACCATTTTCCATCGTTCGTTGGGTACATAACAACATAAAAATACGGAAGTTAAGTAGAGAGATGTGTATGAATAAAATAAAACTAATCTGTTGATATATATATTCTATAATATTTCTACAGTGCGTATATACCTTATTTTGATATACACAAAAACAAAACCAAACTACCGAAAATGCAAATGGCTTTGTGTGATATTTTCCTGCACCAAAAATGATAAAAACAAACAGGTAATGCTGCAGGACCACATTGAGAATACTTGAATTATGCAGGAAACCTAGAATTTCGTATTTTTTTAAATATTTACTTTGATTATTTTCATATCTCTGCGTTTATTTGTTTGACAAATTTCATTTGCGTGTTTTCAATTAAAGTTGTAGATGGCAAGATATTAAATTATTTGCCAGATACGCATCGCATAGCTGCACTAACAAGAGCCAAAGGCATAGCCGGGGTACATTTGATGGGATTTTTTGAATTTATTTGTATTTGGTTTGTGTGCGCACAGAAAAAAAATATTAAAAAAGTTTAGCCATGAGCAAGATTTATTTGCTTAATCCAAATAATGTCAAAAAGCCACAAAACAAGCGACAGGCGCATAAAACAACTTAGCAAATGAGCGCACACACCAACACACACACACACTCACACACACGCACACTGGCAAAAACCGAAGAAAATGTTATTTATTGTTATTACGAAAATAAATAAGCAGTCTGGGCAAGGGCAGAGCACAGCGCCTGCCACGCCTCCCAGAAATGCAGCACACAAAACTGTGGCAAAATAAAAGCGTAGAAATTAAACAACTGGACACACACACACAAATAAACCAAAAATACACAGCAAATGGCAATGGCAGCCATTTTATATGCCATTACAGTGTAAATAAAGTATTGTTTATGTGCAGGCGCCCGTGTGCATGTGTTAATGTCTGTACGTGTGTGTGTGTGGGTCGGCAAGCTGTGTGCCAGTTACATTTACTTAATAACCTGTATCAAACTTGTACTTTTTATGGGTCAGTCAGCAGCAGGGCGACGGGGTGGCGAGGGGGGTGGAGCACCCAAGCCAATGACATTACGACATGTGCAACACTTTATCAATGAGACCCACAATACTCGTAAAACTGTCCTCAAAATATTTATAGACTTGATTTGGTAACTATACGAGAGACTAGACCAGATAAGCCTTTAGAAATTACAAAAACTAATGAGAAACTACACCGAGAGACTCATGAGTAACACATTTTAAAATGTATAAATTTTATACGCTATATCCATTGAAAGTGAATAAACAAGCTGTGAAGAGGTAAGGCCTAGGTATAAGATATAAGTTATATAAAGTAGCTAGCTGTCAATGCGGTTTAACTAAAATTCAAGTGTGTTTAAAATAATAAAATTAAAATTAATTTTTATCATTTATTTATCAAAAGCAATCGCTTTTCTTTTTTCAGGTAAAAAAGAAATGAAAAGCATTTTGGTTATATGTTTTGACACATTTTCCAATACTAAAAGGAGGCTTTTACTAAAATTCTCTTAAATAGTTAATCAACCTCTTAGAAATATAAAAACTGCATGCAGCAATTAATAAAATGTATCTAAATTGTCAAACTATTTGCGCATTAAGCTTCAAATGCTCTGTTTATTTTGTTGTTACATTAAATATTTGGTTTGCAGCTTTGCTTAGCAGTAATTTGCCTAATAAAGAAGACTTAGTAAATATTCACTTAAATTACACCGAAATGCATTTGATTGAAGCAGCTATCTTCATTTCGATTTCGATTTGAAATTGGAGTGGCACTTGATTGACAAATTCACACGCACAACTACACACTTAGACTTTAAGGTTTATATATGTATGTGCACTTAAAGAAAATCAAACGTGATATTATTATTATTTTATTATTATTACGAAATTACAAAAAATATTTAATAAATACAAATAAATATTAATTAATTTATTTTAGAAGATATATGCGTTCAAAAACCAGTTTTAAAAGTTTCTTAGTACAAAATTGTAGATAATTTAATTGCGTCTTTTTTTACATAGTACAATATGAAAACAAAATATTTATAATTAATTTTGTGATTTAGTTTATTTATTCATTTGAAATTCGATACCTTTTTCTCTAAGTGTACAATATCAAAGCTGTCATAAGTGTATCCATAAATGGCTTTTATCAATTGCTCATTTTATGTCGGCACAGTGCAACCTAAGCAACCCTCATACAATCACAGCATACTTTTTTGCGCCATGACTCATGTTTGATTTCGGTCCCTTTGCTCCTCTATTTTCCTCTCTCCCTGGCGCACACTCCCTCTCTTCGGCCTAGACTAATCCGTTTTAATTTTGTCTCGCGTTCTTTGAACTCTGCAGCTGTTCCACGTATGTTCACACACGCACTCAAAGACATTTCGATGTCAGCAGCTTATCACGCACACGAACACACACACACACACACACGCACACTCAAGTGGCGGCGCACACTCAGCCAGCTGAGCAGCTGCAGAGCGCCTAAAAGAATACTTTGTTTGTTTTTCATTAGTTGTCAGCGCGCTGAAGTCTTGACCTCCCCCACCCCCAGTGCGGACTTCGCCTGCTTTTGCTTGCTTTCTGTTTTGTTTAGCTGCTGCTCCTGCTTTGTCTGCCACTTGCATGTACTTACAGCTTTATAGTGAATTTCTTTCCCTCTCTCTGTTCATGTCATTGACTCCTCAGCAGCTGCGGCAGCAGCTGTTAGACTTGTGTAAGACTTGCTACTGCTTGTGGCATTAATTAAAATGCAAATATCTGCTTTCAATTGTATGATAATGCGCACATTATGGACGCCGCGGGCTAATTAGATCTGGGCGTGACATTATTGAAAACTTCTTAAGTAAGTTTATCGATTGTTGAGCTTGTTAATGAAATCGTTGAGCAAACGTCGAGGCAAGCACGCAATATCAAGCATACGCCATGTGGCACAACTCATTGACTTCTGACCAACACACACACGCACACACACTTAACTGAAATGAAAATGTTTAGTCAACTGTAGCTAACCTCAGCCCCTCCCCCTCCCCCTCCCCCTCCCCCGCACCACCTCCCGTCCCCCTCCCCTCCCCATCCCCCTGCCACTGCCGCAGCTTGGCAGCTAGCAAAACAAAAATAACAACAACAACAAAAAGGAAACTCTTATGACTGCTATTTTCAAAGTGCTGCCATGGCATCTAGCCACTATGCTCATGGAAATTTCATCGACGTACTGGGACCTCATGCTCCGGCTCAGGTTTCCAGATGTCTAACTGCCCGCAATTACTCACACTTGACCGAGGCCTCGACTGGATAACCTGTAGCAGTTTTGCTCGAGCTGGTGTCCTACCAGTGAGCTCGACCTGTCCAGCCGGACAGATAAATAGCAATTTTAGTTGCTGGGCTGTCAATGGAGCGCATAAGCATTATCTACTCTAGAGCTATCAGCTATCATTAAATATTAAAGTGCAATTATTATTATTTAAATTTATTTTCTATCAACTTGAAATGAATGTGAGATTTATTATCAGTGTAAAAAAAGATTGACATAGCTAGCAGGAAAAATCTTCTAGCACAAACTTGACTATAACATTTACACATATACTCCTTTTAAACTTTGTAAACAGAGTATAAAAATTGGAATTTTTCTGCCTAGCTTTTAGCAAATTGACAAAAATTCAAGAGCAATTACTTATTTGATTCAACAGAGGACTCGAATGCAACAGCAACAATTAAGAGAAAAGTTAAAGAGTACAAGCTCGCACTCTCTCTCTCTCTCTCTCTCTCTCTCTCGCTCTCTGCAGCATCCTTGACGCTCTGAGCAGCTGCACAGAAAGCTTTCGCTTGAGCTTTCGCCGCTCAGCGCTCAATGCGTTTTCCACTCAATGCCAGGATGCTGAGCACACTGTTGTGAGCCATTTTTGTTTTGTTGTGCTATCTCGCTCTCATTGACTCCTTAAATCACTCTCTCTCTCCCTCTCTCCCGTGCAACTGTTTGAGTCTGAGCTGCCTCAAAGCTTGTCGCATTGAGTGGCCATTGAGTCAAGTGTTCGCACTTGATTTTGCCTTTGGCCGTACTTAAGGCAGCGCCTTGTGTATTTCCACTTTTGTCTTTTCTGTTGTTTCCTATGCGCTATGTCCATAATATTAGCTCGCACATTTTCTTTGCTTAACATTTTCCATGTTTTCTTTTTGTTTTTATGTTGGCACTTTATTGCGCCCACACACTTTCCATTTTTGCTTTGTTTTTATCATCTGGGCCCTCGCAATTCTATTGCTTATCTGCACCGTTTTCTTTCCCTTTTTTTATTGAACAGCATTTTCATTGTTTGATTTTTGTCAACGCTTCGTCCGTTGATTTTGCGTTTTCTTTTTTCTATCGTTTCTTTTTTTTCGATTGTGTGTCTAGTGTTTTCCCCTTTGTTGTTCTTTGTTTAGCTGGTCGCTTCATCTTTTACTTACATAAGTGGCTTAAGGGGCAGGGTTGACTGGACAGGGAATGTGGCGGGAATGGGGCGAGAGCAACGCCATTTGTTTCTCCATTTTGCGTGTTTGATTTTTATTTGGCATTGTTCATTTTTCGGTTAGTTGGTCTTTTAATCGTCTTTTGCTTATTTGTCTCGACTTTCTCATGATTCTGTCGACTTCCCCCGTCGTGTTCGTTGCTGTTGTTGTTGCTTTGGCTTTTCAGCTTTGGCTTGACGCTCGGTTTCAATTAGTTTGAGCATTGTTTAAGTGGTACTTAAGCGCTTTGTAGTCACTGATCTATTGGATACCCATTTAATTGACATTTTCCCATCGCCGGCAAGTGGAGTGGTACCTCTCTTGAGTGTTGCTTGTGTACTAGTTGTTAATTAGATGCCTCTCTATGTGCTTCTCACAACAACGACCTTGTGCTTTGCTTCTACTTTATACACATGAAAGAATCTGCTCGTAACTAGAGAATAAAACCTGTTTTTTATGTAAGTCCTTTTTGCATTCGTTGTCAACTAGTCACCGTTCTATGCTTTTCCCATTGACTTAGTTTTAATGAATATGCTAATTTTTTATTCTCAAAATACATTTCAAAATACTTACCATGACTTTCACTTACTTCAACAAATTTATTCATTTTCTGACTTAAGTCTCTTAAATTTTTCACGCTTAAAGAATAAGAATATTTATATTATATTATCATTTTTCTTAGGAAGTCTGGGACTAGAAAAAAATAAATTCATTAGAAGAATTTGAACGTGATGAATTCACTTATTTTCCAGGTGCTTATAAATACATTCTGCCCGTCTAGTCAATTCTCAAACGTCCTATGTACCCTCAGATATAATTAAAAATCACTTTTCCATTCATCTGCTTCACGTACTCAACAGCTTGTAAATGAATTCCCGTCACCTTTTTATTCACTGCTCCCACATTTCCCGCAAGTCACACTTTCTCCCTATAAAGATGTTTTTCACTAGTTCTGCTTGTCTAAATGTTTATACAACTAATCTATATAATTCATCAGCTGTCCCTACCCCTTTTATTTGCCTCTTCGCGCAGCTTTGTTCGCTTTTGTTCAAACGCTATTGATACGCTAATTAGCTGCGATAATTTATCAAACGGGCTCACACCTACATACACACCAACACACACACACAAACTGACACACGTGTCGCCAGCTACTAAAAATTCTGCTGCAGTAGCAAAAATTGCTACTTAATTACATGGCATCGGCATCCGCTGGCAACAGCATCACCTCCCTCACCAGCCCCCCGTCCCCCGTCGTCCCATTTGGCATTCTCAGCCGTGTCGCATCGTCAATGTCACAAGTGCTGTGCAGTGTGGCAAGTTCCATTTCCTGGCACCGCCTCGGGTAACTTCACAATTAACTACTAATTGCTCATACGCGACGTTGGCTGCACGACACTAGAACAAAGTCAGGTAGGCGACCCACCCTCTCCGACCCTCTACTCTCACTCGTTCTCTCTCTCTCTTTCTCTAAGGTCTTCTTGGCTTTTGCTTCTGCTTTTGCTCTAATTATCCGCGTTGTCAACCTCCTCGGCTGGCTGCTGTTGTCCACACCAGGTATTTACTGAATTAAGTTTTAAATTTTTATTAAATGCTTTGCGCATTTTCACGCCCCTCCCGCTGCTATCCCCTCGTTGGGTGCTGATGTGGAGGCTACTGTAATTAGTTTTTAATTGCTTTTGCAGTTGGCAACTATGCGACCCGCGTCCTGTAAATAGTTGTGATGCCTTTGTGCGCTTTCCACTTGCCACTTTCCATTTGCCGATGCCAACTTTTTGGCTTTTACATTTTTTATTTGTTTCTTTTTTTTGGGTTTTGCCCACAGCTGTGCCGTGTAGCCAAGTCAATCAGCAATTGGGCCCGACTACGGCAGCGGCATGTTAAATATGCCCGTACCCATTGTGCGAAAAAAAGTAATCAGAAAACTTTTGCAATAAATCCATGAATACATATAATGAAAAACCATAACGTAGCGACGCCACTGTAAACGCCACGCCCGCAGAGCCCGCAACGTCCCCTAACGGTCCCTAACAATTTCCATATTTGCATATACATGTAAAACAGATGGGCATATAGAAATATGAAATAGTGTGACATTTAAATCCAATGGACGGTCGTACAACACAGGAAAGCGGTAAAACAAACCAACAGTAACCCAAATAGTTCTTCATAAACGTTCTCCCAATATCTGAGTCGATATTAAAATACGTTTTAAAGCGAAAACAGCATAAAATATTAAAAACCGATAAGTTACAAATCGACAACAACCGATACATTACAAATTGAGATCAAATAGATACTCGAAAAACTGTTAATCGATACAATTTTTATCTAATCTATAACATGAGAATAATACATACATAAATACCTGCGATACGATTTTAATCAATAGAAGTTATCCAGAGCATCTACATAGTGTACATAACATAATGTTTAAAAACATATCGATAACACATAATTAAAATATAATTAACTGTTTAAATATTATAAAAAACGATTTCATTGAGTATCGATAACAACATAAACAAATTCAATTACGTCCAAAAATACTTTGATGCCATTTAGGGATAGCAGTTATTATTTTGTCGATATACTTAATGATGGCGAATGCGCTGGAGTTACTTTATGTCATTAATATGTACATAAGCCAAGTAATTTATAGTTGATTGACCATCGACTGGTCTTAATTATTGAGCTTTGCGTTGACTATAAGACCACTCAGAGCTATCGTTCAATCTCAATTATAAAGCAAATACGCCCACTTGTAAACCTTAAATACACTTCACGTTTCAGGGTATCAATCAATTGCAGTCACAGCCCCCAGTCCCTCAACCCGCCTCTGCCATCTCTCCGCAAACATTTCCGTCGTCGCCGTCTCTTCTGCAAATGCCAAACACATGTCGAAAGGCGCAAAACATTGACAAGGAAAATGAAAAAATTTATGAAAAAACAAAATGAAAATAAAGCGCTACAGGAAATATGCCGCGAAACAAGAAAAATATGTCACACGCTGCAAGAGAAAAGCAGAAAAAAGAAAACAGCACGAAGAAGCAAAGAGCGGAAAAAGGTGTGCAGACAGAGGCAAAGTTCCAACTCATTTTGCACAAATGACGAGCAATTTTGTGTGCCAAGTGCCAAATATTTAACGTGCCCCAAATATTTGGTCAGAGCAGTAGGAGAAGCTGATTGTGTGGAGCAGCAGCTGGCGGAGTTGAGAAAATCGCTCATACGCAACGTTGACGCTGCCTCCAATTGCCGTTTTGATGGTTCATTAAAATCCCTATCGCCTATCGAACAATAACACTAGTCGGGCCCAATAATAAATCGAGTACAGGTGCCGACACATTAAAATAAATGTTGCTGGCAGCTGTTGCCGTAGGTCTCACCAATGGGCGTGGCCCAGACCAATATAAATGTCTGCCGCAGACTTAAATAAATGGCAATATAAATTTAGCTCTAATATGTTTTAAGCTGCAGCTTTGCCTGCACTTTAATTGGCAACATTTCGTATGGCTTAGCCTTAAATATTATTAATAATAACAGTGGCAGCAACACAATCAAAGACACATGTTTTGAGTAGGTGGCGAATCGTTTACTTATACCCTGTAAGCATGGGGAGCTCTTGAGCAGGTCTATTGGAGTTGTACTTTTGTTTGATGCAGGCAGCTCAAAATGTTTTTGATTATACAGTCGGTGTAGCATTTCTCAACTTTCTGTTCTGTCAGAAAATTTTAAATGTAGTTTCTCGAGTGCTCTACGCACACAATTTTCTTTCGTTTTACGCTCTTTGATTCTGCTTTTATTTACTTCCAATATAGTTAAAAGAAAAATAAAAAAAAATATTAAATTGGTACATGTATATAAAAATTAGTTGCGTTGGACGCATAAGAGCTTTAGACTACACTTTAACTTTATGTATTATAAATGTACTTATTCAGGGAGCATAAGAGCTAAGGCCACTCTCTAACTTTATGCATGAGGATATCCCTATACATTTTAATTGTTTTAGAATATACATAAGAGTAACTTTTAAAAAATCCTTCATATATTAATCAATCAGAACTAAAGCACTCGAACTTGTTTTAACAACATATTATGCATTTCAATTTAATATTTGTATTCAGCTAGCATATACTACATTAATTTCCGCATTTGGAATTACATCTTTTATTTTTTGTCTACAACTATTCAACTATTATTAAAATTACGTAGTGGTATTTAAAACTAAGTCTCATTTAACAAGATCAACCTCAATTACTTGTTATATCATTGCACCTAAAACTTTTTTCCAACAATTTAATGTATATTTAATTTCATTAAATTATCATCAGGGCAACTGATAGTCGAATACATCGGACCGAATTCATGTATGCATTAGTGCTTGTATATTCTTAGAGTATGCCAATTTTTATGTACTTTAGCTGCCTCATAACAGGGCATCAGCACGTTGAGCACTCTCGGGATTACCATTTTGCTTGTTTTTTATTAATTTGTATGCCGCACACGCAGCTGAGTCCCATGAACCCAATTTTTTTTAGCTTCATATCTAATTTTAAAATTTTTTTGGCCAAAACTCAATTACATGGGGTGCTCTGGAGCCGCGGGGGCAGCACACGCCAGGTAATTGCTTGAAAAATTGAAGAAAGAAGGAGACAGGAGGCGGAGTTCTCTGCTGTAGAACTCTGTTAAAGTGAAAACTTTCGGCTTTGGCATGTTTGCGTCTCACATTACGACAGTATAATGAAAATCAAAAGGAGAAGGTCTCACCGGTGTCGCCTCAAATTAGCAGCAAACGCTGCAATTATGCCAAAAAGTTTGGCGAAAAGGCGCGTCAACAACTCGGCTTTGAGTGAATGTTAATGACTTGAAGTGGCGCGCAAAGTCAACGCGAAGTATGCCACAGGTTGACAAACATAGCGCCCAGTTGCGACTTTTGACTCAATCTGGAGTGACAGCCCCAACGCCAGCCGGAAATGGCGGAACAGCGCGAGTGGCGCCAGCTAAAATGGCTGTTTGTTTGCTTCCGGTGTGTGCAAACAACGCAAACACATTACGCATCAAGTGGGCAGCGCCCTCCGCCCCGAACCCCTCGGCAAGTGTATACTTTATGCAAAAGGCAAAAACGCACTTGCTTTGCCAGCAGGTGAAAGCCACAAAAGCTGAACGGAGCGAGCATTGGGGGGATGGGGAATGGGGAATGGGGGGGTTGGCTAGCACCGCAAAGTCAAATGGCAACGAGTGCTACGCATTTCGAATGCTTAGTTCATCTTAATAATTCATAAAAATTTATGCGAAATAGACATCATTTGTGTCGGTGTCTGTTTCGGGGTTCGTATCGCTTGCTCGGTGTCAGTTTCAAGCCTCGGCCCGCCCCCCTTTCGCCAACATTTCCACATTGTGTGCCCCAGACAGCTGTTTCTGTTTTCTACGTCTGAAAACACGCATCAAGCTGCATATTTTAATTTACCCTGTAACTATAAAATGTATGAATGTGGAAGTATACAAGGATGTCTATCAAGTGATAAGAAGTGTACAAGAATGTATTTATATTTGTTAAAGCTTAAAATCTTAGACTTCTGCAACTAAATAGGTGGTCAATTTTAAATGTACCCTCTATAATACAAGGCAAATTGCATTTCAATCGTCTTTTTTATTAATAATTATAATTTTTATTTATTTTTAATAATGTCAAGTTTACTTTTAATTATACAAAAATATTATAAATAAATACAACTGTTATATTTTTTACATCCAGCTACAGGCTATCACTCAGTCAAGCATATTAAACAACTTTATTTAACATATTATTTATTTCTTTCTTCTCTTTGCCAAAATGAAATGTACTTAGTGTAGTCTTTGCAGTATTTAGAATAAAAGTAACATGCAGATGGCAAAAACATTTTGAAATACTTATATTTCTATAATACGTCCATTATTTTCATAGGCGGCTTTCGAGCATTTCGACTATTATAAATTTGGCATGAGAAAAAAATTCTAATATACAACTGTGGTAATGCATTTAGATACTTTTCACAGTTACAGTGTATTTAAAGCGAAGTAAGGGAAGAATGGGCAACATGTAGATTTTCATAAAAATAAAGAACAATTATTCAATCTATTTATTTTTTAAAATTCGGTTACAGCAAACAAAAAGTGGTTATTTATACTACTCAACAATAAATAAATTAAATTAAATTTTTGAAAAATACTAAAAATGTAAATTACATACAGAAAATTAAAAATAAAATTTTTTTAAATATATATAAAGCGACAATTTACTTATATCAATTTCCAAAATAGGTAAATAAATATTTAACAGTTAAAACTTATTAAAAATATAAATTAAATAAATTTTTTAAAGAAAATATCACCATAATTTATTGTAGGTAAATCGCATTATAAATATAAGTAATAAAACGAATTTCTCAGAATTTATTTAGTACCCGAAATGTATAAGTAAAGAACATCTTTTACATTTACTAAGCTGTAATCCATTCTAATGCCAAGTCAATTACGGGAAATAATTGCACGGGGGTAAGCTGCTTATCATTTCCAATAGAAAGAACAAAAATTCCATTTGCATTGCTCTCTCGATTTGAACGACTGATGCGATTAACGAATGGCCGGAAAATCAACCCCTACAAATTATTAGAAACCCAGCAAACCGAGAACTTGTTTCGGCAATTCCCCAATACAACCGACAAAGTTCAGTTCGTACTACTCACTCATTTTATATCTTTTGTTTTTCCCATCAATGAAACAATGTTCAAATTGTTCGTGAGAGCTCGCAGGATGGTGTGTCAGGCATTCATCGGGCTGGAGACGTTGGTGTTGGACTGCATCAAGCATTATCGCATACCGATTGTTCGGATACTGCATCCCCTATCGGCGACAGTATTGCTGCTAACGGTCGGATTCTTCGTGGTCTACGAAATGATCTATATACTGCCCGAGCTGTGCAGTAAAACGGGCATGTTCTATAGGATCAACTGCGCGCTGGTCGTTTTCCTGATCCACAATATCCTGGGCAACATGATCTACTGCTGGCGCACGGACTCCAGTTTCATGGCCCTGCCCAAGGATCGACAGAGTCCGTTGCCGGCGGAGGCGCATCTCTGGCATCTGTGCACCCACTGCCAGATGCTGGTGCCGCCACGTGCCTGGCACTGCCGCCTCTGCAACTGCTGCATCCTGAAGCGGGACCATCACTGCAACATTACGGCCAATTGTGTGGGCCATTCAAACCAGCGTTATTTTGTGATCCTGCTGCTGTACATGACCCTCGGCAGCCTCGTGGCCTGCATCTACAACGTGACCCACATGTGGACGCGCCATCACATCTTCGGCGAACCCCTCGCCTATCTGGGCCTATCAGTTGGCCTCAGTTCGCAGAGTTTGGTTGACAGCGACTATTTGGACGCTGATCGCGAAGAGAGCATCAATTGGCTAATCATCAATGGCGGCGTCCTCAAGCTGAATGTGCTGTGCATGGTCATGGTCGCCTCGCATCTGGTCGTTCAATTCGTGATGATCCAGCGCGGCAGCTGCTTGTACTCCATATGGGATCGTTCCTTCGACTTGGGCTTACGGCGTAATATGCGCATGGTGCTGGGCAAGCGAATGCTCTGGACTTTGCTGTCCCCGTTTGTGGACAGTCCCCTGCCCCATGATGGCACCCAATGGCGGCAAACTGCGGACGATGAGGCCAAGAAGCCCGCATAAATGGACTCCGTGGCGTATGCGCACTGCCAACTATATCTATACACACGCACGCACCCACTCACACACACACAGTATATGCTTTTACAAAAATCGAGTTTAACGCCTCATTTAATCAGACAATTCGTGTTCGCACTGCCTCGGCTAATTACCAAGCGGCATCGGAGCAGTGGGTGGCCAATGGGCGGCTGGCTGATAAGGCACGTGGTGCAGCCAGCCGACAATATTTTATCTGCCAACTGTTTGGAATTGACTATATGCTCTACCTCGTGGTACACTCATTGGAGCCACATATAATTTAATATTTAAAGAAAACTGATTTACTTAGAGGTGGCCTTAATTGATAAACTTGAAAAGGATTAAAGAGTAAAAGTTGTCAAGTAAAGCCCTATAAAATTCTTTTAAAAAATCTAGTTGGGATATACAAATTGTACTTGAGTTGAAAATTATTTAAGCTAACTACGATCATTTTAATTTTCGCTAAACCCAATCCCAATTCTGAGCATTGTTTTTAAGGGTTTTTAAATAATTTTGCAATAATTGTATGTATTATCATTATTATAATATACAAATAATATTATATAGTTTGTATTATAAATATTTAATGAAAATTGTTCTACAAAGAATGGATTAAATACTTTAACAATTTAACAATTTATTTTTAAGTCAATAATTTATTCCATATTATTAAATGATGCAAGACAATATTAAAGTAAGTTTAGGTTACAATATATTTTGTGCTAAATAATTTGGTAGCTCTTGAGAAAGGGTATGCCTAGTTCGATTCACTATGCAAGTATTTCCTGTAGCTTAAATGCTTTCATCTGCATAAAATTTGCCGCAGTGGAGGCGGAAGGCGGAGGACAGATTGGTAAAGGACATTTGGCCAGATATTGGAAGCTTAGCTTCCGGGGCTGACTGCACCTTTTGCCACCTTTCTGGCACAGTCGGAAACACTTGTCAAATGTCAAAAAATCCCAAAAACGGCTGAAAAATGACAAAGCCAGTTGAAAGTTGAGCGTCAGAGTGGGGGACAAGTTGGTGGGGGAATGCCTCCGGCAGAATTAATGATACTGCATGTCAGTGACAAGCCTCGAAACATGGAATCAAAGTCCACACTTTTAAGAGGGGGCTCGGGGCAGGCGTTGCATGAAAAATGTTCGAGGTGTGAAATCCGTGCAAAGCTCTAAACAACATAATTGCCAAATAAAAAAGTCGCCACCGGCTGCGCTTCTGGCGCCGGCTTTAAGCTTGACCATTAATCAAAATTGCGGCCAACAGCGGGAAGTGTGGCCAAAAAAATGTGTGAAAACAACAGCAGCAGCAGCTCCCGCTGCCAGGCTCCAACCCAACTCCAACCAACTGCCACCAAAGCGCGCTGCGAAATGCGACGTCAACACTTCTGGGCCAATCAGCAGATAGCTGATAGAGCCCCAACTCCCCCCGGATTGCTCGTAGCTTTCATTAACGACTTATGCTCGTGTAATCCTAATCCCAATACTAGTCCGCCTCGTGCCTGATGGACTCCCGAACTGGCGAGCGCTGATTGCAGCGTCGTCAATTGTCAACTTCCGGTCGCCGTTCGATGGCGACGCTTCCGCTTGCGCTGCTCGCGTCCGCTACGTGTGCCTGGACAGCATTCTTGCCACCAGCTTTAAAGTGGACAGAAGCAGAAGGGTTGGCCAGCACGGGGATCTAACCACAAACCGACCAAGAACTGCCCTCACATTAGCAGCCAAATAATCATACGCCGCATTGTTCCTGGGGAGAGGGGCGTCTGTTGTGTACATTTGAATGTGTCGTCAACATCCAAAAGGGAAACCGTTGCACATCAGAGGTAGGAACTGGGAGGAGACGAGCTTTAAACTGCGGGCCTTCTGCTGGTGGCCCACAGAGGAGACCCCGTCCAGGAGCAGATAGCAACCGTGCCACGAAGTGAGGCATGAGTGAGGCCTGCTTGGGTGACTGCCTGGTTGGTTGGCCTCAGCTTCTGCCTTTCGGTTCGGTTCGTTTGGTTTTGTTTCGTTTTGTTGGCAGTGCGGAATTTACCGCTAAGCATTTGCCAACAGCGGCGACTGCACAAAGGACTTGACAAACAGACGGAGCCTGCGATGCTGGCCGGGATCATGGGGGTCATTGTAATCATAACGGTAATGTTGACGTTCCTGTGTGTGTGTATCTTCCATCTGTGTGTGTGTGTGTGTGTGTGTGGGCAACGCATTTCCAACTAAACCAAAACTAAATGCAAAAAGTGCGCTGCGAGGTCGCCAAATTAGTCAAAATCGTGTAATGGGCGCATACAGGGTGCCTCTGCCGCTGCCTCTGTCGGTATTTGGTTTATCTAAGGAAACTGGAGTCCTCGCATTGCCTCCTGCTTCAATCCTGTGCAGCAATTTTGGCAGCCAAACAAAAGCAATTGACTGAAGTTGTCGCCGTTTGCTGCCTGCTGTTGTTGTTGTTGCTTTATCTAAGAAGCGGCGACGTCAGCAGCGCTGCCTGCGTCGCTGCCTGCTGCTGCGGCGCTGCTCGAAAAGTGAGCAACCAAGCAGCTCGCGACAGTTTTTATGATTTTTCGCTTGTGTTTGGTTTGTTTTTGCAATTATTTCCCCTGCTTTGTATTATGTGTGTGTGTGTGTGTGTGTGTGTGTGTATGTGGATTGTGATATTAACAGTAACAGCTGCTGTTAAGCTTAACATTAGCCAGGCACTTGGCATTCATTTGGCATTCGCTCAGTTGTCACTTCATATTTTTGTTTTATATTTTATTTGCCAAATTGTTCCTTTATTTCCTTCTGCAATTCTCTTTGGAAATTCGATACATTTGCTGCGCATTTGCATACATATACATATATACATATATATGTGATGGTGTGAGTTACTTAGCTCGTTTGCCAGCACCTGCTTCGGCTTGTGGCATAATTTTATTTGGGAGCCCACATGTTGCACCTTGCGGAGGCATCAAAGCAACAAAGTAAATTTGCTCATCTTTTTATTTGCATTCATACGAGTGTGTGTGCGTGAGTGTGTGTGCACAACACACCCCTTAAGTGCCTGGCGGTGCCATCAGTTTTATTTGCATGGCACTTCACACCCCACTGCACTTAGCCACTAGCCCAGCCCAATCCAGCCCCACCCCTTGTCCTTTGCGGTCATTTAACTGATGTTTCTATCTCTGCGAGGTCCTTCTGCCCGTGTCCTGTGTGTGTGTGTGCCGTCGGCAAATGTTGAAATCGTGCGAAAAATTAAATAAATGACCGGCTCAATGCTCTCGCCTGCGCCGCTGGCAACATTTCCCATTTGATTTTTCCATTTGATTTTACTCGTCCATTTCGTTTTACCCGTTTTTCCACATTTTCCTTCTGCTTATTTGCTCTCTCGCCTGCCGCCCACCCGTTTTATTTATACCTTTAATGTGCTATAATTTTTGCATTGATTTTTTTGCTGCTACCTTGCGATATTTTTAAACAAACCCGAGCCACCTGCCCACTTACCTCGCCACCTCCCCCCTGTTGGGGGCCTCCAATTTGCCTGTTGGCTGCCATGACGTCAATTCCATTCGCAATTTCCGCGCCAATTAAAAAATTTTCCGAATTGAGAACATTTTGCATGCGCGGCACGCACGCACCCCTCCCAACACCTCCTCCGCACCCCTTAGCGATGGGGGGTGCTGGGTGTGACCCATTGTTCATCATAAATAAATACTGTTAATTTTTCAATTGTCCGCCGATCGTTTAACGGCCTTGCCGCATGCCCCGAGGGACGGCTACGTGCAGCGGCAAGGCGGAGGCGCCCCGACGCGTCGGTTGCACGTTGGGCATGGTCAGCGAGCCTCGCGCTAGGGCCACACGCCAAATTGATTGACAGTGGATTGGGAAATGGATGCACGTACTCCATATGGCGGGCATAAGCGAATACAGAAAACGGAAAACAGAAAAACAAGTAAAAACCTTGCCGTCGGGTGTAACCGACTACCCAATACTTGTTCACAGTATAAACATTTTAATTTTTGTAGTTTGTGGCGACGGCAGTTCGGTTCGATTAATAGAGAAGCAATCTAGCTCTAAGCTTGTAGAAGATGTAGATTTTTTCCCTCGTAAGATATATAGATTTTATTTTTTTATATCATCGCCCTCGGTGAGGATATACAAAAATCGTTTTCAGCGATCTTTATATCAAAATACATATGCAGCCTTAAAACTGAGGGAGTTATATAGAATAAATCGAATTGCCACGCCCCCCGATATACTCTTATCACTTGGTGAACGAGTATAAAAATAAGAATATGTTGGCCCGCAACTTTTTGGGTCTGAACGTGGCCAAGACTGACAGGCGAACGCAGCGGCAGCTGGGCCAATAAAGTTGACAGCATTCCAGCAGGCGAACGTGACAGTTGCGTGTCTGGAAGTGGTTCTGGTTCAGGGTCCGGGGCCGGGTTCGGGTCCGGGTCCGGGTCCGGGTACGGGTCCGGGTCTGGGCCTGAGCTCCGTTTCGTCTAGTCGACAAACTTGGCACCGGCGTCGCACCGGATATCAGGCTCTAGACGAGCGCCTAATATACAAATATACAGCAATACACAAATACAAATGTGTGGCCGTCGCGCAAGCTTGCCACTTGCCGCATGCCACATGCCACATGCCACATGCGGCACAGCACAGCTGCTGTCAGTGTCTGCGGCGGAACTTGATGAGCGCCAGCCATTTTAATTTTTCGAACTGCTCTTCAGTTGACTTCTATAAATCTGTCAAGCATGACAGACCACCCCCGCCCCCCCCCACACTCCCCCTCTCTACCCACCACTGAGCTACCTCACACTAGCAATAGGAATTTCTAATCGAAGCAAATTGAATCACATGTCCTTTTGACGCGACGCGTCGCAAATGTTGGCAACAAACAATGACAAAAAGGAGAACGGGAGGAGAAAGCAGCGGGAATCACAGGAGCAGTGGCAGCAGCAGGAGCAGGATATCAGCCGGAAAAGGTTGTGTTGTGCGTGGCAAGACGGCATATGGAAAATCAAGCAGCCAGCCAGGCATAAATCAACTTTTGGCAAAGTGGCTGCCTAAAAGGCCTCAAGCCTCAACATGGCTAAAAGACATGGCGCAAATGGAAAAGATAAACGATTTCCGTGCCCCAACAGGCAAACACTTACACAGGCATGCACAATAACTAAACATATTCAGTAGATCTGTTAAAGGCTTAGTCCTCGAATCCCAAAAACTTATTGTAAATACCAGAAAAGAACTTTTGAATATTTTTCTGTATTTGCTTTGACTGACCTTTGCTCAACTAATGCAGACTTTTTTATTTTGAGGCAAAAGGTTAAGAAAAGGCTTCAAGATTATTATAAAAAAATCATATTTTGATCGAAAATAAAATGTAAAATGTGATAAAATAAGTCAGTAAAAAGAGTGTACCCGACATTTAGATATACTGCATCCAGTTCGGAGTTGCCATAACATACGACATCGATTTTAAAAATTTATTTAATTTATTAATTGTTTTACATATAATATTACATTATGGTAAAGGTGAACGGAGCTTATTTATTTATTTTAAATTTCAGCTCCATTAACTTAGTTTTATTTATTCCCTATGCTGAATTTAAATATTAATACCAAAGCACAGGTCTTTGTATTTATTTGTTCCCTTATTTCTCTTTTATGTATTTTTCATATTCCAAATAATTTATTAAGCGCTGAATTTTTATTAATTTATTTGACTTTCAGCAGGTGCCTTAATTTCAATAGAGTTTACGAATATTTATATACAATATATGTGTGCATTCAAAAATGTAAATATTGCGCAAAATAATACTAAATCAATGGGATTAACGTCGCACAATCAACGACTGTTAAGCACGCTCGATAAAAAACGGAAATCCATTAAATTATTGCACGTTTATGCAATGAGAAATGTGAAAAGGAGAGCTTGTTTTGATCAAATAAATAAAAATAATATTGGGGCAAAAAAGTTTCCATAAAGCGCTAAAAAATGTGTTTTAATTGGTATTTTGTGGCCGGGCCATTTTCCGGTTTCCATTGTTGCGCAATTGTCGTAATTAATGGAAAAGCCAGGCGAAATTTCTAAGGCCTAAAGCAGCCAGAAAGGCTGACCTTCAGTCTTTGCAGTTGTGCTTCTTAAGCAGGCCTACGAAAAGTTATTCCCTCCCCGGCCAGTTCACGTAATTTGTATCTTGTGTTGTGTTTTTGGGCGAGTAAAATTAATTTACGAGGTGAAACTTGTTTGCGACGAGAACCCTTTTGCGCTCCGTCAGGCTGCGAGTCCATTGAAGCGTTTAAATTGCTGTCAACAAAAGGCAAACAAATAAATAAAAGCCAAAAAGCAAGGGCGGTGTGGTCTCTATGTCTAGGGGGGGTTTGGTGTGCGGCCGCTTTGGCCATCAAATGACCCATGGCAACCAGAACGAAACGTGCACCAGGACCAAATGATTAACACGTCCTTGCCGAGCTGCTTCTAAGCTGAACTCAAGATAGCTCCAAAATATGCACAACATGGACCGCATGGAGCACAGCCAGCGCTTTAATTATCATAGTTTGCCAGGGATAGGCGAGGAGCTGAGTTGCCGAGGGGGCGGCAGCAAATCAGATAGAAATCTTCAAGTGAAGGCACGCGCCACACGCTGCTGATGACGATGACGTTGACGTGGCAGGCACACAAATGGCTCGCAATGTGCCCAAAGAACTCCGCAAAAACAGTAAAAAGGAAAACCAAAAATTGGCAAAAGGTAGCATACGAAGCATATGAATGTGGCAAAGCAGGTAACCGGTTCACATGCTGAAGGTCGCTCGGTTTTGGTGCACTTTAAGAAAAAACTGGGTTAGACAATCAGAAAAGTTTTCAAACTAAATTGTTTAAAACTAGGTTAAGATATTTCCAAAGACTTAACCCAAGACTTTGTATATTTGTAAATATTAAATTTATATACATAACATAAGTAAATTATATAAGTTAATAAGAATATTACGAATTGTAAGTATAACGAACTTAACTTTATTTAATAATGATAATTATCTTTGCTGTCTTCGATAATATACATATTTTGTTTATTAGCATCTATTAAGTTTGTATCATAGCTCATTATAAAGTGTATGAAAAGCCATCATTAATTAATGAAAATTAATGACTTACAATAAATAGCAACAACTAAAAAAGTAATTTCAAACAAATTTTTTAATTGGTAAAACTTTCAGTAACTCCCAATTTAATGTTATAAAACTTAATAACAATATTAAGAAATGTAAGTATAATGAACTTAACTTTCATGTATAAAAATAGACAACAGGAATAATAAATATTTATTTAATAATGATAATTATATTTGCTGTCTTCGGGAATATTCATCTTTTGTTCTATTTTATATTTAGCTTCTGTTAAGTTTGCATCATAGCTCATTATAAAGTGTATGAAATGCCATCATTAATCAATGAAAATTAATGTCTTAAAAAAATAACAATAACTAAAAAAGTAATATCAAAACAAATTTTTTTTAATTAGAAAAACTTTCAATAACTTCAAATAACTTTTTATAAAAGGACAATTTTACTGAATTTGCATAAACTTTAGTGAAATTCTATAAAATTGTGTTTTAAGGATGATCGATTAATAATTTCAAACAGAGGTTTTTTTAAAATAATAAAAGGTTAAGTTTCATGGCCTAAAAGCCACTTTGTTTCTGCCACATTAATGTGATTTTGTGGAAACTAAATTAAATAAATTGTTGTTTTATATTTTTTTAATTTTATTGTCATTTTTAATTAAATTGTATTATTTTTTTTGGAATTTTCTGCCAGTGTGCTGCTGACCCTGGCTATAAATAGTAACTGAGCTACCCAATGCATGCAAATGGCCAATAAAGCAAATGGCGGCCAGTTTTTGCCTGTCATCATTTATAATGCATTCAAAAGCCGCAGGTCGAAACCCAAAGCGAGCTACAGCGACAGCTATAGACACAGATACAGATACATCTATAGATACAGATACAGCTACATCTAGAGGTTCAGCTACAGCAGCGGCTGTTGATATGACAACTAATCCGTCAGCACTTTGCTGCTGGTGCCTGTCCCTTGGCCAACACCAACCCAACCCAACCCCTCCCCAACTAAATCGGCAATATTGAGTGCCAGCAGGACGTAAGCGCTTGTTGATCCTTTATAAATGCTTGAGAGCGAAAGGCAAAGGCACAAATACTTCTGGCCAACAGCTGCTGCCTGGTCAAACGGGGTGACATAATCGAATCAATAATTTATGAGCTCACTTTGCTTTAAGCGGATTTACATGGCCTGCACTTCAGCGTCCGCCGGTTGGGGGTGGGGGCCTAAAGTTTTTGCAACTGAAACCGAAACTGAAACTGATATCAATTAGGTGGAAAGTGATAAGTTGTCGCCTGGGACTGTCAGTTGTTTGTCCAACTTGCGCCTGTCACAACCAATGTGGGATTAGCTGACACAAGGATGGGTTGGATAGGCGGGGTGGGGTGGTAACATATCCGAGCTGTCTTAACGGCGCGCACGCTCCACGCGCTGTGGAAGCCGTTCGGCATGTGGATGATAATGCTCGTGACTAATGCGGCCCAGCGAAGCGTGCAATGTGAGGGCAGCGAGGGTGGCCCGACCAGAGAACTTAACAGCAACCCTCGAAAAAAAAACAGAAGCCAACAACATGCGAAACAGCCCCTGTTACAGTCCACAGGGGAAACAATTGCAAAAAGAAACAAAGCACAAGCGAAAAATCATAAAAACTGCTTAGTTGCTCACTTTTCGGCTGGTTTCCCATTTGGCCAGCAAGGCAGGCAGCGACGCAGGCAGCGCTGCTGACGTCGCAGCTTCTTAGATAAAGCAACAACAACAACAGCAGGCAGCAAACGGCGACAACTTCAGTCAATTGCTTTTGTTTGGCTGCCAAAATTGCTGCACAGGATTGAAGCAGGAGGCAATGCGAGGACTCCAGTTTCCTTAGATAAACCAAATAGCGACAGAGGGAGAGGCAGCGGCAGAGGCAGCGGCAGAGGCACCCTGTATGCGCCCATTACACGATTTTGACTAATTTGGCGACCTCGCAGCGCACTTTTTGCATTTAGTTTTGGTTTAGTTGGAAATGCGTTGCCCACACACACACACACACACACACAGATGGAAGATACACACACAGGAACGTCAACATTACCGTTATGATTACAATGACCCCCATGATCCCGGCCAGCATCGCAGGCTCCGTCTGTTTGTCAAGTCCTTTGTGCAGTCGCCGCTGTTGGCAAATGCTTAGCGGTAAATTCCGCACTGCCAACAAAACGAAACAAAACCAAACGAACCGAACCGAAAGGCAGAAGCTGAGGCCAACCAACCAGGCAGTCACCCAAGCAGGCCTCACTCATGCCTCACTTCGTGGCACGGTTGCTATCTGCTCCTGGACGGGGACTCCTCTGTGGGCCACCAGCAGAAGGCCCGCAGTTTAAAGCTCGTCTCCTCCCAGTTCCCACCTCTGATGTGCAACGGTTTCCCTTTTGGATGTTGACGACACATTCAAATGTACACAACAGACGCCCCTCTCCCCACTCTCCCCTCCGCAGGCCAGGAACAATGCGGCGTATGATTATTTGGCTGCTAATGTGAGGGCAGTTCTTGGTCGGTTTGTGGTTAGATCCCCGTGCTGGGCAACCCTTCTGCTTCTGTCCACTTTAAAGCTGGTGGCAAGAATGCTGTCCAGGCACACGTAGCGGACGCGAGCAGCGCAAGCGGAAGCGTCGCCATGGAATGGCGACCGGAAGTTGACAATTGACGACGCTGCAATCAGCGCTCGCCAGTTCGGGAGTCCATCAGGCACGAGGCGGACTAGTATTGGGATTAGGATTACATGAGGAGAAGCCGGTAATGAAGGCTAAACACTGCCAAGACGAGCTCGAGCCAATACTCTGGGAAGGGGTGCGGGGGCATAGCCAATCCCCGCAGCGATCTGCTGATTGGCCCAGAAGTGTTGACGTCGCATTTTTGAGGAGGCGTTAAGTCAACGCGCGACAGATACTTAAGAGGAGGCGCGGCAGCAGCTGCTCTTTGTTTCAATATTTCATGCCACAGCCGCGGGGCACGGCCACAATTCGTTGATTAATGGAGCGTTCCAAAGCCGTCGGCGCATTTTGTTTATTGTTTGATGACACAAGCTAATTTACCATTTATTACAGGACACGGCTTTATGTACTTCATTTCCACAAAAACTTGAGGAAGTCAATGGAATGTATGTGAATAGCAAATACTCTGTAGGGGCGTTGAGCTTAGGTAACAAAATAAATTTTGAGTTAAGTACGGATTTTTCTGAAAATTGGGGCGAATTTTCTCCAAAATTGTGTTGATCATAGTTATGGGAACTCTTAAAAAAATGTAATAAAGTAAATAAAGTAGGAGGGGGAGTTTCTTTCTTCAGATAATTTAACAAAACAAACGAACTACTTTATATTAAAAATGTTGAAATCTTAGATGCAGGATCAATTAATAGACGCAACCATGCATTAATACCCAGATATACAAGATTATAACTTAGGCAGGAAATGGTAAAATTCGTCATGTTTTTGAACCGAAACTAAGCGCTCTTAGAATCACTTTTTATATTGCATTTTATAAGGGTAAACTTTCGAAATTGAAAATGAAACTATGAAACTTTTTTATCCGATATGTGTTCTGAGCTTCCCCAAATGTTAAAATATAAACGTATAAATTAACTTTAAATCCATCAAAGCCGCTTTAGCTAAGGAAAAGTTATGAAAGTTCAAATTCTAGAAACAATCATCATCATTTGGTAAACAAATAAGAGTTAACTGTGACCATAATGGTATTCCTTTTATAAATAAGTTTTAAAAAATAAAAATAAAAATGTTGTAAAAAATAACTTGAAAATGAATTAACTGTATATTTGTTATATCTATTAAATATAAGAAAAGAGAGCAATTTATTTTAAAATTTCATAAGTACATTAGGTTAGTAAATTTATGCCTAGCATTTTTTATATATTCTTAAAAATTAAAGTTTCGCCTTTTACAATAAAATTCTATTTATGTTCTATTCCTTTTGAATTTGCATAAAGCAGCAGCAAAAGCAAATCAACTCAGTTGAATTAACTCGCTCACACACACATACACACACACAGTCACAAACGCACAGCATGCAGCAAATCTCAACAGTCGAACTAATGCGAAACCTTAGCAAAAATTCATCATACGCCGCATTGGCCGCCGTCGGCGTCGCTGCCCAATGGCTGGCGCTGTCGGCGCGGCATGCGTGGCATGTGGTTGCGGTATGTGGGGTGCATGCCACACAGACGACAGTTGCGCTTGTGTGTTTGTTGTTGATCCAGTTGTAGCTGTTGCTGTTTTAGTTGCTGTTGTGGTTGCCTTTGCTTTTTTGCGCACAATTGGCGTTGTGGCCAGGCGCGTTACATTTTGGGCGATTTATTGCTGAAAATATTTTGTATGCTGCTTATTGAAATGCAGGCAAGGCAGCCCTTTGGCTGTTAACCCCACACTCCACACCCCCAACCCCAAACACAACACCAAGAACAAATAGCAGCAGTTGCTGCTGCTGGGCAAAGCAAATAGCAGCACTTGAAGCAGCTACGTCTTGCTGGCAGCAGCAGCCCCACCCACCCCCCAACCTCCCAGCCCCCTCATCGACTTCGCTGTTGCTGCCCTGCAGCGAACGCCGGCAACTCCTTTTTTCCCACCGCTTTTGGCTGCCACACTATAAATATAACATTAATTTTTATGTTTTCATATTTAGCAACGCTTCAGTAAACACACACACACACACACACACACACACACCGAAAGCAGTCGCCTTATTGCTGTAGTTTTAGATAGAGCCATTGAATGACGTTTATGAGCGATATCGCTGACGCTGACGTCGGCGTCGGCGTCGCCGTTGCCGTTGCCGTTGACTTTGACGTCGCGCTTTTAGTTGCTGTGGCTGCGCAACATGCGCTGTTGAGGCCGTTAACAGCGCTGTTAACGAGCAGCATCCACAACTGTTAATGCGATGCTGCCGCTGCTGCGACGCCGACGCCGACGTTCGTCTGCGCCTTCTATTGTCATTTGGCACATGTGAAAATTTACCGTTACTTCTTGGCCGGCGCTTCATTCATTCATTCGCTGTTTACATTCCGCTTTGTGCCCGTGCACGATTTCGGCTGGGTCTAACGGTTTCTTTTTGCAATGTGCCCAATGCAATTTTAATTGGAATTATATGCCAGGCATGCATCTAACGGGATCACAGTACGGTTGTTGTTGTTGTTGTAAAAGCAGAAGACAAAGTTTAAAGGTGTGAAAATGAAAGTGGAGCAACAAATTGCACAATTGTGTACATATAATAATTTCAAAATATGAATACCCAAATAATTGCTAAATAAAATAGATATAAGGATTATTTAAGAGACTACATTATAATGCATAATTTCACATCAATAAAATTAATTTTAAAAAAGTAACGAATATATAAAGTAAAAATGTATATACATATATTGTTTTAATAACTCATGATCAGTAAAGAATTAAACATTTAAAAATTTTTTAATATAATAAAATAAAATATTGATTACGAAATAGGAAATAATTAAGACAATATAATAATATAAAAAAAACGTTTAAATAATTTCAATGGTTTTTAATAATCAAGATCAGTAGAGATTAAACAATAAAATTGATAAAAAATAAATGACAGCAATTTTAACTGATTGGAAAATATATATAAAATAAAAAATTAAAAAAAGAATAATACATAATATGAATAAAACTATTAATTAAACATAGTTTATTTTGAATTATTTAATAACTAGCAAACAACAACATATAATTGGAATTATATTCTGAAAAATTTTCCCCACCGTTAGAGGTCGTTATTTATGGCATAATAAAAGAAAACTTACTTAATGACTCAGCCCAATTATATATAGATTACAAAAAGCTTAAAAACTCAAGGAGATGTTTGAAGACTTCAATAACACATTACTATAAATTATAAGCTCACTATCTGGGCACTCAACTAACGGTAAAGCCCCAATTCACAGACCAAAACATGCCAAATTCAAGCGGCATAGAATTCGAATTGCTTTCTTAACATTTGATGTAGTTGGTTAATTTAGCTCTTAATTATTCCTAAATTCATTTTCACCAATAATTATCGGTTTTCGGATTTTGGATACCTCATCCATTTGCCTTATATATGAAAGAACCCAATCAAGTAATACAGTTATTCACGTAATTTGTTTGGGGCCCAACGCAGCAGCTGAGTAATGTGCACAGCGTGCGGCATGTTTTTATGTGTGTACGTATGTGTGACTTTGTTTCTGGGTTGAGGGTATCCCCTAGTCGGGTGCTCCCGACTAGAGCCCTTCGCTTGACTCAGAGCGTAGTTATTTCGTGCTCTGACGCAAAGTTATTTTTTCGAGTGCATTTACCTCTATCTAATATTATGGCTATCAATCTGGCCATATATAGATGTCAAAAGGCAGATAAACGTCAATAGCTGTCAAAGCCAAAACCTCATTTAAACCGAGTCACTTGACTAACGGTAACGGGGGGATGAAAACTTGAACACACGACCGCGGTGATCAACTGCAGTTAAGTGTCGTGCGGGAGGTGAAGAGGGGGGAGCGATTGGGTGTTGGGGCGTAGATTCATTAATATTGTTCAACGGGACTTGCAGGCCATTTTTAACACATGCAATTAGAAACGCCAGCCAATTGAGAACTAAACAGGGTGCATTAGAGGCACAGTGGGAGAGGGGTTGGCCAAGTCAAGGGACAGGGTGGGGTGGGGACGCGCAGTCTGTCAACGGCAAACACAGAGCTCCATTGCGGAGTGCTTGAAAAATGATTTACGCACGTAAATCATAAATTTTGCACTTCAAGTGGATGCCAAATGCAGATGACGATGGCCAGACAAATGTGGACATGATATAGCTACGCTTATAATCCGTTCGAATCGGTGGGTGTTCTTTTGTCCGCTTTGCGGCTGCTTGGCTGAGCCACTTATCACTTATCACTCTTATCAGCCTACGTCAAAATTTTAGTTATATTTTTTGAACATCAGTTGGCTCAATTTGAAGTCAACGAATGCTAATAATTTCAGACATGGTTTCAGTTCGCGTCGGTCATTGCTGGGCATCGCACCACCCAATAGCTAGTCGGGAATTCACGGTTATAGCTGCTATATCTTAACTCTTAGCCCTTATCATAGCTGACGTCTTTCCGTTTTGCATTTAATTAAAAATTATTTTGCAAATTCGATAAACAGAAAGAAAGAAGAAAAACGTGATAAAATTGTTCACTATATATAGTTATAGCAGCAATCGGTCGTTATATATTCGAACTTATCTTATACAATGCATTTAAGTGATTTCCATGTGCTGAAATTAATTTTTGTAGTGTTGTGTTGTGGCCCCTGGCGCTCTCAAGGTTGGTATTTCTGCAATAGATCATATGATCGTTCGGGTTATTGACATTTAAGCACTTGAACAGCCCTTAAAGGATTGTGCGCAGTGTAAATTCTGGGCTGATAGTTTTAACACTTATTGATACGCTGTATTATCATGATATATGATATCATAATACTTTAAAAGTGTCTCCGTAATGCACTTTCGCAAACGTATATATATATTTATATACATACACATATGTCAAACATATGCACTATATACAAAAATAGTTCTCAAACTGGTTACATTTGGATACTCTATAAAATTTATCAATCATGACTTTCTTAAAGATTTAATACTAATATCATATAGCTCTCATAGGAACAATCTGTGGAAATATGAGGTTTTTGTAATCAAAAACTCATGTCATTTAAAATTTACGAACTATATTTGACAACTGAGACGTCGAAATCCTATATCATAATCCTATATCATAAGGAACAGGTCAAAAAAATATTTTTTGTATGAGATATCCGGAAAAAATCTTACAAATGGAGCGTGTTAATTTTTACTTACCTTAAAACAAAATATTATCGATACCAAATTTTTAAATAATATAGCCTCCAATAGCAGCAATGTATTAAAAATGAAGTTTTCGTATGAAAACACAAATACCATCAAATGTGTCTGTAAACATGTTCTATATGCCTGCAAAGGTATTTAAACTTTGGCAACCCTTCTTTCTTCTTAATACTATTTTTAAATGTAAAAATATCTTGAAACTGATTGTTAATGACTTCACTACCTCTATTCAAATGACGTTTGGTTCTCTGATTAGTAATCACCATATAAAAATTAAAACTAATTTAAATATTATATATCTTATATGGCGCATATTCTCCTTCATTCAATCCAATCGCAGTTCACGAATCAGCACTTCATTCATAATAAGATAAGCAACTAAAGTGCGTCCAGCTGCTTTTCAAAAATAGCTTTTCATTAATGTTTAGCAACAAAAATAGATGATTATTTTGGGCACGCTCTATACGAAATCCACATGGCGTGATTTGCTCATAAAAAGTGTTGATAGTCCAAATGATCTACCAATAAATTTTTCCCACGCTCTTAATAGCCCCCCATTAGCTTATCAGCACCTGCTGCGATCCGCCTCCAAAGCAGCCTCGCAACCTACTAAATCGATTTTGTTCAAGAAATTCGTGCAGACGCGAATTAACCTCGTTCAACAAAACTCACCGCACTTAAGAGCTGAAAATAACATTGATCTTCGAAGAGCAAGCGAACACAGCATCAAAGAGAGGGAGAGAGATAGCGACCGCATGACAGCAAAAAAAAAATCCCCAAAATACCTTTCGTTTAGTTCTTTGATAAGCTGAAAGGTAGCGCAACAAAAAAATACACATACCTCTAAGAATTTTGAGTAGCAATTAAACAGCATACGCTCACTAACATGTGGGAGGGGATATTTGCGGGCAGGTGGGGGGAAGTTTATATTGGATGACAATTCGCTTAAATGTGCTGGCGAATTCTCACGACGGCCTCAGTTGAAAATCGCGCGTTGCACGAGACGTTTGCGACTACAGCTGAAAGCCAAAGACTCGATACAAATAGAACTTGCATATCAAAGTGTAAATATAGCAACATAACAAAAGCAACAACAGCAGCAACAACAACTACAACAACAACTCTAGCACGTGCCTAAAGAATATTATGCGGCGCGCGCCTTGAAATTGCGCAAAGTTTTATTTGCTTAAATATATTTATTGATAAGCCAAGCGACGCATTTTAAACTCTTAGCTCTATTCCAGCTGTTTTGTTTTTATCAGTGAAGGAAAACGCGTGCCAAAAATAAAGTGTAGCCCATTTTTTAATTAATTAAAATGCGATAAATATTGGACAAACAACAATCCAAGACAAATTTGTATAAATTTGCTACGTCAACAGAAATTTGGTGTTTTTGTTTTCACCTTTCCTTCTGTATCTTTTGTTGTTTCTCAATTTACGTTTTGTTTGATCATTTGCTTTGCGTTGCGACTTGTTGTGCGTGCTTAACGTACGATTTTTGATTATTTTTTCTTTCAACCAGTTTTCGTTTGAATTTTGTTGTTGCATTTTTTTTGATGATCTTTTGCGGCGTTTTCGGTGTTTATCGAACATTCGACGCGTTTACCTCGCGTTTTTGGACGCGAGTTTTTGCATATGTGCTTTAGTTTGTGTCTGTGTGTGTGTGTGTATTTTGGCAGCAATTTTCAATGTTGTCGTCGCAATTTTTCTTAGCCACTTGCCGTTTAAATTTAAAACGCGCCGTCCGAGTGATTAGATAATGACAGACGATCCGTTGCTTCCTGCTTGCTCAATATACGCTGGACTTTCTATATTCCGTAGGTCTTACGTGAAGAGAGATACAATTGAAATTCAATCAAAGTGCGAACACCAACAAACTAAAGCAACAAAAAACTGAGCAACTGAATAATTGAGAAATTTAATTGAAAAACTGTGCGAGGTAAACCACAAGTTAAGTGCATAAAACGAGACAAAGTTCATACCATGGCCATAGAGTTGCGCTCGGCGAGCACTCTTAGTGATAGCACAACAACAACAACAGCAACAACAACACCAACAGCAACAACAACAAGCGCTGGCCGCGCTCAACAGCTGATCAGTTGCATCTGCGCGAACGCGAATCTCGTGCTGTTCACATTGATGCTAACGCTGAGCAAATGTTGCCTGGCCATGCCCACAACTGCGCCCACATTGCCGCATAACGAACACAACCAACTGCTGCCGACAGGTGGCGCCACATTGCTCAAACACCTCGATGGCAAGAGCATCCTAAACATGGGCTTCAAGTTCCTCAACGTTTCTGGCAAGATCGGCACGCCGCTGGGCATAGGTGAGAAAAGAAAAACACAAAACAGGCTAAAAGAAAACGGGCGAGAGGTGTAAGCGGTGTATTCGGGCTGGGGTTTGTTTTTAGCCAGACTGTGCTAATTTTAGACCGCATTCAAGTCTGCGCACGAGTTGCAACTTAGAGCAGTTGTTGCCGGTTTGCTCTCAGCTCAGCCAAAGTGATTATCAGATGCTCTTTAGTTCCAAAAATATACAAAATTAATAATTTAAATATACTACAATTTTCAAATATATATTGAGAAGCTAACATTTAATATTAAAAAATTTAAAAACAGAACAACTGCTTCGACTTGGTAAATTGAAAATAAAAATAAATTTCTCTATAAGATTTTAATCTTAAAAAAAAATACGAAACTCAATAGGTGTTTTTACTAAAATTTGAAATTTGACATACAAAACAAATTGTATTCTAACTAAAATACCTTTTTTTCAATAAATTTTCATAAATATATTTCAATGTTACCAATAAAATATAAAATTTGGTATTTGTAATATTTTTAAAAATAATTAACACACTAAAATACCAATATTTATATTTAATTTATATATCTGAGCTATATTTATAAAAAGTTAAAGATTAAATTGCAGTCAAATATTAATTACTTAAAAATACTAAAATTACCAGAATATTTATTTTCTAATAGTTTATTTTTTATTAAAAAAAACATTTTGCGACAATTCTTAACTAAATAATTGCATATAATTGCCATACAATTTCCTCGTGGAAATTTCTATTCATATCTTAACACATATTCCCCAAAAATATTGAACAAATATATTCAAATCATTGATATAATTATTTCATGCTTTCTTTGCTTTTACTTATAAACATTTGAACGCGTTGTCCCAAATTTCATTGAAAAGTTATGTTTATCTAAACTTGTATTGTGAATTCCGGAAGTTGTATTTCCTAGGGCTTGTCTACACACCAACAGATAGGTAGTCCATCTGTTTGTGTGTGTGTGTCTGATAAGGAAGCTATTTGAAAAACTTCGAGTGCCATCGCATGGCGTCGCGTCTTTATGGCATTGGCTATTATTACCTTGAGGGTTTCCCGAGTCGTAAATTTCTTTAAATCAAACCACCTGCAAGAAGATTCGCTGGATTTAGATTATCTTATCACTGTCGCAAAACTTTATGATTTGTTTTATGACATTTCTCGCAGGAATTAAGCAATTGAATTTTTTTAATCAGATTGATTTGCTATTGTAGAAGGTCGTAGGAATTGGATGATATGAAATTTCAATTTGGTCTTAAATTAAGGAAATGGATTAGAAAAGTTGTTCATGGGAAAGAAGAAAATTTAGTATATAGTATACAGTGACAAAATGTCAGATGTAAGCACAATTTCTAGTCGACTTTTCATTTCGTTATATCTGAAATGTTCCTGTATTTTTTGGATAAAAAAAACAGTATTTTATTTTTAGCTTTTAAAAAACATGCATTTTGGACTTTGGTCTAGAATTTTAAAATTCGTAAATAAAATTCTTGACATATATCCAAATGGCGCATTTTGGTGTTGTTTACCGTAGAAACAGCGCCAAAAATACGTAGGTCGATACCAAAAATATACAGGTATTGACGTAGCTCAAATACTAAATGGGTCTTTGAACTACACGCCCAAATAATTGCAGTGTATTTTTAATGCCAAAATGAAATGAAAACTTATATTTAAGTACCGACGAGCCTCCTGTATTAATTTTTACAGCATTCTGCTATTTTATTTATTTCATTAAACATTTTTTTTAAACGCTTTAGATGCTGATTTATTGCTCTTTCCGCTTTGTGTTGATTTGTAAAATTCATTTTCTGTTGGAGAGTCTGTTAACGCTCTGTTAGAAACACGTCACATTAATTAACACAAGCCGCTGCAAGGTCGCCTAGACAACAGTTTTTATTTTTACTTTAGATATATGTATGTATAGCTGTATATAATTTTATTATTTTTTTTTTAATTTGTTGGCTCATTTGTTTTTCATGCCATTTCATTTCGGTTTTAATTTATGCGCAGTGCCAACGGAATTTTTTTCTTTTCTAGTATATACAACTAGTTTTATGCCAACAACAACAATTATAAATAGTGGGCGTGTTCGCTTGCACCCTGATTGTTGTTGTTGTTGTTGTCTTTGACTTATATAAAGAAAGAACACGATGCTGTCGCCTTTAATTGTTTTGTTTTTGTGGGCAACAAATTGAATAAACAACAACAGCAAGTAGAGCAATCACAATGTATCTACTTTGATTGCCTGCCTTAACTGTCCATAGTGGGCGTGTCTGCCGCCCACTTCGCTTAACTAACCTGCCATGCACTCAACACCAAAAATCTGATGACACCAAAAACGAAAAAAAAATCGCTATAATTTAATTGACATTGAACTTGAAGTGTAGCTCGTCACGGCGATAAGCAGCACATTAAAATGAATTAATATTAATTAGCACCCCAAGCAGCGCTCTGATTACCATAAAATCTCCCAGCACTTCACGCACGGCTTATCGAGCCAATAATCGCGTCCAGACATGCTAATGTTATCGATATCATTTGCTTATCGCTGATGGCCATAATTGTATTTTTATGCTACGCATTTAGCAGTTGTACATAGTTACGCATTATTCCCATCTGACCATGGATTGCTCTTATCTTGAACCCTATGGCGTCGTCGCACGATTCTTATCAGCTATTGGATTATTATTTTTTTCCTATTGTCTAAAACTGCAAAATTGGCGCCGTGAAGGCTTATCAAAATGTATACTAAAATAACTATTATAATATGTATATAAGTGTATGTATAAGTATTATCTAATACTGTTTTTGGTGTCATCCGCAATGCTTAGCTTAGCATTAATTCTATCAAGTCAACCAGTTTATATTGAAAACTAGTTTTAAGTTAACTCACAGTTTTCGATAACATTCGATATGTTAAATATTGTGTTTACAATAATTTAAATATTAATTGCTGACCGACTTAACCTGATATTATTCTTAGATTTGTATGCTTTTAAAATGAGTGCTTTCGATTTTATCCGGGAAGAGTTTAAAACCAAAAATGTTTTTGATTAAGTCCAATGGAATTATTTAATTCTAAAAAATTAAAAGCAAAACAGAGAGACAACTAATAAATAAATAATTAACACAAAAATCAGTTTGCCTGACACTGTACTGATTTATGTCTTTTAAAATATATAATATATCTGAAACGAGATATATCAGCCTTAATTGCACAATCTGATAACCACACAGAGCAGCAGAGCTGATGGCAAAACCGCGAAGGTTTGATCTAAAAAAAAACCTATAAGTTTAAACCAGTTTATTATTTTATTGCTTACGAGAGAAAGAGTGAGAAAGATACCGGACCGCTTGCAACACAATTTCGGAGCTGCGTGCAGGGCACCTTTGATAAAAACATTCCTAATTGCTGTTGTCTCTCCCTTGTTATCTCCAGTTTCCTAACATTTATCTTAATTTATCTTGAACTTGATATTTTTATCTCGCTCCCTATTTCTTTCTCTAGCTCAAATCTTTCTCTGGCTCGTGCTCTCTATCTCTCTCTATTTCTATCTATATGTATATGTTCTCGTTCTGTCTGACCGTGTTCCATTTTTTATCCCCTATCTATTTCTCTTTTAATGTCAAACTTAATATATAGTTATGGAAAATCTCAATCAAGGCATCTCGAACTCCTCTAAATAAAATGCTTTTGGAAAGAATTAAACAATATTTAAAATGCACAATGCAATTATGTCGTCGTTAACTCGCGCTTTCATCACATTTGATATGAATACTCAATACAAACAGATACTTTATGATATTAAATGATGTCTGAATTGTTTATTTTCCATCCATTCATAATTGAAAACAATTCTCGACGCGGGGCGAAATGCAGCAATTGATTTGACCTTATTGATTGATGGCATTTGGTGAAATGCGATTGTTTTTTCATTTTATTTTTTTCTTTGTCTTTATTGAAAATGCAACAAACTGCGCTTGTTAAATTATTTATGGAACAATTTTGATCAAACGAATAATTATTATTGGTATCTTTACGGGGCGAGAGGCTGGCAAAAAACAGTTGTCAACAACAGGCGACAGAGTTGACCAAAAAACCCTTATCAAAATGAATGGGAACCTAAAGGGGGAGAGCGGGTGTGTGTGTATGTGTGTTTGTCTCTGTTTACCCAGGACATTGGCAATCCATAACTTTTTTGCGCTTGTCACATTTTCTATTATGTATCAAGAGCTGTTGACATTTTCTAGCTGCTGTTTTATTCCCATTATATTATATGTATATAAATATATATGTATGTGTGTGTGCGCGCGCGTGTGTGTATGTGGCACCTCTAGCTGCCGCAGCCACAAGTTGTAGCCAAAGATGGAAAATTGTCAAGCTGCAAAGTTTTGCGCCATTTTGTTGCCGTTGTTGCTGGCATTTTTGTTGATTAAAAAGCCCATGACTGGGAGACTTGCCAAACACACACTCCCACATACACACATACACACACAAATGCAAATGTGTGGCTGTGTCTGCTGCTGATTGTTTTGAAGTTTTAAGCCCTAATCAATTTGGGCTTTTGCGCCACCTCCCAAAAAGGCACTTTGTCTGTCTTGTTTTTTCGTCTCGGTTTCGTTTCAATACTCTACTTAAAAATGTAGGGTATATTGGGACCAATTTGTTTCGGCATTGCAGTTTCAAACTTAAAGCTTGATATATATTCGTGCATAGCCGCATCAGCTAAGTGCTGAATCACAAAATTTGGCAGGACAGCTTAAAAGTTACCAATTAGCAAGAAGTCTCTTAAAGGCACATTTAATAACTATTATTACAGAGTATTGAACAGCTGTTTGGACCCGGCTACAAAATTTTTATACGTGTTTCGCTTCGATTTCGTTTTTTTAATGGGAAAACTTTTAGCAGCTTAAGCTAAAAATGCACTAAGCAGGAATAACCAAAAACATAATTAGCTTTAATCATTTGTTTACACTACTTATCTCCCCTCTCTTTCGCTCTCGCCCAGCAGCTCAATCCCTATATGCCAAGTGCGATGAGAAGCAATTTCAGTGCCAGAACGGTGATTGTATACCCATACGGTTTGTGTGCGATGGCGATGTGGACTGCAAGGATCACAGTGACGAGCAGGTCGAGGAGTGCAAATTTAGCGGTAAGTTGCCAGCAACAATAAATTCCCATGTTGCATACTTTTGGGTGCTGCGCGAGCAACACTCGCGTCCATCAAAGTGAGCGCTGCTGGGCGATATCAATCAAAACGCCAAACAAGTTTGCCGCATTTGCGCTGGATTTGGGTATGGAGGAGGAATGGGGGGTTGGGGGCATTGGTCTGGACAGCTGACCAAAAACTGTGCCAGGGCAGTGCGCTCATTAAGTCGCTAAACATTGGCGCTTAACTGTAATTGCAACGCAGTTTTGCTGACTGTGGCATGCAACGTTGTTGCATCAGCTGAAAATTTATCAACGCGCAAATTTGTCGCACGAGACTCTTTTTGCGTTGCGCGTTCGACATAAAAGGAAACTAAGTGAGGTCGTCTGCTTTATTTTATCTTACAATATTTGTGCCAGCCACCAAAAAAAGACGGCAAACAAAAGCGAGAGGCAAATAGCGAAAATGCGTAGCTTTGCGTGAAAATGCGCACAATGCAGTTGGCTTCTCTCGTTGTTATTGTTGTCTTTGTTGTTGTTGCTGTGCATAACTTAATTTTTATGCAATCTCTGCTGAAGGGCAAAATTTCAAGCAGTGAAATTGATAATGAGCCTCAAGGCAACAGCAAAAAAAAAAACCAGCAGCCCAACAGAAGAGTTGCAACTAAAGATGCGGCTGGTGCAACATAATGAGCGAAAAGGAAAAACATGAAAAAACAAAAGGGTTGCAAGGTATAAAGAAATGAAAGAAATGCAAATAACACAGGGCATACAACTAAATTGGTAAGGGCCTGCGATGGAAATTCTTTGAGACCTTGCTTGCAAAGTTGAATCTTTGACTAAAACGAGTTGAACAATTAAATATTAAACATTTATACAATGCACATGCAAAAAATAATTACATAATTGTAAGTCGATTTAATTGCATGCTATGAACTCACACAAACTTTGATATGTATAGTTAAACAATTTAAGAAAACTAAATTTTAATCAAAGAAAAAATTAAAGTCACTAGGAAATTAATGCTTTTTAATATACACTTAAAAATTAAATATTCAACTTAAAAATTAAATAAAAAAAATATAATAATTTATATTATAGATTGTACTCAGCTTAATATAGTAAACAAATCCTTTATTTCGTTTTTTTTAAACAATTAAATTTAGAAACATATTCAGTATATACATATTTAGTTTTCTATAACTATTAAATAAAGAAAATTATATATAGCTTTAAATCAGCTCTAAATTAGTCATATTTTATATTTAGTATTTACAACTAACATCTCATTCCTGCACACAATTGATTATTATTTAATTGAAAATCGACCTGAGCAGTTCCACAGCCGTTTTAATAATGAGCATAAGTCCTTAAGCTCTAATAGCTCAATCGTTTACGTATCATTACCAAATCAGGACTCCACAGCTAACATTTTATCGTAGATGCTCAAACAACCCCTCAGTCCGCAGCTACGCTCAGCTACCCCACTTTGCCACTCACAACAAAGCTCAGTTTGTTCGATATAAAACTCACTCGAATTATGCGCTCATTTTGCACTCAACTCGCAGCGACAGCTGCTTTGCGATTGGAGTCAAAGCTTGGGTCGGGTTTTCAGAGATGCTGCAAAGCAGCTCTTGGCACATGTTCTTAAGGATTGGCGCTCTGCAACTGTCCACTCAGTTGGCGGCGAACTTTTCAACCAAACGGTCGATGCGAGCCAAACAGAGCAAACAACAAACCCGTCGAGTGTAAAATCCTAAAAATAACACAAAGAAAATTCAAGTCGGACAAACTAGAAACACAACAGAAACAGCGTGAAATATCTGCGAAAAAAAATTTGCAAAAAATAAAACATTGTGTCAAGTGTAAGAGTTTTGATAAAAAAATAAATTGCCTGCAAATAAATTTATTAATATGTCCTCGAAATGCTGTGTCGAAGCAAGCAACTGTCTAAGTCCTCACATGTTCCTTTGAAGTTATGCAAAGTGTTTTTCATATTTTTGACAAAATGCCAGCGCCACGCCAAGGAACCCCACAAGAGCTGGGCCCAAAGATATGCTACCGAAATTTGTGTGCGAACTGTTCTTTTTTATTTCCTATCTTTTTTTTAAACTTTTTTAAGGTCCTTTTTTGATTTGTGGGCAGGTTTTTGTAAAGTCGTTGCCGTTGTCAGGCTAATCGGCAATGTCCATCTGTGTCATTTTGTGGGCCAGCGCTTATTTCGCATTCAGTTTTAGACTTTCTGTCTGATTTGGTCGTTTGCACTTATCATTTATCATTTAGTTTTGGCCCACATTAAATGTGCTTCCTCAATTTCCCACAGAATAGCTAAATGTTGTCGGCGTCTGCCAGCTTGCCAGTCATTTATTTACCCACTTCTCAACAGGGGCGCCCCCAGATATACATTTATGTGTGTGTATGTGTGTATAGATATTCATTGCGCTGACTTTTGACAGTTGTTCGTTGCTTGTTGTCCTTATTGCTGTTGACCATAATGAACTTGAAAATTATGCCTGGCCACTTATTTTTGGCCGCAACGGAAATTATGCAATCAATTTGTGCAACTTGGCTGCCCTCTCACAATTGGTCTGACAACATGGAAATTGACTTTACACGCATTTCGAGGACATTTACCAGTGACAAGTGCAAATAAATAATAAACAGTACAAATTAATAGTTATTTTTTTTGCTCACTTTTAAAACAAACTTTAAGGCCAGAGACAATTGTATTCGATATGGGACACATTTGGTGTTTATTATTTGTGACCAGTTTGCTGCACACACAAAGCCACAGTCTGGGCGCAATGGTTACGGAACATGGTATGATAACTACAAAAGCAATATAATATATAATAGATATAGATATAAGTTCAAATCGAGTTACCTATAATATTAAATAGCACAAAAGTATAATGCTATTTTTTAGTGTTAAACTAAGTTTTAAGCCAGGCATATGTAAATTATAATGACACATAAACTATTTCTAGCTATAAATACCATTACGATAATGAACTCAACTTTAGAAGAGATTTTGTGATTTTTATATCAAAATGTTTGCAATTAAAATTCTTTTGGTTTTAAAGATAGCTTGAGAGAATAAATTAAAATAAATGGTTATAGAAATTAAAATAAATTCTTTTCTATCAAAATAATATGTATTGATCAATAAAATTATAAAGAGTAGTTACACAGTAGGATACAATTCCATTTTAAATCAATCGCGGTTATAGTGAATATTTAATTAATTAAATTTAATAATAAAGTTAAAAACTTTTAAAACTTAACTTTTAAGAATGTGTTTAGTTTTTACATTAAATTTTTTTATATTTAAAATTGTGTTAATTTTGTTTTATGCTAAATTAATAAAGTATTATTAAGCAATATGATATTATCCTGTTTGAAAATTCGCGGTAATATCGAAAGTTTAATTCATAATTAAATTACAAAACTTTTCTTAGGATTTAAAAAACATGATTGGGTTTGCCACAAATTCATTTTGCATTTTTGCCTATGTTTCCTACACGCCTTAATTTTTTGAAAGCTCTGCATTAAAGCACTCCAACTACTTGTCAGCAAGGACACTCAGTTAAGAAATTCCACATTTTCATTTCAACAAGTTGCAAACAAATTGCAGCTGAGCTTGTTTGCAACACCTTTAAACTTGAATTCCACAAGCCGAAAATCCCAATCATGATATACTCACACAGCACACACACACACACACATCATACACAGACAACCAGACGTCACACATTCTAAGTCTGCACTTGCAGTTGATTTGCCCTGCCCCGCTCCGCGTTGCATGCAACAGAATATTTTGCACACACCACTTGACATTTGCATACAAATTGCCAGGACGCTGCAGCCAAAGGCCAAAGTTTTTTAATCAACTGAAAAGCCGTTTAAACTTAGTTAAAAAACAAGCGATAAAAATGTAAAGTTTAAAAATCAAAATAAAATGCACAAATTATGCTGAAAAGCAGCTAGCGCGCTTTTATCAATTGCAACATGCGTAAATGCAAAAAATGGCAACATTTCAATTTTTTCTATCCTGCCTTCTGTTGCCAGAAACAATAAATTTAATTTGATTTTTAATTGTTGCCGAATGTGACATCAAATTTAATGTAAGCCCTGCGCGAAAAAACAACAAGAGAAAAGCGCAGCACTTTGTCCACGGGGCACAGTTTCAATACGTTTCATGTATGTGCAAATACAAATATATGTGTAGTATGTTTATATATATGTACGTGTTTGCTTGTAACGCCACATATTAGCAGCGGCAACAACAACAACAAAATGTCAAATACTCATATGTGCTTACAAGCTACATAAAAAGAAATCGAATCGAATCGAGCTGCGGGCATTGGCAAACATTCGATATAGTATACAACCAAAAAGGAAAAAAACACATATAATATATAACCATATACATAAAAACCAGTGAACGGAAATTAGCCTTTTGGTGAAGTATAGATACTCTAAAAAATATAAAAAAGCCATGTTTAGAATAAAAATACGTCGCAACATTATGAAACTACCTTACTACAATATTCGTTAACCAATATTTACTTTTATATATTACATTTATTTTTTCGTGATATTCAGATAAAGATAAAGATTATACCTTGTGAATAAATCTATCTAATAATAATATAAGGGATTTTCTGATCGAAAATCCAAATATATAAAAATCACCCAACCAAATATTTTTATAAACAGAAATTTTCTTATCTAAAATATTTTTATAAAAAGTTTTTTCTAAATAATCTACATATATGGTATATTTTTAACACAGTAAATCACATTATAAAGCACAGTAAGTAAAGTGTAGTAAGATTTTCATATTAAAAATCTTTTGTGAAATCATTATAAAACAATCATTTGTTGGCAGATATTAGCTTTTGGATATATTCAAAAAGGAAGGAAAGCTCGTATTATATAATTTTAGTTAAAATAAAGTTAAGATATAATTAGGATTATAGAAATATAATATAATAAGATAATATAGGGAAACAAAAGAGGCAATAAATATTGATTGAATATTGAGATAAAGATATAAATATAGATATTTCGAATGTATATAAAAATATCAATCAATCGCAAGAGCGTTACATATTCCTTGATTCGTTTAGAATACCCTTTTAGGGTCTAAATAAAACAGAGCATTTCAAAGTGTTTGCTGTATTGCACATGTGACCATTTTTTATTGTTCAACGGTTGTGAGCTGGTATTTATATTTGCTTTTTATTTTTTAACAAATATTGGCGCACATTGGTTTCTATTTTGTTTCGTTTCAACTCTCTTTTTTCTGTTTTTTTTTTTTGTTGTCCTTTATTTTGTGGCATAGATTCATGTAGAACACAAGTTTTTGTGCTTTTCTGTAAATTTCATGCTACATTTCATTTGACTGCGTTCACTGAGGCATCGGACCGGAGAGTTGTGCCCATAAAAAGTTTAGAAAAGTAATCGTATAAAATGTTATTGATATGGCAACTTGTGACTGTACCGCATTATGTAGCCGCTCTCTCACTCTCACAGTCCCCCACTTTCTTTTACTCTCTCCCAAATTGATTAAAATTAAGGCGCGCTTTTTTCTCCAGAGGGGTAAAGTTTGTAAAAGCAGGACCAGATTTGCATAGGCTCAGCCGAAAATTGTGTTTGATACTTTTTGTAGCAGCTCAAGCAATTTTCGAGTGGGAATTTTAAAGAGGATAATCATAAGGCAAAATGTTTTACACAGCTCGTCAAACAGGTGTCTTTGAAAGCTTTTTTTTTAAGTATGCCCAGAGTTTCCTACGACCATTCCTAAAGGCATTATGATATGTCCAACTGACTGTTCATATATTTAAGCGGAGATTATCTTACTTAAATTAATTGAAATTTTATGCATGCTTTTTATGCGCTTTACCCTTTATATTTAAAATCGTTTAAAGAGGGTATAAATGTTCTGTGCAATTGTATGTAACAGGCAGTACTCTTAGTTTTCTCAAAAAACTTTTGTCGAAGATTTAAATTTTTAAATTAAAAGTTAAAGCCTTTTTTCTTTTTCATCTGCTTAAAACAGTTTTTGGCCGTGAAAACCGCAAAGGCAACATATCTAAAAATATTTTATTTCCATCCCTTAAGCTCAAACAACATGTGGTTAAATCTAATATTAGATGCACATAGCAAACATAGAAAATATAAAGGAACAATGGGTTAAATCTAAGCATTTGTAGCTCCCCGTTGAGCGGCCATTGAAAAGCCATTGGAAATTCAGCGCCCACCGCGTATGCAACGATTTATTTATGTTTATTTTTGTATACTTATATATTGCTATGGTTGTTGTGGCATAATATTTTCTTTGCACAGCACGTGCTCGAGTGCGTGTAAATAAACACACTCAGACACACAATTTTGAGTACAGCTGAGCATAAAAACAATGCTCATGCTGACTGGTTTTGTTGGCTTTTGTTTTTGATACGGGTCAACTTCAAAGTTCAAAGGCAGGCAGACACACACACATAGCTGTAATTACACTTGATTTAACATGTATTCATGCGGTTTCCCAATGCTCTTTACAGAGGCCACTTGCTCCACGGACCATTTCCGCTGCACCAATGGCAATTGCATTCCCAATAAATGGCGCTGCGATCAGGAGTTCGATTGCTCGGATGCCTCCGATGAGGACAGCACGTTATGCAGTAAGTTCGAAATACCAAAATGAAAATACAACAAATACTCCAAATGATATATACACGAAATATTGATATAGTGAATGCCTGTCCCAACAATGAGTTCAAATGCAAGACCGTTGACCAGTGTATACCCCGCAATTGGCTGTGCGATGGCAGCAACGACTGTCGCGACAAGTCCGACGAGGCCGAATGCAGTAAGCAATGCTCGTACAATGTATACTCTGTCATTGGCTAAAAACTACATACCCTCCCGCTGCTCATAACTCACCCTGCTCTCTCTTTCTCTCCCTCGCTTAACATTTAATAAAGTGTTGCGCATAATTTGAAAACTATGTTGCCCCCTGTTCGCAGTTTAATCAAGTCGTTGAGCATCGTTGCATTCGAGTGTATCCATACACACATGACCCACAAATGCCACTCACACACACACGCACTCTGGCAAACACACAATGGGCACACACAAACACATAACACGCATACGCCGCGTTGGCTGTGTCAGCAACGCCTGGCAACAGCGCATAAAGTGCTTAACTCACAACACACGCATTTACACGCCCTCTCACATGCACACACACACACACACAAACACAACATCCCTTGGCCTTGACTATGCATTATGTAATGGCAAAAAATAAGAAATAAAATAAGAAAGACAGCTTTCAGTTTATTTCGGCTGCTGGTGTAAATAAATGTATTTAACAAGCCCCACCCTGGAAATATATTACCTCAGATTCAAGTCGAACAACTCTTCATCTCATCTCGTCTCTCTTATCTCTTCCTCCCGCCTCGCTTTCGTGAAAATCTCAGAGGCGCGCACCTGTTCGCCGGATGAGTATAGCTGCAAGATCGGCGAGGGCGAGTGTGTTCCCCTTGCCTGGATGTGCGATCAGAGCAAGGATTGCAGCGATGGCTCCGATGAGCACAACTGCAGTAAGCCAAGTCTAGGAATTCTATATAGATTATCTTGAGTTGTAGTGCCAGACTTAATTCGAATTTCTTTTAACTTATCCCAGTTTCTATATTTATTAATTAATGTAATTTAATTTAAAAAATAAAGAGAATGAAGTTAAACAAATATTTATTTAAATGTCATACATAACTTAATTTCTTTATATATTTATTTATTTAAAATTCCGTATTTTCAAATAATTTCAGAGAGCATTTACAACTTTATTTAGCTATATTCATCAAAACTTAAACGCATTATTTATTAATGCAAGCATTTATGACTTTCAAAATATAAACGTATATTGCAAATTTTATATTGAATACTGAAATCAATAAACTGGTTTATGTAACTATTAAAAGCTATGCTAGCATCAAACAAACATCGTAAACATTTGCCTTTAGGCTTTGCTTTATGTACGCTGAATTTGAGTTCAGCAAACAAAATATCCAGCTTTGGTGTAACTGTAAAATAATCAACAAATATGCAACGCCGACAAGCTAGTTTTAGGGGCAAATACTATGAAGCAAGTTTTTACTTCAGGGCAATATTTTATTTACACTTGAAACATTAGTTTGTAGCTTTTCGGTAAATTGTAAATTTCAAAATTTATATTGCATGAATTAAAATTTGTTTCTTTCGAATCATTTTTTTAATAAAATATAAGAAACCTTAAGAAATTAGGTACCGTGGAACTTTATCAACCCATTTAAAACATTATGCCTAGATAAAGAAATAATAATATAAAATTTGCCTGTAATAGTTTTTAGTGTTTAGCTTATTATCTCTTCAACCTTACAGACAGTATGTAAATTATGTTTATTATTTTATCTTATCTCAAGTCAACCAATTTCAAAGCATTTAATCTATTTTTCTCTTTAGATTATGAATGCGTTATACGACAAATATTATCTCGTTAAATAACAGCACATGTACCTCAGCTCTTTATTATTTTTTCTGATTAGTTGGTTCCAGTTTCAGCTTTTCTTTAAGCCCCAACAATTTTTAATGTTTAAATCTTGAACTCTCATATCTCAAGCACTCCATTTGCATTGTATCAGTCTGCACCCACACCCCGCTCTATTATGCCTATTATTTAATTTTGCTAACTCACTGGCCACATCATTCATCACGAGCCCCGCTTTATACTTCATTTCCTCTTTTCTTTATATAGTCGTTTTTTTGTCATTTTCGTATCTTTTTTTGGCTTCTGCCATTGTCGAGAGTTTTTATGATGGCGACTGCTAATCCTTTGTCCTGCCTTCCGTTCCACAGACCAGACGTGCCGCTCCGATGAGTACACCTGCGGCAATGGACGCTGCATCCAGAAGCGCTGGGTCTGCGATCACGACAACGACTGCGGCGATGGCAGCGATGAGCGCGACTGCCCCGTCGTCCCCTGCGACGCCGTCGCCGAGCACACCTGTCCCAACGGCGCCTGCATAGCCAAGCGCTGGGTCTGCGACGGCGATCCGGATTGTCCGGATGCATCCGACGAGCGGGTGAGTAGTCCAGTGTACTGGGAGGGGCTTAGCTAGGTGGGCGCAGCTGTATGCTGGCCTCATAAATTCAAATTTTGTGTGCGAGAATGTTTGTAGTTGCCCCGCCCCTGGGCAGCAACATTCTATACCCTGTACCCATTGACAATGTAGTTAAAAATGGGTATAAGAAAGTTGAGCAGGCTAAAAGGATTTATAAGGATCTGCAACATTAAGTTCATATTTATTTATTTAGTTCGTCATTTTGCGTAGATCTAAAGAGATATAGAAGTCTTCGAAAAACAGATATCTGAAATATTTATTTATTTAGTCAAAAAATTATTCAAATAAAGAAATATGTTGATTACAAATGTATTCTGAAAAACAGATAACAGGGTAGCGGCTAGTCGGGCACTTCTGACTATAACACTCTTGTTCTATGTGTGTGAGTGTGTTGGGAAAGGCGCCTGGCATATAAATTACAGCCAAGTTGGGCATAACTCAGTGCTGCCAGCTTTGGCAGCTTTTGTTGTCAACGCATAGTACGCATAAAATTGCATTTTGGCCGGGCTGAGACCCCGGCTGGGATACGGGTTGCGGGTTGCGGGTTGCGGGCAGGGGACTGCACATAATTTCGTGTGTAAGAAACTAAAAGTATGCAGCGAAAACTTTCACCGAAAAACTTCTAACAAGCAACCTGAACAAACTTTTGTTTGCCCCGTCGCTGACTCCCAACTCTCTCTCTCCCTCTCTCTCCCTCTCTCTGACCTCTCCACCCCACCCCCCGCAGGCCTGCACTAATGCCACAAAGCTGCTGACGCCTTGCCTGCCGCACGAGTACCAGTGCAAGGATCGCATCACCTGCCTGCACCACAGCTGGCTCTGCGACGGGGATCGCGACTGTCCCGACGGCGACGACGAGCACGCCTCCAGCTGCAAGAACATCACCTGCCGCCCGGACCAGTTCCAGTGCGGCGACCGCAGCTGCATTGCCGGCCACCTCAACTGCAACGGGCAGGCGGACTGTGCGGACGGCAGCGACGAGCGCGACTGCAAACTGGCCGCCCAACCCAGGAGCTGCAACGCCAGCACCCACTTCGACTGCGGCGGCGGACAGTGCATAGCCCTCGCGAAGGTCTGCGACAAGCGCAAGGACTGCCCCGACGGCGAGGACGAGCCGGCGGGCAAGTGTGGCCAGAATGAGTGTGCGACGAAAAATGGCGGCTGCATGCACCGCTGCGTGGATCACCAGGTGGGCTACAGCTGCGCCTGCCACGAGGGCTACACTCTGTCCGCGGATGCCCACACCTGTGTGGACGTCAACGAATGCGAGCAGCCCGGCGTCTGCTCCCAGGTCTGTGTCAACGAGATCGGCGGCTTCAAGTGCGAGTGCGAGGCGGGCTACATGCGGGATCCCCGGAACCACACGCGCTGCAAGGCGACCGAGGGACACGCCTCCCTGCTGCTGGCACGCCGTCACGACATCCGCAAGATTGCCCTGGATCACATGGAAATGACGTCCATTGTGAACAACACCAAGTCTGCGACCGCCCTGGACTTCGTCTTCCGCACCGGCATGATCTTCTGGAGCGATGTGACCACGCAGAGCATCTACAAAGCGCCTATCGACGAGGGCAACGAGAAGACCGTCGTGCTGAAGAAGTCCTCGGTGACCTCCGACGGATTGGCCGTCGACTGGATCTACAACCACGTCTACTACACGGACACGCACAAGTGCACCATCGAGCTGACCAACTTCGATGGCAACATGGGCAAGGTGCTCATCGAGGATGCGCTCGACATACCCCGCTCCATCGCACTCGACCCCATTGAGGGCTGGATGTACTGGTCCGACTGGGGCGCCTCGCCGCGCATTGAACGCGCCGGCATGGATGGCTCCCATCGCACCACGATCATCAACTACGACGTGAAGTGGCCCAACGGCATCACCTTGGACCTGGTGATGAAGCGCATCTACTGGGTCGATGGCAAGCTGAATGTCATCTCCTCGGCGAATTACGATGGCTCCCAGCGCACACAGATCCTGTACTCGACGGAGTATCTGCGACATCCCTTCTCCATCAGCACCTTCGAGGATTACATCTACTGGACCGACTGGGACAAGCAGACGGTCTTCAAGGCCAATAAGTTCACCGGCGAGAATGTGGAGCCCATCACAGCCGTGCACATGGTTAGCTAGAGATTTGGCCCCCAAAGGATTTCAGCTTTTATCTTTACACATTCTCATTTTCGACAGCTCCAGCATCCCATGGTCATCCACGTGTATCATCCCTATCGCCAGCCCGACGGCATCAATCACTGCCAGTCGGTTAATGGCCACTGCTCACATCTCTGCCTGCCGGCGCCGCGGATTAACGAGCGCAGTCCGCGCATCTCCTGCGCCTGCCCCACGGGCCTCAAGCTGATGGCCGATGGGCTGATGTGCGTCGAAGATCGTAAGTAGCCGCGAACTGTAAACCGACCCCAGCTTAACTTTCCCCTTCGCATGCTCTCTTAATTAACGCTTTTATTTTTCCCTATTAACTCGATGCATGCGCAGCCCGTTTTAGAGTTGCCACCAAACCGCCGCGTGCCCACAGATTTATGACCAAAACGCAGCCGCATCAGCGACTACCCAACTTTAATGATAAGCGTAACCATATACTAACTGAAACCAATCAGGCCTTGCCTTCACTCACCAAATTGCCACAGACGCATGAAGCCTTTGGTATGCCTGACGACTCTGTGTATTTCTCTCGCTCTACATGTTCCGTGTCTGTGGGTCGTGTCTGTCCCTACGTACATATATTCACACATATTTATATGTAATAAGTCTTAGCAAATCATGCTTAAAATCTTTCTGGAAATTTGGGATTCTCAGCCTTCATTGCATATTCTTGCTCCCGCAAAACTGTTTTCGCTGTCTTGGGGTATTAAACAGAAAGTTTGTGTATAAAATAACAAATCACATTGCAAAGCAGCTTTTAAATATTTAAAATGAAGATAGTGACTATGACTCTGACTATGTGTCTACAACTATGACTATGAATATGAATATATATATAAATTAATTTGAGTATGAGTATGAATGTGAATATGAATATGATTATGAATATGAATATGAATATGAATATGAATATGAATATGAATATGAATATGAATATGAATGTGAATATGAATATGAATATGAATATGAATATGAGTATGAATATGAATATGAATATGAGTATGAATATGAATATGAATATGAAAATGAATATGAGTATGAATATGAATATGAATAAGATTATGCATAAATATTAATATTTAGTATATTTCTAACTCTCCTATTATTCTTACTCTCCCAGCTATATTTAACCCATTTACATCATTCAATGTCCACCCATTGCACAGCAGCTGGTCTTTAAGTCCTCTGCTTAACTCCTAGTGCTTCCAATGCTGCATTGTGTTTACCATTAGTTAGAGTTGAAATTTAAGGCTGAGACTTAAAGCAAACAAAATTAATCACATGGCATTTTTAGCCAATGCACTGAGCCACACTCGACAGCTCTGCGCCGCATTTCCTATGGGGGTGCTGTGCGGATGGGCGCTGAGTGGTTGGGTTGCATTGGGTATTTGGCATTTTCCAGCCAAGCACTTCATTTGCCGCACTGGCATAACATTTGCTTTGTCATGGCTCACATTAATCATCATCAAAAGGCAACCTCAGCCCCGGCCATGCTTGACAGTTTCATAAACGCCAACAAGAGCCACTTGCAACACGGCCAACCGCAAGTAGGCAGCACAAACGGGCGAACGTTGCAACTGATACCAGAGACAGGCCAAACACCCAAAACCAACCACCACTCAAACCACCCAAGCCGCAAAGTATGAGGTTAATATTTGCTGGTTGCTGCTGCTTTGCCCTGTTTAAAGTGAAATTCTAAAGAATGTTGATAGCTTTTGCTGTTTGACTTGATTTAAGATTTTCACGCTAAACGAATCAGTTGCAGCAAAAAAGGAGCAAAAGAAAACTCGACTTGAATTAGAGTATTCGGGTCCATATCAGAAGCCGAAACCATTAAACGGCGCGCGCGTTAACGATGTCATTACGCATCCTACGCCATTTAAGTCCCCCGCCGTATCACTGGAGCCACCCTGGTGCCCACTACACTGTCCCCCCCGCAATTCCAGTCTCTCATTCAGATCTTCATCCCTGGTTGGCATAAAAGTTTAGCCATCAAAGGCGCGAGCGCGTTTAAGTGTTTATTTGCGCCTAAATGCGCACTTTGAACGATTTGATTGAAAATTCTTTTGCAGTGGGCTGGATGGTTGCTTTGGGGGCCTAACGGCATCGGGTGCTGGTAACATTCGTGGCCCAGAAAGCGTGGGCCTTAGCTCGTATATTACACAATTTTTATTTTCATTTTCTTGCTTTATTCTTTCGCTTTCTCATTTCATTTGGCGCCTTTTATTGTTCTGTGTATTTTTTATATCTGTCGCACTCTGTATTCTGTCTTCTGTTTTTCTATGCGATTTACATTGTACTTAATTCCCCGCGCTTGCACTTCAATCCACAGTTGCCGAACGACGTCCCGTGAAGAACCAAACGCACATCGATCAAACCACGGCGAACAGCCCGCAGCCGGACTCGGGCTTCATAGCGCTCGTGGTGATTGCCAGTCTCAGTGGTTGTGCGGTGCTTCTATCGGTGGTAAGTACAGATTACTTGCAGCAACCAAATTTGGAAAATTGTGAGTGCTGAAATTTTTAAAGTATTGAATAAATTCTTGAGGATAGTCTAAATGAATGTTGGGAATGGAAGCTCGCAGCATGAACAAAATATATAAAATATTCCTATAAAATATTTAAACTATAATGATGCATTTTTTTTTTCTTGGGTTAAAAAATACGGTAAGGCATAAAAATTCCTTTGAAGTGCAAGCATTTAAAAAATGTACAAATTTATCTTACAATTTCTTTAATATTGTAAGTTTTTTTAAAGAGTAGTTAAAATAATAAATTAAAATGGAAAAATAAGAATTTTTGGGAAATTTCGTCGTTTTCTCTAGTTTTAAAACGAATTTTTTCTGAAATGATCCAGATACTTTTATCTCATGAAATTACTGTCTATTTCTTAGCTCCTGCTCATTGGCTATCGCTACTGCAGCAAGCGACGCATCAATTCTATGAATTTCGAGAATCCCATTTACCGTAAGACCACAACTGAGGATCATTTCAGTTTGCGCAAGAATCTACCTGCACGCATCTACGATCACACCAGCGTCATGGATGACGAGGTAACACTAGCTAACCCGAAGCTAAGTCCAAACAAATCCTAATTGTTCGTTTTGTTTTTTTCCTTTTTTCATCCCTTTCAGTACTCACCCGTCATAGGCATATCGTCGTATTAGAGCTCTTGGGTTTTTGTAACTGTTCTAAGTATACTATAAACAACAAATAGAAGCCCGCAGCAGACACGCCTAAAGACTGAGCAACTCGTATGTGTAAATTATTTGAACATTATTTTAACAGCGGGTCATTTCGAAAATTTAAAAGAAAGCAAGGAGAGAGAGAATCCTTAAAGGATGCTGTACAAAATATGTCGCAAAGTTCTAACTTAAAGCTACTCTAAAACTAAACTAACTAAAACCAACTCTAAATATAATTCACATAGTTCCAAACTGTATATAGCTGTAAGTGTGCATTACCTAATTTTAGAAAGAAAAAAAAAAACAAAGAAATTATTATATTAACTTAATAATTAGCTGACAAAAAAGAGTTTAAACTTTATTTCTGTTTAAAGTGCAGATCGTTTATTATTATGATTATTATCAATATTATTATATACTATTGTTAAGTGTACATATGTTTAAGATGATTGAATAAATGCAGATATACATATGTGTAGTATCCAAATTGTTTAACTACCAATGAAATCTTTTCAGCTATCTCGACATTTTGTTTCGCTTACAGGTTCTCCTCTGTTCGGATTGAACTTGAATTATTCTAGGCTTAACTATCAGTCTTCAATTTTACTGAGTATTGTCAAGTCCTCTTCGACTGAAAACCTATTAGAATTGCAAAATTTGTACACGTTCCAACAAATGCTAATCAAATGCAAAGTATGCAAGCTGCAAGTAAAATGAAACAATTCCACTATTCTACAAACTATTTGAACAGAGAGATGGAACAGACTGAACTGCTCTTCTTATCATATTATAACCGACACCTAAACATTTTTGTTTTTAATTGTGCAGTAATTATGACGTATTACAGTAGCCAAGTGTCAGATAAGTATCTGCCATAAACAATACTCGAAATTTATCAATGCTGCCAGCACGCAATTGGTTCATGTTTCACGACACCTTTCCGCATTTGTAAGTATGTAAACCTTGTTTTGAATTTCCGAAAGAAAAAAAAGCAAGCGCCACATAAATAACTGAAAATTTATACGATATGCAAATACCGAAAACAAGCTAGTCATGCTAGACAGAATAGTATATCATTGAATTTCGACAAAAGACTATAGGTTAAATGTAAAAATTCTGTTTGTGAATGTTTCCATTATGTTGACTTTGGATACAACAAAGAATATTATCATTTCGAAAAAAAAACGTTGTTTAAAAACAAAAGTACCAATAAAACCTAACCAAAAAAATTTTAAATATAGGGTTATGCAGCAACTTTCAATAAATGTACGTTTTTTACATTACTATTTTTGATAGCCCATTCAATGAACATATGCGTGTCATGGTCTCTGACCTATGTCAAGAACCAATTTAAACGAACAGCTTAACAAAAGATTGGTTTGTCGGACCCAAACTGTTCAAGTACACACCTCCAAAACTACGATCTACGATCTGGGTGTATGAACAAAGCTTAAGAGTATGTACCAAAGAGTTGAACACTTTTAACAACCACGATTGAGAGAGCAGCAGGTTAATAATTCTGAACTCTGAAAATTGTGACGTCACATTATCGCGCGGCGCCTTTGTATGACAAAAATGAAAATATAAAACCGGCGGCTCTCTTTGCATAACCTGTGCCTCTCTCAACCGTGTTTCACAGTTGCTCTTCCACTGTCAAACTCACACACACACACACTTGATCTTTCTCTCTGGTTTTAATGTATTTGGTACGATATAACTTGAAATGTGGAAAAAAAAAAACGACTTCTGTACGCGTGGCGATCGTCATCGTGTGGCGTTCGTTGGATCTCTGGAGGGAGAGAGGTGGTATACCCGACGCCAAACTCTTGATCGGGCAACCGTTGCCCACACGCAACGGCGGACTCACGTCGATGTTTGCGATCAGTCGTAAACGGTCGTGCGTTGGGCACAGTCGTGTTGTTGTTATTTGCATTATTACGGGACCGTAAAACAGCCGCTGACTTACAAAAGAAAAACGAGTCAGAACTTCGCCAAACCCGAAAAAAGCATAAAAGAAATTCCAATATTTTTGTAACTAAAACAAAATAGAAAAAGGTAGAGAGATGCCTATATCCACACATAAAAAATATATGAATTAATTAATTAAAAGCAAGTGTTAATTGCCAACGTATGAAATTATTTAGCTGACTTACGCGAATCTCTCATACAATTCTTTATAATACAAAATAACCGTACGGCATATCCGATTTAAACATTCGGAACACGTGTAGTTCGAGGCCAAATTTTTCAAATTTTCTGCTGACTTTGCCAAAAATTAAAAAAAATAAATAAATAAATATGATATTTGTTGTGCCAACATCAGCATATATAAGTAGTACAAAAGTTTTCACTTCATCATAGACGTAAAATACTTGAGCTGGAGAGGCGGTAGCGCCATGCAAGCAATTACTACTTTTATAACGGCTGGTAGATAACATAAAAAGTAGTGATTCAACCTCATAGGGTGCTTGTTCATACCATAGACCAATCAGCGTGACAAGCCCAAAGTATAGTTTTTAGGGTTTACCTTGTAAAAAACCTGCACCGCCGGCTTGAACAAGTCGTCGCCCTTATATTTTGCAACCTCTACGTATTGGAGGTGCGTTTTTTCCCTCTTCAATATACCCTACATTTACAAGAGCTAAACGGGTTTACACTTAAAAAAAAAATTTACTTATTAGATAATCAAGCGCACAAAATGACAAACTTGAAAACTGTCACTACATAAAACACATTTTAATTAGTATATGAAGTTAATTTCCCATTTCTAAAGATTTCACTCTTTTTTCCCCTGTTTTTAATTCGCTTATTTTTTTAAATGAAGCATTTTATAGGGTTTCTTTTAGTATAGCATGCTCGGCTTTTGAATTCTTACGTGTCTTTATTTCGACTTTCTGCAACATCGTATGATATTTTTTTATGTTTTCTTTCTTACCTGTTCCGCATGTTCGTCTTGCTTCTTTACGCTCTTCACTTTAGTTTTGTCTTTTTTGATACAATCGCCGAAATATTTCATGGGGGTTTCGCTCTTCGTACGATAAGTCGTCTTCATTAGTTTTTGGCAACAGTTCTTTGTATGCCTCTTTTCTTATTTTTGGCAAAGGTTGACAGCGTTCTCTCGCTTAAAAACAGCTGAGGCTGATGTTGACGTCGCGCTATTATTTAATAATGAATACTATACAAACAGCAGATAAAACTGCGTGCAAATGTGATTTCAATCTTAAAAGAAAATTTAGAAAAAAAAACAAAGTATATAAAAGTGAATTTTTACTCCTTTACAGTGCAATTTATAGCAAATCAAAAATAAAATCATCAAGTTTAAACATAAAATGGGTGAACCGCTAGACGATTGCAGTAGCAACTCAAATACAGCACCAACAAACACATCAGCACGCAGCAACAACAACAATTGAAATAACCAATTGCAACAACAACAACAACAACGTTCTGGAAACACCGCCCAAAATTAGCGTCTTCTTCAGCAGCAGCATCAACTATCAGAGCCGCGTGCAGCAGCTGATCAGCTTCAGTTTCACCCACTTCTTCCAACTGACCTCCATCTGGATCATCTTGGGGTTTTACAAATTTAGTAAATTTGCCGCCTATGTGGATGCGGCCCAGGTGACTGGATCGGCGCCCAGCCCCAGTTTATTGATCGCCAATCTAACCAACTCGACGCTCCTGGAGCGGCTGCTGATGATGAAGACGACGCTGGGACCACAGCCGGATAAACTCAAAAGCTCTGCGCCCGCCGCACCGAACAGCATAAGTGCGAGCAGTGGCAACTCCTTCGGCTCGCCCTTCTTCAATGGCAAAGGCATCAATCTCGGCATGGACTTTATGTTCCAGAACGTGTCGGGCAAACTAAATACACCCTTGGATATATGTGAGTAGAGCCAACAGCGCCCGCATTGTATTTCTTGTCAAAAAAAGCTCAACTATATTTAATTAAAACCTTCATTATAACTGCGTTCATTGAGTTCTCGGTGCTAATAAACAAAAATAAAACAATTAAAAATTTCTGTCGGGTATAACCGACTGCACAAAACTCTCAGTGTACAGTGCGAAAACAACTAAAAACTGTCTCAAACGGTTTCAAGTAATGTTAAAATACAAAATCTAAATAATTATATTTATTAGTATTAGAGTGTTTATTAATACAAAATTAAACAAGAACTAAGAATATGTATTGAGGTTTGTTTTTGATTTTACCACAAAATTACAAAAAATTGGATAGTAAAGTTATGACAGAGTTATGCGAGTTTTAAAGCAAAACAATGTAAAAAAAAGTAAGAAAAGTAACAATGTGACATTTAAATGTTGTTTTTTAAACTGATTGTGACAATCGCAATCGATTATAAATATTAATGTTCAACTCCAAATTTAGAGAAAAAAACATTTGGAAAATTTTTTACAAAAAAATTTGAAAATTGTATTTTAAATAGTGCATATATTTTAAACGTAATTACATTCGCTTCGTAAAAGAGTATGAAAACAATTAACAAAGTTTCTGTCGGGTATAACCGACTGTGCACTACACTGTTCACAGTGCAAAAACAAAACAAAATGTCTCAATTATTATGTTTAATTTAAAGCCTCTAATTGTTCAACAAAATATCGATTTCTGCATTTTGTTTGTGTCTCGATCTTTAGAGCAGGTTTACAGTAGGCTACCTGTCGAATTTGATACGTTAGCCCCCCAAACCGAGGGAGTTTGTCAGTGCACGTAATTTTCCCCTCAGTATTTTCCTTAAGCGCAGCTTGGCCGCCAGCCTGCGACGTCTGCGTGTGGCGTGGCAGCATTTGTTGCTTTAGTTTCGCATTACCATCGATCAGGCCACCGCCAGGCCCCAATTTCCGATGGTTTATTTGTGTATGTGTTTCGCTTTTCGGAATAACAGTCGCTGGCCTGACGCTGCATTTCGTTACTGGGCAAAGCTGAGAGCAGCGAACACATTCCACGAATTTGTTTCTGCCTTTTACTTTCCTAAGTTCGCTATCCAAACTGCATCTCATGCTCTCTGTGCTTCTTCTCCGGCGGCTGCCGGCCGGCATTGGGCTCCGGAGAGCGTAGGACCTACGCTGCTTGAGTATTGGGTCTTAAGAGTATTTATCTTTGATGGCATGGAAGAGAGCAACAAGTGTTTCAGTTTCTTTTTGGTGTTCGTTTTGCCTTCTTTGTATTTGTTTTTGGAGTTGTTCGCTTGGGGCCCGCACAGTGGTGTGGGTAAGTGGGAAAATTGAGTTGAAGTGCACCGCACGTGTTGGAAACTGAAGCAGAAGTTATGCACGGCCAGAAGTTAACACAGGCCTACGAAATGCGAACCAGTTTAGGAAAATAAATATTTATAAAGCACAACAGCAGGCAGAGTATCATGAAGACTAGAAGTATGTGAGGCGTAATATTAAATAGCAAAAATCTAAGACCCAAGTATGCAGTGAACAAGTAAACAAATAATTTGAGCTTGAGGTGAACAAGTTTTAAATTATAAAAATAACCTATTGTATTATTTAATACGTACAGAATGTTTACAATGTACATGATGAGGTACGAGTAAATTACTGAAGATGATATCTTGAATATTCGATTGCAAGGGTATTAAAGTATCGACAACCTAACATAAACATTTTTTTCAAGCTTTCTATCTAATATAGTTTTAGCTAACGCAACAAATCTGCTGAAAACAACTTATATTACAATGAGCTCCACAAACCTATTAAAAACTGACAGCTGCTATTGAAAACCGTTACAACTAATGAACAATTTAACCTTAATACAGACAAACTCGGTTTTTGTGCGACTTTCCTTCATTATTAATATTCGCAACACATTAAAAACACAAAATACCAAAAATAAAAACCTTCAACTTGTCAAAAACTCACCTCAAAAAACAAAAAAGGTTTTCAGCGCAGCGAATTTCAAGTGCAAAGCAAAAATCGTTTGCACATTTGAATTTTTTCGTTAAACAATAGTTAAAGCAGTGCAAAAGGTTAAAACTTAAAGCCTTTGACAACTGGTTCAAGTCTAATAGTCTAAAATTCGTAATACCCAAAGATAGTGGTGTCATTTAAAGGTGTGTCAAACCCCTATCTATAATTTACATGCTAAATTGCAATCGAAATGCATTTGCGCTGTTACTTTCACAGTAAATACTAAAGTCTAAATATAGTCAGCCCAAAGGGTAAACGGTCAAGTGTATCTAAGACCGACCAAGTGTCATTCCTGGCAATTGGCAGTTTGTTGAAGCAGGTAATAGGTCAAAGTGTTAGCTTAATTATAGCTATTACCTTGCCAGGGGTATTCTAAATATGGCATGAATTGTGTTAAAGCTAACATTGCAAGCCCATTAAATAGTGCTCGTGATCAGGTTGTGGAGCTGATGGATACTTTTATCTTAAATATTTTATCTTAAAAATTTTAGTTCTTACATGATTTTTATTATCTTCTTTAAAAATTTAAAAACTAGCTAACACTAACTTTTTAGTGAAAACATAATTATAGATGTGTTAGCAATTTTATCAAATAATAATGTAAATATATCACACCTAGTACTTTCAAAATGAATTATAACATCTTCAGGGAGTTATTAATAGTTATTGCAGGTACAATTATTCGCAAAATCAGTTTCTTTTTTTCAGATTCTGCAGAAGTAATAATTGTATTTCTATACAATTTGTTACTAATCTAATCGTTTATAAATTAAATTAAGCAAAAAACAACAGATCAATTAAATTAATTTTTGTCAACTTGACTTTCACATTATTTTGGTCAAGTAGACCAGTAGGCCATGATTAGGCACATTTACGATACACAGTTATTTCTTATTTTGTTAATTTTAAAGGGTATTTTATTTACTGCCTGGAAAACATTTTTCATTTCATGCTGTTAATCATTTTTGCCATAATGACAGCTCGAGGCAAGTTATTTTGCCATTTCTTCGATGTTCAATAAGTTGGCCAAACACTTTTAGCCATGACAGCGGCAGCAGCAGCATCTGCTGAAACTGTCGGCCAACTAGTAATGGCCAAATGAAAATTGTCAACAGCTATTTTGGTAGCTTTCAAATTGGCAACCGCAAACGCAATCGAAGTTCTCGGCACGTTTCATGGCAGCCTAATGAATGTCAGATTCAGATTCAGAACCAAAACCCAGAATTGCACTCAAGTTGGCCAAGGGGGCAGGGAATGTTGGCAGTGACGGGGCCAGCGTGAGACTGCGTTGATTTATTTTAAAATCGAAATTAAACAAGTTTCGGGCCGGCAGCTGAGAGAACATCATAAAAACTGTCGTGACGGCCGCAGGAGCACGCAGAACCGGAGCGAGAACTTGTCGTCCTCGTCCAGACTTTTGTAATTAACTTGGCTAATTATGCTCAAAAATGTGCACGTGCTGTGGGCAACTGATTCCAGCAGAACCAGAGAAGAGCACAGCAGAGCCAACTGTACCCTGCGCCCTGTCCCACAGCGTTTCCGTTTGGGCTTAATTACAAAACGCATTTTACCTTATGTATAATTATGAGCACATAAACTGGTTACAACCCAAAAGCAACTTTCAGATGATGAAGCCAAAAAAGTGTAACAGCAACAACGACAACAACAACGACGTGCAATTGTTTGTGTTTTACAGCCTACAGTTATTCATGCACTCAAACTCACACTCAAACTCGCACTCGTGCAAACACTCACACGTAACTAACATATCTTTTAGCAAGTGTTTATTTCATAACTGACAGCAACAAAAACAGCAACAATCATCTTAAGTCAAAGATTTCAATGTTAAAAGCATCGCCACAAAAGTTTTTGAAATTCAACTGCAACTTGTGATATGTTATGACTTATTAGCATTAATTATGAAAAAAGGGGAGAGAAAATCGAGAGTTCAGTGTGAATATATAGATAGAGCTGGAAGGTCTTAGCTAAAAAAGTAAAAAGTAATGTAACCAAATTTGAAATAAATTAAGTAAGCATAATAATATTAGTAGACTTGAAAATAATTCAATTATAATAATAACAAAAAACCAATAATAGAAAATATAATAAAATAAATAATTATATATAATAAATAATAATAAATATATTCAAAATAATTATATATCTTGTAGTCTTCGATAAGACCGTTATCCATTATTTCGTGAATAAATTCTGTGCTAATTGTCCGACCAGGAATTATAGGAACAACACAAACAAATAGTGATATTCTACTTAATGTATGCTTGGGAAATATACATAGTATATGTATTTCATAGCGCTATTTCGTAATTCGTTTTTTGCAGTACAATAAATGATTAGTTTCTCCTGCTTATAATTCAAAACACTAATAGCTGCATTGACAGAGCCCATTAAAAAAGGCGAAAAAGGTTACACAAAATATATATAACTCTATAAACCATATATGTTATTGATCAGAAGTCAATAAAGCCGTATCTGTAATTTTCACACGAAAATAATTTAGAAACTTAAATATTTCAATTTGAAATTAAGATTTACGTCTGACCTACCACTGACCCAATATAAATCAATCTCTCCCCACGAATATAGATAGCTTATCTCTCTTAAGCTTATCTCAGAAATTTTAATAACTAAGAATATGTAATTGGATATATATCTATATGGATACACAGATAAAATATACTTAACTATTCCATTAACTATTTCGCTGCAAACAAAAGATTAAAAAACAAAAACTAATGATTTTTTACCATATTTTCAATGGCAAGTATTTTTTACTCACGGTTATACTATTTGTAAAAATAAAAACCAACCAATCACAACATAATTCTTATCTAATCTAAATATGATTATATTTGATTATAGGAGATTCGATTTGATTGGCTAATACAAATCTCTGTTAATTCAGTTTAAATGAGCACACGTCATAAAACCTATTTTTAACTTAAAATCGAGTATTTTGTCTAATTACAAATCTAAAAAAATGCAATTTTTCACAGAAAAATTACGCATACGACACGTATGTAGCTAAAATAGGTTAAACCAAATAAAAAAGAGAAAATGTGGCGTGATTCTATTTTGGCAAGTGTTTTCAAAAATGCGCATGACTTAACAAGATTGTTTACAAAAACAAGAACGACAACAACAACAACAATAACATGACACATTCATAGCGTAGGTACAGACTAATTGTATATTTAATTAGAATAGGAAATATTCTATTGAACGGTCTGATTGTGACGTCGATTTTATCGATTTGAATCGAAAACAAGCATTTGATCATCATTCATAATAGGGTAAAGTGACTCTGCTGTGAATGCCACTGCTGTGAATGGCTCTGCTGATTCATTCATTTATAATTATTTTGTTTTCTAATATCATACTTTTTTAACTGTTGCGTGACGTCAACAACGATCAGGCCACTTTTTACCCAATAACAATACAACATACAATTATTACGAGAGAGCCAAGCAAAGTGAGGACGGTGCAGTCGGGTATAACCGACAACGCAATACCTGTTCACAGTGTAATAATAACTTAAATATGTACCCAAGCAGTTTGTGTAATAATAATAATAATAAAGGACTGTAAAAAACCAAAACAAAATCAATTGATACCTCAACTCCGACATTAAGTTATTGATTGGGAGGAAATAAAAAAAAACTAAAAAAGCTTACCACTTTATCTGACGCGAATAAACACGAGTATATATTTCAAGTTTCAAGTCTCTAGCTTTAATAGCAGCAAAAAACTATGCGTTCATACGGACAGACGGACAAACCGCAAGACGAATATTGTACAAACCCAATATTCTCATTTCACTTTGCCAACGAGTATAAAAATGCTAATTCACATTCACACATACAAGTTTAAAACTCTCTTAAAATAACCCGAACACACCGCTCACATTTCCAACAAAGCCAAGTCGCAAACCAAAATATTGTACAAATACTTATATCGTAATTGCGAACAAAGTTTTATCAGCTTACGTATTATCGAAAACACACACAAAATTCAGTAATTAACTGATAAATGATAAACGATAACAAGTGGATAACAAAAACTTGTTTAAAAATGTGGTAATGTGGTTTGTTCAAATAACATTAGTCTTTAATATAATACTTTCTCATTCATTAAGCAATCATTAGCCAAAAATAATATCACTCACTAATAGACTTTCAAAATAGAAAACAAAGTTCATGCGACCCCTCGCTATAATTGCAAGAATAATTAATAAATAATTAATAAGTAAAGCAATTGACTGAACGGAAAATACCCTCTAAATCCGTTTTAAAATTACTTAAGTAGTATAGTAAAATATGCCACCAAATATCAAAAAATTTAATTCAAAATTCAAAAAATAAAATTCAGAAAACCTAAATATTGAAAAGAAATTGATTCAGAAATTAGTATTTGCAAATACTTGCAATATAGTTTATAAAAATAATTAAAACAAAGTTTTAACTTCAAAAACTTAGAAATTTAAAATATATTTTAAAATATAAAATGACCCTCTAAAATCTCTTTTAATGTTAAATTTGTTGTATGAATGTAGATAACATAAATATTTCAAAAACAAGTTTAAATATACAAAATTTGGGAAAAAATTATTTTTAAAGTTAAAATGATTAAGGTAAAAATAAAAGTAAAGTAAAAAAATTTAATTCAGAAAGAATTAACATTAATACGAAAACCCAACTAAACTGCCATTAATCAATGAAATCGATTTTAGATCAACTAAGCTATAGTAGTTTAAATTCCAGAAATATCGCTTAGTGTATATTTTACCACCACTTAATCAACAAAGAATATATTTTTTGAAAAAGTTGTTTGTAAACTTGAATAAGATTGCGAAAATTCCAGATTCGCTAAAATGGCCATAACAATAAAAATAATGGGAAATTGATAAGAACTATCAGCTGACCTTGAAGCACCAGACTGATAATTTTTGCTGGCTTTATATTCTGTAGTTCTATCTCATATCATAATTAGTGCAATCAGCACTGTGTTGACACTCGTACAAAATATTTACCGAAAAAAAAAACGAAAAAACTTATCGTAAATTTTAACTGGTGATTGGTACAAAGTTCCTGCTTTTATTAATCGATATCAAAAGTGCGATATTGTTCTGGTTGATAATTCTGAGGTATTCCGAGGATTCAATCAGCGATCGAAGGTCAGCTCAGTGAAGCAATAAATTCGTATTATTTCAAACAGTGTCAATTTCTGCATGCTTTTTAAATAAGAGAGAGAGAGAGAGAGAAAGAGAGAGATCACTTTCAACACTTTCGTTATTGTTTAAATTTCTCATAATTATTATAACTTAGTTTATACTATATAAGAATTTACCGGTTGTTGTCCATTAATAAAGCATTTTTATTGATTTGACCATTGATTGACTTTTGCCTTGATTTCTGTTTATTATTACGCCCTTTATCTTGCCAAGTTATTGACCACGCCCTCCCCTCCATTTCCGAACTCCACTGATTGAATTAATGGTGCGAATTTTCATGAGATTCGTTGACCACAGGGGTAAATAGAGGAGCGTGAGGCCAATGATTGATTTCTGAGCTTCGGCAAGCGGCAAAACTGTTCAGTGAACCTGACAACACGCATTTAATTGGCGCCCCAATCTGATGCAAAGCATCAGAAATTCTGTCAATCAAATTGGCTTTGCCTCCCCTACATCTCTTTTTCTTCTTTTTTTTTTGGTTTACTGTAAGTTGCGTTAAATTTTTTCCCGAATGTAATTTATTTTATTCCTCTGAGAGATGTTAAGGTGGAGACGAGGAAGGGGTCGTGTAGAGCAAAGGCTTGCTAACCATTCGAAAGTTAAATGAAAACTATTTTGATTTCAAGGCCAGGAAATTGCCAATTAAGTCGACATTTTCAATCTGTTGCCATCAATCTTCATTTATTCGTTTAGTTTACTTGAATGAAAACTTGCTGAAATCTTACTTGTAATAGTGAGTTGTCAATTTTTTTAAGTGTTATGCACGACTATGATTTTTGGGCTATAGCTTTCTGATACACTTATTTAATTAAGATATAAATTTTATATTTTTAATATTATTTCTAAATCTTGTCAATTATAATTCTCCGTTGAAATAAAATATGGTTTCATTTAGCATATGTCATGCTTTCAATTAAATTAGCTACATCTTTTATTTGTCCAAAAAATACAAAATAAATTTAATTCAAAAATACTTTTAATGAAATTTTGCCTCAACACAATTTTAATATTTTGTCGAATTAGGCTTTTAATTTGGCTTTTAATTCATATGTTTTATTTGAAAACTTCAACCGCAATTTCTGTTGCTTCTAGGAAAAATCCAAAAATTCGAACATTTTGCTGTCATCTAAACTTTGACCTTATTTTCCACTAAACCACTTACAAACAACTATATTTATCCCATTTAGCGCAACTATAAATACATCTTTTCAGATTTAATGTGACACAAATTTGTATATTCGAAATATTTATGTCGATATTGTAGCGCAATTTCAATTAAGCATCTAAACGACTCACTTAAAATGCAAATTGCGTGGCATACAAAGAGAGAGAGACGACCAGTGAGAGAGGGAGAGAGAGAGAGAGTGAAAGAGGGAGTACAACAATAGATGCAACATTTGCGCATAAATTCCAATTCACATAATAAAACGAACGAAAACTCTTTTCATGTCATATTAAAACCCATTAGCTATGCAACAAAAAAAAAAAAAATCAAATCAAAAATAAAACCAAATTTATTTTTGCAATTTCTTTTTTATATGCGCGTCTTTTTAATAATTTAGAAGCATATAACACGACTTTGTGCATCGAAATGTGTAGATGAATATAAAATTGTATATGCAAAAAAATACATGCATATATATATATATATATACGTGAGCGATGAGTCTGTTCTAGCTAACTGATTGATAATCAAGGTCTAGATTAACAGGTAGGGAATAGAGCCAAAAATCTAAAAATTGAGTCCAAAAAATAAAAATAAACACATTTATTTGCTATTTTTAATTATATTTTGAATAAAAGCTTATAAATTTATTTTATAAATTTGGTATTAGTCTGTATATGAATTTACAAATGTAAAATAGTATCTTTTGGTTTATATGCAAACATTCCCCTCAGTTTTAAAACTATCGTCATGAAACTCGGACTAATATACACTCCCGCCTCCTTAAATTATAAAAATCTATATTTTCCCAAAATATTCATAACAAGAAAGACCATTTGTGACTGTTTAAAGTTTTTATTTTACTGCATAACAGTCGGTTGTAAAAGGTTGTGCAAGCAAAAATAATTTCTCGAGGATACTTCAGCTACTTTTTCTTCATATTAAATTTATATTCTGAAGCACATTTTCAAAACCTCATATTTTGCTTAGCAGTTGCGAAGTTGAACTGTGCAAAAATCCTATGTATACAAAAATTTATGGAATTTGAGACACAAGCAACAATAAAAAAAAACATCAAAAAATGTAAATACAATGAATTCCTTAAAACATGCCCAGAATTTCTCACGATAATGAAGTGCGTTGTTGTGTGTGTTTGTGTGTGTGTGTCTATATTTGTGTGTGTTTGTATGGGGGCCAATGCTTGACATGTCTGAAATAGTAATTAAATGTGTGTGTGTGTTGAACTCGTGCGTATCTTGAGTGCTGCCTAAGCAATTGTCAATTTGTGTTAAATACGCACAATTAAATGTCAAATGGCACAAGGAAACACTTTTGGCCTAATCACAGAATATTAGCAGCTGTTACATTGGTTTGTAACGCACACACATACCGACAATTGAGTGGCTTACACACACACAGCAGCAACTACACCTCAAACTTTTGCCAAAATCCGCACAATCTTCAGCTATTTTATGGCTAAGCGAAAATGCGCCTGCCGCCATTTTGTTTACAAGTGAGTTTGTCACTAAGCTCACTTGGCAAATGCCATAAACGATTGATGAGTCCCACACACACACACACACACACACATATACCCCTTAAGCCTGCTTTGTATTTGTGCTTATTAATTTCAAAAATTTGTGCCGTTTTGTTTATAGCGACATATTCTGCGGTTTACCCTTTTGCACAGACACACACAGGCACAGACACGCACTGCCTTACAGCTCCCCTACACTTTATTATTTACAAGTTTTCGTTTATTGTCGGCTTTTGGCCCTGGCCTTAAAAAGGTCTTAAAGCTTGTCAACGCTTGCTGCCAAATTTTACTGCGCCCTCGTGCGGTTCGCCGTGCTGTTAACGAGCCAAAAGTTTTCAGCTTAAATGTTAGTTATGAATTTTATTAGGCCCTACTCCTGCTGCTGCCGCCACCAGAATCGTAACCTAATTAATTAATATGCATTTGATTCGTCATATATGTTGTTTAATTTTGTGTTTATTTTTGTTTTTATAGCACATACCCTGCCGCATTATTGCGAGGAGAAACAATTTCGCTGCAAAGATAGCGGCGAATGCATACCCATTAGATTTGTTTGCGATGGCGATATTGACTGCAAGGATCACAGCGATGAGCTGCTCGAGGAATGTAAATTTACAGGTGAGTCGTCAATGGCGCCATATAAATTAATTAATATATATTACAAATATTGCCGGTCTAAGCCTGGCTCTTTGGCTACTCTATGGACTTACGCTAACTGTTACTTCAATTGTGGCACAAACCACCCATCCTTCGGCACCTTTAGCCCAATGAGTTTTATACAACTCCGAAACACTTGCTGCAAAGGTTTTTCTGGGCTCAACTTTTATTGTTGGAAAGTTTCTTTTTTTTTTTATGGAGCTTGGCCAGGCACAAAGTCGAGGCACATGAAGTTTTTGGACGCTTTGGACACAGCTGTTGTTAGCCTCACAGTTTTATCCAACTTCAAAAACCCTAACTCCCTAGCCTGCACCCCTTGCGCAGGCTTCTTCTCTCACTCTAATCTGTTGTCAGTCATTTTGTAGTTTTTCAATTTAGAAAATGTCACAGAACTAACCATTTACTTAGTTGCTGTGTGTGTGCGGATGTGTGTATGGGGATGTGTTTGTATATTTGCTTGTGTATTGGTATTTGGTGTTTTGCTATTTGTTTGGTTTCGTTGTTGACTAAGTAACAACTGGCTGTTTATTTAGTGTCATGTTAGTAGGCACTCAAACCGGCCCAACTGAATTTGTATTCATTTAATTTTTTTGGCAGATATACATAGATATATATATCACGATATATTTTTTGTGTACGTGTGTATTTTATTAGCCTGAGGTATTTAATTTAAAGTCCCTAGTTTATATATGCTTCGTTGTTTTCATTTGGCAACACGTTGCATTTTGTGTTGCCTACTTTTGGGGTTGGTACTTAAAATGGTTGCTGTACAGTGCGCGCTGAAATATTAGGTAGGCCTATTATTTAAAGTTGTCTTAAAAGCTTTAAGCAAAAATATAGTTTTTTATTATTATTATTATTATAATTATTATAATTATTGCTGTACAGTGCGCGCTGAAATATTAGGTAGGCCTATTAATTAAAGTTGTCTTAAAAGCTTTAAGCAAAAATATAGTTTTTTATTATTATTATTATTATAATTATTAAAATTTCTTTGTACTATTTTATTTTTATTTGTATTGTTTAATTTAAATTATTTTTTATATTTTTGCCAACATTATGTGTCTTGACTTTTCACAAATTTCTATAAAATATTTATTTACTAATTATTACATTTAATATTTTAATTATAAACTTGATAATTTTATTAAAATGTTCTATGTTATCTGTAAACAAAGTTCAGAAACCTTATGGCTTTAACTGTCAGCCAAGTTCAACAAACTGAACTGCATTTACAAAAACGTTGGCCATAAACAACAACCTTGAGCCGTTGCAGCTGTAAGCGAGAGCAAGAGCTTAGCAAATGGGTGTGGCAAGCAAAGCACTGCAACAAAACAACAACTAAGCACGAGTTGAGTCTTATTTGGCGAGCGTTTAAGACAACTCAAGTGCAATCTAACTAAGCCATTGCATCATGCTTAAAGCACAGACACAGTTCTAAAGAGCTTAAGCCGAGAGTAGAGCTGGAGGCAAACGCTTAACTTGTTTGATAGCAGCTCTAGTCGAGACTGATAATATTTATACAAACATAAATGCGACACCATTGCTTATGAAAATGCACGGCGCAAATATATAAAAATAGCTGATGCATATAGTACTTTTTATAAACAACTACTTACGAATCAAACATACATATTTTAAAATTTTAGAATTTATTAAAAGCTTTTTATTTGCACCTTTGATTGCTTTACAAAACTAAGCTTTTAATATAATTTTATTTTATATTGCACTAATATTCACTTTTTTATGTTGTATTTAAAAATTGATTTTCTTATGCATTCAAATAAAATACATATATCCACAATTTTTATACCCTGAACCCATTGAATATGAGTAAAAAGGGTATAATGGTTTTGTGCAAATGTATGTAACAGGGAGAAGAAAGCATCTCAGACCACTATAAAGTGTATATAATCTTGATCAGGACGACGAGCTAAGTCGATCTAGCCCTGTCAGTCTGTCCGTCCGTCTGTCCGTCTGTATGAACGCAGCGTTCTCGAAAACTACAAAAGCTAGAGACAAAACGACTATAGATTCTGTAATTTAATACGCAATACGAGCTTAACTTTTTTTTTTTTAGTTTTCTTAGCATACCTCCTAGACTATCAGAGCTAGAGCCCCCAAATTTGGTTCGGCATATGCGCGTGAAGCCTACGCAGCTTAAGAATATTTTATTTAAATTTAAAAAAACGCGATTCAAATACTACAGACTTGGGCTTTGGTTTGTACATAGATTTTAATGCTTTTATTACGTAGTAAAAATTTCATTAAGATGATGCTCTTAGTTTAAAAGTCACTCAGGAATTTAGGTTTCTTCATGGGGGCCAAGCGCAGCGGCTGGGAAAAACACACAGCTTGCGGCGTGAATTTGAATATGAATGCAAGGGGGTTGAAATGCATGTGAACACAGAATTCAGGGTATCTCCTAGTCGGGCGCTCCCGACTAGAGCCCCTTACTTGTTTTTTTTTTTTTTTTTGGAAATGCTGACTTTAAACAACTCTTATTTATTCTTTAAATAAAAACCAGAAATTTAATGCATTTGCTTGCACTAATTAATCAATTATAACAACAGATAATCATTATCGCTTTGAAATTTTAGGCATCTCATTTAATAACCATAAAGATGAGTTTGAAAATCTTCATAAGGTTGAAAAATATCTTAATTTATAGGGCAATTGCACGCAAATTAGTCACATTTATGTATGTAATATATTTTTTATATATTTTCTTTCTATTAATAAAACCTGTCAAACTAAAATTGAATATTTCTTAGCTACCAGTAAAAATAGTTTCCTTCCGCTTATAATGCATTATTTTACATATAAAAATATGCCTCTCAAATCAAGACTTAAACAACACACACATATAAAAAGAAAAAAATAATGATAAACATTATCGCGCTTAGTCATTGGAAAAACATGGAAGAAAGCAAGAGTCAACAAGTAACATTATTTTTAATCCACATAAACAATGAAAACTATTCCTGGAATCAACTTACTTTTATAATCCACATCCTCCTAATCAAATAAAAAAATGCATCAACTACTCATCATTCTAATCGCATTTTCCAATTGAAAAATTGCAACTTATGCAAAAGGAAGTACTGAGGTCATAAACAGTTTTTTTTTTGCTGATATAACACAGACAATCCTATAAAGTCTCGCACTTATCGCGCATTTAACAACTGCGACTTAAAAATTAGCCATTACATTGAATTTAGGCAGGAAGAGAATAAGAGAAGTTAAATTCTTAAGCTATGCGACGCAAACAATAAGCGGTTCAAACTTGACCCATATCCACAAAAAATGCTGATAATTGTTGTATATAGACTATATGCGTTGTTCGCATTAACAGGGCAAGCGCCCGTCTGCGTCATGAGGCGTTCTTATCAATGCGGCGCTTGGATTTAATGCGTCTCATACTAATTCAACAGCTGTAAAAAACCATATAAGTTTGCTCTGGCCAGGAGTGCCCGACTAGGAAATGCCCTGTACCCAGCTGCGAGCTATCGTTACATACAATTCAATTCAACGCTCTTTATAAGGTTTCCATGACTTTAAAAGGGCATCGAAATGTGTATACAAACCAAAGCTCAAGGCTGTAGAATTTAAATTTGATTCATATTTATGGAGAGTGGGCGGAGGTATCCAAAATCCGAAATATTTGATGGCTCTAGCTGTTATAGTTTCAGAGTTATGTTAAAAAATCGATAAATATATATCGATAATCAAATACCGTGAAATTAAAAATTAACATGATCTGTATATGGTATACAGGAACTTAAAAACCAAACCCATCTCCCAGGTTCTATAGTCTAGACAGAAAGACAGAAAGCTAAATCGGCTAAGAATATATATACTTCATGAGGTTGGAGAGGCCTCCTTTTGCCTGTTACAAACTTATCAAAAAAAAAAATAATACCCTTTTTGCACATTATCAACGGGTTCAGGGTACAATAATTAAATACTGCGCTCGTGGAGCTTGTGGACCTTATACATAGAAAAAAAACACATGAAATCAAACGTGCTAAAAGCTGCGTTTTGTATTTACACTTTTGTCTTTGCGCATACAAGAAAAAATTGTTAATTTTTAAATTTTTTATTGTTCATCTTCCAATCTTTTTAATATTTAGGGGTGAATAAAGCATACGTCAAGTCTGTATCCTAAAAATATTTGTTTTGTTTTAAATTTAATAAAGGCCGCGGAGAGATATGCAAAATGTAAAATATACTGTATTAGAGATTGCTATACGTGAACCTATTTGCCAATTTTGATGAATCTAACTTTTATTATCTACGAAAAATGTTTAAAAACCTAGACCTAAAGTCGATAGTTATTGAAAAAAAAATATAAAGTTATCAAAACTGTAATACGTTTAATACACGGGAATTCTTTTTCCAATTCTTATAAAATCTGAAATTAAACAAGCTCAGTACGTCGAGCTGGTTAAGGATATATCTGTTGCATAAATGTGCGCAACTGAATTTACCCTTTTACAAAGCCATAAACAACACTAAATATTAATTAATATAAATAATTTTTTGGTTATACAGAATTTTGAAATTTGGAACTACATTAGGATCATTAACGGGTTCGCAATTATTTTTCTGTTGACAAATAGCAGCTGATTAGGCAGAAACAAATCTTATTTGACGCCACCTGGTAAGCGCACAGCGAAGCAATTTCCTGAGGCCGCCGAGTACACTCACAATAGCAAATACACTCACTCAATCACGCGCTCACTCACTATACACTCTGCTGCATTGAGCGGGAGTTCTTGAGCGCTTTTTGGCTCTTATCAGTTTTTGAGCGCAAGCTTCGCGTAAGCGCTCGGAAAAACCGCTCGTAAACTGCTTGTTTCTGCTTTTGTGGATGCTGCTGGCAGGCGTTTTATATTTTTAAGATACGCCGCGTTGCGCTCAAAACTCAGTTGGCAACGAACTTTGAATTTAAACGGACGTGTGTGTGCACAGGACGAACCGAAACGAACCAAAACAGACAGAAGCGCAGCCCAAAGCGGCAAATAAATTTTGGCATATGAAAAAGGCGAAATCTAAGTAAACTAAAAAAAAACTTTAAAAAAGTGCTTTACATAAAAAAATTCAAAAAATCAAAAAAAATTTATTAAAAAAATGTTGTATATACATATGTAAATACAAATTATTTTTAACTTCCATTTTGCTGTGCGTGTGTGTGTGTCTTTATGTTGTGCCTGGCGTCGCATTGGCGCCAAGTTTAAGCAAAAAATTTGTTTTAGCCAAGCGGAAGAAGCTTTCACAGCGGCTGTTTTTCTCCCTTTTGCCACACTCCTATTTTTTGCCTGTTTTACTTTTTGACGCTTCTGCGCGTCGTTTTGTTTTTTTTTTTTTTGTTCTTCTTTGATTTCTCTTAGCAGCTGCTCTTAGCAGACAGGCATCAAATTTTTGTATTTTGATTCGGGCTGCATTTGTTTTGGTTTTTGTTTTGCATTTGCCGTCTTGTGGCTTGAATTACATAAAGCACATGAACTTGACACAAATGTACGCCCTACGCCGATTCAGCATGGCCTGGCCAATTGCCATTGACATTTGCCAGTTTATGAGATTGCGTTTTGTATTTCACTTTGGCATCTCTTAGCTTTACACGCATCTGTTAACGGCCATAACGCGCATTAAGTTGTCATAATTAACAATTAAATTTCATAAAGTACTTTTGTGCACAACAAACAACAGCAAACAATGTAACTGTATGTGCGTAAACAAAATGGCTTCAAACAATGGCAATTAAAAGTAAACACACACGCTTGCAGCATTTCAATACGCGGATTATATGCTTTACGTACACAAAAAAGGAAATATTTATAAAATATATTAAAAAAATTATTTAACAAAAACATGCCGCCGCTTAATTAAAACGTTTAATTTATGCAACAACAAAAAATAACATAAGAATAATAAAAGCAATAAAAATTAAAACAGGCAATGAAGCGATGTTTTAATTTGCTGTTGCAAACAAAAAGTGCTATAAATAAAATTATGTAAATATGGGAAATGAAATACGTATTGCATGTCATTAATTGCAAAAGTGAAAATGTGCATTATAATAAACTATAAATATGCTTAGCCCAGCATTTATTTAAATAAACACAAAATAATGCCTAAAAAACTAATTATATATGGATAATAAATACAAAGATCAAATGTTATAAACCATAAAATCAATTACTCATAATGTTATCAATAAACTTTACTAATTTAATTTAAGTCACAACAAAAGAAACTAAAGTCAAATTTGCATAAAAAGCAAATTAATTAGATATTTTGCAATTATGAAAACTAAATATATAAATTTAAAACCTAGAGTACTAAATTTAAAGTTGTACCAAACGAAAAAAATTCTTTACAATTAGATGAAAAAATAGATTGCTTAAATTCAAATATTAACTTAAGGACTTTTTGAAAAATAAAAATGAATCATACTATTTAGTACATAGGGAATGAATTTAAAACACATATTCTAGTCGATATTTATATCAAATAAATTAAGTATAACAAATAAAATAAATTAATAAGAAAACATTTTTTTAATTCAATTTGCAATATTTAAAATTAAAAAAAAATATATTTAATTTGTTGCAAATAAAGTATAGGAGTTACATAATTGAAAAAAATTAAAAAGATTTTTTAAAAATTGTTGCCAAATTTGCAACGTCAATTTTTAATCACTTGTTGTTAAACTAATATATTCATATAAAAAACATGAAAGCATATAATATCTTAAAAATTCTATTTCAAATAAAAGCCTTAAAAAATAATATAAATACCTAACCAAATAAATAAAATAAAAATAGTTTATTCATTTAATAGCCCGGTACCTTATTTTAAATAAAATGTGTTGCCTACTTTTCAGCGGTAATTAAGAAAACACTTGACAGCCATTTTAACAGCCAAAAAACCCATTTAAAATAATTACAAAAAATAATTCTGTGACAAAAACAAGTTATAAGCAGCAACAACCAGCGACAACAACAACAATATAATTGAATAATTCAAACACGCACTTAGGCCACATTATAACCTAATATAATTTAACGTTTTGGGCCCGAGAGCGAGGCGAAGTTGGCAACATGGGAGTAATACGCAGCTTCCTGATTTGCCAGCTGCTGCTCATCAGCGGATTATTACAGCACGTACAAAAACAACAAGTACTCCAGACGTATGCAACTTCCATTGATACGGGTATGAGTTTATAATTCACCAACAAAAAAGCCATAATCATATGCTAAACACCTAACCAAGCACTTGAAGCACTTGGAAGCCAAAAGCTTTCTCGTGTTTTCGCGTGAAAATTAATATGGAAACTTTAATGTTAGTTTCAAGTTTGTGTTTTTCGGTATTAGATAAACATGAGAAGTTTTAAGTTAGTTTAAAGTTTATGCAAGACATAAACGGGTTGTTGAGCAGGTGCTTGGTATATATAATAGAAATATATGTGATTGGAATAAAACTAGGTAGAAAGTTGAGCTATTACCAAACTTCCCAAATTGAACTCAACTATAAGTAAAAATTGTTTTTATTTAAATCAACTGAAACATTGTAGAAATTTTGCCAAGGTCGAAATTGCTTAATCTTAGTAAGTAGTAATCTGAGCATAAAATTCAAATTTCAAATTTTTAATACTGCTAATTAATTCTTATTAATCGCATACTCAAATACAAAATTGTATATTAAAAAACTTATAAACTTCTATTTAAAACGTTCTACACATGGTTGACATTTTTAAAAATTAATATTTCCTTTCAAAAATATAATTATATTTTCTTAAAATTATTTTTCTCTCCTTTTGATCTATTATTTCTTTTTACCCAATTAAAAAATATTTAAATGTACTTAAGGATTTTTAAACAAAACAAAAAGCGTTTTATTACATTAATTGTAGTTCGTAGATCTTTGTTTTCTTCTCAGTGTACGTATCCATATCCATTCATCTGAAAGTACATTAAAGCTATTAAGATAAGAATTCAATGCTTGAGCATAAAGTAAGTAATACATGAACTACTTCAAGTGTAGTTCGATTTACTGTTATTGTCTTTCTGAATGCGCTGCTATTGTTGTACTTTTGCCTTTTATCTTTTACGGCTGGGCGTGGCAGGAGCAGCAAAAAATAATGTCAACTGCCAAAGCGAGCGTCTGTTTATAAATAAATAACATATAGACAACTAAATGTGCGGCTGGCAGGTTCCGATGGGGTGTTTCTCAGCCATTAAGAGCAGCGCACAGTGAGCCATAGCAGTAACTTACCAGCAGCGTTAAGTCGCCCGCCACGTTGCACATACGCCGCGTAAACAACCAAGAAAACAACAATAGCAAAAGCAGCGACAAAGAGATGCTGCTCGACTTTTAAGCAGCTTCCACGCAACTGCTATAAGTGGCCAATATACACACACATACACACACACTCACACAAACATACTTATATAAATATATAGTGGCGCGTTCAATATCGTTCGCATAAATATTCATGCAGCACATTTGCGAGAAAAAATAAAAAAAAGTAAAAGACAGCTGATAAGCCCCACAGCGTTTAGAGCTAGCTTCATTTTGTGTATGTTAAAATAAAAATAAACGAAAAGAAAGGAAAATGTGTAGAAGAAAATGTAAAAAATTCATGTCCGTATGTCTGTGCGTTGACTGCAAACCTTAGATAAATTCAGTCACATATCCTTGGCTCCAACTCCTTGCCTTATAAGCCATAAATTATGCATGGCTCACTTTTAAGCAGCCGCCGCAGCCGCCGTTGTTGCTGCGGCCGTCGAATCTCGTGCCAAAGGTTGAACGTCAGCAAATGTGGCAAAATTCTTGTTATTTTTTTTTTATGTCAAATCGCCTTCTTTCCCCAACTTTCACATATAGAAATATCAGCATATTTCAAAGGATTCGACGAAATGTCTCGCTTTTGAAGCATGATTCCAGCCCTCAATTTCATTACAAATTCGAAATCTATATAGATTTTTAAAAAAATGTTATACAGGAGTCATAAAACATTCAGCGCTGCATTCGATTGTATTCGATAACAAACACTACTCTCCACTGCTCTCTGTCAATGGTAATGAAATTGAACCGTTAGACTTTTTGTTTTTTATTTTCAAATCTCTAAAGCGTCTCGTTAGCCTCAGCTTATTCAACGTATTCTTCGATGAAATTGCAGCGTAAGCAATTCTTGGAATACACAAAACTCAGTTATTCCTTCCGGCCATGAAATAGCTAAATAGCATCAGCAGCAGCAGCAGCAACAACAACGACTAAATTCAACATTTTTCCAGAACTCAATTCAATTTGCTTTCGCTTTCCACTTCCGACACAGCTTTATTTAACATATAAATTGGCCCGGCATTTAAAATGCAATTTTAACGGACTTGTGTTGCCAATGGTTGCCCATTTGTTCTGGCCATTCAACAGTTGCCCCAACTTCCGCCCCTCCCCCCCCCAACTTTCAACCAAAAAAAAAAGTCCAGCATATGTAAAAAAGTTTGTCTCATTAGAGGCAGCCGCTCTCAAAGCTCACGCCAAGCGGCTCTTCAAATGATTTATGATGCGTCCTGCGGCGTCCCTTAACCCGCAGTTATCCCCAAAAAATAAAATAAAAAAAATATCTCTTGTTTTGTTTTCTTTTTTTGTTTTTTTTTATTGAAATACTTGAAGCAGAAGACAAAGCACAGCGCACAACTCCAATAAAGTGAAAAAGGTGCCATAAACAACAAGCGTGAATGTTAGGACGAGACTTTTTTTTGGTATTATACGTATATATGTGTATATGTATATACATGTATATATATATATATATGTGCCAAGGGGACAGCCTGCTGTGTGTAAGAGGCTACCTACGTAACATAAAAGTACAACAACAACGTCAAACGGCAACAATTGTAAACAATGGAAAAAGGAAAATCTTCCCAACAGCGTCGCAAATTTTTCATTTATTTATTGAGACGCGAAGGCGAGACAAAAAGCAAAAGTTGATAAAGTGCGAAAGGAAAAAGTGAAATTTGTGCACGTTTGCTTCCTTTTCCGCCTTTTAAATGAAACGGACAATTCAATTTATGTTTGTCCGTTGACCCAACAACAGCAACACCAACAAACAGCAGACAAACTTCATTAGATAAGCGGCAGAGAGCAAACTCAATGGATAAACATTTCTCAATTAAATACCCTGATCAACAAAGAAAGAAAGCCCAACAAATCGGTTTAAATTATAGTTAAAGTTGTTAACTTAGTGAAAATTTATTATATTGTCTTCAGAAGGAGAATTGGGTCTTTAATGTATTTATTTTTACATTTGCAAAGTATAATACTGGAAAAAAAAGTTGAGAAATTGTAATTATTTGAAAATAAAATTAAAAAGTTAAAGCGTCATTAATATACAAGGAAAGATAAATATACCAAAGATAAATATGTTGAATAATAAAGTCTGTATAATATTTGTGAGGGGATACGTTCTCGTTTCCTTTCAGTCCAAAATTCCTTGACGCAAATTTTTTTGGTTTCTGGACTTTTTAAAGGTTTATACAGTATACAAAATAATATTTTAGTTTTTAATCATTTTTAATTAAACCTGAACCTATAGAGTATCAGCACGTCGACCAAGTGGTTAATCATTTAACTTTGCCTTTTTGCGTTGTCATTGAGGATTATATTAAGTTTTAGTATATATCAATAAATTGCTTTAAATACAATTGTTGTCAGCTTAAAGAGGCTCAGACGCCGCCGAACGTTACAAATGGCAAATGGTAGATGGAAAATAGAAAATGGAAAATGGCAAATATCAGGCAAAGTTTTAATGCGCTAAATCGATGGATGACCGCAAAAGAAAAGTTCTTACTGCCTTGTGGACACTTGTGCGAGCAGATAACTTTTTGCTTTAAGCTGGCGCTGTAAATGAGCGCCCAGAGAAGGCGGCCAGCGAGGTAAGGGGGACGTGGCAGTTAAGTTGCATTGTGACAAAACTTTTGCCAGGCTGTGCGTGTGTGTGTGTGCCAACTTGTACGTGTTTTACTTTCCGTCTGTTTTTATACATATTCTCTTTTTATACTCGTTCACCGAGTGAAAAGAGTATTTTGGGCCTGTAAAGTTAAAGACTTGAAATTTGGTATATATACTCTTGTATACTCCCCTCAGATGAATTCTTAGTGCCTGCCAATTCGATTAAATCTATTTAACTCCGTCCTCTCTTCCAGTTTTAAACATCGGTTAGATTACTGATGAGTTTCTCTAAAGATCGCACACAAAAATGTTTGGACACGCATCCATATCTCCCAAATTTTTACAGATACAGACTCTAAAGATCATAATCTCTAACTGCTTTAAAATGCAATTGTACTGTGAATGAATATTGATTAGTCGGCTACACCCGGTTGCAACATTCTCCCTTGTTTCTGTTTGACTTTGTGTCTGGAGCCCAGCGACGACAAGTTTGGCAACCTTGAGGCAGCTGCCGCCGCTGCACTGATAACCCCCGCCGAGCAATGCACCTTCAACGGTGCCAGCGAAAATCAAAGCCAAATAAGATAAGCGGACACACCTCTAAACTCGCTGCCAAAGTGCAATTCATTATCATGCAAAAAGCTGACAGCGAAATGCCCGAGCGTAGCGCATTAAATGAATTGCATAAAATGCATGAGAATGCACAACACTGGCAGTTAGTGTTGTTGCCGCACGCTCTCAGCTGTGTTAGAATTAAAAGGTTGCCGCCCCTAGTCCTGCACCCGTTCGTGCCACAGCCCCTCAAGTGCCACATAATCCGCGTTGTCGTCGACGCGACGCGTCAGACTGTAAATAATGAAGTTTGCACCTGGGCGCCGCACTGGCAGTGATTTGCGGGGGGCGTGGCATGCGGCTTTGGGGGCATGGGGTAAATGTAAAATGTAGCATGCTTTTAGCCCAGCGAGGTGAGACACACACACACACACAGCACACATAATAAATATGCGTAACAAAAATGTGGCAAACACAACGCGCACAAATTTATGAGCTTTGTTTAAGTCAAAAGAAAAGCCAAAAATATACACACAAGAAGAGAAGGAGATAAAGACACACCACATAGACATAGAAATCCGACTGTTTGTTTATGCATTGAACGACACACCGAATGTCATTTTGTTGGCTTTATATTTGTGACATTTTGAGGCCTCAGCTGGCAGCCTATTAAGTCATAAATAAATAATTATGCATATATATGCACAAAAAAAGTAAAGCAAGAGCAAAAAAAAATGTCAACAAAAATCTCTGAAATTGAGCAGCGGCGACTTTGGCAACGGCAAACACATTTTTATGGCAAGCTGACAGCCAGGGAGATAGATACAGAAAGATCGAGGAGGAGAAGTTGAAAGTCGCAAGAGGAGGGCAAACAGTCTAGCCTGCAGCCCGTCGTTAATATGCAATTTAATTTAGCCACCACCAGACTCAATATGAATACAACACCAGGCTACAAATTTATAACTTATTATTTACGGCCTAAAGCAAAGCCTATTTTCAAGCAACAGTTCAACAAATTTCCTATTTACGACAATTCTCTTTAAAAATAAACATTAAAAATAAAAATTACCAAATAAAAATTTCAATGGTAAAATTGTTCATTAAGAAACCCAAATGAACGATTAGAGTAACTAAAAATTCTATAAGAATATTAAAATTAACAAATTTTTGGACGTAAAATATATATAATTTATATACAACATATAGAGATATTCAGACACTTAAAACGATGAAGCAAAACAAAAACTTCTATTATATTGATATTGCTAATTCCTGCTCGAATAAAAAATGTTCTTAAATGTCAAAAGTAGCTTAATCTAGAAAGTAGATAGATCTAATGTATGTATATTCAAACATGCAACTAATATGGCCAACAAATTGCTAACCTAAACCATATTCCAAAACTTTTTGCTCAGTGTCAATGATACTCACACACGCAGCAAATCAATTAAAGCTCGCACTATGTACGCAACACACGATTCCCGCCATAAACCTGTAGCATAGTGTATTAAAAGTTTTATGCCAAAAACTTGATTATGAAAATTTCATTAATTTCTAAAATGTCAACCAAAAGTTTCATGCCATGGGGCCGAGTGGGAGCTGGTCATTAAACCTAGGCCAGGTTACCAAGCTGCTGATCCTAGACCTAGCTACTGGCTGCCGACTCCTGACTCAATCCTTGTTTAATGTCGACGCTAAATGCCGCTGCTAGGTAAATACGTTGGGAACGTAGCGAGTCCCCAAACGCAAAACGTGATGCGCATTTTTCGCAGTGCGGCTACTAAGAGACGAGGCACAGTCGTGGGGGATGCGGGGATGGGGGCCTTACTGAAACACACACAAAAGTTGCGCCAAAGTTTATGGCTGCAGCCAGGGCCCAAGCTGGGCTGGTAGAAGGTAAGAGGGTCTGCCGCTGCACGTTGACTCCCAGTTGTAGTTGGCATCATTGGACTTAAAGCCCAGCCAAATTTCAAATGTCTGTCGAGGGCGCATTCATTTGAGTTACGGCGTTAAATTGAGTGCAGTCGCAGCTGAAAAGGTGGAACATTTTAGCCAGCAAAATGCTGATGAGTTGCAACACCCGCCGCTCTCTCGCCAACCCCCAGAGAAATGTGTATTAAGTTGTTGGCAGAAGCAGAAAAAACAGAGAGAAAATAAAACACTCAACAGGAATTTTGAAATCGTTCTCGAGCAAGTTGCTTGTAGCACTCCCAGCGGGGAGTTGACTAAATTATACAGCTAGCCTCTTAACAAATCTGTCGAGTATGAGAACCCACTGAACTTTGTTGCATTTTGAGGAAAGTGTTTCTTATAGTCTTTTTGTAGTTATCCTAATTGATTTATTTCACTTTAATTGCGTTTTTTTGTTTGTTTTTATTTGCTAGTTTATACCATTTTTAAACAAGCTTAAAACAATTTCATGCTATTGAAGCTCCTTTCAACTAATTTCTCATAATTTTTTTTTTTTTTTTTTTTTTTTTTTTAAATTTTCTATATTTTATTTAAACAAGTTTTCTGCTACCTTAGTGGCAACTTAATCTAGTTGTACATTTAGGGGAAAAAACGATTGATCACAGGTGATACTTATATAAGATTTATGATTATATATATGGGCAAATGTATATTATTTACAGAATTTACAAAGATATTATAATAAAAACAAAGCATACTTTTTTAATTATTTAAATATGGCCAAACTTCAAGTAATTAAATAATTTTCCATAATTTTTGACTTGAGCCCACCTTAAACCCACTCCAGCAAGTGCACTTCAATGAAAGTATCAATTTGACCACAACTTATCACACATCTAAAACTCAATAACCTGCACATGTTATTTTCTTTCATCTTCTAATTGCATTTATATCAACTCTCAAGTTCTTTCCCACTAATTGGCATTTTGTCTGTGCAGAAATTTGGCTACTTCGCTTTTTGACACTTTAAAAGCTTTAAATTTCGTTTGCAAAACGAGCAACGTCATAAAATAAAATGACCATAAAATGGCAAAACTAAACGATTTTTACTATGTTGGCATAAAACAAAAGCCCTGGCCAGTGATGCCAACACAGACCTCAGACACACACTGAACAGTGGCAAGTTTCTGTTGCCTGTGGCATCAACACAGCTCGCCACATAAAAATCACATTTATTTTTGACACACAAAACTATTGAAGCATAAAAAGTAGATTTTCAATGCCCATATTTCTCATATTTTTAGTAGCAGCCATTATCAGTGTTTTGATACCCTGTAAATATTTAATATGGGATCATAGGTTATGAGCGTTAAGGTTGATATTTGACATATCAGAAATGGAACTTAACTTAACTGTGGATTTTAGCCATCTCTCTATCCATCTATTTTGAAAGCTCAGCGAACTCGGAGCTAGAGCCACAAAATTACATTATTTTAAATATTTTAAAACAATTTAATCTATATATTGTATATAAAGCTAAAGATAATTAAGTAAACATGTTGAAGAAACCCCGAATTTAAAAAGTTAAGAGTTACAGGATGTTTATAAGTTCACAACTTTTGATTAAAAACTTCTTACTTTTTGGCTCCCATTTTTCATATATTTAACGCCCCCGCAAGCTATGCGAAATTGAATTCCGTATCGAGAGCAAAGATTTTCAATAACTGTTTTTCTTTTTACCATTTTTTTTATACACAGAGTCCACTTGCGGCATTGAACAGTTCCGCTGTAATAACGGCAACTGCATACCCAACAAATGGCGCTGCGATCAGGAGAACGACTGTGCCGACAGCTCGGACGAGGCACCGGGTCTGTGCAGTAAGTACTATCCATATATATATATATAGTTTGGTCGCTCATATTTCAGCTTGAATTGTGCAGACCGCGTGTGCAGACATTTTGCGTTCATGTGCCACAATCAGGAGCAGTGCGTGCCACGCGGTTGGATCTGCGATGGTGAGCCCGACTGTCGTGATGGGTCCGACGAATTGGATTGTTGTAAGCAAAAGTTATAGCTACATTTGCATATCCTTACTAACCCGGAGGATTCACGCTGTCCCACCACAAAAAAAAAAAAAAACCGGAAAAGAAAAGAAAACACTCGCACTTACAAATGGGTTTCATAACTTAAAGGCTCATAAAGTCGCATTTAAAGCATGATATTTATTTCAATGCATGCCTGCTAACCGTCATGTCTATACCCCATGTATATCCACCATGTATCTCAAACTTTATGGCCTGGGCGCGCCTAAAACTTGGCATCACTTGTCCATAAATTAACGTCAAAGGACTACGCACAACATCGCGACGTGCGCATCAAAAATGCTGCCAGCAGCGGAAATAATTTGTATTTATGCATTAGCAAGCCCCTCTTCAAAACCCTAGCTAGCTGTTACACGCTCCTATCTCTTATACCCTGTTTTCGTGGAGATGTCTGAAAAAGGGTATAAGTAACTTTTGCAAACAGATGTTGCAAAAAAGAAAGGCGAGACAATTTCGTTAAATGGTACATGTTGATCTTATCTTAGAGTTTGGAGATATGGCTATGATATATGCATACATCCACTTATTTATGTTTTAAACTGATATTTAGCATCGTACATTTTTAAAACTTCTATAACAAGAGACATTTTTAGTATACGCCAACTTTTTCTTATATTGTTTCAACGATTGGAAATTAGATAAAAAAGTTATTTTGGCAGATATTTTCTAAAGTGAAAAACCAAATATATATATACATAAATACGAATACTTATATATATTTTTCTCCTATTCTAATAGTATTGTATGATGTAATTAGATCTTTCTCTTCTGTATTCAGTATTTAAGACCTAATAACAGGGTATTTTTCAGTCAAAAATAATGTTATCCATAGCGTTTCCACTTGCCTATCATGCTATATTTTTGGTGGTATCGCACAATTTTGGAGCCAACTTATTTAGCAGTTTATATTCTATGTCGCATTCGGCTAACTATTGCCACATCAAATTTCGTATTTTTATTATATTTATTTTTATTTTTTTCGTTAGTCCGCGTTGTAATTGAAAAAAAGAAAATGATGAGATTTTTATGATGTTATCCACTCGTAACTCATCAGCGGGGCTGTTGAAATAAAAACTGGTAATCAAAAAAAATAAAAATAAAAGAAAAATGCGCCCAAATTGTGCCTGTGGTTTATTTGCTGCCAAACGACTGGCAGGACACGGCTCAACAGAAATTTTACATGCACAGGATTCACAGGATTCTCGCTGGGGCTCTCGTTCCGCAACTGCTTTCTACTCAGCTGCCTGCCATTGAACACGTGTGACATTTTATGGCTTTTATGCGCTTCGAAACAAAAAAAAAAACGTATTTTTCAACGGCACTTTTTGACTTTTTATATCGTTGGTAACGTTGTGAATGTTAATTGAAGTTTAACGTGCCTTCCAACCCCTCCCCCTCTCCCCTCCCCCCTCTGATATCCAAGAAAAAATTGTTTGATAGACAATGGCGAAATTGTTCTTGAAGCACAGCTTGTCATTTAATATATACTTAAAAATATGTTGAGGCAAATACCAAGAATTTGGCGAAACATATTTGAAGCTAAAAAGAAAATGTCATAAAAAAAAACATTATAATTGAGGGGCTTAAAAATGAATGAAAAATAATGAAGTGACTGTTGAAGATGTAACTTTATCATACATATTTGAATTTGAATTTTATCTAATCAATTTGAAATATAAATTAAATATAAAAAGAAACACAAAGGCAATAAACAGTTACTAACTTCTTGTATTAGCTGGCAACATATTTGTTAATATATTATTCTGGCAGTATTGTATTAGCTTAGTACTTAGTAATTAAATTAAACAACAATTTCCTTAGTTTCACAAAAAAACATATATAAAAAATTTGTGCAAATTAAAATTTGGCAAAATAGTTGAACGAATTTTTCAATAAAAATGTACAAGGAAAAATGTAATTGAAACGTTTTTATCAATGATATTGAATTTGAAAATCGTACTCAAACATTCAATATCTCTTACTTATCTACCATTTCAATCAATTTCTGTGTACCTTTATTAAATATTTATTCCCACTTCTCGCAACAGAAAAAAAAAACTTTTTATTATATTACGTAGTCTCCGAACTCTTAAAAAAAAATAGAGGAAAAAGAAAACTACAATGTGCATTCTTTACGGCAAAACTTCACTTTATTGTGAGGACAACGCCGAGGCAACTACACAGTAAACAAAGCGCCAACTGCTGCACAAAGGCATCAAACTTCATTGGCTTTGATGTCTTTAAAGTGAGTCTGTGGGGTGAGGTTGGCGCTGCTGCTAAGAAGCTGAGTTGCCAGTTGGCAACTACACGTCTCGTACATAAACTAAAAGCATTTTAAATAAAATTAAAATCAAATTGCAAGTATAGTCACTTTGGAGCAGAGCTCGTACCCCCATCTCTATACAGTAGGCGGCAGATAACAAGAAAATGCTATTGAATATAATACAAAAGTTATGTGCGACTGTGTGTGCGTGTGTGTGTGTGTGTGCGTTATTGAAGCTGCTCTGAACCATTCATTGTAGCCAGCAAATTGATTTTGCTATGGCTTACAGAAGCCGAAGCCAAACCGACACTGAAACTGGCTCTCGCAACTGCAACTGAGGTTAGGCGACATGTCCTGCTTCTTGCCCACATTTAGTCGCAAGTAAAATAGTGGCATTAAAAATGAGAGAAAAAAAAATAAAGTAGAAAAATAGAAATGGGAAAAGTCCTAGCCGCAACTCTGGCAAAACTAGCTTTATAGTCAATTTAATGAAATCATAAAAATGTTGCGTATGCGCAATATTTGCAATGTTGCGTATAATTAACTTTTTCATATAGCCATAAATTTAGTTAGTTGCACACTTTATAAACAAAATGTAGCACAATAATTAAAAATTGATATCTGATATATGAAAATGATACGCATATTTTTTAATAAAAACTAGCAAAATAATTAAAAATTCGAATCGTATATGAAAGTTATATATATTTTTTCATCTCTTCATGGCAGAAAAACTCCAAAATTTGTATAATAATAATATAGCAAAGATTATTTTTATAATAATATTATTTTATGTATAACAAATGATTGTTTACGTTTATGGTTAATTTAAAATTACTCGGTTAAAATTATAAATATCTTGTTTTATTTAACTACTCTTAATGAAAGTAAATATGACTTTTTAGAAATTTGAACAGAAACTTAACTCTTAGTTAAATTATATTATAATTTTCTTTTTGTGCTTTCAATGATAATCTTTCGCATGCTAGCTCCATAAAATTAAATTTTCGTATTTTTCTTTTTTATTACAAAATGTTTTCCACACTCTCAAGTTTCCCTGCAATTCCTGTTAAATTCTATTGCAAAATATACGCACGCTCGCGCTGCAATAAATTCCAGTTTAAGTCATATCACGCATACGACACGGTGTGCATGCAAAAAATATCAAGCAACAAAGCGTAAAATAATAATAAATTAATTTATTTGCAGCGTTGTTGAAGCTGACGCAAAGCAAAAAACAAACACAAAAAAAAACGTGAAAAATACCAAAAATATTTTTGCACGGCAAACACCGGTAAACAAAGCCACGAGCAAAAGCAAATTTTTATATATATGCGTGTGCTTGTGTGTGATATGGTGTTATGAGCCTCTATTGCCTGTAGCACAGTCGCACACACACAGCAGGAATTACATAATCTTATCAAGCAAAATCAAGCGAAGCCGCAGCACAGGCAACGGCATAAAACAAAGGACATTCAGCTCACGCGCCCAGCGGTAGGCAGCAAAAACAAAAAACCAAAAAAAATAATACGCATTTAGGGTTAAACACAAGCGTTTTTATGTGTGTGCGTGTGTGTGGGTTTGTCGACTGCGTGAGTGTGTTTGTGTGTTGTCAGCTTTGTTTAATATACGCCTGGCAAAACTTCAATGAAAGTTTCACGGCTGCCGCTATAAGTGTGGGAGTGTGTGTGCGTGTGTGTATGTGCATGTGCGTTTGGCTGTGTGTGATAATTGCTTTAATGTATACGCATGTGTGCGTTTTAACTTTATGGAGTGTTGGCTGATAATGTCTTAATTACTGCCTAGATAAAATGCCGCCCGCCTAGCTTCAGTTCGAGTTGCCCTATATTTCTAAATGAGTGTGCGCGCGTGTGCTTGTGTGTGTGTATGTATGTGTTGGCACGACAACTATGTTTATTACTTGCCTGGCATGTGCCTGCCACAATTGGACAACGACTTCAATTCCTGCTGCTTCTTATAAACTTAATTACAATGCCAGGCAACAACTAGTAGACAGCAATCAGCAGCGTCTTGACTTAAGTCTGTTGCATGCTTTAAGGCGTTGCCCTAAAAACACGCCCCTCAATGTTCCACTGCTGCAGTAATCAAAGATTTAACTAAGCAGCGCCATTAGGCAGACAGTTAAAAGCCACTCGACACATATATCTACATATATGTGCAGATATATAAATATAAGAGCAGTTTATCAGGCAGTTGATTTTTAGCACCCAGTTTGGGGTGAGTCAACAAATTTACTGAGCTTATCTTTAGGCAATTTTTGCAGCCATTTTATTGCTCGTAACTGTGTGTGGGAAATTTTGACGTCTTTTTTTTTTTTTTAAGTACATACCAACTTGGCAAACATTTGTTCGATATATTGAAATGAATATTTTGGCTGTTTGCGTGTATAGAAAATATAATTTTTTTTAAATCTTAAAGCTTATTACAAATGTAAATTGTGTAAATTGCTAAATTTAAAAATAAATATTGCTAGACATACCAACCTTCTAATAAAATGTGGGACCTTATAAATTATTTTGCGAACATTTTAGCAAAAGGAAATTCGAACTTAATTTTTTGAAATAAAAAATATTTTAAATTTTTGTTTTAAACAATTTTGTATTTGTTTTTTTTTTTATTTAATTTTTTTTTATGTTTATGAATTATTAAAGGTCAAGAAGTATTTAAACTATTTTTATAGCAAAGATTTCTACAACAAATACATATCTCTCTACACCATGTTATCAACAATTGTAAAATTTCTAGGTTACGAAATTCTCTCTCTCGAAAATCTCATATGTGAATGTTTGCACCATCATACTAACTGCCATATTCTCGAACATCTATTTATGTATTGCAGAGAGCAAAGCCTGCTCACCGGAAGAGTTCGCCTGCAAGAGCGGCGATGGTGAGTGCATACCACTCTCCTGGATGTGTGATCAGAACAAAGATTGCCACGATGGCAGCGATGAGGCCACGTGCAGTAAGAACTAAATCAAAAAAATTCTAATCTTAACTGTAATTGTTGTAAATGTAACTAAAGCTTTATTTGTAATTGTATGTGTCCTATTCCGTGTGTATGTGTGTGAGTGTGTGTACACACTTCATCTTCTTGGCCATAAGTATGCTATACATTGCTGCAAAATTGTGTAATACTTACCTAAACAATACACATGCAATAAAGCACAAATATTTGCACACACACACACACGCAGAGAGGCAACTACACACTTTAGTTTGCAACGCTTTTGTTACTTGTTTTGTTGTTGCTGTAGCTGTTGTTGGGGCAACAAATCTCTTTGGGTTTTATCCCTTAGTGCGTTGCGTTGGCAATTTTTATAATGGTGTTGGTTTTGTTGAGTTATGTCTTACATACTTTAGTTTTCGTTGTAGTTGTTGCTTTTGAGTTTTGGGCATGGCTTCTACCGCTTGTTGTGTACCTACAGCTCTCTACGATAGTTAACCACAGCTAACATAAACAATCATTGTCATAAGTACCGTCAGCCAAATCCTCCCACACTAACAATCCAACCCAAACACACACACACCCTTTACGCTTGTCTAACATATAAATTCTATACCAGCCACAACTTGCCGCTCCGATGAGTTCACCTGCGCCAATGGACGCTGCATTCAGAAACGTTGGGTCTGCGATGCCGACAACGACTGCGGTGATAACAGCGACGAGCGTGATTGTCCCAAAGTTGGATGCCCCCAGAATACAACGTTCACCTGCAGCAGTGGCGCCTGCATATCCAAGGATTGGGTCTGCGATGGTGAAAGCGACTGCGCCGATGGTGCCGATGAGCGCGTAAGTTTTCACAGTCTATCAACTAGTTCAACCGAAAATTAACTGCTGCCATAAGAAAGAAACACACATGTGAGAGGGTTGCCCAACAAGACTGGGCAACACGAAATATAAAAAAAGAATAGTTATTTACAATTTCAATTATTAGTGGAACCAACGAAACACTCATAAAACAACTAAAATATTAATATAAAGAATATGTGAATATTCAAAACTAAGTGTTCTAAACAATTTTAAAATTTAATACAATAAACACACAAAATGAAGTAAAGATTTAAATATCTGTTTAAAAAGCTATTTGGATTAAAAATATGAAAAAAAATTAATTAAAAATTAACAAACTAAATAAATTTCTTTGTTAGTCTTTTTTGAATATTCATATTATTTTTATTATTTGTATAGATACAAATAAGAAATCGGTAATAATTGAAAACCTAAATAAGCTTAGAAAAAATCAAACCCCAATGAATATTTATGCAAAATTTAAATTTCATACTAGACTGCTGAAACAGCCCTCGTGTCAATATTCTTTTTATGTGCGCGCATAAATTATGCAACACGCGCGCCTTATCCAACACTGGCGACGTCAACATTTGACGCCGGCAACTGCTGCCATAAACATTTATGTGTACGAAGCGCAGCTTTTGTTGTCTGCAATGTCTAAAATTGCTTGCCGAAAAAAAGAAAATAAATAAAAACTATGTGAACAATTTTACAAGCGGTTGCCCTAAAAAGTATGCAACAAAAGATATGCAAGCAACGGCGACTGTCTTTATGCAGAGCTCATATATATATTTGAATATATATGTATGTTTGCGTGTGTGTTGCAAAAGTTGCCTGACAGCATAGTAGCTGCTATTTTATGGCATATTTCAAGTAAACTTCCCGTTTGACGGGCTCTGTGCACAATACATTTTAAATCGACTACGCGCAGCAGACAGGCAATTTCATTGGCCCTCCCACTCAGACGACTTTTCTCTCTCTCTCTCTCTATGCCTCTTTGACACACAGGACTGCGCCAAGACAACGATGACTATAACGCCCTGCATGCCGCACGAGTTCCAGTGCAAGGATCGCATCACCTGCCTGCATGACAGCTGGGTCTGCGACGGAGATCGCGATTGTCCCGACGGCGACGACGAACTTGACCCCAAATGCAACATCACCTGCCGGCCGGATCAGTTCCAGTGCGGCGATCGCAGCTGCATTGCCGGCAACCTATTCTGCAACGGGCAGGCGGACTGTGCGGACGGCAGCGACGAGCGCATCTGCCGCTTGTTTGCCCCACCCAGGAGCTGCAACGCCAGCACCCACTTCGACTGCGGCGGCGGACAGTGCATAGCCCTCTCGAAGGTCTGCGACAAGCACAAGGACTGCCCCGACGGCGAGGACGAGCCGGCGGGCAAGTGCGACGTGAATGAGTGCGCCTCCAAGAACGGCGACTGCATGCATAACTGCGTGGATCAGCCGGTGGGCTACAGATGCGAGTGCCACGCGGGCTACAAGCTGTCCAGCGATGGCCGCCACTGTGTGGATCTGAATGAATGCGAGCAGCCCGGCGTCTGCTCCCAGGTCTGTGTCAACGAGATCGGCGGCTTCAAGTGCGAGTGCGAGGCGGGCTACATGCGGGATCCCCGGAACCACACGCGCTGCAAGGCGACCGAGGGACACGCCTCCCTGCTGCTGGCACGCCGTCACGACATCCGCAAGATTGCGCTGGATCACAAGGAGATCACATCGATAGTGAACAACACCAGATCAGCCACGGCCGTAGACTTTAACTTCCGCACCGGCATGATCTTCTGGAGCGATGTGAGCACGCAGAGCATCTACAAGGCGCCGATCGACGAAGGTAACGAGAGGACCGTCGTGCTGAAGAAGTCCTCGGTGACCTCCGACGGATTGGCCGTCGACTGGATCTACAACCACGTCTACTACACGGACACGCACAAGTGCACCATCGAGCTGACCAACTTCGATGGTAACATGGGCAAGGTGCTCATCGAGGATGCGCTCGACATACCCCGCTCCATCGCACTCGACCCCATTGAGGGCTGGATGTACTGGTCCGACTGGGGCGCCTCGCCGCGCATTGAACGCGCCGGCATGGATGGCTCCCATCGCACCACGATCATCAACTACGACGTGAAATGGCCCAACGGCATCACCTTGGACCTGGTGATGAAGCGCATCTACTGGGTCGATGGCAAGCTGAACACCATTTCCGCGGCCAACTACGATGGCTCCCAGCGCACACAGATCCTGTACTCGACGGAGTATCTGCGACATCCCTTCTCCATCAGCACCTTCGAGGATTACATCTACTGGACCGACTGGGACAAGCAGACGGTCTTCAAGGCCAATAAGTTCACCGGCGAGAATGTGGAGCCCATCACAGCCGTGCACATGGTGAGGCATAAGAATTTTGTCTTGATACGATTGCAGCTTCTTAAACGGTTTCGCCGTCACAGCTCCAGCATCCTATGGTCGTCCACGTGTATCATCCCTATCGGCAGCCCGACGGCATCAATCACTGCCAGTCGGTTAATGGCCACTGCTCACATCTCTGCCTGCCGGCGCCGCGGATTAATGAGCACAGTCCGCGCATCTCCTGCGCCTGCCCCACGGGCCTCAAGCTGATGGCCGATGGGCTGATGTGCGTCGAAGATCGTAAGTAGCTTTGCCATTTACACTCTCTGTTCGGGCGGGGCCTTAAAAGGTACTTTGGTGAAATGCATTCAATGAATGCAGCAGCTGTGAATGCGGCGCACGGCTCGCTGCGTTCGCGGTTGCATGCCGACGTGTCCTTTCTGTGGTTGTGGCAACCAGCGTGCACTGCAGTTGAGCCCTGTTAAGGCCTTTAACGTCTGCTCTACTGTTATTTTCATATAATTGCATTCTCTGCTCATTTTTATTTATTTTATTAACATTTCATTTTGCCCTATTTATTTTTGGATTCATAGTACGTATACGCTTAAAATCAACACGCGTCAAAGTCACGACGCCGGCGTCGGCAATGCCGGTCCCAACACTCGCGAAACTACCTCAAGATGCGCCCAGTTTAGCGCCTGGTATTTATATTAATATTTTTTTCTTTTTTCAAGGTGTGGGTTTTTTGTAAATATTTATAAATATTTTTTTGTCAATGTGCGCTGATCAGAAATTGAGCAAATATATATATATATATATATGGCCAATATAATACTACATTATTATTATTTGTACCTCAAAAGTTATCGACTTTTCTGGCTGCAAATTGTTTGCCAAGTTTTCTAAATTTATTATAAGAAATGAAAGAACAGTATTTAAAGCAAATATATAAATATACAAAAAGGCTTTAATTTAAAATAGGCTGCCTATCATTTTAAAATTTAAAGAAGTTTGATTTATTATTAACAACATTTTTTTCTTGAGTCTTGTATTAATTTAATGAAAAATCAGTTTTACATATGTGGGACAATCTTTTAAATGATGTATAATCCTGTTAAAAAGTCCTAAGTATATCAAAATGATTTGTATTTTGCAACTAAAATATTTCTGACTACGCACATTGCTCAGGTGTCGGACCTTTTTTATGCAATATATTAATTACAATCCATCAATTAAGCGCTATAATACCTACACAACAGCGTGTACTAATTATAATCCATTATTTTAACTTTGTTTACTTTTCAATCTCTTCAATATCTTAATGTCTATAATTATTTATGTATATGTTTAACGCTCGAATGCCTGGTCTTGCTTACTTTGCCAACTCATAACTTAATGTCATATTGTGATGTCCACAAATTATTCACACACACGACGACCGAACAGTATGTAAATGCGTCTCCTCTCGCTTTCTCTCTCTCTATCTCTATCTCTTTCTCTCTCTTTTAATTTTGTATGCCATTTGTCACGCCAATTTCTTACACATGCATTCAACAACGCCAACGCTCACATGTCATCATCATAAATCAACATCAATGATATCGACATAATCACTCAAAATGCACACACACACAGCGCAGGCACAACCATGTTGTGGGCTTCCACGTGAAACATACATAAATATCGCGGGCAAGAATTCGGGGCGGGTAAACCACCAAAAAGGAAGCGCTAGTGACATGTTTAATGGTAACAATGGTTGCCTCCCATAGACCCTTACCCAGCCCCACCCAGCCCCATCCCCTGTTGAGCTCAAAGGCAGTTTAAGCTTAAGCGACAACCCTATGACACTTACACCCCACGAATTTCTGCATGCAATTTGTGCGCCAACTCTGTCAAAAGCAATGACAATGCGAATGCGGATGCGAATGCGAACGCGAACGCGAACGCGGATGTAGTTGTGGATGTGGATGCGGATGTGGATGATGAACGACTGACAGCCGCAGAGGCAGCTGAACGGGCTGAAGGAGTCGTCGCTGACAAGCGGGAAGTATCGTTGTCGTCGCTCAACAAATCGCCATGAAATTTAATTGTACACAAAACGACATGGTCAACATCAAGGGGTGTGTGTGTGTGTGTGTGCGTGTGTGGATGTTGTGGCGGTTATGGGAAAAGCAAATAGTTTAACCAGAAATTCATCATCCGCATCAGCCGCACATTTTGCCACATCCATCAGCAAGAAAATTGGCACTGTCAACACCTACAGCTGCAGAGGATGAGCACGATGAAGGTGGTCGAGAGGGTAGTGGGCTAATTTTCACAGTGTTCGCCGTAAACATGCAACATAAGCTCGACAAATATGCAAACATTGATTTATCTTCGTTTCAATTACATTTGATCGTTGTGAAATCAGTTAGGCAAGGCAATTAGAAAGCAGTTTCTGGTGTCAATCAATGGGAAAAGAAAAGAAATAAACCAACGTCGCCTTTGATCTACTGACAAAATAGAAATAAAAGCACGCAGCATAAAAGCCAACGATTATTTCAATGAACAACAGTTCCTGGAAAGTACAAATTTGCAAAAAGACACGTTCAAATATTTCTATATGTAATGAAGGCAACAAAAAATTGTGGACCCTTTTCTTGGTAACAAACAAGATTCTTATAAAACAAAATCAAATTGTCAAAAAGACGCCAATTTTTTTCTGTTTCTGTATAATAGATGACATATACAAAAGACGTCTATACCGTTCAGAAGAAAATATTAAATTATATTTGAAAAAATTAATTATTAGTTTTAACATTTAGAAATAACATGATAAAAGCGTGCAAAAGTAAGGTCATTAGTAATATGTCTGCAAAATTTGATATATGTATTGCCTTAAATTTAAAGAAGATATATAAATTAAATTCAATATTCTAAAATTTATCTGACGCGGGTATATACGAGTATATATAGTACGTTCATATGCACAGACGGACATTGCACAAACCCAATATATTCTAGTATAAAAATGTATCTAAAGAAGTACATATTTGTCAGATTATGTTCAATTTAATTGTTTTAAACGATGGCATATGTGATGTATATTGTCAGTTGGCAACCATAATTGCTATTAACATATTTTGTATTTGTAGCAATGTTTTTTTTCATAAACATATGTCTTAATTGCCAGTTTGATTTTGACAACAAAAATACTGCTGTGGTTAAGTGGTTTTCATGGAAATCAGTTCGATATAGTTCTACGCTTCTTAAAGGCTTTAAATATCGCTACAGACACACTTTATTCACAACCACAACAATTGGTCACATTTTCCATACCCACTTTTGACCTTGATGGTCTCCTCAGCCGTCCCTTGTTAAAATCAACCTTTTTCTTCATTCATGCTCAATTGCCAACACATGCCCTAACTTCATTTTAACTTTAACATTTTGTTCTATGGCACTTTGATGTAAATTTCAACATCTCTTTTAATTTTATATTATTTCTTGAGTTGGTCCTTGACCACGGTTGAGCCAGGACAAAACTTTGTTCGTTTCCATGCCTACCCAAATCAACTGCTTGTCCGGCTCAACAGTGGGCGCCCACACAAATGCGCCTAATTACGTCAATTTAAAAGTAAAAGAAATTGGAAGAGAGAATATAAATAAGACGAATAAGCAGGAGGAGTAAAAGGAAACGTTAAGCGGCTCAAGCAAATACCGTTACACTGCCACAACCTGCCCGCACGGACTGCAATACAATTCCAAGAAAATGACGAGAGCAGTTAAGGACTTCAGGACTCGGGGCGCTGAGTGCTTAGGCAAAAGTTTGCTCACAACTGAGGCTGAGCGGGGGGACTGAAGGAGCCTGCGATGCGCTGGTTCAAGTAAATAACTATAAACTAGTTAAGGACTATTTCAATTAGATGACCAAGCCAAGGCAACGGGCATGCTGGCCATAACTGCAATTTCAATTAGCGGTTTATGCTACTTTTTCTATAGCGAAAGGGCCCCCCCCCCTCCCCTTCATTTACCGCCGGCCCCGCGGCCCACTTCAAATTGCTTAATTAAGCGCAGGGAAACTTCTGCAAATACGCACAGACATCATGACAGATAGACGGAGCCACAGAATCGCCATAAACTTGGCAGCCGTCGAAAGTAACGACTGCGTTTTTAATGGCCAACACATAAAGTGGGGAAGGTATATTAGGGGGTGCTGCTGTCTGTGGGGTCAGCAGCTGTTTGCAAATTTTATGACTTTCAGTTGGTCAAGCGCCCGTTGCCATTGTCCAAGCTTTACTCTGTCTGTGTGTGCGGCAGCATTAAATGCTCTACTCAGCCACACAATATCTCTATCTTTATATACACACACACACACGCACAAAACTTTTCAACTTTGTTTAGCTAATCTGGTCACAAAACAAACAAAAAATAGTAGCTGACACCCCCAATGGCCACGTATTTTATGCGTTTTTATTTCATTTATTCAACGCGAATTTTTATGGCATTTGCCCCACGCAAATGCACACAAAGCACACACACCTGGTGGCATCCACCGTCTGTGTCGCTGTCTCGCGAGCTCTTTTAAAAATACATATAAAACACATGTGCAGGATTATAAATAAAAAAAATAAAAAAATTGAGGAATAGAGTGGGAGCACTCCAAAAAATTAGGGGGGACCGAACATTACTTTGTTTTGTGCTGCGGAGCAGGCAAATTGCATTTGCTATAGATTAGGGCGACGGCAATAATATATGACATTTATGGCAGTACATAAAATATAGGGCAAACAAAGAGGGATATTGTCAAACAGGAAGTAACCATGTGTTCTAAAAAATGTTTTGCCAGCTAAATTTCGCTATTTTTTTTTTTGCAAGGCAGAACAATTTATATTGACTAAGCTTAAAGCTTTGTTCCCATTTCTAAAAAATTAAAATTCAGTTATCTAACGTCTTTCCACTTTAGGAGTTACCATAAAAAAGAGATTAAAATCATTGGTATAAGAATGTCAGTAAGAGATTAAACACATATTTCTAGCTTGGGTTTATTTTGTATAATTCTCAAACCAATTTAGCATTGATTTCTTAAGAATTTTTTTTTTTACCAATAAATTTCAGAATTACATAATTTTATTTATTCTATTTAATTTTAAAATTTCCAGACACATTTCGCCTACATTTCTCCAGCTTACAAAACGTAGGCAGCTTTTAGCATTAAATCTTTTTCAGCATTGGGAGAATTCGTTTCACACACCCGACAAACCTTTAAAATACTTAAGACAGCTCTCAAGATAGTTAATTGAGAAATGTAAATTTGTTAAATCGCAGCGAAAATACTTTGCGGAACATCCCCGCTGATATTATACTTTCAGTACGCCCACAGCTGCGTAGCCTTTTTAACTGCCTTGAGAAGGGAATTTAAATTATAGAAAAGATGAATGCCGCTTTGCCTCCATACCAAAACCAACTCATATATAGTAGCACACCCACACACACACACCCACACACACCGTGCAATTAATGTGCCAAATATGCGTAGAGCTTTTCAACAGCTTTTCTTTTGCCACTTGACTGTCTGTTAATGCCGCAAATAAATTGCGAACGTCTTCAGCCTCAAAATTCCCTATACTCTACGTTCTGTTTGCTGCCTTTCCCCCCCTTTGGCCACTGACAATCGATGCTGTGCAGCTGTTGCCACTGCCAACTTTTAATGATAATTCCCGCTGCTGGCGCTGCCATATGCGGCACATTCGCATGCTGAACCGCATCAGCAGGCGGCCAGTTTTCAGTTCATGGAAATTACGACAAGCCATAGACCAAAAAATTAATAACAACAAATAGGAGTAACAAAAAAAAAAAAGAAGAAGCAGAAGAACAATAATAAGTCGCAGAAATGACAGAGGCGACAGTTCGTGCAATACTGTTAAATGCGGCACATCCTTTGCCGGGCGAACGCGTTCTGCGTCCTGCGCTTAACTTTTGAACAAATTCTAAACGGAAAATATGAAAACGAATTATGTTGACAGCGGAAAAATCCTACAACTTCCTGCCGCACAGACACAAACCTCACAAAAGGCGAAAAGCGTGACACAAAAAGTTGACAACTGAGTGGAGCGGGAGGAGTATGGGGTGGGGGATGGAGAACTGAGTGCCGAAATAGGGACACAACGGAAACATTCGCCACGGGATGTTGACGACTTTTTTTGTTTGTTTTTGCAGCTCTAAAAGTAAAGAGATATTTTAATTATATTTTTGGGTTGGACAAGCTCAGACAAATTAAATGTGGGGGCGGTTTCAAACTGAGAATACCCAAATTACTATTATTCATTTATGGAATTTTACCTTTGATTAATGTTTATTAAAAGCGATTTAGAAATTAAACTGGCGAATGAAAAATCAGGAATATGCCTAGAAAAGAAAATATGAAACCTTCTCTAAATTAATGTGAAAACTGTTCCCATTAAAAGCTTTAGCTTCACAGCTTTAATATTTACCTGTAATAATTTAGCATTAGTCATTACACTGAAAAAAAATTAACTGATATTTATCAGTTATCAAACATTGAATTGATTGGAGTAAATGCTGTAATAAATTTTCCAAATATTCACTCCAAATTTGGAAAATTATTTATTTATCCATAATTAAAACATCTGTATACTTGTTTTATATTTTTTGGTTTATTTTGGTTGTGGTTTATTTTTTATTTAGGTTTTAATTCTAAAACTATTTACTGTTTTCTGAAAAATTCTCTACCTAACTCAAAATGGAAATGGGTTTTATTGATTAATTATAAAATTTTACTTTATGTAATTTTAAATATTTTACTATAGTGTGTCTTAATTAACCAAACAATACTTTACTTTACTCTCCCTGTCTCGCTCTCTCTCCCTTTACTTTTCTCTGGATCAGTAGACACTGAAAAGGCTGGAAATGCGACACATACGGATGTCAACAGCACGGATACGGTGCACACAACGGGACGCGATTCGAGCTACATAATCGTGATAGTTGGTGTGACGGTGATAGCCGCCATTATAGCCGTAAGTACCACAATTTGTAATTTCTAATTTTTTTGCAATTATGATTGAGGCACCTAAAAACATTTTTTCTATTACTGTTTTTTTTACAATAGGCCGTCTACGTTATCAGAAGATATCCAAAGCGCGGCAACACGATGAATTTTGTAAATCCCACGTACAACAAGACCACAGAGGACACGTTCAGTTTGGAAAAGAATGCTCCAATCAACAGATACGCCACGGCGATCGAAGAAGAGGTAAGCGGGTCAATAGTGACGTCAGCGCCAAATCCAAATGATTTTAGCTATGTGAGATTTTAAGCTCATCGATAGAAAAATGAAAAGGAACTAAGCTTAAGATAGAACTATATGTTGTACATAGATGTCTAAGTAGTCAATAGGGTTTACTTAAGACCATGTTGGCACAGAACTACATTAAGTTAATTGTTTAGGGCTAAGCATAAACTAATCATAAGTAATTCATGTACAAGTTGGTAGAGAGTTGGGTGAGCTAGGAGCTCTTATGTACATTTATTGCTGATCGTTGTACTGACAACAAGTATCTGAGTGTTTAAATTGAACAGCTACATATGTTGTATCATAAATTTATCATATTTCCAAAATATTATCATATAAATGTGTTATAAATAATAGATATCAGTATGTGTGCTTATGTATTTACCGAACCAAAGCCTAGCGAAATAAAAGAGATTTCACTTATGAAAAAATAGAAAAAACAATATCTCAAAACGTTGTGAAAGTTTTTTTTCGATGTTTCATCAAATAAATAGCTATAAAGTCCAAAGTGAAAATGCATACTTAATTTAAAAATTATTTTAAAAAAAGTTCCAACATTTTTTTAAGTACAACTAATAGATTTTGAAGCAAGACAATATGAATATTTTCTAATATATATAATTAAATGAAATTAACAGAAGATTACGGTTTAATTTTTATTTAAATTTTTTTTACCAATTATAAACTATTTTTGTTGTGTGCTTCAAAGCCATAAAAATTAAATTCTTTCAATTTGGTTTATAAATTTAAAATTTCTAAAAAAAAATTAAGGGGTTCTTCTTTATCAATGTGCATAAATGTGCTGTCACACAAGTATTTCGGGCTAATTAAAAAAATGACTCAATTAAATTCTCCAGTTTCACTGTATCGGATGTAAATTTTCGAATACCCTCAGCTAATTTTTCACTAGCCATGGCATCTTCGTTCATTAACCAGCGGAATTTGTTCTCATAGATGCACAATTTCTTAATATTTTGCTGCTGCTTGGCATTGGCTACAGACAATTGCTGTGGCACTTCAGACTGATCACATTCCAATTCCTTGAGTAAACCTGGGCTGATCGTCAGCAGATCGCAGCCAGCTAAAGCCTTGATCTCATCCGTATTACGAAATGAGGCGCCCATAATCACAGTCTTATGATCAAATTTCTTATAGTAGTTATAGATCTTAGTTACTGATACAACGCCCGGATCGTCCATGGGCGCAAACTCTTTAGTATCCGTATTAGCGACATGCCAATCCAAAATACGGCCCACAAATGGGGAGATCAATGTTACTCCCGCCTCCGCGCAGGCCACAGCCTGAGCTAAGGAAAATAGAAGTGTTAGATTACAATGTACGTAATGCTCCTTTTCCAATATTTCGGCTGCCTTAATGCCCTCCCAGGTTGCGGCGAGCTTAATCAGGATGCGCTCCTTCTTAACACCATGGCTTTTATATAAACCAATCAATTTCAATGCCTTTTCAACGCTTTGTGACGTATCGAACGAGAGACGTGCATCGATTTCTGTCGACACCCGACCGGGCACAATTTTTAAAATTTCACAACCAAATAGCACACATAAATGATCCATAGCCTCGCGTACGCGTTGATTAAGCGGTCCCTCCTTAGCATTGGCATATTGAACTGCATTTTTCACTAGACATTGATAGCGATCCATATTGGCGGCGTTCAGGATGAGCGATGGATTGGTTGTGGCATCTGTGGGCTTATAGGTACTAATCGCCTCAAAGTCACCCGTATCGGCGACTATGGTTGTGATCTTCTTTAGCTGTTCCAAAGCAGACATTTTGATGCCTTTTATTTTCATTACCCCCAAATTTTGTTTTATCAAAATTATGAAAAAAATAAAATGATAATGCTATATATTTTAAAAGTTAAGAACTAAGTTTGGCATTTGAAGCTAGTTAACTTGTTTAAGTTAAAGTTGGTGCTCTTTAGATACTTATATATACTTTAAAGATGTCATAGAAAACAGATTGATATAATACTATGTGCGCAATTTAATAAATAGTGTATTTAACCCCCAACTCCCAAACACACAACCAATTATACGCATTTCACATTTAATAAAGACAATTACGCATAATCCCATAAGCATATATGACTTGACAGTATTTTATCCAAATTATTTATGAATTTTGCACGCTGCGAGCGGTAAAAGCCTCAGCGAACGCATAGCCCAAAAGCAAAGTTATTAGTAAAAAGAAGGTAAGTTTTATGGACACAATTAATAATTGTCATTTTTCTTGGTTTGTTTTTATTGAAATTTTATAGTTTAATAATTTAATTTTATTACCAAAAGCCGCATGCGCCAGCTGTATGGTGAAATATCTTTTGTTGAAAACTAACTGACACAGCATTTTGGCCAGGCTAATTGCATGGCCGTTGTAATGCAATGCAATCAAAATATGCCATATCAATTGGCCAATTAACCAAAAAAGGCCAATTAAAATGCGTCAATAGAGCGTCAAAATGTCCACCCATTTATGGCCAGCTGCCAACACCTAAATGCAATTCAGATAATTTACTACATATATTTAAATTAAATTGAATTTTGCATTTGGCTACCTGCGTTCATTTTTAATTAGGCCGCTTAATTTTGTTGTTAGCTGCGCGAACAACAACAAAATAATTATGCCAAATTAAACAAAATGTCATTTAGCGAGATTTCCATTGCGGTTGAATGCCGCTGAAAATTTGCATAAAAAAATCAAAGTAAAATAATTGATATTTTGGTGCAAATCTCTCTTGCTTTTTTTTAGGTTGTGTATTTTCCCTAATATGTAGAATATTTTATGATTATTTAAGCTGCATAGTGTGGTATTAATAAATTATTCGATTTTCAATTATACATTGCATTATCAGCTTTGCATTTTTTTTCATTTAAGTAATTGTATTATTAAGTGCGTTTAAGTTTTTGTTAAATTTTCTATTATCATTTATTTTGATAGTATACATTTACAGCATAATATTGCATTATTTATTCAAAAAAATATATAAACCCTTTCTATGTTATTTAATGCAATAATCATTTTAAATAATTATCTTGTATTTTAAATATTCATATACATTTTATTATAGTACATTATATGAAAATATGTTTTTGTTAAATTTAAATAATATGTTAATTTTAAATTACTTAATATTAGTTATTCAAGTAAAAGCCACAAGTTTTCATACAGTTTTGGATTAAACCACATTTTATTTTTGATTTAGTTGTAAGATAATATTTTTCTAAACCACTTTTGTCAAGTTCAAGCATTTGAAAATAGTTTCTCACAAGATTTTCTCTGCTCTGCTTTCTCTTCGCAGGCACCGCTGCGCGATCAGGGCACAGAATGTGTCTGAAAGACACCATATGTAAGCCATATATTTATAATGAGACATATCCAAACCAACTGCACTTATCAAAAGCAGTAGCTAAGGAAGCAACAACAACAAAAATGAACTCCTATTACAAAGTCCTTTAAGTTTGAGGCACCGCACTCAAAGAAACAAAGAGCCAAACTTTTGTTTAGCAAGTAGAAAATAGCATGCCAAAAAAAACAACAACCAAGCAACAACAACATTAACAACATAAAGCAACGCACAACAGCACTGCAAAATTAAATTACAAGAACTACAAGTATAACCACAACAACTAAATATTATCATGGGGAAAACAAAATACTCAACAAATTCAATTTGTTGCCTAGTTTAAAGTTTAATTTTACATTTAATTTAAAGGCACATAAGACACGCCCACATTCACACGCCCATAACTAATACGCAAACTTTTTCTAGGCGCAACGTTTTGACATCAACTAACAGCGCCGAGAGAGACACACACACACGCACGCACACTCTCACACACAAACATATGTATGTACATTCACAGCCACACACACACTCATGCACCCCCCACACACACACAGGAGCGAGACACAGTCCTAAACTCAACATTTCATTTTAAGTTCATGAATCAGATTGTAAAAAGTTAAAACTATGCTAAAAGTTCGTTTTTGAAGTTGGAAAAAAATTTAAGTCCAAAAAAGTACATATAAATTGAAATAGTATATGTAACAAAAACTATGAATATTATAAAATTTAGATAAATATTTTTTCCTAAAATAAATGAAATGAACAAGATTTATCAAATAAAAAAATTAATTATTTAGCACAAGAGTTGATTGAAATTTAGCAAAATGTTTAAAACAAATTTTTGATGTAAATAAATTTTTAGAAAAAAAAAATTACATAAAGTTCGAAATATTTAGACTAACTATATAAAAAAAATTATTTAAAAATATATTCATATTTAACTTTTTTGTTTTTTCTTTTTGGGTATTCAGAACAATTTGCTGTGATCATTTTAAACATATTAAAATATTATTTCACAATAAATCATTTATTATTTAGACATTTTTCTTCCATTATCTTTGATTTAGTATGTAGTATAAAATTTAAAATTCAACATTTTATTTATTTAAAAACAAAATAAATAAATGACTTTTTTGGTTCCTATTAAGAAAAATATACAGCAGAATTTGGTTACTAAGAGATATTTTAAATTTATTTTAAATATGTGTAATGGCTTTTTAAAATGATTAGCTAACAAATAAATAAAAATGATACATGTCAATAACAAATTAAAATAAAAATTAAACAAAAAATATATAAAAAAAATGTAAAATCAATAATGTCAAAAATAAAGTGAATTTTAAAATAATTTAAATGTGTTTAATTATAATTAAAATGTGTATATCTCAAGCAAATCAATCAATATTTTTGTTTGTTCAAGTACTTTATTATAAAAAGTAATCTATTGATGTTTATTGTATTAAATATAAACAAGTAAGAACGTTGCAGTCGGACGCAGACGACTGCGAAATACTCGTTCACAGTACACAGTAGTTACTCATATTCGAATAATTTTTTCCAAGAAATTTAGAAAGGCAAATTTACATATTTTATCAATTGTGGTTGTCACAATTAGTATAAAAACAACATTAAAACCGATTCTGAGAAGGTAAAATTTGTTGTCTAAAATCAAAAAATCAATGTCAATGCAAGATAGCATATTTCAAACGCCCATAACTTTGTCAAAACTGAACCGATTTTCATATTTGAATGCATTTTTTTCATAGTTAGTCCTCTATCATGTACGTGGCGTGACCGAAAAATTTTTTTTGTGATGTTTGCGGGGTCTTTTGAGTGGGACGCTGGGGGGCGTTCTAGTGGTCGTGGTCGGGATATCAAGGTCGCTATTTTGGAGGGGGGTCACCAGCAAATTGGAGACTCTAGCTTTAATATTCAAGGCAATATTCACCTTTTATCACTTTGCGATAGTCATATCGATTTGCCAGCCTCCCAGTGAGCCTGGCACACACATCTTAACACATTGTCTGACGCGGGTATTCACGAATATATATTCCAAGTTTCAAGTCCCTAGCTTCAATAGCGGCGAAAAAAATGTGTTCATACAGGCATCAAGACGGACATTGCACAAACCCAATATTTTCTTTTCACTTTGTGAACGAGTATAAAAGCTGCTTGGACTTTTATTGGGACCTTCGTAAGGAGTAGAGTTTGGTTAATCAGATCAGAAGACAAAATATAGAAATAAATATAGAAGCCAGAAAATCCTTAACATTTAAAGCTTTGAAAGTTTAGATTTTCATTTATGTTTGAAAAACAGCCATAAAATAAAAGGTATTATAAATTCAGAAAACAGATATATTTAAAAAATATTAAAAACTATAATTTCAACATTCAACAATCTTCCTCCTCAAAGAAATTCAGTGTGAGCCACAGTAGCTTTACTGTTGTCAATAAATTGATATCAAGTTATAATTAATGAAGATTCACAAGGTGTGAGAGAAATCAATAAAAATCCAAAGACTGCTGAACGGCATACATGTGCCTCCTTAAAACATAAAATATCTAAGAACCAAAGATGGCTTGACTGAATGGAAAGTGTGCAGATCAAATTGGTAACTAAATCACTTATTATTATTGTTAATATATAATCTCAATTCTCCTATCTCACATAGCATTAAATATTTTTTGGTCTTATCAAATGCACATAAATAAAATTATATATAAACTGTCGGGGAGCTGGCAGACCAAAACTCCCATTAGAGTAGAAAATAGCCAAGGGATATTAAAGCGTTGTCGCTTTAGCTGTGATTCAGGCAATAGCCAGCAAGTTAAGCCATCTGGCAATTGGGCTCACAACTTAATAGCCTTGACACCAACACCAGCACGACTCTTGGCTTTTGGCTCACAGACACACACACATGAATTATTAAACGCCATTGGACAACAGCGCCAATTATTTCACATGAGGGCGCATCAATTCGCAATGAAGACGCACGTCCAACTGCCCAGCCGCCAACAGCGGCGGCAACAACAACAGCAGCAGCAGCTATCAATGGCCAGAGCAAAGTTGGCCAAAATTAACAGATTGCATAGCATATACTCAACCTAACCTAAGCCTGAATACAGTCGCACTCGCACTCACAAATGGCCACAACACACAAAGCAATTTGGACCTGGCCGACAAACCATTCAGCAATATTTTTAATTTTACCCGTGTGGCCCAGACAAGCTAACCAATCGCAAACCAATACGTTGGCCATAGTGGAGCACAGCTAATGTTGGTGTGCCTGTGTGCGTGTGTGTGTGTGTGTGCGGGCAAGGGGCAGCCGAAAGTTTGGTTAATTTATGTGCGCAAATTATCAGCGAACCTTCGGGCAAAGTCAAACGCAGCAATTTTTGCGCCCAAATGCTATATAAATGCGATTTTTGTTTATACCCTGTGGCCATTAAATTTGGTTAAAAGTGGGTATATTAAAATTGTGCTTAAGGGTGTAACAGACAGCACGTAAAATACATACATAAATTTAGATAGAAAGCATTTAAATCAACCGTTTTTTCGTTGAATAGGCTTTATGCCTAAAATTCAAAATTGTTCTAAAATCATAAGCAAAACCTGAAGTCGAACTAATTGCCCAGAAATCAGATTAAAGTCAAGCTAGTTGAAACAATTTTGTTCACGGTTGCAAGCCGGTTTTTATTTTTCTTACTGTCATGAACTTCATGAACCCAAATTTTATTAATTCGAACCAAATAAACCAAATAAAATTTTTGTAGTTTGTGGAAAATTCGTATTGGAATTTTAAAGATATAGAACAATTAAAAATTGTTAGCCCATTACAGGCAAGATGTTAAGAAAATAATTTTAAAGATACAAATATGTTTATATGATATCTAATTGCTTTTACACTTAAAAGAAAGTGACATTTATGCGGCTTGCAGCTAATCTACCCGTCGAGCACTTTTGGCTGGTAGAGTCTTCACCCATTTTTTTATGCCCTTCGATGCCTTTATAGTTATAATTTATATGCGGCGCCATTATTTTTGTTTATTGTTCGCCTGGACGACAGGCGACTGTCAACGAGCAGCCGTAAGCAAAAGCCGCTTACATAATTCGATTTCCAATTAAATCGATTTTCGGGGGCATAAAGCTGTGATAATTTCATTGGCTGCTTAACAGTTTTAACTTGCGTTTGGCTGAGTGCAGATCGGCCAGCATATGGGGCATGCAACCGATGCTAAATTGCTCTGATGTACATACATATAGCACACGTGCGCCGTGGCTAAAATTCAACTGGCCAAATCTGCAATTCAGCCGGAACAGCATACATTCTGGTCGTTTTCTTGCCGCGGGCGTCGCACAGCAGCAATTGCTACAGCAAAATACACAGTGCCCTGCCCTATCCCCCCCCTCCTCCCTACCACCCATCCCCCTTGGAAATCCAATGAGGCGCAGCATCTGCTGCTGTGACTGTGGCAAAGAATGTGGCGAACGGCAAATGTGGTCGAGTTCGCTGTATGTGTGTGGCATGCAACTCTATGTGACTTATGATGCAAGCAGCATGCCTGCCTCCGGCGCACTCTGCTTAGTGATGGCCAGGCAGCGATAACAAGTCGACTGCCAGCTGAAAAGCGAGTCCAGCGCTGGCATTTCCATAGCATTTATCAACTGTCAAGAATTGACTCCAGGAATGTTTGGCATCGCAATGTTGGTCATATTCGTAAAAGGTTATACGCTGGCAAGAGTTATCGAAATGCAATGTACGTTGTTATCGAGAAAGGGAAGAGTTATCGTAGTTTAAATGGGAAACGAGAGTGCAGAAAAGTTTCCGTAAAAGCTAAGGTTATCGATGCTTTAATTTCCCATTTAAAGTTATCGAATTATTTCATGCTTTGTACACGAATTTCATATCATTGGAAATCAAAAATATATTTGCTTTTACATTGTTTTTAAAACAATATATTTTAACTATATATAACTATTCTGACCTATATACTAACTATCGATAGTCCGAGTTTGATCATAGGCTTATATATAGTATTCAGTGATATTACAAAAAAAAAGTTTACAATTATATCCTATACTAATAATAATAATAATACTAACACTAAAAAAACACTTAATCCATAGTAGAATATATTGTTAATTCTATCTTCTAATATATTTAGTAAACTCTTTAATAAAATCGAACTCTATTTATTTATTGAACTTTATTCTTTTTCGTCGAACCAATTTGCATGAAAAAAACACTAAAATATTATAATTTAATTAATATTATAATTTAGACGTTGCCCATAAAAGCCTAGAATTGGTTTTCGATAACATTGCCTGATAATTGACTATAGTAAAAATACTTTCCATAGTCATGTTATCAGTAAGAGATCTTGTCCATAGTAAACACACTTAAATGCAGCTTTTATTTTACTTACTCCTTCATCTATATTTTATCTTCAAAATGTATTTTCCCTCCTACCCTTACTGTACTAGCGAATGCTATTATCGACTGCTGGGCTAACACACACAGACTATGAACGAGGAAAACATTGGCAATTTCAGTGTAATCAACTTTATTTTACAACGACTTTTGCAAGAAGCCCCAACATGAGATTTGTAGCGCAAACAGCGATGTTTGCATTGTTAGCGCAGCTATTGTCCGACTGTACTCCAATATCCACAGCGAAATCCTAATTACAGAATAGCCCCAGCAGCCTTCGTATGCCGTATTCTAAGTGCCCAGAATCAGAATGACCAACACAAGCTATCGCAGCGGTATATTATCAGCGGACTCCATGCTGTTGCAAAGCAGCATGTTTGTGCAGCTTTTCAATGCGCTTGTGTTTCGAGAGTGTGCGTGTGTGTGTGTGTGGGAGGCCTGAAGGTAGTTGCATGCCACTTGCACACAAGGTTAGGCGGCAAGTTCATACGCCAAATATGCTGAGGCCACATGATGGCCAGCCCGTGTGGATGGGCGAATGAGTGAATGCGAATGAGGATGCGGGTGCAGGTGGGCGGGGCATTGGCCACTGGACAGCCCACTGCGTCTTACACGCAGCACAGGTTGTTGGCTTGTTTGCACCACGTTCTGAATAATGGATACGTATCGTGCCACATTGAATGCCCCAGCCGTGAGTGACATTACATGAGAATTTGGCCGCCACTGGGGGGCCGCATGCTTGCAAATGTTTTCCGAATTGTTAATGTAATTACGCCTGAAAGCCTCCACTCCAGCTGGGTACCCCGAAGCCGCCAACTTACGGGCTAACCAGGTTAATCAAGTCAAGTCGATAAGCGAGTGTGTGTGTGTGTGTTTGAGGATGTGTGTGAGTTTAAAACGAATTTGCCGAGTCATTGGAGAGCTCTAGTTGGCAGCTTGGCAATTTGACTAATTGCTGTTTGAATCCAGTCGGCATTCGGTGCGAGAAAGGGAAAACAACAAAGATTACGACAGAGACGAGGCAACTAATATCTGCATGGAAATTTTTCTAATCAAGCGATGAGTTTTTCCTCTTCATTTTGACACAGTATAAAATAACTTTGCAGACAGCAGCAGAGCGTGCGGAAAATTCATCAGCCCAAAGGCAAGTGAATGAAGTCAAATGCTTGGCAGGGATGCGAGAATGGCAGAAGGAGGGGCAGAGGGCGACAGCACTTTGTGCGTTTTGTGTGACATGGAAAAATGGTTACAAAATGGCGGCAGCTGACACAACAAACAAACATGCATGCGAATGTGTGTATGTGTGTGTATTGGACACACGCAGCGTCTCGGCCTTGATGCAAACTGTCGCCTGTCTCTAGCGCTTTCTCTTATTCCTTTGCGCTCGCCCTACCTTTCTCTTTCTCCCTTGCACTGCGTGTGTGACTTCAATTCTACATTTTTTACGTCTTGTGTTAAAAAGTTTGCAATTTTTACGCCCTATCCAAGGAAATTATCAATATTTTATTAGCTTTGACAACTTAACCACACTCACTTTTAACAATCGTTATTTATTTATTTATTTTTGAGATATTACATTTGAAAAATGTATTTACAGTACATTCAATTTTTTGCTTTGATCTTATGTGCTGCTGCCAAGAAAGTTACCTGTCCAGGTCCACTCCTAGACATTTTACTTTCTCATTAACGATTATCGTGCAGATATTTAATATTACGGGAGAAAATGAAATTTTTTCCAGATTTCTAAGTTTTGTCCACTATCCTCGAATCTGATAAGTGGCATGATGAACTACACAAGTGAAATTACAAATAAAATAAACCCCTCAGAATTATTTTTAATGGTATTTCGGTAATAAGTAATAAGTAAATATTATTATAAGTTTTCAAACTTAAAAAAAGTAAAATTTTATTGATAATAATTTTTATAATCAATATGAGTTATGATTATTGAATATTCAACACTTTAAATAATAATATAATATGCAATATTTAGTTTGGAAAGAGTATTTAAGTTCCGCTGTGCCTTGGCTGTGACTTTTTTCTCACTGCCCCGCGCTGGTCTCAACTTAACCTCACATACATATATATGTGCGAATATATGGATATGTATATATAATTTCGCTGCGTCTTTGGCTTGTTTGCAAATTTTCAACTTGAAACGCCAACGCCAGACCGTGAACCAAACGCAGCGGGTGAACCTTTTTTTGTACCACAAAAAAAAAATGGTTACGAAAGGCAAAAAGTTTGCTGCGTTTGGCAGCAGCTTGCAGTTGCTGACTGCTGTGTGTGCCACCATTTTGTTAACATATTAACATGTGTGCGTGACACGATTTTGAGTAGCTGAGGCCAAGAGCTGAGCAAACAAGAAGACGTCAGCATTTGTTGCCATTTACAGCCACTTGGCAAAATAATGTTGCATACTTCGAGGGGCGAGCAAAGTGCAACAACAACTAATTGTTTAATTAATGTTCCAAAGTAAACAGCCAAACAAATAAATACACATAATTCACACATAAATCAACACGTGTAAATCGAAAGAAAGGGAGGGAAATTAATTACATTTAAGCAGTGCCAGCGGTCCATGTCAAAATTAATTTGCAAAAGTTATTTGAACCAAACCTTGATACAACTGCAACTTCAACAAGACAGTGTATACTATATGTTTGTGTACGTGCGTGTGTGTGTGGCAGTCTGGGCAGTCGGCTCTTAGTCGCATGTAGGTGACAGATGGAACAGCAGGTGAATTGCCCGGACAGCACGTTTAATACCAAAATTGACATTAAATTGCTTGTGACCTGCACCCAGCAGCGATTTTGCTCCAGCTGCTGTTCCTGATGTTATCGACTTTTACGACAATTCCAATAAAGTTACAGCCCAGACAATATTCCACGCCTGCCACTGACATCCCTGCTGGTGTTAGACGGGTAGGGGAAGTGAGAGAGGTGAGGAGAGGGCAGAGCGTGCCCTAAAAATGACACAACGGCTTTTGTGCAAATTATTGAAAGATTTCTCTATTGTTGCAACTTGTGCGTGCAAATAGTGTGACCGCAAGCTTAAGGCACTAAAATGCTTATCTTTAGTGCAATATTTTTGTAAAATGTATAGGTAAGTAAATAAACTATTTACTATATCCATTATAAAATGTATTAAACTAAATTCTATATTTATTGAATTCAGAAAAAATATATTTTAAAAAAAATTTGTTCATTAAGTATATATTGTTATATAACGTAGTTTTATATTTTAAACCAAAACCTTATTATTGAGTTATGTTTCTTATATCATAAAAAAAAATATTTCAATTTTTTGAGATTTGTAAAAACATTTAAATTTAATAATATTCTTTAAATCTTTAAATAAGGAATTATTTTAAACAACAGCTTGTGCATTTTCTTTGGGGAATTGGTCATGTTTCATGAGCTCTCCTTTGTATGAACTTTGACATGAACAAGATTTAAATATTGACGAGGGTCAAGCACATCGATCGAATGGTATAAGATGATTTTAATCCACACGGAATATAAAACAAGCAACAAAATTATATAGCAATTCAGCACTTCTTGGAAGAGTCCCTTATTTTCGCAAAATCATTCGGGTAATTTCTCATTTCGCGTAAACTCACAAAATATATATATTTAATAATTAATTAATAATTAATAATTAATTATAATCATAAATTTTTTATATTATAATGGGAAAAATTATCTGCTAACTGAAAAATGTATGTTTATAAGCAATACAGTAACAAAATTATCAATTAGTACTAAATTATTATAAAATATTCATACAACTTCTAAGTAACTCAATCAAAAAAATTTATAAAAAATAAAAAATACCAAAACATATATTGCTATAATAAACTCTGGTCACATTGTTCTGGCGCTGGAAGTGGCAGTTGGCGAAAGTGTGTGACGCACTTGGCTAATGTTATTTTATTATTACATTTTGTGACATGGCACAACAATTGTCAACAATTGGATGCGACTCGGCTCGACTACCATTAATTTTGGAATTGACTTTGCTGTTTGGCCCAAAATGAAGCTGTTGGCATTGTCGGACACTCGAACACGCGCTCCTTGCCCTTTTGCCCCCGCCCCCGCCAACCTTTGGTCAAATAGGCTTCAATATTGGCATGTCATCGAGAGTGTTTCTGGCGAAAACGTAACTGTGGCATGAGTAAGCGTTCTGGCTTAAGTATGGCCAGTTGAGAGCTGCATGAGTTGATTTTCCTTTTGCCACGCTCTTCACTTACGTCACGCAAATGTGTTACGTAATTGTCATAACGGCGTATAGGCAAATCCCCGGACAAACATAGCCAACAACTGACCAAAGCCCAAAAAACCCCCAAAGCCCCAGCAGTCAGAAGACAACCCAAAAAATGGAAAAGTGGAGAAAACAAAAAAAAATCTGAAAACATGACAAAGAAACAAAAAAGACACAAAACCAAAAACTAATTTAAAATGACCTTATAGTCTGCACAATAGACAAGCCACATTACATGTGCGCTTGTGGGTGTATTTACTGGCCACACATACTTAACTTCATTTGTAAAAGCGAGGGAGGTACGACATTTTGCGAGACTACAATATATTACATGTAACAAATATATACAAAGCTCATAAAATTTGCGAAAAGGAGAAACTTAAATAATAATAAGAATAATGAATCCGAATTGAAATAGAAATAATTATTATTTAAAATATTTAATTAAATTTAAATTTTCACTTTAAATTTAAAATTAATTTCATGTATATAATAAATATGTATATGTATATATGCCAATGCCTTGAGTCACAGCGTCAGCAATAGTAAAAGTTTAGCAAGAATTGGTTTAGTGTACAACTACAGATTTTTCAAACATCTAAACGATCTTTTGTATCTGCAACATTATTAAAGTTCATCCTAGTCTTTGCGTGATTACAATATGTAATATAGAATTTATTTCAATATTAAATAATAATATTATAATAAATTAACGGATAATTTATTTACAATCTTTGTAGTGTTAATTAGTAAATTATACACTCGGGTTTGTAAAAAAAATATGTTCTTTGTCTTATTTCACCATTTACTTTTCTATAATTTTGCCAACTCCTCATGCCAACCTGTGCCCTCAGCGCGCATTCTTATTGCCTACTTTTGCGGCAGCATTTCCGGCACTGCAGTTGTTTTCATTCATAGTTCAGACAGCTGCCGGCCACACCCCATGCACACCTCGTTCGGCTGACCCCAAACCGTCTTCATCTTAGCTTTAGGACGCGCTCAGCTGACCGCCCGGACAGTGGGGGCGAGTCGTTGGGTTGCTCCTGGGGTTTTGCCTTTTAACATTTTAGGTCCACCCACATTTAATGCTGCTATTCCATTGCTATAATTTTTCCTTTTCGCCATGCTTACGCTTTGGCTTTCGCTTTGGCTTGTTGTGCTTTGCTTTGCTTTGGTTGGCTTTACTTATTTATTCTTTTTGCTATTTTAGTTTTCTAACCAACAAAACAAATTGAATCACGTTCGCCTGGGAGAGAAACGTGAGTATTTTATTTTTTCCCGTTAAACATTTTCATTTTTCTTCTTGCTAGCCAAAAAAAAAAAATTATATATATATATATATATATATATATATAAAGAGAAAACCATCTCAGCCTTGCAATGCAAGTTGTTTTGTCTGATAATGATGCCACGGGGCCAACTGAGCTGTTGAGTGTTGACCACCAGACCATGCCCAACACAATCATTTGGCTCACATCATACATAGTTTCCACGGCTGTGTGTGTGCGAGTGTGTATTTTTGTTTATTAAAAAGAGATTGGCTAACGGGAAAAAGAGAGATTTTTGTCATGCTCAAACAGAGATCCCCGTTCGGACCATTCATCATCATTTCTGGCCTGATGATTTTATTTTGATTTCGGTTGCAAAACGTTTGGGGATTACCAGCCTAATGATTTTATTATAGTTATCATACCCACACACACGCACACAGTTATCCACATTGATTGATGGTCGTCGGCTTCGCAGCTCGGTTCATTGTCTCACTCATTCATTTATTGCCCGTTCGAGTGAGGCCTCATTTAAGTGTTGCTTTATTACATTAAAAGCACATTAATGCTGTCCAGGCCTAATATATGGAAATTCTTTTAAATTTGTAATAAACTGCCCCTTGTTTTGGGGCGGCTCCAACAATGGCCATAGACCAAAAGCCGAAACGTCAAACAACAGCCAAACAATTTGAGACTAAAAATCAGCGCAGCCTGAACAAAGTTTTCTGTGGCGACACTTTGCCATTGTCTAGGGTTGATTGCAAAATACCAGGCTTATATGACAGCTAAATACGCTACACTCACAAATATATTAAAGATATGTAAAAATATATGAGTGCAAATTAGCTAGGAAGTTGTGTGAATATAGAATACAACTTCTTTCTTTAAACTTTGGTAATTTTCTAAATACTTGTTTAAACATCTAATATTGATATTTCAATATTTTATGCGTATGACATATATAAGTTATTTATATATATACATATATATATATATATATATATATTGCACACAATTTCAAGTTTTATAATATATAAAAAAGTGCTTATATCTATTCAAATAAAACGTACAAATAAAACGTGAAATTGTGTGCGATATAACTAAAGTTGCAAACTTCCGAAATTAGTGCGAAAGAGAAATTTAGACTTCACCATTCTCTCACTCCTAGTATTGCCTTCTAGCATGTTATTCTGTCAATTATGCTAACAATTTTCAGCTCAATGTGGGACTCACGCCTGGGGCAAGTAAAAACAACAGAAAGTTGCAAGAGAAAGCAATGCACAGATTGTTTATCAAGATTCTAAAAAAAATAAACAATGAATATTTGGGGAAATTTACATTGAAATTATTAAACCATGCATGTAAAAATAAAAAAAAAATTGAACATTATGTGGAGAGTGAATTTATAATAATTTTAGCTGTTTCTCTTGACTAAAAACATATTAAAATAATTAATTTGAAATATATTTGCATGGAATATATATATATATGTAGGTCAATGTGAAACACTAACAGCACAGCGCACATTTCCACAAGCACTTTAGTGTAGGGCATCAAGCGCACATAAACTAAACCATGGCCCGCAGCATGGTGCCACTTTGACTGACTGCCACGCCCACTGCAAACGCCCTTACCGCAAAACTATAACTCGCTGCCGCTCGCACATAGTCGTAATTACGCGCAACTTTCGACAAGTGTCGCCAGAGAAATCGCCAGCGTCCCGCCAGCGTTAGTGGGTGCTCTACGTGTCCCTCGAGCGCCGGCTGCAAAGTTTTTTGGGGGCTATGGCGTCTTTTGATGTTGCCAGCGGAGGCGCCGCAGAGAGCGCACATGGCGACCGAAGGCAGCTGCGGTTTAATCTTCTTTTAAATTGCACCCCCACCCAGCTGGTAGGGGAGACAATACAACAGCATGGGCCAAAAGTTTGCCGCCACTAGGTGTTTGATAAGTTAGAACAAAAGCAAGAGCAGGATGCGGCCAGGAGCACGAGCAGCAGTAGGAGCCAGAGCGGAAGCCCGAAATAGTTAAGAACTCCTTGTGGGAAAAGTCATTGTTACACTTTTGCGGCGCTACTGTTATTTTTCACTCTAATTAGCCGTCATTGGATTGTGATTTGTGGGCGAATGCGCCATGAAACACCTGCTGGACACAAACTTTCTATTCAAGGGCCACACAAAATGCTCGCCTAGTAATTTGCTGTGGATTTTGATTTACTTACAGCCACATAAATCTAAAGGCCAATAGTTTGCTCTCCACTTGACCAGTTTTGCAGTTTACGTTTGCCTTGGTCAGTTGACCCAGAAGCAAGAAATAGCCGCAAATAATTTACAGCAAATGACTTGGGCCACAATTTATGCACTGCTTGGACCGCATTAACGATTCACCAAAGCCAACGAGCAAGTAAAGTATTTAATTAAATTAAATGCAAAAGTATAAAAGATAGAGAGAGTATGCTGACCGACAGTTGTGCACATTTATGTTCGGTCTTTAAAGCGTACGTAAATCATTTAAGACACAAACCAGACCCAAAAGACAACCAGACTAATGGCCAATGGTTAATGCTATTTTTGCTTCTGTTTCTGCCTCTGCTCATTGTCCAAGCCGATCACGCCTGCCATTTGTGTGGCCACATTAAAATAGACTAAAATGCGCAGCAGCCTCTGCCTTTATGGCCACTTAATGTAAAACAGTTAATTAGCAACACTCACACACACACACACGCACAAGCGAGGCCAACCGAGCGACGGGGGACAGCGCATTTCCGTTCGCCATACAAAATGGCCGCCATTTTTACTGCCGCTGACATTTGCGCCATCTTAACTGGCAGGTGCCCGCCACCGCCGCCGGCCTACTGCAGAGCCAGCAAATTACTTTTGATTAATGAAGCGCAATGAGGCGGGAAAAAATTTAAAAAAAAAGTCAATCAGCGAACACAACTATGTAGTTAAAGCCGACTGAAAATGCACCTAAAAAAAGGTAAGATAAGGCAATAAAAAGCAAAGAAGCATTGGCTGTTGAATAAATTATTAAATAAATCATAATAATAAAAAAATAATATTTAAATTGAAGCAAATCAATTATATATAATTATGTATTTTCCAATACATAAATGTGTAGTTTTAAATTTGTAAAAATTATAGTAAAACAATTGGAAAGCTTCTATTTATTTTAAATATAATTATATTGCTATACTTACAAGAAGACTTCATAGTGTAAAATATATTTTTAAATGTGGTTATAATTTAGGCAAATACCATTTAAAAAAAATATATGTATGCTTAAAACATTTTTGTTATTTTTACAGCTCGCCCCTCTTTTGTCTTTATTTACAACATTAGCATGCCATGAAAAATATTTGATTTTACTTTGTCTGCCCACATAAAATGTAAAATCATTGCTTTTATTTACGTCAAGTGAACACTAGGGATAAATAAAGGTTAAGCCTCAGGTTAGTGAATTTAATGAGCATTATTTTCCTCTAGCAAATATTGAAATTAGTTAACTAAAATATGAACAGCTGTCGTAAAGATAATATATACAACCAAGCTGTCCTACACACAACAAATTGTAGAAAGCATAAAAAGAGATTTTTTTATTCTTACACACGCTTTTAAAATGTTCAAGCACAACACTGCGAGCTTTATGCAAAAGTGATTATGCTTTAGCTGCTCTATTTTTATAAGTCTCGCTTTTTCGCTCACACTTTCGGTGATAATAGCTGATTGCATGCTACTCAGCTACTCAGTGGCTATGGCAGGAATCACAGGATGTCAAAAATTAACATGCTTTTGTCCATACAAAATAATGGCTGACAAGACGTTGTTGTTGTTGTCGTTGTTGTTGCTGTTGCACTTTGTTTGTAATGATGTTGGCGAACGTGTCAGAGGGAGACAGCCAGCGAGCTACTCAACTGTCTGGCATTGCCTCAAGGCCTGCAATTTCTTTGGCATGCTACTTTTGTCGCCTTGTCCTTGTCGTAATTATGAACTTAACAGGCAGCCCCGGGCGTGCCGCCAGCGGAAGCAACGCCAACAGGGTGCTGCAAGGGTGGGTGGCCGTTCGCCAACAGCAATGTCATATTGTGTTAATATTTAATGGACGCAATTCCAGTATTGCGCTCTGATTTTTAATTGAGCAAATGTACAAGCGTGCAGTTGCATTTATTTATGTCGTTTATTTCTTTGTGCACTGCACTGAACAAATGTGTGTGTTGAATGTTATTTTGTTCACAAATGCATTGGTGATTAATATCAACGGCATTTAAATAAATGAGCAGCTGCTCATGCTCAGCCTTTTTGGCGCACATTAATGGCTGCACAGATTCTTTGCGGTACTTTCGCTTAATTTATTAACTGCGACTGCGGCTGAGGATAAGGCCATGGCCATGGTCGAGCAGTGGCTAAAGTTTATATAAAGTAATAAACGTTTACCGCGAATTCATTTGCATAGCCAAGGCGCTCGTCAGCAGCCTCTTTCGGCAAGTGAGCGCATAATTAAATTTAATCCAATTAAATGACTGACAAGTAAAGTTAACTTGCGGCCGGCCTTGGTGTCCTTTGCGGCTGACTGGGTTTATTTATGAAAAACGTTTTAAATATGCATGTCTGTCTTCTTTACGTTGCCTGACTTCATTATTTAAAGAAAATAGCTTGAAAAACAGCATAAACAAACATAATAATGAAGCGCAATACACCAAGGTCAGACCACGCTAATAAACAGTGAATATTTCGCATTTTAAATGTGCGCGCCAAGTGTCTGTTTCTGTTAACAGCATTGCGCTGCCACTGTATCCGATTAATAACAGCTGGCAGCATTTGCAAATAAAGTGGCAACGCTTCGCGTCCGACTTGTGTAATTGAAAACAACATTCGACGCTTTAAATTATTGTTACAAATTTTAATTCATGTAATTTTTGAGCCACAGTACGTACACACACGCTGTGTTTGTACTGCCCCCCACCCACTTAGGCAGCACGTGGAAACAAATGGTATGATAACAACTAATGGCAGCGCCCCCTCGCGGGGGTTTCATTTTGCACCCGGTCAAGGCCGCTCGTGGACGAAAATAAACTCAAATATTGTTTCTGTTTTTCTTTTTTGCCAGTGCACAAATAAATATTGCAGTTCCGTTTAATTTGTGGAATTTTTAGCCGTGCCACCACGATGCTACCCGCCATCATATTCCGGCAAATACACCGCCCGCTCAGCGCCGGCGGCCTGCATCACGGAGCCGCAACAACGCTAAAGCATGTGCTGGGCGTGGGCGGTAGCAGCTTTGTCAACTGCCTGAATCGCTATGCCGCCGCGACCGGCTTCATACGCATCTCCTTCCTGGACATTAATCAGCGCCGAAACTGGGATGTGGCCCGCCTGCGCCTCTATGCGGATGCCAAGAAGCAGTCGCTGCACTTGCGCACACTCCAGGGCCGGGATCTGCTGCAGGGCGTCATCGATAAGCAACGGGCCGAGTTCATTGAGCGCAAGAACTTTCTAGTCGATGATATACGCGAGGCCCGCCACAAGGTCCAAGAACGTGTGCGCGAAAAGATCGTCGAGATACGCGAGGAGCGCGAGAATATTATGACCATACCCAACATGCTGACCATCAGTCGCGCCATACTCTCGCCCTACATTGGCTACGTAATTGTCCAAGGCGACTTTACGCTGGGCATGAGTCTGCTTGTCGTCGCTGGGATTACGGATCTGGTGTGTGTTCATTTATTTTTGTCCTGATACTGTATTTAATGGACAATTTGCTTGCAGCTTGATGGACAGATTGCGCGCCGTTGGCCATCGCAGGCCAGCAAGGCTGGCTCCTTTCTGGATCCGATGGCCGATAAGCTGCTCATGGGTTCCTTGGTCATTTCACTGTGCTACAGTGAACTGTTGCCCATGTGGCTGACCGGTGTAGTTGTGTTCCGGGACGTGTTCCTAATAGGCGCCGGTTTTGTCATACGCTACATAAGTCTTCCGCCGCCCGTGAGTTAACTTCTTAACTATATATACATATATATATAGCGTATCTTTATTGATCAAATCGCTTTTGTTGCTGCAGAAAACTTTTTCTCGTTACTTTGACGCCACCCATGTGACCGCACAGCTTGAGCCGACGTTCATCAGCAAGGTGAACACGGGCGTGCAGCTGGCCACGATTGGCTTTAGTCTGGGCGCGCCTATATGGAACTATATCGGTATGGCATATCAATAATAACAATAATTACACTCGTTCACGAAGTTAAAAAGAGTATATTGGGTTCGATTGGTTTAGATACGTCCCCTAGGGCCGTGCCAAATCGTCAAAAATCTATATCTTGCTTAGTCCAAGTCGCAGATCATAGTTATTTCAAATAATCGATAACCCACACTCTTTCCGTGAAATCGATACAAATTAACGACATCGACTCATTTGTTATTCAGAACTACACATATATTTATATATATTCACAGATCATCCGGCGCTACATGGACTTTGGTATCTAACGGGAGTTACAACTGTTGCCGCTGCACTCAGCTATGTCATTAATAGACGCAATACTTTTAAGATTATACAGAAAAAGACGTAGAACTGAGCATTTCTTCAACTATTATCATAAACAATAGTAATAGAGCATCAACTGCAATGATTAGTATATATGGTCTTTTTTGTAAAACCGTTAGCTATTAATTAAATTCTATATTTTGTTACCAATGTTAAATTGATTTTGAAACACTAAGCTGTTGCTCAACTGCTACGCATAGTGAACGCGGGCGTAAAGTTGCCAGATTGTTGACACCTTGACTTTTCATTTAACCTCGACGATCTATGTATACAGTATTGATATTATATTAGCACTTTTGGGTTTATTTTATTACCGCTGCCGTAGAACAACTTGAAAGTTCAATACGTCTGTTACAGCAGCAAGCTATAGGGCTGGCACTTTTATCGAAATAAGCATTTTGACAGCATCTTATCGAAATTGAATGCTTACTGGCCGTTCTCAGTGTTGCACAACGGCAAATCAATGTTGCAGGCGTCCTTTACTTGTAAATGCTTGAAACGCATTCAAGAATATAAACTGAATAAATAGATGACAAACTGCCCGAAAAATGTGAGTGCTAGTGCTTAACGGAAACAAACAATATAATGTGTATTATTTGCAGGCCCAAAGTAAGCGATAACACAATGCGCGAGCTGGAGGCCATATTGAACGAGAGCGAGACCTACGCAGATCGTCTGACGGCCTTTCTCAAGCAGAAGACAGCTCACAAGCCGCAGGGCAACGGCGCTTTTGTACTGGGCGATGTGGATATATCATTTGATTTCGATGTGGATTTGGTTAAGCTGCCGTCAAAGCCGCTGCCAGCAGCAGCAGCCAAAGAACAATCTCTACGGGAAATTACCAACACAAGCAATCCGCCTGCGTTAGCTGGGCAGCAGTCACAGCCCGTTGTGTCACCCGCACAAGAGAATGCAGCGCCGTCAGCTGCTTTAACCTCGCCTCGCCGCTCGTCAAGAAGTCGCAGCAGCCTTCATGTGCCCGGCTCGGATCGACTGCGTCGTGTGGCCTTACAGCGACGCTCGCGCAGCTGTGGACGTCGCGATCTGCTCAAGGAATTCAACGATTTGACCTCGAGCAACTCTGATTTTGTAAGTGGCGATCATAGCACAAAAGCTCTGCTAAATAATGTGTTCTCTTGCAGCTGCCTCCAGTTAGCAGCACGCCAGCATCGGAAAAGAAGGCCACAGTGGAATCGGAACCTAAGCTGCCACCAGCAGTTTCATCCCCAGCAGCCGCCACACAGTCTGTGCCGCCATCCGACCTCATGACCTCCGTATCGCAGCGTTCCGTAACGCCCGATGGCAGCGTCAAGCGACGGACCTACACCATTGAAATGGGACCCCAACCGGGCCAGCTTCTGTTGTCGCCCTCAAACAAAAGCAGCCAGCGTCTGTCACAGCTGTCGCCCCCAAACGCCACTTACAATGTTTCGCTGCGACAGTCGCGGTTGCGTCAGAGCCAAGCCCAAGAGCAGGCGAACTTGTCGACAAGTAGACTGAGGATACTTGCGCCCGATACGCCGACGCGTTCGCGGGCGCAAACACAACCCGAAGCTGAGTATATTGTGCCCGAAACGCAGCCGCAGCAGGTGGTGCACAGTTTGGCCAGCAACGCATTGGTGTCACCCTTTATGATTGTGCCCATGGCCTGTCTCAGTCCACAGCCGCCCAAGGTGGCACAAGTAGAGGCGGCAGCGCCAGTTGCCACAGTGGCCAGCCGGAGCATGCAAACGTCGTGCAGTCCGCAGGATTTGAGGGACATCATGACGGAGGACGAGAGCGCGGATGAGCGGCAGGCAAGTGGAGCGCCTCTGAATCTGGCGCCCGTCGGTGGCCACACCAGCAGGCAGCGTCAGTTGCTCCCGCGTAAACAACGCTTGGAAAGCTCCATGCAGCTGCTGGACTTACATCGCTCGCGCTCCCGGGATGCGCCCAATCGCAGCAAACGCAAGCCACGCCAAACGGTGCTTAATAAACCCTCCAGGGCGCCGATCAATGGCGAGCAGTTTGCCCACGAGCTGGCGCGCATGAGCAACTATGAGATCCTGGACTTGCGCAAGCGCAACTCGCTGGGCAAACTGCATCCACTGAACGGGCATCGGCAGCAGCCGACGGAGCAACAACTGGTGCTGGAGCAGCACATCAACTGGGAGATATTGCGGCGTAATCTGGACGAGCAGCCGGCTATGCAGGCTTCCCATTTGGCCACGCCATCTTCGCATTTGATCTCCATGGCGACAACTCTGCCGGCATCCGAAAATGAATCACTGTCGGCTGGATCAATTGTGCACTCGCCAGCAGCACCGCCCACGGACTTCAGGGATTGCTCTGGGCTCGGACGCCACCTGGACAGTTGCAAGCAGCATCAGCGACGCTCGCGCTTTAGACGCCGTGAAACGCTTACGGTATTGGCACTGACGTCTTAGCTGGGTTTATACTCTAACCAATTTTGTTTATATTCTCAATTTCAGCAAGCGGTCACGGCGGAAATTATGTCGCCAGTGGCGCCGCCGGGTGACTTCAGGGACAACTCTGTTCAGGTGCACCAACCCAGGCGGAGCCAGCGCTCCAGACATCATTCCCTCCAACAGAGCGAGGAGGATGAGCTGCTGATGCACGCCGTCTGCACGCCGCCGTCACAGTTTCGCTGGTCCCGCTCCATGTCGAGGTCCAGGCGAGAACAGCAGCTGCCTGAGTCAGAACTTGCAGCTCCGCCCGTGGAGTTTAATGATGAGCCCGAAACGGCTACAGATGAGGAGCTGCAGTTGCCGCCACCGGCGCAATTCAACGACAAGACGGTGCAAAATAGTTCGTATATGGAAGAGTTGACCGATGAGCAGCCAAGCACCACCATGCAACGAAACACCAGCAGGCGGCAAAGCAAGCTGCAAAAGCAGCAGCAAGAGCAGCTGCAGAAGGAGCAGCAACAGCAGAAGGAAAAGATGGAAAAGGAGCTACAGCAGAAGCATAAGGAACAGAAAAAAAGGATTGAGAAGGAACAGCAGCAGGAGGAACAGCGGCAGAAGGAAAAGCTTCTGCAGGAGCAGCATCAAAAGAAGCAACAGGAGAAGGAGCAACAACAGAAGGAAAAACAGCAAAAGAAGAGGGAACATAAAGAAAGGCTCCAAAATGAACAGCAGCAGGAAGAAAATCTGGAAAAAGAAGAGCTTCTGCAAGAGCAGCAGCAAAACGAAGAGGAACACAATGACAAGCATCAGCAGGAGGAGCAAGAGCAACTGCACCAGGAGCAAGTGCAGCAAGAGCTGCATCAAGAGCAGGCCATAGAAGCACACCAGCAGCCAGAGGAGGAGCAAGCGTTGCCGCCGCCACCGCCAGATGTGTTCAAAAAACCAACCGCGCCAGCACCTCGTTCCAAACGTAAACAAAGAAGCAACTTAGAGAAACAGCTGGCGAATCTACACATAAACTTAGCTAACGCAACGGTGGCACCGGATGAGAATCAGGCGCCAGACGATGCCAACAACAGTGAGTGTAATACAAAACAGAAACTATTTCATTAACTAACGGTCCACTCTCCACACCTATTTTAGCTGGAGTGCGTCGCTCCAGGCGTGGTCAGGTGCAGCTGTGCAACACTTGGGTGCACACCCTAAGCGATCCCTTCAAGTATATGCGCAAACTCATGGAGCCGACAAAGAAGCCGGCAGCGCGCAAGTCTAAGAAGCGAGAAGCTGCAGCAACAGCAGCTGGAGGCAGCATCATGATGGACAGACCGCCGTTGTCGAGCAGTACGCCACGCAACTCAGCTGCTCCAAGCTCCAGCGGCATAACTAGCAAGCGCAAGCGAGATCAGCCAAGTGAGCAGCAGCAGCAAGACAAGCCAAGCGATGCGGATGCCATGTCAGGAATCAGCAGACTGAACTCCATAGCTGAGGAGGATGTGCAGGAGCAGCGGTTTGAGCAAACCGCAGCCCCACCAACAGAGACCAAAAAGAAAGGACACAAGAAAAAGATGCTAGTCGAGGGTAGCGCTCCAAAACTGCCAAAAGAACACAAAATAAATGCTAAAAAGAATAAACTAGCAAACGCTGCAGCCACAGAAGTAGAACAGGCGGAGTTCCCAATGCCTCCCCCCGCCAATGATGTCTTGGAGCAGGCGCCCGCTTCTCTAGTCTCCAACCAATCTCACGAACAAACATCGGATACGCTGGTAGGCTGGCTTTGCGGCACTAGCGAGGTGCCGCGCGATACCAACGACGTCACCGAAATCCAGACTGATTCTATGCTTGTCTGTAGGTTATCTAACTGTATATTTAACAAATTGTTTATTCCGATTGGACTGATTGACTGACTGACTGATGAGCAACGCACAGCACAAACCGTAGTAGCTAGGTATTTACCTAATATTAAAACAATTTCACTTCGCATAACTTGAAGCCATTGAAAATGGGTAAAAAGTGGATCATGGTTTTTTAAAGGCATTCTCTCATTCCTCATTCTTGGTCAACATTACTAGTCAAGTCAATTTAGCCATGTTCGTCTGTCTGTCCGTCCGTCTGTATGAACGCGTTGATCTCAGATTTTGATTTTTGAAGATCGTGTTTACCACACGCAGATCAAGTTGATTCCAAATTTTCGATAAACGCGGTTATTTTCTTAAAAACGACAAATATCGGTTATTAAGTTCATTTAATGCAACTTGTGAAAATCCCCCAAGGCGAAATATTTGGTTACCTATATAATATGGGCAAAAGTTTCTCATTTTAAAATCTTTTTAGACAAAATGTACACAGTTACATAAAAATGGAGGAACAACAAATTTTTAATTGAATGAAAATGAATTTAGCCGCTTAATATTTTCTAGTCATATATATGTAATGAAATTGGCATTTATTGTTTATCTAAATTTCGTTTTATTGCTTGCAGCTCGAGCGGCCAATTTGCACTTCTCGAATATTGACGGCATTGAATATGCCTTCTATAACTCCGAGGATCGCTACTCCATGGGCTACATGCGCTTTCAGCCGCTGCAGGCGCGCGGCTTAAAGCGTGTCAAGACAAACACATTGGTGCGTACCAGTAATATAAGATTAAAATTATCAATGAATTCAACGTTTACCCTGTTTCCACACGCAGCGTTTTGTGGCGCTTCACGGCCAGTTTGACTTTGAGATAATAAGCCAGGATTCGACTGAGAGCCACCAAGATATTTTGTACACAGGCGACACTATAGAAATCAAGAAGGGTAAATATATATCAATCCAAACAAATATACATGTACATATATATTTACCTCAATATTAACTTTTCAGGCAGCCGCTATAATATTAAAAATCGTTTGGATAAGGTTAGCGTTATGATGGTTCATCGAAGTGAATGTGCTTAGACACTCCATGTACACCTAAATATAGATTATGATTGAATTCTCAATTAGTTGTTTATAACAATCATTTTTAGTTTTTGCTTTTACACTTACATACACTTTACACTTACATGTCTTGCATTTTGTAATATCATAAAATACACCTGTTTTGTTAATAATAAACAATAAATATGAACTTTTTCATTTGTAAAACAAAGAACCATATGCGACTTTAATTTAAAAACATAAACATCCAAGCACATATTTCACAAGTTCTACAATTTTCGAAAAATGTATGGGCTCGTGGCAAAAACAATAAATAAAAATAAAACCTAAGATGAATAATGAAAATTGAACGCAAAGGAATAAAGACGAATTTTTTTTTGCCTCTCGCTGACAACTTAAAAAACCACGGCTTTATATTGTCTGCCTCAGTTGTTCATATTATTTTCAACTTAACTGTTTGGCAACAGTTGTGCCAAATTACGCGCGAAACTTATTTGGAGCTGCCAGATTGTTATAAGCAACCTACATGGCAACGCCAAGCGTGCTGCCAACTGTCACAATAGCTGTCACTCTTTTCTTTCTTTTCCGGTCAGCGAACAGACCTGTAAGTTCGCGTAATATTTGTGCCTAAAATAAAATCGTAAAAATATAGTGTGTTAACAAAACAACGCCAATTATTTAAAGCGCAATTTGAATTAGAATAGTGTTAAACATGCCCCCATACAAATATTATCAAAATAAAACGTAATTTGGCCGTACTACAGAATGTTGAAAACTGCCAATCAAAACAAAATAGTTTCATACTGAATAATGTTGCAATAACATTCAAGTGCTAAATAATAATTGGCGTGTCGATTAGTTAAAGTGCTTGCGATGCAAGCGAAATAGTGATTTTGTGCTAATTTTCTGCATTTCTCTTACATTTACTTTGCATGCACGTTCGCTGCTGTCGTCGACGTCGCTGCCATAACAACCATCAATTGGATTGTGTTGGACGCCGCACAGCCGCCAAGATGAGGAAAATTATGAAACAGGGCAAGATCGTAATCGTCCTTAGCGGACGTTACGCCGGCCGCAAGGCCATCATCGTCAAGACCTCCGACGATGGCACGCCGGAGAAGCCCTTCGGACATGCGCTCGTCGCCGGCATCGACAGATACCCGCGCAAGGTGACTAAGAAGATGGGCAAGAACAAGCTCAAGAAGAAGTCCAAGATCAAGCCCTTCCTGAAGAGCCTGAACTACAACCATCTGATGCCCACCCGCTATACAGCGCACGACATCAGCTTCGAGAAGCTGTCGCCCAAGGACCTGAAGGATCCCGTCAAGCGCAAGACCCATCGTTTCCAGACGCGCGTCAAGTTCGAGTCGGTGTACAAGGAGGGCAAGAACAAGTGGTTCTTCCAGAAGCTGCGCTTCTAAACGCTGGCAACTGGTTCTCTGTGGAGGTCTCTTGATTTATGTCGCCGTTTTTTTAAGGTTAAATAAAAAAAACAATTCTGATAAAAAAAATTGACCGAAACTAGCAAATGTTTTTTGTGTTTGCATTGATATGTAGAATTAAGATATTGTTAACACTGGCCTGGTATTGATCACAGCTGATAGTTCACTAAAAACGGCATTTGTTTCGAAGCAAACAAAATTAGTAGAACACTGGTACTTCAAATCGATTATTTAATTTATTCACTGTTTCTGACCTGAATAAGCCTTTATCTTTTTGTATCAGTTCTCTACGCTCAATTGTGCTGTTATCACACTCACTCTTATTTGTTTCCAATATACACCTTGCGTCCTTCGTCGTGGCAATTATCAATGAATAATCAAAATATCTGTTTAAATCTACTACTGCTACTCAATCTAGCATACCCTGATTGATATGTGATAAATGTGACAGGTTGTGGGTGAAATGCGAGCAGACGAGGACTGACTTTAAAGATCTGATTGTTTGTTTTCATAGCGATCAGCTCACAGTTATAGATAATGCAATGGTTTAAAACTATTGAGTGAGTCTCCCACTCCTCGTGACCAGCCGTTGCCAGGCGCCCGTTAGCTTCTCCTCCAGTCATTCGGCAGCTTCTTTCGTGTGCGTGTAAGATCGGATCAATAATAATAAATTTATCATCCGGTCTACTGGCTGTAATAGTCGCCTCAGCTGATAGTTGTCCAACTTTCTCACCTGTGGTTCCAAGCCTTCTATTTTTGTTCCACCAAAGAACACTCATTTTTTTGTTTCTAGACTTGCCCCTAATTTTTTATCTGATAATGTTAAAGTCTTAATACAGGCTAAAAGTCATGTCACAAATTAACAGCGAACGATCTAACAGAAATTAAATTGAATTAAATTTTCCTATTCGAAGTATATGTTATTTATTATTATATTGATCTTTGTTTTAGTTTTGTCCAGCAATGTTGTGAGCAGCTATGTCTTAATTAGACCACTGTTTGATATAGAAGTTGTTACTATCCGCAACTGATCATTCAGGATTATTCAGACAATCATTTCATTTTCTGTTATATGAAGTTCTAAAAAGCATTTCTTCCTTTTTTCATAAGAAATAAGTTGATAATTTCAAATTTTGGTTTATTATTTTGAACTATTTAATAAATATTCGAACAGAATAATACATTTTGCTTGAATTTACTTTTATATAATTATCGGTTTTGAAAAATTTACAAATATATGGCTTCACTGTACACCTTTGAAACTTGAAATTATTGCAGATTAGAGAAGGCCGAGTTGTATTTGCTTAAGGGTTATAAATATAAGCCTATTGGGTTAGCAAATTAAAAAGAATCAAAGTATGTCGTGTTCAAGACGTTGCAGAGAGTTCGAAATTCTGTGAAATAGAATAGAGGAAATGGGTTACACAATATAAATAAATAAGTGAAGGTGAATATATTGTTGTGATATATAAAGATTTACGATTAAAATTCATATTACCTGCAGTATAATACTTTGACCATCGGAGGTGCACCGAACACATATAACACTTAGCCGGGCGGGGAGATTTTTGTTTTGGCAAAGCAGCATAAATGTTTTGACCACATTGTAAATTGAATGGATTGCTTCTAATTATATTTACTGACATCACAACAAACGCCGTATGCATATTGGCTTGGGATGAAACAATTCTGTATAACAGTTGGCTCTGATTGGCTTAGTTGTGGGTTAATATGAAAATTTTGGTTTACGGTTTTTTTTTTTATTGGTTTAGTAGGGCATTGACTTTTTGCTTTTTCGTATACACAAAGGGTGCCTAACTCTGGTTGAAATAGTTTCCATGTGGCCTGTGGAACGGTTAAGCATGGTATATAAATTGGGGAGTAGAAAAATAGACGTAAATATGTCGTATTAGATTTGTACAGATTTCAGTTCATTAGTTAAACATTCAAAAGGAATACAATGGTATTGACGCAGCTACATACGTGTGTGTATAGGGGGTGTGTTTTTGTGTGTGTTGGTACTACGGGAAGACTACTTATAATAGAACAAACGATAAAATAAATATAGAAAACAACTTAAAGCAAAAACATAATTAGTAAATTTTGTGTGATTGTTTTGGGGATTTGGGTTAGGCACGGTTAAGTTTAACAGCAACGGGTTAAAAAATACATAAAACACACTTACAGTTCTGTTTCAAGTTGTAGTGGAAATAATAATACATAAGAGCATGAAATTTTATAGTACAAATAATTGGCGCGCTATGTAACAGCATCGTGTAACAGTGAAGTAAATAGGACAAGCGAATAGATGGTACATACGTCATTAATAAACGCAGTAATACTAAATACAGCACTAAAAGAGATGTACGCTCTCTTTCTTTCAAAAACAAATACGCTTAAAAACAATCAATTGATATGCAAGTCAATTATTTTACCAATTCACGCGTTTGGCACTCAAGATCTTGAGTATGTTCGCAACTACATCGGTGCTTGTGTGATTGCCGCCCAGATCTGCAAGAGAAAAATGTGCAAAATGTTTTAAAATATTCTGTTTTATAAGAGTTCTGTGCCATAATGGTAAAATGAAATACGGCCGAAAACTAATTTATAATCATATCAAACCTGGCGTGCGTATGGCATCGTTGACAATGGTCTGGTAGGTCGCATCATAGATAACCTTGCCATGTTCCTTATGGCCCAAATGATTCAACATATCAATGCTGGCATTGATCATCGCAACGGGGTTCGCAATATTCTTGCCGGCAATGGCAGTGCCAGTGTTACGGGTGCCGGGCTCAAAGATAGCATACTAAAAAGAAAATCATAAGGCATTAATAAAAATTTATGTATGAAAACTGTTTCCTAAAACTATATATATATAAAATATATAGAAATTTATATATGTATAAAGGACGTCCTACTCACATGATCGCCATAGTTGCGTCCAGAGATGAGTCCAGCTCCGCCGATCAGGCCACAAATCACGTTCGACACAATTGTGCCATACAAATTGGTCATGTTCATGACGTCAAACTGATGTGGATTGGAGACGGCCTGCATGCAGGTGTTGTCGATGATCATGTTGTTGTGCTCCAGCTCCGGATAGTCCTTGTGCACACGATTGGCCACATCCAAGAAGAGACCGTCCGACAACTTCATGATGTTCGCCTTGTGTATGGTCGTCACACGTTTGCGATTGTTCTGACGCGCATACTCGAATGCATAGCGGGCCACACGCTCAGCATTATCCACGGTCACGACCTTCATGCTCTCCACAACGCCGCGGACCGATTCATGCTCCAACATGGCATACTCGCCGTCCGTATTCTGGCGAATGAGCACAACGTCAACGTCCTTGTGGCGTGCTGGAATACCAGGATACGATTTGCAGTGCACCACATTCACGTAGAGATCCAGCTCGTTGCGTATGGCGACGTTGCGCGATGTTTCCGTCAGATTCTGCGACTTGGTCTCAATGTTGCCTTTAAGCGCAACGCCATTGCGCTTAATGGAGGTGATCGCATAGTCCAGATCATCGTTGCCCTCGGTCGAGGGATCAATATCGATCACCTCAAAATCAATGGGTGCTCCGCAATAACTAAAGATCTCGCGCACATAGGTCATCAACTCGGGTCCAATGCCGCCGCCGGGCAGCATGGTGACGCCGTGGCGTCCGCCGTACTGTGCCGAGGGTATGTCAGTGCCCTGATGAGATACAGCCGCAGATGCGGAAAGATTACCAATATGCTTATCACAGTTTATAACCTCAAAAAACGTACCGTTAGCTTCTTTTGCAGCGCGGTTTTCGTATGAGCCACATCCTCCGACTTCTCTTTGGTCACGAGCAGCGGATAGCCCTGCCAACGGCAAATAAAATGCAATTTTAATATCAATTGTGGCCAGACAAGACATTATGTAATTGTGCATGGCCAGCGCAGCTCCGTTGGCCAATTTCGGTCACTTTTCGTCTTTTGGCCACAACTTACGCGCGTCAGGAACGGCGTCTGTGTCTGCAGCAATCTTTGGGTTAAGCGTATGGCCATGTTGCAATGTTATTTGTGAGTTATTTGTATTTTCAAATGCGCCGTGTATTGCTACTCAACCCTTTTTCCAATCGCTGCCCGTATCCACGGCTAAAACGCGAAATCATATGTTTACGAAACGATATTTAGTGCGATAGGACAAAAACAAAACTATCGTTTTGAAAAAAATCGAGCTATCGAATGGGCAGCACTGGATAATCGTGACGTCACAAGTAAACTAAAATTGTTTTAGGATGTTAAGATGCGTTCGTTCTGTTTGTAACACTAACTAAACCTAGATAAATGTCAAAAAAATTTGTTAAATTAATGTTAGCATTAACTAACGTTTGTATTAAGGTTAATTATTAGTTGTGTTTTCAGTAGCCAGATCGCTGATAAAATAAACAAATTTATTTTCAATTAAGTTTTTTAATTAAAATATTAATTTTATTATTTTATTTTCTCCCAATACATTCTAGTTGAATTTGATGAATCAATTTCATCGTTTATTTTCATCAAATCAGAATAAGTTCACTAGTTCATATTATTGACCCGCTCAATCGAAATTATAGTGAACTTAACGACCCAACTCTATCAAGCACACAACTGCATTTTTCTGGCTGCCAAAAAGAGTATGCACGCTTCGGTGCGATGTCGCCTTATTTATTTCCGTTTGCTGTTACGTTAACAACCGCATTTGGTTGGAGTTTGTTTTTGAATTAAAACAAGTGTGCTGCGGCATGTGATCATAGGACAGCCAATTTATTGACAATATATCACTCCAATGGCCGTGGAACTGGCGCCCGGCGCAATTCCGCCGCAAATCGATTATGCAGGAGCCGCTCTCGAAGCTAACATTTCTGCACGCGCTTGTCGTCAGTTTATCAGAAATTCAATACCTGAACTTGTTATAATGTTTATGTTTCTTTTAGGCTGGTGGCGTTGCGGGATTTGTGGTGGATATTGCGCTCTTTCCCATCGATACGGTCAAAACGCGCCTGCAGAGCGAATTGGGCTTCTGGCGCGCCGGCGGCTTCCGGGGCATTTACAAAGGTTTGGCGCCGGCAGCCGCTGGCAGCGCACCTACCGCCGCCCTCTTCTTCTGCGCTTACGAGTGTGGCAAACAGCTGCTGAGCTATGCGAGCAACACCAAAGATTCGCCCTATGTTCACATGGCAGCAGCCTCCACAGCGGAAGTGGTAAATAGTTGGAGTTGAATGCCGTTGGGAATTTATTTTAATAGGTACATATATTTGCCAATTTTAGCTCGCCTGCCTCATTCGCGTACCTGTAGAGATTGCCAAGCAACGTTCCCAAACACTTTTGGGCCACAAACAACATCAGACGGCGTTGCAAATTCTAATGCGCGCCTATCGCACCGAGGGCCTACGACGTGGTCTCTATCGCGGCTTTGGCTCTACGATTATGCGCGAGATACCCTTTAGCCTAATACAGTTTCCGCTGTGGGAGTACTTTAAGCTGCAGTGGACGCCGGTAACTGGCTATGAATCGACGCCCCTCTCGGTGGCACTGTGCGGTGCAGTTGCGGGTGGCATTTCGGCAGGTCTGACCACACCACTGGACGTGGTCAAGACGCGCATAATGCTCGCCGATAGGGAGAGTCTGTCCCGGCGTCGCAGCATACCCGCGATACTGCAGGGCATTTACAAGGAGCGCGGCATCGGCGGGTACGTTTTATTTATTTAGAATTTATTTTTATATTAATATAAATATTTATGCTTCGCAGTTTGTTTGCCGGCGTTGTGCCACGCGTGCTCTGGATAACACTGGGCGGTGCATTTTTCTTTGGATTTTATGACTTAACAACGCGCCTGTTGAACGCGACAAATACGGATTGACGAGCATTTGTTTATTATGTCCGAGCGGAGTATAGTGTAATTTTATCACGAAGTGTGTGACGCCAGGAAGGAGACGTCTCCGACCATAAAAAGTGGGACCTGGTAATCATGATTAGAAATAAAAAGACCAAGTACAAAAGGTTTTATTTAGAATTATTTGTATAGCTGATATTTTTGTTGTTTTTGCTATCACAGATCAGAGAAGAACTTTTGTTTGTGTTCGATTACAAGACGTCAGTTGACATAAGACTCACGACTATATTAATCTTCTTCCAATTTCACAAATATATTCTTGGTAAGAATCAACCGAGTCCGTCTGTTTTCCAATTGCGGGCAAATTATTGCCAAAGCAATGATTTGTTGAGCAATTATTTTAAGTATGAAAAACTTTTTGTTTGTTGAGGGTTTACAACAAAACTTAGCAATTGAGAGTGTAACTATGCTCCAGACATATCTGTAATCTTATCTACATTGGACCACTATATCTTATAGCTACCATCGGGACAAACAGACAATGATTTTTTGTACGAAAAATTTTTTTCACTTAGAATCAACTTTATATTATACATTATTGTATTATAGCCTTATGTATAGGAGTCATTGTCTGTAAGACTACTTTATCTTTGTTTTTCTCGTTTTAATATATTTTTAAATAAATGTACAAACGATAAAGCGTATTAGTTTCGCTCGACTTTAAGCTGGCAACAACAGCACACGATAACGTAGACAATAAAAGTGTATGCAATATTAAAAGCTACTATTAAGTCTTATTTCTTCCTTGGTTTTTAAAGGGTTTGTCCTTTGTTCGAGTCTGTTGGGACGCTTCCAACTAGACGCGCAAGGCGATATCTTCCGCTTCGAGGTGAACTTGACTCAGTCGCTGCTACAAAGAAATAAATGCTTTTTAAATAAACAATTTACACAATAGGTTCTTCATACTGACTGGCGCTATGTGCAGGCGTGCATCGAGAAGACTTGTAATGGCACTTGGGTCCCCATCGGCGCCCACCATGGACACATCGGAGTCCTCCTCATCGACACTGACGTAGCCATTACGCGTGGCAGTGCGTCGCTTGAAGTGCACACAGTTGCAGAGTGACTGGCGGCTACGTGACATTGCATATACCTCAATGTTTAAATGGTTTGGAATAAGTGCATATGTAAATATAGGAGAAAATGCAGTTGTACAAATATCAACACAGATAAGAAAGTTATGAGGGAAATTTACCAAACCAGCCAGCACAATGACACCGACTAGCACCAAAATTGGCAGCCATATGTACTGTGCGTCATCTGGATGCTCTAAATCCGGTATTAACGCTGTGCTTTGCTCAGTTTCCATTGTGTTTGTGTTTGGTGCCCCAATGAGGATTTAAATCGGCGATTGAATGTCAAAACATAAGCCGGTACCAGTGTGACCACCTCAGAAGCGAAAATGTTAAGAATTATCGTTATCGAGCGAAGGCTGATATATGTATATTAATTAGAAGTGACAAGTATTTGTCGTATACTTTTTCTATTAATTAAATATATGAATTTAATGAGTTATTAAATTAATTAATGTATAGGAACGTATGTGTGTTATGTCATTATTTACTGCTCTCGATATTGTTTGTCGTCGTTACTGAAACAGTTCCAGATACTTATCATTGCTCCTCTCTAGTCGACTGCGCTGTGTTTGGTTTCGTTTTCCTCTGAAGTTTGTTTATTTTAGTCATTTAAAAGCCCGCGCTTAAATCTTACTTTTGAATACCAATGACTGGGTCAATTGCTGAAATTGTGATTGAAGACTTGCGCAACTGCTGTCGCGTTTGTCTCGAGGTGCCGCATCGCGCTCAGATGCTGGACATGAATGCTATATATGACTCGGAGGCGCAGCTCACATTCTACGATTGCTACGAAATATGCACAAAGGAAAATCTGCGCGAATGTGGCGAAGACGATCCCCACACAATATGCAGGCACTGCGGCGTGGAGCTACAGTGGGCATATGATTTCCATAAAAAAGTCGCGCTGGCCAAAAGGCAGCTAGAATCTATGCAAAACATTGTGACGGCCGAAACTGAAGATGTCGAGCGGGAGGAGGAAATGGCCAACGACGACAAAGTTGCCGAGGAAAGGGAAGAGGAGCAGCACATTATAGAGGAGACAGGGGATCTGCGCGAACCGACTGCAGAGCAATCAGTCAGAGTTTCTCTGAACTCCTCCTCACAACCAGTTTATGCCAGCGTTAATGATGTAATTCCTCGCCAGCGGAATTCTGGCCAATTTAGCTGCCAATTTTGCAATAAGCCGTTTCGCAATCTCTCCCATATGATGAAGCATCGGCTCATTCATCTCGCGGACCGGCCGCAGTTTCAGTGCAACGCCTGCGATCGTGTCTACCTCACCAAGCAAGCGCTCAAGGTGCACGTGGACACGCAGCACAAGAAATCGGGCCGGGCGTGCAGCGTCTGCGGCAAGGTGTTCGCCATAGCCAAGGGCCTCGAAATACACATGCGCTACCACAACAGCGACTTTCCCTTTGAATGCGATCGCTGTGACCGCAAGTTTGCCCAGCGATCCCACCTGACGGTCCATAAGAAGGTGCAGCACAGCAGCGCACGCTTCGTCTGCGAATTCCCCAGCTGTGGCAAGCTCTTTACCTCGTCGTCGGCGCTGCGCAATCACGAGTGCACCCACACCGAGATGCCCTTCGAGTGCACCGTCTGCCAGAAGGGATTTCCGGCTCGCTACAAGTCAGTTCCCATTTGGTTGCCGTGCACTTTGGCTTTTACATTTTACCTGTTTCCTTATCTCAATTTGCAGATTGCGCCTGCACGCACGGCGCAAGCACAACATGCAACTGAATCTCGAGCAACTGGAGGCCATGCGCAAGTTTCACATAATGCGCTCAAAGCGCGTGCTAACCAAGATTGATGCAACACAACAGCAGCAACAGCAGGAAGAGCAGAAAGAGGACCAGGTTGGCGCGACTAATGATAGCTAATTGCAATTATCTAACCTGGTCTTTAAAGGCGACATTCTTAAATGACTTAAATGAACAGCTGATTAAGCTTTTCTTAAAGGCACAGGCTAATAATTTGCTATAAGATTTAGAAAAAGCATTTATTATTATTTTAACAACGTTAAAACGTTCCTAGCAAAGTTAAAGTTTGAGTTACAAAACTAACTGATATTTTTCCTAAGTACATTTTTTAAAAATGCGTAAATTTGGAATATAAAATAGTCAAGATATTCAACGAAAGTCCAGTTTTCCCAACAGTAATTAAAGGTAAAATTGTAAAATATTTAATTAAGTGATTATGATAATTACCAGAAAAAAACAAACTACAAAAAATTCCATACTCCAATAAGACTTTAGTTAGCAGATGAAAGCAAAACAAGATTTAAATAATATTGAAAGAGTTGAAATCATTCAAAACTGTGAGGTTTGAATTTATTTATTTAATTAATTTAGAAATGCAAATTTAGATTTTTAATCAATTGTGGTTGTCCCAATTCGTATAAAAAACTATACTAAAATCGATTCTGAAGGGTTTTGTCAAAAGTCATGCAAAAATTGATAAAAATGTAGCTCTAGGATCCATAACTTTCTCAAAACTTAACGAATTTTCATGTTGGATGGTATTTTATTCATGGTTTATCCTCTATCATGTACGTGGCGTAGCCGTGAAATATTTTCTGTGATGTTTGTAGGATCTTTAAGATTTAAGGGTGCGTTCTAGTGATCGTGGTCGGGATTTCAAGGTCGCTATCTTTGAGGGGGTCACCAGCAATCATGGAAACATGTGCATATTGCGATAAGTATTCACCTTTTATCGATATGCGGTCGTCATGTTATCGATTTGCAAGCCTCCCAGTGGGCCTGGCACAAACATCTTAACACTTTGTCTAACGCGGGTATGACGAATATATATTCCATATTTCAAATCTCTGGCATCATTAGCGACGAAAAGAATTGCGGTCATACGGACAGCAAGACGGACATTGCACCAACCCAATATACTCTTTTCACTTTGTGAACAAGTATATAACTATCGAAAAAAGATTTAAATGTTTCTCTTATGCTTTAATATAGATGCAGCATCAATCTTAAATCCAAAGCATGACTAAAATATATATTGATTATAAGAAGCGATTAAATTTGGTTAAAGGGTTGAAAACTATGCGAATTTAATGGGGTTCAGCAAAGGTAGACAGTAAAAAACTTGACAATCTCTTACAAATATCACATTGAATGTATTTCACGCATTTGTTGTGTTGGTTAACAATGACTTGGATGCACATATAAACATAGATAGATATATATCATAGGATAGACATAAAAAATGGAGAGCACAAGAATCGAACTACGAGCGATTCAGTGGCTCAGCGTCAATGCCAGTGGCATAGCCTTAATACCCATTGTGGTGGTGGTGTAATCGTCCGGATTCTGTGAGGAGCCCGTCGCCGTGCCCGTCGTGGTATTGGCCACGTTCCCGTGGCCCGTCTCGGCACGCTTACGCGACGTTATCTTCTTCCAGCCGCGCAGCAGAATTTGATTACGATATTTGGGCGTGGTGAAGGTGTAGAGCAGCGGATTAACGGCCGAGTTGAGGGGCAATATGAAGACCACCAGCCAGGCATAGATGTCATCCGAGATGGTGTGATCGAAGAATACCCAAAATTTCATGGCCATAATCGGTGCCCAGCACAGAACGTCTGTCAGCACAATGAAGAAGAAGCGCACCGCAAACTCGCAGTCCAGCAGCGAAAGGGGCGTGGCGCTGCGCGTGCGCCAAATGGATATCAACAGGGCCGTATACAATATGGCAATCATCACCAGCAGCAGCAAATTGACGCCCAGAAAGACAAACACCGAGTACTGCCAGCCCAGCGGATAGGCCTCGTGTATGAACAGTGGAAAACAGGTGCCCGTATGGCTGCCATAAAAGTGCGTACTAAGCATATACCAGATGATCATGGGACTTATGGCCAGGCCCACGCCAGTCAGCCAAATGCATAGCAGCGAGAAGTAGATGATGCGCACGCTGATGCTGCGATGGCCACGGAACGGGTCCGCAATGAGCAGAAATCGCTCCAGCGACATGAAGGCCAGTATGAGCATGGACACCTCCGAGGAGCTGACGGCGAGCGTGCCAATTGCCTTGCACTGCCACGAGTTCATCCATTCGTGGGCCACCCTAAAAAGAGATAATTAATTATTACTACATTCAAGTGAATATACACCTAATTCTGTTTCTACACGATAGATAAGCTCCCCAAAAAATAGCTAAATAAACAAACAAATTCTTGAGAATCTGTTTTCTATGCTTACACATTTTAATTCATTAAAATAATTTTATAAATTCAAAAAAATTCAAAAAATTCAAAAAAAAATAGGAAGCGGCAAACTAATAAAAACATAAATTTATCAGATTCGGGGAATCGCAGAATATTCGCATATAGTGGAATAAAAGAAATTAATGCAAAAATGCATTTAAAGAAATCATCGAATATTTAAAATCGTGTTAAAACAATTCGTGTAAAAAGAGAATATTTAAACTTTTAAACTTATATATGGAAATCTCATACGTACTTGTGATACTCATCCCTGTAGCGGAAGTCCTGCACGCCTATGATGAGCAGATAGAAGCCCATCAGCATATCGGCCAGCGCCAGATTCCGGATGACCATGGTCACCGCCACGTTCTCATCGCGATAGATGAAGCGACCCCAGAGCACCATCAGATTGCCCGCTATGGATAGCGTTGCCATGAACCACGTGGAGTAGCGCAGCGAAGGCTTGCTCAACAGATCATTTAAGGAGCTGACGCCATCCGTTTTGGGCTTACACATCAGCACATGTGGCGTCATGGAGCAGTAGTAGAAACGGTCAAAGACAATGTACTTCAGGTTCCGCATCTCGTTGAGCGCCGTAAAGTCGATCCGATCGAACTCAATGCCGGTCAGGTTCAAGAAGGATACGTTCAAGGATCGCAACAGTCTGCGGTCTATGGGCAGCGGCATGTGCGCCAGGGAGCTATTCAGGTAAGAATTCAAAGAGTGGGATTTTAAGATAGTATAGCTTTATTTAATAGCCCCAACTTTATAAATATCTTTTTAAGATAAGGCTTAAGTATTTAAATAATGTAAACGAAAATATTTAAAAATTGTAAACTTTTAAAATGTATCTATGAACTTATATATTTATATTATATTTAAATGAATAATTAAATTATTGAAAACTAGTTTTTAACAAGAATGTTAATAATATCTATTTATATGCAAGAAAAATAATTTTTTTCTTATCAGCATTTTCAAAGCAAATTGTATAAAAAACCGGCTAGAATTAAGGCCAGATTTCTCTTTTCAAAACATACTCAAAATTTAATTTTTAGTCAAAAATCGTAAATTCGGATTTCAATAAAAACACAAAAAGCTTAATTTTGTAGAGCTTTAAAAATGTCTTAAGCTTAATAAAAGAAATAGGAATAGATAATGTAGTTAGTTAAAGCTGAACATAATTTATAGCTAAGTTCAAAATTCAAATTAAAGATAAAGATAATTTATAATAGAATAGAATTTAAAGGCAAGGCCTTTTCTTGACTTTTTAAAAAAATGTATAGCATTTTAAAACATATTTTTAGCCCAGCGCAAAGCAGCAAACACAAAGGACTGCGTACATCATAAATTCAAGTTAATTCTTAACCCCAAATGGCCGATGTCTGGCCCTATTTATAGCCAAAGCATTGTGCAGTATGTTTGCCTACTTACAGTGCCTCCAGGTGTGTGTTATACAGAAATGTTTCGCCAGATAATTCCTTAATGGGATTGCCAATGAGGCGGCTGTAAATGCGAAGAAAAAACAGAACAAAAAATGCATGAAATAAGACGTCTGTTCAAAGTAGAAGATTGCGCATACGCCGCATAAGCCAAATAATGGGCGCACAAGCATTTTAAGCTGATAAAAGCAACACAGCAGAATACACCATTTGACGACGCTTTCAACTGTTGGGATTACATATGTGCATTTAGATATATATATGTACAAAAACTACACTAGGAAAAAAATAACATACTAATTTATAGTATAAGTTGTTTAGAATTTATAAATTCAAATAATCACTGAGCTTTAATGTTAAAAAAAGAAAAAAAAAGAAAAAAATTATATAAATCTTAAAACGTTTCTTATACAAAGAATATTATATTCGACACAGGTATTTAAGCATTTCAAGCTTTAACAAATTTTTCTGGGAGTGTACAGGAGTAGGTCTTTAAAAAGTTTCGCTTTTACTACTCAAAGGCAACAGCTTTAAAAGTTCCACAATAAAATCTAGAAGAACAACAGAAATGTGTGCGACATAATAACGAAAATTCTTATTTAATAGCTGTGTGTGAATGTGCACGATATAAATCACTGCACGCAGATATAGTTCAACATAGGAGTGGGGCGCTGTTGGGGGGCGGTAAGTTGGTCAGTCACAGGAAAGAAGCGCATCATTCATGACAGCTTGCAGACATCGGTGCTGGCTCCAGCTTTGGCTATAGCTGCTTCTTCCGCTCATCTGCCCTAAAACGCCAATCCCCCCTTCCCTCTGTGAAATGCAGCAGCTGATGTTGATGCTATTTAGCTCCATTCGTTGCACTTGTCTGGTCAATCAATGCCGGCGTCAACAGAAAACAGTTTGTTTTTATGGCTTGCCGCACAAAGACAATACGCCACGCCCCACCCGAGCGCCCCCGAGCCGCCCCTACAGCAGCAACCCTCTAGCTGGTAATTGCTCGCCAGCTATAAAGTTGCATTGCATGCTGTGGGATTGGGCTTGAGAAGGGGCTGAAAGCTAGCTTAACCATAAAGTAAATGTTTTACTTGTAGCATAAATTGCTTTTTGATAATGCTCGCGCATCCCCTTGGACCGCCTCACCCCAACGATTGATGTTTGTCCCGCAATTTTATGTAAATTCTACGACATTTAATGTCCCCAAAAAAACAAGGCCAGGCTTTGTGCGGTTGTCCAGGCATTAAATACGCTACTTAATAACTGCATAAATGTCAGGGCAGCTGGTTTTTCGGGCCTCTGACAATTTCAGACAACAATTAACATATTTCTCAAGCGGGGGCAACAAGTTGCCGACAGCCCGAAATAAGTGACCTCCCCCCCTTCATAAGTAGCCCAAGTAATGCCCATTGCTTTTGCTCAGGCACACCCTGAGTGTGTGGTATGTGTGTGTGTGTGTCCCTCTGCGGTTGCCTGCGCACGAAAGTAGGCAACATAATGCGTCAGTAAAGCACCCACACACACAATACAGACACAACATACAAGGGGTAGGTAGACTCGGTCAATGCGCACTTAACAACATGTCAAATAGTGCAATGGCACAGCACGAACTGAAGCTTAAAATGTAAGTCAACGATCAAACAACGACTACATGAATGCTCTTTCTAAATTTAGGTAATTTATAAACTATCCTTTTCATTCACTTCTTCCATCCATTCGTATGTGTATATAAGGTGGAAAATATTTATATATATTTAAAAATATTTTTTTGTACGTCCAAACAAAAATGTTTGTTTTTATATAAGAATATAATTGAAATAGGAAATACTTTGTTATATACAGTTATTAATGTTATTATTACTAATACTTAAAAACAAGTTGTTGGGACTTTCCTGCATTTATATAAATTAATACTACTATTTTTTTTAATATTGTAAACATTCAGCTGCAGTATTTTTCCATTTGTTTTAGCCAATTTTAATAAGTTGCCTTATGTATTTATATAAAGTAGGTTATAAGCCAAAGCATACATATATTTAATTTAACTTATTAAACTTGTTTTCATTGAATACTGTACAACTAAGAGGCATTTATTTAAATACATATTAATAAATTGCGAAATTAATCAAATAATGATTAACAAGGTATTTCCCTTGTGCTTAAAGTATTAAACGATTAAATTAAATAAATTGCATTCTTTTTGTCAAGAATATTAAATATAATAGTATTGCAGGCATTTGAGAAAAAAAAACGTTAACATTTATTTAATATAAATGTGTATTTTTTTTAAATTATTCTGTTGTTATGTGAAATTCCTTTGGAATTTTTGAATAAATATAAAATTGCAGAAAACATATTCTGTATATTTTATATATCTATAACAATCGTGGAAGTGCGCCTGCTGTTATTTAAATTGTAAAAAAACCCTTCAATGTTTTTTTGTTGCTACGTTCTCCCCAGCTACAAAAGCATTACAAAATGTAACTCCGTGGGGTGAAACCATTTGTTGGCATTTGCCACAATTAAATGATGGTATTAGGCCAATCAGTGGAAATGGCACGTACCGTTGTGAATCCTTTCGAGCAATGTCCTCGCGGCGCCGCTTGCCTAGGTGGGGGGATTTTGTTTGCTCTGGCGTTACCATCATTGGCCGCAATTAACGTCATTGCGCTTAAGCTCCAGCAAGAGCAACAGAACAAATAAAAAATACACCCTGTATACACGCGCATACACTTCTTGGTCGGAAAGCAGCTTAGCCAAAATGAGCTGTCAGTGCGAATTTTGTTGGAATGGCAAAAATCAAATTAGTGCAGCGATTTTTTATGTCCAACTGGCCAAAAGTACAAAGTAATGCACGACGGGGGCTGGTCAAGAAAACAACAACTCAGCAGAAATGTGAGCGGCATTTAAAGGAAGATAGGCATACACGTACACACACACACACACACACACACACACGGATACAAAGATGCCCATGTGAGCTGCGTATCTGTAAGATACAAAACGTAGTGCCATAAAAGTCACATTTGTTTTATGAACTTGACGCTACGAAACTGTTCAAAAATTCACATCACGCTTGCAGGCGCATTATTTGCATGCAAAAGCAAACACACACGCACACCCACACACACTGGGAGTGTGTGTGCCCGTGGGGCAACATCAACAGGCAAGCAAAGGATTTCACTCACTGCCAACAATGACTTTGGGGATAATAATGGCCAAAAGACCAAGCTCAGCGCCAATTTCAATAAACTCCTTCATTATGGCAGCGACTGACTGACAGAATCCGGCGTATAGGGGGTCCGAACCGGAGCTGTCCGTCAGCTAACCAGGCGCTGCTTTGTCGAAATTGTTTTCGCATAAAATACAAATTTATTTGCATTTTTATTTGGTCATAATACTGTTTGTTTATTTGTTGCTGTTGCTGTTGCTGTTGCTGCTGTCGTCGCCTGAAGCCGTGAACTTGCCCCCTTGGCCACAAAAGTCAACTCCGCAGACAGCAGAGACAAGCTTCAGATACATTTGGTTAAATATTTTTTGTGCGCCAATTTTTGGTCAAGTGACAAGCACAACATATTTTTCGATGTGTATGTATGTGTGTGTGTGTTTCGGCATTGATATGCTGATGCTGATGTATGTGTTATTCGGATTGGTGAATTTATTAACGCCACAGCCTGATGCCAGACTTCGCTAGTTGCAAGACCGGCGACCACATTTAATAAATATAATATTGATATATTTATGTATTGTAGATATAAATGTATATATATATATATATATATATATATATATGAGCATAGCATGGCATAAGTAACGGCACAAGCTAAAGGAATCGAGCTGACGTTAACCCATAAATTGTGGGGCTTTTACATTTTGCGTGTCCTTTTAAGATACAAATGTATCTCAAAGTGCACGCAACGAAACTAGTTTAAATTTGTATTCATTTCATTATTAGAAAGAGTGCTATTTTAATTCTTCAAAAAGAAACTTATAATAAAACAAAAATGAAAGTAGCTGCCTATAAGTACTTATAAATAAATTACAATATAACACAATTTAAATAAAACAATAAAAATATTATTGTTATACACGAATAAACAAAAAGTAACTTCTCATATATTTTAAGTTAAAATAAATACTGCCAATCAATCATCTATTTATATATTTAAATCAAACAAATTATGGGCATGTTTCTTTTTCTGACTTCAATAATAAAAATGTAAAAGAATTTTATTCAAACTCTAACACAAAGAATTTAACTAATACATATTTCCGAATAATTTATTAAAGTAAAAAATATTAATTTTTTAACTCAGCGCTTACTTAATTAAATATTAAAATTGACCTTAATCGAAGAGAGTTTTTATATAAACTGTCTTTTAGTTTAGTTAAAGTTGCTATATCGAAAAAAAACTTGAAAAATCTCTTGTTTATTAAACATCCGCCACGTGATGTCTACTGAAAGCTAACTTCTCGTCACAGCTATTAACATTTTTATGAGCCACTGCAACATTTTCGCTTATATATACGAGATAGTATTATTTGTTGCGAGTTACCACACACAACTTTTATACGAGTTGGGCCATAAAGGTTTGACTAGCTCTGAGCTAATAATTTATGCAATAAGTAGTCAAATTAGAAGGCGTGGTCGAGTTCATAAAATTCCAAATTGAAAGTGTGATCGATGTGACTATAGATATAGCTATAAATAGTACAATGGTCGATTACAAACGTTATATTGCCGAATCACGTATATTGTTGTCTAAATAGTAAACTTGTTAGACATAAATAATACAATTGCATTTATGGGCCTCGGCAGCTAGTCCAAAACTTTTAAGTCTTACTTTTATTACAACTATTGTATGAAAGGAAAGGAAAAACAGAATTCTATTTTAGATTCTCTTTGTGAACTGTTTAAATTTTTTGACTCTTCATTTTCCCAGTTCAATTTATTTTTGCTTTTGCTTTGAGAACTCTCAATAATTGTCTAGCTTGTGTCTTTCCTTTGTTGTCCGGCCAATTTTCATTGGCGCATTTATTTACCCTGTCCGGGGCTTACATTACTTATATGATTATGCTAATTACAGGTACGCCATAATTCATGCTTAGTACGTTTCATATTAAATATTCTTATCTTCTCATATATTACTCACATATCCAGAATAGCTGTAAGATTTGCAAAGGCGTCCTTATGTATGTGTGTGATAAGGTTGTACTGAACATCGCTGTGGATTTAAAGATAGTAAAAAAGTCAATATTGTATTAAATTTAATAAATAGGTCACAGTTAGCGGTAGAGTAGGTAGATAGAGAAAATATTAAATAACTTTTTCGAATAATATCAATTTATATACATAATAAAGATCAATTTTAATCTCTAAATTGACATATCTGTTTGGTAAAAAACTTGTGATCCTTAAGAAAAGTATGCCTGAGCAGCATTGCGACATATATAAAGAAACCTTCAATAATAATAGATATATATACATATATATAACAATTTCCACTCGATCCCTATGCATGTGACTTACTCGACAAATTAGTTTATCTAATTAGTAATTAATTTGTATTAAGTGTTCACTCATCTCAACCTTAGCATCTATATTTGCTGGAGCTATGTCACAATGCGCCTAACTATATTTCCAATAATCGTAAGGCGTTCTTAGATGAGCAGCAAAAATATTGCGTATACGCAGCGTGTGTCAGCTTAAGCCAGTTGTAGTTTACGTGAAGGTGGCGTGGTAGGGAGCCGGTGTCTAAACACACATTTATTTACGTGCGGCAATTTGTGATGCTGATTTATTTTCACTTACCAGCGCGCCGGGTGCCCAGACGACCCATTGACTTATATTGTCAGCTATTGATGCATAAATTAATGATTATGTGTACCCGAGGCAGACGAAGATGCCTGATAAATGTTTTCAAATTGCCGCACAGCTACAGATATGAGTGAAATATATGCACACGCACACACACACACACATGCAGGCAATTTGCATGACTCGATTTACGTTTAAATATTTGGCTACGAGCATATGCTATGTGTAAACAATTGAAAGTGAAATTTATGCTTATTGGGGCATAAATTCAAGCGTCTGAGGTGTCGAATTCAATAACATGTTCAGGGTCGCCAGTTGATAAACCAATATCAACTGCGTCAACTGTGCGTATGCGCAATTTGTTTGAAGTTCTCTTCTGCTCCAATTTTGCTGACAATGTGCTAGTCACGCGGCAGCGGAGGAAGGGGTGGTTCGCCAGGCAAATGTAACCCATATAAATCTTGTAGCAGCGCCGATGATAGCGCTGCCGAAAACGAAATGAAAGCAAAATGCAGTCAAGAGTAAAAATTACGCATACGCACCATAAAACCTAAGTACAACATATTTCAATAGACTTTTCGACACTTTTTGCCAAGAGATCGCGGATAGAGGTCGGGTGGAGTCGAAGGCGGTAGCAACATTTAAAATGAAAAGGGAAAACAAGAAAAACACTAAGTGAAATGGCCAAATGTAATGAGGCTGCCTTAAAGGGGTTCGGGTTAGCATTGAGTATATTATAGTTTGGGGTTTCCATTTACTTACAGCAGCTCCAAATTATCCAATTGCGCAAAAGTTTTCTCGCCAATGTATTCGATTCGGTTGTTATCCAAGAAGCTGAAAAATAAAATGCAGCAACAATTAGAATAAGCACGCAAACGATTTTAAAGATATTTGATGGCAAGCCAAAGCATAAATGCTCTTTAAGGACATTCATTTAAATTAAAATATATATTTAAAATATAATATTTCCGTTTCGCCGTTTTTGTGCAAGTACTTGAATCGAAAAAACTATTTGGTGTATTGGCGACAATGAGAACACAAATTTCCATAGTTATTAACTAAATTGGTCCTGGATCGTTTTGTTTAGTTAAGGGTATTATGATAGAAACGCAGGATCGTTGAATGGAAATTTTGTTAGTCCTATCCTAGCATCCATTCATTTGCGTAGTTCTTATAAAATCGGTATTGATATACTAGATATTACAACTATTGTTAGGGCATTTAAGAAAACAATGACAAGAACTAAATGTGGGTTTTAGCCACAAACCATGCCAACCAACTGTACATTTGTAAACGAGTTTTTAAGTGCTCGTAACTGTATCTAACCCATGGTTGCTATCTTTCTCTTTTTACGCTTCCCTAACCAAATGATATATGAGGGTCGCTTAGATAGTTACTTAGTGGCTGCTTAAACAAAGCCCCAAAAAATCTGGACAATAAATCGCACAAGCTGTATGGCTTATTAAGTTTAAGGCTTTATAAAGTAATGTACGTTGGGGTTAGTGAAATAATATTTATGATATTGGAATCAACAGATTTCAATTACGACTCTAATCAATTTGACCATAATTAATTTAATATCACTAATTCTAAATATAATCCAAATTGAAATTTTTGTGTTTGCTTTTCCCATTTCAATTTCAATTTCTTTATTAAGCTCGCGAATTGTTTTGGCAGCTCTGTAAACGGTTTGAATTTTGCTCTCAAGAAACTGTTATTATGCCATCCACGGCACATCATAATGGCTTATAACTGTTACCCCTAAACCGTACCCTTTTCCTTCTTTAAGTACAACACATGCCCAACTGCACTTGATGGTCCCCCGCAGCTCGCATTCAAAAATTCTAGCCAGTGTCGCAGACAGAGACGCAGACACTGTAAAACATTTCACGCTTGAATACATCAACTGAACGAGTGCGAGACCGTACAAAAATGTGGGTGTGGCACTGGCCAGCGGACCCTGCTCTCAACATTTTTTGTGTTTTTTTCCACTTTTTGCTTTTTTAATCTAACAAATAGCAGCTACATTTAGCCCAGTCTCAATCGCAACTATGCTTAACTTACATTTCGCCCAGCTTCGGACCCTTGGACAGCTGCTCATTCCGCAGGGTCAGACGATTGTGGCTCAGCACGAGCCACTCCAGCTTGTGCATTGTGGCCAAGTGCTCCATGGGAAAGTAGCGCAGCTGATTGTTAACCAGGAACAGCCACTGCAGCGCTGGCAAACTCTTCAAAATGCCGTGCGGCAATTGGCTAATATTATTGTGGCACAGCTCGAGACGTTCCAGATGCGGCAAGCCGCTAAAGCTGCCCGGTGGCAGGCGTGATATGTTGTTATATTTGAGCGTGCTGTGGATTGGCATTATCTGTAGATGGTTTCCCTTATCTCGCATTGATCACTTACAGCTTCTGCAGGCGCGTCAAGTTGGCGAATATATTTTCCCGCAGCGTCACATTGTTGCGGATGATGAAGAGATTCTTCACCTCCTCGCTGATGCGCGGCCAGCGACGCAGCTTGGCAAACCTGCCACAATAGAGCATCGTGCCACCGCCGCATTGGCACTGGCGTGGATATGTCGAAATAGCTGATAGGATAAGTAGATACAGACAGATTTACAGGTGTTCGAAATTCGGACTCGAAAGAAAAATTAAATTAATTAAAAATCTTAAAAAGTTTAATTGAAATATATCAAACTTTTATATAATATATAGTAATAAAATGGACCAAATATAAAAATTTCTGACGCACTTTGAAAGCGTAAGACCCTAACAACCAAAGACTGCTTACACAACAGTTAGTTAGTTAAAATTATAATTATGGAAAGTTAATAATTATAATAACTAATACTCATATATAGACAATGGTATAGTTTGATAGCTTAAAATTTGAACCCATGATTTATTAAAATTAATTAGGATAATTCAGAGGTGAATAAGGGTATAATTTTAACATGTATTTTAAACATGTGGACCTTATATATTTAACAAAGAGTTAAAGAAGTTAAAGCTTTATGAGGAAAGCTAAAATTCGAAAAACTGTATATGGCCTCAATCACGTATACAAACTCCCACTAGACTTTAATTTCTTAATAAAAGCAGATTTCTCAATCTTGTCAATACTTACCGCAGGGTATATCCATGCTTTGGGGTTTCCTGCCCGCCAGCGAGGGCAAATCCCAGGCGCTGGAGTTCGCACCAACAACCGTTAGGCGTTGATTCTGCTGCTGTTGTTGTTGTTTTTGGTGTTGCTGTCGCTTCTTTTCAATCGCATTACGCACAATTTTATCGGTCAGCTCCTTGCTGCCATAGAGATTGCCACACTCGACCGGATGCTCGTCGCTGCCATCCTCGCAGTCAGAATGTTTGTCGCACATTTGACGCTGCGGCACGCACTGGATGCCATTGTTGCACGCAAAGCTGCCCGTGGGGCAAGGTCCTAGAAAATATACAAAATAATTAATAACGCAAGAGTTGTCCGACACAACAGAGAGTCACACATTGACCCGAATAAGCCACATAAAGTGTTGCATTTTATTTGCTTAATACGGAAAACAAAAGTTTTCCTTCTTTATTTTTTATTGAGCATACGTCACGTTGGCCAGACAGAAGGTTGTCTGCATTCGCGGCGTATGAGTAATCTCTTTGCTAGGAGCGGAACTAAAATTTGTCTTTCTTTAGAGTTCACAAAAGTCCAAGAATTGAGCACATAAAAGAGCAAATCAATTAAAATTAATGTTCGAAAAACTTTTGATTGCTTTTTTTCTTTTTTATTTTGACTGCAAGGCTTTGTTGTTAGTTGTATATTTTTTTGTATGTATTTCCATTTCAAGTACTTCATTTTCAAGTTGAACCAAAAAAAAACATGCTGAAGTTCGGAAAATAATTAGCATTTCTATAGCACAAAACTAATATAGATTTGTTTTATAAGGCAGAAAACTTTTTGCTCACCTATTTGTCATCAAAATTGGCAATTTCTTCGGCACTTTAACATATTTATGTTTTGTCTTGTTTTTGAGTAAATAACTAAAAGAAGTCATCAACAGTTTGATGAGCTTACAAATTACATTTTTGGAAATTGCGCTGACCAGTCAAAACAAATTATCTGAACTTAATCCATTTATTATCAGTGGGAATTAATGCTAGAAAATATCCCGTAGTTAGTCTCAAGTGTCAAACGCAAGAATTTTACATATATTTTGTATATATATATATATATTACATATATTGTTCTCAAAATCAAGTCCAATCTACCACCATAATTTTTTATAATCGTAAAAATCCTCTAAATTAGATATAAATCAGTGCGGACGGCCAGTCCGCGCTAGTGTGAAGAAAATACAATTAGGTATCTAAAGTTCGTAGGTAAAAAGTTACAAGTTAAATACAATTGATTTCACATTTTGGTAACTGAAGGGAAACCATGTCAAAATCAGATCAGTTTTGATTAAAATTATGAGACTTTAAAATCTAGCCAGGTATGGATTCGGGAAAGATTTTTCACATAAAATGAAATTTCAAAAATATGTATTATGTTTTTTTAATAACATTAAAGTATTACTTTTAAATACGAACTAAATGCTACAGCTTCTTTGGAAAAAAAATATAACTTTTAGCAATGTGCCGATTCACATACTATTTTTATAATATTGAATTGTTCATATATTGAATATCTTTCGTCACAAAAGTAGATATGAGAACTTTTGGGTGGATGTTTTTTATTTGCCATACAGTTACATACATAATGACAACTTTATTATATCCTTCACATTTTTGCAAATGACCATTAAATAAATATAGTTGTTCAAGGCATCACTTAAATAATTTTAATAGTTCTTTTTACGTATCCCTAACTTTTGCCCAAGTCTCTTAAATTCAGTTGTGCCCTTTTCTGTCAAATCTGCTTAATCATTGAATGTTCTAATTTAATTAATGGCAACTTTTTGCTCAACCATCAAATCAAATTCTTTTTCGCACCATTGCGTCATTGTGGATAGTTTTGTTGAGTTGAGCGTAGCAGCTGCTGCTGGCACATCCTTGGACTTGGTGGTCTCGAACCTGAGCCTGTATCTTAGGCACGCGCTGTGCATTAGCAACAACACTTTTCATTTCAATTTCACTTTGGGCTGGCAGCTAGAGCGCATAAATACAAATCTAGCCGGCATTTGCCATTTGTCTGACTCGGGTTTAAACCCCAGCGCCAGCAGGCAGCAGTCAGGCGACATATACTTTAATATAATAATTCTTGTATCCTTGATGAGATGGTCCTTTATAACAAATACGTCAGACGTCACGTTAAGCCAAAAATGGCGGTCTTCAAACATTTGCTCTGCGTTTTTTCCTATGGCAAATCAATAGGCAAATTGGCAATAGGCATAAAAGCAGCAAAAAATAGATGTAAAAGCTGTATTTAAGCTGCCAACACGATGAAAATGCGAAAAATGTGAAAATGTTTTTCCCCATAAAACAAAATATAGCATAAAAAAAACAGGACAAAACAGCAACGGTCGCCGCTTGTAAAATAAATGCGAAAATTGTTTTGCTCACAGGCAAAGTTTGTATTTTCTTTTTTTTATGGTCACGCTTTCTTTTTTTATACCCTGTTACCATTATTTATCCTATTATAGAACAAATTACTTTCGAATACTTTTGAGAGCATCAATTTATGAGCGTTACTGTGCGAAATTTGAGAGCTGAGCTGAATTTTTCGTGTTTGTTTTAGGCTTATGGAATTAATTAAAAGCAGAAATAGATTTTAAAAAGCTTAGGAAAATAATCTTGTCATTTTGAAATGCCACAGAATGTTTAAAAAGTTTTCGGTATTTCTTATCAGGCGTTTTTACATTGAGCTAAAATTAAAAAGTTTACGTTATTTATCCAAACCAATTTTCATATTCAGTTGGGATAAAATCAAGTAAAAGTTTTAAAAAGAATTTAATAAACGTTTAATATGAAAATAATTATTTAATTTTATTGTTAAATAGAATAGAATACATTTAAATAAACTTGTACATTTCATATCTTGACTTCTGATATCTCAATGTCTTTTGGGAAAAACATTATTTTATTTCCATTGGATACAAATGAAGTTTAAAAAAATTATAGTTGGAAATATTTCTTTAGTGTTTCTCTTGGAGTCATAAAAATATTGCATTGTTCAACAGTTAATTACTGTTTAACCGAATATATATTAAAATATATATATAGTGGAATAATATTTTTAAAAAATTGTATAGTTCCTAAACTGTAAAGCCCACCCATAAAAAAACCCACACAATTGTCTAGGTAATGCTATAAATTTAAATATGTATGGTTTTTATTAATCCTTTTTTACTTACCCAAACTTAGGTAGAAGATCAGAGCAGATAGCAGCATGACAATAGTCATAAAGCAGACGCCAACAGCGATGCTGCGTCCATACACCATTTTGGGTACTATATATTGAGCTTATCGGTGGGTTTTGGTTTCTTAGATGGTTAATTACTTGACTGCCATTGCAGTGGCAGTCGGGGGGCGGAGTTCATTATTTGTACTTTTTGCTTCATTGAGGAGATTTGGCCATGGCCCACAAATCGCTGTCTCACACAGAGTTTACTTCAGTTTGACACTTCATTGAGCTAATTTTATTTTTTTTAAAGTAAAAATAGAAACCTATAAATATTTATTGGTATGCAAATATTTTCCACATGAAAAGGTTTCTTTAAGCACATTAGGTTTTCAGATTGGCAAAATTTTTACTGGTATTTTATGATGTTTATTATGTTGAGAGGAGTCTGTAAACGTCCGATGTATGGTAAAATCTTTTTTAAAGGATAAATTTATTCACGCGTTTGTGGGTATATAAATAAGATAAAGGAGGCTTAAAATTTTATTAAAACATAAACTTATTTTCTAATTTCCTGACTAAAACTTGAAGTGTGCTTAAGTAAATTCATTTTATTTTAAAGTTAAATCTTTAGCTTTGCTGTCAAAACAGGCCGGGGTATTTAAAGCAAAGCTGCTGACACCATTTAATCCAGCTGGTATTAACTAAATGAGTGTTTGTCTCATGAAACTTCTTCATTATTTCAACAATTTATTATCTTTCTGTTACACTACGACTAAGTCTCTCAATCCCAAAAAATATAAATATGTTGTGTAAAAATATGTCAACAGGCAGTAAAATTGTCCACAAATCACAGAAAGCTCTTAAAAATAAATTTATGGTTTTACCATGAAGTTAACGAGTTTTCGTTTTTTAATCCATAGACAATTTGGCATATTATGGAAATTATGGGATATATGAGAAGCCGCTGAAAGGAACTATTTATGACTGGCTAATTTATTCAGCATATAACGAGAGAAGTGGCAGAGGAAATTTAAGGCAAAGTTCCTACGCAAAGTTGTATAAATCATAAATTACGTTTCTTTTTAATTAAAGCCAAAATTCAACTATATGATAAATTTCTTTTAAAGTATGTCCTAGATTATAAAATGCCTATTGTTGCTCCTTTTTTATTACGTTGCTCAGCCCGCTTGATTAAATTCATGCAAGTAAAAAAGAGCAAAAATATGTTTTCTGCCTTATCAATAGGCGCAAGGCCAAGGGCCCCATAGACAGATCATAATTTCCGCAAAAGGTCGTCGCCGTCGAGTGGCATTCGGCCTAAATGTATGCCAAAATGTTGGCTCATTATCTCAATCATCACAATTGAACAGCATTTGGTGTGGAAAATGTCGTAAAAACGTAACATTTTTCTTCGTATTTTGTGTGTGTGTGTGTGTAGCTTTTTGTTGGGCTTTCGTTTTCTTATTATCTGCTGGGTATTCTGTTTTTTTGCCTGTGGCCACTTAATGCTCTTGACCAAGCCAAAACGCACATTTCCAGATTGTGTCAACGCGATAGACACCAAAAAGCTAGAGTCCCTGCCGGGCGACAATTCAATCGTGCGGCAAATGTTTGCGCCGCCGGCGTCTCCTCCCTGCACAGCGGTAGGCAATGCAAGCTGATTGGCGCGTTTTAAAACGCGCACACAAAACGCGCGCGCGCCCTCGACTTGGAAACGCGTGTAACTGACGCGAGACAAGACAAAGACAAGATAGAACTAAACAAGTCCGTGCACAGCGGGCAACTGAAACAGACAGGAGCAATTGTTGCTGATTTTGTTTAGCTGCTGCCGCTGCAGCGAAGTCCTTGCTTCGTGTCCTGTTCGGCCTTGGCTGACCGTCGCGGCGCATTCGTATTGTGGCCAAAACTTTTGTGGTAAGAGCTCGAAATTGGACCAGAAGATTTGGCCGCTGCGTGAGTCAACACTTAATTACATTTGAAAACAGATGAAATTTACTTAACATATCCCCTTCCTTAAATTTCATATTAAAAACTACCTTTTGTTTTTTAGTTTTTTTTTTTAAGTTTTCAAAGAGCAAAAATATTAAATTATAAAAAACCGTATTGTTTATTAGCTAATAGTTTTAATGCAATTAGAATTTGTTCTAAAAATGGTTGTGTCTTTAGTTTATAATTAATAGTTATATACTTAAGTATATTATATATATAATAAACATATTGTATGTATATTGCTGTTGCATAGCCCTAAGCACAACAAAAATGCTTTGCTAAAACGTTTGTGTAATTATTAAATATTATTGCTAATAATTAAAAAAAATGTAATGCATGTTGCAATAAAAGCTACAAAATATGCATTAAGTGCTAATGTTTGTTTAACACATTTTGCAATTTTCGACTATTGTTAAGCGTTTTCTAAACACTTTCCAAGTGGAAACAGTTGACAACAAAACAATTGCTAATTTGTATACTTTATGCTAAAGCTGCGCTAAGTGCTAAGTACATATATAATTATAATTATAATTAGAATGGAATGGTGTATAAATCACTAACAGCACAACTTAAATTATATTTATTAAAAAGGCGTTTTATAGTTTCGTTAGATACAATTATTGCAACAATTTACGTTTTCTAATGGCGCATGGTGAATGATTGAAAAACATAAAAATACATGTTAAAGACTAGCAACAAAATATGTTATAAGTAGGCATATTTAAAAGTTTAAATTAAAAATCCATAGTTATAGCACAAATTATGTAAATACATACATTATAAATAAATTTGTGAACATCTGATTATAATTTTTGACAAATTTCATGTAAAATTCAACTAGTTAATGAACATTATTAAAAAAAATCTAGCAAAATTTTGTGCTCTAATAAGTTAATATTGTGTGGTTTGTGTCTAAAAATTTGTAACAATTAACATTGCTTAAAGAGATCCATTAAGTATTCTTTTTTTTTTGTTTGTTTTGAAGAAGAAGAAAATATGCATAAGTTTTATCGTTGTAAATTTGTGTCTTTTGCAAATATAGTGATATATATGTATATATAGAGGCAACCACAATTCGCGCTCTATGCATAAAAGATATGTAAATCATTTCCTCGTCTTTTGTTCCCCAAGTTGCTTGAGTGTAGAAAAATATTTCGTTGCTATTGAAATGTGCGAAATTTTAGACCCAAACGCCGTGCGGATTCTTGCTGGTGGGCACCGCCGTCTCCAGTTGCCGCGGCGAGCCGATGATGCGACGACTGCTGCCCTGTTTGTTAGGTCCCTCTAGCAAATGCTTGATTTCCTCGGTGGTCGTTACGGTTAGGCTTTGCAGATTCACCTCCTTCATTTCGTTGACCAGCTGCTCTACTTGACGCTTCTTCTCAGCAATGGCATGCTCAATCATGAGCAGCTCCTTCTTCAGATTATCCGCCGTTTTGTTGGATGTGTCCGTGTTGTGCAGCGCCTGATCTATGTCGCTTTGTATGCGCTCCATTTCCATTAGGAAATCACGTTCCACGGTTTGTCTGTTTTTTTCATACAAAAGAGTCAATTGGCTTTGATATATTTGTGTTTATATATTTCAAATGCTTACCTGTTGTTCTGCTGCTGCTGCTCCAACTCAATATCGTCCATGAGCAAACGCATTTTATTCTTGCACTGCAGCAGCTCGGTTTCACAATTGGCCAGCTTGGAGCGCAGCAATGCGATTTCGGACTTGAGTGTCTTCTCCTGTTGCTTGACCAGTTCATTCTCCTCCTCCACGTACTGCAGCGTTTGCAGCTGCTCACTGCCTTGCCTGAATATTTGATCCGCCTTGGTTATTTCTCGTGATATGGCCTCCAATTCAATCGCATGGTCGCGTTCTCTGCTCTCCAGAAAAACTATTTCCGTATCGAACTGCAAATGAAATTTTAATTAATAAATTTCATATTTATTTAGATATACATTTGATTACCTTTTGCAGCTCTAATTGCTGCGCGGTAATTTTCTCGCGCTGAAACTTGATTAGCTGCAACAGATCATTATATTGCGTGGCCTGGAACATGCTCTCGCCCTCATCCATGCACTGATTGCTGCTGCTATTGTTATTGCTATTATTATTATTATTATTATTGATGTTGTTGTTCATGTTGTGCTGCTCGTAGTCGCTGAGAAATGGATTTGTCGAGGAGGATGCATTAGATATGGTCTCAGCTGCGCTGCTGCTGAGCGGCAAGCGCGGCGTCTGACACATGGGACTGTTGCGCGGCGGCGGCGGATCACGATAGGGTGGCGGCACCAGTGCCCCATTCGATGAGATTGTGGGCGTTTGTTTGTACAGCTCCGGCGAGTTATTGTTGTTGTTATTGTTGCTAATGTTGCCATTGGCATAAATGTCGCATAAATGCTCATTGCTGCTGTTGCTGTTGTTGTTGTTGTTGTATTCATTAGGACTGGCGCGTCGCAGTTCGTTGCTGGATTTGCTCAGCTGACTGTAAATGTGCTGTTGGTTGTTGTTGCCATTGTTGCTGCTGCTGTTGTTATTAGTATTGTTGTTGTTGTAGAAATCGTTGTAATCATTTAAAGCGGGCGCATTGCTGCTGCTGCTGCTGCTCATGTCCAATGGATTCGACAGCGATTTCTCATGCTTGGGCAGCAACGGTGTCGCTTTGCTAGTCGGCAGCAACTGTTGTTGCTGTTGCTGCGTATGTTGTTGTTGTAGTTGTTGCTGTTGTGGTATGCCTTTGACTATGCCAATGTTGTCGAACTGTTTGGCATCGTAGCCGCTGTAAAAATTAGATATGCTTTACTATAACAGTTGAGGGCTACTAAAACTGTGGCCAAAACTAGTTTACAATAATATACGACTTTAGCCAAGCTTAACAGGCCATAAACACTATTTTGCTGGATTGCCTTTTGAGATATAGCAGTAGTAGACCAATGTTGAATACATTTTAGCCAAAATGTGTGGATTATAATTAATTTTTCGATCGAGTTTCATATGGGAATACTTATTCGCGTTTGCTGTAATCTTGCAAAGCTTATATTGCAAAAAATTCTTCATACAAAAGCGCAGTTTGTTACCTTAAAACCATAAAGAAATGTGTCCTTGCAAACCAATTTAATAAACTAATTAAATCGAATATTTCTGTGGTATATGCTATACATAGTAAACGGATAATAGACTAGTTTTGCTAGTCTTAAGAGCATAAAAAACCTTGCAGTTGGAAAGATGAATTAGGCCATCTTCAAAAATAAATTTTCACATTAAAACTTAATTTTTGATCGATTATTCTATACTTTATCGTAACCCGACAATAATCAAAATTTGCCAAAATACTAGGATCGTAAAAAGCTCGTAAAGTGAGAGGCAGTTTTGCATATTAAATCGCCTAAATTATTGAAAATATATAACTTTATGGATGGAAAAACATATCCTACAGTGCGTATATCGTTAACCAATTTAGCCGTTGCTCATATTGTATTAATGCTCGTCTGTACGCACCCAAAACTTTTTTTCAGCTCTTTTGTGCGATAGCTGAGCTCCACGCTGGACTTTTGTTTTTGCAATGTGGGCGGCAATTTGCTCTCATTATTGTTGTTGTTGCTGGGGCCAAGCGGCTTTTTAGTTGACATTACTGCATAGTTATTGCTATTGGGCTGCTGCTGTGGCTGTTGTTGTTGTTGTTGTTGTTGTTGTTGTTGTGTGGCCTGCTGTTTGTTCTCGGATCGCTGCAATATAAACTGCACATCATTTGCATACTCGCCCCATTTCAGCAGCAGCTTCATGGGGTTCTCATTGGGGGCGAGATGTCGCTCATTGTTGCGCCAGCGTTCGATGAGCGTGAAGCGACCCACTTTGCCCGTGGCATGAGCCAAGGCAAACACTACATCCTGCAAGGAAATATTTATTAGTTAGCATGTGTGTATATAAAATCAATACATTACGCACCTGGCAGGTTGTATTTACCGTTACGCCGCACACAATACGCTGTATGCCCTCGACCCAAACTTTCAGTTCCATTTTGACAGCCGAGCGAAATGAATTAATTATTTTGTGATTTCGATTTTGTTGTTGTTGCTGCTGCTGCTGCCAGAAAATTGCTATTAAAGTGGAGGCAAATAATTTTCAAGCGCCGACGAAGCCTGAAATGCCGTCGCGAGGGCAACGAAGCGTGCGCCAAGCTGTTGTTGTTGTTTTTGTTTTTTTATGGCTGTTAGAGCTGCGCCATGGTTAGACTGTAGTTGTTGTTGTTGTTGCTGCTGCTGCAACACCAAATTGGGGGTGGAGCTGCACTTCCACTTTTGCTTGTCGTTCTCGTTGTCGCGTTTTGTTCCCTTTCTTTCTGCTTTGTTGCACCGTTTTTTCCCCAATTGCTGCTGTTTGTTTGTGGCCGCTGCTGCTGCTGCCGTTGCTGTTGTTGCTGCTTCACTTGCACTTATTTCTGGTTTCAGAGCGCGCGGGTGCCGCGGGTTCGAGGTGTATGTGTACGTGTGTGCTAGTATGTGACTTGGTTATGTGTGTGTATGTTCTGATTCACTTTTTGTTTGTTTTCGCTTATTAATACTGCCGCCTTCTTGCGCACACTATTGTTCACTTTCACGCGTACTTTTTGTGCATTTTGTTGGTGTCTTGCACGTGCGATTTGTTAAATATTTTGACTTTTTTAAAGCGAAAAACAAATGCACAATGCGCGCATTGTTGTTGGCATGCACTTGTACTCGATACCCGTGCCAGGGCTGAACTGCTAATGCCACCAGGGCTTCCACATGAGCTAAATAAGATATATGTAGATATCGTTGCGGTGCATTTTAAATGGCGGCAATTCAAATTTGAGTGCAGATAATTTGCAAAAAAATATACTGACTGATTATACTAAACTTACACAAAAATATCAGCAACAATGAAATCGACATAAAATCAAAAATATAATTAATAGTTTAACGATTCATCGCACATTCACAGACTTTCAGTGTGTGCACACTGTATTTTTTAAATATCGAATTGCCTATCGATTATATGTAGTCTTTGCGAACTTTGTATCGATAGTATATCAACAATCCTCTTCGCGAGTTGAACGAAAACAACTGCAAGTAGCGCAGCAGCAGCGCACACCACTTACGAGAAAAAGCGTTTCACACAATTTATATTGATTTTAGTGCATTCGACATGTGCTATTAACAAATCAAAAAAAAATTAAAATAATTCCAAACAGTGCTACCTGCAGGGCCAAAGCCAACAATTGTTGCTCCCCCCACAGGGCTAAGTGTGTCCACATCGTCTTCGTGTGTGTGTGTTCGTTAGTGTGGAGCAGCAGCAAAAAAATGGCTAGTGAATGTTTCACAGCTGCATAAACATGAACTCGAGGTAGGCCAATTAGATATAGCATCTGTTTTGGGTGCTGGCAAATATATATACGTATATATAGAGTATAACGCGTTTTATTTGTCGGGGCGCGGCGCCCAGCTGCTGCTCAGTGTAAACAAAACAAAAGTCAAGAAGTGGAGCAGCAACAGCAACAACAACAACGAGCACAATGGCCAGTCGCAGTCGGGCTATATTAAATGTTAATCTCGATACGGTCATGGCCAACGATCCGTTGCGTGAGCTGTTCGAGGCCTGCAAAACAGGTGAAATAGCCAAAGTGAAGAAGTTGATAACGCCACAAACGGTTAATGCGCGCGACACGGCGGGACGCAAATCAACGCCATTGCATTTTGCAGCGGGTAAGTTGGAAAATCCTTTAGCCCCCAATTTGGCAGCGCACACAGCCAGCACTGTCGCTTGTCTCTCTTGCCAAAAGATTGAAGGACTCGCTGGCAGTCCCTCCCCCCTCCTCCTCCTCCCCCCCCTCCAGTTTTGTCAGTGTTGCGCCTGTTTTCCATCAAATCTAACCATTCACTGTTTTGTGCGTGTCAGTGTTGCCAATTTAGCCTTTTTCCGGACAGATTTATCCTTGTTACACTCGTTCACGAAATGTAAATGGTATATTGGCTTTGTACAATAACCAATTTTTCCCCGCTTTAGTAGCTAGAGACTTGAATCTTGCAATATATATATATATATATACATATGTGGCGGTTTTCAACATTTTTTGAGATATTATACTACTTTAATCGAGTATTACATGTTTCTAACAAACTTATTCTTCGAGATAGTTCATCTTAACTGCTTTTTAGTCCCTTTTTATCTTAGAAGTAGTCTTTTTCGCTGTTTAAAAGTTGACAGCACTGTTGCCACCCCCTACACCCCCACACACACATGCATTCGCTGGTGCTGCTGCTGCGGTTCTGGCCTTGATCTACTTTGGAGCGCTGTGACGAGCGCGTCATTGTTGCCTGGCTAAAAGTTGGCGGTCGCACCGAGTAGGGTTGCCGCCTGCCGACCGACGCAGCTGCCGCGCCTCCGCCCGCTCGCTCGCACACTCGGCTCGCAGAGTTGACCTACTTTTCTGCTTGGTTTGGTTTCGTTTCCGGAACCCTCGGCGACCCTGCGTTGACTATGTGTTGCATTTGGCCCAACATGTTTTCTACTTTCACAGAGGAAAAAAAAACAACAACAACTATTTGCAGCCTGGTCAGCATCCTGCTGACGTCGTTTGCATCTTTCGCATTGGCCTTGTCTACACACTTTCCCAACCACAGACAACAGCCCTGTTGAACTCAGGGCTCAAATCAAGAAAACTTAAATTACAAATTTCACTTTTTGCTCGGTTGCCTCGAATCGCGCGCGGCTGTCACGCCCAAACGCACGCAGCTCGCCCCCAACTCCTTAACTAATTAAAAAAATACCTTTTGACTGGTTAAGCGGGGGTGTAGGTGGAGTAGGGGTACTTGTGAGTTTCACGCCCTTTGCATATCAATTTTTGCTTCGCCTTTTTTTTGTACTCTTTTTTTTAATGGGCATTCTAATTTTGTTATACAATGTGTAATGTGTATTGTAGGAGGCACTTGCAATAAATGATATATATGCAGCAATATTGTGTAATAATATATCTTACTATCAATATATACTTGCACACTTCCCCATTATTAACTTTCCATAGGTATAATAAAGAAAGCAGAATTTTGCCGAAGATCAGCTTAATTGATATATTTGGTTCGAACCGTGAACCCAACCACCGACAAGTTTTAATTGGCCATTATTGAGCATTAGTAATATACAGAAGTATATACTTAAAATAATAAAATAGTACTACATATTATCGCATATCTATACATATCTTGTCTATAAGCGTATTCAAACTTCAGCAACCCGAAACTAACTCTGCTTTCTTGTTGTTTTTGTCTATGATTCATGCGCTGTTTTATTTTTTCTGCTGTTCATTTTTGTGGCTTGTTTTGTATTTTACTTTTAACTGTTTACTGTTTTGACTGTCTCTCTAAACTGGTTTGCCAACCAATTTTGTTGTTGTCATGTCTTTTGTCACGTTCTGAAGACAGACAAAAAAAGTGAGATCTCCAAGAGGTCTCCAGTTGCTATTGACAGAGTTTTCACCTTGTTGCGAGCAATGTTTAAAGTCTAAGTGAACTAGCAAAAGTTGCCACGCCCCTCCAGTTCCACCCAGCCTCGCACCTGTTGCAAATTGTAACACGTTTTTTTTTATAAAAATCAACGCACCCCTCTTAAAGAAGTTCGCATAAATTTGTTTATATCCGATTTGCTGTTATCTTTTTTTCTTTTGCATTATTATTTGCACAGCTTTCTTATTTGCACAGATGATAAGAAGCTCGATAATTATTGCTGACACGTATCCGTTGATAAAGACTCGGAAAGCTTCTGACTAGACCTTCTAGCCATATCTATAAACATTAAGATTTATAACATTTTTTTATTTAGTTGCCAACTAACAATTGTCTAACTAATTAACCTTCAGCTATGTTTATTTTATTAAGTTAACCAAGTTTTTAGCTTTATGTGCGCGCCCAAGGAGCTTAGTTTATGACCATAACAATCCAAAGCAACAGCAATGAGAGTAATTATAATATTATCCATTGCACATTTAATTGCCTAATATATTTTCCATTCTATTAATTTTACACGCAACTTTCGTAACTGCTTGGCAAAAAAAAATAAAAAAATAAATGAAGAAAAAAATAAAGTGAATGGTTTGCAAAACCAATTTCGCAAAGTCTGCAGGGAAGACTCCACTCATAAAATCATTGGTGCTTGTTGCGATTCTCATTGCTATTATTAAAGTTGAAAATAAGTATAATTTGTTATGGATATTCATTAATTATTCTAGCTTCGCTTGTTATTGAACTATATTTGAGAAACTAGTTTGTTACAGATTTTGTAAATTATTGATTAATTATTATTATATATTTTTTCTCCTTTGCTTTTGTTTTCCACTTTTTAAAATACATTAATCAATTCTATGTATAATTAGAGCTTACGTTCTATTTGTCGATAAACTGCTGTAAAAAACTAAAATATATTTATAGCACATTTGTGTTTTTAAAACAACAAAAAATGAGAAATTGATGTATTTGTATTATTTTTAAATAATTTCTATTATCATTATTACTATTAACACTACCCGACTTTGTCAACAACATTTTCCAATAGGAATTTTCTGAAACCCACAAACAAGTTTATTGTAAATTGTTGATCACCAATCAGTTAATCAGTCAGTACAAACAGTTTTATATATAATAAACATCAGAAATATGATATGAAAGAGTCTTATCTTCTTTTCAGCGCTATTTTAGTCTCAAGGTATTCTTTTAATTCTAATTGATGACTAATTCTGTTATTGTTATAAACGTACATATACGTCAATAGATTGTAGAATACTACAAAGATAAGATTGAGGTGCATTTTCAAATTAACACAATTATTATATTTAATGTGCATTTATCAGAATAGCAGATTTCTCGGAATTCAAATGAAGCACAAAGCTTTATGGTATAGTTAAACAGTAGAGTAGATTCCTTGCTAGCTATATAATAGGTAAGTTCTATTGGTATTTTATAAAAATCCAATTATGTATGTACTTTTTTGCATTCTTAAAAATATTATTTGTACCCTTTAAACAATGTATATTCGCATATATTGAATATAGTTCGCCGGCTTTTAGTAGTGTTTTGTATTTTATATATATATATATTATATATATATATATATTTATTTATTTATCTATCTACTTAGTTATAATATCTCTAGAAGCTTTTTTATATACATCTTCGAAATCCTTTGTTCTGTCCCATGTCAAACATTCCGTTAATCATTCTAGACTTCCGAGCCAGATCAAATAGGAATGTGATAATAGATATGCCACAGGGTGGATTTTGTGTTGACAGCTTTCTTTACCTCTCACCTCTTCGCTGGATTCTCTTCTTATTGTTTTTTTTTTATGTTACTGGTTTTATCAGCTACGCTGTTTGCCGTTTTGTTGTCTAAACAATAACCTAGACTAAGATTTATGATGGCCACAAGGTTGACGCTTTACAGACCTCCAAAGAGAACGCCAAAGAGGGGGTGGGGGGGGGGGCAAACTGTCGACCGCCGGAAATCTGTTGGCACCCAAAGCGCCGATGAAGGCCTCTCCAAGCCCGCCCAGTGGTATTCAAAGACAAAACAAATAACAGTTAGTTAACCATGTGAGCCACTTTTAGGGCTTGCTGTCAGGTCAGGTCGGGCTTGGCATTGGTTCTAATCAAGACTGGAAACCTGGTTCAAAGCCAACCGGGACTCAAATTTTTTATTAATATGAACCGAATCATGAACTGCATTAGTAAAAATAAACATCAAGCCAAGAGTCGAACCTTAAACTGAAACGAATTTTATTTTTTAAATAAACATAAAGCGCTTTTTGATTTATTTATTATTTGTTGTTAATTGATTCAATATAAATGAGTGTAACTAAATTTATTTAAGTAGAAAAAAGAAAGAAAGCTTAAATATTTAATTGGGTCTGTGCAAATAGAGATTTGAAACTTGGAATATATACTCGTGTATAACCATGATTTTTCGGCTACGCCCACTGGGGGAATGATATCTCGATTTAATTTATATATCCCCTCAGTTTAAAAGTTAAATGTATTGAATTTCGCAGACAGATTACTGATGACCTCCCCTAAAGATCACACCAAAAATTTTGGATTCGCAGAATGGGAAATATAAAATCTGTTTTTCTCCTTAGTTTTAAAGTTAGATTCACCGAACTGTGCAGACAATTTACTGATGACCTCCTGGAAATATCTAGAAAAAAATGTATTTGGCAGGCCCACTTGCGTCGAAAATCCTTTATACGTTGAACAAAAAAAAACTTCACATCATATTTCTAATATGCGCTTTTCTGCTTCCTGTTCTTTTACAGGCTATGGCCGAAGGGAAGTGGTCGAGTTTCTGCTGAATAGCGGCGCCTCCATTCAGGCCTGCGACGAGGGTGGACTGCATCCGCTGCACAACTGCTGTTCCTTTGGCCATGCGGAGGTGGTGCGCCTGCTGCTGAAGGCCGGTGCCAGCCCGAATACCACCGACAACTGGAACTATACGCCGCTGCACGAGGCGGCCAGCAAGGGCAAGGTGGATGTGTGCCTGGCGTTGCTGCAGCATGGCGCCAATCATACCATACGCAACTCGGAGCAGAAGACGCCGCTGGAGCTGGCCGACGATGCGACACGGCCGGTCCTAACCGGCGAGTATCGCAAGGATGAGCTGCTCGAGGCGGCCCGCTCCGGCGCCGAGGATCGTCTGCTGGCGCTGCTCACGCCCCTCAATGTCAATTGCCATGCGAGCGATGGACGCCGCTCCACGCCGCTGCATCTGGCCGCCGGCTACAATCGCATTGGCATCGTGGAGATACTGCTCGCGAACGGCGCCGATGTGCATGCCAAGGATAAGGGCGGTCTGGTGCCGCTGCACAATGCCTGCTCGTACGGCCACTTCGATGTCACCAAGCTGCTCATCCAGGCGGGCGCCAACGTAAATGCCAACGATCTGTGGGCCTTCACGCCGCTGCACGAGGCCGCCTCGAAAAGCCGCGTCGAGGTCTGCAGCCTGCTCCTCAGTCGCGGCGCCGATCCCACGCTCCTCAACTGCCACAACAAGTCGGCCATCGATGCGGCCCCCACGCGCGAGCTGCGCGACCGAATTGCCTGTGAGTGTCCTGATTTCTTTCTAATCCTTTATTTGATCCAGGTTATTCTTATAATATAACCCGATTTAACTCATTTCTAGCTGCGTAGCATGTGACTTGATTTTCTGATTTCTTAATAATTTAAAAATTAATAATTATCACCTGACTCTTAGATTTAATTTACGAGGCGTTTACCTTTGATTCAATTCAAACCTGTTAAAAACAAAATCTTTAATTAAATATGTGTCAAAAATATTTTCACAGTTAAATAGAACATTGCCTCATAAAGTATTCTCTTTATTTAATTCTCTTTCTAAACTCAGCTGAGCTGAGCTGATTTTGCGTTTTTAGGAGGGAAATTTAATTTTAATTTTAAATTTTCAATATATTTTTGGTACATTAATAACACCTTTGAATATTTAAATCTTATAAGCAAGCATTTACACGAGCCCTCACATTTAAGTAAATATAAAAGTTGTCATTAAAAACTCAGAAATATTCATAAAGTATTAACTATTTTTAAATATATTTAATTTTAATATGTCAAATTTAACTTAAGCTTTTCAGAATTAAAATTTAAAAGATTCCTGAAGTTAAATAATAATTAAATGCTACATTAAATGTACAGAAATGTCAAAGATAGTTTTCAACTATATGTTAAATTAAACTGAAGGAAAGCTTCTGAACTTAACCTTAAAAATTGCATGCTGCAAAGAGCAAACAATTTTAAATTCAAAACTTTGTAAATCCTAAGGAAATATCCTTACTAAACCTTTTCCACTTTGCAAGAATAAAGGAAATACGTTTATTAAGTTTAAGCCACAGAGATCAATAAATTTTGCACTTATAAGCTTTAAAAAATTCAGGGGAATATCCTTACTAAGCCCTGCCAACTTATAAAGTACTTCCGCTTATAATTTTAACAACAATTCAATACCTCGTTAGTTTATATTTATTTTTATTTTATTTACTTATTTCTTTATGCATTTATTTTCAATTACATTTTTAATATTTATTCCTGTTCTGTTGAGTTAAATTCAAAGATCTTTTATTACAACTAGCAGCTAGTCATGATCATTTTCTTTATCTGCATCTTATTCCTTATCTAATTGATCAACGCTCTTAAGTAATCCCCATATCGTTATCCCTTTCCAGTCGAGTACAAGGGACACTGCCTGCTGGACGCTTGTCGCAAATGCGATTTGTCGCGTGTGAAGAAACTCGTTTGTGCCGAAATTGTGAACTTTGTGCATCCGTACACGGGGGACACGCCCCTGCATCTGGCCGTGGTCAGCCAGGACGCCAAACGCAAGCAGCTGGTGGAGCTGCTGACACGCAAGGGAGCGCTGCTCAACGAAAAGAACAAGGCGTTCCTCACACCACTCCATCTGGCCGCCGAGCTGCTGCACTACGATGCCATGGAGGCGCTGCTCAAGCAGGGCGCCAAGGTGAACGCCCTGGACAGCTTGGGCCAGACGGCGCTGCATCGCTGCGCACGCGATGAGCAGGCGGTGCGTCTGCTGCTCTCCTATGCGGTGGACAGCAGCATTGTCTCGCTGGAGGGACTGACAGCCGCACAGCTGGCCTCGGATAGCGTGCTGAAGCTGCTCAAGAATCCTCCGGACAGCGAGACGCATCTGCTGGAGGCGGCCAAGGCCGGCGATTTGGACGCGGTGCGTCGCATTGTGCTTAACAATCCGCACACGGTTAACTGCCGGGATCTCGATGGACGCCACTCGACGCCGCTGCATTTCGCCGCCGGCTTCAATCGGGTGCCGGTCGTCCAATTTCTGCTGGAGCACGGCGCCGAGGTCTATGCCGCCGATAAGGGCGGCCTCGTGCCGCTGCACAATGCCTGCTCGTATGGCCACTACGAGGTCACCGAGCTGCTCGTCAAGCACGGCGCCAATGTGAACGTCTCCGATCTGTGGAAGTTTACGCCGCTGCACGAGGCCGCCGCCAAGGGCAAGTACGATATATGCAAGCTGCTGCTCAAGCACGGCGCCGATCCCATGAAAAAGAATCGTGACGGCGCCACGCCCGCCGATCTCGTCAAGGATTCGGATCACGATGTCGCCGAGCTGCTGCGCGGACCCTCCGCCCTGCTGGACGCGGCCAAAAAGGGCAACTTGGCGCGCGTGCAGCGTCTGGTCACGCCGGAGACGATCAACTGTCGGGATCTGAACGGACGCAACTCCACGCCGCTCCACCTGGCCGCCGGCTACAACAATTTTGAGTGCGCCGAATATCTGCTGGAGCATGGGGCCGACGTCAACGCCCAGGACAAGGGCGGCCTGATACCCCTGCACAATGCCAGCTCCTACGGCCATTTGGACATTGCCGCGCTGCTGATCAAGCACAAGACGGTGGTCAACGCCACCGACAAATGGGGCTTCACGCCGCTGCACGAGGCCGCCCAGAAGGGACGCACCCAGCTATGCTCCCTGCTGTTGGCCCACGGCGCCGATGCGTATATGAAGAACCAGGAGGGTCAGACGCCCATCGAACTGGCCACGGCGGATGATGTCAAGTGCCTGCTGCAGGATGCCATGGCCACGTCGCTAAGTCAACAGGCGCTCAGCGCCTCCACCCAATCCCTGGCCAGCTGTTCGCCCGCACCAGATGCCGCCTGCAGCAGCGCAGCGGCCGCGGCGGCGGCAAACGCAGCAACAGCCGCGGCGGCGTCGGCGGCGGCATCAACAACAGCTTCTTCAGCGGCAGCGGCGGCGGCAATGCTCTCGCCCACCACGGAGACCGTTCTGCTGCCCTCGGGCGCTTCGATGATACTGAGCGTGCCGGTGCCTCTGCCCCTGAACAGTTGCGCCACACGCATCAGCCCGGCCCAGGGCGCCGAGGCGCACGGCGCTGAGAATACGGGCAGCGAGGAGCTGCTGCCCGATCCGGAGTCGATAACGAATGTCTCCGGTTTCCTGAGCAGCCAGCAGCTGCATCATCTGATCGAGCTCTTCGAGCGCGAGCAGATCACGCTGGACATACTGGCCGAGATGGGTCACGATGATCTCAAGCAGGTGGGCGTTTCCGCCTACGGATTCCGACACAAGATACTCAAGGGCATAGCACAGCTGAGAGCCACCACGGGTGAGTATATATAATATTATATTATATAAGACCCCAGCTATAAAGTATTCTAATTAACATTCAATTCAGGTATTGGCAACAATGTGAATCTGTGCACGCTGCTGGTGGATCTGCTGCAGGATGACAAGGAATTTGTGGCCGTCGAGGAGGAGATGCAGGCCACCATACGCGAGCATCGCGACAATGGACAGGCGGGCGGTTACTTCACACGCTATAATATAGTTAGGGTATGTTGAGTTGAGCCGGATCTCTGCTCTTGCTAACTCCGCCGTCGTCTTGCAGGTACAAAAGGTGCAGAATCGGAAATTGTGGGAGCGGTATGCGCATCGTCGCCAGGAGATTGCCGAGGAGAACTTCCTGCAGTCGAACGAGCGCATGCTCTTCCACGGCAGCCCCTTTATCAATGCCATTGTGCAGCGCGGCTTCGACGAGCGCCACGCCTACATAGGCGGCATGTTCGGAGCGGGCATTTATTTTGCAGAGCACAGCTCAAAGAGCAATCAATATGTGTACGGCATTGGCGGCGGCATAGGCTGTCCCTCGCACAAGGACAAATCCTGCTATGTGTGTCCCAGGTAACGTCTCCTCAAACAAACCCAGTGGAAATTGAAAATCTCCGATCCTATAAAGCATATATATTCTTGGTCAGCAGCACTAGCCGAGTCGATTTAATTATGCCTGTATTAACGCGTTTGATTTGAGATCTGGGCAAAGTTACAGTTTGCTTTTTATACCCTGAACCCTTTGCAATGGCTAAACAGGGTATAATAGTAGGCAGAAGAACACAGCTCCAATCCCATAAAGTATATATATTCTTGGTCAGCGTCACTAAGCGTGTCGATTGTATGAACGTTGTGATCTCGGAAACTACAAAAGCTAAACCTCTAACCTTTTGGGCTGGAATTTTTCTCAGGCAAACGCAGTGCGAGCTTATCATTTTTATTTTCAATATCTCGCTCCTTTTAATTAAATGCGATAATAATCGATTTTAAGACTTGGGTTTCTGAGCATATGTCGGAGACTACTTGAGCTAAAACCACCAAATTTAGTTTAGTACGTTCTCGTAAAGCATCCACAGATTAAGAAACTTCTCTTTTTGGATACCTCCCACCACTTGTCCCAAAATTTAAGAAAAGGCAATTCAAGTTGTACAGCCTTGCGCTTTGGTTAGCATAAACTCGTTAAGTCCCGATAATTTCATAAATATCAAACGATTAACTTGGAAGTTGTTTAAGAATTTATTTTCCATAGTGGGGCCGCTAAGTAAGGGGAATGAATGCAAGGGGGTTACAATATATGGAACGATAGCTCGCAGGGTATCTCGTAGTCAGGCACTCCAGACTAGCGCAATCTTACTTTTTAATTGTATATCTAATTAACCTTTGTAATCATTTGCAGGCAACTGCTGCTCTGCCGCGTTGCGCTGGGCAAATCATTTTTGCAATACAGCGCCATGAAAATGGCACACGCGCCGCCCGGCCACCATTCGGTGATTGGGCGCCCCTCGGCGGGCGGGCTGCACTTTGCCGAGTATGTCGTCTATCGGGGTGAACAGGTCGGTGCCATAAATGAACGCATGATGGAGCTCTTTATCTAACAATTGTATGCCCTTGCAGTCTTATCCAGAGTACTTGATAACCTACCAAATTGTGAAGCCCGATGATAGCAACAGCGGTGCGGAGGAAACAAGATGATGGATGCCCTCGGTTGGCTCGACGCCCACAACAACATCGCCGGCACCGCAACAGCAACCACAACAGACCTCAGCGCCAGCGCTAGCCCCAGCTCCAGCTCCGGCATCAGTTCCAGTTATAGCCACAGTCACAGCCACAGCTCCAGTTGCCAAGCGGCGGCCAAGGCACGCCCAGAAATATCCACAACCAGTGCCGCATTTGCCGCTGCAATTGCAGTATCAGCATTACCAGCCGCAGCAGGTGGTGCCGCCAATGTCGATGTCGATGCCGCTGCCGTTGGCGTTGCCGCCGCCACCGCCTTCGGCGTCGTCGTCGTTGGTGACCACCACGCAGCCGGCGCCGGCGGGCGTCTTTACCACGCACAACAACAATGTCAATCATAGCTATAGCAATAATAACAACAACAATGGCAACAGCAATAACAACAACAACGATATGTCGCCGATATCGAACAGCAACAGCTACTCCTCGGTGGACACAAATCAGACGCTGCTCAACTCCATTGCCAATCAGCGAGGTGGCAGCCACGGCCAGCCGCGACAGCCGCCGAGCCACAACCGAAAATACAGTCAATTTATGATCATCACGCCCGCCGTTTCCATCGATCGTGATTTTGAGTATGAATCGCATTTGGATTTCGAGGACTTCGCCAATGCGGCGCACAACAATGGCAATCTGTTCCGCCTGGGCCTGCGTCGCAGCGACAGCAGCAGTGACGATAGTGGACACAGCAGCGACAGCAGCTTTCGGTCCAACTACAATTCCTATTTGCATCACAGTCGCCAGCATTTGCTGTCCAAGAAGAGCAACAACAATGGCAGCGGCGCCCGTCACTTTTATGCCTTCTCCTCGTGGCGCTGGTGTACGCTGTTGTGCGCGGCCATGCGCTGTTTCGGCGCCGGGCATGGCAACCAGGCGCCTTACAGCAGCTCGTTTGTGCAGCATCATCGCCTGCGTCGCTGCTCCTCCTACAATGCGGACACCGCCTACGATTACGAGCACTTTGCGGCGCCATTTAAGGCGCGCAAGACACGCGATCATATGAATAATATCACATACGAGTTGTGACGGTGGCCGGTGCCTGAAATCGTTATGCATTTTGATCTCTTTGTCGCCGTTGTATTTGTTGGTCTAATCCTAAAATTTCAGCTCCTTATTAGACTTTTATTACAATTATTAGCTATAAATGTCGTGTACTGTGTGTCGTCGTTTATTCTAGCTATAAATCGATTGTCAAATCAAAAAAGAGCAGCACATTTTTTGAGTGATTTTAATTCGAACTTACGAGTAATTAATATTTAAAAACAAAAAAACAATTATACGAAAACAACAAATGATGAAAATTTACAAGTATAAAGTATGCAATATGCACGCGAGTTTACTTAAGTGTTTAACTTTAGCTAATTAATTAAAAAATGATAACAATTCAAACTCCAATTAAACTTAAATATACATATATATACAAATAAAATGAAAGTATTTCAATTTAATTTTGATTTTGAATAACACGCGCAACCTGTGCATAGCAGCTAGCTTTCTGTTTGCTTTTGGCTGGTGACGTGAAGTTGGCTGAACTCGCAGCAGTTAGCTTGCGCGCATTCACTTCGCTCAATTGCTCAAGCTGCGCACTATAGCACTCGATGCTGCTGCTTCCAATCCTGCTGCTGCTGCTGTTTTGGCGTAATTTGCAACTGTCAAACCGCTGTCAAGTTGAAGTTTAAAGCTGCCGAGCGCAGAAGTTTTCAAGAATAATGATGATGAATACTAAAATACGCAAATATCTTTCTTTTTGGCCACGCACAAGGCACAACATAATCACATTTCACTGTCAAAATGCCGCACTTAACTTGCGGTTTTTTCCACACGCTTCGGTGTATTTCCTCCTTTTTAAACTTCTCTTTTTTTGGCAACATATGCAAGTAATTTGATTAAATTATATAATTACAGGCTGCAAAACGAGCAAAACACCGAACACGCAGACGTTGACCACACCAGCAATTTCGTTAGCCTGGTTAAGAAACGTTGTTTGCGACACTCACTGCAGGCCGGGACTAGTGCAATATGTATTTTCGCATAACAACAAATAAGCACCAGGCACGACCTACATCAGGTGACGTTTTAATGTTGCACAGCACTTAACACACACACACACACACACAAGCACGCAGAGATGCGGCTACACACGCCCATAACAATATCAATAAGCCAAAAGAGTCGTCGCCATCATCTTGGTCTCGGTCGTCCCAACTTGGCTTAAACACTGTCATTACAAGTGCCCATCTGTTCGCTGTAATTTAATTAAAATATAGACGCATTAATATAAAAGTGCAGAAAATGTGCCCGCGGCACAGCCGTTTCTAATCTATTCCCGTCAGATTGCAAGCCATGATCAGTGCTTTGGGCCTTTGGCAATCCATTAACAAATGTGATTTTTATGCGCCGACATAGTTTGCAATCCGAAACGTGTAATCAAAATACATGTTGTCGTATGATTTTATTTGATCTGGCATATATGTCTATATATATTAGGTTCTCTAAAGCCTCCAGGTGCTTCCCAGGCTAGGTAAAAAATTAGTTTAAATTACATTTGTAGTTATTTGGTTTAAACTTAACGCTAAGTGTTCAATCGTCCAATTCATCCATGCTGCTTGGCTCCGCTGACTCACGTTTCTCTGGCTGACTGCGCTCGTTGGCAATGGTCGCCTGGACTAGTTCGCGCGTAAACTTCTCGATCAGACGCATGGACATTGCATGCGGCAGCTCATTGAGCGAATGGGAGACGAATTCGCCAAAGGCGCGAAACTTTGGATATGTGCTTATTGTGTTTGTGGTTGGTTCTGGCAAAGCTACTTCTGCAGCTGATGTATTTACAGCACCTGTTGGTGCTGCTGCTGCTGCTGCATTGGAAGCTAATGAGGCACGCTTGGCAGCCGGCAACTCTTCGTCGAGCGCTGGCGGCGCACGTTTCGGCTTGGCCACGTGCAGCTGCTCCGGCTGGCGACAGTTGGGCAATTGCAGGGAGTTTTTGCCATTGACCAGGTTGAAGTCGTTGTTGCTGCCGTTCATTAGTGCGCTCTGTGGTATGCTGCAATAGAGATTTACGCTCGTTCAGTGGCAAACTCATAGCCATAGTCTGCACTCACCTGAGCACTGTGGTCACGGGCAGCTGCCGGTCACAGTCATATTCCTCGACATCCTCGTAGTCCGGATCCAGCTCAAGTTTAATGCCTTTGGCACCATTGCTTTCGCTTTGAAAATCGTCCACATCGAAGGGTTCCTCGTCCTCGTCTTCATCAGGCTGATGGCCGTCTACAGATTTACATTGAGTCTTGTACGACCGTCGGGTGCGTATGTGCTCCGACAGGAAACTGAGATTCTCGTACAGTGGCCATTGGCTGCAACCAAATCCACCGGTTATCGAATTATGTTCCACGCGTCGCTTTTCGATATTATAGCGATTACGCAGCGTAATCATGCGTTCACGCAATATGGAGACTGGCGGGCATGAAGAAAAATAAGAGCAGTTAGTAGGCTTATATATTATATATATGTTATTTTCATAATTTCTCACCATCATAGCCCAGTTTGTGTGAGATTTGCAGCCATTGCTGCGCAATGTGAATTTTATCCTTGAAGCGTTTATTTGAGCGATCGTACAGCGCTGGTCGCGATCGATATTCTCGTATCAGACCCAAATCGAATTCACCGGTTTGCGCGTAGGAGGCGCGGGGCCGACCCCGCCCCTTGGGCAGCACAGGCAGGATGAGATGCGACTGCATCAGCGGCGATGAGGCACGCTCCATTTTCAGTACGCTCAGATCGGGCTGCAGGATTGTTTTAAATTTATTAAACTCACGTTCATATTTGGTAATTTATACATATATTTTTTTTCATATTTATACAAATATATACATATATATACATTTTTATTTTTTAACAGTAAAACGTTTTAATATTTACTGTGAAAGAGATTATACGCTGCGTGCTACGATTCACTAGCAAAAAGCAGCGCATAAAAAAACACGGCACAAAGCATAAGCAAAGTAAAAAAAACAAAAAAAAAAAAAACCAAAAACAAAAATAAATATATAAATAAAAACATATTTTGGCGCTGCGCGGGGGACATTGTAATATATATTTGTATGTACGTATGAACATTAAATATGTTTATTATTCGGTTTTGCCCTCAGGAGAAACTTACTTTTGATTTGCACGAAAAATATTTTACTTTAACTCAATTTGTTTTTATATTTAACACACAGCAACAACAACAAGAATTATAAAAATAACGAAGGCACACACACAACAGGCGGGCGAGCAATTGCTCGGCTTGTTGTTTTTTTTTTTTATTTTTTCCACAAGCAACGACGCCGACGCCGCGAACACAAAACGCACCAAACGGGAAGCACAAAAGAAATCTTGAAAAAAAAATACCAAAAATAAATACCGGACACAGCTGACCGATAGCGCGAAATATTCAAACTCGGTGAATTCATTGGATTGAATATATTGACAAAATCTTTTCTTTTTCCTTATCAATTGATTTTAAAAATTATATGCTTAAGTCGAATATAGTTTTTTAAATATAAAAGGCATTGCAAAATTGGTATTTTTAATCAAAGAAACAAAGGTTGACACTATAGTTTTTATAATTAGCAGTTTAATATAAAAGTATATAGCATATGAACATAATATTCTAAAAATCTCATAATTTACAACCTTCCGTCGCTCGCAAACAAAAACGCTTTCGTTTCCAAAACTATCCAAATTTTAGATAACTTTATTTAATGATACCAAAAAACATATATATATCAAATGCAATACTATATTTTAAATTGATACATTTGTATATGCCAATTTTATGAATAAACTCATAATATTCTCTATAATCAATAAACGCTTAAAAACGGAAAATCCCTTTTCTCAGCTGCAGACCACTGTTTTAAAAACTCACCTGATTTTTTTCCATGCTTCAAACGCAACTGTACCAAGTTTTTCACAATATTGAAAAGAGCTGTAACGATAAGCACAAATTCAAATAATGAAATTCAATTGTTGAATTATTAACAAAAAGTGCTGCTTGATTTTAAAATGTAAATATTTCTTACGATTAATATAACTTAACATACTAAGTTATTTTTTATATTTAAGCTTTAGAGAAAGTTGTCTAGTTTTTTTTATACTATTTTGATAGATCCATTTGCTGAGGCACAAACCGCTTATAGGCCGGGACAAGTGCAATGTTTAATTCATAAAGCAAAACGTTGACACCTTCCCGTCCTGCAAGCAATTTATGGTAAACATTTCGCAGATATCTTATTATTTTGTGGTATAAAATTTCACAAGTACCCAAAACTAAAGATAAAGCGAATTACAATATAATTATGTTAGCTACCAAAAAAAAAAAGAGAAAAAAAAGTAAGACAGGTAGACAAAAGCAACAGATCAGTGCCTAAAAATCTCAGATTTCAACAACATATAAGATAAAAAATAAAAAAAAATGCATTTCATATTGAATTTCCGCCCCTACTTGAACGCAAAACTCTCCCCCGCCTGTTATACAATTTTTTTTAACATCTTTGTGCGGGCGAGAGAACAATAGGTCGCTAAGAATCCGTTGAGCCAGGCTCTTGATCAGGATGGCGAAACTAAAGTACCTACCTCTAGCAGGTAAAATTAAACGCGCTGCAAATCAAGCGTTAAATGCCCTTTACTTACGCCTCAAAGAACTTCAAATATATAGAAGAAATGTATACACACACCATATACTCCATATGCTAGACTATATCTGCTTATGTATTATGCATTATGTGTTATGCTGCTGCTGCTGCTGCTGCTGCTGCTGCTGGTCCATTAACAGTTGGCTAACATCGACAAATTTTGAAATCCAAAGCGTGACAAAATTCGTAGAAACTCTGGATGCCGCTGGGTGCCTGGAGCAATTACGAATTATGATGTGAACGAAATTGCCAGGGCAGCAGAAATAAAAATCAAAACACTTACATATATGTATATGTGGCATATGTATAAGTATGTGGGGACTTGAGACTTGGGGCAGTTACTGGCGCTGCGACAATATTTTTCTTGCTTTTCTTTTTTTTTCCCTTTTTTTTTTGTTGCTCTCAGCGTATTTCTATGTCGCTTATCTTTGGCATACAACAAAAGGGGGGAGAACTCAAAGCTGGCTCGCGCATACTTGTTTATACGATCGCAGCGAGCATTAGCTTTAAGTTTAATGGCACACACACATATATATAAATATATATATATATTTATACATATACATAGGAAATTGCCCCCACTGAAGACGAAAAATGAACGAACGCTGCAATAAATTCATATTTATTTATTTTTGTTAGGCAAATACGCCCCCAACAACAGGCCAGCAACAACAAGAGCTTCAGCTGGAGCTGCCAGAATTCGTGTTCAAGACTGGGCTTCTCCATTGAGAAATTGTAAGGCCAGCCGGCCTAGAACGACCAATAATAACGGAAAGCGGAAACGCAAATAGACGCGCGATAAAAAAACACGAGAGAGCGAGGGGGAGGGCGGCAAAAAAGCAGAAAGCTATATAAATTTGAAATAACTAATAATTCATTGAATAACAACCAGCAACACGAAGCCGCAGCACCAAGTATATCATGTAATAATATTTGCTCAAGCAAACAGCTGACAAGACTGAAACAACAACAGGCCAGGCCAACAGGCAACATGCAACAGGCAACACACCTAGTCTAAAGCAATAAATGCAGCAAGCACTTTAGCCAGCATTAAGAGAGCAGAGTTGGGAGCTAAGACAGAGAGGGCATCAACAGATCAGGAGCAGTGCTGCCAACTAGTTTCGATTATGTTGCGTTAGTAATGTGAAGAGCATAACAAACTGATGAGACAGCTTGTAAACAACCATAACAAGTCCAGACAAACTTGTTATTCTATTATTAATGGGTTAAGGAACTAAGAAAACTTGATTTTGAGTCGAATAAACATAATAATATATAGGCTATAGCATTACAAAATATAAGGTAAGAGTTGATTATTATGTGTGCAAACAAAGATAAAGAAAAACTCACACAGCCAATGATCTAATTTAGGTTATATAGTAGGTCAAAAATAATTAACAAACTTAATATTATAGTGAAGAAATTATGTAAATACATAAATAGATAAGTTAAATAAGTTAGCTTAAAATAAAGAATAAGTTAGATAGACGGATTAATGTTAGATTTTTGAATAATTTTAGGTTGAGTAGATATGCATATAAATAGATAAGTTAAATAAATTGCTTAAAATAAAGATAAGTAAGATTGACAATTGTAGTTTAGTTAGTAAATAAGGTAATATAGATTTATACACAAATTTAGATTAGATTTAGATCCTGAGTGGATAGTTTGTTCTTACAATGTAAAATTTTTTTCTGAAAACAATTATATGAACATTTTATTCGGCGCCACAAAGATAACTCCACTCTCTTTTCATATGATTCTCGAAATATATTTCCACTTAATTTACAAATTTTAACCGAAAAAACTCCGCTCAGTCAGCTCTGCTTGCTGCTATCAGCTTTGTGAGCAATGTTCTATATTACAGTTTATTATAAATATTTATTGTTTCCGTTGGGATTTGTTTATATTTGGCCTGGGAGTTGGCAAGTCTTAGGAATTTATTGATAAGCACAAATAATACCAAGTGGTATCTATAATTATGGAATTTTGTTAGAAAGTTCGTTAGAGAAATTCCCAATTGTCGCAAATTCAAAGAAGTTTTTATGGCTAGTAAGCATTTTCGAGCATTTAGTGCATTGGCTGCCATAAACTAAAGAACATGATTGAGGGGGATGGAGGGGGGATTAATTAGCGCTAATAAAAACCATAAAATGAACAGTTAAAGACAGCTGCAGCAAAACGGCGATAAATACGCGATAGTTGAGCATTTGTTAGTGTATATAAAGTGCGGTGTTTCGCTGAGCATTTTGTTAGCTCCTTTCACGTTTATGATTGCGTACGGCCTTTTGTCTGTTCCCTGCTGCCTGTTGATGCTATGTGTTGGCCTGTTCTAGTTTGAGCCAAATCATATTTAATGACTGCAACAGCTTCAATGCATTGACAGGGGGCGAAATGAACGGACGTGGAGAGGAGGGGGAACAGGGGACTGGGAAACGGTAATGGCTGCTAGCCAAAAACAGTTTCATCTTGTTGTTGCTGGCAAAAAAATAACTGTATTAAATGGCCAATGCCAATGCCAATGCCTAGGACAGCATTGTGGCAACGTGGCGTTGGAAAGGTTCTGCGGCCTGTTACAATTTTCAGCCTTGCGACAACAAGAAACCAGTTTCTGTCGTCTGCAGAAGGCGTTTTGCTGTCTTAGGCTTAGGCCTCGGCCTGGGCCTGGCCCTGAGGCTGTGGCTTTGACTCTCTGACTGTGGCTGTCTCATCTGTTGTCTATTTGGTGTGGCAGCGCCAGCCTCCTCCTGTTGCCTGTTGCACGTTGCACGTTGCACGTTGCCTGCTGCCAGTTGCTGTGGGCCTGTTCCCAGTGCAACATTTACTTTGTTGCCGAGGTGCTTTCTCTGCGACTGTGTCTTGTTGCCAGCTCGCACTTTGATTTACTTGCAAATTTGGTTCTAAGCCAGCGTAATCGAAATGCAATTAAGAACTCTGTTTTTTTTTTGTTATTTTTTATATACATAAATATCCTGTAGACATTGTAAATGGGGTATGATGATTTTGTGCCAATGTGTATAACAGGCAATTCAAATACATATAATATATATTTTTGATTAGCGGGATTGTCGGACAAAAAAAAAGTCGCACACTTGAAATTTTAATATTAATCAAGCTGAATGAAGAATTACGTCGGATATATATAACATCTGTCTACAGGGTAACTTCTAGGCGTGCACTCTCGACTAGATCACTCATGTGTGTTTTTTGTTGCCCCTGTATTTTTTTTTTTTTTTTTGGCTGCAACTTTTGTTTTGGCTCTCACACGGTGCCTGGTCTGGTCTGGGCCATTTTGATATGGCTTTTAGAAAGTCCAGTGCATGGCGTCCCGAGTTCGCGTCCACCAGAGTCCAACTTTGGGCGAGTGCCATTTGGAAAGGCGTTGACGTTGGCTGCACTAGTTGCCGCTGATGCTGCTTTGGACGTTGCGTCTGTGGCCATAATTAAAGGGTTACGGCCATGGCCAAGACATGCCAATCGCTGGAGCCGCCAGTTGGCCAGTTCTGGAGAGCCGATATTGCTGCCCATGTGAATTGTGCGGCGGCTGATATGCATAACGGTGTTTTAATATTAGTTGGCGCAAATAAGTGGGCATGTCTCCTCTGGTTGTTGCAACAACTGGCAAAAGCAACAGCAACGGGCGGCAACTGGCAATGCGCAGAAAACCATTGCACATATTCCCATACACATACATACATATACGTATATACAATATTGTTGCTGATCTACACACACAAACACCCATTTGGTTGATATTGTTATGGCATAATATACGTTCATTGGCCACTATGCATATATTCATATGGATGTACATATATCAGCCTGTGCCATTACAGTTGGAGCTGCACTGAGGCAAGCCACAGTTTGGCATGCCTTGCAAATGACCAGGCATCAACTGCAGTCGGTTTATTGGCTTGCAGTCAGCTTCGACTTTGCCAATTCTCAAATTGGCATGGTCTATAACATTAGTTTTCTCATGCGTAGGTTGTGGGCTAAACTGCATGAAAATAACATATGATATAAAATCAAAGTTAAACATATGGTAGCGCATAAATGCTAAACAAGTTACATTACGTAACTGCAGTTCTAGGTGGATCCAAGTTGTATTCAAATCCTAGGCTATATTTATTACCTTTCAATAAAATAGCTTTAAGGCTCGTTAACTATTTTCTCTATACAAATAAATTTACTGAATCAAGACTAATTTATTACAATTTAAATAAAATAATTTATCCTCCACTTTGTTTAGGGTGCTATAGCAACTCTGGTGTCAAAAGCAAAACTATTTTAAGATCATTTTCTTAATCGCAGTCATATTGAATCGTAAATAAAACTTAAGTGGGGATTTAATACTTATAGCTTATGATGATTGTTATGTAATTAGCTGCAGTCCTATTTTTAAAGATTCCACATTGCAACTATTTATAATATTTTATAAAAAACTTAATGTTGGTATAAAATAATTTGAATTTGGATTTCAAATTTGTCACAGCTAATTTTTTTCTCAGAGAAACCAAAGTTCTTTTCGTAACTATAACTAATCAACGGATCTCAAATGATGCTTGCTGTAATTAACTTGAGTTAAGCTTTTCTTAAAATTGAAGGAGTGGATAAATACTATATTTATATTGCTTACCTAAATTCTCAACCCAAATAACTTCTAGCCACATAATTTAACAACAGGTGGCGCTCCTTGCACATTCACTTCAACAACGTTTAAAATAAAGTTAATTTCACGATCTACCCGTCCATCCTATAATCAACCCATTTGAAATTGGAAACCGATGCGACTTGAAGTGCACATCTCGTTAGCAATAAAAGTAACATTCCATAGCGCAACTGTCGGACAGTAGAACGAGAGAATTACTTGGGTATACTTGTGGAGCGGGGGAAACCTAACCAAAAATCCTAACAACTCAATTACTAGAGCCTGCTGCGAGCAGGCTTGGCTTAAAATGCAATTAATAGGCCTGAACACACACGCACACACATTAACATACACACACACTCTGGCCGCTCTGGCCAGCTTGTTGCCAAGTCAGTAAGCAAATCATTAGCGGCAAAATTTGCGCCCAGTTATAATCCGCGTGGCATAGAAGCCCAGTCTAGAGCTCACGTTTCCCAAAGTTCTCACACAAATTTCAGATGCGAGATTTATTTATTTTTTTTTTTTTACAGAGATTCTCGGATGCTGCGCAACGTGGCGTTAAATGTGTACCAATTATATTATGTGTGTGTGTGTGTCTGTGTGTGTAAAACTCGTCTAAGCAAAGTTTTGGCAAAGATCTTCAAGAATTTAAACCTCGAATTTTGTGAACGCTTATTAAGAAAGGCGGCTGCCCCAGACTTATATATGTGTGCGTGTGTGCGCAGCTATTCGATAGCGCCAATTTGATATGGGGCCAAGGAGCAAGCACACAAATTAAGTTTCATAGGAAGCGGGACGCAACGAAAAATTAATGAAACAAAAATACTACCTGAACAGCGCACATTTCTTCTCTTTCGCACTTGCGCAGCCTGTTTTTTGTCTCTCTCTAATTTCGGATGTGTTTTATTTTTTTATGTGAGGATCGTAAAGCCAAAGCAATTAAGGAAAATCAGAAAGAAAGTTCGCCATGCAAATAAAATTATGCCTCATTTAAGGAACTGAGAAAGATGTCAGTAGAAGTTGAGGAGGTACTAAAATTGTTGAATAGCTTTACGGTTGCGGCTAATCAGTGGGATATAGTAAGAGATAGTATGTGCGATATGTACAGTGAACGCTCGTAAAAATAAACGAGTTTGTTTTGGAGATATTTCTATACCTAATATGTAAATATTTCTAATACAAATTAATTTTTTTTTTATACATAAAATTTAGAATTTGAATTTATACTTTTTACTATATATCTAAAATGAAATGATTTCCAGATTTGTACAAAGTCTACGTTTAATTGATTTTCAAGCGATCTCTACGGGTTTATCTATATCTATATATACATACGTGTGTATACCATAGCCTAACTTTTAGAGACCCAATCACGTATCTTGAGTCTTGAGAGAGCACACAAAGCGAAATCAATATCCAATCATTAATCGTTAACTAATTCCATGAATTTTGGCAGACGGCCGGCACTCGGCCCGTTCCCCGCCGTCCATCCAACTCCTCTGGCCCATTTACCAAGTTCCTGAAAATGCAACCAGACATGCCACACTAAAGACATATATTTATGCCCCGCAAGCAGAGTTTGGCGTATTTAGAACAGTCAGGACAAAAAAAAAAAAACAAAAACAACTCGGAAAAAACAACAAAAAATATCAAGATAAAAATATTTTTCGGCTGCCCTTTTTTAGTGTTTGCGGCAGCAGCTGCCCGGTTGGGCACCGGACAGTGGCTCCTAAACCAGCGTATTTGTTGTTGTTGTTTTTGTTATCGTCGCGACGTCTGCCCAGCTTCCAGTCCTCTGTCGTCCTGGGATCTCTTGGAGTTTGCGTTTTGAATTCGATTCCAAGTTTTGTGTTTCGTTTTCGATTTCGTTACCAGCAAAACGACGACCATGAAACAATTTTATATATATTTTTGCCCCGAAGATCAATAAAATTTTACCGACAACTGTATTTGGGTATGCTGCCCCAAAATTAGTGGCCAAATTGTCGTGCAGAACGAGTTTCGGGTCACATTTTTGGTTACACAGCGCAAGCGGTTGGGGGGAAAAAAGGGCAGCGCAGAAAAAATATAAATAATTTGAACTTTATAAATTCTTTGCCCGTCGCGCAGCGAAAAGTGTTGAAGTTGTGCTTAATTTATGTGAGATACAGCGCAAGATCGGGAGAGAAAGGGACAGATCTATAAGCACTGATCTGGATCGTGTAGGGTGCTTAATAGAGATAAAGATTGATTCAAGATAAGAAACATGAGAGCCGGAAAAAAAATTTAGATTTGTTTGGAATTTTAAAATAATAAATAAACGCTTTTTTGGAAAGAGTTTAGCAGATGATCGTTGTCTACAGATAAGGCTCTGGGGAACTTGGGAAATAAAAGAAGAAGAATATACAGTGGTCGCTTGGCAATTAGATCTGGAAGTTCTTAGAATTATCCAGTAATAAGAAACGGCATTTGTAATATAACGCCTTGAGGTCATATTTATAGAAATTTTGTGTTGGTTTTCTGCCTTTAAACACTTTTGAATATATAGAATTTTTTTTGTCCGTTGGTCTCTAGAAATCTTTAAATTAACATTTTTTTATATAGTTTGTCTTTTGCGACTACGAATCATTTTTTTAACCAAATGGTCTTAATTTATGAGTGATCACTGTACACACATTAACATTACTTTTATGTTATTTAAGTCGAATTATTGGCGCAAATTTTAAAAGAAAGCAGCCAAGACAATTCCGATGATAAAAGAAAAACAACATGGCAACGCCGTGTGAGTTCTTGCCGCCTGTAAGAAAGGTGCGATGCAGAATTCTCAGAAAATGCAAAGCCCAAAAACAACAGCAGAAAAAGCTGCTGCTTGTGTGTGTGTGTGTGGGGGAGGTGGAGTAGGGAGCAACCGGGCAGTCATCGTCTGCGCTGCAATCACCATTCGCAGGCCGGCACTAATGAATTTGTATGCAAACCGCAGAAATTTTATGTTTCATGTTATGTATATGCCGATGATTTGGCACAAAAACAAAAGAACAGAGAAGAAAAAAACAGTAACGGAAATGCGCGCAACACATAAAAAAAAAGGATCAGCGGCAACATTTTGCGAAATTAGTGCAGGCGGCCAAAAAGGTGCTCTTTTCCATACGTATTAAAAAAATTCAAAAATTAAGTATGCATACATTTATGTACATATACACGCAAATACATATGTATTTTGATTTATGCTTCAGCAATAAAAATTATAATAATGAAGGCGCTGACATAGGGCGCAGAAACGCGGCGTAAAGCACACGTGATATACATGCACTCGCTCTCTTGCGCTCTGATTTTCTCTCTTCGGCTCTGCGAGACTGCCCTTTTTGCTGCTCTGCTTCGGTGCGTGTCCGTTACTTGGCGCGCAAAGCTACAGTTTGAATACAGTTGGGGGTGTTTTTGTGTTGACAGCAATGATGAGTCACCGTGTTCAAAAAATACTTAAGCACAATGAACTACTTCTTTGTACCGTTTTTGCGCGACAGCATGTAAATAAATTAAAAGAGAACGACGACAGCGGCGGCAGTCAATAAAAGCTTTTGCGTTGTTAAAGTTTCGTTAAGGGGCATCTCCCCCGTATATTTCCTTCATTCGCACTGGCCTCCCGTTGTATTTTATTTATTGCGTCATAGGCTGCAAAGCAAAGCTCTGTAGGTGACTGTCAAACTGCAAGCGTCAGTTATTTGATGGTCGGACATAAATACGGAATACGGAATACGGAATTTGCACTTTGTACAGCCTATAAAAAGTTGAGAGAGCGTCTCTAAGGCAGCTGCTGCTGCTGCTGTTGCTGCACCCAAACGCCAAACGGTTAAACATAAAATCTAACGGCAGTTTTATAACTCTAGCATAAGATTACCTTTTGAGTGCATAGACTTCGCCTTCCATCTTGTTCCTCATCGCCGAAAAAAAGAGCTGAGCGCAAACGAAAACCATTTCGGCGACGAAAATTTTTAGCGGACGAGTGGGCGCAAGCGCAGGCGGTTGCCAAGATCCCCGAAGATGATACACAAGCAATCAAAAGAAATGCAATGGCTGCTCCGCTGACTCTTTCCTTGTCGTGTTGCTGTTCCTGCACTTGCTGCACCGTTAGGTCCACGCTGGAGTGTTTGGCCTCGGCTTCCACGCCGAGTTCAAGATCAGCCGCTGCCGCACCCACCAAAATACATCTGCGTAGCTTTTCCGCTGTTAACTTTACATTAACAACAACAGCAGCAGTGCCAGTCGAATTGTTGTTTTTGGCATATTTTCTGCATGTCTCTTTGCACTTAACACACAATTAGTTTCCTTTCGTTACGTTCAGCACTTTGTCTTTCGTCTTTACATTTAAAGTAACGGTTTTGCAGTTAACAAATAAAAACACACAACACAAAGAGACGACACAAACACTAACCAATTTAAAAGAACCCAAACATCAAGCACGACAGATCAGTTTTAACGGCAAAGTTCGCGTTAAATGATAGAACTTCTCAAGAGTTCTTTTTCCACAACCGTCCTCGCTGATGGTGCGCGCGCAATTGATTCCTGCTTCAGCGACAACGTCGCTCGAAAGCGTCAGCTACACAAACCAAGAAGAAGAAGCACCCGAACTCCTGCTGTTGCTTCGCTGCTGCCTTCGAGAAGGCAGCGACGCAGGCTGTCTGCCAGGCAAAGAATCGATGTTCGCCAGCCGACGTTACCAGGTACGACAGCGCACGAGCACGCTATGGGTGTTAAGAAATGGTATATTGTTTGCATGCACTGGTGCGTCGTGTCGTGTTGCGGCCCGAGCACATCTCTAGACGAAGCATAATAACGGACGTTTTTTGTTGCCTTTGCACAGCGACAAAAGGCAGCGACAGCAGAAGCAGCATCAACGTTCGCTACAAACTACAAAGAGGAGCCCATCGATCTTGCGTTAGGGGTTTTTGTTTGCGCATGCGCCGAAGTGCATATGCTCTGCTACCTTTTTTTTAATTTAATTTTTTTTATAAAATGTTATGGAAGTCCTTGAGGTAACAATATATTATGTAGTTGTAGGGTTTTTCTTGGCATAGTTTTAGATAACAGCTTATGTAAAATATGGGTTTCTTTTTAATACATACATCCATACAAGACTGAATAAAAAATAAAATAACAAAAACTTGACGTTATTCACATACAAAACGTGATGGTTTTATTTAGAAATTCCAAGAAATCTCTAGATATGCATGGAACGTTCTAATGTGACTGTTTAGAGTTAGTAATTAAAAGTATTATTTTAAGAAGTGCACAGACCATGAGATGCTATTTTTTATTAAATATTATGTGGCCTCTATTCTAGAATGAATGTAGATCAAATTGTGAGTTAATGAATTACTGGTACCTAACGTATAAATCCTTCAGAAGAAGCTGATTTTTTACAATTAAGCCAATACGGATTCACAGAGGGATGGCTAATGAATGCCAAGGAACTGCCCCTTTATATATGCCTTCAAGGCTTTGCCAAAACACATATTATTATATTTTAGACTTGAAATAAAATATGAAAATAATTAGCTAAAAATATCTGTAATTAATGTATATTCGTGTGCCTGCAGCAGAAAAAGTTGGCATCTTGGGAAGCTAAAAGCCGAAAAACCCGAATTGCCGAATCCCTCGAATTGCCGAATCTTAAAGACCCGCACAGAGACAACTCCATTAGGGCGGCCCACATTTGGCCACATTTTGCTGGCAGGTGCTTTCCCAAGGCGCGGTTGCAGCTTGATGTGGCAAGGGTGCCACAAAAAAAAAAGTAAACTTTTGTCGAGAATGCTCGACTAAGAGATACCCTGTAGCTACTTTGACACTATGTGCAATTCATTCTAGTCAGATCTTTCTAAAATGATTGGAGCTTAAAGTTGTTATTTAAATGTGAGTTTATACAAAATCTCAAAAAAGGCAAACAGGGGAGTCCAAGTCTAAGCCTACGAGAACCTAATTTCAATTCTAATACTGAAAAATTAGGGGCTACAAATTGAATTTTATTTAAAATACCTAGTTCATAAAGCCTGGGTCCAAAAAGTTTATATAGGAGGATAGACAGACATACAACTTGGCTGTTGATGCTGACCAATATACACATATATAATGTTTTTTAATAGGCTTCAGTAACATACATGTATGTATGTACATAACTGCACAACTGAAACCTTTTCTTATCAGTTTTAAATCGAAGACAGGGTAGAAAAAAAGTTGAAAAAAAAATCATGAGGAAAGTTTTGCATGAGACGATCAAGAGTTTTGTATAGGCGCGTGGCTATAGACCAGATCGGAGGCCCGCATATTGCAGGACAATCGATGACGCGTCGCACGAGACGGCGACATGTGCCGCCGAGTGGTTTTTCTTGGTGGGGCAGCCGCAGCGGCAATTTAGCATAACTGCGCGAATGGCAAAGGCATCATTAAACACATTAACAGACACACACAGACACACACACACACACACACACACACACACACACGAACGCACACACTGTAGGCAGGCAAGCAGACACATGGCTAAAAGAGCAGGCAGGTGATGGCCAAGAGGCCGACAAACAGTTGCTGCTGCAGCTCGAATGAATGACGGACAAATTGACAAACTGACTGAACGATGGCTCGAGTCGAGCTTGGTCAAAACTGTACGCGCAGCCGGCGTTGGCTTTAATGAGTTTAACCCGTGCCTGCGGGCAAGCTGCTGCCCCCCCTCCTTCTCCGTGCCCCCTTCGTTGGCCTCGGCTTGTTGTTAATTACAAAAGGATGCGTCTGCCAGGATAACAGCTGCCAGTGCCACAGCCGCAGCCGCAACACGTAATACCAATTGATTTGTGCCTGCCACAAAGCTCAGCCCAGCCCGACGCAGCTGTACAATTGGCTTTTTCGAGGCTCTTGTTGATCCTGCCGCCTTAGACTGTGCCTGCACTCGGAGAAAAACCCTGTTCTATGTTCTAGAATATTTAACGTTGCCTTCTAAATACATTTCTAGTACATTTTCTACTGGAAGTTACTAATTATGAATCAAAGTTTATTTCAAAAATGAATCTCCTTTTTAAAAATAGACAAACAATGAGTTTTGTTATAAATAATTAATATATAAGCCTCAATTACAGTACTTAATTTTAAAAACGTTTTATTAAGATTGTTTTATCTATATTTTAAGTACACAAATTCGTCTATTAAGTTAACCACCCTCGTTATTCGACACCAGAATGCTGTGATAATTATCTGTCATAAAATATAATACCTTTATAATTTTGTTCGTATTTTTCTTGATTTTTTAATTCAAGAACAATTGTTATAATTGTTTTAGTACTGTCTTGTATTTAGGAATTTCTGATTTCAAAACTGAAGTTCTTGAAGTAAGAATTTAGTTCTCAGCTAAAGATATTTTAACCCGGACTGAAATTTGAGAACATTAATAATAGATTTGACTAGAAGATTACAGACTTTTTTCTAAGTGTATGCATTTCTAATGAACCACATTGTCTCGCACAAAGAAAGCACAATACACACTCACACACAAAGGTCTTGGGTTCCAGCAGTGAAACTAGTTTGCGTCGTCGTTGAAAACCGGTAACAGTTATGAACCCTGGGCCCAGGGCCAAGGTTTCCCTGCTAGTTGCAAAAAAAAATATTCATTGAAGCGTTGGAAATTATGTTTTGATTTTCCATATGCCATAGCCCCGACAGAACTCCTAACGAACCATGGCAAATTGTCTAATCTGCCAACTGTCTTCACACCTTTGACGCGGCGGCATTTGCTTGATGGGTTACGCTTTGGGTTTGCTTTGGGTTGGGTTGCATATTACATTGTCGTTTACAAGCCACCCTATAACTATTCAACTATGCCCTCTAACCCATCAAAAGGTGCCATTACATGCCACAGTTGAATGTCCAAAAAGTACACACGACCCAAATGTTTTATTAATTGTTTGTAATTTGTTTACGTTTTCTAAGCAATTCATTTTGTTCAGCGCAGGGTATCCGTCCTGTTATCTGGATAATGTTAACACATCACTCAATTTATGACTAGAAAGTTCGAGTTAACTGTCTGGCAAGAGAATAAAAATGCGGCACACATTTATAATTTGTCGACGGGGCTAGGGACCCTGAGGTGATCCTTAAAACCTTCATTAAAATTGTGTATATAAATTTAATTACTCCTTGAGGTTGTCACAACTTCGCAATTCTCACGAGCAAATTGTAAAGTGAAAAAGTTTAAAACTAACTAACGATCAATTTCTTTAAAATGGATCCTCACCAATTCTGCGTGGGGCTTTTTAAATTGTTTTCGAACTAATTTTGGAAAGAATTTTATTATTTTCAGCAGTGATCTTCGATGGGTAAATGATCACTTTGCTTCTAGTATATGCTCTAACTTGTTCCGTTAATGCAAACAAAATGCTTGTCAGACACTTTGAAGTTTAGCCCATTTCTCATGATCCTTAAAGGTGATCCTCGATGCGTAAATAAAAAGTGCTTTGTATCTGCTGGGGGTTTTTTGTGCACCATTTCACCCCATTGTGAAACCAACTAAGCTCATTTTCTCATATCCTTTTTATAGAATAGAATATTTTGCATAATAATAAAATTTCAAATACATTTTTAGTGATCTTGCTACTCTTGAGATAAATAACCCTAGCTGATATTCTTAATTTCATTTCAAGCATGCACAGCATAATAATTAACATAAGAGTACAATTTAACAATCATTTTTTGGCGATCTCGCAACCATTGATATTTACATTACCCCTACTATGATCCCTACTTGATCAATGTTAACATGATGCGATCGCAGCCGCCACGTAACTCAGGGTGTCAACGTCCTATACATACATACATATTTTTAATAAAGTTATAAATTTGATCAAAACATAAACTTGACATTGATCTACAGCCACTGGGTGAATCACAAACGAACGCACAGACCTTTTGTTTCTCACAGTCGAGAACAGAAGGAAGTATTCTTTCAGTACTTTGAGACAGTTTGCGTAAATTTCGGCAATTTTATAAAAGCAAGAGCTACTTAAAGTGATCGCAGGGCAACTTTATGATCACCAAATGAAAAATAAATAAATAAAAAAGGAAGCATATCAAAGCAAATAAAATCAGACAAGAACAACATGTGAACGATTGCAAATTACAAGCAAAGATCCGCACCGAAAGCCCAAGACTAAAGCAGACCAAAGACTGTAGCTGTGTGGGTCTGTCTGACTGTCTGTGGGTCTGTTAATATCTGGCGATCAGGAGCCCGCAATGGACCAGGTTTCTTTTCCTTTCTGCTGCATGCGTTTAGGGTATTATAATTAGCTTATGAAATGTGTAACCCATTGAAGAAATTTCTTTAAGCCTATAAATTAGTATTTAAATATCGATCTATCTATTCTACGTGGCTCTCTTTGCAGTTATCTTGATATAGTTGATTCTTTGAATTACAAATGGAATGGTAGACCAGCTTGGAATTTAAAATTTTAGAAAATCTAAAAACATTTTTTTAATAGCTTATGACATATACTTATGGGTTTAATTTAATTTAATAAATACTAATATTATATAACTCTTACAGAAGAGACCAGTTGAATATTGTGAACTACTTTTTTGCTTAAACAATAATCAAATGTAAAGATTGAGAAATATTGAATTAAAATCACGCTACTATATCATACTATTAGTATATAAACAATCGCTGAAAATAGTTTTATTCTTATTAAAATTTCTTGTTTTTTGTTTATAAAGATATCCTATTCAAAACTTGTATCTAACTTTTCAATATGATAATATTATTATTATATTATTTTCTTACAAAATTTAAACAAATTTTTCGTAAGATCCGAAATACTATATAATACAAAATCAGGAAAAAATAAATTTTATCAAAAACTATTTGGTTTTCATAGGATTTAAATAATATGTGTAAGTTTCATGCCATCTCATGTAGTCTCACTTTATCTGAAGAGCATCGAATCTTCTGTATCTTACAGATGGCCGCTCCTGTTTTTCCTTTTTTTAGGCTGCTGGCTGGCAGCTGCTTCTTTTTTGGTTGGTCATCATTACGAAAAGGAAGCTAAAGACAAACGGATATGCGCTGCACATCAAGCAACTGTTTTTTCTCCCTCTCTCTTTCTTTTTTGGTGGTTACTGCTTTTGGGGCTTTTCACTTCTTGGCGTAAAATAAATTGTGCGACAGGTGCGACGATGTCGACAACTGGACCCAAAAAAAAAAAAAACAAAAAAAGATACCAAAAAAAAAAAACATTAACCACAGAATCGGTTGCAAGCAGAGCTTTAGCCTTTTTTAAATCTTTTTTTTTTTTGGGTTGTTGTGTGGGAGCGAAGCTTTCGATCCTTTTGTCGATCTTCGATCTTACAGCTGCGCATAATTGCCAAGTCTCGCAGACTCCTGTCTGCGCGTTGCATTTACAAGACGCAGCTGTTACTTCCGCCCGACTGGGTTTGAAGGGTGTCCAGGGTTTAAGGGTTTTCGGGCCGGGCTCGATCGTTTGCCCGGGCTTACAATAAGCTGGCTACTTAGGCGCATGGCTCGTTGCCTGATTCTTTCTCTGCCAGCCTAGCTCCTTCTAATGCTAATCCTGCCAGGCAAGCCCGGCCAATTGTCTACCTGCCCTTTACTTTCATTGTTGTTGTTGTTGTTGGTTTTGTTGCTGCTCTCGTTCTTGCTTGCGGGTGATCAGTCGGCGTGTCTGCGTGTCCTATTGAATTAATGTGCCGCATTAGCAGCCAACAGGTTTGTGCCAGCCCAGACATCCTTTGGTTATATACATTTTTTTTGTCGTTTTTTTTTTTCGGCTCTTACTAGGAAAATCCACACAACGATCGTGGATCACGCTACATTTTAGGGTTATAAATTTGTAGGCTGGCAGGCGCGCACGTAGCCCAGCTAATATTGTCCAAAATAACAGGTGTTGACTGATTAGTTTCGATGGCCTTTTGGGCGCGTTCGCCAGTCCGTTGGATCCGCATTACATATGGCCCGCAGCACGTATCAAATTGATGACTGATGATCGACTACGGAGTCCGTTTGTGCCGTATCTGCCACCTGTAAGCCGATACAGCTTTCTGGTACAGTCAGCGCTCAACTGAGCGTACCTCGGGCAGATGTTTGCATATCGTACCGCAGATCGCCCCGCACACAATTCCCTTAAAAGCAAATACTCGTCGTCGTCTGGACGTCGCTGGACCTGCAGCTGGTCCGGCCTCATATTTTGCATTTCGAAAATGCAAACAACAAACGAAACGAAAACAACATTTTGGCAAATACAATGGGAGATACACACACAAAAGGCATCCTGCTGCAGCCAGGACACGCCGCGTTAGCCCAATGTCCTGCGCTTACATGGCACAAAACATTTCCGTTGATTTATTATTATGATCTCTGCACAGCCTTGATTGATCTACAGTGAAGCTGTGTTTGCGGCTTAGCAAAAAAGAAAATGCAAAAAAAGACAAAAGATCTAAACCGGGCTAAGGCCGGCTGCCAAAAGATGGCCAAAACTGTTTTTGTACCTCGTATTATCGTTGGCATGAGATCTTGCGCAAACGGATTTTACATTTCATTTACCTTCAGCTCAAGTTTGTCAAGATCGATCGATTCAGCTGACGAGAAAATGAATCTGTTAGACTTTTCCTTTGCCATTTTCCGGGGTGCAAATTGAAATAATCTCCGCTATTGATCAACTTAAGAGCTGTAAGGGCAATCAAGCGTAAATTAAAAAGAATAAAGACATTTGAGGCAAGGCTGAGAAAGAACTTGGGTGAGCATTTACCGCTTAAGTTCAATACAAAATTGTTAATAATAAATCAGATACAGATACAGTCTATCTATACTGCAAAAGAATTTTCAACAATTATAATGCAATTTTAATTTTAATGCAATAGCTTTATTATTTGTACAAGTAAAACAAGTGTCTAAACATAATATTAACATAAAATTGTTAAATATATCAAAGAAAGAAGTTAAATCAAATTAGTTGTTTTACCTGGAAAGAAAAAATAACAAGTAAATTTTCCAAGTAAAATGTAATCTCTGGGCTAAAATAATTTGTAGATTTTGGCTTTAAAATTCGAAGTTAAAACTGAAATTAGTTTATGTGCATTCAAACCAAAGCATCCAAGTTTTTGGCTTTAACTTTTTGGTCTTAAAAACAGATCATTAATCAGTTACAACTTGTGTATATATGGGACTATATCAACAACCCTTGGGGCGTCAATGAACTTGACTTGTGAGTGTTGCTTTTTTAGGCTCAAGATCTGTGGAGATCTCTTAACGATCGATGATCGTCGCAGATCTCTGGCTGTTTGCAATGCGAATCCCGTGTTTGCTCAATAAAAACAAAACGCTGTGCAAAAAATGTAACTGAAATTGTGTTTACACTTACCTGAAAGCAAATCAAGCGTGGATCGAGATCGGTTTTATGTGTGTGTGTTTTTCTTTTTTTCAAGTTCACGCAGCGCGGAGCATCCTTAAGCTCAGGGGCGAAGCTGCAGTTTAGCAAAAATTTATGAGAATTTGCCAAAAATACGAAAATAAAAATAAAAAATATGTGTATAAAAGCAGCTCAAAAGTTAAGCGGGGCTTTTGTTTTTTGATGTTTTCTGTTTTTTTTCTTTTCAATATATTCTTTTTTGATTTAAAAACTTCCGGTTTTTTTCGCGCTCGTAATTTGATCTGTTTATGCGTTAAGAAATTCGCATAAAGTTGGCAAAATAAGAGACGCATGCAACAGCTGCCGCTGCCACAAAGCTTTATATAAAGCCCGAATAAAATACCGGGCTAGGGAATTACAACGTGTAACCGTTACGAATCAAGAGAACAAACAGAATCAACTGGATTTGAAATAAAATGAAACAATTAAACGGAAATGTCATGAGAAGACAAAAAAAGAATCTTGTTTGTTGCATTTCCCAACAAGAGAGTACAAATTTAAATATGAATGCAGTTTGGCCTAGGGCACACACACACACACACACGCACGTATACACACGTTGGTGTATAATTATGGGGCAAGGGGCTGTTACCTCGTCTCAGGAAACACGCGAGACACAAAGGCGCAATGCAATGCAAAAAAGGCCTACCCAAATCAAAGACGACAAGGACAAGGACACGGCTGAGCGCAAGGATAAGGATGAGAATGCGCATAAGAATGGGCACACGGACAAGGGCCAAAAGAAGCTGCGCACAAAATGGCAAACAAATCAAAAGGAGAAAAAAAAAACATACCGTGAGAATCGCTCATATAAACACGACGCAGTTCCACATTCCGCAATCCGTGGATACCACAGCATCCCCCCTAAACGAAAACCACCCCATTACCTTAGACATTGTCCTAGTGTGCCAATGCGCAAAATTTCACTGTTTGGGGTTGCATAAATTATACATCAGATCAAGTCCAATGCGTAGTTCGCTTTTGCGTTGATTGCTTTTCAACAAGTTTTACGCGTTTTTGAACGATTTTTGGTACAGTTTTTAATGCGTTTATCATGGGGGGAGGCCGCAAAACAGTTCAAAACTCTACACTGGAGTTGCAAGCGCTGCAAACTGTACAAAAAGAAGTTTTATTTAAACAGTTACAGTTACAGAATTTGCGTATGGCCATATTTTGAATATCCAGGGACTCACTTTGAGGTTAGGTTAGGTTTCGTTAGGGTTTCGTGGGAACTTTAGTTAAAATTAGAGCTGAATTGGGTAACAGGAATGAAGTATGATGCTATATATCATGTTAGCTGCTAGAATTTGAGGTTAGATTGAGCTTTTTATGTATATGCTTTAAAACTAATATCGTTTCAGATTTTAAAAAATTCAATTCAATAATTAAAAATTGATTGGAAATTTAGAGTAATTGAGGTTAGGTAGTGACTACGGTAATAACATTTAACTCCCAACACAAACCTGGGATTTGAAATACAGTTAGGTTGATATAATAATAATACTTATCATTATTTGGCGCAGTGTACACCAATTGTTTGGCAATAAAACCAACCCCACAGCGAATTGAACCCAGTTTAGAGATGAGTTACGCACAACAAACAATGGGAACATGGCACAATAATTGTACCAAATTTCGACTTTGCCAGTTGAAAGGAATGCGCAGTACGGGTTTATTCTCTCATTTTTTTTTTTGTTGGTCGTATTTCAATGGCAAAGATTATGCGTAGCAGGCAGAGGAAAACAAGGAAGATGACAATCAAAAAGGAAACTCACATATGGAAGCCAGTGTGTGTGAGTGCGTAATTATTATTTTTCAATTGGGGTTGCGCGGTTTCAACAAACGGATCGCTGGATAGGGTTGGGCCCGGTGCCAGCCCAATCTCAAGGACACCCGGACATGTCGTCTATGGCGAAAGTAGATCACAAACAATGCGCTAGAGCGTAGGGGCGCATGGATCTAGATTATGAATTAACAATCAAGTTGGGTATAATAATCATAATGCCATAACCTTGAGGCAAGGTAAATAATAATTAAGTGCGAGACGCACACACATACACACACACACACGTGTTGTTGGCAGGACCCGTAATCGACAACGGGATAGGGCACAGGACACAATCCAAATTGCGTACAGCTGCCGCCGACGACGACCTGACGTGCCTTTAAATGCCCTATACCCAACTGAAGATGGGTGGGGAAGGGTATATTGAGCTGATTCGAACTCATGTCTATATTCTCGATCGGCATCGAAGCCGGATTTTCGATCTCAGAGCCTTTCAGAGCTAAGGGTTTACCTATTGTATGCAGTGATCATATTTATTTCAAATTGTTATGTCCTTCTATCCATTTTCCCGAGATCGATAAATAGTGATATTTACTCATTGTCTCTTGAGCATACATATTTATACCATACGAATACCAAGTTCATTTAAACTTAAATCTAAAAACTATCTCAATCATTTTATATTGTTACCTATACAATTTACAGACATCAAATCGAAAATTACAGACATAAGTTTTTAAAAAACTCCTTTTATTTTCTTAAATTCGATAAATATCGATTCTCAGTTTAAGAGTTTTGTTTGGAAATAGCTTTAATTTAATTTGTAAGACTTAAAGACGCAAACTTTTGTTGGCATTTTTCGTAAAATCACTAAATATAATATAAAATAAAAAGAAACATTTAGGAGGACCCTAAATCCATACACCATCCTGGGATTCGATCCCCGGGTCCTTGCTGTTCAGTTGCCTAAGTTGCTGAGCATTTAGACAAGATCGAGGACATCAGCTGTGTGAGTAAATAATTTGAGCTGCGTACGCCTGAGCGCAGAGTACCTGCCCGTCGGGCACTCTCGCCTCGATCGCTCTTGCTTGTTTTTCTTACCGAGCAGCTGCAGGCGCTGTCAAGGAGCGACACCACGTGCCAAGGTGAGTCAGCAACAACAGCAGCAGGGGGCAAAGCTATTATCCTGGCAGCCATTTTGTGTGGCGCTTAAGTTGGCAGGAGCAGCTGCCAAACACGATCACGATCCCATTTATCTCTGTGGCAACCAGTTCGGCGCCCTAAGCTTGCAGCAAGTCCTTGCTGCTGCTGCTGCTGTGTCCTTTAAGAAAGCTGCCGCTGACAATAACAACAGATGTTTTTTCATTTGTGGCAGGAACGTGTTTCCAAACATGATTTATGGCTGATCTGTTGCTGCCGCTGCTTCTGCTGCTGCTTCTGGCGACTCCACGCTAGAGTTTCTTAGAGCATTGTTTGCCCATTGACCAGCTGCTTGGCCTGTAAACCCGACGCGTCTTGGAACCGGTCTCCATATCTCTCTTTCCTTTGTGTCGTTTTTATGGCGTGTTATGATTTCGTATTACAATTAGCTATACAAAAGGCACGCTGCCTATTTATACTCAGCCACGAAGCGAAAAGAGTATATTGGGTTTGTGCAATGTCCGTCTGTCTGTATGAAGGTAATTTTGTTCGCCGCTCTTGAAGCTAGAGACTTGAAATTTGAAATATATACTCCGTGTACTCGAGTCAGTTAAAGCGCTAAGAGAAAAACCATATTTCCCACAATTTTGGAGGTAAAGCCATCAAATTTGGCAGACTATTTTCTGACGAATAAAGAGAGTGGAAAAATTTGATATTACGAAAATGAGTGAGGAAGTACATAATATTTTATCAAAAAATTAAAAAAATATTTATTTTTAATAATGTATATATTTGAAATGCAGAATCAATCTAGAGGACAATTTATGAAAAAAATGATATCAAACATAAAAATCGGTTCAGTTTTGACAAAGTTATGGGAGTTTGAAATATAGGAGTTATGGACCCAAGAGCTTTACATGTCAACATTTTTATAAATTTTTTCACGATTTTTGACAAAAAATTTGAACCCCTCAGAATCGGTTTCAAATTGTTTTTTATACTAATTGTGACAACTACAATCGAAAAAAAAAATAAATTTTCAATTCTAAATTTAGAACAAAAATTTTGACCGCTACAGAATCGGTTTTAATGTTCTTTTTATGTTAATTTTGACAACAACAATCGAATAAAAATGTGAATTTGCATTTCTAAAATTTGATTCAAGTAACTACTGTGTACTTTGAACGAGTATTACGCAGTCGGCTACGTCCGACTGCAAAGTTTTAGTTTTAGATTTCGACATTTCGTATTAAAATTAGTTTGCAGTTTTTAATGATTGCTTATATTTCTATGTGATACCATAAATTTAATTTTGTGGCCGCTATCTAACACACTGATTATGTTTTAGGTATGTGATACGTTCGAACCCGAGTCGAAGATGCATAATTTTTAATGCATTTTTTTTTATTTTTAACGATAGCCTATAATCACTGTTGCATATCTTAAGGAGCTGTTAAATGGCTATGTAACACGCAGTTTGGTTTGGGAGGGGTTCTAGGCTTAAGCCCCGGGCAGATGCAATTTTTTTTTATTATTATTTTCCATGTGCACAAATATTGCTAGTGTACACATTCGGTTGTGAATAAACAGTGAAACGGTATTGCGCCGTCGGTTACGCCCTACTGCATAGTTGTTTTATTGTCATTTCTTCGCTCGAGTAGGATTGTCTGCCCCGAAACGACCCTATAAATTTCCGAGCAGCGCATTAAACTTGTCACAATTGTGCAGTTAAGTGGACATTAGGAACCAGCCCAAAATGCCAATGGAACGACTGAGCTGTGAGCACTTCATTAGCTGCCGTTTGGGCCAAACTAGCCAACTGGCCAGCCAACCAGCCAACTCTATCGACGCTAACTCGCTCATTTTGGCCATAATCATAAAAGTCATGCGAACATGAATTGCTGTGGCATGCATCGCCGCTTGCAACGCCTCCCGGTAGCACTTAAGACAAATAACTTACACACCTATCGACAGGCCCAAGCCCAGTCGGAGGCCCAGAGGCGCTGGCTCTCGTTTCGTTGACGCATTTTCAATTAGTTTTAAATCAGAACTAATTGAATTCATTTTGGCCTCATCGCATCGCATCGCATCGCATCTAGGCAATCTTATCTTAACAGTTATGATGTCTACCGTGCCAGCTTGTTTTGGCATGCTGCGCCAAAATTTATTGACAAAAATTTGCAACACAGATTGCATAGGGAGGCAAACTCATGCCGCATGCTGCATGCCTCATGCCGCATGCTGCATGACCAGTAGCTAGCGCAGCGACTGGTCAGAACCTGCCATCGGCACATGTGAAATCTATGACCATAGCTGTGCATAATAAATGGAGCACTTGTGCAGAGGCGAAGGCGGCGGCGCATGCAAAGCGACAGGTAAATGGCACACAAAAAGGTTGGCAAAAACCCAGAGGCAGGCAAATGGCTAGCTGCTAGTAGCGCCGTGCTGGTTAAGTTTTTTTTCTCTTTTGTTTTCTTTTTGCATAGTTGCCGCTCATGGCAATGGCAGCAACGGCAAACAAGTGGCACCAACAACTTAAAATGGTCAACAAGCTACTTTCTTTTGTAGACTATGTTTTTCAAATTTAAACGTGCGTTAGCTTAGGCCGGACACAAGCTGCGTGCTGTGAGCTCAAATTATGAAAATACAATATCGGTTAACAGAAGCGTCAACATATGCTTAACATGATCTGTTGTTATTAACGTTGGGTTAACATTGCTTGAAAAGTCGATATATCGATAAGTTCTGATGTGCTTGCATGGCTTAGATATTAGAGATTATTCGTTGCGCAACTCTGCTAAACTTTGCGCTGAGCGAATAAATACATAACAGTGCATGACGTCACTTAATACACGAATACACATTCAAAATGTGTGTTGCATTCAAAACTAAATTAATAAATTTATTGAAGCAGCATATTCTATATTTTTATTTAAATAATATATTTATATTTTTATACGTTTGAATAGATTTGCAAATTTTAAAACAATAAAATCTTGTATAATTTAATTTTTAACTAAATTGTATTTATTATTTTAATAAAATATGCTGATATTAAGTTGTCTAATTTTCATCAGACTTTTCGATTTGACTTCAATACATAACAGCTTCGTTTTAAGCAAATTTGCGTTAAAAACACCACAAGCTATTGACACTGCGACGTCATGCGCAAAGAGAACGTAACAGTGCGCTTCTGCTTACGTAACAACCTTCACGCTATTCGCGCTCGCTGTAATCAAAATCAATTAGACCCAATCAAAAAACAAATAAAAGGAAAAAACTGCAATTCTCGCTTGGCGCTCAAGTTGGGCCCAAATACTCGCTGTCACGTAAGGTAAGAGAGATAGTGCTAATTGATAAGCTGCAACAACAACAACATTAACATTGATTTCTTGCCAAAAGCAGGTAAAAAGAAAAAGCCGCAAACATGTTCCGCCGGCTCAGTGCGTTGAAGGTCAGCAGAATGCGTGGTTTCTCGGCACTGGTACAGACGAAGGCGCTGGTCAACGGCAACTGGATCGATTCCTGCAGCCGGCAAACGTTCGATGTACGGAATCCGGCCAACGGCGAGGTCATTGGCCACGTGCCCGACATGACTGTGGAGGATGCACAGCAGGCCATAAATGCCGCCAAGCAGGCCTACGAGTCGAAGGAGTGGCGCGCCCTCACCGCCAAGGATCGCTCCAACTTGTTGAAGGTATAACGGGTAGGGCTCCACTGTGGAACGTCCACGCTGGTGACGATGCAAAGACGCCTAGCTATATATACAGCGAGAATCTGCTACGGTAGTCCGATCAGATCGAGCTATATACCCAGCGCAAGGTATTGGTTTGGTATATTTAATATACATATTTAATTTGACGCTGTTGGTAGGAACCAATTTAAAGTATTGCACGTGATAGGGCCTTTTTTGGAGCCTTTTCAATCCAATACCGAGTTCAAAAGTTATTAAGACATAACATTTTTATTGGGTTTTAGAAAATTAAATAAAAATCTTGTTTATGGATTCGTTTTTTGAAAGCGTTGAGAAAGTTTTCTGAAACTATCCCATTCGTAAAACATTTGTTCCAAGTTGTTTTTGAAGGAATCCAAATCACAGAAGATGCAGTTATGTTACATACATTGTTTGAAAGGTATTTTGGATTTTGATTACGCATTTTGGTAACAATCAACCACCGAATTCGGTACAAATTTAATTTGATTGTAACCACTGAAATTTCTCAATTATTGGCTCATGACACATATCTGCAATATACATTATTATAGATATATATTACCTACTCATACAAGTGGATTATTTTCAGGGCGCTACAGCTTTTTGCCTAAAGTGCGTAATGTATATTTATACTTGTTCGAGATGTGAAAAGAATTTTTTTGGTTTCTGCAATGTCTGTCTTGCTTTTCGATTGAACTTAATTTTTTCCGCCGCCATTGAAGCTAGAGATTTAAAAGTTAGAATATATACTCGTGTATATCCACGTCAGATAAAGTGTTAAGATTTTTTGCTATGCCCACCGTGGAGAGTCACCAAATTCGGCAGACTGTTTCCTGATAACCCCAGCTGCGTATTACAATAATTTATACTTTTCCAAAATAGCAATAATAATTAGAGCTGGTGAAAGCGTATTGCATACTCAGAATTATATGAAATATCCTTCGTCACAAAATTGTATATCAGCCATTTTGGGCTTGAATATGCTTTTTTGCTGGACATTAGCTTGACTCCCCACTAAAACCCACTAATTGCTTGCAGAACTGGCACAGGCTCATCGAGCAGCACACACAGGAGATAGCTGAGATCATGACCGCCGAGTCGGGCAAGCCCATCGTCGAGTCCAGGGGCGAGGTTGCCTATGGGAACTCGTTTGTCGAGTGGTTCGCCGAGGAGGCGCGTCGCATTTATGGGGAAATTGTGCCGAGCGCAACGCCAAATCGCGAGCTGATCGTGATGAAGCAGCCGATAGGCGTGGCCGCCCTGATAACGCCCTGGAACTTTCCGATGGCAATGATAACGCGCAAGGCGGGCGCTGCGCTGGCCGCCGGCTGCACCGTGGTCGTCAAGCCCGCCGAGGACACGCCGCTGACAGCGCTGGCGGTGGCCAAACTGGCCGAACAGGCCGGCATACCCAAAGGCGTCATCAATGTGGTGACCACCAAGCGGGCGGCGCCCATCGGTGAGCTCTTCTGTAAGAGTCCCGATGTGCGCGGCATCAGCTTTACCGGCTCCACGCAAGTGGGCAAGCTCCTGTTCCGCAACTGCGCCGAGGGAGTGAAGCGTGTTTGCCTGGAGCTGGGCGGCAATGCGCCGTTCATTGTCTTCGACTCAGCCAACGTGGAGAAGGCCGTCGACGGCGCCATGGCCTCCAAGTTCCGCAACTGCGGCCAGACCTGCGTCTCGGCAAATCGATTCTTCGTCCAGGAGGGCGTCTACGATAAGTTTGTGACGCAGCTGAAGCAGCGCGTGGAGGCTCTGAAGATCGGCGATGGCAAATCTGGAGATGTGCAAATCGGCCCGTTGATCAACCAGATGCAGTACGACAAGGTCAGCGGCTTTGTGGAGGACGCGCGCAGCAAGAACGCCAACATCATTGTGGGAGGCAAGGGCCTGCGGACGCTGGGCTCGCTCTTCTATGCACCCACCATAATCACTGAGGTGCCGCCGACGGCGCAAATTTACACGGAGGAGGTCTTCGGGCCAATTGTCTCCATTATCAAGTTCAAGGAGGAGGCCGAGGCCGTGCAGCAAGCAAACAACACGCAACGCGGCCTGGCCGGCTATTTCTACAGCGAGAACCTGCAGCAGGTGTTTCGCGTGGCGAAGCGCCTGGAAGTGGGCATGGTCGGGGTCAATGAGGGTATTATTTCTGCGGCGGAGGCGCCGTTCGGCGGCGTCAAGGAGTCGGGCGTGGGACGCGAGGGTTCCAGCCATGGCATCGACGACTACGTGGATATCAAATATATTTGCATGGGCAATTTGAAATACGATTGAAATAGCTAAGCAAAAAAACCTACGCTATACTATGGCTTTAAGTTGCAGTCTTCCACTAGAAAAAATGCTTGTCAGTTGTAAATTGAAATTAAAAATATTATTATATATGCACAAAACAAAAGTAAAGCTTGTTTTTAAAGTTAAATTTTAATTTTGAAATTTTACATTACATTTAATGTTAAAATTGGTATTTAACAGTAGCCATCGCACAACGGCCACAAGCTCACACTGCTCCACAGTTAACAGAACATTTTGCACCTAACAGCATTTGGTATATTTTTACATTGCATTTGACTACCTTAGCGTTGTGCGCGCCTGGTCACATTCATACACTACTGTCTATACAAGTGCTGATTTGCTTCCAAGTGCAATTTTTTTGAAGCAATGTCTGATAAAATTGTAAGTAAATTCCTGATTAGTTTGGCCAAAAACGTTTGCCACGGTATTCCCGAGGCACAAACACATATGTGGTACATTAAGGATTGCGCTAGCCAAACGACGTTGCGATCTGCTGACGGCTCAATGCCGCTTCATGCCGGCAAGCGAAGTGTTTTGTTGCGGTCGCCAAATAAAAATAATAAATATATATAAGATGGTTGTTAAAAGCGTGTGCTTGCAATGTGGCAGGTATATAGCGTAATTGGCAGCCTGTCGTCGAGTGCTGTCCGTGCAAATTCGTTGCCACGGCGACGCCAGACACAGGAACGGACAGACACGGACACACGACACACAAACAAAGGTACAATGACTTGTAGATTTTGCAACAGAGCTGCTGACTGTGCGAAGGGGGCGGGCGTAGGTGTCAGGGAGGGGGTGGAAGAGAGACAACTGATTTGACCATGGCAGTGCACTTTTTCTCAGTTTGGCACACTTTAAACATTTATTTACATTTTGTAAATATTGCCAAAAAGTGGCTGAGGGAAATTTAATTTCCCTGTGTGCAGTCAAATACGCGCCTTCATGACGTTCAGTTCGAATTACATATAGTAAGGCCTTTTGGGCTAAATAAAGTAGCTCAAGCTACGCTTAACAACAACACCCATAGCCGATTGGCCAGAACAACAACAGCAGTAGCAACAACAACAACAATATGGCTTGCGCACCGTTGCTCTTGGAGCATTTCATCTACAAGAAGCGCAATTTTGTCTATGCCTTCGTGCGCCATCGTCTCTTGATGTTATGTAAACAATCGGTGCGATCGATCGTATTTATATACTATTTAATATATTAACTAAATATATACAAATGTGAACCTTTAACCTATTTCAATCACAGCTAATACGCGTGCAGTCGGCGGAGGGAATCAAGCGCATTGAGATCTCGCCAAAATCAAATCTTAAGCAGTTGTATGACAGCGTGCAAAATGCACTCAAAGTCGACGGCTTCGGTCTGTTCTTGGAGCGCAATTTTGCCACAGAGCTACACGCCAGCGGCTCAAAATTGGTGGGTACCGCGCTCAGGCATGGGGATATGTTGTATCTAAAACAAATGGCGGGCACTTCATCACGGGTAAGTTGTCCAAGCATAAACTCAAACATATTGATAATGAAACTCTACCTTCTGGCAGCGCACAAGCACGACAGCTATAGAGAATTTGACATTCAGTAGCGCCACCAAATTGTCCACAGAGAAGCTCAACACACGTCCCTCCATTGAAGTGATCGAAGATGAGGTGGATCAACTGCTGCTCAAATCCGATGGCACGATCAAACGTAAACGCGATAGTAAGCTGTAAGTTGAAGAGGAGCAGGAGCAGGAGGCTAAAGTACTGATACATATAAAATCGGCTTGATTAGGCATTGCTATTAATGTAGTTTAATAGTTAAGATACATAGAATTACTTAAGTTTAACTAAAGGAAATTTCTTTTTACAAATTTGTTACTACCAAGAGTTATTCAATATGGTGTATGTTCTTAAAGTCAAATTTAAAAAACTTATAAATCTTGTAAAACACGCAAAAATGAAAGCACTGGTTGAAATAAAATTAGCGCAAAATTCCTAGTGCTTAGTCATGCGTTAAGCTTAACAAAATATTGTAATCATCATTCATTATGTGACTCACATTTTTGCTTCACCCTAGACATTAAGATATCGTATATTTTCGTATAAATAATCAAGCTTTTGGCTTAATTTAATATTGTGTACATAACATACGATTCATCAGATTTAAAGCTTTCCAGTGCTTTCAGAGAATTCCATTCTTCAACATAAATGTTAATTTTTTGATTTATACAAAAAGTAAGTTCAACTCAAGATTGTATTAATTGTAGAATGTATGCAAAACACAATGAAGCAAACGTGAAGCTTTCTGAAAATATAAATTGTAAGCTACATGAATAATGAATTCATTTAATTTATCAATTAATTATGAATTCATTATTAAGATTAAAGTCTAACATAGGATTATATTTAGTAAATACTACTTCATTGAATATTTATTGATTTTACAAACTTTCGCAACAAATCTAATTGAATAAATTCTCCTTTCCATCTTTCAGTTGCCATCATAATGCCAATGGGCGCTGTGTGCACTGCTCCCCGCTGGAACCATACAACGAGAGCTATCTAAAGGATCATAACATCAAGCACTTGTCCTTTCACTCGTATATACGTAAGCAGACTTCAGGCATGGACCATGGCAAGTACTTTGTGTTTGATGACATCAATTGCCGTATTAAGCCTGGCTGTCGGGAGCATCCTCCTTGGCCCAAAGGCATATGCTCCAAGTGCCAGCCATCGGCCATAACACTCAATCGTCAGACCTATCGTCATGTGGACAATGTCATGTTTGAGAATACCAAAATAGTGGAGCGCTTCTTGAACTACTGGCGCACCACGGGCCATCAGCGCATGGGCTTCTTGTACGGCACCTACGAGCAACATGCGGATGTGCCGCTGGGCATACGTGCCAGGGTGGCGGCCATCTATGAACCGCCGCAGGAATCATCACGCGATTCGATCAACATATGTCCAGACGAGGGCGCCGATGAAGTCGATGCCGTTGCCAAAGCATTAGGACTTAAAAAGGTGGGTGTCTTCACAATTCTCAATTTGCTTATGCATTTATTTGTAAATTGATTTTGTTGATAGATTGGCTGGATATTTACGGATTTAATTACGGAAGATGCCACCGCGGGCACGGTCAAACAGATACGCGGCATTGAGACACATTTCCTGACTGCTCAGGAGTGCATATCGGCGGGCGAGCTCCAAAATCGCCATCCCAATCCTTGTAAATATGCCACAAACGGCACTTTTGGCTCTAAATTTGTGACCATATGTGTGACTGGTGAGTGGTGGCTTCGATATCCTATCCTATGCATACTATATTATTGTTATTCTCCTGACAGGCGATCAAACCAAGCAGGTGCACATGGAAGGCTATGCGGTATCCGCTCAGTGCATGGCGCTGGTGCGTGATAACTGCCTTATACCCACAAAGGATGCGCCCGAATTGGGTTATGTGCGCGAATCGACCGACAAACAATATGTTCCGGATGTTTTCTACAAGGTAGGTGGGGTATTTATGATGTAGCTGATGATTAAACTTCTAATACTACTTTAAGTATAAATCAATTTCGTTTTATAAACATAAACTCTATGAATATTTATATTCAGTATCAAAAGTTGATAAATTCATGACTGTCTGTCTATCGTACCTCTATTTTATTAAGGTCATCGGAGTTATCGGTTAATAATTGCGTATTTTTGCTAAAACACAGTTGACTGTAGAAATATTCTATATGTCTGCAGGGTTATTTAAACATTGTTCGAAGATAGTTGTTCGCTCTTGCATGAACACTTTCTAACATTTCCGAGTTGGTTACAAATATAAAAATATCGAAACGAAAGGTGTCTAAAATCGTTATCAGAAAAAATTTAAATGCAGTTTTAAGTTTATATCTAACTAAAAATCGGTGCAAATTTAACACAAAATTAAGCGGTGAGTCTTAGAAAATTAATTTGAATTAAGTTTTTCCTAAACTGTCTGCCTTATTATATATAAGACTTTCTGTATTTTGTTTATATTTGTATCCAATACTGGGCTTTTATACTGAAATTTGTGGAGTTAGATACAGATAATAAATCCAGTTAATTGCGCTTTCAAAATCTTTTCAAAACTGTTTCAGTCAATTTTGTTGTGCCTGCCTTCCACACTTTTGTGTGTTTTAGTGGATACTAATAATACTTGCTGGAACGACATTTATTGATAATTACACATTTATAATTAACACATAGAATTCAAACAACATATCTGACTTTGCTTTGCATATATGCATATATAGATAATATATATAGACATCAATAATTTTCTTTTTGTTTTTTGGTTGCATATTCTGCCAATCAATGACAATTGACTCTTAACTCTTCTTGATCTGATTATTACAATCGCTGATAAACTTTGTTAATGTCGAATTGGAATACTTTTCTTCTCTTATTTTGATATGAGTTACCTTTTTGCTTTGTACTTTGTACTGCTTATTATGGCTCTCAGATTCATGTAGTTCACCTTTAAGTGGGGGGAATCTTTCGCTTCTGGTTCCATTTGCATATTTAAATAGACACTTAAACACATACATTCAGCCATTATACATTTAGATATTTTGATTATTATATTCTGCATATTTAAAATGTAATGTTAGTTCAAAAAATAGAAAACTTTATCTAAACAAATCACATTAATTGAAATCAATTTTGTCTTCAATGTTTTCAACATAATTTGAGCATAATCTTAACTGTCACGCTTTCTCATATCACATTCCATATATCCTACCAAAATTTCTATCGCATTTTGTATTTGCCTCTGTTTTTTTTTTAATTTATAGAAATAGTTTTTAGTATTCGATATATTCACAACAATTTTTGTTTGGCTCGTTCTAACTATCCTACAATTGAATTTAGATACCTAATTTCCTTTCGGAGACTAAAAATAAATAAATATATTATAGACTTATCTTAAAAGAAAATCAATGGAGCTAAGAAATAAGCATACTCTTATATATATTAGAATTGTTGGAACTACGAAAATAGTTTAAATATGACTTACATATTTTTATAAATTTTGGTTGTGTTCATATTCGCAACCTAACTTTTCATTAAAAGTATTTCTGCTCTTAATTGTCACAAAGTTGGATGGTTTAATGTTGCGACTTAACTTTATATAATCTTATACACACAATACATATTTTGAATACCTTCGTTTCATGCTGTTTAAGTTCTGCTTAATGGAGTTTTATATTATTATCTATCCACTTTGACTTTATTATTTTATTGTAGGTATAAAATTTTTACCCACAAATAAGTAATTCTCTTATGTTAAATTATTTTATAATTTTTAAATAATATAATTATGCTTTAACATTTGAGATATGCTTTGAATAGATTTCTCTTCTCGACCTAAATAATAGAAATTCGAGTATATTCCTTCGATCTGTTGTTCACTCATAATATGGTCAGCATAGGATTGGATAGGTATATAGAAAAGCTTTATAATTGATATACTTAAAACTACAATATATTTAGTTTTACATCAACTTTGTTGCCAGTAATTTCTCTGTCCAGGTAACTTTGTAGCGCTCAACACCTATTTGGTATTTCAAATGTTTACATTTTGTTGAATTACATTTCCATAGCCATTTAGTTTTCTTTACGGAATATAATAATATATATTATAATTAATATTTTTTCTGTCTCAAATCATAAAGTATTTCTTTCTTCTTATTCTATTTTTTAAAAGTTCTTAAGTTCTTTTTACCCTGTAATCAAGTGTAAATTTTTTAGCTAGTTTTTAAAATATTTTCAAAAATGTTATTAGCAACTAAGAGTTGGAATTTCATTTTTATATTATCCCTTCGATAGTTCTTTATATATTCCAAGTAAATTTTGCATTATAATTCAGTTGCATTTAGTCTAGTTTCAAAATATTTGTTTAAGTCGATTACAAGAAACAGTCAAGTGCTAATTCAAAACATTGCCTTAAATTGATTACAGGGTAGTATATAGTCGAGGTAGGCCGAACTATTGGCTTACTTTTTGATTTGTTTTAAAATTTGCTTTAAAAAAAAAACAACCTCCAAAAATGTAATATGTAATTTTTCGTACATTTTTGTACTTTTTTGATGCATTTTCATGAGTTTTTGGTTTTTGTAAAATGCTTATCAAAATTGTGTTATTATCCATTCCAAATGCTCCAAAAAAGTTGGCTTCTTATGGATTATAATGTTGACATAAATATGGTTTAATATGTATATTCGTTCAATATATCAACTTTTGTGTTCGTTCTGGACTCTTTTTTTCTGGCTATAATATTGTTTAAATAAATCTTCTTTAGTTGCGTTAGCGGGGTTGTCAAGCTTATTAGGAATTTGCACAGAGTTGCCATTTACTTCGCTTCACTTAGAAGCTGCCGGAACGATATTCGCCACAATGTTTTATAGAGGTGCGCACACTGGGCTTTCCCATTAGATCGCCAGTGCTGGCAATCTTGTCCAGCACATCAATCCCGTCCACAATGAAGCCAAAAATGGCCGTAAATGGGCGCATCTCGTTGAGCACCATGCGAAACTGGCTGCCCACAAATCCGCAATTGTCGTAACGCTTGTGGCCCCGCCGCATGCCCACTGTGCCGCGCCCGGCGGCTATTCCGGTGTCCTCGGGCATAAAGAAGTGTTCCTCCAATGCGGCATGACCGCCCCGGCCATTGTTCATCTCAAAGTCACCGGTTATGATCTCATTGATAAAGGCCTGGAATACGGCACAGCCTCGATAGCCAAAGCCGCGTTCGTGCAGCATCAGGGCGCGAAAGTTCGCGGCCATGCGTGGCGCCACATCGTTGCGCACCTCGATCAGCACACGGCCCGCCGCCCTGCCATCCATCTCCATGTCCAGAAAGTAGACGGGATAGCCCCGCGCCGACGGCCGACGCGTCAGCTGCGTTGCAGCGGCGGATGTGCTCGGCACATCGCTCGGCAGCTCGAAGTTGACCTTCGCCCACGACGACTGCGTCTGCGTTGGCGAGTGCCTGCGTGGGACAGGCTCTGCGTCCTGCTGCCAGGCCTGTGCCCACTGCGGCATGCTCCAAGTCTGCACGGCTGGCGTCTGCTCCGCTTGGGCGCTGCGCTGTCGCTGCCTGGGCAGCTGCTGCACCAGCTGCAAGCGATTGTAGCCATTGTTGTCAAAGAGCTGCGCGGCGGGATTGCTCCCCTGGTTGCCGTGACCGTGACTGCTGTTGCTGTTGTTGCTCTCCTCCCGCTGCACTGGGTAGCGACGCCGCACGGTCGGCGACGGCACCTGCACCACGGCCTCCACCAGATGCTGCTGTCCGGGTCACAATTGTCGCAGCATTTCGCTCCAGTACTCATACACACAGTAGTTGGTCAGCAGCAGCGCCGGCGGTGGCTCCACTGTGGCTGGCACCTCGTCCATCGGCCGCTGACGCAGCGCTAGCAGGCGACGATGCAGCTGCTCAAAGTCCAGCAGCTGGAGGCCGCCCTCCCGGACGCTGGCGCGCAGCCGACACTCGTGATAGATGTCCAGCAGCTGCCGGTGACACTTCAAGTACTGCCCGTGCAGCTCGCCCAGCAGCCGCAGCAGCGAGCAGGCGTTCAGGCCGGTCGTCAGAAGGCCGGAGCGGAGTTGCTGCCTGGTGCTCAGCCACCAGCTGTGCATGTGGTAGCTGCGCAAGGTTGGGAGATGCTCCACTATCAGGCGGCGGAGATGCTGCTGCATTGTGTCGCAGGCATCGCAGAGGCGACGCAGCAGCGTCAAATCGCTCGATGCCAGCACAGTGGCATGGACAATTGCCTTCTCCATCTTGGCCAGCTCGTTGCAGAGCAGCTGGCGCAGCAGCTCGGTCAGGTCCAGTTGCTGGATTATCTGGTGCTCGTTGTGATCGCTAGACAGGGCGCAGGCGCTGCAGAGCAGCACCTGGCAATTGTGGCACCAGCTCGTTATCGGTGTGGCATGCAGCAGACAGAACTCGCCGCCAGCGAGCAGGAAATTGTACACGTTCAGCTCATCCAGCCAATTGGCCCAGTTGGTTGTCGCCGTGTTGCTGCTGGTGGGCTGCAACTGTTGCTCGTCCTGCTGCTGCAACATGGCCATGCCCAGCAGCAGCGCGGGCAGCTGCTGCAGCAAAAAGAGCAACCCCTCGTCCGTGGATAGCTCACTCAGCGCCGTCTGCTCGCCGCACTGCGGACACGCCACCTGTAAGTAGCCGGCCAGCTGCTCCATACAGCCGGCGCAGTAGCTGTGCCGGCAGCTCAGCTCCTTGGGCAGCAGTGTGGCATTGGACACGTCGTAGCTGCGGCTGCACATACTGCAGCTGAGAAGCTTCTTTAGCTGGTTGGGTATATTCATGTTGCTAGAACGGCTAGAGTGAGAAAGGGGAAGAGTGAAATGAGAGAAAATAGGTTATAGACATCGAAATACCCTGTATAAAAAGTGCTAAGTTGGTGCTTTTTATAATACATAAATATCAAATTGCAAAAAATCCACTTTAACAAAAAAATCGTTTGAAAATATATACTTTTTAATAGCCTGAATTCATTGAAAATGTCTGTCCGAGCTGGATACTTTGTTTACTTTTTAAGTTCATGTATACCATACGCAGATTGAGTTTATTGTATTGTAAAAATGGTCCATAACCCGTCCCGTTTTCTTACAATATCTTAAAAGTGTGACTAACTAACTCTAGTACTGTCCTTTTCAAGTCCTGAATATTGCATAAAGAAGAATTTAATTTCCAACTCACATTTGGGTATATATTGTTTTGTATAGATTTTATATATTTATACAAACATACATACATATGTATGTATTTGCATTTAATTAATAAAAAATAACTTTTTGCTGGTATTTTAAGCTGTTTTAGACAAACTTTAGACCAGATTTTATATCTGTATTTTGTGGACAAAATCCAATGAACGACAGGCATTGGGAAAACTTCTAATGCACTTCACTTAATGCCACAATTGTAAATGTTTTAAAAAACTATCCGTGGAAAATAAACTTTTTGTTCGTTTTTTTTTCTTTTTTTTTTTCTAAGAACTTAGTGGTGAACCATTGGAATTTCGCTTCTTAAAAAAGAAATCAATTCAAATGAAATGAACAAACCCAAAATGATTCCTTTTAATAAAAAATATGTTGAGAGTTGAGAGCGTATTTAAGGAAAGCACACAAACACACACAGACATAAATTGTGGTGGGTGTGTGTTTGTGTCTGCTTGAGAACATTCTCGTACAATTTAGACTTAGTGCAGTCAGATTGGTGACATTCATAGGAAAGGACAAATCAACTGGAACAAGGGCAGAACGCAGAAAAGAGTGGACAAGGTTCCGAGAATATTTTCTATCTACGCACTGAACAGCAGTTCATCACAAGCAACTAAGAGGGGACTCGACTGAGAGATATCCTAAACCGCTATAAAAATAAGTTTGCTTTCTAGATTTTTGCACGCGAGCTGCGTCGAAAAATTTCTCAGAATAACGTCTGAAAATAGAATACGCTGACACACATGCATACACAAAGTCTTTGCATGTTTAAATTTGCCCACACGTTCCTTTTGATAACTTCTGTGCTGATGAATTTTTTTGCAATATATTATTCAAGTGCTATAGTATAAAGTAAATCAACTGTGAACCAAATTTGTTGTCTTTGGCTCTAATAATCTGTGAGATAAGCTTTAAAAATCAGAGTTTGTTGACGGACATGTCTAGATCAAGAATATATGCAGTCTATTAGGTCGAAGATGCCTCCTTCTGCCTGTTACATATATTTGTGCAAAACCATTATACCCTTTCAACTGATTTTCAATGAGTTCAAAATCCTATTTGTATTGTAATGAATTTCGCATTCTACTTTGTAATTCCAGAAAATGTTCGTATTAATAAATGTAGAAAAGCTCATTGCCAGGTTGCATTAGACTCCAAAGGTCGTGCAAATTAAGCATGAGAAAGCACAAATAAAATGCCTAGTTAAACACTTTTTAGTTTGTTTGACCCATGTCCGACTGACTGGGCAAACAGGCCCAACAAACACACCAACACACGCACACGCTGTACGCACCTGAACAAATAAAATGCCTCAACACGTTTATCAAGTGTTTTTTTCTAAAACGAAACGATGGAGAAAAATGAAGATAACTTAGTGGGTATAATGTGTGCATATATGGTATACATATCTAAAAATTTCCAAACTTGTATTTTTGCCAAAAATTATAAATTATAAAAATATTGAAGTGTTTCAAAAAGATCTAGCCAAACAACAGGGCTAAGCTAAAATTAAAAAATCATCGATATATATATGTTTTTGGCTTTTTGCTTAGGTTTTTATTATGCGTATTTAAATATTTATTATATATTTAAAAAAAGTGATTTTGGTTTCGACTTGATATTCTAGTATATTGAATACTCTTGAAACAGGCTGTCAAAATTATTGATTCACTGATTGAAATATAAACAAAATTTTAATTGGGTATCCTGTTAAGAATATTAAGAATATGTATTAGGAAAGCAAATTTTCATTCATTTATTCTTTAAACAAGAAAGTCAGATGTTTTTAAGAAAATAGCTATTTCGTACTTGGTATGCTATAGTCGAACTGCATTTCATTTACATAATTTGTTATTTTACCTTTTTTTAATTTTTTGTGTTTTTATTTGTCCTTTATTTTAGCGGTCTTTTGGTTTCTTTTCGCTCGATTCCATTCTAATGTCCAGTTTTCTTTAATGCTGTTAGTTTTTTGTCTCTTTATGTACGAGTGTTATTAACATTTGCTGCTATTTGCTTTCACTTATTGGTACGTCGTGTTGTTCCCATCCTTTTTTGATTACTGTTTGCATTTTCTTTGCGGTTGCTCTTTAGAATTATGCCGTAGAATAATCCCGTAAACAGCAGAAAATATTTAAGCGGGTTTTTGTGTATTATGTCACATTTACTCTGCACAGCTATCTCTATTATTTGCCAGTTTTTTTCTATTTCTTTCGCTTTGCACAGTTGCCGCCTTTTTCACGCTTTATTACTTATGCAAATCCACAAATTGAAAATATGCCTTGGCGGTCGTCAGCATTGACACAAATGCATATTGATGACGACTTTTTATATTTTTGGAAGGGTTCTTATGATCTGTTGAGATGATGATATAGATTGAGAAGTTAAAGAGAATAAAAATATGAAATAATTAGTGTCTGTTATATATTTGAGAAATTGTTTTAATCATTTTCCCAACGTCTTTACTATTCATAAAAAAAAATTCATCTAAAATGCCAAGAGAGTACCAATATTTTAGGGAATATTTTAATAAATGATTGAAAATAATATAAAATTGAATTCAGACAAATTTTGTATGTTGTTTATTTGTTATAGTTTTATTCTAATGATGAAATATAGCAATATTGCAATACACTTTATCGTCAAACTACATACATATGTTGTAATACCCATGTAAAATAATTTTAAGCGCTTTTCATTTACTTTATATTTGTTGTTGCCTACTTTTGGGCGCCACTTAATTAAAGTCAAGCTAACTTTTGCAGAGCTCAGAATTTCAGGACTTAAGTAAACGACGTGCCAGGCTCTGGCACTGAGCCATAGCTAATTGGCAACAACAATGGGCCAGTCAAACAAAGAGCAAGTGAGAGAGAGAGATGACTGAACAGAGAAGGCTTCAGTTAGTGCCACCTTCACAGTGTAACAATGTTTGCTTGGCTTTTTGTTCAGAGCTAACAATAAATTTGTTGCCTGTCGCCTGCCGTCAGATAATATTGTTTAAACAAACTTAAACACACACACGCACACACATATGTGCTTTAATTTGTGTGCGTGCGTGCTGTAGTTTTCGTTTAGCTAAGCTGATGAATTTGTGTGTGGCTATCCCTGTCAGTTTTGTTCGTCCTATGTTTCTCTCTGTAATTTAATATGCTCAGCTCTATCTGCTGTTATGTGTTGCATGCATACATAATGCTGAGTTCCTTTTTTTTTTTGATACTTGTTGAGAGCAGAATATGCACAAAATATTACACATACGAAACGTTAGACCATTTGACATTTGCGTTCAAAGTTAATTGATTCAGCGCTACCTTAACGGATGCGCTTTGAATTAAAAAGTATTGCGCGATTAAAGCGAAATAATTTTATTTTATACTGAGATTTGCAGGAACGTTGCTGAAGCTCCGCTTTTCATCAAACATTCAAAGTGTCAATGTTAATTAGAAAACTTTTACCGACAGATGCATTAAAATCTGTCCCACTTGCATATTTAATGGCTTTTCCAGACATAATATTAAAGAGTTTGGATTTTAGTTGACTGCTAATTAGGTAGCTTTAAATAATGACAGTTAAAAAACATTTTCCTTTACAATGTTGTTTTAAATGTTGTTTAAATTTCAGGCCACAAATGTATTGTATGAGGCCTATTCAAGAGTTATATTTTTAATTTGTACAATCCTTACTAAAATTGCATATTTTTTTAAATAATGGTTTTAGAGTTTTTTCTAAAGCACTAATTTAATAAAAAAAAATAATATATAAAAAAATCTTAAATTAAAATTTAAGATAAAATAAAATTTAATTTATCAAACTACGCCTTTTTTCACCGATTAATTATATTATACGAATAATATGACGTAAATATATAAATCTTTTCGGTGGAAAATATTAATCGGAACGTGCTCTGCCTATAATTTGTTGTAATTCGCCTTTTTCCGCCTCGTTGAAAGTGCTGCGTACCTTTTACAAATTGCCTGACCTGTGTACTCATGCATTTTTTAAACGTTTTAATATGCTGCATATTTGATATATCTTGTATAAAAAAAAAGAGCGTGTTTGGGGTCATTTTAAAGAGCGGATTAGAGGATACTTGAATATTTAGCACGTGTGTTTATATTTATAGATAAAAGAGGTGAGCCACACATTTACGCTTGCAACTCCCCAATGAAATTAAAAGTCTCGCATAAACACCTACAAAACAACAAGAATAAGAACAAAAAAAGTCATGACTCATGGTTTATGCAATGCGGGAAATGCGCATTTAATACATGCTGAAAAATTTTAAAACACACAAGTGGTTGAAACCAAGGAAAGAGTGGAAGGCAGACACGCCACACACACCAGACCTACACACACACACACACGCACACACCTACTGAAGTAGGCTTTTGGGAGCATTTTTCAATTTTTGCTGGGAATTATTCAGCATTTTTTTTCATGTGTGAAAAGGCTCAAATCTACAGCTGTGTCAGCATCGAAAATATAAATATAAAATAATTTATATTTACCCACGCATAGGAGTAAGGGTATTTTATTTAAGTCATAAAATTCGTAGCACAGTGAAGTAGATAATTGATAATATATATTATTTATCTATATTATCAGTTAAGTCGTTATATTTATGTCTTTCTGTTTTAAATCTGTCTTGATGAAACTCAGCATAACTCAGCAGAACAATTTTTATGTTTTTATTGACAAGCTTCATTATGCTTTTAATTATTAACAGAAACATATTAAAATCAGACTACTATATCTATAGTTAATTTAATTAAAATCAGCTAAAAATTCATTATACGAATTTGTGTCAGGGTATTAAATCTTCTATTTTCTATAGATTGCTAGTATCACGAGCATTTAATGCTATAAGAAATCTTGGCTTTGAATATTGAAATCGATATTCAATTTATGGCCTGGTCGTGTGTGTTGATTTTTTGTTTTGGTTTCGATTTTGGTTTAGGCTTGTTGTCATTGCCATGGCAAAAATATTGTATGCCTTCTAGTTTGAGTGTGTATGTTTCCGTGTATAAAAGCGTCTTGCGGCAAAACTTTATAGTCGCTTTGTGTCACCTTCACTCGTCTGTATATGCTTTTGTATCTCAGCCCCTTCCCCGTATATCTCCCTCTCGCTCGTTTTCTCTTCCTTCTTGCTTAACTTAATCTTAACTGCCCTTGCTAATTGCCGCACACTTGTGTCAGTGGGAGTGCTAAGAAAGGGGGGGAGGGGTTCAAGGACGCCTCGTTTATGAGCCGTGGATATTTCTATGTATTTTAATAGCCTAAGAAAACGTGCCAGGAATATTCTAGAAAGCGTATTTTTCTACATTTTTTGTTAGGCAATTTTTTTGTCTGCGAGCTAACTCATAACCTGACCTTTCCGATGGTCAATTAACATGCAAGCAAATATGTTGATGGAATGTGACAGCAGCTGATAGGGCATAATAATACAAATTATTAACAAGAGAAGAATGGTAGTTATCAGGAAATGTTGATAAGTATCAAAAATAGTTTGGAAAGTTATATTCTGTGGCCAAACAATTTTTTATTGTATTTTATAAGGAACATATGCATTATCATTGTAATCAATTGTAAAAAATTTACCCTATTCAGACTTGAAAAAAAGTTTTGGTTTTTCATTATTTTGAATATATAAAATATATAAACAATATCCTTTTTGAAATTGAATTACTATTACATTTTTATTTTCGAAAATAATCATAATACTTTAAATAATATATTTAAAAATGTAGGCCATGGGATGAACTTCAATTAATTATTTATTTAATCTATTTTAATTTTAGATGAACTTAACATTTTTCTACATAAAAATGTCGAATTTTTAATTAACCGTAATTTTCATGTTATTCTGATCGCAAAGCGAGTTATACAAAAACTATTTGATAATCATCCGATAATTGATTTCTTTACTTTTTCTCTTTCCACGCGCACGGTGCCGACTATTTTTTGGTTGGTTGCCAAAATCCTTTTACCTAAAACATTAATCAAACTTTGTGTTGATTAGCACTTCATTTGACAGGTTGACTAACGGGATTTGCGGGAATTTCAAAAATATGTGTGGTGTGTATGGCTTGTGTGTGTGTGGGTATCTCGCCTGTGAACCAGCTTCCGTTTCATGCCGTCAATCAAAAATAGCAAGCGCTGACAAAAGTATGCTAATTATTTGTTAACTCCCCGAACACGGTAAACGAATCTGAAACAATGCCAACTGCAAGCGATTTGAGTCGTTTACAGCCCACCTGCTGGTGGCCTTGATTCTCGCGAGCTGTCTCGCACTGGGCTAATCAAGATACGCCTAGGATTGTCGTGATAAGTGTTAGCAAGAAAATTAATTTTGTTCTGCCAAAAAGACTGCACGTTAATTTGGCTCCCTCCTTTAGCTCTGATTCCAATTTGATGTCCCGCAGAGAAATCATTGCGATTCACAGAATTTGATTTGTTAAGGCAGGATTTGCATGAGTATGGCCAGAAGCAAATTAAATAACTGTTTGTGTTAAAGGATAACAGGCATTTCCCTGCAATCAGTTTATATAGCCTCTATTATTGCTGCATTTTTTAAAATTCGCAGGAATACATTGTTGCTTTTTAATTATTAATTATGCTTTAAAGCGGTAATAGTTTAGTAAGAGGCCACGCACAGCAAGAATAGATCTTGGAAGCCATTTTTTTATTAAATTAGCTTCTTTGTCGGGCAACACTTTCTCTCTTCATTTCTTCCTTTTCCATGTTCAGTTTGTTTAAGCATTAAAAGCAGAATAATATTCTAGATATTAGAAATGCGCGCGTAGAATTTGCAACGGCAGCAAATTCCAGGGGGTGTTGGGGGAGTTGCTCCCCACGTTACCGTTGGTGTCGTTTCTATGGGCTATGGACCACCTACTTACGCACATTGATTATGTCGTAAATATATTTGGATTTGTGTCCGTTTATTACATTTTTGATGCATTAAATTTGTATTTCTTTTAATTGCATTATATTTGCATCCATATTTGTTTGTTTGCCCAAAAAATATGCCAACATTGACATGTACTTTAATTAACTGTCATTCAAACATTTCAAGTGGCATCCAATTAAGTGTCAAACAATACAAAATAAAAAAAGAACAATGCAATTCACTTGAAATTTGTACAAAAATATTTCATATGAATTCAATAGAACTGAAATTAGCTATTGTGTAAAACAGCCTTTTTTGTATTGTTGACAATATTGAGCATTTACCCTGTACTTCAATTAAGTGCAATTGATCTGAGCTTTAAAACGAAATTCAATCAAGTATGAAATAGATAATGTCAATACGAGTATGTTATGTGATTATTGTTAAGAAATGTGTGTGTTTGCTTTAAATTCATATTGTTCTATTTTATATTTTATTCGAGTTGTCAGTTTATTTCTCGTTTCTCTATGATTACCTGCTGTTCTATATATAGAATTGATACATTTGGTTTCTACGAAATAATTTTAATTAAATCTTGTTATAAAGTACTCAACTGTAGTCTTGGAATTCCACAAAGTAAGAAAATAATACTAAACTAATTGAATCTGTATATTACCCGTGTTCTACAACCGGGCAATGCATTTTTCACTTTCTGCCTTTGAAATAGGTTTTCATTCAACTTTTATATGGAATTTTCAAATTGAGTTGAGTAACCAAAGGGACGCAAATTGAACTTTTGCATATTCACCTTTCCTTTCATATTTTTATTAGTTTTTACGAACTCAAGAAGCGCGTTAAAGTTGCCTATAAATTGTAATTTCATTCTGTATTCTAAAAATTCAAAATCCTTTCGAACGTTCACAAACCTGTTTAAATATTAAATAACATCAGTGACAAATTTGGTTTTAAACTTACATGATTTCAATTTTCACTGTGGATGCGAAACATTTTGCTTGTGGATTTCATATTTGTGACTTGCACAAATGTTTCGTTCCTGATGCTGTTCACAATTTGTTGTCCTTGACAACCGCATGAGCTTATAAGTTGCCCACCAGGCTGCAAACCCGATTTGTTGTGTGTCCCTTAACTGATTGGCATGCGCTTTCACGTTCAACTGCTGCAGTTCCATTAGTGGGTTTATGTGGCCCACACAAAGCCGATTAGCACAAGAATTATCCAACGGCTCTTGTATAATTAGTCACCCTGGGAAAGGGGTCAAATATCAACAGACTTGTTATTTTAATAAACATAGAATTCATTGGAATTGGAAAAGTTATGTGTAAAACGCACTGTATTTCAAGGAAATCATTTGTGACACCTGAAGCTCATGCATTGATTAACAACGAACAATGGCCATAGTAGATAGATTTTGTACAGTAATTACCTTTTGAAAAGAACCTCGGCCCGGGCAAAGCTGGAAAGCACTGCTAATAGTAAATAATATTTACATATAGCAATATACACATACATATATTTGCTACTTATAAATACCCTGGTAGAAATAGTACCTTGTAGAATTTCAGCAGTATACTTGTTCCAAAAATCATTACACAGATCAGACCAGTGAGTACTACGGACGCTTTCAGCTTTTTGGATATTTCCTAAACCAAAACTTGCTGGAAGTTGAATTCTCAAGAAATTCGATGCCTTAAATCTAAACTTCCTTTTTATCCGATTTTTTCGTCTGTTTCTTAATAAAACTCTCATAAAATTGTTCAATTTGATCAATTGATATAATATACTTTATTTATTATTTTTTTAATAGGCTAAATAGGGTTTTCCGAAATGAGAAATTGGAATTAGCTTTGAAACGGAAGCGTACGCATTAGCGAATGAGCACTGTGCTCAGGCACGTGTTGCTAATTACAGCTTTTGGCATGCCACTTTTATGCACATTTGAGAATCACATTTCATGTTGCTTTTACAGATAATTTTAGCTTACCTTATGCTGTTACACTGTCAAACATCGAAATCAATTTGTTGCCACACGTTTGCATTTATTTGTGTATTTCATTGGTCTTACATAGTTTTCAGTGAAATGTATTTTAATTCGAGCATTGTATTGTAATTTTTGTTGGGGTACTCGTATATCCTTTTTCAATATAGCTTACTTTTGGTATATGATTTTTGATTTGTATAAATAGAATATTGTTTTTCGTTTTTGTATAAGTTTGAAAATGCATCCAAAAAAATTGTTCACAGTGCACTCTTTTACTATTTTGTTGTTGTACGCGAAACACTTGACCGCTAAAGTAACTGTAACTGCTGTAATGTGTGAGTGTTTGTCATCTCCTACCTAATTTAAGTCATTTTGCGTGCATTTGCAGGACGTAAAAGCTTTAAAGATTTTACTTTCACTTTTTGGACTAATTTTCTTTTTGTTATTGCTCGCCATTTGCTGTTTTTGCTCTGGCTTTGCCACTTCCTGGTGCTGCTGCTGTTGCTGCTGCTGCTGTTGCTGCTGCTGTTTCTGCTGTTGTCTCTCTTGCTGCTGCTGCTGCTGTTCATAGCATCGCGCCTTGAACGCTGCATTGCTAAGCTGCCAGCTGCTGGCAAAGACGCGCGGCGGCTTCGTATGCTGTTGCTGATATGTTGGCGCTGCGCTGGCCAAGCCCGCGGAGGGCTCCGCATGGCTTGATGTAACGGTGGAGGAGGCAACTGCCGTCCAGAACATTGTGATTGTTGTTGTGGCTATTGAGCTGATTGGAGCGATTTAAAGTAACTCTCCCCCGCTGGCTGTGCATGTTAATAGGAGAATCTCACACAAAACACAACTGAAAAGAATAATTAAGTCTTCTGCTGTTTTAGTTGTAGTTGTACTTGTAGTTGTAGGTTGTAGTTGTTGCTGCGTCGCGTGCTGTCGCATCGCTTAGCGTCGCGTCGCGTGCGTGCGTTTGAAAGCTTTGCGGCTGTGCGTGCGTAGCGTTCGAAGTTTCGTTTGCAAGTGCAATGCGAGCAAACGAGACCCTTGCTTTAATAGACAACCCGACGACAGGCACCAGGCACCAGCGAGAGCGCAGCGAGAGAGCGATAGCGATAGCGAGAGCTAGCCGCCTCTATTGTCGTCGGCTTTTACCGTTGCTCGTGCTCGTATGCGCTCAATGTTAATGCCCAGCTGGGCTGCATTTCCTTTTGTGCGCCACTCTCACACTCTCTCCCTTTCTCAAGCCTCGTGGCCCGCTTTTGCACTCAACTCTTGTGTGCCGTGTGGTCAATTTGCTACGTATTATTAGTTTCGTTTCCAAATGCCCGTTCCCGTTTGTGTGTTTGTGTACTTGTTGTTGGCCTTGAGCATTTCACCTGTTGCATTTGCTGCTCTTTTTTTTTTTTTTTGTGGTTCAGCACACTAAAATATGCTTTGGTAGCTAGGTAAATTCCAACTGCTGCAAGTGGCATGCATGCTGTGTGCTTCTGTTTTCAGGTTTTTATTTTATGTCTAGCGTGTGTGTGTGGTCTATGCAATCAAGCACCAATAAAAGGTTGTCTTGTCATAAATGTTTTCATATGCACTGAGCAAAACAAGGTTGTTGTATTAATAATTAGAATAATTTTGTTCTATAAGCTAGAGGAAAAAGCGTTTTACATTAATTGTTAAGCTTGTTAATCGACAATAAAGTATATTTGGATATATAAAATTGAATTTAAATATATAAATAATGTAAAATAAGTAAAACCAACTAAGATTAGCATGGTTTTCACAAAGTTATGGGACGTTGTATATTAATAAATATGAATTTCTAAAACAAAAGCCAGATCCTTACGACTCAGCCAATATTTTTGATTTATGCAGGAATATGCGAGGCGAACTCGTGATTTAACTGCCCACACATTTGGTGTTGCATCTTTTAGGCGCCTGCTGAAGCCGCACCGAATTCATTTTGGCCCAATAACCACAAGTTTCGATTTATGTGTCGGTTTTACGACCCGATTTGTGTGCGAGTGTGTGAATGTGTGTGTCCAATACATTTATATGTATATATAGTGCTCGGCTTTTGCCATAACTCGGGCTGGCCAACAACTCAACTCAGTTTGTTGACTTTTGGGCTGTAATCAAAAAAAAAAAAAACGGAAAACCACAAGTTTCCATTTGTTTTTAATAAAGTTTTTAAAACATCTTCAAACACAACTTAACGATTTTAGGATACTGTACACATTTTTATTTGTAAACATTTTTATTTGCGTATTTAACAATGGATTTTTCTGGTTTTCGGCTACCTTTAGAGAACTTAATCCAGTATTTATTTGCAATTGGCAATAAATTAAATTAATTGGCTCGTTATGTGTTTGTCTAATTAATACGAAGTTTATACAAAGTTTATTAGGTTTCATATTAAATAGAGAGAGAGATTGACTTTTGGTAACTCTTTCATCAGTATAAATAATGGAAATATTTAAAACAGCAAATGACGCCTGTTAGATGTAAAATTCCCAAATACATATACTTCCTCCGATGTAGTGTAAACAAGGCCCAGTCCGCGAATTCATTCGCTGTCACTTTTCAGTCATCCATCGAATATCGTTCAGTTCATATTCAGCGAAATCGTCGCTCTTATCGGTAATAAAGTTATTTGGTTCATTTCAAATAACTTTGATGCACATCCGCTTCGCTGCGCTCTGCCACAAATGCGTTTACAGTTGCGTGTGCGATTAAAAACTGTTCCCCCCACGCCCCCTTCTGCAGCATCAAGCGCACTTAATTGACTTGACAATGCAATAAAGGCTACTATGGACGTAACAAAGCCCTCTCAGGCGCCCACATCCCTCTAGGTTTCAACACACTGCCCACAAAGTGAAAGAAGAGTATTTTCAGTATTGCCGAAAGTACATGTGTCCGATATGGACCCTATTCTTCTTATTAGCGTCTTTTAATTTGGATTGTATAAGATTTAAATATTTTTTGGGCACAGTCTGAGACTAATCCAAAAATCTAAATAAACTGTGCACAGAGTATTGCTCAGTCGGCAGACGTTTAGTTCTGACCTTTTAAAAAAAATTTTCCACTAAAAGTCCCACGTGTGCATCAATTTAGCTGGCCAAGTTCGCCTAATTGCATTGCCTAGACTTTTGTTCGCGCTGCCTCTAGTGCCTGTTGCTGGAATCAATTTAGGCTGCGAAATTTTTTGGCCACGGCCACAGCAATTCCGTTGAGTGTTTTAGATAGCAGGAAGTTATCCTTGCCGGAGAGGCTTGCTATTATTTAATTCTGAGACCACAGACATATATTTATATCTTTGTATATATTTACAATTCAGATGCCCATAAGTGGTTCCGTAGGAAACTGCGATAAAAAGACTGGCCTTTTTATGATTTATGTTGAGTTGTTAGATTTTATTATGATTATTATTTTTATAAGCATATTAACAATCGAATAGTGGATAACTTTACTGGAAGATAAGATTTTGCCAATAATTATTAGTAGATATAGCTATAACCTAGCCTGCGTTTCAAAACCAATTGCTTTTGGCTTTGGTATAAATGTCATGTGTTTATCGAATACCTTTGAGTAGCATCAGTTAGGATTCAGAAAAACTAACAAAAACACTTGGCTAAATTTAAATTTCATGAAGCAGCAAGGTTGCAGCAAGGATATACTAAATTTAATAATCATTAGTTCAAGTTCAATAATATATATAATGAAATATTTCGGCTCGATTTCCCGCCCCCAAAATATGTGGAGAGTATACAAAAAGACTGAGGAAGATATATCACCAAAATATTTCGCTAATAATATATAGCCAAAAAGATTTAACTCTTTATCTGATACAATCTCAATATACTTCTTTCACTTCCTGAACTAGTATAAACAAGTAAGAACGTTGCAGTCGGACGTAACTGACTGCGTAATACTCGTTCACAGTTGTCATTTTGGAGTAATATAGAATTTTAATATTTCGTAGGGGCGGGGGTGAGTGTGGCCTACATTTTTTGGCTCGTTCTTAAGGGAAGGTCATCCAAACACTGTCTGCCAAATTTGGTGACTCTAGTTCCTGACTTCACCAGTAATATATATTCAAAATTTGGTGACTCTAACTCTAAAACTGTGGGAGATATAGCCATTTCCGATTTTTTAAGGCGGGGCGCTGGGGGCTCATTTTTTGGAGGAAATCACCAGCAATCTACATAGCAAATTTGATGAGTCTAACTTTAATATTGTGGCAAATATTCAACTTGCCAGCCTCCAAGTGGGCGTGGCACAAAAATCTTAACACTTTGTCTGAAGCAGGTAACAACAAGTATATATGCCGAAAAATATTGCGTTCATACGGACAGATGGCCAGACGGACGGACAGCATGACGGACATTGCATAAAACCAATATACTAGTTTCACTTCGTGAACGACTATAAAGTGTTTTCTTTAAATTAATTTTTGCGAGTAGTTAGTTTATTAACGCGGACTCTGTTGCCGTATGGTTCATTTAATTTATTTTGCTACTAAGCCTTGGATTTAGAACATTGGATGAAGATTGAAAAAACGGCAACTTATGCTGATGAGGTGCGCGTTGTACACATATACTATACAGGGGCCGACTCTGACCTGATAACCCTGAAAGCGGCTGGTGCTGCATCCGCTTTAGCCAGGCCAATTGGCTGTCTGAGTAGCGGGCCTTAGCCCGGGCTTGTTGCCGAGCCAAGCAAACAGGTTGCAGGAGCTGCGCACTGTGGGCACACGTCAGGTGACACGCTTGTCAGGCGCGCCTGTCCGGGATCTAGGTCACTGGGCCAGCCGAGTGAAACGAGCTCAGCACCGCCCCTCCCAGCTACGCCCCTCCCACAATGATAAATGCAATTCCTGAAGAGTTCTGTTTGAATGAAATTTTTATTCTTTTATTTGGTCACACATGTCTTGTTCTTGTGTTACAGGAGAAAGATCAATATGGCAACGAAGTGCAGCGCCTGGCGCGCCCGCTGCCGGTCGAGTATCTGCTGGTGGATGTGCCCGCCTCGACGCCGCTGCAGCCGCAGTACACGTTCACAGAGTACGACAAACGCAAGCCCTTCCCCATTGAGAATCGCTATATCGACGGCCAGCTGCAGGATTTCAATGCGCTGAGCAGCTACCTGTCCTCCTGGGCCGATAACGAGTTTCTCGAGGCCATCTCGGACTTCCATTTGCTGGTCTACTTGTACAAAATGGATATGTTGCCGCTGCGCCAGCACATGGGACCGCTGTTGGAGGCGGTGCGCTCCAAGAACTGCAACCAGGCGGACGATTTTAAGAGCGAAGAAGTCTGGAAGCTGCTCGAATCCCTTGTCCAAGCCAGCTCCACAGGTAGCGGGTAAGTGTTGGCCCCATTAGCTGACCACTTTGTGTAACTCTTGCTCTTCTTGTTCTTCCGCAGCGGCACCACCAGTTATCCCAGCGGTGCGTCGGCCGGAGCTGGCTCAGCGGGCGCCGATGCCATGGATCTGGATAACAACACCTGGACCTGCAATCACTGCACCTTCATTAACCGTGGCGAGCTGACCTCCTGCGAAATCTGCTCGCTGCCTAGATAAGGATAAACCGTTAACAGGGGGCTCCAGCCGTCAGCGCAGCGCGACGAAATTCTGGTGTTAACAAAATATTAAAAACAAAATGGAAACTAAAGATTCAAACATACTTACTAGAAGGAGGACGGTTGGGGGCAGGTGGACAGGATGCAGGAAGCAGCAAATTAGATTGTGGCACACTTTCGTCGCATGCCGCACGCGTTCTCTATAAATGTACCATTGTATAAGAGTTTTATAAAAAAATTTAATTTAATTTTAAATAAATTTAAATTGTTGAGTATACTACAACATTACGATTGTCGCCCCACTGGGGGCTCTTGAAGAGTACACAAATATTAGTTTTGGGTTCACAATAATAAAATTAAATTTTAGATAGTTCGTTCTTTTCGAAGAAATGGGAACTTAAGGGTCCAATAAGGATCGGCAAAAATATTTATTGCATATTTATATTGCATTGCACTGTATTCTGAAGACTAATAGCTGATATAGGTATTTAAATGAAATACATTTAAAATACCTTTCAATTTTGGAAAACATACAGCAACCTGTGACTAAAAATTTTGGTTATAATACTTTTCGAAAATTCGAAAAGTTCAGTTGCATTCCAGAAATCATTCGTTTCGGAACTAATTTTGAAATTTAAAGTGCATGTACCCGCAAGTCGGCATCTAGTTGAACATTTAGTTGAGAAATTGCGAATTATAGAATATGGCATTCCGTTTTATAACTGCAAATTCCCCATTACGCGGACTTTTCAGAAAGCCAATAGCAAAGGTGCGATACTTATATTGAAAGCATCGCAATCGCTTTTATTTAATACATTTTTGCCATAGGTAAATATTGAAAATCATGGATCTGTTCGGCATGCGAGCTTTATTCCAGGTAAGTCCCGATATAAAATCACGAAACCGGAGATTGTCTTCAAAGTGGATCATTTGTAGAACCGTCCGTGCCCTGGCTGGCAAAACCGAGCATTATATTCTCGGCCGAAGCTTTAAAACATCACTTTGGGGTAAGTCTGAACAGATTTCAATTATAATACGGAACAAATCGGTGTAGGGATCTTCTCGACTAGACTGGCTCTGAAAATAACAGCAACATCTGTACCACACTTACCAAACTTTATTAATTCGCAGGATTTAAACTTAGGGATAGATTATCATATGTATATAAGTGTAGTTTATGGGTAGTCTATGTGTTTCTATCGTAGCTACGCCTATGTTACGAGCTCTAGCAGATATTTGAAAGCGCTGTTCTAAAAAAAAATATGGAATTTACACATTTAGATACGAATATTGAAAAAAGGTTTGTTGTGTGCTAGAAAAATTAAAGTCTTGCTAATTTGTCGTTTTACTAAGAAATTAAGAAGAGTATATAACTTGTTCTCTATACAAATACGAGTACAAAATTTTGATAGGAAATTATAAAATTATTTACTGGGTGTTTTTACGTAAATGTTGTGTTGGAGCAAATGCTAGAAAATACTTTAATAAGACTACATTTAATATATAAACTGTATATGCATATATATTTTATGTGAAACATTTATTGAGTTATATGTATGTATATGTATATATGTATATATATATATATATATATATATATATATATAATTAATTATATAATTACTATTACGCTGAGACAATGATTTTTTTTTGGGTAAATGTGTTTTTTTATGTATTTATTGTACGCAACTAAATACCAAATTGTGTGTGTATTTGTGTGATGTTGTGTGTGCATACTAATTAGGCGCTAATCAACACTATAGCTAAGTATACTTTATATATATATATATATATGTATTTGGTATTAATTAATATAAGTATGTTTATTGCATAAGAAGCTAAACAACTTTAGAAACAGCATTTAAAGACGTTCTTTACTTAATATTTAAGTAATTATTATATAACAGTTTTGGTTTGCTTTCATACTGCATAATATATGTATAGAATAAAAATATTTATTGTATTTGTTTAAGTACAACTTGCAACACAAATTCTACGCATTTTTTTAATGTTCTTAAATTTTTTAATGCTATATTCAAATTAACTACACACACAAATCTGTATGCTATACATATGTATGCATATAGCAGCATAGTTTTATCGCGCATAAGCATTAAATTGGTTCATTATTCAACACTGCACTTAGAAACTAATGTTAGCTTTTGTTGGGAATTGTATGCCTTTCGATTTCTTTGAATATCCATGCACACGTCCTTTTTAAAATATATGTATATATATATATTTGTATATGTATTTAGGTATATATATATGGTACGTTTTTCGTACAAGTATCAAAGTTATATACTAATGTGTATATTGCTTATACGTTTTATCTGTGTGTTGAGATGTACTCCAAAACGTGTATTGTCCACATAAATAGTTGCTTTCATAAAATTTCCATTTATATACTCATAGCATTGATTGCTTCGCGTTCTTAAGGATATACCAAATATATACCAAAGTTAGAAACAGTTTTCTTGTCTTGAACCATTTTTGCTAGCGACATCCACTTTGCTTTGGAACTGTAGAACTGTAGTGTTCATGGATATAAAGAGATTTATTTTCTTATATACAAATCAAGGTAGATCTAAACAAATATTACATTTGTACTTTGAAAACAAAAAATACTATAAAGCGTGTAAAAAAAGGTTATACGAAGAGCAGAGAAAGAGAAAGTAAATTCAAAATAAATACCAAAATACGTTTTGTGCTATGAAAATAGTTAAGAAATTATTGAAAGATGTATGTAGAAATTGAATGTGGCAATCATTTGAAGTACAATACATGACGAGAAATGAGCGTACATTATACGGATAGTACACTGTATTATACAAAGTACATTATACAAAGTCTAATATGACGGTGGTTTCTAATTCAACTATCAGCTAATTGATTAACTATTATTTAATAATATTTGTATGCAGTTATAACTAGGCTTACAGACTACACACTTCTGGGGTTTATATATAAAGTATATGTCATTACGTAGATACATCGATTTTTTGTGTGCATTGTACAGGAAAAAAAATGCGTGCAAACTAATTACGACAAATTACATTAATTACTTCAATTATTTTTACTATAATAATTTATTTTCTTTTTTGGTTTGTTTTTTTTTTTTGTTTAAATCAAATGCAAATTTTGTTTATTTTTGAAATTTTTTGCTTTCACATTTTTCATTTATTTCGTTTTCAAATGTTGAGAAATTCTTGTTCAGCATTTTGAGGGGCTTTTGCCTTTTGTTGTAGCTAAGAGTAAATACAGTTTTCAATTCATTTTGTATATATAGAAAGAGTTATATATGGTTTTTCTAAACATTCGCTACAAGTATAGAGCGAGATACAGAGCGACAGGATTTTGTTGTTGTATATAGATTTATCCCGTTCGTACGCTATATATAATAAATAAATAATAATAATTGTTTAAACATTACCAAATTTCATATGATGTTACAATAAATATGTATGTGTATGCAATATATAAGAGCATATACCGTACGGCTAGTATGTACTTTAAAACTGTCCAAACTAAAGTCAATTCAACTGGTTTTATATATATATATATATATATACATATATATATATATAATGTGGGGCTGCTTGCTTATGGCCTAAAAGATATACGTGACAACTTAGTACTAGAACTTTAATTCTTTACCACTTTTTAATTATCATCTTGTGTTTGTTTTACCTTTTCTTTTTTCTTCAATATAATGCACTTTCTTATCGTTTATTAGTATTAAGTTCTTCTCGAGAAACAAATTTACAACAGTTAGTACGTTATTTTTCTGTATCTTTGTTTTCTTTGTATTAAGCAGAGGATTATAAACTATATACCAAATTATATTGTACATAAACTATGGGCCAAACTATTGTTCAAAGGATTCTTTATAATGGGTTCAAATTGGGAGTTTTTTCAACAAATCTTAATCCAACACGTTTTTATTTGCTTATTTTTGTAGTAGTTTATTTAAAATTCCTCGTTGCAAAAATTGTACTGATAATTACGTCTAACAATTTGTCCAAATAAATAACTACCATCAGCTGTAGCTCTAGGAGCTGACATACTTTATCTTTTATATAGTTTCAGAGCATTTACTCGCTTTTAAAGATTAAAGTAAAGCCAAAATAGTTACGTTTCAAGTTTTACAAGAACATAAATACATTTATATATATATATTGAAAATAATAACTGAATAATTTCAAACTGAAACTACTTTCAAATCAAAAAATTTACTGATTTATAGTTTAGCTGTTTCAAGATATTTTTTTTTCGTTTTTGTCATGTCAATTAGTTGCTGGAAGACGAGTCTAAGTTATGTTTTTTATATTTTGTTTTTTATTAACCACTCTAAGAAGAATTTTTGTGGCTTTACTCACCTCTTAAATAGTCGGGACATACTGATTAGAAGCGCCCATGCATAAAGAAATCCTTTTTGTTTTTTGTTTTCATTGCATAAAAATTGAACTTGGTGTTGGAATTCGTTCGTTACGTTCATTTATGAGTTAAATACCGTTAAGTGTGTTCTTATATCTGCCCAAAATATAGCTCATTATAATTGATATGTGACGAGCTGTTAAAAGTTATGTTCCTTGTTATATAAGAAAACGTTTTTTTCTTTCTTTTTAAATATACATTTGGTTTCAATATTTTTAATTTTTTATGTATATTGATTTTGCTTAACACTTAAATTAATTTTAATATATTTTATTATATAAATTATTATTTTTGTTGTTTTGTCTTTGATTTCGTGTTACTTTTTGAAATAAGCATAAATAGCGTTTTACTTCATGATTTAAATATAATATATATTTTGTTATAAATAGCAATTAATAAATAAATAGCATTTGTTATACATTTATGTGAACTGTATATAAGAGCTCATATGCTTAGCTGCATTGCTTTTAAATTATTTAACACGTTTATGACTTAAATTTAAAGCTTAAAACTAGGTTTAATTTCTTTCCATTTTTATAGTAATTTGAAGAATTATTTTTGTTTTATTTATAATAAATGTTAAATTGTTGTTTTTTATATTTTCCAGGGAAAATAATTGCTTTTATTCTTTATTGTTATTAGGTTTTTTTTTCTTAGTTTGGGGTTTTGTTTATACTTACTTATTGCTGTTAGAGCAGTATTGATTTGTGGCTATGCACATCAATTGACTAGCTGGTTAGAGTGTGTTTGCATGTGTGTTTGTGTGTATATATATATAGTTTATAAACAAAGAAAAACAAGGCAAAAACAATACACAAGAAGCCAAAAAAATTAATGTCCAACTAAGTTCTAGACTTAAAAGATTTGTAACTAAATTTTCAAATTTGGGTTTTATATATGATTTAAATCACCTGATTTCTGATCGAATTTTGCTACGATATTTTTTTTGGTCCTCATTAGTCACTCAAAACAACTACATTTAGGTTTTTTATTTCGTTTTTTAGTAATCTTCACTAAAGCATATCAAAAATCGTTTGACTCTAGGAATTCACACAGAGCTAGCGGCTCGCTTGGGAAAAACCTTTTGCTCAAAAAACAAGACACTTTTCAATTTATACGAATGCATTTTTCGTATAAAATTGTTGACTGTCGTAACTCTTTCAAAGTGATATGCGTTTTGTAGCTTCACAAGAACAGTTCATGATGCAGCCTAGGGTTATGAAATGTTTTCGTTTTAATCTCAATTTTTTAAGTACCTCTTCGTAAGTATTTTGCCACATTTTGAGACGCTGTCTTATATATATAATAGATATATACATATAATATATTTAAAGGTATGTGTTTTTTTTTGTTTCTCTAATTGAATATATCACGGTCTTGCTAAATATCGCTGTATGCATGTAAATATCTATAAAGTTGTCACTCGACTTTAGTTCTATATGTTCTTGTTGTATACCGAGTATTTATATATTAGAGAACATCAACATTATCCAACTAGACAATATGTATATAGTACAATAGCTAAAATCCGTTTGACTATCGTTAAAGAGTTCTGGTTATAATTCTCAGTTTTCCTTCTATTTTTTTGTTTTCTTAGGTAATTTGGTTTACGAATACTGACACTTGAATGCTGAAACACAGTTGATCTTATTGTCATATGATGTATGTATATATAATGCTATATAATGCCATCTAAATGGGAATATTTTGGTTTTTTTTTTGTAGTATACTGTGAGAAGATGATATGGATTGCAAATTTGGTTTTCTTGCATTCTCGTAAAGTTTGTATATAGAGTATGTATATAGTTTGTATTGTATATAGAATTTTTACGCAATTGACTACTTGAACATGTTCCATCATGCTTTATATATATATATAAATATGTATGTTCTATATAGCTAAATATGTATGTAGTACTATATAAGTTTAACCTACAAGTACGAAAAAGAACACAACTAATTTATAGTATGTGTGTGTTGATGTGTGTAAATGTGTGTGTGTGTGGTATTATATTACAGCAAATTTGGTCGTGTAGCCGACGATATTTTTGGGTTGGTTCGTTTTATTGATGAGTTATTGAAAAATGTCGCTACCACAAAATGAATAAGAGATAATATTTAATTCAAAAACTGAACAATTTAACTATATATCTATGGTTGTTTTTTTTATCAAAAATTATATGTATATGTATATATTTACCGATATATATAAAGAGCGCTATATATGTTCTGTTACTAAGTATATATATCAAAATTCGCAAGCTACTACTTGGGATTACATATTATATATTTTCGTTTTTGGTATCAACACATTTCATTAGCCAAATTTAGCTTTCGATTTTTTAAAGAATATGTTCGAATTGAGTTTTTCAGACTGTTGCAACTGTTTAACAAGTACAAAACTAATATTTTTGGCGATTTTTATCACTTTGAATGTAGAACTATAAGAATGTGGAAAATGTTTTGGAAGCATACAATTCGATAAATGTATGGAGACATGTAGAAGAGTTGAGTAAAAAACTAAAACGAATAACAATTGAAAGCATTGCCAAAAAAATTTTGACTACGAGTTCGAGTGCAAGGGCTGAAAGTCTTCGATCATCTAAAGTATATAATAAAACACTTTTTTTACTAATAAAACTAAAGTCTAAAGCATTTTGACTTCTTGAGCTAAAAATAAATATAACAAAATTGAAAAAATGCAATCATAAAAATATTTAATATTTATTCAAATGATGTATAATAAATAAATGGTGTATTATATTTATATGTAAATATGTATAACAATGATTTCTGGTATAAAAAATATGTTAGTTCATTAACAAAGTGTATGCCTTGGCTAAGCATACAAATCGTCAGGGCTAAAACTTAAATTGTATATAAAATGCTGAGATCTAGGCAATATTTTATTTATTTTTGGATTTCTTGGGGATAGTTTTAAAATAATATTGATAAGTACTTGTTTTGAATGGCACCAAATAGCTTTTTTGTGTGGAATGTGAGTTAAATTTTTAAGCATTAATAATAAATTAAGGATAAATAAATTGACTAAATTAGTTGTGTATACTTTGTGTGTGTGTTGTATGTGTTGACTAAATATATAAGTGGAGCATTACGAGTCTAAAATTCAGCCCAGCAAAATATGTTACGGATTTGCATGTTGCATAAATATTATCTTTGGTATGCGAAATATGAGACGACCCAATGGGGGGACGAAGGTTTTCAGGATGCTATACAAAGAACTAATACTTGGGTTTATATATATTAGGTCCAGGTATATGTAATACATACTCACCTTAAAAATGCAGCTAGACACTCATACATATGTAGTATATACAAGTACAAAAGAAAACAAGAACACAAAATATAATCCCCACCTGGTGACAAATGCGATAAACAACAGCTACACATTGCTTTGATTGATATAAGTAGAGGAGGTAGGAGAAGAGCACAACATTTACGAAAGTTCAACAAAATAAGTAATATATCAAAATATCAATAAATTAATAAATGTATATAATAAATATATATAAATGAGAAATTAACTATATACAGTCTAGTAAATAATAATAAAAAACACAAATTGATTTTTTTTGCTCGTTTCATTAGCAAACTTTTTGTTTTGTTGTTGTAACCAGTTTTATTAAACACAAAAATTACTTCAAATCGTTTTTGTTTTATAATTATGTTGTGTGTGTGGGTATACACATACATATAAACTATATATACATACGCAAATGATTACTTTCAAATGATAACTAAGTAAATTAATTAAAATTAAAGTTGAAACATGCAAGCGAATAGGGCATACAAACGGCACGCTGGCTGTTTATGTTTTCTTTTTTAATATTTATTTTATAATGAAGTATGTGTGTGTAGTGTAGTGTATGTATGTGTGCTTTTGTTTCTTTAATGCAAAACTCAAATGCAAATGCTACATCTAAACAATTACAAATTATAACTATAACTAAGAGAGAGACGGGGTAGGAGTTGTGTTTTCATTAATACAATAACTACTAGTTTAAATTTTAACTGTATGTTAAGTAATGCGCATGAGTTGAAAAAAATACAAAGTTAAAGCAAAATACAATATTTAAAAGAGTGTAGTTAAATATTGAGAGACAGGATTCGGGCATGAAAAAAGAATAATATTTAATGCAGTCTTAAGTCTGAAATTATGGTATATTTTTCAGGCTTAGTACGCTGCTTGAGAATTTTTTTTTGGGGTCTTAAATACCTAAAAGAGCGAACAAAGCATTCTAAAATAATTTTGGGCATAGATATAATATATATAATATGAGATTTAAGTGTGTGAACGATCAAATCAATGATTGGGATAGTTTGTAGAGTATCTGTTGAGTCTGTGTGTCTTTAGCATGTATTACACACAGTGCAACAAAAATAAGGAAAAATATAATGCAGCTCTATATCATTTGCCAGTTTTATTATGAAGTACAAAGAGAGCGTGGCACAAGTGTGTATGTGTATGTGTGTGTGTATGTGTGTGTGTATGTGTGTGTGTGTGTGCGTGTGTGTGTGTTTGTCGAGGGTTACAAAGTGTGTGATGCATGTTTGTTCGGGTCTCTTGTCTCTGTCTCTGTTTAACGGCTATGCTGGGTGAATTAAATTCGAGCTCAAAAAACTAAACTAAATTATTTTCTTGTGTAGATTAATATTTCGTTTTATAAATTTAATGTTTATAGTTTCTTTTAGTTAAATATTTATTATACATTTATATATATATATATATATATATTTATTTTTTTTTATTATTTTATTATATGTTTATAATACGAGGCTTGAGCAAAATTGTTGTTAGTTCTTTCTCTCTTTGCTTTGTTCAATGAGCTTTTTCTTTATATATATATATATATATATATATATATATTATTGAATTTTTTGCTTTTATGCTTTATGCTTTATACTTTTTATACAATAGCTTTTAATTATTATTTTATGCACTAAAAATTATATAAACTGCTACAATTAAACGCAATCACAATCGGTGGTTTTTTAAATTGTTTTTTTTTTGTTTTTTTCAAAAGTTTTTGTTTTTTGGTTTAAATTTTTTTTGTTTTCATTAAATTTATGATTTTTGTTGTTTTTGCTCTGCTTAGACGCAGCTTTGCCTCGCGGGCTGCTTTCATTATTTTTATATATTGCTTAAGTTTTTTGCTGTTATTATTGAACGCGTGAGAGGGAGGAGGGGCGAGTTAGAGCCTTAAATATAATACTTAATATGTTTGCAATCGTGTTTGTGTGGCACTAAGAACTAAGTTAACCGAGAAGGTAAACCAATGTTTGTTGAGTCATGAGATTTGTGTGTATGTGTATGTGTGTGTGTTTATGTGTATGCAAATTACAAAGTTAGAAAGAGAGAGTAAGAGAGAGAGAGCGCCTTAGACATACATGCCCATGCCGTACATGCTGCTCCAGTCGACACCCTGGAAACTGGACATATCCACATTGGCCAGCGCGTAATTGGGATATGCCGCGGCCGGATTGCCAGCGGCTGCAGCGGCCGCAGCTGCCGCATTGAGCGGGTTGCCGGCCACGAGTGCCGCCTGCTGGGCCGCTGCCAGCGTGTGCGCATTGGCGCCCGCCCCATTTGCCGTGTTGGCGGCCAGCGCGGCGGCGGCGGCCGCCGAATGCGCCTGTGAGGCGGCCGAATTGGAGGCGGCGGCTGCGACGGCGGCAGCGGCCGCATTGTGATGCTGCTGCTGTTGCTGCTGCTGATGCTGCTGCTGCTGTTGATGCTGCTGGTGCTGCTGATGCTGATGCAGGCCGGCAGCGGCAGCGGCGGCATGGGCGTGCGCCGCATTATGCGATTGCTGCTGCTGATGGGCGGCCACGGCGGCGTTCTGGGCCTGGTGCGCCTGCATCAAGGCGGCATTGGCAGTGGCGGCGCTGGCGGGTATGGTGTACGGGGCATATCTAGAATATATAGAATATATATATCAGTATATAGGCATATGCCTAGCTGTGTGTCTGCGCTCACCTGACGCTGTGTAGCGCTGTCTGCGGATACGAGGCCAGCAGCTTGCCAAAGTTGCTCTGGTTGGCCGCGGCCATTGAGGCGGCGGCGGCTGCGTTTTGTACTTGAAACGGATTCTGTGATATGAGCGCCGCCTGCTGGGCGGCCGCTGCGGCTGCCGCGGCCGGTGATTGCAGCAACTGTGTGGGTGTCTGGAGCATGGCCAGCGGATTCATGGCGGCGACGCCGGCGCTGCGTGCCCCGAGCAGCTGGCCCGGCGCGGCGGGCAGCTGAACGCCGAGGGTGCCCAGCATGATGCGCTTCTGGAGCAGCTGGGCGGCGGGGGTGACAGCCTCTTTGGGTTGGGCCTTCTTGCACTCGACCTTCTTGTTCTTGATGGTGTGGAAGTGTATCTCGCAGACGCGATCGACGACATCCTCGTTCTCGAAGGTGACGAAACCGAAGCCGCGATGACGCTTCGTCTGCTGATCCATCAGCATGACCGTCTCCTCGACGGCGCCGAATTGACTGAAATAGGCCTTCACCTCCTCGGCGGAGGTGTCCTGCGAGACGCCGCCGACGAATATCTTTTTGGTTTTGTTCGCCTGACGTGGCCGATTCTTGGGCGTGGCATGCTTCGGATCGATCTTCTTTCCATCCAGCGTATGTATCGGCACTTTGAGGACCTTGTCCACGGTGCAGGGTTCTTGGAATGTGATAAAGCCGAAGCCGCGGCTGCGCTGTAATTGTGACGTGGCGAGAGAAACAGAGAGAGAGAGAGAGACAGCGCGATAGAGGGAGAAACACAAAAGAGAGAAAGGCGGAGTTTAGTAATGTTAGATTTACTTGATATACTTCTTCGAATCGCAGGTTAGGAGGCGGCATTTACGAAATACTCATATAATTATGTATATATTTATTGGTATATATATATGTAATGTCTAAGTTTGCAGTGTTCAGCTAATTGCAAGTTAATTAATTTGTAATTTAAATGTCCTACGTAACGTTAGCAAAAGTTCAACAACAAAGTAAGAATCAATCCATCAAATATTCATCAACAGCTCCAAAACGTTGATGCCACCAAATAAATTGATAAAAAAAATAATTAAATGTATATCAAAAGAAATGTTCAATTCAAATTAAAATATTTATAAAAAGTTATCGATTGATGTACATTTATATATGTTGATTTTATGTATATTCGAGTTCTGCAATGAGTACTTTTCGCCTACTACTCATGCGACTGGGGCAACCGACTCATCATACGTACAAGTACGCATATGTTAGCGTATGAGTACTACGCATACTCACATCGACTGACTACGTACAAGTACGCATATGTTCGCGTACGAGAACTACGCATATTCATCAGCTGGCTACTCACAAGTACTCGTTGCAGTTCTCTAAGGCATACATATATGCCTAAAATGGGCGTGGCCTCTTGATACGCATTCGATGTGGCTTCAAGTGAAATTAAACCGACAACAAAGTAACAACAAATTTGTAGAAGTAAACACACACATATTGAACGTACGTAAACTAGGAACTAAAACTTGTACTAAATACTTTTCAGATTCGATCAATATAGAATTATTCAAATTGTCCATCAATGATAGTCCCGCTCTAAGTTTATAAATATATATACACAAATATATATTTTCGAATATCAGCACCTCTTCACTTTTCAAATAATATTCAACGGTAATACAAAGATATACATATGGGACTTTATATAGTTTGTATATAGTATATAGTATGTGATAGTACGTTCTTATATGCAGCATAGAAGCAAAGTCAGTTAGATAGAGAGAAAGAGTGTAAAAACGGAGCGAAACGTATTTACTAGGCCAGTACGAATATTGAATACTTATGTGATGAATTTTTATAGTACGATATTAACGAATAGCTTGAGGGCTCATCCCAATACAATTGCTTGTTAGTTTACAAAGAAACGTGTGTACTTAATATTATTTTTACTATATATATATATATATATATATATTTATATATTTATATATATTATTTTGTTTACAAAACATGAGTTGGATGTGTGTCAAAAAGTTGCTTATAGTAGGATTTTTGATTTTCTTTACAATTTGGTACGATAACATAATTTACAATTTGGAATATAAAAAAATTCACCTTAGCCTAAGGCGTTTGATTTATAACCTTGCAGAGAGGATTATCCAAGGCCTGAGATTGATCTAGTCTATATAGTCAATGGGCATAATTGATTATTTGAAATCAAGTCTATTAGTCAAGAAATTCTATGAATTTTAATGATGAATCAGGGGTATAATCTGGTACTATTGATCTACTTATTGGGTTAATACAGACAACTACAATAGTTTATTGGGTATATAACAATTAGTTAATCTGCAAGGATATATTTGCCTCGGCTAGCCGACGCAATATATTAGAATACAAATGATAGTAACTATTTATGATATATTGCCTTTCCCAATAAATAGAGCCAAATTGTTGATGTAGCTCAAAATATACATTATCTATGGTATAAGCTCGGTCTAGGCATATTTATCACACTTAATGTATCACTTAAGGGCTGCCGTCAAGATATTAAAGGGATTTATAAATCACATTTCTCTATGAATTATAGTATACCTAAGGAATTAAGTCTTGGGAGCGGACCTAGATTTTAAGAAAATTCAATAATTAAAATTAAAATCAGTAAAAAAACAAATTCTATAATAGAGATCCCACTAACTTTACAAGTTGACTAACTAAAATATAATATAAATATTTGACAATTGTTTGTAGCTTGTCTTAAAAGTAAATCCAACACAAAATCAACAAAATAAAAACAATTAAATTATAGATTTACTTGGTATACATATATATAGTACAATATTTGTATAGTTAAATAAACTACAAAACTAACGCAGGAAATAGTTATAGATATATGGCCAAGAAAATTATAAAGCAAAAACTAAACACATCAAAAAAAAAAATTTATTATTATTATAAAACTAGACTAGAGCTAGGTTCTTTTGGGGTATTATGTGATAAATGTAGTACACCTATATGATACAAACAAAACCAAGTCGTATCTCACTTTACTGCTAGGGAGAAGTTTCGTATTTGTGTTTTCTTTTTCTTTTTTTATGATACAATTTTAAGGGGTGTTTAAAAAGTTTGCTGCATCTAGATTTGCTGTATATATTATCTAGTTTTAGGCAAATTACTCAAAGTTAGTTTAAAGGCGCCACTTTTTTTTCTGTATTTCGCTTATCGGTAATATATATAAAAATTTATATTGTAGTTTGGTAAGTATGCGTTTAGGATTTGTTGCTGATTTTTTTTTTGTAGTTTTTTTGGGTGAGAAACGCTAGAGATAACCAAGTACACAATACCAGTACGAGTACATTCAATTAGAATACGATTATACGATAATTATGTTTAATTTTATATATTAGGTTTTGCTCAGAGTAATACGAGATTTACGAGAGAGATAGAGAGATAATACGATGCGCCAGCTCAACATTACGCTAAACGTGTTTTTTGTACAGGTAAATAATTAATGTTTTTTTTTTTTGGCGTTCTTTTAAACATGTACCTAAGACATCGTTAACGAGATTTGATCTTCGCCTCCCTTTTGTTTACGGCACGTGGGGATGGCTCCGGCGCAACAGCTGCGCACGCGTCAAAGTTCCAGTTCCAAATAGAGGGCGCCAGTTGCAGCTGGTTCTCCACATTTCGCTCACTTTTCAAGTATATGTATATATATATTTGAATATATATATATATTTTTTAATATCTATTTTATATGAATTATGTGTAAATATTTTTAATACATATTTCTTTTTCTTCATTTTTTTCAACTACATAAGAGCTAGCTAAAACTTTGTTTCCTACGCTTAAAAACTAGTTGTACTTGGATGTTGTTCACCTATAACCAGGACATATCTCATACACGCACACACACTCAGCGTGCGTATGTGTGCAGAGCAGTTGGCAAACCAGTTTTCTTTTTTGTCTCTTTTGTTTGTTGGAGCACAACAAAAGGTCTGGATTGTGTGTGTGTGTGTGTGTGTGTGTATAGTGTTGTAGCTCGTATATAGTATAGTAGAAATACTTGATAAATGGGGCACAATGTTTGCTTGCGTTTGTCTCGCCTATCTGCTGCCGCTGAAAAGGCTGAAGGGACAACCCCCGTTAGGATCGGCTGCTTTTGCGAATAAACAGTTCCAGTTCGAGCCGTAGTTGTTTTTTCCGTAATTGCGCAATTGCGCGCAGCAGGCTAAACTACCCCTTAAAGCCTACAAGGCTTACCGCCGAATGAATGCCAGGTTGTCATTGTCCTGTGCCACATCACAGGCAATTTGTTGAGAGGAGGGGAGCAGAAACAGCTGCGCGCACAGGACACGTAAACGGCAGCTGCTACTTTTAATGGCCTAACAAAGCGCGAGCGCGCGCGCTGCCCGCTGCAACTGTCTGACAACAACAACAATGTATATATATTCATTAATGTGCGTACATATGTATTTGAGTTGATCGTGCGCTTATCAAGCGGACAAATTGCTTATTACGCATGCTTGAAATGCAATTTCCGTTGCGCTACAGCACCTCAAATGCGAGGACGCGACTGTAAGTCAAAACATTTCTGCTTTCGAACTGCTTTCAAGCAAAGTCCAAAGCTGTGCTTAACTGGCAGTGGCTTCAAAACTGTGGAACAACACAGCTGAGTCATGAGAATTCTAGTGTTCATGCTGTGCGGAGTTACAGTGAAGGTTCGCAAAGGAGACCCACTGTATTTAAAAATATATTTAAAAGAATAGCTTTAAACTGCGCTCATAAATTTATATTATTTTTTATATTATATAAATCTGATTTTCTTTCACAATATTCACGAAATATTTTTAATATATTATAAACACATAATATATTAATTAAGCAAAGCGGAAGACGTCCGTTTAATGTAAACTTGCAGGCTGAAAACCTGATTTATCGTTATAATATGCCCTGCTGTCTTTTGTTTTTTTTTTTATATTGTTGTTGCCTGGTGGTCGTATTCTGTGTCTTTTGTTGGACACGTAGCGAAAAACTGTAATTCTAAACCAGACAGAAACCAATAAATAAAGTGAAAGATGCAAAAATGAAGGAATAGGCAGAGAAGGGCCCAGACAAAAGGGCCAAAGAGACGCGACTGTAGTAAATCACACATTATCATTTTTGTTGTTGTTGTTGCTGCACTCGGCCAGGCAGCTGCAGCTGCGCGCAGTGACAAGCCGACAAATGCGAAGGTGAGAAAAGGAGATAAGAGCGGGAGAGCGCACGAGAGCATGAGAGCAGCAAAGCAGCGGACAAACGAAACGAAACGAAACGGAACGGCGCGTAGAGATAGCTGTAAAAATCTGCACATAGAGCAAAACGCAAACAAACAGAAAAGCCAAAAACGTAGCACAAGAAACCCCCCAAAAAAAAGGAAAGAGAAAGATTTTTTAAAACAAAGTTAAGGAAATAGAACATGTACATAGCTGGCAAAAATATTAGACATTCAACATGTGGCTTACCTGTGTGACTGGATCCTTCATGATGAGCACATCTGTGACTGTGCCGAACATATTGAAGTATTCCTTTAGCTTCTCGGACGACGTCTGCCAGCTGAGACCGCCGACGAACAGTTTCCCCGGCGCTGGATCCGAGAGGCTCGCGCCGCTGTTGCTCGGCGTTGAGCGGCCCGAGGAGCTGCTCTTGACGCTCAAATTGGCAGCGCTGCCATTTTGAGCAGCGGCCCCATTCACATTATCAACCTTGAGCAGCGCCATGGCGGCCTGCTGCGCTGCCGCCTGCTGCTGTTGTTGCTGCTGCTGTTGAGAGTTGCCATTGGTCTGTGCACTGGCCTGATCCTGTCCAGCTGTGGGCTGCTGCTGCTGCTGCTGTTGTTGCTGCTGCTGTTGGGCCTGCCCGGCGGCGCTTTGCTGCTGCTGTGTCTGCTGTGCCTGAGCCTGCGCTTGGGCCTGTGCCGCAGCGGCGCTCTTGAGCACCGCCGCTGTGGTCAGTGTGCCGTTGATGGCCGCCACATTGCTATTGGCGATGGAGGCGACCAGCGCGTTGTGCAGATCGCGATGCGGATCGATTAGGCCGGCAGCGGCGGCGGCTGCGGCGGCGGCAGCGTTATCAATCGGATTGCTGTGGGCGGCATAAAAATATTTATCAGCAGCGCTCAACAAATCCTCGTGCGGCGGCTGTGGCTGCTGCGGCTGTTGCGGCTGCAGCTGTGAGTGCAGCTGCGATTGCAACTGCGGCGGCGGCTGATGGTGCAACATGGTGGCGCCTTCTTTGAGCGCGTGCATTTCCTGCTTGAGCTGAATCTTGAAGGCCGTTTCGTGCGTGGTACACGAAATTTTTAATTAATTTTGAAATTTATTTTTTCAGGGGCTCTTTGACTTTCGTTGTTTTTGTGTTATTATATCGGTTCTCTTTGCTTTTTTTTAAATTTTATTATATTTGGGTTATCTTTACGTTCTTGGTTCTTTCGCGTAAAATATTTCTATTTCATTTAATTATTAATCTTAGGCCTTTTTCAGTTGACGTTTCGTTTGGGTTCTTTTATTATTTTTTTCGCTTTTCTAACTTGGTTCTGTTTTTTTTTTCGCGTAAATTCTTTTAATTTATTTTATTATATTAATTTCTCAGGCTTTTTTGAGTTGACGTTTCGTTTGTTCTCTTTTTTTTCGCTTTTCTAACTTGGTTCTTTGCCTTTTTCGCGTTGCCAATGGCAATTTTGGTTTTAGTTATTTGAATTCAACAAGCACATAAATTTATGCAAATGTTCGTACGGCACGGAGAGCAAATAAAGCGTAACGAAAAAAGTTATTAGCAGCCGAAAAAAAACAACACTTTCTATTATAAAAATTTCCTTTTTTTATTTAGTCATTTATTCGATTTATATACGTCTGCGCGGCACGACTGTAAAACACTGAATGCGTCGCAGGATATGTGGACGAAAAAATTAAAATCAACGAAAGAGCGTGCGCAGCGGCATTCGAAAACACAATACGCACACACACACAAGGACAGAGAGAATGAAAGAAAGAGAGTGAGAATCGGTCAAAAGCAAAGACAGCTGTCACAAGTTGTGTGCGCTGCCTGGGGTTGCCCTGCAGAGAGAGCGGTGAGAGGGTTGTCAGGTAGCCAGGCAGGAAGGCAGGCAGGACGACTATGCTTGCTGCAGCGCAGTGTTGTAAAGTTTGCCGCACAGGTGTTGTTGCAGTGTAGTGTTTATTCATATGCGCTCACTTTTGAGTGTTTGAAAGCAGTTGAAATAGTTGTGAGTGCTATTTGAAAGAGCGAAGCACTTGTTAAAAATATGTGGGAGACTTTTGAGCACTAATGTTAGACGGGAATTTACGCATTTATGTAGGTATAATAAATATTTATATTATACATAAATAATGTTTTTGTTTCATTATTTTTTTTTGTAAATTATACTTTCTCCTTTATAGTTGAGCTTAAAATAATGTGCAAATAACTCGAATAATTTACACTTTTCTTTTCTTCTACTGGTTTTTTTTTTTTTATTATCCATTTTTATCTTAATTTGAGAACACAAAATATATATTTGTATTTTTTTTTACAACAGGTCATACCACTGATTCTTATTTGTGGACTTGGCTTTGTAATGGATTGGATTTCGATTTTTCGCCTTTCTGCGACCCGCGATGATGTATATTACACCAAAAACTCTGCAGCTTGCGATTTTGTGGAGACTCGCAGTGGCTATAAGCCTCCAATACGCAAGGTGAGCAGCGCGAGGATAAACACCACCTGATCAATTCAATAATCAATCACTTGCAGCTTTTTGTCTTCAATCAAAAATATGAGAACCCACCTGGACTAATTGAAGCCCTACAGGGGGATGTTAAAGGACCACCATGTAAATATTGAATATTAGGAAAGAATTATCTTTGGAAATCCGAAGATTGGATACCCTTGCAGAAATAGAATATATGACTTTACGGCTTCGACTTTTGATGACATTATGTTTTTGATCCAATGACGCTTTGACAACAATAGAATAGTGCTAACTGCAAGGGTATACAAATTTTCAGCGCTTCCAACATACAATTTGATGCTTCTCTGTAAAAAGTGAATTCCAAAATGCCAACTGAGCGCATACGTATGCTAAACACTGTGTTGCGCGTTCAGCTGAGCTATTTTTTTCTTTCGTTTTTAAGTCTCAATTAATTTGCTTCACTTTTGTCGACCTGGAGGCGTTGAAAATCTGCGTTTCGAGCAAACAAAAATATAAATTAATGCATTGGAAAAATTTGTCTTCCAGGCGACAACTGTGAAGAAGAGATTAAGCCCGGAATTAGCGGCAAAGTATTGGCCGCCCATGCAGTTGTGGGCGTTGGCGTTATGGCCGCGATGGTCGCTTTATAGACTGAAGCGTCAATTTTACGACTGACCAACTAAATGTTTAATCGTTTATTCGAACTTAAATTTGTGGGTACATCTATTACAGGCGACGATGGAAAGAAAAAGAAGGGCAAGAAATAATGGATTCAACAAAAGAAAAGAGAAGAAAATAGAAGAAAAGAAGGGTCTACTGCCCGAACGCACAAAGTACGCAACTCTGATTTGGCACATTGTGTTTTATTCGATTTCCGTATTTATGAACGCCTTAATTATAATTAACTGTACTAAATTTGCAATTTGCTGCCAGAAATATACGAAATTCAATTGGTTACGAATTGTTGATGCTTTGGCCCAACCGGATGTACGAAATTTCAAATTCAATATGAGATGTCCTTTGCGTGCCGAAGCCACAGCAGTGCAGGAAATGGTCAAGACTGCAGGAAAGCTACTCAAACTGCTTTGGGTGCAAAGGGCTTACAAGCACTGCGAATTGTTGGCTGCATGTCAAGCAGTTTATCAAGCAGTTTCGCGTGCATTTTACAATATACAACAAAGCAAGCAGTGTACACGCCAAGCAGTGTGAAATTCAAAATTAAATTCAAATATTTGCAGTTAACAAATGCTGCGCGCGCAGCGTCTTGATTTCTTACTGCCCGTTACTGCGAATTGCTGTACTTGGTGTGTGCTTTTAACTGTCGGCACTTTCTTCCAATGCAGCTGCGCAGTGTACACGCTCAACATACACACACACATATATATACCCATAGGCAAAATAAAAACAACCGAAAATATCCCTAAAATCTATGGCTAGGACTATTTTCAAATGTACGCTCTATGTAGACGGACAGAGATGATGCGTGGGTGTATGCGTGTGTGTACGTGTGTGTATGTTAATCAAAAACAAATCGAGGCAGCGACGCTGGCAGCGCAGCACAAATGCGTTATGTGCGTTATTGATTTTTGAACACACACACCAACATATATAGAGCGCTCTCCAGGAAGAGGAAATAATGCCAAAGGATATTAAATTTATTAAAATAGATTGCAAAATAATTCAATAAAGCCCCAGAGCAGAGCAGAGCAGCAGCAGCAGCAGCTGCATACAATTTGGGATAAAATACCGTGCGTCCTGTCGGTTATTGAACTTGGGCAGGGGTTTCTTTTTTTGGACAATGGGCGTGTCGTGCGCAGCCAAACGGGCGGCGGGCATTTCTATGGCCGCTGCTACTGACCCAGAAAATGTGTTGTATTAAAATATTTATGGGACGCAGGCAGCGCAAGGGCAAGGGAGACATTGGGGAGGGAAGAAGGCTGAACAGAGCGTATCAGGTGACCCTAGGCTAGGTCTATAACAAATAGATTTGTTTCCAGGCGATGACATCAGCAGCAGCAGCAGCGGCGGCGGCGGCGACGTCGCCTTAAATTCTAATTCGATTAGGCGCACTTACAAGTGCCCAAGCACCAGTCCCTACCCCTCCATCCCTTCTCCAAACACAACCCCCACCCAGTTACCACACCTCAATAAACATTTTAATTACGTCAAATAAACAGCGCACGAAATCTTGCGCACATCAATCATAAAGTTCAATAGTATCCCAGAAACAAAAACAAAGAAGGACACATTTTTTAAAGCTGCATTGGAAATTCATTTGGGATGCAGGAATTGGCGGGGCAAACGTACATTCAGTTAAGCGGAAAAAGCAAATTTCAATTTTGCCGGCAAAACCAAAGCAAAAGAGCAACAACAAGGAGAGCACGAAGAGCAGTAGCAGGAAAGGGAAATGACAAGTTGTTGCCTGCGGTCGGGCCACGCTGCGTATGCGTTATGTTATGTTACGGTCGTTATGTTATGTTATGCCATGTTATTCTTTATTTATTTTATACGAGTAATATGCATGCATGGAAAAAATCGTGCAGACAAAAACAAGACACGCACACACACACACAAACACACCCACAGCTTCAACAATACTTATTTTGGCTAGTAATGAGCAAAGGCAAATAATGCAAAGGAGCGAGACAGAGAGCTAGGGCAGATGAGAGAGCGACAGCGACAGCATACACATGACTGGGACTTGGAGAGCGGCCTGTGTGATTGTACGTTATCAGTTGTTTGGTTGTGGCCAATGCTAAATGAAGACCAGAACTAGACGACAAACATATTGAAAATGTTTTTTGAAGTTCATCATATATATTTTATATTTTATTTTATAATAAATTAAATATATGCCGTGTGATTCATAATCGATTCAGTTTTATATGCAAGTTTGCTCAAGAAATTAATAGGTTTTATTATAATATTCAATATTATTTTTACCAATTTGTTATATTTTTTACTTTTGTTAGTTTACATTTAATAGTAAATTTAAAAACGTCTGTTTGAAGAGACAATGACGTGTAGGTAATCCATCAATCTAGATAACAAATGAAACACAATTTACACTCATGGTTGCTTTAAATGCATCACATTCTCAAGCTAATATTTGGCTCAATGTTCAGTTGCCTGAAAAACTGGGCTTATAGAAATCATACTCATATAAAAGCAAGGAATAAAATACCAGTATCACATATAGATATGTTTTTGCCAGGCCATCTTAATAATTTGCCTAATCTGATCGATTCAGAATTATTTTTAAAGCTGCTTAAAAAATATATATAATGTTGTACATATATTATTTATTGTTGTTGTTGGCGATCTACTCAAATACGCAAGGCTTCGAAATATGTTAGTATATATATTATCTGCTTCTATACCCCCACCCCCTCAACCCCAACACTTTGATCTGCTTTGTTCCGTTTTGCTGACAGCTCAAATCCGAATGGCGATTACCCTGTCACATTACACGCCCACCTGGGCTGCAATCAGTTAAAGCCGACAAATTGCAACTGCATTTTAAATGACAACTAAGCCGGCGCCCAACTGCAACAAGAACAAAAACAACAACAGCAACAGCAACAGCAACTGCATACTTGAAATGCCTGTAAACAAATTGCTTGGATCTGCGCCGCTTACCTGCCTGCCGCCCCGCCCACCCAGCTGCACTCAACATTCGCTCCACTCACCTGCTCTCATTTCATCATCATCATAATCGCAATACCGAATCACATTCGTTGGCCACAATGCGCATTTAAAACGGGCAAAAATGCGGCGCTAAAAGTAGACAGAAAACTGCAAGAGCGCAGGGGCGGCAACAAGAGGGGGGGTCTTCGACGAATGCAGCGATTCACATTTTCATTGAGTAAAAATGCCACCAAAATGTATATGAAACAAAGTCTAGGGGTTGGACACCCCGGGGAGGGGGAGGGCGGGTAGGGGATGGGGCAGCAGCAACCCTTACTCTCTTACTGAAAACAGCATATGGAACAACTTTATTGTTTTTACATTTGATTCTTCTGGCGGATGGCGGCCGAGCGGAGGTGGTGCGGGGGTTGATGGCCAGGCAGCCAGGCACTTGCAACGCTGGCAAAGTGCACGTCGGACAACAACGCATAAATTCAACACGCCAACAACAACAACAAGAGAGACGACGACAATGTCGTTTGGAAAATGTCTATATATCATATAGTACAAAGAGAGGGCGGCTTGTTGTGCGTGTGTGTTGTGTGGGGGGTTTGTGTTGTATGCGGCCTGGAAATGACAAACGTAACCAAAAACTGGAAAATCAACCCCCACAGCCCAATAGAAGATACACAGCGAGAAAACTCGGCTATGCACAAATTCACAAGTACACAGAGGGAGAGCGAGAGAGTGCGAGAGCAAGCGAGAGAGAGAGAGAAAGAGAGAGAGAGAGAGAGAGAGAGCGCAAGCTTAGCCTGGACGGAGCTGGCTGACGGGCAAAGCAACCCCTCTGTCGTCATCAACAACAACAGCAACAACGACAGCCCCGTTGGGGGAGAGTTTTTCGCAATTGGAATGCGCGCGCAACCCTCGAAAAATGACGACAGCAACGACGGCCGCTTCCTTGGGCCGCCTTTCAGTCAGCTTTGGGTATTCGTACGTGCAATTTCTCGACCGGCTCGATTGCGGACCGTTTTCGAACGCTCCCCAACCAACTAATTGAAATGCCACAAAATATATGGCAAGAGCAAATGAAATACAGCTAAATTTCTGGTTAGCTGTCGAGAAAAAGTGTCATCAAATATAAATAAAAAAATGAAAAGAAAAGAAAACTCAAATTGGTTGGGCATGTATCTGAGCCGTTGGATAAACGCGTAAAAATTGTAGCGCTTGCCAGTGATATTGTCCTGTCACAGCAGTATTGTTTATTGAGCATTTGGTACTGCTGAGCCGGGGCATTAACATTGTTGAGCGTCGTTAGCAACCACAAAATCACGAAACGAGCACAAATTCGATCAAGAATGAGAATGAAAATACGTATATATATAAATATATATGATATAAATATATATATATATATATATATATATATATATATCTGATGCGAGCTATGCGGCGTACAGGGAAATTCAAAACACACACACGAGCGCATAAAATATGCATGTAGGTGTGTGTGTGTGTGACTGTGTGTGTGTATGTGTATACATATATATAAGCGAAGAGACCGGAAAAATCAATTTTCCATTTTTAATTCAAAGCTAAAAGCGACGGCAAAAACTCTACACACACCAACGCACGCACCCGCAGAGCGAGCCGCTTTGTGTATGTGGGTGTGTATGTGTGTGTGCAGTTGATACCAAGCAAGGATAAGCAGGATGCTGCAAATCAGCAGCTAGGCTCGAAGCGCACACAGACAGAGACAGCAACAGACAGCTAGAGAGCGGACTGCAATATGAAAGAGAGAGAGAGAGAGAGAGAGAGTATTAGAGAGCAAGAGAGAAGATGAGCGAGAGAGATAGGGAGAGAGAGCGCGCGTGCTGAAGTGTAGACAAAAGCTGCGTTGAAACGGGACACCAAAAATTTTATAAAAATATTTAAATTATTTTCACAAATTTTAAAAATAAAACTAAGCCAATTTATCCAACATAAAAACACAATACAATTAAAATACAAAAATTTTTGAGGCGACCACACCCACAGGACGCACTAAAAATAAGGGTGTGGGGGCTGTGCGAGTGTTTCAATTGCCAAAAATGTTGCCAGGCCAAAAAATGCCGGGTCCGTAATGTGTCCGGCAGAACCTCCTGGTCCTGGGCGGCTGCGATTGCAGTGGCAAAAAAAAAGAAGAAAACAACAACAAGATGAAAAGTAAAGCAAGAAACAAGCAACCCCTAAAAGTACATCTATATGCTGCGACGCAGCGCATTAAGGGCGTGAGGGCCAGGCGCATACAGCCAAAAAAAAAAACAAGCATATTCCAAGAGCAGAAATGACAAAGAGACTTTTTTTGGCAACAATGCTGAACTGAGATCTACCACGGAGCCAGCTGAAAAATGAGATTTTATGCAGAGCTGCAGCAGCAGCAGCAGCTTAAGGGTTGCTTCCCCTATATGGTTCCACGCTCTATATATGCAGACGCATCCCACTGTTGATGATGATGTTGTTCTTGTTGTGGATAATGTTTGGTGTGTGTGGGGGGGTTGCCATGCTTAAGTTTTTGACTAATGCACAAGGATCAAAAGGATGTGATGTGTGTGTGTGTGTGTGTGTGTGTGTGTGTGCGTTTGTATACCGTTGCTAAATACTTCGAAATTGGTTAAGCGTTTGTTGTGATTATCAAATTGACAACGCTTAACTGTGCTTGAGGTAGCCTAATTGTTTCAACAAGCTTCCCGCTGGCCTGTGTGTGTTTCCCTGTGGGTGGTGTCGTTTAGTGGTGTGCGTGTGCGTGGTGTATGCCATGCTTTGCTTGCCATAGTTGAGTAGATTGTTGGACTCTGTGGCTTTGTCGCGGTGCATTTTGTGGTGGGGCAAATGCAATTTAATATGCATTACTTCCAAGTGGTTTTCATTACATGCAGTTTTGCGGCTTGTGCGTCAAGATAAGCAGCTGAAGCCGACACAGAACCAATATGGAAAACTAATCAGAAATCAGCGATGTGATATGAAATGTGCATTAACCTAGTTAAATGTCAGGGAAAACCTTGTAAAAGGAAAAAATAAATAAATCACTGTAAAAGAAACTGTAAAATAGCGCAATATAACAACGTCAACTAATACCTTAAATATCACTCTCATTTGGAAAAACAAAGAATATATAAATAACATCCAAAGGATATGAACAAGTTCTCGCCCTACTTTTAATTTAATTATATGTTTAAATACTTATCATTTGACAAAAACAATCTTAAAAGTAAATACTATCTAAACTGCATAACTGTATATAAATCCTCATTGCCCTTGAAAAACTGCACCTGTCGCTATTTCATTTTATCTTAGCCGCTACACAGAGAGAAATACGGCGGTCTAAAATCAAGCTTGGTCCTCGTTAAATTGTAAACAACAGTTTTGAGACCGAATCGAACTAATAAATTAGGAATTCGTTTTTAATTTCGGTAAAATCCAAGCTCGTTTCAATCTTAACAAGTGACATTTTTAACGACTAATGTAAGTTGAATTTAATACTCAATGAGTTTTATTTTTAGATGAAAATGCGATTGCATCAAGAATTTGTGGTCTCAAAACAATGTCATTAATACTTGATTCGATACTGTTCCGTTCTTAAAATAAGGCTTAAAAACCTACCAAAGTTTAATTCAGGATTTCCGTTCTTAAAATGCCATTTTTGAAATGACAATTTTTTGCTTGACTGAAGCCAAATGGCTATTAGCGCACTTGTGGGCATGTTTAAGGCAGGAAATTCTTGAATTATTCTCTTTATGTGCCTATTTCTGCATAACAAATATTTTATATTTAAAATAAATCTTATATCTGTAACAAGTATACCCAATATTTGTTTAACCATTTAAATAAAGCATTCCACATCAAATCTAGCACACTAAGGATATCGAATAATTGGTTGCATCTAAATTCAAAAAGTTTAACCAGTTGACCCTTTTAATGGCTTCTCTTAGCCAGTGGCTGATTAATTACGCCGCCAACACGTCAAGTGGAAGTATTGAAGACGTCAGCAGTTGGTAATGGGAGAAAGGAAGAAAACGTGTTGAAATAATGTTGACCTAAAAAAGACAAAAAAAAAAAAATTCTAACGTTGTAGCCGGTGCCGGCACGCACACGCACATACACCCACACACACCCACACACACCCACACACACCCACACACACCCACACAAACCCACACGCAAAGATGAATGTTAATGCACATATGACACACGTGATGGAAAGTTTTGCAAAACGGCAGACAGGACACAAATGTTTGTGTGTGTGTAAATAGATGGAAAACTCAAGGGTTAAGGTAAGTGCAGGTGTGTCCGCATCAGCAACCCCCCTTCAGTTGGCAACCCCCTTATGCAAATTGGCGGTGGTTTTGTAAGCTTATTAAGTGCTTGAAAACGCATAATATATGACAACAGGAACAGGTGCAGGAGAAAGGGACAAGGTGCAGCCTGTTGGCCAAGTACTGCAGTTGAGCCACTCGGAAATGAGACTTCTGGGCTCCAAATGACAGCGTTCAAAAAACGAAACAAATGGGAGCTGCCACAATGGGGACTGCTCATATCCGGCTCAAAAAACATGGCTGAGAAAAAGCATCAGCAGCTGGAAATCCTTGGTTGCATGTAATTTCGTTAATTAAAAGGTGTGACAAAAGCTGTACGTTGTGGGCGTGGCACCACAGTAGCTCAAAATTGCAAAAGCAAATAAGTTGTGTGTGCATGTGTGTGAGTGTGTGCCGCACAAGCAAGGACATTTAGCCAGAAGCAGCAGCTCATTTACATGCTAAATAGCTGGAGGATGTGTCAAGTCCTAAGCCTGTTGGGACTTAGTAGACTGGAAGAAAAACACTCACACGGACTTGCCGGCAGTTGCTATCATGGCAATTGACTGGCAAACGGATACACTACACTCAGAGAAAAGCGTCGTTCTAAATCCAAGTGAGCGCGGAATAAAATTCGTAACGTTTTATTCTTAAAATTTCGACTATACATATTGCTATCTTAAATGTTCCTAAACTGATTAATTTCCAAACTGACATTTTATGTTGCAATTAATAGAAAAGAAATGACAAATTTTGGTTTAAGTATAAAATACTTGACTCAAGATTTTTGATGTTTAAAATAAGCATAAAATGTTTTTAATTCAACTACAAAATCTGTTAGAGTGAGTATTTGGTATTATATAAATTTTACATTAGAAAAGAACTAAAAATCATTTCTTACAATAAAATGTATATTTGCAGTTTAAGAAATTTCAAGCTTGGTAAATGTTGTACTTATTTAATTATTATTTAATCAGTTATTTTTCTCTTAGTGTATTAAATTGCCACTTTGTTGGGGGTGGTGGTTAAGTTTAATGATTATTTATTTATAAATATATGGCTGGGTATTTTGACAAGCCAATTGCCAAAACTGTTCTCAACTCATTTTAAACTTTGGGCTTTTGGGAGGGGAAGTTGGAATCCCGAGTAAAGTCCTGACGACGCATAATTGAATTTAATATGGCCCGGGTCCAGTACCCACACATGGAGGTCCCTAACGAGCCACAAGCTTTTGAAAGGGTTGTTCATGACTTGTTTTTTTTTTTGGATAAAAAGGAAAACTTTTTAGCCTGTGAAAAAGATGTCAGAAATATAATTTGGCCACTTGGCGAATTTGAAGTGGGTCAGTCGAGCGAAACAATTGGTTTGAAAAAGCTTTCTAGAGTGTGTGACATATGTTGCCACAGTAGAAGGAAAAGCTCACGTGCTGTTGCTAGAAAGCTTTTAGCACAGCCGTGCGTTTAATGTTATCCTGTGCTTGCTTTAACTTGAAAGCTCTCATCATCTAGACACTGGCATCCGTCTATAAAAAGCTCTGACGCTATAAAAGGATTTGTGCTTAACTAACGGTTCTGGTGTCAAGCAGTTGCTATAAAGCAGGGCAAGCAGTGCAAACTCATGGGTAATTCGGAATGGCTTTTAAAAATTTTAGCACGAATACAAATACATTTTAGATAATATTATCAATAAATATAAATCGAATATTAAAGCTTATAGAACTTCTCTGAAATACAAGTTCTTATTATTTTTGTAATGCTATCTGTTTTTAAACATCTATGAAAATGACCACGTTTTTATAAAGTCTATTTTGTGCAGTCAATCTTAATTTTTTGTATTTAAAAATAGTGTTTACATAAATTAAATTTATTGTTGTTCTACTATACATCTAACGTTTTTAATACAGGGGCCGAAAATAACTCTTGTCATGAAACTAAAACTAAAAAAATCATTATAAATTTCAAATTTTATAATAAAAGTTTGAGCCCAACTTTGAGTCAATTTGAGCCAACTTTGAGTGTTTTGAATAAAATAATAACAGTTTTCATGACTATTAACTTGAAAATTAAATTAAATTATTATTTTTAAATTTGTATATACATATATAAAAGTATAAGTTAAAAAGTAAGAATTATTTTTTGAGGACTCTAATCAATGTAAAAATTAATTATTTAAGAACAAATTTTGGAGTCCTAATTTTAAAACTAAACCAAACTTAAAAAAATTCTTAAAGTTGCAAGTTTTTTTTAAATTTAAATATAAATTGATATCTAAATCAAAAAAGTTAGATTGAAAATATTATAATCTTTAAGTATTATGGTTATTTTTAGCGTATTTAAATGGAATATGTTTATGTGCAACGCAGTCATAGTTATTGTATGCAAAATGTTTGTTTTGTATGCTAAAAAATAGCTTTAAAGAGTGGGGGGTATTTAAATCTTATCTCGAAATCTTTTTCACTAAATACCAATAATGGATAAAGTCGTGTAAATAGCATGTGAGTGTGTGTGAGCAAAGTCTGTCACAGATTTGGCCTAACTGATGTGCCCAATTCATTTAGGAGGCTTATTGTTTACATATATCCACTAAGAATAACAACAAAGAGAGCACGGCAAAAGCTGAGTCAGCTAAGCGCTAAGGCAAGTAGTCGCAGTGCGAGCATAAACGCATCCTGCTCAAAGTCGCAGGATGCAAAAGTGAAGTGGTGCTCGAGAAATGCTTCAGTCGCATAGTGGAAGACCCGAAACCCGAGCCCATTCCCCCCACCCCCCACTCATAGCGCTATACGGAGGCACTTGTCTGGTAAATGCTGACACCAAGCCTCGGCTCAAGTATTTTGCGGGCAAATAGTCCACCGGTGAGGGGTACGGCAAGGGGAGGCGTGGCACAATGTAATAAAAGTCACTCGAGTGACATTTTTGAGCTTGCAGCTATACCCGAGTATAAGCAGAGAGCAAACAAAGCGAGCGCTGACCCCCAGCTCCCAGTTTCCCAGTGTTCCCAGCTAGAATTTTAAGCCCTCTGGCTCTGTCTTCTGTCGCTTGTCTCCTGCTACTCCGTTGTTGTTCCTTTTCAGCCGCTTTTTAATCGATTATGGCAACGCGTATTGTTTGCTGCAAATCCTGTCTGAGTGTTGCATTACAACAATATTAATAACAACAACACATGCCGCCGACAACAACAGTGCAAGCTGCAACAGCAAAAAGCAACAATCATCGTAAAAAATTTAAGCACATTTGCCATGTTTTCTGTCGTGACACGAATAAATATAATGCTGTGCTTCTTCTTCACTCTGTTTCACATGATGGCAAATGTATTCGTAAATAAATTTGATGTTTTCCTTGCAAAATTTATGGCATTTTTAGAGCTTGTTAATATTTTCAAAACTATTTTTTTTTTTAGCATTCAAAAATATTATACATTTTCTTCAACGAATACTACATGTCAGCCTATTTTTGATGCCTATTTTTGGAAATTTAAAGTTGTAAGTTATTGACCACATTTATGCATAATCCGTTAAAAATTATTTGTATTTTATTTTTTTTTTAAATAAATTGAGTTAAGAAAAAATTATTAAAGTATAGTTTGAATTTAAGTGCCCAGCTATTTAGTGTCTCTGTGAACAGCGGAGAAAGTATACAAAAGTAATAAAACAGATAGCCTATGCTGATGATGAACTAGATTAACTAATCTCATTGTCCTGCTAAGGAGTGTATATATTCTATTTGAAATCAAAGATGACTGCTTTCGACTCCTCTATATATGTATATAAGCACAACTTTCATTGGGTATCTCATGATCTATTCATTAAAATTAAACACGCGCTCATCTCTAGCTCGAATGCCTGACAAACACAATGTACATTGAACTTGCAGCCTATCGCATTTTGCTGAGCCATCAGCAACCATCTCATATAGTAGGGTAAAAGGGAAAGAGGACTTCCCTTTAAAATTAAAATGTTGCCCCTGCACTCAAAGAATATTCCGCAACATATTCAATACATATTTGTTATCTATGCACCAAAATCGTCAAGTCTGCACTTGAGAAACTCATTTATTCCTTTTCAGCAGGATTGCGCGCTACTTTCTGAGATAAAGAAGAGGAAGAAGACGTTGCAAGAGTACCGTAGGGTTTTTCACGCGATTTTCGGTTATGTTTTTATGCTTTGTTACCTTTTTACATTTTATTTATATTTTGTTGTTGTTTTCTTTTCGTCACGTTTTTTGTTCTGCGATCAGCGATAATAAAAATGCACATTGTTTTCCTTCGTTTCCGTCGTTCGAGCTGCTTTTCCACCCTCCAAATCAGCCGCAGGAAATGCACGCGCCGGATGTCGTTAAAATGGCGACCGGTTCAGCTTTTAATATTGTTTTTTTTCTTCTTTTCCATCGCATGTCAGCATTTTTTGTTTGGGGCATGTGTGAACTTACCTGTAACGTAATCAGAGAATATATTAAGATTGATTAGAATATATTTACAGGGGGTATAAAATTTGAAATGGTTTATTAAACGCGAATATTGCATATGAGAAAATTACGGAGTATACGTTAAACAATGTGTTGTTTTTATCAGTATAAGCTCGTATTTATGAACATGGATTATTTAAAGTTCGTTTTACAAGAGCTAAATATTTTTAATATAATATAAGATATTTTTGAAGTTAAAATATTAGGGCCAGTTAAGTTTAATTTGTAAATTAATACTATATTAAAACAAAAAATTAAAAATTTGACTTGGTTTTAACTTTTATTATAAAATTGCTCTGCATATTTTTTTATTTACATTTTCTCTCTGCTTTAATTTGATATTTTTTGTACATTTTGTAATCATTTAAAGAATTTTTCCAATTATTGTTTTTGATATGTTTTGTGGAATGTGAAAAAGCAATGTTTAGATTTATTTCCGAGTTGGGAGAACAATTTTAAAATTTGCTTGTTTAAATTTAAAAATATTGCCTTTCGGTTTAAAAATATATTCTTATTTAGTATTATTATCCAGTTAATGTTATATAAATGTTTGTCTCCCCTTTCGCGGATATCCAAACAATATAAGTGCATAAAAAGCTTGGACATCTTGTTTGAATACAGTTGGTACATTGACCTATCCCAAAAAAAAATATGTCCAAAAAGTGCTAAGTACCAGACGGCAAAAAAAAAGAAGAAAAATAAAGAAACTTGGTCAGTGGCACATTGCATGTATTGGGCTATACGGAATGAACTTTTATTGACACAACAGATTAGCAACTAATGAGCTGGGCGAGAATTAACGGTTTTGCTTCTAATTTATTTATTTATTTGTCGGGGGAAGCCGTCAACAATTGCCGCTTGTTAGGCATAATAAGAAAGAACAGTTATTTATTTACAAATTGCTGAATATTATATACACTTGCACAAATATAACTGATTTGCGACAAATAGTTTATATATTATACTTCCTACTAAAAAGATTTGATATGGTAGTTCAATGTTGATAAGACCAATTTTTTAAATCGGAACAACATTTTATATGATAAAGATCATATTATATTATAATATTTTATATAATTATATTAAAAAAAAGTTCGATTCTGACAAGATGTTGCTAACATGTCCAAAGGAAAGTGACCGTTTTGCAAAGTTTACGTTACATAAATATAACAACAGACTTCTCTGTGTTCTTTATTTATTTGTAGACAAAAAATAATTTTGTGAGCGATAGTACGTATGACAGATATATAATATAGTGGTTACATACCATATAGCTCTGTAATGCCTGCAACAAAAATATGGGTCTTTTTCGACTTTATCGACTCGGGCGTTAATTCCAATGAAAAATATGTTATACTATTAAAATGCATAACTGCACAACAAAATGTAACTATCCTATGTTAGGGTATCAGAACATATAAAAACGTTGCTAGCAACTAAAGCAAAGAGTGTGAAGTGCTGCATATTAATATCTTTATTTTTACATTTTTTAGGAAAGAGAGTCCAAAAAAAAGATGATTTAAGTAAATTATGCCAGAGAGCGGCCGGCAGAGCTGTGGAGCTAATAAAAAAAAACTTTCCAGTCAGTTGCTAAATGCGAGTTCGTCTGCGCAGTTTGATATCTGGCTTTAAAAAGTGTCTGTTTAAAACGTAAATAAAGTAATGAATATGTAAAGTACGCAAAAGTCTTCTGAATAAGGTGCGCAAAACATAAAATCAACTCCTATAAGGATGTTGCAGCTGCTTTGGCTGCTGTTTATTTGTCAATCAGGTGATTATCCTTGATCAACATTAAGGTCTCTGGGTAGTATATGTATGAAAATTGCTCCAGTTTCGTCTAATGCACTTTCATTTTGCCCAGTTTGTTTGTGGCACACTGCAGCAAAGCGAGAAGAAGCCAAATCTATGGGCAGATTTAGCCATGAATACGAGAGGGGGGCGTCAATTTACTCGTATGCTGATTACAGTGCACAGCAGGTCGATGCAGACAACAATCAATTGCGGGTGGAGGAGAAGGAGGAGGAGCGGGAGGAGCAGCAGCAAAGACCCGCAGTGCAAGTAAAAGTGACAAATGAAGTGGAAAGTGCCATGATGAGGGCAACAGCAGCAAAAGATGAAGAACGACTGCAGCCTAATGGAAATGGGCAGAACAAGGACAGGCCTGGCATACAGATTGTAAAGCTATCAATCGTGGACGGCAGGGGGGGCTTCCTAATGAGCCCCGACGCGATGCCAATATCGGAAATGGATAATTTTGACAAGAACTCGACCAACGCTGGCCAAATGGTTGGCGATGAGCAGCTATTGCGATTGCAGGACTATCATTTACTGTACAATGCCGAACGGCAGACATACTTTCAGCTGCATTCGTGCAATAGGCGTGGCACAAATAGTGTGCCGCCCCGCCCAACGAGCGGTAATCGGCTGCTGCAGCAGGTCGTTGGCAACACGCTGAGCGCCGCCTTCGGCCTGAATGCGAATGAGGCAAAGGACACCCCGTCGGAGTTGACCACACAAACAGTGCGACTCTACGATGCCGCCTCGCTGCGACAATCGCGCTTCAATCCATTCAATCCCACGCGGTAAGTTATGCATGATTCATGTTACAATGCACGGTGTGTGTGGCAACTTGCGCTGCAGGCTCGCAAGTGATGTCGATTGAATTGATGATTAACATGATTTCCATGGCCACTTCAGATGGTAACTCCTTGTAAAAAAAAGGCGGTAACTTTAAATTCTACTTTTTATACAAAATGTTGGAAATTTTAAACATTCTTTAAAAGTAGATGTTATGATTCTTTCATATTTCTTGTTTAAATTTCTAGAAATTCAATAGATATTCGAATACTCCTCCTGTTCCTTATTTATTTCTTGTTTACATTTTCACAAATTCAATAAATACTCTACACCATATCTAATACTAACTATGAGCGCAAAGTTACTTTTCTTAAATTATTCCTTCTGCTTCATTATGTTGTACGTGTAAAATATAATGTTATACCCTCTCTTAATAGGCACAATTCATTCTCAGCGACCTCTTGCTGCACCCGACATAAACCAACCAAAAGTAACCATCAATACTCATTTCTCTCTCCTCTTGCTCTCCCCCCTCAGCATCATCATACACGGCTGGCTTGGCAATGCACATGCCAATGTCTACAACTACCTGGTGCCCGAATACATGAGTCTGGGCGGGGGCAACTACAACATCTTCACCGTGGACTGGGGACGTGGGGCTATTGCCGACTATATAACGGCCAGCTATAGGGTGAAGCCAGTGGGTCAGGTGTTGGCCAAGTTTCTGGACTTTCTGCATCAGGAGGCGGGCATGCGGTACGAGGATCTGCAGCTGATTGGCTTCAGCATGGGCGCCCATGTGGCCGGGCTGGCCTCGAAGCACGTGCAGACGGGACGTGTGCGCGTGATACGCGCCCTGGATCCGGCCCTGCCCTTCTTCCGCTACGCACAGGAGCGGGAGCGCCTCAGCCGCGAGGATGCCGACTACGTGGAGGTGTTGCACACGAGCGTTGGCAGCTATGGCTTCGATCGTCCGCTGGGCCATGTGGACTTCTATGCCAACTGGGGCAGCCAGCAGCCGGGCTGCTTCTGGCACGAGTGCAGCCACTGGCGCGCCTTTGCGCTTTTCAAGGAGAGCCTGCCGGAGGGCGCAACTGCCTTCGAGGCCAACGGCTGTCAGCCCGGCGAATGGCAGCAGGTGACACGCCACAAACGCTGCCCGCAGCCGACGGGCAACCGCCTGCATATGGGCGGCGATCTGGGCGACTTATCCATGGAACAGCTGCGGCAACGCACGGGCGTTTATTATTTCGAGACCCGGGCGAAAGCGCCCTACGCTATGGGGACAACTTCATAGAGGGTGCATTGATTGTGCTAAACTATGTGCGGAAAGATGCCAGGAAAAATACACAAACAAAAACAAATAAGAATTCCAGTCGAGTGCAAGCGACTGAGCCATACTCTATAATAATAGATAAGAACCAGTTCAAAAAGTGTTTCAATTATTGCTTTGGTGGCTCTTAGACTGTAACTACACTAATGGCAGTGCCTTTTAAACTAAAACCGAAACTTTAAATTATAGTAGTTTATTTAATAATTTACTAGTATACTTATAATACTAATTTAAAGGCAATAATTTTTAATATACCCTATATAATTGCGTAATTCTAGCTCTTAAACTATGGCAGATTTAACATAAAATCTTAAGACCTCATCTGACTTGGATTTTAAATTTACATTATGCACAAATCTAATAAACTCTGTGCACTTAGTGAACAGAGTATAAAAAAAAAATAGCAACAAGCACGACAACAACAACGTAATGAGCAAATGTGCAGCGCTCATTTTTATTTCTAATTAGTAAGTGCATTTGTGTGAGCGTGTGTATTTGAGTGTGTGTGTGTGTACATTTCTAAAAGCTGCGCTGCAAAATTAAAAAATGCTGCCATGTGTAAAATGCTTTTCATGCCAGTCACAGGCATAGAAATACAACAACAAAAACAACTAGCAGCGAGAATGTGAAAAATATAAACCCAAAACCAGGCAAAGTAGTTTGCACCGCCATTTTGTGTGTACATAAAAAAATATTACCAAACATATCCAATATGCTCTTAAAAGCATGCTACAGTAAATTAAATAATTGCATAGATTTTTCAAGTTTTTTATAACAATTTTACAACTTTCTTAATGCGCTGTTGAAATTTGCAAAAATGCAATTGCATATTTAGTGCAGGGTTTTTTGTTTTCATACAGTTGAACTAACTGCTAGTTAATTTATATATATACATACATACATACATATATATTTAGACAAATCCAGTGTATTTATGAACTGGTTAATTTTGTAAACACGTTTCTCTTCGTATCTCTCTTTAATCTGCTCAAGATATCGTAAAAGTTACTATAATTTCACATGTTAATGTCAAAGTCTCTATTGTTATTCGTTAGCTTGTATCTTTATCGATATTTTAGAATATTGTTATTATTGACAGCAACTCATTTTCGAGTCTTTGTTTTGGCCAAGGACTGATTACTTGTAAAATTCATATTTAACGGTCAATCACGAATATCTTCCTGCATACTCTAAAGGTAATATATCCAACAAGTACTCAGAACTGTGCCAAATCAAACTGGACAGAAAGTTAAAGCACTTGTTAACTGAAAAGAAAAACAGAAGCTTTTAAGTACAACATCCTTTGTATATGTGTTTCATCTAAAGGTTGATTGTGTAAAAGTAACTGGCAGAATCTGTCACTGGAGCAGAAATCATACACACACACACACACACAAACACCATGCGACGGACAACCGGCGTAGCCGTCAGGCAGCCACAAATTATGAGATCCTCCGTAATTTGTAGCCTGCTTTTTGGCGCGAGACCTACATAAATTACACATAAAAAGACACACAGACGCACACACTGATAGACGAAGACAAAGGACTGCAATGTGTGCAAGCGCTTAGGGTGCTCTATGCTAACAAGTATAAGTGCTACGAGAGTGCACGACTAAAGTGTACTCTGTAAGCAGGGTTAAATTCGTTTATATTACATATTTGGCAAGTATAAACGTTAAACAGCTTAAAACAGTCGAAAACTGACTTGTTATTTTGTAACAAATCGATTTCCAGAGGATGTTATCTAGAGTTAAGTATATTCATAGTTTTAAAGGCAGTTCGCCAACCAATTGCGAAGGTTTTAGTTAAAAATGCTCTATAAAGTTTAGGACAATAAGCTGCAATAAACAAATTGAAAAAAAAAGGATGTTATCAATAAACTGACTGCAAAAATTGCATGTATCTAGCTGAGGGAGATATATTGAATAAATCAGCAGGGTATAAAAAGAATCGCTAAAGCATACCCGAAACACCCACTGTCTATTTTACCAACACTTTGGTGCATGCAGACTGCATGCTGCCTACTTGTAGGCGCAGGTCGCATAAATTAAAGATGGCGACGTTGCACGCTGAACGGTACATGTTGGCCAAGTTAACGACTTGGCACTGCAACGCATTATGCTTTAATTGGCCTAGTATGTGTGTGTGTGTGTATGAGTTTAGGTGCTGCGGCCAAAATGTTGTAAATACTTTTCGAGGGGGGCAGCCGAAAAATGGCGCACGGCTGCCATTAATGTGATTTCTTTGCACACCATTTGACTGAGCCCAGAGCAACCCCAATTGGAACGTGGGCAATGAGAAATGACGTGCGCAAATATTTGCCAAAGCAAAACGAATAGGAAAAACTGGTTTTATTTTTTTCTCATCTTTTGTTTTGGCAGCCCAGAAATGTAGGCAACATATTTCTTTATGTGACCCTAGCTACAAAATTCTGCCTTGACTTTTTCTAATTTCTCCCCTATGCATTGTAAAATATTTGTTGAAAATATTTTTGTGTAAAAATATATACACAAAAATAAAAAAACAAAAAAAAGCTGTCCTCTGTCTTCAGATTAGAGAATGTTGCACAGTTTTGAGGTCAGCAGCAGTGAGCGTAACGTGCAACAAATTGTATATAAATTATTTTTTATAAAGTCACACAACTTTTGTTTTCACACTTTTATTTTTTTAATATTTTATTTGTATATTTTTTTTTTTTTTTTTTAGCTGCCTGCCGAGTTAGGCACTTGAAAATTGTCATAATGGAGTTCCTCTAAGCTCTGAAGTGGCTGCTCACAGTTGGACAGTTGCCTTTGGCTATGAGAGCAGGACCGTGGGCTGAGGTTGGGTGCCTTCAGTGTTTTATTTATGGAATAAGTTTTGTGCGGCTGCGGGAATTAAGCGCTTAAATATAATTTTGTAGAAATTCTGGCATTTATGAAGTAATTTAAAATTTGTGCTTTTTGGTTTTCAGCTGCCATGATTAAACAACTGATTATCTGGTAAATTAAATTAATTATAATATAAGCTGCTTAAATATTTTATGTCAATATTGACATTAAAAGTCTCTGGTATAAATTTTAAGTCGTGTAACTTTGTCAAATCTTAACTGAATTTCATTAAGGCGAAAATTTAGTTTAGAGTTTCCGAATTCAAATTTGAATAACATTTGAAAATTTTCATACGTTCATACTTTAGTATTTTGAATTTCTTATAAAATAATAAAGATTATTAAATTATATATATATATATTTTTATTTTTTTTATTGTATTTCTTTATTACCCCTTTATAGTACAGCGTTTTATTAAAGCTAATGGTTATGATACTATTCTTAATAAATTTAGTATTTGTTAAATTTAAGTTAAGACACAAAATTCATGCTCTTCACTATTTAATTGGATTTGGATCTTTTATCAAATTTAGCTTACCACAGCATAGATTCTAAGTAGTTCATGTTTTGTCAGCTGTTTGCTGTTGTCAATTCAAGTCAAGGCAGCCTTTCTGATTCTGACACACACACACACACTTTCACAGACAAGTTAGTTATGAAACAAACTCAATTTGCGTGCAAGTTTTGGCAGCAAAATTTTCACTTGGTAAAACATAAATTGCAGTCTCTATTGTTGTAGATGTTGCAAGTGGCAAAGAACGAAATTTGTAGCAGCCCGTGGTAAACCCGTCACTGTTGCACGTTGTGCGCTGCAAACCAAACTGAATGCGGCAGACAACAAAAACAAAATGCACGCGCTAATTTGTTGGCCAAGACGTTGGGCAGAGGGGTAAGTAGGCTGGGGGCGGGGTTAAGGGGGTTAACCCCAAGCAGTGAAAGACAGCGTCACGTGGAAGCCCTTCAAATGTGCTGTCCCTCCCGCCCACCAGCCAAAGAGTTGATTTAGCTACTAAACTGTAGAGCACTGAGAACTGGGAAACTGAGAAATGAACTGCAAAACTGCACTGAACTGTGCTCAGACAATGCATTCCTAATTCCTGACAGGCTAAACCATTCCTTTGCCAGCCCCGCTCTGTTGGCCGCCACAAGTAGCTGTCTTTTGAATTTTTTTTTAATATTTTTTCCTTTTGTTTTTTGGTTGCCAGCGCAGTCACAACCTGTTATAAAGTGTCGCGTCGCGCGTTTCCGTTACCTGCACCCCTCTAACAGCCCAGCGTAGCAAATCTTCCCGCCTCCCCTCCACGGCTCACTTCCTTCCTAGACTGTCGGTGGTGCTTCCTGCTGGTGGTGCGTGCTTAACCCGCAATGGCTTCCGGCACACGCACTGCCACATTTCAGTTTGTTGCCGCACAAAAAGTGCACATTACTCGAAAGCGCTTTGGCGGCTTTGGATGCACTTACACTCGTGCGCTCTCTCTCTCTCGCTATCTCCTGCTATCTCTGTCTGCGTCTGCCTCAGTCTGTAATAAGCATAGGATTACATTTTTGAACAGCTTTTGAGTGCTTGGCCTGAGCCTAGTAAAACCAAGCACAAAGAGCAAAACTGTCAATGCCATCGACAAAAAGATACGAGAGAGATTGAGCGAGAAAAAGTGCGAAGGAGCAGGAGCGAGGGAGATACAAAGCGTGCAGAGCAAGGCAAAGAAAGAATACCTGCAACTCTTGTTTGTTGACCTACAGCAAACATAAAAAACAAGTAAGAACATTGTAGTCGGCTGTAACTGACTGCACAATACTCGTTCACAGTATAATTTAGCTTAAAAAAAATCTGAAAATTGTCTTATTTTTTATTGCAATTTTTGCAATTTGTGAAGGCTAGTGTGAGTGTGGCTGAAATTTTTCAGTCCGATCTTAAGACGAGATAATCAAAAAACTGTTAGCCAACTTATATTACCAGGTTTACCCGATGCGGGTATACACAAGTATATATTCCAAGATTCAAGTCTCTTTCTTTAATAGCGGCGGAGAAAATGCGTTCGACCGAACGCAGGAACGGACGATTATTTTTACTCTTTTCACCGCTAATCAGTTTAAAAGTTGAGAATTTTTTATCTTCGATTTTTTAACAATTATCACAATATTGAATCGAAATATACTCAAAATTGTGACTTTCTATTCACAATTATCGATGTTGTTATAATAAAAATGAAACATTTTTTCATCTTTACCCTTTGTACCCTCTTCAATATTACAGGGCATAAAAACCAATGAAACATATTGCAACGAAAGTAACACAAAATGCTGGCAAAGGTGTGTATGGGTGTATCTGTGTGTATGGGTGTGGCTGTGTTTGTGTGTGCGTAGCATGTGTGAATGCTTGGCAAACAGACAAAAACTAGCAGCAGGTGGTAACCAAAATATGGGTAACTGTTGGCCAATACAAGACTAGCAGCAGGGTGTCAAAAGGTGACGCTGCTGGTGGTGCGGTCAAAAAGGACGACTATTTAATTATGAGAAGCACAGGTAACAAAAGAAAACCACATGTGCTTAAAGAGCTTGAGAATTTTAGAAAGAAAATACAGGCAATAACAAGAAATTACATCATTCGAACAAAAGCTATATTTTTCCGAATATACTGCGCTGCAAGTCAAGCTAAGCACTTGGGCTTAATTTCAATGTAAAACTCGAAAATTCACGCAGACACTCAAACAATTATTTGGCAAGGGAAGTGTAGATTCGGTTGGAAGTGGGGGTGCTGGTTGGTTGGTTGAGAACTAACTGAAGCTACGTCAACGGAAGCCCTACGACGACGAAAAAGTTTCAGTTTTTGCGCAAACAAATTGGATTATTCGATTACGTGTTTGTACCAGCGAGCAGGTATACAAAAGTGAGGGTAGCGAGCGTAGAGAGGGGTGTTGGTGGCGAGTGTGGGGTGTGAGACGTTGACGCTGGCAATTTTGTAAAGCGGCCAAGGGAACAAGTTTTAAGAGCACCAGGGGACTAGTGCAGCAGCGGGTAGCTCGGGTTGCAGGTTCAATTTCACAAAAAACAAAAAAAAATCGTTTTCTTTGGCTTTGAATCTGATTTATGTGGATTTTGTTTGCCAATTGGCAAATGTTTGAAACTGAGAATGAAGAAGACCGAAAACTGCAAAAACTAGAATCGTGATTTGATATTGTACGTTTGACAAAAGGTACTTTAGAGTGGAAAATTATTGAACTGGTTTTTGCTATAATGAAGAACAAAATTGAATGGAAAATTCAAGGGTGGGTTTTAAGGAAAATAGGCATGAAATACTGAGGATATTAAAAGGTAAATTTGTGGGGAAATACTCAGAAATTAAGGGGAAACTCAAAGGAATGCATGTCTGTTAGTGTAAGTGTAAAGCAAAGTTTGCCAGTTGATTGAAAGACAAGGATTAAAAATGTTTTTTTTGGTTTTTTTTTTTTTTTGCGAAAAGTAAATGTATTAAAAAGGATGGCAGTAAATATGGAGTAAAATGTATACGAATCCGCAATTTGGGAACAATTCAAATGGTAAATTGCCATTGATTGTTCATCTCTCAGTTGTAATAAAAGGTAGATGATGTTCGCTTCGTTCACTTTCCTCGTTCATTTCCCTTCGAAAAAGTTAATTAAAAAACCTACATTCAAAATTAAACACAACAAATATAACACTCCAACTTTGCTTATATTTAGAAAGTCCACATCTATATTTACGGAAAGTTGCTTTTTAACCGAATAATGAAGTAATATAAAATTCATGGAATACTTTAAAAGCCGTACCAACTTTTTAAACTTAATTTTACAACAGTTGAACATTTTTTCCCACACAACAGCCAACTGAAAAATTGAATTTCTAGCCAATCGAAGCCAATGCACAACTTCTCGATTGTCAAGCTAAAACTGTTGATAAAAAGCTGTTGCCAATCACAACGCCCGCCCACACACAGTCATTTTTATTGCAAGCTAATTGACTAATTGAGTCAATTGCCAACGGATAAAATGACAAGGACTGAGTGAAAAGTGGTTAAACAGAGCGAAAGAGCTTGGACCAACAAGGTGGCTGACAAGGCAACATTTGTTGTCCAGCGGGCGTAATAAAATAAGAGAACTCGATGGAGCAAACAACAAGTATAAGTTACCTTGTGGCAGCTGTGGACAACAGTTACCTTTTGCACAGACAAATTAAAAGTCAATATGCAGTGGACACACACACGCACACATATAAGTGTATATTGGTTGGCAAGACAATTTATTGTTGCAAGCTGGTTGGAAATTCTTAGAAAATTGTTTTTGGTTTCGTTTTGGAACTGTGCAGCTGCAGCTGGGCGGTTTCTTTGGTGCTTAATTGATTTATATATTAAGATATCGATATATCAATATATAACAGTCCAATTCGTTTAGTCTGTGTCTAAGTGCAGGTGCTGGGCAAGCAATATTTATTTATTGGATTTGCCCGCAGTTGCCAAGTGCACAGGGCACAGCTGCTCTATGTGGCAATGGTGCGTATGAGTGATTTTTAATTTATATTTAAATAATCGAAAGCCACGTCTAAGGTCATTGAGCAAATATGCTAAGCCCTTGACTGGAGTGAAATTTGCCAAGCTCTTTTTATTTTTATTTTATTTATTTATTTTCTTCTTTAGGTGCTTTAGTTTGGGTTCGGCTTGGCCTTATCCCGGTCCTAATGAGCTGCGGACAGCCCGCAGCACAGACTAAAACAAACAAACAAACATGTAAGAGCGTTACAGAAAGGCGTTAAAGTAAAGTGTGAAGCAAAGTAGCCAGAACGAAGTAGCGAAAAAGGGATTGGGGTTTGGGTGTGGTTTGGTTGGGTTCGGCTCTTGATAGGGTCAGAGTACGTTAAACATGTGCTAGTTATGCACAATCGATATATACTTAAGGGCCAAAGTATGCAAGCGTTTTTTGCTGACTGGCAGACAATTAACCCTTTACGTGCCAATTGCTAAATAAATTAGTAAGCACGTGTGTGTGCGTGTGTGTGTTAAAGTTGATTGAAAAACTCAACTCTTCGAGCTTCGGGCAACAAAGTCCACTCAAGAAATCAACGTCAACGCCAATTTCTCTTCCCCCTCCATTGGTTGGCATTTTAATTGGCATTGCTGTGCTTCAAGTGAGGCCATTAAAAAGTTAACTTTAAGGCAATCTGGCAACGCCTCAAGTTAGGCCATAGGCTGGCTTTTGCTTAGCTTTTTGGCCAATCAGCACTGCAGTGCGCCCTACGTATACGTAATTTAATTAAGTTTATGTTCGCCCTTGTTGGCTTTGTATTGTGCTTTTAATGAGGTTAGGCAAATAAAATGCGCATACGCCATGTGCAACGCGGCGTATTTCATGACAGCTGCCATTTATGGCTCTTGCCTATTGAGTGAGAGCGAGATGGATATGAATCCAATTTGTGTTGAGGGATCAAATTTGTTTTTAAGAAATTTATTTACAAGGTGCTTTAAGAAGTTCTAAGAAATGCGAAAGTAATGCCAATAAATTAATTTCTGCATGTATCGTTATTATATTGGAGAAGTGGGTGAATATAAGAGAATTAGTTTGGGAATTAGTTACAAATAGCATTTATCTTGATTCTGAAGTATAGTTTGTAATGTAAATTAAACCATACGTCATATAGTTAATATAGTAGACGCCACATAAACATTGAGTGAACTATTTTTACTCAGCGAAACTACTTTAACTGCTGCGATAAAATTTTTCGAGCTTTGTTTGATTTACCAGAAACAGTTTATAAATGCGATTAGGCAACATTTTTTAAATTAAATTTTATGTACCATGTTGAATTAATTTAATAGTTCCAATGAATTCTTGGAACTTGGTCAATTAAACCAAAATCAGTGAATTAAAAATGTAATTCGTACACAGTTATCAATTGTGACAGCTTATTAAAGGCTTGTTATTCTGAACTAGTACAAAGCGTCAAGTTTAATTATAAAACTCTTTGAATTTCTTCTTTTTTTTTAATTACAAAATCGTTCAACTCATTTCAATTGAACAAACAGGCAAAAGTCCCATACAAATTCAATGTGACAGTTCAAACAGGATATCGTTTAGCTCTTCCTCTCATGCGGAACCTCAAATATTGGACAGACATAGCCATTCACATTTCGAATAAAACGAGTTGCATGCAAATGTGCAAGGAATAAGAAATAATAAAAAAAAAGAAAAACGAGTAAGAGAGAAGAATAGCGAGTGGGGGAATCTGCATACACATGCCACAATACAAATTGAAGTCCTCTACATTATAATTCATTGCACAAGCAATATGATTTTTGCAATTCCAAGCTGTAATCGCCCAAGAGCTCAAGCCGTATGCGAGCCAACAACTTTTAACAATGACATTCACTTTTTGGCCAGCCGGAGCCATCAACCTCCACTCCCCCGTGCTCTTTCAAATCACCACACATACGGCAAACACTGCAAGTTGCATATGCCATGTGTCCAAGTCCGCATCAGTTTCAGTTACAGAGTCCGAGCCTCAGTTCCAGTTCCAGAGCGAGTAGTTGGCTCGTCTACGGGTTCCTCTGGAAGGGGAGCAAATGGTCTACCGCAATTTTTGCCGTTTGTTGGCATTTCTGTCGCATAGTTTTCTTTTTTCTGATTCTTTTTTACCACCCGCCCGTACTGGGTTGCTTTTATTTACTTAAATTGTAAGGCATGAGTGTGTATTTCATTTCAGTGCACGCACAAGAGCGCTCAGGACACACACTCATACACACATGAAGGACGAAAATTAAGCAATTTCAGCAAAAGGATTTTTTGACCAGTTTTATATGACATTTTTTTAAAGCAGTTTTTATTGGCACTTTACAGTTTGAACTTATTGCTTGATTGTCCAAAGCCAAATGGTCATTTAATTGTTGTGTTAAACCATTTAAATATTAAAACCAGTTGTTTAAAAAAAATGCATTTTTATATACAAATTCATTCGACAATTTTGCGGATAAGTTGCACTTTAATATAACAATTACTTATTCATGTTAAATAAGAACTGCAATACTTTCAGATAAATGCTTTCATTTAAATGGATAGATAAATAGGAAGTGTAATTAATAAAAGAGATGTACACGCTTTGACGATCGTTGATGGACTCTTTAGAAACTTTTTACCCATTTGTATGAGTTACGGGTTGAAAATAAAAAAACAAATACAAACTCCTAACGATCCAACTAACCACTTGAACTAAAGCCAAACTCAGCAGCGCGTTTTTACTTTCATCTCTTGCCTTGAAGTTCGCGAACTCGTTAATATGCCAATTACAGAACCGCATGAGCCGCAAAAAAAGGAAAAATAAAATAAAAACGCAAGCTAAAGTTCAAGTAGCCCGCTCATCAGAAGTTTTACGAGACTTTCTGAATAAAAAGCATAAAAATTTAAAAGGCAAAAGTGTTTGCACGTACGTTTTATTAAAGCAGCCAAAGTTCATAAACCAAAATTTGTTATTATTTGCTTTTTGAAAACGAGAGGAACACAACAAACATTTTTTCTCCTTTTTTTTATTTATTTATTTATTTTTGTTGATTTGATAAATTTTAATGCACTCGTTGGGGAGGTTAAAGGAGGACAAAAAAAAAAACTGTTGGCACGAGCGCAACTTTTGCCACAGAGCATTATGAAAATTAAATGAAAAATAATCTTAAATACATAACGTATACGACACGACGCCAATGTTCAGGTTTTTCCTTCCCCTTTTTTGCTGTATATTTTGCTGTGTGTGTAACGGTAGCCTTTGGCGGCACTTAAAACGAGTTTTTGTTAAGCCTTAAATAGCATAACGTATGAGATTTAAAAAAAGAGAAAAGTGTAAAGAAGCTGCTGAGATTGTACCAAGAACAGATGAAAGTGTATTTTGCTTCTTTTGCTTCTTTTAATGTGCTTATATAAATCCCGATGAGGGTTTACATATATTTTGCTTGTTACCTGTTTGGCTTGATTTGCAAAGTTTTCAAGTGCTTACCCCATATAAACAGCAGTTGGATTAAGCTTATTAATAGATACTAACCTGCAAAGAGACAAAAGAGAACGAGTGGGAAAAAATTCAATTATAATGGAGGGATAACAAATATATAATGAAGGCTAATACCTAATTAGAGAAAACAGGTATGAATAACTACAACAACAACAATATCAACGACGACGACTACGGGTACATCAATCTGAAGATGCACTTTTATATTCTATAGAATTTTTATAAAAAGCTTACGGGCCGAGCTTACTTGATTATGCAGTAAATTGCATTTGTCGGAAATGGCAGAGTGGGCAGAGTAGTGGGAGATGTTGAATGTGTTGTTGTTAAGAGTAAAATAAACACCAACGCAGAGCGAAAGTAAAGCGCAGTTCAGGATAATTCAGTGCTGCTGAATAAGTCTATATATATATATATAAAAGCGCATCGCCAAGAAAACAGCAACAGCAGAGGCAAATGAATAGCGGATGTTTAAGTGTCATCAGCGTGATAGGGGAAAAGTAGGAGAGAGAGAGAGTAAGGGTGAGGCGGAGTAAGAGAAATGGCCGAGGTTAAGAACTTAAATTTGCCACCAACGTGTACGCTATTTTTAATGACCAGCATTAAAGTAAAAGCGTGTGATTTTAAAGATTTTTGTTTATAGTCAACAGAGTTGCCACACTTTATATGTTTATGTTGCTCAACACTAAACTAATTTAAAAAGTTGAAATGGACTTTTCAAGTAGTTGTGGCCTGATGCACAACTGTTGCTCTCTTCTTTTCTGATTACGTGTTTGTCTGTAGCTTAGCACCGTGACATAAAGTTAAAGTTACAGCTCAGGCAACAGCTCTATAAGCATAAATACTCAACTTGTTTTTTGTTCTGCCTTATTCAACACTGTCCTCACACATTCGCATAACACACTCGAGTTACAAGTTTTGATCAGCAAACAACATATGGCTAAAAGGAGACGCACGTGCTGTCACGAGTAGCTTTGGGGCACTCACAAAATTTGATTTCTAGTCGCAACAGTTCTTCATTTTACTGAATTTTTCTCCAAAAACTTTTGCAAGCAGCAGGAGAGAGAGAAAAATATATATAACATAGGGACACACTGTGCACGCTTCGTGCCTGATGGCAAAATATTTCTCGTCTCGTTGCATGTGTCAGGATTTGGTTAAGTAAACAGATAAACACAGTGTTGCATATTTATATGCGTCCAGGCCGCTCGTTCAACCGTTTGAAGGCCTTTGTACGACTATGTAATTAAAAAGAAAGAAATGAAAAAATAACCCGCGAACTTAAAATTTATCTTGGTCGACGCGGTCGCTCTTTTTATTTATTTATTTATTTTTTTGTATATACCCTAACTATATACAAGAACTTTTCAATATAATGTTTTGTCGTTTCGGTTTTTAACTGAGATTATGTTCTATTCTTATCAATTTCTTTTTTAATAAAATGTATTTTCTATTTCATTTGCTTGATGATATTTACAATTTTTATGTTTTCAATAAAACACTGATTACTTTGGTTAAACGTGTTATGTTAAGTTATATAAAAAAAAAAATCGGAATTTTAACCCATTTTACTAAAACTTCTCTGCAACAAGTCATTTTGAAGGGTGTACTAGTTTCGGCTAGTACTTGAACCATTTTTGAAATCTGCTAGCCGTCTTTCTCTTGTGATGAGTTTTTGTGGCAAAAAGAACGCTTAAGGATACTTGTGCAAGATTTATGACGTGTTAGTTTTTTTTTCTTGCTTTTTTTGCGAGTGGAGTTTGCCACAGAGCTTGCAACATATCCACATAGGGCCAACCCACTTGCACATGCATATGCATGTTTAAGCGAGGACATGCAATTTTTGTTCCTTTAGCAAATGGTGCTTATTTTTTAATGAGCGCCCCGGAAATGTGTATGTGTATGTGTATGTGTGGACCGTCCTTTTGATTTATGAACAGCGTCGCGCAACTGACGTTTCGCGTTAGAGTCTGTATGCGCGAGGCAGGACATTGCGTTGATTATGAAGAGTGCCGTGCACAAAATTATTTTTAATGTGACGAACGTACATAAAGTATCCCCGCGGCCGGCGTGTCCTGCCCGGCGGACATGTTTACTCATTGATATTGTAAGCGCCTGCCTAAAAGTTGACTGTAAAAGTCCTTAAACTGTATTTACGCATCGCACACGCGTCCATTAATCAAGCAATTTATCAAACATGTCATTTGCCAGCAGCAGCAGCAGCAACAACAGCAACAGCAAATGCTCTAGTGTGTTCGCATGTGTCGAGGACGGGAAAGAGCGGAAAGTGAGATATTTTGGACTTGATCGTCATTTGCTGTGAGCCGCCTCTTTATTGACACACCAGAAATATGAGCAACTTGCAAGTGATTTCCCCAAGAGTGGGTGACACTTTGAAACAGCTCTGGACCATGAGCAAAATTGCAAATTTGTTGGGGAATTCTTGAAAGAACTGAATGAAAATAGAATAAAATAGTCTTAAGTACAATCTTTTCTGATTAAAATAAAATATACATACGAAATTAAAGAATAAATGCCCTGATCCTTAACGAAGCTTAATTTGCAAGAAAAAAAGAATATCTAAACATATATTTATATAATTTTAGACATGTGGAAAAATAATTTGATTTTTGGGAAATTATATTTAAAGGTTGTTAACTAGTAACTAGTTTAAAACTCAAAACTTATATGCATATCTATTTTTTATAACACAAACAGTAAAAATTTATGCCCAAAAATTGACAATATTGCCCATAGTGCTCAGTCAATCAGGAAGTTGACTAAATTGACTGATTTCTCGCACTGAATGTGGGCGATGGGGGTGTGTAGTTTCGATTGTATCAATGTTATTCTACTGTTGCCTTTGGTGAGCATCAACCACAATTCTGGGTCACGTCAAAATCGTAAGGCTTGTCAATCAGCTTGAGCAGCTTTATAAGTGTGTGAGTGTATGATGTGTGTAGGTGTGTGTGCCTTGTAATGCAAAACCAGCATTAGTCAATTATGTGCTGCCTTAAAAGCCATACAAATGCAAACAAGTGCGGCCTTTAGCTTAGCTTAGCTCTTAAGGCACCGCTTGAAGGCGGTCCTTAGCCTCAGCATAAAAGTATGCTACAATCTTTGCATGCACACAAAACACACATACACACACACACACACACGCATGCATATATAAGCAGCTAAAAGCTTATAGTTCATCAAGTAAAAAAACAGCAAAGGGAGAGGGAGACACAGAGACAGTAAAAGGAAGGGAGCTCTAAAGAGGTTAATAACTGTAGACACTGCCAAGCGAAGCTTGAAATGGAGCTGGCGAAACTGAAATTTACGTTTGTGCTGTTATTTTGTTTGTACGCAAGGAAATGTGGAGTAGGTGTGGGAAAGACGGGGTGTGAGTGTGTAAATTCTACATACATTCTTGTATCAAATTCTTGAAAATGGGCGTGCGTGGAACGTAAGTTATGGTGGATAGTTTCCGTTGCTCATTTGCTTAAGGTGCTGATTTCAGGAAAAAGCGTGTTATATGTCTCGGATAACTATTCCTGAAGTAATCTACTCCACTTTAAGTCCATTCACACTTTAGATCAGTGTTGGTAAACACATTGCGTGTTTCTGCCATTCATGCTTATCAGTTTGACATTAAAATTATATTCAAGATATTAAATATGGGAACAAATAAGTAAAATATTATTATGTGCCTTATTTTCTTGTACATATATTTAGAAGTATTCTTTTATAAAGCCATAAACCTGAAATCTCATATTTTAAGTCAAATATACTTTTTTTTAAGAATTTATCATGACAAATTTTAAACAATTTAAATATTTTGTTGACTTTTTTATAAGATCAAATTATTATGGATGCATGTTTTTTTTTTAATTTTTTTATAGTATTTAATACAATTTTAATTTGGCTTAAATTGCTGATACAAATTTGAACAATATTTTTATGGGTTTCTTTAATCTCTTAATTAAATCATATATAACACGCACAGGCTGCAATTACAAAGGGATTTCTGTATACATTTGCATATATGACACTAATTTTATAACATTTATTTTGCATACATATCTCATTTTTTTAATTTGGTTCTACTATTGTCATTCTAAACAGGAACTCATTAAAAGCCTAAGCATTGTTTATTTTATTTCAAAACATGTTTCTTGATGTTGCTAAATTTTTTTATTTTTTTTTTCATATTTATTTCAAAACATTTTTATCATCCTCTGCATGTTTTTCAACTTTGTGTTTTTGCTTTCTATTGTATATTCATGTTAAAGGATGCTTTAGCCTCTACTTTCGGGCAAGAGACTTGCACACATCCTATTTCGGGCATTTATGCATGCATCCTGTGTCAAGGAGTTGCACACACGCTTACGTATTTTGCATGTGTGTCAAAGCCAAACGGATGTGACACATATAAAAAACAACATGCTGGCATACTTACGGGCGCATACTTCCTTAAATAATAGCTACATTATTTATATTTTTATGAAGAGTCTTATTTTGTTTTCGCCGCTGTCACGCCTCAAGCGCATAATTGAATTTTTATGACTTGTTTAAGCCAAAAAAGAGTAAAAACAACAACAAGAAATGTAATAAAATACCCATAATGCCGGAAAGAGGGTGAGAACCCAGGTCCCGTCTAGTCCAATTTTTTTATGAGCTGTCGTAATCGAAGTTTTTGGTTTTCGGATTTGCCGAAAACCGAAAAGTCGCTTTATTACCTTTAAACATGCGACAAGTGCAGGGCCTATAAAATATACGCATAGCAACATATTTATATTTCCTTTCCTATGTCTGGGCTGGGCTGGTCCGCGCAAAACTTAGTCCGTCTAGTCGTCGGATATCCCCAGCTCCTCCGCCGTCCACGTCACATGTTAAAACAAAAACCCACGCAAATCTACGCCAAAGTCATTTCCGTGCAATAAAAGTCTGGCGCATTTTGCAATTTGCCTTGGCAGTTGGGCGTGGACGCGGGCGAGTGCAATGAACCAGCCAGTACAAGCTGGTGAATATACCAAAAAAGTTTTTTTTGTAACATGGTCGCGAGTTTTTGCGCCTAAAAGTATACATGGTCGGGGGGCGAGGGGAGCAGCTGATAAGCAGCCGACATAACAGACGCTACAACAATTGCAAAACTGACACCCTTTTGCTGTCCTTTGTTGCAGCCCAATGATGGGCACTGTCTGATATTCAATACCCTGTAATTGAATATTTTTGTATGGTTTATTCAGAAGTGTTTTGAACACATACCCTATAGTCGAAAGTAACACATGTACTTCAAAGTTTCTTTATTTAATTAAATAGTTTTTATAATACTTTCTAATTCATTATTATAAATAAGGCTAAATTATATATTATATTCGTACTGCTGGTATTTAAGTGCAGGGTATTGGCATATGGAGCATATATTGCATATCCTCAAACCAGTTACACATAAAAGCAACTGACTGTAAAGCTTGTCGACATATGTATATACATATATATATAGTATATATATCCATTTATATGCACCTTTTAGAAAAATGGAGAATAACAAGAGCTTATTACGTTGTTTTTTGTTGTTGCTTCACTTTTTGTTTGTGTGTGTGTATGTTGTGTGTTATGCTTTCAGCGTCCTGCTTTCAAGTACTCATATGTTTGTGTTCGTGTGTATGTGTGTGTGTGCTTGTAATATACGTTTGTGCGTTCATTTGTCTATTTTGTGCGGCTAGTTAAATATTTATGCGACCTTTTTCAATACCCTGTAAACATTTGCAGGTAAATGGAAAGTGCGCTGAGAAATAATAGAACGATCAAGAAACAATTTTTTACGTATCTGCTTGATGTGACAACTATTTACAGACCGCTTTAATAAATTAAATAATTATGAAAATAGTAAAATGATCAGGAATTGGTTACACAGTTTTTTTGGTAAAGTTTTAAAAACAATAATATATATTCTAATTACTTACAGTAATTAACAGCTTATTTTCGCTATAATACATTTTATTACGATATTTAATATTTATATCTCTTCATTTCAGGGTATGTCATATTCGTCACCTAACAGACTCTATTCCCTCTTCATTTATTTTAGGATATTTCTTCTCCTGACAGCTGCTGTCACTGCTGCTGCTCTTGCTTTTCATTTTCAAGCGTTTTCAAATTTTCTTTGTGCATTTTTTAATTAGCTAAAATTACAATTTTAATGACAATCTCGTTTTGGGCCACGAAAACCGACCAAAGACGCAAACAGCTTGAAGCATTTTAAAGGCGGCCGTGCTTGGTCGCTCAGCCGTTGAATTGAGCTCTGGCCCCGAAACACTGTTAATTTCCCTAACTTAATTAACTTCAAGAGCTGCGTCCATCCCATCCTCTCATCCCTCCAGCCGCCACGAGGCTACAATTCATTTAAAATAAAATTTTTCATTTCACGTGCTGTTTCGTAAAGTGAAAAAACTTTAAACATTTATCTTGAATGCAGGGGAAAATGAGTAGATTGTGGAAAGTTGAGTGTGATTGACTGGGAGATACCGTAGATAAAGAAAATTCCTTCACAATCTTAGCTGTCACTTTTCTCACTCTCTATAGAAAATTATTTTCTTAAAAAACTTGTGTTCATATCAGATCGTTATGAAATTCTCAGAATGGTATATTTTCTTATAATATATGCTTATTAAAAATGTATAAGTTACCTTTTAAATTCACCATTTTAGTAATCTTAAATTTGATTTAAAAATAACAATTCATATGAATAAATTTTAAAAATAAACCTGGTCTTCCAAATATTAAATATCTCATTTTTATACCTACAGGGTATATTAAAATTTAATAAACATATTTAATATTTCATAATGCACACGAAAAAAGAATATGCTAATAGCAGTTTTTAGATTTTGCAATTAAAATTCGTAAAATATTTATTTAAATGGATGCGCTAAATGATGGTGTGGGAGGGAACCATGGCAGGAGGGCCAAAATGGTGTAAACGTGGCTAACATGAAGCTCTGGACTGCAAACTGTGCATAGGGAATGCTAAGTGAAATTCAAACGGATGCTTCATTTATAGAATAAAGAGAGAGTGAGCGAGAGAGAGAGAGAGAAAGAGTGCGGGCAGGGGTTTCAGCTGCCACGCTGCGAATGTCTGTGTGTGTGTTTGTGTGTGTGGGGCGATTTTAACAAAAGTTTAATTGAATTTCCGTCACCTAGCAAAAGGCGTTGACTGACGTCAAATGGTCTATGCTCTTAATATATAGTATATAGGCAAGGTAGAGCTTGTTATAAAATCCAATAGGATTATGGTTAAAGCTCGTTACGAACGTAATTTTCTCTAGATATATACACAACTTAAAGCTTCAATTTGTGTAGCTAAAGTGTTGCAATATTGCTTTATCTGTGGCAAGCAATTGTCTGCACCGCCACATCCACAAGCCACAAACATTTGACCTAGCCATACAAATTGTGGATATTCCACAAAGCTACGTTGCGTGCATAGCAAGTAGTATAAACTCAGAGTATGTATGTGTGTGATTGCACGTGTGTGTGTGTATCTGTATGTTATGCAAATTAATTCATAGTTTCCGCTTTTTGACTCATTATCATTGACTCACATATATATATATATATCGATGGGTATCAGTTACCCGTATCTATTAGATACATTATCTTCAACTCTTGGCTTTGGCTATGCATAATTTAAGGCGTGTGTGCGCATCTAGCTGCTGTGTGGCCTTGAGTTCTGGTGGTTTTTAATCTGATAACGTGCGGTGAATTGCATTCATATTTAAAATAAGCCATATGGAAAAATTTAATTTGGATACCCTGTAGGTGGATTAAATGCCGGAAATTATTTAATATAATTGACTTAAAGATAATTCAGCAGGATTGCATTTTAAAATTCGCCAATATGGGTAGTAGTTGTCTGTGTTTACATTGAAATCTATATAGATTAGACATTCCAATTTTTGGTATATAATATAATATATAATATAATATAAAAAAAATCAAGCCTCACGGCTAGGACTCGAGCTATAGAACCTTTACGTTATATGATAATACAGAAAATCATTGACTTCAAGGCAGCTCATGATTTAAGTTAAATTCAAGTTTTCATTTTGGAATTTGGTATTTTTTATCTACTTTCATATTTTAACGGTACTTCAAGGCTAAACTTGACTGGTATTAATACAGTCTTAAATCTTTGCTCACAACTATGACTTAAAACTTCAACTTTGAAAAGTAATCAATACCTATAAAAAGAAGAAATAAGCGCATTAGTTATAAGTCTCGCTTAAATCTATAGCTTAATCTGAAGTCAACCAAATGGATGTTGCTTCGAAGCCCCCTCGTCGGCCACTCCCTACCTCAAGCAGTAAGCATTGTGAATTGTGTGTCTGGTTGAACATTTTCAAATAGATAAACGCATTTAAATTGCAAGGAAGTGTAAACTTTGCCACCACCAGCAAAATCATGACCAAATTTTATGTTGACAACGCGTGCAGTGGGCAAAGCGCCAGTTTGCCAAAGGGGAAGGAGCTGGTGGGTGGAAGGAGTGGGGTGGCTTGCACGCGCTGCGGGTGGCCAAAAAAAAAAAAAATTAAATTAAATGACCAACAGCGTCAAAAGCAACAAAAACTGACTGCAGCTGCAGCAAATGCCATGGCGCTTATTAATGGGTCATGTGTGCGCTGTAAAGTTTGTCCAAAAACTGAAGTTGGCCTTTTCGCTGTTGTTGTTGCTGTTGTAGTTGCTGCCTTTGCAGTGCTTTAAACTTTTGCAGCAAAAGTTGTGAACGAAAAGTTTGGTCAACTCACATAACAACTCGACGCCCGCTAGGGGCAGCCCGGCCATGCCCTCAACGTAACCCAAGAGGTGAGAAAAGCGTACTATATATGGTTGTTAGTTCATTTTTGGTAATTTCCCTGGCACGAAATTATGAGACGCACATTTGCATATTTTTCAGCTAACAACAAAGCAGCAAGAGCAACTGTAAATTGAAAGCGCGTTACTGAAATTTGCATAAAACACTTTTCGCTTCAAATGCATAAATCATCATCATCATCATATCGTTACAATCAACAACGGCCTTATGGCAGTTCGCTTAGTCAATTGAATGGACAATAGAGCTGGCCGCGTGTCGCGCTCACTTAGAAGTGTTTCACAGGAATTCAACATGTCTTTAAACCAACTTACACGATTTTTAACATTTTTAACGGTTTAATATGCACTACTAGTATTCAACATGACATAGGCACGACCTAACACGTCTTTAATACAACCTGACACGAACCTACGAGAGCTTAACATAGCCCTACACAACTCAACACTGGTTAACACGACTTCAAATCGACTAAAGCACAATCCAACATAATCTCAGAGGACCTAACACGACTCACTACGACAGAACACAACTTTAGAAACACTTTAACATGAACTTAACAGAACATTAAACGACTCAAGACGATGTCAACTTGATTTGAAATCGATGTAACACGACATCAACATGGCTAAACACGACTTTTAACCTTATGCTTGTTCTTTGCAACGCCAAACGCTCATCTCTAGCAAGCGCGACACACACGGCGTATGCGTCATAAATGTCAAATGTGCCCTTCGGTTTTGGGTGCTGCGGCAAGTTGCCTCGTTTCAAATCACAATTTCGCGTGTGTTGTTGTAGTAAAATTTTTGGCATTCATGTCAAGCATCAGAATTGAAAATTCAATGTGTTTGTAATTGCCAAAAATGGACGTTAGATTTTCGCCCTACAGGGATTTGGCTTATAAATTCTGTTTTGTGTCGTGCAAGGAAATTGAGTATACGCAATGTTGCGCCATTGGCATTTGGCAATTGCGAGCTGTGTAGGAAATTAAGTGGCTGCTGATTGTGAATGGCAAAAAGTGAGTTGAAGTGTAGGAGGGGGCACGACAGCACTTAATGGACTGTAGCTTATATTGATTAATAGACCTTGAAAAAGTTTTGTTTTCTTTCCAAGGGACTGGAAGGTCCTTAGGAGAATTAAGATTTGCGAAGTTAAATTCGGGAACTACAAGAGCATTGGGCTATTAATTTATATTAGCTAATTCCAAGAAGAAAATCAGTTCCATCCGTTGGGCATTAAAGCAAAAGAAGAATACTTGCGAAACTAAACAGAGCGTAATATATTTGTTATTTTCCAGTTGTTAGCTATGATTCTCGTTTACTTTGAAAGATAATAATTCGTTTGAGGAGTTTTGCTTTTTATGCGAAATTTATATGCGCTTATCCATGACTTAAGAAACTTATGTGAACGTCATGCTTTGCATAAAGTTTTATACGCAAAACTGCAAGCTAAGCGGCAGTATTATAATGAGCAAAGATATGGAAAATTACTGATAATAGTGTTTAAAATGATTTAATAATTTTATTTTCATTTTTTCCTCTTATTTTATATTAACCACAATTAAATAATTTATTAAAATTAGATTTCTGTATTTTCTTATGTCGTTCTAAATAATGTTTTTATTTATCACATAATATATTTAAAATATATTTGTATGTTACTATTTTTCATTGGAGTATTTGATTGAATTTAAATGAATTTGCAAATAGTTTTTAATAAACAAAAAAAATTGCTTCATTGTATAGCAATATTTCAATTGCCCATTTCTGGATATGTATAAAAAAATTACTATGTAACCCGTATAGAGGGTACGCAAGGCCACGGACAAAAGCAAAAAACAGAACAAAAATCGTTTTAACCTAAAATGCAGTCAAGTGTGTAAATACAGACAACAGAACAGCAGAAGCGAAAAATAAAAATTGGAGACTCCCCTTCCCCACAAATAAAAAAAAAGAAAGAAAAACAAAAAACATAAACAAAAGAAGTCAAACTGAGGTCCGCCACTGTCGTTGACCTGGCATGTAATTAAAGCTGGTTCCAAACTGAAATTCAGTCAGCACCGGAAGTTGTTAAAAAAAAGTGCCATCCTTTTCAGTAACAAAACACATCCTGTGGCGCAGCCGTGAGCTTGCGCTATAGGTTTTTGGTCACTAGCGGAAAATTCAAAGTGCCCGAATACAAAATTCCAAAAAAAAAACAAGAGCTTAAAATTGAGAAGAAAAAAAATAGGGAGGCTCTTAATTGTAGCCCAAAAGGGGTGACAATAATTGGAACAGCTGCGCGAAACATGCTTTGGTTTTTGGAATATGTGTCAAACCCTGGAGTTTTAGGCATTTGCAGCTGCAGAGAGGAAACCTAAAATCGCTTTCACCACCATATCGCCAGGAAAAGCAGCTTACAATTTTCGGGAGATAGTGGTTACCAAAGGGAAATGTGAGCCAAACATGCGTTGAGCTTTGTATTGTGTGTCAATTTTGGAGTTTGGTGACTGTGGAAGCTACTTTGCAAAAGCTGAATTCTGCATTCTGAATGCGCCTAGACGTCGTACAAAATATAAACTATTATTAGTGCAATTATAATTACCTACGCCATAAATAGGAGGTTTATTTCTAGATAAAAGATTAACCTATTTCGCCAAGGGAAAAGTATTATCTCTCGCTTTAGAAACATTATTTAAATCTTTAAATAAAATTTAAATTCATTTCTCTGTGGAAATTAATTAATTTTACAAGTTGAACCCTAATATCACATTTTACGTACATTTTATTTAATCAAAGAGCAAGGGTGGAATTAAAGTTTAAGACGAAAGTATATAGGGTTAAGGATGAAATGAAATTAAACTAGCGTGACTTTTCAATTTACCAATTTTGTCAACCGAGTGCCTACTTGGGTACGTAATATATTTTAATACCTTGGCAAATTTTAGAGAAAACATTTCTGGGAACTTGTGTCCTGCAACCGCATGACAAGCTCTTGTTACCTGCTTTCTATTGTTGCTATTGTTTCGAAATCGCTGCATTTTCGTGTAGTCTACTTTTTGGCACAGCTGCTGTACAACAATAACAACAATAGTTACAACTACAACAACGTCATATAAATTGCAAAGCAATTAAATTGCACTTTTGTTGCTGTCAGTTTTCAGAGCTTCGCTTTTCTCTGTATGCTACCGCAGTTGTTTGCGTGTTTTACAACATTTTGTTAAGCCTGACATTTTAGCACCTCAGCTGCAATAACAACATGAGCAGAAACAACAACAATTGATCGCTGGCATTTCTTGGAATTGTTGTTTTTTTTTTTTAAATCCCTGAACACGTGGCAAATGTGGCAGGTGCACGCATTTTGCGCAACGCGGCGCAAGTTGAGCTGCGTTGGCTTGTTTGGTGTCCTTGCTAAAACATTGCATGACAATTTGCATGCAATTTAAAACGCACACCCACATCAAAAACAACAACAACAACAACGATATGAATAACAATAACACAATGAACAACAACAATCAAACAAGCGTTTTTGCAGTTGTTGCCGCATTTTAAATAACAAACAACAAAATTTGTTTATAATTACACATTAGCGGATAAAATATTGCGCATGCCACAGAACGTGGGTGTGTGTGAGGTTGAGTCCTTTGCATGTGTGTGAATTATTCTGTGCAGTCATGGCTTAATGCGAGTCTGCTGCAGTCGGTGTGTGTGTGTGTGTGTGTGTGCGAGTATGTGCAGTTTGGCGCCTTTCTGTAATTGATGTTGTTATGGCGCCCCCTTTTTTATGATGTGGAATATTTGCGCTAAACTGTTGTCATTATCGCCGATTGCTCGCCCGATTATTCAATTATGTATGTGCGTGCTTGTGTGCGTTTTTAAATATTGACTTGCTTTCTGTGGAGCTCCTCTCTTTACACACAGGTTAAGGCTTTCCGTTTAATTTTTAAGCTCAATCTCAATTTCCTAGAAAACGTGGCTTCAGCTTGCAGGTAAATATTTGAACGCTCTCACCTCTATTATTATCTTGCACGGTATTTACTAGGTCTCACCAATTTTCTTGATTTATATTTAGATTACTCTTAAGTTTATTCAGACTTGATTCCACTTAGGTTTCCGAGAATAATTTAATGGAATTTAAGTAAATTGGAATCTCTGCTTAATATGAAAGAGCTATATTATACTTTCCTTGAATTGACACAACTGTAGCTTAATTGCAATTAAAAGCCAGCAAGTAACAATCAAATCCGTTTAAAAACGAAAATCGTTTTTTGGCTTTAGCTTTTGGTAGCAGCAGCCACCACATTTATTAGATACAAGCTAAAGTTTTTCCCAGAAACAGACACGGCTTAGAAAAATCAGCCTAGGCCCGCTGCTACTCAACCATTTTATGAGTTCTGGCCTTAAGGCAGATTAGTTACTATGCAGCACCAACAAATTGTTGCAACATTAGAAATTATCAGCTTATATATTCATCAAATATAATGTCTTGTCATTAAATGCATTCCGAATGGGCCTTTGAATAACACCTTGGCAATTTAACAGCCCAAACGTGCTTCTTGACTAAAGTCAATAACAACAACAGCAACAATGACATATAACAACAAATAATCAGAAACATGGTTAAGACACACACATACATATATCGCCCATATATACATATATCGCACGCACACCATCCATAAACACGTACCGCACATTTATGAAACATTAAAACGTCTTTTCGGATTGAAACATAGCGCGGCGGGTTCTAATCCTCTACTACAGCAACCTTCACTCCTTGACCTGTTGCTTGTTGTATGTTTAACAAATTGAGTGTGTGTGTGTGGCAATAAAGTTATAACAACAACAACACCACCACTATAATTGCAATCGGGCCCAGCAGCAGGCTGCCCCACAAGATGCAGCAGCATCAAAAGGCAGTAGGCGAAGAAGTATCGGAGTAAAGGCCCTAGACAAACGCATTTTCAAATGCCTTTAGCTGCTTGTTGGTTTTATTGGCCACAAATGCACACAACCAACTCCAGTAATCGTAAATGTTGTTGTCATTTGGGACGTTTTTGGCTCGGACCAAACGCTGCGTATATGCAATGTTTATTATGAATGCGAGACTTTGGCAACATGTCGACTCTGCAGCACAGTAAGTGGCCAACAGCAATTTCATAATTGTCCTGTTCAACACTGTTTAGCACACACATATAAACAATTACGGTGATTTACACTTGTTGGCATTTAGATTATATAGAATCGTAACAACACAATATAATTGCCACTCCTTGCAATATAAATTTGAGCTTTCATAATTGGTAGGATTTATTTCCAGATATTCCAGCCAGTCATCGGCATTAAGTTTTAACTTTGTCACAGCTGAATCGCTTTTATGTATTTAAACCTGCACACACTAATTTTGGTTATAATTGATGTGAAAATTGCTTCCAAATATTTCCATAGCAGTGACCAATATTTAAATTATGATAACATTAACACAATTTTACCCTTTTACAAACGATTTAACATGAAGATTATATCTTCAGTCAAAAATAATAGGAGCTAGAAAATTTAGCAGTCTCGACACAAATAACATTTGATAAAATCTCAAACACGTTGAGCTAACGAAGTTTTGAACTCCAAAAAAGTAGGCAACAGTTTAATGCAAATATTAAATATTTTTAAGAGAACTAAAGAAGACAGCGTCTACTTCATATATGTATATACAGCGCAATATTACGTAAAAATAATAAATATTAAATAAAATAAATACGGCAAAACAATGCACAAAATTCATATTATATAAACTATATTATTTAATTCAATTATAAAAAATAAATTTAAACTTAATTTTATATACTGCTAAAGTTTAAAAACTATAAAATTGATTAATAAAATGCAATTTGGCATTATTTTAAAAATATTTAATCGCTAGCCAATAGGGGTATTTATATCAAGACAAGGGCTACAAAACGACATCTATGAATTGAACTAGCTAAAAAAAAACACAAAAAAAAAAACTATTCAGATTTGTATTTGATGTAGTTAGATGTTAGGTTATGTATATAACTAAAAGGTATTTGATAATTGTGTTCGGTGAGCAGCTTTAGAGCTTACCTTGTGGCTGTCAGGCAGGCAAACGCTTTTATTGGTGTCTGAAACCTGCAATATACAAAAAAAACCAGAAAACAAAATGTCGCCACTGGTATAAAAAATTTTCAATTGCTCTCTATGTATTTTTATTGTCGGTTTTTTGGGTATTTGTTTATACTTTTACTTTTTTGTAGGGATAGTTGATATTTGGTTTTCATATTGATTGGCGAAAATTTTTGCAATTTACTTTTTGGTTATGGGGTGAGGTAGGAGCACATGTTATTTCTGTCTATATATATGCGAAAAACTACGTTTTGGGTTGCACATTTGCTATGCATCGTTAAATGTATATGTATGTATGGTATAGTGTATGCATGTGTATACAAGGACAATATCAAATGTGTTTACATTTTGTATGGCCGACCACTTGTTTTAGATGCGTTTTCAATTTTATGTGAAAGAATTCCGTGTTATTGATTTCGGCAATTATTGCATTATTATTTGAAAAGGTCACATATATATTATATTTACAAAATGCACAAATATATTAATTTGTTAGATAGTTTAAGAACTTGTTTATGGATATATACAATGGTTAAAAGACAAACACGCACAGCGTTTCCAAATAATTCCAATACCAAAACGCGTTAGCGCTCTCCTAAAAAGAATATTTACTACCACACATATGAAAAACAGTGTACACATAATAACAGGGACAACTACATGTTAATCTATAAATACGAAATAAATATAATTCGATATGTTAAAAATGTTGATGTAAAATGCAAACATGTTTGTGGCTAGGAAAAAAAACAATTAAATTTAATTAATTACAAAACCAAACCAAATGTACATATAGGAAAATTTATAATTATAAAGCGAATACACACCCATACATGCACACAAACAGTTGTGCGAGCTGTTCAAACACTACAAAAATGTTTTTTTTTTATTTTTATTTTTTGAATAAACAAATGTTAGCCACACAGATTTACAGGATTAATTATACAGCCCTCTCAATTCTTTGTATTTCGTATATTTCCGCATAATTTCCACATAAATTGTGCCATAAATTTTGCAAAATTTACATACATTTTGCAATTGGCATTTTTATTTATTGTAATTTAGGCTTGCATACTTTTTGGGACGCCACATACATGGTGGGATGGAATAGGGGTAAAAAACCAACAGCTAAAACTAGACTACATGGAGATATACGATATAGCTACACAGCCCCTATTAAAAAATTATGCCATTTATTATTTAAATGAGCTGCTTACTATTAACATTTATAGACAACAACACCAACAACAGACATAATAAATCCAATAACTAGAAAAAAGAACAACAGCAATGATAAAAGTTAAACGAATTTTAAATAGACATTATATATATAATATATATTGTGTATTACTTTGTGTCTATTTTATTATTCATATAAATGACATGATTTGCTGCGACAATTAGAATAAATGATAAACAGCCAATCGGCGTATGGAACGTATGCGTGATATTGTTTGCACTTAAATACAAACGTACTTCTAATTATATGCCAATTATTGGTAGCTGATAACTGACACATGATTTGCTTGCTAAATAAATACTTGGATTAATTTTTCAATTATTTAATTAGTTTCAGAAGCAGCAGTTGGAAATTGGAAATGATATGTGACATGAGTTAATCGAGTATGTTTGATTAATGAAAATGCAGCTGCCAAAATCATTATAATCAAATAGTCCCATGTTAATAGAAGTAACTTTCTCAACGCTGTTATATGGTAAAAGGACCTAAAGCACGGTTTTAGGTAATAAAATCATATGTTAACAGATGTATATTATGTTAATAAGAGTTAACTACGTGCAATCAGAAATATTGGATACTACTACAGTAAATATAGTAGTTCACTTTATATTCAGAGTTAGAATGTGTTGCTTACTGAGGTAATCCCCGATTCTGTAACCAATCTTCTAAATAATATTAGTAATTCTCGATTCTCCTAAATTTTTTTGTTAACATCATTCAAGTATGACTGAAATATTTTAATAGAACCCTTTTTATGTAAACTCATGTATAAAGTTACATCTCTTGTTCTCACATGTTAAAAGATGTTACTCTTTAATCGAGGATGCTGTGGAACTCCTATGCTAAACTTGTACAATAACAAGCACAACTAACTTTAATTGAAATATGCGGAATAATACCAGCAATCCTTTCATTCCCCAACTCTGTTGCTCGACCCTCATGTTAAGTTTAACATATTTGCCAATAACATAACTATGTTAATTAAAGTTGCAATACAGCTTATACCGTTATCTACGTAAAATGTTTTGTGTTATGTTAATAAAATAATCTTATATTTTTTTCTTTATAATAATATAATATACAAGTGTCTTCAATCCCTAACTGACACACATTCAAGATCTGTTTACCCTATATTTCCCACCAGCTGCCACCTCTTTAAAGCGGCCGCACATTTTCGGCACCTTTTCAGCTGACAGTCGCATGCATCTTCTAGCCTAATTATTCTCATCATAGGCTAAAAACCCCGTTAGCTAGCAAGCTCGACGGGCACACAAATCCGTGACACCAAAATGTCAACAAGCAGCTCTCGAGCCGACAACTGAAAAGGCTAATGAGTGAAAGAGAGGGGCGGAACGGGGCGGCGCATGAAGCGGGAAATGCCTACGGCAAACTCGTAATTAGGAGCATAAATTGCACTCATGAATTTGTACATTACGAAAATCAGGCAAGTGAAAAATGTATGAATACATATAAGATACTCATATGGTATTCAAGCCAGAAATATGTTATTCCGCATTTTCCTGTGCCCAAGCTAATTATAAGAAAATTATAACTAGTTTAATATTTTAATAAATTAAAATACGCCCATGGATTGCACATTTGATAAGATAAATAAAAGTAGATTTCAACAACTTTTGCTGGCTGGCATCAGCTTTGGCATTTGCATTTCAATTTGGCGCAAATGTTTCGAATCTTCGTGCCTAAATGCGGATATAAAATGTTTGGCAAATTGTCAAACAAAAAGCATTTTTAATTTCCTGCCATAAATTGTTTATGCAAATACAAATATATAATAGAATTTTCGCCGCTCCTCCCAAACCAGCTGCTTCGATTTGTGGCCATAGATAAAAGCAAAATTTTGGCTTTGGTGAGGGGGTTTGTTTTGGTTGCGGTTAGGGTATACACATGGTTAATGCTTATTTTGATCGAAAGTCGAGTTAAAAATGTGACGCACATGAAAAAAAAACAATAACTACGATAAATACAAATTACGAATGCTGCGGGTGAATGAGGAGTTTGTTGTTGTTATATAAATAGAGTTTCGACATTATAAATATGATAAGGTTAAATGCACAAATATTGATTGGTTATATAAATATAGCGTGGTATAAACTAAGTAGCTACTATTTATTTACGACTTTTAACTGCTCCCAAATACATACTTGCAGAAGATCAGAGTTGTCGCTTACCTGCAAAAAAATTAAATAAAAAATTGTATTAATATAAAAAATTTATTTACGTTTTTATTAACTTTTTGAAATCGCGTCAATAAAAATATATATGAAGAAAAACAGGAAAACTCTTTTTATATACACTGGGTTTTATTTGCGCATTTTCCAATTAAAATGTGCGCGTGTCTGTGAGTGTGTGTGTATGTTTTTATCGCACAATTGTTGTGGTCTCTCCGACAATTGGTATTAAAAATGTACGCAATGCTTTTAATCGATTTAAGCGTTAAGTGAGAAAGGTCTTGACTTCGAGGGCTAACAAAGCGTCGCATAAAATGGTTAGTGAAATGTTGTGTAAAAATACAAAGTGAAAAATTTTAACATAATGGTTTTCTCCTTAGTTTTAAAATTTAAGACTTCAATAAAAATGCTGTTCATCTTATATATATATATATTTATATTTATATATTTATATATTATTATATCTCTGCGCTTTTGGCAACTCTGTTAGCTCTTGCCTTATAAGCCGTATCCCATTTATTGCGTTGTCAGTAAGCTTAACGCACAAATCTGACACAGAGTTGAACAGAATGAACTATGTACATATATATGTATACACATACATGCGAGTAAACGAGTGTATGTTCGAGTAAACCTATAACTGACGAATTGTAGCTGACTGCACTCGTACTTGTGGGGCTTTAGCCTACGATTTCGTTGATGTTGTTGTCTCTTTTTCTGTCTGCCTCTGAGGTTGACTGGTTACGCGGTTATTGTTGTTGCTGTTATTATTATTATAGCTACCATAAACTGCAGTTTAATTGCATGCATTCGCTTTGTTATTTCAGTTCGCATTGCTTGTTGCCGTTGTTAACCTTGAGGGCCCGCCCCACATAAATCATCAGCTCGAACACAAATAACAAAAATATCTGCGCCTGCCGTCAATCTCATGAAGTTACATATATGCATATAGATATGCGCATATATGTAGTCTGTCTGTAGTATTTTTTCCATCTGTCGCCAAAAATGCAAATGAAATATTTATAATTGCGCATGAAAAGCCAAAACCGTTTAAAGAGTTGACCGATTCGAGTTGGTTTTTGTTTTGTTTTTTTTGGACAGGTTTGGTTCTGTCTACACTTCCTGCACTGTAAAAAATAATATTACGAGAAGTGGTGAAACAAAGCTCTAAAGCTGTTTATATATTTATGTAATTCTGTTAAGTGTTTAGGTTAAGTCGGTATTAATATAAGTGTATCAACAAAGTAATTGTACAAAAATGTGTAAAGCCGTGGTTTTATAAGATCTAAATAATGTATTAATTTCATTTGTTTGAAATTATTTATTTATTTTCATTAATAATTTGAATTACTTTACACGTAAAATACGAATAAGTTTGCTCAACATTTACTTTAACCAATTACAGTCGTTCATTTCGAAATTACTAAGTAAATAAATATACTAATCATTAAAAATATTATTTATATTCATAGTTCAGTGGTTTTTTTCAAACGCAACTCATATATAATCAATATTATTCTTTCATATATTGATCCATAATTAATTCATTACATTCTTTATACCAGTGTTAATCCTTCCCGTTTTTTATATCATAATTAACACTCAATGTGTACTTTGACCAACGCTCGATATATGCATACATAATTGTTCTTAGCGACTTTTCCATCGATTTTGTGCAGAGTAACGAGGACACACGACGACTGTTAACAGCAGTTTTATGGATATCATTTAATATGCGTTAATTATGCCATTTATGGGCGCCCAAAAACATGTCGCATGTCGAAGCATGTGCGTTAAATTGCTGTCGTTAAGAGGTCTCATCAATTTTTAAATGATGTGGCTTCAGCAAATTGACACATGGCTATTAAAATGGACAACTTTACATTTTGCACCCAACTGTCAAAGGGAATAACTGTTGACAACTACTAAAGCGATGAAGTCAATATCCTCAGGTTGACATACATACATATAACTCCAATTCGAGCTGACAGCTAAAAAGTATCAAGTTAACGACTATTAATTCCTAACACAACTGCCATAAAATGGCACATCAGAAGGACGAAACCCGTGACAAGACCAAAATGCAGGACAATAAAAAACAATAAAAAGCTGAATTCTTAAGCAAAAAGTTTCAAATTGTTGTGACTCACACACAGTTTGCGAATTTGTTATTTTGTTTTTGTTTTACTTTGAAGTTAAAAAGGAAAACAGAAATTGATAGAAATTGGTTCAATTTGCATGTAAATTTGTAAAAAGTTTGATTTTAATGGACAGAATGTGCAAATTGACTGATAAAAATGTTGGATATGAGTACATGAGAAAACCTTTAAAAGCATAGTTCGAAATTTAATTAGGCTTAACAATAGCTAAGAAATTATGCAAATAAAAAAGTTTACATAGATTATGTAAAATAAAAAGAAGTACTAAACCGGCATGTAAGATCTATCATGTCGGAACGACGATATAAGCAGAAACTAAAATATATTTTTAAACAAATCAAATAATATATCAAAATATAAAGCAAAATATAAAAAATAAACATAGATTGCATATCATTCATTAATTTAATTTTTTTTTACATTGAAATATTTATAATAAAAATAAAAATAAAAAAATATATGTCTAGCAACAAGTTGCATTTTAAAGCAAAAAAAAAAATGGTTCCTTCTTCAATGCGCACATAACCAACCAACCCAAAGCGAATTTACGCACACGCAAGCACACACACCCACACAGACCACATTGTCACATTGCTGTCAAGCAAAAAAATGATACAAGCTAACTTTTTGGCAAGTATAAAATTTCATGCAGTTGACAGGTTTGTTGGGGTGTCTCGAGCAATACGAGAATGTTGTCAGCGACAATACCAGAAAAAAATGCAGAGAACATGACTTACACAACAGCAAGAACAACAAAAATAGCTAGCATATCACACAATACACAACAATAACAAATAACAAATAATCGAAATCGTAATAGAAATTGGACTTATCGCAGACACAGCTATCCAAGAAATGTGTGTGTATAAGTAGGTGTATACATATGTAGTTGTGTGTATGTCTTTCAGTGTAGTCTACTTTTGTGCCACGCTTTTACGCTGTCTTTTTTGTGCGCAGCAACTTTATCCAATGCCAAAATCTTACAAATACGTAGAAAATAGTTTCAGTTGCCCCGTATATATATGTATATACATATTTTGACAAGGTATAGCAAACTTTTAATACTCTACATGGAGATAGATGTTAAGGGTAAAGTTCTTAATACATTACATTCAGTAATCGCATAAAGGAGTTAGCAGCAAACTTTAACTGCCTTTAAAAGTTATCAGATATCACTCTTATTTATTGAACTATTACCAACCGTTTTAAAAAATTAATTTAAATAAAATTAATTATTAAAAATAATATAAACAATTTTAAGTCAGATATAAAAAACTAGAAAGAGATAAGCAAAATAAAGCAATTAAAAATAAAATAAGATATACAAGTTAAAATTATATAAAAATAAACACAGTAGATTCCGAAAAAAGAACTTAAGGGAACATATAATTGCATAAAGAGATATATTATGATCAGAAATTCCTTTGATTTGATTTGATGAAGAGAAAAGTCTCTGCTCCTTCTGAATCCTAAAGAACAGAGCATTTGACAGTCGTTCTCTTAGATTGAACATATTCATTTCAATTTTTGGGGCGCAAAAAGGGAAACGGAGGTTGTATAAGTAAGTGTGTGTGTGTGTGTGTGTGAGGGTGTGTGTTTTAGCGGGTGTGCGATATGCGAGGCGTAACGAATTGCCGCTGTGAGCGTTGCTTGTGTTGGTGCTGCTATGTGTTTCGTCTAGAGAAGCAGCGAAATGGCAGCTCAAGTACAAAAAGTTGGCGAGACTCAACCACAGGCAGCGGGTAACAGTAAGAAGGGGCAGTGGAGAAAGGGGGCGCTCTCGAGTCGAAGGACGAGCACAGCTTGAAGGGGGAGGCGGGGGCTGAGCAACTTTTTAGCTATTAGTGTTAGTATTACACACACACACTCATAAAGGGAAAGGGTTGCACACACATACACACATATACACAATAAGCAGGGGGCCGCATTTTCGTTTACTGTAAATATAATATTTTATTGTACAATAAATACAAAAATGGCGCGCTACTTCGCCTTGGCCAGAAAAAAGGATTCATAACATGAAATTGCTTTTCATGATGGCAGAAAAGAACCCCAAAAACACACACACACACAAAAATGCACACTCACACATGACTGGGCTTATGTAGGGACCAAAAGGGTTCTTGTTATTGTTACTTTTGTTCTTGTTGTCGTTGTTACTTTTTAGGCGCTGCTCTTGTTCGCCTTCGTGGGCATGTATCCATGTTAATGGTTAGATATGTCTGCATAGAAATAACATTTCATAACTATTTTATTTCGTAAAAAGCAAGAACTGCTGTCATTGAGTAGAAGAATATATTAATACCCTAGACGTTAAATTGCAGGCAACTAAATGATATAGTAATCTAAAATCTTGCTAAATACTTCAACGGTTCGGATGAAAGTGATATTTGGAGAGCTTATATTTAAAAATAAAATTTCATAAATGAAATAAAATAAAAATAAAAAAATAACATAAATATCTCAGTTTTAGAACGATTGGGCAAATGGGTGTTATAATCTAAAGCTATTAAAAGCATTATAAAGCTTTTAATTCAAAAAAGACAGACATACATATATTAAGACATTTTTCAAAACTGAATATGAATATTTACACTTTAGAAGTTTAGAAATATCTGCAGTTACAAATTTCGTTACAAATTGATAACCCCCAATTCCTAGGGTATCTAATGAAAATGTGTTTTCATTAGATTGCGCCTTAGATAACAGCTACGCTCCCCCTCAAGTTAGGTGTAATGAGATATATGAGAATGCGTCCCACATATAATAACGACCATAGAAAATCAAGTTGGGGTCAATTAGACACTAGAGGGAAGCAAAAGATGTGTTGGTGGGAAACCCTGTTCTCATCTAACGAATGGGTAAAAAGATTTTTATTAATAAAAACCAACTGCAATAAAAGTATGCAGAATAAAAATTATTAGTGTTATGTTGATATGTTTAGTAGTTGATATGTTTTTTGGCTGTATATTTACTAAATTTTAAATGGAACTCCATTAAAGTAATATTAAATCTAAAGAATAACAGCATTTAAGAAGGTTGCAGTTGGGTGTAACCGACAGCGCAATACTCGTTGACGGTGTAATCACAACCAAAACATGTACCCTAGAATTATTTGTATTCCTAACAAAATAATAAAAGAGAAAACCATAAAAAAAAACCAAGCCTTCAAATAAGAAAATCGGTTCATTTCTGACAGATATGGAAATCTAAAATATCTGAGATATGGATCTAACAGCTTTGCATGTCAAATTTAATAATCTGGTATACACAAATGTATATTCCAAATTTCTAGTCTCCCTCTTCAACAGCAGCGAAAAAAATTGGTTTTGTAAATTGCAAAACCTTATATACTGCTTTTACTTCGTGAACGAGTATTAAAATCGTTTGCAATTTAAAGCTATATCAAAAAAAAAAGCACAATTTTTAAACGAAATATATGCTCTATGCAATATAAGAGAATTCCCAACTGCTGACGTTTATAAAGTTATGCATATTTATTTATTTATTTACTTTTCCTGATTGCTCGCTTCTAAAAGCAAAATTCGGGTCAAAATCAAAATTTTGCCGCGGGCTGCTTGTGTCAAATTTTGGGCGTAAACAAAACGTGTTAAAATTTGTAAATATTTGCAAACATGCCAAAAAGCCGTCCGGAGCGGTTTATAGAAATACCAAAAGTGTATATATAGGATATATCAAATGCTAAGAAAATATGCTGAAATAAATTACATTTTGTTGCACTGAAATTCATCAAATTACTGAGCTATAGAACTCAAGAGCTATCTGAGAATAGCCAGGGGGATAAATATGAGCTTTATGAAATCATATGTAAAGAAAATGGAATGTACCTAAACTAAATTAGGAATAGAACAAAATTACAAGAATAACACTAACAAAACATAGATATTAACAAAAGGTAACATGTAATTTAATTTTTAATAGAGCGATTGAGTGTTCTCGGAAATCAGATTAGATAGAACCATTAGCACACTATTTTCTAATTTAAAACAAGTGAGAATGCTCCAGTCAGGAAAGTCCGATAGAAGATATCTAGAACGCACCCCAGTCCGCCCCACGAATACCGAAAGCCTATCTCTCATTCAGTTTTAGAGCTAGAGTCACCAAATTTTAAAGGTAGATTAGTAGTCACAAATTACCCGTTTACATAAGGGTAAAAAATTCCCTTCCACACCCACTTCCGCCTCCGCAAATTGCGAAAATATATATCTTGCACAATTTTAGAGCTATAGTCACCAAATCAGGCAGACTGTGTATGGGGAACCTCATTTTAAAATCGAGATGTTGGCCACGCCGACCTCCACCCCAACGAAATATAAAAATCCCATTTTTTTCAAAAATAACAAAAATAATAAAGGAAACGTATCCTTAAAAATCAAGTCACTAAAAATGAAAAACAGTTAATATTCTCTTACGCATATGAAACTGTACTCTAGTACTTAAAATAAATTAACTTCCAATTTCATTTAGATTATATTGTATTACAAATTTAAAAGTGTTTTAGTTCCTTTTTATATGCGTTTCATTTTCATGTTGCGACCCGATTGATTTCCGATATAAACTTTTTCTATAAGCGCATTTGGATACAACTGTCATATATGTCTTTTTCACTGAAGGCCAACTTTCATTTTTATTGGCAGTCGTGTGAATAACTTTTTTATGCGTTTCCCATTAAAGTGACAACAACAACGTTAGCATTAAGAAAAAGTGTTTGGAAAAATCAACAGCTGCTCCATTTTTCAAGCCATAGGGCTCTTTTGGACTTGAGACAAAGTTGTTGCTGATGTGTTTGTTGTCCCATAGTTAACCAAATAGTAACAGGAACAACAAGAAGAAACATTTTACTGTTATAATTGACGATTTGTAGTTGTCATTGTTTTTGCTGTTGCTGCAACACTTTGTAATTTTATGAGTCTTCAACACTTTTAATTAATAATGTTACGTACAAATGCACACACAAGCACACATTCACACACAAAAGCGGCCACAGCTCGTTGAAAGCATTAATTGAAATTTAATTACGCTTGTGCAACACAAGACTACGCCCCCTTTTGAGTGGGAGTGGGAGAAGGGGAACCGCCAATGAACCGCTTTGAGCATAAACAACAACAGCATTTACAATCGGGCAGATTGACTTATGTTATGCCAGCCAATATTAAATTTAAAAAAATATATCAACCTAAATATATCAGTCAATCAGTTAATCACATTTTATACATCTATAAACCAAGTTTATATTTGTATATATATATATATCTAAACTCCTTGGCAATTATAAAAGTTCAACAAGATATTTTAACTCCGATGACAACTTGAAGTGAACTCTTGGCTACGCCGCACTCTTCCCTCTTCGCGGCTCCCACAACCTCCCTTGCTACCCATTTTTCATACGCTTTGATGCGCTCAACGCTTGCCGCTTGGCGCTTCGCTGACGCAGCTTTCCGGCCTTGTCTACACGCGTTTTTTACCTGCCCGTTGGCCCATTGGCTTGGCCTGGCTGGCACCCCAGCGGCAACCGTGTGGCATGGTTGTGATTTATGGCACATATATTATGCGAATCTGTGATACCCTTTGCCGAGCATTGGGGGCAATTGAGGAGGATGATCTCATAACACACTGAACCCGAATATCCAAGTTTCTCTCTATGCAATTATTCATTGCTCAATTCAGTTGAATTAAAATGAGTTTCGAGATGATGACAGTTTCGCTTGATTTCGATTTCCAACGAACAGCTGCTTGGCGCTGGGAATATGGCAATTAATTTGGCACTCATATATGAATAATTCGATCTGACTGAATAACACATATTGAGGGACACGTTCTTCAGAAAACTGAATCTGCAATTACTGGGTTAGTGTTCAAAGTATAGCCATAGAAGAATGTCGAAAGGCAATCCTTAAATTGCTTAGCAGAGGACGTTAAGACTAAAATATTTTGTTAGTATTGTAAGTCACCTTAAAATCCGCCAACGAAAAAAACTAATAATAAAAACAATACCACAATAAATAACCATAAAAAATAAATTAGGGTTAAAAATTAATAAAGAAAACAAAAACAAATATTTGCATACATAACAGGAAATAAATAAAATAATAAAATTAATTAAATAACTAATAAGCATAAAGAAATTAACGCAATTCTGTATAAGAAATCGTTCATTTTTTTGATATTATTTTTCAAAACGTAATTTGGGGTAACTCTAGCAATTAGGGCCTCCCCAAATTTCTATGTTGACATGTGTTAGCACAACTAAGTTTTCAGTTTAAAAAAAATGTATACAATGACATGATTTACTGTATCTACCTATGTTATTTTCTACAGCCTGTTTTATGAATTGCATTTATTTATACGAAGAGCTGGTATTTAGGTTCTTCAGAGTCTACCGAGTGCGATATAAACTAAAGCCTAGTATTTGATTTTATTTTATTTTGTGTATATTTTTCTCGCTTTTATATTTGCAAACTGAACGAATGACTCTTGAAGTAATTTTTCACTGCCTTGGCATTTGCATTGGGCCATATATGTTAGCAGTATGTAATTATGCTCAAAGAGCTGGCACTAAAGACTGCGCTCAAGCAAATGGGACCAGGCACTAGAGTAAACGAAGAAGCAGCAAGAAAAGAAAGAAAAAACAGACGTGCAGTCGAAAAAGGAAGCCAAGCAGACGATGACGATGATGTTGAAGAAGAAGCAGTAGCCAAGGCAGAGCAAATGACACTCTGCCAAGACCAGACCCAGTCTGATCCCCACGAGTAGTAGTATGGGGGAAACACTTGGCAAGGTATATCCATCCAGGGTATACAAACTGTGGTCGCTTCACCTTGAACTCAGCAAGTGAACTGTCGACTGGCGTGACTGGACTGAAGAAGAGCTGCGAAGTTGTGTGAGCCTGGGTGTGTGTGTTGTGTGTGAAGAGAAGTCGACATACAGAGAAACAGGTAAGCAGCAGCAGCGGCAGCAACTGCACACGTTTGCTTTGCATGTCCCGCCCGAATGCCACAGCTTGTTCTGGCCAACTGGCAGCCCGTTCGAGTCGTTTCCTTTTAACAAAAAGCAAAAAAAAAAAGTTTTGTGCGTGGTTCCTTTTTTTTTATATGTTGCCCGGTACGTCCTTTAACAGGTTTTCATTTAAAGTTGGCAAAAGCCACTTGCGGAAATTGTGTGCGCCTTTAGATTTCACTTGTCAAGGTTGAAGTGGCAGCAACAGCAGCAGCAACAGCAGTCGACTGACTTGCTCCCGACCCAGTTAAGAAAGGCCTGCTAAACCTTCAGACGACATCGCATGACAAATTGAATTTGGTTTGTTTTTTTAATTCTATATTTATGACACACATTTTGACATTGTGGTAACAGTAGGCGTTAAAACTTCGTTAATTATATTAAAACAAACAAACAAGCAATTAGCTCAGCGAAGTTTGCGAGACTAGGAGTTACCCTGCAGCTAAATAAACCCGAATTTTAAAATTCATTTTTGTTGGTTATAAATTAAAATACTTTCATTAAAATTTATAATTTATGAAAACAATTATATTAACTATAAAGCGGTTATATAAAACCTATAGATTTACGAACTTAAGGAATATATTTTTTTCTTCGCGATTAAAATTTTTAAAGCTATTGTGAATATGTGTGTAGAGAGTTAAATAAATCTCACTTCTAAAGTTTAAACATTAATTAAACAGTTCAAATTTATCTATACATATAGTTGCTTATAAAGTGTTTAATAAACGGAATTTGCAAGCATTTTATTTTAAATATTTGAGAAACTATACGAAATGAATTAGGAATAAATGTAATATTTTTAACATGCTGAACATACTAATGCATTCTAATTGCCAATCTTGAATACCTTGAATACCTAATAGTTATATTTATTTTAATTGTTAATGGATACAGGGTATAGCAAAAAACCCACTACAGATAAACTTGTATGTATATTAGTCAAAAGACAATGACATTAGCAGGCATGTGTAATTTATTGTTATATATATGTCCATCTTTATATGCATATAAAATCGCATATATGTACAAATACTTCAGTGCCATGCATTTATTATAACGCTTTCGCATATGTGTCGAATGAGGTGTTAAATGACTCTAAGGGAGAATTTTGTCAACATTAAAATTAATTGCGCTGCAAATTCGAGCGTTCATTTAAACGAAATTCGATGACAATTTGGCATTTGGCTTTTAAATGCACTTAAAATGTTTATGGCTTCATCAATCTCCCACTCCTACTACTGATCTGTGTGTGGGTGTGTGTACACTTAATTGCATTTAATTTGCCATAAAACTGTTTGCCTTAATGCATGCCAAAAGGGTTTTTTGCTCGAATTGAATACGTGCAGCGCATCCATAAGATAAAAATTTGTTGGCTAAGTGAGGCGACAACAACAACAACAAAATATCACTTGAGACATGTCGCACATTTTTTGGAAGAGTCATCTAGGGGTGTTCGAACAACCAGCCAAATTGTTTGGCAGCAGCTGCTCTGAACATGTTTACCACAATTTATTTATTATATTTATATTTACATTTCATTTATATTTATTTACTTTTATTGACAAGGCTATGCACTCGTTATTTATTTATTTATATATATATATATATATATATATATATATATATATATATATATATATATATATATATATATATATATATATATATATATATATATATATATATAATATATATATCGTATATCATAAATCCTTATATATTTGAATAAAATCGCACGCTTGACATTCATATGCGCTAAGTAAATCGAACTTGAAGTTGAATAACCCAAAAACTTAAATATAAAATGAATGAATGCAATTCAATGGAAGTCCGCTGTTTGTTTTATAGTCTGAATCATGATGAATGGATTGCATTGCATGTCGAGCATCGTGTGTTACCTTCAATTCGAATGGATTATTTTGACTTTTACAAAATAGTCTTCCAAAATACTTCACAAGCAGTCATGGTAAAAATCATACGAAATGACAATCACAACAGGATTTATTGAAATAAACTTGATAAAGTTACAAATACATATTTAGTAAAAAGCGAATGCAACAAGCACAACATTATGAGTGTTATAAGGTTGAAAGTATAGAAAGGTAAAAATTATTGATCTTTTAATCTGAGATTAAGAATACGTAGTTTTCATTTCTAGATCAGTTTTAAATCGACCTTTTGTGAAGCTAACAAATATTGCATTGAATGCACATTTTGTATTGTATTTTACTTTCATTTTATTTGAAAAACATTACTGTATTCATTTTACTTGAATATCAATCTCTTTTTTCTACTTTGATTTTTTTTTTTTTTTGTTTTAGTAAAATTTAAACACGGTCCGGGTTTTAATATTGCATTTATTGCAGATTAAATACAAGTTTTAATTTTGTAAATTCTTTATAGTATTATACATTTTACTAAAAAAAAGAGTCGAAAGTATTTTGCATAGCATGCCCTGGAGCGTCTTTTATATGGGTTACCATCAAAATACACATTTGTTATAGGTCTGAAAAGAGTTTTGTATGTCGAACACGAGCATTTTTAAAAAAAATCCAAATAAGTACGTTTCTAAATAGTGCACACAAAGCGTAATTTGAAGATCTATACAAAAAATAAGCACATGAGTTTCGCAAGTGGAAAAATGCATTAGGCAGCTACTGACTGCAAATGTTTCTCTATTTTTTCACCCTACTAGGCTTTTGTTTTATACATATTTTCATTTTCGATGTGTTGAAATATGTATTTGCATCGAGAAGTAGCTACTAGCGCTTTATAGTCATCATTCAGCATCATCATCATCATCTTCTATTGTTCCATAGTTGTTGTTGCTCTTGTTGCTGTTACTGTTGGCTGGCTTTTGAGAGCCATAATTGGAAACATGCATATTCCCCATTGTGCACCATAGTAGAAGCAGCAGTAGAAACCGTTTGCGCTGGGTTGGGTGGGCGATGATGATTGCAAAGCAAACAATGCCAAGTCAGTGCCAGTGCCAGTGGCAGCAACAGCAGCAACAGCAACAACAGCAACAAAAGCCGCTGTTTCCCTTCCCATTCCTTGTCTCCAAAAGCCATATAGCCAACAAACAGAACCCCCAAACGCCTCAAAAGGCCTAAAAGCCATTGTATAAATGTTGAGCGCACCATTTGGCAAACATTTTTATTATCATGCAACACATAGTACAAAAGTGGCAAAAGGGGCGGCGGCGACGGGCACGGAGAAGGGGGCAGAGACGCAATTTGTTGCCACAGCTAATATTGCACTAAAGTTTATTAGCAATGCAACAACAACAACAATATATATGTGTCATTCAACAGACAGTTAAAGAAACAAAAAAAATTAAAAACAAATAAATAACAAGGGCGAACAGAGGACTTCGAGCTGCCGAACTTTAAATACTCTTACAACTGTATAATTCACAAATAATAAAAAAAGCAATGAAAAAAGTGTATAAAGGATAACAACCTTGGCTAAAATATTTACAATTAAATAGATTTTTAAAATAAATAAATCCATAAAAAATTTATTTCTGTTATGTTATTGTTTCTATATTAGGGCCCTAAATGATAAAAGTCTACATACATTTTTCTTATCGTATTAAAAATCGGATCAAAGTTTGTAATTGGTAAATTTGGTGAGATTATCTTGAAAATATAAAAAATTACCTTACGATATTTAATATTTAAATTATTTCTCCGGTGACTTATATTTTATATTCAGCTATGACAAGCATCTGCAGCACTTTTGTAAAATATTGCTTCACCGCGAATCAACTAAACATAGGATATGTTGAACAGTTAAGCATGGCTATATCGATACAGCTCATTGTTCGGTTCAAGAAAATAAACAAACATAAACTTCATGGGAACGTCAAAATTCGTGACAAATTTATAAGACCCGCTTTTTTTGCAATTTTTTTTTTTTTGTAATTTCCTTAAAAGCATAAAAACGATTTGCCAGGCAGCGTCAGCAGCTTGTTTTGTTGAAGACGTAAAAATTGTCAATCTCTTGGTAAATGCGGAACAGATGCGACCAAATCGCACATTAAATCGCAGCTTGCAATTGCAGTTTGTTGTTGTCGCTGTTGTTGCAGCAGCCATTGAGTCGCCAAATATGGAGAGCGTGCAACAGCAACAACAATAACAACAATCAAATAGCGACTTGCAACATTATGTAATCTATCGGTTTTTTTTTTTTTTTTTTTTTTTGCTTTTAACAGTTTTTCATTTCATTTTTTCACTCAAATACATTTTCAATGCTATAATTTATGAAAACTGTAAAACTGTTGGTCAAAATGTTGCATTTTTTCTTTGGCTCATTTTTTCTCTTTTTTTTAGATTTCATAAATAATACATTGGGTCGCAGCTCATAAATGTTTAATAGATACATGCCCCATAAATGCAGAATTTGTATGCGAAAAAAATAACTGCAATTCACTGATGCATTTTGTTGTTGACGAATTTGTGATTGAAATATTGAAACTTTAATTTATTCAATAGAGTTATGAATAATTTCGATTGCATTGCTATCAATTTGCATGTTGATAAATTTATATAAGAGAGCTGTATAAACCCTGAAGGGGTTTAATTTTATATGTAAACATAATTATTTGATAGAATTTAAATGACTTTTAAATACTTTTGAAGAGAAATTAATAGTGTATGATATATATATATAAAAATAAAAAAAAAAAAAAAAAAAAAAAAAAAAAAAAAAAAAAAAAAAAAAAAAAAAAAAAAAATATATATATATATATATATATATATATATATTTTTTTTTTTTAAAAAGAGTTTCTGATACCAGAGTTATTTATATTGAATTTTACAACATAATCTCTAAACAAATTTTTCCTTTTGAAATAGTCTTAAAGTAATTCTCAACTTTTGTATTGCTTCAGCATAGTTGCCTTGCTGTAGGGGTCAATATACAGTATATACCTTTTTCAATAACCTGTTTTAGCTTCACGTGGCTGCATATCCTGAACAATGGAATGCTTTTTTTATCCTTCCACAAAACTGGCCAAAAACATTTCAGCAAAATGCTGATCCTTACGCACGTCTCAAAGCAAGCAGAAAAAACCGGAAGTCGTTTATTTTCTAAAGCTGACATAACAATGAGAATGGGCCTTCAATTATATGGGCAGTAGAAGAGCGTAAAGAAGGGGGGCAAGTCATACCACCTCTTTAAATATACAAGCCTCCCCCACTAGTCAAGATATATTTTCTTTATGCCACTTCGTCAGTTTGGCAGTTGGTCGCTTTTTTTTTTTTTGGTTGTTTTTTACTTCCTGCTCGCTGCGCTAGTTGTTATCTAATTTAGCTTAAAAGGAGTAAGCGAGTGAAATGGCAAGACTCAGTCAGGCAACAACTTTGGCTTTGTTTGGGCTTTCTGTTTGTTTTCAGCCAACATGGCGTTTTAAATATTTCCGGCTACATTTTACAGGCGACTGCAGCTGTCATTGTTCGGAGCTCTTTGCAACTATTTGCAGTCATTAATTATGTAAAATGTGTTTTAATATTGCTTTAGCGGCAGCAAATCTTACAGGATATATATATATTTAGAACTGCTGCAGTGTAAGTACAGCTTCCCAATTTGTCTAATGGGTTTTTTGCCATATAAATCTATAACAACTAAAGCGGGTCAGCGGAAAGGCTTTAAGAAAAAAATAATATATATACTAAAACACAGCTGAGTTCAAAATAATAATTAACCCATATAATCAAAAGGCTATATATAATAGCAACAACAACAATAACAATAACAATTCATAAGTCGGTTTACGGTAACGTATTGCTTAGGTACATTAACCTCCCACTTTTCATGCGAATACCAAAGTCAAAACAAATTCCGAAATAAAATTAAAAGCGAAATTTGCAATATATGAGTCATTCGCACGATATTGTCTGACATACATACATACATACATACATACATACATATATACATATATATATATATATATATATATATATATATATATATATATATATATATATAAAAAAAATATATACCTTTAAATAAACTAACTCTTCAATTTCATATATCAACTTTTTTTGCGCTGTAATTTATTGAGCCGAAAGGTATGCGGAGGAGCTGCCATTAATACTTATAATTTTGGCAAGCACGAACAAAAATATATAAAAAAAAGAAGAAAAAAACCTGACTTGTCCACAGCCAGTTCACGCCTGGTTTTGTTGCTTTGTATTTTTTCGGGTTTCGTTACCTTATTTATTTGATATTACAAAGAGGCGGCTCCAATGGCTTTGACAAAACGTCATCGTGTCATCAGACGAGCGTCATGCATTCAAAAAACTTCAATTTTTTGTGCATCGTAAATTAAAAGCTTTGAATATTATTTAAATGTTTATTATTTTCTTTTTTGGTCATGTTTTGAGCATGACTAATAGTGAGAGGAAGAGCTTTAAATTAAATTTAAAAGTGCCCAAAAAGACACATACTTAAAATAAACTGCCTATAATCAAGAAAAGGCATTTTTTGATATACCGGTTAGCGTTAATATTTATAATTCGATTATAATAAAGTAAAACTAAATAAGATAAAAAATATTCGTTCTTTTTAAAAAATTTGGTTAAAAACAAGTAAGAACGTTGCAGTCGGACGTAACCGACTGCGTAATACTCGTTAACAGTACACGGAAATTATTATTGTTATTTTGAAAAAAATATAGAATTTTTATATTTCGTAGGCGCGGCGGTGGGCGTAGCCAACATTAAGAGAAGGTCACACAAACACTTTCATGGCATGGCCGGGAAATTTTCTTACCGAGCTTTAAAAGGGGTGACCAGCCATGTACGTTTAAAATTTGGTGACTCTAGCTCCAAAATTGTGGAAGATATAGCTTTTCGCGATTTGCGGGGGCGGGAGTGGACGTGGCTGGGAAAATTTTTACGAATCTTTAAAGGGGGTGACCGGCCATCTACCTTTAATTTGGCGACTCTAGCTCCAAAATTGTGGGCGATATAGGCTTTCGCACTGTGCGGGGGCGGGAGAGGGCGGGGGTGGACGTGGGTGGTAAATTCTTGTACCCTTATTTAAAGGAACCACTAATCTACCTTCAAAATTTGGTGACTCTAGCTCTAAAACTGTGGGAGATATAGCTATTCATATTTCTAGTGGGCGTGGACGGGAAATTAGCGCATTTTTTGGAGGAGATCACCAACTATCTACATACCAAATTTGGTGACTCTAACTTTAATATTGTGGGAAATATTCAACTTTAATTGATTTGCGATTTGAGGTGTGTCGACATGTTATTTGCCAGCCTCCAAGTGGGCGTGGAAAAAAATCTTAACACTTTGCCTGAAGCAGATAACTACAAGTATATATGCCAAGTTTCAAGTCTCTATCTACAATAGCGTCGAAAAATATTGCGTTCATACGGACAGCATGACGGACATTGCACAAAACCAATATACTAGTTTCACTACTAGTTTTCGTGAACGAGTATAAAGTGTTTATTTTTTTTTTTATATATTTATTAACGCGGATCCTGTTGCCATATGGTTAATTTAATTTATATTTGTACGTAAGTAAGTACGTGTAAGTCTCTACATTTATAAAAATAATAATAACACAAAATTCTTAAATATTCAGTAGTTTTAGCAATAGCTATTAATAGCACTTACAGATTTAACTTACACAGTTTTAAACCATATTTAAACATAACTTACATTCATTTTGGCATTATTTCATTTTAAATTAAGAAAATTGCTTATAGTTTAGTATTTTAGCATCCCTCTCAAGTACTTCCTGAGATGTAAATGCTAATTTTACAATAATTTTCTAGTGCAATATGTAAAATAGTTCCGGTATTATATTGTAAGCTCATGAGATGAGGCGGCATTGTTACGACCGTACAATAAATGTTATTGCAATTTTTATGGATCGTTATAAAGTAAACGCGAAAAAGTCAAGTCATTCAAATTTTATGGTAGCCGAGGAGTTGAGCATTAATGTTATTACGAGATACTTGTGCATGAATTGCAACTGCCTGTTGACTTCAAATTGCCAACAATCTTGAGATAATGAACCTCACAAATCGCATACGGAAGGCAAGAAATAGCGCAAAAATGAAAAAAGAAAGTGCATAAAACAAAGACCGTTGCAAAATGTTAACGATCAGAAAAAATAAGTATATGAAATTATAAAAAAAGTAGATGCATCATAGATCTTCTTTTTATAAATGCTACTCAGGCATGATAAATTGTGTGAACAAATAGCTTCGACAATGTTTTACCACAAATAGGGGAACATTTTAGACATTTATCACTTGACTGCGACTTTAACTTGTTGTTAAAATTATCGACTAAACACAAAAGCAAATTATAACGTGTTTAAACCCATTGTTAGGCAAATTAGTCGAACAAGAAAAATATACTAAGATACACATATATACACATGTATACATATATGGCATAGATCTGATTTGGAATTGTGTTTCTTTTATGTGGCCAAAATCATCAGCTACTTCATTTCTTGCGTTCGCCACACGCTTCTTCGTAGTAAAACGAAAATAAATGTTTGAATTATGCAAATTTCGCATTAAGATTTGTCTGCTCTTGCTTTACTTATTTTTCAGTTTTTTTTTTTTTCTAAAAAGGAAAAATGAATTCACTGCGAGATTATTGGATGCCTTGATAAATTCCAAGAGAAAGGCATTTTTGATATGAGTAATAAGCGTGGGGCTGTCAGATATGCAAAAATCTGCAATTGATAAATGAGTTTTATTTGATAAACTGGATAATATATAAATAAAGGAAAGGTGTTGACATAAATTAGACTAATCAGACAATCGATAATAGTTTCGATATTCGTTATTCAATAAAATACTTTCGAAGTGGATTGGGTAGCTAACAATATTTTAAGGTTTTTTTGATACTAGAGTTGCCATATAGCACATCCAAATAATTTATAGCATATCTTTATTCGATTTTTTGTTAGAATTTTGTACACCTATTTTAATACAACGTTAACAAAAGAAACTTCCACTTACAGCAAATACTTGCACTGCCGCCATTAATTTACATATATATTCATAATTTTAATTAAGATTGAAAGCGTTAATATGAATAATGACATTAAAACCGATTGAAAAATTAAAAAACCGACGCACAACCTAAAAAAAATCACTAGTTAACTCTCTTGTGGTTAGTGGTATTGGACACCCATGTTACGAATGGCGCCAATTAACCCAATTAACTTGATATATGCATAGCATGCATATTTAATTTAGCCCATAGCTTCCCGCCCAGACGCTGTTTATAAATACTCCAAAGTGCGTATAAAATTAACATAAATTATGCTTCGATTTTGCTCATGACAGGTGCGTGTGGTCGCTTGTTGATTTTGTTGTTGTTGCTTTTGCTGGGGCGTTGGAGTTGAGACTTTACATATAATGTTTTATATACATATAAAAGAGTGTGTATATATGGAGTGTTGGCAGTTTACGCGACTTGATTGAAAGATTACGCAAATGAATGCCAGCCATAAGATTGGAAACGCTAATTATTTCCTTGGGCCAAAAGTTGCGGCTGTGGCTGCTTGTTGAAAAACAGTTAATTCATTTGGGGATAAATAAAGCTAAGACGTTCCAGACAGCGTCTAATTTGCCCGGCATATTGCTGTTGCTGATATCATAGTCTAGAACAATGTAAATATAAATGATGCATCGGTTAAGTACGCGTGCAGATGGCATATATATACATATGTATTCATACGTCTTTGTTCACCTTTCATAAAAACTAGAAAAACATGGCAAGGACGGACTTCAGAGAGGCAGAAAATGCAACTTAAAGGAACATTGTTAACATACAATGCGAATAAACGATGTCTATTGAACCAGTTCATGTGGTAGACTAATCAAGATGTTTGTCAGATATTGTCAGAGCCGTCTTTGTTATGTGTTATGAAGCAGAGCGTTATATTGGTATTCTCAATAGGGTGTAAGAGAACAAAAGATAGCTTAAATTGTTAACAATTTGCTGTATACAAGAATTAATTGGCTAGCAATTTTTAACTATACAGTAATGCACTCTCTGCGCTCTTTCTTGGAGACATCTCAGCTATTTCATGTTTTTTTTTTTTAATTTGGTACCTACAAAAAATTGGTTGAAAATCAATATTACTACCACCGATGAGAGAATATTCCAAGAGGAATTTAATTGAAAATAATAATTTAAATAAATAATTTTTACGCAAATGACGCCTTGATGGTAATATTTATATTCTAAAGATAATGTTATTTGTTTAGTTTATTGTATTACACTGATAAATACCGTTTTCAGAAGCTCCGTGGAATTGAGACTAATCATTTATTAAATCTTTGGTATTCTTTGTTTTAAAATTAAGCTTTCAAACTTTCATTTTAATTTTACATGTTTTGTTTGCAAATAAAACTTCTGTGCTGAAACCAAAGCTTACTCATAGCTGCTAGGAATTTTATTTAATCTTTTTTTTCCAATTAAACTAAGTTCTGCTTATTGAAAATGTCAACTTAGCATTTTTTCTACAAGAATATTTTGTTTTAATATTCATATCTGCTAGGAATTTTATTTAACTTTTTTTCAATTAAACTAAATTCAGCTTATTGAAAATGTCAATTTTTATCATTTTTTTCTACAAACAATATGACAGCTTCTATCTAACAACCACAACTGGGTCACCTATCCTGTCAATTTCAAACATACCGCAGCAACATTCTCTATCCTCTAAAGTTCATCTAAAAATGTTTATGATAGGGGGCAAAGGATGGATTGGATTGGGTCACTGCGCGTAAGTCAAGTTCTCGACGTAAGCACCTGATGATGAAGTTGGCAACACACGAGCATGTTGGCAATGCGCTTTATTGCTCTCACTTGGAAAAAAATGCAAAAAAATGTTCAGTTTTCACTGCAGCTAAAACATATATACATACATATGGAAGTAAAAGAAATCTAAGCGTAGTCCTAAAAAAAAATATTTTCTATTTTTTTTTTTTTTTCCAGCTCGGTTAAAAGCCAAGTTATGCGTGCATTTTTTTAAGCGCCTCCACGTAGCCCAAACTGATGACAAATGCATCCCCAGTGACTGACTGACGTGGCCGTGTTGTGGCATGCAGCAGGCACCAGAGGAGGGGCGTGTGGAGGTGATTGTGGGAGCGCTCCTGCAGCATTCGGCGCCAATTGCAGTTGACTTTTATTTTTTATGGTATATGTTGCGGCAGCCACTAACTGCATTTGGCAGTGCGCTTCACTTGCCACAAAAGTCTCAAATTTTTCCAACCCATAAACAACAGGCGAGGGTTGAAAGAAAGGTCCCTAAAGTACGAAGCGGCCAAGGCTGGGCTACCTGCAAGTGTTTTACATTATTTTGTTGCCCATAAAAGATGTATGCACATTTGCTAGAACTATGTAAATTCTTGAAGCGCATCTTTAATTTGTTTTCAACAGAATGCTGGCAACAAATTTAAATTCGTTGTTTTTCATATTTTGCGTTGGCGACAAAAAAAAAGCAACCGACTATATATTTTAACGCGCACTTGGCCAAGATTTATACACACATGTCATTAGTTTACGAGAGAGTTCCCGCACTTTTAAGATCCCCATGTCGACTGTGGGTTAACCATGAAAATTGATTGCGGGCAGCAGCTGGTTGAATGTTTGGAATGAAATTCGTTTTTTTTTTTTCATATTCTTGAGTTTTTTTTTTTATTTTTCTTCTCTTTGCTAGTTTTTTTCATGTTTTGCCGGAAACATGTATGTGTTTTAATTTTTCTTTGCTTTTCAATATGCTTTTGCGTACATGCAGCTTAATATGTCAAAAGAAATTGGAAGGGGAACAACTAAAAAGTAGCGCACACTTCTCTCAAGACCACTAACAACAACGACAACAACATCTTGATGTATGACAATGCGCTGCTTAAATTAGTTCATTGTTGTCCGAAGAGCTGTCAAATGTCAACAGCAGCGCCGCACCGTCCCGCCTCGCCCCTTCCCTACATGAACCACAACGGCTTGCCCCTCATCGACGCACTCAAAACTTTTGGCTGTTAATAAATCAACACGAAAAACATCTATTTTTAGCATGTTGAATTTGGAATACTCTTAAAATAAACAATATTTTAGTAAATCGGAAATATAAAGACTTATTAGTCTCTCTGTTAAATTTTATTGCATTTATATATATATTTTATTTATAACAATTTTATAATATTTATTAAACGTGCAATTTTAACAGTTGCCGTTAAAATTACATTATATTTAATAAAAGTGCTTAAACTCTTTAAATAGATTTTTTTAATGCTAAATATAAAAGCACAATATTTAATAAAACAAAAAATAAAGATTTTAACACAAGATTTAATACATATCAAGCTTAAATCTCCTTATAAAATCAAAATTTAATTTCAACAGTTGCGTTTTTTGAGGACATTCCTGAAATAGAAGTCTCTCGGCAAATACCACAAAAAGCCGCACACGAGCTAAAATCTATGTATAAATAAAGAACATATAAAGAATTTACAGCTTATTTTTCATTTAGCAACCGGTACACAGACCATTACGCAGATACATGTACATATATAGCCCATAGCTATGGCAAAGGTTTCAGCTAAATTGGAGGCGTAATCCTGTTTCTTCATTTAAGCAATTAAGCGGCTTACAAACAGTTACATGAGCGCAAAACTGAGGCACACACACAAACACTCGATGCAACTGGGAGTTGGGTGTGCTTGGGGTTCACGTTGCATATGGGCATAAATTAAATGCAAAAGTCAGAGTGCATGCAATTGAATCGAGCTGTTTACTATCTGTGTGCGGTGTGTGTGTGTGTGTGAAGTGTGTGCAAGCATTGCAAATTACTTAGCTGAAATGGTATGCGTGAGATAGAAGATCTTTGAATAATACCAAAAGTTTAAGAAAACACGTTTTCAAAAATCCAATGTGTTTAAAAGTCATAGAAATCCGATATTAGAGGGTGAACTAAATACATTGAATAGAATATATGATTTATACGTAAGAGATATATATTGATTGATATAGACTTGCTGGACTGAAAGAGCTTTCAAACTAAATATCTTTAAGCCTTAAACTATTTGAAAGCAATTATTATCTTTTGCTCTAATTACGCAATCAATGAATCCATTTTATTTTCAACCTCTGTGTATTTTGGTAGTCTACTTTTAGAGACGCAACTCTTGACCCAGCAAAAAACTTCGCACTCAAATATAGCTGCATTAAAAAGAGCCTCCATTGCAGCACTGATGCGGTCGATTAAATATCGAAATGCTTCCGCATGCTTGCCTTGTAATCAGCAGCATCATCAGATATAAACATACTCACATTCATATATATATATATATATATATATACATATATTTACACGTTCCACAACAAAAAGTTCACGAAATGCTGGAGAAATTAATAATTAAAGCGTTTCAGTTTGCATTGCAACTTGGTTACAGACCGACCGCCCAGAGCGAGTCCAGACCAGACCAGACCCAACCAATTGAATTGAATTGGAATCGAAAGCGCAGTCAATACAAAAGGCGGGCATTCAGAAAGACAGAAAAAGAAGATAAGGAGAGAGAAAAATAAGAAAATGAATTGTGAACTGAAAGCAAAAGTGCAAAAGATGCCCCACAAGAAACCCATTCAAAAATGCTTGATGATGCCAATGATAGAAGATGATTATGACGATGATGATGATGTTAATGTTGATGTTGATGATGTGCTGTTTGGCTCTGATCTCACGCTGAATCAAATTGTGGCTCACAATTGTCTTCCGGGACACACAGAGCACACCAAAAGCGCCTCCAATTAATGCGGAAAAATATTATTAATAATGGTTATGGGTTATAGAAATGATGTGACAGGCATGAACACTCACGCGCACTCAATTTTCCAGTTCAATGTAATTAATTTTTATAAATATTCCTTTTACGAAATTCTTTCAAGTGTCGGGCAGCTGCAGCTGTCAGAAACTTGAGAAAGAGAGAGAAAGCAAGTGGGAGGGTGATGCGGGGAGGGGGGCGGACAAAGAAAAACGAGATGTAAGGGTTGGCGCAAAAAATACGAGTGGAGTTTGATAAATGCTTTTTTATATTTGATATCTGTATACCCTGAACCCGCTGAAAATTAAACAGGGCATATTGTAAGTAACTGTGCAAATGTTTAAACAAAGCAGAAAAAATATATATTTGGTTTCATGCGAACATTAGAAAGCCCTCTTTAAGCCCTGAACATTTTAGTACCTTCGAACAATCAACACAAAACATATTTTAGAATGAAAAGTTTAATTCTATTGCGAATAAGGTAGAAGTATCAGTTCAGTTTTTACTGTACTTACTTGAATGCTTTTCAACTTTCGTGTAACTTCGAATTATCTTTTTATTTTCTTTTTATTATTTTATTAATGTTATTTTATGGTATAAATAATGTTACAAGGTATCTGCTTGTAGCGCACTTTCAACTCGAGCTCGCATACTTGTTTTATTTGACTGGCTGAATATTTATTAAATTGAGTTAACACATTCATAGTATACTCACAGCATTCATTTAAGCTGTTTGTTTATTTACTTGACAAATAGTTTTTAAAAAGTGCTCCCCAATTTGGGAAAGACTTGAAAATGTAATAAGTTTTATAAAGTGTCAAATGTAACCTTCAACAGATCAACAACTTAGCTTAGACAACAACCTACGCATTTAATCTCCAGCTTATTTGATTGAAAATCTCTTCAAGTTAATTAAAAAAAGCTTCAATTGCCGCTGAATGTGTTTGCTCCCAGCTCTCATTCGATATGAATTCGTTTAAAAGGAGTCATAAAGATGGACAAATCAGATCATACAAAGACAAAAAGAAACCATTATTTATTTAAAGCAAATATCAAACAGAGCTACGAGCAACTACTTTATCGTCTTATAAATATGCATAAGACTCGCGACTGTCCGCCATATTGGACTATAAAATTGACCGCAAGTAGTGCTCATATCTTCGCCATGCCGAACTGGCTAACCTTGTGACGCACACAAACAGACAGGGAATCGAAATGAGTTAGTTATGTTTTGATTTTATTTGTTTTCAAATTTTTGACACTTTTACTTTCCAAGTGTGCGCACTTCAAATGTTATAATTGTTCACTAAAAGTATTTGAGAAACCTGATTGATTGAGTTTTATTTTCCACATTAGCTAACATGGCGAGCAGTTAAATTTATGCAAATATTTATTGTGGATTTATTGGGCATGAAATTGTTTTGGAAACTAAAACAATTCAAGTTTTATAATACTCTATAGCAAATGGAAAATAATGGCAATGGGATAAACGAAAGCTATAGAACGTAAATATTGAATAAATATAAATTATAAATTAAATATAAATATAAATTTCCTCTGGCCACTAAAAATATCGGAACTATGTATATATATATATATATATATATACATAGTACGGATGTGTTGCCTTGTTCGATTATTTTTTTACAGGGTAACTTAAAATTGATCAATCTTTCTTTTTACGTTGTCGTCTTACTTGTTTCATATTATGATCGTGTCTGATTTAGTTTTTATGAGTGTACTCTTACCTGAAATTAGATGAAAAAAAGAAACAAGAAATTAGCTTATAAGTTCATTAAGAGCGCATTTCAAATGGAATTTTTAGTACTAAAATTTTTTATTATACTTCATTTATTGGCCAAAAAGGCCAAAATGGTTTGGTATTATATAACGATAAATAAATTAAATATCACGATATGCAAATATTCCCAACCAAATTCCCATATTTTTCAGACTTGTAGGCGCCTAAAGAATTAATCACAATATAATAGATTCCATTATTCCACCATCAAATGATTGTATTACCAATTAGCTAAATTTTCTAAAAGTTTCAAAAGTTTTTTATGTATTATTTCCATTGACCTTGCGTAGCCCTAATTTTATGATCTTAATAATTAAAGTTAAAATGGTGACTACTAAAACATTTGATTTGTTTTTTTAAATTAAAACTTTTGTTGTTTTCAATATTAAAAATTCCTAAATGCCGGTAAGAAAAAAAATGTAAATAAAAACTGGCTTATCTTCTGAGGTGCTACCTATAAACTAACTAAACTAGATAATGAAAGATTAAAACACAAAAGCTGCATAATTAAATCAAGATAATATGCAATTCAAAACCAGACAAACTTTACTGATATAAATATATATATGTATGCATAGATATTTGATACATATACAAATCTAGCTACCGGTTTTACACAATTCAGATGCGGGCGTATCAAATTGAGGGCACTCTGTCCTAAATTGCACATCAATAAATTTGTGTAAAATTTCACGTGCAGCATTTTCAATTAAAATGTCAACTAATAGAGTAGCTCATTAATTACACATACTGCGCCAATTTGGTCATTTATTAAATACCAAGCGCCAGACTCCAACCCATACTATTTTATGGCATACCATTAGTAAATCTACACGTTATATATGTATAAACTAAACGACTGCGCATTTTGCACCCATAACTCAGTGTCAATATTTATGGGGTTATATTGTGTCCATGTGTGTAGTGCATGTGTGTGTGCATATGTGTGTGTGCATGTGTAAATGTGTTTGGCTTCCTAAACACAACTATTATCAACAGCTGGCTGTAAATACGCGACATTGTGGGCGTCAATAACAGCAGCACTCAGAATCAATTAACGCTCCGTTAAACTGGATGTTCTAAAAAAAAAATTAAATCTGGGTTACCATTTTTTTTTTTTTGTTTTGTTGAAGTTGGGTTGACAAATTGCTTTAAAACTTAATTTCAAACAGGTATTAAACGATAAAAACTAGGTACTTTGGGTCTAATTGTGTGGGAAATCTTTGAACTATAAAACATTAACAATAAATACTTTAAATGTTATTTAATATCTTAAGTTACCCACAAACCAAGTAGCTAAACTATTAGTTAATTTGTACATAATTGATGTATTTATTAATCAATTAAATTAAATTTAAAGATAAGTTGTATGGGATAAATACAAATTGTTATTAAAAATTGGAAAAACACCCATTCTCAATTATTTTCATAAATGTGTATATTTTCTAAGCTCGGAGAATTTATCGTAAAGCTGTTCCAGAATATTTTTAACTACACGGCCCGCCTTAAAACGCTTAGTTTTGCATAATATCAAAAATCGTTCATTGATATTAAACAAATATACTTAAAAGCTAAATTATGTCAAATTTTATAGTTCTTTCTTAGTTATTAGGCAAATGTAACCTCTTAAAACCAGCCCAGTAAACATATTATCAACAAAAACACCAATACGTATTTTTAAAATATGTATATGCCACACGAGCCAAGCTAATTTGTTGAGTTTTTTATTATGCCATAATATTTTTTTTAATTTAATATTTTTTTTTGTATAAGCAAAGCCGTTACTATATCGCCAATAGTAGCTGTTGTTATGAATAATGTTGAATAAATTAAGCAATTTAGCTCATTTCAACTGATTTTTAATTGAAACAAAATATATTATGAAATAATCAAAAGCGATTAACTTCTGAGTGTAGAACAAAGCAACTGAGTTGAAGTTACATTTGAATATTTAAATTGCTCTGTTTTTAAATTTTTCGTAATTTTGTTAATTTCCACTTTTTGTAATTTTAACACAAAATCGTTGATAATTGCCATTTTGTTGGCAACAAACAAGGGGTTAAAATATTTTGAATTTTAATGGTTTGGCTAACTGACCGCATTTCAATTAAATAATCAAAGTCAATCAAGTGAATCAAACCAGATTACGCCTCTATAAGTATGTGGATTTAAAGTGTGGGCGGCGTGTTACTGGAAATAAAAAACGGAAGGTAGTCTGGATATTTATTTGAATATATTTACATATATATGAAGTGCTAAGCTGGCTCAGCTATGTTTTAGCGGATTTTGTTTTCAGAATGAAGTGAATATTTTAATGAATATATTTTCCATTAATCAACAAAACACTAAACTAAGACCACTGTGACTCACTTCCTAATTTAGTAAATAAACAAAAATTTATGAATTTTACTTATTACCCAAAAATCAAAACTATGGTAAAGTTTCCTATTGCCAGCAAAACTTTTATATCTATAGCTAAAAAATTCGGTATGTAACAAATTTTAATTTAAAGCCTACCCAATGATATATAGAAAATAAAATGAGTGCATTTGTATACCCTTTATTCTTTACGTACAAAAAAATCAATTCCCTCCAATGATTGTAAGATATAGTTTTATAACATACAGGATTTTCTTATGTTTTTAATTAAACATTTTTTATTTATTTTTGTTTGTTTATATATTTACATACATATATTTACATATCTTTATATTTATTTATACCTTTATATATAAATATATATTGTATTTAGCTATTATTGTTCCAACTTTGTGGAATCGGAAGAAGTTTTGAAGCAAAATGCGAATCTAGTTATAGAGAACAACTTTTACGTTCTTGAGAAGTTGTTAAACACCTCTAAAGTCATGAGTTAAGTTTATTATATAGTGCATCTTCCAGTCCAACACTTCCGCCCAAATCAAAATTTCCTTTTGCTATTCACAACTTTGCTGAAAACTTTTGAAACGCCCAGCCATAGATTGCAAACTTGTAAACTATTCAAAACAGCATTTAATATGAAAATGAGAAAAGATTTTAACAAGTAACTAAAAGTCGAACTGCAACAGTTTCAATAGTGTTGGCTAAGCAATTAAAATAGGTTTCAAGTGCGGCGAACATGACAAAAGGTCTTTGGCCGTATTATTGGTGTAGTGCCCATCTCTTATCTGAAACTCACACTTAATATACGCACTTGAATTGGGCAATTGAATGAATGATAGTTAAAGTGCAGCCCTTGTCTCAGTCAAGTGTCTACACTAGATATATATATATATATATATACTCGCACTTGTGTGATTTCCACTCCAATCTCAAGGCGAATAACCTTACGCCCAGAAAGATAACCCACTGCCCACTGATCAAACAAAAATCTAAATCAAACATAAATTTGAGATTTTAAAAGCCACAAATATTCAAGTGTAAACAATAAATAATAATTATTTCAGTGCGTAATTGAAGTCCAAAGTTGGTAAAGTTGCCTTTTTGTTTTTTATTACTGTCTTCTATGGCTGGTTCCGCCTGGCACGCAACTCATTTTGATAGCTGTCAAATCCCCTGTCAAATTTTTTTTTTTATAGGTAGCAACGCAATAAAACAACAAACAAACGAGTTGGAAAGTTTGATGGGTGAGTATAGTACACTACAAAATATCCTGTATTTGGATTTGAAATCTTCTCAGACACACTTCTACATAGAAAATTTAAAAAATGTATATTAAGTTGATAACTTTTCTATTTATTATCTGACTGTTATGAAATACTTCACATATAATAACTTAATATTCCTTAAATATGTATTCTTTAAAAATCAAGACTATATTTTAAAAAGTATATATATATATTCAAGACGTTACCAGGCTAATTACAATTTTTAATTAAATATAACAAAAGCTTTAAAATAAATACAAGCCCTTGAACAAACCCCATTTTAAGTGTGTTACCTGTACAGGGTATTCAAAATGAAAACCTTTTTAAAAAACATGCCCAAAAGCAGACAGACATAATTTATAGTTACACTTTGGTTAAATGTTGGTAATGTTCTAATTACGTGGGCGCGTGTCACATTTTGGTGGATTTATCGCAACGCTCAAATCAGAAATCGCCAGTATTTATGGTACTGCCGATTGTTATAGCTGTCTGTTTGGAAATGATTTCTTTTTGTATTTGTTTTTTTTTATTATTGTTAGAGCGAGGGGCGCCCAGTTATTGGTGTACAGAGTTGGTAACATGTCGATTTGATTAGTTTGCGTGCGGGGAATGTATAATTGTTTTGTAGTCGGAAGACAGCCTTATTCACTCTTCACCCCGACCACAGCCAGTGCGATAAATGGGTGTTGTGGTTAGATAATTGAATGACCAGACAAAGGTGAATCAGTGGTTTCCATTCATTTGACGTGAATGCAGGTGGTCTCTAATGTGCCTAATTGCTTAGGTGGGGCATTCATAAATCGAAAATCAATTGTTAAGGAAAGCTTTAAACAAAAATTTAATCTATCAATTATATTACATTTATGCAAGCTTGCAGACGTTCTGCTTGAGAAAAGGGAAAAGAAAAGATTGTGTGTGATAAAAGGTAAAAAAAAAAAAATGAATAGCTAATACTCTACTTTATCCCTCTCACTTTACACTCACTTATTCTCAACTGGTTTAAAACACAAAGTTAGCAAAAAAAAAAAAAAAAAAAAAAAAAAAAAAAAAAAAAAAAAAAAAAAAAAGGTATTCTAATATAATGTCTACCATGTTAAGTTAGCTTTATAATAAACCCAAACACTTTTAGTTTCAATATATATATATTATCCGACTTAATAACAATCTTTTTCCTAAAATCTGCCCTTTGTCCATTTCATTTATATAAAAGTAACTTTTTTTCGAAACATTTCCTCTATAAATATCTCTCACGTGGCTGACAACATGCAACAAATGCGAAACTCATAATTCAGCAGAAACCCGGCAACTCTTTCTATGTATATCTAGTATCTCTTGCTAACTTAAAACAACAAAAAAATAACAAGATGAAAATACACACAATGGAATATTTGAGCCAAAGCTATTTCCATGTAAATCTGTAAGTGACGGCAGCTGCTGTAAAAATAAAAGTGAAATTTAATGCACGCCTTAGATTACACGCTACAATTTCACGACCAAAAAAAAAAAAACGAAATAGTTGGCAAAAAAAAAACCAAAACAATTTGCAGCTGGCAGCAATTGAGAAACTGTGAAGCCGCAGAAAAGCGGGCGAAATCTCTCAAGTTGAGATGCGCGATGCCATTGTCTCAACGAATTTTCACTCGAATAACACTCGCAGCAGATTGTGGCAAATAGACGGAGGAACGACTGTTGCCGGCGTTAAATTCCTAACTGTCAGTCAGCATCTCATCGGCTGCAAACAGAGACATTCGGGCGACAATCAAAAGCGGCTTAGAAGAGCATTTGGGATTATTCATAGGCAGAATTAAACGCAGAAATTGCAGATTGCATGTTGAATGTTGCATGTTACATTCTTGAAGCTTGCTGTGTCTGTTTCTCGCAACGGGGCAACGCCTGCGTTAAAGGCAATTTAATCTGTCACGGCTGCATGAAAAATGGCCAAAATGCTTTGGCAAAGATGCTGATGCAAAAACGTTTATATATGCTTTTTGCTCATTGCTCATTCAATTGCCACAAATGCCAAAGTGCCAACCAAATTCAAGCTATTGAACATTATATTCTAGCCTTTTTGTTTTTGTATTGTATTTTATTGTGGCATGCACTTTGGTGGCTGCCAATAAACAAAAACCAAAAACAACCTAAAATTGTCAGACAAACAAACCTCTGAAACAAATATTTAAATAATTCAACGATTTTCAGTTTCCTTAAATATAAAACAAATATATGTTGAGTGTTTGATTAAAAAAAATTATGTTTTTTATTTTAATGTCGAATCAATCTAGAGGCATTGGTATTCATAATGAATATCGGTTCAGTTTTGATATATTTTAGTTAACCCATTAGTTTTTTTCGTACAGCTGGCGCTCCGAAAAATAATAAAACACCGCACAATAAATTAGCATTACAAAGCTAACAAATGCAAAATTCTTGATTAGCTGATGGATAGTATCATTTTTTTCGATAGTTTTATTAGTTCAAATTAAATGTGACAGCTAATTTAAAGTAAAGCAAAATTGAAAAAGACAAAAAAAATGAATTATTTATTTATGAGCGCTGAACTTGATATTGAAAAATAATAAAAGATTAAATCAATCAAAGTTTTTTGGCAGGCCAGCGAAAAGACAACGCAAAACAATTAACATGAAATGTGCTGGGCGCAACATAAAACACAAAACTGAAAAACAACTTTGGAATTTTAAACAAGTTTTGCTGTTGTTGTTGGTGCTGAAGGTAACAGAGAAAAAAACACCAACCGGCAGCTAACAAAAACCCAATAGCAAATATGTAAGAGAAATGCCGACAAAACAAAAATTTTGCACAGAGCATCCGAGTTTTCAAGTGGTTTCGGGTTGCTACAAAAACAAATCCCATACTCGTTCATTTCGAAAAACAAAATATATAAATATATAAATGTATTGCACTAATTGATTGTTGAGCTTTTTTTTGGGTAAGGCACTAGCAAAAAAACAAAAAACAAAAAAAAAAAAAACAAGAATACAATAAAAAAATAAAAAGTGAAATGCTCAAACATATACTGCAAATCAATTAGTTTATGAGGTCAAGGTTGAAAGTCCATCATGAATGCAAAATGACCAAACGGTAGGAAGAATTATGGGTTTAAGTATTGAAATAAAATTTATATGCGGCTATATGTGAAACTGATATTAATATGATTTATGGTAGAGGATAATTTAAAACAAATAGTCCGAAGCTGTTTCCAATGGTTGGAAAGTATATGTTTATAAAATGAGTGAGAATGAATGTTTTAGAGATGCTTTAAATTTGCGGAAAAACACAATTTCTGAAAGCATTTTTTCCATTCAATAACATAATTTTCAAAGTGATATATTGTAAATTTATTGCTTTTATAGGCTAATTCGTAGGATGGAATTCATTAAACGAAATTTTGTCTAAAATGCTCAATGCAAAGAATTATTGATTAAAAGCATTAAATGTTTTCCTATTTTTAAAAATATTATTATTCCGCAACGATTTATTTATCTTATAGTATTGGGAATATTTAAATGTTGAATTTTAATGCCAAATGTTCTACATGCAACGAATTTTCCACAAAAACTGTACCCATGCATACAAGATTTTCATAAACAAAATGTCTGACAAGCCGCCAACAAACTGGCAAATTAAATGATATAAAATAAAAATAAAAAGCCACAACACACACACCCACTTAACGCCATAAACTGCAATGTGTGTTGTCAAAAAATGTCGCAACAGCAACAACATAAAAAAAAAATAAAAACTCCCTCTAGCTGTCAGGTGAAACGAGGCTTTAAGGCTAGATTCGAGTCAATACACAAAACATGCGAGGGCTTTGAGGTTCTGTTTTCCCATGGATTGTGCCAAAATGCCGTCAGGCATTGAAATTTAAATGCACAACGCATAGTTCACCAAAATGGAAAAGAAATACACACACATACATACACTCAATATATATATATATAGAAGTATGTATACAAAATGAGTAAGCACATGTACGCAGGAAACGTTTGGCACACACACAGGAAGTCAGTCAGCAGACCAGTGAGGCATGACGGGACGAAGCGGGACGACAGGAAAAGAGCTCCCTTGTGCACTGAACAAAGAGAAAATATAGGAATTGCGTACTTGAAACAAGTTTAAATACTATAAAATTTGAATTTAAAACAAAGTCTATATTCAAAATGAAGTCAGCGCATAGAATGTAAGCAGCTGTATATGATTTTTTTTCGAATGAACATAAGGAATAAATAAATAATATAGCACCTTAGCACTTTATTACGATTGGAAATGTGTAAAAAGTTATTTTACTTAGCGTCAAAAATAAAAAAATATATATATATTTATACATTTTAAAAATTATATTATCTTTGCTCCACTTAACTTATTTCAAATTTACTTTTTATATCTCAGGTTCCATAGTTTTTCTCTCAGTGCATCTACTTTTTATCGCATGTCGAACAGGTAACTTGGCAATGTGGCGTATTAGTAATGTAATTTTAACCCAAAAACCGAACCCATAGCATCATATTTTAGCCAAATGCAAATGGGCAATTTTCCGAAATAAAATTTATATGCCCATTTGTATTTATCTGGGAAATTTTATAACAGAATCAATCAAATGGAAATGCCAACAAAATGGCAACATCAGCAGGCCAACAGCACTTCCAATAAGTATTATGGTTAAGAGCCCAGGTAAATTGGCATAAAAAAGAAGAACACGTTATTTACGTTTATGTTGGTGAAGCGTCCAAAAAAGTATACGCTGGTATTTTCAAAGATGTTGTGTATGCATATACACACCACACACACACACACACACACACACACACACACACTGTTAGCCATAAGTTTTAATTATAAAGCCGGCAAGGGGAGGAAATGGAGCATTCCCAAGACAAAAGTGTGGATTTACGTCAGGCAAATCCCCTGTAAGCAGCCTAAATAAGTACCACATAATACCCAATGTGTACTTTTAGCACGCAGGTAGCTGCTTATAATCCAGTTCTGTGCCTTCTCGTGGCTTTTGTTTTTGGTATGTCCCCAAAGAAACTGGCTCAAGTGGCAAATACCTGAGGCAGTCCCTGCTCCACCACCTCCAAGTTAAATACATCAGCAGCCTATAGTCTCCGATCAGCCTCGTGCAGCAGCTGACGTAAGTATCAACCACAAAAGCCGAATTCTCAGCATAGGCTTAAGCAAAAACTTTTGCCACCACCAATAATAAAAGGCATAAAAAGTCAAAATAAAAATAAAAATGAGAGCGGCAAAAGAAAAATAAAACAACCCCAAAAATCAAAAACTGGAAACTAGCGATTCAACAACAACGACCATAACAACAGATAAAGTTTCGTTTTATGATGCTGATGTTAGATCTTGGCTAAATATGAACAAAACAGGCAACGCCAGCGCCGCCAATAAGTCTGGACCTGTCACACAAAAGTAGTCGCAAATTTATTTGTTTGTCTACAGCAGCGCCCTCAAGTAGAATAAAACCTCACGGGACAAATACTAAGAACAGCGGTACCACAAAAGTTAAAATACCCTACAATGAGAACATATAAAATAAATAAGAAAAGATATCATAATTTTTTGGAAGTAAAAATTTGTATTTGCATACCAACTTTAATCTAAAATTCATATATTGGAGCCTAGAACGAGCGATTACTGTTTATGAATAGTTTTAAAGAAATAAACTCATATTTTTAATAACTTATTTGAAATTATAACATACCCTATAAGAAATGAAAAAATAATAATTTTTGCTTTCTTTTTTATATATATTTAAAAAAATATATATCCTTCCTCTTGTACACTTATTGTAGTCTATTATATATTATAATTAAATATATTATAATTAAATATATTATAATTAAAGTTTTTTAAAGACTTCACTTTATTAATAAACATTTGTATTTATTAATTTTTTTTACCTAAAAATATTTAATTATAATAAACTCTTTGAATAACTTTTGTATTACTACATTTGTATATTTACATTTGTGTAATTAAAAGTGCACTTGAAAAAATCACTTTTCAAATATTATATTGATATATTGATATACTAATTTTCCTTGCATTTGAAAGTGTTAAAGAAGATTTAAAGCTCCTTATACAAATAGAAATCGATAACACCTTAATACAGACTTCATCGTAAGAACTGACCAAATATAAACTCTAACCGACAGCTATTAGAAATCGATTTCAAAGAGTAAACGCCCTTATTTAAATGTATTCGAAACGATTTTGTTTTGTAAATATGGTTCAGCTGTAGAATTAGTTATTAATAACAAGTTCGTAAACACAAAACTTTGCAAGCCACATAAAAATTGTGTGATACCCGAGGATATTCGGAAAAAAATAACAAACAGCAAAATACACACGGAGAGAGAGGAAAGTCATCCCCCTCGCGGCGATGACAGGCAACGCCATAGAAAGCACACGCAATCCATATACAAAACACACGCATACACATTCAAATACACATACAGGGTGCTTTTGCTGCTATCAATCGCTGGGATTACCTTGAAGGTTGTTTTTTTTTTCGACTTTGGTTTGCTTTTGCGCATTCTATTCGTAACAGTTGCCGCTTGGTATATTTATGGGATTTATGGCGGGACCGCGCCTAAATGTATGCCTGCTAATTTTTATTCAAATTTATTTTATTTTTTTCGCTCCCATTTTCCTTTTCTTATTTTTTTTTTTTTTTGGTTTTGGGATTCTCGTGCGCAATAAAAATTAATGGGCTCGTCTGTGTTTGACGTTGATTTTAGTTTGCTTCGTACTTCTACTTTTGCCCTCTTTCCACCGTTTTTTTTTTGCTGCCCGACTTTTATGGCAGAGGGACTCTTGACTTTTATGTTGAGTTATTGGCGTAGATAAGTAGTAAGTAGATGGATACGCTACTGTCAGCAGTTTGAAGGTTAAGCGGTCGACCCATTTGGTTAACAATCACATTAATTGCCATTGTGCTACGCAGTTCCCAAGAAATATGCTCGAGAAAATTGATCAAAACTGGGCGTTTGCCTTTTGTAAACATGAGTTCACAGACGACGAAATCACGCATCAACTGCTCGTTTCGGGGGTCAAAACAAATCAATCAATGCCCCAAAGCCTGGGCGCAACAAACTTGGCCAACGCCTTTTATGTGTCCTGGCAAAAGCACCTCAAATATAGTCGAAATACTCTGCACCCTTTTCTTTTCTAGCAGCAGGGAGGGAGTGGTGCGGGTAAATCTCCATTTTAACCTGCTTATTATTGAATATTATTTTGGTAGCTCAGGCAGGCTACGTGCTTCAGTTTAATGGCTTGCCAGAAAGGAAACATAAACCCTAGTTGACGGCCTGCTCTAGTGGTTAAGTTATAGTGCTGCAAATACTCTCAAGGTTCGGCAATGCCTTTAAATGGATTTTCTGCCATGAAACTGTAAATGTTGCAGAAACTATAACGCATGGTGAATATGAATTAGTTCCATGGGGAAGTGAAAAAGTTATTGAATTCATCTATAGTTATGTAATATTTGTGAAAATGTTATTAAAGAAAATATCTATTTCAGTTTTAATGCGCTTACTTGTGCAGGGCATGGAACAAAATTCTTTAATTAAGGCTAGTAAAACGTTTACGAAAAAATCAGAGAATAAATTATGTTAAGTTCATAGGTAGGTTTTTTAAACATAGTAGAAGCAAACGCATTTCATATAAAACATTTACGAATGAATTAATGTAAGGAATTAATTTTAAGCTAAATGGACTCAATGTAAATTCCATAAATAGTCAAAGCATTAATCTTTTTTATTTCAATTTTTCGCTCAAAATACAAAAACTTATTTTTTTATTAGTAGAGCATTTGATCCACACATGGACTCTAGTTATTTACTTTTTTATTTGTTTTGTTATTTATTTGACATAAAAAAGCAAAAGCAAACCCCAAAAGGAGGTCGAGAGTACGGCACAAACATTTTATGGCTTGTTTATTGTTGGGCCTACAATCCACAATTTCCCTTCTCCGATCCGTTCACTTAACTTATAGACAGGATACTTTTTATGCGCATTAACTATGTTAAATCAACAAACTATTGTTATTTGTTGGCTTTTATGACCTTTTGTTGATTCTTTATGACAGCGAATCGTTTGGTTTAGCTGTTTTTACTGCAGCCCACACATGTTTCTATATGTTGTTGTAGTTTCTTTCGCCTTGACAGCGCCTTTCAAAGGTTCCTAGGTTACAACAATTTCGAGTGTCCTTGCAGCCCTGCAAAATCCATATCGAAATTGAAAGGCGTCAAGCGCTCCACACGCGAGACCCAAAGTGAAAGCGAAAAGTTTTGTGCAACTGCAACGCAGATAGAAACAGAAAAAAAAACTAGAAAAGTATAAAAACTCATTAAACTGAACTTAGAGCGCAGCAAAATTGTGCCGCATGATGTGTGGGTGTCAAGACGACCTCGGAAATCAAACAAACCCAAGCAAATCAGACCGCAGACCCATTACAAACGAACCAAACTTCAACTCTTGAGTTCTCGAGCCGAGCAGAAATCCATTTCAAAGCACTTTGCAACAATGAAAAATTGCTGCTTTGCGAGTTTGTCTGCCTCACCCCAAAATGCAGTCGCATAGGCGGTATCTACTTGCTGCTAGTTGCCGCTGTTGCTGCTGCTGCAAGTGGCGCTGCTCAATATTGCCGCATGTTGAAAGCAACAATTTTTCTGTCGTGGCATAGATTTAGTGAATATGTGTTGCATGCAGCGTGGGAAATTACTTAGAGACTTGCATGGGCCTAAAGTTCACATGGTCATATAAGCATGAGAGAGGATAAAATCATGTGCGACCCCGAAAAGTAAGTGTGTAAAAAATATTGAAATCAATGTCCAGTATTAAATATATAACAAAATAACAAAAAAAAAAAAAAAAATTAAATAAAATTAAAATTTAATATTTTATAATATACAAAAAAAAATTTTTTTTTTAAAAAAAAACAAAACCAAAAAAAAAAAAAAAAAAAAATTAAAATTTAATAAAAAAAAACCTAAATTTAAAATTTAAATTTTTTCCACTTATATTTATAGCCATTAAATTTTAATCAAAGTGGGTTTCTTCTATAAACAACTCTCGGAATTATATTAAAATACATATGTATCAGTTTCCTGTTTAATTTCTTTAAACTAAATATTTAAGCTCTGCATACATAAAATAAACAATTATTTAATTTGAAAACTTTTAAAAATTTTAAAAGTGGGTAAAAATATACTTTTAGAAATCTCAATAATTACAAATAGTTCTTAAATGAATTAAAACACAAATTCTAACACTAATCTTAAATATTTTTAATTTAATCTAATTATCAATATAAGTATAAAATTACGTATACAACTTTTCAGCTATAATAACGAAATAAGCTCCTCAATATTTTTTGCTTAAATTTAACGAAAACATTTGATAGTAAATTAGGACAACCTTAGGCCTATTGTCAACATAAAAACGCGATCAAAAAGCTGTTTTTACAGTTTACAACTTCAAAACAAAATCTTGTGCCAAATACCGCTTAGCTTTAATTATCACTTCTGTTTTACCATAAATATTCATGGTAAAGATCGTTTTTTGTTCATTTATTTTTTATTTGCAATCTTCCCCAAGCCTGTCAAAATGATATATTAACACTTTGATGGGGTATTTGAGTTTGTCAAACATAAATACCAGATGGGCGCATACATTTTTATTTCTTTTGACTTTTGCTTTTTAATGATATATACGCCAGTCAGCCGAGTCGGTTAGTTTATCAAGTTATAATGATCGCAACAGAGCATGTGGAAGCCTCAACAGTTTACACCTTAAATTGTTTGCCAAACGGCTTAAAAAAAAAATATATATATATATATCTGTAAATTCGTGAAAAGACGCTGATGATGATGATGACCATCAGCTGTCAACGGTTCTGTCCCCAACTGTCGGACTGTGTAAATATTTGCCAGCTGCGCAAATGCAGCAAAACTAAAAAAATTAAATAAATAAAAAATAAAACATATTCATAAAGCACACATATTGGTCGGTCTGAAAAGGTAGTCAACCTTTGTGACAGGCAGACGAACCGCCTTAAAAAGCCGTCCTTGTGTAGGCGGCGTTCGGTGTTTGCCAGCCCGTTAAAATGCCATTTTCATGTGGTACACCTACGAAAAGGTCATGCAAGAAAAACAAACGAAAAATTCCAAAAAATAAAAAGAAAAAACTGTCCTTACTTTGCTTTCCACTCTAAAGTATTTAAACGCTCTCTACTAATGAGACCATAGTTCAAAAAGCGCTAACATTAATTTCCAACCCAAATACCAACTTTTCGCTCATTTTTGGTCTCTAATTTCCTAATGACATTTTCTTATTAATAAGTGAGTTAAGTTTAAGATTTCATTCAAGATTTAAATCTCGTTAAGAGAACAGCTTCTAGTAGACCGCCCTCCTCTGCTTGAAAACTAATGCTGTCGCCTACGCTTACAAAATTTTACACTTTAGCCGCTTTTGCCCAGCGGCAAAGCAACAAGAACAACAACTATTTTAGTGGGAGTACAAAAAAGATTTTAAATTTAAAAGTCTTGTTGAGAAAAACCGCATTTGAAGTGGAATTTTTTCTTCTCTTTGTTTCAAGTTAATGAAATGACCTACATAGCACAAAATGAATCAAGTTTATTAATGACTTATGCCCAAATCGGGCTTGGGAATTCTGCTCTATGACTTATAATTTATGATATAACAGTTCAAAGTGCCATAAATCCAAAAAATTTATAGCTGAGTTTAAAAACCTTTGAAAAAAAAACATAAGCAATCCAAAGATAATGGAATACAAAATATAAAAAACTTTACGTTCACTGTTTTTAAAAGATTTTGAAAAAGGTTCAAATATTTTACAATTTCTTCAGATTTTGAAAACGGTTTCAATTATTTGCTCTTTCTTCATATTTCTTTTTAAATTTTTTTGTAATTAAATTAAGAAAAAAAAATGCATTCTATGGGATTATAATTTTTTCTTTATAATTCTAATAAGAACGATTGAAGTGTTTTTATTAAAGGTATCCCTCCACTGTCCTCTAATCAACAGTTACCTTATTTTTTCTATGGTTTTACATAATTGAAAATTGAGGGTTCTTAAAATGATTTATCGTTTGTGAGGGAAACTTGCAAAAATTAATAATTGTGATATAGGAACTCTTAAGCTGTTCCATTTCTAGCGGTATTAATAAAGTATATATACAACTTTATTACGTTATACGTAACTAATAATAAGATAAATTTAATAATAAATTGAAAGTCTTAAAGATTTTATGAGCTGTTCATCTATAAAGAAAAACTGCCAAAAAGTCGGTATTTAATAAATATAATGTGCAAACTCGCTTCTCAACCAAATCTTAAGTCAAAAGCAATAATCGCAGATGATGTACAAACGTGTCTATGCCACGCGCCGTATAAACAACATTATTGGCACAACGTTGCGTATTCGCAATGTGACCTTAATCGATATTGGCAGTTCCCAAGAGACAACCTGGCTGGTAGGCGCAACCAACATACCTGCAATGAAAACAGAAAATAAACACGAAAATTAATTAAGCGTTTCAATGTGGAGGGGTTTTCGAATGCGACGCACTTTGCTAAATGAACGGTCTGGACATTTAACTAAACGAGAACCAAATCGAACTGAACTGAACTGAACGCTGCCGCCGCCAAGTCGACTTGGTTCATTCAATCCATTTGACTCTTGTGCCAGTTGCGTCAAAAGTGCCAACTGCCAAAATGGCAATAGCTAAGAGTCAGGCAAAGTGCTTGCAAATTTTGGATACCAATCAAACGTTATGCAAATGCAAATTGACCAAATGCAGCGGCAGCAGCAGCAGCTGCTGCATTTCTCAACTGCAATGCGAACCGCATTTCCATTTAGCTTGGTTTCTGCTACTACTACTACTGCTGCTGTTCACTCATCAAAGTTGCATAGATCCTCTGGCCGAGATTTGGCCAAGTGTCTAAGCAAGCAAATTGTAATTGAAGTACATATATGCAAGAAGAACTCCGAGAGACTGCCAAAGCGCACCAGTGTAATTACGAATTTTGCATCTAAAAGCCTTATAAATAAATACATTTTGCATAAATTTGTGTACAAAGAACAAGCGTATTTACTGTAACACAAAAAAATACAATAAAATACAAGATACAAATTACAAGAGCAAATAAGTTAGTGTATACACTAATTGTTTACTTTTCAATGTCTACAAATTTAAAGATAACCAACGATCTTTATTTGCAATGACAATTATATAATATTATTGGCCAAAATACTCTTTTGTAACTCAATTTAAAAATAAATAAGATTGTTTATTTTTTGTAAGCTTATTCTAAATTTAAATCATCTATTAATTTATTTTCCTATATTTTCTTAGTTGACTGTGCAAACAACAGTTGATATAATTTCTGGGCACAATCAAAGGGTTACCGCAAAGGGTATTTGAATGTTTGCTCGATGGCTTTTTAATGGCCTAACCCCCACTCTAAGCGCGACAACCTTTTTCCTACATTCTTGTTGCATGTACCTGCTGTTGCTGTTGCTATTACCCAAAGCTAAGGCGTTCGCCTGGGACATTTAGCTGATTGAGTTCTGCCTCTTGCCCTTCTGCTACTTGGTCTTGTTTTGCTGCTTCTGCTTCTTCTTCTTGACTTTGCTGAGCTTTGCATATTTAATTAAAATTGTAATTGATTTTGTGTTATGCAAAAAGCAGGCCACAGCAACAACAACAACAAGAACGGCAGCAACATTGAAAGTCGCCAAAAAGTCTGTTTTTAATTTCATGCTGTGTGGCAGCGTCTGTGTCCCAATGTGCCTCATAATTTTTGTGGGCTGTGGCACAGTTTTCTAATTTGACTGCAGGCGGCAGAGCCACAATTTTATGGCAACTCAGGTGAGATTTGTTGCTGTTGGCCTCGTTGAGACCCAAAGAAGTAAGGAGAAAACAACAAACACGATAAATATATATATATATGCTATATAAAGTATATAAGACCTTACGTCAAAGTTGCTTTGCATATTGATTGAATAACGCGCCGCAGTCTCAAAAGCCTCAAAACAAATTCTAAAGCCTGCTATATTTTTCACGACGCGATTGATTTTGTCTCGCTAAAATACACTTTCTCACTTTTTCCACCTATTTCTCTCACATGCAAAATGTAACGTATACGCCCCTTCGGCATTTGCCCCGTCGATTTTTTGTTGACTCTACGTGAAAATCAATTTTCATGGTGCTGTCAAAAGCAGGCTTACCCTTTTTTTGAAGGGCTGCGTGGGTTTAAAGAGAACACACAAAAATAGCAATTCGTTTGCGCTTTTGGGCATTTAGTCAAGTCACGATTTGTGATTTTTCCAGTCGAAACGATTTCTATTATTAATTATAAAGGGTTTTCATTTGCAGACGCACATGATAGGGAGCAGTTTAATAAACTAGTTTTTCAAGTATTTTTGTGGGACCAAAACCCAAAAGAGAACTAAATAGACTTATTTAACTTCAGGCAAAATTAGTTAAATAGCAAATCGTCACAATTAATCTATTAAACCATAAATAAGTTTTAATCTGCAATCAGGCGCCCAACAAATTCACTTAGCTGACTCTTCACACGCCCCAAAAATGTTCACCCATTAAATGATGCATCAAAAACACAAAATTTTGTGTGTGGCCAAAACAAAAAAAAAAAAAAAAGCAAAACTTAAAACGCAAATAGCAACAAACAAAACTGTGATTAAATAATTTGGCACAAAACACAAAACAAATTTTATTATAACATGAGAATTATCAGCAGATAATAAATTGCAAAAACATTTTGAAAACATTCAACATTATGTTTTATTATAGTTTCAGTATTTAACGGATAGTATTTATATTAGCCAACATTTTTGAATTTAGTTGAAGGTTAACTTTCGTGTGTGCTTTTTTGTGGGTGTGTCATCCTAGTGAAGGTCTGTGTTTCAGTTAATAAAAACCCCAAAACTATTTATTTTTAATATATGACAGCAAAACAAATCTGTTAAAAGGTCAGAAATTGTCCTCAAAAAAAGAGAACACAACTACAGGCAAATTTCGTACAAGGTTTTAGCCTAAGAAAACGGTAGTATATATGTATAGTTTTATTTTCTTGTCATATCTGGGTACTATTTTTTTACAATAAATTATTTTTCCATATTTTTAATTGCTCTTTATAATTATTTATTTATTTAAAAGGAAATATTTATAGAATATATGACATATTTTTTCTAAACGAGTTTGTGCATACAGATATTTTTAATCAATATATTTAAATTATCTAAATAAATAAAACAAACCCCAGACAGCTTATGGCTACCGTGAATTGCTGGCTCTATAAACAAAAAAGTAATAAACTCCCACACATCAGAGCTTCAACTTTTCAGGAAATGAAAGTCAGTTTTATATATATTCCGACTAAAGCAATAATTTATTTAATTCACCATTATTTTCAGCCAAATAAAGACAATGCATGACAAATAAACAAAACCCATTTATAGCGGGCAAGTTTATGTGCCATTCTGTTATTTTTTTTTTTTGTTTTCCACTTCTTTTTTATTGTTTTTTATATAACTGTATAATGTATAATGAAAATGAAGCGTTTCGCAGATTTGCAATTGGTTTTAATTTTCTTCTTTTTTTTTTTGCAGCCGCCAGCCGCCGCGCTGCATTAAACTTAATAGAGCCATTTTATGAACTGTTGTGATAAAAATTAAAACTGATTTCTTTTGCTATTAAGAGTGAGCAATAAAAAGTGAAACAATTAAAAAGAAAATGTATAAATTTGTTTGTAAAAAAGCACCCAAAGGTATATTTATATTTAAGTTTAATTGGCATGCAAATAACTTTCAATCGCAGCTAACCACAAGTCAAACCTTTCAAGATCTCTGACTTGTGGTCTAACAGCAACAATAACAAGAATAGCAATTGAGAGCATTTTTCTCTTTTTTTTTTTGGTCTTGCCTCTATACATACTTGGTTTTTAATTTTGTGCTCGTAAATCGAAATGAAAACGAAACGAAATGAGAGCCAAGAGCTAGAAACCGGTTAAATGACGCCCAAGCAGGCTGGCGCAGGCAGCAACAGCATTTAAGTCAGGCCAAACACAAAGCCAAACCAAACCCAACCAAAACCAAACCCAACCAAAGCAAAGCAAAACCAGAGCCAACTTTAGTCGTATAATGCCTGAACCAACGACCGGAGATATAGATAAAAATCAACTCCAACGCTGTGGCAGCAACAACAACAAACTCAACGGACACGTTTTGTGGCAGCCCGCCGCCAGCAGCCGGTAAAAAAAAAAAATATATAAAAATATATATGTATATATACAAGTAGAAGTTTGACTTACTGAAAGAGCGAGCGAACTGAAAAACCTGAAATTGTAACGCAATCAATGCGAAAAACCAGAGTAGAGCTGCGCACAGTGGGCGTAACCGACGCCTAGTATGCTGAAAATGAAAATCAACACACAGTGCCACAGCTGTTGTTGTTGTGTTTGTTGTTGTTGTTGTTGTTGGTGCAAGCGACCGTAGCGCAGTTCCGAACAGACAGTTATAAGTTTTATACGAATGTACCATGGCGTTCTTTTTTCTTTTTTTTGTATTCAACCAACCACACGCATTTGGCGGATTACATTTTATTCACACTTCCAGTCCAAAGCTAGGGGGTGGCGGGTGGGCGGATTATACCTGTCTGTGGGGAGGTCGACAGATAGAAGTCACTGTTGCTGCTGCTGGTGCAACTATCGATATGTCGGAAATTGTCAAGCACGCGGCTATGTTGGCAGCTTTGGCGTCACGTAATTTCGCATAAAAACGTTTTTTTTTTATATTGGTAACCCCACAGCTCAAACAGAAGTCAAGCAAGAGTAAAAAATATTAAAAATGAAAGGTATTCAAGTAAAAAATATGCGGCTTTTGCGTTTTAAGCTCTTATTCTAAAACGGAGTAGATTCTTAGTTATTATCTAGAACAGATTTACCCAGTTAAAGAATACCATTTAAAAATTTTAAATTAACCTTAGATAAATTTAATTTTATGAAATAGGAGAAACCCATCAGTTTTGCACTATAATATAAAGATCAAATCTGACATCTTAAATAATTCCCATTTGCTTGTAAATATCTCTTCGTAAAATTTTAAATATTGTTTTGTTATGTTATTAAACAAAATCTATTTCTTATTAAACACATTTAGAAATTTTTGATACAAATTTTATCCATAAAAAATTTAAATAGGAAAAATTATGAAAATTGTTGGCTTTTGTTTGGACCCCGTGTTTTTTCACGCTAGCCGATTTTTTGGCAAGCTTTTCGGCCGTCAGTTACCAATTTCTTTGTTTATAGCCGCAACACGTGTTTTCATTTAAATATACTCGCACACACACTGCACCAGGGAGAGACAGAGGACGGGGCACAATGAGAGGAGGGCCTGGCTTTTATGTGTATGTTAATGAAATGATAATGGCCTAAGAGAGAGAGCGAGGGGACATAGAGACTGTTCGAGTGGCGCATTCTGTTTGAGGCAGCAGCTCTAATTAAAGCCAGTACAGAAATAAAGGCAGCTGACCAAGTAGAAGAAGAAGAGTACAAAATGTTGAAACAGCGGCAGACAATTCTCAAGGCTCCCATTGGGGAGCCATCAAATTTGATGGTCTCCAAGTAGGAAAAGTAATTGCAAGCGCAAACAGAATTAAGAAAATGTCTATTGTTGGGAAATTTGCGCTATATAAACGAATCAGCCGAAGAAGAAAACAGTAAGAGTAGAGCATAGGGTAGGGTCTTGTTTAGGTATTTTATTTTACGCAAATACTGGGTAAGTATTTTTATTGGTTTGTCCATTGAGTAAATAATTTCAACTCTGCTTAGGTGCTTAACTGTTTATAAAAGTCGTTTTCAAGTTTGACCTAACAATTCCTCAACAATTTCACTTAAAGTTGTAGCTATTTCAATGTTATTCTAATTTAAATTTATTTAAATGTAATTACTAGAGAAATTTTATTTAAGTAGGTTTCTAAAATATTTAAAATATTTGTAAGCCTATATAGAAATTATGCTTCTTTTTCACATTTTAATTATTTGTTTGATTTTTTTTCTTATTTTCTTATTTCTTATTTTTCGACCTAATGAAATGAAGACTTTTTATATAGTGAAAATACAATAAGTTGGTAATTTTTAAAGATATTTTGTTTATTTTCACGCAAAAATATATAAATTTTGTGTAATAAAAAAAGTGTCCATTTGTTCGCTTTTAAGGAACAAGAGCGAGAATTACATATAGATTCTTTTTTTTTCTTTGTGTAAGTTGATTGCATTTTGTTCAAGTTTCTAATTTTTTTATTTCCAAGTCTAGAATTGAGTTTATTCTGTGTACAAATGCAATACGAATAGTAGGACAAGTGTTTACTATTCTATGCTTGTGTTAGGTAAACACATATCAAAATAAAACTCAATAAACTTATTAATCTGTTATTGTATGGGTTATTTATTTTTAATTTACAGATTTTGGACACATGGCAATGACAGTATCACGGCAATGAAAGAATATATTATATGATTAAGTAAATCATCTTATATCTTATCATAATATTTATGCCTGTACTTCTTTAAGTTAATCATAACAAACTATATCATTCTGTTTATTTGTACACTATTGAGTATATTATCTTATATTTCTTAAGTCGAGTGTTTGGCCCAATAAGCTAAGCATTTAGCGTGTCTTAGCGGGTTTCGTGTTAGCTTTGTGGAGCATTGTTTAATGTCGTGTGTACCCAATGCATTTTTCACTTTCACACACCAGCAAACACACATGCATACACACCAGCATACACACACACACATGCACAAAGAGCTGGCAAACTTGTTTGGAGCATAACAGTCCTCCTGGATGCCAACGAGTTGGCAGCTGGCAACTGGCAGCTGTTGCTGCTGCTGCTGCTGTTGCTGCTGTTGCTGGAGTACACTGCACAACAAAAACTGAGACTGCATTTGGGTGCTGGGGCTAATTATTTAGCAATTATGTGAAAGTGAAACTTGTTGAGTGTTTGCTGTTGCCGTTGCTGTTGCTGCGGTTTCATAGTTTAATTGGATGCTGGCTCGAAAAACTTTGGACCTCATGTTTTGTGAGTGAAATTTTAAGCGCCTGCCCATTAGCGACGAAATGTGGGTGCATTAGAGGTCTACGGCGTAGGGGGGCTTGAGTGAGAAAAGGGGAGGTACGTGTCATCGATGACCAAAAGCAGCTGCCACAAAATTGTCAAATATTTTTGCAATTTTATGAATTGGAGCCGAACTAATTGCATTTGCAGCATTGATGCAACATTTGCTGCTGCTGTTGCTTCTGCTGGCAAACTTGGCTAAAAATCCAATTGATTTATGCGATATTTATCAATGATTCGCAGCGAATAAAATATTGCGCTGTGCCAATGAAGCATTTCACATGAATGCGATTTCCGAATTCAACATTATTCACACCCAAAAACTGCGCGACGGATTTCAATTTTTTTGTATGTGTAATATACAAGAAAATAGCAATAAATAAAAAAACAAGTTTGTATAAGTCAAGAGTGGCCGACTTGGAGGTATCCTATAGGTTTAATTTCTGTTCATAGTACGATATATGGAAACTGTTCTGGTTTTTAATACGGCATGCAACTAGAAGTAATTATCAACATTAATATTTTTTTTTATAATTTTTGGGTATACCCCATTCGTATACAAAATTTAAAGTACTATATATAAAAATAAATCTTAGTTACAAAAAAAATGCAATTTTATTTTGTCCTTGCTGTGTTATGCATTTTCTACAATTCTTACAATTTTAATAATTAGAGGGTATACAACAAATACTTTAGCCACAAAAGACAATCACCCGAATTCTATTGTCTTATAGGCAAGCCAGAAAAAATAAAAAAAAAGCAAACGAAAAACTGGTTTTCACTTACAGCTCTTTGTGTGCATTGTGTGCGCTGTGTTTTATGGAGCATGGCAGAGGGAGGGCGCTGGTGTTTCGCGGTGGGAGAAGTGGCCCCAAAGAGCGGGTGGCTTCAAGTGCGGGTACTTATGCGGCAACATGAAATAATCCACAAATTTTGTTTTGCTTTGATTTACAGTGCTCCGAGCTTGGGCAATTGGTATTGCATAATGCTTAAGAAGATTTCAATTATGATTAGAGAACACGCCAAGCCCCAGAAACGCGACTTTATAGTTTATGGCTGGAGCTAAAGCACAATGAGCTATAGCTAATAGCAAAATAATCAAATCAAATCAAATTCGTTACCAGAGAACTCTAAAAACTAAGCAAATATTTTAAGCAACAGGATTTATTTTTTGTATAGGTAATCTACTGAAATATATTATTATAAATAAATATTATTATAATAAATGGTGTAAATCGTAATGAATCAAATTTTTCGCTCTGGAAAACTTTATTTAGAACTTTGAATTTTACTTAAAAAGTTTTTTTTTCCATATATCTTTAAATGACAAAAAATAAAATAAAAAAATAAATATATTTATTAACCAAAAGAAGTTTGGCATATTTAGCACATTTATTACTTCATGTTACAAGTTAACAGCTAGCGCCCTTCTCTGCACGTCTTACAAACTGACCTTAGACTATAAAATCACCCGAACACACTCACGCACTATAACAAGTTCAGGGTCAATTTTTGTGATATAAATAAGACCTTCGTAAAGCTACAAATTGACCCAACAGCAAACAATTATTTAAAAGAGAAAAACTGACTGTTATACAAAAAAAATCAAACTGAAAGCTGGGCGAGTTGTTTTTTATGGAACAACGCCGGAAATTCACAAAAGCAACTTTGCCAACGGCCGGTTGTCACTTATTTATGCATCCGGTCGGTTGCAGGCCACCAGAAAATAAAAATGTATATATACATATATATGTATATATCAAACAACTACAAGCTATATGTTAAAAAAATACAACAGAGATAATACAAAAATACAGATAATATGGCTCAACTTCAATTGTGGTCTCGACTGGAGTAGCAAAAGTTTTTAAAGTAAAGCCCCCCAAAAAGTGGTTTTGTCGACTGAGGGTTTTTTTTGGATACTTTCAGAGCATTTTCTACACGTCCAGTTACTTTTTGCAAGTAAACTTCAAGTGTAAAAAAACTGAAAACTATTTGCATACCATTTGTAACAACGTCGAAAGTTCGCAATGTATTTGATTTATGAATAAGTCGATGAATGCAATTGAGGTGAATAAAAGTAAGAAAAATAAAAATGAGTTACATTTTGTCTTCAAGGAGGGCATTATTAAGTCAAAAAATTAATGTATATAAAAGAAGATTTAAGTTTAACTTAAAGATGGATTACATTATTAAAGACATGACTTAACAGAGGAAACGTAAGGAACTGATTCTTTCAAAAACGAGAAAGAAACATGGATTTAAGACGTTCTTTCGTTTCAAATGACCTTTCGGTCTAGTTCTCATAACATAATATTTATAGACTTGTATTATTCAAATCTATACTCTCTTCATACAGGAAAATGCTTTAATAAATTTGAATACAAAGTTTAAGCAACGCCTGCCTTTGAGCTTCTCATAGTTGTTAGCTGTCTAGTGTAGTGTAATTTGGGAACTACTTCTACATATATTTATAAAACAGTCCCTCATCTTTATACTTCGCCCACATCAGTCTGAATTGACTGTACACAACACGAACTACCTTTAAAAGAGCAAACTGTAAAATCTAGCTGCAAAACCGCTAGCCACGCCCGCTTAGCGCGCAATCAAGAATAAAGGCAAAATGTATTCATTTCTATAGGTATATTAGATATATAGAAAATGCTTTGCAACTGTCATGCAAAACGCTTTGGCAGACAGTTGACAGTTGGCTGCTAAAGTTTATTTATCCACGAGATACATTTCTATAGATACAGATATAGATATATACATATATATGTATATTTAGCATATCATATTAGTTGGCAGCAATTTCTTGCGGTCTCCGGGTTGCATTCGTCGTCTTGGTCTTGGGCTTGGCCATTGCATGTTTATCGAATATTTTTACGGTTGTTTAGATACTCAATTTGTATATAATGCCAGACAATGCTAGACGTGAAGTCTACACCGCCCCATCTGAAACGTGGCGACTTTGGGTCGCCTTACGCCCAAGTTCGTGATACTTGATTACAACTTATCTATGAAATGAGAAATGTGCTCGGAGTTCATTGCATTTGACATGCCAGCCAAGCAGCCAGGCAATCAAGCGAAGCTGTTTTTCTGTGGCCTACAAAAAAAAAAAAATAATAAAAAAATAAAATAAAAACCTAGAAAAAGTCAATTTTGTCCGCTTTTGCTGCCATTGATGGACAATTTTTGTTATCTAGTATTTCAGTATTTCAGCTGTTCTGTGTTCTTTTTGCTCTGAAGTGGGTGGAAAATGTTTCTTAAGTACTCCGAGATAGTCAATACATTGACAAACATTGTGTGGCTTACTCGAACAAAAGTTGATTTCTACGAGCACTGCCTCAGATTAAAGTGACAATGGAGGATCTATGTGTACGAATTTGGGCACTTGTTAGTGGTAAAAAAAATTTACTACTCACATGTCAGGGTATTAAAAGCTGACAGCACTGCGACTGTTTTTTTTTTTTTTGTTTTTGACTAAAATGTTAAGATGGGCGCGATTAAAGTGACAATGGAGGATCTATATGTCTGCAATAGGCAGCTGTCAGCGTTTTTATTGACCATTTGGCTTAGAAAATCAGAGAATGAAAACTTGTATAATATTTAGTGAATTGCAGAACGTTATTGAATGATCAAAGTAAACATGGAGGAAAATTAAAAAGATAAAAGATAAAATTGGCCATGGCGAAAATACCATGTCCAATGAAAAGTCAAAATCAAAGCTAAAGAATATTACATTTATTTATAATACTACAAATGAAAACAAATAATGCAACTTCATACAATATTTAAATGCCATTCAATAGGTATTACCTTCCCCTTTCCAGCTACTGGCCTCTTTTTAAAATTCTGACTCAATTGAATTTGGTTATTTGCAGCAGCTTGAATCACATTTGTCAATTAAAATGTAAATAGCTTAAAACATTTTGAGAAATTAACATCAAAATAATTGCATCTATGTATCAGTCGGTTGGCATCAAAGACATCAAGCTTGGGCGCAGTCAGCCTTCAAGCGAGATACATTTTTAGATACAGATACACACAGACGCACACGTGCGCAAGAAAACTATTTACGCTTATGACAAAATTAAATGCCATAAAATTTGTGTAGTTGGCAAATATTTTGCACAACTTTTAGCACTACCCTAAGCCAAAAACAAAAATCAAATGGCGTAGGTGACAAATCGCACAAGCAAAAAGGCTGCCAAAAATTAAAAGCCAAAGCGCATTGATAATAAATATAGATACATTTTAAAATAAATAAATTCAAATATATATAAAATATATATTTTATTTATATTCATAATATAGAGATATAAATAAATAACACTAATCTTATAAAATAATAATAAACTAAATAAAATATAAAAAATTTAATAAATAATGACAAGATATACAAATAATTATAAACATAATAAATAAGATTAAAAAATTAAATTAATAAAAATAAAAAAGCCCTGGATATTATGCAAAAATTGCCTTGAATCTAACATTCTTACTTATAGTTAATAACAATTGATTATTATAAGTTTAGAAATTTATAAATTTCATATATATAAGAATCTAAGCCGAAATGTGTTAATTTGCGAGTGAAGACTATGTGAAAAATAAAAAATAAATATAAGAATGTTGTTAAATAAAAAGTAAAAGTGTCTGAAATGGTTTTAAAACTACTTTTAGTAACGTTTTTTTGCTCTCTACGAGATGTTTTAGACGCTTTTACGTTTATAATTGATACTAGGAAACCGGTCTGTTTGCATCTGAGGGAAAATTGAGATATTTAACGCGTAATTATCAGTTCTTGAATGTGCGACGTATAAAGCGGGTTTTATATAAGCCGCAAATGGGGTCAAAGTATTGCATATGCCAGACGACGACGACGACAAACAGTTGTTAGACAATAACAACAGAGAGGAGCACGAAGACTCAGAAATGCCAATCAATTGATTTCATTGTCTTCAATTTATAACCTATCGATAATATAAATTCCTGACTGTCGCTCGCTCTATTCAAAGTCGTTACTCAGAGTAGTCGACAAGAGCAGAATTATGATAAATATACAATTGTATATATTTATGTGTGTGTGTGTGTCCTCTAATGTAACTGTTAACATATATAACAGTTATCAAACATATATATATTATATAGCAACACATACATTATATATATATATATATCTATATTTATGCATACACTGCTTTGCACTTGACATTAATTAAATGAAATTGTTTTGTCACAGTTCCATTTTCTGCCTGCCACAAAGTCAAGTTGTTTTTGCTTTTCTGAGTATGAAAGGGACGGTAGAGAGACAGAGAGAGAGAGAGAGAGAGAGAGAGAGAGAGAGGGAGAGACAGAGAGAGAGAGACAGAGAGAGAGAGAGAGAGAGAGAGAGAGAGAGAGAGAGAGAGAGAGAGAGAGAGAGACAGAGAGAGAGAGAGAGAGACAGAGAGAGAGAGAGAGACAGAGAGAGAGAGAGAGACAGAGAGAGAGAGAGAGAGAGACAGAGAGAGAGAGAGAGAGAGAGAGAGAGAGTAGAGAGGACGGGTTCTTTTAGAAAATAAATAGATTCGTAAGGCATACTCTAATTTGTTATATTTACTGAAGTGAACAAAAACTTTCCTCTTGAAGCAAAATTAAAATAGAGTATGTCGGTAAATTGGGAAAATATTAAAAAAATGTATATAAGAGTAGAAAATTGTCTAGTAACTTAAGTGCAAGTCATATTATACTTGAAATCACAATTAATTATATGCCTACTAAAGGAGCTGCAATACTTCGATTCTTCAACTTATATAGTTGAACATTTATCAAATAAGAGTATAAGCTGGCAAAAAATTTTAAGCCAATCCAATTTGTAGTCCCTAAATGTTTACACAAATCTAGTTGAAACCCCATTCGGGTAATCAAAGTTTTGTTTATTTGCACGTATTTGATTACCATAAACGAAGACTTTGCAGAACTCTAAGCTCACATTTTTCGGAAAACGAAATATTCTCTTGTTTGTTTATTCAATTGAATTTCAATAGCAAAGACTTCGGATTCTCAGTCTACCAAGCATTGTTTATTTTGTTTACTTATGTCGCATTTGGTTTTGGTATTCTGCAGTCCCTGTGTTTCTTATATAGTATATGCACTATATGCAAGGCGAATTATATATAAAGAATATAACGAGAATTCCCATGCTTTCAAGTCCATATGGAAATTTAACATTGCAAATGCAATGTGTTAAAAGCAGCTTTAACATAACGAAACTCCCTATATATGTACATATATATGCATGTTTATATATTTTCCTTCTCTTTCTCACTAAATTGAAAATTGAATACTGCAATTCTCAAGTGCATAAAAATTATAAACAGACGTTCGTTTGATTTACGCACTTGAATCGCATCCACACACACAAGCACACAAAGATATATATAAGAAATATAAAAAAATAGGAGGGGGGTACAATTTTAAAATGCCAACGGAAATGTGCAAATACGTCGAGCATGACAATTTTCAAGATTTTTATCGCCGGGCCAAGCAAGCCAATAAATATGAAAAAAGAAATTAAAAAGCAATTACAAGTCCACTTCAATGTAGCGCAACATTTTACACTATGTATTGAATGTCTTTAAATTTAGAATAAATGGTGAGAACTACGTTTTTGAATTTGTCTAAAGAACGACTATGTAATACGCTTTTCAGAAAAAATTAAATGAGAATTATATTTAATAATAAACAATTATTATAATATCTAAATAATATTTTTAAGATAATATAAATTTTAATTTATTGATTATGATTTGATGGATGATCTTTGTACATAAACTAGGAGCTGCAGTTTAAAAAGTCCGCGTATAGAAAATGGATTGTTTAAATTGTTTTAATTGATTCAATAAACATTAAATATAATTTATAAATTAAATTACCAAAAGAAATAAATTAGAGCTTTGAACTATTAACTACTATAAGCTCAGTACTACGATCCGAGTACTTAATTTTATTGCTGTACTTAATTAATTACATTACATACAAAATCTTAACAGTCTTATGATCTGAGTTTATATAGGGCAGTTCAAAAAAGAACAACATGAAATAAATATCTAAATATAAAAAACATTTTAATGATAGATTTGAAATTCCACAAATTTCTCAAATTCTATTTATATTGTTAATTAGGTGTAATAATATATAATTATTATTTAATATTCATAAACTTTATTTATAGATTTCCATGAGTAGTGTCGCTTAGAATCCCCTAACATATAAAGCCCAAAAATTTTGCGGGTACTTAAACTGGGGCATAATATATAAATATATGTGTATTTAGGTTTTTTTTCTGCCGCTTGTCGTTGTCAATTTTGTTAAATGTTTTGAGCAATATTAGCAGAGATCTAGCGACAAATATCTTTTATGTGCCAAAACAAATTTGCAAGAATTCTCATGTATGAAATATTTTTGTTTATGCAAAATTTTGTTCGCCCCTTTCTAGCAGGAAAATGAAAAAACATGTGTAAATTAATCAAACACAATTTAGACTAGTCAAAATTTTAGGTAGCAGATGTAGACCAATTTTTATTTTCTTTTTTTTATACATTTAAAATAAATAAAATTGATTGATGGGTCCGGCAATTAAAAATGTTGAAAAAGTAAGACAAACTTAAATGCGCGCAATTGTTGGCCCACGCAAAGCCGCCACCATGCCAAATGAAGCCATTGGGGGCAGTTTTCTTTCCCCAGACTCTTTGCTCGGCAATCCCCTCAAGAAACTGGCGCGTAATGAGCGCTTCTCATTAATTGTAGCTGGTATTTTATGTTTTTTTTTTTTTGTGGTCTAAACTTTGCTGCGGCTCGCTTGTAAATAAGTTTGGCCCATTGCGCATTTAGTTCATTAACCTCTCAACTACAATTGTTGTAAATTTACGTGTTGTTATTGTGTGTCTATTGTTGTTGTTGCTGGCTCCCTCGCTTCGCTCATTGTTGCCGCTAGAAAGCTGCCCGCCAGTTGTTGGCCTAACAAACTAATAAAAAAAAGAGAAGAAAAAATAAATGCTGCCATGCTCTGATATGCCAATTAAAGTGCGACCAGCAGCTACCCAGGGAGAAGTAGCTGTGCCTGGCCCGGCCCGGCCCGGCTTGACTTGGCTCGGTTCAAGTTGTATTGGCGCCCTGTGTGGGGGCGTGCTTTCTTTTATAATGGGGAAAAGGGGAAAACCCCTTGCAGCTGACTTGTGGGATAATAGCGTAATGTGCGGCAATTATTTAAAATTAGTTATAAGAGAAGCTTGCCATAAAAAAGTTGTTCCTTGTGCATGTGCGGGGGGCATATATTCTCCCATTATACATTTTCTTGGTAAGCCAATGCTTCAGCTATCTCTATTGTTAACTAAGATCTGCTTGAACATGTAAGAACACAGCAGAGCACACAAAATTTGTCTTAATCATTCTCGAAAAACTATATTTTATGTAGAAATTAATTAAATTAATTAAATGCAAAATTAAGACCTAACATTTTTTGGCAGAACTCAACAAATTCGACTAGAATTATTTATCTAATCGGTTCGAACTTTTAATAGATTTTTCATTTTGTAAAAACCTAAACAAATAAAGCTGATGAATTAAGCTGATATTTGGAATATGTTTAGATAGTTTACACCAAAGAACTTCCTGAAACGCGTAATATAAAAATATAATAATATTTAATATGATTATATATACTAAAATATGTCCAAGCTAAACAAACACATATATGATCTAGGTAATATTTAGCGGTGTTGATATCAGCGTGTTTTTTGCTAACAAGTTTTTGTCTTGGTTTTACACAATACATGATTACACTTATGTATTTTATAAACAACAATAAAAACTAGGAAAACAAAAGCCAATTTATGTCATCAAATTGAATCACATGCAGCTCATTAGGCTCAATACAATGTTGATAAGGGGTCTCAATTGGCCAACCCGTTTATCGATCAATGTTGTTTATTTTTTATTGTGTTCGCATCGAGCTATCAAAATAGTTTTTGCCAAAATGTTGTGTGTGCACACATGCACTGTGTTGAAACACTATTTAATGCACTTTTTGTGTACGATACTACAGGTATCTCGTTCTCTCTATCTGTCTTGCTCTTGCACTCTGTCTATCTCTTTTTAAGGTTTGCCGCCGTATAGTTCCACTTCACTTTGGCATTTCAATTAAACTGCACAACATACGCGAACGCCCCCTCACACCCATCCCCCTACTCCACCCCTTCCCCTTCCCCTTCCCAGCTCACGCTCCAAATGCAGAGTTGCGACTGTTGCACTTCGTGCAAATAATTGAAATACGCCCACTTCGTGAAGCTGCCGCCGTCGTCTCAAAAAATTAGCTTTGACAGTAGCTAAAAGGAAAAAGTTTTACAATTTTATCTAAAAAAAAAAAAAAAAGTGAATGCATATAGACAGAAAAATATATTGTGAACTGAAAATAAAATTCAGAGTTGAAGAGCGAAAAGACACTTCAAATGTAACTCAACAGAAATTCATGACAAAAACCAAAAACAGAAAGAAAAAAAAAACAGTCATATGTGGATCAAAGAGAGGGCGATGAGCAAGACAGGTAGAGTAATGTGTTGCATATGTGAGCAGAAATGGGAATAGGTTAAAACTTAACTTATTATACGCTTCTGCTGCCAACTTCAATATAGCTCAAATGACTCACTTTTTGGTCAAGAATAAAATATATTACTTGAGGCACGTAATTGAACATGCGTTCTTATATATATATACATACGTAGGTATTATATATCAGCACATTGGCATAAGAGTCAAGGAACTTTTAAGCTGCTTTGAGGCAACTTTTACCAGAAGAAAAAATTGCATGTCATGCCATATGAAAGATGAGTGTCCATAAAATCATGAAAAAAACTAAATAAAAAAATGAAAAGAAAAACAATTTTGAGGCCGGTCAATTAGTTGCGGCTTTTTAAAGAAAAAAAATACCAGCCAAAACAGAGCAGAATGTGTGAACAATTACAGTTAAGGCGAGTGAAAGAAACCTGTGTGGGCAGCGAAAAAAAAGAGAAAGACTTTAAGAAGAAGTATTATATTGAATTCTAACAACATATAAAATATAAAAGATTTACACGGTAGTCAAACTTTGGCCTAGAATTTAGTTAAGTGAGAGGCATCTGACTGGACAAGAGTAAAAATTCAAGAAAATTATAATTAGTTGAATATCTAAAGCTTTGCAGAAAATATAATTTTAAACTGAAAACAAATTAAATTCCAAAGAAACATTTAACACAATACAAATTAAAGCAAACAGCTGTGGCGCCCGAGCAGGGATCATTATGAAAAGATAAACAAATCATGAAAGGTTAAGGTTAAGTTAAACAGCTAATGCTCAAACTTTTATCATTTAATCTAAATATTGCTTTAAATTAAGCACATGTATTTAAAACCAACACGAACATTTAAATGGCGCCCAAGCAGGGACCAATTTATAAATGAATAAACATGAGAACGGAAAACAAGCTGGCAGCAAAAATGAACAATAAATATAAAGAAACTTTAGCTGCAAATCGTAGCTTAAGCCAAAAAAGCAGCTAAAAAGACTACCAAAAAGCTCTCAATGACACCTTTTTAAAATCCAAGTAAATAACTTGTAAGTACAGCCACAAAAATAATAATAATAATCCCGAAAATAACACAATGCGAAGTTCTGCAATGTTCTTCAAAAGAAAAGCCACAAAAAACATATATATATATATATATATATATATATATATATATATATAAGACTGTAAATACTTGCGAGTAGGTGTCCCAGCTACCTTTTATAAGCATTTGCCCCTGTAGCTGTCACTCAAACGCCCCCTAGCGCACAAATCCACAAGCACAATGCCTTATGAATAATCACACAGCATTTCAATGTAAATCTGACAGTCTGAGCAAAAAAGTGCGGCTATCACCAAGTGGGCAAAAAACATAAAATATAAAAAAACAAGAAGGAACAGAACGAAAATTAAATACTCTTAAAAGCTATAAACATATGTATGTATATCTAATGTGTGCAATGTTTTCACATAAAAACTTAATTTTTTATCGATTGTTCCTATGTCTTTATTGTATAGTACTTCAATGTTGCTGATTCTTTGATCATTAGTATGCTCAATTCTGCGAAATTCTTGAAAACAAATATTTTTTTTTTCATACTAAAATTCACTTTTTGACCGATTGTTCCTATGGGAGCTATATGAAATAGTGTATATATGTGTTGCCATGACAGAAATTAATTTGCATAGACATGACCCGACAATTGATACTGATCATATATATATACATATATATATATATATATATATATAATATTACACATTTCGTGACATAATTACAATACCCTCCTCAAGGGTATAAAAGAAATTTTAAAATGCGCAAATCTTACGGGTAGTAGCTTAATTACGACGAGTTTACCCCGCCTTTCCCGCCGCTTCCACCGTTCACCTCACGGCAACAGAAGAGCATGGGGATAGCGAAGCTAACAAAAAAAACTGTCCGTGTCTGGCTGCCCGCTCGACACTTGACATATTATTATTTGAAATTCATAAAAATTGTAATACTGCGGCACTTTTGAGCGCTTGTCAACAACTGCTTTTGTTGGCCAACAGCAGCGGCACCTGACGAAAATGTGGCTAATTTTACCTGCGCGCATTTTGGCATAAAATTGTTAAATATATGTAAATAATTTATAGACATTCACTTTGGGGACTTGAATGCACTAAACATAACAAATTAGCTAAGATAGGCGAGTTATCAATTCCCAAACTGATTTAAAAGCCAAGTTTATAGTCAATGTATACAGACCAGGTCTGTGTTTGTGAGAGCAAGCTCTTTCGGCACGTGTGTTAATTTGTATACGTAACGCACCAAACACATTGACTTAATTTATACAAGGGGAACGGGCAGAGAGTGGGAGAGGGTAGGGTAGTACCTTGATTAATATGCGTGCTGGCAATATATTGTTATTGTCGTCTCTCTCTCTGGTTCTCTCGCCCCCCCCCCCCCACCACCCACAAGACACGCGCATAAATAATTACATCTAAACATTTAAGCGGATAAATTTGTCTACTTGGATGCTAATTAATGCGGAAGCTTTGATTTGATTTGTTGCACTCCTTTGAAACGCATGATTGAAAGTTTAATTAGTTTTTAATGCACTTGCGTTGAAGTATTGCGCTGCATTTTAAACAGCTTTTGAAATACAAACACAAATAAATAAATAAAAATGTCACTTTAGTTTTAGCGATTAATTGTACATAAAACGGAAAACAACGCAACTGTGATTAAGATTTGAATAAAAGCTTAAAATTGAGCTGAAACGTAGTGTGTATTGTAAATTCAAGAACTTTATTAAACTAAAAATATTTTCAATGAAAATCCTTTTAATCTACAGATTAATCCAAGGGAAGTAGAGTGATAGAGAAAGAGGTCAAGAGCTTTAAAAAATGTTGAGTAAGTTAAGAGTCGAGATAAAATGCTACAACTTTTCAAGTTTAGTATAAATATAAAGCATCTGTTTAACTTCACGTTTAAGTTGCAATAATTATAATACATAATTGCATAATTACAATTACAATAATAAAAATATATGTTCATGACATAAATGTTAAAAAAACACAATTAAACGAATTTTATACACGCAATAAAGTTCCTGTTATTAACAATCATTTTGCTTTTAACATTCTTTAGGATCTTAATATATCTTAATGAAAATGTGACTAAATCTGTGGATTCATTTTAAACACATGTAGTTTTTAGGTTAAGCTCAACTCTATAACTTATATGCCCCACTTTGTCAACATTTCCAAGTTTCTCGAAGAACAGGGAAACAAGTAAAAGAAATCTCCAACAGCAATCTCTGCTCTCTGTCAGAAAGCTCCACAATGTTATTCTTTGGGGCTTTGCCTTGAATAAATACCAATTTATTTTTACCATAACATTGTTTTTCTTATTTAAATTGAAATTATCAGCACGACACTTGGCGCAACGAGCAACGACGACGGATATGAAGTATTATGTATTATAGTTTTTTGGTGAGGCGATTCACAAGAAACGATGAAAGAAAAAAATAAAAAATAAAGACAAAAAATATGCTCTTAGCAGCCGCCGAACATAGACAAAGCGCTGATTGGATTTAAAGTGACAGTAATAAATGACAAGAAAGGCGTGTTTCGTTTATAAATACGAAAATACGCAACACTCGCACAATTCTGGGGGCGAGGGGACAGGGGAGCAACTAATGCTTTGAGAACTGGGAGAACTTGCATTAGAAGAAAGCACACACAAAAATATTGAAAATATCCGTCGGAGACTCGGCCCAAGTAAACAGACATCATCGCCACATTTCAGCGCTGACACTGACAAGTCAAACAAATTGCAGGGTCTGATGGGGGACGCATCAAGGGGGCACCATTCATCGTTCGAGTTTAATTTTACTGTATTTTTTAGTATGTTTTTTTTTTTTTTTTTGGGTTATGCAGCGCGCAAATATTTTATTTTTATTTTTTGTTTACGGTTTTTATTTGAATTTTTTTTCCTTTTAATTTTCTCTCATTTTCTGCATTATGTCAGTGTCAGTGTTATGCAGCAGTCGCTGTAATATGCACACAAGCGAAACGAGCCGCTTTAAGATACCCTCTACCAGCAAATTGTAATTTCGGGTTGTAAAAACGAGAAAATATAAACAACAAATATAAACAGAATCAAATAGTATGTAAAAAATTTTCCATTTTAGTAATGGTAATGTATTTTTTTTTAATCCAACTACAAAGACAAAATAGCACACGCACTAATCTATCCCCGTGCCCAAGCATTTAAATGAGTACTGGGTAGAATAATAATAATGGATGATGTACATACATTGTATTTTTGGCATGTAATATTCTTGAGGATGCCATCTCTGGGGACTACTCTGGTGCTTAATTGTGCCGCAGCGACACATTAATGTGCGCGTAATTAGCTTAATTATGATTTTAATTATTTTGTCAGTGCCACGCACTACAAAAAAAAAAAATTAAATAAATAAAATACATGTGACTCAAAAAAGATATTGAAAAGGCTTTTATTATTATTAATATTAGCATAGTTTTAGGTATATAAAACTAGTCTTGACACATTTTGTTCTCTTTTCAATCACACAGTGTGAAATGCCACATGCGAAAAAATTATTATGAAATATAATTTATAAAAAGACTAATTGACAAACAAACAAAAAAAAACTTTAAACTCTTAATTGCCTGGCGCCAGACGGTCGTTATACGATACATATTGTACATATGTATGCAAATATTTATATATGCCATATAAAGCAAGTCAGTGAGATTTAAACTTGAATGCTTCAGGTTGACCAAGTCCAATCTTTACACTCTCACTTTGACCTAAATGGCCATTATAAACGCCACTTGCGGCAAGTGCCTGGGCATTAATAATCCAGGCAAATCCGCCCAAGAGTACTTATTTACAGAGCTCGTTAGGACAATTTCACAAGCACACTGATTTCAATATTTTATATTTTCTTTACAACACAAATGTAACTGCAGTTAATAACAAATATAAATTTAATAAACCTTAGCCTGTTCAATGCAATTACTAAATATTTAACTTATAAATTTTATATATATATTATATTATTTTAATTTTAACATATTAAAAAGCCATAATACCTCATGAGTATTTCTCTTATACATATATGGTTTATAAAATGCTAATATGGTCTGACAAGGTAAGGTAAATGTTTAATTTTACAATAACTTTAAAAAAATGTTTAACTGAATCATTGTTAACTTTAAAAGGAACAATAGAATATTATAAAAAAAAAACTTTCACACAAACATTTGTTAATTTTTTTGTAGTTCTATTTGTAAGTTCTACAAAAATAAAAAATAAAAACAGTAACAAGCTCTTTTAGAAACTCCAAATTATAAATGCAATTTATCTTAAATTTTATTAAAATATACAAAAAATAAAAACATTTCTGTTAGTCTACGGCAGCAAACCAACATTTAAAAGCTCATAAATATTGTAAAAATATTCTGTCATTGTAAAAATATTCTATTTATTGTTTTTAAAAAAATGTATATAGATTTCTTGTATCATTTTAGTTTAGATTTTTAATTCGGTGTTAAAACCAGTTTGATTTAAACACTGTTTGCACCTCTGCTAATATAATTAACATTTATACTTAGTTTCTTAAAAACAGATTAAAAACTATCAGAATTTTGACTTCTAAAGAATGTTAACCACATTTCAACTGCCTAAATAAATAGGCTTCCACTGCAAATAGTATATATGTATATCACATTTTTGCCCTACTTTCTCAATAAATGATTTATTTCTCGAAATTTTTAAGTTGTTTTATGGAATTTGTGGTCAGAAATCAGCAGTTCTTAGAATATATGTATATAAATATTTCCAAGCCAAATTCCCTTTGTCAATTTTCTTGGACTATTTAACCACTGTGGCTATCAAATGAATATTAATACGATATCTTAAAAAATAAACCAAAAGAGGGAGGGGCTAACAAATGGATGCAATTTGCGGAAGTAACTTATGAAAATTATAGGTTAATATCACAGCCATCTTCGTTTTACTCTCTACTTGCCTCTGCTGCTGAGTGCCTGATGAAAAATTTAAAAGCGAGCGGCAAGCAAAACAATTTTCATAAATATGCCACTGAGGAAAATTGGGAGAGCCGAAAAACAAAAAAGACTAAAATCAAATCAAAAGTGCGCTAGTCGAGATACCCTTTACTTTAAACTTTACTGAGCGGATGTGCTTCTTCTTCAAGAAGTTCCCTTGGCCTCTACTATGGAAAATTAATTTTTAAATAAATTTCAAGTTTACCGACCTTATTAAATTAAAATCGGAGTTAAAAGGATCATAAATTTTAATGTATTATTTTTTTTCAATATTGCTATGATTAGAGAGGAAGTATCCAAAACAGTGAAACATTCCAAATATGTCTATACTAAATATATACATATATACTCTAGCTCTTACATGGTTCGAGTTATGCTCAGAAAACCGTGTCTTTAACACATTATTTCAAATTTATCTATATAAAGAATTTGGGGCCAGATATAACGGGGTGAAAAATAAGCTTGTTTTGGGTTAGTTATAGGAAAATATATATGTATGTACTCAAAATTTCAAGTGTCAGGCCGACAAAAGTGTCAGACTCCCGAAAAAAAGTTGTGATATAGTTTTTAGACATATGTGATAAGTGACGACATTAGTCTAACAACCTGCATTTATTATAATTTATAAATTATTTGGATATGTTTTGGAGTTTAGATAATAGTTTTTTGTAAAGTGCTGGTTGAAATAAACTGTGAGCCACAGTACAATATATTGTTTATATATTATTGTTACATACATTTGCAAAAAACGAATATACTTCTTTTTAACAGTTTTCAATGGGTACAGGGTATAAGAAAATCAGAAAAATCGCGCGACGGCAAACCACAAAGCGCATTAACGCTTAAATGGCCTTGAGACCAAACCAACTTCATGTGGTTGTTGTTGTCTCTTAAGCAATTTTTTTTTTTATTTGGAGGAAGCTTTTGGGTCTTACCTTAGATTTGGCACAGCTGCGGCAGCAGCGGCCGCCACTTGCAGAGGCGGCGGCACATTGTATGGAAATGGCAACTTGGCCGCAACGGCTGGATTCTCGAAAAGCATTCTGTTGCCGTTTGTTGCTGGGTTGATGTTGTTGTAGCTGATATTATAGTAAATTTTCTGGCTTCTTCTTTTTATATGTATGTATGTATATACTTCCGGTGTGGGGGCTGGTGCAAGCACAAAAAACCTTATTTCTTTTTGCGGGTTAATTTCTTTCACCTTCTTTTTTATAGTTTGCTTTAGTATTTGATTACTCTATTTTATTTTTATTATTTGCGCACTGATTTGTTAAGTTAAGCACATTTTTTGAAAACCCTTCAATAGGTCAACACTCTAAATATTTGAATAACTAAAAAAATATAAAATATTTTAAAAACTGTTTTTAAACAATAAGTCAATTTGTTAGTTAATTTTTTTTTAAGATAACCTAAAAAATACTGCTAAAATCGCTTTTTTTTTTAATTTTTATATATCATTTTTACATATTCATTTAACAATATTGTTCACATTTTATTTAGTGTTCATTTTTTTTTTTTTTTTTTTCTAACATTATTTGACCCTTTCGCAACGCCAAATTCCTAAGCAACGCAAAAAAAAAATCAAAGCACATGTTTTCTTTTTCTGGCATAATCTTATATTTTGCGTCTTCTTTCTTTTGCCGATTTTTTTTTTATTTCAATCGGTTCCCCAAAGCATATTTCGTTGCTCTCCCAAACGGCAGCGACGGCGATTGTCAAAACTCAGCCCGTTAAAAGAATCATCAACTAGTTTTGTTTTAATTTCTTAGTTCGTTGTTGTTGGCTGCTCTACTGCTTCTTTTTCTTTTTGCTGTGCTTTTACTTTCGTTTATATGTTTGTTGCTGGCTTCTGATTCTGCTGTTGCTCTTTGCGTCGCATTCGCTTGACATTGCCGGCTTTTTTGACGCATACAGCGGCGAATTGCGGTTGTAAGTGTGTGCGTGTGTTGTGCTCTAAAATGCTGATAAAATAAGTCGCCTTTTTATGCGGCTGCTTGTGCTGTTATTGCGTTTTGATAAACATACATACAAACATACACATATATTTGTATTTGTATTAATTAAATTCTTATATCGCAGAAACACTTGACTTTCAGAAACGCTATTTCTCTATAAAGCTTTTATATTAGGGGCTGGTTTATGTTTTATTTTCATAAATTAAATCGATTGGCGTGCATAAAAACACAAAAGCCAAACACACACACCAACCCAAAAGACGCAAAGCAATATTTTTGCGACGTCATTGAATTCGCCGCATACAATTGTATGCGTGTGTATATGCATGCTTGATGCCTTTTGCTAAACTAGCCAAAAAAAAAACAAAGCGAACAGCAGCTTACGCGTCTCTCGGTCTCCCCACTTATGTACATTTGAGTCACTCACTCACACACATACACAAAGGCTCGCCTGAAAGAAACGACGCGTGACGCGGCGAGGCTAACGACGATATGACGACAGCGTTTACGACAAAATGCCAAGGCTTAGAGAGAGGTCCGCACAGCACAAGGAACTTTTGTCAACTGAAACGAAAGGAGGGCTCAAGCGCTGACCAAAGCGATGAGAGCGGCGCAAAGTTCGCAAGTTCGCCGAGTTTAACTCACGTAACACGCACTCTCTCTGTCTCTCACTGATGACGTGCCAGGACAAGCGTGTGGGGGAGCAGCTTTGACCAAGTGAGAGTGAGCAAGAGAGAGAGAGAGAGAGAGAGAGAGAGAGAGGATAAACAGATTCGCCGCTTCGATATTCTCAGACGGCTGCTGTATGCAACACATGCGGCCATGTGCAACATGAGATGACGAAGACACCGAAGCCGCGCCACTCCCTCTCCCCGCCTGCGCCAAACAACCCACGTAATCATTTCCGACGTGTGCAGTTGTATAAAAAAAGAAAAAACAATAGGCCTGCGGATAAGCAGTAAGCAGAGTAACTGCGACAGACGACCGCCCGCCCGCGTCTTTGTTCTCGCATTTAGAGCTTTCTTTGTTTTTCTCGTATTTCTTATGGCGCTGCTGTTTTAAGCTCAGCTTCGGCTTAGCTGCCGCTTTTTGTTGTTGACTTTATTGTTGCTTTAAAGCAACAACAACAAAAATAATTGTTTAATTTATTAATGCGTTTCACAGTCTCGCACGCACACACACACACACACAGTCTTCACGTTGATTTATGTGAATTTTCATACAAGATTTATTTAAGCTACGCACCAAGCGTGCTCTTGAGTTTTATTTTAATTCTTGTTTTTGTTTGCCTTTTAATTTAATATTCGCTTTTAAGCGCAGCTGAACTTTGAATTTGGTCCATATTTTGGTCGCAATTTATGAAAACTTATAAAAAGCTCAACAATATTTAGTCTGAAAGCGCCAAAGACCGTTACTTAAACAATCTTTGCTAGTGTTGGCAAGCTGTTGCAGCGCACATTTCCTAAGATTCTTGGATAATTTATCACATGTTTTGTGTTATTGTTTTTTTTTTTTTTTTGTACTTTTTTCGTAGAATTTTTACGCCGCAGCCCCGCATATTCAATTACAACACACAAAAACACACACGTTTCTAAGAATTGTATTTTGTTTGCTGATCCTGCTTCTTCTATAACGTCTGCTGCTTTTTCTTATCGCAAAACATGCACAAAAAGAGTTCGTTAAGAAAAAACCCACACATATGTATGTATGTACTTGTATAATGTACATTATGTTTGTAATGTTTTAGCTAATTGCATTTTTCCAAAAGAATTCAGGAGTACACATTCCGATTCATTCTTGTGATTTTTTTTCTCATTAGTTTAACATATAATTATAATACATGACAGTATATTTAAAAACTTTATATATGAAGTGTTTTGTGTTTTTAATACTTTTATTATATATTTTATTTTTCCATTCGTTTTGTTTTATATCATTTTATTTAATTGGCATGCAAAGGCAGCTGTTGTTTTGTTTTTCTTGTTTTATTGTTGCAATTTAACAGATAATTTGATTTCGCTTATTTTAATTAAAAACACTTTTGCTCTTTCTTTCCGATTACAATTCAACAAATTAGCAACAATAAAATCAACAACTACATTTGTTGCAATTGTTGTGCATTTGTTGTTGTGACTTGCACTTTAAACATTTTAGACAAAAGCTGGAGGATTTACTTTGGAACCTTCGCCCAAAAAATGCAAACAAAATGAAATTTTTGTTTGTTTTTAATTTGCCGCCTTTTGAGCCTTTAACGGCGCTTTAGCTAGCGCTGGCAGAACTTTATGGGGGACGGCCACAAAAGAAACGACAATAACGACGACAACGACGAGCAGAGTAACGAAAACAACTGTTAACGACGTAGACGAGTTGACAACGACGACGCACAAAAACCTCCGCACGCTGAACTTGACGTTGTAACGGTCGCAACCTAACTGACAACTTGCGACGGCAGCAAGCATGGCATTCAATTCGCTTGACAACGCTATTCCTCTCGCCGTGTATTATATGATTTCTTGCGGCAAGCATAAAACCAAAACAAGAGCGTTGAAACATATTGCTCTCTGTGCGAGCGAGCGCAAGAGATACTGGGATCGCCATGTGGCGACCATTGCTGCTCTCCCGCTCCAACCACCCACAAGTCGCTACGATTCGCTCACAGAGTGCGCCGGAGAGCAGTCGTTTGTTTTGCTTTGTGTACGCGGCGAATTCGCTCAAAAAACGCCAATTGGATAAAGCGGTGTGAGATGGCGCCACAGTTTTGTTTGGCGTCTATGTTGCCAGCTCGCTTGCACTTACAAGCAATGCAATAAATGCCCACAGTTTCGTACGTTTCCGTTCTTGTTTTTGTTTGTGGTGTGGATAAAAAATGTGTGTGGGACTTATATCGGGATATTGTATAAGATGTTGTTCACTATGGAGTATAAGTTGCGGGTAATTTTTGGGGATATTTTTAAATTTTAGATGAAAACTAAATTAAGCTTATAATGTTGTCATTTAATTAATATATAAAATATTTTTAAAACCCCACACAAAATGTATAAAATTTGTTCCCGCTAATCAAAGCAACATTTCAGACATGGCTTGAGTGAATTACAACGCTTGACATCAAAGGCTGTTTTTTTTATTTATTTCTTTACATTACATACTTTATTTTGTAAATAATTTTTTATTTTTTTTTTCTTTATAAAGTTTACAATAAAACGCGCAACAAGCGCGGCCCCAACGATTTCTACAGCAGCTAAGCGCAGCTGACGGCAAGAGTTTTTTCGGTCTCGTTCTCTCTTTCAATTTCATACGTATTGTTGCCAACATTCAGCGGAAGAAAAAAATAAACGGAAAACGGAACACAAGAAACTTGTTTGCTGCGCCTGGAGCATCGAATAAGACCCAAAAAAAAAAAACATAAGACACAAGAATGTCAGAGCAACACCAACAACAACAAATGAACAAGTTACAGTTGAAGCTCAGACATAGGGTGCGGGGTTGCGACCGAAGTAGACAGGTCAAAGGAGCAGACGAGACACGCCTCTGCCGCCGTTTCGCCCTCTCTCAGCTGTCAAGCGGCAATAAATTTGCCGACTTGGCCGTCTTCGATTAGCCTATGAAATGGGTGAATGTGGAACGGCAAGGCGAATGGGAAACGAATTGGGAATGGGGCACGTTTTGCAGCCAAGGTAAAAACACCCGACAAATTTATAACAAAAAGCGCAGCTAACACAAAAATCTCTGCCGGCAAATTGGGTCATAAAAGTAATTAGTGAAATCTGTTCATACTATATATAATGTTACCGCTGCTGTTGTTGTTGTTGCATTTGCCTTTGGAGGGCTTTTAATTGGCTGCCGAACAGCTCATGAAACTGGCAATTTGGGCGCCACAGTTTTGTCTGGCAATCGACAGGGTGATTTAAGGCACCTTTTCCATTGAACACCGGAAACGAGGCACAGGATGCGTGCGGGGTACAAAGGCTTAGCTGTAAGGAGTGAGTGTGTACGAAGGGAGTACCTACAGATGTGAGCTTTAACCAGCCAAAAGTATCGGCTATTAGTCTATTAATTAAACAGCCATATACTTAAATCACGTTTCATTACAGGCAAAACCAGGGTTGCAAAATTAAGTGTAAGAACGTTGGGGTAAGAAGAGGCAATTTAACTCCTGTACGTTCTTACTGCAATATATTTATTGATTTATTAATTAAATTAAACCTAAACCGTTTTATCGATTAAGTAAACACTATTATAAAAATGCTGTTTATTATTATTGTCATGGTCCCTAATTATTAAAAATTGCAATAGTTTCAACACTTAACTAAGCAATATAACAGCTTAGACATACTCTTAACTCAGACTCTAACCCAAAAACATTATTTGCCTTTGAGAAAAGTCAATCAAATAAAAAAAGTGTATGCAAACTTATTATATGTATATTACGAGTATAACAAAAAACATATTTAATCTATTTAGTACTCTACTTTTTAGATAAGTATACTACGTTTTAACTTCTTTTATAACTAATCCCACTTCCACGTTGCTTTCAGTGACATTACAAACAGCCCAAAATATTTTTATAATATTCAGCGCACTTTTTCAGCTCTTAAAAATCTTCAATTTATTTATGTTATGCATATATTATGAAATGCATATTTAATTTATTTTAAATATTATTTTTTAAATAAATATATTACTTTTGACTACTTCTATTATTACTAAATTCATGTTGCTTTTGAAAAAAAATATATTTATATTTATATACAAGTATTTATATATATTATTTATATTATTTGCAGCCCACGTTACCAGCTTTTAAGCCTTGATTTAGAAAAAAAAACATGGCCCTTTTATGGAACTGACATGGCTCGCTGTCATTCATTTACATGTCCTTCGCATTTGTTGCTGCTGCTGTTGCTGCTGCTGTTGTTGTTGCTGTTGCTGTCAACGTTGATGTTCAGTGTTTGTGATGGGCGCATAACAATTAGCCAAGGCTTAGAGGCTGGCTGCGGCTTCAACTGCAGCTAACAACTGCGTGTTGCTGCGTATATCAGACACATATGTTGCCATATCCAACGGAATTTGAGAGTTGTCGCCACAGATGGCCTGCTTAATGAGCAGCAGAGTGAAGAGGTATCGTATACCACAAAGTGGACTCTGTGTAACTGAGTCTTAAGCTTTCTGTTGTGACGCAAATGTTGTTGAGTTAGTGTTCAATTGAATTAAATGTTTAAATTTAGAGCACCACTGAAAAGATACATTCTAATCCTGACTCTAAGTGACTGTTAAACTAGTTGCGAGACATAACTAGAAACAAAAACAAAATGTTGTATCTAATTTTAAATTTTGAAAATCACTTAGAAAGGAGATATTTAAGGAAAAAAAAGTAAAAGTGAGTTATGGAGTGAATGAGAAAATGAGGCAGCAAGTGACAAAGAACGAATGAAAGTGATATAAAGAGATAACAGATACGGTAACGAGAAAGAAAAAAATTTGCAAATTAAGGAGAAAAAAAATGAAAATGAGATAGAACGAAAAAAGAATTAAAAATAAAGAAAGAAAGATTTTGAGAGAGATAAGACATTGAGAGAGAGAGAGAGAAAGAGAGGTTGAGATTTCTAAATAAATTACATATCATTATTATAAATTAGGCTGTTTTGGCAACTCTATCTCATTTGATATTCATATGGGAAAGTCGCTGAGCTTAAGAAGGGAAAGAATCGTTTACAAAGTTAATTGTTTCTACCTGAAGCCACACAAAATCCATTCATGGGTCCTTGAAACAAGCGTAATATCATCAATCAGTGCACAAATTTGCATTTTCTAGCTTGCCTATTTTTAGGACACGCCCACCTGACACCCCCCGTCATGCCCTGGGGTATATAGCTGGATGCATGAATATATATATAAATATATATATATATATATATGTTGATGTGTAGGGAAGTATCCTCGAGCATCTGTCGTTGTCAGCGCATCAACGCGCTTCATCAGTGCGCTGATATGTAAATCTCATAAATCATGTACACCTGTCCTCGATGGCAACACTGGCGACAGGCTACAGCGAGAAACAGGACGAGCTGCCAGACGGACGGACGGCAGGCCAGCCGCATCAACGGCATTGTCAACGCAGACGGTCAGTTGATGTGTGTGTGTGTGTGTGTGTGTGTGCGGTCAAGCCTTGGGGGCGTGTATTACGTTGTCTTTGCTTCAAAAAATTTGCCATGGGGTTGAAAAAAACGGGCGGGGGGAGGGGGGTTGGGCACGTTACGCGTTGCAAATTGATTAGCCACGTGTAGCAAATGATTTCTGCCTAACAGCTTACAAAGTGTGTACACATGTACGAATTGCTTCATTTTGGGCAAAAAAAAAAAAATGTTAGATACAGATACTGTTTGGCAATAAGTAGAAAATATTACAGGTACAAATTGATTTAAATCAACAACAGCTGCCCACACAGTAATTCAATAATGCGGATTGAGTCAAAAAATAAATAAAATAAAATAAAACTTTATTTGAGCTTATTTAGTAGGAAATTAATTTCAGATATTATATTAGTATAATTATTTAAAGTATAGTTTGTAACTATTTTGCAATAATACTGCCCGACTCCTCGAGTTCAGTTTTCTGTACGTATACATGAATGATAGAAAACACTCCACATGGAATATAAAAATTGTTTGCTTCGATTATTTTATCGGACAAAATGGATGCTTGTAAAAATAAAATTGAATGTTTTTATATTTTTATCAATATTGTCACAAGTTTTACCTGAATACACTACACTTAAACAAAAAAGTCCCAATTCTTCTATAACAACTAAAATAATATATTCTGAAATTGACACTTGTAGTAAAATATAAAAATACAATCAAAAATAATAGTTATAGAGGTCTATCGGTAGTGTCATCGATTGTTATCTAACTACACTATTAGTTATCGGAAAACATGCGCTAGCATTAAAGCAAATAAATACAACTGTATATTAATATTTGGATTACAATTCTAATTTAGTTAGTTAAAACGACAATAGGGTATCGAAATAAATTAATTTAACTACAAACTACAATAACTAAAAACAACTAAAATTTAGTCATAATAATTTGATACTTCTATTATATAAAATAATATTATATGGCACGTTTAGAAAACACCAAAGATAATGATTACCAGACCTCAACTATCATCCAAGAAATTTCAAAACTTACTTTGCAACAGGACTTTTTAAATTATTCTAATAAAATTGAATATACGAATGGCTCCTCAGGTAGCCCATGAATATGTTCAACTATTCGATGGCCATAAATGTCAAGCACAGAAACGCCATAAGGCTATTTTCTTTTTGCAATACTCTCTCTTTGCGGTGCTTAGCAGCTGCTCATAATAATAAACCAGGCTCTCACTAATTGCTTGGCCACAGCACCTGCTGCCTGCCAAGCTGGGAGCTTAACTGGTTCTGGTTCTCTATATTCGTTTTTTTTTGTAGCCGCCTCAGTTGCGGCCTAGAGGACGTTTAACAGAAAAAACCACAAATTTACATAAATATGCCACAAATCATAGCTAGCGCGCACGGCAACTGTCGGCCAAAAAGGCCGAAAAGCCAGTATGCCATCTCCATCCCGCTCTAACGCTATCGCTATCTTTGTCACTAGGTGTGTGGTCAGTGGTTTGTGTGACAGACGAGGCGGCCGCTATTAAAAATGCATGAAAAGCACAAGTTAATTTTTTATCCACACTTTCAGTGCAATTAAAAGTTACCCAAAAACAACAAAAACATATACTACAAAAAATACCATAAAAAATACCATGCAATATTTATGTGCGCCATATGTCCTAGGCGTATTTATGCGACTGTACCTATAGATTTTGGCCCTCTATATATTCGTACACCAGCCAAGGGTATTTCGGTTTAGACATGAAATACAACGATTTGTGAAAGTGATTTTTAACCTCCAGATATTTAATTGAATTGAAAATCAAAGAAACATTTTAACCAAATTTGAATATTTATATAAAATACGTACTATGTTTATATTTTTAAAGAATTTTAAAAAACCTAATGAAATTGGCCGACAAAATGTATTTATTTATTATTTAATAATAAGTAGTAAAAGCGAATTAAATTTAATTTCTATAAATGGTAATTTTATTTATGCATTCATACACGATGCAGAATATGCTTTTATCAGACTTTATGCTAACATTAATTTAATATTTAAGAACTTTATATTAAGAATATAAATCCCGAAGATAACTTTGTAGGTATATCGCATAAATTAAAAGGATACTAATAGAAATTAAGGTCATATCTTATGTCCTTATTGAAGGATAAGTCATTCCGATTTCCATTGTGACTCATAAAATTCGCTAACATTTGATTTTGAATATATATACAGATATCTCCTTAACAAAAATAGATTACAAATGAAGTTTAGTTGTAAAAAAACCTTTTTTTCTTAATGAAATGTAAATGAAATACTGTTACCCTTATTATTTTGCTTAGTTCCATTGATTGCAGTTTAATAATTGACAGTTTTTTATAACCAATATCTTATCATATCATATATAAATATAGGAATATTTTTTTTAAGCACTTTTTCTTAATTGTTTTTTAATTGTAAGTTTAATGTTTAAAACACATTCAATTAGGGAGAGCATTACATATTCGACACCCCATGATGTAGCTTTTTTTTTGTATTTTTTTTCTCATGGTTGTTTAACGCATGCTGCATAATAATAAAACTGTAACCCCTTGGGGTGCAGCAGACACTTAAATTCACAGCCTCCGACGTCATCATTGTTATGGCTGGACGTGCCACAAATCGCCCCCAGCCCGCTCCCCCTCCTTTACAACTGCCCCGCTGCTGCAATGTTTGTCATTAGCAAATGTTGCCTCTTGTACTTTACTACCAATTGTTGTTGTTGTTGTGGGTGCCTCGAACTTGTTTCGTTTGCCAGACGCAAAATTTGTGACTGCGACAGTTTTTGGTATATACTCCACCCCCGCCATCACTCACTCACTCACTGCCCCCGCACCTTTGTCATTTGCAAAACGCATCATTTGCGCATTTTATGTAGGTGCAACATAACATAACAACAACATGCTATTGCATGAACGAATGCTGCAACACGACCACAAACTGCGGCTGGACACCGCCAGCTGGCACAACGAAATCTCCAAAAAGGGATGAGCTGCAATAATGAGAGGCAAATGCTCTAAACTTCTAGAGGAAAGTTTGTCCAGAGTAAGAGCCAAATAACAAGGTCCTTCAAAAGTCGACAAAAGTTAAATAAAAACTTGACTTTTGTCGAATATGTAGCATGCTTTTTAGCGCAAGCCAAAGAGGGGAAAAAGAATGTGCAAATGAAATGCGCTTAAATGAAAGATAATACTATAATCTAATTTTGGCAAAGCCAATGGGTATACACAATATTTTTATTTATTTTATTTTATTTTTTTATATATTGTTTCAAATTCTTGTAAAGCTCTCAGTTCCATAGGTCCCATATATCAAACGCCCATAACTTTGTCAAAACCGAACCGATTTCCATACTTGATGGCATTTTGTTCATGGTTTGTCCTCTAGGTTGATTCTGCATTTCAAATATCCATCGAGTGGTCGGAAATTTTTGTTTTTGGGGAGCTTCCTAGTAGTATATATGGATCCTCTAGCTTTAAAACTGTGGGAGATATAGCCATTTCCGAATATTTAAGGCGGGAGCGCGGAATCACAAGCAATCTACATACTAAATTTAACGACTCTAACTTTAATATTGTGGAAAATATTCACCTTTCATCGATTTGCCAGCCTCCCTGTGAACGTAGCACAAAAATCTTAACACTTTGTCTGACGCGGGTATACACGAGTATATATTCCAAGTTTCAAGTCTCTAGCTTCAATAGGGGCGAAAATAATTGCGTTCATACGGATAGATGGACGGAAAATATATTAAGAACAATATGAAGACTTGCCGAAGGTGAGACATATATTTGCATCTCCAACCCTAGCGTTCCAATAAATACACCCTCACCAACACTACCCCTAACCAGCACACAATTTAATTATTTTTTTTCTTTTCTGTAATTTAACATTTCAACAACTCTTTTTGGCGAACAAGTAAAATTGCGCGGTGGTCTTGAACGCGTGAGATATGTGACGAAAAGTATTCAATGTGACAGCCAGCAAATTGTTCTCTGTTCCACAAATACAAACACATATGTACATACATATATAGTGAAACAGGCTGTCGACAAATGTGTCGTCTTTTAATTAAACTGTATTTTTATTTTCTGATGCAGTTTTAATTTGACATTTTTGTAATTTTTTTCCACACTTATTTCGACTGCTAAACGAGTGCCATAATGAGTATGTAAATTACTGTAAAGTTATGCCCTCAATTTGGACCGAAGTCTGACGCTACATTCGGCTCTTTGGCAGCTGTTTTATGAGCACATAAAGTTCCCAGCCACATGAGACTCACGAGCGACACTCATTATAGGAGCTGGAAACTTTGGATATAGCCTCATAGATTTACGGAATAAGTGGCAAGTAGCAATGTGTTGCATAAACAGTAGGCGCAGCTGTTGGACACTTTCAAATACTACCCAAATAATAAAATGCACAAGTTTAAATAAAAATTTTCGTAATATTTTTGTTCCTTACTAGTCAGCAAAAGAATACAAAATGAATGTGGGGGTTAATAAAATGATTGCAAGGGATGCCGACGCCTAATACACTTACAGAGCATAAGAGAGTCACAAAAAATGAATATGTTTAAAATTTAAATCTGCTGATAAAATAAGATCACAACTCTTTACAAATAAAATATACGATAACAAGAAATAGATAAAATGTACATATATTTTATTTATTTATATAGATTAAATTTATTTTAGATCAACAAGTATCAAAAAATTACGCATTTAAGCCTTGGTAAAACATGCTCAATTAGTTGATGGATTGTATCAATAAATTTTAAAATTACACAATGTTAAACAATATTCATGTATTTTTGTTGAAAATAAATACATCTATCCTTTCATCTGAATTCCAGACACGTTGATAAAATCAAACTACCCTCAGAAAAGGGTATGCAAATACTACGTTAAGCAGCAGCATTTGTTGGTATTATTTGTCGTTTGCTTATCAACGCACTTCCGCATCATTAAATAATTTTATCATTTACATTATTTTCACTTTCTAAGCACACACCACAGTGGCTCACAAAGTTGGTCTCACGCTCGCACGGGGTGTGAGGGGGTGGTTAACTTGCGGCTTTCCGGATCGGTCGGTGGAAACTGATTTTGACTCGACTAATTTGTAATTTATGCAACTTTTTGTGGCGCCACAAAAAAAAAGTAGAAGGTATATAAGATGGGAAATCTGATTTTAATTAACTGCAGAAAACTTAAGAAAAAAGTTTTAGAATATACCAAAGCATAATCTAAAAGCTGAGAGGAGTTATATTTCGACATTTTTATATCTAATAAAAAATTCAAGGAAAGAAGAACAAAGTAAATAAACGGATTTAGGGAATTATAATAAGACGATAGAGAAAATTAAAGAATGTGAACATTTTTAAAAATAACATCATTAAATACCTGACTTCGTCCGCCATAAAGTTGTATTCCTGATGTGTCAAATCCAGATATATAAGGGTCTTTTGCCTAGAATAAAAATGTAAGACATTTAGATACGACCACATTTATTTCTATAAGTCTTTTTTGCGCTTTGTATAATAAATTAAAAAATCTTTTTCCTGCTCACTTCCAAGTGCATTTCAAAGCCATTAAAGTTGTTCAGCCTGCCACTTGATAAAAAAAACGTACACAAAAAACAACAACAACAAAAATTAAAATGGAATGTAAATGCCGAAAGACATGAGAAGAGCATGGCAAGCAACAAACGATAATGAGGACACATAACAACAACAACAATAACAAGTTGGAGTGCTTTTAATTGAGCATACTCAACTAGCAGCTGCCCTGTTAGGTTAGGTACGTTACCAAATACTGATTTCAGCATCGCTGATTTCATCAGTTGCTTTTCAATTATCAGAAATTTATTTTCAGTTTTCTATAAAGAATGAGCCAGTTTATCTCAGCAGCTTTAGTTAAAGCTCTTCGTTTTCAATTTAAATAGAAAATCTATAAATTATTCGACAAATGCTCAGACGATTAAATAAAAGTGCAAATATTAAAAGCAAAACAATGTGTGTATTTTGTTTTTGAGGAATCCTTTTTAGCACAAAAAAGAAATTGATTTTGGAATATTTTGACAGGTAAAACTCTTAACAGATGTTGCCTTAATACAATTTTTTTTACTAGATGCTTTTCCTGCAAATGTGATTAAGCAAATATGAAATTATTTTTAATTGTTTAATAATACAAAAAACTCTAAATATTACTCAGATTATATTTTCCTAAATTTTTTTTTAATTTTAAAAAAAAAAAAAAAAAAAAAAAAAAAAAAAAAAAAAAAAAAAAAAAAAAAAATTAAAAAAAAAAATATTTCAGGCCAAATTTAAACTTAACAACTTAAACTTGGTAAGTTGATTTCTTTTTATCTAATGAAAAAGTTTCAAAAATATGAGCTGTTTTGCTGGTAGTTGACAAATATGAGCATGGTCTAGTTGTTGTTGTGTTTAGGTAAAAATTGTAACCAAAAAATTATTTAAAAACATTTTTATTTTAAAATGTATAGGCTTGCTAATCACATGTTTATTACACCCTATTTGAAGCAATGGAAACAGGGTATTACAACAACAGCCGCACTTGCAGCTAGAATGATAATGTTGCTAGCTGTTGATGACAACACCAGCAGCAGCAGCAGCAGCAGTGGCAGTTGCAGCTAACAGCAACAACAAATGACGGAAATCAGCCAGTGAATGCAGGCCCAAACCAACCAGCCTGCACCCCTTCCCCAGCTTTTAGCCAACTCAAGCAACCCTTTTTTGCGCGCGTGGCAAGTCCTTGGTTACAACAGGCAACTCTAAACGTTGCCGCTGCTCATTTTCGCTACTAAATAAGACAGCCCCCAAACCCCGCAGCCCAGTGTTGCCAACATTTTGACGGTTTTTTTTGCAAATTTTTTCTTTAGAGGCAGCTGCATAATTTGTTGACTCGAAAGGCGGTGCCGCAAAAATATGCAGGCTGCATTTAGACAGAAAATGTCAGTTTCTATTTTTAAGCAGTTACCTCTTTTTAAATATATACATATTAAAGCACTTTGACCAATAACTCAAAGCGAGAGAAAAGAAAAATAAAAACACTTTAGTAAATTGCTTTTATTTCGCTTAGCTCTCGGTTTTATTCTTTTTTTTCCCTGGCCACACACGCACGATTTAATCCGAATTCGAGAAAAATGTGCGCAACATTTTGGGCTAAAGTCGTGGCTCAGTCAAGTGAAATGTCAGCCACTCAAAAAATGTGTGCGGCCCGGCCTGGCATGACAAATCTACCTAACAACAAAAACAGCAGCAACAACAAACAGCCAAAACAACAATGCGAACTTAGTTTATTTGAGATTTAACGATTCGGAAACAAACACACAGACGACAAATTATTTGGCCATCAAGCGCAGAAGTTTGCACGACAAACGAGGGCGATGCCAGGGGAGGGGGAGGGGCTTAGTTGTTGAAAAATTATTAATTTTCACAAAAGTCAACAGCACACACACAACAAATACACACGCACACACACACTCCCTGTGCAAAACTGTCATGTTTATGCACATGAGTAAACAGCAGCAACAGCTAACAAAAATTGCATAGCATACTTTCCAGGGTGTGTGTGAATGTGACCAAAAGTAAAACCATAACAAATTTATGAGTAATTGCTAGCGACACGGCTAAAACAACAAAAAATATAAGTACATGAAAATTAATGGGGTAAGAGTTGAGACTAAGTGAAAGCAGCTCTGACAGATTATTTTTCTTACGACCAACAAGAAACTCTTAATATAATGAGAATTTTTCTGGATTTGTTTGGAATAAGCTAAAATATACTAAATATATTTTATAATTTAATCCAAATGATCAATTTACTTGAAAATTATGTGCATTATTTTATCTATTGATAGGGCATTCCTCCATTTTTAAGTTTTTTAAATATTTAGGCAACTGAACAAACAACAATCCGTGTTCGAATCCCACGCTAGTGTATGGATGTCACGATATTCTTAAGCGAAGGGCTATACTTTAAATAATAATAAAAACAAATAAGAACATTGCAGTCGGGTATAACAGATGCGTAATACTTATTCTCAATATAAACAGATATTAGAACAATCGAAGCGCATTTAATTATTATTGTTGTATTGAAAACATAAAGATATTTGTAATTTATAGTGCCGGGAGTAAACGTAGCCGAGATATCGATTTTCGTGGCTTAGTCACGAAAAATCTTAAGACTTTTTCTGAAGTGGGTATACACGAGTATATTTTCCAAATTCCAAGCCTCTAGCTGCGAAAACAATTACTTAATAATATAATACATATATGCTTCTAAAGGAATAAACAATTTAAATTTGAGATTTTGTGAAAATATTTTCTCTTCAGAAAAGCGAAAATAAGTCGTTTTAATTTTATTTTATTAATATTACCTTAATATATCTTTGTTATCTTCCTAAAATGTTCATAAAGTTCATAAAATGTTCATAAAGCTCATGCCATATGTCATTAAATATTTGACAATGGTTTATATACTCAGCAAATAAATTAAATTAACTACAACTAGGAAAAAACAGACTGAGATATATATAAGACTCAATCTAAGAAACGTTGCAATTGCATAAGGTCAATGTCAAGCACTTGGAATAGACTAATTAATTAGAGAGCTTTAACATAAAACTAGAAAAATTCCGTTATCAAGAAAATTCCTTCTTAATCAGAGGCAAAGCACCTTGAAATAATTTGGATAAGATCTGGGTGTAATTAACGCGAACTCTATATATTTATACAATCAAGTCAAAGTCTAATGTTCCAATAGGTGCCTGTACTCGATGAGTATTTGCTCCTCCTGCTCCAGCGGCAAATCCAAATAGTCCTGATCGTTGTCTGGAATGTCCTCGTTGAAACGCTTATAGGCGCTATACGATTCCATTTCGATGTTGGCCTTGCCGAGAACTGTTTGGACCAGGGCTAGTTTGCTGGGCGTAAGCTCAGACAGACTGGTGTGCGACAGCTCCGTGGCGGCATTGGCGGAGGTGGAGGTGGAGGAGGCGGAGGCGGAGCAAGAGGCGCCATCGGCCGCCTGTTTGGACAATGTGGACATAAACTTGATCACTTTGCGCAATTCGCCCTCGTTGGCCAAGCTCTTGAGGAGAAAGTCAATGGCCCGGTCCAGGTCGTTGTGCGTGGTTTCCAGAGCGGCACGTGCGGCGGCCAACTTGAAGCCCAGCTCGCGCAGAGTGTAGAGCATTTGCTCGTCGGCTGTCTGGGGGGCGGGCAAGTTGCGGCGCAGCTCGTCCGCATGAGATTGCAGCAGGTCCAGGCTGCGCGACAAATCGTTCTTGGTGCGACGCAGCGCCTCCACGACCAGCGAACGCTCGTAGCCCAGGTCCATGAGGCGACACACGCTGCGCGGATGGACCCAATCCCGTTCGCCGCTGCCCAACTGCATTTGGGCCAGCCGGCGGCCCAGCTCCCGCTCCGAGTTGGAGGTGAGGCGTGCCGCCTGGACGCGCTGGCGTCGCTGCTGAATAAACTGCACCGCTTGCTCCACGTTGCCGTTGCTGGAGCGCAGCGCCAGTCGAGCATCGCCCACGCTGAAGCCCATCTCGAGCAGCAGCTCCAGCTGCTCGGTGTTCACCTTCAGCTCGGCGAGGGCTGTGCCCGCCAGCTGCAGACGCGTCCGCGCCTCATCCCGGCGATTCTGATGGAACAATATGACGCCCTGGAGCAGCTGGAGCCGCATGATCAGCGCACGTTCCGGACAGCTAAAGCCCTTCAGGGCATAGAGCCGACTATAGTTCTCGCCATAGCTGCGCCGGAAGATGCGCTCGCAGACATCCAGGCGACGCTGTGCATCCGGCAGCTGCGTAATATTCTTCAGGCACAAATAACACCAGACAATGTCCAGATTGAGCAGCGCATAGTTGTCCACCGATTCCAGGAACTTGGAGTCACAGCCGTTGAACTTCTCGTCGGCCTCGAGGAAGAGCAGCAGGGCCTCATCATAGTGCTCCCGCCGCATGGCCGCGCGTCCCTTCTCGCACAGGCCCATGCCCAGGAGCAGGGCGCGATTCTCGTCGGGCGGCAGGAACATGGCGTTGCCATCCTGATCCTCCAGCTCGACAAAACGATGATTCGAATCGATGACCATTTCGACGTCCCGCTGTATCTGGCGTATACGCTCGTAGAGCGCCTCGCCCCGCGCATCCGGCTGGCCCACAATGACCAGCAGCTGCTGGTTATTTTTGAGGCCCTGCGCCTGGAGCGTCGCCTGCGGCGTCACCATGCGGCCGGCGGAGATGCACTTGACGTGATTCGCCTCGGTTAGCTGCAGCTCGTCGGCGATTTTGCGCTGCAATTGCGCGCCCAACTCGCCGAGCGCACACTGCACCTCCAGCGTGTGCGCCATGCCGCCCTGGCTGTCCACGCAGCGCACGTGGAACGTGGCCAGGCCCGTCTCGTTGAACTGGCGACGGGCGGCCAGCTTGCGCAGCGCGTGCTCCTGCAGCTCCAGCAGCGAATTCTTGCAGCTCGCCGCGCTGATGGGCAGCTCCCGGCTCAGGTCCTGGGCGAGCTGCTCCACGGCCGAATCGCTGCTGCCCACATTCTCCACGTAGTAGGGCGCCTCCCACAACTTGACGCCGCGCTCTTGGAGGCGGGCACGCAGCCGAATCAGATTATTCTCAATTTCGGACATTTTTTCTTTTCAAGTTTTTGACAAGCGCAAATCCCAATAAAAACTAATCAGCTATGATTTTGTATACGAAATGTGAAAGTAACCTTGACATTATGCTGCAAGGAAACTGCGTTTAAGGATAAGGCACAAAGAGAATTCATAAAACCGAAGCGCCTTTAAGATTCGCACTCAAAGGCATTAATAAAACAATTATTTCACCAGTTTCTTCTTGCATTTTCATACTAGGAGATAGTAAAACGTTTAAGAAAACAGCACAAAATACAAAGAGCATAAAATCTCCTTAAAATTCAGTAAGAACAATTTGCACCACAGTTCCTTCTTTAATTGTAAAACGTTTAAGAGATTATTATACAATACAAAAATAATAAAGATATAACATAAAAAACTAAATTTTACTTAAATTTTACTGCCTCAAGGCAGCGCAACCAAAAAACCTTTATGAATAAGACGAAAGAGGAATGAAAAAATACATTTTTTTCAAGAAATACGTTTAAGAATACGAAATGGTAAATATTGATGTGATAAATTGAATAAGCTGAAGTATCTACTGCAAAGTTAAGCAGCTTATGCAACGTTTATGGTCACAGGATTTAAAGGAATTTAAAAATAAAATATTTGATTTTAAGAAAAATATGCATCTAAGTATGCAAAATAAATAAATAAATTCTGGTGTTTTTAGTTTGGTTTGAGCGAATTTGTTTTAAAGTAACTTTAGTTAAATGGAGCTGTCAGAAAATCGTTTATAATTTCATAGGAAAATAAAAAGTCAGTAAAACCTTAAAGGACACAACACAGAAGCGATAATAAAAACCTGAAATGTACAGAGTTTTCCACCTAAAATGCACAGCAAAATAATTTTATTACTGATGAAAAATTGGTCCATTTAAAGCACAAAGAATAAACTCAGAGCTGAGAGCTCTAGGCATTCAACATGTTGTAACGAATTACCGAGCAACAAATCTCTAATTTTGTTGGCCTTGTGCACAGCCAATTATCGCCACGAAAATTCACTCAGCGAAAAGCGAGGAAAAGCATTGAGAAAAAGGCCCAAAGACGACTTAACGAGCCCAAGACGCGACGACAAATTAAAAGCGATAAACCACAGACAAAAGTCGCCCTACCAAACACAATCAAGCGAAATGCGCTAGTCCAGGCACCACGGGGCAAAGGAGATTCAGCAGGGTGTGGCATTCGGGGCAAAGAAAAAATGTCATTGTCAGCTTAACGCAGGCGACTTTGTTTGGCCCTTGTGTGTGGGCTGTGTGTGCGGAACAATGTGGGTAATAAATGTTATGTGCGGTTAAGGGTTAATAACTGCAACAAAGGCGCCACAAAAAGTAAGAAGTAAAACCCGACAAGGCCAAGGCATTTTATAGATACTATGATATATGCACTCAAAAAAAAAAAATTAATCAAGAGTGTTGTTCTTAAATTGGAAATTTAAATAGAAATTTATATGAAACGAAGGTCAAAAGTTTTATTAATATAAAAGAAACTTTTTTGTTTCGAACATTTTTTTATAAAATGTATATTTTATATGTGAAAAATATTTTTTTAAATCAAAATATCGTATTGAAAAATTTTAAATATTTAACTAAAGCAAATTTGTTCATTTATTAAGAATGCGTAAAGCTTACTTGAAGTATTTAAATTAAGAAAAACCTTATTAAAAACTTATAAAAAGCATGGCAAAAATAATTGTTAATGAACAATATGTTGTTCATAAGGTGAGACTTTGCAAAACAATAAAAAATAAGTTTTAAAAAAGTATTTAATTTCTTAACAATAAAAAATCATTTAATTTTTTTGAATCTAGGACACTTCATACCTACTTTAAATATTCAAGATCGAAATATACTTAAGTTTGAAGAAAGAACGATATTAATTCTACCCCAACAGTAGAAATATTAATAACTTCGCTTTTCTCCAAGTGTAACTCCACTCTTCCGCCAACAGCTGACGCCCCAAGTGTGGCTGCTAATGAAAAGTGCCGCGGCTTATTGTGTCGCCAAAAATATCTGTTCGGAATAAGTTTACGCCTTTGGGCCTCAGTCGTCCTGCTTCTAACTGTCCTGTTTCGTCTTCTTCTTTGCGTGCTCCCATGACCCTTGCCCCCTACTGCTTTGTGGTGTGAATAAATGGATGAATCTCTAACACAGTTGCTGTCCATGATGAAGTGGCCAAAATGTTTGTCAGTTGATGCGTGTGTGTATGAATAGAGGGGGAAGGATATATGTGTGTGTGTAGGAAGTTTGTTGTTTGGCATGTGCCGGCTGTGTGTAGCTATTTAATTGTTTGCTGCCGCTGTGCACTTCCACTTAATACTGAAATTAAAGCGGGGAGATCCTTTAGTCTCCTACTTAATCAAATGAATATTTAAGCATGATCAAATGCTGTTCTGATTTCTAAAACCGCATCATTTCGACAAGTTTATTGTTGGTGAATACTCTCAAATATACTCACAATAAATCTTTCAATTAAAGACTTTAAAGGAGAAAAACATACAAAAACTCTTGTTTCCATTTTTTTCCAAGCCCTAATATTGAATTTAATTGTCTTCTCTTTTCTTAATTGTAAACACAATTCACCAAACATTAAATTAAAATTATAACCTATTAAGCAAAATCCATAAGAGAATTGGATCTTTACAAAAAAGACAAGCTGTTTATATTATTTTTCATCACTGTATAAAGAATTTTTTATAATCTCAAAGGTCTATAATTCTCACTGCCAAACTTTTCGTTATGTTCTTAGAAATCTTATTTTCCAGCTTTAACCGTGTTTTAAAAATCACCGAATTATTTTTTTAATAAATTCATTATTTTTTATATCGTAAAATATATTACGAAAAAAGATCAGTTAAAATAGTTTAGTTAATAGTCGATATTGATTGATATTTGTTTTCATCACTTACTTTCTTATATTTAAACGCATATTTATAAAATGAATGAATGAATGAAAATGAAGATATGTTGTATTCCAGTTTTTGTCCCGTTTCCATATATTCCATTTCGATTTAGATATTCTTTCCATTCTAGTTCATATTTTATTTTATTTTATTTTTTATTTCCCATATTTAGCACATTCTGAAGCGTTCCGTTCCAAAAAATACCAATAGAAACGCATGAGTTTTCATTATCCTTGGCGTTTGCTGCCCCCTCCCGCTACCCTCGGTTAGCCCGTGCACTGCAGATGACACAAGTTAAATGTCGACTAAGTGTTACTGACAGCCACGCTGCATCCGAGGCATCCAGCTGGCCGGCAAGGGGCGCGCCCCACCCCCAGGCCAAGTCGCACTGACTCGACTTGACTTGACTCGACTTGTCGTCAGAAGTATCCTTGTTGTTAGCCTGTAAATAAAATCAGTGCCTTGTAGCGCCAAAGTTGGCAAAGTTTCGCTGCACTAACTGACTTGTCGTCTTCGGCAGTCGCATTTAACTAAAGTGTACAACATCCTGGCCTTCCCTCCGCCGCACACATCCTTCATGGAGCGACACAAAGTTGACAACCGACAAGTCACATTCTGGTACATTAAATTAATGAAATGATTTGCCGGTGTGGTGCCAAACACCACCACACTCAGACCACCATATAACGGTCATACTCTGGAGATCTCGTTCGAAACTTAAAATGTGACAACGTTTTCAAGACCATAAATATGCGCAAATCATCGAAAACAACAACAACAACCATACTGCGCATAACAATAGCCAAAAACACCGCGATGATGCGACCAATTGTAGGTCATTAATCTTTCAAAACAAATGCGGTTCAATGTTTTTGACAGCGGGGCAAAAAGAAAAAAAAGAAGAAACTACGGACAGGAACAGATTGTGAATTGTATAGCTGAGCATACCCTATAAGCAAGGCTATACGAAAAAAAATAAATAAAAACATCAAAATTAATAATTTAATAAAATAAATGTATAGAGATTATAAATAAAGTTTACAAAAAGATACAAAGCGACAATTCGAAATTATAAAAAAGTTTACAAAAAGATACAAGGCGACAATTCGATATTATCCGAATAATTAATTAACATGCTTTTATTTTATTTCTTTTATGAAAAATTAACTTAACAAAAATAATTTATTTATGAACATTGTTCGGTCTATGCTCAGGATTTTTTCAATGCGGACGAAGGAAGACGTTAGTGTACAAAAAATTGGATAATGTTCCAGGATTAAATCTATTCTCCGAAATAGATTTTATAAATTTAAATAAAATTTGTCTTAAAAAAATGTGTCGTTGTTTTTCAGGTAAAACATATGAAAGCAATTTTAGATTTATTATATAATCTTATTTTATATGCATTGTTGTTTTTCTGCTCTTGATAAGAATACCACACTAACTTAACTAACTAGTGACAAGAAAATCCAATTTGCAAACACTAGTCGACTGTGGAAATTGAAACAGTCGGAGGAAATGCAAGTTGACAAAATTTGGATGAAAATGAGAATTATATATGTATAGTGTCTTCAAATTAATAAAAATTACTATATATATTGTTATTGTATTTATTTTATTTTTTATATTATTATTTTAAATTCTGTTTAAATTATTTCCCAAATATTCGCAGTTACAAAACCAACTACCATAGCAAATATACCCTTTATTTTGCAGCGCAGCCAAATCGTTGACAATGGACTGAACCATGTTAGCAAAAAAAAGAGCATTCACTTCTCTCGCTGTCATAGACAAGCGTCATGTAAAGGGGGAGGGGGGGGGGACGGAGCAGAGCGGGCAGCTACAGTCATTTACAAGCTCAGCGAAGTATTCAACGCGTCTGGCTTTGATGGCCATTCAGCGGCGACATATTACTTCCTTATTTGTGGGCCGTACATACGACCTTTGACTGTGGCAGTGGCGCACCCAAGCCAACCCCTAAGCAACACCCCAGCACACACACACGCACACACACCGTGCGACTGTCACGCGCCCAAAAACTGAAACATTCAGCGCAGAAATTATGCATTTAACAACGAAGATGTGTGTTGGGTGTGTGTTGTGTTGTGTTGTTGTGTGCGTGTGCGTGTGTGTGTGCCTGGCAAACATACGCGTTAAAACAATGGCTGGACGCAAACATTTTGCGCTGACAGCGAGCCAAACATCCGCCAGATAAAAATGCTCCACACTTTGAAATTTGATTGAATCAACGGCGCGCGACTCATGGATTCACTGGCGATGGGTGGTGCTGGCGGTGCTACCCACGCTGTTGATGCTTTGTCATTGTGCGTGGTTCTCGTTTGGACAACGACGTTGCCAGGCATGGCATTAGCACAGCGAGACAGGGCGACGGCGCTGCTGGGATGATAATGATAAGCGTATAAAACCATTAAGTGATTCCACTTAAACGAGCACGTTAGGATAAATGTGACTCCGTCCGTTACGCTTCTTCTTCTTTCGGTTTCCTTATTTGTTGTGCAATTTTTTCGTTGTCTGCTTTTAGGCGTTGCCGATTTAAAAGGTGAGCGAATCGAGGCAGATTTGTGAAATGGCAAGACAATAGCAACAAATAGGCATACACAATTTCTAACTTAAAGTTAAATAAAATGTTGGAATTCAGATTAAAGCCAACAGTAGAATTTTCTGGTTAACATTATTCCCGTTTAAATTTTTATTTTAAATATATTTTTAATTAAACATATTTAAGTTAAAATTAATACTTACTTAATCGCGTTAAAAAGTAATTAGTTTGTAAGTTGTAAATATGTATGTTTTTGGTAAATTTATATGGTAAATGTTATTCGTTTTTTTCTGAAGTAAATACAAAATCTTTGAAAATTATTATTGGAAAATCTATTTAACAAACACTAAAATTGACGTTGTTTTATGTTCACAAATATAGTTTAGTGCCAGAACTGTGAAAAATAAAATTCCAATAGGGGAACACTGCAATTGCATCTACTGTTAAAGACTTGACAGCAGAGAGAACTAAAATATATTAGATTATTAAATATTTTAGTTCTCTCTGTTGACAGCTAAGCATTGACAAATAAATCTTCTATTAATTGTTGTTGACTGTTAAATTATCAATGATATAAAACTATTTAGCCCATTTACAAACTTCCACTTAAATGTTCAGAAGCCAATTGCGTTATATAGAAAGCATATTTATTTTACCCACTGTAATTGCAGCTAATTGAATAACACTGAGCTACATAAAGATTAAGCGAAAGTATAACGAGACCACGAGAAAGAAAAAAACAGTAAACAATAATTTTTTTCTCCCCAACTCAAAGCTGGAGCAGCTCTCCGGCAGGACAAGCTTATCCGTGTATCCAACTTGAGGCGTGCACACGACAAGCCGCAGCAGAAGGACGAAGTCAGAGGAGCTACTGTTGCTGCTGCTGCTGCTGCTGCTCCTGCTCGTACCGTTAACAATCCCTGAGCGTTGGGCGTTCCACGTTAAATGGCCAACAAGGTGACAATGCAGATATAATGCGATATGCGCGCCAGACAAAACGACAAACGACAAACGTGCCCGGGTGCGGACCCGGCCCCCGGACCCAATGACGACGATGACAACGATTGGTGATTCGCAATTGATAATGCTTAATGCGAACTGTCGCAGTCAACTTCAATGACTGATGAATGACGGGGGCAGCAAGCAATGAAAAAAGAAAACAGAAAAAACAAAGAAATAAAAACAAAAAAAAGGTGGTACCAGCGGCTTATCTCTGAACTTTACGCACAATATAGCACGCATCTGACTGGCAATGTTAAATGATGTCGACGGGACGAATATAGTTAATGGCGATTTTTTATACATCTGAAAGATGACTGTTTAAATCGTTTGATTTCTGGATCGATGAAAGGGAGAAGCCAAAAATAAAGCATAACTCCAAAAAGTATGACAAAATTCCAGAAAAAATACCGAGCACATTAACGGTATCTTCCTAAAGTTCTCATTTTTATTAATGTGCAAATTAAGCAAATTAAAAAAAAATTCTTTAGATTGATGTTGAATCTAAAGATAATTATTATTTAAGAACAAGTTTTTTTTAGAGAAAACCCTTACACATTTTTTTATATTTTTTTTATTATAGTTTTAAAATATTAAGTAAATAAACTTGAAGTGTCCAACTGTACAAACAAATTCAATTTTTATGATCAATATTTTTGTACATATGATAGTTTGATTTAATTTAAATTAATTTCAATTTAAAATATATATATTTTTTTCAAATTTTGTAAAATAGTAATGTTCTCCTTTTGGGGGAAACAAAAAGTCAAGAATTATATCTTTACCAATTTCTGGTAATCTAATAGCACAAAATATATTAAAATATTTCCCCAGCTAATGTTATAAAAAGGTTTCCACTTAGGTAATATCGTTTGGTTATAGTTCAGTGTTTTGATTTATTTGGCACACATGATATATAATAGAAATTTTTAAAATACTTTCAACTAGCCAATAAAAGCAAATCTTAATCACTGTCAAGTCTTGAACTACCAGCAACTAGCTCATGTAAAAGCCATCTAAAAGTTAATGGAAAAGTAGTTCAAAATAGTGGGCAAACATGAATCAAACCCCGCCTCTGGCGAAAAAACAAGTGTCATAACACTGTGCTCCAATCCAAGGCTTGGCTACGGCGACGCCCGCATCCTTGGCGCAAGTTTTCGTTGACATTTGTTAATTGTCAGCTGGAGGTTTTTCGGTTAGCAAACATGCAGTTGGCCAAAAGCCAACACGGACAACACGATAAATCGGTGAAACAAAAAAAAAAACCAAAAAAAATTACGCGAAATGGTAACAATTTAATTAACTTTTTGGTACGTAATTTGCGCTGGCACTTAAAGTACTTTTGGGTGTCGCCCTTTTGTTGGCCTGGCTCTTGACTTGTTTTTACCTTTCGGGTTTTTGTTGCCAGCAATTGTTGCTGTTGCTCTTGTTGCTGCTGCTAATTACGCAAATGTTTTAACTTTAAAATGGCGTCGCCATTTCACGCGCTCTGCGTGCGAAATTTACAACGACAACTACTGCTACACCCTGCTAGACACCCTATTCGACGCCTTCTAGCCACACCCACTAACTTTGCACTTTGTTTTGTCTGTTTAACTTTTATTCATAGCTCGCTGACTTTTGCTGATTGTGCAGCAGTGGAAAGAACGCTGCCAACTGCAACAAACTGGTTGCTACTGCATGCAACCTCCACGTCTGCCCCTCCCCCCTTTAACCTTTGTCACATGCACTTGCAATTTATTTTTATATATTTGTTAGTTTTTGAAAAATTAAAATTTGTACTCAGCGCAAAATTATGTAAATGGGCGCATCCAAAATATTTCATGTGCAACAGTGCGTATTCGTGTTTACCAAGTGTTTACCTTTAATGAGCATGCGGCTTCATAAGTCTAATGAGGTTGGTAGACATTTTTTGGTTAAATATACATTGCATTAGTGAAACAACCTGAATGCTGAGGACCTTGTATTTGGATAGACTTTATTAATGTTAGTGGTCAAAAGAAATGAGAAATGAATAGAAACTAAGAACTGTAAAACTAAAAGGAATATAAACATTTATTTGCATAAGCTAAGCAAAAATATTTTTATTTATTTATAAACCTTTAAATCAAAATTTCTAAGATTTCATAGTTCTTGTTTTAAGATGAAGGGAGATATTTAAGAGACTTAAGACATAAGTTTTGAGTAAAAAAATTAACCAATGTAACAAAGCCATTGTCTTCATGTTTCTTAACTAACCGTACCACAGAAATGTGGCGCAAACTTTAAACGTCTTTCGAGATAGTTATTATAAACAAGTCACTTAACTGAGTGCAGCTTTTTATAGGTCTTAAAACAGAAATTCTTTGGTTTAATGTATTTTGTTGCTAGAAGTCTGAAATTGGAATAATTAAGAACAAATAATTATTTAACAAATATAAATTTTTCTTGAAAAATAAATAAAGGACGCTGAACTTTATAATTTAATATAATTTTTGATTTAATTTTAATTTTTTGATAAAGATATTTGAGTGAAGGTATTTTTCCATTTTCTAAATTATGTTAAAGCTCTGCTTTACAACTCAGCTTTTTTACAATTTTCCATTCCGTGCGATATTTGATCTTTTGCACCTGCCAAGCAAATTTTTGCTCTCAAATGCATTTTCTAGCAAAAAGTCACAAAACACGAAGCTAAGACCTGGCCTTAGATTTATACAGACACACACACATTCGCATACACACACTCACGCTTACACACGTTCACATGTGGCAGCTGCTGTCAGTCAATTTCCATTAAGTCAACACCTTATTGAATTTTATTGTAAATTGAAAAAAGCAACTGCAAACTGCAAAACGGCAAAACAGAGGTACAAGGAGAAATTTTTATTTTCCTTTTTAGCTCATAAAGTGAGATTTGGCAAGCAAATTGAACGACTGGGCTTCTACTTTTATATAGTATAAGAATAGGAGAGGGGAGTTGGCAGCAAATTACGCTGTACATTTTTGCAATTAATTTGCATAACTTGCCAACGATTGTGTAATTTGTACATGTCACATAAATTATCGCGCAATGAAAATAGTTTTCAAATATGCAGACAGCCGCACAGGGTGTTTAGGGTTGAACCGTACGCAACTATCGATAAATTATAAAGGCGTTGACAACGCAACGTCCCCCCTCCCCACACTCAAAACACTGACAAACAAACAGGAAACAGCAACTGACTAATTTTTTGCCCCCTCCATTTTAGGTGCTACGCCAGGACCGCAAATTTTATGCACGTTATAAATCACGACGACGACGACGACGACCTGCGAAAATGTTCACATTAATTGTTGCAACGTCATTTTCGGGCCTATTGTGTCGGGTAGTTCGGTTGGGTCGCACTCGGCAGAGGCTAATAAAAGGCGTTCGGTCTATGTGTGCTCCAGACGCCTTTGTGTCACGTGGCAATTTCGCAAAAGGAATTCCAACAATGTAGACGTTTTTACAACAGTTTGGGGCCAGCGGCAACGGTAGCAGCAACAGCAAATGCAAAAAAAAATTCAAAAAAAAAAAAATAAAGAACTCCAACTATATTTTTGTATGTACTTTGGCGCATAGGCAAATGTGTGTGGAGACGGTGGCAATGAAACATGACTGTTTAGTGCCTGGATTTGGGATTTGTCAAAGGCGCGCATACAATGCCAACAAAGCCCGCCGCGGCTGGGTAATTTTCATAATTTTACATTTGAGACTCCGCCGTGTGGGCAGATGAAAGGAAACGTCTGTCGTTGTTAGTGCTTTAAACGAGATGACATTTGCTTCTAAAATTTCGATAGGTATTTAAAGCATGAAACAAATAAATATTTACACATGTCCCATCACTAAATACGCAGTACTTACACATCGCCAGTTTTTAAGAAAAAAAAACTGTCAAACTTAGTTTATGGAATTTGCTTGCCACGCAATAGAGTTGAGCAACGTAGTTCAATTTCCAAGTACGTTTTATCGTTCAAATTTTATTCAACAAACAAATCGTCCACTTAGTTCATTCTTCGTTTTATTGCTAATTATCGTTTGTTTTGCGCATTGTAATTAAATTTATTGAATTTTGTCTCAAAATCGTTGAATACCTTTTTTAATAAATATTACTTTTTTTTATTTTGAATTAATGCGATAAAAAGGATCACAGCTCTTTACAATTAAGATATTAAAGTTGTTAACAATAACGTACAAGTCAATACAATATACAACATATTAAAATTCGTTCACTTGAGTAGTTCAATAGAACCTGTTCAGAACGCTTCAATTCAACGTTGTTACGCATTTCTTCGAAAGCTACGTAAACACACACACAAATGCAAATACAGAGAATATGCAATGTGTGTGTGTGGGGTATGAGACGCACATAAAATGCAGGCAAAAATACTCGAAACGCAAAAGTTGTGCACAAATACAAAAACAGCAAAAGGGCGTCGTTAATATTTCAAAAACAGAAACAGCCAAACAAAACAGAACAGAAATGCTCAAAACACACACACACACACTACAGATGTAAAGCAAAAGCAAACCGGCAAATTACAATAAGAGCAGCAGCAACAACAAAAACACTTTAGACAATTGCACGTGTCCATACTTGACTTGTGAAAATATTAAAAGGCATATTTGTCGCTTGGTCAGCAGCAAGACAATAGGTGAAACAAGGCACAAGACCAACAGCAACCGCAGTAAATGAGACAATCGGAAGATGCACGTAGCACGTAATTTATGGCCAGAGCCAATGTGAGGTTAGGTTACGTGTGGTTTGAGTGTCGCACGCACATCTACAAAAAGCTGTCAATGTGTGTGTGCGTACATTTGTGTTGGGGAGAGGGCGCCTGCAAATTAATTGTGGACAACGCCAGCGTCTCAGCTGAGCTGCTTGTTTGGGGTTCAAATGTCCATTTATCACCTTGGCTTGGTCAAAGTTCAAAGGATGTACTCAACTTCGTACATACGCTTCAATTAGCTATTTGAAGCTGCTTGCACTTACCGTTTGCTTTGCTCGCGTTCACGTTTTAATTCGATAATGCTATTGTACGGTTCCATGTTAATATTATATTTGGCACAAGTTTTAAAAAATGCCCGCACATCTACTTAAAGCTGCAAGTGTAGCCCATCTAATATTGAGAATGCTGCCACATCGCTGTAATAGGCTGACCGCGCTGCCAGATTGGAGTTGAGGCATAGCAATGTGTGGTCACACTATAGAACAGCTGTTGCTGTATTTGCCGCTAAATTGAATTCAAAAATGTTGTAGACCGCATCGTTCTAATAGGTTGAGAGCGTGACCAGACTAGATTGCAGCCAATGCAATTTGTGGTTAAGTTCAAAGATTTTTGACGTTGTATTTCGTTTAATTTGCAATACATATATAAAGAATTCAGAATCTGTTACCATAGTTCGATCTGATCGAAACATATACCTTTTAATTTCTAGAGACACAGTCTTAGGGAATACCAACACCTAAATGAGTACATTTTTAGAAAATACTAACAACCACTTAGCGCTTTAATGGAAATGGCGGCACCCAGCCGCCAAATGACCGCTCCAGTTCCTCAGCTACCGCCAGGCAGAGGCGATCGTTGTTGTGATTGGCCACCACCTGAATGCCCAATGGCATGCCCCGCCCATCCAGGCCCATGGGCACCTGGGTCACCGGCAGCCGCAGCACATTGAACAGGCTGAAATAGCTGAAATCCATGAACTTCACCAGCGGATAGTAATGGAAGGGCGCCGTGCGCGGCGAGCTGTGAAAGAAGAGCACCCCATTCTCGCCCAGCAGCTCCTGCAGCGCCGACTTGCACTTCTTGGTGGCCTCCCGGATGAGCGTCGCCTTCTCCTGGGGCAGAACGCTGTCGATCAGCGAATAAATGGCCGCCAAGCTGTATTCGCTCTGGCCGATCAGTTTCTTGAACAGCTCGACAAAGGGATTCAGCTGGACGCCGTTGCCAAGCAACTGATTGAAATTGGCCGGCTCCTGGGTCATCCAGTAGCGCCACATCTTGCTCGTCAGCTGCGTCTGCGGCAGCTTGGCGAGACGCACCTCCTGCCCGCTTAGCGACTCAAAGTGCTTGCGCACATTGTACATGATGCGCTCCGTTTCCCGATTGACGGGATTGCATGCGCGCATCCCCAGGCTGGGCACATAGAAGTAGCGCAGACGCTTCACATCCACCGCCTGGTCCAGCTTGAGCACACCCAGCGCCTTGGGCTCGACCAGCACCTTCATGATGGGCCCTAAATCGCCGGCATAGCGCGCCATGGGACCCACAGACACCATTGTCTCCGTCTCCTTGCCGGTGCGAAAGGTGCAGCCAGCCATGTTAATGGCGCCGGAGCTGGGCTTGTGCCCGAAGATGCCGCAATTGAAGGCCGGTATGCGTATGGAGCCGCCAATATCGGTGCCCAGGCCAAAGCCGGTGCAGCAGGCGGTGATCAGAGCGGCCTCGCCACCGGAGGAGCCGCCCACCGAGCGACGCAGATCGTAGGGATTATTGGTGCCGCCGATGAGCATGTTGCGCGATTCGATCCACTTGTTCACCTCCGGCACATTGCTGGTGGCTATGATGATGGCGCCGCTCTGCTTCATCAAACGCACACACTCCGCATCCTCCTGGGCGCGCACCTCCTTGCGCGCCAGCAGTCCCAGCGTGTGCCGCTTGCCGGCCACGGCGGTGCTGTCCTTGGTGGTGAAGGGCACGCCCAGAAACGGCAGCCCCTGCAGCTGCTCCACACTGTACTCATTCGCTGCCAGCTTCGCATCAACATCGCGCGCCTGCTGCAGTGCCTCCGCAAAGGGACCGTCGACGACGGCGTTCAGTTCGCGATTCGCAATATCGATGCGTTCGCAATACGCTTTGACGATGTCGTAACTTTTCAGCTGGCGTTCGCGTATTTGTGTTGCCAACTCGACGGCGCTCTTGGTCAATATGGCCTGTTGCTCCACACTGGGCGTTGCGACACGTTTGTGCGGCCCCAGATACCACCCGAGGGCAAACTCCAGCAGCCGGTCGCTGAGGATGTGCACCAGTGTCAGCAGCGCCTCCAGTAGAATTCGCCATGCCGTCATTTTCAACCCGTGTATCTTTAAGTTATCCCTAAGTTATCTTTTTGCACTCGTATCGCTTGCGACTACCTGTGTTAACTAGATATAAAAAAGTGGTTTTCTTTCAGTTGTGTTGGCGTTGCCACCCGCTCGAACAAAGTTGCAAAGCGCTGCCCAAGCGAGAAGGAAGAGCCCTGTTTTGAATACGGCATAACAGCCGTCGAGGTGGGCCTCGCACGTTACAGCTGCATGATGACTATGCAATTTTTATTTTCGGTTTTGCTGAGGTGCCAGAGAGCAAATTTGCCGCGTTTGTTTTTGAATCGCTCTTTCGCTCAACACCACTCTTTCGCCATTGAGTAATAAGTAGAAAGAGTCGGCAATTGACTTCGAGCTGTTATTATAGTTAAATGCCTTATCGCGGAATTAGTGATCACGAGCTTTTACTCAAAATGATTTAGGCCATAGAGTAATAAGAGTCTTATTACTCTATGATTCAAACCCAATCAAATTTACCATAGAATGTCTTCGCTTGCAAGAGAATTTTTTATTTTATACGAAAATATTATTTTTCATATAAGCGCACACAGAATTCCAAGAGCGTAACATTCGTTCCATCAGCTGTGTCTCTCTGAACTGTGGAGCGTGAAATCAAATTTAGCTTTGAGTGAAAGAACACATAAGCGAATTTGCCGGTTTTAGGTTTTGAAATGGGAAACCATTTGAAATTAAGATAAACAAAACTCTTGTTATATATTTGATATACTCACAACAATTGGTAAGCTTAGTTAATTCGTTTTTTAATAGAAAAAAATTAATTTTTATTAACACACATGTATGAAGCGCCATGGCACGTCCATTCAAATACTACACGTGCTAAGTCGTAACGTGCAGCGGCTACTTTCTGAGCACGAAACACGCCACCACCACCAGCAGCAGAAACAACAACAACAGCAACAACAAAAATAAATATCGACCCGACGCAGCTGTGAGTGGTAGTTGCTTTACCGTCGCGCTGCTAAAGCGTCGCCAATTCGCTGTCACAGTGCCTGTATCGAATTTTCGTATGTAAAACCCAAACGATTTCAAAAATAGAAAGTCGAACTCATTTTAATGCTAATGTGCGTTTAACTTTAAACTGTTTAAACTGTGCTAAATTGTATTAAAGCATTGCAGATGCAAACGCAAAGAGTTGTCTTTGTTTTGCATATATATTACACTGTGTTTGTGTTGTCTTGATAGTGTGTGTGCAAGAGTGTGTGGGTGTGGGTGTCGCTGAGAAACGCAGCGACTGCTTAAATTGCATATTATATTAAATTGCCACTCAAGGAATTGCACCTATCGTGCACTTGCCCAGATCGACGAAATATTAGCTCTTGATGATCATTAACTGCAATTTGTTTGCCTAGCGTGTTTACGTTTGTTTTGTTGTCGCCTTCAAAATCGCCGCACAATTTTCCGTATGTGTCGTAAGTCGTTTGATAAACAAACGATTTCATACAAAAAGTAAACGTTACTTTTGCCTGGCTACAGTTACAATCTGGTACGTTTTGTTGGCTGGTACGCATCTCAACCTGTTAAAATTTATAGTGCAACTATTTTAAAATATTTTGTAAGTTAAACAGACAGCGAGTTTAATTTTGGATTTGTTTTGCTTGATTTTTATCAAGCGAAATCTCTGAGCTGCATACTTGATTTAAGTGCACACTAACTACAATGTACGCATTAGTGTTTAGTTAACAGCACACACCGCTAAATTGCCCTCATCTGCTAAATAAACAATTCAATGTAAAGTCAACTTTAGCTTGATTGATTGATTGATTAGCTCTAGTAGCTGGTATGCAGCTCAAGCAAAAAAAGCTTATATAAAAAGACCTTCGAAAATGGTAGAATCAAAAGAAATTATATTAAAACTATTTTTATTTAAATAGTTTTGATATTTTGTTTCGAATTTTCATATACCTGATTGAGTTGGTTTATAGAAACGATTAAATTAAAAATATAGTTATTTAGGATACTCAGCAATAGTTACATGTTAAAAATTAATTGTTCACTTTAAAAGACCTCTAAAACCGCAGCTTTCTAATTTTGCTGGCTGGTATGCAGCTCACAACTTGGCTAAATAAATTAAACATTATTTTATGAATTTATATAATCACTAAATATGTAACAACCCTTCTTTGGCTTCTTTTGCTTGGTTTTTACTCAAGCAAAACCGGTGAGCTGCATACCCAGCCTAGGTGCACACTACACGTTGTGCGTTGGGGCACATCGCTACTGTCTCCAATTGATAACAGCTACTGCAATCACTTTGTTGCTGTTTCTTTCACACGTGATTGGCCGCTAAGTTATTAAAAACTTGATGGCGTTGAATTGTTGTCGACGCGATTGCCCGTTGATTAACCGTAACCGTAAGCCGGCGGCCAAGATACCGCCGATAACAAGTAGTAAACGGAATCTTATATTATAGGGAGGGCGTGCGCCAGCTGTGCGCCGGCCATGCCCATTTGGCCGGCAAATCATACGACATACATACATAGATCGTCACAGTCGCACTCGTTAGCGTTAAAATTCTGATAGCCAAATATCTAAAAAATATATCATTACAGGTTAAAACTGTCTAACGTGCCATGGAAATGAAGTCAGCCGTCAGCCAGGAAACAGCAACGGCCGCCTCCGCTGGTGAATCAGCCGCTGGGGCTGGGAACGGGGCCGCCGACTATATGCGGCACTTTAAAAATATTATAGCGCCGGGTAATGAGGCCTCTATGACCAGAGAGTTCAAGCCGCAGGTGGCCTATGAGTTTGAACGGTACTTGAATCCCCAAAAGCTGAAACAGCACGTGCTGCGCAGCGAAAAGCTGCGCGCTCTGTTGGAGCACTATGCGCGGGAGACGCAACAGCCTATCAAGCAGCTGGAGCAACAGGCGCGGGCGATTATCGATGAGATCGGCCTGGACAGGAATATGGCGATAATACGTTGGTGCGGCATTGCCATAACGGCCATTGGCAAACGGATCTGCGATGGCTTCTACGTCAATTCGGCCAGCATGGCCAACGTGCGCAAGGATATGGGCCACTGTCCGGTGCTATATCTGCCCAGTCATCGCAGCTATATGGACTTCATACTGATGAGCTATATATGCTACTATTATGATATCGAAATCCCCGGCATTGCAGCGGGCATGGGTGAGTCAGACGCCCATAGTATATGCTGACTGTTGAACACTAATCGCTTTCGATCCCCGGCAGACTTTCACTCCATGTTCGGCATGGGCACCATGCTGCGCAAAACGGGCGCCTTCTTCATGCGTCGCAGCTTCTCCAACGACGAGCTCTATTGGGACATCTTTCGCGAGTACATGTACGCCCTGGTGGCCAACTATCATATTGGCGTCGAGTTCTTTATAGAGGGCACACGGTCGCGCAACTTTAAGGCGCTGGTGCCCAAGGTGGGCCTGTTGTCGATGGCCCTGCTGCCGTATTTTACGGGCGAGGTGCCGGATGTGATGATTGTGCCCGTTAGCGTCGCCTACGAGCGTGTGCTGGAGGAGCAGCTGTTTGTCTATGAGCTCCTCGGCGTGCCCAAGCCCAAGGAGTCAACCAAGGGCTTCTTTAAGGCTCTGAAGATTATCGACGAACGCTTTGGCAAAATGTTTTTGGACTTCGGTGCGCCCATCTCGGTGCGCGAATTCTTCGGGCACGACAGCACACAGCGCATGCAACGCGCCGGGCTGAGCGGACCCCTGCAGAAGCTCAATCGCCAGGAGATTGAGCTGGTCAAGCAGCTGGCCAACGAGATCATCTACCAGCAGCAGCGACGCATCGTGATCAGCACCTTCAATCTGTTGAGTCTCTACTATGCCAGCCAGCTGTATGGCCAGCGCAGCGTCAATCTCGACGAGCTGTCGCGCGGCATTCTTCATCTGAAACGAATGTTCGAGCAGCTGGGCGCCCACGTCAGCACGAACACGAGCAGCATCAAGGCGGACGTCATCGATGCCGTCGAGATACACAGCAACATTCTGCAATTTCGCGTGGGCCGGCTGCAGTTCACGCCGCTGGCCGCCGAGCAGCTGGCGGCCCAGATCGATATGCGCCAGCTGAAGGCGCACGCGCTCTGCCCGCAAACGATGGCGGTGGCGGTGCCGATGCTGGCACTGCAGCTGTACATAAATCCGTGCATGTTTTGGCTGGCGCGGCCCGCCTACCTGCTGCTCGCGGCGCTCAAGGAGCAGCGGCGTCAGCAGAATCTGGACAGCGTGGGCACCTACGAGCTGACGCTGGCGGCGCTGCACAATCATGTGAGCAGCATGGATGCGCTGTTCCAGCATGAGTTCATTATCGAGTCCAATCGCGAGGCGGCCGAATTTGAGACGCACTTGCAGCTGCTGCTGGATGAGCGTGCGGTGCAGCTGCACGAGCACACCGGCCGGATTAGCGTGCAGGACAACGAATGCTCCCGAGTGATACTCGCGGCTTTGGCGCCCTTCCTCTGCCTCTACTATCAGCTGGCGGTGACGCTGCGACAGGTGAGTGCATAACCTAATCTAAGGAAAGCTCTTAATAATGTTGTGAATCTGGCTATTGCAGATGTCCGGCGAGTTCAGTGCCAAGGAGTTGTTGGTGCGCGTCCAGCAGCATGTGGAGCAGCTGCTGCAGCAGCCGGGCGGCGCGGCCACACACGTGCATCCCTATTGCCTCGCCCTGGACAATCTCAACATTGCCATCTATGCGTTGATACAGTCGGGCTACCTGCACAAGGCGCGCGACACGGGCATGATGACCATTGCGCCGGCGACGCCGATGAAGTGCCTGCGGCAGCTGGAGCTCCAGCTGCTCGAGTACTGTCAGCTGATGCCGTTTGCCCAGTACTCGACGGCGGCCAACGAGCAGGCCCAAACGCATATGGCGAAATTATAACTGACAAACGGCAAGCGGCCATCCAACGCCCCAACGGCAACGTCCTCGATTCAGCATAGTACAATATCACAATTCATTCAATTCATTGTTGGCCTGCTCAAGAATTGTCGCATCATTTGCATACTGTTTGTTTTTGTACTTGTGGCGCCACTGTGGCAATTACTACTGTGGCTTATTATGATTATGTGCTCAGCCGCGTAGTCTGTGTGTGTGTGTGTGCGTGCGTGCGTGTGCATGTGTGAGTGTGTGAGGTATGGGGTGTGATGGAGGGGGAGAAAGTGATTTGCATATACGAGGGTATTTTTTCTTAGTCATTAAGCATTTAACAATAATTGATATTTTTATTTGTTGCCAAAGAAATTTTGATGCCAGTCAATTTAATGCGACAAATATGGTTTTATGTGGATCAAGGTAGCCGGGTGTTTTTGTATAGCTAGAGATCCCAACGACGTTTGTTAGTAGTACATACCTAGATATTCCCATTCACATAGAGTATTCGATATGACCTCGTTCCTTGACATTTCCCCTTTATTTTAATTACATATATAACATTAAGACTTCGTAGCATTCCTCGTACACTGCACAAAAAAACCCTGTTAAATGAATTTATTGCATTCTTTTTGTTATATTATTTGTAAATTTTTAATAGTTTTTTTAAGATATTTTCATGTATATGTCCAATGGCTGGGTGGCTTTTTTCACAAAACAAATGTTAAAATTTTTAATATTACATTATTAATATTATATATGTACATCATTTTGTTTGTCTGTTGAGCACAAACAGCTCGTTACATTTAAATAAAGCTGGGAGTACTTTTAACTTAGTTAGCGTCACAATGTTAATTTTCATGTCTGTTGCACTTTTTACAGTAAAGAAACTGTTAGTACTTTCAGTAGAGTGCTGTACTGTTAACATAACATAACTATATTAGTAACAGCGCGCTACAATAAGCTCTTATTTGATGTTTGTTTGTAACAGCACTTTAAAATGTTAAAATATTACAACATAAAACTGAAAGTACTTTTTTCTAATTTATTAATAATCAAAAGTGTTAACGTAACAGCGCTTAACATTGGATTTTTAGCCAGCATTTGACATATACGTAATATATACAAAATCTTGATTTAGATCAATTTCACTGCTCCTTTTTGGGGATCAACACATAGACAAAATGTCCTTCGGGAATAGAAGCTTATTTTTATAGCAGTTACTGGTAACGGTGGCTGATTTAAATAACTAATTTTTATAAGAGCTCTTCACCTGATACGTATAGTAAGTGTATTTAGACGTCGGCATGCTAAAGCCAATGCCACAGTTCTTGGTTTTTATGTCTCAAGTATTCAATTCCTAAGCTTATTTCGACATATAAGAATAAAAGTGCCAATTTAAAAGCACCGGAAATTGAAATAAGCCAATTAATTTTAGTTACTAGAGTCCCTTTAGCAGACTTATATAAGCAAATAGTTTGATATATTCTCAATATTTTTATAAAGCATATAAACAGAGGAAGGCAAGAGAGAGAAACTGCAGCATACACGAGTCTAGCAACAAATAGTGCAATATTTGGTTTTTGTTGTAAGCGTGTTTTAAAACATTTTTGTAGCTAATTTTATATCTATGTATACTATAGAAACCGAACACCAACACACTAATTTATAGACTCTATTAACAGCAAACGTAAAATACATTAAATTAGTGCCAGTTGGGCCTTTGCAAAAGATTAACAAAAAAAAAAAACCAAATAAAAAAACTAAACTGCAACTAAATGAAGTATATTGCAAACTTGGTCAAGAGAGGCGTAGAGTGGTGTTTTATCGTTTAGCAAAACTCGCGCTTGAACTGCTCCAGGCTGCGCTGACTGATGACCACATGCAGGAGGATCTTCTCGGCATTCTGCTCGTCCGCTCGGCTATCAACAACAGCTGCATTCTTATAGAGCCACGCCATTTCAGGTCCACCGCTGGGCACACGCACCTGCAGCTTGCGGCGTCCGGTGACGGCCAGTATGTGCCGCTCCACATCGTTGAGCAGCGGCTCCAGACCAATCTGACCACGTGCCGAAATTAAATGGCCCACAGCTGAATTCTCCAGCTGGGCAACAGCGGCCTGTTGGGCCTTGGGCGTTACCAAATCGCATTTGTTGTAAACATTGATGATGGGCGGCAATTGGCTGGCGTTGGCATCGCCGCCGGACACGTTGAAGGCCAGGGAGCGCAGCGTGGACTCGACATGGGTCCGCTGGGCAACGTGACAGGGATGCGATAGATCCTGCACATGTATGATAATGTCCTGCAAAGGCAATTATTTGAGAGATATGCCAGATAGTTTGCTTACGCCATAACCCACCGCCAGCATGGCATCCTCCAGGGTGGCCACGAAGCACTCGAACAAGCCCGTAGGCAAATCGGACATAAAGCCCACCGTGTCCATATAGATGAGCTGCAGATTGCAGGGCAGCGTGCCCGCATGCGCCGTCACATCCAGCGTGGCGAACAGTTGATTGCGCGGCTGCAGCGCCGCATCGTCCACGGTGAGCGCCTTAATCAGCGACGTCTTGCCGGAGTTGGTGTAGCCAACGACAGCAGCAATCGGATAATTCTGTTGCTTGCGTTTCTGGCGCAACAGCTGCCGCTGACGCCTCACGCCGTCCAGCTCGGCACGCAGCTTGCGCTCCCTGGTGCGCAATATCTCCTTCTGCAGATCGGTGAGCGCGTAGCCCTGGCGGCGCGCTTGCGTGGCGTTCGCATCCTTGGCCTGCGCCCATATGTACGGCAGCTCCGCCATGGCCACCTGTAGACGCGCCTCGGCGCTGGTCGCATGCAGCCGCAGGATCTGTATGACCACCGAGTAGCGATCCAGCACGGGCAGCTGGAATTCCGCCTCCAGAAACTGTTTCTGCGCAAAGGTCAGCGAACCCTTGCTCACGAACATGCAGGTGACCTGTCGCTCCTTCTGTCGCAGATCGGCAATGATCTGCTTCAGCTCCGCCAGCTTGCCGCTGCCAAAGAGCGTCTTCCGCTCCAGACTCTCCAGCGGCACTTTCAGAGCTCGGGCCACCTGCCAGTTGGGCAGCGAGTGGATGAGCGCTGTAGCCTCGGCCAGCTGATCGTCGGGCTTCACATCGTCGGGCGTGCTGCGCTTCGCCGGCCACTTGACGTAGGGCTGCAGTATGAAGACGTGCTGGGCCGCAATCACATCCCTGCTGATGCGCATAGCGCCGCCGGCCACTTCATCGTAGGCGCTGTGTGTGTTACGGGAGCGATTAAAAAAGGATTTAAAGCAACTGAACCCACTGCGACCCACCGATCGTCCAGGAAACGCATATCGGTAGCGCCAACGGCTGTTGGGTTGCTCTGCTCCGGCGCCTGCTGTGCCGCCTGGATTTGTGCCTCGTAGAAACTCTTGCGATTCCGTATGCCCTTCACTCCCTGATGTTGTGTGTACTTGAAGCGTGTCGGGAATTGGCTAACAGCCGGACGCAGCTGGGTTGACCAGGCCACGCGCAGCACCGAACGCAGGCTTTTCATGGCTTAAACTATCTATACTATATATACTCTAACAGATTTGGTTAATTAATACGTTTCCTCCTGCAGCACCGTATGCTTGTTTTCGTAGGCCATCCAAGCCGCTTGACAAGATTTGGTGCGTGTTGTTGTGGTCTGATATGCCACGCCTGTGGCCACCAGCGAGGAAAACAATATGTTATACTTGGCCGGATAGCGTATTTTCCGTTGCACCGCCTTTTGTACAAAATATGTTCCCGCAAATCCTACAAAAAAACGAATAAATATTATGCAATTGTTTTGACAACTAACGAAATGCTCACCCAAACAAAACGAAGCCAGGCCTGTGAAGAGCGCACGGGTCATGCAGTCCAGGTAGCCGTCGAAGCCGGGATGTTTGTCGCGCTGCTGTTCCTTCAAACGCCTAATATCGTTCATAATAATTAATTACTTGCACAATGATTTCAAATGCTAAGTTATAAAAGCTGCAAACCGGCTGTGTAATGTTGTGCTAAGCATCACTTTTGATGGGCAGCACTGTTTGTTAACACACGATCTGGCAACTACAACAAGCAGCGTGTACACGATGAAACTCTTATTAGCAATTTTTTTTTCATAATATACAAATCACTTAATTATTCAGTTGAACAGGGATTATCTGGATCTTTATTAACTTGTTTAAACGATATTGTCGATTTTGGAGCATCGAGGATAATTGAGGTTCAATTGTATTCATAAAACTAATGAAAACAATAATAGTTGCTATTAAGATATTTATCATGCAAAAAAGACGAAACAGTGGATATATTTAGATTATACGCTTATAAATGTTATATACATATAGACATTCAATTCAATCGACATAGCTACGTTTATGATTGGCAGCACTTTCGGGCATTAGCATCGAACAGTCTGGCAACGACGCAACGTTTGGTTGTTGTTTGTGGCGTTTTCTCAAGATTTTGCTGCAAAATGGATGTGGAGAAGATTTGTCGCACTTGTTTAAGCCTCTCGGGTCCATTTCTGTCCATCTATGAGGGTGAGGCCGGCAACTGTTTGGTCGATATGCTGCGCGAGTTCACCAGGACGAAGGTAACGAGAGCCAATGCCAGACGTCGGCCCCAAAACTCAGCTTCTGCTCCACTTTACAGCCGCGTCGCGAGGATAATTTGCCAGCCAGGGTCTGCCTGAGCTGCATCAGCGAAATCAACCACTGTTACTCGTTCAAGCTCAAATGCGAGAACTCGAACCGCACGCTGCGACAGCTGCTGCCCCATGCGCTGCCCGAGGAGCCCGATCAGCTGACCACAGCCAAGCCCACAGTGGCAACGGCCGAAATATCAGTGCAAACCAATGCGGTGACAACAGTCGCAGCTGAGGCGCAAACGGATGTGGTGGCCACAGCAAACACCAGCGTGGTGCAGCCAGCGCTGCCGGAGGAAGCGCCGGAGGAGGCGGAGGACGAGGAGGAGGAAGAGTATGACTATGAATTTACCGAAGAGCCGGAACCGGAGCCGGAGCCTGAGCTGGCAGCGTCCAAGGCTAGCGCCGAGAACATAATACTCCATGTGGAAAAGGACAACATCAAGTTCGAAACGGAAATGGTGTACAACAAGAGCACAGGCGAGCTGGTCGAGCAGCCGGTGGAAACGGCTGCCAAGCAGAAGCAGTACAAATATCGGCTTGTCAGCAATGGCAATGGCGGCACATATATCGCCCCAGAGCCAGCTGCAACCACGCTGCCCACACGCAAGTGCGCCACAAAGCTGCCCAAGGAGGAGCAGCAGCAGCCGGCGTCGCAGTCAACGTCTAAGCAGCAGCAGCTGCACCAACCAAAGCACAGCAACTTGGATGTCACGCCCGCTGGCGAATCGGATGAGCTGAAGGCTAAGTTTCATTGTGATCGCTGCAATGCGGGCTTCGCGCTGGAGAAATCTCTGATCATACATCGCCGGCAGAAGGGCTGCACCCATCGCAACTTCAAGTGCAACGAATGCGAGCGGGTGTTTGTCTCGCTGGACCACTTGACCGAGCACCAGAGCACCCACGGGGCGTATACCTGCCAAGAGTGCTCCCTGCGCTGCGAGTCCATGGAGCAGCTGGGCAGGCACATGGTGCAGACGCACAAGCGCAATCTGCGCAATCAGTGTAATGTGTGCCAGAAGGGTAGGTGGAGAATTCGAAGGTTTATAACACTAAGCTTACTTTCTCCTTTATTGCTTGCAGTCTTCACCATGTTGTCTACACTGCGGGATCACATGCGCATCCACACCGGCGAGAAGCCGTTTGTGTGCACTGTCTGCGGCAAGGGCTTCACACAGAAGGCGAATCTGCGCCAGCACAAGATGCGCCACTCGGACATTAAGCGCTTCAAGTGCGAGCTGTGCAATCATTCGTTCGTGACCAAAGCGGAGCTGACGTCCCATGCGCGCACCCACACGGGCGTCAAGCCGTATCAGTGTGAGGTCTGCTCCTCCAGATTCACCACCAGCTGCTCCTTGGCCAAGCACAAGCGCAAGCACACCGGCGAACGGCCCTATGCCTGTGATCTCTGCCCCATGCGCTTCACAGCGCTCAACGTCCTGAAGAATCATCGGCGCACCCACACGGGCGAACGACCCTACGTTTGTCCCTTCTGCTCGAAGAGCTTTACGCAACGCGGCGACTGCCAGATGCATCAGCGCACCCATCAGGGCGACAAGATCTACATTTGTCCCGTGTGCAGCGAGGAGTTCAAGACAATGAACGACATGCGCGCGCATCTGACGTTGCACGAACAGGACGACAAGCGGCTGGTGCACTTCACCCTGCTGAGCAACAAGGAGAACGGCAACGCGGCGCTCGAGGAGGCCGACGAGGAATCGGACGCAACGGACCTGCTGTAGTTGGCGGCGACAGTTGTGGGACTTTAAAAATATTTGCTAGAATTTAAGTTGGGGTATTCCATAGAGCTGAGAAATCATCGACTGGCCTGATACTATCGGTATTTGGCACAAGGGGTACTCAGTGTATGCAAAAGTTAGGGGGGCTCAATACTTGAGAGCTAAAAAATAGATCGATTGTTTTAAGCTGTTAATATTAGCACAAAGGGTTTGTAGTCTATAGGCATTGGGAGCTGAGCAATTATCGGTAGTTTGGGCTGTCAATCGTTATCGATTTTAAGTGCAAGGGATAAGTAGTGCACAAATCAGGCCTCCAATGGCTTGATAGACATCAAAACATAACTGTTATTGTCGATCTCTGACTTAAATTCATTATTTGAAATGTTCTGTATACCAAAAATTGGAGGACCGATTGAGTAAGCTGACAATATTGGCACAAAGGATTTTTAGTGTATAAACATTAGAAAGCTGCATACGTTAGGGCTGAAAAATGATCGGTAGTTTGCGCTGTCAATCGTTATCGATTTGAAGTGGGTCTCCAATGGCTCGATAGGCATCCCTACATAGCTACTGTTAACGATCTTTGACTTAAATTCACTAGATGAACATTCTGTAAACCAGATCTTAGAAACTACCTTTATTGTTATTTCAAATGGAATTCAGTGGTTAAGCCCAAACGCCAAAAAGCAAGTGGGTTGTGCTGTCATCAAAATGATCGATATTTTACATTTGGAGCCCATTAAAAATTTTTTTTTTTTTTTGTATTAAACGTACACAGTTTTATCCTTTAAAAAGCAACGGAGATTACTGATCTATAACAAGTGTTCTGGTATTGATAGTTTGGCGATAGCTCGATTGTTTTCCAGCTCATTAAATTATGACAGCTTTTTTTTGTAGAATTTCCTTAGTCTTTAATTTTAGCTTACAACTGTAGTTATTAAAATGCTTATGAATCGATATATGCACTTGGTCGTCTAGTAGAACTGTCCGTACTGCGCCGGCTGCTGCAGCGCCGATGTGGACGCCTCCGGCGCGGCGGCAGCAACAGGCAGATTGAGTGGGGCGCCGCTGGTCACAGGCGGATCGCCTTGAAACCAGTTGACCAGCTCGTGGTGCGAACTCTGCACGCATTTGCGCTGATCGGCAATCAGGTTCTCTGAGTATTTCACATGGTTGGCATACGCCTCCTTCTCGTGCTGCACATCCTTGGACATGCGATGCAGATCCTTGAGTATCGCCGAGCCCCACAGTTGCACGTGTATATCAGGTATTTTGCTGGCCAATTGCATCGCTGGCGTCACCATATTCATACTCTCCTTGGAGTTGCCTATGCTCAGGAAGACATGTGAGAGCAGCACCAAGGAACAGCTGGTCAGGCGATTCAAATCTTCCGCATTGGCCATTTTCAGCGTTTCGCGCAGGAATCGTCTGTGCGGAAAAGTTTATTAACGAATTATAAAAGAACTTGCCATATTTTCAAATGGGTTTCTCTACTCACTTGGCTTCGTGGAAGCTGTTCTTGTGGAAGGCATGTAGTCCCTGAACATAGTAGAAGCCGCCCATTAAAGCCTGGCTGCTGTACGTGTGCGTATTCTCCGTGGACACCGCGTCGAGTATTTGCTTGAGGTCTGCATCACGCTTGGTGCGCAGATAAATGATGGCCAAATTGAGATTGGCGAAGAGCTTGAGATCCCGTTCCCCCGTCTCGTTCACGCACACCAGAAACTGCCGTTCCGCATGCTCAAAGAAGCTCGTGGACATGGAATACAAACCGATAAGGCAATGCAGCTGCGCCGAATGCCGCTTGAGCAGTTTGCGATGCGGCGCCGCCAGACAGACATCTCGGGCAGCGGCTATCTCGCGTATGGCCAGCTCACGATTGCCCATCACCATGCGGCACATGACAATGTGCTCCAGCAGGATGACCTTGAAGACGGATAATATGGATTTGTCCTCCTGCAGTTTCAGCTTCTCGATCTGTGTGAGCGCCTTTTCCGTATACTTTTGCGCCTTGTCCATGTAGCCGGCCATCATGGAGTGCGAGACGGTGACCAGATAGACGAGCACATATAGCTGCTCCTTGGGCAGCCATACGAACATCTCCAGTTGATTGGCACCAAAGATCACCTCATCGCTGGGCCAGTTGGGCGCCATTATGGTCTGTATGGACATTTGGAGCTGCTTCAAACTGGGCTTCACCGTCTTGACCTGGCCCAAGGCCAGATAATAGCACACTTGCAGCACCAGAAAGAATACCTTGAGATACTCCTTCTGATGCGGATTAGGTATGTTATTGTCTATGATCTGACCCGCCGAATTTAGTAGGGCCAGAACGTCGTTTGTTTTCCGTTCAATCATAAGGATCATTGCGCGTGAGAGGAGAAATAGCACTTTCAGATATGTGGCGCCCGCCTCCTCGGCCGATTCGGCACCGACGGCCAACAGATCGCTGGCCAGCGAGTATTCCCGATCGTTGGCATGGATCTGGGATAGCTGCAGCAGCAGCTTGCAATGCCAGTAGACGTTGTTCTGTGACAGTTCCACGGCACGTCTGAGCATCGCCTTGGCCAGCGAACTCTGCTCCATTTGCAGATGCAGCTGGGCCAGCAACGAGGCTGTGTCGAACTTGACATCATCGAAATTCATTAGCGGCTCTGAGATGCTCCACGCCTGCTCCAGATGATGGCGCGCCAAATCTATGTTACACGTGTACGCCATTAGCACTTGGCCCATTTGCAGGTGTGTACGCGCCTCCACCTGAGGGCAATTAAATGCAAATTGTTAATATGTTGGTTGATGTGTAAATAAATTGCATTTGTTGATGACTTTCACTTGAACTTACCTTGGAAGGCGGCCGAAAGGTGAAGAGCGCCTGTAAACATTGTATGCATTTTTTGATGTTTGGCGGCTGTGAGGTACGAAAGTATTCGGCGAGGCCGAGTAGCGATATATAGCAGGCATCCTGTGATGCTGCTGTGGTGTTAGTTGCGCTCATTGCGTTCAATTACTGCAAATCGGCTTCGTTTTGTTTATCGCGTAATTTTGTTGTTGTTGTTGTTGTTGCTGCGTGGGTTAATGTGGTGGTTAATCAGTGTTGGGCGGCGCAGCGTTGCTCGCTATGCTATCGATAGGTTGTGGCGGCAGGACAATAAAAATGTAGATTTGGCTGCAGTTTTAAAAAAATAATAATTTGTTACTTGTTGTTACCAAATTTTTTTATTTTTTGTAATGTATTTTGTTTATTAAAGTAAAATTTATTTATTACCTTAAATGGAATACCGGTAGTTTTAACTCACACGTATCATTATTAAAATAATCGATTTCTGCTATCGAATGCAAGCAAATGTCTCGTCATATCAAAATATTACTAGAGCCGCGCTCTGCAATTGACTCAGTGCAAAGCTTTAAGCGGTCGCTTTAAGACGTGTTTTGTGGGTGTGCAAATAAATTTATCAAGCTTATCAAGTAAAGCAAAAAAGGTAAACCTCAACGATCCCATCGCATTTGATGAATATGTTATTACTGCGATGATTTTGCAATTGCTATTAATATTGTCCAATCTGTGCTGATTTGTTGTTACACTCTGCGTCTGCTCCAGTAAATACTTGATTTCGAAATGCTTTTGTGTTGCTGCGCACGCAATCATAATTTTCGCTATCGATGTTCAAAATGAGTATAAAGTTTCATTATTTAGTCATTTTTTAATGACATTTTTTTCTTGCAATATAATCAGCTTATTTCTTGGTTTAACCCGGAACGAAGTGAATCCTCTTGGAGTTCATCATGATTTCGATTCCAATGAAAATTTAAATATAATAAAATTTAATCAGTGCAAAACTATATATTATAACATGCGCTGACCTCACTGATCATTTGGAGAGCCCCCAGAATTCTACACAATTTAGTAAAGAAAATCAATTAAGACGCTTTTTTTGTTTATTGTTTCGCTATTGACAGTAATTACTTTTCATGTACAGGCAAAGGTTATGCATAGGCACGTTTAATACTTTGCGTCAACTTCGGTTGGAAATTCCCTAGAAACAAGTTGTTATTGTTGTTTGACTTTTTGTTGTTGGCTTTTTTGCCAGTGTGGGCAGCGCAGGCGCGAATGGAGGCGACGGCTGTATTGGTAAATTGCGTGCAAAACTTAAACATAAATATGGTCGAACACAGAAGAGAGGAGAGAGGGAGAGAAATAGAAAAAAACCAATTACAAAATCGCCAATACAGGGTCAAGAAAGAGCGCGTAAGCGTTGAAATGTTAACAATTTATGAATCACGCATATTTAAAGTGCACTGTGTGTGTGTGTGTGTGTTTGTGCAGAGTAAACCAGTTTTAAAAATGCTAATTTGGGTTTTTTATGTTTAAAACAGCGGCAATCACGCAACTGTGACGTCGCGCAGTCAGCTGCGAAAGCCGACGAAAAAAAAAGAAATAAAGACAAAGTCGCTCTTTTTTATGCTCAGCTGAATGCAACAACAAAAACACGCTTTGTTGTTGCGAGTGCAGACAAACTTATAAACTTTCACTTTTCGCCGCCAGCTCGCGAGCGAAGCGAGATGTTGCAATTGGTTAAAGTTGTGATCAACGATAAATTAGCGGCGACAGTTTTGGGAGCTACGCCGAGATGAATCAGCTTTTAAGGAATTTTTAATGACGGGCGAGCTTGCCGGCTTTGAGATTTTTGCATACATTAAGCACACATACACACAATAAAATGGGCAAACGATCTTCATGCGTGACGAATGCCAAATAGCATTGATTGTACCATAGCTGACTGGCACAAATTGCCAGGCACTTGATCTACATGTTAAATATTCGCAATGGGCATGTGTTTCACCAGTGTTACGTCTGGGCCGAAAATGTATCTCAATCCAGTCTGACAGTCTAAACACGAATTATTTTGTGCTAATATTTGCTGGCAATGAAACAAAAAGCAATTTATCTGAGGGTTTTTGTATTATGCCCTAAACTCACTGAAAATGGGGAAAAAGTATATAATGGGAGGCATCTCTGACCCCATAAAGTATATACATACATATATTATTGGTCAGCATCAGTAGTCGACTCGACGAGGCCATGTCCGCCTGTTTCGAATCTAATTTATTTTAAATGATCGATTACTCACTCTATCTAAAATCGATAAATATCTATCACATGAACATTTGAATATACGAGATACACTTAAATAATTTACTGCAATAGGTTTTATCAAGATCGGTTAAGAAACTCAGAAGTTATTGAAGAAAAATACACATACATACCTACATACGTACATACATTTGCGTTTTGGGGTTCAGGGTATCCCCAAGTTAACTCCCCTTGAGTAGAGCATTCTTACTTAGGTTTACAGCTAAATGACCGCTCATATTAAACACAATTTATGATTAATATTATCCGTGTCAACTTACCTCTCTCCATATTTTATAATTTTTATAATAATGTAATGACGCCAACAAGGGCGTGACACTGAATGCCACACACGCAGTGTTTGTTTCTGTTAGCCACATTGAAGGTCACTCATTACAAATTCTCTCTTAACTCAATATCTTTGCAGAGAATGAAGGTGTGTCTCTCGTTGCTGCTGCTTTTGCCGGCACTGTTGAGTGCCGAGTTTTGCGGCACATCAATCGCTGCGATCCAGATGGGCACACATTCCAAATTGTATCGCGGCCAGCAGGAGTTCTCGGTGGCCATGCTGGATGCCATACGCAAGGCGACACCAAATGAGAACGTATTTTTCTCACCATACAGCACATACCATGCGCTTCTGTTAGCCTACTTTGGAGCCACCGGCGAGACGGAACAGGAGCTGACCAAGGCACTGCGTCTGGGCTGGGCGCCCTCAAAGGAGGCTGTGCGCAGCGCCTATCGCGTGGAGAAAATGACGCGCTCTCAGCGAGCCAAGGAAATGCCACTGGAGTTCTCCTCGGCGGATCGTTTGTATTTCGATGATCAGGTGAAGCTGGCCAGCTGCTTGGATGCGCGCCTGCACGACGAAATTGTGCAGCTGAATATCAAGGATAATGTGGAGCAGACACGTCTCCAGATCAATGAGTGGATTGCCAATGTCACACACAATCAAATCAAGGACATGATTGCCTCAGGCGACATCGATTCACGCACCCAGCTGGTGCTGGCCAATGCGGCGTATTTCAAGGGCCAGTGGTCCAATCGCTTCAATACGGAGAAGACCCAACAGATGCCGTTCTATACGTCCAGCGATAAGTATTCGTTTGTGCCGATGATGAAGCAGAAGGGCAATTTCTTGCTGCATCCGGATGAACGATTAGGCGCCCATGTGCTGCAGCTACCCTATCGCACATCCATGAAGGAGGACGATGAGGATGATGATATTTCCATGGTGATTATATTGCCACCCTTCACCAATGATGCTCTGGAACAGGTGCTGTCCAAACTCAATTCCGAAACGTTGGATGCCGCTCTGAAGGAAGCCTCGCTGCGTGAGATTGAGGTATCGCTGCCCAAGTTTGAGTTTGAGCAGCGACTGGAACTCGTGCCGGTAAGTGTTTAGACCCATTCCAAGTCGAGGAAAAGCTAATATATATATAAACCTGTCTTCCCTACAGATCCTGCGTGAAATGGGCGTCAATCAGATCTTCGATAGCAGCGCCAGCTTTGCCGATTTCAGCACCGAGCAGAACATCAACTTCGGCGATGCCAAGCACATGGCCAAGATTAAGGTCGATGAGGAGGGCAGCACCGCAGCGGCGGCTACCGTTCTGGTCAGCTTCCGTTCGGCCCGTCCCATTGAGCCCACCAAATTCGAATGCAATCATCCGTTTGTTTTCCTGATCTATGATCGTAAGGCCAGTGCTGTTCTGTTTACGGGCATCTATCGTGACCCGAAGACAATGAAGTGAATGCCACAATCGAAGGCTCGTGTCAATATGCCGTGTGCTGGGTGCGTGAGTGTGTGACTCTTGTAATAATCTAACAATCCTTAACCAAATTTTGTCTCGAATAAGCGCAAGTACCTACACCATTTAATTGTATTTGTAAAATAAATTATATGAACAAGTATGAGTAAATATTTTTGGAATTCCCCATGATTTACAGTTTTCCTTTTAAGTACACTCAATTATTTGCAATTATAGTTTTCTAAGAAATTGTGTGAAACGCTTTAAATGTTATGCAGCACTCGGTAGATAAGTTGTCTAAGCGTTTAGGCAACAGAACAATGAGGGTTCGGATTTGAATATCAGGCCAGTGTAGCATGTAGAGCAGGCTCTGCTATTTATAAATAGTTAGGTGATTGATTATAATAATAATAATAAAAATTGTATATGTTCTAGAAAATTACCATTTAAAGCTTTTCTCGAATGTATTAGCTTTATGGGTTAAAAAACCTATTGTTTTTTAACATTAGTACTAATATGAACAGTTTGTAGAGAAATGTTATCAAATTTACTTACAGGTGTTTTAACAAATTAACAGATCATTTAAAATTCCATTTAAGACAAACAAATGTTTCAATTTTTTTAACAGCATTTTAGCATAAGTCAGTCCGACTTAGTTCTTTTATTTGCTTTAAAAACCCCCGTTTAAAGTAAACACTTTCAGTTAAACATTTAGTTTTGCTCTTTTACTAAATTCTTTATAAAAACAAGATTGCGTAAATCAATATACAGAATGAATTTTTCTTTTAAGTAAACATTGCTACGTAAATATACAATTAGGAATTTAAATGAGCTACTTAAGAGGAGCTTAGGCAACCTAGTTAACAAGCATGCGTATATACAAAAGAAAAAAAAAACTTTAATACTTAAAGCAACAAGAATATAGTTTGAATACTTAAACAGCGTTGAAGTCTGGCGGAAATATTGAAAATTTATTTTTCATTTTTTTGGCAACTAAATTTGTATGTCATGGCTAAAGCGAAAAGCACTGAAGGCACTTTGGGTTCGCAAGCGGCGCTTTCTCCTACCCTTTCTTTTTCTCCATCTCTCTTTATAAAGTGCAAGAATTTATATATTGAATAGAATACTAGTAGAAAATGCCTGTTGCTCCTCGAAAAACTACGACTAAAATTAATATTTCTCTTTGTGTGTGTGTGTGTGTGTGTGGGAGGGGCGGGGCGGGGGGGTCATCAACAAACAACAGGCTAGTGCGCAATCAATATTACATCAGCTGAGTTAATTTACAGGTCATCTGGTGGCATGGCCACCGCATAGATGGCAAAGCCAATAAATACAATGCCACCGACAATGGTTACAGTGCGCACCGAGATTTTGGAGGCCACCAGGCGACCGCCAATCACAGCCAGGCCAGTACAAATGCAATGGCCAATAATGCCGCCAACGATAACGCCATAAATGTCCTGAAATGGCATTTGAAAAGTAAGTAGTAAATAAACCGGTTCAGTTTGTAATTGTCTCAAAGCACCCACCTTGCTGGCAGCTAGAATGATAGTTGTCAATTGGGAGCGATCGCCCCATTCGGCAAGGAAGGTCATCGTAAAGGCTTGGGCAAATATGCGCATGGTAAAGTAGGTGGCGCCGCGACGTTGCACCTTGCTGCCGCGTCGTCCGCTCTCCGGATCATGCACCAGTGCAGTATTAACATCACGATCCAGCTGCAAGTTAAATGTAAAGTCAATGTTAAAACGCAGCTCAAGACACCGATTTTATTTAGTTAGCTTTCAACTGGATGAGGCGCATGTGTGCAAAGTAAAACATGGGGAAACAACGAAAAGGGAACTTGCACGAGTTATAGAAAATTCTTTTTTTAAAATACAATTATAAGAAAAAAGTAGCACAAACGATCACTTCAGAACGAAACAGTTTTAGGTAAAGGGAAAAAGTACGATACATGCATATATTTCTGAGTGTGTGTGTGTGTTTGTGCGCGTGCGCTGGAACGTTTTGGCAATGGCATAACCTAATTGTAAATGTGTGAAATGTATAAAATGAAACAAAGCAAAATAAAATAACAAATACCGTTAACCGCTTGAATCAGCGCGTGTGTTATAATAAAAATGTTATAGAAAATCATAAAAAATGCATTTGTTCAATGACAGGCCAGTTTATGTGTGTATGCGTGTGTTGGTGACTTTCATTGTATAATTTTGTGGTTTTTTTTTTATTAAAAAAGCAGGTGAAACGTAGATGAAACAACAGTGTGTATTAACGTTGTTGCTTGATCTCTAACCCGTGCTTTAAGCGCGCCCTCCTCGCTGCCGATGCTCCCATTCAAGCTATGCATGCTATCGTGTCCAGCCAGAGGGGCACGCGGCTCAGAGGCATCCACATGGTCAGCATCGGAATTGGTTTCAACGGAAGCATTTGAATTGTTGTTCTTGTTGTTGTTGTTGTTGTTGCATGGGCTATCACATTGGGTTTGTTCGGTCTGGTTCGATGAAGCGATCGATGCCGAGAGCGCCGGACTGCCATGGAACGTTGCCATTTTCAGCTGTTCCACGACACGCCCGCCATCCTTGAGCAGCACCTCGCTGTTGTGGTAGTCCACATCGTTGCCAGTTTTATCACAGCTCGTTTGCTTACTATTAGTTGAGTTATTGGTGGTATTGTTATTATTGTTGTTGTGGTAGTTGTTGGCCGCCTGCTTGCGTTGGCGATGCTGCATCTCGGTGCCATTCCTGGCGTTGGACGTGGTGGCCACAACGTTGATATTGTGACCTTGTATCAGCGCTTGTTCACTGGCATCCTCCTTGTCCGAATTGCTATTTTTACGCTTCGCATCGGCGTCCTCGTATTTGCGTGTCGCTTTCCGCATTAACTGTCAGTTTAACACATTTAACGAGGGGTTTTTTTCATTTGTTTATTTTGTATAACGTTTTGAGTCACGTTTAACACAAGGTTATTGATCAAAATTTGGTTTGAAAGAAAGAATAATTAAATTTGATATTAGCTAAGGTTTGTATACAAATCGCAGACAAATTGTTTGTTTTGTTTGCTGATTAAAATTGTTTCTGGTAAATTTGTTTTGCGGTTAAGCAGCCTTTTTAAAACTTCAAAATTGGTTAATTTTGTGGTTTTTATTTTATTATTTTTATATTCTCTTTACACTTCATGGCGCAGACGTGCAATTAGTCACATAGGCGTATGTGTGCTTGTGTGTGTTCTGTAGCATATATATTGTGTAAAAATCAAAAGAAAATAAATATATCAACCAATTCGGCGCGATGAAAGCGCTTTAATAACTAAACAAACAAAAAAGCTGCATGGGTATGTTCGATTAATTGATACAAATCGATTTCTCCTGTTTATAAACAATTTGTGTTTCATTGCCAGCGTTTTAATTGCGCCAACAAATTGGACTTGGATTTAAAACTTATTGTTAGACGGGTTTGGGTATGTAAATTGTTAATAAATTATTATAATTAAATCGTACAATAAGCATGCAATTTAGCTTTAATAACAATACGAAACCTGAGTATGAATGTTACGGTTCATATTAGTTATTAAATATATACAATTGTAGTGTTTGTTTTGTTGTTGTGAGAGAGAGAGAGAGCAAAATGAGTAAACTACAAATAACAAGTAGGAAATCTGAAGCATTTTACAGGCAAAACATGTCAACGAGCAAATGAAGTGATCGCCTTGTTATTTGTTTGTTGTCAATAAAAACTAAAAAAATATTGTCTAGAATTATGTACAACCTATTAAGCGTAGCTGTTTACAAAAGCGCAGATTAACAAAAAAAACTTTCAAATATTAACAAGCAGTGGTTAAAGGGGAAAAGTTATTGTTTGATTTTCTACAAAAACTACGGCCAAAACGAGTACTAAATATAAAAATTGATCAAGTTTGATCGTCTTAATCGCACTCACCTCATCTTCACGCTTACGCAAATCGCTTTGAACCTCTTCGAGCTCTTCTTGGGCATCGGTTGGTTTCATTTTGTAACCATCGTACAACATTTTCAAACCAAATATTAAAAATAATGCAGTTGATATATAATACGTATAAATCTGTCGAAAGATAGGTTAACCAAATTCAAATAGATCTATCTCTAGGCAAGATAAGGCCGCATACCTTAGGAATAAAGTTTGCTGCCATGCCAAATACGCATGAGAGAACCGTCATAAGGGCCAAGGCGGCAATTGCACCGCCAAAGACAATCAAACGCGGGTGGCGCATTGCCATTATGGCAGCAATAAAGAAAGTCTTATCGCCTAACTCTGTTAACAATATAACAGAGATCGATGCGGTGAACGCATCGATAAATGTGCCCCTCGACTTTGCGTCCCGTTCCGGTTCCGCTTTGTTCTCTTTCATTCCATCCGATTCCGTTGCCATTTTCGCTATCGCCTGATGTTCAACATTCTGTAAATATAATTCGATGCGATAAGATTTGCTCAAGCAAAACCAAAATGTAGATCAAGTTCAATTACCTTCTGCAAGTCGGCTATAATAGCGGCATTCTCATCTCCATCTGGATTCAATTCAGCGGCGCAGATGGTGGAAAATGTGAGCACCACCATTAACGCCATTGCCATGTGCCATTTGGCTGAACGCTTCAGGTAAACATTATGCCTGGTCGTTTGCCAGAAATATGATTGATTTTGTGACATCCTCGTCGGTGTGTGTGTTGTGTGTGTGCGCTCCGCTTCAGTTAGTGTTGCATCCGTGTTTAGCTGTAGATGTGATTAAACGTGTCCGTTTCGTCCGGCTGACTGCAAAGAAATAAAGTAGTCTAGTTAAAACGCTGTTCACACACAATAATGTATGTATGTGAATGTGAGTACATTGTGAACCACATAGCTAATCGGGCAAATGTTCTCGCCGCACTATTTGTATATGGCAAACACAACGGTATCATGCCCAAAGTCTGCGTTTAACAAGCAAATCTAGCGGGACAAACCATCCCCCCCCCCAACTGTGCTGTCTAGATAAGCTCGCACACTGCGTCAACTCAGCTCAGATATGGTCAGTCATAGCACAGTTCTCAGCATTAGGGTAAAACAACATTTTGGCAGCACAAAAAAATATATACATTGTAAATGTGGCCAATGGTCTGTGCCTACGTCAGCGGCATCTGGCAAAACTATTGATTAGATAAAAATAAATGCTCGAAATTGGCAAATATTTGTCAATACGAAATGGGACTACTCTTAAGGTACGTTACTGTTACTTTAGTACAGCTGTTAATATTACATAACAGCGCGCATACGCGTTAAAGTGACGATTTTAACATAAATATATACATTGAAAAACATTAAAAGTTGAAGTAATATATTAATGTTTTGAATACTAAAAGCGCGAAATTTACTAGCAATTTCTCAACAAAATATGGTTAATTTATTTTATAAATTATATTATGTTACATATTACAAATTCGACTGTTAATTTTGTTAATAGAAGTGAAAAAAACATTAAAATCTCAGTTAAAGTGAGAACTTTTCCAGTAATATATCTCGGCTCTATCGAACAAACACCTTGACAAATTCCATACTACCCGAATGTGGTTAGAGTATAGGAAACCACTTAGAACGTATACGTGACCAACTGCCAACATACTAAAATCTTATTGCTGCGTGTTGACACACAGTATATACAAATATGTGTGTAGGCTATATTTAGTTGTCAATGTTAATGAACACGTGTTTAAACTCAATTCCTTAGATCATATTTGCAGCTAGACTCAAGCTAAATGCCCTTTGATATCACAGTTAGTGTTCTGATAGAGTCGGTAGATAAGTTTATCGCATTTGCATAGTTGTATGTACATACAGCCAGATTTATCTTTATGTAAAACGCGAGTGCAGTACTAATACAAGTATTATATTATCCTCTTTGTATACATTTTTGCATACTGCCAAGTTTTTTCTTTCTTAAATTACAATCACGGAAATATTACAATTAGCTTTAGCAGTAGTTGCTCGCTAAGTAGATCGATTCAGATCTAGGGATGATTATTTTGTTTCAAAAATTCAAATTACTAAAAAAACTATTATTTAAAGCAAAATAAAAAATAAAATGTTGTGAAATATTGTACAGGTTTGAATCCAAAGCCAATGATTTAGGGGAACATTAAAAAAAAATTTGGTTTCTTATACATTTTTTTTTTCAGCAATATCTGAAAAAATAAATGTTATGTTCAAGGCGTCTTAAGCATTATAATAATTAACTTTGTTTTGTGGACAAATCTAATTTCTGAACCATTTTTCATTTCTTTGTATTTACTAAATTCCGTATATCTTTTTTTTTGGTATATCATTTAACTTATTTTGTTTATTTATTATATTTTGTACAGTTCAGAAAATAACCCCTGCAAAAAATTCTGCTTATTCATAAATATTATGATTGTTTTTGTGTACTTTACTCCCTGTGCTTTCCATTTGTTGTACATAAATAATATCTTTCGGGGCCTTCGCTACAGTCATGACCGTTTTTATCTATTCGTTGTGTGCCGCCACAAGATACATATTTGCATTATAAATAAAAGATTAATTGACGCACTTGACAAGATTCGCAAAAGACGCAGTTAAAAGTGTGGCAGGAGAAAAGGTTTAACGACAAATATGCATGTGTAATTACGTAAACATGCTCGTTACGTAGAACTCTTGGATAATGTTGTTGTTGACGTTACGGCCAACGTAGTATGCGAAACGCAGCGAAATGAAGCGAAGGCGTAAACAAACAACGTCAACGACATCGTTAAAAATAATGTATATATTGTAATATCTAAATTGGACAAAAACTCGTATTACTTATATAAATTGCAAAAAAAAGGATGTCCTAGTCGGTGACTGACTAGGAGATACTCTGTACCCAGCTGTGAGCTGCCGTAATACATTCGCGCTCCTTTTGCATTTATAGAGACTCAAAATCATGCACACAAAAACCTCTTAAAGCTGCGCATTTAGCGGCTGTGATAAGCGGGGGGAGGTATCCAAAGAGTGAAATAGTCTCGATTTGTTGATACTATTCGTTAACAAATATACCGAATTTGGTGTGTTGTCTCTGATATGTTCAAAAAGCCGGTTTAAAAATGGTTATTTATCCATTTAATGAAAACGGACACAGGTATATCTAATATCGACTCGGCTAGTGATCATGACCAAGAATATTTAAACTTTGTGGGGTTAAAGATGCCTGCTTGTAACTGTTACATACATTTGCACAAAACCAATATACTATTTTTCACACATTTTCAATGTGTACAGGGTATAAAAAACATAGTAATAAATGAAAGGCAAGTAAGCAACTGACCGAACGACCGACAAATCAATTGAGCGTTTCATTGCGTTTCGCAGTCGTTTGTTAATTATACCCTGTAACTGTAGGTGGGCGAAGTATATGTGGCACAGTTATTCAATAAATAGCCAATAAATATCGATTATTGTGAAAGAAAGTTTGTGCTTTCGCGTAGGGTATTTACTAGTCGCACACACGCAATCAACCCGATGCAATCGTTTATTTATAAAAATGTTTCTTTAAATGGCTATTAAGTGCAGCACTAACAACATAAACAATTATCAGAAATGATTTTAGTCGTGTAATTGTATTGATTTTCATTTGCGGGCTTTGATTATTATTTGTTTTCCAATATACATATATATTAATTATTCATTTAAGCATATTTTTTGCAGTATCTATTTTTGTGCGCAAAAAACAGCAATTAACTGTGATGTGTTCTTAGCCACTTTTTTTATAGCTGAAAGCAGCCATATAGTTGTTTGCGTGGCATCTGCTTTGGCATATATGCGTAAGCTAACGCAGCATATTGTATATCTTTGTCAAACTTAACACATTATTTTCTTTATAATATGTAATCAAAATCAGTGTTTAGCTATGAGTTAGCCAATTTGAACAGTTTTAACTTTTTTTCGCACCACTTGTGGCATCACTGATACTGCGGCGCTGACGAGAGCAAAATTTGAGTGCTTGCGTTTTCAGCATTATTATACAAATTTCGAGCACACATACACTTGTCACCGCACAAGTAAGCATACTGCTGCTAATGCACAACTTAATTGTAGTTAATTATAATTAAATTAATATGCTATTAAGCTTATCAACGTGAATCACGTCCTTACATCGCCAGAACTCTTTATTATTAGTGATGCTAGGCAATCGATAGGCAATTAATAATAATATATCGCACTGTTTTCAAGTGCTAAACGTAAAATGCTTACGTGCGCACAAATGCGTGACGTTAACGCAAAAAGAGTGTGAAATTGTGCGCAGTTTTTAAATAATAAATTTAGCCTGAGTAATGTTATATGATTAATTTATGATTAATATTTATAAGGCGGAAACAAGGGCTGTTAAAACTGATGAAGATATGGAAAAATGTTTCACAATTTTAAAAATGCATTCATATGCTCAGCAAGTTACATATTTTCACATGTTTTTCTTATCTTATCTAAAGTCTGCCGCACTTTCTGACCAAATTTAAACCCACTTTAAATGTTTATTTAAGTATTTCCTGTAGACCATAGTTCATTCCCAAAGAAAATCTCTAACATTTTAATATTGAAATGGAATGAAACCCAAACTTGGTTCATTTAAAAACAAATACACAAAAAGCATATACAAGAATAAATAGTTGTAAATAGTTCCTTAGTAGAAATAGGCGTAATACGACCTAAATGTGTTTGGTTTAGGGTTTTGGAATATATGTTTGCATTAACAAAGACTGGTCTGTGATGTCTAACATGGAATATTGAATGTGATTGATGTGATCTCGTGGTCATTGCTCGCCCACTTTTACATCGGCAGCTTCCTTCACAGCACGATCCTCCCTGGCACATTTACGTATAATGCTATTGAAGTACTTGTGCAGGCCGTAGGCGAACATACGCACCGGTCCAATGACCGCGGCATGCAGCAGATTCGTAAAGAAACCATCCCAAGGCATCAGACCGCCGCCCAGCATGGTCAGAATCCAGCTCTCAGCGCCCACTGTAGATATAAAGTTGCCTTTCTGCAAAGGAGCCGGTTAATGCTGATGAATTGTGATATTTGGCTAAACAGTAGCTTACCAGCGCATCCTTTAGTATTGCCTTGGCCATGACCTCGGGCTCGAGGAGGCCACCGCCGCCGGATATGATTTTGGTTTCACGCGGCTTCGACTTCTCCTCCTGCTCGAATCCCGGTGTATTTGTATCGCAGGGCAGCGCCAATGTCACCGAGACGCCATGCACCCGGGACTCCATGGCAATCGTCTCGGCCATGGCGCGCAGCGCATACTTGCTGGCCGAATAGGGACCGTAGCCGTAGATGCCGAACAGAGCCGCCTGCGAGGAGGTGAGCACAATGATGCCATCGCCCGCTTTCTTCATTTTCGGCAGCACATAGCGGGTGCAGTTGTAGCTGCCAAAGAAGTTGACGTCCATCAGTTTGTGCACGTCCGCAACGGACACTTCCTCGAACAGTCCGCAGATAGCCATGCCGGCGCAATTGATCAGCGCATAGATGTCGCCCACGCTCGCCTCCAGTTCGCCCAGCACGCGAGCCACCTGCTCGTAGTCGCCGCCAATGTCCAAGCAGCGGTATTGAAACTTCTGTTCCGGTCGCTGGCGAATGACTTCCATTAGCGCCACGGCGCCACCTGTGTGCGTGTGGCATGCAACATGCAGGGTGAGAGTTGCTGGCGGTTGCAGTGAAAACTTTTAGCGCCGGTTTTTCCGGTTTTCCACTTACCCAACATTTTCTCATCTCGCGCAATGACGGTCACATTGGCTCCTTTCACGGCGCACTCAACGGCGAGGCAGAGCCCGATGCCCTTGGAGCCGCCGGTAATCACCACGTGACGGCCCACAATGCTCTTGGGTCTCTTGCCCATGACGAATATGTATATCAGTATGTGTGTCAAAAACGCAATAGCCAGACATAAAACAACTTCCCAGGTCAGCTCCATGGTTTGTTGTGCCGCTGATATGAAGAGGAGCGATTAATGTGCTGATAAAATATCGATAGCAGCATTATCGTTGCATGTTACGTTTGTGCAGTGTTGCCAGACTGCTGAGAGCCGGTACATTAGTCGGCACTCTTATTTTGACGTAAACAAACAGGTATTTTTTGTATCAATTTAATTGTTTTTAAAAATATAGGAAACCGTTTTTATTATTTCATGATTCATTTATATGTTGAATTTGTATTAACGAAATAAAATATAAAAATAAAATGACTAAAGAAACTGATTGTGATTTAATAAAATGTATACTCCCTTTCGGTCTCAGTAAGAAGTTTTTAAATTGATTTGCAGTAACTGCGCTTATATTATCAAGACTATATTGTCAAGACTGCAAACCAAACTGGTTTGAGGGAGGATCTCCAATATTTATTTTATATTTTAAAATTCGGCCTTCTATTAAAATGATTTGGTTAAATTTTAATGAAACGGTAAATTATAATCAAAATTGAATTGTTATATATTTAATTAAAAGCTGGTAATATATACAACAACAGTAGAAAACAACATATTTCCCCATAAATAATAAAGATTGATGTCTTTTAAATTTTAAATAATGCGACCATCCAAGGTTTGAACCAATACTTAGGTTCATTGGTTTGAAAACCCAAAATCCAACTTTAAGGGCAAAACATTGATTTTTTGTTTATTTATATCCCATAGTATTTAAAAGTAACCTACTTATAATAACAAATATTTTCATTTGCTACAACTATCGACTATTATTGTTGGTTTTGTAGCCATGATTATAGTCCAATATTGAGAATAATTAGAATAGAATAATTTTTTGCCAATATAATATATAATATAATAATATTAATAACAATATTTATAGCAAATATTATTAATGTTGTTTATTTAACCTTTGCGACGCCTCTGGCTCTGTTAAACATATGTTTGCATAAAAAATTCTGTGCAACTTTCCAGTGAGCGCGCTGCCAACAGCTGCCCGAAGACGCTGCTCCCGGTGCGCTGCACAACTTCCAAGCGCTGCGTCAACTCCAACGCCGACGCTTTGGCTTCACTTAACACACACATTCGCATGCACGCTGGATGGTTTAGCGGCGATTTTCAACCACTTTTCGTGCGTCGCGACGTTGCCGATGACAGTTTGGCAGCGCACTTTCAGCTCAGTCGTGTACGTAACGTCGTCGAGTTACAAACGTTAGCGGTAAAACGATAAATTGAATTTGGCCCAAAACCAGCAGCAGTAGCAGTAGCAGCAGCAGCGGTAGCAGCAGCAGCAGCGGCAGCAACGTTGCATTGAAAGCAAAAATTGAAATGTGTGTCTAGTGTTAAGTAAATTTTTGTAGTGCAATCTCAAGTTAACGGCAAATGTTGCGCTTCGCTGCCCACTAATGGCGAATTAGTGCAGCAAAAACAAAAACAAATAAAAAGCAGCGCAGCGTAAAGCGGCAAAGAAAGTATTGCATACCACACGGCTGTCATGAAAAATAGATATCGATTTGCTGGCCTGACGCCATTTAGGAAAAGGGGGGAGCCCCATATAGCTATTTCTGTGGCTGCGCGAAATAAAAGTTTAATATCAAATGGCTAAAGTTGCCCGCAAACACATACACACACACGCACGCACGCACGCACACAGCAATACGAACTACACACTTGTAAATTATGCATTAATTAGCTCAATTGTGTGAAATTTTATAGGTGTGTGTGTTTGAAGGAAGTGTGTGCCTAAGCGTATAGAGCGCTGTGTGTGTGTATGAGATCATCATTATAACGGCATTTGCCGTCGCCTGCTGGTGTGCAATACTTCTTCTAACGCACGCTTCGCTTCTCCGTATCTCCCTTCCACAGCAGCGGCCCTATTCAAAAACAAAAGAAGAATAAGGAAAGGAAAAATATAGAATTCAAACGCACTTTCTTCGAAACGCATTTACTAGGTGTGCGTGTGAGTACAGAGAGTTAGCGATATAGTGGAAGAGAGCGAACAAACGCCACGCGTGTGTCTTTGTGTGTGTGTTAGTTGCGGTTGTTGCGCCTCAACAAATTTACGAGTACAATTTGAGCTATAAAAAACACAAAAATCTGTAAACGCGCGCGTGTTGCTTTCATTTGTATTTTGATCATTGAGTTTAATAACAACGACAAAAGCATTTCCCTATGATTGGCTCATTCTGGAATCTGTGCAGAGCGTGCCCATCAATGCCGGTTGACAAGGTACATCAGAAATATTCTATATTTAGCGTAAACCATTATTACAGTCAACGCTCGCATATATGAATGCTTTGGTTATAGAGCCAATTTTAATTTTTTGCAAGATTTTCCGTTGAAATAATGAAAAATTATTTATATATTTAAATTTAAATTAAATTAATAAATTAAATCAAGCAAGTCTTGTTTTTCCACAGAAATAATGAAAAAAAATAAAAACATATATTTTACTTCATTTTATATTCAATGTTTTCTTTAGAATAATTTTGTGGGATTATTTATTTAAATACGTTTTAAAAATATTAGATTAAATCACATTCTAAATAAACTGAACTTTTAAAATTTCAAATTAATAATATTCAAAATCAGGAAGGAATAAAAAGCAATTTAAATATTTTTAGGATTTTCAGAACACAATAACAAACGTTCGCAAAAATTAGAATTGTATGGAAAATTGCTGTGTATTCTAACTGCCGCATAATTTTATTTTCCGCAAGCTCCTATTGTCCCTTATACCTATGTACGAAAATAAATATTAACTATGTATTAACAAGTTTATAGGTGGCCATAACTTGCAGTTTTCTTAACCCACTTTCATTGTGGGATTATATATATGTTCTTTATTTTTATATTTTTTGAATCGCAGCGGAATTGTTTGATTTATGTGCGACATATTTTTATTTTTATTGCACACTTGAAGGCAGGGCAAGTGAGGGGTGGATGCATTGAAGGGTGCATACAAAATGGGGGTGACTGAATTTATGACTTTACTCGAGAGGGTGTTGCACTGCTGGGCGATTATATCATGGGATTATGATGAAAATATATTTGATTTAATGAAATTGCAGTAACAAATTGCGGGCAGAAAAACCATAAATAAAATCAATTGCGAATACATGGTAATCTTTTTTCATTAATGTGCATTACTATAATTTTAAAGCATTTATTTCGGGGTTTATGTTAATATTATCACACCAATAACTCGCACATAATCTGTTTTAATAAAATGTTTTCTATGTTCTATTAATTAAAATTATATTTTTGAGTAATATTTATTTATATATATTACAAGTATATTAATAATCATAAATTAAATGGATAATGTTAAATCAATGTGAGCAGTTTATTTCACATATACATTTTAAATGTATGTGTACATTTACATTTTATATTTATTTATATAAATAAGTTACAATTTTATATATTTAAAGTTACTGAATTTATTTGAGTTTGACGTCAGAAAAGAATTTATCACAAAGTTTTCTAAAAACGAAAAAAATTATTTACTGGTAGTTTTTTAAATCCGCTGCTACAGGCGAAAAATGGATTTGCTCATCCCAAAATTGTAGAAATTCGCGTGGCATTGTCGGCTTATATTACAAAACATACTTTGACTATTCTTTATGCTGAAGTTTCCCTCAAGTCAAAACAATTCTACACAAATTTCAATTTATGCACACCATCTGTAATTTTACCAGCCAAAATCCTTGGGAGTGTCATAAATCGGAGTTAGCCAAGTAAACATGCAATGCACAGCCAAAAAAAAACAAAAAAAAAAAAAAACAAATACACACAATAAAAAGTCTAAAAATAATAATATAATAATAACAAATCTGCTGGCATGGAATAAATGAATGTACATTACGCCCGACACCAGACAGCAAATGGGACGGACACGGCCAAAAATCAATAGGCATATGGTAGTGTATGTGGCCGAAAGGAGCGTATATCCGGGGCCCGTTAGTTAGGGGCCGGCCGGGCAGAGCGACCCGGCGCCGCGACGACAGGCAACGAATACAATTTAAGCACGAATACAAAAAGAAAAAATAAAGAAAAGCCGTCGCCTGGCTTTCCAGTTGAGTTTGTGCATGTAAAGGGTGGGGGACGGGGAGTAACTTTGCAGAACAGCTGATTCATCAAATTTCGAGCACTGAAAAGTATGCAATGCTTTTTTGCCCTCGCTTCCTGCTACAGCTGTTGGAGAGAGCGAAAGAAAGCGAGCACGCGCATGCGCAGCAGGAGAGCGTAGAGAGTACGCGCTGCAAAGAGAGCGAGAGGCAGAGCGAAAGTCAGAGAGTGCGGCTTCTGCCGGCTTTTAATATCTTCAGTTGCCTTTGTTGTTAGTGTTGGCCATATGACGTGCAAAGGCAAATTGTCTTGCGGTATTACATCAGCGCAGCGCAGTCAAAACTTTTATTGCGCCACCTTCCACCTCCAGTGTCACTTTAATAGCAACAACAACAACGCGCTCGGCTTAGCCTGGGGCGCCAGTGCGGCGTTCTCCTGTCCTGTCCTGCCCTGTCCTACCCTGCCGAGTGGCTGGCCTTATCGATTCGCCTCACATGTTTTTACTGTACTTAGTCACTCTCTCTATATGAGCTAGTCAGCTGGCGACGCCCAGTGCAAATGCATTGCCATTGTTGCACTTATCTAATGTTAAATACACACACACACACACACGCACACTTGTTGTTATTGTTGGCCGCACGTGTTCTTTGTCCCGCTGTGTGCCCTATCAGCCCACATCATCTATATCCTGCTTGTGGTACTGACCATTGTTCTAAACCGAGCCAAGACTTTATTACTAAAGAGTACGTAACATATAAGCGTATTTATTGCATGCTCGTTAACCTGACTGAACTCTTTTGGGGCATTTACCACACATGCTGGCATTAAGATACAAAAACACGTCTCGGTTGTTGCAACCAGGTGGCATGTCAAGCTGTCTGTTTGATTAAGTTGCTGAGCTGTGTGTTAAAAGTATATGGCAAGATAAAGGTGAATATTTTGACCAATCCGATTTAGTATTTATTATTTTACTTTAAATTTAAATAATGTACCAGTGCAAATTTAACACATCATTTCAGTTTAACACAAAATAAACAAGGCCGATCCCTGGCTTCGAATCTCTGGCCTAGGGTTTTTAATGAAATGTAATGCCTTAGCTGGACCCTCATGCACCCAGTGTTATTTAATACAAAGCGTTAATACACTCAAAAAAAATAAAATAAAATGTTCAAAACTACCCTAAAAAGTGTGATATATTATTATATTTATAATTTACGGGTAATTTTTGAGTAAAGTCGATTCTTAACAATTTAAATGAAATTGTATCCTGCTGTAAAACATTGCCTCAGAAATTTCTGTGTAGAATGCAAATTCAATGCAATTAAATTAAATATTCAATTAGGATAATTTTCTGTTTTTACCTGTAGTTTGAATATATTGTTATATATTTGTTATATATATAGCATTTTTTTCCTATCCATTGCAATTTTGAAGTCATGAATTCTCCCAATTATTTTCCAACAGTGCAAATGAGCTAATTAAATATAATTAAGCTGTCTACCTTTATTTTTGTAAGCTCCATACTTCAGTACAGTTCCAAACAACGATTTCGCTACCAAATTGAAATCTTTGCATTTAAATTGACAATTCCGCATTTCTACTGTGCATTCAAATCGCATCAATCAAGCGGTTTGCACTACCATTGACCACAGCAATTTGCACTTTTCCCCAATCTCACTCGCCCCCACCCCCTTGGCTGCTCTCTAATCTTCAGCGAAATTCAGCCAAAAGGGAACCCCAAAGGCAACTGCACAAGAGCCACAGCTTTAGCCACAGACAAAAACGAGAAACGGAAACGGAGAAATTCACTTCAATTGTGTGTGGCCAATCTCCATGGAGCAGAGAGCGCAGCTCAGCGTCGAGTGCATTACGAAACTTTTCTAATTATTTGTGGTCAGCTGTTTGTTGTTGTTGTTATTCTTTTTTCTAAGGGTACTCAACCGAGTGATACTCCTTTAAAGATACTAGTGCACTTAGCTTAAGATAAGTTGTATTGAAAACTGAGTTGGAAAAAAATATATCCTATTATACAAAAATATGGTTTCCTTATCTTTTTTACCTTTTACCTTTTTTACTAGCTGGCAATTATAAGTTTAAAACTTTATTGTTATTTTGTGGTTATTATTTTAAGCATTTAAATAAGAGATTTAATGTAATTAAACTGTAATTAAACTGAATACAACATTTCTCTGAATAATATTTGCCAGATAATTTTTCTACTACAACATTTCTCTGAATAATATTTGCCAGATGATTCTTCTACTACAACATTCATGCATTTATTAAATCACTTAAATCAGACTTAAAAATATTTTAATTAAATTATAAACTGTTCTTTAATTAATTTTAATTTGTATTTGTTGGTCCACATATGTTTTTCCATTGGCTTGTCAAATTTTCTTTAGAAATAAAAATGTAGTTCCCAATTAAATATGCGCAGTCATGCACCGACTTGTACAGAAGAAAAAAAAAGTGTACAATTTGCTTTTTTTTTGGTGACTCGGTAGAATTTCAACCGTGTAAAATTTTTATTTTGCTGATTGCCCTTACGTGGCCTCATGTCAACTGAGTTTTTGACTGTTGGCTGGCAGTTTTAACATATACTCTAATAGAAGGTATTACTGCTTGGACATATTAAAAGCATTTGCCACTCCACTAAATTACATATATATTTTTGTTTCTTCTATATATAGCCAAGTCTGACTCTATGTACATATAAGTATTTAAATCTATTTTTGAAAATTTGGCAATTATTTTTAATTCACCAATTAACAATCGCACAATTATTAAGCTGATTGGGAAAATCTTTTAGTTTTTGCCCTTAACACTTTTTAAATTTTTTTTTAAATTTGTGTTAAGGATCACATTAATTCAAAATTAATGTAATCTTCAATTAAAGAGTATTCAATCTTCGGTTACTTTGTTTTCAACTTCGTTTCTTGTTTTGAGTAGAACTGTTTTCTTTTGGTTATGCCATTTAAATATTTGCATATTTTCCGCACAAATCAGGCAATCGCATGCGGAGCGCATATAAAATATATGCCATATAGAAGAGGAAGAGTACTTAGTTTATTTTTCGTTTATTTGTTTTCCTTGCATTTGTCGCTTTTTAGGTGCATTTTTCCGCTGATTTTGTATATATATATATTTTTGTTGACTTTACGAGTTCTTTAATATTCGCTTAACTGTTTGGTTTTTACGATCGCAATCAGTGATAAAATTGTTTGTGATGTAATAAAAACTATGTTCGAGAAGGAGCAAAGAGAGCTTGTTATATAAGTGCCAAAGAACGGAACAGTATTAAAAGTGTTTAATATTCTCGATTATTATAACATAGATATAACATAAATTTCATTGAATTTGTATGTTATAGAAAAAATAAATATGTATACATTGTGCAGTTTAGCGTATAGTTTTGTCATGCCAATACTCTGTTAAGCCTTGACTTTGACTATTTTTAACCTAACATTTTGAACTACAAAAACTAGAGATTAAGTATGGACATGTGTTAAACATTCTGTCTAGCAATTGGCGTGTTAATCAAATTGCAATATTGATTTTTATGCCAATCATTAAAACCTACACGAATTTCCAGCGAGTTTTAGCTATAACACGAAATGTCTATCAAAACTTTACCAACACAGGCACACGCACACCTGCAAAATCAACAGCAAAGTCAGGCATTTAGAACTACACACGGAACTTTTACAATTAAAAAAAGGGGGCTCTGTTTTTTCCCCGCCAGCTAATGGGAATCATAAGCAATTGACTTTTGCTATGGAAAAAAGTGCAAGAGATTTAATTACTTTTAATTTAATTGGAATCTGCAAAAGGAAGGCAAAAATACCGTTAGTATAGGTAGTGCTCAGGCATCTCTGGGACCCGCTCGCATATTACGTCAAGTCAAGCTGACGTGTCGCATCCGTCAACATCCTGTCTCGTCTCGTCCCTGCTCGTCTAACGTATTTCAATTTCAATTTTCTGCCTCTGAACTAATGCAATTATAATAATTTCCGCACGTAAGTGAATGGATTAGAGGGCAGGTGTCCTTGCCAGCTGGATGGGTCGCTGCAGCTCGGTGTGCCCCAACGTGGGGCTGCATTTGCCGCAGTTGGCCCCGAGTTGGCTGGCGACCAACTTGGCTGCCTGCTGTCAGCGTTGTTGATAGTAATTTTATGAGATATTTTTGGGCTCGGGCATGCTTGCAGTGCTGCAAAGTGCTGCAATGTGGCCTGAAAATGGTTTGTGGCAACAGTTTGAGGGATAAGCAATGAGGCTAAAATGGAAAATTATCATAGCTATGCTGAAAGATAAAATCAAGCTCTTTTGATATCTGACAGCATTTGAATTTAATTCCATTTGAACTAGTTATTTTGTAGCCAGTGTTGTATGGCGTTTGAATAGCTTTAAGTATTTTTTTCATTGCAAAATCTGGTCACACTTAAAGGGAATATTTACTACAGCTCAATTGTCTATATTAATGCAGTAAACTTTAAGTACTTGGGGCTAATTCGCTGTTTATCCCTGTCAATATTTGCCAATTTCCCCCCCCCCCTCCCACAACCTTTCGTTGAAGAAACTTTGTTTATTGCTTCTAAAATATTGTTTACTTCGTGGCATATTACAAATCCATTAAGACCCCATTGCCAGAATTGCAGCACATGTTTTATTTGACGGCAGTTGCCAACAGCGCGGTTCGTGCAATTGCCAAGTGAAAAATCTGCGAACATTACGTATACGCAAATAAGGTCATATATGCGAGCTACTCGCGTACAATGCCAAGCAGCCCCTCCCGCCTCCTCTTCTCTGTCCTACCAGTCACTCCTCCATATGCCACTTAAATATTTTACGCTTTTGTATTGTTAAGCTAAAGTTACTTTTTTTTGGTTTTTTTTTCTATTTCTAACGCATAAGAAATGCAAACGTAGTACGGAAAAGGTTATATCATTTTTCACTTGTGCGCTGTATATATGTATGTATATGTGTGTGTGCTTTACAGAACAAAGTGCAAAAAGTTACAATAGCTTGGCATAAGCCGACACTTTAGAACTCAGGACTCAAAGCATTGCACATTTTACATTTCATTCAAGAGATTTTTTTTTTTGGCATATCAACTTAACTGTAAATGCTAGCTTAGACTTATGGGCGTAGGTTTTTCGGATCAAGTTTGAGTATATTATTAAGTGTTCTGTTTAAAATTTGTTGTAATTTATAATGATGGAGTAGACGGTATCAACCTTATATCGTTAGCAATCAGTGTGTTGTGGAATGAATATATAAAAATAAATTAAATAAATACAAATAACTATATATAATAAAAACAAGCCGTTTTCTTCGGGTTGCCATAGCTTAAAGCACCTAGCATACAGATACAGTCGAACGTAGCCGAGGTTAAATTTAATTGAATTAAAAATGTTGCTCCCATATTTCAAATGTCCATAATTTTTTCAAAACTTAACCCAATGTCATATTTGATTTGAATTTTTTCATGGCTTGCAAAAATTTACAACAATTTTGACATGTAAAGCTCTCGAATCCATAACTCGCGTATTTCAAACGCCCATAATTTTGTCAAAAGTAAACCGATTTTCGTGTTTGTGGTATTTTTTTTCATGGTTTCTCCTCTATCATATACGTGGTATGGTCCCATACGTTTGGCGGAGCTTTCCAGTAGCATATATTCCAAATTTGGAGCCTTTAGCTCAAAGACTGAGAGATATAGCCGTTTTCGAAGTTTTAAGCCGGGGGCGCTGGGGGCAATCTTTAAGGGGGGTTACCAGCAATCTACATACCAAATTTGATGACTTTAACCTTAATATTGTGGGAAATATTCACTTTTTATCGATTTGCGGTCGTCATGTTATCGATTGCCAGTATCCCAGTGGGCGCGGCATAAAAATCTTAACACACTATCTGAGGTATACACGAGTATATATGCCAAGTTTCAAGTTCCTAGCTTCAATAGCGGCGAATAAAATTACGTTCATACGGACAGACGGACGGACAGCAAACCGGACATTGCACAAACCCAATATACGCTTTTTTAATAGATCTATAAGTAGAATGTCTTAAACTTAATAGAAAATAAAAAAACTTTTAATTCATTGCTATTGTATTCAAGGATACAAAAATATTACATTATAAAGACGTGTCTCCCAATTATTTATGCTACACAAGCATAAAATAAAATTGTACATTGTGTTGACGTTTAATGTTGTTGTTGTTGTAATTTGTCATTGCACTTTTGGCTATAGTTTCATGCAACTTTTGTTATTGTTGTTGTGCACCACAACAATGCAGCATTGCGATTATTTGCTGCAGTTGTGTTTAGCCAGCGGCAACTACAAACGACTAGTTTGTGCTTAAATCCAACTTATCAAGTATATATATAAAAATATATATAAGATATAAATACGTGCAGCATAGTTCGGTGCCTGGCAATGGCAATTTGATACAAAGCAACGAAATGGAAATAAATATAAAGACGAAATAAGCGCACACAATGGACAATTATTTATACAAGTATAAGCAGTGTATATATGTATATATAAGGATGTCTGTGTGCTTCTATGTATATATATACTATATTGTGCACTCATTGTTATTGTGCTTGTGCTGCATGGCTATTTGATGCTGCATTGTCTTAATGGCATTCAACCAGAGTTCTCAATTGCCGGTATTGAAGGATTTACTCATGGCTCAACGAGTTCAACTCGGTTTAAGTGAAGCCAAGCAAAAGTTGGGTTGATTATGTAATGCGCAGAATTCTATATATGTACATATACATATATACACATATAAATATATATGTTCAGTACGTGCTTGATAAGTTCGGATAGGTTAAGTGAGGTTCAATAAGGTTATGATAGGTTATGTTAAGTTGGGTTAGGAAAGGTAATGTTAGGTTATGTTGGGAATCGTAAGGTTAGGTCAGAAGGCTTTGTTAGCTTGGGCTATGTTAGAAAAAGTAAGAATAGATTAGATACAGTTGGGTTATTTAAGATAAAGTAAGTAAATAAGCTTGTGGTAGGCTATCGGCTTGAAATTCTGTAGGGAACATATTGAAAAGATATATTTAAAAATCCTAAAAGACATGTTGTGGATTTTTGTGCTTAAATTTACCTTAATTGCAATGGAAATAATACATTTCCAGATTAGTTCTGATTAGGTAATCAAAGCCAAAGAAAATGGATAAATATGTATTAAGATATTATAACATTTTTATTAATCAAAACAACTGATGTTACTGAGGTTTCCTCCTGTATTGCCGTCGGTCGGAATTCGCACTCTGCCTAGCAGTTATTTCTTCTTTATTTTCCCTTTAATTTTCTTAACTTCTTTCTTTATGTAAACTAACTAGTGTGCACTGTATAAATTCAAGATGCTGCCATTTTCAGTCACCTGTTTTTTTGGAATAAATTTCCACTAAATTGCCATTTAATAAACGCTTCCGATTGCGCATTTCCTGCATGGACGCAAACACTAGCCAAGAAGTGCGTAAAAAGAAAACTTGAAAATCAATTTGAATATGCTTTTTCCCTGCAGTTCTTGCCCGGTCTTGAATTGTTGCCAAAGCCACAACTTGTGGTTGAAAATTTGCATTAAAATTGTAGTGCAATTTAAAGTTTTTTAACTGTCTTCGGAATTTAGCAAGAAAATTGTAAATGTATGCAAAAGCCATAAAATCAGAGGTATTGAGGTAAAAAATAGTTTTCTTAAAACTTGAACATAACATTTACAAAAAAAAAAAATATATATATATATATAAATTGACTAAATTATATGTAAGTACTTTTAAATATACAGTAAATAAATAAAAATAAAAGCTCCTAAACTTTAATGTTATCACTTCTTTTCTTCAAATGTCTTGCTTGTCAAAACTAGGATTACTTAGAATTCGTCCATTAATCAAATAAGCTAATATCATTATGGCCAAGCACATGCGACATTTTCCAGTGCGATTGCCCTTAGCTGCCATTTAAATCGTTTGTCAAAGCCAAAGTAGCGAAACTTGGCGAAAACATGCGCCAAAAAGAAACAGAACTAAAAAAAGGAAAACTTTTTCGTACACATTTTATTTATGATTTGTTTTATAAAGCCAACTTTTCGTCTGGAACGCTGCTGTTTTATAAATATTATGAAAGTCGAAAACAAAGATGACTAAACACAAGTCGGAGATGCTGGCTGAGGCAAAGAATGGAGAGAAACAGAGAGAGTTAGCTAGCTCAAATGACGTCACTTGCAGCTGTTTGTACTCTTGTTTTTTTCCTTCACTTTTAGGTCGCTTACGTCAGCCACTACAACTTTTCTGTTATATAAGCCAGCTAATTGACGGCTTATGTAACATGCGTAATATAGGAATGTGCTTTCATAGTGCCCACATCAACCCAAAAAAGTGCAACTAGGCAGGCAATACTTTCACTTAAAGTTAGGTCAAGCAGTCGAAGTTTAAACATCCTTAAGTATGTATTCTATAATAATAAAAATTATAATTTTTTTATAAATAATTTTAGACACATTTAGAATTTAACAGATGTGAATTGTCTTAAAAGTCCTCGTCGTCTTCGAGTAAGTGGCCTGCATGCACTAGTTCGTATTCCATTTTCAGCTGTAAGCTTTTGGGCATATGCACCTCCGGCGGCTGCAGGGCCGGAACCTCGACAAACTCCAGATTAGGATCACCCACCAAAATGCGTGCCAGCCAGCGGAATGGCTTCTCGAAATTGTAATTTGTTTTGGCCGATAGTGGAAAGTACTTGAGAAACATGTAAAGGAGAAAATTTATGTTTGGAGTGCAACAATTACAAATTAAATACTCTTGTAGTTTCTTTTGCATCTGTGAATCCTTATTTATAAAGCTTTATTAACTGTTGTATTAAAGTCTTTTATTGATTTTGGTTAAGAAATCGTTATGATTAAAAAAGTTAAGTGCTTTCTTTTAATGAAGCTAAGTATAGTTGTTAGGAAAATTTTATTGATCGCATCGGCTGTTTTTGGTTAAGGTATCTTAAAAAGTTTCTGCGACAACTAAATCTTTGAAGAATTGTTCCTAAAGTAAATATAAAATAATACCACTGATCGATTTTAGATGCATAGAGATGCTCAGACTGGCTGAGTTCTACAGAAGCTAAAGCTGATATAGTTGAACGAAAAGAACAACAAAAACATATTAGTACTAATTAATAACTAGAGACCTATTTGCAGATAGCCTCAATTAAGTTTTACTCCTATCTTCACTCTGCTCACCTGCAAATTCTTTTTACGATGAAAATCCATACCCTTGGCCTTGACCTTACAATCCTTAACATCCACCTTATTGCCACAGAGGACAATTGGTATTTGGCCACAGGTGCGTAACAAGTCCCGATACCAATGGGGCACATTCTTGTAGGTGGTGCGCGAGGTGACATCGAAGAAGATGATGGCACACTGTGCCTGAATGTAGTAGCCCTCGCGCAAACCGCCAAACTTCTCCTGTCCGGCCGTATCCCAAACGTGGAATCGTAACGGACCGCGACTCGTGTGAAATATCAGTGGATGCACCTCTACGCCCATCGTGGCCAGATAACGCTTCTCAAACTCACCGGTCAAATGGCGCTTGACAAATGTCGATTTTCCAGTGCCCCCATCGCCGACTAACACCAGCTTAAAGGACGGTATAGCATCACCTTCAGCCATATCTGGAGCAAATAATAAAGCGGGATAAAAAATATATATATAATTGTAAAAAAGTTGTGTTATCTGAAATATCAGAGATAATGTAGTATGTTTATTATTGTTCCTATTGACACGTTAGTTCAATGTATACTGATTTCTAGAATGAAAGCTTAAATACATTTCCTTTCGAATGATTTGTATTGGCAAACTATACATATATATTATCTTGAGAAAAAAATGAGATGTTCTCTTATTTTATACTTGTATAGTAGGTTTCTTAATTCGAAACAATATTTATTTTCTTAACTTTTCAATTATAATTGATAACGTACTAGAGCTAGAACTAGACCTATTGAAAAGATAATAATTTCACTTCACATAAATAGATTAAATACGAGAAAATTAGCCACTGGTATTGTAAGTGTTTAACTTAAAAGCCTTTAAATTAAATTAAAATAGTCCATCTACAAACTCCATTTGAGGCAAATATTCAGGTTTTTATATTACGAAGTCCATATATCTAACTAGTATGGTTAAGCTGTGAACACTTAAGATACCTTTAACACAACGCGTGCCATCGATCGCCTTGTCATCGTTGTCGTTATGCACATGAGTGCACCCAGCGGAGCAGACAAAGACTCACACACATTCACATTTACTTACACACACAGCAAATGCACTCTAGCGGCAAATAGAACAAAATAAAGCGCATTGGCAGCACTCGGCGCAAAAGACTTCCGAAGGCCACTGCAGAAAAGCATCGAATATCATGATAATTGTTATGTTTTGAACAACATTTAAACACTCGAACAAAGCATAATCAGACACTCGCACTCATACACATGCTCACATTCAGTTTCAGACATACTCTGATTGATGCTGCTGCAGCCGCTGGCAATGACACTGACGCTTGTCTGAAGTTTCTACGCGGAGGGGGCGGGGCTGTCATGGACAGGAAAATGCAATTAAATGCAGCTGTTTGTTGTTGAAGTTGTTGTCGCTCTTGTTTTGTGTTGTTCCTGTAGCATAATTCAAATTTCATTTTGCGTTAAAATATGCACAAAGAATGTTTTCCTGGTTTGTGTTAGTATTCTATGGGAAACTTTTCCGGGTTGTCTGGCATGAATTTTACACCGATAGTGTTGTGCGTGTGTGCGGAAAAGTTTTCCGCAAGTCTCCTGCTTGGCTCGATGTCTAAAACTGTCAGCTTGAAACTTTCGGCACATGCAAATTAAATAAATAACCTAAAGTGGTTTTTAATTTGCAAGTAATTCGTTTTTAAAGTTTGGTAACAACATATGAACAGAAACCGAAGAAGATTTACAGTTAAGGTTATATTTGTCGACTAACTGAAATTCACTATAAAATACAAGCCAATTAACAGAGAAATGTGTATCAATTTAAACTGTCATGAGCGGCTTTGCAATTTATTTTTTATGGACTTTATTTTTACTTGCAATACAGAAGACATCTCTGACTTGTGTTATATGTTCAAAAATAAAAATCCAAACTTAAAAAACAAAAGTCACAAATTGAAAACTGAATATTGCAACTTTTTAACTGTCTGCAGACAAGTCTTTGAATGTAGCAAAGAAAAAAGTTGTTGACAGGTAAATTGCGCAACTTTGAGCAGTTGGAAAGATGTCACACACACACACACATGCACTCCGCATACACACAGGACACACACTGAGAGAGTCAGCCATCAAGTCGAAACTCATTTGTGTGTGACCGCAAAACGAGGGACATTAAACTTTTAAGACGCTTTTATTGCACATGAGCTCAATTCCCGGACTCCGGACGGACGGCTTGTCAGGCACCCCGCTGCGTCCTGTTCTATTCAATTTGTATCCTTTTTTGCTGTTGGCGTGGCTTTGATTTGATGGCTTTGCATTGACATTGCCGTTGACGGCTGATTTATTGAAAAGACCCAATGCCACAGCTTAGTCTCCCGCTGGGGGCAACGTAGCGTATGCATAATATCCTTTGCATTCCCGAGTTCATTCACGTGCAAAAACAATGGCACAAATTCTACTTTGAATACACACGTGTTCCCTTCACCAACAGCTCCGAGCACGTTTTGTTTTAACACCAGCCACATAAATGCCTTCAGCACTTCAGTATTCTTGCATGTAAAGTGCACTCAGAGCCCGGTTTTGTTTTAGAATTCAAATATACGTAAATAATTTTCTTTAGCTGTTCACAATTTGTCGCTTGTTCTTGGTGTCTGTTTTCACAAGTTGAACATATGTTTAGCGATTTCCTAGGTGCAGTTGCTTTAAGTGAACGCGATAGTTCGCTGCATTGTGAATCCTTGTTGAATCCCTGTTCGCAGCTTGTTTTATTGGGTGGATTATATGTAAACTACAGTGGAAATAACTATCACACAACTATTTGAATGATTATCTTTACAAATAATATTTATTTTTTTGATTAAATATTCTTGCATATATCTGCGTGCGCTCTACGACAAAATATTCGAATCTTAGCTATTCAACATTGTTTCTCATCCAACTTAATTGAAGGTTATTTTTACTATGCAAAAGTATACGTATTATTATGTAAGGTTGGACTGTTATGTTATGCTATTATGCCATAAAGTGTCTATTAAGTGCCACAACAATTGCTCTTTGATTGCAACTAATTTAATATTCTCTGAAATTCAACTCTCTGCTGCTCGTTTTCTGCCTTCTGCAACCTAATCCATATTTATGGGCGCAGGCAAAATGAGCATATTAAAATGAAACAGAGTCGAAATACGGCAACGAAGATTGCATGCTCTTTCTGGCTTTTAATTGTGTGTCCTTAGTATTATATATATATATTATACAACAGTAATTTGAATAATGTTACTGATTCCAGTTGTTATAAGAAGTATCTAAAACATGTCTACTGCTACACTTATCTAATTTACTTAAAAATCTAATAAAAGGAAATCTTTACCTACATATTGGACACGCTTTGAGCTTATATACAAAATACAGAATGTAATATGAAGCAAATATCCAGATTGTCATATTTTAAATCAAACTTAGCAATTAACAACACATATTTAGATCAAGAGTTTCATATATATAACCAAATAGTAATATTTTACTTTCCTTTAAAAAGTGTAAGAAATTATTACAAATCAGTATATACTACCCACAAATCTTACCGCGACCTGCCATGTGACATTTCATAGCTATGGTGCCCAACCTGAGACACATAAAAATGCGCCCATGCAAATGAGCAGCATTATTTAATTAAATGAAGTTGGCCCCAATGACCGGGCACGTCGCGCCTTGGCCACCAAGCGGCTAATGTGCATTTGGTACCGTGGGTCGCCGTGGTAGCCTCATTAAGGGACGGCGACGACAACAGCCTTGCAATTTATTAGCGGGGTCTGGCTGCCCTAACCCCAGTTACAAGTCAATCTGCGTCAGAGTCAGGCTGAAGGCGTGGCTCGTTGCTGTCATCTTAAAACAGGGCACTTAAATTTGGGCAAACGAATGGCACCAGAAAAGAACATATTCCGACACGTCTGGGGCCAAGTTGGGCAAATTAATTGCTGGTGCTGGCCGGGCATACACACACACACACACACATGTCACACAAAGTCTGATTGTATTGCGCGGTTAGTTGAGCAATCGAGCAAACTAAACCGCAGCAGCGGCCCAGAGGCACGCATTGGATGGCCCAACATGGCAGACAGTACGGCAGCCCCTTTGCACAAAAAAGGGGTGGGGAAAGGTGGTGTTGCGGGGTGCGCTTGCCAGATGTTTGTGTTTGGTTTGGTTTTTTGGTCTATGCCAGTGGAAACCATAAAAGCAAATATCCTCTATTACCTGCACATGCACATGACGCCGTCTGCGCCAGACAAAATGGTGTCAAATGACAAAATGCATCGTAAAACAAAAAAGAAAGAAGAGGAAATGACAAAACTTGCAGCCAAACAAACACGTGGGCTGCATGACCAGTTTTGGAGCGCACATTTTTAGTTAAATTTAATTTTAATTACCCTTTAAAGGTAAAAGGCAGGATTTTTGATAATATTTGAGAGAATAGATAAATTTGGCGTAAATTATTGTTAAAACTCTATCTTATCATTACACAAATTTTAACTTACAAAAAAAGCTTTAAATAAATTTTAAAAATATATTTGTAATATATATAGAGATTTATTTTATTTTATTATTTATTTACTGGATTTATTTTTGAGCAATTATATTTAGTGCGCTTTCTAAAGTTCTTTCCTTACTATAAATTGTCAATTCTTATCACACAATCCACTAATATGGTCTTATGATATCTCACAAACTTTTGTGCCAACCAAGGCAAAAGAAAAAGAAAACCCATTGGACGATGAAATTTTATGCGCTTGTTTGTGCTTCATTTTCCTTCCACTTCACGACCACACAAAAGCAATTGGAAAGACCACAGGCAGTCCGGCAGTCAGCCAGGCGATAACTGCAAGTGCTGTACTGCTTGGAGGTGTCCTTTGTTCGCATAAAACTTGAAAGGTCCCTTTGGGTAGATTAAACACGCACACCAAATTATCTATATACAGTATGTATATATATATATACAGATAGTTTGTTTGCGGTTTTAGTTATCTAACACGTGTAGCTTAGTGTTAGTTTAGGGGATTATTGCGCTGTGTAAACTGACGCCTGCAACTATGCTATGAAAATTATTGCACTAGATTTACCAAACACATAGCTGTACTTTCATCTAAGTGCGATAAATTTTGCAGTTCATGTTTTTTCTGTAAGTTGGGTATTTTATAGCAGCATGAGTTATGGTTCTGCAAAGAGTGCTGGCTATTAAAATGTTATGGTCAATAACAAATTGCAATGATCTCTGTGTTTATTTTAGGGCAGCACTTTTTCGCTCAGCACAATTTTCTTGTATATACCCTACTCACAACATTCTCTGAAATAAATAATCTATATATTTAATAGAACATTTTCTTGAAATTGTGAAATATTTATTTAACATGAACTATGAAAATATGCATTTATTAAAGCCATTAATAATTCAATCAACTATCTTAATGAATAATCTCATATGCAAATATTGCAAGCTTATTGAGCCTGCTCAATCACTGTCGGCCTTAAGTCGAGTGCAATTTTAATTAATTTAATTAAATTTTAAATCAATGAGGCGCACACAGTGGGCGGGTGTCTGAGTGAACTGCCTGTCATCGGGCTTATCAGGATTTTAATGTCAGTGCGCTTGAGAGAAGTTGGGTGCTTTTTACAGACAGCGAACTTAAAGAGAAACTTCAACATTATATTCAATACAAATTTATTTACATAGGGTACAAGCCTTTCTGACTGCATTTACTGTTAACACATTGTATATTGAATATATATATATTGAAAGTTAAAAAATGGTATAAATAAAGAGTTCGTTGAACTATAATTAAAATGCCAATTTATAGCGCAGCCCAAAATAATAAATGTGAAAAACCACATAAAAATGAACACACAAAATGCATTTTAAATAAACTCGTTCAACCGCGAAATATAAAATGTTTTCAAATATTTATACAGAAACAAAAAAATAAGGAAAACACATTTTATTGCGGTTAGCATTTTGAAGCTGCAATCAATTTGGCGCAACGCACATAAATCAGTTGGAAATTTATGTGAGACTACCGCAGTTCCTCACATCCTGCTCCAAAATGGACATGATAAATGGCTGCAGCATAAAAAATATATTTTGCAATAAATAGGGGCAGGTGTTGCTGCCACGTGCCAACAGGCACTCAAGCCCTTCATCGGAAACACCCTGTTTTTTCGTGTTGTTGCTGTTGTTGTTGCAACGAACCCACTGTCAATTTAGATGACAAACGAACCAAGAGACCAACACACACCTTCAATTAATCGATTAAAGTGCGCTCAGTTCGAGTTTATCAAGTTGTGGTTTGCATCTATTTTTCCAGGGGGGCTTTTCCCAACGGAAATCCCACATCCAATTCCCTCGTGGTTAGTTGCTTGGAAAATTGTTTGTAAATGTTATTTATGGCCTGGCGAATTGAAATTTAGTTAACTTTTTAATGGCACTTCAATACGGGTTGTTCGAATATGTGTGTCGAGCGACTGTCTAGACGCTTTTCAGAGGTTTGCCGGCAATTAGGTTAATTGCTGGGCGTTACGTGCTCGAAGAAAGTGGAATCGAACTTGATTTAAACTATTGAGTTGTGGCTTAATAGGTGTGGTTGTACATTTAATTAACAGTTATAAATAACTTAAGACATGGGTAAGGAAAATAAGAAGAATGTTGCAATCAAGCATGGTCCACCAGTATGTATCCTACCTGTAAGGTATCCTTAGAGCTCATTGCTACAGAAAATAGAGCTGGAATATATAAGATGAAGGAAATTGTATTTTATTTATTAGCCAATGCCAATAAATTTTAGAGTTAAAGTGCAATTAAAGTGAATACTTTATAACTAAAGATTAAGAAGTTTATATTGTAAAATCAGATTGTAAGGAAATATTCAGTTTATAGAACTGAAATGGAATTAAGCTGGTAAATAGTTTATTTTCATTTTGGTTGTAGCTGGAAATCGCCTTACACAAAGTTACAAATTGCAATTGAAAAAAATTTTTTTACATTTTTCATTGAAATCCCTTAATTCCTTGAGATTTTTTTTGGCCCAAGCGAATAAATAAATATATTATTAAATGAAAATATATAAAATTGTTCAAGTTTTTTACGCTGCCCGCGGGATTTCTTTCCCAGCTCTGTATCTATCTGCAGTTCTTTAAATATTTAAAGCATACTTAGTATTCAAGGAATAATCCATTATCTATTATAAAAGAAGAACGAACTGCATAAATAATGTAAAAATAAATTGAGTTAATTTAAAAGTTGTCTCCCAAATTAATTGAGTGGCTTTTCTGGCAATCAGCTGTAATGCAACGATTAGCGGTTTAGTGTCGAGACCTACTTCAAAATTAAAATTAAGCAGAGAAAGATCCTGACAGTTGCATAAGTAATGGCCCTTCAGATGCCAAGCTATGTGAACTGGGTGAACTGGCATTCTCTTTGCCTTTGCGTGCCGTGTGGTAATTATTTGTACCTTGGCAAAGCCACAAAATGAAAACGATAAAAGGACGTCAAGTAGCAATGCGCATTCCATAAGCAACGGCTAACACAGATACGGAAAGGACTCGTTGGCCAAGTTAGCACGAAAAACGTAAAAAACAACTGACGCCATCATTAGCTTCACTAACTGTCCAACTAACCGACTGTCTGTCTGTCTGTTTGTTTGTCAGTTTGCTTGCCAGTTTATTCTTGCAACACAATTTGCAGCTACTTGCAACGTAATATAAACTTAAATGTCTTTTGTCCTCAGTTCTTGTTGCAGTTGCTTCTGCGCTTCAATCGATACGAAAATTACGAAACGCATTTTGGCCATAAAGCCAGGGCTGCACTGGGGTATAAATATAGATTTTTGACTAGTTTCTAGTGCTACTTCACCAACTGCTTCTTTTTCTCCTTCTTCTCCATTTGTTGCAATTATCAAATGCATGAAAAGGCAGTAAAATAAGGACATTGTCGCCAATTGCCGTTGCTGCATTGCAAATGCGACAACCACGATTTTGGCCAAGCGCCCGAATTGGCATTTAAACTGACCAAGAGCACCAGCCCTGGCCTGACCCTGGTGTAGAAATATTTACATTTTCATTTGATTAAAATGTTTGGTTGAATGTGTGCGTGTTTTTAATTTTTCTGTTTGACTTAATTGCTTGTGGGCTGTGCGTTTGGCTAATTGTTTATATTTTACATTCATCAGTTTAATAGTCATGATGAATTTAAAGGCTAAAGATAATGTAACTAAAAACAGTTGTGGGTTCCGGCGAATAAATACATTTATATTATGGTATATGAAATTGTCGTTGTGGTTTTATGCGAATGCTTCTGCAGCGTTTTAATTTTCGATTGTGTAGTTTCTGGATATTTTATACAGACCCCAAAGTGTCGCAGCAGGAGTTCTACTCGGAATAAAGTAAGACAGTAAAGTTGCGAACAGCTTAAATTGAATGTGTATAAAAAGCAAAAGCTGAGCTTAGCCGAAGAACATAATATCCAAAGTGGGATAAATTACAAATTGAGAAATTGAGGAAACTTCTTCCTTAACAAATTGAAAGCAGCTGTCTTTGTGTATAGATAGATGAAAACAGTACTATGCATAATGTTCATAAGTTTTTTAGGTTTTAAAACTTTCAGGTTTTGTACCTTTTATTTCCTCCTTTTGAAAGTAATTCAAGTTAAATGTATTTCCTTTGATATTTAACCATATACCACATATATACTTAATCTCTTCAAGCTCTAACAATATTTAATGTGCGAAAATTGTACTTTCTTGTTTTTTCAGCAGCTCCATTCGGAGTATAGGAGCACTTATCGTTGGCATGAATTTACGGGCAATTCGAGGCCGGAGGTTGTGCGTCGGGCGCCAGCGCCAAATCCAAGTCAATTTGTTGGTGCGTAGTCGGCAATTCCCAATTCCTTTGGCATTGTCCACTTATCTGGCATTGTCATGGCGATTTATTGATTGCAATTTATTATCTATTGGATCGATTCATCTCTGTTTGGTTCTCCCGCAGGTCCAACAAATGAGCCGCCATTGCCACGGCGAAAAAAATGCCCAGAATTAGCATATAAATCGCACGAGTTTATTATAGGATCCGAATATACAGATGCACGTCGAGATGCCAGTGCGCACCGTTCGGCAAGGGTGAGTACAACAAATGCCACATATATGTATTTGCATATATAAAATATATGTGTGTATATCAAAATCTACCATTCACCCTTGATTTGACCTTTGCGAAATATGAGCAGAAGAACACCTGCCGAGCGCCAGATGTTAATGCAATAACTTTTGCTTTTGGGGATTTGAACAGGATATATAAAATCATTTTCACATTAAGGTTACAGATAAACAAATATCTATTGTCAGTATCATATAATTTTTAAACTCGGGATAAACAAAGTACAAATAATTACTTTAAACAATTACTTTAGGTCTGGTAGAACAATATAAACATTGAAAAATGTGCAACATAAAAACTTGTCTAATGATTTTGTATTCCAGTCCCAAAAAAATATGCTATATATGATGGTAAAAAAAGAAATCTTTGCTTAAGTTGAAAAAAGCCTAATTTTACGTTGGTATAAATTTTTGCTAATGCATTTGTGATTTTGCTATCTCTAGCCTATAGCATAGCAATCAAATAAATTTAACCAATAAATAATAATGGAAAACATGTGAACAATGGCTGTTGCTATGCAAAGCAAAAAATTTTAAATTTCTGTTTAAAGGTTCCCATAAAATTGTTATTCAATAACGAACCTGTTAAAATTCACAGCTGCAGAAGAGCATTCTAAATCTGTGTGGTTTTTTTTTCGAATGCAGTCACGTTCTATACGCATATTTAATGTTCATATATGAGCTGTGAATGTAAAAAGTATAAAATAAAATAAATTCAAATTGGTTGTGTGCACATTTGTGGGTTCTCTAAAAATTCATGCACTGTTGAATCTTAAAGTGGGGCCTACGAGCAAAAAATAGAAGGTGGAATAAAAGTTTGAAGCGCTTTTTATTTCTGTGTGCATAATGCGCATTTGATAAGGCGAATACATATATACAACAAAAAATACTATTTGTTGGCAGGCTGACTTTTGGCTTAGTATGGCATTGGGGTTAATTCGTTTATGAAGAAATACGTGAGTGTGCATATGTGTATGTGAATAAAAGCCATAGTTAGTGTGGTTTCTAATACCACATTCACAAAAATCCAATGTAAGGGCAAGTGGGGGGTTTGTCGCAATGGGCGGCTGTGAGGTTGGGCTTTTCTCTGCCAGCGCTAATTAAAAATGCGCACACATGTTGCACACACTACGACATGGCCATTAATATGTGTATATGTATGTGTTTTATTACACACCCTGACAATAAATAATTAATTGAGTTTCGCTTGGGCGCCAGGCTTTGCTGCTGTTGTGCTACCTGATCATGTGCGTCAGCATGTCGTATGCGTAATATTAATGAGCTGCTAATTAACTGATACACACGTACACCGTTGTATGTGTGTGTGTGTTTTATGTCTCTATTTGCAGTCGGAGGAGCGTGGCACACCTTCGCGCCGCAGCAAATCGGAAGGACCACCCGTTGTGCCCAATGGACGCGCCTATCCCATTGCAACGGAGATCGATGGAACAACAAGTAAACAGGTACACAATTGTCAGCTAGATGCTGCACCTAATCTCTTAATCATGAAAGGATGATCGATCAATATTATATACCCCATATATTATATGTATAATCTACTGTTCTTATATGCATCTGCAGTTATGCTACTTCATATATTCAAGGTTTTTTAATGCATGTTTACCTGAAAATAAATGCTTAAAACCCAAATGACAATAGCTGAAAGTGAGTCTTAAGTCTAGCAAAAGGCAAAACGTTTTTAAAGTATATAACAACTAAACTGCAATATTTAAACTTAATGGTATGAAGAGGTTTGTTGTCCTATGAAAGCTCTCCAAATTAAATAAAAAGTTATTAAATCTTTTAAGAGCTTTGAAACACACTTATGTCTGTAATAAAATAAAATCGACAGATTTCAAATCATACTAGGTTTTAAAAGAACAGCTTTATTTTTCATGGTTTAAAAGTGATAGTTGTTTATATAAAGTATTAAATAAAAATTGGTAAATATATATATAGCTTAAACTGCAATATCCTTCAGTGAAAAATCCAACATGCATTTTCAGCTATTGTTATTGGGATTGAAAAAAAGATTTCAGCTTTAATATTTAAAGACTTACACAATATAGTTATTTCAAGATTAGCATAAATTCCTCTTAAAACTATCTGTACTTTAATACTCTTCTTCAATTCTGTGTTCTACTGTATATAAGTATCTGGCTTTAACTTATTTATGTATGTCCAAATTCGAGTCTATGCAACGGCAACGCCCTATCTCAATTGCGACACGTTCTTATAGTTGTCAGCCAACAAAATTGCCAACCAGCATGATTTTATGCCTTGTCATGTCGCCACATACAAAATGGAGAACATAAAAAATAGAAAAAAAATTGTCGCCAATGCCGATTCGAGATAGTGCGCGATTCAGTGGACCAATGAATGGACAAACCATTGGGAACCGAGGACCAAGCGACGAGCAACAATTTCTATTAGTATTTTTTCATTGTCGGTGTCTATCAGCTCCCCGGCCCCCCTTGTCCCGATAGCGCTTCTACAGTTCTTCTATAATAGGCAATTTCTTTCCTACATGTGCGAGTGTATGTGTGTGTGTGTGTATTCATATGTATGTGGCACATGTCGTTACATTTGTAACTTGTTTCTGTCTCGCCAATGCAGCTATGGGAAATTTATGTAGTAACTGCGGTGTGTGTGTATGTGTGTGTAAAAGTGCCATTGAGTTGACTGTCAGAGCGTCAGTTAGTCACAGACATACACTCGACCTGAATGTAAATTTTTAATCTGCAAAACTTTTCAACATTTGCATAAGTTGCCTTTACCTCTGTTTATCGATTGCTTTTTCCCCATATACCTACTCTTATATATCTTTGATACCAGGTTGTATTATAGTTGAGTATCTATTAGATGTATCTGTCATTTGTAGTGCATGTGTTAGGATTTTATTAGATTTTCTGCTGATTGGTTTTGCCTGTTCTTCAATAAATAATGATTTCGTTTAAGGTTTGAACTTTAAATCTGATATGTAAACTTACAACTATTTACAGGGGTTTTATTTAATTTGGTTTTAGTTATACTTGAGATTGTTTCAGCAATTCAATTTTGTCAACTTTAGATGTTTTCCCAAAAATTTAATTTTTAATTTTTAATAAAAATATAAATATTTTCCTATGTATTTCAATGTAGATCCGATCTAAAATTCAAGCCATTAACAAAGTTTTGTCTACATTTTTGTAATACTTTTTTGTATTAAATTCATTTTTGCTTTTATGTAATCCTAACATATGCTTTATTTAAATTGTAGGTATATATTGAATAGTTAGAATCAATTAGTGTTAAATATCAAAATTTACAAATTATACTTGTATTATGTGTATTTTTCTCTTTTTCTCTTCCTTTCTCCCTTTCTCTCTTTCTCTCGTTCTCGTTCTCTATAACTAACACGCTCTCTTTCTCTGTATTTTTCTACATGTTAACTGTGCTCTGATCGTCCTCATAACTAATCATAACTAACGCATACTAACCCGAAAAAAATCTAATTAAATGCTAATGCTAATCATTAATTCGAATTGTGACTTATCTGAAATATAAAAAAAAAAAACACTTAATGCGTCAATGCAATTGCTCTCTCTCTTTCTCTCTCTCTCTCGTTCTCTTTTTCTTTTCTTTTTTGTGTCTCTCTCATTTGTTTGTTTGGTCTTCTCGTCTCTTGTGATTCTGCTCTTCTCTTTCGCAGGCGGGTGAGTCAAATGGCCTATTGAAAAAGACCATCACAAAATTGAGCACTGAGTATCGCCTGCAATTCGTTTGGCCGAATGTCCGACGCATTAAGGGCGCCGATTCGAACGTAACGACGACGGCGAGAGCCGCGGCCGGCGATTACCCAAGAAAGTCAATATCGTTGGGCGCGCTCCGAACGGGTTATCAGCCGGGCCAGGCGACGCACAGTTACACACATCAGTATCAAACGATAGGTGCCGGCTTGCCAACGGTGCATAAAAAACGTACAACAAATCAGAAAGAAGGTGCGACAGCAATATGTCGTCGCTAAGCATTTACATACTTATACCATTAAATACATATATATCCTATTAGCGTATAGTTTCTTTCGATATCTCGTATATGTATGTACTTACTAAAAAACCAAAACAACAAAAAAAAAAAACAAAAAAAAACAAAAAAACCGAATCAAGCGTACTAAAATATATAATTTACATTTGATTTCAAAACGTTGAGTTTTTTACTACATACTAATCTTAAATAATGTTAAAAAATCATATTTGAAACTAAATTTTATCAACTAACCTTTACTCAACAAGTTTTTGAAGAACTCAACATAGTTTTCATTTGTTTATTTTAAAAAAATAATATCGATAATTTCTGCAGTGGCGACAGCATTGAGCTCAATTTTCCAAAAATATTAACTTAAATAAAAATAATTTCATGCCTAATATTTTGATGCGTTGACTAGTGTTGGTAAATTACAAGTAGTTCAAACATTTCTCTTCACAACACTGCAAAAAAAAAAAACAAAAATAAATGCTATAAATATGCAAAATCTTGAATACAAATTTCGAAAAATAATGATTATCAAGTTTTTTATGTACTCGTCGTCGTAAATTTTTGCTTTTCATCCAAACATATCACTAGTTGTATATTCAATCCAAATATATATATCTATATGTGACGCATTTGCGTAACAATATCTAAGCTTAAGTCACCCTTGATATAAACTTTTTTTAGTACAAATATTTTATTGATTTTAGTCAACAAATTTAAATAGGTACACACATATTTTTTAATTTTTAAGGCAATATCTTGATTTAACGCTTTTAAAAATACTAATTATTTGTGTTCAAGCAGTTAGCTATCTTTACTCTTTCTCTCTCTCTTTGGAAGTCTTAATATCTATTTTATATAGAACGAAATTATGCTAAATTCCCTTCTAAAAGAAAAAACACACACACAAGAATATCTCTATAGCAAAAATAAAAAAGCTGACGTAAGTGTTGAACTAAATTCATTTTTATTAGTTCTAAATAAAAAAATAAAAAAAACAACAACAACTACATGGTAAATTACCTGACATATTCATTTCTGTTGATGCTTAGCCGTAAAATTCCATTGATCGATACTTAATTTAATCAGAAAACCCCAAATTGCTTGGCTCACTATAAAAACAAGGATATTCATGTTCTGGCCAGCCCAATAACCTGTCTATATATCACGTATCAATGCAATTTTACGCAAATGATGAAATAGCTAAGTGTAGTCGGAGCATGCGGTCGCAGGTTGTGTGATATGTTATATTTTTTATATCCTTTTTTTTTTGTATTTTTTATTTTCGTACAAGTGTAGGAGTTCCGTTGGCTTTAGTTACGTTGCATGCGTGAAACGACAAAATGGAATTAGCATCGTGCATTATTCATCATTCATTATATCAGCATTTATCGTACATATCAAAAGGTACTATATTTCAGCTAGTTAAAAAGAAAATCGATATGCAAATTAAAGAGAGAGGATATTTTTTCTAGTAAGTACTTAAGTACTTTAGAACACGAACAGAATACTAGTTTTTATGATTCCATTTAATCATACGTTAATGAAATGTTTAACGCATTTATGAATAAACTTTATACAGTTTTTTTAATAATTGTGGAATAAAACAAGGCTAAAAATTTTTTACCTCTGTAACCTTGGATGATTTAATTTTATTTCAAAATGCGTTAAGTATTTGTCATATTTGTTATAGTATAATTATCAATTATAAAGAAATAATTGACAGATAGCTTACAAAAAAATATATATAAATAGAGCGATAATAGCATAACTTAAAACATAAAAAAATTTATAACAGGCAGAATGACTACAAATATTTGAAATACCTTATTTACATATAATTTTTAATTTCCTTTTTTTTATTTTAAAAATGTTAAGGGAATACATTTTTTTTAAATAAACCTAAATAGTGTCGGGCAGAAATTAGTATTATTTAAATCCAAAAATAGATCGAGTTAAATTATAATATTATTTTATAATATATATATATATATACTTTATTTTCATTTCATATATGTAAATTTATATAAAAAAAAAACAACACAGACACATTTAACATAACTCAAATTTACAGTTAAAGCCAAGAGTATAGGTAAGACAATCAAAAACGTAAGCCAAAATCGAAATGTATACTCATTAAAAATTTACATAATCTGTATAGCTAATATATATATTTATTCTATGAATTGCAAGTGCAAAATGATCAAGTGGCTTCCATTGCAAAGCTTTTAAGTCTTGCCTTTAAACCTTGAGCTTGAGAAGCTTTTTTAGTGCAGCCTGAAACTTAATTGGCCGTAGTGCTTCAAAAAAAAACACAAATATTAATATAAAAGATTTAAATAAAATATTATAACACTGCGCTGCATTGAAGTCGAAATGTTTATATTTTTGTATGTATATTAAAAAAAAACAAAATTGGTTCGAATTTCGTTCTATATTCCAAAAAGTGACCCCAAACCCCTCACATAGACCAAAAAACACCAAACACGCTTCAAAACATGCAAGCAAATTGTACAAAAATTAATAATTTTTATTTATTTAATCAACTCAATGCTATGCGAAGAAATATGAAATTTTAAATATTTTCTGTTTGTTCTTTCAATTTGTTGAGAATTCAGAATTATGCGCTAGATTAGCCAGAGCCACCACTAACAACCACTACTAAAAATTCACAACCACCCACCAAACCACAACGAACCAAGCGCCTATTTTCGGCTCATTTGATTTGCTGTACAAAGACTCACCCAAATCCTCGGTTGAAAGTATTTTTTTAGCGTGACACTTTTGCAAAGTTTAAAGTTTTTTTTGTTATCCTAAATATAACTTTGACCTTTAGTTAACACTTGAAGCCAATTAATATTTAATTACTCGTATATTTATTTTTTTTATCTATATGTAAATGATGAAAGTCTGCAAAAACAAACCGATTGAATTGGGTTGAATTTTAGATGGTACAGAAGTATTTAAATCTTTTATCTGTGTGCTTTCAGCTACACTACATGAGCTGGAGCCTTTGGTTAGCGATACGGATGATAGAAAAACACATGAGAAGTATGATAACAATTTAATAGCATACACTTTTTGGTTTTTTTTTTCTTTCGAAAATCAACGCTCAATATCAATTTCTCATATGAGCTTCAACCATACCAGAGATGCCACTAACCAATACCATTCACCCATAGCAAGGCCAGCCATCATCATAGACCCACCCAAAATCCATCCAAGCAACAATTAACCAACCTGCAATACGTGTCGCACTTGCCACTAGCATTCATCTTTATATTATACCTTTTATCATTTATTGTTGTTGTATATGATGCTGATTTCACATGTATTTCCACACAGACAAGTGAATTTTGCGGATCGCAAAATTGCGGCACGTCCGTTTTCGCAAGCAATCGATCAGGAGCGTCTTAATCGCTTCATTACGAAAAGGGAGAACTTTGGGTTTTCCGAGGGAGTTGTCAAGGATGCTTACAAGCAGGGCCATCTAGTACCTATGAATGGCAGCGCACCGCCGCATTCGAAACCGAATTTGGATTTGTGGTTCAAGGAGATGGTCGAGCTGCGCAAGAAGGCCGGCGAATATAAGGTTCGTTTATGAAATAAAAGTTTTATGAAAAGTTAAACTCAACAATTCTTGCCCTTCAGAGTCGCGGCTGGGGCGTAGAAATCGATCCGGAGTTGTACAAGAAACAAAGGGATCTTTGGGATCAGGTTTCCAAGCGCAGCTCGCTTTCAGCACTGTCCTTAGCATCCACTGTGCACAGGTAAAAATCACAAGCCAAACTAATGTAATAACAATTTTTAACTGAGTTAATCCTTATGCAGACCGATAACCAAGGAGGAGAAGGAGCAGGAGAATAATAAAAAATCAACGCCATTGCAAAAAACGCCACACCCACAAAAGCCACGAGTTCCTGGCCAAGCCCATTTGATTGATAATAAGGATGAGATTTCAGCACTGCCAGCACGTTTCAGTAATATACGCCATCACTTGGAGCGCACAACGGGTCCGGGTAGGTTAGAAAGAAATTAGAGTTGGGTTTGTGTTGGCCTACGATGTTCTGGACTCAGAGGTTTTATGTCAAATAGCGTAATTTTGAATAAGTTTTAAAACTTTCACATAATCATTTAAATATATTGTTGAGATTATCTCTCAAAATTGTATGAATATTATTGCGTATGATCATGCGAAATAGTGGTTACAAATGAGTCGCACTTAAATAAAATTCTTTGTTAAATAGCGTACTTAAGATTATCTCCAAAAATGTGATGAGTATTAATGAGTATTTAGTATAACCTTAAAAATGACTTATTGTTAAAAAGCATCTTTTAGGGTATCCTTTAAAATGTTTTGACTATGGGATTACTCATTACTCATGATAGTGTTAAATGAATAATAATAATAAGTATGTGCATACTATTGCGTAGTACTCAAAAAGTACTCATTTCGGAAAAATAGTAGCAGTAAACTCTTGTTTCACCGTGTTTGACCGACACGAGCTCAACTCTGGCTCCCAGCAGTAGTTTCCTAATCCCATTTCCATTTATTTAGCAGATGTTGAGGAGGGCGCCTTGTTGCCTTCACCCACGCGGGAGAAGTTGATGCCAGCTATCACCAAACGTGAATCCGAATCTCAACGTGGCAGTCCCAAGAAGACCGCTCTCTCGCGTCATGGCTCGCCGCAGAAGGGCAGTCCCCAGAAGGGCAGTCCCAAGAAGGTTCTCAAAAGTGAGTAGAGTTGCCAACTAAAGGCTTTAAGTATTTATCTATAACTCTGACTGTAGCAAAGGTCTACACATAACACTTTAATGGCAAATTTGATTTTAAGTAACAATGAATACATAGTTACACAAAGCACTTTCTAGTATTTACGAAACAATGCAGGTCACAATTATACACGCCCCAAAAAAATAAGTATACACCCCGTTTAACAGATTTTTTGTTTAATTTTATTTATTTGTTTAACAAATAGTTTGCTTAACTGCTTAAAGTACTTGATTTGCTTTCTACTCAAAGGGTTTCCAGTTGGAAATTTTTTACAAAGAATTTTCCATCTATGCTCAAGTGCACTAAGAGAAATGTTTTTATTATGAGATTTGTGCACACAATTTTTTAAATGTAGCTTGCTTTAAATTCAGGTTTTGATTTCTTAAAGAGTTTGTTTTTTGCGTATTTATATTGGAAAATACTATATGTTTACTTGTATAGAATGTCTGTACATATATACATACATCTTATATATAAAAAAGGTCAATGTTTTGGAGAGTGTTTTTATTATTAAGGTAAATTATTATAACATAATGTTTATTTAGCATTAAAAACGCAATCATATTGTTCATATTGTTATAAATATCATTATTTGAGTTAAGGATGGATAAAGGTTACATATCACGAAGTCATATTCATATTTAGGTTAGTTTTCCACAGGGAATTCTAATGATTAAAAATGTTCGTTAAAAAGTAAATAGGGTTTTATGTCAATTCAATCATAAAATATTTTAAATTATAGCTTAAATATTATTTTGTTGAAGACAAAAAATGTAAAAATAAGGGATTAAAAGCAGGAAAAGGTAATACGCCAGATTGCGTAAATTTAAAAAACATTTTCCACTCCCAAGCTAATACATTTTAATCACGTTGAAAGTCGCAGTAAAAATGTTCCGTTTGAATCTCATTAAATTGTGGCATTTGAGACTGAATGTTTACTGCTGCGTTATATATGTGATAATGCAATATAGCTAGGAATATAGGAATAGTTAAGATCAATAATAATAATTTGTAGTGCATTGTACAGATCTTGAACACACACCAGTAGACATATCTCATTCACATTCATATCTAAGAATAGTATTTTATGCGAAATTAAAACATGTACTTTTATCATCAAACAAATTGAATTCAAACCGAAAACAACTAAAACGAAATCCAAAAACCGTATCAAAACCAAAACCACATCTCTTCATCTTCATTTTGCGTGGTTCAGCACGCTCACAATCTGTGGGTCCTGGCGTCGCTGAGAATGAGTCACCCAAGCGTCAGTTACGCTCGGCGAGTCAAGCGCCCACGAGCCGTAAAAAGGCACCGACGACATCGGCCGGAGCTGAACGTAAGCCACGTCCATGTAAGTAGCCAAACGATGCGCAGAACCCCTCAAAAAAAAATACAAAAAACCAAAAAAAAAAAAAATGAAATTTAAATACTTCAATACGCACGCACGTTTAATGCGTGTGTTAGTTCATTGCCTTGTGTTTTATTTTAATTTTTATTTTCCTTAATTTATTCCTAGTTTGCATATATAAATATATCATTAGTTAATATTAGATTTGTTGAGATTTCGTTAGTTAGTTTCCTTTGCAATTATTTTACTTATCAACTATAGTTTTAGTATTTAATCACACACCGCAAGTTTGTACGTTCATTTCAAAACATATTTCAACTGGAAATTTACATAGTTCAGTGTCTAACAAATAAAACAAATAAATAGTTTATAATTAATACAAAAAAAAAAAAAAATATCTCATAAATCTCTGTTAGTTTAGTCTCTGGTCATGCGGTTCACTTCTCGTATTTAGTTTTTCATATTTCCGTTTTATTTCAATTTTTAATTATTGTTTTGTAATGAAGCGTTTGATTGGCCTTACGAATAAACATTCTACGTTTAGCATGTTCAGTGAACAATATACTAACAAAACTAAAAATACCATTAAAAATACATACTTAAACCTTAACAATACTAAATATTAATACCGAATTGTAAGTACGTAATACTAACAAAGTCAGTGTTGAACAATGATTAACAAACATTCATTAAGTTGTGCGTGTTGTGACTTTAACCCATATGATTTTAGTACTATATATACGTATATATCTTTTTCAAACTCGGCCATAAGTGTGTGTGCTAATAACAATGTGTTGTTGTTGGCTTTGATGTTTATGTGGAAATAATGTATCATATGTTAATTATATTATATGTTCATATAACGAAAAGATGTATCGTCTTTCTTTGGCAAGCCAAAGTTTAAATACTCTTGCAGATAAAATATTGTATTATAGCACAGTTAAATCTTGGTTTTACTTAAAGCTTAAGCATTTATTTAATTTCTTTGTTGTTTATATATGAAAATAACATAACGTAACAAATAAAATCATATTTTGATTAAAATTCAAAGTTTTTGTATACAGCTCAGTAAATCTCTAAGTTGTAAATTTGATCGAAAGTTGTTTAAATTATCGGAAAAGAAACAAAACTGTTTTCAAGTACTTTTTTTACAATCTCTGCAAGGGTATAAAAATCTGACCTTTCAACTAAAACTAAAGAGAACATACGTTTGAAATATACAAATTTGAGAATTTTGTATATATCTATAAATTCCTCTAAATGGTTTATTTAAGAAGAATTCTCTGACTGTTTTAATACTGATTTCAACAAAGATTAGGTAAAATATTTATCTAAATCACTTCCATCGACCAAAGTGAGAATACCAGTTATAATCATAAGTTTCAGGCCCATGTTTTTCGATAAACGATTAAGGTATATTAAGTGTTTACGCTATATGTTTCAATTTACTAACATTAAATTGTTAAATGGTAGCTTTTGCTAAGTAGACTAACTCGTTTTGGTACCTCTCAACATAAACTAACAAAAATGATTTTAAAACGACGCGTTATATGATTTGTGTTTTTGTTTGTAATTTTTGATATTTTAATATATATTATTGCCTTTACTTTTGTTGCAATTTTAAATCGCCGTTACTAAAATGAAAATTTATAAATACATTTAAAACAAAAATTCATATTCAAATTTGTTTTTTCATGTGCCTTATGTTTTTGGTCTAAAAACAAAAAAAATCTATCCAAAATCAAACTCGACGCAAAAATACCAAAATCGTAAAAACAAAAATCTACAAAAAAAAAAAATCCAAAACAAAAAACTGCTTACGTTTTTATAGCCACCCTATCCACAACATTCCAATCCCGCATTAAAAGTAGTTCCCTACCACCGCCTAACGGTAAAGTAGCCGCAGCGCCAACAGCAGCAGCAACCGCAGCAGCAGCAGCAACATCAGCAACAGCCGCCCGTACAACATCAACATCCAATGCTAATCATGCTAATCAATCACATATTTCACTATGCAAGAGCTACAACAAAAGCAACAGCAACAACAAGCCATCGGCAACAACAGCGAAACAGCAACAGCAACAGCAGCAGCAGCAACAGCAAATGCGTAAGAAAGACAAAGATAGATCGAATATTAGTTGCATTAGTCAAGTTGGTGCTGGTAGCGGTAGTAGAGCAAATAGTGCGAAGCATCAACAAAACAAACAAAAACAACAACAGATACAACAACAAGAACAACAGCAACCACAAAAGCAGCAACCAATTGAAGCTGCTGTGGCAACAGCAGCAACTGACACGGCGGCCACGTCAACAACAACAACAACATCGGTTCCAACAGCAACAACAACAACAACGGCACCCACCCGACCTGCCACCATCAACATCAAACGCCTAACGGTACCAGGTCAGGATAGAAAATTGGCTGAAAGTGAGTAGAGTTTGTCCGAAAAACTTGAAAAAAAAAATACAAAACAAAAAAAAATTCTCTGCAATAAAAAACCATTTGATACACCCATAAAAAATCTTATCTAAAATGGAAATGCTGTAAAATGACATCTGATGCGCGAAATGTTTGTGTTGCAACTTTTGTAAACAATAACAAAATCAAAAAAAAAACTAAAATTTATTAACTATTAATAATTGAGCATTTTACACCTTGTCAAAAAACTGTGTTGTACACAAACTAGTATTGAGTAATGAAATTATATTTATGATTTACGAATTGGCATATTGAAATTGGGCGGCACCTACAATACTTGTTTTGGTTTTTCTATATGTTCTATCAGCCATGTGGAATCATGTGTGTGTGTGTGTTAGTTAATTGGCATTAAAACTGATTTAAGTATTTTTCTTAGAAAATTGGCATAGTTCTAGTATTTTGTTTGTGTCTCGTTATTCCACAGGGTTGTTCAAGTACATGAAATTTAAAATTCCCTTTGTTGCAAAGTTGTTAAACATAACAAAAAAAAAGCGTTACGTGTTAATTAATGTTAGTTGTTGTTGTAATCAATGTTTGTAAATGTTGTCTTTCAGCCGTGTGTCCACGTCAGCCCAAATATAGTTTTCATCTATGCCTCATATCATTTGTAGTAATTTATTCCAATTTAATTTTGCGACACAATACTTATAGTTTTTCTTTCTTGACCTTACTCTGTGTTATGTGTCTGTAGTTTCTCAAGTAGTGAGTCTGTCTAGTGAATTGTATCATAATCAAAGTGTTTTGTTTTTAAGTTTTTATTAATAACTTTACAACAAAACACTGTACTTATACATAGATACAAAATGGGATCTGTATACTAATCTATATTTGTGGAGTAGGAACACAAGTATTTAATATTTAATAAGTAAAAGTATGAAATCTCAGACAAGTTATTGTCTTAACTAATGTAACTTGGGTATTTGAATTTTTTGATTCAAACTGAAGAGTAGCCTTTTTTAGGTTTTTAAAAACAAAAATTTTTCAAAGTTTTTGGCATGTGTTTTGGTAACTTAAATTATTTATTTAAATATTATTAAGGGTAAGCATTTGAATCAATATGGGGTGAAGTTAAGTTGAATCATAAGGTCAGGAGATCATATCTTTCTTAGGCTTTAAAGATTTAAATCTAAATATATATTAGCGATAAACAAAAAAAATTTAGAGAGTCATAATAAAATGTAAAACGAAAAGTTCAAATAGCAACCGTGGGGTAAGAATACGCAATAAAAATTATCAAAATATTTTCAGCTATTGATAAGCCGATTTGTCGACACCCTTGCGAGCTGTCGTCGTTGCCTGTTACACGTTCACAAGCTTCTGTCAAACCACAACAAAACTGAAACATTAAAACTCAAGTTTTTTTTCGAGTCAAAACATTTTTGCTCATAATTTTATTGCGTGCTCTAAGTAGTATTTATAAAAAATTTATTTATTTGTAATTTTTGCCGCTTTTCTGTGTTAAATGTCTTTTGAATGTGGCATGTTCTTCTTCTGCTATCTTGTGCGCTTTATAAATAAACAAAAATGAAAAAAGGAAAAATGTTATAATTTGAATTCAATTTTTTACTAACAAATTTGGTTGCATTTAAGCTTTTATGCTTAATACGTGCTTTATTTTACTAAGTTCTATTAAGCTTAAGTTACAAACTAAGTTTTCATTTTGTGTTTAAGAGAACAGAAATAAATTTAAAATAAATATTTCTATTTTAAGTTACAACTACTAACCTACTCAATAAACTCGATCACAAACTTTGCTTAAAGAAATAAAAAGAGAAAACAAAAATCTCAACAGCTGCAGCAGCCTTAATTAAAAACGAACATATAATGCGCCTATAATAAATTTCGATATAAACCAGTAAATCATTTAAAATTGTATTTTAAATTTTCTATAAATATTTTCAACGCCAACAGACGATGCCGAAGATGGCCGTGAGACCGCAATTTCAATTTCCAGCTGCAGTCCACAGCCAGTGCCCGAGGTGCCCGATGAGCCATTGGTTAAATCGCCACCGGAGCCCACAAGGGTTAAGTCGCCAGAGCAGATTATAATGCGCTCTCCCGATCCAGTCAACTGGACGGTGCCCTTGGACACTGGCAAGACATTTACCGTAACACAAAATGTCAAAGAGGGTAACGTGTATAAGAACTATTTTAAAAATGTCTCTTTAATTAATGTGCATTTCTAATATTGGCAGGCGAGAACTACAGCCGACCTCAGAGCGAGATAAAAGCGTCGACACCGGTGGAAAAGCCACCACCGCCACCACAATCGGCACCGCCACAACTAACCGAACAGGCTAAAATGGACGGTAAGCCTTTAAGCACGCTTCAATAAACGCAACTTCCATAAAATCCAACAAAAATATGAAGTCGACATAAGTAAAAAAAAAGTAACACACACACAAGAAGAACTTAAAAAATCGCTTTTACAAATATTTATATATTAACTCGTATTTAAATATATGTATCTGTATATGTATATGTATGTATCGCTACTCACAACCATCATCCAAAAATCCAACAAAAATCAAATCATCGTTAAGCAATCTTCAAAAAACAAATCGCAACACCAGCCAATGCCAATCTCAAAAACTAAGCGTAAATATAATGCAAACAACTTTCCCCTATCTCTCAGTATTAAGCCAATATTTCGCAAAAAACAAAAAAAAAAAAAAATTAAAAAAATCGTTAAGCCAAAATGCGTAATTCCACATAGCGTATCAATACGTAGTTCCTTTGCGTAACATAACAAAACACTATTTCCACAACTATTTCCCCCCTCCACTGCCATCCACTGAACGTACCACACACACACAGCCTGGAAGACCAGCGGCAGCCCCACAACCAGCGCCGCCGCCGCCGCCGCTGTCTATGGCAAAACGCTGACGCCCACCCAACCGGGCGGCGCGGTGCGCTGCGATGCCAGCAACAAGCCGGATCCGGCCATTTCGTCATCCTCGTCGACAGCGACTCCATCCACGGCTCGCTCCGCCGCCGCCGATGTGCTGGAGAAGGCTCGAGACCGCTTCGATCGCTTCTGGGGCGGCAGCAGCAGCAGCGCCACCAAGGAAGAGAGTGTCTAAAAAAACAAAAACAAAAGGGTCGAAAGTGTTTCAAGTGCAAAATGTATTTGGCAAAAAGCAATTAGCAAAATTCAATTATCCAAAGAGCGTTCGAAATTTTGACACGTAAAGCCGCCTCAAGCATGCAAAAGCCACATACTCTAACCTGAAAAATCAGTGCTGCAAAGCTATCAATGCGATAATAATCGATGAGACAATAGTTTCATATATTTTTACTCGGGCATTTAAATTCTAATATTTGTTCTAAAAAGCATAAATATTGAAAGTCATATTTGAATTGAACTATTTAGTTTAAAAAACTATCGGCACGGCGTAAACTTTCTAAAATTTCTAAAAAGTTATGCAGCACTACTCTTTACCCTATTACGGCTAAGCTTCAATACAAAAAAAAAAAACTTTAAAACCCACTAACAAAATACTTTGAGTAAATCTAACAAAAAATTACCAATTTCAAATTCCAATTATTTTCAAAGTGAGACATACGTAAAAGTTTCCATTAGAAACATAAATAGGATTTCAGCTGAATTTAACTTAGATGATATATATTAGTCAAAGAAATCAGTCGTATTATGCCCAACAAAAATTTTATTTTCTGCGCAGCACGTGCAATATTCTCAAGAAAAAGTAAAACACTTACTTTCACTGCCTATAATCCCCCAAAGAAACACCAAGAATTTTGCAAACACACACACAAGCTGTTCCAAAAACTAAGAAAAGAAACTTCAATATATTTCAAACGAATAAAAGAAGTATTATAATAATAACATTAACGCAAGGACAACATCACCGCAGAGACCCGTCCAACAAAAAAAAGTGAACAACATAAAGAGAAAAGTGTTTAAGGAAAAACCTAAAATTTTTGTAATTTTCATTAAGCGAGATAAACAAAAAAATAAACATACAGGAAAATCCAATGGCAAAATACTTAAGCTGAGTATATTGGGTAATGCATAGGGTGATCGAACTTGATCCGGCAAATAGAACACAAACTTGAAAATAGATTTTGCACATGAACTACAAATACAACAAAAGTAAATGATATAAATATTTTAAGAACATTTTTGGCAATGATGGTTATAACACACACAGACACACGCCAACACACACGCAGACACAATTGTACTGTACTACACAAAAATGCGAAATGTTATACGATAATTCAAATACGTTTACGATTTTGCAAAGCGTTCAGCTTTAAGGAACTGTGTAACTAGTTTTGCGACATATATTTAAAGTACTTATATGGCATTATGTAATAGATCTAAAAAAAGATGCGATAAAAGTGTTAGTGAAGAAAAAACGCTGTATGCTAACTTAACTAAAATGCTTCCCGAAGAAAAACATTACATTTGCCACTGAGAAGTAATTTGCTTGGAGCGTGAAAAGCGTATTGATTTTTTTCTAAGTACAAAACAAAACATATTTAAATGCTTTAAATTTACGATGAATTTGCAATAAACTTACAAGCGAATATTAAGTTAATGAATTAATTTTATATTAACTGTATAATTTGACAAATGAAAATTTAATGCTTAATGTAGTATTTAAAAAACATTAACCTGAAGTTAACATTTCACTACCCGTAAGTTTGTGATTAACTTCAGTATTGAGCTTAATTGTTGCTTGCACATGCATATTTTTATTAAAAAAAAGACAAAAACAAATACATAAATATACGAAAAAACAAAAACAAACAAAGCTTCAGTGGTATTTAAAAAAAAAAGTTAAAATATGTATTTTTATATGTTTTTCATTGAAAGGCTTGTCTGTTAGTTGAAACTGTTATGTTGAAAACTCTCCCAGTTACAAAACCCATGTTATCCAGTGCCCCATAAAACACAGAAAAACACCCTCAATAAACAAACATTTGTTTATTATGCGCAATCTATGAGATTTCAAACCAAACAAAAACCAAACTCTAAAATGCATTAGTTAGACAACATTTAAAGCAAGATCTTTACTAAATATAGCCTTGGTGAAATTGAATAACCCAACAGGTTAAAGCACATACTTTCACACACACACACACTCAAATCTCTCTTTCCAATTACAGTTTGATATTACAGACTGGCAAAAAAAACCAAATATAAAAACATTTGAAACTCATTTAGTTTTAACTATCGTACTTAACAAATTTTAGGAAACTTTAATATGAATCTACTTAAGAACAAACTTGATATATATTCTAGCTTGTTTACAAAATAAAATGTATACAAATAAATTAAAAAATATATAATAATACAAGATACAGTACGATCTGATTGGTGTGCTATATAGTGGGTTCAAGCATATACGTTGCATGACATTTCCAAAATTTGCATTATTTTATTTGAAAATTGACAAAAAAAATTATATAAATTAACTTTCACGCCAGAATGCGAACGCATTTAAAAAAAAATAAAATTAACACAAGAAAACGCAATAAATATCTAAAGAAAACCAACTTTATAACTAATCGATAATTTTGCCCAATTGTCATACATAAAAAAACTAAGGCACACCAAATAGCCTTGCAAAGATTAAAAGAAAAACTTATAAAAGGACATAGAACCGTATGTACCAACTTAAAAAATAAAACAAAAATACCTACAGAAAGAGTAACAGAAACTTATAAAAAAAATATAAAACAAAACAAGTGATGGTTTAAAAATAAAATTGAAACAATTGTATGAATCAAATAAATGAAAAGTGCATATAAACGTTTTAAACAATGTTTCATGGTTTCATTTTAATAAAAGCATTTAAATGGGCTTATGTACTTACTTGAAGTCCTAAAATAATCAGGAAAACAGCATTAAGTTTTTGTTTTGTGTTTTGTTTTTATTATTATTGCTATTATTAAAATTTTCATCAAGAAAATGGTTGTGTATTATAATTTTCATATTATATCTGGGTAAAAGTTGTCAGGTTGTGAAAGACATTGTTTTAAAATATTTAAAATTTAGATTTTAACAGTTTAAGAATATTGCATAGATTTTTATACTTCAGGCATTAATATGTTTCAGGGATATTTTGTGAATAATTGGGATTTTTCAGATTCTAGTTTATTGATTGATTGTTATCAACGTGATTTTAATTACAATTTTGTATTCTTTTTTAAAGTTGTATATTATTTCAATTTATATTATATATATTTTTTTATTTTATGCATTTTCAAATTAAGTTTAGATTCAAAGGAGATTTTTTAGAAAGCTGTTATCACAGTATTGTTGAAATAAAATTAAAATGCATTAGGTTAATTTTTTGTATATTGAAATGTACTTAATAATGAAAATATATATAAAATAGTTAAAATTTTTGAACCGAACGAGAAAATTATAACTTCTTTTTTAGATAATTTTTTTTTATAAGTAACTTTTTGGTTTGATTTTAAAGGTTTCTCGAAAATACATGTGTCGAAAAAATGTTTAAATTGTTTTTGAGTTAGTTTTATGTTTAGATTGATTGTTAATATTTATGCAGCTAAAATGAATGTTATTAATTTATCATTATAATTTTTGCTTATCAATTTCTTAAATTAAAAAGATACACATAAATGGAATTTTTGCCTTGTTAGACGAAGGTTTATTATAAGCGTAAATAGTTTCACAAATATGTGTCAAACTTTAAGGGGGCGGTTGGTGGTGCTACATCAAAACAATGGAAATTTGTGGTTTAAAAGGTGGTGGTACAACAAATCAGTCGAGTTGGTCTGGGCTCATTTATACTTCAATATCAAAATATATAATGTATAGACGTCGCTCAAGAGACTTGTTATATATATGAATATAGGTAAAGGTACGACATATATTTTATCTTTGTGACTTTTCAAAAGAACTCACTCAATTGGAGACAGCTTGAGCAAATATTTTGAAAGCAACGTAAGTAAATATATATGCATGCTTGATGTATTGAAACGATTGATGGATTGCTATACACAAAAACACTTTTACATATATGCAGCTATATATATATATATATATATATATATATATTTATATATTTATATATATATATATGTATGGTATGTAGTATTCGTACATTTGCTAATTGAAAATAGGTAACTATAAAAATTTAGCACAATTTCTTAAACATTAACAGCTAGGACAAAAGTTGTTACCACTTAAGTAAACAATTAAAAGGTATACCAAAAAAGTTCTGAAACACAATAATCTGTGCTCCATGCTAGCTAAATTTTGTTTTGTATCCAAATAAATGGGGCGCTGGCGCCCCGCACCGAGCCGTACCCCTATACTTAATTTATAACTTAGGTGCTAAATTTAAATGAAATTTTAATTTAAATAAACGCATTAAGAGTTGCTTTGTTTTGTTTTTTTGGTTATACACAAAAATGACACATTTGAACAGACTTTTCTTTGTTACTTATAATATTTGCATGGGTATCATAGGGGGGTTAGGGAATAGGTAAACATTTAAATTTAATAATATGTTTAGATTGTGTTTTTTTTTATAATTAGTAGATACTTGTCTTGTATGTTTTTACAATTGTAAAATTTAAATTGCTTATAAATTTAGAATAATCTTTGAGATGGGTGTTTTTTTTTTGTGTTTTTTTGGGAGGGGATATAGTTTAGGGGCTTTTACATCTTTGCTAAGCGTAAATTGAATTTCAAACTGCACTTAAAACTAGCTGCTTTTTGTTATTTAATTTGTTTGCATGTGCCACTACTTTTAAATTCGTTTAACTGTCAATTAAATAATTTTCCATTTATATATATATAATTCAATATACATATATATATATGTTTTTGTATATATGTATAGGTACATATCCAAAAATGAAATTCAGTTTCGCTTACATGACTAGAACAGAAAATGATAAGTCTTATCAAACCATAGTCAGATATATAGTATATATACAATATGTTTGCTGAAAAAATAAATTAGTTATTGCTAAATATATATGTATATAGAGTATTGTTTGTTTTCGGTTTTGAAATTGAGTACAGATAAATGTTTGTTTCGTTAGTAAAGCGTCTTGCAGCCCAAAATACAGAAAAAACGTTGCGGGTTTTTCATCTTTAGCTAAGCTAATCTATAAATAGTGATTGTTGTATGCATTTATCTCATATAAAATTAACATGCTAACACTAAACAGCCACGTCCCCACGCTAACTTAGCCAGTAGCACAACAAAATTATCTCGCCTCTTTGCTTATGTTTCGCAGACTGAACTTTGTGCTACTTAATTCTCGCTAATATCCTTGATGGCCTGCAGTATGCGTTTCACGTGACCCACTTTAACCACACCCAAATCCTTGAGATCACGTCTGCCCAGCGTGAGCAGCTCCTTGCCGCGTATGTCGTTCTTGAGGAAGCTATCCACATATTCCGATAGCTGCATCGTCTCCAGCCAGGTGACCACCTCGTTGACGCTCCAGTTGTTGGCCGCCTCGCGGGTGTTGTTGAGCGGCGGCTTAAACTGCTGCTGGCCGGCGGTGGAGCCGGACCGTAAACGTACCCAAAATGGACGCGATTTGCGCCGGCCATCGCTCTGCGGATAGAGGAGATTTGTTAGAGAAACGAAATAGTTTCGATGGGGTGGACTTTACCTCCTCGTTGGGCGCCAGCACATTGAAGTAGGCGCGCAGCTTGCCATCGATGCACTTCTGGACGGAGCACTTCTTCAGCTCCATTTCCATGTTGGCCAGCGCTGCGCTCAGCTTCGTTTCGAGATCCTCGCGCAGGATTAGGCTGTGGCCGCGATCGCGCAGCAGCGTGCAGGCATCGTCGTATAGCTGGCGCGACGAGTCGATCACCTCCACCAGCTGGGTGCGGAGCGAGGGACCCTCCAGCAGCTTGCCCTGCGGATGTATGGACTCCAGGGCCTCGCTGGCGCGACAGGCCACCTCGTACAGGTCGTGCTGCAGCGCCGGATGCGAGATGATCAAGAACTTGACCCACTTCACCAGCGAACTGACGGCCTCTATGAAATTGAGGAGCACATAGCACTCGCGCTCCGAGATGACATCGTCCGTGGACTGGGCATGCTCGGAGGCTGTCGAGGAGGCATCCCGCTGTATGGAAATACTGTGCTGGCGCTGCTTCTCCTGCCAGCTCTTGAGCGACACCTCCAGGCTGCGATTGCGGCACAGCATCTGGACGCGATTCTTGTGGAGAATGCGTATCATGCCCGGCGGCTGCAGCCAGGCCTCGCCATCCACCTGAATGGGTATCTCCTCGTCGCCCAGTATGTTGATCTGTACGCTCTGGCACTGGGCGATGCGATGGTGCTGGAGGTTAATCAAACGCGAGGCGGCCATTTGCACCGACCCAAAGACGGCGACCACCTCGAGGACGCGATCATCGAAGCTGGGCGGCAGGAAGATGTCATCCTTCTTGGTGCTGCTGCCCCAGAAATTGGTGCCGCCCATAAAGCTGGGTATGTTCAGTATGACGATACCCTGCAGCTCTGGCAGTGGTATGCGCTGCCCATCGCACTCGAGCTGCACCCGCTGCTCCAGATTCTTGCAGGTCTTCTGCAGCAGCTGCTTGGAGCCGAGCACGCCGTACCACATATAGTTGCGCGCCCGGGAACGGCACTTTTCCGGATGCTCCTCGCGCTTGTTGTGAAAGTCGAGCGAGATTTTGGCATCGATGCCAATGCCAAAGTAATTGTTCATCACGCACTTCTCATGGTAGCCAGCAAGCAGGGTCTCATCCGGATCCATCAGGGGGCTAACTGCTGCGCACAGGGTGTCCGCGTTGGCCAGCAGACACTTCGATATGAAGCCAGTGCCATTGCTTAGATCTGGAAAGAAGTGAAAGCAACGTTTTTTTTATAATTTTTTTTTAGTCAGAACGGAAAGTTCTTGCAATAAATGAGATACTGTCATATTCATTCGAAGCTATTAATTGAGTAATACCCTAATATTTTCGTGCTTTGGAATATTTTGGACAGTTGCCCATTAGTTACTGTTTCCAGCTATCTCATAAAATCGTATTTATTGTGGTCAATTTATAATTGTTTAAGGACTAAGAGAGTAGCATTTAGTTTTCGGAAATACTTCAATTTCAATACTCTTAAAGAATTCTTTCCAAAAATTCTTTTTGTAAAAAACTGCGAAATGGGTGACATATTATATTATATATTTATATATAACATACATCTGACTCTTCAAATTTGAATATAACACATATGTATTAAATTCTCAAAAATTTCACAGATCGATTTTGATAATTTTTACTCAATTGATTTTTAAAATTTGTTTTTGAAAATGAAATTATTTCTACGAAATATATTTGAAAAATAGTTTTTGATAATAAAAATGTTTGTACCAAATATTTTCTATGAAAAGTTTTGAACTTCTGATCAATTTTGATTAAATTTCTCATATATAATCAAATAAACATTTTTGTGGATATATCAGAAATGGATTTCTTATTAAACTAAAACTAAAACACATTTAATATAGTTTCACTTACTAGGCCAATTGGGCAAGCGCACTAGAGGATTTATAATGGGCAGCTTGCGATTGGTCTCGTCCGTGGGAGTTTTCTCTTTATCCTTGCCCGGCTTCTCGTCCTTGTCGCCGGCATTGAAGTGTTCAAAACCAAATAGAGTGGAGCCCATAAATAGGCTCGACTTGGAGCCTTTCAGCGTCTGTAGATTGGGCAGAGCTTCGTTCGGCTGCAAGAAAAAGGCGACGATTAGATAGGGTTAGGATCGGTGAGGAGTTCGTGTCAAAGAGCAACTGGAAAGTCAGCACTAACTACGATACAAAGAAACATGTGGATGTGGCTGAGTGTGTGTGTGTGTGTGTGTGTGTGTGTGAGTGAGCGTTTGGAGTGTGTGCGTGGGTGTGTGCGTGTGCCAGTGTTGTGTAATAACGGACGCAGGGTTCAAGAGTGTAGAGCAGTTAGTTTTGAGAGCATAAGAGTGAGAGAGACAGCGCACTACTTGAAAATGAAAATCATAAATTAGTAGGAAGCAGAGGCTATACGTAGCTGTTGTTACGGAAATTGTTTAGTATTGGTTAACGATAGTTTGTATAATTGGGTATTAAGCAACACTACTGTTCAAGATGACAACACGTGTGTAAACAACAAATCATAAACTCAACTGACGCGAGTGCTGGAACCACAAAACTGAAACTGAAGCTGGCACTTCAACTGGCATTTTATACAGAGGATATGTTACGAGTATATGGTATATATTGCATTGATAGAGTTATTCATTATTGCTGGGGAGTTACGGAATACACATCGAACGAACGAACGCATGGAACGTTTGGAACGAACGCAGGAACTCGGTAGAAAGAAAGGACCCGACCTCTGGTTACGGGCTTACCAGCGGTATCAGCGGCCTAATTAGCGCCAGGGTTGCCAGGCGTATATCTGGTTCGGCGACCACAAAGAAACGCACACTGAACAGTCCATAGGTGCGTTTAGTGTTATATTTTTGGTTTTTCTTCTAAGAAAAAGCATTTAGTAGTGTTTTAAGACTTTTCCAACAAAAAATAAGACAAATTATGTATGTGTGTTTTTTTTTTAAAGATCTATGTGATTAACATATGTATGTATACAGAATGATTAGAATGTGTGTGTTGAAAGCTTTTCAGTGTTGTGAAATTATAAATGAAATTCATACAAGTAGTTGACATAATTTTGAAATACGTACCAATTGATTTGTGCTTTGTAAAACATATATTGTATTTATATATAAGTTGGTATACATATATATATATTACTTTATATATATAGTATATTGGTTTTTGTATTATTTTGGTTGATTATGTAGTGTTTTCTTTTTGTGATATTGTTTTTAGAACTTAAGCGTAATTAGCTAAATTATAAAGAATATGGCAAATGATAAAAAAATGCTTTATGTTTATTTATATATGTATATTGTTCAATTCACATAATGCAATTAAATCGGGTTAGATTTGATTTATATTATTGATTAATTCAAGAACAAATTAATGTTTAGCTTACTTTAATATCTATATATTTTCAATGTATATATGCTCATGAAAAAGTGTTTTATTATATTCATTTTAATATATTTAAATACATATATAACTTGATTTCGTAATAAAAAAGTAATAAAAAATTAGTTAAAATTTGTTTAGTTAGATCAGAACCTGAATCTTAAGTTACTGCATAAGAAGGGGATTTTAATAAATTTCGAAACATTTCCCATGTGAATTGCACAAAAATCAAAAAGGAAAAATAAATGAAAAGGAAATGAAACTCGTGTCAATCTAAACAAAAAAAAAAATATCAGTACGCAGGCATTCCGTATTACAAATTTTTGTAAAATCGCGACGTAAAAAAAAGGAAATAATTACCTAAAATCGCATTTGTGTGTACGAGTATATTGATTGGATTTCTGCATTCTCATTGCTCATTGCTGACACATTTTTATTTTCTTTTATTTTATAGATTGTCTTTTGTTTTTTTGTTTTTTTTTTTCTTTTGCTCACTTGCTGATGCAGTAGTGCCAACGTAAATCATATACTATATGTATATATATATATATGATATTGGGGGAACTGTTTGGGGTTGACTTACCTTGAATAGGCTGCCACAGCTAATTCTACGACTAGCCGCTGGTGAACTGCTGAGGAAGCGTGCATGCTCCGGATCCAATGTGAGGAAATTTGGATTGAAACCGGAATGTCGACGATCTTTATCCTTGTCAAATTCGCGGACAGCTAAGCTGGGCGCATGACTTGAATGTCGTCGTATTTCCGAGGAGTTCAATGTGCGCACACCGAGCAGACACGACGGTGTCGCCAGTATGGTGGATGAGGATGGTTTTATGGCATCGCCGCGCAATGGTGTTGGCGGCCTTACAACAACACTTATCTGTGGATAGTTGGGATTTACATCATCAAAGGATTCTTTCTTACACGACTCATCAAAAGTAATGCGCTTTACATCTTGTCCATGGCCCGATTTCTTCGTGGGCGATGTCGATGAGGCCATAGCCGATTCAAGTGGTTTTGTTGGTGTTGTTGTTGTTGTTGCTGTGCTTGTTGTTGTTGTTGTTGTTGCTGTGTTGTGCATTGTGTTGCTTTCAGCATCGTATATTTCTATTTTTATGGCCGTTGCTGTGGACAGTTCATCCAGTTCATCGCTAGTCGTAGTTGTCGTTGTTGTTAGATTTGGATAGGCTCTAGTTAGGGTTGTATTTGTGGGCGTGTCCGCCCCTTCGTTGCTGTTGCTGCTGTTGTTGCTGTTGCTATTGCATTCAAGCATTAGCTGCTGTTGAGATACGATTGTTGTTGTTGTAGTTGCTTTCAATTTCTTGAGTGAGATGCGCTTTTTGGGACGCTTCAGTTTAGAGAGTCGACAGGAGCAGGAGTTATTTGTTTGAGATATATATATATATATATATAAATATATATATTTTGTTATTTTGTTCGGTTGCGGTTTCGGTTTCGGTTTTGGTTAGTTGGTTGGTTGGTCAATTATTATGTTTTTTACGAGTTGGATTTGGGTTTGTTAAATGCACACAAAAAGAAAAGTTCGAAGAAAGAAGCAAATGGAGAGCAACAAAGATTTTTACCATAAGTGGCCACATTCGAGCACTTCCGATAAACGATAACATAGCTATAGCTCTATATATGTGTATATATATATGCGTTTACGTATATACAATTTACCTACTTTAAGCGAAGATCGCCGATCGATCAATACATACCTTGAAACTCTGACGCGCTATATCGTTACCTTCCACGAACTGCGCCAGGCTGCAGTAGCGCGGCGGCTCCCGCATCTTCTGATCGTCGCAGCGATTATCGATCTCAAAAACGATATTCTCGAACCCAAACTGCTGCGGATTTTCATCGCTGTCCATGCGCGGCAGCCTGGGCTTCCGCGGCGGCGACGAGTTGCGACGACGCGGATGGGTCTGGCTTTGGGTCACGGCGCTCAGCGATTTCTTGCGCGGTGGCTTGGGCGGACCAGCGTGCTCGGAGCAGAGCGTGGTGGTGTCATCGGTAATCGTGTTGTCCTGCAGCGCATTGGTTATGTCATGGCCCAGCACCGAGCTGATGTCGTCCATGAGACTCTCGCCGGGCATCGCCTCTGTCTCGTCGCTCGTCTCGGGGCTGTCGATGTGCGTAAAGTTGCTGGCATCGAGATTCTAGAATAACGAATAATATTTATTTGAATACTCTTTCACGAAGTGAAAAGGGTATGTTAGGTTTGTGCAATGTTTGAGACTCGAAATTTCGAATATATTCTTGTGCAGATACAGTGTTTAGATTGTTTGACCTTTAATTTAATTTCATTTATTCTATATATCTTCCTCAGTTTTTAAGCTACATACATACAATATTTTCACACGGAATACTTATGACCTCCTCTAAAAATCGGAAAAAAAACATTTTGATACGTCACACAATAACAATGAGAATTAATAGCATTTGCGACTGTTTTAGGCGGCTATTATACTTTTTTTTATTATTGTTTTATTGTATTGAAAAAAAAGGCAATTTTTTTTTTATGACAACACATGTCTGTTAAGTATCCTAATGCCAGTAGCCTAGTACTCTAGGCGTTAATGCACTTATTATACAATGAAAGAGTATTGCACAGTCGGGTACGCCCGACTGCAACGTTCTAACTCGTCTGCTCGCAGCTGAGTTCAGGCAAACGCAATATAAATTCTATTATTATTATTGTCTTTGGTTCAGGGTACTCCCTAGTCGGACACTTCCCTGTACGTACCTGTATTATATCGCCCAGGCTGTGACCCGGCTCGGGCTTGTCAAAGATCTCGGAGGCCACGCTGCATTCCTCATTGCTAATGGCAGACAGGACATCGCTTGCCTCGCCGCCCAGCTCCTCGGACGACGATTGTTCCTGTTGGTGTTGAAAAAAAGGTTGTGCTTGAGTTACATTTATTTGATTATTGGTAGACAATGCCGTACAGTGTTCGTCTGGGCATCGGTGTCAATGATTGTTAGGCTTGCGCTTGTATAAACATTTTGGGAGTGGGGGGTTACGACAATGCCGGGTACCTGCAGGTTACAAGTGTGCACCAGGGCGCGTTGCGGCTGCACTGCATCGCATTTCTCATTGCCGCCGACCTCATCCTTATCGCAATCGAGTTGGCTGCTCGCCGCGTTGCGCTCCTTATCCGTGTTCTTGTCCCCGTCCCCGTCCTTGTCCCTGTCCTTGTCCTTGTCCTTGTCCTTGTCCTTGTCCAGTTCACGGGTCATATAGTAGGTGCGCTCGAACACCTCAATGGGCCGATAGTTGGAGAGCGGATCGACAATCGGTTCGCTCGTCAGGATGGGCACACGCAGAAAGTCCACCTTGCGCTCGGTGGGCGTGGTGTCGCCCCCTTCGCTGGTCGGGGACAGACGATTGCCGGCGTCGTCGATGTTGGCCCCACCACTGAGCGATAGGCGGCCAATGCGATAGATTGTCTCCCCGTTGGCGCCCTCCTCCATCTCCTGTATGACCTCTGGCACGCCCGAGCTGCGCCGGCTGTCCGCAAATTGACGCGGCGCCGGCAAGTTGATGCTGTTGAAGAAATTCTCATCCACCGAATCGCGTCGCGTGTCCGGCAGCGGCGAGATGCACGTGAGCCGCGATGTTTCCATGGTCGGCGAGATGATATTGATGGGTGGTATTATCGGCAACGGGGAGCTGCAGGGCGTCGAATCGCCGGAGTTATTAACGGGTATCTTGAGCGCCTCAAATGGCGTTATCGAGAGCTTGCGCTGATACCGCTTGGGCCGACCCGGTTCCGAGTGCTCGACCACATTGTAGATGGCGCGCTTGACGCTGTTCGCCCGGCACTGCAGCGCCTCCTTCTCGCTGGAGCGGAGGGAGCGGCTGCTGCGGCGCTCCTTGGTGTTTATGTGATCCTTTTCGGTTTTCTCAATCGAGATGTTGGGATTGCTAATTAAAGAGGTAGATGCAAAAGTGAGCAATATTCTTTAATTATTATAACTTAGTTATTTTTATTATTTATTATTGTGATCAAAATGTATATATCTAGTCCCACTCTAAAATGATTTGCAACATTTTTGTAAATTTTATTTAATGATTTAAAAATATTAAAAGTTTAATAAGAGATGAATAAGAATTTGTTTGAGCGGTAAGATTGCATTAAATAATAAAAATTGGGACATTGGGCAAGTATAAAAATGCTTTATTCTGTATACTATAAGGAACTTCAATATATTCAAAATAAAGTAGATTTTTTATGAAAAACCATAAAGTATTGTTTTGTTAAGAATTAAGAATCATAATTTAAAATATGTTTAAAAATATAATAATATAAAAACTAAAATTATATTATATAAAATTATATCTATACTTGTCAGGTATTACAGATCCCACACTTACAGAAACGATGGACGGCCCGTCGTCGTCATGGAGGGCACACTGCGTGCTATCAGGCTGCGGATGGTGGCCACCAAGTCGTCGCCGCTGTGGGCGCCCATCTCCTCCTCCTGCAGGGCGTCCAGCAGCATTGTCAGCTTCTGCCTTAAAATGTCGCATTTGACGGTCAACTGTTCGTCGTCCTTGTGATGCTCGCAGATGCGAAAGACCAGATCGTCAACGGTGTCGCACAGGGTGCGGGTGGAGGAGATTAACGTTTGCGTATCGTTGGTTTCGACTATGAAGCGCAAGTGGTGATTGGCCGCGGTGACCATGCCCGTTAGCATCGCCTCCTGTTCCGTGGTAATGGACATCTTTGGTATCTTGGGCACACTGATGGCCTTCTCGAAGACCATGATGCTCCAGCGATCCAGCATTTTGGTGCTGGCCGACTCGTAGCGCTCCAGGATTTGCGGCAAATGCGTGTCATCATCGCAGCTGGAGCCCCAGCCCAAGACCCGGGCCAGATCATTGCCGGTGCCCAAAGGCATGACAGCCACTTGGCATTGTTTCTGCACAAACCAGGCGAAGATTAGCTCGATTCGAAAAAGCTGTAGATTGCGAGTTGGTAACTTACATGCATGTTGAAGCGATCAATCTCGCTGAGCACCCAGCCGACGGAGCCATCTCCGGAGCAGACGAGTATGCGAAACATTTCAAAGTGTCGGAACAGACGCAAGCCCAGACTGGGACCCGTCGAGATCAGATCAAAGACCTGGGCCGGATTCAGCAGCTGCTTGAAGCGACGCAAGAACTTGACGCCCTGATTGTCGCCCGACTTGGAGTTGACAAAGACGAGCAGGGGCGAAAAGTTGCCCTTCGGACTGGCCACATCCCAGGCATCATCGGTGCTAATCGAATGGACGCTGGTGGGCGGCACCACGGACAGCTTGGCGGGCCCAATCGGACAGGCTACGGCCATTTGGGGCCGACATGCCACATGCACCGTATCTCTGCACCAGAGGCAACGCCAATCCTGCAGACGCAGCACCGAGCCGCAGGTCTTCTTGCACACGGCACACATCGCCGATACGGGCAGATTGCCCTCCATCCATTGATGCGGCATTATGATGCTGCCATCCGGCTGCTCAATGATGTCCTTGCCCACCGTCGCCAGCGTCGTCCACTTGCAGTTGGCTATCGCCTTCGCCGCGCACCGTTTGTGCACCTTGCACTTGCACACCTCGCAGCTGAGGCCGTGCGAGGTGACGCCGGAGAGCGCGTCCCGGCACACGTTGCAGTAGGTGGGTCGCGCGTGGGACGTGGCATACCAGTGATGGTGATTCGAGAGTATATCGTGTTGATCGATCAGAAAGCTATCGCCACGCGGTCGCTGCAGCGCCGTTGCCGTCTTCAGAGAGCCCAGCCAATCCTCCATGTCGCGTCTGGAGTCGGCGCACAGCACCAGAGAGCGGGTGGGTGTGATTAGCTGCAAAGGATGCGAAGTTGATAATTGGCAGTTAGATATTTTAGCTATTTTAGCTATCAATTATTATTATCATTATTATTATTGTTATATTTTTATTTTTATATGTAATCACTCGGATCACTATTTTTTTTTTTTGAAATATATTTAATGGGTTGCACTTCAGTAACAAATAAAATAAATAATTTAAATACTAAAACAGGTTTGCTAAAAGTTAGCACACTATTAGAAAATCTGTAATTTTTGTAAATATCGTTAAACTAGAGATTCCATATAAGAGAGGAAAGCTTAGCTTGGAAGAGCACCTAAGAGTATGAGTTGTCGGCATTTTGTGTTGGCTTAAGTCACAGAGAGATATATTTGTAGTTGATTCGCAATCTAAAGTCTATATCATATCAACGAGCCAAAGGTGCTCATAATTAAATAAATTATCAATTCATTTACTGAGACAGTCGGTGCAAGCGTCTCAATATCTCCGCCCGCCACCCATAATAATTGTATATATGGGGAAGCACACGGGTGAACAATGCATGAGCAGCTGGTTGGACGGGACGGGGCAGATGCAGGTGTGGTGAATCAGCGGCAATTGCGCATCGTATCCAATTGATTTAGCGGGAATCCCACTTGATGCACGCAGATCAAAGGTGGGCGCGGGCATTGTCGCGTCGGACCTGGGCCACACAATGTCCTCAATCCAGTCCAGGTAGCTGGAGACGCGCGTATAGACGCTGGGCGGTCCTCTGGCAGCCCTGGCCCAGCGAGGTGACGCCGACCACATACCAGCGGGTATGTGCGTCGTCCAGCTTCAGCAGGGCGATGTTGTTGTACGCGGTGTCTTTGTAGCCTGGATGCTGGATGGTCCCTCCACTCGTCGAGGGTCAGATCCACACGTACTGATCGAACTTGACAAAATAACAGGTCTTGGGCGAGACCTGGTCGTGCAGCCAGCTGGCCAGCGCCGCGGGGCAATCCTCCAGCAGCTTGCAGCTGCCGCGCACGCGCTTCCCCTCGTCCGCATAGCAATCGTCAAAGGACTCCTTGGGAAAGATGATGCCGCGCTGCGACAGCGGCCGGATGGTGGGCTTGGCCAATCGAATGGACAAAACTCGTTCTTTTGTGGTTTGGCGCCTGTGGGGAAAAGGAAAACCGCTTGCCGCTGCCGCCGTCGAGGCCAAGGAGACGGCGCACAGCTAAAAAAAAAGCGCTTTTCATATTTTTCCTGTTTTACCGTTATTCGGTTAGCTCTGTGTGCTTTTCAGAAAATATAAATCAGAGCACAAATTTTGAATGAAGTGCAAAATAATTCATACTTATAAACGCTACTTACTTATTATAAGAGATTTTTCCCTTAAAAGTACCCTAAAAAAATGGTATTAGGGAGGCTTACAAAAAACCGGCGCGAAATGAGAGCAAATAACAAGTTTAATACACGTTGACTCTAATTTGACTACGCTTGCACTTAATTATTGCTCCAAATACTTGGTTTATTCGCTGAGTGTATAAGTGCGCATTTATACCTGTAATAAGTATCCTCATTTCCACAGATATTTGCAGATAAACTACGTAGCCGCAGGGTGCGGGGCCTGTGTTATAAGCTGTGTAATCAAAGATGGGTCTATTAGTTTCTATAGCCTCATTAACATGCAAATAACTCTCATATTAATGTTAATATGCAGACAGGCGCGCCGGCCACACCTCCAATATGGAATGTGCAAAACAATGCGCCAAGCCCTAAACTGGAACAAATGCTTGTAGTTCAATCCTTGGACAACCCTCCTGCCCGCCAGCTCCCCGCCCCTCCTCTATGAACACAACGTGCGCTGTACAGTCATAATTAACGAACGACCTTCTCGGGCATATAGCATGCATAACGGTAAAGGTAATGATAATGCAAACTAAAGCACGTCGGCTACCTGATTATTATTTGTCTGTCATTTTGCCTAATTTATGGCGCACATGTCCTTCATGCCAACATCCCTGCCGTAGCAAAAGCTCGCTGTGCTCTTTCGTGGTCAAGTTCATTCGGGTAATTGATGTCAGAAAGTTTGCTCCTTCTTCTTTTGCTTCTTCGTTTTTTGTTTCGTATTATTAAGTTAATGAGTTAACATGGCGTCTAGCCGAGGACCTTGGACAAACCTTGAGTTATGAGTTGCTGCGGATAATGCGATGCCTGTCTGGAGGCTATGTGTTACATTTTTTATTGATGGGACATATAAGGCCATGTACACTCAAAGAAAAATGCCACTCTTAGTGCAATTAAGAGTGTAATAGAAACATTTGGAGAACATTTCGATCAGTAAAATTAATTAACAATAATTTAATTAATTAAAAGTGTATTTATTAAAATATATTCTTAAAATAAAGAGTTTCCCCTCAATTAAAAAATGTCACTTTGGCTGCTCACAAAGTATAATTAAATATGTTATAAACTTTGAATTGTTATCTTTGAGTGTGTGTTACTAAATAAAAATTCTACTTTATTCCTTTATTGAATTCAATATAGCTCTCAACAAAATATTAGCCATGCCAACTATTGTAGGTACAGTTGACCCATTTAACGGCAGTTGACATGCCATATATGCCAATGTTATAGCGGACACAATGTCCGAACCCAACATTGTCAACAATATAACAAGAACAGCAACAACACAGGAGTAAAAGGCTATGACCACGCCAACATGATAATCTACTTGAAATGGGCGGATAAAGTCCTTCTGACAGCAACAGTGAAATAAGCCGACGCCAACCCAATGTCCGAAGGCCAAAAGTGATGACAAAAGTTAACCACAAATGGTGTGGCAATGGGCCGCACAGGGGAGGCTTACGCCAGGCCAGGCAGCAAGTAAATTCATGCAGTGAAATTTACCGCAAAAGAGAATTGCAGTGAGTTCGCAATGAAAATTTCAAAATCAGAGAAGTCTAAGCTGCAAATCGGGGCTGGCCGCGTGACACGAGGTGTTACCGCTCAATGGGATGTATTCTAGTATACCTATAGGTTAACAAGACTTGAAAATAATTGCCATGATTTAACAAAAATTTTAAAATACTAAACGACAAGTTGGCAAGAACTAACACGACTTGGAGATAAATTAAAAAAACTGGCTTATTTAGTTTTAGTTATTTATCAATTGTGATTTTAATTGCCTTATCACAACTAAAAGAGTAGTAATTAAATTTAAATATATTTATATATATTATATTATCGCCTGCTTGTTCGAAATCTGCATTTTGTGCGTATTTATGTCTTGTCCATCTCTAGCATTACCATTATTGTAAGCAGACAAGCCAATTCAGGTATCGCAAAGCTAGTCAGGCGAGCTATGTCGAGGGCATCCAATCAGAAGTTAACCTCAGCCCTAATTACATTTTAAACGCATTAAATACACATGAATTGCAACTTGCATTTGAAATTGAAAACAGCTTTGTGTAGCTGCCGACTGTTTGCATAACGTTGCAATGTTTCAATTAATGTGGGCAATGTCACAATCTAACCGCATCAACCGATATTCACATCAGCTCATTCTATACCTCTGACCTTTTGTGGTTCGAGTCAGGGCTGTGCTTGTGGCATTTCCCATGCAATTAGTGCACAGTTGCACGTGCATTCTGTCTTGCCACCGGCCTGTGGCACTTCCAACATGAATATGCTTTTAAGATTGGCTGGCGCGTGCGGTTTACTTGTTACCATCCCAACCCATTTTAATGGATTTCAAGGGGCGGGAATTGTTTGCTTTTTGGCAGTTGCCAAAAGTTGTACGGGCTGCAAAATGGACGCAATTACCTTCAAACTGCTGCAACTCTCTGCAGTTACATTTCATGGCAATGAAATCAATTACCCTAGTAAATTTCACTTCATTTTCACTTCAAATATTCCGAAAGTGAAGCCCAGCATTGGCCTTATTTTAACATTATTAATTAAAACTTTAAGCAAACAGCTCTGAATATTGTTCAAGGTAACTTTTGATGCCTATTTTAATGCAGCAAATTTATCAATATTCATATTTTCTGATGTTTGCACTTTTACACACAAAAATTACTAATATGGTATTCAGAATATTTTGTGAAAATTATAGAAAAATGAGTTTCATCTCAATTACAATCATTAAAATGTAAAATGAATATTTGGACCAAACAAAACTTAAAATGGTATTTTTTATAAAATTCGGTGAATTTTGTTGCAATTATAAAAGCAAAATTTCTATAGGGATCATTTAATATTGATTTTGTAAGTTTACAACACAATTAAGGTAGAAAATCCTTAATAAAACGCATCAAAATCGGGAATTTAACAAACATTTATTCTCCCGGAAATGCATTGAATATGTTGCATAGTAGTGAGAGGCGTAATTCTGGTATATATATTATATAATATTTTGTAGCAGCCCCTTCCAATTAGAGTGCTTGAATGATTAACAAGATAAAAGCTTCTTTTCTATAAGGTGCACGTGCTGGTTAGCCATAATGCAGTTCGACTCCACGGAGGGCTTCTATTTGTTTGCCTTTGCCACTTTGCTGCGTTTTGTGCGTTGTCCTTGGTGGCATTCCTCGCATTTCAGGGACAAGGAGCAGAAATCCATTTTGTGCTCGATACCAAACGCTTTCAATAGCACGTTTTCTATTTCACAGAAAACTGCTAAAATGAGAGCAGTGCGAATACAAGCAAGCACATCAAAGGTGGCGTAAACAACTGGCGATAACTATAATGCAGCTGAAGCTCTTGGAAATTAAGTGACGGACGTTAAAATCAGATGTTGTTTTTAATAAGAATTTTTCTTGTAAATGTAATGGAAAAAATTTAGAGAAAGGATTCAAAGTAATTAAAATTGTAGCGAAGTATTGAAAGTTGATTCAGATGAAATAGAAAAAGTAATAAAAAGTATAAAATAAAAAATTTTTAACTATCAAGGTATTGAAAAATATATAAATATAATTTACTTGACTTAAGATCCAGAATAGTGCCCTGTTAGTATACTTTCATGTTAAGCCCTGATTTTAAATGTTCAAAATTTAAAACGAAACAAATAATTTGCAGAAAGCACATTTCCTACAATTTACAATTACCTTGTTAATTTATGCATAAAGTTGGGGAAATGTTTGTTTTTAATGTGTTTATTCGTAAATATTTATGAGAATTCATAATGCATTATTATGATAAGCAGATAACAAATGAGAAAGAGTACGATATAACTTCTTGAATCTTTGTATATACATTTTGTTGTGCGATTTATTGCTGAAATTTGAACGAACCACTTAAACATTTATTTAATTCACAATTTGCTTCAAACTCATTTATGAGCCATTTAAATTTCTTCAAAGCATGACTTGCCATGCGATGCCTTGGACATCATGATATTAAGTTTGCGTATATATCCCTATGTGGCAGTAAAAGTTAGTATAACTGTATTTCGCTTCCGGCGGCAGACACAAGCCACAGTACTCTCACTCACTGTGCACTCCAATCAAATAAGCAAACAAAAACAAGGCTCAGGCACCGCTCGCCGCCAGAATTCATTAGAATGAAGACAAGAGGGCGTCGACATTGGCTTTAGCTTTGGTTGCTTCGCATCATTTTGTCCAAATATTCATGAGTTGGAGAAGTCGCAGCAGGAGCAGCGGCAGCAGCAGAAGCAACAGCCGCACTAAGCATACGCCGCGTTGTCCCCTAACGCGCACATCACAAGCGATTGGGCAAGTTGGTAGGGGGAAATAAAGCGAAATCATTTTGGGATACTTTGTCCCGCATCTGAGCATTTCTGGGTATTCTCTCTGTATCTGTCTCTGTGTATCCCCAAGTGCACGCACACGTTTCCTGCATACATATATATATATATATATATTTATTTATTTTTATTTTTTTTTTCATTAACACGCTGAGCCACCCAGCGCAATGTTGAAATTACTTTTGAAATTTTAATGGCCGCCGGCTATTTCGCCAACTGTGTATGAAGTTAACGTCCACACCAGATATAAACACGTATACAAAGATACATATACGATATATATACATATAACGAAAACTTTTTATGACGCAACTAAAGACACGTTGTCATGTCAGCGAAAATGTACAACGAGGCGTATGTGTTACATGCATAAGTATTTATAAGTTCTCAAGCTGAGTGCTTAAGATTTTAAAAAGTTAAAATAAACGAATTTTGAAAGCTAAACTTAAAGCAAATATCAAAGAGCAGACCAAGTTCAGGCAGCGGTTACATCAAAAGACGTCATGTAAGTCCTTGCATCGCAGTTTCAACAGCGTGCTTGAGTACATGACAACATTTTTATGAGTTTCAGTCAAATTTCAAAGTTCAGCGACATGTGTGCTTGCGCCTTACCTGGCATCATGCTAAGCTCATAAAGTAATGCCAAAAGAAAACGTCTACGCTTCATTTGCTATTATTGTTTCAAATTTCATATTTGCCAGCTGCTGTCAGCGCCACAGGGCAATTGCCTCAAACCAACCGCTTAAGGAACTAACAATCCTGCGCTTTGTGCTCAACATTTTTACTTGGAAATCAGCATGTGAGCACTTATACATACAAATATGTGGGGGGTTATAAGGTGCTTGAACTTTGGCACATCGAAAATGAAATTTATGGCATAATAAATTGAAATAATAAATGTGCATGTGTATGTGTGAGCAGGAGAGATTTCGGTATTCTAAGCGTATGGGCATATAAAAGAGAAGTACATAAAATAATGATATGAATGTTAACAGAATAGAACAAAAAGATTTTTAAATTATAAGCACATGAAACATTTTGTACAAAAAAAAAGTTTGAAAAGAAATTAATTTGGGAAAGATCTTAAAAGAAATATTTATCATATAAGCCTTATATCTATTCAGTTAATTAAAAATAGGTCTTTAGATAAATAAATCACGGTAGATAGAATGAAAACAAATCGAAAACTACAAAAGAACGATAGATAAATGCGATTCTCGACTTTTAATAATAAACCTTTGAGTGTCATAAATATAACTTTGTGTTTTACTTAAACTGATTTATTTTAAAACTTTTTAATTATTTTAATTTATTACAAATTTCTGTTTGTTAAAAATTATTTATTAGTCTAAAAGCTTTTGTAAAAGTTGAAAATTTGCATTCATGAACCGAATATCTAAACCTTTTTGGCAACTTTGATAGCCCTGCTCCACTCTTCCTATCAAGCTGACAAATCTCCTAGCTTTGAGCTATTGTGTAGAACTTTTGCACTTCTCTCCATCAATCTACAAAAAGGACGAAAGGCAACAAAAATGTCGGCCCCAAATTGTGCTCAGCTGTTGGAAAATGGTAAAACTGATTTTGTTTTGGCTTCTTTTGCTACTCACTGCTTGCTGCTTGCTTTTTCGTTTATTGTTTGCTTTGCTCATTTAATTTATTTGAAGGGCATTATAATTATGGGCCGTCAGTTACATTACGACATAATCTTGATAACGTGCTAAATGGAATTTGTGTAAGTTGCAAATATTTCATTAATTACATCGAGCTGTACTCCATCGGATGATGATAATTGAGTATGCCAGACTTGAACTACTTGCACATGTCTGTCAATCAGCAGTTGGAAAAAGTTGGCAAGCAATTTTGTTGCCAAAATATAATTTACATGGAGCACTTAATGCGAAATTTTCAAGTATAAACACATACATTCAGCCGGCTCAAGTACGCGAATTTGTAAGAGTCAATCATGTTGATTGATTGCCTTTGCATTTGAAATTGAGCAAGTGTGTGTGTGTGTATGTGTGCTGAGGGGCTACATCAATTATGCAGGGCGCTGGCAGCCTGATGAGTAACAATACAACAACAATAACAGGAACGCCTGTTAATTGCGCCGCCGCACAACATGGCGTATGCGTAATGCGCAATATTTGTTACACTTCTAATTGAGCGGCAACAGCAAAAACAAACCAAAAAGAACATAAACAAAACACCAGCTGCCACTTTACAAGACAGGCAAAAATTAAAAAAAATTCCCACTCTTTTAGCCCAAAGCTCAAGCCTCAAAGTTTAGCTTGAGCGCTGTCAAAATTGCCCTTTGTTAATTATGCGGTGCTTGAATTTTATAAAAAATACAAATTGTGTAAAAACTTTTTGCAACATTTTCTAATTGGAATTGAATTTCCTTCGCATTGCTGTTGATGTTGCTGTTGTGCGTCAAATGTCAACGTCAGTCGTTTACATTTATTTAATTGTTTGCTGCTTGTGCTGATTGGGATTATTTTGGATTTCCATGAATTTGATCATTTGGCATAAGGTTAAGCATGAACATTTTTGTCAATTGTTTGAAATGTGCATTGAGCTTATCCAATGAATGTATTTTGTGACATTTAAATTGTGAATTTTGAATACTAATTTTATTTGGTATTATTTATGTAATAAAGCAAACTGTGCGTTTACATTTTGTGTTTGGACACAAAGTCAGGTAGATATTTCAATCGCCTTTTCACTAATCAAACCAACTATCAGATTAAGTTATAAAAGGCTTTGCATAAGCGAACAACTATGAAATATGAATTTGAATTTATTATTAAAATGAAAATGCACTATATTTTTTGTTTTGTTTTGTTTGCATTTTTAAGCCGATTATAGAGCTTAATGGTTTACTCCTGTGTTATACTTGAGAAGTAAAAAAATAGAAATAACACAGACTAACACACACACACAATTGCACACAAACAATGCGCTTGCATTGAGCAATTGCAAGGAACGTTTTGTAGGGTCTTAAGCGGTATTACTTGGAGACTTTATATAAACGGTTGGCAATCAGAGACCACAAAGAGCTTGTTAACACAGCTCATACCTCACACACAAACACACACATATGTATTTATTTACACACTTGCACACACACCGCACGGATCTCTCAATCCGATGGCGTCATTTGCAGGTGATGTATTTATATTTGTATTTGTATATATGTCAATATATGTATACGTGAATCTGTATAATTTAAGTATGTATGCTTAGGTGAGTGTGTTTAGGTAAGTATCTGTAAGTTTGTGCTGCGTGCCGCAGTTTAAAGCTGTAAGCTGCAAGTTTCCTGTTTACGTGCCACAAACATGCGTTGAAGCGTTTTTAAACCAATTTTTTTATCTATCGATTCATTTTTATTTACATTTTATTTTTGGAACTCCCATGTTATTTCGTGTGCACTTTGCGTTTTATAGTTTTTATATATCTTTTTTTTAAATAAGTGTAAATGGTTTTTATGACAAGTTGATGCTATCAAAAATGCCGTTTGATGCTTGCAATAAATATATTTTTCGGGTTTTTTACGTAACCAAAGTGGTTTTTCTTTTTTTTTTTTTATGTTTGTTTACATATATTGGGTATTAAAAATGTTGTTAAAAATTTAAAAAAAAAAAATTCGAATTTACTTTGAAATATGGTTTATCCAATTGAATTTGGTTATCAATTTTTATAACTTTAGTTCGAGTTTCGGTAGGTATTCGACTTAATTTTCTGTTCATTTCCATTTACAGTAAATATAGACTTAAATGTCACAATTCGAATCTAAATCTTATTTTACGCACTTAACCCTCGGTTTACGGCTAACTTCAAGAAATCTCTTAAGTCTCACCTCTCTACAAACCATATCACACTTTTCTGTATGCCTTCTACCTTTAGGGGGGAATTTGCTACCGAAAAGCTCCTTTGCTATTCGGCTGATAAAAAACAATAAAAACCGCCTTAGCTAATGCTAATGCAATGAGCTTAAGCGCGCGAAGGCTTGCGGCTATATTCTGAGTGCAGGATGGTAAATTTATTATTAATATTGAAAATATATAAGTATGTGCTTATATGTACTTTTATTATGGCACATATGCACGCAACAAGAACGACAACAAGTGGAAAAGCCGAAACAGTGTGTGCTCAACTAGAAAATACCCTGCAGGCAGGTTTGCTTATATTGATATACAAAAAACATTTGTATTTTCAAATAACATCGAATCTCATTATATATATAGAATGCCATAAAAATTAACATGTTTGAAACTCAAATGTTGAGGTTTTTAATTATCATTTAAAGAAAAGCGATAAGAAATATTTATAGTATAAATTTACGGTTTTTAATTTCATAAATATATTGGTTTATACAGGGTATTGTCAGGCCTAAGCCCTACGCGTGTCTGCATGTAAATTGTATTTCCCAAAAACCGGCGAATAAATGCGCTAATTTTGCGCATCAAAAGCTGCGCGTTCGTGTATAAAGAAATATAAATTTAAATATTTAGGCTCGACATGCTGCTTGGGTTCTAGATGCTTGCGCTGTATATACATATATACATACATATATACATATATCAGTATATAGGGAATATGGCTGCTTATGCTAATTTGGCATGCAGAGCGCGTCAAATGTAAACATTTTGCTTAGATTTGGCCCCTTTGTTTCTGCCAACTAATATCAATGGTATTTGTATAGAAATAAAAGGTCCTTTTTCAGCTGCTGCTTCTGTAATTGGGCATAAAGGGATAATGTTGAACCAGGGGTTGCTATTTCTGCTTCTTCTTTACAATATTTGCATGAGGCCAGACAATGGCAAATAGGAAATGAGTTTGGTTATGTTACGTTTGACAAGGCAGACGGCTCTAGAGGCAGCCCATAGACTAAATTAAGTGTGTGTGAGTGTGTCTATTGAGTTGTTTTATTCACTCTCGTCTTTCATCTTTTGACACTTCATAGAATATAAATCTGTAAACACGGGTACAATTTAAATCTATTCTGGGAAATTGTCAAATGTTTCTTAAAGCTTTTAACTTTCTGGCAGGAACAGTAGGCACAATAAAATTGGATCACCAATTAATTGCGTACACGAGTGGCAAATAAAATAACTGCGTAACAAGCTTGCCAAAAAGTTTTTATTACCATCTATAGTTTAATTATATGTTGCGCCAACATTTCTGTGCGCGTGTTTGCTATATAAAATACTATATACAGGTGTAATTAAATCGCTTAGCTACGGGCTTTAGCGTTAATAAATTCTGACTTTTTAAATTGTGTTTATCATAAACTCAATTTATTAAAATTGAATAAATATATATTTAATATACCAATTTTTTTTTTTATTAAATAAAAGTGGTTGAATTTAATTTGACTAATATTGAGTATAATAATCTCGCTGATCTATCAGTCTTAACAACAAATAATATGTACATATATCTGACTTTAGGAGTAAGGATGGAATTCTGTGGGATTCCAATGACCAGAAGTGGGCAGACTTTCCCTCATCTGCCAAACTAGGCTTTCTTAATGTAAATAGCTCAGAAAGGATCAAGAGTTAATGGGAAATAAAGGTATAAAGTATCTAATCTGCAGCTGCTCGACACATCTTTTTATCTCTTATGAAAACACAAAAGTTCTTCTAAGCAGGTTCAGCTTATATTCTTAGCTATAATTAGATTTAAATACAATTTTTTCGTATTTTTAAAACATCTCATTAATACTTAACACGATTCAGAATTTGGATAATCTTACCTGAAAGCTATGGTTTACGTTCTTTATGCTGCACTCAAAATAACACAATTCCGAAAGGTCAATCTCATCGAAAACATCGCACTGCAAATGGCATAAATTAAAAATCAATTGGATTAAAATTAAATGAGATTTTATACAATCTTCTGTTTGACGTAAAATGCAATTATTTGTATTCTAAGTATACCAAAAGGTAAGTATAATTTCAACGACTATTATATTATTATAATTATTAAATGTAAATAATATATATAGCTTGGTATTGTTTATGTACAGCTAGCAAAAGGCTTGCCATTACATTTGGTATAAAAAGTTGCTCCCTTTGTTTTGGTTTTACTGTTTTCGTAACGAAAGCCTGTGCAAATGGCCACATAAATGCTACTTGGCAACGTGCCAAACCATACATTTTTTTTGTTATTTTCTCTGCTGTTTTTTGGTTTTCTTTTGCTTTCTGGACTTTGCTTTGTTGCTTAATGAAATACACAAAAGAGGAGCCAACGGCAAATTGTTTGTTATTTTTTTTTCTTTTTTGGTTGCAGGCCTTGTTGGTTGAACGGTGAGTTGATATACATACATATATATAAATGTGTATGTATTTATATGAAGGTTACGCATACTTGGTAGTCCTTACGGAAATTGAAATGTTTCACACACAACACACGTCGGGCATATAAATGTGTATTTGCGTGACAACAAAAGCGAAAAGCAACTCTTTTTGCCAATATAATAGAAGTGTGACAATGGAAAAACTGAATCGAACAACTTGTGCCAAGGTTGTCATACACTCAAGCAGCTCTACAGCATGCTGGAAATTGGTTTTCTTCAAAAAGTTTTCTTTACGTTTCGCTTTCAGCTCTTCAGCAACTAAGTGGGGAAACACGCAAATAAACTTTCGCCTTGCTAGATATTCAATTTTTGCTACTTCGATTAATATTTGAGTATTGTTTGCTTTTTAGTTTTGTGTGAAAATTAAAGTTTTCGATTCGTTTGTGTTGAGTATTTGTTTTTACAGCTCATGGCTGACGCTGAAAGTTTTGTGGCAAACACCAATTGCATATTGCTCATTCGCCATGTGTTTGCGGTCGCAAAATGTCTTCAGCTCTCTAATGGCATTCGCTGGAAAAACGTGCGCAAACATTGCTTTGTCGGTCTTGCCGGAATGTCTGGCCGACTGTGGCTTTTATATGAAGCACATTTGGCTCGTTTGTTTTAACTTTTAATCTGCTGCGAGCCTGCGAGCTTTGCATTATTTATTTCTTTAGGTATTTTTTAATACAAAATTGACGGAATTTCAAAAATTGCAGACCAATTGTGTCTACATTTGTGAATGTATTCAGGTGTATTTAGTTTTTATCAGCTTTTTCAAGAAAACAAAATGCATAACTAAGTCAATTTTATGTTTTCGGTTCTATAAGTGATGTGAAATTCATTTTCTACTTTTTAACTAGTTGCGGTATTATTGCGCTGAACCCTGAAATTTAAGACAAGTTTGCAACTATAAAAAAAATTTGTTTTATATTTTTATTTAACTTTTAAAATTATAAATCATTGTTTCCAAAATAATTTCTTTCACTTTTCAACCGTTTTTTGAATCATTTTATCAGAGGTTTTTAAACCTTTTGTTTTAAGCGTGCTATATTTTCTTACATGCCAGCAGCCTATACATAAATCTAACTTAAATTACTAATTATGATACCCAAGCACTTTGAACCTTAAAACCATTTTAATATCATTTTAAACCCTTTGTAAAATAATCCATAACTCATTTCCCAATTAGCAACGGCTTCTCACAATTTTCCGATTAGAATAAATACAGCATAATTAAATCGATGAATTCACATATACCATCACACTTACTACCTCCCTCCTATTATTTACTATTCCATAATAAGGATAAAGTTTTCTGTATAGCGCAATAATCATGGCTGAAACCAAATGCGTATCATCAATAAATGGCAATGAAAACGGATCCCCTAATGAAACATAATTGATTGAAAACTTGGCAATCACTCAAACCGTAGATGAATGGAATACCCTGGGGGCTAAAACACAGAAGCAGCTTAATCCAACAGAGTGAGAGTTATAATAATTATATATATGTACATGTATGTGTGTATGTGCGTGTGTGTGTGTGTGCATGTAATGGACGGCTCGTTGCCAGCAATTCGGAGAATTGCACGGAAAATGCGAAGCGGCGAACGTCAGTGTCAGTCAAGCATCAGCAGGCGGCAAGGAGCTGCCTGAGTGAATCGTTAAACGGTCAGGATGTTGAGCGAAAAAATCGTTAAAAATCAGCAAGGATTTCATGCGCTTTTGACGTGGAATGTTAAGTGAAGAGAAGTGAGGGTGAGGGACGAGTATGAGAGCTTTTGATGGCAGCGGCTGGCTTGCTCGAGTTTGATTTTCTCTTCGCTCTTTCTTCCGTTGAACGATTGCAGCTTTAATTTCTGCTCACATTTATATCCTGATAATTTCCCCAAAATTTTGATAGCTGTTTGCCTGGGCGTAGCCTTGAGCCCAGACATTTTCTGCTTGAACGGTTATCATAAATCTTTTGCCACGTTTTATTTCAGTTCTCCGAGAAATCATAAGGAAAGCCTACAACAAATATTCTTGTAAATCATAAGTGTGTGTGTGTGTGCGTGTGTGTCTGCAGCAGCTGTGGTTGAAGCGTAAAATGGGGGAAAAAATCAATAAATAAATAAACGTAATTAAAAAGTAAAATGAAGTGTTTAGGCAATTCAGCACAGGCATGAAAAGCCAATTTGTGTAAAGGAATCCGTTTTTCTACACTCTGCAGCCATATAAATTGTTCTAGAGAGTATTGGTAATTTGTTAAGTCTGGCTTAAGAAATTTGCGTATACCCTGTAAATATAATAATGTGCGAAGAGAGACTTAAATAGAAAGACGCACGTGCCTCCTCTTTTTTTACCCCATACATATTGAACTATTTAACTGGTTGTTAAAAATATATGAGGAATTTCAATTTCTTTGCAATTTCTTTTTATTCCTTGTTACCAAGGACATGAGTAAAAAGCATATAAAACAAAGGCCAATAATAGGTCCAATAAACCTTATAAACCCTATAAAATAATAAAAGTGCTTTGGGCCACTTTATAATACTCTGTAAATATACAAATTTGCTTGAAGTGTATGATAAATCGGCAGCATATAGGTGAAATACAAAATGAAAAAAAAGCCTTCGATAGCTTTTCGATAATTATTAAAATAATATCTTTTAATAGCCAGGTATATTGTATTCTATTTAATCCTACCTATCTCAGATTATTAACTGAGTTCTCATTTATCCTGAACACATCAATTTATAATCAAGTTTTAATTAAACTTAACCCGTTTTCCTCAAAATCGATTAAAGCCCACACTTTAAAACGCAGCCATTGATGTGCGTTATATCCTCCCCAGGGTATTTGGTAGTCACAGTTTTTCTATTTTTGCCATTTTCTTTTCGTGTTTTTTTTTCATTTCCATTGGCAGATCCCTTTTTGACCTTTGGGAACTGGACATGAACTGGATGTAGGAAAGTTCTTCGGAATTGTTTGGGATTCGTGTTTGGTCTTTTGCTCGCAGGTCAATCACAAACACATTAAGCAAATTGGTACATTACTTTTATTTTTTGTTTTGCCTTTGGCCAAACGGGCAATAAGCCCTGGAGGTGAAAAACTTTGATTGCATTATGCTGAGATTTGCCCTCACGCCCCGACTGTGGGCTAAACTGCGAGGCATAATCATTAATTTGCGCACTTTTCGATGTCCAGTCAGCCACCTGGCGCAAGAGGTAGTCGAAGAAGAAGATGAACAAGTTTCCACTTATTTCTGGCCTTTTTTATTTGGTGGTGTTGTTGCCCCAATTCGTTTTTGCCACAGCTTGCAGAAAACTTTTGCTCATTCATATCAATTTCTTAGCATTACTTTTTGTGCCGCATTTTTCTCTTTTCCTCCGCTTTTTTCCGCTTTTGGTTTAATTTTTCTTTTTGCGAAATCACTTAATGGCGCTTACATTTCGCCGCGAATTATGCGTGGATAATGGGGGGATGGTGGGTTGGGAGTGGAAAAAAGTGACCAATAACTTATTAGAATTAAGTAGAGGTAAGAAAAAAGTGCTGACGCGCCAGTTGAGTGCTGAGATGAAGACGAGAAACTAATTGGCCGTAATTTATTCAAAATGACACCTAATAAAAATAAGTCGACCTGGCACTAAATATTCAGCTTGAAGTGAGAGCTATGAACTTGAACTATGTATCTACATATATATCAACTGAAATAATTATTTATGCGGTTTCACTAGATAGTAGAAGATATGAATGATATAAATATTAAATATAAATTAATAAAATCGGCGTGCAAATAAAATTTAAAGCCAAATTTTGCTTTACGTTATATATCACAGAAAATACAAAATATTTGCTGGCAAATTAAATTTTTTTTAAACGTCGGTTCTATGGAAGCTGAATGATACTTATATAAATTTTACATAAAGTATAGTTAAGAAACTTATATATAATATTGTATATTCTCTCTAGAAAAATAATAGGGACAAGTTGCCGAAAACAGCTAGGGAGAAGGTCAAAAAGCGAAGGACGCGTAATCGGCTTATTTCATCTTACTGAGGAATAAAAACAAGCTACAGTCTGCAATTGCATGTTTTAAGCATTTAGAAATAAAATGTTTCGGATATCATTTTGCTAATCTACTATCCTTGAACTTTACTGCATGCTCGCATTTGTTTACAGTTTAACTGCGACATGACCGAGATAAACTCGTCAACCAAGAAGTTTTGCCTTCTACAAACTTTTTATTTTATATGTTTTTTTCTTATTACATTTTTCAATGCCAGCATAAAGCAAAACCGACAAAAAAGAGGAAAGAATGGCATTAAAAAACATACTTTGCAATGACTTTTGCACTTTTCATGCTGCAATTTTCATCTTTTATATTGCAATGGCTTGCATTGAAAGTTGAGAGCAGAACTTTGCGAGAGCTCTGGGAGAAACTAGAGCAAAACCGTTCGACGGTAAAATGTTACTTGTAGAAGAAGAAGAAGAACAAAATGAATAAAAGTTGTACATTTGCGCGTTAAGCCGCTTACAGTTGGCCCAACAGAATGGAACCTCTAAAGTGGCAAATGTAAAATGGCATGACAACCCTTGGCAGAAAATGTAAAAACATCTCACGGGACGGCCAACAATTTCGGGTCTAAATTTTGGCAACTAGATAGCCCGCGTGACTCGAACTGATTGAAGTTGAACGCAGCAGCAGTTGGAGGCGTTACGAAATGGAAGGGGGGGAGGGGTCTTACAGGGGGCTGTTCGCGTGGGCGTGTTACAATTCACTTGGCGTGTCGTAAGTCGCGTGGCTAGAAATTGCTCGCATTTTAATGGCATTACATTATAATGGCCAACACTTAAGCGTGTTGCCCTCAAGCTAGTAATTAATGAGCCATAATATTTATATTTACTTGTCGCACCCTGTTTTCGCCACTGGCCCAGCCCCACCCTGTTCACCATGTGTTTTCTGGCAATCAATGTGCGTTAAATTTAAATACATATACACAATGTGAATTGCTGTGCAGTTGGCTGGCACCTTTTGAATTTCATTTAAAATTATAATTGCTATATTAAGCATGGCGGGAGGGGCCTAAATGGCCATGGGCATTATGAAAGCGGTGAGAGTTACAAATTAAGCATTTAATGCCAAATTGGGTTGCTTGAAAGCGAATATAAAAATATGAAAAAAAGTATTAAGTTTTGCGTTTTGCATTCAATTATAAAAATAAAAAAGTAATTATTTACAAATGGTTGAAATAAATCCGCATTAAATTCAAGTAAGTGGAATGAGATGGGAATCATGAAACGCTTTTGTAACAGCAACAAAATTATTTCAAATGTTTGAAATAAATTATTTAAAAAGGTTGTAGCTGAAATAAATATTTTAGAAAATTAAAAATCATAAATTTTATTTAGATGGAACTAAAAGGAAAATTATGAAAAAGGCTTCAATTAAATTAAATGTAAAACAAAATTAATATTATGAGACCCTTCCTGCATTTTATAAAATATTTATTTGAATGAATAAAGTAGTGTTTTTTATTATAGAAAAAATAAATTTTTAATCAATTTATATAGATGTTTCTTTTATTTTTATTAAAATGAGTTTCAATTTAAGGTGGCGAATCAAGTGAAATTTTCAAATCCCTTATGTTTTCCATTAAACGTTTCAAATAAATTATTTATATGTCAATCAATCCAACCTGTCGGCTCATGCGTTGGCATACAAAAATAAAACTGACAGCAAAAAACCCTAACGTCAATTAGTAGTACTCGGAAATGGCAGGCACTCTGTTGGGCCTATAGGCCCTTTAGAGCAATTCGCCCCCCCCCCCCCCCGGGGGCACAGCTGCCAATGCACCCCTTGGGGGGGGTGTACACTGTAGGCTCTGTATGTTTTTCGGGGGCGCATTTGGCATAGGCGACATTCAGACAATTTTACTGACAATAATTGTGATATATTGAGGTACGTTTTGTGCCGCAATATTGCGATTGTGGTATGCGGCAAATTGGTTTCAAGAGACAATGCAATATTAATACGTCATGTTAAGTATACGCCATGTGTTATTATTTCAGCAAATATCGCAATTAATAAGATGACGGGGTGTACTATAAAAACTATTAAGCTAAGAAGAATTTAAGTATATCTTTGTACAAGTATTTCGTTTCCCCAAAATGTATGCTACAAAATATGTAAATGCCAGCTATGTAGCCTTTAACTACATTCTCTACGTCCTCGTCCTGACTCTGCTCTTTGCCTGGTGGGTATTATGCGCGTCGAGTGTGTGTATGCTCTTGTCTAGAGGACCATTCACATAAAGCTGGCGTACATTCAACTTTACCCTTTTACGCTTAGGCCCACACGGAACTACATGTGTGTGTGTATTTGTCAGCGAATAAAAATCCATAAATAACACTTAAGTAGTGGCAGCTAACAAAGAAATATGCTCTCGCCTCACAAGCTCGTATGGTTTTTGCGTGAACCCTGTACCCCAAAAACAACAACAGCTATAGGATATATGCAACCGTAGCGGGCGCTTTTAAGCCAAGTTTGATTGGGCCGAAATGTGTGGTCGATGATTTTTAGCTTTCTATTCTTTATTCTGTGAAATGAAAATGGCGTTGTCAACCGCCGTTGGCTTCGTCTCTCGGACACCTACTTTGAAGTTTTCATTTTGACGCCATTTTAATGGATTTTTTTATTTATTTTTTTTTATTTCATTTTCTCTCATAAGCACTCGAAATGTCTTTTTCAGTCACCAGAAGTTGAGCCAGACAAATGCACTAAATTTGAATGAAGTCTTAAAGCTAGCTGAGAAAATACACGTTTGTGCGTGGTTGGATAGTGTTTTAAAATAATTTAAAAAATATAATATTAAAGAATAGAATTCATAAGTTTCCGTTTCTTATATATTAAAAACTTTTTCATGAAAAGCATATCAGATATTTTGTTATTCGTCGGATCTTGGACACTTAATGAGGTTAAGTCAGCAAATTTACCATTCTGTAGCTAACACAAAGAAATATATATTAAACCTCTCTCTATCTGCCAAACATTCATTTTTAATTAAAAGCAGTTCCTTTTTTTAGATACATTTTGACATATATTTATATCTAGATTTTCATAATGATCAAATCATAAATTCAGGGTTTTTCTTTGTTTTTATGTCTGAACCCTAATTTTCTGCTCTTATAATAAGCACAACAAATCGCATAAATAATGCCTATTTACGCCCATATAGCCAAGTAACCTTAATTACTTAATCTCATTCTCAGAAAACGAATATATTTTGATGCCAAAAAAAAAAACTCACATACACAGTTAAGCTTGCATCGTGATTTATGCAACATAATTTATGAGTCTCATTTTGCGTGACCTAAAAAAAAACAACGAAAGGAACGAAGTGAAAACGAGTCCCCATCGCAGGACCACATTTTTCAAGAAACATTTGCACATGACCTCGTTTCGCGTTTGATAAAATGATGTTTTAGTCGAACCCCAACCTAGGCCCCTTCCATCGACCGCCCTCAGCAGCCTGCGCAGCCTGATAAAAGCCAGAAAACGATGCCGGAAATCCGGCCAGGAGCGATCAGGCCACAATGGCAAGTGACAGCCAGCAGAAAACTTGGCCATGTGTGAGTCCAATTCACACACAGTTCCCTTGCCCTACCGCACAAGTCAAATACGTTTTTTTTACTGTCTGGCAAGTCTACGCTGCGCTGCCAGATGCCTAAAACATGCGCATTAATTTTGCATAAAGGGTGAAAGTTTTTGCCTTGCTGGGGATTTGTAGGCCTAGCATCTGAGGCAGCACATTGTAAATTCAGCATCCACTTAGAAGGTTTTTCGCCACGCACGGGTTTTCACACAATGCCTAGCGATAAAATGCACTATTCTAAAGCAATCAAAAAGTTATATGGGTCTTTACCTAATTACGAGCATAATTACACAAAAAAAGTTTTTCGGATGCTATTCCCAAAAAACTTTATTAATTATAGTGTCAGCGATGTGGTAAGCAGTGTTTAAGGAATATAATAGGCTAAAATATATATATATATATACATATATATATATAATATATATACATATATATATATATACATATATATATATATATACATATGTACATGAAAACAACAATTAGGTATTTAAGGTGGATAAAATACTTTTAAATTTATTAAAATATGTGTTGATAATGCAGTCTCAAATCTACCTAACCTCATCGATTAGCCCCACACAAGCCAATAAAACTTAATTTTGGTTTTAGTATCAATTTCTTTCAACAACCATCTAAATGGAGCCTTAATAAAATAAAATACAATCATAAAATGTTGTACATAGTTTCGTATAAGCCAATCGTAAATCAACTTAATTTCTAGTCTTGGACAAACAGTCCTGCCCAAACGAAGGTCGTTAAAACCAAATTAAATATTCACCTACCAAGATTATAATATTGATATATAGGTCACATATATTTATATATATGTATAAACTGTTTATTAGTTCAACAGATTGATCAGAAAGTTTATACGGTTCACTTTAACATTTTTGCCCTTTTCTTCTTATTAGCGGACTAAGCTGAATCTATTTCTAGCTAACATAAAATATACAAATCCCACGACCATGTAATAAAGAGCTTAACGGTCCTTTTTTTTTGCTAACGCTGACTACAAAATTAATATTCATAAAAGCCGCCTCATCAAAACTACATAAACCGTGGCAAACAAAATCAGATACAAATCCTTCAAATCCTTCCAACTAATGGGTGAAAGCTGTAACCAACACGCATCTTCTTAATGCGCGTGAAAGATTTATATTTAACATAAAGCCGTGCATAAATTTTAAGGCACGTAACAGGCCACAACGTAAGAGACGTAACATTAACCTTAACGTAACACGTCAATTCGAGCATCATTCGCCTTTAGGTGTCTGCCAACACCTTTGAACGATGGGACCCGGAGTGCTAGCGGGGTGCCCACGTCCTTAAGGCCTTAGTTTGGGGTTTGCGTTCGTGCTGCGGTAAAAATGTGCGGGCTGTGCAAACAGTCGAAACCATTTGAATTTTTCGGGACCTAAGCCGGATCAGTGAGGTGTTAATGATTACGCGGCCATTTAAGCTAGGCATGGGTGCAAACTTTCCCAGGTATTCTCTTTGTGTGGAAACTGTGTAAACTTTAGTTAAGCGCTACTACAATATTTATTATAGAAATTAAGCAATTTTCCATTTGGAGAAAAGTGAGGAAATTAAAATTGATCCCCCTGAAGATGCCCTACCTATTATTAAAATTTCTCAATTGCATCATAAAGATATCCAAAAATATGATTATAGCTAAAACCAAGCCATTAACCATTTAAATTGTCAAATTTACTCATTTTTTCCCAAAAATAAGCTATCATCGATATCTATTGATGAGAAAAAACTAGGCGGTCTAGCAAAAATTAAAAAAAATACTGTACTTACATAACCAAAAAAGATTTTAAACTATTTTTGGATTGAAATGTCGGATTTATTAAATATGTAAATAAACCTAATAACAAATTTGAATATTGATTGTAGAGAAACATGTTTTCTCTTTAGGTTTAAATATGCCTCCTCTCAACTCGAACATTCGCCTATGGTTGTGTATATAAATTTAATTGAGTTGTTGCAAAAATGTTATTTTGGTTTTTAGGGTCAGCTGGAAGTCCGGGCAGACATCCACGCCAGTTTTCGAGGTCTTCCAATAAATGTTGTTCACTTTTTGTTTGGCATGCAAATGTAAAAGTTTACAAGGTTTATATCATAGTTGCTTGTGCTAAGCGAACTTTATTTTTTGACGCGCTCTAAATGACTTTTATTACATTTTTTAATAGACTCCTGGCGTTATAGAACACTCAAGTACTTAAGTAAATTTGATTTAAAAAGTTAATGCCGTTGACACAAATTGCTGTGGCACTTGAAATATGATTAAACATATATAAAGTTCAGCAAAAGAACTGATCAAATTTTTACCAACAAAATTTTTGATTGATTTAGCAGCTTCATGAGACATTTTCTTTTTGTCGCTTGACGCCAGTCTACTCTTGATGGGAAGAAGAACATTTACTTTAGTAAATAAATCAATTATAGCGCCCCGTCCCTTGTAAAGATGTTTGCCATGTCAACGAGCTTGTCAGGGCAGAGACTTGTACTAAATGGCCGTATAATTGAAAGCTGACCGTCGAGCACTCTACAAATGCGTCACTCAACACCCATTTGGGCTGTCAATGATTCAGGTCTCCCCCCACGCAGACTAAACTTTTTTTTTTCTTGTTGTTGAGAGATGAAGGCGCTCGCCTGTCAGTTTTAGGGCACAGGAAAGGTTTCCACGGGCTCTTAAAATCGTTTTTGTCATTCCCCAAAGCCTTATTACCTATCGAATGTAATAATGCGAGAATAAAGGAACCTTTGGATAAATTCTATACCATGAATTTGCCTTTCATTCAAAGCATTGGACTAAACATTCTCTTGTTGCACGAGCGCCTCATTTGGCCCAGGTAAAACAAATTAAGGCTGCAAAGTTATTTCAACCTTTTTTTTTTTTTTTTTTGCTTTTGCACGTTGAAAGAAATTTCTGCTTCTTTGCATTTTAAGCGTATATTTTGAATTATTTACAATTTCGCTGTTTTATGTTTTAGTTTTGGGCTTGAATGAGTTTTTAAAATTTTAAATAAATTAGAGAGAATAAATACAACGAAAATTTTGTAGAAGGGGAAGGTAAATTTTATTTAATATATATATATTTTTTGTATACAAATTTAATTAATAAAGGCACTACAAATTTATAAAAAACATATAGAAATTAAAATAAATTGTCGAGAATAAGGCAATCAAATAGTTGGCGCGGCTATAAAAACATGATTCCTAACTATAATAAAGATAGGAAGATGTTCTAATGCCACTACAAATGAAATTTGATATTAATGCAAACTAAAATTTGTGTAAACTATTTTTTTCTGACGATAAATTAATATACAAAAGGGAAATATAAGAGAAAAACTAAATGACAAAACTGCCTACAAAAAAGCTCTTACAAATAAATTTCAACGTTAATTAAAATTCATTACCTACAGATGGAAATATAAAGAAACAGATTTGCTAACAATAGCGTTCACCACAATCCCTGCTGAATTTTACTAACCAAACTCATTTCCTTTGTTCAAATTTGTCAGATTGATTTAAAAGCCGAAGCCTCAACTTGAAAACTGTAATATGGACTTTTGGTTAGCCATTGTTGTGGTCCAGAACAATTTCAGGTATGCTTTACAAAACACTGCTTCGTTCATTTCCTAAGAAATGGCTGCAATTAAATTTAGATGGGTACAGTTTGGCAAATGAGATATAGTTATACAATGGTTATATATTTACGACTGTCGCAATAGAAAATTGCGTTTCATTTGTGTCTGCGAATGCGTCACAATAAATTTAAGACAATGACCTTGTGCTTTTTGTTAGACTGGATGATTGAGTTGTTGTGCATACGTGTGTGAAAGTGAGTGTGTCTGTGGCTAGCTGTCGCCCGTGTTGACCATTAATCAAGGTGATATGTCAATTTGGCCGCACATAACTGTCAATTAGAACGGTCAGCCCGATGTGGTTATGTGCGCGCCCTTTCTCTTTTTTTCTCTTTTTTTTCGTTTTGCAACCGTTACCCCCTCAGTTCACACTTAAAGTATGGCGCAGAAATTGTACATGGCCTTGTGTCTGTTGCAACTGCTGTCGGCTGCTGCCACATGCCACAGTTGCTGCAGCGCATATTCACTTCCTGCATGCGGCTCCATCCCCTTCTGCATAATGCAGGCCCATTGAAAGTAAATCGCCTAGCTGCCGAGCAGGTAGCGAATTTCCATGCGGCTGGGCGCTCTAATAAGTTGCCAGGAGGAACCTGAAAACACGGCCTACAAATCGAAAAAAAGGCGTGGAATCCGACAAATTCTGCTTCAAGCCTTCACATTTAACAAGCTTCTTAAAAAAATGTTTTCAAAATCAATTGCTTAGAGCTGAAAGTCAGGTGGAAAGGGTTTCTTGGAATGCCAAATGTTGGCATATTTACCCAGTGCCATTTGTGTGTCGCACAGACACACACACATACAAACATATGCATTCACATGTGTTGGCAACACTTCAACTGTCAACGTCAACCGTCAACCGTCAGCGCTTTTGTAGTACATTTAGTACGCTTGTTAGCCAAATGTACCCTTGAGGCCATGCATGTGAAATGGTTTTGCGCATCCACCCCATTTATATATACAGATATGTATATATGTATGTATATATGTATATATATGTATATATTACACACTTGCAGGCTGCATTTAAGCAAATACTTATATAGATATTCAACTCGGGACTCCAGCTGCGACTGATCTGCAGCTCATGTCGTTATATAATTTATGAAATTAATCTAGACCCGGAGCCCCCGGGCGGTTGCTTACTTACTTGAGTCCCAGCTTAGCATTTGCATATTTGTTAACATTTATTTGTGTACAAAACAAGATAGAAATACCGAAGATACAATACCCTGGGAGATATATTTTATGTTGGGATCAGGTGGATCTTTCAAGTGTCAAGTTAGTTAGGATATCTTGAAGAATATGTATTCATACAAAAACAAAATTTTCGCTCGATTGTTGATATGGGAGCTATATGATATAGTGGTCAGTTCTGGCCTTAATTAATTCCACGTATGTAAGTAAATAAAATAAAAATAAAATGACAAAGCTGCGTGTTTGCATGGAAATAGGCTGTTGTTGATGCTGACTAAAAATATGTTAATACTTTTTAGGGTCGAAGAAGTCTCTATGCGTTAAACATCTCGTCATAGAACTACAACACCCTCTGCTAGGGTATAAAATATAAGCTGCAATCAAAATGTAAATTTAGATAAGGAAAGTGTTGCATAATGTGCGAAATAGTTTATAAGCAACTGTTGTGAATCTGAATGACGAACACGTGCCTTGGCATTGAATTGCAATAAATGTGTGCTTGTATAGTATGCTGATTTGGTTCAGCAAGCTGTTAAATACTACGATTAAGATGCAATTACATTTTATTTTTATTTATTTGTATTTGTAAGCTCAACAACAAGTAAAGCGGAAAATCCTCAACTATTTCCACGAACTTTCTCTTATTTTAAATGCGAAATAAATGAGAAATAACATTTATCTTGCTTTCAGGTATTTGTAAACTTCATTACGTATTTAATCAGCGCCTCAAGAAATGCTTTACAAAACTCAACATAATTAAGTGCGAAATAAAGCCGGGAATCCTTAACTATTTCCAAGAACTCTGCCTTGTTTCTACAGACCTAACACCTGTGCGTTCACACAGCATGAGTTTTGGACATGTTTCTTTGACATGGCTTAAATGACACAAATGAAATGCGATGTTAATAAAACTTAAGACAAGGCACCGACTGATGCTGAGCTAAAGTTGTCAGACTCAAAGTTGTCATATGCTCAAATGTGATTGGCATCAAATAAATAATTGCGCACAATAAGCGTAACAAAGCGATGTGAAAGCACGCAAACAATGCAAAAAGTTTCAGAGGCGGAGGGCTGCCAGCAATTTAATAGCCAAGCACAATATTACGCATACCACACGTTGTCAACTGTCAATAACCGAATAAGTGTACTTATATCTATACAAAGATAAAAATATATATCAAACTAAGGCGCACGCAGCTGTGGCCAAGCGAACGGTCAATTGCCCTGAGCACGCCCTCTGCTTAACCTACGCCCATGATTATATCTATTTAGACTTGGCCACAACCACATCCTCGTCTTGTTAACGCTCAGGGCCCAACTAATCTGTCGTTTGTATGCAGCACGCAATACAGTTCAATGCAAAGCAAAGGAAAAATGAAAGAACTGTGGAGAAAAAAAAACTTTGTTCCTGTTGGCCGAGACAGGCGGAAGCATAAAACGGGAAATGGGAGCTGTGTGTGAGTGCGTGTGCTTGTCTGTGTGCTATTCTCATGACAATGACGGGGACACTTGGATATATCTTGCTGTCAACATGCCCGCAGCTAAACTAAATAGAATACAACATTTTTTTATACACTTGCAGGGGTTTAATAATTGAATGACGGTATATTCGCCCTCTTATCGTTGATTCCATAAAGTGTATATTTCTTGATTAGGACATATAGTCGCCTGGCAACTAAATTTAAAAAAAAAAATGTATTTCTTCCTGACTTGCGTAGAAGAAATGGAAAATGTTCCTTTATGTCTGCAAGGGTATTCAAACTGCGCCAGAGGGAAAATAATTTTCTTTGTTGTGTCTTTTTATTTCGGTTGCTTCTATAATTGATAGTAAATGAAGCCAAATCTTCCTGAAAAGCAGCAATTATTCGGCATTAAGATTAATATTAAACCAACATTTGAATAAATATATTTGTACGCCATGAATTATGTTAATGAAAATGTTGCTAAGCTTTTGCCACCTCTTTCTCTCTCACAGTCTACAATTTTTGTTTTTTTGAGCAACAAGAATAATTCTGGAATTTAAAAAGAAACTGTATACTAATAGGCAGAGTATCAATGGAAAATAGATATTCAAGCTGCATTGTGCCATCGGCCAAACACACAACACAATAGTTTCCGTATGAGCTCGCATTTCATATCATAGAAAAAGAAAAATAATACAAATATGAAAATTTATAAATAAAAACAAAGCAACCAGTCAGGAGGAAAACGGAAAAATTGTTTTCAATGTCAGTTACGTGCGCATCTCTGCAACATCATCAAAGAACATATTTGTATGTTGATGCGGCGGTCTCAGCCAACACGTCACGTCTCTTTCAATGGCTGCAGAAATATAGAAATAAGTTGAAACTGTCACACATACATATACATATATGGACCTGGCCATATCTGTGTATATATTTGTAGTGCGGCCCTCTCAAGGCTTTTTATTCGGTACACGTGCAGCAAATAAACAAGTTCATTAAGAGAGTCAAGGGGGCGCACAGTTTAGGCTCAAATTATGCCCATGTTTGGCAGTAGAAGTTAATAAAGAGACAACAAGCCCTATGCAAAACAGGGAGCAAACAACATGTGTTGTCAATGTTTATGCTGATTAAACTAGCGCCATCTGCTGGCTGGCAGCAAAATAAATGAGGTCGCTTTTATGATACAGGGGTGGAGAAGGTATATATAAAGTCTAATATCAGTTTTAGTCATATAATTTGGCATTTTAGGACACATTTTCAAACTTAGTTTCAGTAATTCCAATCGAAGCAAACCAATATACAATATACTAAAAATGTATTTTAAGGAGACCACAAATATAGTAAAAAAGAAATCTGAGTTGTCTGGTCGAGAGTGCTGGCACTATGCAAATGTGTTGGCCTTCAAATTAATTTGGGCAAAATGCCCTATATGATCTCATATTGGCAGTGGTTCAAATTTTAAACTCTTGTAACATTGATTAAACTAACCCAATAAGGAAAGATTTTTTATTTATGACATTTCATCTATATTTATTCTTTATTTAAATATGGAAACAAGTGGACTGATAATGAATGACTTTTTACATATGGCTTAAAGTCTAGATTATTTCTGCATTACGTTGAAATTCTTTCGCATTTGCTCGCACTTGCAAATATTAAAATTATGTCATAATAAAAGTTTCCAACAATTGGATCCTCATTATTTGCATTCCTTATTTGCAAAGTACAAAAATCACAATACAACAAAAATAAATACAACAGAGAAACACATGTTTTATGAATTGAAACAATTTGCAATTGTTCACGTATAATTTTCACACAACAACGAAAACTACAAATGAAATTGGATTGAAAAATCGTTCGGCTGAACTCTATAGGAAATTTTTCAGAAATGTGTGTAACATGTGGCTGGGCCCTTTTGTTTCAAATCAATGCGTTTACTGCCTACTGACCTGGCACCCACATCAAGGCTGGGCCATCGATTTTACTCAGACCAACAAAAAATACAAAAAAAAAATCAACAAAATGTTCAGCCCTTTTTTGCGGCACGTGACTTTCGTGCCAGCGACCTCATGTGGCATTGTGGCACATAAATTAAGGCTGAAAGCCCAAATACAAAAGTAAAAGTAGCCAAGAATTATACAGCACACATCTGTGACTTTGACTTGGAAAAATGTACATATATTTATATGTTTGTGTATATATCTGTATATATATGCTCATATATTAGGCAACTTGGCAATTTGTAAATTTGCAATTTGCTTGCCAAAATATTTGTAAGTTTTTCGTTTATTTAAATTCGCTTGTAAATATTATCACACATTCTTGCAAAATGCAATGTCAGCAAGTCAACTGCTTGACTAAGTTTTATCCCCCAACCCTCTCCCTGCCACTACTTGGTGCACTCACGGATGAGTGCCTGCTGCTAGTTATCCTTTTAGGCACGTTGCTCATACGCATTGTGCGACAGCCTGACTGCCTGCCTATCTGACTCTGTGTATTCGTGTGTGTGCGCGTACGTGTGTTTGGTTTTTATGTAACGCAATAACGCTTTGGCTTATGCAATAAGAACAGCCTTAGTTTTACGAATTTTGGTTGATGCAATCAGCGCAATTTACCAGAGATTAGCCTGTACTTTCAATTCGTTGCATCCCAGCTGATAAATTGTTTGAATTTGAATATTAGCTAATAGTTACATCTACTTAATATTATCTATTATTACATAACTAAATGAGCTGATATTAGTATATATATATTTTTTAATCGACTACTGCTAATAGTTACTACACTCAGCCTTAATTTGTATATAAGCATATTATAAATATATATTTATTTATCAATTACTCATACATAGTTGTTGTGGACTCATCTCTGATATGCTTAGTTGCTCTAGGACCTTGTACGCTAATTTGTCTCACATCAAGTTGATTGTTATTTGGCTTGTGCACTGGTTTCAAACGTTGGCCTTCTTTATATGCCAAAATATACTAAAAGTTGACCTTTACAGCTTATTAGGGCCAACACAAGCCATGTCAATTTTTGGGTTGGTCTATGAAAATTTAATGTGTTGCCTGCAAACCTAACTAATATGTTAAAATGTAGAATGAGCTTTATATACCCTAAGTTATTTAAGTTTTAGAATTAAGGTACCATATGTACCAAATGTGTAAGAGGACTTGGCAAATATAATATATATATATATATATATACAAATACACAAGTAAATGTAAGTAAATACAAAAGTATATAAAAGTATGTTATAGGAACAACAGCATTTTAAAGTTTATTGCTTTTATTGAAGGGTATTTTGCCTTTGGTAAATACTTAGCCCATTTTAATCCCATTCTAATAATATTAATGCATATGAAAATACTCATTATGTTGTTAGGGCCGTAATTGCAATTGACGTCATTGGATTGCCATTTAAAACAGTTAAGTCCCGATCAAATGCATATTAAATGCCAATTAGTCTCGTTATGCATTTACCGTACACTTTCGGGTCATGGTAATAGAATTTTTAATTTGTGGTATTATTGTTGATTGTGTGTAGACTTTCATAGAAATCAATAAAGCGCAACTGGAAATATGAGCAAATAATTTAAACAGATTTGCTTGGACTAATTGAAGGCCTAAAGGCAATTTAGCACAATTGATTATTCAAATATAATTAACTAAAAAAATGTTTGATTTAAAATAAGTATGTAAAGAAATATCAATATAAATAGTATTAAACGGAACAATGGAATCCATGGTATAAAATACCAAAACAAAAGTTTGATTTCAAATAAATAAACAAATAAATAAATGAAAATAAATAAAAGAATAAAATATTAAAAAATAAATATTTTATATTTAAAATATTTATGAATTTCGGACTGTAAATTTTTTAGTGCTGATATAAAAATGTCACGAAAAGTTGATGTGCCACAACCTCTTATGTAATTTGGCTTTAAGGTTTTATTGTTTATCTTAAATCTGCAATTGTTTATTGTCTTTGCAGCCACGTTACGTGTGTGTCCTGGCCAATGACTTTGAACTTGCCTTTGGCTTAAGTCAAAGCTTTGTTAACGCAATGCGCTGCGTGCAGGATAACAATAAAAAAGGGACGCCGCAGCAGCAGGATGTATGTGTTGGTAATTTTATTGGACATTATCCGGCCACGAGCCAAATTAGCCAAAATGTTAACAGACTGTGCTGAACACACTCATATACACACACACACACACACACACACACACACACACATTAAGAGGAGCGGTCATAAAATGAGCGCTTAATCGCTTTTTCAAAAAGAAAACAAAGAGGATAGAAAACAAGATTAAAAGCAAAACAAAACACCTGAACACAACTGAAACACGGATATGTTAATGGACATGGGACACTGTGCTTAGTACTTATTGTGTGTGTGCTTGTGTGGTGTCATTTAAATTTTTGCAGGCGGTGTAAACACAATAAACATGCGCAGGATAACATCATGCATGTGCCTGCCTGTGTGTGTGTGTGTGTGTGTGTTTGTGCTGGCCAACAGGACAACAGGATTCTAACTAAGATTGCTCTTGTCGAGACTGATTGACTGGAAGATGCCTCTTATTCAAAATCTATGCTACTTCTCTACGTCTATTTTTTGATTGCTACGAAATTTATTAGGAGAATTGTGGTATTCAACTTTGAGTAACTCTAAAAGAAGTAAATTTGGAAAATGGGATAAAATTAAATATTCTTGATATGTTCTCTAGGAGAACTGGAATACAATTTACTGCCATCTTAGCCTTTATTATTCTGCAGAGAAAGTAAAAGGTAAAGTAACCAAATTTATATTTATCAATATTTATAATTTATGCGCTTGGTTATGCCCTCTTTGCACAAAACCAAAATACCCATCTTTTTACTCATTTGTAATGGGTACTGGGTATACCAAGCTTTGCTTTTACCATTCAAAGCACGCAACAATTGCAGACACGCACACACAAACAAAAATACACATACATAGCTTATATAAAGGACATTATGTGCTAGTGTAGTCTATTATCAGGACACACAGGACATGCTGCAAATGCAGAGCTTATTGTGTCGTCCGTCTGCGAGTCTCACCTGTGTCTCAAACACATGTTTCGCTTCTTTTTTTGGCTAGTTTCTGTTTTGTTTTTGGCCACCCATCAGTGTTTCATCTTTGCAATTTACACTTGCTGCCATTTTGTGCTGTTTGTATTTGCTCTTTGCGCTCTTCCTCTCCATCATCGTTTGGATCTTTGTATGTGTGTGTGCATACTATTTCGGGTAATTATCTCGGTATAAATGTCACTTTAGCTGATTGTTTGGCATCTCCCCAAAGCGCCGCCCTTCACGTTGCGTGCCACGCAAGCGAATCCCAACTAGACTCGCACTCTTATTTGCCATCGCTCTCTCGCCCCCTTCTCTTTCCTTGCGTCTCTGTGTGCTGTTGTAATTAGCCACAAAGTGCTGCTGCTGCTGCCATTAGGGATGAGCTAACGGTAAGGACGACTACTGAACGGCCAGACACAAAAAAAAGGTCAGTGTTCGAGCTCGGTGTTCAATTTATTAGGATAATACTTAAGTATGTGCCAATCGTTCGGCGTTTATGAAATTCTGTTTTTTGTAGTCTGCGAATAGTCATATTCCCTTCGCAATAACTTTCTGTTTTAATGAAGAATATCATATTGTCAATTATATTTCTTGAATAACGTTCTATGAATGCGTAAATTAATGCATTTCATTAAATGCCAAGAAATTCAGTAAATACATATGTACACGTATAATATTAAATATATATGTATATACTAACACTGATGGCATTTATTACTCCGCTTTTCCCAGAAAGGGGGCGAAAATGCATTTCACTACAATAAAATTATGCTCAAAATTATGTAAAAATATACTGTGTGTAATAATGAAATTGGATCCTATTAAGGTCATACGTTAATATTTCATTTCGGACTAATTGATCTTTAAACAACTTAATTTGCGCCACAAGTTATTTCTTAATTAATTTTTAATTTCATGTAATACAATAGAATAGAGTATATATGATATATGATATATATATTTACATTTAGAGATAGATATTATGAATATTTTAAAAACATCCCAAAAAAATATGAATACAAGTGTTAGCACATATTTAAATGTAGGAGGACTACCATTTTATAATTTGTGTATATTTCAAAGCGAAGTTATTAAAAACAATTTAATTTTTAAATCAATTATTTGAAATGACAGTTACATTTTGAGAGTACCAGCTGAACATTAATAAACCGCGACATTTTTGGGGGCACTTAGCATCAATAATTCAATCAGTCAATTTAAATTTTCGACAAACCAAAAAAATTAACGTGCCCAGCTAATGGAATGAATTCAGTTAAACTTATAAAAGCATCTGGCCCTAAAGGCCGTGTCCCTAATACAGCGGCGCATTAAATAGTTTAAACCATGAGCATGTTATTTAAATAGGCATAAAAACAAACTGCATTTGAACTTACCTCGAACGCCTAAAATCGGCTTTGCGGCGGCTAAAAGCCTTAAGCCAACGATTTAGGCTGTTGCTTCAGTTTATGATTCATAAAATATTTAAATTGTATTTCTTGTTTTTAGTTTTTTGGGTTTACAGCTTACATTTTGCACAAAAGAATGTGCCTCAAATGCGGCCAAACTAAGCAAAACAAAATGTTTTATAAGGATTTTTTGTTGAGGGAACACTTAATATTTGGAACGGGCTTTAGTCAATTTAAACTTTTGAAACTTGAATACTTTTGTTGAAGTTAAAGAAATTTTTTATAGGTTGATTTTGTGTTCTTGTTGTAAGAATTATTATTATTTTGAATTTGTTTATTGTTTTTGATTCTATTATTTAGAGTTTTCCTCTTGTTTTGAATGCTGATTCTTCCGCTAGTTGAGTTTTGGTGTTCCACGTTGCTTTGTTGAGTTTGCACTGAGCTCGTCTTCGGCGTGGCCGTTGCTTTTATTGGCCGCCAACCGAAACTCACCACAGACAGGCTGGCTGAGCAGCAGCAGCAGCGGCAGCAGCAGCAGCAGCCCCCCAATGTAGGGCAGGGGTGTTGGAAGGATACAAATATTTACAGGTACGCGCGAGAGGCAGCGGGGTTGCTCGTGAGTGCCCCAAAAAGCTCTCTCAGCTGAAGTGCCATGCACTTGCAGAAAATATTGGGTACATATTAAAATATAATATTATGTTCAGCAGGAGTTTATACTTTTTATGCAATTATTTAAAAAAAAATTATACCATTACCATGAAAAATTGTTATATTTATTGCAATTAAAGTGTTGGTATTTTATTATGCTCCTTATTTACTTTTATGTTTTAACTTATTTGTATTTGCATAAAATGCAAAGTCTGGCAACGTTGGATAAAAGCTCGCACTCCTGGCGCTCTCAGCAAACAGCAGAGCTTTTACGTGTCAAAACAAAAACTCACATACACACACACATACACATATACAACAAGCACATGTTAACGCCGCCTCACTACTATTTACAACTGTGGTGAATATAGCAAATGTTGTTGTTGCTGCTTCTCCGGCCGCATGTCGCGTGTGAACTTATGAAGAAGAAGACGAATAAGAAGCTGTAGTAAAAGCGGGAGAAGAAGCAGCAGGTACGTGGAAAAGAACGCATACAATGCAAACAAAAATTTGCGCTTTTACGACGGCAAACGCCATCATCAACATGAACATCAACATCAACATCAACATCAACATCAGCGACATTTTAGTGGAATCTGACGTTGCTCATCATTGTCACCATTTGTGCGCTGCGTTGTTTCCATCTGTTTTGTCGGGTTTTTATCCTTTTTTGGGTGCGTCCTTCTTAGTGCTGCTTAGGCTTAGGTTCAGCCACGCGTTTTTTTTTCTCGTTTGCTTGCGTAGTTTTTCCCGCATTTTCCCAGCAACAAATTACCGAGCATTTAAGCCACTCGGCAGGCACAACACGGCGTATGCGTAAATATAATTGAAATTTCGTGCCAACGTTTAATGAGTTTCTAAGCACTTGGGTCGTCTACTTCATCAACTTTTGCTGCCGGTTTTAAAAATTGTTTGCTACACGATATTAACCTTTTAATAAAGCACCGCCCCAAATCTATTTGTCGAGCATAAAAGCACTTCTTCCCTATTTTGTTTGTTCTTTGTTAATCAAATGGTAAGTGTGATTAAAATAGGAAACACTTGAATTCAAGCCGGGTTTTACAGCTTAGCTAAATTAAAAATTTCATAAGAGAAACCTTGGTAATAAATCAAGTTTGAGAATTCATTAAAATTTAGAAAAGTTATTCTGTGTTTGGTTTGGAGATTTGAGGAAATCTTAGCTACGCTCGGTCTGTTTATATAGTCTGATAAGTCTCTTAAAAAGCCTTATATATTTTGGAACAAATGAGAATCAAATTGGGAAGCGGTATAAATGAAGTTGAAAATATTTCTAGTTTTTCAACTTTGCAAAAATCTAGTGTTTATAGAGAGGGAAGTTGGAGCCCTTTCATTATAATAAAAAGCGTATTTATATTATAGTTTATATAAACAAACAGTTTAAACGACAAGCGAATGTTAAGATATATTGTATTAACAGTAATCAATCAGAAAGGAATCCATGCCTCTTAGCTGATTTCATTCGCTTCGACAGCGAGCATCCAATCTGCATAACACTTGCGGCAGTCACCTAACTCCCATATTCACAAGGGAGAATAAAAGCAAATACGCATTTAACTTTGCTAACGTCAACGGCCCAGGGTTCATATGACGTATGCGCAATTTTGTTGTTGCAGTTTCATAACGCAACTTAACGGTACACGCAATTGCATGACGCATTCCTCCTTGACATCAGCACCCGCTGCTATTTTCGGCTCAATGCAATTTGAAAATAACTCTAACAATGAATGTTTGTGAACAGTTTCGTTGCTGTTGTTGTGCAATGTAATCAAATTAAAATCAGAAATGCTCTCAGGCACAGGTGATTCATACGAAAGCGTAAATCATTCACAACTATGCGTAATATGACGACTGATTAAATAGTTTGCTAGTTGTAGCTGTACTTGACTATCAAAAACAAGAATTTGTATTTAAGTCAATGTTTCAGAAATTTACGTAATTTACTTATGCTTAATGTGAAAATAGCTTTTCCAAGAATTATGTCAAGCGAATTCTGGATTATGGGATTATTTTCAAAATTGTAAGTACAAAGTAAATTCCCAGAAGTTTGCAAGTATTTGTATGACTTTGCAGTTCCTGAATCCCTTCCAAAGTGATGTTGAGTAAATTCTAAGTGTTTCTTAAGAAAGTGAAAGAGTATGTTTTAGTTAGCTTACAAATTTAATAAAATATATATTATTAGTATAATTTATTTTATAACTCTAATACTATTAAATAATTAAATCAGATTTTCTCTATAACATATTAAACATTTTCCTACTGACATGGCCCATTAAAGCCTCTTTCTGCTTACTTCCATTTTGCCACATTGCTGGCGTTATTTTCTGCTGCCCATTGCCGTTGCACAATTAGTTTGTCATATCCAGTAGTCGGCGGACATAACGCTGGAGCAACATGCCCCGCAGCTCACGCAGCCCGTCTTAATGCCATTAGGCACAGGCGGAGAGGCCTTCAACATTGCATTGATGACCCAATTCAACTGAGTTCCACTGGGTGAGTGGTAACTGGATATCAGTAACAACTGCAGATTTGTCTGTTAATTAGCTTGGTTATGTTGATTAACGTCCTGGGCAATCAAATTAACAATTAGGCGATAATTCGGCATATTGAAATTGAAGTCGCGTTCAAGGTTTCGAGTCCTTTAATCAAGTTGTTGGACTAACTTTGGTTTTTTGGGTGCAGCACATCGAAATTTTTACGTCACTTATTGAGGGGGGGTGTTGGGGCTTGTGGGTGTGGCATACTGATTAAATTATATTGTAAAACATTATTCATTGATGCACAGAGAGCGTTTGGTGACTGCACGCTATAAACCAATTTGGCTGGCAGCCAGGGCATCTTTCCCCTGACATGGAACCAATCACGAACCCCTTACCTCCCCTCTCTCCACCACGCTTCCAAGTTTGTTTCTTTGTTACCGTTTGTCATTGTTTGCTTTCAAGTCGCGGTAATTTCATTTCGTAATTGTAGACTATGGCAATTTAAAAGGTAAGCTGAAGCTGGCAAATATGAAAGGTCAGCTGTGTGGAGCCCGCTTCCAGAATCAATCAATGCCAACAGAATATTCGAGGTCTCTTGTTAAAGGTTTTGGTAGCAGGGCTTCCTAATTGCCAGGAAATCGCATGAGCCACAAATAACGAATTTTAGGCGCCCCCTCCCAGTCCTATTGCCGGATGCTGCTGCGTTACGTATACGCCGCACGGCCGCTGTTGAATTGGCAATTATGAAGCATTAATGTAAGTGCAAAGTTGCAATTTGATTATAGTTCTATATAGTTCGTAAAGGCTGCGTACTGGTTATTCTCTCTCTTTTTCGAAGGACACGCTTGTGTTTTGACCTACTTTGTTGCCAACGCAACCAGCTGTGTGGAATTGAAGTTGCACTTAAAAAGGGGTCGGGTATAGAAAATGTATAAATAATTAAATAGCTAGCTAAAAGGCTGTACGTCTTGTTGAGAAATGTAGACAAAATTTATCTTAAAACTTAAAAACAAATATAATACCAAAATTTCCAGTTTAGGTCCGATTCATAAATTGTATTAAACAATTTTATAACTGTTACAAAACAGATGCAAAACACCCAGTACTCTACTGCTAGAAAAGAGGTATAGAACACGTTTAAAACAAAATTGGAAGCAGATTTAAATCACGTTAAAAACTGGCCGAAAGCAGTTTATAAACACAGGTTGAACATTGGTTGAAAACAGCTTGAAAACATATTGGAAACGAGATGAAGGCAATTTGAAAAAATGTTGACAACGAGACGAAAGCAGATTAAAAGTAGTTTTTAACTAATTAAAAAAGGGATGTAAACTGCCTTTATAAATCTGATACAAACCTGGTTAATTTAACCAATAATGGCCTTAACAAGGAGCTTAATTTAAACGTAAGTAACTCTTAAGTAGCTTAAAAAGAGTTATAAAACTCAGTTTAAGCCTGAAAATTTGTTTTATACTTATTCAAAATGGATTTCACTATAAAATAAATATTTTATGCACGGCTTACCTTGGCATCCTTGGCGTAATACAAATGATTACGCTTTAAGCGAAAATAGCGACGACGCCAGCGTTGAAAGGACCAAGTGTGTTTCAGTAGATAGCCCTCCTTGATAATGGCCGCCTAGACATAAAAGAAATATGTAAGAGTAAAATCAAAGTGTCAATGAATATGACCACAAAAAAAGAATAAACAGCCTGAAAAAACAAGCACTCCATCGAATTTGCCAAGTAATTAGAAGGCAGCAGCGATTCATTGGCCAAGAATAATGACTACAGTGACAAGTAACCAGTCGCAGGACATGCGGACATGCGGACATGCGGACATGCGGACACGCGCACCCAGGACTCGTCGCTTGCATTTCTAAGCGGTGTGTCAACATTAATTGGCTGCAGGAAAATAAAAGCAGCTGTGTGTGGCGTCCATGCGGCCAGCAATCAATTGTGCAAACAAAGGACAATCACACACACACCCACACACACTCACTGGCGCACAGTCACCTCGTTGACCAGGCTATTATTTGAGTTGGCTGCGCTTGCAATTTGTATTTGTACGCTGAATATATGGAAGTGCGAATAAGCGTTAAGTAAACTCCGTTCACAATTCCCAATTGAGCTCGGTTCAACAATATTGACAAATAAATCAATTGATTAGAAATTTGATGGCACTTTGCTGCCCATTTACGACACACAATCAAAATGCAGTTTAATTTCATGATGGACACAATTGAGCCGGGCCGAATGGCAATGCAATTGAACATGGCTAACGGAAATGTTGCCAATTGCTGCAATAACAAAATCAAAATGATGCACAATTCCTTTTATTTTTCTTTTTTACTTTTCTATTATTTATTCGTATTTTGAAGCGGAAACGGAAATGTTTGCTTAGCTGCATTTGATTTCTTTCTTGGCCTTGGGCCACAAGTTGTTCAATCGCTTGACCTTATGGCTTTAACAAGTGGTTTAACCATGACGATACTTGTGGATTATGAAGAGTTTATATAAAATATGTGAAAGCTATCTAAAATAAAATTTTAAAAACATGTGTGGTTTATTTATTACTTATTGTATTTAAATTAAATACACATTTATTCAATTTAACTTTTCAATGTCAATTTGTAAAAACTTTCTTTAATTAAATAATGTTCTTTTTAACTATTTAAAAAATGCCAAAGGTAAAATTTTAACTTTAAGGCTGACAGTTTTATTTCTACATTTTTTCTAACGCTAATTTTGAATAATTTTTCTAGCACTTTTGAGCTTTTAAACAAGCAGAAAAGACTGCAAAGACAACTTACAGAAGCGAATTTAACCAGCTTTGTAATTTGATTTGAATTGGTTAAGTAGTTTACATAGCTTAATATTTGGTTACAACTTTTTGCACTTAAAAAACTTCTAAAGTTTAGTGCGTTGGCAACCATTTAAATTGAGTTTATTTATTTTTTCTCTCTCTTTTATTGCTGTCATTTAAGTTTCAAATTGGTTTTTTGCTAGTTTCGAGATGTATTTATCTTCAGTTTTTCCTTCAACACTTCATACTTTCCACTTTTAATGCTATTTTTTATTGGTCAAGCACAATATAGAATGATATATTTATAGCCATCATTACAGCTTATCTTTTGCTTTTCATACTCGTTCACAAAGTGTAAGGAGTATATTGGGTTTGTCCAATGTCCGTCTTGCTGTCTGCTTAGCTATATATTACTGGAAAGCTCCCGCAAAGATTACAGAATAAACAAGTAAGGGGCTCTAGTCGGGAGTGCCCGACTAGGGAATACCCTGAACCCTGTGTTCACATACATTTAAACCCTCTTGCATTCATACACAAATACATAAAAACACATACACACAAAGATAAATTCACGCCGCAGACAGTGCGTTTCTCAGGCGCTGCGTTTGGGCTCCACGAAGGAAACTAAATTTGTGAATAACTTTTAAACTAAGACCATGATCTATATGAAACGTAATAAGAGTATTCAAATGTATTCAATAAAATTCTGTGTACAAACCAAAGCCCAAGTCTGTAGTATTTGAACTGCGTTATTTTAAAAATGGGGCGAGTGGGGGGAGGTATCTAAAATCTGAAATATTCCTAAGCTGCGGATGCTGCACGCGCATATGCCGAACTCTAGGCTCCAGCTCTTAAAGTCTAGGAGATATGCTAAGCAAACTAAAAAATAGAGGTTTAAGTCGATTTTTTTCGATATTAGTGAAACGGTGCAAAATATCGACAAAAAATTATAAACTCGTATTGCGTATTGAATTACAGAATCTATAGTCGTTCAGTTTAAGCCTCTAGCTTTTGTAGTTTCCGAGAACGCTGCGTTCATACAGACGGACAGATGGACAGACGGAGAGACGGGCAGACAAACGGACAGACGGACAAACGGATCAGGACTTAGCTCATCGTCCTGATCAAGAATGTATATACTTTATGGGGTCTGAGACGCTTCCTTCTCCCTGTTACATACATTTGCACAAAACCATTATACCCCTTTTACCCATTTTCAATGGGTTCAGGGTATAAATAGAGGCCAAACTTTGACAAAAATGCTATAAAATATGAAAATCGTTTGAAATATGGATCCCATGCTTTACATGTAAATTTTGTTGTTAATGTTTGCATGATTTTTGACAAAAAATTTGATCCCATCAGAATTGGTTTTAGTTTTGTTTTTTTTATAAATTTTTGAACGATGAACGAGTATTACGTAGTCGGCTACGTCCGACTGCAACATTCTTACTTGTTATTATTGAACCTATTTCTCGGGGCTTCATTCCATTTCTGTTCATACATTGATGTTATTTATAAAAAAAAATGAATTCCAATTATTATTCTCTGAAATCTCATTACCGGTTGTCAACAGGACTTAGTCATAACTGGGTTCAATGAACTCAAAAGTTATGCCGCCCTCGGCGCGCAAGATTGAAAAGTTAATATTGATGTAAGTCTCATCCGCCCCTTTCGCTCTCTCTCTCTCTCTCTCTCTTGCTGTCTCTGGCTCCCTTTCGCAGTCTACTGACCACCCTTTCTTTCTCTCACTCTGCCCTTGTTTAGTTTAAGTAAAAATCAAAGTTTTCCGGTTTTCGTTTCAGATCAGCTCACATCAATCAATCATTTTTCATTGGCCACACAGACAATGGCTATCATGGAGCCCAAATCAGGCAACATATCACGTATACGCCAAGTTGCCAGGAAGAAAAATACCCAAAAAAGAAAAAAAATCAGCTAAGCGCAACGAGCCTCATGATGATAAACGTATTTGAAATTTTCGTTAGCCGGTTATTGATTTTAAGTTAATGCTGCCGTTGTTGGCCAAGTTAAATAAAAAAAAGCCGGTCCAGGCCATAGATACACAGATAAGCAGATACAATGAATTGTTGTTGTTGTTGCTGTTTGTTTTTCCTGATACTCGCTGTTTAGGGGCGGCGTCACGCCCACACACGTAAACATAACGTAAACATTTCTACGCAAACATTTTTGTTGCGAAAACTTTGGTCGGCTCGCTTTGATTATTTCAACTTACGCTTTGCTGCGTTATTTATTATAAGCGCATGCTTTCACTACGAATTTCTTTGGCTTACTGGACTTTTCTTTTATTTACGAACGGGCAGGACAAAGCGTAACATTAAATTATATCCGACTGGAAATTATATATGAAATTGCTTTCGCAGTCACGTGAGCCCAGGCGCAGCCAATTGACTGTGTAAATAGTCGTAAATATTTTAGACGGCGCCAAAGTTGTCTATGCAATCGCACACACAAATACACACACACACACACACACACACATATGTATCTCGCGACTGTGGCTAAGTGCCTTGTGTGTATCTTTAAGATACTGCGGCAAGTCTACAAGTGGCAGACACTATGGCACAACAATAAGAAAGCCTTTTCAGAATCTCTGCGAAGTTGAACGGGCTGCCGTTGTTTTTGTTGTTGTTGTGTTTTAAATGGTTGGCCGTGAATCACAGTCGGCGAGAGGGCAAAGAGACATAGACAAAAGCGTAAAGGGGGCGAAGTTAAATTAAAATTCAGCTCAGGTTTTTGGTGTTTATATTTGGGTAATTTATTAAGTATCAATCGCAACTTTTAGGGTAAATTTGTTATATTATTTAAGATAGCTTGCTGATAAGTATAAATTATGAGTTCTATACTATAATATATTGTGAATATTATTTAAGCTAGCTTTCAGCAGACTGATAAGTATAAAGAATATGTTTCCATATAATGCCAGTGTGAAAATGGCTTAAATTTGGTAAGAAATAATAGGCTTTAAGCCTGTCAAAAAGTAGATAAGAAGCAGTTGTAAGTAGGTTCCAAATTAGTTGAAAAAAGCTTGACATTTATTTATTTATTCTGGTAAGCTGGGTAATAACAGGTTGGAAGCAGCTTTAAACTGGATTCAAAAGGATTCAAAACAACATTTAATCGAATAATATATGTTATCCGAAACTTTAAAACACAGTCAAACAATATTCTGAAATAATCAGTGTGCCCAGGTTTAATATGTAAGCGATGATATGTGGCTTAAAGGACGTTCTGTTGAAAGCTGATTTCCCAATAAAAACCTGTTTAAAAGAGCTTGATATTTATTTATTTATACTTAAGTGCTGGTTAAAAACAATTTAAAGTAGCTATAAAACAGATTGTAATTGGCTTATAAATCAATTAAATTAATCAATTAATGTTATTTATCAAAAATATTCAATTGGTTTTCCGAAATGGCCATCACGCCCATATGAACCCAATTAAAAACTCATTAGTGCTGCTCTAATAAAAGTTCTCGAAACTTATTAATATCACTTTCTACTGATAAAGTTGGACATGTTTTTGTGCTTGTCAGGGAAATTAATAAACCCATTGTTTAATTAGTTTCTACCACCTGCCAGTCTGAAACCACAATTATATTCAATGGTAATGTCCTTGCTATTCCCATGAATGTACCTCTATATGAGAGTACAAACGTGTGTGGGTTGTTCTTTATATTTGAATTGTTTTTGTAGTAGTTGTTGCTGTTGTCGTTGTCGTTGAGCTCTTGGCGGCACACGCGACCAACAGGCATTAAGAATCTTTTGTTTAGCGTTGCTTATTGTTTTGCGGTTTGACATATGTTAAAGCCCTCAACCCGTCACAGCGCTCCAGAACAGGCGCTCATATGGAACTCGTTTAGTATGGAGCGTGGCCCGCTTATGGGGCACTTGACTGCAGCTTGTCACAATCAGGCTAATGTATTTTGTGGGTTCAAAACAAAAAAGAAAAGGAAATGAAAACAAATAGATTACGAATGTAACTTGCCAGGGAGCGAGGCCAAGTGATAAATGCGCTCAATTTCAATACAAATTACGGCGGAAAAACAAGAAAAGCCACGAGCAATTGAAAAGGGTTGCCGTTGGGGAGTTATAATAAAACTTTTTTCAGGCATATATACATACATATATGAATTCTTGTATCCCAAATATTAATTATGGATATACTCCATTGTTCAGTTCAAGTATAGCTATAAATATTTTTAATAGCAACTGGGTAGAAAGACAAAACCAACCCTTAGTCGGATGACAATGTGCAACGATGCGTATGATTAACATAAAATGGTCATATTATTCATACAACGCGTTGTCCGCCTGACCCCCCCCAACGAAAGGCACTGAATAAAGGAATGAAAAAAAATATAGATATATAAAGAAATAAAACGCTTGGTGGGTAATAGGAACAACTTAATTAAGGCGCTCGTTTGGTTTCAAATGTTGCCCCTGTTGCATTTTCAGGTTTTCGCATTTTCCGCGGCTTTTCATTCTTTTATTTTACGGGTTTGGCTTTGTAACTATGGTAACTTTTAATTAAAATATATAAAGGCAAGATTTCTGCGCCGGTTTTCCTGTCGCATAAATTAATTAACACTGACTCGTTCTCTACTTAGCCTCGTAATTATGAGTAAAAATGATCAAAACATAATTAAAATATGATTTTCAAGGAAATATCTTTGGGGAAAAGTGTAAAAGTGATAAGATTTGTATAAATAAATTATAATTATAATAAATACACATAATAAATAAAAATAGTTATTATTTTTCAATTAATTGTGGTTATTGCTTTTAAATACGAAGGCTAAAAATATAAAATACAAATATTTAAAATGATATCTTCAACTGCCGAAGTAAATATAAAATCAAATAACCATATAACACATGATGAAATACAAATGTATAAATACATAAGTTCGTATATATCCTCAAGACATAATGCGCCTCATTTTTAATTTGGCCAGACCTTTGCACAGTTCGCTGGGGTTATTAGGCAGGCCGCTCGTTTTATGGATTATTTGACCCTTGACCTAAGTTCTCATAATTTGCTGGCAATGCAATACGAATGGAGTTCTCGCCCCATACATCCCATAACAGTTGAAGCACGTTTGCTTATGCGCCCATTAAAATATTCACTAACCACTTGAACCCAGCAGCAACTGCGAGCTGACCTTTCGAGCTGAGCGCAAATACAAACACAAACACTCCAAAGCCGCATGCCAGTCCCACTTCTGCTCCTAATCCTGGCCCAGCCGCCCCTCCTCCCCCCGGCCCCCCACTAGCCCCTCGTACGTTAGAGTGCGTCTGCATGGCAGGGCATATAACTTCCGCTCCAGAAACTTTTGCTGACGTGCTCCACTGCAGCGTCATAGGCAATACGCGACGCGAAGGCCACAACGGGATAACGGGACAAGAACAACAACAACAACATTGACAACGGATGCTCACCAGATTGTTGTTGCGCTTGTTGTTGCTGGTGGACATGCGTCTGTGAAAGATACGCGCTGGCTCCGTTTCAATTTCCGACTCCGACTCGGTCTCCTCACCATCGCGGCTAATTGAAATGATCGGTATGATGGGCACTGGAGATATGCTGCCCGAGCTGCAGGCGCTGCTCAGGCCGCTGCTCAGGCTGCGCTGTCGCGGACTCAAGCTGTCCACGTGGAGCGTGTTGGGTTTTAAGTTTGCCATTGTTTCTGGCTGAGAGCTTAACTTTCAGGCTATTGCTGTTGCTGTGCTCGGGTTGCTTTGTGCTGCCAATACTCTGGGCATGCTTCGAGGCGAGTTTCACGTTGCTCGCTTTTTTTACGCTTTACGCTTTACGCTTGTTTTTTTTTTTTTTTGTTTAGCTGTCACGTTGCAGGACGCTGAGCGTTTAAGAGTTATATAAAAAACCCCTTTGTTAGGTAGCCGCCAAGTAGCCGCAGGTGGCCGTTTGAGCTGCTGCTGCTGCTGCTGCTTTCCATGCTGCGCTGCTTATGTAAAAATCCAACAATAAACACGCTCACGCACACACGCAGCACAGCAAAGTAACGCACACACACACAAACACGCGTTGCGAGTCTTTCACATAGTAACAGACACGCCTTCCGTTTCCCTTTTCAACTGACAGTTATTATTTAGTTGAGTTTTACTTAATGAAAATGCCTTAATTTTGATTCGAATTTATTCAAAGCTAGTCTACATAAATAAGTGTATAAATTTACACGCTTATAGCAATAACAATAAATTTAGCAAAAATACCGACACACCAACTTGTATATATACGTATAGCTGGTATATACATTTGAGTATTATATATTTAATTAAGCAACACTAACTATTTTGTTTTCTTTTTTTAGAATTGGAAAAGCCCTTAAAGTAACGCACATTCATTTAGCTACACTTAGAAAAAACACTAGCAAAATCGTTCGTACACAAAAAAGTTCACAGTTACATTTATAATAATTGAAAAGTTATTGTTCTTTCTTATTGGTTAATTAATATTTAATGGATTATACAAAAAAGTTATGGAGCTCTGCCGCTGGGAAATTATTGTTGAATCTTTGCTTGACAACAATTTTCGTTTCGAAGCTGCCTTATTCCGTCGTTATTTACGAGCTGCGAGCTGCGAGCTGTGTGCTGAGCGTGAGCCGCGCGGCGTACTGAACGAGACCCTCACTGCTGGCGGCCAGCGAGCGCCGCATAGACTTTGGTCTGCTGGCACGGGCAGCGGCCGCCGTTATCCTCGCAAGGTTGCCAGAGCTTTCATGCACAAAACCTGTTAATACTAACAAATTAGTAGGAAGTAAAATTATGGATGACTGCAGGCTGCACAGCAGTAAAACTTGTTTACGCTTTAAATCTCAGTTAATTAAAAAATTAAAAAAAGCAACAATAATTCATTTTAAATTTTCTTAGAAAACTTCGGAAGACTTCTGCAGCATTCGACAACTCTACACCGTGAGAGCACAATAGCCTTCAACCAACAAGTTTTTGTACTCTCTGTCTTTGCCGCAACGTTCTCGCAGGAAAGCAGGCCCCAGCCCCAGTTGAACTCTCCCACCATTCGGCTGCTCTCGCTCTCTTTCTCGCTCAGGCAACCTAGAAGCTTTATAAGCGGCCGCTAAAGCGAAGCTCGCAGCCATGCAAATGAAGCGAGCAAAACAAAAATGCGCAAACGGAATGCGTATGCAAAGCGTAGATGACAACAAAGTAAACAAAGTAAAGTCAACAGGCCAGAGCGAGACAGCGTGCAGAATCATAAAGCAATGGTGGCGCGGCTGCTGGGCGGATTCTTTTGGGGTAATCTTTTTTCTTGTTGTTCATTTTTCCGGTGTTGCGCTTTGCTGTGGCATTCGTTATTTACATTGCTGTCGACTGGCCTATGCTCATTGTTGATATTGTTGTTGTTGCTTTGAGACCTGCACATCCCGTCGGGCATTCCTCTTTACGCTTGGCTGCAGTTCTACAAGAAAGCTCTCTTTATGTGTGCGTGTGTGTGTGTGCCTAGCAGCAGCGAGTATTTATTAAATTTTAAACGACGCCATATTTGTTTTTCATTTGTTGCGCACCATTTTTGAATGTCAAAAGAAGGCATAACCTCAAATTATTTTTATTTTTTACGTTCAGACAAAGAAATTGTATTTGAATAAAGCTTACAAAACGCTGCCCATTTAACTTTCGTGTTTAATGCAGGTATCAAAGACCCAATCATAACGATCCGCGTTGAAAGTTTGAAGTCTTTTGCCCTGAAACCGTTGAAACACGTTAGAACGTTACGGTCAGGTTTACCCGACTACAAAATACTCGTTCACAGTGTTGTCCCAATAAAAACATGTATCCTTAGCTTATAAAAAACTCAAAAATTCCAATTCCACTCACAAACTACCACTTAATTTCCCATGTGACAATATTCGTTAGAAAAGAATTGTAAGAAATCGGTAAAAAAAATTCTAAGAAATGGACAAACCCTTGCGACAGTCTGAATTGGGAATTATTTCTGGTAAGACGAACTTTAATGTAAGTCAAGACACGAAACATAAGCAAGCGTTAAATACTGCAAATTCTAAAAATATAAAATACTAAAATTTTTATCTCGGCTGACGCCGTCGACGCCCGATATTACTTGCCTAATGCCAAGCAAAAAAAAAAAAAAAACAAAAACAAAAATAATAATACAAAATAAATAAAAATTTAGAATGTTGGGAAAGTGTCGATATTTTTAAATGCTGACGCAGCCAAAAAATATTATGTGCGATAATTAGAGGGGGTCACCAGGAATCGGTCTGCAAAAATTTGTTTTATCTACCTTTAAAACTGAGGGAGATATATAGATTAACTCGAATTGCCACGCCCCCATTGCGCGTAGTTAAAAAATCGTAACACTTTATCTGACGCAAATATACTGGAATATATGTTCGACAATATATGTCTCTAGCTTGAATTTGGGCATCAAAAATGTCGTTCATACGGACCAACGGACATTGCACAAAGCCAATATACTCTTCTCACTACCTGAACGAGTATGATAAATCAGTTGTTGGAGCTACTTACGCGTGGCAACATGAGGCAGCGTCGAAATCGCATGCACTGCATGCCCGGATGCTCGAAGTTGGCCTGGAAGAACTCGTAAAGCGTTGGCTTCAGCAGGAAACCGCTCCAGTTGTGCGGCACCGGCAGGGGCTCCCCCTGCTGCTGCTTGCTGAACAGCCTGGAGATGCGTTCCGCGATCCGCCTGAAAATACCGCCCCTTTGGTATGGGATGCCGTGCATGCTCAGCTGCAGCTCGCGCGGATACCGGGCGAACTGCAGCTGTGCCTGCAGAGCGCACACGGGACTGACGATGCCGGCAACGTGGACGCTGCGCTTCAGGAGCGGCCAGTAGAACTGCAGCGAGACGTGGGGATTGGCGCTGATCTCGCCCGCCACGCGACCGCTCAACGTCGTGTAGAACGTGAGGCCGGCGGCATTTATCTGCTCGACGTTGGTCATTCGTGTGACGGGCTGCCCGGCCACATCCACCGTGGCCAGGCAGGCCACCCGCGGCTTGCCCGTCGGCTCAGCGACCAGCGCAGTCGACAGCCAGTGCTGCAGTATGACGTAGGGCTCCCGGATGGCAATGCTGTTGCCAGCATGCAATTCCGGCCCAATCTCCACAGCTGCTCTGGCGGCCGTCCTACGCACCAGAGCCGGTCTCCGGCCACGGGGTGACAGTATATGCCTCGCAGCTGCGACTCCCCGAAGCCTCTGTCTGAAAACTGGCGTCAGCCTCATTTAAAACCAATTTTGATATCCACATGCCAAAAACTTGCACAGAATTTAGAAAATAATCTTTTGAAAGTTTTAGAAGAGGAAAACAAATTTCTTATAACATGATTTTCATACATACGAGAGTTAATCTAATGAAGAGAAATATTTGGGTTTTCTCGAGAATTATAATTTAATAAATGGAAATTCCATTTGCAGGAAATTTCTACAGATAAAATTTGTGACATTTAAACATGAACCAAACAGGCTCTTTAGAAATAGCTAACAGAGGAATACAAAACAACATTTGGAAATAAAAATTCTATACACTAAATGAAATTTTTCCAGCAAATTATTTTTGATTTTATGAAAAGCTTCAAAATATGCATATGCTTCAAAAGATATTTTCTGAATAAAGACGTCTTTGTGGGCCAATATCTTCTCTAACTATTTTTATACATTTTCTAAAAGTATGCTATAGTTTTTTTTTTGTTTCGCCGACTAATAAACATAATTCGGTTTCTAAAACCAAAGAGAAACCCTCAAAGTTTTGTAAAGTCAGTCTTCCTATCATATATACATATATTCATATCAACATATTTTCGCGTATACTCGCCTCAGATAAAATGTTAAAATTTTTTTCCTACGCTGCAGGCAAGGCATATCGATTTAATCTATATATCTATTATCTCCAAACATCGCTTAAGACATTTTTTGAGCACGCCGAAATTTTATTGATTTTAATCAAAATAAGTTGGAATTTTTCTTATTCCACTCCATTCATTGGCTGAGAGTTCTGTTTCATTGTTTCTTGAAAGTAGATTGACTTTGTAGTTATTTTCCTGAGTACCAGAGTTTTCTTTGTCAACATGTTTTCGGCTACCTGATCTTATTCCTGTTTTCCTCTGATTTCTTATTCCATGTGCCTCGTGGCTGCATATTTCAGTTCCTCCTTAAATTCCATAATCTAACGATTAGTTTATGTTTATTTTTATAGATTTCATTAACTTTTAATATAAAACATCACCAAGCATTTTGGAAGACATGACAGTGCGCAGGACCTCGAAGTCCTCAGCTCTTCTTCTCTTTAGGGCGCCAATCGCTCGTAGACCCAACCATTCTCCCCCTGGTGCACCAGCTTGCCGTCGACTTCGGCGGCGACGCCGTCGCCACGTCGAAAGCGTATGCGATCGTGCAGGCGATCCGTTTGTCCCTGCCAGAACTCGATGACGCTGGGGCGCACCAGGTAGCCACCCCAGTGGGGCAGCGGCACCACGCCGTCAGCGCCCAGCTTTTCTTTGAGGGCCGCCTCCTCCTCGTCCAGGCAGCTGCGCGAGGCAATGCGCTGGCTCTGCGGACTGGCGGCGGCACCGATTTGGCTCGCGCGCGGCCGCTCGTGGAAATACTTGAGCGACGCCTCATGCGGTATCTTCTCGGCAACGCCCTCGATGCGCACGCTGCGACGCAGTGGCATCCAGTAGATGGCAATCGCCACATTGGGATTGCAGGCGATGTCGTCGGCCTTCCGACTGCCGTAGTTGGTGAAGAACGTGAAGCCCTCGGCGCTGGCCTCCTTGACGAGGACAAAGCGATTCGAGGGCTTGCCCGCCGCATCCACCGTGGCCAAAGCGGCGGCATTCGGCTCGAGTATCTCCTTAGTGTTCAGCGCATCGGTTAGCCACTCGCGGAATACGCAAAACGGGTCTTTTATTTTGATGTTCTGCTCCAGAAAGGTGTTCTTGCGCTCATTGTACTTCATGCGCAGAGCTGGAAAATCAATTGATTTACTTCTTCTCCAAATTTCTTGAGGCAAATCTGAAAACTCACCCGAAAGTTGTTCGATGGAGGCCGCTTGGCTCATTTTGCGTACAATTTGGGGCAGTCTCACTGTGTTTGGGGTGGTGCGTTAATTAATTGGAATCGAATTTAAAGGCAACAACCACGTACTTGTTGAAGGTCAAATGCAATTGCAAATCTAAAGTACTTTGTTTACAAATCGGTGATATGATAAAGTAATAAACAGCTGTTTACGCGGGCGACAGCGTTGCCAATCTGTTGGTTTCTGTTTTTTTTAAATGCGCTAAAAAATACCAAAAACCACAATGCCACTGTTGCACAACTGTTGGTGACTTTATGCCTTAAAAGTATGCCAGAAATATAGTTTATTTAAAAATTTTAATAATTGTTATACTAAATACAGATTTAAATGCTTACTCTGACAACTTGACAGCCCTGCGTAAGCGACCGCAAAATATGCACAACAACGAAGCGCATACGTTTGTCTGCGAATGCGAGAGAGAGAGAGAGAGAGAGAGAGAGATGTGTCGACATTGTTGTTTTTGCCACCGTCGTGACTTCCTATGTTGGCTTTTGTCCTGCGCCCGTCTTGCGAACAAAGAATAGAACAAATTCAACACGAGCGGCTGCTGGACGTGTGCGACAGCAAAGCGTATAGAGTGCGGAGCGCAAGCGAGAAATTATAGAGAAAGGCAAAAGCGGGGCATACACACAGGCACACAGATACACACACACACACACACACACAACACAGCAACATACAAAAGAAATTTGTAATACAAAAATAAGTTGAATTCCGTTAAAGCTTAAGAAGCAAAGCCTAATTCAATAACAGTTATTAATAGTAACGATTGTTGTTGTTGCGGTTGCTTTCGTTGTTGTTGGCATTGTCTGTGCGTGCGTAAAAACGTTTTGCGATTTGTGTGCAACAACAAAGTAGGTTAAAAACGGACACGAGAGAAGCTTTTCCAAATTAATCTTTTGGAGGTCGCTCGCAAAAGCGCCGTCAGTAGTGAAAAAAGCGTTGCAGACGTTGGCTGCATGTGTGTATGCGGCGGGGCAGCAGCAGTGAAAAAATGCAGTGCAGCAGCAAAAACAAAAACGAAGCAAAGCAAATGGCTTGATAGGAAACTGAATATTTAAAAATTTCAATTCAATTGAAACACAACAATATAGTAACCGAAAACGAACGTGATATTTTACAACTGTGGCCTGCTTTTAGCACAGTACAAAACACATAGATACACACACAGACACACACAAACACACACACACACACAAACACGCAAACTATATAGCAATATATGCCCATTGAGTGCCTTATATCATTTGATAATAATCCACAAGGTGTCTACTATGCCGGACAGGAACTATCTGGCGTCGTTGATCTCAGCGTCGATGCCACCAAGCGCATTAAAGGTAAGCCGACTACTCATACCCCACCCAACCTTTCACTAACCTAATCTAGCCTCACCTAGCCCAGCCCAAGCTAGTCCCCTCCCCTTGACACATGACTCACACGCGGCGTATGAGTAATGTGCCGCTTGTATCCTGTTCACATTTTACACACATTTAAATTGTCGAAGGACACGCGTTGTTGTACTTATTAAATTCTATCGGCAAGTGGCCAAAGCTCCAAGCCCTCCTAACCCCCCAAATAATTGTCGCCATTTTGAATGTTCTATGCAATTAATTGTTGCCGTTGTTGTTGTTCTTGTTGTTGCTGTTGTTGTCGCCTGTCCCTGCTGAGTTGACCAGCTCGTTACCGTTGTTTGCCCACTGCACAGTTAGATGTTTGCCTCCGTCTCTCTTTTTGCGTTTTTATTCTCCATTTTGTTGCGGTCGCTGTTGTTGTCCTTTTGTGTGGCGTCTGTTTTGGCATGCCGCCATTTTTTATTTATCCATGAACTCGTTAAAGGCGTGGTAAGTGCAATTCATGTTTTGTTGTTGTTGTTGTCGATGTTGTTCTAGATGATGACGATAAAGTTGTCCGTGTGCAGTGCATTTTAATTTTGTGGTAATATGTTTTGTCGCCTGACATTTCAGTTGACTCGTTGGAGAAAGGGGTTGAAATGTACAAATTCTAGGAAAATAATTTTCGCTGAAAAATTACATTTTCATTTAATTTACTGACGAGCTTTGCGAGTGGACTCGCCTTTTCGATTTATATGCAATATATATTTTAAAGAAGGCTGCACAGAATCGGTTCAAATTCGGAATTTTATTATTTTGTAAAATTATAAAATTATAAACCGAGGTACTTTTTAAAAAATTGATGTGACAAACTAGGTTCGCAAATGACGAAGCCATTGTCTTTGGATTTTCGGGGATAATTACAAAAAATATTATTATTTACATTTGAATTTTGTGTTTACTAATTTTTGCAAAAGTTCGACGTAATATCCATTTAATAAACAACATGTTATTTAATTATTTTCTGCATAGATATTTATAATATTAATAAAATATTTACATACTACAACTATTCATATTTCAAAAAGAAATGTTCAGAATTTTTTTCTGAAAAAAGTACACTCATTCCTCTTTCTTCATTCTTTACAGACTTACATACTATTTAAATCAAATTTATACTATCTCAGCTTTCATAACCAACATAAACGTCAACTCTTTGAAATAACGCACATGTCTTCCATGGTAACTTACTCACAGTTTCATATTTTTATAACTATCGCTATTTTGTTTTTATGATTATTTTTCATAAATTCTTAAGAATATTTATTTTCATTTAAATACTCTTTTATATATATTTAACTGTTATTTGTTTAAACAATTTTATCATGTTTTCTTTTATACAATATATTTTCATATTCCTTTAAGCCTTATGTAATGCACGACATACACATTATGTTTTTTAAATGTTCTTCATTTATCGTAATGTATATTTAATACCTTCTTGTCACCTTGCACACCCTCTTTTCAGGCATTCATGTCACCGTCAGTGGCTATGCCAAGATACGCTGGATAAAAAAGGGATATCCGCGGGACAGCGAACGCGCCATGTGCCGTGCCTATCGATCGTATTTGTCATCGAGATCATATGTGCTTGGCTCGTGTGCGGGCAGCTCGTGCATCGATTGGCTGGCCGGCGAATACTCGTACACGTTTCATGTCATACTGCCCGACAATCTGCCCACATCCTTCGATGGCAAGTATGGCCAGATACACTATGAGATTATAACGACGATCGAGCGATCGGGTCGCTATCCGAAAGTGTTCAAGCTGCCATTTACCGTGATACAACCATTGGACCTTAATGCCGATGCCATCTATAGAGTGCGTATCTGTATAATAGAATAAATATATAAATATTTACATGTATATCTGTTTTGCAGGTGCCGTTGGAGATACTTGATCGCAAGCGTTTCTGGAGCTTTTGCTGCCCAACCGGGCCGCTGACCGTCAAATTCTCGACACCCTACTGCGGCTATGCGCCCGGCCAGAAGATCCATTTTGTGCTCTACATCAACAACGAGTCGTCGATCGATATAACCGAATGCGAGGTCAAGCTGAAGCAGGAGGTTAGCTACGAATCGCACGATCCGCAGCATGAATATCGCTACGATAAGCATCTGATAGCTTTAAAGCAGTTCGGCAACGTGTTGCGCTGGTCGAGAAAGGTCTATAGGGGCTATTTGGATCTGCCCTCGATACCGCCGACATCGGTGAAGCCGACCTGCCCCATTAGCGTTAACTATTCGATTAAGATCATTGTGAATCCAACCGAATTCCATTGGAAACTGAAACTCAAAATACCGCTGACCATCGGCAGCATACCCATCATGGATGGACCCGATGCCCTGTTGCGCTTCAATCGCCAGCAGCAGCAGCATCAAGTAGTTAGCCAACATTTACAAATGTCCACGCAGCAGAACCAAAGGCCGCGGCCCGATCAGCGCAGCCTACAAAGTGGTAACAACAACAGCAACAGCAACAACAATCAGGCAACACGGGCATTGCAACGCTCGGGCGGAACACTGCCGGCCCTAACGAGTCCCTCATCAACGCCAACGACTGCCGCCCTGAGGCCCATGACCGCCATGCCAGCGATATTAGTCACCAGTGATAGCGATAGTCCCCCAGATTATATACCCATGAGTAAGTAAAAAAAATTGCCAATGTTTAAATGGCACTACAAATATAAGAATACGTATATTTTATTTTCTAAAATATTTTTGTTACAAGAAATCAAAATGTATCCAATTGTTCCTTATTTCCCAGTTTCCCAGTTTTATGATATAATTCAATATTAATTAGTTCTTAAGTTAGTTCTTGTAATTAAGTTAGTTAAGAACTTAAGTTAAGTTAAGAAAGAAGTTAAGAAGTCAGTCTTAGACCTGATGTTGGCATGGGACCTTTATGATATATAAGCTTGAGAAGATTTTTTTGAGAATAATATATATATATAGATAAGACTCTGCAAGGGTATACATTTTTTAAGCCTAATAAGCTAGCCTAATATTAAAATGTACAACTTATTATATATATAAACGGCAGGGATTGAAGACGCCTTTAAAAAAGTGTTATTTTATTTGTTAGAAAATAATAACAAGCTCTGCAAGGGCATAATTATATTAATACGCAAATGTTTTAAATATATTTTATAATAATTTACATCACATACAAATATATATATTTTATATATTATATATTATTATCCTATTTCTAGTGCCGCCCTCGTATGAAGATGCTATGGCTCTAAGCGAAAAATTTAGCGATGATATCGAATTCCTGACAAATGTTAGCATGAGCAGCATTATGTCCGCTCAGGGCGATGTAACAAGTGAGCGTGAGCCCTTTAAACCGCGTTACCCGGTCTATTACGATTATGAGACACCGACCATACCGCCCGGTAGTGATGATTCTACTGAATCCGACACCTAAACCCAAATTGTTACAAAAAAAAACAAAACTGTTAAAAAAAAAAAACAAAAACTAACCAAAGCAAAGCAAAACTTAAAAACAAAATGAATGGCTGAGTGGCATTTTATTCAAATTAATTTCTTTTATTCCTTTCCATTTAAAGTAGTTAGATAAAATGTTTACTATAAGCTTAATAACTGCAAAGTGTTGGGTTAGAGAAGATGCCTTATCAAAATCCGATTGTTTTTATAAATTTCTTTCAAAGAAACATATACCTATACCTAATTAAATATACGACTTTTTCCAATCGTCCGAATTATATGATAAAATATAATAAACTATAAATAATGTTAAATATTTATAGGGTTTTATACACCCAAGTTTTTTAAAAATCATTTTTCATATTCATTCAATAGTTGTTTGGCTTTTAGAAATTTGAATATTTGAATTTCGCTTGGCAAAAATTGTTATAGAATTTTGAGAAAGGATTTTTAAACTATTTAGCATACAAACACAACGATACTATTCAGCTAATCTGCTAAAAAAAAATTATAAAAATATATGTATTCCCAATCTGTTTGTTCTGCTTGCATCCTGACCAAATTCTAGGATTATTGTGTGCTCCGCTTTCCACATCTTTCAAATACGCGAAATCTCAACGCTTTGCAGAGCATATTGAATAACTTTTTAATCCATAAAATTTAATTTGAAAATTGCACGTCGTATATACATCTATAATATTTTATTGTATATTCCGAAACAACATTTCAATCATATTTCAATAATAAATATGTATGCTCTGTTGTTCTTTTTTATTCATTAAAACTTTTTAAAAATTATATTCAAAATATATTAAACAAAATTATAATATCATATATTGAAATTTATGTAACTTGTGCTTAGAAATTAAGTTCAAAATATAATTTAAATAATATCATTTAATATCCAATAAGCGTTTGTCCTAGCTTTTATTCACTTTAATTAATTAGTTTGCATTTTTCTGGAAAATCTTTATTCTAGTTTTAAGCCAAACCGAAGGGTTTAACAAAAATACTTAAATTGTAAATTTGTTCTCTTGTTACCGCTCCCCCACCTAAAAATACATGCAACATTTTGCCTGATTTCAACAACGTACAGAGACGCTCTACAGTGAAACCTCGAATACACAATTTCGCTTCGCAGTGCAGCAGGAAACAGTCTTGGCAACGGATGAAAATGGATCGAATACCCCAGGGACAGCTGATTTGCTGAATTACGAGAAGAAATGATGGCTGCATGGAAGAAGAATAACAACAATTTACATATTTAACCAAAATCAAAAGAATTAACTTTAAAAACACTTTTAAGAATCACGGCGCGTATATAGTTTCTAAGTCTGATCTGAGAAAACATTCGATTACCAATTTTATAAATCATACAAATTATATATTTTGCAAAAGAAAATATCAAATACTCATATAGTAGAGCGCGTAAATTAATCAAAATCTATTAAAAAATGCAATATTGTAAACTTTTTTTGTTTTTCCTTTCAAACTACTTGAAAATATATTTCATGTCAACTCTTTTACAAATTTATACATCACTTTTATTTTATTTCTTAATCTTAAGCACACATCAAACTTCCTACTAAACAAAAATTTTAATTTCAGAAATTCCTTTTCTTCTATGCCTATCTCCTAAAATCTATCCCTTAATTCCAAAGAACAATTTATGATCCAGCACTGGCAAAATACGATACATACTATATAAAGTAATAAACGTAGTCAAAGCGTACTTAGAAAAACTCTTAGGCTTAAGCAAAATATATAACAAATTGCACAATTTTACCAACAAGAAGAAACTTAACATTTTCAATGTTTATAATGTCTATTAAAGAAAATTTACACAACACTTAAATTAGCGTATAACCTATATTTAAATTTAAATTAAAATTTATATTGATTTTATGTCCACTCTTAACTAATTAAATGTAATTCTGAATATTATTGTATGGTATTTTTATCACATCATCATCATACATATAAACTAACTAATTTTTGTTATTACTATACCTACTTCTACAATTATGATTATAAACTCGTGTATACTTCCTCTAATTTGTAACCAGTCTAACCAGTAATACTCTTAAGGAATACTCTGTCTTCAATTAATTCAAAATAAACCAAAAAATTAGCTATATATATATATATATATATATATATATATATATATATATATATTATTACAAATATATATTATATATGTATACCCATATTGAAGTTGTTTTTGGGGAAAAAAACGAAACACATTTTATATGAGTTCAATGACTTGTTCGGACTGGATTTGGAACTTGTCATTGGTTGGGTAAGTAAATACAAGTTGAAAAAAAGAAAAAAAGTACAGATAAATAATTATTATTTTCGTATTTATGCATACTTAATTCAATTTAATTTGAAAAAACCCACCCAAACCCAAATCTTTTTTCCCAAAAATTAATTCCCCCAAAAATTCCCCCCCTCCCCCCCCAACTCAAAAAACACTTAAAAAACTATTATTTACAAAAATTTGTAATGCTCTTAACTATAATTAATATTTATACATATTTGAATTTGTACAAATTTGTTAATAAAACGTATATATCAAGATATATAAATTTAAATATTAAATAATAAGTATTCACATTTTAAGTTCCATGGATTCTCTAGAGGGTATCGTCAGGAAATGAATGTTTAAAATAGATCGTATTTCAATATTAAGCGCCAACATTTATTTTTTATGTGCTATACAATTACTTTTGTAAACTTTGTATTTTATTTATTTATTTTATTATTTATAAGCATCGTATTTTAGTTCAGTATAAACCTTTTGGAGCTCATAAAAGACTTTTTGTGGTATATGGTAATATGGGATTTTACATGGTCCATGGTCTTTAAGTAAATTATGCATGCGCATAAAAAATGTCTACCATGTTTATAAAAATATAATTATTAAAAATTTAAACAATTTGTATATCATTGTGTACATATATATCGTATATAGGTTAGAGGGTGTTACCCAGTCGCTTTCTTCATACTTATAAATAAAATTATAATATGATAATTTCAAGAAATTTAATTTATATTAACGTCATATAACTATTTCATTAGTATTTATTAAACAGAAATAAAGAAATTTGTATTACAATTTTGCATTTTGTAAGTGAATTATAGAAAATGTTAATTATAGTAGTTGTTTTCATTTATAGATATTTATAACAATTTAATGTTTATACATTTTTTTTCAGCATTTGTATGCTATTTATTGAACTCTTTCTTTTTTATCATTGATGTTATTTCTGCTATGCAGCACAGCGGAAAGTTGCCGTTTAGGAAATTCCTTTTTTTAACGAAAAACAGGCGCAAGACTATTAGAACCTGTTTGTTTAACCGCATTCAGGTTGGCAACGCAACAGGTTGCTGTACAATTACGATTGTAAGCCAGAGACTCGGGCTAATCGCCAGTAAAATAATGATAATAAAGAGAAAAATAAAATAGACTTATTAAATAAAGCTCAGGCGTTGTCGTAAAGTGAATTTATCTTTATATCATGACTGGAACAAATTTCAAAAAATAAACAATTGAGGCAAAACGGTTGCCAAACTTGCCGGCAGCAGTAGTTGTTGTTGTTGTAGTTGTCATTGGTGTTGTCGGTGCCGTTGTTCACGTCGTTGTCGTTCTCGTTGTCGTTGTCGTCTTCACTCGCGCGCCGTCTGCTGAACAGCTCGCACTTGAATTTTATCGCGTGTCGCAAATAAGCTAGTGAAATTTGTTATTTCCATAAATACCCCATAATTGTGTCTAATAATGCACATCTATTGTCAATTTAATCTGTCCCGCCCATCGGCGGTTTATTACACTGGCGAGCGAATCTGCGGCTCATTTGCATTGAGCGCCGGCAAAAAGCCGCTACGTGTGGAAGGTGAATTTGAATTATCAATTGTAAAATGGATTGCTTGTGTTTACCTCTTTGGTACATGCAACTGATTAGATAACTACTAAAATGTCCCCCCCTCCTCATTGCTCCCTCCGCAGCACTCAGCATCAGTTTGCTGGGCCGTAGCAGCGTCAGCTGGCAAGAGGCAGATCAGAGCTTGCCACAAGTCGAGCACAATGACAGCACATCAGCATCCACTGAGCGGTGCCACATCAACTTTGTGGCCAACAAGACGCACTTGCAGCAGACGCAGCAGTTGTTGCAGGCATTCGACTTGCCACCGGGCGGCACGCAGCGTTGCAACTTTGAGTTTGAGTTGCCTGACGCTTTGCCAGGCAGCTGCCGCCTGCCACTGGGCGAGACTAGCTACACGTTGCACGCGACGCTGCAACGGCGCGGCAAGCAAGACAAACGCTTTCAGCAGCGTTTGCGCATTCGAAATCACATCGAACTGCTCGACTTGCAATCAGCCAGCAGCGCCAGTGCCACCATGCGCCTCGACGTGCCGCGCAGCGTCTTTGCGCCCGGCCAACGGGTTGCCTATCGGCTGCAGGCCCCTCTGTCTGCCACATGCCGCACACGCCTCTGCCAAGCGGTCAGCTACCACAGCCAACAACCCCAGCCCAAGTGCAAGTGCGTGCTCCGCGTGCTGGACGAGAGCTGCCAGCTGGCGGACGCACTGCATCTGCCGCTGACTGCGCCGATTATGAGTCAGCTGCCCGGGGAGCCCATTGAGATCGCCTACTATTTGGAGACGCTGAGCGACGGCGGCGAGCAGCCTCTGCGAGTGGCCCTGCTGGTGGGCACTGTGGCGCCACCTGTTGACGTCATCCAAAGCCCAATGGAGGGTCCAGCGCTGGGCTTTGTCAACTTTGGTAAGTGGCTAAGTGCCTAAGTGCCTGGTGCATGGTTAAACAATGTTTACATAAATTGTATACTCTATCAGTGAGTTCTATTTTAATTTGTTACTCAATGTGTAGCATCTAGGGCGAGGCATATTTGAGGACTTTATACACTCATATATTCATTCTTCTTAATTTAATTTGATCTACGTATACATTGGCTGCTTGCTATTTATTTATTTGTTTATAATAAAGCGAGTTTCAATGAAAGTAGATAGCTACAAAGAAATATATATATAATTATTTAAAGCAACAAGCATTAAATAATTATAGACATTTTTAATGACAACACCGCCACGATGGGGTACTTACCTGTTCGGCAAGCGAATCCCACAACTAATTGTTGTCAGTGACGTAATTGGAATCTTTGGGTAAATTGGTAGACGTGAGTAGCAGAAATATATTCATAAATTTAAATCTAATCTATATAATATACTGGATATCCAGAAAAAGTCAAAGAAAAAATATTAGTAAAAATAATAATAATTAGTATTTGATAGATAGTTTTAAGGAAGGAGACGGAGATAAAGTTACCAGTTTTTTCAGTTTTTTGCGAGAGATAGCTTGAAAATTTAGTTAGTGTATACAAGAAACCTTTTGTTTTTGCTTACGTAACTTTGACTTTGCAGCTTAAAACTTCATTAAGATTCAGTTATATTTTTTATAGGAAATAAAAGTAAATTAAAGCAGAAGATACTGAAAATTTAATTTGTTCCCGATATACTTTTTTTCTATAGAAATGATGTGAAGGCTTAAGTTATCTTTGCTTGATTTAATTTTTCTTGCATAAATGAAAAATATGAAGGAATTCCAAATTCGTACAATATAAGTAATCATTGAAATTTTTTTTTTTTTGTTATATTAGATTTTAATAAACAATCAGGGTGCAGAGTACCTTTTTATCTGACTTTGTTCATGTAATTGGCACCGTTAATACATGTTGGTAATAATTTAACAAAGTTTCTTAGTCTAGTAAGTAAAGTCTTATTTAGCATACGTCATTTTACCAAAAAAGAGCATTTAAGTTTCGACATTCGACTACAACTGTTATGATTTATTTATTCTATTTTCCAGCTTTGTGTGAAAATGATGTTTTGTTATCATCCATCAATCAGCTGTTGCCCCACAGCTGTTCCAGAGAACTTAACGCCCCGACTTTTACCAGGCACGGCGAACAGCTCAAATTGCTGAGGCGCCAGAAGAAACTGTCGTACGTGCGTTTAGCTTTGCGGTATTTCCATAAAACTCTGCTACCCGCTAATTAGCGGTATTGCTGGGTAGCTTGAAGTATCCAATTAATTGAAATAGGTACGTGCAGGTCGAAGTCTTGAAATATCTTTAAATATCTGCGCAGTTTTGATAAGGTTAGTGTTTTGTTTTTTATTTTATTTTATTTTAATATAAAAAATGTAAAAAGTGGGAATGCTTTCGCTTGATATAATACTATCTGGCATAGAACGAAATTTAATATCTGCATATTTGCGAATTTTTTCTTAGATCACTAGAGAAAATTATCAAGCTTTGATTAGATACATTTTTAAGAAAGTCAATTAGTTTTACGTAAGCTAATTAATATTTGCTTTTATATTAAAATGCATATGTATTGTGTCCAACAATTACCGAAGATCAAAAGTCAATAACAAAAAAATATAACAAATATTTGTATATAATAGATCGGGTATTTGATAAAAAAAAGAATTCAAAAACACGTTTTTTTTTTTTAATTAAATGTGAAAAAAATCTAATAAATCAAATCATTTTTACATAAAAGAAGCGAACAATTTTATGGTGAAAAATTGGCAATCAGTTGTATATTTTTTTTTAATAGGTATCGTAAAAAACTTCCTATAATACATAAACAAATTTGCATGAAGCTTAGAAATAATCATAGTTCTTAAAATAATTATAATAACAATAAGAATAATAATAAATATACCAACAATACAAATAAAAAGACTTTAAAATAATCAAGTATCTCTTTGTTCGAAGAGCATTTGCCACACGCAAGGCCCGGATACAATTATAGTCAATATTATTGCGCCTTAATGAAATACCGAAGCCATATTGAAGGAGCGGGTCAAGGCGAGCTCATTGCCACAATTATCTACAGTAAATTGAGTGAGTGCGCGTGGGCTATTCGAGGAACCCAAGCTATCACATCGCACACCCCGCAAAGTGTTCGATATTAAGAGTGCCCAATGATGCTGTAAAATGTTCATGCCACATTTTGTGGCAGCGATAGAGTTGGCAAAATGGTGCGAAGCTCATTTAAATATAATATGCGTGTGACGTTTTGCGCTGCTTTTATTACCGCCAAAAATATAAGCTGTCACTTTTGGCTTTGACTTTGCTTTGGGCCAGCAAATATGAAAAACATGCGCAAAAAAGAATAGGAACTCTGACCTCGCCGTTTGGGCCGTGGCGTCGCTGTAGTTGGCATTATATTGTTGCTATACCCTTGCTAAAGGGTATTATAAGTATTGAGAGAGCCATCTGCGACAATATAAAACGTTGAGGGAGACTGGTTGAATCCCATAGGGTTATATATATATTTATATAATCATGATAAGCTCGATGAGCTGAGTTGATAAAGCCAACTAGTCGCGCAGCTTTAAAGTTATCTTTATGAAACCTTTTTGTTGCAGGCAAAACATATACTTATCAGAGTCTGCCGGATCGGATTATTATAACACCTAGCGATTGTTCGAGTGCTTATATAAACAAGTTTTTTGTTTTTGAAGCTTTATGTGAGATATATTTTTTGCAACTTCTATTATCATTGAAAAAATGCAATTAAAATGTAAATTAAAAAATTATAACAAATAGTAGTACAATATATTATGTTAATTACACTTTATATTATTTTTAGAAAAAAATATGTAACTGTTATGGTACCTGCTATCTAAACCAAGTATGTTTTCTTGGGATTATCATCAAAAATGTTTATAAGAAAAACTTTTAACTTGTTTTTCAAAAAGAAACTAATTATAAGAAAGGCATTTAGTGTTTTTAAAGCCCTTTGATTGAAACAATTCGTATACCAAAAATTGTATTGTGTAAATGGTCGAAAAGATGCCTATACATTTTTTTTATTATTTTGAAAGATTAAAAATGATTATAAGAAATATTTTTTTAATAATGCAATCGCAAACAAACTCATAAAAGCAACATTCAAGCAAAATGATATTAAAATTGTATGAAACTAAAATTGCGTTCGATATATGTCTGCAAGGGTATTGAATCTTTGGCATTTCGTTGATAACTACTTCTTGGGGGTTCATTTTTGGGCGTCGCACAAACAAAGAAACCGAAAGGGGCCAAGCAACAAAGCGTTGCTCCATTTGGTAACGTTTTCGCTTTGAAATATTAGACCAGAAGCAGACCGTAGACGGTTACACAGACGCACGGCGCCAGCTTATTGATTCACGCCCGTCGCCTCCCCCGGCAGCCGCCCTTGGCAAAAGCGAAAGCCCAGCCGGATGCTGGGCGCGCGTGCGAGCGAGAGGGCAATACTGAAACGCACAGTCGCAGAACAAAGGAGGAGCTCAGTGCGCGTCTGGCTGTGCCAAAGTTCAGTTGAGTTTTGTTGTCCTGCCCAGTTCCTTGTTTGCTTTATTTATTTTGCGCTGTGATGTGAAGCGCTTTTAGCCATGCCCACCACCTGTGTTTTCCAACTGGATCGCCTGAATCCCGTCTACAACAGCGGCGAGTACATCAGCGGACGCATTCTGCTGCGCACGGACAAGGTGAAGCGTGTGAACGGTGGGTGTTGGCCCTCCCCCCTCCCCCCAAAAGAGGGAGAAGCCACTTTGAAGAGTGCCCAAATCGAACCTGATACTTTTACCCGTACAGCTGTCTACGTGACCCTCGAGGGCGAGGCCAAGGTGCAGTGGTCCATGAGTGGCAAAGGCGAGACCTCCAACTATTCGGGCCATCAGCAGTACCTGCACACACGCACCAACGTCTTCGACAACTCCCTGTTCCGCGCCGGAGTGCACGTTTACGTGCTGACCCTGCGCATCCCCCCCGACTGCCCCAGCACCTGCAAGGGGCCGTACGGCTATATTGGCTACAACATCTCGCTGACCATCGACAAGCCCTGGGGCTTCGATGAGGTCTTCCGCAAGCCCATTATGGTTGTGCAAACACTGGATCTCAACTACAACGCGGAGTTTGCGGTAGGTTCTCCCTTTGTTGAGTGCGGCCAAGTACAAAGTGACGTGGCAGGAACAAAATTGTATTTAATTGCCATGTGTGTGTGTGTGTGGGTTAAAATATGGTATTAAATATTTAAACAGGAAAGATGAATTGGAGAAAATATAGTATAACATATTATGTGAACAATGAAAAACGGAAATGAAATGAAATAATATGAAGATTGAAGAATATTTAAAAATCAATTAATAAAGGAGAATGGCATAATATTAGCTATATATTGAATATTTGAATTGAATACTTTTAAGTGCGAAAGATACTATATATTTCAACACACATTGCATATACATAAGTTCATATATATGGAATATATAAAAGAAAAGGCTAAAACGTGCTGCTGAGAATTGAATAGTTATCGGATCTGTGAAATATACTATTGTACCTAGTCAACCAATATTTACATATATTAATTGAATTCCTGACTAGTTGTTTCTATGGGATCTTTGTGAATAATATTATCAATGGATCAATATGGATATGGATAGTTTAATTTGGAATATTGATAGTATATAAGGAGGATTTTATTTATTTTACATTTACTTAGGAATTGAATTTAATTTTTCGCCATTTTTAAATATCGTGAAAGACTTCAACTCTCTTACAATCCCTCCACACAGCTGCCCGTCAAGGACGAGAATATCAAATACCTCTGCCACTGGCCCTGCATCTCGGGGCCGATCAGCTCCAGCCTGGCGCTGCCCGCCTCCGGATTCACGCCACTGCAGGAGGTGCCCATCAGCGTGGAGGTGGACAACCAGTCGCCGCACTATGATATCATTGGCCTGGAGGTGTCCATAAAGCAGCACTTTGTGTTCCTCTCGCGCAAGCCGGTCAAGCGGAATTTCTACACGAAGACGCTGTGCAAGGAGCTCATCACGGACCGGACCCTGAGACTGTCCAAGCGGGTCTACGAGTCGAGTATTTGTGTGCCCATGGACACGCCCCGCTCCACGCTGAATCCCAACTATATTGTGTTCCTGCACTATACGCTCCAGGTCAAGCTGAAGACGGGCTACTTCCACTACGACACGGACCTGTCGGTGCCCATCGTGGTCGGCACCAGTCCGCTGCATCACTTGCGGTCCGCCGTGCTCACTCAGCAGCCGGGGCGCCGCAGCACGACGCCGGAGCGCCAGCGGCTGATTGAGCGGGTGCAGCCGCGACCTGCCACGGTGGAGGAGGAGGAGACGGCGCAGGCGGCGGAAACGGCGGCAGATGAGCCGCACCAGACGCTGGAGGACGACGAGCCGCCCTCGTACGACAGTTGCCGTGAGTGTGCCGCAATATGTTGCATGCCACCATCAACGCTTCTTGTGCTCTCCTCTCTTTCCTATCGCAGTGCCGCCCTCCTTTAGCTTCGCCACGCTGGCTGGCAGCCAGCAGACGCTAGCGAGTCAGCCGTCGGTCCAGCCGCGCATACACTTGCCCAAATTTCCGGGCTTTAGCACGCTTATCGGCACGGCGCCGGCGCATGGACTGGCCGGACTGGAGGACTCCGGCCTGGACATGCAACACTATCGTTCCTATGGCTCTCTGGATACGGATCACACTGGTCGCAGTTTAGACACCTTTGGCTCGCTATGCGGCCCCCTGTCCGAGCAGGGCGAGATTGAGGAGGAGCAGCAACAGCAGCAGGAGCAGGAGGAGCAGCAGCTGGCCGTGCTGGATGTGAGGGCCCAGGTGCATCAACAGCCAGCTCCACTGCAGGCTCACGAGGAACATCAATTCTAAATGCAAGTGTCTTAAACTAATCCATGGTGGTAATTTATACGTAAGATCCCAATAGACTTTAAGTGTTCAGATATTTTTTAGAGTGTATCATTATCCGTCTTATTGGAAGCGCTCATAGCTCATATAATATTATACTTTACTGCCATCCAAGTCCAAATATTAATCCAAGCGAACTTATTATGTGCCAACAACGATTTTTAGCAGATTATTCCATGGCTTTTTACATGCATATTTACGATTATAATATAATAACTAATATATACATAGATATATAGTTCTATTTTATATATTTAAGGTAAGACAAAAGCGTTCATAATTGGACAATAAATATGTATACCAAAATAAGTGCATTACTATTATTCTATTGTCACAAAGTTGAACTTTATAGAAAAGTAAAGCCGCTTTCAGATTTTAAACATTCATCAATATTTAAATATTCAATACATTTTGAAAAATCAAGTTTTGCAAAATATTATTTTTCAGCAAACTTAAAAGTGATTCTAGGAAAGTACATTTTCTGTTAAAAATCATGTAAAAATTTTAAAAATTGCAACTTCAAAAATGAATCTGAAGTTTTACATTTTTTGGTTGAAAATAATGTCAAAAATTGCATAAATTTTGGTTTGTAAAACTTCCTACTTCTTCTCGTAATTTTCAAATTTTAATAACTTTGTCAAAACTCAATCGAATTTCATAAGGAATAATATTTATAGCTCAGTTTGGACTCTAGTTTCTTTAGCATCTTTATTATTATCATTTACATCACTTTTGTGGGGTTTTGCCATTTTTTTTATACAAAGCATTTATTTGCAAAGAACTTTCTTTATTGTTATTATTTATGTGAGTAAAATGATGCTTGAATTTTCAGAACTAAATGTGCTAAAAGATGGGTTTTGGCTACGCAAATATAGGCATATATATGTATTCGTAGATTCATATGTGTTTGTATTTATTGGCTTGTTTTGATTCGCCTGAATGTATGCAACGCTTGGCAACTGTCGCGTTCGGCGGGCAGCTTATTTAATTAAATTTGCTAATTGTTTATGACAAGTTTGCGTGGAACAATAAGTGCTCGGCGCTTGCACCCGCAGCAGGGCCACAGACCCGTTTCAATCGATTAGATAAAGACACTAATAACAGTCGGGCAACATGTTTAATGCCGATAAGGTCGTCGTTTAATAGGCCAAACAAGTGTCAACAATTTGGCAGACATCGCGAGACAGTCGAACAGTAAAGAGTTCCAAAAAAAAAAAAAAGATGAGCCACTTTTGTGACATGCAATTGGAGCGGCCCAGTGGGGTCTATTATGCCGGCGAGACGGTCAATGGTCACGTCTACCTGACGCTGCCGGAGCGTGCCCTAATCAAAGGTAAGAGCCCATGAGTCACGCATAGGCCCAGCGATAAGCCAAGTCGCGAGGCATGATTCACGCCTTCAGCAAGCTAATCAAGTATTTATTAGGCCAATAGAAATCAAATGATAAGAAAACGCATCTCCATACTCGTTAAAAGAGCTTGCTGGGTTTCTGCAATGTCCGTCCGTCTGTATGAAATTTGGATTATATACTTGCGCATACCCGCATCAGATAAAGATACTTTAGCTGCGTTCACTGGGGGCGTTGCAAATCGATAAAATCAATATGTCTCTCTCAGTTTTAAAGGGGATGCATTCAAATTCTATCGATAGATTACTGATGACCTACTCTAAAAATAGCACCACAAATTTTATGATATATATGATCTTAGAGCTAGAGTCACCAATTGTGACACCAAATCTTTGTTTTTCAAACATAACAATAATAAGTTAGACAGTTTTCGACAGACTTTATACTGTGAACGAGTATTGCTCAGTCGGTTACACCCGACTGCAATGTTCCTACTCGTTTATTGATGTTCTTGAAATACTTCTTTCAGCCATTGCTTTCGAATCCAATGGCTACGCGTGCAGCTCCTGGCTGAAGCCACAAAAGCAGAAGAAACAAAAGCCGAAGGGCAAGCCTCAGGTGGCCAAGCCGCCGATAGTTTTTGGCCAGCGCGTGGACTACTTCGCCAAGGTGGATTACTTTGTGGGCTCGGAGGCAGCGCTGCCGCAGCTGATGGCGGCGGGCACCTATCGCTATGACTTCAGTGTGCAGCTGCCGCCGCACTGCCCCAGCAGCTACGAGGGCGCCCATGGACACATACGCTACACGCTGCAGCTGAACGTGCAACGCAGCGCGGAGCTGCCCGAGGAGGCGGCGGCGACGCGGCAGCTGCAGCTGCTGCAGCGCTGCGAGCGGGCACCGCAGCCCGACCAGCTGCTGGCGCCGTGCGAGGCGAGCGCCGTGGAGCTGACGCCATCGCTGAAGTTCTGGCAGCGACCGCTGCAGCTGCAGCTGGACATGCCACGCAGCGGCTACGAGCCGGGCATGGGCATCTCGGTGCACGTGCGGCTCCACAACGCGCAGCAGCTGCCGCTCAGGGCAATCGTCTACAAGCTGAATCTGGTCAGCAGCTATGTGGGCCAGCAGCAGGACAAGCCCAAACGGGTGGCCAGCCAGGTGGAGCGGCGGAATCTGGTCAGCAGCAGCCATCAGCTGGGCGCGTGTCCGCGCAACGAGCTGCAGCACTTTCAGCATCTGCACACGTTGCAAGTGCCACAAACGCCGTCCACACTCAGCGCCAGCGTCTGCGCCTGCCTGCAGCTCAGCTACGAGGTGGAGGTCTGTGTCCAGACCACATCCCCGGATCGCTCCATTGTGGCCCGCATGCCGGTCATCGTTTGCCAGCCCAGCCCCCGGCTGGAGGCCATGTCCCGCTCCCTGGGCGATCTACAGGCCGTGGGCGTGGCCTGTACGCCCCATCCGACGCCCGTTCCGGCCACTCTTGCCACAACTGCGCCCAATCTAAGCGCCTCCATGAGCTCGTTGGGTAAGCGAAGGCTTTTCTTTTATATATTTGATAAATATTTACATTTACCCAACGATAGCGTCCAATTTCCGTGAGGCCGAGTTCATGATGGCCACCAATCTGAACAAAAATAAGCATGCCATGTCCGGGGAACAGCTCGATTTTAGACCGCGTTATCTCTACTACGAAATGGAACATGCCGAAAAGGTGCTCTAAAATTATATATTACTATATATTTTATATTATATACTATAATTTTTTCAATTTATAAGTGTTTTGTGTGTTCTTCATATGTAAACGTTTATTTAGAATTTATGATTTATACATATATTTTTAAATTTCTTTCTATTATTAATATCATTATAATTTTATACAAGACTTACCTTAAAGGCGCTGTGCGTTCAATTAAATTTCGAAATTGTTTACAAATTTAAAAATATGTGTTATTTAAATGTTTGAATTGGAAAAATATTTCTCCTAAACAATTTAAAGCAACTTAGTTGTATAGAAAATAATTAAAAATTATTTAATAAAATAAAAGAATAATAAATAAAGTCAATTAAAAATGATCGTTTTTTATTTTTGTAGATGTTCTTTTTTAATGAGTTTTTTGAAAAATACAAAATAAAATCATATATTGTGATTCACATTTCGGATAGTTGTCTTAAACTTGGATTTTGTTTCTGTAAGTCATAATGCTTTAGCAAAGCAGTTCAAATATACAGTGAAAGCTCCATTGAGAGAACATCTACATTAGCAACTTAATTTTTAAGAACCAATTTTTAAGTGAATATCTGGAGAAGGCAGTATAATCTTACTTGTTCGCTTAAGATAGCTTTTACTGTATACCCAGGCGTGTGAGGTATGTTTGTAATAATGATAATCTATGGACATATAGATTTTTAATAGGATTTACAATAAATCTGCATACATGGAATACATAGAACACTTTTACTTTAAAAACGTATAAAATAATGAGGTTGTCAATATCTTTAAGCATAATTTAAGCTTCATAAGGTTTTTAAAATATATATAAACTTAAATTCGTGCAGAAAGAGAGAAATACAAATCTCTCTTAATTCGCCCTGGGATTTATGCGTCTTTTATTGGGTGGGTGCACTGGGTGGGTGGGGCAGGGACAATAGCGGTACATTTGGTGGATCTTCGGGTGGGGCAGAGGGCGTGGCGAAGTTTGTGTACATGGGATAGCGTGGCATAAAATCGTCAGTGCGATTGTGTTCATTCACATCCGTATCCACAAACTTATCGCCCATATGCGTGGCCTGTTCAAAGGAAGGCGGCTCTGAAAAGGATACGATATACATTCAAGTGAACCCGATATTTATTTAAACTAATAGCCATGTACTCACTGCAGGTGTCGTAGCTCGGTGGCAGATCGGCGGCTGCACTCGCCGGCGTATCCGGCGTCTGGGGTATCCAATCCGACACATGCGTCGGATCCTCGGCACTCTGAGCAAGAGGTATTGTGCCAACGATGATGGGAGTATCGATTTCGGAATCCGTATGGCAACCTCCGGTCTTGATGGCCATCATAATCTGATAGGAAACGTTGATGATGCGATTGTGCCGGGATGAGGGCGGCACGGGTGGTATTACTAGGCTGGCATTAATCTGGCGCTTGGACAAGCGCCGCACATACTCCGGCTGGAATTTTTCGCACAGGACATTCTTATGTGTACGTGATTTGTAGGTCGGCGCACTAGCCTTGAACTCGTAGATCTGTACTAGGCTTAGCTCAATGCCTTCCAGATCGTAGCCATGCGACTGATTATCCACGTGCAGGGTATACTGAATTCTCTGGCCCGGCGCATAGCCGCCAAAGGGTATCGTGAGAGTCGAAATGACCGGCCCCGAGGAGCAGGGCCACAAGCAGAAGTACTTGATGTCCTCATTCTTAAGGGGCACCTGGACAAAAAGAAAAATATTCATATGAGTACAATTTTTTACAATGAACACTCCGACACTCACCAGCATTTCCGGATACATGTTTAGATTGTAGGTCTGCAGCACGGTGAGTGGCTGTTTGAACTCGTTATTGAAACGCCAGGTACGATCCACGACGAGCGACACCTCGTAGGATATTTTGCCGTACTTCTCCACACACGATGTCGGACACTCCAGCGGCAGGGATATGCAGAACGTGTAGGTGTGTGTGCCCAGCGGCAGTTCCCCCTCCCCGAACACATTTGTGCGGGTGTTCAAATACGTTTCGTTGCCACGATAATACTCCGTATAGAACTCGGTTTTGCCGTTAACGGTGCGCGAGCGACGCTCCTCCCAACGCACCTTCGCCTCCCCCATGAACAATATATAGACGGCTATTAAAATAACATAAATGTATATAATTGTAATATATAGTTAAGCAAACTGTTGTTGAGCTTTGGCGTTTTGCAAGTTGCGCTTTGTGCCGTTGTTCTGCCGGTTGCGCTTTGTTTATATGGGCCGCACAGTGGAACCGAGCTGCCAAACATTTGATTATAACAACATTTTGTGTTTTATTTAACTTGCAATTATCACTGTACTAAGAAACTGTTTAGCTATAGACGCTACGGTCTGAATAACATACATCTGAAACTCGGTGGTTACCGCATAATGTGAGAGCAGAACATTGAATTATATTTGCTTTTGTATTTATTTATTTGCGGGGTGTGCGTTTTTTTCAATGAACTAACTGATATGGAGGCTTAATTATAATTTATGAATATTTACATATGTTTTATAATAAATACAAGTGATAAGAAATGTTATTTAAAAAATGGTCGCTAAAGTTCTTGCGTACTGATTGATGTGTATATTATTTATTTTGTTATATATTTCAGGGATAAACATTCTTCTAAATGTAATTAAGTGCTTTTATTAGTTCGCAAATGGGTACATTGCATTTGGAGCTGCCCAAACTGGTTTTTATTTAGTGTCACTCTATTTCACTGCATATCTTGTTTAATATATTAGAGAACGCAAGAGAGTCTTCTAAGCATAAGGCCATACACATACATACTTACTACATACTGATTATATATGATAAGTAACAAAAACACTTTTGAGATTACCATCGACAGACTTGTTGCTTGTTGTGGTTAAAACAATGCGTCCATTAATTGTCTCGCCGCTGTAGTATATCGGATTGGGCCGATCAAATTCGAAAACACAATTTGAGGGCATAGTGAAAAGCCAATTTTAATTATATTTCCTTAAATTTAAAGCAAACTATATATATGTACATATGTTTAAACCATATTTTGCGGCACTGGAATTTATCTATTAATGTAGTAGAGCACGTGACGTTAAAAAAAAACCACAATGTCGAACGCTCCAAACGCAAATGAAAAGACGAATCCCAAAATGCGCTAATAACAAAATGTTTGAAATGCGCGAGAGCGCTTAAAAAATGTGACATCATCAGTTGCGAGCGTCAAAAAACCGAAACGAAATTGAAAGCTCTTCAAAATTCGCTCTCAGTGGCAGTGGACGCGTTCGCAAGAAAGAGCGAAAGAGCGAGCGACAGGTAGTTTGTAAAGAAGAGCAAAAAAGAGACAGAGAGAGAGAGAGAGAAGAGTGAGTGTAAGCGCTGTAGAGCTTTGACGCTGCTCGCGTCATTGAAAGCACTTTCCCATATAATTTGATGCTAACTGAGCTTTCAAGAACAAGCTGATGTAAACAAAAAGCAGAATATTTAATATTTTGGGAAACAGCTGTCTGATAAGTGAACTAAACTGAAATACTATCACCTTTAAAAATATGGCTGTAAAAGTCATAAAAACAAATGTTTCCTAATTTAAGGAATTGCAGAGGTGCGAGGAATTTGCATTGAGTAATGAGAAATTCTTAATTAATAATTAATGTGGAATTTGTAATAAAAAGACTAATAAATATAAATTATTGCAAAATTGTGGTAAAATGCAAACAATTGTGTTTTTCACAAAAACAAGCAGCCACTATTATGTATAATTTTCTAATTAATAAATAAAACGAGTTAACCTTTTGAACTGTCAATTTTATTAAACATCTTTTAAAGAGCAGAACAATTTTAATTAAAAAGTTGACTTGACATTTTCTGGGTTTTCTCGCGTTTGCATGACTTTAGCTTTTTGGCGGAAGTCGGTTTTATATGGATTGTTTGTTTATTAAATATCTTTGTTGACGACACTTTATAAACAATCTCGGGGTATAACAGAATCTTGCACTGCATAATATAAATACTGCGAAGATAAGATATTGCATTCAGATAAGCACTCAAATCTCTATGGGCGACTCTACGGGCTCTCTCTCCTCCACTCTTTGTCTCTCTTGCGCCGTCTGCTTCTTCTCCGGACGCTGCTCGCTTCGACGGCGTCGGCGGCGGCGTTTCTTTTGCGGCGGATTCGGTGGCGGACTCTGGAACGTGTCCACATCGAAGACGGGATAGCGCGGCGTGAACCGGGACGCCTCGCTGACCGTGTTGGCATCCGTGTCCGCGATGTCGGCGGTCATGAACATGGCCTGCTCGTAGGTGGGCGGCGCTGTATGGGAGTAGAGGAAGAGGGAGAGAGAAGTGGGTTGAGAAGTAAATTTAAGTTAATTGCGGTTCTAGGGTGACGTACGCAGGTCTGGCACTAGTTCCTCCTCGGCCTCCAGTTCGTCGTCGCCATCCTCGGGCAGCTCGTAGTCCTCCAGCTCCTCGGTGAGCTCATAGCTGGGATTGTTGACGCCCGAGGCCAGCTCCATGGCCCTGGCCGAGGTGCAGGGCAAGTCCCGCGGTACGGCCGCAACGCCGAACGATGCCGCCGGTGCAGCGGTGGCCAGCGGCACATTGCCGATGGTGATGGGTATGACCACCTTCGGATTGGCCATTAGCCAGTTCATCACGGCCACAATGCGCACCTCGTAGGAGACGCGCACCACCTTGCTGAGGTGCTCGCACGTGGGCGCCGTGGCCGGTATGCGCAGCGATTCCGTGTACGATTTCTGGCCATTGTGGAGCACTGGGCCACCCTCCCGTTTGGCCAGCATTATCTTCTCGGAGACGCTGCACAGGCCGGGCGTGTCCGCCGTGTAGGTGGCGCGCAGGAACAGCATAATCATGAGCTTCTTGCAGTCGCTGCTGGAATCGTTGCGCACATCCGCGTGGACGAGCATGAACTGGCCGGGCACATAGCCCTGCTGCTGCAGCGTCACCTTGATGTGCACCGGCTTGGTGTGCATGAAGCAGAAGAATTCCATGCCCTCGCTGGTGGCCGGTTCGCGCAGCAGCTTGTTCTCCTGGTTCAGGTCGAGCAGCTTGAGCACGGTGAAGCCCACGTTGGTGGTGCGATTGGAGGCACCTGGTCGTATGAACGTGACCTTGGCCAGGTAGCGTATGTGCCCGTAGATGCCCTCGAACGAGGACGGACAGTGACTAGGAATGGGGCACGCGAACGTATATGTGTAGGTGCCCGCATCAATACTGAACGTCTGGCCCTGCTCCGAGCCCATCAGATATGTCGTCGAGGCTATGTAATCCTCCCGGCCCATAAAGTAGCGCTTGCGTCCCGGTCGAATCTGATTTGTGGGCCTCGTCCGGCCATGCTTTCGACGCCACTGAGCACAGGCATAGCCGCTGACTTGTAGTTTAATACCTGGAAAAGATAAGAATTTATTGAAAAAGAAATCATTTTTTATAAAGTACGGCTCCATTAATAACTTGGAAAGTAACTATTGTGTTTAAAAAAATTGAAATTGTTACATAACAAAATATTATGTAAAACAAATTTTTATTAGTTCTTAATTTAAAGTGATGATAACAATTTGGTTTAAACAAATTATATTTTTACCGACAAAACGAGACAATAAATTTTTAGTTTTAATAGTTTAAGCTGTATTATTCTATATAAAATATTTTATTTTATTTACTTTCATATACTAAATAATCAAAAGTGCTCTCGTAGAATTTGAACTTAATCCTTAATAAATGTTAGCTTTACTTATAATTGTTAATTAATAATAATAATAATATATGGTTCAGGCATTTCTAAAAACATATATGTATGTATCTAAATTCAATAGAAAATTCAATATTTAAAAAAGTTAGAAAAAAGTTCACCTAATTTTTTAGTAAATCAGTGAAAAGTTAATAAATTCCCCAACATTTCCAAGCAAAATCCTAAACTTTTATAAAAATGACTAATAAATGTTGGCATTTCCTGAACTGCCGTTTAGACCGATTAACACTTCTGTAGTTCCCCCGGCACTTGTTCCCACAAATAGAATTGTATTTTTCGTGCGTTTTGTTATGCATCAATTATCGTGCATTTTGTGTGTGTCTTTGCCAATTTCGGGCTATCAAATAAATTACGAATATAATGGGGCTTTGCCAGAAAAGAAAACATAGAACACAGCAGAGCTAAAATAAAATACAAACACATAGTCCACAGATAAGATAACAGCCTGATAAATGCGAGGCTAGCCAGTGCTAGGTATACTTATAATATAATATTAGTAAGGTTAAAACAAAATCAGAATAGTTGTAAAGGAAGAAAGTTAGTGGACCCTGAAATAGTTCACATACCTCGCAGTTTTTTGGTCTTATTGAAATTAACTATCACCTTGCCGGTTACGACCTGGCCCGTAAAGTAAGTGCCATGTTCATTCTGATCGAATGTAATCTGGCAATTATTGGACATTTTGTGGCGGCCTTTCAGCTACTGTTTTTCGTCTGAGGTTTTACGGCCGCGCCCAATGGACTCGAGGTTTCCGTACCCGCTCGCTGCTAAACGTTAACTGATCTAGTTTTCAGGTACTAACACGATATTTCGAGCACACAACAAATGCCAAGTGCTATCTTATCTAGAAAAAAATATATATTCTCCGTAATCCCAGACTTGGGTGCTGTCGGACGCTCTGCGGCATATTACTGAGAGTTGACTGGATGACTCAAATCATTACGTTTTACTTACAGATTTATGTAAATTGAAAAATACGTAAATATAGATTTTGTTTGGATAAATGTATTTATACATTTTTACTTTTATTATACTTACTATTTGTTTATCATACTAATTCTCTATCATATCACCTTGTCATATCTACATTTACCCCTGAACTTCGCTTACACATGTCAAATGTAACTTATTTTTTCCACTCTTTTTATAAATAAGTACATAATTCCAAATTATCGTATTGATAAGATAAAACTTGTCAATTCTTGTTAAGCGACAAAAAAAATATGTTTTAAATTCAGTGCGATTTTTGCCAGCTAACCGAAACGCAGACAATCTGGAAAAGAGTTATTAAAATATTTATTGTGTATACACTTGGGGCATTAATAAGTCTACTCATGGCTGTTAACTGTAATATTCTGTTTAAAGACAATCCATTTGGCATTTATTATGCGGGTCAGGTGATTTCTGGCAGTGTAGTTTTAAATGCGGACAAACAAAAGTTGGTTAAAGGTAAGAACTTAAAAATAATCATTTAATCGTAATCAAAAAAATTAAATATTAAAAATAAAAGCCTTAGATTTTTTAATATAGTTATTTGTGTACTTGTAAAATTAAAGTAAAATATGATTCATATTTATTTTTAGCTATCTATTATTATCTATTTCAATTGCAATTTATAAGGGGGTACACTTTAGGTTGGCGTAGAACAAAATTAATAAGCTCAATTTTCAGGCAACATTAGCTAAATTAAAACATTAAATATGATAGAGTCTATTAATATTTTTTCTTATACTCGTTCACGAAGTGAATAGAGCAATTAGATAACATGTCGATACACCTCAATATTTAATTTAGAGTCATCAAAATTGGTATGTATATTGCCGGTGACCTCCCCAAAAGATTGTGACCTTTATATCCCGGCCACGCCCACTAGAACAACCTATTTTTCCAAAATTACAATAATAAATTCTGTGTACTGTAAACGAGTATTTTGCAGTCGGTTACGTCCGACTGAAACGTATTTCCTTGTTATTATTATTGTTTTCATTATTAGTTTTATAATGCTATCTTAAGAATACTTGATGTAATTTTATTACTCAATTATTATTTCATATCCATAAAACAATCAGAGAGATTAACACATTTCATAGCATATAGAAAGATATAGTTATAAGCTGTCTACCCAAGTTTTAAAAGTACTTCATTCAATCATGCCTGGATTCGACTTATCTAAGGATGACTGCAATCTATATCATATTTTATCTATTATCTCAAAATATGCTTAATCTTAAATATATTTATTTTTCTATATAGCTGTTGTTTTAAAGATAAAGGGCTTTGCGATGACCTATTGGACAGAAAACAAAACTGACATGGATAATAAGACCACAGAAGAAAGCTATAGTGGACACGAGGACTACATTCGCTCCAAAGTGGAAGTACTAGCAGCTCAAGGAAGAGGTGAGGCTGTACGAGCTTAACGTATATATCGATAAACATATATATTTCTGTTCGCTTACAGATGTCGCCCTTGAGCCTGGCAGCCATGTCTATAACTTTGCCTGCCAAATACCCGCCGTTTGTCCTTCGTCCTTCGAGGGTACTTATGGACGTGTGCGGTATATGGTAAATGTAAAGCTCATTAGGCCCTGGAAATTTGATCAGACCTTCTCGCGACCTTTCACCGTGCTGAAAGTCATGGATCTCAACAGGGAAGGACTTTTTCTAAGCGTAAGCTGGAAAATTGATTTTTTGTATGTTGTTTAATTGAATTTCTGCAGACACCTGCCTACTCGGAGGACCAGAAGACCTACAACTGCTGGCCCTGTCGCTCAGAGCCCCTCCGGCTACAATTGTCCCTACCCCAGAGAGGCTTTGTGCCCGGCCAGACGATACCAGTGGGCGTGCTGGTGACCAACGATAGCCACATACGCGTGGAGCAAATCGAGGCCAGGTTGGTCATGATGGTGCTCTACTACAGTCAGGGCAGCGTGGAGACGATCAGTGAGAGATTTGTGGTCAGCAAGAAGCAGGGCGACGGCGTCACCAGAAACTGCAAGAAACAGTTCACCTTTGACCTGAACGTGCCCGCAACGCCGCCCACCTGCTTCGATTTGTGCCGCATCATACAGATCGCCTACCAGGTGGAGGTGGAGACCAAGGTCAAGGGCTGGCACATCAACGAACGGGTGCACATGCCCGTGACCATAGGCAACGTGCCCCTCACAAGGCAGCTGACGCAACAGCCACGCCCAACGCCCGTTGAAGTGGAGGTTGTGGCACAGCAACTGGACGAGAAGGCCCTGGTGCTGGTTGAGGAAGGGGAGGGTGGTGCAGCTGCACCCGCATCCACTCCCTGGGCTGCAGATGCTACCATAGGTATGTCCGATACATTTATATTTATAGTTATATTTATTTATATTTATATTTATATTTTTTAAATTTATTTTTTACAGCCCCGCCCAGTTATTCAGAGGCTATGCACATACCAAAGAAATCCGGCAAGTTAAACTCCGCTCAAAAGTCCAAAAAAGAAGAGATTAATACGTCACCTACTCAGCATGAGGAAATCTGTGCCTTTACCCCGCTTTACACTGTATTTAACATAAACAATCCAGTGGAGATTGGGGAGCGCGATAAGCCAGAGGATGTCGATCGTAGCACCTGGTTCTGAGTATAAAAGAAAATTTATTTAATTTAATTTAAAGAAAATTGAGTTTTATTTATTTACACATTTCTTACACTTTTGTTTGGGTTTTTTTTTTTGAAGCCAAGCCTAACTGACCTCTAACAACGTCTCATTATTTGTTTATGTTAAGCTTCTGCATATCATATCAAATTAAATATAGTGCTCGGATTTTCAATGACAGTTTTGTTGATGCGGCACTCGCTTAAATTGTTTCAATTCTTTTATAAATAAAAAAATTTGAAAGTTAAATAATTTTACAGAAAATAAAGGTATTCTTGTGTGCTTTTTTAATATAATTTATTTATGTTTTATTTACATTTCAAAAATATTAAATTACAATGAATTAATTTTTTTTGTAAATCAATCGAAAAAATTAACATAATATATCTATAAATAAATCTCACATCTTATTTAACACCCAAACATAATATACAAACATCTACATAAAATATTTATTTTACCAGGAAAGTACCCAAATTCCCATTTAGTGTTGTGTGCATTGTACTTGGTGGCAGTATATAATTTCTAATTGACACAGCGATAAGATAAAAATTGTCCAATGGTTTGTTTAAGAGTCGGCAAAAAAATGAAAATAAAATAAAAACATTAAAAAAGTTTGTTTCACTCTCAGTTCGTTTCAAACGGGCCAATTGGAGGGAATGTTTGGATTGTCGTGGAACTTGCCAAACTTGCTGCGAGAAATAAATAGCGAACAAGCGAACTTTTAATTACAATCAAATCAGTCGTGTTTTGGATTCCGATAGCGACGAGTGCGTCGACGGCGCTGCAATCAGTACTTACACTCATAATTATCGACTATACGGCCAGATAGTGCATACATATGCCAATTGTAATATCGCGTAATGGGTGTTACCTGCATCATTGATTTCGATAACAATCCCCATGGCACCTACTTTGCGGGTCAAGTGATGACGGGTAAAGTGACATTAAAACTGGATAAAGTAAAACTGGTCAAAGGTAAAAACCCGGCAAAACGAATTATTTCGTGCGAACTTTTTTGAAAGAACAATTTCTAGTCTAGTGTTCTTCCCCATGACTCATTCATATCTTATCGGGCTTTGAAGACCCATGCTAACTTTATGTGCTGATTGTAAATAATGTAGGGTAGACCAGGCAATATAAGGTGATTCATTCGCTTTGCACTGTTTTGGCACGCGCTAAATATTGGTAGCTGATCTTAGATGGTTTGTCGACAAGCCCGTATCATTTTGTTAGCATAAATAAAGGCTTAGTTACTTACCGAACTTCTAAGTACTTGCATTATGAAAAGTTCTTAGGAATTTTATATAAGTGCAAAGAAAAATTTGATTGCTTTACTTAGTCTTATTTAGTGTTTAAATAACACATTTATAGATATTTAAAAAATATGTTGTCATTTTTCATATTATCCTTCATATATATTAAACGAATTATTTATTTGTGTGATATTTAATATACAAAATGTTTTAGAAATATTTGTTTAAAAATGTATATTGTAAGCATTGTTATTCGTATTAAAATTATGCGATATTTAAAGATATTTTAAACACTTTCGCTCATAAAAATTTGAAGAAAAACAACTAATAATAACAAAAATGTTGTATATCAATGAGTAAAACTTTTGTAAACTAACACAAAATTGGAATTAACTTAAGATTTGTTTATCTTTTCACATTAATGTACACTGTTTATTTTATAGACATACACACAAGTAAATTTATATAAAAAGTAATAATTCGGTGATGCCCGCGACGTCACTGCCGAAATATTGAAAGCATAAAAAAAAGACAAGACAAAATAAATAAACATAATTAAAGAACGCTCAGAAAAGCTTTTGATGACGTCGCTCTCTTCGGCACTCTTGCGAAAAAAGCGCAGCAGCTGCGCCGGCAAGCAAGGGCCGCTCAAAATTCACCATGTGCATATTCACCATGCTCTCCTGTGCAGTGGTGAGATGATGATGCAAATAGTTGGACTCGCTTTGATCTAGTTGATATTCGAGCCACCTTAGCCTTTTTCGCGCCGTGTAAAGCATAATGCGTTTCATAGCAAACAGCGGGGCAGAAGATGAAGAGGCGACCGCTTGGTCTAAACGTGAACTCTGACCTTAACTTTATGTTAAATGACATAATAGTTATAATTCAAATTTGTGTTAAAGTTCTCGAATTTAAATAAAACCTTCTTAATTTGTTCTTTATGTGAAGGCCAAAGCAGCTTTTGCTTTTTAAAAAATGTAAAAAAATATTTATTTATATCTTATACTTTCTATCTTTACAACCTTCCTATCCAGCTGTTACACTAAACATAAAGGGATTTGCTGAAACGCAATGGTCGGAATCGCGGGGTTCTGGCAAGGATCGTTCGTCCGATACCTTTCGGGGGCATGAAGACTACATAGCCTCCCAAACCTACCTGGCAGGTTCGAGCCAAAGCAGTAAGTCAATTAGCCAAGAGTTATAATGATATATTATACAGTCTAATAATTTGTTGAATAGCGCAACTCTCACTGGAGCCTGGCGTGCATATCTATAACTTTGCCTGTCAAATACCTGTGATCTGCCCCTCCTCCATCGAGGGACACTATGGCAGAGTACGCTATATGACAAAGGTGGCGCTGGTCAGACCCTGGAAATTTGATCAGTTCTACACACGTTGCTTTACGGTGCTCAAAATCATGGACCTCAACTATGACAGTCCGCTTTTAAAGGTGAGCTTGGCGTTTACTCGAGTATCAAATAGTATTTATTTAATTCACTTGATAGATGGGCGTTCAAGCGGAGACCCAGAAGACCTACTGCTGTTGGCCCTGCAGTTCGGCGCCGCTGCAGCTGCAGCTGTCGCTGCCCCAAACGGGCTATGTGTCCGGCCAGAATATACCCGTGGGCGTGCTGGTCACCAACGATAGCCACATACGCGTGGAGATGCTGCAGGTGAACCTGTCGATGATGGTCACCTACTACGCCCAGCATCTGTCGCGCACGCAGTCCCGCAACGAGCGCATGGTCGTCACCAAGTTGACGGGCGATCCGGTGCCCAATCATTGCAAGAAACAGTTCACCTATTTCCTGCGTGTGCCCGCTTCGCCGCCCACCTGCTTCAACCTGTGCAAGATCATACAGATCGCCTACCAGGTCGAGGTGGAGGCCAGGGTCAAGGGTTGCCATCGCAACGAGGTCATCAGCATACCCATCACCCTGGGCAGCGTGCCCCTGGCAGAGCATCCGCAGATGCAACCACGCATGCTGGCGGGTCAGCCACCACTCGGACTGGATGTCAAGGCTCTGGGCGATAGTGTTCCGGCTGCGGCAGCCACAGCACCACCCATTGATGCTGGTACGCCCTGGGCCGTGGATGGCAGCATTCGTAAGTTCCTGATCGATTTCAACTATATTCCGTGATATACCCACACTTTAACCTTTAGCACCACCCAATTACGAGGAGGCGCTGCACATGCGTGCTCAGTTCGATGGAGCCAATAATATGGAGCCCAGTGCACCGCCGAATACACTCAGCTTGGACGAGCACGGCTTTGCACCACTTTATCCCATATTTAATATACCAAGTCCCACGGCGCCAATGGCCGGAACGGATGCAAATGGATTGCCAAAGGCGGAAACAAATGCTGACAAAGGAACTTGGCTGTGAGCGGAGGATTAAAGACAAATTATACAGGCTACTAAATATTACTTAAGCATAATCTAGTCTATATTGAAGAAACATGTGCATAAAATACAAAAAAAATTTAAATGACAGTTTAATAAATTGAAAAAACCTTTTAAAAGAACTTTAAACATAATTGTGAAATTCTAAAATTAAGGGAAATTTAATATAAAATATTCACAGGAAAAAATTTATATAATATACAGGAATAAATTACAAAATGGGGAATATATTGGGAGCTTATAAAACGGTCCTAGAATATGGCGAAAAAGAGTAAGAGTTGCATATTTAATACTCTCTAAAGTATTTATAGAATAAAAATAAATAAAATAAAGAAATAATAAAATAAATGGCAACACATAGTTTATGCTACCAACTACAGACTATAGAAAGATAAGAATGCAAAAATGAAATATTAAAAATCCATTCAGTAAAATTTAAAGAGCAAAATAAATACCAATATTTATGGAAAAATATAAACTTAAAACCAAACAGAGCAATATATACATATTTAAGAGAAATATAGAAACTATTTTTTTTGTGCTTCTTATCTGAACTAACTGGGCTATAAATTTATTTAAATACATAACAAAAAAATATACAAACTATTTTATAAATATTTTCAAATTTTTCTCGTTTTTGTTATCAAATGCTTTACATAGGGCTCAAGTAGCCTTAAGAAGTTATCTCTTATCTAGCATATGTATACAAAAATTGCCAATTTGTAGATAGTAACGAATATATGAAAAGTTTAAAGTTTTGAAAGAGCCGACATGAACTTCAACTTTAAGGAAAAGAGGCTTTATCTGATGGCTAGACAGACAGCTAGACGGACATTGCTCAAAAATCGCCAGTTGTTGTTTGGTAAACTTAACCTAATGGAAATATACGAAACAAAGTTTTTCTTCCGTTTCTTATTAATATATTGTTAAACCATAATATATTCACATATATATAATGAATATATTCTTAATTTTAACTCTACTCAAAAATTCCACTACCCCACTATCAAGGCTACTCGCTCTTATCTGACTTTCAGCATAAGCAGCATAACCATTGTCAAGGTTTGGCCACTTAGATAGATTGTGGTTTATTTTGGAGCATTACTGGTCTCTTATAAATTCGGATTTCATTCCATTTCGTAGCACTTATACGAAGTGTACTTGCCCAGCACAGTAACTAACGCTTTCCGGCCTCTTATCGCGTATTCAATTCAACTTAAACGAGAACCGAGTCCACCAACGGAACCGACCCACCGCGTTCCCAACGGGCACCTACTTAATTTAGTCGCAGTTCGTGGCCCACGCCAAATGCGTTGCCCTCGGACTTGTTCGCGTTGTGGTTCGGGAACTTTTGGGATTCGTCATCCAGTGCGGGACTTTCGACAGCCGAGAAATGGTTGTTACGTGTGAGATAAGCTTCGACAATAATAGGCAAGGCACCTTCTATGCCGGCCAGTTGGTGAGCGGCTGTGTGACCCTAAAATCGGATAGGGTCAAGGAGGTGCAAGGTATAGAACTAGAATATCTGTAGGTATTTAATTCCTTGAGCACCCTCAAGTGCAAGTGAGGTTTCACGCTTCAGGAATTAAAATGTCGGCAAAAATTTGAGAATTATAAATACTCGGGCGATAACGATAGCTGTTAGACTTAATGAATATATATATGTTTATGACGACATTGATTTCGATAGTAATAATATTTTTTTTTCCTTTTTTTTCGTGCAGGAATGCGAAATGCTGATAGATAAGAGTTGTTTATAAATAAACATGAGGTTTTAAATCAAATATTATATATGCAATATATTAAATTATTGCTTACCTTAACGAAACTTGAGTATTGCCAGCTTACCAATAATAACTACTAATCCTTCCTTATACCCATTGCTTATCAAAGGTAATTGCTAATTGTGGCTATTAACCAATTTGTGGTTCGGCCTTAAATGAATCGATTTATTGTGGGGGAAGAGGAGAAATATATTATCTAGACTAAATGGATTTTGAGCCGACATTTTCGCTTTACAGGCAGCTTATCGCCTGTCTGTTTATTATGCTCCTATCATTCCATTATGTTCATTTATCATACTTATCTTCACGATAGCCGCGCTAGTTAAAGTCGTGGGTTACTCCATAACCAAGTGGAGCGAAAGGCGACTAACAACAACAAAGCTATTCTCGGGTCGCGAAGATTATCTAACATCGCAGACATATCTAGTCGGATCGGAGGAAAGTAAGTATGGGAACAGTTTTAAGATTAAATCAATTTACAATGTATATATTATATATCTTATGTACATTTTCAACCCATAGGCAATGACAGACACATCATACAGGCGGGTGTGCACACCTATAATTTTGCCTGTCAGCTACCCTATCAGTGCCCCACATCCTTTGAGGGTCGCTACGGCTGCATACGCTACATAGTCAAGGTGTTGTTGTTGCGGCCCTGGAAATTTGATCAGGCCTATACGCATGGCATAACAGTACTGAAAATGATGGATCTAAACTTTGAAACGCCTCAGCTAAGGGTGAGTTATTTACTTTAAATTGAGAATGCGTAAAAAGGGTTCAAGTGTATAAAAATATGTAAAAGGCAGAAGAAGGCATCTCCGACATAAGTAATTTATAATATATTCTTATACTTATATATACGTCAAGAATCAGTGTAGGGGTTTGTGAACGTTACAAAAAAAAATTGTTGCATTTTTGGGATGATTTTTTGTAGAAAAGTAGACATGCTCAGAAACAGTACAATTTTCTAATAATAAATTTGCATTTCTAAATTTAGAAACATTATTTTTTCTCAGTTCCAAAATTGTTTTCCAAATATTTGTTATTTTTCCAATAAAATGTAAAAAGTTTACTTTATAACAAATGTCCAGTTTTGATAAAGTTGTGACAGTGTGAAGTCTACTAATGCTTACAAACATCGCATGATATTTTACAGAAAAAGTTACGTAATATTCAGTTTTAATGACGCTTTCGTTGCTCATCCCCCTATATCGATTAAAAAGAAAAATTAAATTTTGGTCCAAAAATGCCCGTTCACCCAAATATTAAAAAATTAATAGGTAAGCCTTGCGCTTCGGCTTCTACACATTTTAGTTAAGGGTATTCCCTAGTCGGGCACTCCCAACTAGAACGCGTTTTCCTTTATTCTTGTGTGTGGCGTACTTAACTCTATTTAAAATGTTGGTCCCTTAGTTAGCCGCACACAGTGAGAACTACAGGATATTCTCGTGTGGTCCCTGCAAGACGGCGCCGCTGAAAATGGAGCTGCATCTGCCCCAGGGGGGCTATGTGCCCGGCCAGCGGATACCCGTCACCGTGCTGGTCATCAACAACAGCGGAGTGGCCGTCTCCGAGCTGCGTCTGTCGCTGGTCATGCTGGTCCGGTACTTCAGTGTGACGCCGGAGCATTCCCGCGTGGATCGCATTGTCATCGCCAAGGCGCAGGGCGACTCCGTGCTGCGACGCAGCACCCGTTCCCTCACCATTGACATGGTGGTGCCCAGCACGCCTCCCACATGCCTCGATTTGTGCAATCTGATACAGATTGCCTACCAGCTGGAGGTGGAGGCGCTGGTCAAGAGCCTGATGGAACACCAGCTGATTACCATGCCCATCACCATTGGCACCTGGCCGCTGTCCATCAGACCGGCCTCGGATGTGGTGCAGCAGCAGCCGCCCCGGCGCAGCGCCCGCTACGAGGCGCCGGCGGATGAGCTGCCCGTGCTGACAGCGCTGGAAAATGCCGTGACAGCAAATTCTCCTGATACAGGTGAGTTCTGCAGCGGATTCTCACCTTGCAATATCTAATCATTTTTATCATTTTTGGTAAAGCTGTGCCCACCTTTGAGGAGTCCAAGCACATGCTGCGCGGCAACATCAACGAGGAGGAGCTTCACGCTTTTGGAGTCAACGAATTCGCACCTTTATATCCTGTTTACAATATTCCGAGTCCAGCGCCAGTTCTCTCGCCCGACAGCCGTAACATTGGCTTCATCAACCAAAGCTTTGAAAAGTGAGCTTTGGCGCGGTGGGGAGGCTGTTCCAAAAGCGCTAGATTTCGTTTTTGTTTTTAACGTAAGCTAAGAATTGTTGAAATAAAATTGAGTCTGTGATACAGACTATGTATATTGTATAACTGTTCTACTAGAATTGGGCATGGAAATAGGTTACGACAATTTTTGGTCGGGGTTGATTTTGAGTTTCATTTTGGGGTGCCAGTACAATTTATGTATGACAGATTATGTTTGTTGTATAACAATTTAACTAAAATTATAATAGTTTTATTAGGGTTGGTCGTTGAATTTGGTTTTGGGGTGGAAAAACAATTTAAGTATGACAGATATATGGTATTGTATATTGTATAAACGTTCTATTATAATTGGGGTTGGCAATTCACTAAGTGCGCTGTAGAGGGTCATGTATGTGTTGTTGGGGTGGTAGAACACTTCTGTCACTATATTATAGCAGTATATTTATTTAACCCTTATTTAATATGAAAGTTTTATTTGGACATACTCATTTTTATATAACAGTTATTGTTCAATTAGTTGTTCCCACTATATGCAATTGAAAGTTATTGTATACGAACTAAACAGTGTTGTTAAGTGTGCAAAAATATTATAGCTAGACAGAGGGTTGTAAATGCGCTTATCAGGGTTTGTAACCCTGTTTAAAATATGACAGCAGGATACAGGAGTGCAATGTGGTTGTGAAACTTGGCAAGTAGAAAAGTGAGAAAAATTTATATAAACGTATAAAACTTTGTGTGTGTTGGCAAATGTACTAAATGAAAATATGCGGTTTTTGTATTCCAGTATCGAACAAGAGCCTGATAAAAAAACACAGTTTAAAAGAATAGTATACCAGTTGAGATTAGCCGAATTTGAACTAAAATTCTAGTGATTGCATAGTGCGTATACGACTTTCAGTATAGCATAATTTAATATATGTATATAGCATAAAAGGAAACTATTTAATTCCGAAATTTGTTATACTGGAAGGCGCACTGCTTGGTCTGTAGAAATTTGTCCCAAAAATTGCTGTTATGCAGAGTAAATAGATTCCACAGAGTTGACACTGCTTGCAGATAATAGAAACAAAAAGTTTATAAGTTTAAGTTTATTCAAAATAACACTTAAGAAAAATGTAAATAGTTAATTTTTAGTTTTGAATATCATAAAAACATGTTTTTAATCCTTATTTGGCGGTTAGTAAAGTGCAATTTTCAGCAACTCTTTGCGTTCATAGGAAATTAATTTTTAATCAATCACACATTTGTTATTTATAGTATTTCTTTATTTATTTAACCGTCTGCCGTCTACTCTTAAATGTCCGAATGAGGAACGAGCATTAACTATTTGGCTTACGTACGATAACCAGCACGTCGACTGTGGATTTGGTTTTAATCTGCCCAGACTACTCTGATATTATCAGCATGGGTTAGCACAAAAGTCCCAACTAAGCCCCAGCCACGTACTAACTGTTCTGTGTGGGGGTAGGTTGGCAGGGTAACCACAACCCCAACTCAACCCAACCCCAGCCCCTCCATAAACTAAACGACAGCTCGCAACATGTTTAGTTTTTATTGTCACCTCAACTCTGGGAAGGATTTATACTCAGTTGGTGCACGGTTTAATTGTCTTTTTTGTGTGTATTGTTTTTTTTCTTTTTGTGTGTTGCGGTCCGCTATGCTGATGCCTCAACTGAAATGCAAATCCAAAATCTAAAATGTTGCATGAGTTGTATAAATTTTGGAAAAAGTTATAATCAGCTTGTTGAGATTAGAGTTGCAAGCATTTAAATGGCAGTATCTTGTTATGGTGATATCAAAAATATTTTGCTAAAGCCAAATGCTAAACAAATTGTAAATAGCAGTAAGCTTCTGTATACCCTGTTAATATGGATAAGGGAGGTATCAAATAAATGTTTAGTTAAGTTTGTTGACTTCCGAAAACTTCCATAAGAGGTAGAAAACTTGGTGAATAAACACTGACACTTAGTTTTTAGCACAGGGCATCGCCTAATTGAGGACTCTTTATTAAAAGTGTTTTATAAAAGTTATATGAAACTTTATTGAATAAATAGAAGAGCTGCTGAAACTATACATTTTTGTGCTCGGTACAGTGTAACTAGTATCGAGAACAATCTGGAAAATATTTATTTTTATAAGTGTTCTATAAATGTTTGTTCAAAAAGAAGAAAATATGTTAATAAATGTACAAGGCAGGGTATCTATTAGATACGTATTAGTCAAGCGCACTTAAATACTATTTTTTGTTAAAACTAGTTTAATAAATATAAATACATTACATTGTAAAAATAGTAATGTTGGCTAGTGAAGATCTTTAAAATCTTTTTGTAAAATTTCTTTAAGAGTTCCACGAAACTTTGTTTAATAGAAAATATCTTAAAGAAACTAAGGACGTTTGTACTCACGGTATCCATTAGTCGATCACACTCTGAAACATTCTTTATATTATTTTCTTATTATTTTTATTTAAGCAAGTTGTTACACTTTTATTTATTTATTTAATTTAATTATACTTGAAGTAGACTTGACTGCCAATTAAAGTTAATACCAGGCAACTTTAACATAGCTGGTGTCAAGTGTTGGTGTGTGGCAACTCTACCAAGTTTCAGAGTTCGAAAAGCTAAGCGCCTTTAGTCACGTTACAAGCCTCGTTACAGCATTTGGTTTGGGCCAAATCTAGTTAGCCAAATATGCAGCTGTAATGGTAATGTACTCGTAGGCATTAAGTAATTTCCAGCGGGGGTAACCCCAACACTTCCACTACACACGCACGCACACGCACACGCACACGCACACGGACACGCACGCACGCGGACGCGCACAGACAAACACACACAGGACAACACAATTCCTACTCGGATTCCAAGCTGTAAACGTTGTTTGACTCGGGTCCGAAATTCTACAGCTCTGTGCGTGTAAATAGCCAACTTGATGGGAATTTGGCGGTAATTGGCATTTCGAATTGGCGTTTCGGCTTCCAAAGCGGGATAAACAAAAAGGGGGCCGACTATGCGGCTTGTTGCACTTTCTCGTGCCACTTGCTACAAGCTCAGCTGTTGTGCGGTTTGTTGCAAGTTTCAGTTTGTGCAATAAAATGATATTGAGCTTATTTTTTATACGGTTTGGAATTTGTTATTTTGGGCTTAGCTACAAGCAGAATTTTGCCTAGCGATAAGTAAAACAAGAAAGAAGAGGAATACATAGAATGAGCGTGCTTGCTGAACAATCTCTTTATTTAAGATTAGATTTCTATTGCTATTTTTATACTTTATATATTTTTATTGGCGGTCAAAACAACATTTAATATGCTCGGCTTATAGATTATTTAGAGAATATATTAAGAATGTTTAAAGCATGCTAACTATTTTACATTCATAGGCCTTTAATAAGTATTATCTTACCGCAAAAAGTAATCTCACAGTAATATTCCTTTAATTTCTCTGCTAACTGTCTTAATCGCTTCCCGCATATTTAATATGTTACATGCTATTAAACTAAGCTAATTAAAAATTTTCGTTTTGATTCTCTGATATATTTTACAAAATAAGCTGCTTACGTAGAACTCAATAAGTATTTGTTTAGGCCACTAATCACTGTGTGGGATTTATATATAATTCAATTTAAATTTATGTGATTTTGTTAAGAGATTTATTTGATTCTCTCGCACTCAAGTGCTGGCAATTGATTAGCATACTTAAATTGGTTTTACTTTTTACTGATTCTAGATACACTCACAACACATTGTAAAAGTCAACTCATAGCTGTTTGATAAACATGTTCAGGTTGACATACAACACCAATAACAACAACGGTAAAATTACAAGAGCAGTGGGAAAGTGTTTAACATATTCGATTTGTTACTGAAACGCAGCTTTGTCCTTGTTTATCCATATACTTTGCACCTTTGCGCCGCAAAGCGCGCTACAGAATTTTTCTTTACTTGGCCAGAAATTCACACGAGTTTATGCGGGTGTGTGCGTGTGTGTGAGAGTGCGGCTTTCACGGCTGTTTGACTGAGGCTCAGACCTGCCCGAGTCCTTGTTGTTGTTATTTGCGCATTGTGTTTGCGGCTAAAACGCGTCTGGCAACAATCACAAGTGAATTTGCTGCCACAAACGAAACTCAGCATCGGCTCTTGAGTGAGTGTGCGTGTGTGTGTGTGTGTGTGTGTATCAAGCAATAAAGATGAGTGGGCACTTGATGTTAGTGCAGCTGTTTTGACTTGCAAGGACTCTGACGTGTCTACAAGCCAAAGCAATTATCGATAAGCATTTCGAACGTTGCCTTAACGCTAATCAAATTGAGAAAAATAACAAAGGAAAATTCCTGTCTAACTACGCAGTGGAAATGCCGTTGGTTTGGGTTGCTACACTATATCAATACCAAACGAGAGTCTCATTAATTTGCAATGATGCTCACAACAAATACATTCCACTAAATCTCATTATGAACACTGCTCTTAGCACCCTCTAAAAACCAGTTGCGAGCGGGTTTCTGCAACAAGAAATAAAAGACTTTTGTTTTTAACTTTTTTAATGGCAAAAAGTTGTCACGCGCGCGTAACTATAAACCTCATTGTCACATAAGCCAAAAAATAAAAACAAGTGTATTTTAGTCAAGGCTGATGAACTAAAATATACCCTATATTATTTAAAATAGTATTAAAATAGTATATGTATTTAATTTTAGCATTCGATATTTAATTTGTCACATATCCTTATATACATATTTATACAAAAAACCAATAAAATATTAATGTTAAAATAAATCGTGTCCGAATTTTCCGACTAGGATACAGCGTAAATTTTCTCGAGTAATTCAACATGTTTTTTCGATAAACTTTTCGATTTTGTAAAAAACTAAGATATATATATTATTAATAGTTTAGTTATAAATAATAATAATAATAATAAGTTTAGAAAATAAAAAATAATTTCCTATGCATATGGTAAAGATGGAAACAGGTTTTTTGTCTCGGCTCTTAGACTATAAGTTTATGAACATAGACAGATTATGTAGAGATAGAGAAATATAAGTATTGTTGCTGATCAAGAATACTTGTGAACTTTATCTGCTATTATATATTCTATATAACTTCCATGCTTATTTTGTATCCAAATATACCCCTCTTAACCCTTTAAGAAGACAACACGACAAAAATGCACTAGCAAATTGCAGCTGGCAAGCGCTAAGCCAACTGGCCCAAAACAAAAGTTTTGCGTCAACAACAAACGAGGCGCCTGCTTTGTGAGCGTTTTAAGCTACTTTACAGAGAAACCAATGCGCGCAGGATAAAAGCTAAGGACACGCGAAACAAAGCATACATATCTAACGGCAGCTGATATGTAAATGGTGCAATGCCTGTGGGCTTAGGGCGTGGCATAGGGGGCGTGAGTTGGGGAGCAAGCTATATTCAATTAAGCTCAGGTAGCGAAGAGCACCCGTTGCACATGGCCAGCTAAAAAGTTTGGCAGTCAGTCGAAGTCGAAGTCAAAGTTTATGGCAGACACAAAATCAATGCACTTGCACCCCAGCCCCCTTTAAGTCCGGCTCATAGGTGCGCCACACTGTCGGCGGGCATTTTGCTAAAATTTCATAAATCAAAGTGATTGCGGGGGATTGCGCGTGCAGCGACTCAAGTAACATGCTAGCCAGCTTGTGGGCTCGCGGGGTCTAAGAGGTGGTGAGGAGGGGGTGGGTGCGGTGTTTAGGATTCAACTTCAACTCACGCCACAGTAATTGCTTTATGCTGTGAAGCGTGACGTGGTCAACAACGCAACGTGAGTAAACCATTTTTGATATTACACACTCCAACCACACACACCAGCCCCCCTTTCCCTTCTCTCTGTCCCCTCCACCCTCCACCCTCACACACACACAGACATCTCTATATCGACACTGCTGTTGGGCAACATGAAAAAGTTAAAAAGTTTTATGATATTTTAGTTATTTGATGCGTTCGCCTGCTGGAGCTTGTTGCCCCAAGTCCCCGAAAACATATTCCATGGAATATGTTGCTTACAGTGCATTGATTTTCAAAATGGATAACAGAACAGGAGTCAGGGCAACCTTTCTCTATTTCGATGCAGCAAATATCCTTTCTGCAGGTGTACTTGCCTTCTAGCTAAATTGAGTACAATTTTGTGTGTGTGTGTAAAGGTTTTTAAGTCCTTTTTGTATATCCTTTGCACATTTATATAGTTTATCTACTTTAAATATATTCATAATGCCTGAATTAGCGAATGATTATTATCTTTATGATTTTAAAATAATAAATAACTCTGTTTGTATTAAATTCGAATTTAAAAGGTTGTTACGTATTCAGTAAATAAGACACGAGTATTAAACTAAATAAACAAATAAAACAATTATGAACACTGCAGTCGGGTGTAACCAATAGCGCAATACTCGTTCACAGTGGAATAACAACGAAAAAATTGATCTTTGTTACCAATAAATTAAACAAATTTGTATTTTAAATTTGTATTTTTAATGTTGCTTTCTATGCTAATTGTGTCTACTAATCGCAATTGATTAAAAATATATGTATATGTTTCGAAAATTAGTAAGGGGGAACACATGATATTTTTCTTTAACAAAAAATTAACAATAATAATGCGTTTATTTTGAATGTATCCAATAGACTCTTTTGACATCGTATACGAGTATAATCACATATTATCGACTTAGACATGATAAAATCTGTTGGATTAAACATTCCAATAAATGTAATGTAATATTTAAATAATTAATAATATTGATAACAAATTTTATTTAAAATATTCAACAGCTATTTAGATCAGTATTAACAAATGCAATAAAAACGTATCTGATTTTTAAACGAAATAAATATATATTTAGTTGCATTAAATTTGTGCTATACTTTGAAATACTATTTTTGGCCTAACGCCTTTCGTATATTGTTTAATTGTTTTTGCTGTTGTTTATAATAAACGCATTTAATTTAGCTTAAATTCTGAATTAGTTTTATTAAATAACATCGTTTACAAATTTACAATAAGTATCAAAAATCAATTATTAAATTGTTAAAAGTTTTTTGCTTCAATTAGCACATTTATTCACACAAAATATACGAAGGTAAATCATAAATTGTAAAATTTTTCCACATTTGATTCATTTTTAAAATTTGTCTAATTATTTTTCAGCCTATTGTTTTTACGTGTATATTCATTTATACATATATGGGCAAGTGTGCGTGTTTTGGCATGTTTAATTTTCCAAACTGGCACGTGTGTACCACACACTGTGTACACGCACGCACACACATACACAACTGCCACCTGCCACAGCCACATTTTGCTGCTGACAAAGCATGCCAACTGAGGTCAACATCGAAACATCTAAAATATCACAAAATTGCATAGACAACACTAATAAATTATTACGCTGGCGGCACTAAAAAAACAAAAATATATATTTCGTAGGGCAACAAAAAATTTGCAATGCCTCAGCACCACAAACGCAAATACAAATGCAAATTTCTTTATAAACTGCAGCTCACACATAATCTCACACACACACACACACACACGCACACCACTGCATAGAACGAGTGGCAAAGCTAATAAGCAGTTTCTTTGAGCATTTTTCGCCACAGGCAAGCTCTGTGCACTTTCCCCGCCTTCAGACCACCCTGTGTGTATTATATTTCATGACAGATTTATGGTAAAAAAAAAATAAAAAATATATATAAAAACCACAGACGATGTGCTGAAAGTGATGATATCAGGCAGGTGGCGAAAGTTTATTGCCCATACGAGTATGGCAATATGGCAACCTCTGGCGGCATGTGAGCTGGGATTGCAAAAAAAGGCGAATATTTAAAAAAAATATATAGTCAGGACTGAGAGAACAATTTGCGAAGCTGTCGTTCTAATTAATGGAAGACTTTGCCACACAGACAGGAGTACAAAGAAAATTTTGCTAATTAAAAACTGCAACGGCAGAACTTGAACTTCTCTGGCTGCTGGGCAAAGCATAAATTCTCTTTGCAGATTTAAACAGTACATATATACACTTAATATATAGGGAGTTATTTGTGCAGCTTGGCCATTTCTTGTGATTATTTTTAACAAGTTGGCCCGTGTTGCATTCCCTAGCAGCAGCCGTACAAATTGCTCGCGGCCTGCAAGTAATTGTCACTGCTTCGTTGCTTTGGATATGGATTTGGATTCGGATTTTGGACTTGGCTTTGGCTTTGCTGTCGCTCAACATCATTAAATGTACATAATGGAATTGCTGTGATTTGTTTCGCCGGCTCGAGATTTATTATCTCACTCGGCATTTTCCAGCCGAAAAAATCGGCTTTATGTTACGCTTGCCTGATGACTGAGTGCAGCCAGACGAGAACGAGGATGAGAACGAAAACGAGGATAGCAGGAGGACGAACAGGAGATGGCATGGCATCCTATCCATTTGCCCATAAACATTACAATGACAATCAAAGTCGCTTACACAAGGACATTTGTGAGAATTTATTGCTCTACGAGTGCGGCAATTGCAAAACTTTACGCATTTAATTTGTGTAAAATTTGCTTATGACTTAAAATTGAATTAACCTGATGAAAACTTTCCTATCGGGTAGACGTTCTCAAATACGCTTTCGTTTCAATTTCAATACGTATTTCACACAAAATAATATAGCCTGAGAAAAACTGTAGTATTTTTTTTTATATAACTCAGTTACAGATACGCTCTAATGGCGACCTCTTGATACCTTTTTTTTTGGGTGAAGTCTTATAATATTGTTAGGATATTTCTATTTTTAAAAAAATGTTAACTCCAAACGATTTTAATAAACCATATTAGTCAGATATTCCATAAGTCGTATACGTTCCCACGAACGCGTTCGTTTTAATTTATACTAACATACTAATTTTTTTAATTGGGAAAAAGGTATTTTTAGCGATTTGTAAAGTTATTGTGAGAAAATATTATTTATGATTGAAATTGAAATTTATCAGATAAAAACTTCAATTATGCCAATTTCGAGTTTAGTTTTATCATTAGGAAAAAATCTGTAATTTTTGCAAGCTCTATAGATATCTCGTGATTAGTAATACTGATTTACAATTTTAAAATCTTCAATAATTTTAATTTAATCTCTACTTTAATTTTAATCTCTACTAGTTCCAACCATTCCATTAATATCTGTAACCACACTGAATAATTCTGGTGAAACTGCAATCTGCAACATGTTCCCATATTCGTTTTCGCTTATATTTCAACTAGTTTCATTGAAATGCGGTACATTGTATTTTCAATAATTTTGATTTGGAAAACTTTCTTAATATGGAAATGTTTTATGATATCGAGTAGAAATGTGTTTTTGAAACACAATTCTAGCTAACATAAGATGTTTAAGTTTCGCCGTCGTTGCTCTCAACATTTGCATTTTAAGTTTGTCTCTTTGGAAAGTTTCTAGAGAAGTTGGGATCTAACATATGCTTCAGATGATTGTAGGACTTCATTTTATTAAAATATGTTAGGTCGGACTTGAGTAATGGCTGCAATAGTTGAAATTAATTGCTTGCAAAACAACTGTACAAAGTCCTTGCAATGCCTTAGCCTCAATCCTTGCTTCTTATGTCCTGGGCATTTCTCATGCCCGCAAGGTGAACAGTTTCCATAGTTTCTGTAGTTATCAAATAAATTAAATGTTGACCATGACAAAAAGCTGTCACAGAACCCGTTAAGTTTCCGGTTGAGTTGTGCAAATTGGTGCGATAATATCTTTTGGTCTTGGCTCTAACTGTGAACACATGAGCATTTGTGTCTGTCACACACAAAATGATATATATAGAAAATAACTGTTATGTCCCTTACATATGTAATTTAAAGAGGAAACTTTTACAAACGTATTTATTTACTTTATTATTTAATATCACTTAACTCGAAACAAAAAGGATAATCCGTAGGTATATTTTTTCAACGATTTTTTATTATTTTTTTTAAATTAAACAGCTGTTTTTTAATAATCATAATCCCTAGTATATTGTTGTTAATTTATTTTTTACATATGGCAATTTACATTTTAAGCCTAAAAGCATTACGTTTTTAATTTGCATTGTTTTAATTATTTTTTTTGTGTTTGACCTTCCTGCTAGTTGCCAATGTAGTGAGGGTTTTTTTTTGTATATTCAATGGAAATGTAAAAATTTAAAAGTTTAATGCTTGCTACGAAACAATTACAGTCAATATTGAAGTGCACACATTTAAATATTAATTATTGAAGAGTGCACAAAATAAGAGCAGTGCAATGTAGTTGAGTGTTCCAAATGTACAGTGAAACCTTAATTAGTGCCAATATATGTAAATATCTATTATTTTTTATCGATAAGAATGTCATCAACTTGGCCCTTTAATGGAACTACTGTCAATCAACAACAAAATGAAGGCATAAACATAAATGTTGGCCTATTTTCGCTGCTTGTCTGTTGTTCTGGCTTTGGTCAATTAGCCACATTTTGCGGTATTTGCGGGGAACTGGGGGGATGTGGGGCTGCACTGCACTTAATACGTGCTACGTGCCCGGATCTATAATTAATGCTCGGCGAACTCGTGTCATAAAATGGATTTGTTGATAATGTCAAACATTTTGCTCGTTCTTTCATTCCAATAAACTGACATTTGGGCTTTGTTAGCAATGGTAATGATAGGACTGTTGTCCAACAACAGTTGACATGGTGCGGTTTGTTTGTTTGTTTAAAGTTATAATTTGGCAATTAATTATAAAGGAAAGGACTGAAATTATTATACATATAATATGAGGGCTTATAAGCTGAGGTTTTTAATTATTCAAATAATATATTTATTGTCCTTAAACCCTAATGTGTTTATTGTAAGGCTTTCCTTGGCTTCTTCTAATGGTATATGTACTTTATTACAATACAGAAATTTTGCTGCCGAAGCCTTTAAATATATTTTTAAATTTAAGTTTGTTTATGCAGGGATTTATTATGTCAAAATTTAACTGCTTGTCAAAATTTAATACAGCCAGTTCTTGCTGTTGATTTATTAAATTATTGGCATATATACTATAATTGTTGTTTTTAAAGTTTCTTACATTTTAAACTCTAACTTAGACCAGTAAATTTGAGTGCATTTGCCTTGTGTGCCTTGTGGAATATGTTTGTCTATACAAACTCAATTCCAATGCCAAGTTCATAAATAGTTCATTGCATCGCCATTAGCCTGGCTGGCACTTAGGCGCACTCACACCCACTTATAGCTTTTACTTGGCCGGCTCGTTGACCTAATGCGTGTTATTCATTAGCTGCAATTAGAGTTCAATTCAAAGGTTCAAGGTTGCTGCTGGCTGGCAGGGCAAAGAGCAAATGTTGCCATTGCCATTGAACAGACATGTAGCACTTCATTAACAGGGAGCAGCTGCCCCACACGCGCCCCGTCCCGATCGACCCTAGGGCAAAATAATAATAATAATGTGGTCGTTTGCTTTCACTGGCTCACGTGCTGCGTTGGCGTTGTTAAATGCGTCCTTAATAGGCACAACATTTGTGGCACACACACACACACACACATATATGCCATATGTCCTGCCTGCCAGTTCTTTGCCACGGGCTTTGTGTGCGGCGCCTGATGATGGCTCATAATTGCATTACGTCTTGCGTGGGCTGCTGTTTATCGTACGCTCATAGGAAAAATCAAATGAAGGGAAATTGTGTATATAAATACATACAGCTGTATAATATGGATTACCTATACATGTTTATGTGTGCGCAATGAGATTTATTTCTTTTTCGCCTTTATTGCAATCACTGTTTTTCTTTTATTATTTCATTCGCCTTCCAATAACAGGTGTGCGTGTATTTTCGTTAAGATGAAGTGCAAATTAAAAAATTACAATAGATCAGTAAAAGCTCATTGGGCTTCATTTATAATCATAGGGCAGTATTGCAATTAAAATATTGTATACTAAATCTGCTCGTGATATTTTCATTATATTTTTATGTACAATATATCTTTTTAAAAATGAACAACATTTTTTAACAATATTTTACCATTATTAATGAGATAAAGTAAAGCTTATATTCGTTCTGATCATTTTGAAATGTTCAAACAATATGTAAAATTACTAACGCTAAGTGCAACGATATACAATATTCAGTTTATATTCTAGCCAGGAATTTCTTTAACACGCTTTTAAGCCTTGATACTGGCATGACAAAGTAAATCCATTATTTTTTGTTTAGAAATCAGAATAAACATAATATAATGTCAACAGTTTGAAAGTTAAGTTCAATAAATTCACAAAATATTTGTAATAACAAAATTCTATATACATATAAATTTTCCTTTGGCCATTGTTAATACTTTTGCTATTGAAATATGTCTATCAACTCCATAATTTATCAAGCAGCCAAACTAGTGGAAGATCACAAAATTAGTATTAATCCGAGTCGGCATTCCACGTTAAAAGGTCGTTCAATCGATGGACATCGTGTAAAAAGTGCTAAATTTTCTGAATCCAATTTGATGTCGACCAAAAAGACACCGATGCGATATCAAGATGTTGCCTCAAAGTCTTTCGATACTTTGAAATTGGAAAAAAACCCAAGCCGAAGCACTTTCAATTCATCCAGTCAGAGCATCAAAAATGCAATGTATAAGAAAAGTACTGATTGGGACTTTGAAAATTGGGTCCTGACACATAGGGTATTCAATGATCACTACGACTTAAGCACGCATCCCAGCTATACGATCAAGAATGTAGCTTAGTAAGTGTATTTACATTACTGGTTATATTTATCACTTTAGTTGTGATATCACAGCCATCTTGAGTGCGAGCAAACCTATTTGAATGCTCGTAATAAGTACAATGCACAGTTTCAACGTGAAATGCAATACTTTGTGACGTCATCTCCTAGAGTAGCCGAGCAGTATTTTACTAAAAAGTAGATGGCACATAGCTCGTTTTATTTTCCGTTAACAACATATTTATTTTCCGCTATATTTCTTTTAGACTTTTATCCTACAGAACGCGTTGGCCGCCTTTGCATACAAAAGCGGAACTGAATATATATATCAGACAGTTTTTTCAACTGACACCCGCTGAGAAGAAACGTTTACATTTTTTAATGAACAACGATTTAACTTTCATTTAAAAATTATTGTAAAAAAAAACAATTTAATTGCAAGCCTAATTATGTTAGTAGTTGCATAAGAATATATATAAGCATATAGTTATTTAATACTAACATAAGTATATTTGCAATTAAGTATAAAGAAAAAAAAGGTTTGAATAAATTTTTAATTTGGTAAGTTTAACACACCGAAAACGAATCATTGAAAAAATACAAATATATATATAGATATACACATTATATGATCAATAATTTAATATTCTTTCTTAACTTAGCTATTATCGTATCTATTATTTATCTTAAATGCAATTATTTTGTGCACTTGCAAAGCTTTAAAAAAAAAATAGAATTACTCGTGTTAAATATTTTATCAACTATGTATAATATTTTGTATAACTTTCTATTGTTTTCACTTGTTTTGTCAATCATGAATAAATCCAAACAATGCATCAAATAAATTGTTCTTTGTCGCTCTGAAAATGACTATTCCAATTTTTGTAGTATTTCTACAGTGGTTTTTTGTTACATATAACATCCCACTCCTTCCTCCATGGCTTTTAACGGGAAGTGTGCCATTTGTCAAATAATATTTTTAACTGGTTTTATGTTTGGTCAAAAGCCAGCAAATGGCCCTTTTCATGCATATATTTAATAAAAATATGTGTTATTTGTGCTGATATATATATATATATATATATATATATATATATGTATTGACGAACTAGTCTTTACCTGCTCATAAATATCTGTTTTATTCGAAATTGCCTTTGGTTTCATTGTTTTTGGGCCTGGCAATTGTTATTCATTTAAAATATACATACTATATATTTTATTGTATTTATGCACTACAATTCAGCAAATGTTTTATTTGTTCTCCAATCAGCCAAAAATATGTAAGTGCAAAAGTGAAGCTATGTTTACACATGTTAATGCTGCCTGGCGATTGATTGTATAATGGTGAGAATTGGTTTGGACACATCAAATTGCACTTAAATAATTATTTTTAGTTAAATATACAAAATGCTGTTTTGTAGTTTGTATTTCAACAGTGTCAAAAACAATATTAAAATTAAAGCAATATTTATATATATATATATTCTTAGACTTTGTATATATTCTTTTAACAATACCAACAGATTAAAGCCATACTACTTATATAAACTTAGCAATAAATACTTTAAAATAAAAAGCCATTATATTTTCTTCAAATAGCTGCAAATATGAAATATTGATTATATTCAACAGACAACATTCAACATTTGGCAAATTGCTTAAACTTTGGAAGTGAAAAAAAATGGTTAGTTAAGCTGTGTGAATACCAGGGCACCAGGAACTCTACCCAAGCAACAATAAAACTCGCGCTAAATAATTATAGTCATTGGGAAAAAGAAATCCAAAGTGGAGGGACTACGGGAATATATTAAAGAACACTTTCCACGCTTCAACTCATTTTCACATCAGTCCATGAATATTTAAGCCGAGTAATGTATTTCCTTAGGCAGGTAAATACTTTGGAGGTCAGCTGCGAATATGCAAAGCAAAATATTTGCTGTTTTCACACGCTCAAAAGGCCGAGTGCTTGTTTTTTGTTTTTAAAAGTTTAATGCTAAGTACAGCTAAATTATAAGAGCTGCTGTGAGGGCTTTTCGAAGGGGCAATCGAGGGGAAAGGGAAAAATCACAGTAGCCGCGGTTTCATCCGCAACTTTGTGCAATAAATTATAATTTCCGCATGCTGAACTTCAGTGTATATATATATTTTTTTTATTTTGCTGTTTCCCCCTGCGTATTACACCTGCACGGCCAGAGATTCAGCCGCTGGGCATTGGCTCGCCTGGTCATTTCCCGTTTTTATGATGCTTATGAAAGAAGAAAAAAAGCTGTATGCTGCATGGCTGGAAGGTGTGCGCCAATTTCCGGCGTGAGTGGACATGCATGAGTTTGGGCTACTTTTAAAATATTTAAAATGTTTGCCTAGTATTTCGGCATATATACATTTCCCTTTTTTATTTGAGCAGAAACCGGAGCATATGTTGCCAGCAGCACAGCAGCTAAATTGTTATTAATTGCGCTTGAATTGCGCGCGGTAGCCCTTCAGCATTCATTCAACCCAATTATTTAAGTATTTGCCCTGAAACAGTTTGCTAATCATTAGACCTACTCATGTGTATGTTACTCTTACAGTTTATTAAGCCACATGCAACAGAGCTTACAGCAGCAGCAACACTGTCAAAGACCGCCAGCAATGAGGTAATTAAAAACATTACTCATACGCACTGTGCACATATCGAAATCCACATATAAGCATAATTGCACTGGTATTTACTACGATTGGTCTGATCAAATTATGTAGGAAACTGTTTGTGAATGTTGGCAAACATGAAATGATTAATTACAAAAATATATATGTATATGTATACATACAAATGTTAATAATTAAAGCGCTTTAAGCAAGATGATTTGTATTTTTAAATGTATTTGTTATTCTAAAAAAATATATATACGAATGTTATGAAAGTTTCAAGTGATTTAAAAAAGATAATTTTTATTTATATACTTTTATATCATTATTATATAATTTGTATTTATTTTTTTATACTCGTTCACAAAGTGAAAGGAGTATATTGGGTTTATGCAATGTCCGTCTCGCTGTCCGTCCGTCCGTCTGTCCGTCTGAACACAATAATTTCCGCGGCTATTGAAGCTAGAGACTTGAAACTTGGAATACACACTCGTGTATACCCGCGTCAGATAAAAGGTTAAAAGATTTCGGATGCCCTCACTGGGGCGCGCTAATTCGATAAACAATATACCTTAATGTGAATTTAGAATTCACTCAATCGTAGTATACTTCTGTGCTCATGATAATTATAATATTTGGTGGCGCTTGCATTCATTGCAGGGCATTGCCGACATCAATAATTCATGCGCAACATTTTATAATTCTTCTTATTGAAATTGATAAATAGATTCTGGCTGACATTACTTGAGTTGAGTTCTATCACAGCTTAATGAACTACTACTGCTGCAGTATAAAATGAACCAAAAACTATTATTATTAATTGTTAGTTAATTATTAATTTCATTATTTATAAACACCCATAGTAAACTTCGTTATATTTATTCAATCATTGTTTTCGTTGTTGTTAATAAACAAATTTTAATAAGCATTGTATTAAATTATAAGATTTGTGTTTTTGAAGAAAGAAATGCTTTTAATTCTTTTTAATATTTGTACTCTCTTTAACATTTAAATGTATATATTTCCAACAATAAATATGCGTATTAACTTTAACTCTGGCATTCAGATACTGTTGTTTCGATAAATCCCATATTCCATTTAACTGTCCAACATATTTCCCGTCAATTTCCTATCGAGCTCCACCTTCGCCCACTGCCCATAAATGTGCCGTAGATGAAATGAATGCGGTTAGTAAGTATGTGTTACATATTTAACAAACAGCGTTCCTGTGCAATCATTGCCAGCCAGTGTTTTGAGTTTTCCTCGTTTTTTTTATGGCATAATTCTTATCATCTGCTTTTATAATATCCTGTAACCATAAAATGAGTGTTAGGGTATACAAGTATTTCGGGCATTTATGCAACAGGCGGAGAAATGAAAATACATACTAAAAAAAAAAGGAGAACGTTTTCACTAAGAGGAGTTAAAGAATTGTTTATTTACAAGCACAAGACTCTTCTGTACTATTTGTAGGTACTATTTATTGAACTATTTGTTGAAGATGTGCATTCCTTGCACAGTTAGATAAAAAAGAAGATTATAACCAGACGCATATGCCATACTTGCTAGGGAATACAACAAAACTTGATATGTGTAAATTCCACATTAAATTAAAAGTGCCAATTTAGAAATTTGTACTGCAGCAAGTTACAGGGTACCTTCAAGTCAAGCAACTTTAACGTATCCCCTTATATTTGATTTCTGGTACATTTTCTCAACTACAACTCTTCTGCCTGTGTGTGTTCGCTTGTGTTTATGTGACCGTATCTGTGTGTGTTTGCGTCCTGGTCCCTTGGTCGTAACTTTCGCTCGGGGCGCACAACACTCGAGTTTTGTGGCATTGCAAAATGCATTTTATACGCAATAAAAATACACTTGCCGAGCGGTTTTACAGCTCGCCCGTTTCTTTTGGCTGTCGCCTCTTTTAGCGCCGTTTGGCTACTATAATATTTCCCACTTATAAAATAAAACCAGAAGTCAGTGGATTTGCTCTACGCTCTGCTCTCGCTTGTTTGTTTTTGTGTGTGTTTGTTGTTTGTTTTTTCTTTCAGGAAATTTAATGAGCTACTTAATGTTGTTGTTCTGCGTTGCTGCAGTTCATTTTTTCTGTTTTTACGATTTTAACAAGTTGGTTGTTAAATAAATTTAAATTATGTTGTCCCAGGCGCCCTTAACTCTGCCCAGTTCATTATGATGTTGCACCAAATAAAAAAAGTAAAAAAACTTCAATTCATGGTTGCCTGTGGCAAACGTGCTGCCAATTTATTAACACTGCCAACAAATACTTAATCATTTCAATAGCTCTCGTTTATTTTGCTGCGCTGAGTGCAAAATATTATTTATTTATTTTTGTTTTTTTTTTTTAAATATGAAAAATATGCTGAAAATTTCAGCATCATGTTGACTGAATATTTACCTTAGATCTTTTGTATGCCTGATGACTCGCCATTTTGTTGGAACTTTGCGTTTAGAGGGGTTTTGGTAATTGATGGTGCTTTAAGCGGTCAGCTATTGATAAGTTTGGAATAAATACTGACCAGGATTTGCTAGATCGAAGGTCATGATTAGCCAAATGTTAAGTAAGCTTTTGGCAGAAACGTGTTTGCAAATGTTTCAGGTGAGATATAAAATATATTTCTTATTTATTTTGAAATTAAAGTGATAACCTCTATAAATAGAAAATTCTAAAAAATAACAGTCATTAAGAATTATATTAATTTGTGAAATACAAGATTAAATCCGTTTAATGTATATGAACCTAAGTATTTTATACAAAATTTAATGCTGTAAGAAATTAAAACATGCGAAAATGTTAATTTTTTCTGGAAATTAAAATTATGTCTGACCCCGAATCTACCTTTTTTCCGAGTCCTACTAAATTTTTATTTTAAGAGATCCTGACATTTGTCTTTGGGTCAGAGCAGAACCGCACTCAACATTTGACTATATAAAACTTAATTTTTTCTGCAAGGAAAATCAGTGCATAAAATGCAAATAAAACCAAACAGAGCAGAACATTTGCATGCGCTATTCTTGTTACTGCTTCTTTTTTCTTTGTCTATTTTTTAAGCGTTTTTTTTGTTTTCTCCTTTTTTGGAAGGGTTTCATGACAATTCAGTTGCCTGAAATTCGTAACGCTCAATTTGGCAATGATTTATGTATATTTCGAGCAGCCTTTACTTGTCCCGGGCAATGGAACTTAAAATCGTATAATAGTTGCTTTAAAGCGAAGTTGACAATAAGAATTGCATAGCTATGAATATAGCTTATAATCATGGGAGAATTTTTAATTAAAAGCCGAAGCTGGTTAAAATTATTTTGAGCTCATATTGTGGTGCCATCCTTATCAGTTGTTGTGCTGTGTTTAATTTAATTATGTCCGAAAATGCATGCAGCAAACACGCAAATGAAACACATAATCAGGGGCACTAAAAATCCACTGGCTTATCCAAACGGGAGGGGGAATGGGGAATATGCATGGGCAATTGCAAAATGCAAATGAAAAGTAAATAATAAAATTGTGTTGCAGTGCAAAATGTGAATCGGCAAATGATGTGGCCACCGCTGCATCAACGGCAACAATCAGCAAATGCCATTGATAAACGAGGTCGGGGCCAAATCGCATTAAAGGTCCTGCAAATGCCCAGAAGCGGTAATCAAATGTGCAGCACGTCGCTCTTCTAAACACACACACACACACACCCTTCCAAAGGCACACGTACACATGACACATGCACACATTTACTCAACTGTGTTCCCAGGTTTCGAATCGCAAATAAAGAGGTTGCGAAGTTTTGTATGAATGAAACTGCAAAGACTTTTTTCTTTGAATATATTAATAAATATGTGTGCATATCTTGATTTTTGTAGAAATGCTAAAAATAATAGAATGAAATGATAAAATAAAATATAGCTTAAATTTTCAAATATTTTTGAAGATTTAATAAAAATATTTTTAAAGTCAGTCGAGGATATATTATTATAGCACTTCGGCCGCCTTTTTGAGCGCATAAATTTTGTTTGTATTGTATTGCATTGAAATATATTTCTTAAAGGTAATTTGAAATAAAATTAGTTTAAGCAAATGCGTATTTTTAAAGGTTATTATCGATTCAAACCAAATGAAGCACACATACATATCTACTTCAGAATTCGAATCGAATATCGAAACTCAAAACTTGTTAAGCTTTTTGGTTGGCGTACAAACGAAAATTGCTGCCAAAATCCACTTTGGCATTTTGACGGGCATTTGAATCCGTAAAGCGGGCCAAGCGACGAGTTTATTCAGGCCAAAGTCATAAATCGCACAAAAATCGGGATTTGGTCGGTGTGTGGGTGTTGGGGGGAAATGGTGGGGGAGGGCAGCTTCTGCATTGCTACAGTTTGGCTGTGCATGTTAAATGAAATTATTGCACTTTTTTTTTCGTATAACTTTCTAACCGTCGCACATGGCGTATGCGTAACGTTCGCTAAATCCATCAATCAGCGCACATAGCACGAGTCAGAGGCTCATTTTATGTTGTGATATATTCTTTTTCGGGACAGCACAACAAACAAATTGACTTAGATTTACGAGAGTGTGTGCGAGTGTGTGTCTGTGCGTGTGCCAGTTGACACAGAGGGCTGCAACATTTGCGAGCAACCACCTGATGAACTTCTGCGGAACTCGCTTTCATTTTTATTCAATATATTAAAAACATTCTTTAGGATAATTTAATATATAATATAATTAAATTGCAGCGCTGCCAATCTGCTAGAAACTTGTCGGGATGGATAAAAAATAGCGAGAAAGAAAGCAAAAGGATGGGAAAGAATAGCAATACAAGCCAAACATTATAGAAACTCAGCCGAAAAATATAAATATTTTGTTAGTTTATAAATGATTAACCCTAAAAACTCCATGCTGCCAACCTGCACATTAAAGAGTTGGCCAGAGTAAATAATAAAGGCACACCTTTTAGCATAAAATGGTCCTTCGTCAGGCCAATCCATTTCAATTAAAGTCCTCTATGCATACGCTATCAATCAAAATCTTGGACAGCTTTTGCCAATGCTTTCGGTGAAAGTACTTACTATGCCTTATGGTTATGCCTAAACATAAATCTATGTATTTATATCTAATATTTATTCCCTGCAGTCGGCACTAATCTAAACGTATTTGCCAAACTTCGCCTGACTAAAACTCCACAGTAAGCCAAGTGGATTGCGAGGCAGGCTCGTTAACGCTGGCGGCTATTTTAAATGTTGCAAACACAACTCAATTACGCTACGCTGGAATCGCCAGTCCCAAGCCCCTGGCAAGTCCGCCTTACACCTCGCCCCATACCCGGCTTACATTGAGCCAATTCACTGGAGGCCATCACACAAATTTACACATGGCTCGGAGTGTGGGTTCGGGTGTGGGCCAATTGACGGCACTCAGTCTGCCCGTTGCAGGTGTTTTAGTATTTTGGCCGTCTGCAATTTGGTCTATTTGTGAGCCTGTCTCTATATGTGTGTGCGTGCGTGTGTGTGTGTGTGAGTGTCTGTGTGCGTGTTAATTACATTTGGCTTGCATTTGTGTAAAGTTGCCCAAAATTGAATTACAAGTTTTTGCCAGCATTTAGGCAAAGCATTTTGTTTTTTCTCACAATTTTTTTTTGTGTGTTTCTTTGGTTGTTGGTATACCCTGGCAGAGGGTATAACAGATTTATTGCGAAAAATATAATGCGTAGGAGGGGGACGTTTATCAGTATCAGTAGCCGAATAACAGTTTTAAAAGGAACGTCATGAAATTTTTAGGTAGGTTCGTCTTTTTGCTGCAGACAGTATATATGATATGGACAACTATATCATATATCTTCTTAAGGAAAAACCTGTCGAAAAACTGTGTTATGTATGAAAAACTATTTCTTTTCCAAAATATCGCAATTAAACTCAGCAATTGTGAACGTAAATAAGCTTCTAAGAAAATATCACTCTTATTTGATTATAACCAATAATAATAAATAATAAGAAAATATCACCAATATTTGATCATAATCAGTAATTAGAATTATTTTATGATAATTGTCATAAAATATAACACAGTAACAATTAATATGTGGGCAAGAGTATTTAAAATGGGGCACCCCGAAGCTTATTTGCGCTTTTCTTTTGTTGTTGTGTTTGCTGGCCGATTTGGCCACACATGGCCGCTGCTGAACCCGAAAGTGCAAACTTTGGAATACGCAGCCGGCAGAGTTTTTGGCAACAGTTGCTCCAAGTTGTTGGCAACTGATAACTAAAACGCTTCAAAGCAGCAGTTTTTCATCCACAATTTACTGCTTTTGTTGTTGTTGTTTTTTTGTTGTAAAATTTTGCAGTTCAAATTTATTAAAAAGTATTTAAGGCTTGGCACAAAAAAAAGTTATTTTAATTTTAAATCCACTGAGCAAAAAGCAATAAAATATTTTTAGGCATGGATATAGTAGGGTGATTACGTCTTAAGGAAATTTGACTTCTTTAAGCTCCTTAAATAAATATTTAATTAAATTTGCTGTAAATATTAAATTCTCTTTCTACAAACATGCACTACCAATGACATTAAAACCATATCCTATTAAAAAAATATAACAAATATTAAACAATTTTACACAATTATTTTGAGCCATTGATTTGGCTTGCTCCCAATTTAAAAATATATATATAAAAACAAAACAGGATAAATCTTCATCCGTCATGCCCTGCATGTGAAGTTTTTGCGCCTTTGTTAACAATTCTCTGCTTATGCCTTTGCTGCACGAAAAAATTTATTTTCTTTGCCTGCTTTTGCCAATTCGTAATTCCATTTTCAGCTCCTTTGAAAGTCCTCAGTCCCCAGCCGGACTCAAAGCCGCTAATGGAACTACTTATTTAATGTCCCAACTTTCATAATTAGTTGCAAGGCAAAAAAGTAGTTGCAAGTAGTCTCAAGCGCCAAGTGAACTCGCCGTACAGCGGCGCCAATCAATGCTAAACTGAAAACCAATCCACCCTCAACTCCCCCATTGCCTTCGCTGCCCTCGCTCGCACTTCACTAGCCGTTGGAGCATTTCAGTCCATTGTGTAAGCCCAGTTTACCTCATTTGACTGCGTTTCCTGCAGGCCTCATTAACCTTTTTCGCTCAGCCCATCCATTGTCTACTTTGTTGGGCATTGCCACGCCCACTCATTACGCAGCGCTAACAAACAATTTAATCGCGCCAACAGCAGCAGCGCCAGATGCAGCAGCAGGAGATGCTCTCTGGACGCCAAGTGCAAATAATAGAAATTCATTGCCAAATTGCATAGAAAATCGTTGCGAGGAGCTGCAAGGACTTGGCGCCTCGGGTAACTTGGCAGCGTTTTCCCAAAGTAACTTTCTGAGGCAGCGTTTTAATTACCGCAAACGACGGCAGTAAGCGCATTACGTATACGCCGCATTGCAGCTGCCGATAAAATCGCATTTAATGCAAGTTAATTAAAATGCGTCGCCTTGTTTAAGTTTAGGTCTCTCGCCCTCGCACTTCGCACTTCGCTCTTTAATTAAAACTTAATTTTTACAATAGGTGAATCTCGCTTATATTTATCAAGCCCTGACCCCGTCACGCACGTATTGCGCCCTGGATCCAGTCTATATAGTCCGTCACACGGGTATAGACACCCGGCCAGCCCTCCAGCCCGCAACGATTGCCAAACGAGACGACGCCCTCCAGGTACCACGCCTCCTTGTAGCGCATTAGCGGTCCACCCGAGTCGCCGTCGCAGCTGTCGCGAGAGAATTCGCCGCCAGCGCACAACTGCGATCCGATCACATTAATTCGCCGCGAGGCGAATTTCTCCATACAGTAGTTGGGATCCGCGACAGCTACATCCAGACGCTGCTTAATATTGCTCTGACGGGCTGCAACGGAATGGAAGAGTTCAAGTTAATAGGATAGTTAATTCAGGGGGCCCCTACCTCCAACAGACATAATTATATAAATCTAAACTGATTTCTATGATCTTTATATTACCTCAAAATTGTGTTATAAATTTATGCATTTTGAAAAAATAATTTTCTTTGACATAATTACTAATATTATTAAGAATTTATTTAATTAATTATTTTAATAAATGAAATATGTATTTCTTATCAATTGTAATTGTCAAAAAAACTGTTTTCACGGAAGTAAATTTTTCGATAAAAAAAATATGATAAAACAAATTTTACATTTAAATAATTTTCGAAATTTATAATCTAGTCAAAACTAAAACGATTTTAATGTTTGATGATATTTAGCGAAGGTTTAATTTGTAGATAAAGTATGCAAAAACTATGTGCATTTAAAAAAATTAAGCGATTGCGAAAATTTTATTTATAATTAAAAAAAAAACATTTCACAACTGATACAAATTTCAATTATTAAAGATGCCAGATTCATAGTAGATTACTTACATTACTTTCGAAATATCATAGCAGATTTTATATTAAAATTAATATTTTTTCATTTCCTCCATTAAAAAAACATTGCTTAACTTTAAATTCCCTTAAAATATTTTTTATGAAATGCGAATCCAAAACTTACTTAACAGTGTGCGTCCCCAGCCGCTGACGACGAGCAGCTCCCCGTTATTGATGGCCGATCGAACGGTGGGCAAGGGCAAACAAACAGGTTGAATGTACTCATTTAACACGACGGGTGCATTCAGACGTACGAGAGCAATATCATTATGACGATCCCTGCTTTGTGCATCATAGTTCGGATGGACGACGATCTCCTCGACGCCAATCTCGAGGACGGGCTTATTACAGACGCCTTTCACACAATCCACATCCTTGCTGAGATCGTACTCACCCAGGCGCACTCGAGTGCTGAGATATGTGATGCGAATAGATAATAAAGAATAGGTATATATAACATATTTAATGTATTACTCACAGTTGCCCCACTTCGGTCTCGATGGCGCCCGTGACGCAGTGGGCAGCGGTTAAGACATAGCGATTGTTGATCAGGCTGCCGCCGCAGTTCAAAAGGAGTTGGCCATCGGCTGATGTACATTGTTAAAGATAGAATATATAAATCTTCATCCACATGTGACCACTTACGACTTCGATATTCCAGCAGTGCCATCCACACGAAGTCATCCAGAGCCGTATCGTTGCCATTGTAGATCCGGTCGACAAACGAGATGGGCCCACAGGCGGGAGCACGCGGCAACAGGTTGCCACCACCCTCGCTGTCCCTATTGATGGGCGTGGTTGGTCTACTTGTGATCGTTGTTGTTGTTGTGACTACTTCAATGGGACTGGGCACTGGTGTGGTCTGGCGACCCACGTAGTTGGTGTCCCGAGTACAGCACACATACGGACTGCGGCCGAATCCATTTTCGCATTGGGAATTTCGCAGGAACTGGCGCTCATCGCTGGTCAGCAAGATCTTCTGCAGAACGCTGAGCAGAGGGGGACAGTCGTAGATGGATATGCAGTAGCCCGAGTTTTGATTAGGATTGCGGCAGCCTGCCAATAAACAGAGGCTGAATTAGTTATCTTATAATTGTATGTTATAAATGGCAAAATGCCATAATATATACTTCAGTTTTTTAATTTGTTTTTGCTCATTTGTTAATAGACCCGACGCATTATCTATTCCAAGCACTCAGACTTAATATTATTATCTTTATATGTCACTTTGTTATCAGAAGCAATTAGACGCTGTAATTAAACATTTATAAATAGCATCTTGATCTTATATAGGTTTATGGTAAACAACAGCTTCAATCACATATTTAAAACTTGTTTTAAACTAATTTCCTGAACAATCTTTTCATCTCGTTCTTTATTCAAATTTAATTAGGGCAAAAGTTGTCAGCTTTCAATAACAACAAACCTTTTGGAAAATATTTTAATTATGCAGAGATTGTGCATAAGGTGCAAAGTTGATCAGGAATTTATTTATTTCAAAAATAGACGCACAAATATTTTGATATGTTGTATGTATTATTATTTATTATTTATTTCCGTATTTTTTTGGTTTGGCTCTGTGGAAAAGTCGGTCCCCAATCGAAGCGTGTGAAAAATTAGTTGTCCCTAATATATTTAAATAATAAAAAAATGATCTTACTAATTGATTTTACTACAAACAGAATATCTCATTATAATTCAGTTGGGTTCATTGCCTTTCAGTCAAATAATGCTTTAAACGCAAATAAAAAATCGAATCAATCAGTTTGTCATTCATTGCCCTGGGACCCAGTCAAAAGTGGATAGCCTGTCATTCACTTTCTCATAAGCGAGGCGTCAACGCGAGCACAGCACCCAATAATAATTATTATTTGAAATTAAAGCTGATCTGATGATAGCCGGAGACAGAGACAGGCCCAAGCACAAATATATAAGCGGAGATTGCGGCGGCAGCGGAGTCATAGAGTCAAGTTCACAGCGAGTGAATCACATTAAACAAGTTAATTGCGCGCTTTGTACTAACTTTGTTGTGCGTGCACTGCGCTTTGCAGCAGCGCAGCCACGAGCAGAAATCCCAGAGACCTTAGGACTGATATCATAACGGGAAATAACACAAGTACAACAACACTCACACGCGATTTGTACTATAACGTCACTCAGAGAAAAATCCACATTCGATTTAAATGCGCACACGACTCAACCTTGACGCGGTCTCCAGCCAAGACGAACTGATCGCGATGACAGCTCTGGCTGAACTTTAAATAGCGTGAGTGCCCACCTGCTCACAGAGCTGTCGTCTTGTGTGAGCGCATTAAAGCGGCTCTGGGTCCAGTGAGTGCGAGAGAGCGAGAGTGGAAGCTTCGCTGCACTATTACTGGAGAGCTTAATTCGGCGAGAATGAGCGCAAGAGTTGAGCGGGCGTCTGAACTGAAATGGAAGTGGAACTTGATTGGGAGCAGCTAGAATGAAGGTATAAATTGGAAACTGGAACGGGAGATTGACATCAGAAATTGATTAGTATTCAATATAAATATATCTATATAGGTTGAATGATATCACATGGTTTTCATATAAGTTATAATTCGATTATGTTATATACGAAAGTGTACTTTAGAAATGCATGACTTTTTGTGCTAGTATAGACAATTCATAGTTTAAAGAGAAACTTGTAAGCACAAGCAGGCTTGAACGCATTAATCGACACTATACACTATTCAAAAATAAAAAGTAAAAACACACCTAACAAAAATAAAATAATCTATACTTTTATACAGATTTACATACAATTTTTATATATCACAATGGCAAAAGGATCAGTAACTGAAGATGGGTCCAAAAACCAGTCGATTGAAATGCAATCTGTTTCGATGCGTGCAAAGTCATTGTCCAAGCTGTACACAACTACATACAAATCGCAAATGGGACAGCGTACAACTTCTCTAAGAGTGCCAAATATTGATCCTGGCAAATCATTGTATAAATTTAGCACTCGCAATCTTAGTGATAACTTCCGACCCAACTACCATATGGAATCTCTTATAAATATCCCAGAAGTTGCTAAATATATGCCGAAGGATGACGCCGATACAGTTAGTCGGAATCCAAGCTATAGAAAATTCAGAATACCCTAGTAAGTACACCCACATCTCAGCCATTAAAAGTCTTTTGATATTGTCCCTATAGTGAAATGATATGCGCTAAGCGATACCAGGACTCAATTAAGACGTACGAGCAACAATTGGAGCACGAGATCAGGCAAAATATTGATTTTCAGGCAACGGCAGCAGATGCCTGCTATTTCGTGCGGTGAGTGAGGCCCCTATGTAATTAAAGAACTATGTGTTTTTAACCCAAACTACGAGTAGCTGCATTTCGTATACGACTTTTTGGCCGCCTTTGCATAATATGGCCGAGGTAACTCGTGTTGGCAAAAGTTTCTTTCAACTCACCGAAAAGGAGAAATGGCGTCTAAAGAGTATTATGGTTACCGATATTACATAAATACTAAACCATTTGGTAGTTGTCGAAATGAAAATCATAATAAAGAATCGCCACTACACAAAAATGAATAAAAAATGCAGTTCTTTAGTATTTATCACTTATACGCAGCGTTGCACCAAAACAACAACAATAACAACAAATAATTATTTGTGAGCTGCACAGATTGGACGTAAACGTTGGGGGACGGGGAATGAAGTGGCAACTGATGCCTCCTGTTTCACGTTGCCAGCCATACAAATTCCCTGCATATTTCTTTTGCACATTCTTGGCAATTATTGGATACCATAAAAGTTTAGCTGCTTTGAAAATACTCTCCATACTACAAAAAGGAACGCGTAATTATAAAAAAAAAGAATTACATTATTTTTTGGTTGTCATCTCAATTATTTTTATTTATTTTACGAAGGTTGGCTATTTTTATACAAAATATAATATTAAGTACTATAAGAACGTTCTTTAAGCTAAACTAAAGCAAAAAAAGCAGATTTTTTTATTAATTTTTAAATGACAACAGAGCAATTATGGTGTAGAGTCTGTATATTCAATAATATAAACTGTAATAAAAGATAATAGTAAAAGAAAATTATGAAATTATATAGTAGATTATTGAAATAAATAAGTATCGATAGCAAGTTTTACCTTTATCTTTATTAGGTCTTTATAAAATTGATAGCATCTAAAATATCTACTGCAATTCGTTGCGAAATCCTTGTCTAGATTTTAATACCCATTGAAATTGTTTAAATTATGGCTAACTCTGATAGAGAGCTGGCTAAGTGCACACCTCAAAATCAAATAACTTATCTCTCTTTCTTAGACCCCATAAAGTGCACGTCAAGAGGCAGGAGGAGCAAAAACTAACTGCAGCTAAAAAGTGTAACTTTTATGCAGTTTCTGCAAGCCTTAGTGCTTTGCATTTTGCCTTTTGCCATCGAACCGAAGCAGACCGAAGCGGATCAGTTGGCAGCCCCAACTAACCCCACCAGCCGTCCTGCCTGCTCTGCATACTTTCAGCGCTCAGCCTGCACTTTGTCTGGCGAATCCCTGAAAAAAATTGACGAGTTACCCGGCTAGTTAGTTGTTGTTGTTTCGGTTCTGGTGCAGTTGTTGCCATTCATATTTCTATGTCCGGCTTGGTCGGGCTTAAAGCAAACACGTGACTGCGCAGTTGGCCTTAGACTTGGGCCTAGCTGCGAGACAGCTCTCTCCTCTCGCCTGACACTCTGTTGTTCTGCCTGTCGCTTGTTGCGATGACATTTTTGCCATGTTTGCACCGCTCGAGGCGGGCAGCCGAAGCGCCCATTGTGCAGCTCTGTTCCGCTTTGTTAAATACCCTGTGCGCCTTGCAAATGAATAGAAAGGGGCGTATCGCAGTTGTGCCAATGTATGTAACACGCAGAGTTTCCTGTCTGGGCTACCAGCACAGACTGAGACGAGTTAATGGGGTCGGTTGGTGCTGCCAACCGATTCGATTCCTTCCGCTTCGATTCGATAGCAACAGGCAAGGCGAAAGTTATTAAGGCTTCTGCCTGCATAAAAGTTTCACTTTTTTAACTGCGGTTAGTTTTTGCTCCTTCTGCCTCTTGACATGCACTTTAAATTTTATATTGTATTTTATCTAAGTAAAAGAGATGAGTTATTTGATTTTGAGGTGTGCACTTAGCCAGGTTTTATCAGAGGACATTGTTTAAGCATTTGCAGTGGGTATTATATAATTTATATATTTGCATTCGCATTTTATAAAGCTTTACTAAAGATTCTATGTGGAGTTTAAAGATGCTATTGTGACTTCTGAAACTAAAAAGGTTAGTTACACCTTATTGGACATATAGCTCAAGTTTATTTTATATTAACGATAATTTCATAAGTTTTCTCTATAATCGATAAATATCTATTTTCGAATTTTGAAATATCTTGACTTTGTTTTTTAGCTAGCGACTTCAAATTTATTATGTTTGCTCTCGTTTGGTAGACACAATAATATTTATCTGCCTGGGTAGCTGCCTACAGGGTATTTGCCAGTCAGCATTGGCGCCTAGAGCACCCCCAAATGTTGTTGCTGTTAGTTGGTTGCCTTTGGTATCCTTTTCGTTTGTGTGTTGGCTTAGGTCAGCGTTTTGCAATTTCATAGCTGCATTCAGTGGCTTTTAGCACTCATGTCAGTTGTTTGCCGACACACCCGCAGCGCAACCCCCGCCACCGGGCCGTTTTTTTTTCCTAGTGCTGCTGCATTGTTTAATAATTTTGCTGCTTGGCCGAAGGCTTTGCTCTTCTCTGTCCCCCGGAAGCTGCTCGGCAACGGTAAAACTTGTTGGCAATTTCTGCAGCCTGGCACAAATTTAACAAAAGCTGGCGCTGCCGCTGCTGCTGTTGCACGTTGCATGTTGCACGGCCAACTTTGCACCGTGGGTGGACATAATGATGAAATTACAGCTGCTTTTAAAACTGATGATAGGTATCAGCGTGTTAGCTAATTTGCGTGTCGGCTACCAGCACTTGCTTCAAAGTTTACCCAAAGTTTTAACGCAATTTTTTCTTTTTCTTTTTTGGTTAAACCTGCCGGGTGGTTGCCAACGGCACCAGTTGAATTTAGCCGTAAGCGGCTTTAAGCCTGACTTTATGACAGCCATCAATTGCAGTCAAACTCTTTTAACTTGACTTTTATACTTGAAGGAGTTTCCCTCTGAGATTAAGTGTTCTTTAACTGGTTTTTAATTAAATGGTTTTATGGATAACAAATTTGCCTTTTAATTTAATTTTAACACTTTCCTGGCACAAAGGGACACTATGTCATCGGCTGCTGGCCTCGAAGGATTCAGGGTTTCCATCAAAAGTCCTGAGCTGATGGCGATTTAAGCTGATTAAAAAGACAAACTGTAAACTGTAAATTATTCAATTTAATTTTTAAAATTTAAAGTACATGAGACGCAATAAAGTCATTTCTCTAATTGAATTTCTTCATAGCTCCCCTCAACTTTTCCACAGTCAACTTCGCAGGAACGTCGTGAAAATGATCAAGACCTTGAAAATGAAAATCCACAGCCACAATTGTCAAATTTTTTTAATACGTATATTATGTGGCTGTCAACTTTTCTGCGAGATAATTACGTATGTCAATCTGCTGTCAAAAGTTCGCGCGGCATTAGAAATGAGTTAAAATATTTAAAAGCTAAGCAGCGGGCAAAGTTTTAATTAATTAACATCATTTGGAAGCAGAACTACAAATTCAACTAAAAAAAAAAGAACAACAAAAAGACCCACACATATTTTCACGCATGACAACAGCAATGTTTACATTAAAAAGGGAACGCGACTAAATTTATAACTCAATTTGTTTACCATGTTTTTTAAAAATTGTACTTTTTCCGGTGTCGCATATAAATTGCGCGGATACTAACAACAAAAAATGAGAATAAAAGCAACAAACAAAAATATTCAAATTAGCCCAAGGGACACACAAATACAGCACACATTCAGACACACACACACACATGTGCTTATCTAGCGACCTTTTAATTTGAATTTGACCAAGAGCAGCGACCGCCAAGCGAATTAATGAACTAAAAAGAATTCAACAAAAACCAACAAACTACCGGCACCGCCCAGCGCCGGAGCCACCGCAACTCCGGCAAACACATGTTCAATTAGGTAAATGCGCATTTGCTCGGACATTTTTATGGCTCACGGTGCGTATGTGTAATTTGCAGTATGCATAACTCTCAAGCATGCAATTTAATTAGTGTTGCGAAACGCCAAACACGACCACACTCAAGTGCTGCCCAACGCCGCCAGCTGCAGAGCTCTGTGGCTCTCTGCGAATTTGGAAGCGAACACTTTCCCAACTGTTCCACCCGGCTATTTAAATTAAATTTCAATTAGTCGTGCAGCGAGCGTATTTCCTTTGTCATTTGTTTGTTTATGAAAGTGGGAGATAGCGAAACAGAGACTTTAAAAACTGAATGGAGCAAAATGTTTCAGTGGGTTTGCTGTGGAGTTTAACAGCACAATGAGAATTTACGCTAACGAATTTTAGTATAAATTTTAAATTACAGGTCGTAAAAAGTTTGTTATTAGTTAAATTTGCAAATACGTAATAGAAATCATTTTGGTAAATACTTGAAGAGTTCCAGGTATATTTAAATGTTATTAAATTTTTATAGAGAATAGTAATAGTAGGTGAGAAAATATTTAATACTATGTTGATATATATATTGAAGGATTTTACAATATTTTATTAATTAACTTCTATATATCTATATATATTTTATTAATTAACTATCTATATATAATTTTAAGCTTAACTAAAAACTAATATTAATTAATATTAAGGCAACGGGCGTGTAACGGTATTCCAGTTTTGTTCTGCCCAGAAAGGAACGCTAATCTTTGTAGCTAATTTGCGCAACTCAAATTCTGAAAAGTAGATTAATTTTCTGATATTTATTAGCCAACACTGCGACTGCATTTGAATTTGTCTCGAGGGAAATTCGATTACCATTTAGTACGCAGCAGCTTGCAACAACAACAACAACAATAACAACAGGAAAACAGTAGTAGAAACAACAACGGCAGCTGCAAAGGCAATTTTACACTGAGACCGTAATGAAAAGAGCAACTAAAAACCCATTAACCCACATTTATGCTCACTTTAATGCTTCGGCGATGGGCATGTGTGTCTGTGTGACAACAACAACAATGGGCCTCTAGCGTAGACTTGAAATGCATTTCACTGTCGCACAACCTTTTCATTTGCCAACGCCAAATCCCCAAACAGCAAACGGTGACTAGGACACTAGTCAACACTAGACAACAACAACACACCCACGCACACACAAAACAAACAGCAACAAAGCCTGCCAAATGTTGCATGTGGCACCCACACACACGTAACCAAAGCCAGTCTCAGCTTGCGCCACACAGCCTCTGTCGCATGCTTTATTAACATTTGTTGTGCCCGAGCGTCACAAGTGGCACTTGACGCTGCTTCCGTAGTGCGAGCAGTCCGGCAAGCCGCCGCCGTCCCGTTCTGGCCGCGCAAGCAATAGCATGCCGTGCCGCTTGCACAGTTAAGAGCGCGTCTGCACAAGAGCGCCGCTTAAGAGCGGGTCGGAGAGCGAAAGCTCTGGCCGCCAGCCGAAGTTCGCATCGGCCTGTGCGTGCAGCCTGGTGCGCTCAGTCTGCCTCGTCGTACCGAAGCGAGCGCTCGAAACTGACGCACCTAAGTATGCTACACTTTTTGCGCGAGCAGACAATTTTAAGTATTTTCAGGCGTATTCTTTGAAGTGTCGGAACGGAACTCAATAGAAACTCAAAGTTGCATTTGCTCATTTGCTTGGGGCCGCTGGCGAAGCGTAAAATTGATAGTAAAAGCGGAAAGTAAGCTAAAAGGGAAGCCTCGCATAAAGTTGGTCTATATAAAGACATTGACATAGTTTTGGGCATAGTTTTCTTCTTTTTTTTTTTTTTTTTAATTTTTTGTTTTTTTTTCGTTTCTAGGGGCAACGTCAATGGCCCGGCTCAAAGTTCGGGCACGCCCAAAGTTCCATATCAAAGTCGTTCAGGTGTGCTATGGAATGCGAAACTTTGTCTGCTATTTGCAGTTGCACTTTTACAGAGGGGATCGTTGAAGCGGATTGTTACAAAAATTCCTTGTATTTATTTTTATGGCTGTTCATTAGTTGGCAGTTGCCATAATTTCAATTTTATAGCTTTGCTTGCATATTAAATTATGAACGAATGAGCCAAAAAGTTGCCACCCGCGGCCTGCCTGCAAAAATGTGCAACTGCCGCTCGAAATAAGTTTTCTTTGTTTAATGAAAATTGTTTTTGATTGGCTCGGCAATTTCCATTGTTGTTGGTTTAACAAAGTTGTTTGCACAGTATTTGTTTTTTTTTTTAATTTACGAATGCATGAAGTTTTTGAATTATTCACCTATTTAATATTTCCTTCTGGCAATTTCATAAGCTTAAAAATAGCTTTTGAATTAAATATTATATTTAAAACCATAAATATGAAAGATGATATTGAACGAAGTCTAAATAATGTAATCATTCATGTTTTTTTTGTAACGTTGGCTTTCAGAAAAAGACTTCTTAGAATTGCTCATCAATTATATTACATCTTAATTAAATTCGGTAAAGGTAGATCTTATGAGACATGTGGGCAAAGGCATAGAAATTATATTCGTCTGCAAAAAAGAGAAAAAATTGTCAATATTTATTTACGTTGCAAACCTGTTTGATTTCCAGGAAAATTAATGCTGACATTTCGTACATGATGCCTTCATTACCGAAATTACTTGAAATGGCCATTATGTCCAAAATATTGTTGCTGCATCGAAATTTTGATAAGGGCAACAAATTGTGGGAAAACAACCTCTAAGCAGCTTTGTCTAAACGATTTGCATGCATGATGCACAAAACCTATTGATTTATTAAATTATTTATGCAAATGGTCAGTGGCAAACATTTGGTCCGAACATCAAAATTATATTAGAACACATAAAACATGCGCTTTGGTCCCTTTTAACAATATTTAACTTTGGTTGAATTATGTTTGTGGCTTTTTAATAGTTAAATTTATTAGATGTTTTTCGTGGCGATATTTTTCCACAATTTACGTGTGTGTGTGTGTGTGCGAAATCTGTAGGATGTAATATTTTTTTATTCAGATTGTTATTTTTTTATTTTTTGTTGCCGGACTTGCAAACACGCAAATTCCAGAAGTCATAAATTTAACGCTTTGCGCCAAAAAGTAGACAACAGTTTTTTGGTTGCCACGTGCAGTTTTTCGTTTTGGCTTCGTGACTTTGCCACATGCGTCGCCGGCGTTTACATATGCATATGGAAGAAGCCAGAATACGGAGCTGAAAACGGAGTTAAAACGCCAGGCAGGGTGCGGCTCCTGGCCAAAAGCAATTGCAGCATATTTAGCCGCTTGTTTTGAAAACTCTATTTAATTTTTGTGGGGCACGTGATTTCTCTTCTTTTTTTCTTGTATGCCTCACGTTTCGCTGCACTTTTGCCTCGTCCTTTCATTTGCCAACGCGTCGCATTTTTCAACTGGTTTTTTGCTTGGTTGCCTCGGCTGCTGTTCACTTGCGTGTCAGCTGCGGAGAGGCTGGGAGGGCACGTGGGGTGGGCGGGTGCGTCCAAACGATTTTCAGCATTTAATTTAAGTTACAGCACAAGCTGCTGAGATTTATTACTGACCCTTAACAAGACTCTACAGCCAGCCAACCAGCCAGAGCTGCCTATACTTTCTGTTATTTCATTGTTTCTTTTTGCTGCTTTTTTTTGCTCCCAAACTGTAAAGCGACACAGTAGACAATATGAGCTCCGAGGTCCTTTAGTTTTCCATTGAAAATTACACGGCAAGGATGCTGCTGAGAGGAGCGCTGCAATGAAAGCGAATTGTTCTTCACAACGCTAAAAGCTGACCGTTGTGCAAGGCGCGAGGTTGGGCGGCAATTCAATTAAATGAATTGATCATTTTTTAAAAATATACTGTGTACGAAAGTTGCTGCATTCTTATGTGAAATTTGAAGCTTTAAATTAAAAAAAAAAAAACATTTATTTTCTTTTCAGTAGCTTTTCTGAATTGTAGGCAATTTTATTTAGACCAATCTGAAGCTAACAATAAATTTTTAAATTTTTATGTCATGTTTTGACTCTAAAATGTATAAAAGATTTTAATAATTAGATTAGATAAGATTAGATGATATAATTTTATTTATTTTATTGCTATTTTTTATTAATAATGTGATTTTTACTATTCTTATATTCTTATTATCATTTTTATAATTATTATTAGTTTTATTAATTATCTCTCAAAAATATTTAAAATATTTTTTATTTTCAGAAACAAATTTTAATTTTCCGGTGGTAAACTTAAACTTTATTTTTCTTTATTCTTTAACGAAAGTAGTAGTAGTAAACCAGTTTTATTTGTACACTTCGTGAATTATATATTTGCCAATGTCTTTCTTGTGCATTAATTCATATCAGCAAACGTGAATAAGCCCTTCTCTCAACTACCGCACCCTTGACCCAAACTGTTTGCACTCCCACCAATAAAGTGGAGAGGAGAGGAGAAGCGGGACGATGCGATCGCCAGACCAACTTACGCCCAGAGTTCGGTTCAATAAATTAAACCTAAACAATTCATTTGGTCGAAATGGAAGGCGTGAGTTTGTGTGTGGTGCCCGGCAACATGGCCGCATATTGCTGCCACATGCCACAGCACGCAGCCCGTACATTTACCGAACAGAGTTAGAGATGCAGGACGTTGCCAGGACCAATCGAGCGTCTGAGGCAATAAAGCAGAAACCGACTTCTTAGTTTGCTTGCAGCTCAAGCGGAAACCACATAAATGCGGAAATGATAAAAATGCCTGCAAACATGATGTCAAAGCGTTTGCGATAAATTGCAATGGCGTTCAAATACTCCGTCCCCCTGCACCCGACCTCCACTTTACCCCGTCCTCCCTCTAACCTCAGCACTCGCACTCTGCTGCATTGAGACAATAAAATAATAATAAAAATAGAACAAAGTGGAGCTCCGACTAGGACAATGATGAGGACCTGCGAGCTCAGGGAAGCGCCAGACTATAGTTTTTATGTATATGTGTATATATTTTTCTCTTTTTCGATGGAGCCCAGTCCCATAAAGCCCTTCTGCAAACACAGCGCTCCCTCTCGTCCTCCCCTCGTCCTCCCCTCATCTTGCGCGTTTAATGAAATTGCTTTACACTCAATTGAGTTGGCCAACTGTAAAAAAATCAAAACAAAAACAAAGAAAAAGAAAAAAACAACATTGTTGTTGGCTAAAAAGGACAGCTAACTAAATGGGAATCAACATAATAGCATATCCTTTGCGTAATTTTGCATGGCCTTCATGTGCGAGACAGCAGCCCGAATTTAGTCGAAACTTAATCTTTTTTAACACAAAATGCTCGACGTGTTCATACGTCGCACTTGACAGTGAAAACAATTCAGACAGTTTGGGAACGGTTTGGGAACCCCAAAACGAAACTGGATATTTTCGATATAGGTATGGGTATATATGTGGGTGTTGTTTCTTTAATTATTAACTTAAAACCACTTGAAAATATTGTACAACTTTGAAACTTGACTTAAATTCCAAGTAATGTTATTATAACTGAGATTTGATTTGATAGTTTCAATTTAAAATCAAACTTGTATTGTTAGTACTACTATAAATGCCTACGATCTATGCTTATTCATGAGATATACTTCTATTTATTCGACTGGTAAAAATTATTCTGTATCTACATTTCAGTTTAGTCTAACATAGAGCAAGATTTCTTGCAACTTATTTTAAATCAAAGCTAAATAAACTGCTAAATAGACAAATCAATGCTTACCTCAAAAAAAAACCCCCCAGTGGTTCTTCCCACTCAGTACTTGTGTATTAGAATTCCCAGGGATTGCTAAACAGAGTCCCAGTTTAGCGTTCGGCTTTCTTTGTATTCCCAGATGCGTGTCGTGAACTGTCGCCTTAAAATTAGCCACCCACAAAATCTCTGCAAACCTAACATTGAGCTTAGCTTTGACTTTTACGATAATGTTGTGGATATGTGGTGGAGGGGAGACAAAGGGACTTGGACAGGGCTATAAGCTCTTTGTATTACATTTGCTTATCTGCATGTGGCTAACATGTGTGTGTGTGTGTGGCTGGGTGTGTGTGTTTGCGTATCTGTACCTCAGGGCCCGTAATGCAGTAATAATCATTTGTTCGTTAGTGAAATTACTGGGTTGACCTTGTTGTAACGTCTAGTGAAATTGGTAAGATTATTTTGAATTGGTTTCTTGCACAACAAAAGGTACACTCAAGCACACACACTTGCACAACTCGACTGGGCTTTGACCTCGTTTCGCAATGAAGTTATAAAGCGAAAATTGCTTGTCATACGAATTTTTTTGCGGGCATTGGGGAGCGTGGGGGAAGTGGGTGTAGCTATGAAAATTATAAACTTTTCGATGGGGCAAATTGAATTTGAGTGACATTTTCTGTTGCGATAAAAGTAGACAAATGCTTGCAGCTCGCTCGTCTCTAAGGTTCTTCGCATGTCCCCGTCTTTTTGACAAAGGTCAACGAATATAAATCAAATATTTAGACGACATTCGTTTTATTCAAATTGAAAAGCCACTGAGTCGCTGGGGCTTAGACTCCTTTCTGTGATGGCAAAATCCCAGAATCGAACAGGCAAACAGACAGACAGACTGATGAATATCTATGGCGTCGATTGCATTACGCATACGACATGTTGCCAATAAAAATGCTTGGCCGCCCCAAAACGAAAAGTGATAAAGAGGTTTGGGCCCACAACACAATTTAGCTTGGCATCTAACAACTGGGACTCGCCCAGATTAAAAAGCGAAACATGAGTTGGGTTGCAAATAAATGTTTTTGAATTGAATGATTGCAATAACAGATAGCCGACTTCTAAAGCATTGCTCACAAAGCCTCTGCTTTCCCATCTGATAGTAGTGCCTTGAACCCGTTGTAAATACGAGAAATGTCAAATTAATATCTTTATTAAGTCGACAATCGATGCGGGCCTTGTCAAAGTGCTTTGCAATAAAATGTAGACTTTGCGAACAATAAAAATATTATTTTAATTATCTTTTGTGTTTTTTAAACCTAACAAAACAAAGATGTTTTGTATATTTTTATTTATTTGAAAATATTTGTATTCAACAATTTTTTTGCAAATGTGTGATTTAAATTCCAATTCGGGTTGGCCACGACCGCCACCAAAAATTCTATATTTTTCCAAAATAACAGCGAAGGTCTTACTTGTCTTATTACAGTTATGTCTAATGCTTAAAAATGTTTCTAGTTATGCCTATTGAATCACATAAAATCTAAAGTGTTACCGTACATATAAAAAATATAAATATATATTAGAAAAATGTTAAATATAGAATATAATATATATCAAATTACCTCTAACTATGTTTTTAACTTTTTTATTTAAACAAATTTAATGTTATGAAATTCGCAAATCGACCGCCAATATATTTGCAAATGGAAACTCATTGAAAGGGCTTTATGAGAAATGCGCAATTTGTATTGCAGTTCAAGCTGAATAATCCGCTTAAGTGTGCCGATATGTGTGTAAGTCCTGCGAGGATTGCATCGGTAGCTAGAAATCCTTATTGATTTTCTACGCCATTAAGCGGATGCTACATCGCGCGTTTTAATTGCTGGGATTCGTAACTGGAACCAGACGCTCAAATATCAAAACATTTGCGATTAAATGCCAGACTTTTAATTAAACAGATTAAGTGGCCATAAAAGTCGACCCGCCAGCTGGCCCCCAAGTCGATTATGAGCTGATACTAAATTGAACATAAAATGTTTCGGCTACAGCTAAGGATGTGAGAAGGCGTTTAAGTGCTCGTTAAGTGTGTGCCCATGAGTTTGCTTGGCATCGCATCGAATGCAGGACAGACCAGGCTCTTGACGACGCTGTGTGCGCCAAATAATCATAGCCTGAGGATTTCAGCTTCCTGTATTTGCATCTTTCATTGCCATAAAAAAAAATATTATATGAATAAGAAAAAAATGGCATCAATTGAAATGCTGAATGCAATTCTGCAGCTGGCGTCAATCTGTTACTTGCACAGGTAGCAAGGATACGCAGGACTTGAATGCATACTGAGCAGCAGCCAGCAAGTCGATGGGCACAACATGTTGAAATCCAGTGGAAATGCTGCAGAAATGCCTTAAATCACGTTATGAATGAGAAAATCTTAAGCCACGTACGTGTGCATAGGACACACAAAACAGGACATATGCAGGCCCTGCAGAGAACGTTGCCAAGCCTGAAGAAAATTGGAATCGAAATGCGAAGCCGTTGTTGCTGTTGTTGCCTGGGTTTTGCCTTGGATTTTTACCATTTAACAGGATTATTTATTTTATTTTGTTATGCGCGGCAAACAGCTTGTATAAAGGATTTAACCAACTGCTCTGTGTATGGCAGGCGCTGGTGTCGGGCCCCTGAAAAGGATATACGGTCTGTAGGTGTTCAAAAAAAAAGGGGAACATAAAATGAAATACAGAAATTCAAAACCGGTAACAACAAAAGACACCGCCAATATTAAATTCAAGCCGCACTCGTTAACAAGCAAAGCATTTGCCCAGATTATAACAGTGTCCCCACGCTCACAGTGGGGCAAGATACACACAGCACTTGCTGTGAATAGAATACTATGGATGGCCACTCTCGAACAAAGGCATGCAAACAGAAAAAAGGCGCTTAGGATAATAAAATATTATGCAAGTGGGATTTGATATGCAACAGCAGCAGTAAAAGGCACAGAACTGAAGAGCTGGAAAACAAAAGCTCAAGTTTATGATGGTGCGAATGGAAAAACTTGAGAAAAAATAAATGAAGAAAAACATTGATATAGGTACGATAAAAATATAACAAACTATAGAGAATTGCCGGAGGTCTGGCTGATTGTATTTTGAGTGTTGCTGTGACTTTTAAGAATAATTATAAAAATATATTACGTTTAAATGTTATGGATAATAAAGGCGTAGATGGTAAACACAATATTGTGATTTAAAAAGCGTAGAAATTAAAACAAGTGTTTTATTTTAAAGCGATAACCTTTGAATGATTGAATATTTAAATATTAAAAAAAAAAACGGCAACAGTAAAGTAGTTACAGTATTAACATATGCCAATCTATTTAAAGGTCTCATCACGGAATAGTATTGTGCAAATGTAGGAATTCAAGCTAATAAATATGTATTCGTTGCCAGATATATTTCAAAAGGAATTCCAAAATAGAAGGGATTTGAGTTGATGTATAAAGTGCAATTGTAATAAATAAATTAAGTTTAAATCGTTTCAAACATTTTAGGTCCTTACTAAACTTGAATTCCACCCAAGTGAAATTACTTTACAATTTGTCATATGTTAATGAAAATGTGCTCAACCATAAGAGCCTTAGAGAGGCGAGTCGTCCTTCAGCCGACAACCTCATTAAAACTGCACTTTGTGCTTAATTAACATAAGACTGTCGTCATCAATAAGGAACTGGACAACAATTGAAGCAGAAAATTAAATGCAATGCATGCCAGTACGTGGCATGCAAGATGTTCGGACACTATAATATAATTAATACCAGCTCAAAGTACAACAATTGACCAATTCAGAGGTGGGATGGAAATGGAAACAGCAGCGCCTTGACAGACAGTCGTTAAATTCCGCACAGTCGCACAAGAATTAAGCAATAAAATATTTAAATTTTGCAAACGTGCGCTGGAAAACAATTTCTTGGAATTTTTATTTTTCATACCCTATATTCAAAAAATAAGGACGGCAGACGGTATATTGCGGTAAACTAAAAATAATGGATAACAGTGTTGCACACAATCTGTATCATATTCAAAATTATCGAAATTGCTAGCGGAGTTTCGTATATCAAACATATTATTTTATTACGTAAATAAATAAAAACTAAATATAAAATCTTAAATATGAATAAAAGAATTTCGAAAAATATGAATTAAACGATGATACCCGCCTTAAGCACTCTTGCTTGTTATTACTTGCCTTTACGATTATTATTACTGCTTCAGCGTTATGGGCAGGATCAAACAACTCAAAGGACATGCTGCGTCGGCTGCGGTTCAGTCCAGCTGCCGCGTGCTGTTTCTGGGGCTATGGGACATACGCTCAAAGAGTTTCCACCTGTTTCCTACAGCTAGGGTAGAGCATATAATAACCACTGTAATTGTGCCAGATGGAAAGCCCGTCAAAGTGACTAATAAGTTGGTTTAAAGGAGTTATGTACAGTACAGTTCATTATTTATTTGTTTATTGTAAACTTGAATATTATTAAGCTCACAACAATTGGTTTGTTGCGTATTTAAATATCGTAAAATTAGGTCTAGAAAAATAGTTGTTTATTTATTCGTGTATTGTTGAAACTAATATATATCAAGTACTTATTAATTTGTTTTTATAAAATTAGCTTAGAATTACAATTTAGAAGCTAACTGTTGTCTAGATAAGCTGTGGCTGCCAAGTCGTTAAGCTCGATAAATCAATTATGTTTATTAATTAATCTAAATGAAAGACGCATTATAAATTTATTACTTATTTTAATAAATAATGTAATTATGAAGAAATGCTATATATTCATTGAATTTATGGGACTGCCAATCAAATGAAAAGCATTAAGCAAGCCATACGTACATACCAGAAGGTCTTCGCCCTGCTTAACATTTCCTTTCAACTCCCTTGACGCCCTTTCCCTTTTTTCCAAGAATCAGGGTTAATATACTGTGCATTATTGTCGACCGAGCTGCACCTTTATTTGAGAGTTAAGCCCCTCCAACCTTTCATAACATACATTAATTTAATTTAAATTCATTTTTACTGTATGCTGTATTTATATTTCTCTCACGTTTAAAATCTTAAATTTTTGGGCTTCAATCAAACTAACTGAATGAAACTAATGATGTAAATAAATATGAATAAAATAAAAAAATAAAATAATTGCTCTTTTGTAATTACAGACTCCATTCTTTTTTTGAAAACGATGATTTATCAGCTGTATTAATTGACTTTTACAACACTTTATAATATATATTAATTTATAATATATATTTATTTTTTATATATATTACTATATATAAAAATATTTATTTAAATTATATTAACATTCTTCACTGTAAATAGTCATAACAAATTTGGTCCTTTTTTAAACCTTTGAATATTGTAGGGCTGAAGTGCAACGTCAGACAAAAGTCGCCATAACAACAGAGTGAAATGATGAAAGCTGACCGCTTACAGCAATGTCTGGCTACATAACAAGACACCAGAACCAACAATAACATTCACAATTGCGAAATTACTTTGGTTAACACCTGGAAAGTGTTGCAAGGTGTTGCAAGCAAACCGAAGAGCACATAAAATGCTGTTGCAACAACTACAACAAGCTGCATAAGCACAACAAGTGTAACCATATCAACAAACAAACAAAAAAATACGTAGGAGGTAAAACCATGAAAATTAATTATTTTTTGTACAAAAACGGGGGGCAAATGGGAAATGCGAAATGTGTGAAAACGGATGAGCAGACAAAAACGTAGTGAAGTGTGGAGGACTGATGTATGCGGAAATTGTGCTAGAGTTGCCAAGCGTTTATTGTATAAATTTTCCACATACACATGTGTGTGTGTGTGTGTGTGTGTTGAAGCTTGCACTTGGCTTTGTCTACTGGCGATGGCAGCCAAAAGGGATCAACGGGGCCAACGCAGCTGGTGGTAGACGCCTTCCGGGAAACTCATGCATTTTTCAACAGCAGCAGCAACAACAACAGCTGCGGCGTCCACAGCAGCAACAACAGCAGCAGCGGCAGCAGCAACAAAGTAACTGCAACAACAAGTAGCTGTAACAACATTGTGCAAAGGCAATGACAATGACAACAGCTTTACAGTTAATTGCAAGCAACGTGACGCACATTTACCACGAGCCCCACCCCTGCCCCCACCCAGCCCCATTCCTCAACCAACCACAAGCGACACGAAAGTTTTGTCAGTGCGCAATTCTAATTTGCATAATTGAATGCTTAGAGATGGATTTGGCTTTAAAAGACTGCCCAGTCTGAACTGAAATTGGTATATATTGGAAAAGATCAATTATAATAATCTTTAGCTATTTAATCTGTGCGCCGAGAAAATTTATTCATTAGCATAGAAGTTCGAGAGGCACCTAGTCATTAGCATAGCTAATGCCAGACACTGAAACCTATCTGTATTCAGGTCTTCAAGTCCACCTGGAAAATTTGAATATGTCATATATCAGCATGCATTGAGCTGTCATTGTTCCGTCTCTTATCTGACAGTATTGTAATGAAGTTTGACAATGGTTAATCGATAGCTGCGGCTGCTGCTGCTGATGCTGATGCTGCCTGCTCCAGCTGTTCATGTACTGTTAACTACAATAGGGCCTATTTAATTAAGTTTAAAACGTGCGTTATAATTAACTTGACGCCACGTGCCAGGCAGCCAACGTGTCGGAGGCCAATGAATGTAGCCAGATTTCAGAACTCAGATTTCGGTTCAATGAACGTCTGATAAAAAGTTTTTATATTAAAAGCTGTTACTTGATATGCAATGTAATTAAATTAATGAAAATAATTTTTTTTGAGCGATATATAATTTGTCATGACACTTAAGTCATAAAATAAAAACATTTTGTTTTTAAGGCAGTTTATAAATAAACAAATAATAATAAATATATATATTCAAATGTAATACCTTCCATTATGTATTGCAAATATCAATGTTTGGGGTGAAAATGTATAAGATAACTCAATTTAACAAAAAAAAAAAATAATAAAAAAAAATATAATAATAATAATTTAACAAGTTGAGCATTAAAATACATTATACATTTATAATACATTTATTTATCAATTTTTCTACTTATATTTTAGTGACTTTGTTTTTATTGTCTAATTATAGTTGAGAATTTTCCTCATAAATTTCAAAAGTCTCAGTTTGTAATTTTTTACAATCAAATGCCTTTTGTTGCAGCTTCCTTCATTTTCAACGAGTCTCAGCGCATTTGAGAAGCCCTTTTTAAATGATTAAATACTTTTTCTGTGTATTGTGTTCACTTGCTTCCTAATACAAAAAAAAATGTACTTCGTTACATTTTTCGTTTTGCGCGAATTGAAAATGGTACATTTAATGCCAATATGCCGTAGGTAAATCCATTACCTGGAATCGATATTTTTTCTTATTTTTAAATTTGCTTTTTCAATGTTTTTCTTCAATTAAATTAAATCTGTGCGCCTGTTACAAATATATTTTCGATACGTCAGACCATTAATCATGATCAATTTTTTCGATGCCATGAATTTTATCGAACAATGCATAATGCCAAACAATCAAAAGATAAATACTTTTTATCTATATGACCTCAGCATTTGGCAATTTTTTTTGGTGTGTGTGGTGAATAAAAAATTATATTACACATGCTTTAAAGTGCAAAGACTGTGAAAATGAAATTTAAATTCCACAGTACAAGCCAGAGCGGGTAGCAGGGAGCTTGAGGCTAAAAATAAAGGGCTGTCAAAAGGAAATCTGCACATATTGGTCATTAATAAAAGTATCTCTTTTTTATCAATATGCGCGTCAAGCAATACAAAAAACAAATATTGATAAACAACAAAAAATGAATACCGTTCACAGTTGGTTGGGAAAAAAAAGCATGCCATACAAATATGAAAATAAATATGGGAAGAAGTAAAAAGTGTATGAAAAGGCAACCTTAAAAGCCTTACAAATGGAAAAGTTAGAGATGGCAGCGTGAACTAAACATCTATGTTTAATAAACTAGGTGTAATAATAATGTAAAAATAATATAAGTATTATATAGTAATAATAAAATATATATATTATTTTTTTTATAAAATATATTTATTTTTATCTACATTTTAAGATATTAGATGTGACTCTAATAGTATAAACAGAACAAAGCTACGCAGATTTTTATTTGAATTTAATGGATTCTTTAATTTTTAAATTAAATTATTGTTGTATTGTATTTTGTATCTACATATATATCCGTTTTGCGTGACTCACGACATTTGCTTTTCCGCTAGTTACAACTCTATGGAAAATGTGTGCCAACCTCTCCATCCACTTATCTCGCTCTCCAGCTCACTACATCGCAATTCCTCTCGCTCTAGCCTGCACATCATCTCCCTCACTCTGCGAGCGTTAACTTGTACGCGATTGCGAGTCAATTGTGCCGTTATTTATCAGTCAGCATAAATGCCGCTTTATGCGAGTATGCGTGCGAGTATGTGTAAGTGTGTGTATATACATAGGTCTGACTGCCTGTTGGCCTGTCTGTCTATGTGTCTGTTTTTCTGTCTGAATGTTGTTACATTGGCAACAACAATAGCAACAATACCGTCATTGCCCGCCATTGCAATGGCATATTTTTTGCACTCGATATTTTGTATTGCATGCTTTTAGGCGCATCCTTTGTGCAGGTGTAATAATAATATAACCACAATAAATAAAATATTTACGTGTTAGCCACTGACGGTCGTTCTCTGAAGTAATATTTTTAACCCCATCGCCTCCTCTTTCACTCTGCTGCTATTATTTGTTTTGTTGTTATTTCAAAAGCACAGTAATTGCCGCCATTCTCTGTTGTTCATTAAATGTATTGTATACAATGATTTTTGCACACTGCAGACAATTTTCAATGCGGCTTTGCGGTTGCACTTTACAACTGAGGTGTTGATTACTTTTATATGGTGTCAAGTGAAATTTGCTTAAAAATGGAAGCGCACAAAAATAAAAATTCAAATTAAAGCAGGCAGCTAATAAACCTGTTAAATCAATCTGAAAAAATGTAAATATAAAAGTCAACCAAAATATATTTAAGAAAACTGCCAGGTGAAGTAAAAAATTAATCTTTAAACTCTTATCTGTGTAAATTTTTGGGAAATTTAATGCAGCTGTAGAAATTAAATAAAATCATATTTTGTATTTAACGTAATTTCACCAGTGATAGCTACAACAAATAACAATTTACTATTTCTATATCAAGTAGTTATTGGAAATTGGAAGTAATTATTATTTATATATGTAGGCAGTAACCACATTAAGATCATTTAGGCCCAATTATTATTTGTATATATGTATATATAAATGTTATATTTAATACATTTTGTACCAGAGAACTAAATGAGGTACTTATAATGTTGCCATAATTATCTTCGTAGATACATATTAGGTTTTATTCAGTTTCATTCATTATGGAAGTACCTTTAACATAATAATAATTCAAATAATATTGAATATGCGAGTAACTCGTTTCATGCTATTCAGCTTGTCCGATGTAAATGTAATTAAAGCTACTGGGGCGTATGAGTGATGTGGCATGAAATTTATATACATAACTCAAACGTCATATCTGCCAGCATGGAAAAAGATACATTTGCCTGTCTCTCAGACACAGTGCGAGTGCGTTATGTTGTGAGCTATGTGGCTGTGTAAAATGTGTAGCTATGCCAGCTGCAGCTTAATGATTTTTACGCTGTGCTTGCACTTAAGTTGCAGTTTTCTTTCTTTTTTTCGGTTGCGCTGGGCGTTAATGGCAAACAGCAGTGACAACATCTGTCCCATATATACACACTTACAAACACTCGCACACACCCAGTTACGCTCATTTGGCTGGCGGGCAACAAATTCCAAGTCATTAGTCGTTGTCCTGGTCGTAGACTGCGGCGTTGTGTTTGCATTATGGAAAAAGCATCGCAACTAAATTACAAGGGCTACAAAAAGCATTATTTACATATATGTTACTAAGCTCATACATATATATATATATCTTAGACCGACACCCATGAAACTCCACTCTAGTTGGAATTCAATTTTTTAAATAAATATTCCGAATTACAATTTCGCTTAGAATTGAAGTTAGTTAGTTAGTTGTCTTTAAGCATCCACTCCAATTTTATAAGCACATTAATAAAAATTTACCTGGTAGCGCAACTTGGAACTGGCTTAATAAATGTATAAGCCATATGAGGAACACATTACATATAAAGTTAACATGCCTGTGGCCTTTTCAATTTAATGCAGCCATAAATTTTATTTATGGCAAAAAGTAAACAACAAAAGTGTTAGCATGGAGATGTGGAGAATATATTTTTAAGAACCACCCTCACCTATCAAAATTACTTGGCATTGTCCAGGCAGTTCCTGTCTCGGGTGCTACAACAGCTGTGGAATTTAAAACATATTTCATAAGCCAAAAGCGACGAAAAAATTGTGTGTACTGACTGATGAATGTCTCGCTAGCTGTGTGGGTGTGTATGGGTGTATGTGTGTGTGTGTGTGCCCCGACGAAAGCCGCCTGTCAACAGCTGGAGAAGGCTGCCATTGCCAGTATCCATATCCAAGCCGTCATCGTCGCCTGCCATTGCTCATCAGTGCCGTGTGTCTGGCTTTCCCCTCGCCCTTTCAAGTCTCTGGCTTGCTGCTGTTTGAATCTACAGCGCTCTGTTGTCAAGGTAAAATTGTATAAAATTCAGGCGCTACGCATCTCTGAAACTGAGCAGCATACGTAAAATTACAATTAAAAAGCGTGGCTCAAATTATTATTTGTCAGCTTAAATTCTTTTTGTGCCAACCATAAAAGCCGCACATCATATTCAGGAATATGTTGGAACGTGAAGAAAAATTAATATTATTGTGTTGTAATTATAACACAAGCAATTCAAAAAGAAATTTTTAATACTCATTAAACTTTTTAATATTTTAAGCATTTTCTTTTGAATTATATAAAATTGTAATTTCAAAGCACTTCTTTTTCATTTTCCGTCATAAATATTATACTTGTTTGTCTTTTAAATATATATCCTTACATGGATTTAATTAATTGCAATTTTTCGTTGGATTATTATTATTATTTTTTTTTTTTGAAATTCTACAAAATTGTGCCATTGTTCATTGTTTCAAACTCCTAAATAAACTTGGGCATCATTTAATTAAATTTCCTCCCGATCTGATGTTTGTCTAACCCAACAATGGCTGTCATAATGAAGCAACTTGCACCACATTTTTGTTCCGGCGGAAGTGCGCGAAGTTTCCATCAGGCTCGACCCTTTTTACCTTGGGTCAGCATGTGCGTGTTTGTGTGTGTTATGTGTGGGTTGTTCGAGTAAATATTTACATATGATGTGTTATCAAAAAACAGAAACCATTTTTTAAAGCCAAGAAAACAGGCGCTGGTGACGACCTGGCCAAACTTTGTATGCAAATTAGCCAAAACCAGCCATAACATTTCTGTTTTCTCCTTTTTTTGTTTGTCTTTTTTTCTTATTTGCAAGGCGGCAAACCGCGAAGTTTTTCTTAACTGATGTGTTGCAGGTACTTTTACTGTTATTATTTTTGTTTTGCAATTATTTTGTTGGATATGCAAATTGCAATTGGCGCTGGTGAAACCAATTTGATAATTTTAAAAATGTTGATAAACATAACTTTCTTAATATTATTTTAAGATTTATTTTATTTAAACTTTGACTGTGAATAAAGTAATTTCATATTCTGTGCTCGAAAATTTATTTTTTTTTTTTGCATATTAGAGCTAAAAGTTGAATCAGATACGCAGTTTAAACAATGCTTAGTATAAGCTGAGGTACAGGTAAGTACGTTGTTCGGCACATTTACATTCTTGTACCCAGTATACGATAAATATTAACATTTCAAAATGAAACTTACCGAAATTGATTAAATTAAAGTGACAAATTGGAATTAATGACGATGTCAAACAATAAAAGGTTTTTTAAAAATCACGGGCGTAAGAACAGAGTTCGGTGTGCTTAAACTATATTCAAAATATATCAATCTGTTTGCAAAATAGAGCTCAAACTTGGAATACTTAGAAGCCAAAATTTCTGAAAGAAAGTCAAAGCAATTGTGATTCAGTTCATCTCTTGGCCACTTGAGTTGGCTCTTTTCTATAAAGTTTGACTCATGAATTATTCATGAATACCGTAAGCAGAGCAAAATGGAAAAACGGAAAATCTCTCAAAGATTGCAAAACATTGTTCATGTGGCTTAAAAGACCAATTCAACTTGCCTGCTTATATCATGGGTATAAGTATGAAAAACAGATTAAATAATGAAAAGTTTATAAAAACGATTAGCATACAATGCCAGGCGCAGAGCAAGAAAATGGCAAGGCAAATTACGCAGATAATTGCCAGGTATTGCAAGACTCGGCGCTAGATTAAACATGAGAATGCCTATTTCCAAGACATTCCACTGCAAAAATGATATCCGAAATAAGATCAATTAGGCAGTTGGTCCATTATAAATAGCCCAACACTTAATGGCAGGCACGGGGTTGGACCATACACCTTTTAGCTGCGCCCATTTGCGATTCGCGGCCACGAATGAATTTATGAGCTCTACGGGCCATTATCGCTTTAATAATTTAGTTGGCTCGACGTAAAGAGCAAAACAAGCCGACCCAAATGGCACATAGAGAAACGAGCGCAAAAATTAAACACGAAAAACCCAACAAAAAAGGAAATAAATTAATGGAAAAAGAATTCATAAAGAAAATTGCAGGCAAATTGCGCTAAAAACGTCAGAAAAACGCGAGCCAACAAATGGCTACAAATGGCTGCACTTTAGTGCGGTGCAAATGAACCACAATACAATTTAAATCAAAATGAACGGCATTTCATAATTTCAAAGCTCCGCTTAAAAGTTACTTTACATAATCAAGTGCTCGAAAATGCCGGCAAAAGCAAACGTGCAAACATGGGTCAAAGGATATGCACAGGATATTGACAACCTTTTGTGCGTAGCCTTGAAATTCGTTTCTGCTGCTGCAAACAAGCAAATATTTTTCCTGTAAATTTTATTTTATTTTTCCTTTCCTTTTTTGTATTTTTTAATTAAAACTCCTGCGTCTCGACGAAACCGATTCAGGTGCGTACAAACACTGACAAACGGCAAAAAGGATAACACGCGTCTGTGCATGGACGACGCAAAAATTACAAAAAGGCTGCTGCTGCTAATTAAAAATGTTCGTTGCCAGTTTTAAAGACATCAGCAATTTTCTAGGCCTTGAAAAATTAATAGCGTTTTTAAATAGACTTCAGGCTGTCCCGCTCAGTTCTATTTTCTTTTACTTTATGTATTTTATTTTATTTTAAAATATACCCTGCGACCATTAAATGGTTAAGAAAAAGGTATAATGAAATTATGTTCTTACGTTATGTTATGTTAACTTTTGTTAGAGAGTATTATTATTATATTATATTCCCTGGCATTTATTTAACTTAGAGATTATAAAAACTAGTATATCATAATTCGGTATAATAAATTCCTATTAAATAAATAATTAATTAATTAATTAATATATTCTATGATTTATTCTTTTTTATCACATTTTTTCGATCCCCTAAAATTTACAAAAAGGTATTACCAAAGCAATTTTAAAAATTGTGTATACTTTGTCTTTAAAGTATCTTTAAAAATTCTACAAACTTAATAGTATATTTTTTGATACATTTAGAAGTGGTAAATTACAGGATACCTTCCAGGCTAACACGATTTAAATGTGTTCTCACTTGTGTTTTTTTTTAAGCACTGGCTGCCGTTTATAAGCTAAGCTCTAAAAATTAATTAAACGCTCGCCCCGGCAAGGTCATTGCGAAAATTGTTTTCTTTGGCGCTGGCTTAGAGAAAAATCAACAGCTATGCAATGCTAGTTGAGTAAAAACTACAAACGTATTTTAAAACTAGAAGCTGAGCAAGTTTTAAGCTAGCTGCAAGGATTTTGTTACACGCTTTTAATCAAGTTTAAGCAAGCGCCGCGCATAAAATTAAACAATTAAGTAAATAGTTTTGATACAGTTTTCAATGCGAGTGGCCAATTAAAAGCAGAAAAGAGCTAAGCGAATTAATTCTATTTCTTTATATTTCTCAATTTCCTCTTAGCCTCGAAATTATATAATAGGCTTTCAAAGAAAAGTCGTTTAAATTTTCGTAGAACTCATTAGTTGTCAACAAAGGCGCTTTCGGCTTGGGCCAAGCACCACTCAATTCGAGATAAAACCCCATTAAATCAGCTTAAATCATTTTTATTGCTTGAGCCACAAGCGTGAAGCAAATCAATTTCAGGGCATGTATGGAGTATCGAAACTGCCTGTCACGCCCACTTCCTGTCAATGTTTTTACAGGACATAAAAAAAGGCGAAAAACGAGAGGGTAGACTGACATGCCAGGGGCCATAAATAAAGCGTTGCGGCCGTGTGCGCTGGTATATTTTTAATACAACAATTAAATGCAAATACCAAACGCAACAAGCAAAAATGAAACTCCCTTCCCCCTACACCTTTCCCACCCAATCGAGGCACACCCTAGGCAAATGTTGAAGGATGCCCGCCGCAGCAGCTGCAGGAACAACAATTCTCCAATTGGGCAGGCCATCAACAACTTTTTTTCTGGTGCTAGCGCAAATATTTTTGAAGCTGGCAGAGAGCGAATAAAAAAAACAACAACAAGCAACAGCCTGACTGAATATATATGGACTATGGCCACGCCCCGAGCACAGCGAAGCAATTGGCAGAGTACAAAAAAATATTTATGTGTATATATAGGCAAAAAATAAAGGTTGTATAACTTTTGGGGCGGGCTTGATGTGTGGGGTCTGGGGTTCGGGGTCCAGCTTCATGTGGTTAAGTAACAAATTGGCTTACACAGGCGCACAAAATTCACTTTAATATAATTTCAATTATTTAAGTGAAAGCATATTTTTTAATGCGCTTTATTGCCAATTTTCGTTTAACAAAGAAAACTTCAACGTTAAATGCCAGTTTACCAGTTCCCCGGCAGATTTCACATACATTTACATACATACTTTTTTCGTTTTGCTTGGTTTGCTTTCTGGTGCTGATTAAATGTAAGATGAAACTGTGATGTATAAAATTATTACCTGATATTTTGTAACAGATATTAAAAAGTTATTAAGCATAAAAATAAAACAGTGTTTTCAGACTTTAACTAATAAAGGTTTAAAAAAATATTAAATCAAATATTAATGTGTATTAAATAAGCTAAGAGTTTCTTTTGACTAACTTTATTAAAATTACAGAGAATACAAATTATTTTAATAATATAATTGGATTTATTTTTTAAAATTATTTTTAACTCAAACACTTAATAAGTTTAATTTCCCCTTTTACGCATATGTATGCATATATGCAACGGCTGTGTCTGGCTGTCAGTCAAAATCGCAATTTTCCGCTCATCGCTGGGCATCAGTCACTGTCAGTGAAAAATCACAGCTCTGTGCTCATCGCTATCTGGCGGTTATTTTTCGCTACACTCCCCCCTTTTTTGCTTGTTGGCTACTTTGCCAAATTGCGGTCAACACAAACAGAAATATGCTTTTTGTACTCCCTTGGACCGCCTTTCGAAATGCTTTGTAAACTTTGCTTGTTCAATGTTAAAAAAAGTGTATTTATATCTAAAGTTCTCCGGGGAAATTTTGTTTTGTTATTGGGTAGTTGAGCTAAAAGTAGATATTATTAATTATTTTCACTCGTTTCCCAAAATGCAATTAAGTTGACTCCCGCGCCTCGTTCCCGCTCCCAGTGGCTGCATACGAAAGCATTTCTTAATTGCTTCAGTTTAGGTTGATATTTCTGATTTATATGACCGCATTTGCTGCACTCGAGCGATAATTTGGTAATGCGGCTTGTTCCATTGGGCTATTGTGTGAATTATTTGGATTTGGTACAATTCGATTGCCGCTTTGGGCTTTCAATTTTTTTTTAAATTTTTTCTCTTTTTGAATGTGAACGTGACCAGGGAACTGTTATGGAGTGCTGCAAAGCAATTCGATTATTGTTCAAGTAACTGGAATTGAAATGGGCATTGCTTTCGAGCCTTGACAGCATTTTACAACAGCTAAAGAAAATACTTAAAATAACAGAGAAACGAAGAAAGAGAATTTAAACTAACTTTGAAATTTCAGTTTTTGAGGCAGAATTTAAGTAAAGCAGGGACAGTTTAAGTCTTTCTCATTGAATATTGAGAATAGAAAGAATGCTTGCCTTAAAGTCGTAAAAAATTTATTTATTATAAATCTATGTTTATAAATACTTGTTTCATATGTTTTTTATTCTTTTATTTCTTGTATATATAAGGCAGTAAACATAAGGCTTTAATTTTTTGTTTGTAATTTCGTTTCCTTTTCTTGTATTGCTTTTGTCATCAAACCAATGTTCATATTCCCTATAAAGTCACAGCCTCATATTTGTCAGTTCAAGCATGCATAAATCTGTTTGAAATAAGACTGCATCAACAAACAGGGTAAGACTCAAAAATACCCTGTGCGAAGATTTTGCAAGCATACTTTAAGCTTTAAAATTATATCCTGCATGAATGGGAGTATTGATATAAGCCATTTAAAATATTTGAGATGAATGCAAATCAATTAAAATTGTGTGACATAATATTTATTTTTATTAGGTAACAAAAATAAATTATCTAAATAAAATAGAAAAATAAAATAAAATTAAAACAATACTTAGTTTGGTCAATTTTAAGACTTACATTTTCTGTTGTTACATCATAAAAACTATAAAAACGTCATGCCAACTAATTTGTATGATTACGGGGTATAAGAAAACCCAAGGATTGCTGCGGATATACCTCCTCTTTGGACTGGGAAGTGTTGCTTGCCATTGCATATTTAATTCTCATCAATTTCATTTCCTTTACATCCTTTTAAGTGTCAGCTTGTGTAAATGTTAAATTAAATCAACAGCACTGGAAACAGAAGTCAAGAGAACTTTCACACAGCGACCTTAAAAACTCGCCCGGGGCTGTGAAAATGTAAATTGATTTCCATGTGGTTAATTACACCAAGGTTCACAGCACACAATATTAATAATTTAACATGAAATATATGTACATGGTTTATTTATATAAGAAAGATGGCAAGTACACGACTAGAAACGCGGTGGCCAACTATTCAATGTCGTCCTCCTTGACTAGCTCCGCGTTCGGATTGGTCAGCAGCAGCTGCTCGTTGTGCTGATGCACATTGTAGTAGAAGAAATATAGTTTGCTGTACTCAAAGGTCGATATCATGATGGCACAAGCGGGCGCCACCTTGAACAGCCGCGGCGCGTATCCGGCGAACAGTCCGCGCAGCCCGAAGACGCGATAGATGGCCGCCAGGCGGTGGTAGGTGGACTGCTTGTTGGGGTCCTTGCTGGGCGAGTCCGTGAAGATGAAGCGTTCGCCAAACTCGATCTGTTCGTGGGTCTTGACCACGTCGAAGGGACAGGTGACCAGAGCCGCCACCGAACCGGCCAGCACGCCGGCCACGAAGCTAAAGCCCACCGAGGGCTCCTCGTTGCGCTTGCTGAACGCCATTTTGAGGTACTCATAAACGGGCCAATAGATGCCCGAGAAGGGCACGTCCCGCAGTATGGTGGGCGGCAAGCCCCGCCACAAGCCCCCGATCCCCTGCAGCGCGATCACGTTCCGCACGAACTGGAGCACCTGGGCGTAGCTGAGCCGCTGCGACTGCATCTTGGTGCGCACCAGCTCGATGGGGCTGACGAAGGTGACGGCACAGATGCGCGCCGTCACGCCCGAGAGCATGGGCACCAGGAGTGGCAGTTTCTGGTTGCTCGCCCGCTGGAGGCCGAGCGACTTTTGGGGCGGCGCAAAGTGGCGCTGGTAGATGGTTATGTATCTGGCCTTGAACTGCTCGTAGGCCACGAAGTAGACAACGGTCGAGGGCAGCGCCGACACGAGCGTGGGACCGAGGCCCGACCAGAGCGCGCCGATGCCCTCGTGGCGACTGATCTTGATCAGGGCGTCGAGGGTGCTCCGGAACTGCGGCTTCAGTGTGTCGCCCAGCGTGGAGTGCGAATGGGGGCCGAATCGGAACAAATGGTCCATGAGGCCATTGCAGTAGAGGAAGCACTTGTTCGACTGCGACTGCTGCGATTGGAGGCGCGTCTTGATCACGTCCAGCGGCGTCATGAAGCAGGCCGTGATCATGGCGCCGGTGCACGCGGATGCCACCTGCTGCAGCGGGCGGATCTGAAAGCGCGGATCGTTGAGCATCTTTTTGGGCTTGGGCTTTGTCTGGTTGCCGTCGCTGCCGTCGCCGCCGCCGCCGTCGCCGCCGCCGCCGCCGCTGCTGCCGCCTCTGCTGCTGCTGCTGCGTCTATCCCTTTCATTCTGGAGCAGCGTTTCAAAAACGGCAGCTTCTTCCTTCGACATGGCGTCGACGTCGCCTCCGTTTCGATTGTTGTTGTTGTTGTCGATGTTGTCGTTTGACAGTGGAGCCGTAAACCGAATCGTGTTTCAAGTTTTACATACAAATTCAACATCGAATAGGTTAGCAAAACTTACGGCGCACAGCGTTGCCACCCGGCTACGTTTGGGCAGTGACAGTTGGGCTGCACCAGGTGGCAACACCACACTCTAATGCCCTTACAAGAGGTATTATGAATTTGGCAACAAGTGTGTTATAAATTTTCGAAGAATTCTGCAACATATATCCATTATGCCTGCAAGGATTAAATACTCTGCAAACAAGTCCTCCACTTCTATTTCTATTAGGGAAGTTTAACATGGCTCACTTAAATATTTATATACATTTTATGTTACCTAGTATGTTTAACCTGAGCTCCCTTTTCAGCTTTATTTCACTAGCTGCATTTTGTAATCTCTTTAGCAACTCCCATAATCATTAGGTACAACAATTTGACAATCTTGCCGCTCTTCTCCGTGCTTCAGCTTTATTTTTTTTGGCAATTACCTTGCGAGTGCCTTTAGCTGCAATTTGCTGCTGCTCCAATTTGACTAAGCTTAAACTGAGAGCAGAAGCTGCCAAAAAGCATAACGAGGCAGCCAACTCAATGATGAGCACAACGGCGACACGTTGGATGGAAACCTGAGCCCGCCTCAAAGTCGTACGACAAAGAATTCACAGAAACAACAACTACATTGACAAAAGGCTGAATATCTCGCTATGTGACTGCGTTTGGCTCTGGCTATGTTTCTAGGTACTGGTTGCGATGATGGGGTGAGGGCGATGGGGAGGGGGGAGTGTCACCTCGACTACATATAAAAGACATGTCAACTCTTGACGGCAAAATAATTGACATCAAAATGATGTGTATGGCTTTCTGGGTGACTGGCGTTAGAATAGAGCTCAGCTTTGAACACTGCGGATCGTTAGTTTATTAACAAGAATGAAAGAAAGACAGTGGAAATAGGGTAGCTTCACTTCAGCTTAAGTTTATTAAAGGGTGCGAGTTTGAATACGTGAGGGAGCAAAATTGTCGAATTTATAAACGTGAGAAAGCCAGCACATGGGTCAAATTAACAGAAACACATCTTAAACGAAAGGAACGTTTATTTAAGGATTAAGAACTGTTTATTTAATCTGATTATAATGATAATTGTAGCCAGGCAGTGTGACAATTTAAAATAAAAGAGCTCTAAAGAATTTTGGTATACGCAATATGTAACTAATAAACAATTTAGGCGCTGAAAAATTAAAATTGTTTTTTTTTCATATATGTAAAATTATTGTGGCGATGCGTTGACAATTTTTAGGTTTCAATTTTTGAATTATTAAATTACTTTTAGAATTGTTTACTGGTGATAAGTTTAATTTGGAATTTTAATCACTTAATATAAACAATTATATTTAAAACATTCCGAAAATAAATACATTTATATTAACTGAACTCGGAATAAAATAGTCAGCAGATTGTTTTTTTTGAATACCAAAATCAATGTCATAGAATAAATAAATTTAAATATCAAAATACCTTTATTGAAGTACGTTTATTTGGTTCAATAAAATTATATTTCACCTAGATTATTGTTCTTCTGCTGTTAAGTGCGCTGCCCTAGTTAGCTTATTGGCTTTTTTGTACTTATATCCAAATGGCTGAAAATACATATTATAACAACAATGTACTTGAGCAATTTCATAACGTGTTCGTCAACTATTTATAATCCGTACCTATGCAGAGTGCACTCACAGCGAACCCTTCAGGCATGTTTAAGCCATGGAAAATATTGAAACTGGCAAAACACGGGAAAAAGTGGAACGCAAACAACTACAAGGACAGCATGTAAAGCATGTTGCAACACACACATACTCACACAGAAAGACTAACGGCTGACAAAATGCGGCGCTGATATGATTACGGTGCCGGAGACGAGCAGGAGTGGAAGAAGTTTGCGGGGATATGCCGAAAAAACACTTTAAATGGGCAGGCATATGTGAGGCTCTCTGAGCTATGCGAGGCGCTGTGGCAAGATGCCGAAACATGCACATGACACACTCACTGGCACACACGCACACACGCACACGCTGCAGACATTGTCTAACATTTATGAGTAACGTGGGGATATTCGGGAATTCGACACGTAGCTGCCGTGCGGCACGTAGATAGTGCGATTGGATGAGACGGGGGGTAGGGTGTACGGGTGCGGAGCTGGTAATTGTGGTGTAAAACTGTGGAATAACAACACTTAGTTGGTAGCTAATACGAGCACGTGTTTGCTTTGCTACACAACAGTGCTGCGCAGATGACAAAGCTTGTCCTCAAGGTCTCAGAACGCATTGCTGATGCGCGACAACGTCTTCTTCTTCTACCATAATTAAGGGCACATCAATATTTGTGTTAACCCGGGCAGCAGCTGTTGCGTGCATTTGGCAACTATTTGAAACATGGCAGTATAATCAGCTTATGTCAATGCGACCCTGTCCAAATTTAATGTATGCGTATTTTTATTTAATTTCTGTCGAAAATAAATTGAATGAAGCGGCATCGAAACGGCAAATGTTGAAACATTGACGCATGCCGCACGCCGCGCCACAAGCCAATTGAAAGCCTCTGAACCGCCAATCCATACGCCAAGCCAAAGAAAATGCACGCACACATGCGCCCACAAGCACACACACACACAGTAAAAAGTCAGTAGAGAAACCCGGTTTCAAGGCGAAAATGCGCCACCGCGCACCATTCACCGCACAATTCCATTACGTAAAGCAAACATCAGCTGGCGTTTGGCGTATGGAATCGTTGAGGATTCGCATTGAGATTGCTGCTGTTGCTGCTGCTGCTGCTGATGCCGCTGCTGATGCTGCTGCGGCTGCTGCTGTTGCTGATGTCGTGACTAGCGGGGTTTTCGGATGAGGAGGCAGCTACCAGCTCTCGATGCCAGTAAAAGCAACATACTGAATATTGATGCGCATCGATTTCGACTTGAAACGGCGAAAAGTTCAAACCAACATGCGAACACACTTTCACACACACACACGCGCACACACTCTTTGTTTATAATAAAAACATTTGCAATTTCTTATTGCTACACGAAACCATTGACGTTAACACTGAACAACAAAAGTAAACATAAATAAAGCTAACTCAGATCACTTTTATTTATATCAATAAAAAAAAAATGTATATATAAAAAAAAGCTCTGCTGAGGGAGATAAAATCGAGGACAAAATTAAAGTTATTTAACTATCTTAACATTTTTATAATTTATACAGTCCCTTTTTATGAGGTTTCGTGACAAGCATGAAATTCTGTGTGCAGAGAATTTTTTTAAAATTAATATACACTAAATGAATTTTAATTGAGTGCATAAATATAAATTTAATGTGTGTTAGTTATAAATTGTAAAAAAAAAACTATTATTAATATGGTGTGGTCGGAAGCCAAGTAAATTCAATTTTTTTTCAGTAATTGTTAACTCAGAATGCTATTATATGCATAGTAGTAATGGAGTGTGGCTCGTGAAGACACCGATAGAAGCTCACCTTTGTTGCATGGTTTAAGAGCACTCAACTGGGTTAAAAGGGTGCATTCAGCCCTGCGCTGACTGTGGTGGCGGATGCCGAGCAATTTGTGTACGCTCATCGAGCATTTAAAACAATTGGTGCCAAGCAATTATAAACGGAAGACGCGAACCGAACTGGCTGAAAGGGACAAACTGGCGGGGACCGAAAGGGGAGACGCCAAGGCAATTCGCGCCAAATTAGCGACAAATGCGTGGCTGACAATCCAGGGTGTGGGCAACGACTGCAACGACCCCAATTGCAAATTGCTGTAAACTTGGCTGAAAGTGGGCCACAACGTTGGCGACATCGCTGTCATCGTCTGCACAAGTTTACGTTTGCAATAAGCAAATGGAACGTACAACTCGGCAAGGCGCTGCAAAGTATGCTACAAATATAAAAAAAGGAGCTGGTTCCAAGTGGCTGTCAATGCGTCTCATTTAGCATATTAACGCAGCGCATTGCCAAACACACACACACACACACACAGACACCCTCACAAAAGGCGCATGCCACGTGCCGCCGAACCGCAATATCATGGCGTTAATTGCTACTCGAAGGCAGTCTCGTGTAGTCATGGAGGCATTCAGGCGGGAGACGACGTTGCCACATCGCCACATTGCAGGCGGCGCATTTTGATGCCGCACTGTTGCTGCTGCTGCTGTGCTGCCTCACTTCTAGTTCAAGTCACGTTTTATAAAGTTTCCTGCGCTTTGGTGCTCCGCCATTTACTGTTCAAGAATTCCCTTTTTTATCTGGAAATCTGCTTTGGTTCCTGTGTTAAAAAAAACGCGCTGCATGCATGAAATAAGCCAAATGTGAATTCAACAAAAGTCATACAAATATATATATATATATATAATACATAAATAAATTAAGCACGATCATAAAACGCTTGTGTGTGTGGGTTAAGCTCTATTGCTCATTATTCCGTATTCACTTGACTTTAAGCTAAATTGCAGAATTTAATCCGATTACAACATTCATACTTTTTTTCGAATTCCAATTTTTAACAGTCATTGTGGGAATTAAAAAGTTTCAATTAGATATTAACATTGATTATGTTTTATCGAAAAAGTACCAAACATACGCTATATTTACTGTTCACATCAAATTAAATGCAATTTTGGAAAATATTTTGTTTGTATTCCACTTACAATAAACGTTGCAATTTTGCACTCCATTGAACTTCAACCGCAACGCACAACCCAAACAAACAAATAATTATGCAGATGAGTGAAAACTAGAATGTGCTGGAAAAGCACTCGACAGTCGTAAATGGGCTAGAACAACAATAACCTCAGCGCAGTAATTATATTTCATTAATTATATATTTTATCATTTTAGGACAAACCCTTTGAAAATAATTCGAATGCAAACAACATAAAATTAACCACAAAACTAAGTTTAACTGGTTATTTCAACCGTCAAGCCCCGGTAGACATAATTTCAGCTTAATTGAGCACAAAGTCAAGTTAAATTTAAACAACGTATTCATGTTTAAAATAATTTCACTGGAAATGTCCAATATTTAAACAGAAAGAGATGTGATTAAAATATCAAAAATTTAAATTGCTTGTGAACTTTTCAACCCAATTGTTGTAAATTTACTAACTACAATTTAGCTTCATACACTGCAAGCAGGTTTATAAAATATTTTCTATTAAAATTGAAAATTAATTTTGGACACGTCAAACAAAACAATTTATGAAAATTATCAACTTATGTGTTTACCATAAAACAATAACACCCTATAAAATAAATTTGATAGTTAGGTAGGTAGTAGTTAGGCGTGTATTTAATAGTCTTTAAACAAGTCTGAAATATTTACTGCTTTTATGTAGCAGAAATAATGTTTTGATTGTATAGTTAACCACATATTGTTAAATCAATCAGCCCAGCCAAACGAATTACAAACAAATAAAATTAAATAAAAATACAAATAAAATAGAATGTTTTTATTTTCAGCTTAACTTTTTTAATTTGTTTTGCATTTAACAGATACAAATACAGATTATAATAATTGTTTGCCTTTTCAATAATTTACACATGTTTATTTAAAGTTATGTCGTTTTGTTGATATGGGCTTGCTGCCTATTAAATTATGAAAACTTTCATTAAAAAGTCAAACAATGTTCCAGCGCAGCATGAATAAAAAGTATGTATATATAAAACAAAAGCCGTCATCATACAAAGTGAAATACATGAGAAAACATAATTTGCATATTTGCCTTTGTTTATTATTATTTTTTTTTTGCTTTTTTGCATGCTGCATATTTTTTGTTTCTGATTTTGTATTTAAATATGGTTTGGGGCTTTTCATCTTGTGGAATGTTTAACCAGTTTATTGCTGATTGCTATTGAACTTAAACTGTTGACCTTGCTGGCAATTTATTGTGTAACTGTCTGGATCTATATAAATAGCTTAATAATATTAATCTTATAATACTAATTATAAAGTGCATTAATTAGTCCTGATGTATTTAAGCCGTGTGTACAGAAATTCCACAAAATGTTATTGCGTATGCATTTATTATAAGCAATTATCATTATTTACCTGCCTGTCGCATTTAATTAATGCAAATTTATTTCACATAATTTTTACTTAATTCTTTTTTACCCTGGCCGCTGACAGATTTAATTTAATGCGATTAAATATTAAACTGTAACAAATATTTACCGTATTTTTACTTGCCCCTTACCACAGATTTTCAATTGAAATAGTTCCGTCTGCAAACCACGAAAAAATACTTGGAAAAATAGCAACTATAAATCAAAACTCTGGCCAAAAGTTATTTTATGCATCTGTATTTATGCTTGAATTTTGCCGCCTCCAGGAAGTTTCAGTTATGGCTTCTCCTCTTGACTTTTCGCCATTTTTGTTCGTATTTATTTATTTATTTAAAAGTTATTTTGCTCCGTTTTTGTCTGAGGGTAGCTAAGCAATCTTACAGAAATTCATTTTAATCTACTCCTGACCTAACACTAATTTGTGGTTGTCAGCAATTTTGGTAAATAATTTAGCTTTCTCCCGAGCGTTTTTGTGGGATTTGTTTTTTGGTTGGAAACTTTTATTAGTCTGTGTCTGGTGGTTAAAAATTGAAGTAGTTTTTCTTTTGTTAAACACAAATGTAGTAACAATGACATATTTTTGGTATATCAGCGATTTAAAATATTTCGAAGTAAAGCCGAAAATAATTAATTTAAAATTTTAAACATATGGAAATTTATACCAGAGTAATATCCGACATTCTTAGCAGAAAAAAAAAATTAAAAATAATTAAATTTGCATTTGAGACTCTTTTAAATTTATAATACCATATGTATTGGCAATCAGTAAAATATTTAATATTACTAAGAAAACTATAGGCCTTAGCTATTTTTCTGCTTTCCCGTAATGTGAGAACTACAGAATTGGATATTAATTATGTAAAGCATCGGCTCCCAGTAAGCTGATATGCCAGAATAAGTTTTACATATGAGAACTGGCAATGTTTGTTATTAGAACGGCAAGTGCTATTAAATACCTATTAAGAACGCACTAAGACGCTCAGAATCGATGGAATAACTTCAGCCCGAAAAACAACTGGAACTAAATTGAGTCAATTAAAAGTGTTTGGAAATTTCGTAAAACGAAACTGCAGAAAATCTTTAGAAGTTCAGCACAAATAGAGGTTAAGTTTTCTCCAGTTCACATGTCTGCCTTGCCTAGTTGTTGCTGTTCTTATGGTTCTGCCTGGCCTGATTTAATTAACCAAATGCTTTAAACACTTTTCACTTCATGCCGCAGAAGACTGAACAATGCACAGAGGCAAATACTCAAAACGCAATAACCCACATGTTGAGGAAACTGAAAAGCAAAGCCAAAATAAAGAGGATGGAGGAAATGTGCGTTCAAATTGAGTAAAGGAAACCCTCGAAGCATTTGGCAATTGTGGAAAATTAACACAAAGCCGACCAGCAGGAAAATGCGTACAGCTGGAAATTGAGGCAGTCATATGTGAAGCCACAGGATGTTTTATCGCAGCTTTGCCACTCTTTGAAGTGCAAATATGTGTCAATCCTGTCGACACTGCTTCGACAACTTCAAGGAGCAAGCAACACCAGCTAATAGCTATATATAAGCAATTTATGTGCTTCTGACAAGTTTTTGTGTACCTCAATTATTTCACAACTGGCGGCCTGCGGGGCCAGCTAATGAAGTACAAAAGAGCTTAACAAAATTAGCGTAAAACAAATATTTATGCAAAAGTGAAAATATGAAAATGCGAAAAGGATTCGCCGGCTGCACCTTGGCAAAACACAAACAATTCAACTGGGCGCACAATTTAATTACAACTTTTGTAAGAAGAAGCTTTCTTTTACTTTTCGGCCAAAGTTGGTGCCTCGTTCCAGGCGGAATAAAAATCTGACAGGGAATTTGCATAAAATACAAAGCCCTCCCCCCAAAGAAAATTTCGACACAATAACTCAATTCGGTGGAAAATCAAAAAGTAATGCGTCGCTAAGGCAAATGCCCCGGACAAAGCCGGTCACAAAACTTTCTGTCAACCAGGATAGAGTTTGGGCAACAGCTAAAGAACTATTTTGCGGTGACAAGTTTGATGTAACTCCCTGCGGCAGCAACTGCGTACAGAAAATCCAAAATATTTGAGATATTTGCAACTGCACAAATGTTGACATGGCTTGAGATTTTGCCATGACTTCAAATTAAGTTGGCAGCACCATGACAATTGTGTGTTCTGTGTATTGGCAACTGCGGGACTGTATAAGCAGCTTCTGTTTGGGCCAAATTGCTGACACAATAGTTTGGCCCAATTTGTTGCCAATGAAATTGCGCATTGTTCGGTTTCTGTGCAGGTAACAATACGAGCAAAGAGGCAAAGTTTTCTTTTTGTTTGGGCAATTAACACTTAGCCTAAGTAAATAGCAATTATTTGCCTGATTATATGACTGTATTTGGGTTAATTGTTGTTTACTTAGTTCATAAATTAAGCTTAATTATATATTTATTTGTGTGTTTAGTATTCGTAAGGCAATCCACGTTCTTTTCTCATAATACTTGTTGAGGATTTTTTTTAAATAAAGTCTTGGATTTTCTTTCCTTCACCTTTCCTTACTCCTTCATTTATTTTAGATATATATGTATATATTTCTTTCCACATATTTTTAGACAAGTGGGTTTTTTAGCTTTGGTTTGACTTAATATTTTCCTATGTATTTCATATATCTTTGGCTTAAGTACATATTTACGATATTTACGAGTTTCCCAGTTTTTCGTTAGTTGACCTCTAGTATTATATAATTTAAACTTTAAATTTGATTTCCTTCTATAATTATAATTTGTGAAATGTATACATATTTTTAAATTTTGTTCTTAAAATTTTAGCATTTATTCTAAACTTTCAGATTAACACTTGAATTCATAAAATACAACTTCCTCCATTAATTTACTTATAGATATTTAGCAACGTTTTTAAAGTAAATCAAACGTATTTAAAAACCTGGCGAAATTTTGTTTATTTTTTTGCACAACAATAAATAATAATTAAAAAAAATAAATAAAAACTTAAACTTATTACTAAAATTTATATTTATTTCTATTAAATTTCTCATATTTTTCTTTCTTTACATATTTTTTGACATCAAAATATATATTTTTTCTTACTGTCTGTATATTTTGAAAGTCGTAAATTAATTTTCAATTCCATAAGACTTTTGGTCTTTTTTCTTTCTTAATGAATTAACCATTTTTATCAAGACTTTTCCTGTAATTTTGCCATCTTTCTTTTCCAACAATTTCCCCCTCGAAACTCATATTATTTGATTTTTCATTAGCTGTTTCGATATGCGTGCTCTCTAACTTCAATCAAAGCCCAAAACGAAACGAAACTTGCAGCTGCAGCAAAACTTCAGCGAACCAAAGCGACCACAAGCTGCAGCTCCTGTTAGTTGCTGCCATCCTTGGATCCGAAGCCAAAGATAAACTTTCGACCAAAATGTATTATTAAATTTGCGCAAACACTAGAAAATTCCGAGCTGGTTGCCGCGCGTGAGTGGCTTCCGTTGCAGCCGAAACCACAAGCTGTCAAAGGACTTGGCAGCACTGGCAGCCCGGGATCTGTCGCTGTCGTCGCATTGCGGGGCACAGCGGGCTGCAGCGCCGTTGGTGTCAAGTTGAGGACACCGCTGGGCGCGTCTTCTATATATGGGTGGCAATGCCACGGCCGGGCTGCGGGCCTTGCTGCAGCTCCGTGCGCACCGTGCCGGTGGAGGAGGAGGACGAGGAGGTCGTCGAGTTGCGCCACGAGCAGGAATCACTAGAGATGCTGGAGTCTATGCGTGAATTTGACGCTCTTGTGACACTTGCTGTCGGCTGCCTGTCAGGCGGCGGCAACTGCGGCGTGCCAGCATCAGCGTCGGTTGGCACTGGCCGCGGCAGCAGCGATGTCCGCGAGGCGGACTTCGTGGGCTGCGCATAGAGGTCGCCGTTCGGCGCCGACCAGCTGCCGGGCGAGCCGACGCCGGGCAGGGAGCTGGCGCTGGCGCTGGCGCTCGCCGCGATGGCGTAGACGCACTCGGTGCGCTGACCCTGCGGCGGCGTCGCCTCGTGCGCCGGCGGCACCGACTCGAACGACTGGAACGAGCCGCTGAGCGTGCTGTTGGCCGGCTCCACTTGGCGGCTGGCCGGCGCGTGCTTAATGCGCTTCAGCGACGCCGCCGGCGACTTGGGCACGATGGGACCCACAATCAGCGTGTTTTGCGAGATCTGCGGCTCGCGCGGCTCGTCCTCGCCGCAGTCCTGCGCCAGCATCAACGGCGACGTCGTTATATTGCTGCTATCCCGCCGCCGCCGCCGGCCCAGCGTGCTGCTGATGGTGCGCGGCGGGGGCAGCGGCGCGGCAAAGTTCTGCGGCGGCAGCGAGTTGCGCTTCTGGCTGTGGCACGTGCGCAAATCGTGCGCCGTGGGCAGCACCTTCGGGTAGTTGCGCTGGCGCAGCAGCTCCAGCTGCTGTGCGGCGCTGAGGGGCTGCAGCACCAGGGCGGCCTCGTCGCGGCTGGTCACATTGATGTCCACGTCGTCGGCGTGCACGAAGCTCGTGACCTGCTCGTCGGCAGCCAGGATCATGTCCACGGGATCGGAATGCGAGTGGGCGTGGCTGTGCTGCGGCGGCAGCAGCGTGGCCTCGCTGGGCTCCGTCAGCGCCGAGTGCTGGCGCTGCAGCAGCAGCTCATAGTGCATGCCCTCCTGGGTCTCATGCATGTGCTGCGGCGTCAGCAGGGCGGCGTCGGCCACCTCGATGTCCTGGCAGATGATAATGCGGCCGTCCGCCTGGGCGGCGGGCGGCGGCGGCGGGCTGGGATTGAAGCTGCCCGACTGGGGCGCGCCCGGATGCTGGGCGGACATCCACTCGCAGACCTTGGTGTGCGTGTCCACCGTGGAGCTGCTCAGCTGGCGCTGCATGGCAAAGCCGTTGACCGGCGAGCGCTGGCCCGTCTTGATGGCCTCGTAGGTGTTCGATTTGCGCACCATGTCCAGGATGTAGCTATCGTCGCCGTCGCGCGACTTACTGCACCGCTTCAGCTCGTCGTCGTTGGCCCCGTCGTAGCTGAGCATGTTGCCGCCCAGCTTCCGCTGCAGCGACGTGCTGCGCTTGCGGCGCTGCCGCACCAGGAACGTCGCATAGATGGCCACGTTCACCACGAGGAAGACGGCAATGAGGACGATGAGCAGCTGCAGCGTCGTCTCCGATTTGGCAATGGGCTCGGCGGGCGTCGCCGGCGCAGTCCCATCCTCCCCGTAGTCGCTGCTGTGCTGCGTTGCCGTCTCCTCGCCGGATGTGGCCACGCCCTCCGCGCCGCCGACCTGCTGCCTGTGCACATGGCCGAATGTGGGCGGGGCATTGTACATGTTCTCCGCTGCGGTCTCCAGCTGCTCGCTGGCCGACGCCGACGCCAGCGTCTCCTGGAGCAGCAATTTGAGCGTACGCACCGGATCGTCGGCGCCGTTGTCACGCGCCCCGTATTTGCTCATGTGGCCCGTAATCACCTCGTTTCCGGCCAGCTGCTGCTGGCCCTGCTCCTGTATCGCCGCAATCTGATTCAGCTCGTCCGGCAGCTCTTTGTTCCAGAAATTCATGTAGATCTGACGGTATTTGTAGCCCACTGTCGGCGGTATTCCTGCCAGAGACCAATCAAATGCAAATCCAATTCCAACCAGAGCCAACGCACCGATGTGGTTCGTGGTCCGCGTGGTTGAGAGCGGGGATCAGGAGGGGTATGAGTGGGTGTTGAAGAGCGGGCCATTTGCCGTACTTACCTATATTGAGATAGGCCTGGGCACGCTTGTTAAACTCCGGCCAGTCCAAATCGTAGCGATCCCACTCCAACAGATGCGAATTCAGAAAGATGCCCTTCCAAGGTGCCTTCGGGTTGCTAAAAGTGGGTTGGAAATGGACACAAAATCAATTATAACGAGCAAAAATTAGCAGTAAATAAATAGAAAAATAGGGAATATAAAATAAGAAAACTTTCTGGATTTAAGTAGGTTTAAGTAATAAGTTATACAAAAGGTTTAAATTGGCTATAAAGATTAAAGAGAAGACTATAATAAAATTCATAAGAATAGAAAGGAGTACAAAAGAGTAAAAAGTATGGTACATATAGAAATTATTTGAATAACATATCATATCAAGTAAAAAAATTAAATATATAGCGCAAAATAATAACATTATTAATAACAAAAGATGTAAACACAAAATTTGTTTTTTACATAATATGAAATCAACAAAATTATATATATAAGCTTGAGTTAGTCTTATTCCTAATAATCTTCTGCAGTTCCAACTGCAAGTCCTATCCACTATCTCAACGTATTCATGACTAGCCCGCACTAAGCCCAATTTCCTGCTGCTCTACTTTGTGTTTTGTACATTTCCTGCATTTTTGTAGCTCATTTCCCTTCACATTAGCCCTTAAATCTCATGGTCGTATGGCTAATGACTGCACCGACTGGGATGTGCACATTTTAAAGTGAATTCCGCAAAGAAGAAAAGGATTTGTAACGATCTCTGATTTCAGGTTTGATTGCCATTTTGCTGGCCGGCTGCCGCATTTCAACTAATAATATTTGCATTGGTCCTTTGGTTGTTGCCCTGCTTATGCCCGTTTTTGGCGTTGTTTTCGTAGCGCAATAATAATAAAAGCGGCAGTAAAAATTCTATTCATTTCACTGTCCGAGCGTTGCAGATTGCAGAACGTGCCACAGCCCGGCTCCATGGATATCGCATCCGCCATCCGCCATCCGCCATCCGCATTTGCATGCAGAGCTGCGACTCGCCGTGTTGATGGCTCCGCTGCCCGACACCCCCCCTCCCCCATCCCCTCCCCCTCCACTCCTTTCACCACTGCCCTTGTTCGGAAAGCCATGCGGCGTTTCCAATCGCAAACTTTCACCAAGTGCACTCTTCAATTCGCTTTGGCACGGACACTACTCACCCGGTCTTTACGAAGTTCGTCCAATATGCCATTACCGCCTCGGAAAGCAGCTTTTCCTGCACGGAATAGTTGTGGCTGGGAAATGGGCCGGCCGGCGCCAGCGGCGCACCAAAAACGAACGCCAACTCCTCGCCCATAATACTGTGCGGGAGCTGAGCAATTGAAAGACATGAAAAAAGAATGGAATAAAATAGCCAGAGTTAGTAACAGCTCACGTTGAATACACTTATGTAAAGAAAATTTATAAATAAAGTCATATTTAGAGTGATTGCTTATATTTATATTATTTATAATTACACATTTCACAAAATTATACATTTCATTTATATTTATATATTATATTTAAGAAAAGGATTTATGAGTAGACTAAGTTAATTTTGTAATTATACATTAAATTTAACTTTTTATTATAACTATTTCCAATCTCCCCTTGTCCGCTTTCATTTCAAAATCAATGTACCCTCCGCTGTAGTTTCATACGCAGTGAAAAATTGGTGAAAATATTTCAGACATCAGATCAGCTTGCAATGTTTTTCACCAGCTTTTGGCCAGTCAGCATCAATCTTTCTGGCTTGGCCTGCATAAATATTTGGCCAGTCAGTCAGGCAGTTAGACAGACATAGCGAGGGAATATCTAGGGGCAACAACTGCAGTAAGTAGGTAGGTAATAAAGCCAACTTTTTACTGATGCCATGAAAAATGTAACAAAGTCACAAAGCATTTTGCTTTGGGGCTCATAAAAATTGCTGTCGCCTTTTGTGGCTGTTGTTGTTGTTGTTATTATTGTTGTCCTTTCCTGAGCTCATTTTGGCTCATTTTCAAGCTCGTTGGCAGCTTTTGGTGGCGTTTATGAATGATGAATGTCATTTTTGATTTTGCTTTTCTATTATTTTGATGAAATGTGCAAACATAGAAGAAGTCTGCGTACATATTTATATATTGGCTTAGACGAGTTTTTATGCCATTTTTAGGTTCAATAAACTATGGACCATAAATACTTGTTTATGGCCAAAATTGTCGCCATGTACACAGCATATGTTTTTTCGAAGGCCATTTGAGTTCAATAACAAAAGTTGTTCAGACAACAATTGGTTATTAAAAGATTTGATATAAATAGATAAATACTGTTGTACTTTTAAAGAATTTAAGGTCACTTTTAATTTTGTCATTTCTTTAACAATTAAATATGTTGTTTCGTACACATATTTATTGAAATATTCAAAGAATATCCTGCCATAAATTAAAAGCCTTGATAAATTGTTTTTAAGTGAATAAAAAAAACAATTGCCAATTAATTGTTCATTTTTAAGTGCCAGATTAATATAAGTACACCATACAAATATATTTATTATACAAATGAAAATGAAAAACTGTTATTCGGCTTATTAAATCTCTTTTGACTGCCTTCCTGTGAAAAATTATCATTAACGTTGAAAACGAAAAACAAAAATGAAAAGGCGGAAATTCAATTTGAAATAAATGCGTTAATTTTGTTATTTATGCCTTTGTTTTTTCTGCATACGCCCCCGGGCTCTCTGTCCCGCAGCTACGCGCCCTCACTTCACTTCCGCGTTCGCCTAAAGCCACCGGAAGCAACAATTTGCCTAAGCGCCATTTGTCCTAATAAACCTCATGGAGTTGAGAGTCGAAAATTGCCAGAAATGTTTGCCAAATTTGCTTCAATGTAAACGACAGCAGGCGTGTTCCGACCACCCCTCACCCACACCGCCTGGGGGCAAGGTGGGCGGCTGTAATTTGTAACTCATCTTAATGGGCTTTTATAAGCTTAAACTGACACGCCCACATGGGGCGGTCGTCACGGCTATTGCCAGCCTGTGGGGGTGTCCTTAATTTTGTAATTTTCTATTTCGTAATTAGAAATTTCTGGCAGTTTCTTAAGTTTCGCTCAAGTGTTCATATTTTATTTTTGGCCATGGCGTCACGTAAAGAAAGTTTCTTATTATTTGCCCAAATCTTGAGTCGCATTTCTTTATGAATGCGGTCAACTACAACAAAAAAGTTTTCGCCTGCGCGACGCAAATAAAAATTTTAGTTTCATTTTTATTATATATATTTTTATGAATTTTGTTTCCTTCCTCTGACAATTTATTTCGCATTCTTATCAAAAAAGGCAGCCCAAAAGCGTTTGGCCTAAACTTATAACAGACCTAGGCAAAGCAAAAAGAAAAAAGGATCACACAGGACATAGTTGAGATACTCGGCATGATGCTGGGTGTGCGTGTAAAAAATGTTGAATTTCATACGCAACAATATATTAAATAATTTATGAATAAATAAAGCTTGTTCCAAAGTCAAATTTAGATCCTGTTGAAGTTTATTAGCCAACATTTTTGGCGTGTATATAAAAATAGTAAATATCTATTGGAATAATATCGAGTATGCAAAATCCATGTGCTGGAATTTAATATATTTTCTCATCAATTTTCCGACGTGTTTTACCAGTTAAATATTTTCGTTTTTGTAATTCAATTGATTTTTACCAGCAATTTTTGGTAGTGGCTGAAATCCCATTTTGGTTGCGTTTAAGAACTTCTTTTATTCGCATCATTTTTGCCCATTTTAACAATTGCCTTGAGCCGCCTTCGTGTGCACTTCAGACTCGAGTAAGTGTCTCCAACCCCCACCCCACCCAGTCATCTTGTCGTTGGACAAGTGGAGCTTCTTGGACGCCAGTTCCTCAGCTGCAAACATGCAAGACATGTGCCAAAAAGTTTTACAATATGCCCGCAGCTTTAGTCAGAAGTAGTCTTGAGAATGGGCGCGGAGGTGGGTAAGGAAGGGTGAAGGGGGTGGTAGAGTCACTCAGTCAGTTTGTCAGTTAACGTTGGAGTGTGGGCGTGGTCGTTTGTCAGGCAGTCAGTAGCCTCCTCGAGATGCTTAAGTATCAGCCTACCATAAAAATAACTATGAAAATAGCGTAATGGGAAAATGATTAACCGGTTGATACTCTGTTTTCTAGTTCCTACCTGAATAGATATAATAGAATATAATTTATTCTATTTTATAACTTTTGTTTATGGACAGAAAATACAAAAAAAAAAGAAGATATATATATATAGAAAAGAGAAAATAGAAGACATATGAAACATTGAAACATTATGTTGAATATTTTCAGTGCATTGACAAGCACTTTTAAACAAAATAGTTTGTAACAATTTGGTTTTCAAAAACCTTCACAATTAAACAGTCCTACTTTTCGATTTGTAACTCTGCAGGGTATTGGAAACACTAAAACTTGGTCACAAGTGCAGAAGCGCAGTTTATGCAGAAATGTGCGCATTCAGTAGACTTTTGGCTTGGGCTCTGACAAAGCACAAGGCAAACGCCGCAAAAATGGCCAAATAAATAAAAATAAAATGTCTGGTCTAAAAAGAGAAAAATGTTGCGGCATTGTTAAAGCTAGCCTTATACAATTGCACACATATATGTATGTTTACGTGCGTGTGTGTGTGTGTGGGTATGGTCTTGTTTGTTTGTTTATTTGTCTGGAAACGCCCCCGCAGCACATGAGGCCATGGAGAACTGGCTGTCTTTCTGTCGCAGCGATAATTTGTAGGCAAACCACCGCCTGCTTATCCCAAGGATCCTGTTCATGCTTGTCCTGGCAGCATTTTGGCTTTGCTTTTGGCATGAATTATTTAAGTGAATTTCATTTTTTTTTCATAATTTATTTGCAACTAATGCGCTTTGGCGCTTTGCGTTGATCGTCCTCGCATTTTTTCTCATATCAAACACATAAATATAAATGTCGCTAAAGCTATGGCACATGCTCTCATCTATTATTTAGCTACTTGTGCAAGATGCTAAAAAAGAAGAAAAAAAAACGAAAAAAAAAATAATAAGTTTATACCGAAAGTTTTACTCGCACTTAGCTCCTGAGTCGCGTTTGCTCGTTATTTATCAGCTGCTGTTTTTATACATTTATATAAGTATGTATTTTATGCTTTAATTGCGGCTATTAAAAAGTTGTTGCACTTTTCCCACTGCCAACATTTACCACAAATTGTTGTCGCATTTAAAAAGCCAGTTGCCTGCATTATGACCCACTTGGTTGGAGTAGTCGACGTCTATTTTCATTTAGTTGGGGACTTAGTTGACTTGGCCCATGGTTTATGGCCAACTTTGTGACCCCACCACGACTGGAAGCTACGGTCATAAAAATTCGCTTAACGCCACAACCAAAGCTGAACTTTCCAAAAATATAATGCGAAATAATAACTTTTTTTTTGTTTTTGTTCGTTTTATTTAGATTTTTATTTGTGTTCTCCCCATTCATTATTTCAGTTTCAATGCCTTTTATTTGGGGATTTTTGTAAAATTTTTTTTTTTGTCGTTTTTGTCTCGGTTTGCCAACAGTTTGTCAAGTTCTGGTGTCGCGTGTTCTTCTGGATATTTAGGATCGTATAAACACATCAAGAATTATTTTGATAACTGTCAAATAATTTAATTTGCAAGCTTATAACTTTTTAACTTATCCAATACTTTATGTACATTTTATTTTCAATTTGATTTTGTTTTTCAATATTTACTTTACAACTTTTTACTCTCACGATACTTTTGTTATAAAAATAATCAAAATTTAGGTTTTTCAATATATTGAGTTTTTGAAAACTGAATGCGCACTTCTAAATAAAAATCAATATAGAATTATAATTTTTTTTAGGTATTTATTTAATTTTATATTTTTTATGCATTTTTTGTTTTTTTTTTAGATATTTTTTACTTTTATAAATTATTCGACTTTTAATTTGATTCCTACGTATAATCATTGTATTAAATATGCTTATACATAAATGTTTATTCAAATTTCCTATACTATCTCCTAAATTTAGTTCTCAAGTCAATTTTTTTATGCTCAATTGAATTTACTCCCATAATATCATCTTCAATCTATATTCAATTCGGCATGCTTATTCAATTTCCATTAATTTGAATCAAAGTGTTTTCATCCAGCAATCAAGCCATCAAATTTGTTGTATAGTACTCTATCAAATATCTGTGCCCACATCCTAATTACAAATCGATAGACACATTTAATCATAACACAGAGTCGCCGCCCTCGAAAAGCGATATCCAGAGCAACAGCAGCTATCTCCAAATGGCAATCAGTAACAAATCCATAAGCATGACAAAGCTATAAAAACTGGCGGCAACAGCCATAACAGCAGCACCAGCCAGAAGAGGACACGCAGACCGGCAGACAGGACCCTGAGCAGAGACACAAATAACCAGACAAGTTAGTCAAGTCAACCAACCAGTTACCAGCCACCAGCCACCAGTCACCAGCCACCATTCACCAGCCACTCAACCAGCGAAACCGCCTGCGGACCACAAAAACAACAAACGTATCCCTGGTGAAGTGGTTCGCTGTCTACTTAGCGACTTGGCCTTAAGTTAAAGTTGCGTTTTGTTGTTTTTGACTGGTCTCAAAGGCAGTTCATTGCCTTTATTACGATCGTTGCGGACCGCGGGCCGTACAGCTGCAAAGTTGTGAATTGTTTTGTTGAAAAGCCAAAATGGCAGCCAATGATGGAATGACCCAGCAGAGTGGAGCCACCCAGTGGACGGGGCTAACATAAAAGTTATTGTTGTTGTATTTTTTTTTTGGCACTGCCAGTACATGAAAACTCATTAAACTCGTGCTGTTTATATTTTTGGGCAAACTGACCAGAGCATTTAAATTAAATGCGCCGCGTAATTGGAATCACAATTTGACGGCTATTACGAATCTATAACAAGGAGCAAATACACCCATGTATATACACCCTCCACATGGTACATAAAATATGCATATAATTGTACTTACATTTGCATAGGGACCCGTTGCGCTATTATGGCCGAAAACGTACATATAATTGCGTCGATTCACATCCGCGTGGAACATGCCCGTCTGCAGCAGAGGCCCAACGACCCGGGCATCGGAGAGAATGTCCAGCACAACGTCGCGATGCTCCAAATTAGTGGCCTTTATCGGATTGTTGTACATGTCCTGGTATCTGTGTGGGTTGACAAAGCGAAAATTAAAAAAAAAAAAACAAATAGAAAACAAAACAGAACGGTCACCACACTGCGTATACGTAACGTGCAATGCTAGCAATTGTCGAATAGCTGACGCCATTGTTGGCACCACTTCAGCGCTTAATTATGCGGTTTGCTTTGTGCGACAATTCTATGAAAATGCGAAATACGCAAACGTATGCCTAAAAAGATTGGGGAATACTTTTGCGTATGTTTCCAAACCTTCAGAAATACGCATACGCATTGAAAAGCTTGAAAAATATTTTTGAAATGAATACTTGAATAGTTTCACAACTTTAAATTTCTATAAGTTCTAGCGATATATAGTTTCTAAACATTAAAGCTTAGTCGAACTACTATCATAGTTTCACTTTTTCTATACTAAACATACTTCCTTGCACTGAGCAATGAGAAAATGTATGGTCAAAAATGACTTTATTATTTATGTGCCATAAATATTTCAATTTTATTAAATAGGTTATTCAATCGCCAACGTAAATTTCCATTGTTAAAGATATAAGGCAAAATTTTCTAAAAATATATTTTCTCATTACAAAGCGCCTTAAGTCAATTTCACATTTTATCACAATTTCATTTGGCTTTGATTATTTGATGTATTTGCCAAAAGGACTTTGAGTATGGTTTATGTTAGGATCTCATCAGCTTTTCCAGCGCAGCGCGAAATTATTATGGCCCCAGCAGGACGCAGACACACCAACACACACACATACACGCAAGAAGAAAAAACTACAGCTTGTATTCAGGGTGTGCGCTCAATGGGTTCTCTGCACATGTCAAGCACAACACTTGGCCTTTTGCTAGCAGCTCCTCCAGCCAGGTGCAAGCACGGAGGGGCAGCTGGTGTGGGGGATACAAATAAGGGTATAACGGCTACACACACACAGACACATAGAGAAAATGCCTGTCAGGCGCGTATTTCAACATCTTCTGCTGCTGCTCTGCTACTATTGCTTCTTCCTCTTCTTGTTGGCCTGGCCTAATGTACAAATAAATAGAGCCATATTTTCTACATTTTCGCTCAGGTTTGCTTTTTGCCTTTTGGCCTGTGCGCCATGTTATGCATTTTATTGTCGGCTACTTAAGTTATGCGCTTTGACCTCGATACAGACAACAGCCCCTCTCCCTGACCCACCGCTGCGTCTGCCTGCGGGTGGTGCGGGTGTGTTGGCGGGGGGTGGCACTCATCATGAATGTATGGCCCAAGGTAAGAGTATATCAGCTGCTGTTGTTCTTGCGTTTTCTTGTTTCTCTCTTTCCCTCAGTGCTACCCGTTTGCTGTTGATTTTCTTTTAAAGCTGCATGTCCTGTGGCAGGACGCGCGGCATAGTACTCGCTGTCTCCGGAGACACATGTTCGTACACAGCTTGTTGTTGTTTTTATTGTTGTTGTTGCTGCGTATGTCATGTGGCATACTACGCGATATATTTATTTGCGGGCTCTATTATGTAATCTCACACACTTGAGGAAGCGCTTAGAGCATCTCCACTCGCTGTTGCTGTTGTTGCTATCATTTCTAGCTGCCAGCAGGATGTGTACGTCCATATACGTGTATGCAATAAATAAAGTGAAGATGTCAAGTCTATGTTTACTTAAAAAAGAGCTCAAACAGCGGGCTGGGCAAAACTTCTTTAGCTAGATTTCTTTAAATTATTCAATAAGCTTCGCTAAGCAGAACATTGCAGGAAGAAGCTGCCTGGATGCAAGATTTTTGCGTAAAAATAGTTGGGAAAGCAACGGGCTTTTGACAACCAAAAAATGTATGAGTATGAAGCATAATCTAAAGTGTAATAATTAAGGAACTTTAAGATATGAAAAAGAAAACTGTCTTTATATTTAGGAATGGTAATTTGGGACTTAATTTTTCGGTTTTCCAACTTCGTTACTGTATAAATGAAAGGTAGTCGTCGAAGTCCTTAAAACACCACTTAGCTTCAATTTAAAAATGTTATATTTAGCATTTACTTATATATAATACGGTTTAGAATAACCATTAGAATAAACATTTAGAATAAACATTACACAAACTGAAAATAATGGTCTACCCTTAATAGAAATCAAAACTTTCAAAAATAAATACGCTTCTGTTTAATCAGCATATAGCTTAAGTCAGAATTTGCGTTTGTGCGCTGCTTAAATCCCACCAATTCCCCGAAAACAAACCGTCCTTATTTTTATTTCCCCGCAAAAACACATAAAAAAAAACGAAAATTTAATACGGAAACCCAAATCGCATAAGCAACCAAAGCAAATGTGTAATTAAAAGTTTTGTGGGGCAAGTGCACTGGGAGCAAAAAGAGGAGCCACCGGAATCCACAGCTGAAATCATATGTAAGCACTTTGGTGGCAAGCCAATGCAGCTTAAACTGTGCGAAAAGTTGCCCAAAACCAAAGCCGGGCACGACAGTTTAATTTAATAAATACTGCTACACACTGCGTGCCACAATGTTACCTGTACGCACCGCAAAATGCGCCACAAAGGAGGCCAAACAAACGTTACGAATGCTCTCAACTCAAAAAACTAACCACAAAACACTTGAAACCCAAAACGCAAAACGCCAAACGCCTCCGGCAGACAGCCACCAAGAATATGCACAACAAACACTCAAAAGCATGCAATGAAAAATATAGTGGGGGTGGGGGCACGGGGCTCGAAGTGGAAGATGCCACAACAAAAGCGTACAACGTCATTTGGTTTTCATGCCACGCCCACCAAAAGAGACACAGCCACGGACAAACAGACTGCCAGACAGTCACCTTGACTGCCGGCGAGCTGAGCTGGCTGTGGCCATTCACACGGCAAACACAAGAGTATAAACTGCAGAAGAACACTGCGCAACAAAACTGCTGCTGAGTGGCTGAGCCACCTCCATGGTCAGATGACATTCAAAGAACATAATTAGCTTAAACAATAATTCAAATTGATGAAGCAGAAGTATGAAATAGTTTGTGCGAGATGTGTTTGACGTTTGGTAAGCGCCATGCTGATTATATAATTATTTTTATATATTTTTCATATTATTATATATTAAATATTTAAATATCGAAAGCATCTAACAGACATAAATCCAGCAGGGTCCATTTTTTGTATAATAGTCCCAAATGCCCTAAGGATTTCAGCCAACCAAATATTCAGTAACCTCCAGGGTCACTTTCGTATGCTCAATTTGGCGTGTAGCCAAATATTAAACGACACCAAATCGGCACCCTTAAAAGCCACTCTATATGGAATATTGTTGATTGAGATAATAGATATAAATTGAAAATACATTAAATTCCTTTTAATATTAAAAACATTAAAACAACCAGGATGTGAGTTTGTTTTTTAGACATTTTTCTAAATGTATTGATGTCCGAACTGAAACCCATAATAAACTATATTTTTAAGCGTTATATATCCAGTTAATAATGAAACTCTTCATAACTTGATACTCTTATCACAATAAATCCAATATTTACTTATGCTGTTGGACAGTGTAATGGAGCGTCTGTTTGTCGCAGAACAGCAAGTTCTCATCCTCCACATCCACTTTTACTGGCTGAGCATAAGCAATGTTCACATTTAATTTCCGAACAGCGTGTGTGACACTTTAAATATTTCCGCACTCGAGAAGACATTTCGAGTGCGCGTAGGTGAGTGTGGCAGTGTGTTAGTGAGTATGTGGCTGTGTGTATGTGTGTATGTGTCACAGTCAACTTTTGGCTGGCTGCAGCCATTTGTAGTGCCCTACATTTTGATAGTCATTGGCAGAGTCGTAATGAATTTGCTGAAGGGTTTTGCTAATGAAGTTGTGCAAATAAAATGCAATTTCATTTTAAATTGCATTAAATGAGAATCTGCACCCGGATACGTCGAGGATGCACTCCTGTATGTCGAAGGTGTTAACACTTGGCGTTGGCGTTGGCGTTGGATTACGCTTCAATGAACCTAAGTGAAAGTTGTTCGCTGTCAGTTGAGCTCCTAATTGTTCTTAAACTGAAATGGATAAAAGCTCGAATTGGTTAAAGAGCATATCTTGTTAATAGCTTATGGTAATTGTTCTCTCCTTTACTGCTATTGTGCATATTTAATATGATCTTGTTAACTATTCATTTGTCTATTTCTATGACAACTAATTTCTTAATATTGTATTATTCTTATATTGAATTATTTATATATTAAAATAAAACTTTAACAAAATTAAATTATACAAATATTTATTCCTCAGCTAAAACAATAGTTCTTAAATAACTGCCAGATTAGCCATCAGCGAAGGCATTTCCCACTTCCTAGTTTCAAGCCACATTTCCAATTCGGGTTTCATAATCCCAAAACAAGCTCAGCCACAAATATGCAGCCTACATTAGCATACATTAACAAAGTCGAATCAGAGCATTGTGCTGTAGCCCCAAAATCAAATCCATTTAATCGCCCTCAGGCCACACACACACACACACACACACACACACACGCACACACTCACACACGCACACACAGATGCCAGCTGATATGGCAGCACTTCAAACATTTGCTTAAATAACTAGCTAAGCCAAAACGAGTTGTATCTCTGGCGGAGAACACTCTCGGGCGTTAATGTTTATGTTGAGGCTAGGGTTAAAGGGGTGGCAGCTGCTAGGGGTTCGTGGACCCCACTTAATACGACTCACATTGCCGGGGCAACTCGAGCCGCTGCCCCCATTAGACGGGATGCGATGTCTGGCAGCACTCGAAAGCACAGTGTTAGCTAAATAGTGAATACATGCCGCTGGGATTTCTCGCAAATGAATGCGAAACTAAAAGAGCCGTCAGACAGAACAAAAAAAACGCTGTTTCTATGTCTTCGTGTTCGTGTGTGTGTCGGATGTTTGACACGCTACAGGACACACACATGACCCATAATGGCGCACAATCATATAAATTATGTTTTTTAATTGCTTTGATGTTTTATTGTAATGCACTAACAGGTCTTTATGGGATTTACGTTTATTTTAAACACATTGCAATCCTTTCGTTTAGCTAGCCCCATACTATATATACTATATATGTATATGCATATTACTCATACGCCAGCGTGCACCGCGAACATTTACCAAAATTGCCCCACCGCAGGCTGTGGCCGCTTTGTGTACAGCATTTGTTGCTATTGTTGTTGCTCTTGTTGTGTACATAGCCCACAAAATATGGACAAACGATTATGAATAACTGCTGCACAATGGGCCACAGCGGGAACTGGGGTTGGGGGCTGGAGTGCTTGTCTGTGCGGGTGTCTGGTTGGAATGTGGAAGATTGCTGGCGCATTTATGAGACCTCAAATGCAATAAGCATCATTTTATTACACTTCAGCACTTACACAGCACAGCAAGTTTAAGCAAAATAAAATAATGGAATATAAAATAAATATGGCATAATATTAGATTTACAGCTTGTAGGGCTTCAAGTTTATGAAAAACTCATAATAGCCTTTATCCTTTATCCTTGCGTTACATTTACCATATTGCTATTTCTTATATATCCCATTCAGCCCCAGAGTAATTTACTTAGTAGTATACATTTTATAAAAACAAATAAGAATAATGAAGTACTATTTTGAAGTGCAGTCACTCATGTGAAAAATTTAAATGAATTAAGTTTTTCGCATTAAAGCCGCTACTCTCAAATACATAAGTAGATTAAAGCGAAAATGACAAAAAGCACTTTTAGTAGCACTATCATGCTCACTGGTGTAATAAAAATAATACACTGTTAAACTTCACGCAATTTCCCACTTGCTGTGTACATATGTATCTGTATCCGCAACTGTAGACTGCCGGGTTAACCCGAAGCTGACAATCCGCCAGAATCCGCGCATTGCGTTTGCACTTCATGAATAAAATTTCGACATTAAAATTTTTGCCATTCACAGATTTATAGTGGCAACAAACATTAATATAATACTCGCATCTACAGAACACATCCTTCGCCTCCCCGCCTGCTCCTTACACCCTCGCGTGCTGCACTTTTATAACAACAAAAACTATAATAAAAAAATAAAGAGAAAAAACGTTGAACGCATGCATAACACGCGCAGTTGAGTGGTCATGATGGTGGGGAGGGGGGTGTTGGGGGCTGCTGATGAAGGGGACGCAGCAGCAGCGGCGTCGGCGGCGGCAGCAGATTGAGTTTGAGCGCGTACACACAAGAGGCGTGCGGCAAAAAGCACGCATGTAATTTATGATGTTTCAGCGAGCAAACAACACGTTCCCCAGCAGCAACTGCAGCAGCAGCGACTGCAGAGCCGCTGAAACAGCCGAAAAACTTTATGAAACATACAACATACTCTATACATATACACTAAAGAGCATCAGCTCCATGGAGTGACACTTATGCACATGGGATCGCATGTGCGAGAATAAACATAAACAGAAAGTTATAAAACTTTTCAAAATTTGAAATTTTGAAAATTAAAGTTTAATTTTATGTAGGATCTATATATATATATATATATATATGTCTATGAAATAGCACACAATCAAAAAAGTTTTAATTTTGGAACTTAAAAAAATTTAAAATGCTTTTTAATTATTATTTAATATGTTTATAAAAATTAACTTTAAATGTATACTCTATGCCCCGGAGCGAAAGTTTAAGAAATAATATGAAAGTTAGTTTAATATATTTTTTATAGGCGTGAAAACACGCATACAAATATTAGGAAAAACACTTGATTTGTAAATGGAAACCAAATTAATTTTTCTATCTTTAACTCATAGTCCCATAAAAAAATTATATTAAATATGCAAAAACGAAGATGTACGAATATAATCGAATTTTTCAAGTAAACAACTGAATTTATTCAGTAGCAGATGAATTTATTTTGTTTTGATATTTTTGATAACAGGAAATATGACAAACTTCCTTTTCTATTATATAACAATCTTTTCATATCCTTAATAAATTCTCATGTCTGTTGTATTTTGCTGTAGCAATTAACCAAACTGTATAAACTACCCTCGCAGCTGAAACGTTGCAGGCGAGAAAGAGAGAGAGAGAGAGAGAAGGCTACTAAGAGCGTGGGCGTCAGTTGTTGGCAAACAATGTGCATATTTAGCCGACGCATTAAAGCCAAAACGCACAAAAAGACAAGGGCAGACAGTGGCGTTTAAAAGTTTATGTCCTCTTTGTATTGGGCACCCTTTTATCCGATCTGCTGCAGGCCAGACGCTGTGCACATAATGTATGCAACTTCCGGTAGCAGCCTGAGGACTATAAATTAAGCAGCATACTCAGCTCCAGCTCGTCCGCTGTCATCATAACCCCAAGGCTCCAACATCAGCAGCAGCAACACCAACACCAACACCAACAACAGCAACAGCTCGAACGCAACGCAGACAGCAGTTACTCGTGGGATGCTCTGCATATTTTTTATAAATAATAATATTAAAATAAATAAGTTTATGCCATTAAGCGTCTGTTGGCCAGAAACGCCAGCGGCATTTGTCGCCATCGACCCTCTGACCCTGGACCCCCGTGACCCCACGACCCCAGGACAGCAGGACCCCGGCAACCCCCAGATCCACAGCTGCTCAAAGCTTTTGCCTTATCTACGTGTCTGGCGGCGCATGTTTGGCAACACTGTGGCTACAATGACCATGGCTATCTGGTAATTAAAGAGCTCGGTGTTGCCGTTGCGGTTTATAAATTGGCAAAATTAAAATGACAATAGAGCTGTCAGCGATACTTTGAGCTGGGTTTCTGGTTCCATGCGCCGTTGACTGCTATTAAATTTACGTCCTGTCACTTGGCTTTAAGATACATGAGCTGCTCATTTTTTCAAGGAATGCAACAGTTTATAAAACGCAGCGGTCAGCGAATTTTAACATGTTATTTATAGTTAAGCAACAACTTTAGTTTTATTTATAGGAAATATTATAAGTAGTTAAGGCAAAGCAAAGAAAATTAATATATTTTTATGTCAACTGTTCAACCTAATAGAAAAAGTTACAGCCCAATAAAATTGTATTTACTTATATTAAAATAAAAAATTAATTGAAACTACCGCCTTTATTTTACACATTTTAGTAAAATGCAAATTTCTCAGCAGTTTTAAGACCTTTATATTTCACAACTGAGTACAAAAATCAATTTCTATGTTTGAAACACTTTCAGCCATTGGACAAAGAAATTGTTAAGGCTGATAGAAAATAAATATTAATCAAGTTTAGATTTTGAGTGTAATACTATATAAGCCCAAGAAATTTCCAAATAATTTTATTTAACTGCTCAAGAATTTCCATACAACCACCTTAAACAAAAACTAAATTTTAATGGAAAATAAAACTCCGATTTTTCTTTCAAGAGCTGCACAGGCGACCAAAGACTTGAAAATAGAAATTGTTTTCCCTTTGGATCGGGCTACTTCAATATATATTTAATAAATGTTCGCTTCCTTGTGAGCCAAGTAGCGCAATTTCTGGCCAACTTTTATGCCTTTCGCTGAGTCTGTTGCAACTTTGTGCATAATTTCTAATAATTTCACTTTGAGGCGCCACTTCAGTCAGGGGCCACTTGCAGTTCTTTTGTTCACCTTGGCTCAGTTTTATTTCATTTAAGCACATGCTCGCACTGAAGGGTCAGGACTTGAGCATCCTCCACGCAGCGTATTTTGTGTCATTTTATCTGCGGCGCTGTCGCAAGTTTTCGGGGCAACATTTTAGCTTCTAGGCTCTGCGCCACTTTCAACACTTTGCTTTATGGCCTTTTTGGCTCTCTGGGTTTTTGTTTTCAAGTTTTTTTTTTTTTTTTGCCAGGCTTTGTCGCCGGCATAGGCATCTAGGCTAGTGGGTGGTGTGTAGCGGGTGTTGGTGCTGGGATTTGAGTTTGGTTGCGTTGGCCCTTTTAGCATGCTTCGAACATGTTTTCGTGCTGCATTTAATGGCTGGCCAGATACAGTTACAGATACAGGACCCGGTGCGGGCGAACCCTGTAACGGCGTTCTGCGATGTTGTGCAACACTGCACCAGAGCAGGTGGCCAATATTAGCTGCTCGGCGATTCGAGTAACATCAAAAATTGCACAACAACAACTAGGGGGTTAGGGGGCGGTTCCCAAAAGGACACTAGCTGCCACACCCAGGTCCCATGCCGCATGCTAATGAGTTTCAAAGCAATTGCCTCAAATTGTTTGGGGTCTGCCACATTGCGCCCAAATTGGGCTGTCCACTTGCTGGCCCTGGCAGGTGAAGCAGGTCGTGTGTGTTGCTGGGTGTGTGCGAGATTCTGGTCTAATTGCAGGCATGTTTGATTTACACTAGCCATGAAATTGTCCATTTCGGCATTACAGCGCATTTTGTCTTCTTCTTCTACTACTACTTCTACTTGTGCGCCAGTCTCAAACGTAAATCCGACACACATTCGCCATGCCAACTCAGATTAATGGCCCATTGAAATGGTCCAAGAGGAGAGGTGAAGCGATAACCAAAAGGCATTTATTTAGTGGCTCGCATTCTGAACCGTGAGTGTGCTGTCTCCTCTTAGCTGGCCAATGAATTAAAGCATGTCTGGAGTATCTAGTATTAAAACTATATATATATGTATATATATACATATATATGTGCTTGTGTGTGTATGAAATATGTGCTGAAGCTTTAGCAAAGTGAAATTTTCTCTAAGCTACTTAGGCAATCGTGTAGCATATTGCAATTGTATCGAATTGATTCCTCTTATTGAAACCAGCACTTGAGCTGTCACACTTGCAGATTAGGTGTGTAATACCCGGGACAGGTAAGCATTTGGTGTTTGGAGTAAATAATAGTTAATTATCTGCAATTACAATGCTTTCAGAACATTCAAAGGTATTTAAAGGCCGATATGTGAAAGTTGGGCTCTATGTTTTTTTTTAACCTATTTTAATTTGTTAGGGCAGTGTTATAAGATTAAAAACCTCGTAAAATCAATATTCAAATTTTAAAAAAATAAATATTAAAAATTTATAATTATTACGCTCTGGTAAGTTTAGCGACATTAGATTTTAAAATTTATTTTTATAAGAAACTAAACATTTTCTTCTTAAATATTCCCCGTGCTTTTAAGCAGCGTTTTTCCTTCATAGCTATATTGAAATTTTTTTAAAATTTGTATTTTTTTTAATGATTTTTTTTCTATTTTCCTTTCAAGTTCTTAAATTTTAGTTAGTTATTGATTCTGTTTGTAAAGCTGAAACCTCAATAAGGAAAATCAATAACAGCAAAACGTACACTCTCTCCCTCTCTCCTTCCCTTTTCATTTCTCTCTCGCTCCCCCACTCAGTATCTTGTAACATATCACTGAACATCTCGTGTAGCTCTCAGCTGCACTTATTGTCAGATGACAGCAACCGCAAACAATAACTCAATTGATGCATCGAATGACATTTTAAAGTATTTTTTATCAGAGTGACCCGTCGACTCCATATGTCAATACCCCAAACAATCCCCCCTCACTTATCAGAGATGCATTTCAAACGTGTCGGGCACATGAGACAAGTTTTGTGCAAGTTTTTCAGGCTGGGGGGGATTTCAGAATATTGTTAAAAACAGCCAAAGCTCCTAGCTATGAGAATCAGGCGACTCGCTTCGTTGACGCTCTACAACTATGCAGCTCTCCAGCTGTCGAGCTGTCCAACGGTTCAGCTGTCCGTCAGTCCGTGCGTCATGTTGAGATACGAAACAAAAAGTGCCGAGGCATTGCCCGTGGTTGTTGTTGTAGTTGCTGGGACTGCCATTTAATTCAATGACGGACAACAAAGCATTGCCACTGGGATGCAGTGCAGCAGCTGTTCAGCTGAAGCTAGCGGGAATGAGTGTACGAGTGTGTGTGTGCGTGTGTATTGCAGGAAAGCCTCGCAAGCAGCGCCAGGCAGTGCCATACAAAACAATTTCCCTGGAGAGTTTCCATGTTCAGTTATTCGCATGTGAAAAAGCGCATCTGTTGTTGATTGTGTGAACTTCCTTTCAATCGTTTGTTTGTCGTTGTTTCTTCTTGTTTGTTGCTTGTTGTTGTTGTTGTTGTTATTGTTGTTGTTATTGTTGGTGGTGTTTCTTTTTGTTGCTATTGTTGTGGGTGTTATTGCTGTTATCCGCTACTGGCAACTGGCCTGCAGCTTTCAAACGCTTTTTATACATAACCTGTTTTACACTCTTTTGAAAGGGGATTTTTACTACCCCAGCTGAAAGCTTTCATAATTTTTTGTGAGGATTTTAAGCTGTTTTTTTACACGTTATTTTTAAATTGGAATTTTCAAGAGCAATTTTTATTAGAAATTACTTGAAGGTACAAAACAACAAAAGACACAACCTGCATCAAACCCCTTTGACAGCAGCCTTAAATCACCTCTAAACACAATTTAACTTGTTATTTTAACTTTAAATTCCATATTCTCTGCTATTTACATTCAAAGGGTTATTTAGAGAGCATATGAAATTCGACTAACTGCTAGAGTTCTCAAACATTTTTGTTGCATCACCATTGCCTTGGCGTTTAGAGTCCTTGCCGTGCATCTTCAGAAACAATTGCGCTCTTTTGTGCAAATAACTTTATATATAGTATAAAGTGTCGTTCTGACCAAACTCGGACGTATCTCTAAGGAATCCAATTCTACCAAACACCCACACACGCACACACATAACGAATTGCAGCTGAAGCGTTGACATTGCGGGGGCGTGGTCGGGGCCGTAGGGTTCGAATTTTGTGCATTGTGCTATTTATTTATTGCACGGCACAAACAGGACCACACACAAAACTTGACTCGAGCTCCGCCGGCTGCTGGAAATGAGATAGTCACTGGCATTGTTTTGCTCCGCAATGGAATGAAATGAACGGTATAATGAATGTGTGCAGAGGAGCCGAAAGGGACTTGAACAGACTCGCAGTAATAACTAACTTACTCTTGGCATAATTGTCTGGCTCGACCCGTGGAGCCTATGGAGCCTTTCTCACAGTCTGATTATTATTTATGGCTGCAAAGAAGCATTTGTCTATTTTCTCTAGTGAAAGACTGCTGTTTGTGTCAGCTTGACACTAATTAGGCACATATTATTATAGTCCTAAATATGGTGAAAAAATAAAATCAAATCATTTTTTGCGAACTAATGACGAGTACATACAAATAAGGTCCACTTATAATAATATAAACCTATTTTCTGCATTTCTGTTTTACTTCCATTTCGCCAAATCAAAACATTGAAAACCAAAGGAATCTAAATATTTCAATTAAATATTTTTTAATATTTTGTGCACATCTTTTCTTCTTATGTAGCATACTCTTAACCATTACTTCAAATCATTTAAATTATGGAAACGTCGAAGCATAATTTAAGGTTTTTAAATGAACAATAATTTATAAAAAAATAGAAGTAGTTAATTTAAAGTGTTAAAAAAACAACCAAACCATCTCGCATTTAAATTCTTTAAATTAATGCAATAAATTCGAGTTGTATATGTATGTGAAAAGATATCGCTTTTTTATACTTATACGAATATCTCTAATACCGTTTATTGCCTCATCCACCTATTTGAACTCAGCTGTATATCACATAGCAATCCAATTTATTTACTCTATTTTTCCAATTTTAAGCTAGAATACACTGCAAATAAATTTTAATTTAAAGCAAAGCTAATGCGTTGCGTTTTCTGACGTCAGTGCCGCGAAATTGCTGAGGCGTTTTGTAGGCTCCGGCGCCGCTAATCCTTGCCACTTAAAGCAAACAAATTGCCACATAAACAATTCTAATTGAGATGAACGATATGGATATGTATGTGTATACTTTGCAAAGTGTTAAATGCAAACCAAGTTGTAACTTTACCCACCCGATAGCTATCCCCACCCCCTCTTTCCGGCGATGACGCCTTGTATTTCACGCCATATCATAAAATAGCGCATAAATTTCACTTACTTTTTTAGCGTGGCAGCCAATGCCAAATCGGGGCGTACATCAAAGCGACTCTGCATATAGAAGCGCAATAAATTATCGCGTTCATTTTCACGTAATCCTTCCTCGAGTGCTAATGCGGCCAATGTATGATAGGATTCTGACTCCGTGATGCCGAATAATAAATCATAACTGCAAGAGACAGCAAATAGGACTATAAGAGAGAGCGAGAGAGTGAGATGGAGTGAGTGTGAGAAAGAGTGAGAGAGACAGGTTAGACTGGGGCGGCAGCTAAAGAGTTATAGCTTGGAGTAAATATGTGAGTAGTTAGGCGTGCATTACATTTATATATGTAGAAAGTAATTTTCGACACTGCAACAAATTTTTGGAAGAAATCAAAAAATAAAATAAAAATAAAATAACATTGGTTAATAAATTAAATTAAATTAAACAATTAAAGATTATACAAATTTTATTATACAAATATACCTGAAATTTGGCGAATGTTGCCAAATTAAATATTAACAAAATTATATATACATATATACTTTTGTATAACAAATACTAAGTTGATTTTCAAAGTATTGTGAACAATGTATGTATAAGTTAACTTAATTGTCATTTTAAAAAGACATTTCAATCAATGCATAGTTAGTCATATTTTGCAATCAGAAAGATTAAATATAAGATCAACAAATCAACCAACAAACCTAATGCATTTCCCCCACATTGTTAACATATACCCAAATTTCTCTCAGTACATCAATCGCTTATTGCAGACAAGCCCATGAAATTGCTATAAACGGTATTTAAAAGCACTAGAATAAAGCGAGGTCCTGCGGCGTTACTTGTTACGCTGCCTGATAAATGGTGAGCGTCGTGCGGCAATGAAAACTAACTCGGCTAGTTGAATGCCGAATGGTAAATGGTAATGCCCAGGCCACGCAGAGGGTGGTGTCAGGCACCACCAACAGCAGCACTCAACTACATATTTTGTGTTCTGTTGCGCGCCTGATATCCCGCTGTAGTCTAACAAAGCGCATGGCAAAGTTATTAGTGTCTGGGCAAGTTTTGCGTCCTGTCGATAAAACTAAATGCAAAACTTGTTCAATGGGAAAGGAACGGTGGGAAGCTTTCAACGTGCAGCTAGCCCGATAATTGCTGTCCTTGCTTAACGGTTTATTTATTTGCTGCTTTGATCTATGGCCATTTCATTAAAGTGCTTCAAACTGAAATTCAAAACGAACTAAAATCGCAAAACTCTCAACTGAAAACGTGTGAGACGTGCTTCCATTTACGTTCGCCAAGTTTTCAGTAACCTGTGCGGCAGATGGGGCCAGCACGCCCCATTTACCCCCGCCCGCCTGCCCGTAAACCGTAATTAATGGGACTTCCTTACAGCTATTATTCTATTTTTTGCATGTAGCATCTTGTCGACGGCTAAAACACGTTCGACTTGCAAAAGGATAACAATTAAAATCCAATTAATCACGCATTTTATTCGATTATGCGGAGCATCCCAAAAGCAAATGGACACGTTCCACAATGTTTGTTCGTTTGGGTAAAGGGGGGGACGAGAGATAACGGGAGACAGGAAAAATAACGAGAGGAACTCAGATAACAAAAGAAGCTGATAGGAGCAAGAAAAATGCTGAAATGAACCCTTTTGTTAAGGCCTGAGTTATTACTTGTTGCCTGATTGATTGATGTGGATACAACACAAACTCGAGCCCGCGCACAAACACAGCTCGATATTATCGCAAATGCTTGCTGAGCTTAAAATATTAGGCAGCTAGAGTATCTCAAATCAATAAAGAGGCCAAATGAAATTCTTAAAGCTCAAGTTGTTTCAAATTTAAGAAAATGTATTTTGTAAAGAGATGAGAGGTTTTTCTATTGAAATGCTCGCCAGGCTCGAGTTCATATTGGGGTATTTTTATACAAGCCCAATTTATTTCATCTTTGTTTAGCTAAGCCTTACATAACGTTCTCCCCACTTTATATTTTGTTATCACAATTTGATAGAACTACCAAAATATTCTGTTAACAACAATTTTCTAAATACATTCAATTGTGTTTTACAAATATTTTAAAATAATAATGTTATTAAATATTATATATTCAGAAAACTACAATATCGACCAATATCGGTGGGTTTGTTGTACTAACGTATATTCAATATTTTTTACACCACGGACCAATCTGGCTTCGAATATAACGTTATCCAGCCTAAGCCTCGTCACTTTGGTTGTCACTCAAAAAAATAAACAAAAGGCATATTTGTAAGGTTTTAATAAATTCAGTAAATGCTTGTCTTTCATAAAGCTTACGTACGTTTACCTAGCCGAACAAATTCTCAGAATATACTCGCAAATATTTGTTAAAAATGATTAACCTGTCTGGGTGAACGATTTCTATGGATGATTTATAATTTGTCTGCCATATGCTGTACAAAATATTTATTATTTTACGAACTTTGTTCAACTTCTTGCATGAACCCTCGAAGGTCGAGGGCGGGCCATTAAAACAGGCCATTAAGTGGAGTGTTAACCTGCCTTTAGGCACCAACGAGTGGCACTCGCTTAAAATGCATACTTGGATTTCACGAGCGATTTGATTTTACCTGAGGGTTAAACATGCCACATGCCACATGCCACATGCTACATGCCAAATGCCGAAATGCCAAACATCTAATCAAGTAACGCTACAATAAATAAATAGTCCTTGGGTTATTTGGCAGGTTTTTTCTTTGGTCAGGTCTAAGGCAAATATCAAAAGCTGGTGGAAGAGACATAGCAAAGGGGCGCACAGAGAACTGTGACAGCAATTGCTTAACAAACCGGCTGAAATGCTCCGTATAATGCCCCATGACCTTGTATGGTTGATTTGGTATTACGTGTCCATCGACAATTGGACCCAATGATGTTGAAAATTGTTGAAACGATGTTGGTATGTGCAAGATATCCTGGTAGCTGCAAAGAGTAATAGAAAGCATCAGAGAAATGGCGTAAAAAGGTCATATAACTGGGTGGATGAGTCACTGAGTGCGAGTGAGTGCCACTGAGTGCGAGTGAGCCACTGTCCGAATGCGCCGCCTGACAGCGGCTACTTTTCACTTTGATTTGAAATTTCTAATAAATGTTATGTGTGATTTGTTGCAGGACACGCACAGCGGCGCCTCCCAAAGGCGACTCCTGGACGTAGCACACACGTGCGCCACATAAAGATACAACCCAATAGATACACATATGGTTGTAGGGGAATTTTGCTATTGAAGTGCTTAAGCACAGATGGCGGTTAAAGTTTTTTTTTTCAAAAATTAATAACTTTGAAATAACTGCAAAGTTATTTAGGATATATCAAAAGCAAACACAAAATATAAATTTTTTTTTATGAATAGAGAAAAACAAACATGCATGTTCCTGTTTAGTGCAAATAGAAAACCGCAGCACCGCGGCAACTGCATTTACATCATTCTAGCTATTCAGCTATTCCTTTGCAAAGTTTAAATTATATATATATATATATTGATTGCCAGCCAATTCAAGCAGCAACAACACAATAAAGCCTGTACCTTTTACCAACTGAATATCATATGTGAAATACAATAAACATGTATAGACATCAACACATATACTACATGTAAACCTATGCATTTGCTGCCTCAAAGTGAATTTCATTTTGTGCTGCAGTTGCAGTGGCTATTGGCAGCGTTGTTGCTTGGGGCAGCTGCACAAACGCCCGGTTGATGCAACATTTCGTTGGCAAATGGTTCGACCGGGTCCAATTTCTGTTATAGTTTGCATAAAAATTCAGATGCCAGAGCTGCACTCAGCGCAAGTACTTTGCGATTGGTACAAATTAAGAAAAAATCGAGCAAATATTCAATTGCCAGGCAGCAAATTTTTATCTCGCAAATGCAGACATAGTCGAAAATTCAGTTTCCAACTGCTCGTCTAGATGATACCCTTTGCAATGATATTTCACAAATTGCCAATTTAAATTTTAAAAATGTTTCCAAAATAGAAATTGTGTTTATACACATTCCTAGAGTTAACACACATAATATAAAATTCATAACCAAATCAGTTTATGAAATCAGCTTTGCCAAAGTTAAAAACGAATTGAGATATAGGCAAACCAATTTCATATCAACACATGTTTTATTTATATACTTTTTTGCCACAAAAACGAAAATTTAAATGATTGGAAAGAGCAAAAGTCAAAATTCGGTTGAAATTATCACATGTGCACATTTGCAAAATGTCATTTAAAGTTGTTTTGTCATATGTGGTTTTTCAAAGCAACTGCAAGAAGGAAATGTGGTTAGATGGAAAGAACGAGGAATCCCTAATGAAAATGCATTCAGCTACACTAAAGTACTTCTTGAACCGACTTAATCAAAAGAGTGTGCTGTAAAAATAAATTGTACACAGCAGCATTTTGAAAGTGCAGAAGATTTAATTAACTCGTGTGATTAAACGTAAGCCCACTTAAAGCTCGGTTAATGCCGTAATTGCGGTCAGCACCAAGCGATATTGTCTTAAACCGTTTAAGCTGCACTGCAAATGCACTGCCGACATCTAAGTAGCCACCCACACGGCCACATAAGCACCCACCCAACTGAAGAGCGCCGCAAACACTTTAAGACTCCATCAACCACAGGAGTCGTCTATACGGCTGCTGGTGGGGTTGTCAATTGCCGGACATGTTCCAGCACCGGTTGTGCTGTGGTCAACAACGATTGCCTGTGGGCGTGGCTATCGACACATGACCAAGTTTATCGCCTTAACAGGCATTGTGTTTGGTTCCCCCCAGTGCGCTCGACAATTTGCGGCTGCCTTGAAACAACCGTGCAACGATGCCTCAACTCGAATTTTCGCCTTGTTGTTGTCCTTCGTTTAAAGCTTCAATTGAGTTTCAGCTGCAGAGTTCAAAGTTTCGGAGCGTGTCGTGTGTGATTTATGATTTTCATATAGAGAAGAGATCTTTCTTCTCACTCTCTTTCTATCCTTATCCGTTCCTCTCTGTGTCTTACTTTGCTACTGGCGGCTCTTATTAGCTTCGTTCTGGCGCAAAACTGTCACAAGTTCAACTGCAACTACGATTAACTTGTTAGATATAGTTGGCTTGGATATATATCTGAGGAAATACAATGCTGTGCATTTTAATAATGTTAGAAAATAGTGCGCTACAATTTGCACTCAACAGAAGCAATGCAATATATTTTTAAAGTCTAATTAAAAATTTGTAGAGATCATTTTAAGTTAAAAAACCATCTAATGGAATATATCTATTACTATTGAAAAATTTTATATCATATTCTATGATATTTCTTATACTTTTTTAACATCACGTAAACCTAATTGCACATAGATTGTAATTGTTTCACTATATATTTGCTTTTTAGAACATTAATAATAATTGCATCATTTAAAGACTTATGGATAAATGCACAATCAATTATGCTCTAATAAATTTTACAAGTGACACTTGTGTACCTATTCGAGTGACTTTATGTGTGAACCTATTGTGTCATATAACTAAATATATATATTGCCACAGTCTTGTTCAGGCAACTTCGCATACAATGCACAAATTTGTCAGGGCAACTTTAAGGCAACACACTCTTTGTATACACATGTATGTGTGCATGTGTGGCATCCACGAAGATTGATGATTGTGCTTGTGTGCTGCATGCAGCTACTTAAGCAACTCGAAGTCATGGTTGCTATTGTTGTTGTTGTTTCACTTATATGCACAAGCCCAAGCCCAACATTTGTTTAGCCTGAAATCGACCTCGTTCTCGAGTGTCTTTTATCTTTGTTGTTGTCGTAGTTCATGCTTTCTATTTAATGAATTTTTAATATGCTTTGCTTTTTATTTTGTCAATTAAGTGAGCTCAACGAGAACAACGCAAACATTTGTGCGCGCTGGATTATTTTGCGGCCTGTCGGGCGTATACTTGATATGCATATTTCTTTTTTCTTGCCTCGAATTTATTTGAGTTTATCTTTCTCCCTTTTTCTTTGTTACTCATTTGTTTGCATTGTAACCATTTTTAAAACTATTAAAAGCGCACCAAATGTAATTCTCTTATATGTAATTCAAGTGAGAGAAGTGAATATAAAAACAAAAAAATTTTTTTCTACGCAAAAACGTTTTACAAATTAGAAAATACATGATTTGAATTAATAATATAATATTTTTTTTATATTAGCTGCCACATTCATTTGCATTTTGTGCAATATTTGTGCATGTGTTTTTAGTAATGCAATTTGCATTAATTATTCACTTGTATATTGCCCTGCAATCAGCTAAACGAAATATTAGCACAGAGTTAACTGCAATGCAAATGCACTTCTGAATAAATAATTATAAAGAAAATTAAATGCAAAATGCTCACTTCAAGGCAAACTGTAAATTTCCATTGTAATACTTCATAATTAAATCATGTATGTGCCAAGCTGCAAACCAAATGTAAATAGAGATCACCAGCCCTGTTTTGGGGGCAAATAAAATAAACATTGGAAATGAGCAAATCATTTGAATAACTGCAAGAAATCCTTAACAGTTGAGCATAATGAAATATTTAACACACTGTGTAGGTACAAAGCACAAAGGCTGCACACACGCACACACAGCATAGTATTTCTATCTGAGTGATTGTGTGTACAGTGCAAATGTGAATGTGGCCAAAATGTTTGCACATCTCGTTGTTGTTACCTGTTTTGAGTTAAGGTGAGTGTGTGTGGTATGGCGCACATTTGCACAGTAATTCATACATAATTCATTGCATTCATTTAACACTCGCACATGCACTGCGCCCAGTTATTCACCCATTCACTCCTTTACTTCTTTATACAGTCACACCCAGACGTAAATATACCCCAAAGCATTTCTCATTCATTAACACATTTCCAACAGTTGCTGCTAAGGTTACCACGGATTTTACAGGCAGGATAACTGCATTTATTTTATTTATCGTTTTATTTCTGTGTCGAAAATTTTATTTTAAATACTGATAATACTAAATACTAAATATATGACTCTAATTTAATTTTATAAGCATTTCAGGCCTTTTCTTATAATACCAATTCACAAAATATCTATATTTTTATGCTTTGATATGGATGTGAATATATTGCATATTGAAGAATATGTCTTCTGGGAATATTTTTCTTTTATAAGTTATAGTATTGTTCTCAGTATTTTGATCGTTTTGAGGAAAGGGTATACAGGTGTCGGTTAGCGAAATTTCTAGAACTTCATCTTTGCCTCTTGCTCATTGCGAGGGAGGTGCGGCGAGCTTGGCTTGGGTGTAGGACACCCCAACAGTTTGCCAACTTACTGTGTCAATTTGTAGCTGGCAAAAGAAAGCAAGTAGATAGTACACACACAGACTCACAACGCTTAAACGCACACACACAGATGTAGCAACGACTGTTGCATTGCCATGTTTGCCTGGTGACAGCGTTAGGGTGTCTGCGAGTGGGTGTCAGTTGTAGTATGTGAGTGTGTGTGCATGTGCTTCGCATAATTAACATAATTACTATTATTGTCCCGTTGTTGATTTTGCTTTACATACATTATTTTACTGCATGCACTTTTATTTCGCTTTGTATGCAAATTGTTTTTTAGATTTTCGTTTTCCTTTGCGCTCTTTTCGCACATTATAATTATGTGTGTGTACACAGGATATGAAGGATTTGTGTATTTGTTTTTCGACTCTGCTAATATGAAATTAAAATTGCAATGGAGCAGACAAAATAATAATAATAATATATTCAAATGTTTAAATCAGAAACAAAGCTCTATAAACTTCTTACCAATAAAATGTTTAAAAAAAATTGAGTTCCACAACTATTTAAATAAAATACAAAAAGGGGCAAATATGTACACTAATTAAATAAATTATCTGCAATTTGTGAATATTGATACAAATTTTTTTAATTACGAACTAAACTCAATTCATAAAATATTCATAAAAGCTAAAAAACTTGAATTTCAATTTTAATTCGTGAAAGCCTCACTAATATAATTTAATAAACACTGAATAAATTTAATTCACCATTAGCACAATGATTTATGAAATCAAAAATATTGAAACAAAATGAACTCTACTAAAAAAATTTAATAAATAAATAAAACTGTAAATGTATAAATAATTGATAGTTGTATAAGTATAGGTGACAAAAAAAAATTAATTTTTCTAAGCAAACAACAAACACGACAAACTCCAATCGTCAGGGTATCCGAAAAGTCAAAGCTAAGCAAAAAATATGCAAATAAAGCGTATAATTTATTGAGCCTGACACTTAATGGGCAGCTAAGTGGATGACCCCGACCTCGATCCCGACAACCGATGAAGAAGCGATCCAAAAGCGTGATTAATTGAAAAGCAATTAACTGCGACCACTCGCGCCACTCGCAGTAGAGGCGTGCCGCTTATTAGACGCGTGTTTTAAGAGCTCCAGGGCAGCATGGACATGGACACAAGGGATTACAACTAATCGAGATACAGCGAGGCCCACGCCCGCGGCTCTAACCCACGCATGATTAGTTATGGTCGGCTAAAGCAGGGTAGAGGAGGGGCCCTGACCCCGGCCGGGCACTCTACGGCTCATTGAGAACGCGGCGCGACAAACTCGTAAATTTATCGCAACATTAGGCAGTGCCCAAAGGCCGCGCGGCAAATGAATCAAAGCACAGGACTCGGCCGTCGTCCTTGCCGCGCATTGGTATTGGAAGACGCCAACGTAAATTAAATTAACGCATTCAGCAGCAAACAGGATAATGGACAGGAACAGTAAAAGGCATTAGCACGCATTGTGGTGCGATTAAAACGGACACAGCGGTATCTCTGTGTGCGTGTATGTGTGTGTCAGGCACCACTCGCACCACTCACAGCACTTAATAATTCAATAAATTGATTGACTCACCGACGCTGACGCAGGCAATCGAGCAGAGCATCGTCCCCTTCGCGGTCGCCCTGTGGACAGTCGAGAGCATTGGCTATTTGCATGGTCAATTGCAGCGACTGATTGCTGGCGGCCCAGTCGGACATGGCCGAGCCGGACATGAGGATGGCGCGATGAAATAGACCTGCATGGTGAAATAGAAATGCAATCATAATCAAATGGGAAAGCGGAAGGGGGGGGGGGGGGGCGGGGAAACTCACCCGATGCCACCGGTGAAACCATTAGATAATTGACGCAGGCGGCGCCCGTGCTGTGGCCCATCAAAGTGACGCGTGTGTTGTCGCCGCCAAAGGAGCCAATGTTCTCCTTGATCCAGTGCAGGGCCGCAATCTGATCGAGCAGCGCATAGTTGGCCAGGTTATGGGCATCGATGCCGGGCCGCATAAAACCTGAGGCATCATTTTGTATGATAAGCAATTAGCTGACTGTCCATTAGGCCCGGCCAGGCGACATTACACTTACCCAGCACGCCCAGGCGATAGTTGACGGTGACCACAATGACCTCGCCATAGCTGGCCAGCACTGAGCCATCGTAGGCATTGCCGCTGTTCCACTCAAAGGACTCGCCGTGCAAATAAACAAGCACCGCACGGGGCTTGGCCTCGTGCACCGATTCTAGAGGGAAGGTAGTTTCAGGTTAAAAGACAACGGACTGCATCATTAACTTACCCTCGTGCGGCACATACAGATTCAGATACAAACAGTCCTCACTCTCGGCTTTCAGGTAGGGCATCAGCCGCAACAAATGCTTGTAACGACCACGTGACATATTCACGCTGCTCGGGCCTGACACATCCGGCAGTTTTTGTGGGCAAACCGGCGGCAAATGACGCGCTATCTTCAGACCCTGCCATGGCAGCGGTGCGCCTGTAAAAATGGAGTGAAATTGCAACATTAGATAAGCTAAAACAAACTTTCATAAAGTACTTTTTCACTGGCACTCGACCAGTGCTCACAGCAGCCAAGCACTGTGGGGAAACATATACATAATGTGAGTGAAATGGTTAATTTTATAATAGATTATTATTTGTATCAATATTTAAACTTAAATATTTTATAAGACATATCAATATAAAATGTTAAACAATAGTATTATATAAATTAGGATATCAATGAATTGTAATATTACCTTAAAAAATATTTTTTATAGGCTATGCTAATGAGAATAAAAATTAAAATGTGTTTCAGTAATACTATACATAAAATTGAAATAAATATGACTTTAAACCCATCGAAAGTATTATAATATTACTTAATATTATATAATGTAAGAGATTGTTTCTTTAATGTGGTTATTATATTAGCCAATATTTTGTAATATAAGAAAAACTTGGTACTTTAATTTGTTCTAATTAATAATTGTAATCTAGGTACACCCAGCATAAATTAAAGGGCTTCTTTCTGACGCAAACAGTTTTGTATTTCAATGATATAAATGGCAAAGCTTTCTAAACTCTGACTAAATTTACCCAGCTAAAATCAAGGAAGCCCACTGTGCCAGTTATAAGCTACGATTCCACACTTGCTATTTTTTTACTCGCTCCTCTCATACTCTCCCACTTCCGCCACGACCTCCTATCGCTGGGTTGCCGCGGAAAACAAGAATTCGATCGGTTTGCGGGGCATTTGGGGAGCACAAAGTCAATTTCGTATTTATGTAACACGGTCAGCGGACACTTCGAAGCGCCGTAAACAAGTAGACAGCCACAGTCAAACGCACACTCACACACACATATACAGACACTCAGACGTACACTCACATTCAGTGGCACATGAACAGGATACTTCCTGCATGTGAGTGCAGCAGCAGCAGCAGCATTCAAAGGACACTCGGGACACTGTGGCCAAGTTGACTGTGGTCGGGTTTTGGCATTTCAGTTAACGTCGCCTCGCATGCGAATGGGACTTATGTGGGGCAATTGTAACCACGATTTGGTCAACTTAGTTTCGATTCCGTTGCATTGTTTCTGCAACGAGCGTGTTGCCACACAGCATGGCATGCCCCATGACACACTTCATGCGCCATCGACTGACACCCATTGGATTGCTTTACCAAATTGCTACAGTTTGGCTCGAACGGCGGCTATTCGGTGACAATACTTGCCAGAGATTCCAACCATTATGCAAATTTTGATTATGTGGTCAAGAGCAAAACTGTCAGCCAAGGTGGAATTTTGAGTGACGTTATTTTGAGGGAAATAAAATGAGTTTGTGGAAACCAAAGAATAAGAGGGATCAGATAGAAATGAATAAAAAAGTTTAGTTTTTAAGAGCTAAAGATAATGAAAATTAAAAATTAACTTTTTAGATAATAAAAACCTTTTTAAAAGAATAACCAAATAGCTAGTTAATTGGTTAAAAGAAATTATAATATTAGGTCTAGGATAATAAGATAGTTGAATTATTTTTAGGCTAGTTAAAATCAAATTTTAATTTGTGCATACCTTATATACCTTAACTGTTCTTTATATTCCTGCACTATAAAAAAAAATGTCGTTCCGAAGCACACTATCCTCTGAAACAATTTAATATATTCCTCAAAAGTTCCAAGTCCTGTGCAGCAAAAAAAAAAAAAAAAAAAAAAAAAATAGGAAAATATGCAGCATTTACACTTTGACATATTCGAGTCAAACGAAATTCATTTCGCTTGTCGAATGGTTCGCGTTATGGCGCTCATAAAACAAAGCGAAGGCAAAATCTTCACGCACATGGTCACATCTTTCTATGTGCCGCATGGCAAACACCACCGTGGTGTGGTTGGTGGGGCCTGGGGAGGGTTTTGTGCGGTACAATTGCGCGAATGTCGGCACACAAAGCGCGTCAGTCGGTGACGTTATTTGCATTTTGTTATTAATAAATTTCGGAACAGGCAAAGGGACGCGCAGCCAGTACATAAATAAAAACAGTAACCGCCCCAACGCTCGACTCTCAACCCCCCGTACGTCACCCCTAAAATGACTAGAAAGAGAGGCAAGACAAATACTAGAATACAAAACGCAAAACAATTTTCGACGTGTTGTCGACAACTTTTTCCATTTGCCGCACAAACTCAAACTCTGGGTGCGTGTGTGTGTGTGTGTGTGTGTTTGGATGTGTGTTGTGTGAGTTTTGGGTCTGTGTTTCCACTCTACACACATTACGCATACGCAAACGAATCTCGTATTTGCATTGGCTTTGTATTTGCCTGGCGAAATTCAACGGCGGATTGTTGCAACAACGCGTCGCCATGTTTGCAACAACATCAACAATAACAACAGCGACAACTTCCGCTGACAAATATGGCGTCAGCGTTGCGCTCAGCGACAGCGCCTGTCCGCAGTCTTCCGTTATTGTTGCACTTGCCGCATGGATTGAGTGAGCGCCACTCAAGTGCTCAATAAACGCAACGCGGCGGCAAACACTCACAACACTCGAAACACACGCAGCCAACAGACAAATACGATTCGTGACAAGCACTTTTGTCACGGCCTGCGGCTTTGGCTGCCTGGCAACAAATGTTGCAGTGGCCCAGCGAAGCGCGCATGCCACATAATTTATTGTCCTTGGCGCTGGCCGTGTCCTGTCTATAGCTACTTACATTTTCTAGCTGCTTTGCGGTTTTTGCATTCAGGTCCTGTCGCTTGCGGCTTGCAAGTCTCAACCGCCCATTCAATAGCCGAAAATACCTTGGTCAATTCTCATAGTTTACAGTTTACAATTTTCATTTTGGCATTTGGCATTTCTAATCCAACAAGCGCATAATTGGCAAATATTTACAATTTGTGTGCGCATAATTAGCATTTGCTTGCACTACCCAACACTGGGCAAACTCAATTAAAAACAAACATATACAGTGATACGTACAACATGTCCACATAAAATGCCCAATATTCAAATAAATACAGAAATACTCAAGACAACAACAACAATTGTCATGCAGTAATAACTCTCTACGGTGTTTTCCACAACGCAGATGCCCGAGTGGGGCGTACTTTGAGGCTGGGCCGTTGTACGTGTCAAGTTTTGGAAAAGCCTTTAGCCAGGTGTAGCTCAAAGATAATTGCTTAAATTGCTGACTAAATTCGGAATTGGCCTGCAGCATGTTATGGACATGGTCAGAACGTGTAGCCGGCATGTGCTGGGCTATTTAGGCTCTGATTTTCGTTTGTGTTTGGCCCATTTGCGGCCAGTGCTGCAAAGTGGCAAATTGCCATCATATTTGTGGTCAGTGTTGGCAGACAAAAGTGGTATTTTACTAAATAAAAAAATAAAAAAAAGGCTCAACTTTTTATATTATTTTACAAAGTTATAAAACAACATTATTCTGAAAGCTGCAATTATATTTTAAATATTATAAAAGTAGGAAAATTCTGCACGTTTTTCTTTTATATTGAAAACCTTTTTAATTTTCCATAAACTTTAAGTTTTAATTGATTTTAGAAATCGTAGACTTTAGAAATTGATAAGCAAAAACATTTTATCCAAAACTTGCTAGCTTCAGAAGAAATTTCTATTAAATTTCGTTTCAATTTTTCCAGTTTAAATTTTGTATCTTAAATAAAATAAAATTAACCTGCCATTTAGGGTTTTTTTAAAGTAATAATATTAAAATATTCTTCTTGAGCTCAATTTCTGCTTTATGTATTTATATGAATTTAAAACTATACGATCTATTAGCGTTAGATTAATCTATCTGAAAACTCATCTTAACTTGCTGAACAGAGCGTAAATAGTTTTATATTCCGTACGAATATTTTAGGCTTAAAAAAAGCTGATCTGTCATCACTGTGCCCAAATTGTCGTTGTTACTCACCCGGCGGCATGAAGCGTCTGCTTTCAATGGGCGCCTCCGCATAGGGCAGGCCCAGATACTGATCCACGTCGCGCAGGCCGCTGGTCACCTGGAAGCGACGTGTGATGCCCATCAGCCGGCCCTGTTTGATTTGCAACTCCTTCGTGTACTGCAGCTTGTCGGGCACCACATGCCGGCGTTCCGGATGATGGGTGCTGGTTCCGCTGCTGGTATCGTTGTCAGTAGTAGTTATTGTTGTTGTTGGACTGGAGTCTGACTCCTCGCTGGCAAACAGCTGGGCCATGCGCTCCTTAAAGCTGAGCTCCAAACTGCGCGCCTTGGCCTGCTTAAATGTCAGCTGTACGAGTGATTTGGCCATCAGTGTGGTGGCATCCGGTTGAGCTGTTGTTGTTATGTCCCCAATAACCGGAGGTGGCTCAGCCGGCGTTTCCATTGCGGTCGTTGCATTTTCCAGCTCATTTCCGGTTGCCCTGGGACCAGTGCGGCTGTCCGACGACGTTTCAATTGATTTTTGGTTTGGGGGTGCAACTGCTGCAGCTACCACTGGCATGCCCCAAGTGGCTGGCCCGTGGCAACAATCAGCGCTTAATTGTTTCTGATTGCCGCCAACTGTCAACAGAAATAGCCCAAAAGCGCCCAAACAAAACTTCATGGCGCCTGCTTGCCTCGCGTATATCCGCTGTTTCTGCTTCGTCTGCTTTTTATTTTCAATTTTCAATTTTCAATTTTAATTTTAATTTTAGCCAAGCGCAAGTTTTCACATTACGTTTGTCTTCTGTGTTTGTCCTTTGTCGTGCCTTTTTCTTTGTTGTTAATTGCGTTTTATGCTCTGCCCAAATCGCCACATTTTCCTCTATTTTATTTACATGGATTCTCCCGCTGCCTCGAATAGTTCTCTCACTTTATTTACTTGAAATTTTTAGCATGCTTCCGCCGGTCCGGTTTTCTCCGTACAGTGTTTACTGTACTTCTGGTCTTGCATTCCAGCTGCAAGAAAAGTTTCATTCAGTTTTCTTTGTGCAAAGTGCAAAAAAAAAAAAAAAACAAAGAGGGAATTGGATGAAACTCAAAGTAGTAAACAATTTGTTGTTGCTTTTATTTTTGGCCAGCTGCGTTTTTCTGGTAGTTTTCTTCTGTTGTCTTTTTCATTGCAAATATTTACGTTTTGTCGCTTTTGCCTGTTACACTTTTATTTGTCAAAGGCATTAGAGATTGAAGATAAATTGGGAACACTCTGGGAATCGCATTTAAATACTTAGGTTAGCATTGTGCTATTTACATATATGCCTTACAGCGTGTAGACTTATTTTTGACACATATTTTGTTTTTATTTCATTTTAAAAACAGAGCTTCACAAAGGCATATTATTGCCGAAATAATATTTGTAAACAATTTTCTTTTAATTAAAACGTATTCCATATTTTATAGTTTCATCATATTATTTTTCACTGTTTTATTTATATTTTTGAGGTTTATTATCACTTTGAATTTAATACTTCAATTATGTAATTTTGAATATTTCTAAATATTTAATTTACTCAAACATTTCATATTTTTAAAAGCGCACAATTTTTTAAAAGTTTTTTTGCTTTCACATCTAATAATAAGCACACAATTAAATTTCCCAGACATACAATGGACCCATCAGTCAGATTGTTTTTCCACTTCACATTGACAAGGTTTTCCATCAAAGTGCTGTTCATTTTTTCAATTTGAAAATTTATGTATCAATTTTTTCCGGCAACAGCCAATTATGTTGCAAGACGCTTGTGTCTGTGACAGCTCTTGCACAGTCAATTACTTAGAAACACACACTTTAAGGATTATCAAATCAATTGACTTTAATGATTCTTTGTAGACTTCCAACTTTGAGCAGCTCCAATGAATGATATAAGAGCTGTCACTAAAACGATTTTGTATACAAATAGAAAGAAAAAAATATGTATGTTAAATACGTAGAACAAACGTCCATCATTCAAGTTCCGACACATGCCAAATGAAATTTGAATGCTATTCGAAAGTTTACTGTCAGATTCACATTTTACCGTAGAATAAACAAACACCAAAAATAGCATATTTCCCATGACGATTAATCATAAAAATACCAATAAAAATTCAATTAGCTTCTTATGGGCCTCAGCCTGTTCAGTGTGTGCGTGTGTGTGTGTACTTTGAGTGTTGACACTAATGCCATATATACATATATATAGGCATAGCCGATGCAAATATCTGAAAGCGGAACGCAAAAAAATGCCTTTTGAATGTTTTATTTTACGAGCAACAGAACTCAACACATAGACACATGTGAGTAACATGTGTAGCGTAGCTGGGAAAGTATGTGTGCGAGTTTGTGTGGGTGTGGGTAAGAGTGTTTGACTATTTATCAAAATAAACACAACGCTGTGACGCTCTAAAAGCATTTTTTCACAACCAAAAACTCAATGAAACAAGTAAAATTAGCCCAAAAAGTAAAAATAAAGCTAGAAAATAGCGGAAAGACAAGACAAGCCTAATATAATATTTAGAGAAAATAAGTGTAGTTAAATCAGTTGATTTAAATTTTTCAAGCTTACAGAGCACTTGACTCTATATATATTATTTACTATCACCATTTCCGACTGCACTTAAAATTTTATTTTTGGAAATAAAAATAAAAACAATTGTGTTCCAAAAAATGTCATAAAATTAAGAATAGAAAATGCTTGGAAATGTATTTTTTATTTATTTACTACATTCAACATTCCTAGTTATTTTTATCGATGAAGCGCACAAATGTCAAGGTACATTAGCTGCAAACATTAACTTCAACTTTTTGTTAAGTCTTAAAGTTTAAGTTAAAGTTTTTCCAGCACTTAAGCAGCCGAGAAAATAGTTTCTGACGAAAGAGAGCCATAAATTTTATCCAATGCAGAGGCTAATTGAGTCAACATCGGCTAATGCTTGCTTTAGCTTTTTCGGTACGTATCTGCTGGGTATTTATAGAGTGGTTCATTGAGCAGCAGCAATGAAATGGAAAATCATCGCTATTTCTGTGCCGCGGACAGAACTGATATCAGCTGTTAAGCACTGAGTGTGTTCGGATTTGATCGCTTAATTCACTTTCACTTAGTGAAAAACAAAAATGCATTTCGTTAAAAATAACACAACTAAATAATAAATAGACGAGCTCCACGCGAAATTTAAATAAAATGCAAAACATTTAAAAATAAACTGCAAATGCATTAAAATAAAAACCTAAACCTGAGACACAAAAAATATCCACGGAATTTCATCCGCTCACGAAAAGGAAATGACAAACAAAAAAGTAAAGAGAAAATCAAAAGAAAACGAAGAGAGCCCGAAAATGCAGTCACGAGTTAAACTGGCAGAAACTGTCAGGAACTGGCAGCTGGCAAAAGGCGAAGACAAAAGAACTCTTCGTATTGCAATTGGAATTTAAGTTAAGTAAAGTGATTTGATTTGGATTACTTTGTCGCCGCTGCCGCTGCCGGTGCCGGTACCGGTGCCGGTGGCTGAGCTCGCTCTGGTGTCGGTGCCGGCGGAGCACTTCTCACAGTCCGAGCAGTCAAAATAACAATTTGGAAAATGCTTTGTACTTTAACCAAACTGCTGATAGATGACCTAATGTGAATGACTGCATTTAAAGAGATATTCTTGTGGTCTGAGCAGATCACAGTTTTAGACTTGAAGAATGCGTATAGTGATGAATAAACAAATCAGTTATAAAATTTCAAATAATTAGCTGCAGGAGATAAAAAGAAAACGTAACTCCATCAAATAAAAATCATAAAAATCTAACAATACCCATGGAATTTAATTCTAAATTTTCTGAATATATTTAATATTAAATTCCCAACGTGTAAGGTCGAAATATTTAATATTTCACAATTCTTTGATCATTTTAAATAAATTTTTCACTTTGGAATTACATTTCTCATCATTTTCAATTTTGACAAGTTTAGTAGCGGAATGAAATGGCTGTTAGTTTCATGAATAAACATGATGAATAACTCCTATCATAAATAAAAAGCAAATACGTTTCTGATTGCCACAATATGCTGCACACACACGAGAGTATAAATGACACGCAGATGCATTCATGAATGTATGTAAAATACACAAAAAACTAAAAAAAAAATATATCAGCGACAACGACTGCCAAATTCATAGGATGCACAGTTGTCACACTCTATGCTCATTATCTAAAAAAGAAACAGAACTCCAAAAAAGAGAATAAATATTGAAAAAGAAGAAGAAGAGTGAATTCCTGCGCTTTTTATGTGCATTCTGTCAGAATGTCATAAATCATATGATGCTCATAAAAAAGGAGCGACAAGCGGTGAAATTTCATTCGCATTTGTAATGCAAATGATGCCAAAGGGGTGGGGGCGCCTATAACCCTACAAGGGGATAAGTTGGGCTAAAAATTTGCATAATTAGCATAGAGACGACGGCGCATTGAAAGCTGTCACATTTGACACGCGGCGCAGCGGTGCGTGTTGGGGCGTGGCGGGACGGGGCGAGGCGAAAAGTTGAAAATGTGGAACCTAAAACAGCAACAATAATAACAACAACAAATTATCTGCACCTAATTTTAGCTGTCCCGCAATAATGCTGGGTGGTAAGAAAGGGAGAGGTTCAGAAATTAGAAATTCAGAATAAGATCGCAGCGAAACGAAACGTATCTGTGCGAAATAAGTTCAACAAACCCCAAAAAAAGATGCGCCGCAGAAATTATTTCGAATTATGCGATTTATTTTTGTGGGGCAAAATGTGCCGGCATGCAGCACCGCCCACCACCCAAGTGGGGCGCATGCAAAAAAAGTGGGCGTTCGGGCAAGTAACAAATGCATAAATCTGGCCCATTATCATGTAAATTAAGTGAAGCATACATATACAATATTTTTAAATGGCCCGCCTCGACTCGGACAACTATTTTAATGCCAAATTGTTTACAACAATGCAATAGAATTATGTATATGTGTATTTGTGTGTTTGTTGGCAAGAGTATATTTTCAGAGATTAAATGAGGATTTGGGAGTATTATTAATTGCACTGTCTTACTAAATATTTACTAAGAATTTAATACGCACGCCAAAATATGTGCTGAAAAGTAAAAGCACTTGAATTTTCCCCCTTGACTGACAGCTTCTATAAAGAAAGTAATTTAAGCATTTTGTGCTATTACATAAATTTAAGTAAATACAGGCATGTGACGAGCATATTTAAAGATTGAATTGTATATTTCCAAACAATATTAGATTTGAATTTTCATGTTTCATGTTCGTGTCAATTATCAACCGCCGACCGGTAACTTTTTGTAAAAGATTTTTCAAGAAATTTATGGGGCTTCGTATTTATTTTACTTGAGGGAAATTTGATATATTTTGTATCGTCATTTTAAAATAGCATTAATGATAATGAAAAGCTCAAATAATTTAAAGCTGCTTATTTGCAAATATATTTAAATGGAAATTTCTTTCATTCTTTTAAAAAAGAAATGCAAAAATAATTCGGAAGGAACCTTTTCATAAGACAAAATAATGACATTTAAAAGAAAGAAGGCTGGGTTGGTTCGCTTGAAATGTTTCGGTAAGCACTTACGTGTATCCAACCCATAGGAATTTACCTGGCAAAATTGAAGTATTTTAAATTCAAAATAGTATTCTGCAATGTCACTGCTATATTATGTAAAGCATAACTACGTCCTATCATCATAAGAAAACAATAATAATAATAATATTAATTATAATAAAAGAATAATAGAATTGAACACAATTGTAAATTTAGAGTTTTAAATTTCCTTTCTATTACTCCATTTCGTGGTATTCAAAAGTGGCAAAAGTGTATATACTATTTTCAGAAACATAGTTATATGGAACTATTACTCAATAAACAAATTCCACTATAATTATTATTATTATTAATTTATTTTTACTTATTATTATAAATTATAATTAAAGGACTAGTCATCAGGTGTGAAAATATTTAAACTGCTGGCGGAGCTAACTCTTGAACGGAAAACTGTCCATGAGTTAAACAATTTTTATTTTATTTTTTAATATTGTAGAATATAGTATATTTGCGATTCGGATTTTGAAGCGCTTGACGTCAGTTAATTGCTGAAATTTTCACAGCTTTTTTTTTGTTTATTCGAATGCTCTATAGGGGTTTGAATGTATATGATATTTATTTGCAAAACAATGCAATAAAAATTAAGTGAAAACATTCAGTTGCTTTACGTCAAAACGAAAAATGCCTATAAAAAAATATACACAGATTTACACAGCATTTTCGCAAAATGATTTTTACATTTTCATCTTTTTTTGCGGCACTCGCGAAATTATGCATTAATTAATGCAAATTTTATTAAAAGTGCTGCAGGCTTCGGGCCACAATTCCAATATGCGAATTGTAAATATTTGCAATGCTCACAGATTATTCCCACATTTTTTTAATTTTTATTAATTTTTGCAATAATTATACGCATTATCAATTTCTGGCAATTTGCATTTACCAATTTGCGCAATGGCCTTTTCGCTTGATTTGCTTATTATGGATTCGGGGCACTTTGATCTGAACGTTGAAACGCTTTGATCGCTCAGTTCTTGGTAATGATTAAATATTTTTCGTTTTTGTCACATAAATAAATAAATATCATAATTTGAGATTTACAAAGCGATTGCATAAATAAACTTCCGCTTTTGCCGTTTCATAAATGATATAGGCAATTTCACATAAGCATTTTCATTTTTATATTCACAATTTGTGCTCGTTTTTTGTATTTCTTTTTTTTTTTTTTTTTTGGTAGGGGTCTGACCCTACGTTTTGCACTTGGCGCGCGCGCGAGTTAGCGTTTGTTTTTGTCCCCCTTTTTCGACTTGTCGTTTATTTTTAGCCCGTGCAAAAGATGTATCTTGCAGATACTTTGCTTGGCGTAAGTATTGCCCAACACGTTCGTTCAACAACAACACAGCTGCAGCACAAGCGGCACGATCGACGTTCAAGCGGCAACTGTTTTCTATATTTTCAGACAGCTTCGCATTTGTCGTGCCTATCAGAACGTTCTCTTTGTGGCGCTCTTAGTATCTCTCGATTATGTCGGGGCTGGATGTACTAAAGATATATTTTTGGTGGATGTTCCTGACGTATACCAACAAGAGAACCCAAATTCTAGAAAGTAAATATTGGGCACACTTCATAATGATTATTATCTTCTCCTTTTTTATAGTATTGCTTAAATGTATATATTGATTTATATTATTTTTAATTTAATTTAATTTGTAAGATTGGTAATCTGGCTTCGATTTTTTTTATTTAATTAAAAGAGTATAAGTATAACTTACTTTTACACACAATTAATTTGAAAATTAAATATATTTTTCAATACTTTTCAGCTCTCGTTTTTTTTTAGTTCAACTCGCAAAATATACGACACATTTTTCTTTGACTTTTTACAATCCACATATATACATATATATACCACATACCTTCGATTATCCCTTTATCTTCATCTACTTCCTGTCCATTTCCGGCCACCCACAAATCCACATCAGCTCTTGCTTCCAACGTGCACTACCGTTTGACACTCCTGTTCCTTGTGATTATTAATTACCTATGCAGTTTGATCACTCACACGAATCCCCCAGCTATTTATCCGTTAAACCGCATGGGGCAAAGTCACTTTCAAGCTGCTTATCGGACACTTCCTGCCACAAATCTCCCACTTAGTCTAAGTGCACGTACGCTGCGTGCGCAATATGTGTGAACAATCTGAGTTAAAGTCTTAAATCAGCTTGGCTGCTGGCCAAGAACTTACCTTGCAACTAAAGTTTCCTCTGCTTTTTTGGAGTCCATTTTGCATCTCAGTTACCAACAGCAACTAAGTGACTTGTTTGACTTCTTCATTGTGTGTGGCTGCCACTTGAACGCCACTGGGGCATCTGCAAAAACGTTTAAAGGTGATTGCCAACTCCCAAACAAACCTTTCAACCTTTTTTGCGCTTCACACTTTTTCAACTCTATGTATGTGTGTGGGTCTCGTGTCAGTCACACTGTGCTGGGTTGCTCATACGGCACGTAAACCGACTGCCAACAAAAATGAAAAAAAAAACAATCTCGCCTCGTTTGGCCTTGGACCTTTGGCTGACTTGTTACAAGTTCAGATTTTTTTGGGCTCTCACTTTTGCTCGCATGGGCTTTATAAATTGATTTGCTCCCGCTCTGACATTTTCGAAATTCGAGTAGCTAATTTACGACCATCAAAGTGCGCAAATAAATTTTGCTTTAATTGCAAGTTAATTAAAATTGAAGGCCCTAACAAGAACGCCTGCCAGCCTGTGATTGCAGTACGTTTAAAAATAATCAATGGGCCGCGTCGAACACGCCGAAACACACTTTCTTTATGGTCTAAAATACCAGAAAAAATATATATAGATATATATTTGTATATACTATTTCAACTAACTATACTAAGTCCACACATAAATGGCGGGTAATTAAACTTGTAAATTTACCAAATGCAAGCGTAGAAATAAAAGCATTTAATCATTGGCAAATGCTATAATTATACGAGTTTAATTGTATTCAATTAACATTTACAATTTGCAAACAATATTAAATTGCGGAATATAAAAGCCAATTTATAATTAAATAGTTTCAGTAGAGTACGAAAATTAAAACCCATAAACATATAAGAAATTTTTAGTTTTATATAAAATCCAATAAAAATAATAAATAATATATTTCATTATTTTCTCCTTTTATACTCGTTCACAAAGTGAAAAGAGTATATTGGGCTTGTGCAATGTCCGTGTTGCTGTCCGTATGAACGCAATTCATTTCGCTGGTATCGAAGCTAGAGACTTGAAACTTGAAATATATACTCGTGTATACTCGCGTCAGAGAAAGTGTTAAGATGTTTGTGGCACGTCCACCTGGAGACTGACAAATCGATAACATGTCGATCGAAAATCGATGAAAGGTTACTAATTTTCACAATATTAAAGATAGAGTCACCAAAAGTGGTGTGTAGATTGCTAACTCGCCTCAAAGATTGAGACCTTGATATGCCGGCCACGGCCACTAGAACGACCCCCAGCCTTATAAAATTGGAAATGGCTATATTCTCAGTTTTGATTTAGATACTCCATATCTAGTATATATGTTACTCTCCCAAACATCATAGAAAAAAATTTCCGGCCACGCCACGTACATGATAGAGGACAAACCGTGAACAAAATGTCATCAAACATGAAAATCGGTTCAGGTTTGACAAAGTTATGGTCGTTTGAAATTTGCGAGCTAATGTTGGCCACGCCCAATTCCGACCCTATGAAATATAAAAATTCTATATTTGTCCAAAATAACAACAACAACTACCGTGTAACGTGAACGAGTATTACTCAGTCGGCTAAGACCGACTTCAACGTACCTACTTGTTTTATTTTCAAAAATAATCTTCTTTTGACTTAATTTTTTTAATTATAGTAACACTAAATAATAAATAATGTTTGCAAAAATTAGGTTTGTACACACAAATTTATTCAAAATATTTAAATTTAATTTCGATTTTTATTTACTTTATATTTTAGATTTTTCTATTTTTGACAAGGCTATTTAGCAATTATTAAAAATAAATATGTATATACCCATATATACAAATTGAAATGCTATAGTCCATAATCTGAGCTCAATTCATTTTTTGCCATGTCAAAAATGTTGTGAATGTTTCTCTGTGTGTGTGTATGTGTATTGATTTATGACGCACTAGGTGCCAAAAACTGTGTGTACATACAAATTTCTATATTTCGTTTACAAATTTAATTCAATTTTATTGGCATTTGAGTGGCAAATTGCTACTGACGAAAACGATGTTGACTTTGAAATGCCAAGTTTTATATAATACCAAATATTTGACGAAATATTTGTGAATTTAAATTCAAATAAAAATGGAAAAGTCAAAAACGAGTGCTTAAATGTGTACTTTTAGTTGAAAGAGCCTGCCACATCAGCTTACGATTTAAATTGGCATTAGTTGTAAATTTAGTCAGGCATATAAAACTGAAGGTCACATCTATAAATCCACATGAGCATATTATGACCCTTTTTTTTGTCATAAGCCGCTTGGCATTTTTCATGTTCAACATTCAGGATCTCATTTAATAAAGAGAGAGCTGACATTTTTATGACCCTTTCAATTTTGTGCTTCACTAATTCCTAGCACAGCAATTTAAACAGCTGGGGTAGTGGGCAGAGTGGGGGAACTAGCCGCGGGAGGATTACAATTTGCACCACAGTTACGACCTAATTAACTTCGATTTTTGCGCTGCAGGCATTTACATAATTGCATTTCGTTGCGCATAATTTTTAAATGCAATGGCCACGCCCACTAAGAAGATAAGCAGGGAAAAAAGCTGGCCAACGCAAAGTTGGAAACCAAGTTAAAAGTGAAAGTTGCAAAGAAAGACCAGAAATTACGAAGCAAAGTAAAATGAACAAAATGAACAAAAAAAAGAAATAAATATGTAATTGTGTTTTTCTCTGCTTAACTACTGCCTGGACGATGGCATTGCCAGATATCACAAGGAAAAGAAAAACGGTAGAAAAAAACAAGCTAGCAAGTCGAAGGCTGTCACACGCTCCCAGGCGGCCACCAACTCTAATTAAGCCAACCAATGGCCAACTTTCAAAACAAAAACTAAAAGAAAATGCAAGAAAATGCAGGCAAAAAATTGGCAAAAATTAGTAAGGATGAGACAAAAAAAATGATGGAAGAAAAAATTAAAATTACGAACCATCCATAAAAAAATAAAAAAAGGTAAAAAAAAAATGCATGAGAATTATTTCATTCAAGTGCTGCACGCGAAAGCAAACTAATTTGCTGGTAATTATGCCAGAACTTAGACTTGTCTTTATGAATGCTCTTTAGTCGCTCTTAAGCTGTCTAATAAAACGTGGATTTTGGACAAAAGCCTGACGCGTCCCCTCCCACTAGCTGCAGCTCAAGTGTTTGTGCAGAACTCGCCGCAAAGTGAAGTGCAAATAAATTAGACGTAAAAATTGCTAAGAAAATTGCCATAAAATGCTTTCAGCTCAACTCAAGTCGTTTATGTATGGCCAAACTTGGCTTCTAGTTGGCAGATGGCTAACCTTTATTATTATTATTATTATTATTTTTTTTTTTTGAGGAAACGGAATCTTGGGAAGTAGGTAAAACTTATAGAAGTTGTTTGCAAAGTCAATTTTAAAAGAAGCTGAAAATACTATGCAGAAGACGAAAGCTTCAGCATCCAGTGTTCTGGTAGTTTTTAAATTAACTATTAAAAGTTTATAAAAAATAAATAAATAATGTAAATAATACAATTTATGAAAGCTCTTGACTCTAGATTAATTCTGCATTTAAATTTGGCAACATCATTTTCGTTCATAATTTATGTCACACTTTGTAAATATTTAAACTTTAACTTTAATTCAATTTTGCATTTTTCTATATACTTTAAATCCCGATTTATTCAACATCGGTTTCAAATTATATTTCGGCTCCGTTCTTATTATATATTTTATTTTATTATAATTTTATTAACTTTTTTTCCCATATAAATATATATATTTAGCTCTGTTTCCAGCTAATCAATAAATCAACTGAAGTAAACCCAGTCCAAACTAAAACGCGTTCAGTTTGTTCCAAAAACTAGTGCAACAAATCGAGCAGAAAACAGAGCAAAACTCGAAGCTATTTGCTTGAATAAATTTGGCTAACAATAGCTGGGGGTATTTATTTTGCAGTAAGCGCCTTGAATCTCAACTAAATCATTGGAACCCCACCCAATCCCTGTGGCTGACCGCTGCTAGTGCAGTTAATCCTGGAGGCTGGAGCAGAACATTTAATCTATCAGCATTCAAATAAAGACTCGAGAACAGGTCGCAGGACTCGAGACAGACGCTGCAGGATGTTCGCACTTGAAGCTTACAGCTGAAAGCGAATGCAAAGCTCAAAATAAATGACACTCATTTACACTTGTCGCCTACCCGAGTTGCCCAAAAAGAAAGAGCAAAAAAAAAAAAAACGTATATGTAGTAGGTATAGTATATATACTTGTTAAATAAACAAAATTTGCGCTGAAAGGAAACTAAACGACGACTAAATCAAAATGAGTTTAGAGTGCGCGGGGAAAACCCTTGACAAAGTTTTTGGCACAGAGCCGCTTCAAGTGGGTGGCCGAGTGTCCTACAAAAGTTGCCTTGGCTGTGGCAAAATAAAACAAGGATAAAGAAGAAAAACACAGACGACTGTCCACTTGTATTAAAGGAAAACGCTGCAGGCATTTTAAGTGTTGTTAATGCCGCTGCGGTTCAGCTCGAAAGTTTTTTTTTTTTTCTTTTGCGTCACAGCGCAAATGAAACAACTTTTCACAATTTTTCAGTGCACGTGGCTAGCCACTGGTCCCTCGGTGGCGCACCACCCAGCCACTAGCACCACTCAAGTCCCTGTCTCCCTCTTTTTCAGTTTTATGCATTTACGCCCAGTCATAAAAAAATAAAACTGAAAACAAACCAAAGCAAAGAGCAAAACTTGCATCACATTTCGCCTACGCGGCGCTGCGCTGCGCTCGTGTTATCCTTCGCGACAGGAACTCAGCCTTAACATCTAGATAGAAAAAACAGTGTCCAGCTATTCTTTCTACCATTAAAGAAGTGGAATTGTTGAAATTTTCATCTAAATTTTCTGCGGTCCGCTTTTTACTCTATACATTGTTTCGTCACCAAAAATTTTGATGATTTTTGGTTTAAGATATAATGCAATAACAAAGAGTCTGAAAAAAATTAAACGAATTTTGATATATACGAAAAAAGTGAAAATAAATGTATTTAAATATTTCACTATTCGTATAAAAGATATGTGTTAGTGTTTAATTTACTGACAATCTTGTTTATTATAATTTATTATAAATAAATCTTTTTTACTACATGATGGTGATTTGAATCTCTAGCCGAATATTTAATTATAAAATTTTGTCCAATTTTTACTTTTTTCAGTTGTTATTCAAAGGCTTATAAAATACAATATTTGCATCATAAATGCACTGTCGAGTTTCATAGTTATATAAGCGCAACACCCTTAAAATATGTTCCGCGCGTTTTTATTATAATTTGTAATTTTTAGTTAACTTTTTTTTTGCTTTACCCAAAATTTTAAAATGTTTTAAAGAAGGAAAAACTATTTGTATAATGCGATTTTTCCTACTTTTAATGAATAATATTTATCTCTCACACAGTAATAACATTTGCTCTACTGAATCATCACCTTTTGAATATATTCCATTGATAAATAATCTTTTCAGGTCATAGTAAAAAGCTTATTAATTTCGCATTTGCCCTCTTTCTTGTCAATAATATGCATTGATGAATAATATTTTATGGTTTAGCACTTTTCATTTGCATTTAATTAACCATTTTGTTATTCTTTCGCATTGAAAATTCCTTTTTGTGAAGAATCCCTTCGCGGTAAATGTTCACTTTTCGTCTGTTATCAATTGCGCGAATTTCATAATTATGCACTCAGCAACTGCAAAAGACAGTTGTCGAGATGAAATAAAATGGTAAAAATTACCATAAAGGAACGCCAAAGAAATGCGCATCTGTTCCACATTAAATATGTCATATCCTGTTTCCTGCACACACACACAGCAATACAGGCAAAGACTTGGTGCAGCTTATCAGCGACAGGCTTCACTGCCTCACTGGGGAAATGTTCAGCAGCTCCCCCCCCCCCCACTTCCTTTTATTTATGCCCCTGTCCTTTTTTACTGAAGCAGCGCACAGCTTGGGATTGTAAATGCGATGCGCTTGCAACTGCAATAAGACAGCAGCCAAAGAACTGAAGGAGTTTCCCCAGTACAGCGGAAAAGCACAGCTCGAATGACTTGGCACTTTAATGAACCGACAATGGAACTACGCGTAATGCCCTAATCCCAGAATTGCTCACTTCATTTTGGATAAATTTTAAAAAATTTTTTTAAAGAATGTGCACATTGAATGGAGTTGAACATATAAGAAATAAGAGAAACTTAAGAAAAATATATTTAGTAACTAATTACACTATTTATATTTAAATTAATTTACTAATTAAAATTATAATTATAATTTATATTTAAAACTAGAGTTACTTAAAAATCGAATGGGATTTTCTACTTACTGGAGAGTTAGATTGAAAGTGAAAAGCGTACATAAAAATCTACTTAAATATTAAATATCTTTTTAAAACAATAACCTAAAAGGTAAAACATATAAAGCAAATATTGCTATTAGTAGAAATTGCTTTTTAAAACAATAACCTAAAAGGTAAAATATATAAAGCAAATATTGGCATTATTAAAAATTGCTTTAAATTTTCTGAATATATTTTCTCATATAAAGAAATTGCCAACAAAATATAAATAAGCAGTCAAATTTTTTAAGTAAAAGAAGGATTATTTAATGATTTGACATATAGAAAAGTCGTATTACATAACAGTTTTTTTTAACGTTTAATCATGATGGATTTTTCTTAAAAAATTACTAAAAGACAAAGAAAATATGAATATTAAACTTATAAGATCTAAAAAATATAAATATATATTGCCGTAAAATATTTTTAAAGTGTACACAAACTGCGACTATTTGTGTTTCAATTACTTATTTTGTAGCCCATTGCTGTTGTTGCTCATTTTATACATCGGAGTATTGTTGTCTTAATTGCTGTTCTTGTTGTTGCTGTCATTGTTGCTGCTGCTGTTTGGGTCTTTTGTTTTTATGTGTTTGTGTTCTTGTTGTAGGTGTGCACTTGCTGCCTGTGATTGTTGACGTGGCTGGCAAGCGCACACTTAAGTGCACTTGAGCGTTTTTAATTAAAACGCAATTTTTCAACAGGCGTCAACAGCAGCATCATCCACCGGGGGAATGCGGGGCTAACCAGGGGCCAGTTACGGAATCTCTTTCTCGGCATGCACTAAAATATGTTGAGCTGTTGAATAAAATATGAACTGTCAGCCCAGAATTGTGGCATTAATAAATTGGCAAAGGCATTTGAATAAACTGCCTCATTTGGCAGCTATTGGCATCCAAATCAATGCAGGAAATGCAGCCAAAGAAGGCATCAATCATATTGCCAAGTACTATGCAGAGTACCTCAAATGTTGGCCCCAGTCAATCAGAGCCGTCTCGTCAGGCTCCAAGCTGCTGAGGGTCGTTTAGAGCGAATTTGTTTGTTTCGAAGCTACATAATCAACGTCAAGCCACAAGTAGCAGCAGCAGCCACAGCAGCAACAGCAGCAACAGCAGCAACAGCAGCAACAAGCGGCAACAAAGTTGTCGTTGGCGTTGCATCTTCCACAGCCCTCACAAATGCCACCAAACTAAGGTTATTTATACTCTGCCGCGCTGCTTCTCAACCCGATGATGATGGTGTTGATGATGTTAATGAAGTTGACGATGATGATGATAATGATGATGATGATGACAACAAGTGCACAACCCTTTGGCCTCGGCGCTGACTTTGCTACATCAGGCACTCGCATCTTGTCTTTGCCTTTAGCCCGAGGGCGGCTACGTGCCACAGTCGAGCTGAGCGAGCATGCCACAACGGCGCGCTGTTGCAGCACTTGCCACGCGTGCCACCAAAATATATAAACAAAATACTCAACGTACGCGCAGATGAGCCGCGACTTGTTGTCGAACCGAAAGGGGGACTTACCGAGTGTTTAAAGGGGCGCACCAAACACGACCGCAAGAAAAACAATTTTGGCGGCACTGCCAGGAGGGGAGTTCTCGTAATGATGATGATAAATATTTTGCTAGCTGAATGTATGGCTATAACGCGAGAGAAATCGAGCCAAAATGCAGCGATAAGCTCTATTCCAAATAAATTTAAAGTATTTATAGAAAACTAAATGACTTTAATAACACTACATTACGGAAATGATACGTATATTTGTTTTGGTGTAATTTTTATTCATTTAAACATTTACCAACACTGCTTTGAAATATTGTAATATATAATATAATAAACTAAGCTGTTGGCATGGTCTTCGAAAGAGGAATGCATACAAACCACTCAATATAAATTTTTATTTTATTTAATATTTAATACAATTTTTAACTAAATAGAAGTAATGTGACACTTTTATTAAATACATTTCAACATTTGCTCTACAACAATTCCATAGCTATTTCGATTACCTCTTTATAATAGTCGATATCAACTTTCCCAATTCCCTTCACCAACTGCATTCAAATCTATTAATTCATCAGTCTGGCCAATTTCCCACGAAATGTGATATTAATTGCATTTCCTCTTAGTTTATGGCATGCCTAAAATATTCAGCACCACAATTCCAAACACATGCATTCCGTTTCGTATTGCAAACGACAAATTAACAATAACTAATTGGAGGCTAATGACCAATAGAGCCTGTCACCAACAGCCCCAACATAACCAGCCCAAGTGTGCAGAAGCCGAACAAAATAATATATATATATATATATATATATATATATATATATATATGTATATATCACATACATATAGTGGAGCCGCAGTAGCGACAAGCGCCAAGTGCAAAGACACTGTTGGCAGGGCGCCCAAGAGGCGGCCATTTCTCTAGCCAATATTGCCAAATATGGAAATAACTTATACACTACAGCCATACATATTTTGGCATAATTAGCAGCCAAGCTGCAGGCGCCAAATATAAACAAGTCGAGACTCAAGCTGCAAGGAAAGAAAGCTCAAATTTACCAACACTTAAATACCCTACACCAAATTTAAATATGTTGGCTAAATGATATTATCGTTAAGATATTTATTGAAAATAAAAAGCTAAATAAAGAATAAAAATATAAAAATATATATATATATATAATATATTGCTGACAAGAATTTCCAACAATACATTTTGGAACATTTATTTATAAAAATTTGTGTGAAATAGAAACAAATTGAGATGAAAATTATCATAGGTACAACAAAAAAAATTATATTTTGAGCTCTAAGCCAAAAGTTGAAGACCTAAAATGAAAAAGCCTGCACAGAAAATATTTAGTTATTAAAATAAAGATCTAGCTGCAAACAATATGTATTTGATAAAATGCCCTCTTTCCGGTAGAGTAGCCAATGTACTCTGCATATGTTTCTCAGCATATTGACGGGCACAAGCATGGATGTGTGTGTGTGTGTGTGTGCGCGTGTGCCTACACATAGATACAACCGAGTTTCGGCTGGCATACAGATTTGGCGACACGTCCTCGGGCGGACATAAACATGTTCGGCGCAAATGTGTGAAGTCATTTACGAGTGAAGGATGGAGGGCGAGAGAAGCGACTGAAGAAGCACTGCACGCGGCGACAATTAGAAAATGATTTAGCGCAATTTGCGTGTGATTAAAAATGGCGCACGAGAGCTTCAGACAACTTTATTGAGTTGACAGTACAGTGAAGACAGGCCCCAAAACAACGCGCATAATTGTAATGCCAGACAATACAAATTAATAATGCAAATAGCAAATAAATGCGAGACGGCAAATCTGTTGCCTACTTTGGTGCGTAGCAAGTGAAGTCATTTGTCGCTGGTGGCACCAACTGTTCTTGTTGCCACACTCAAGCACCGCCGCATAACTCAAGTGGCTGCCACTGATGCGCAGCTGAGTGGCAAGACAGTTTGCATACAGTTAGTTACACAAAGCGCTCAGCCTTTTTACTGTTACGCTGTTATAAATACACATGCATATATATAGATGTGAATGTGTGTGTGTGTGTGTATGCGCGCTGCCTCTGTCTGCCATTTTGTCGAGTGACAGCCATTGGCGTCGCCATCGCATCAGTTGTAGTTGCCTAATGGCTGCTTTGCGGCTTTACTGTGGCACGGAAGAAGAGAAGAGAGCGAAGAGCGGACGGGAACTGGCGCGGCACGGCGTAGACAGCCCTGAGGTATTTAGGGAACTGCTGCAAATTTGCTTGGAAATATTTTATGCAGTCGCCGTTCCGACTGCAAATGTTGGTCAATGTTTAAAGATGCCTCTGCGGGTCCCCTTGAAACTGGTTGGGTTCTCGTGTCGAAAGCTTCACGTGATATATTTGAATGGATAATTTATGAGCTTAAACACTGCGGTGCCTTAAAGTCAGCCAAATGTGTTTCAAGCACCTGAACTGATTCACTGATTCAACTGAGTTTTCTTAATGAATAATTCATGATTGATTGCGTATCTTTGAGTTGTTGCAGCAACCAAGAGCAATCAACATAAATATTGGTGTGTGTAAGCATAACAATTTTCACAAACGGTATTATAATCTGTGTCATATTTATGCAACATCAACAAAGTTAAAAGCCTTTAAATCATGTATATTTCCTATCAAATTTAGCGAACTCCGAGTTATGAAAGTCCACCTTTTGTATGGTTTAAATACATTATATTATCAGCTTTATCTACCCAGCTTTTATATATTTATATTTTACTAACGATCCCTCTCGATAAATATAAACACATGAACCTAGATTTTGCGTGCTCTCTGTGAGGAGTATCTCCTAGTCAATTACTCTCTTTATCTTTCTGTTTTTCCCTTTTATCGCCGTATGTTGATTGCACAAACATGGCAAATGCACCGCTTCCTGTGCGGCATTTTGCAATACCAACCCCCCCTCCCTTTGTTAACAAGCCACCATAACTCCCTGCACCCTACCACCTACCCACCCACACATTTGCACATGCATTGACAGAAAATTCCGTACACAACAATAAGCAAAAATCATATTCAGCTACTCGCGGCCATGGAGAGCTTTCAATTCAGGATTTATGGCCAATGTTGCATTTTGGCCAAAACCAATTGAGTTCTTAATAAATTTGTGCACCGCATTCGTGGCCGCTATTTGGGGCATTTTGTTGACTCTACTCTTCTAACTGAAATTAATTCTAGTTGCCATATGGTAATTGGGGCCATGTAATTAAACCAGCTCGAAATCAATCAATTAACTATTTTCCAGTACAAAATATTCAAAATCAAGAAAATAAAAATATTCAACAATTGTGCATGCGCATGAAAAAATAAATGAACCCCACAGTGCAGCCGATAGCTATCGTTTTATATGTTGTGCACCCATTTCTAGAAATTTCTTCTTTATTCCGCACGTTTTGTTATTTTTGCCAAATATATTTTTTATACAATTTTTTAAGGCTTGCATTGTTTTTGTATTTTTTTTATTATTTTTTTGCCTAGCTTTTGGTAAGCGGGGGTTAAAATGAACACCAAACATTTTGTTAACAATATCGTCGAGGGGTCAGACGAAATTGTTTACCCTGCAGCTTAGTCTGGCTGACAGATGCCCTTTGTCTGGGTTCATTCCCCTTTTGTAAGTGAAATATATTTTATTTAAATTGTTTTTTTAAGAAATTGGCTTGGGTATTACTCTGTTTTGATATGCATTTTCAATTACATGCAAACAATGCCTGTGACTGCACTTAAATATTTAATGTATGAGCTTATTTCAATTTTTTTTTTATTTTTATTTTCCTAATACCATAATATAGTTAGTTAGTTTTTTGTGGATCTGTGTGTTTTAAATTAATTTAATATATGCATTTTTTAATCGCAATAAAATATTTTTGCAAAATATATCATGCATCGGTTTTTTTATACTTTTTTAATTTAATTTAACAAATAGCCTTCTACATTCAAGTCAATATCCGAAATATAGGATTGCTCCATTTAGTGCACCACACATGTTTAAGAGCTGTAAACATTTCTTATTTCGAAGCAAATTGCAAATTGATGTTGTACTCAGTTATATAGTTCGATTGGTTATTGCTGCTAAAAATGTGGAATCGAGTGATTGTGTTTTGATTTCGAAGCGAGGCAATGTGCAGTTCGTAGCAATTTGTGCATTTATTAAAAATTATTGGAAATCATTAGGAATAAGTGCGCAACGATGCGGGCTAAAAATAACGATATAGGCAAATACCAAAAGGGTGGAAAAACAAGAGCGAAAAATTAAATATTAATGCAAGCGAATAACCAATACACTAACAACAATTTTAAATTTTGAAAAAGCTGAAAAATAAAAGTTAAAACTTGACTATGGAGCAAAATAGATTATGCTAATGATATGCGAGCGGGGGTGTGAGAGAGAGAGAGAGAGGGAGGGCTGTGCACATAGACAAGCTGAATGCCTAAGTGCTGATGCCACAGGCAAGAGCACAAAAAGAAAGTGAAAAAGAAGTGAAAAAAATGTTGTTTACCTTTTCGCGGCGACAAAATGAAATCAAAACACGCGCCGTTCGCTTAGTTCAAACACCCCGGGCAGCTCCCCAAAGATGTTGTTATGACCTTAGAGCATAGAGTTGCCAGCCTGACGCACAATCTCAGCCCCACTCAGCCCCCCTAGCCACGCTCAGCCCGCCTTATTGCCTGGTGTTATGCTAAATTTAAAGCATGTTGCGGCTGAGATTAGAATAAAGATGCGGCGCGTGTTGCGACTGGCAGTGCGACATGTTCGCTGTTGCGACTGGGGTCTGCACCCCACAAATACACACATATAGGGCTATATACATGTGTATATGTAAGACATCTGGCGTGGCATATCACACGCGTGCGCGCTTTAATTAGCTGCTGGGTGTGGGCGGGCGGCGGGGCAGACGCTGTTGCTTGCACATGTCAAATGCATTTCGTGGGCAAGTAATGTGCCAAATGCACACACACACAGACACACACACATATGGGGAGTGTGTTTACTTAAGTTGTCCACCCAATAGTGGCCAGCAATTTGTGGCTGTTGTTGTTGTGCTTATGTTTAGATTCTGGCGTTTCGGATTGTCGAAATGCTAAACCAAATGTTGATAATTTGAAATTGCTCATTGCCGCAGATACGCATGCAAATCGAACGCCCACAGCTCAGACCACAAATCAAACACAATTGCCCAAATGCCAAGTTCAAAATTACGCAAACATTCGCCGATTCAAGCAACTAGACCCAAAAGCCGTTAGAGATGTTTACCGAATACATTGGAGTGGGAAATAATTTTAATTGAATTTGTTAACGATACAATTCTAGCTTAAGTAAATATCAATAAAATTAATTTTCAATACAATATTTACATTTAAAAAAAAACAAAATTGTTAAAGAGTTTATTCCTTAAAAAACTACTACATACACATTAATTAAATGTGATTTTAAATTAATTCAAATTGAGAAGCTTATTTGAAAAGTTTCTTCTTGAAGCAACCAAATATACAAAGTTATTTTAATAAATTTTTTAATTTAACTAAATTATTAAGAAATACCATTTAAAAAGTTTATTCCCAGAGTAATATAATATATCGTATTAATCTATAAATTTAATTAATTTAAATGTAATAAACCAGTTTGTTTCTTCATATTGCTAAATCATTATATATATATTTATAAATTATTATATTTTTTTTATTTTAAATTTTGATATGTTTTTGAAAAAGTTATTTATAATAAGACTGTTACTCGCACTGGATTAACAATCCACCTGGCAATTAAGTATATATTAATAATCTTATAAGTAGGTATTTATATATTTTTCTATAGTTTTTGCCTTTCAATTTATACTCTTTATCTTTTATGCGTTAGTATTTCTTTGCTTCTAAGTCACTTTCACTTTTGAACACTGTTTCCGCTTTTAAACTATCGATAAATGGCCTGCCAGTCACATCTCTAATCTGCGAACCATCAATGTCTGCTGGCTGCCCGTCACAATGATGGAGGAGTGTGGCGCAAATTAAATTTTTGTTGGGCAACCCGCTGCAGCAGTTGCCTCCTGAATCCGCAAACAGACACAAACGAAAATCATTGACCACACACACACACACACACACACACACACACACACACACACACACACACACACACACACACACACACACACACAGAGAGAGAAACAGCCGCAAGCAGCTGCAGCCGATCTAGGACTCAGCTCAGCTGGACGTCTGCAAATGCATTCCATTTGGCTTTTTGGGTTTAAGGAAATTGCAGTTGGATTCCAAACCTAATGCATTAATCAACATATATTTGGTTGAGCTCAGAAAGGTGTGGCATGTGCATAAATGCGTTATTGATGATCATTCGAGTGCATTCAAACTAAAGTGAGTGCCTAAAATTAAATCTCGTCTGGCATTTGCAATCTCGCATCGATTCATCGACAATCTGCTGATTATCTATCAGCTCAGACGAAAGTGTGAGTGTACACTCGCACACTCACACTCGCACACACAGCCCACCACTTCCGTTATCAGCTTTTTTTTTGACATTGCGTCCTTGGCAGCAGACAGAAAAAACGACGAGGAGGAATCTCAGAGTGCGCCCAGGCTCATTGTAAAGCAGCCAAAATCAGAAACAGAATCAGAATCTGAAATCGCAGCCGGATCCGAGTTGCCGCTGTTGCAGTTTTGGCTTTGCAACAGCGTAGGTTAAATTGTCCGTGAAGGATTTATTTGCTGGAAATTATGATTTATAAGTTCAGCAGCCAGTTGCACTTACAGCTAACACACACATACATACACGCACATTCGCACACACACGCATCAAATCAGTCGAGTCTCTCTGCGGATGCCTCTGGGCCAATATCTTTTATTGTTTCTGGCCATTGACCTCGTTTCAGCAGTGGGTCACAGTTCACCGCAGTGCGGTGCTGCTCCTCCTTTTCGCCTGAATGGCTCGAGAAAAATGACTGGCATAAAACTCAAATTGAATTGAATTACGTTATGCTTTTAACTGCAGGTGAAGATAGCTCGCTTTTCGAGACTAAGCAAAAACTAGCTGGAAATGCAGCTCGCATAAGTTGCACCTTCATAAATACCAGAGAAAATATTTTTACAACACTATTAAGAACAACCTGAAAATGCTGCGAAAGCGCTGAAAGACAATTTATAGAGCGGTTCATTGCAAACAAGTTATGCGAATTCACATAGCAATTAAAATGCTGAAACTTTGTGAAGAACGAAAAGAATAGTAAATATATATTATAAGCAACAAAACTTGTAGTATGTACGTTTGGACTAAGACTTGGTAGTATTGTTTAAGTAAGTACGAAGTATGAAAACGGTTCCCAATAATTTTAAATTTCACCTGTTGTTAAAAATTTAAACTAAGAGTTTTCCCCAAAGTTAACTCACAAACCAAAAGCACTAGACTATTAGCTGAGAGCTTTAAGCATATGTCCTAAGCATTCTCGCACGATGTTTTCAATGTTTTGTTGAAGCTTTAGCAGAGTTGATTCTATAATAGAAACCGCTTTTAGCCAATATCCTGTACTGAAAAACTTAAAATTGAAAGGTTTTTAAATAAGTCTTAAGTCTTGTAAGCTGTAAGCGTTTGGGTTTATGTCTTGGATTGAAGAAATATCCCTTCGTTTTATAGCTTATAGCTTTGGACACTTTCGCCAAAAAAAATACAGAGCTGTTCCACAATTTAGCAAATACTGAAACCACAGTCAATTCAAACTGTACATTCTTTTATTTAGACTAATTTTATATTTTTAATTTTTGTACCCTAAAAATGGATTTGCGAAAGTGTATGTAATAAAGTATATAAAGTATAATAAAATATTCTTGATCAGGACGACCAGCTGGGTCGATTTAGCCCTATCCGTCGGTCTGCCCGTCGGTCTGTCCGTCGGTCTGTTAGTATGTATGAACGTCTGTCAGTAAGTATGAACGCAGCGATCTCGGAAACTACAAAAGCTAGAGGCATAAAGTTTTCGATTATAGATTCTGTAATATGCAGTACGAGTTTATCGGTCTTTGTCGATATTTTTCGCAGGTTGATTAATTTCAATAGAAATCGATTTTATGACTTGGCTATACTTCGTTTTTTCTTACCATTTCTCCTATACTATAAAAGCTGAAGCAACCAAATTTGGTTCAATATATTCTCGTAATGCATATGCAGGTTAAATATATTTCGGATTTGGAATACCTCCTCCTACTTGCCCTATGTATGCAAAAAACGCAATTCAAGTACTACAGACACGCTTTGGTTTGTACATTTGAATGCTCTTATTACGTATTATTTTGTGTATGTGTGAATGTAGACAATTGGGTTAAAATCCTTTAGTCGAGCCCCTTACTTGTATTTAATGTTGCTAATATTCAAATAAAAAAAATATAAATGTTTAGAAATTTATAAATAAAATACAATTAAAAATTACAAAATAATATATATATATAGTGTGAATTGATTATTTCTTATTGTAAAATATTCTTACATTGCATATTTTCGAATTTTATTGTTTTACTTTACTGTTAACGTTTTTAATTGTTTATGATAGTTTCTTTTTCACAAACATTTAAAGATTTTCGAAAATAAAATTTTTTCTATGAAATGATTAATTAGAGTAAAGAAGCAAAATTTAGTTGAACATTTTTATCGCATAGGGCCCATAGTGAAAACAATTTTCGAATATGCTTAGCCAAGGGGGAAACCAGGAGGAGAATTACTCTGGTGTAAGAACCAATTCCCCTTGCTGCAGCATACTGGGAAATTCTCTCTCGCACTGCCCCACAGCAGCTGCTCTCGTCGGCGATTGCCTGCGCTCTCCGCGAATGCAATAATTTAGTTCGCACGACGACCGTTTGGCGCTGGCGTGCACGATTTTCGCACTTCGGCGCTTCGTGTGCAGCTAACGGTACACCCGAAACGGCCATAAACGAAGGGCTGAAATGTGGCAGCGCCTGTTTTTGGCTGCCTGAAGTGGCGAATTTTCGTGTCAGTTCACGTTCGATATTTGTGTTGTTTGGTAACGGCAAACGGGGCGCACGACAGCGCAGCGTAACGGAACACGAGCGGAGCGTCGCGTCGCGATTTTCAATATTTCCACAACAATGTGTGCGCGTGTGTGATTCGTGCGTGTGTGCGTACGTACGTGTGTGTGTGAGTGTTTGCTTGGCGTACACTGGGCCAAGGCATTTCCAGTTGTTGCATTAACCAAAAACAACGCCCAAAAAAATACACAAAATTTGACCGCAGAAGGCAACAACAACAACAAACGGAAATCAACAGCACCCGCAGCCAAGCTTAGGTGTGTGTGTGCGTGTGGTCGCGTTTGTTTCTTGTGTAGCATACGTCACAGGCGCCAATAAGTCCCAACTTGCAAAAGGCGCTGCCTACTTTGCGGCGGCCGCCAAATAATAAATAAAATAAAAAGCAAGCCAGGAAAAGAAAAATAAAAAAGCAGCTTAAACAAAGCGGGAGAGAATACAAATGAAAAATCTGAAAAAATTAAATGCTTTGTGTTTTGAGTGTTTAATTCAAGTGTTGTGTCAGACAGTGTTGAAAAAAAGGCGGAACCATAAATAAATAACTAGAACCCAAACAAACTAGAAACAGTGTTGCCCGGCAGTATTCAGACGGGATTTTGTGACTTGAACACGTCTATAAAACGGTAATTGAGTCATAAATCATTTATAATTAAACTGTACAGCCCCCAAAAGCCCCACACTGGCTTCTTGTTGGTCAATTCGCCACGCGGCATTTAACTTATAAGGGAATTTCCAAATTTGAGATTTCAGTTTTGGTCATTTCAGTTCCTGCTGGCATTATAGCCTGCCTGCTAATCTGTCAGGCGGCAAGTCAATCTCAATTGCGCGCTGATTGATTTGCCGCAGCTCCACCTGCTGCGGTGAATTTCTATATCGCTATTGTTATTTTTTGGGCCATTTGCCACATTGTTGACTAGCAGCAACAGCGCAATTAGCGCACAAGTTGCTGTCTGACCCGATCTCCAACCATGAACTGTGGCTCTCAAGTGTTTTGTGTGCGTGACGTTGCTACGTTGTTTTTTCGCATTCAGCCTTCATATAACCTCTTGACATGGTATTTATTTGGGCCAGCGATTGTGACATTTTTTTATTTAAAAGTTTACAATGATTTTTTAAGTGTGATTTATTTATAATTAAAGCTGTTGTAATTAAAACCAATTAAAATAAATGTGCATCTAAAAATTTCGCAGAAGATTTAGTTTAGTAATAAGATAAAATACTTGTCAAAGAACTCACTTTTGCAATTTCAACTTTTATTTTAGTCTTCAAACTTTTTCTTTAAAATTTCACTGTGAACAGAGCCCAAAAAGTATGACACATTGTTCAAAGTTAAGCCTTGTAATCTGAGTTGTTGTATGCAGAGTTTTAATGGCTTTATTTAATTTTCTGGAATTTTTGTACTCGACAAAGAGATGAGTTGAATTTATCTAAGCTAAAATCTGAGTCGAAATGCAAGACGAACTTTTATGCTCATATTGTGTTGCTATAAATTTACATTACAGAAAAAAAAACAAAAAAAAAGCATGTTGTCATGTTAACTGAATTTAAGATATAAATATATAAAAATAGACTTGGATTTAATGAAGACTGGGTTCCTTTTTTTTATTCATTTATTGTTTTTATATTTTATTTTTTATTTTTTTATTTACTTATTTATTTAACCAATGCTTCACATAGCTTAACTAATAGTTATTGTACCAATTCAGAGATGTTCTAATTATATCATCATATATTATATATCTTATAAATAAGTCAATAAATAAGAAAAACTTTAGTTTCTGAAGATGTAAAACTGATGGAACTTATAAAACATTTAAACCTAGCAAACCAATTGATTGCTTTAAAAAGCTTATCGCTCTTCACAAAATCTTATTTACATTGAACTAGACTATTTAGCTCCTATGGAAACAACAGCCCGAAAGTTGAGTGTTTCTATGAAAACACCTTAGTTTGCATAGGTATTGAAATATTTGGCTCATCTGCTATATGCCTGCAAGGCTATACTATTTTCAGCACACCAAATATTCTTTTTGTCTCTTGTAAAATTTTAAATTGTGAAGCATTTTTCATTTATCTAACAAAAGTGATGATACATTGTTGGAATTGTTTATCATATTTATTAAACCATTTTGAGTATGAACAGTTGTTATTTCTGTACGATTTACTATTCATTCTGCCATTCTACACACCCACACATTGTCACCATGACCACCACAGCAGAACATCCATCAAGGGTTCTCAGCTCTCCATTGTTCTGGGCTCTTGTGAATTCTTTCGACGTGACGCACTCGACTTTTAATTAAATATTTATTTTTATGCGAAAGTAATGTGGGGACATTAGCAGGCCACGGGGGCAGGCCGCGGGTGATGGGGCGACAGGATGTGGACCCCTTGGGCGATGACTATTGTAATTATTTGCCAGGGCGGAAGTGCTCAGTTCATGCATGGAGCCCTGGCTGCCAACCTCCGCATGCTTAGTTGCTGTGATTAATAATGCTTAATTGCGAGTATTTGCGTGGCCAAAGAAACTGGCAAGTGTAGCCCGCAGCGAGGCTTTACCGTACGGGGACTCTGGCAGTTGTTCGTTTGATTGATTACAACATTTTGTCGCACTAATGCCGAGCGCAACAAGAGCGGCTCTAAGCCTCTTGATAAGTTTTGCGTATACTTAACTTAACACTAAAGATTAGTAGCGCTTAACGAGTGACAGAGAGCGGGGCTGGGAGGGAGATGTGGGGAGGTAGTTCGCTGAGCGCTGAGATTGGCACTCAGCGTGTTTTGCTATACCCCAAGTTGAAGGCTAATCAACAATTAATGAGCAATTAATATGCAATTTAGGGGCGTAACTTTCTTGGCCACTGTGCGCGTGATTGCGGGTGTGCGTGTGCTTGTGTGTGATTGTGTGTGCGCGTAATCAAGCGTACCTTAAATGCATAAATTAATACACGTACACAGCTGCGCTTGAGCTTGTGTCTGTGTGTGTGTTTGCCACGTATTAGGCATACGCCATGTGCGTGAAAAAAGGGTAAATGAAATAAGCATCGATCATTTGATCAACTCTGTAAAATAAATGGAGCAAAAAAGAAGAACCACAATTATTATTTAGCCAGGCGTGTCAACATAAATTGAATAAAAACGCTTTTAATTGAATTACCACAACACATTTGCAGGCACTGTAAATTATGATTTGCCTTTTACTACATATATGTTTTTAAATTATGTGCATCAATTAAAATTCATGTTTCGAGCAATATATTCTTTCCTCTCTCAATATCAATTAATTTCCAGAATAAGATGTATTTATTTGGAATATTAAATTGATTGCGAAATGTGGCATAATACAATTTAAAACTTATTTTGTTAAATATTTTTTCGCCTCATTTCAAATTTCAGGCAAATAATGCGTTGTTGGCACACCCTACACAAAAAAAGATGATATATAAATATAAATAAAGCAAATAAGTAAAAGCGCTTAATGAATTAATTTTTAATATTTTCCAAGCGTACCAAAGCCATGCAAACTCTTTATAAAAAATAAACAAACACGCCAAATGTATTTTAAATAAAAATTGAATATTTTCACAAATGCAAATACAAAGTGAAAGCCTTGCGCTTTTGGTGAACTGGCAAACAAATTAAAAGAACATTTGCAATTATTTATTTAGTACATTTTTCAACAGAAGAGCCGACATATTATTATTTCAGCTGTGGTTAAGTTGAAGTTTAATACGCTGCCTCAATGATCGATTAAGAGGCCCAAGCACGTGCCGCTCAGCTCTAAATAATGGCAATCATAAATCACGGCAATTGGCCTTGTCAAAAGGCGAATATAATGGCTTATGCTGAAGCTACACGCAATACTTAACGTTTAAGCCATGTAGATTTATATCACCAAAAAATTGAACAGGGAACAATTATTTAAGCTAGCTGAAGTATACACCAACATTCCATTTTAATAAATATTGCCAAAGGTTTCATTAGTACGTATCGTTTTTCGAATAAAAATAGCTAACATCAAAAATATTGCAATTTATGCGTATAAAGTTATATATAGATATTTTTTTTTTTTTTTTTTAATATATTTTTGTATTTATTTAAACAAGTTTTCTGCTACCTTAGTGGCAACTTAATCTAGTTTTACATTTAGGGGAAAAAACGATTGATCACAGGTGATACTTAATATATAGATATTATCAAAAAATAGATTGATATTAGCAGGCGAAATTCTCCAATATGTAATCAAAAAAGCGGAATGCACACGTGTTTCCTACAGTAATCGAAAGCTCACTTAACGTTTTTTATAGGGGCTGTCTGGCCTGTCCTTTGGTATTCATCAGCCGTCATTTACAGCTAACTTCTGAAAAATATAATAGAAATGGATTTACCCCAACCCATTTTGTTGCACCATGTCGGCTGCATAAAAATAAACTGAAGCACGTAGACCCGTTAAGAAATTCACTCGCTCACCCACAAATAACAACCAACAATTTTGCATAATTAAATGAAAGGAAAAATGCATATTTGTGGCTCCCATCGAAGCAACTGACGCCGCTCTACAGGCTGTGCATTAATTCGATTGTTTTTTGTGCTGGCTTTTGTTTTTTTCGCATGTATTTTTGTTTTTGTTTATGGGGCAATTAGCAAAGTTTTCTGCCTGGATGCATAAAAAGCGTAAAAAGTGCTGCATACTTGCCTGCGCACAAACACAGCTCGGCTCAAGTGTGGGTGCGGGTGTGCTTGTGTGTGTAAAGTGCATGCTGCTTGTGCCATGTAATTGAATATTAATCATACGCCAGCGAGAACCATAACTCATACGACACGTTGGCCCCGGCAGGTAACGAGACTCGTTCAATGCCATTAAGCACTACAGCAAAAAAGAATGGAAATGCTGCTCAATATTTGTGAATGTCTATAGATGTATGTGTGCCTGCAACATTTATGCATGCCACAGCAAACGCTTAAAAAACAAGCAGCTACAACGACAAAAACAACAATGACAACTGCTCGCGTCACAGTGGCTGCTGGAAAAAGGCGCATGCAGAGAGCAAAAGCGAGTACGGGAGCGAGAGCTATAAATAAACTTGCTCATATTTCAGCACATGAACAATAATTAAATTCGTTTATATTGCACATGGGAACAGCTAACCATCCGCCTTCTTTTACTCTCAACCCCTTTACCCCGAAGTCGTTTGAATACTTGTTTTTTCTTTCCGTTTTTGCTCTGTTGACATTTATAATGGAAATGAATGCTGATGCTGCAGTTGCCCCGCCCACCCGCATCCAGTCGCCATTTTTTCTGCCGCCCAATTAATTGTTTTTGCTGCAGCCAAAAAAATGTTTTGCAGTTAAAGCAAAAATTATTACACCACACACATGAGTTGAGATTGTTAAGTTTATGGCATATGCCTGCCACTTTTTGTTTTATTCTTTATATTTTTGGGTGGGCCATCTGCAATATTGGAAATTATTTAAGGTCTCATTTGTGTGCTGCGCTGTGATAATACCATTGATGGCTGCATATGTATTCCTATTATATATGACCGGTTCTCTTTGTCACAGAGCTTATCAATTTCAGGCTTTATAAGCGAGCGCCCATAAATATGCGCGAAACTATTTAAATAAAAATGGAAACAATTTAAAATTTGATATATATTTTTTGACCAAATTTTAGTTGGGCTCTTAAATTTTTTTTTAAATATTCCACAATTACAAATGGATTTTTACCATTAACCTATACAATTTTGGTTAGGACATTTAGTGCATTTTTTATTTTCTTTATTTATTATTATGATTTTTCATTTATTTATCTGTTTTTGCAAACTTAATTAATGAAATCATGTGTTTTTTTTCGATGTCTATAAGTAAATTTGTTTAATAAAATTGAAATTGCATTTAATATGTTGTCTCTTTCGTTTATTTATTTATATATTTTTTTTTATATTTTAACAGCTGATTAATGGTTTGAATTTGACAGCTGAAATCAGTGAAGCAAATTAAAACGCTGCATTAAGAACGTATTGAATGCCTTGTAATTGAGAGCCATTGCCTCTGGCCTGCAGCAGGAACTGTCTGGGACTGCCAGGACTTGCAGTCATAAATTTCATTGTGGCTGCCATTAAATGATTCTTCTGCCGCTGTTGCTGGCTTTGCTTCTGCCTTGTGCGCAGCTCGTTTGATTAAATTAAAAAACCGCGCAAACACATGATAAATGTTTTATTGTAAATTGTAAATATTAAAACAACTGTACTTTGGGTCTGGCAATCAACATCCGTTTTTGCCTTTTTTTTAAATTATAATATAAAGAGCACAAACAGACACATATTGATTTAAATGCTGCTGAGAATTTAATTTCCCACCCGTTGCGTCATAACGTACTGCGCATTACGCATACGTCGCGTGGGCCACGTCAAAGTTTTAAATATATATATATATTTGTTGACAAGTTGTCGTGTCGCGCGCGACGCTAAGCGATAATAAAGCTGCGAAGTATTCGAGAGCCCAGGCATAAGTCACAAAGGAATCATAAAATATCAATGCCAGAGCTTTGTCAGCTTCAATTTGTAACGTAACAAAATATAAAATATGAAATATGCTTGACAACTGTAAATAATGAGGATGAAAATTCCCTGAACAATACATGTTTTAACGCAACAATATTGGTATTAAAGCTAAATGATACAGACGTTGAAAATTTGGAACAAAATATTAGCTTAAATATATATTTTGTTGCCCCCAATGCTTTCCTTAAATTTTGCTTTCAACTATCTGTGCCCTACTTGGCTATAACAATTCCTTTAAGCGCAGCATTTGGTTTAACTTCCTCTTAGCTGATTTGAAATATACACACACACTCAAACATAGCCGCACGCACACGCAGACACTAGCCAGATGTCGCGTCCTTTGGCACTCATAAAGCCTTTAACCGTGCAACACTTGTCTCCGTGTGGAAGGAAACAACAAGGATAACACGCTTGTGTGCCTGCCAAGCATTTGTTTTTTATACCATTCCTCCGCTACCCTTCCCCTTTTCCCCCCATTAATTCCCAACCCTCCTGCGCAAGCAACCATTTTAAGAATTTTAATTTTAGAAATGTCTCCAAGTGCTTGCAGCACCTTTGAGGCGTCGGCGGAACTCCAAGTGACTTTGTGCCGAGTTAATATACAAATATTAAAATTCTGTCAAAGCAAGACAACTTCGAGGGTTGCTTTAATTATGTAACTTGTTGGAATTATGATGTTCGACACACACGACTTGATGAACTCCTTTTCGTTGGGGCCTAAAAATCTCATAAGCAAAAAACTGATTAATTCAGTTAGATTGTTTTGAATATTGTGAAGTTGTTTGGTTGTGGATACACTTCATTAAAAATGTTGTAATTCTATGACTAAAAATTCTTGCTTTATATAGCAAATTATTATTTAATCTCACTTAATGGATTTGTCATTTGAAAGAATGTTTCGTTGTAGCTTATTTTTATAAACGATTACAATAAGTAAAGAATTTCCTTTTCTGTAGTTCAATAAGAAAAGCGAAATTGTTATCGAAAATTTGTTTGCCACACGCAAAACTCAGTGACTGTGACTAAAGTCAGGAAGCACATGACGTGCGACCACGCCCATGGCGCCCACCAAATGGCGCGTCAGGCTGGACAGGAAGGGCTTTCTAGAAGTACACATTTGGCTTATTTATGGGCTCAGTCAAGTAAGAGACTTGCCGCACTTTCGCTTTCACTTCCACTTGTGCCTCACAATGTGGCAACAACAATAAAGCCGATGACGACTGATGATATGCATGTGTAGCAGCAGCCAGCAGAAGATTGCTCAAGATAAATAGCAAAAAAAAAGAAGGGGGAACTGGCGACACTGCTCAATAGCCGTAGCATAAATGGAGGCAAATAGCAACACTTGATTTATGTTTATTATGTTGGCCTGCCAATATTACGGGCCAGGCCGAGAAGTACTGGCCTGCCTTTCGGCTGCTTTATTATAAGACAATGGCGTTGACAGCAAAGAAATATGGTCATGTTGCAGAATGCCAAATGGCAATTAATACCGAAATACCCCCCGCTCCATTCCACTCGACTTCGAATGTGAGCTCTTTCCGCAGCTATTTAAGCCAACTATGCGGCATTCATTTGTGCATTCAATCATGCATTCAGTTATTCATGGGCTTTGCATTTTCGAGTGCTGCGCTACGCTTTTGTCTGTGCGACAACCTTGAAAAGCGCGACTATCGTCCCCACTCCCCCACCTGTTAGCCATGATTAATTGAAAATAAACTCAGTCGACAACAATGAATGAGTACATCATCATCATCGTCATCGCCATTATCATTCGGGGGCATTCAGTAAAAAAAAAAATGGCAAGAACTGTTGCCAACTATTAATATCCATTTGTGTAATGCCAAACAATGCGCCTGCATGCACAGAGGAGCAGCGGGAGGGCGGGAGGAAATGAAACTTTGCTGCCGCATGCGACACAGTGCGAGGCAGAGAACTCATGTGCGGCAATGATTTTCTGTGTCTGAATGGTTATTCGCATTGTTGCATTGTTGCATACGAATTTCCATAATTACGAAAAAAAAAACTGTTCAACAGACTCTCAAATAGAAGCTCAACCTTGAAAGCAGCTTGGGGCCACAAAATTTAAAGCCGACAAAGCGGCGTATGCGAAATTTTTATGCAAATACGCGAACAATACACACACATTTATATATATACACATATATACGGAACGAACGGATCACCAGACAAAACCGAAACCATATCCATTCGATGTTGCCTCTTTTTACAGAATCAGTGATTTTCCTCATTTTTTTCTGTCGTGTTTCTTTATTTGTGTTTTTTTTTTCGGTTTATTGTCGTTGGCGTCGGAGTGTGAAAATGCGAGCTTTAAATAAATTAAATGTAATATGTATGGCCGGGTAAAAGGTCGGCGCTGAATATAGCATGAGCTGTGTGAAAGACGTAATTTTCCAGCTATTCAGCAAATGTATCAAATCAGCTTTGTTTGCGTCATATGCGAAAATTTCAATTGCAAATGCTTGAGTAATTAATTAAACTTAGTCAAAATGATATTAATTTACGAACTTATTATTTTTCTGGCAAATCAAAAACATTATTGTTTAAGTACAAATTTAAAATCATTGAGCTTACAAATATATCGACAATAATGTTTGGTAGAAGGAAAAATTTAAGAAGAAAATGATTTACATAAAAATAGCAAACAAACAAAATTATTATCAAATTCTATGCTATTTCTAATAATATGTATACTTGTAATAATATGAACCACATTTGTTTTGATATGACCGATTTAAAGGTCTGTCTCTGGTCCCTAAATAAAATACATTTTAAAGACATATAATTTTAATTTAATAAAATCATAGACCAGAATTGAAAAATCGATAAGCACACATGTTACTTTTTAATGCTCATATTTCACTTATGAATGTTGACTGAGCACCTCATCTGAAAACAACAAACTGACAGCCAGCTGATGTTCATTGTCAAAAACGCATCAGGAGCAAAACATAAAAACATCAAACGGGAAAAAAGAGTGGGCTGCACACTGGGCTAATTTGTTTTTGCACTTGTTGTCTTTTGTTTTTGTGTCACGGTCAGCTGGCAAAAAGCAACGGACAGACAATCAAGCTAACGCTATGGCCAAAAAGAAAGAGTCTGAATAAAAAAAAACAAGTAAACAGGAAAGGCCAAAAAAAAAAACTGTGCAACTGAATGTCTTCATTTCACAGTCACACAGAGACAGGGAGAAGAGAGGGAGATAAAGTGTGGAAGAGGTTGCAGCGAACGAATTGTCAGGCCCGTGGGATTGCGCTATGAAAACAAAATTAATGTCAGCTGGCGACCCCTAACCCCTGCCTGGCCGCTCGCCACTTGACAGCCAGCGTGTAACAGCTTTCTTTCATCAAAGCGAATTTAGTTTTTTTTGGTTTTCCCTCTTTTTTGTCGACCTTGTTAATGACAAACAATATGCATAGTTTTTGCAGCTGCCGCTGTTTCATCTGCCATTTTGTCTCACAAAATGGCCGCGCCGTGGGGCACGGGGCACATTCACAACATCAGGCGGCAATCAGCAGGCGCGCCAGCAAGTTTCAGCTTTTCTGCCCCTTCACCCCTGGTGCTGCCTATTTAATGGTGCGCAATAAAAAACGAACCCGTAGCTGCACAGACGGCGGCAACTCTGGCAACAGCAACGGCAACGACAACTCTGGCAACAGCAGCTACATAAATAGGAAAACATTATAAACAAAATATGTCCGAGTGCGAGTCCGAGATGAGTCTATGTTCGAGGGGCTTGCTGGGGGCTCTTGTAAGCCTAGTTGCCTAGTTTGCGTACCCACAACGCCAATGTCAACAAGCGCAAATGGAGACGGCGTGTCGGAGCGGTGAAGGGGACCCTTTGCAACTTGCTTTCGGTTCTTTTTTTCTTTTTTTTTATGGCACACATTATGCAAAATTTGCCTTGCGAGTTTTTATTGGCGTAACAAAAATGTTTTTAATACGCAATGGTCTGGAACCGTCGTGATAAGCTTGAATTATATAAGCACCTCTCTCTTTCTCTTTCTCTCTCTCAGACACACACACTCCTCTGCTCTCTGTCTCTCCCTTTTATAGGCTTTTGTTGTTGTTGCTGTGCACTATTTGATGTCGGCAAATTTATCGTTAAATGTGGGTCAGTCTGAGGCTGTTGATTGAGTTCTGGTTGGGCACTGGCCACTTTTTCGGGGCTGCCAACGGAAATAAAGTTGCTGGCCAGAGTGGGAAATGTAGAAAATGAGAAAATACAAATGAAAATTGTAAACATGCTTCAACATCTTCTCTCTGTGTGTGTGCATGTGTGTATGTGTTTGTGTTGGTGTGTCTTTGCCTGGCACGTGTTTTCCTCAGCTTGTTTTCATTTGTAAGGGGAAAACGGAAAATAAAATACGCAAATGTTTTGAACACTTTAGAAAAATAGAAAAACAAGCGCATAGGCTTGTTGACTGCATACTGCTGAGAAATTAAATTGTTAATAGGAAGAAAAAGAGCATACTTTGAGGTGCAGATGGTACCCTAAATAAACAATTTGAAATGAATTGAAGAATATTTGGGGCTTTTATGTTTTGCAATTGATTTATTTTGTGAAAAATGCTCATACTTTAATTTAGTTGTAATATTAATAAAAAAAATTGTTGACTTATTAGCAAAAAATTAACTAATATACATATATATATAATATATGTTATTATATATATATAATATATATATTTTTAATACGACATATGAATAGAAGAATCCAGTTATCTACTCTTAATTTTTTGAGAAAAATACACTATTGGGGAATTCTAAGGTTTTAGGATTGTATACATATGTATATACATATATTAAAATGAATTCATCTCTTATCCCTCTCTTCAACTAATACTACTACATGGTCTTTTTTTAAGAGATACATACGGATTGATACCCAGATGAGAAATATACGCAACATGTCGGTTTGCTTTGACTGTCAGCACGTAGCTAAAAACAACAAGACAGCCAATATCTTTAATCGAAATCGAGAATCGATTAAATAGCAAAACGTGCAAAAACAGTTCAATAAATATGAATAGTGCCAGGAGTTTCAAAAAGTTTCACTTACACTCAAGCATTTAGTTGCCATACAAGGAGAATCCTAGCCTAGGATACCTTTGCAGGCAAACAACCATTGCAATATCTGCACACATACAGTCACTCACACGCACACACACACAGCTAGAGCGAGGGACTCACATCTGTGCAAACAATAAACGCAATTAAATTCAGAATAGAACGTTTTGTCCTGTTTCTCTCGTTGGTGCGTTGTGCCTTTACCGTAATTTCATTGCATTCAATTACATTTTGTGCAACAATAAAATCCTTGAACTTTTGCTACTGCCGCTCGGCGGGCTCTGTGGGCTCCGGAGCACTCGGGCTGACCCACTTGAGAAATTGTTGAACGGCCCAGCACTTGAAAATGAGTCTCCAAGGAGCGCGAATGGCGTCACGAGTCCTTGTTTGCTGCCAGCGCAACTGCTGCTGCGTGTCCTTCCTCTTCGCCATTTTATAATAATTGCAGGCGAGACCACCAAAAAAATTATTATATATATATATAAATGCGACCCTTAACAACAATATTTAAGGCCAACACAATTTTTGCCTTTTATATATTTTCGCCGCGGGTGGTAATTTGATAAACGTGGGCGTGCCCCGAGGGGGTGTGTTTATGCCACATAGTAATTATGTAAGTGGTAAATTGAATGGGGCTACGAGTTTGAGTTTTTTTTTTTTCTTTCCTTAAAATGCGTGTATCATTTGTTGTTGGCCGAATTTATTTTCACTTGTGCTGGGCGCCAGGGTGCAAATGAGAAATTTAATAAGAATTTAAAGTGTTTAAACACACATTTTTTTTAAATAAATATTTAATAGTATTTTAATATACTTTTTAATTAATAATAAATTATTTTCAATGATTTGCGTTATTCAATTGAAATTAAATAAAATAGTTGATCGCATATTTCAAAACCTATAAATATGCGGAGATAATAAACTTAAAATGAAAAGGATACTCCTTAGCAAAAAAATGACGAAAAACACAAGCCATATCAGTTTAAGTCCTTTAGGATATCAACGTAAATTGACAGCAGAGTTAGGGTCACTTTCCCCAGCTCTTGCCCAGCTTCATTAATTCAGGATGTGTTCGGGGCTGATAGTGCGGTCAGTGCGTGCAAGCATCTGCCGTTATCAAGCGAGAGCGAGAATGTGCCTGCCTTTGTGTACGTGGGTGTTATAAGCACCCGGGGCAGACCCTCGCCGACCAGAGCAGACCGCAGAGCAGAGCAGAGCACAGCAGGCATTCGTCGGTTAGCACATGTAAAATGCCAAAAAACTTTGAAAAGGAGTCCAAAGTGCGATAGGAATCAGCTTGAAAAATAGCAGCGAGCAAAGCAAACAATGAGCCAACACACAACACACTCTAAAATGTTGCACCCCCTGGCACGCGGGGCGTATACTTGATGTTAGTTTTGCTGTAGCTCGAACATTTTACAGCATAAATTTTGACAGGCCGTGAGACATAGCAATTGCTTTGGGCCAACAACAGGAAACAGGTAATAAAAACGAAACGAAGACGAAAAAGTTGAGACGTTAGAGGACGGCAGCGAATAGATCGTAAGCCGTAACAAATGTTGAGCCATGCGTCACTCATACGCCATGTAGCACCAGGCAGCCAGTTGCCAGGTGGCAGGTGGCAGGTGGCAGATGGCAGGTTGCAGCTGACAGGGGCACAGCCGCCTGCTGTGTGGCATGTCATGTGTGTACTTGAAATGAATGTCCTCTAGTCAAATTGACAATATGTGAGCGACAGAGTGTGAGTGTGGCCGGCAGAAAAATTCAATAAAAACAAATTGATTGCTACGACGGATTTGCGCTCGCTAAAAAGAAGGTAAATAGCAGCCCAGGACACGGCTTCGGGTTTTTATCAGCAGCTTTATGCTAAGTGGTACCTCAAAGATTGTCAGCCGTGGGCGACGAAATAACCACAGGCACAGCCCGGCACGTAGCACAGCTCAATGGCTCACGGCCTGGCAAGCAAATGAGCAGGACGCGTTGGCTTGTTAGCTGCCAGGATTAATGCCAGCTCATTTGTGCCTATGACAGCTAGATATCGACAGGCGAGCAGCCCAAAAATGGGCGTCAGTCCCAGCTAGCTTCCCTTAGTTGGCCCAGGCACGCAGCGTCCTGCCATAAACACATCCAGCAAATTCGGCAGCCCATTCGGAGCACTGACGCATAATTCCGTTTTGGCCAACATCTACTTTTGGCTTTTTGCGTGGATTTATGGTTTGCTGCCCTTTGGGCTTTTTGGCTTGTGGTCAAGCAGACGGCTTGTTGACTTTGGCGCGCGCATAAAACACATTAAAATCCTTTTTATGGCCCACATAAAAGTCAATTCCGTTTCAATTCCTTGAGCCAAAGCGCCGCTTGACCCCGAAGGTGCGCCCAACACGCGCACAAATTATTTCTGCCAGTGCATTAAAAAATCATGTTCTGGTAGAATATTTATTCGCCCTCTTCTGTGCGTACATTTCTTAGCTGAAAATTTGGTTCTGCTTTGGTTGTGGCTTTAAAATTTAATATTTAATGGTAACCCTAGAGATTAAATAAGTGGCAGCGCAGTAGCCAGGATGCTTGGAAACCAATAAAATTAAATCTTTATATGAAATCTGTTTGGAATTTATGTAATTAACTATTGTACTATGTGATGTAAAATTAAAATTTAACAAAAATGTTATAAGATCAAATAAAAATAAAATGTATAAAAAATAAAAATGAGGTAAGGCGAAAGTATTCAACAAAAATAAAATATATGCTGGAATCTAATTAATTTATAATCTAACAATACGGTTAAATATTTATAAGATTAATACATATACTTAAAAAATGAATTTCCAAATACATAAACACGAAAAGTTAAATATAAAATTATAATAATAACCATATTATATAAATATATATAAAGCTAAATGTACATAAAAAAGAAAAAGAAATATTCAAAATAATAATGACATTCTCAGACATTTGTTTCGATTTTTAACTATCAGCTCACCAACCTAACTTTACCAATTTTATATATATATATATATATAAACTTTAGGTAAGCATACTCAAAATGAGAATAAACTGAAACGTTATAAACACAAGTAATGAATATAAAATAATATATATTGCATCTAAGCGGATTGCCATGTTGTACACAAGTTGTAAACAAATCTAGCATACTTATTTACAAATAACTCGTTGCGTATCTTTTACATAATCTTCCAATCGTTATGCCATATTCTACTTTTGTCATTTTCCGTTTTGCTGCCAGCTCAACGCTTCAGGGCTTTTCTATCCCATTTTCGACATTTGCTGCGCCGATAAGTATGCTAAGAGCTTTTGTCCAACGTCCCAGCGTCCTTGGCACGCTTCCAAATGCCGTACAGCATTGCCAGGCCACACAATTAGAAATCCCAGCGACACTTTAACCCAAAAATAAACCCAATTCACGCATACACACAGAGACAGTGGCAGCCATAAAAATCCAGGCAAACATTATTTAAATGCGCCCAAAAATATGCTACAAAAAATCCAAAAACAAAGGGAAAAAGGAAAAACGGGCGCAAAATGCGTAAAACAAAAATCAAATAAATGGCAATTTAATATACTCAACATGCCATTTCATTGTCCTTGTATTTTTATGCAATTGTTGTTGTTGCTGTTGCGTTTGTTGTTTCTCAGTTGTTATTCGGCTCAAATTGTTATTGAAACAACATAAATTTGCTGCTCGACGTGTGTTCGCCGTTACTTATTTGAATACAGCAGACACAGCAACAAAAACAATGCATGAAAAAATAAAAGCACACACACACAAATAAAAAAAACAATTGCTCTGGATTTGACAGCTCATACCAAAGGGTTTTTCTCAAATAACACAAAATTAAATAAAATGAAATACAAATTCGCAAAATTTTGCTGCCACATGCGAGTCGCGCATGTTTTTGTGTATGTGTGTACATATATGTTATACTTTGTTCCCAAAGGAAAATAGAGTATATTGGCTTTGCGCTAGGTCCGTTTAAATGTTATTTTAATAGAAGCTAAACATTTTAATCTTGGCATTTCTGTCCTACAGAAACTTTAATTTGTTTATCACATTAGATTATCACATTTTAAAATTCTAAAAAATATATTGCTGCGCACTCTTAAGCCTTAATGATGATGCTCAACTAGTTTCATCTATTTGAACACTGAAAGCAGAGTATCAAGCAGTCAGAAATTTGTGAGTATTGTCGTTTGGCAGCAAAGCTTTTGCTTGTTTGCTTTGTGTGCGTGTAAATTGTAATCGGCAAGCCAAGCAGAATTGAAATAAAAAATCTGAATGGAGCGATCGCAAATGCGATAACAGACAACAACAACAACACAAGAACACACACACACAAATGAACCCTGGCCCTGTTCCGTTTTGTATAGCATACTTATGAGCGCAGCGCTGACGAGCAGCCAATTTGCTTTATTTAATTTTGGTCAATCGTAAATCAGAGCAATCAACGAGCGCCCCACACACAAAAGGCAAACACAGTAGCATCACATCGATGACCCGTCCCCCAAGTATCAGCCCTCCCTTGCACAATCAATTAACATCAATTAACAAGCGCAATGATGCGTTTGAGGCAGCTGCAGCTACAGCTGCGGGTTGCTGCAACTGGCTGACCCGCACCTTTTGTCTTTTGCCACAGCGGCCACAGTTGCTACGCCCACACACACACAAACACGTTATGACAGGGGCGCGTCGAAGTTGCATTTCCGTTATGTCAAAGTTTACTGCCAACTTGTCAGCTGCGCGTTGGCCCGCCTGGCTGCTTGAGACCAAGTTTATGGCTGTCAAGTGGTAATGCAAATGATGTGTAATTAATTGCAAATTAGCAAATGTTGTTTGTGTGTGTGAGTGTCGCTGCTGCCTCCGCGCTGCCACTGTCGTAGGCGAAACTTGCTGGAGCGTTGTGTCAAGTTTTTGCACAGTTAATGAGTTAAGCCAAACTAATTAGTTTCGACTGCGATATGTTGCGACTGATTGATACCAACGCGTATTAAAGCTTTTAGGAGAAAGAAGCACGACTCTTTCCTATTGCATTCTGAACGAATTTTCTTTATACCTCTTGTGAATTTTCCTTTGAATTTCACTTTATTACATTTGAACTTCAGGCTAACTTAAATGTCTTTTAAATGATTTCTTGAATCATTTGTGGTTTGCACTTTTATAATGATTCTATGTGGTTTCACTTTGTCTGAATTCTCCTTTAATTTTCTGTTATTTTCCTTTGACATTAAGCGAATTTCTCTTATTTTAACTTTCCCCAATTCATTGTTATATTGCCTTCAAACACCTTCCTTTTTTACTATAACAGCTATACTATTGTGGAATTGAGAAAATTAACTGCTTAAGAGCAATAGAAAGTAAAAATGAGAAATTGAGCTTTAACTCCTGAAAAGGTCATTATATCCCCCCACTCATTTCCTACTTTGCCAACAGCCATATATCTATAAAATAATAAAAAAAAAATTACAAGTTTCCGCAGCATGACTATCCCTAATAAAACATTGAAGCCCAGCTGTCAAAGCTGCTGCCAAAACAAATATAACTCAATATGAGCCAAGCCTCAACCGGCATAAAGTCATAAAAACAACAATAACTAACAACAAAGGATATATAAAAGGATATATGGTATATTGGGCAACGCGCCTAAAATGCGACATGCGTGCACAAAACGGGCCATGGCCGACTACACACACACACACTCGCACGCACACACACACGTTCACACATCGATATCGACATAAAATACTTGCGCTTCAATGTAAACAATAATTTTGGAAATTTATTGCACAACTTGTGCATATCGCAATGAAATTTTACGCACTACTTACTGCAGCCGGAAACTTTCGCAATAAGCCCCAAAAACTCGAATAAAACAAAGTAAACAGGGCCAAAGCAGTGGGTCACATTTTATGATACAACCCATTCGCCGTCTCTCTCAACACAGCACTTAACCGCAACAAAGTTATGTCCTTTGTGTATACGTTAAGGACAGACCTCCTAACCCACCAATGTAAACTATGCTTTTTATGCTCATACTTTTCACTAATTTTATTTACACGACTCATTTTATTCTCGGCTACATGGCAAACGAATGCTTCGTGCACATTTTAATTGAGAAGTCTCACATACTCTCTGCAACATAAATATCTATTATATTAGCTGATTCTAAACTGTTTTGAATGATTTTATTAAAAACATTTATGTACCTTGCATGATTTGATGGATATTTCATCAAAGTAGCTGCAAGTATTTTTAATAAAAACCGAATTTTGATGATCACAGCGCTAGTTTTTGCATTAATTAAAATTGCTCTAAAATATTTCATTAGATACAAATTTCACATAATATAGAGCAGCTGGCGAGTGAAGAGAAGCAGAAAAATCTCGCATGCAACGAAATTGTGTGATGCACAGCGGAGCAAAGTGATAAATCTATTAAAAAAAGTAATTGTTTTTTTTGGAAAAGTTAAATTAGAATTTTATAACTCTTTGAATCACATAAAACACAAATATTTTAAAATTGTTTAAAAAAACCGATTTTTCTGCGAACAAATTCATTTTTAGTCAATGCTTGCTCTTTTTGATTATTGTAATTTAATAATTATAATGAAAAATCGAATACACCTTTGTGTTAAGAACAAAAAATGTATGGGATTATATTTTTTAGTCAAATATGTGAAATCCATCATAAGCTTTCTGCAACTCTGACAAAACAAATAATTAAGCATGACTTGGGCTCCATATAGCGTATGCCATAAAATATTAACTTGAGAAATTGTTGTATGAATATTTATAATTACACTTATTATTTTTAAAATTTTTTTGCCTTTTCTTGGCAAACTCCTCGCAACTTTTTCGACTAACTTAATTGCTTCTTCTGGCAATCTTTTCTGTTTTTCATAATTTCCACATTGTAACCGCCCAAAGTAGTAAAGATTTAACAGCCTGGTCCAAATGATGGGCATGGTTCGAGGACAGGCAGCACATTTCATGTGTTTATGTTATGCGCGCTTAATGAAGCCGCAGGCATTTCAACATGTCAGCCGCATAAAGTCACACGCCCACCGCTGGCAGACCACGCAGCGCTAAGCGTCCCAGTAGCAGCAGCTGTCAGGTTTATTAGCCAATTTAAGACACAGACTGCCACACACTCTACCCAACAAACGGCCCAAAATAATGCGGGCACTTCAGATGTGGTGCGTTTTATGTGCTGCGATGAATTCTGGCGGCGCTTTTTCGGGCTGCCATTCGCTTAATGACTTAACCACCACATACAAAGACAGAGAGAGAGAGAGAGAGAGAGAGAGAGAGAGAGAGAGAGAGAGAGAGAGAGGGAGAGATGGGGCGACTGGCACGCCCACAAAACTGCAACTACTTGGTAAGAGACAGGGTTTGCAGTTAAAACAGTGACAAGTGCCGTTAAAGTGTGTTTGACTTTGGTTACAGTTTTTGCTTTTGTCTCCATCTCTGTCTGGCTGGCAGCGCATTAATTATACGACTCGTTGACCGCGCTATTAGTGCGACCATTTTAGCTGGCAAATGTACAAAACTTTGTCATACTTAACGCTTACTTGATGTGGCAACACTTGACTATGCCCGAACAATGCCAGAAATCTCTGTACAGATTTGTGGTTAGAAATGGTTTTAGAAGGGGCTTCAATTTGGGGGGATTTTGTATGGAAACTTTGTGTATTATAATTTATCAAATCTATTTATCTATTTACAGGTATGTCTGCTGCAATTGATGAATAGCTACTTCAAACAAAAGGTACTTTTGATTTTCCAAATTACGTTTGATTAATTTTGCGGAAGGGAGAGAGTGAGAGCAACATAGCAGCTGGCACCACAGTGCCTGCAAATATGTTGGTACGAAACCACAAAGCTTATCGCCTGCATAGATACTGCCAGCAGTTGCAGTTGCAGTTGCCAAATGCAAATTAGTCGGTCAACGCATTCAACTGTAGCCACATTTCATGCATGCCTTGCATTTAAGAGCCTGCTCCTCTCACTTTCCCTCGTATTTCAAAGAAGTTACAGGGGACTTGGCCAAGAATATGCGTATTAGATAATGCAAAATTTCGAATTTCAAAACCACAGCTGGTGCTGCTTTTAACTGCTTACTGGCTGCTTCCTGCGGTTTGCTGCCGCCTTTTGTTTAGCTCTGGAAATTATACGCATTTGCTTATTAAGTGTGCACATACTTACTCTGACAGTATGGCATGTCCCGTCTCTGAACAAATTTGTTACGTGCTATTGACTGCTATGCCACAAAATGGTTTCTTGGAAATATTTCCTTGTTAACTGTAAATGTAACAACCGGAAAAGTCTAATGTAAAAGCAAAAAATACCTTGAATTTTGGTACTACAAACTCAAGAATTTAAATTATATCCACTTATTTTTCCCGGAAATTTTCCACATTACCTTTTTCATATGAACAAATAAAGTATTATTTGATTTTTTATTTTGAGTGCAGTTTTAGCTAGAAATTTATTAAAATATAATACACGAGTTTTAGCTAGAAATGTATCAAAATATAATACAAATATTACAAAATCAAGTTAAATAAAGGTAAAATTCTTATGCTAAGTTTCTAGGAAAATCCTTAGCCAGTCTTGTACTTAGGTACTTCAATTGCATTACCTGAGTAAAGTACTGAAGCAGGATTTGATAGCACAAATAATTGTAGACTTCTTTGATGTGACAATGTTTTTTAAATACCTAAAATTCAATGTGGCTATGTTTAAAAAGAATAATAATAAGAAGTCTTTCGTACTAAGAGCAATTTTTTGTAACGGATTATGTTCTAGTTTAAGACACTTTAAAAAATATTTTACAAGAAAATGTTGTATGTATTATTATATTACTATTATATCATTATATCAAAAACTAAAAACTTGAATTTTAAAAAAGTAATTAATTTTAATTCAATTGATATCATTCAACTTGAAGTGTATTTACTTACTCTGGTGGACTATGTTGTTAATATTTGTTTTTCAGTCGCCCAAGCACACAGTGAGAGAGAAAAGTGTACATATATTATTTTGCATGTTAGCATGTATTTCGCATGTTTATATAGCTGACTAAATATTTGTTTTACTTAGTGCCTTGAAAGAAAGCTTTTTGCACTCGGGACCGCACAGACACTCGGTTATTCCATTATATAGATACGTTATATCATTTATTATTATTGAATAATTGAATAAGCATAGCAGCGGCTTGAATGAAATGTGTGTGTGAATTGTGTGTGTGTCCACATATAGGAATACCTATACATATTAATACGTGTGTGCTGAAGCAGCTAAATTTATAATGCGATGCGGTTGCCTTGGCAGCTATTTCAGTTGTGGCTAATGAGGCCGCCCGCCGCCTGTGGTGAGCCCGATACCCCCCAGAAGTGACGCCTTTGTTCAAACGTGCCGTACACCTGGCACTGCCAACCACTTGAGCATTGCTTATGCAGCCATTGGCCAGGATTTCGGCCAAGTTAGCTTTGAAAAGATTCGTTTCCATTAGAGTGCAGCTTTTTCGGCACTAACCAACACGCCGCAGGCGACTTGAAGTCCTTGCTTATAGCCATTGTAATAATTCATACCCAGCAATATCCTTAAGTATTTATGATCTCACACACACACACACACACACTCATATATTTCCTCACATAATTGAATATTTTAGTTGCATGTAAATGTGCTTATGCCTCATCAGTATGTGTGTGTGTGTGTGTTGGGTGTGTATCTTTTGATATCCTTTGTTATCGTAATTTTATGCACACAGCTGCAACTATTTATTTTCATTGCATTTGGATTATTAACATTGATGCAGTTAATTAACAAAATTTTAAGCTAAGCTGAGCAGCTTATTAACTCTCAATATTTGAGCAAAATCCCAACTGTAGTTAAGCAAACATTTTATGCCATTTCATTTAACTAACTGGGTGTTATAAAACTTTTGCCAACTGCAATTGGCTGTCATCAATATGTCATGATAGATCGCAAAGCAGCTTATAAACTTTTACTTGCGCTCAACTTATGACCCTTCCTAAAAAAGGGAAAATATATCAGAATCAGCAAGTAGCAAGAGATGGTTGGATAATAAACAGGCAGACGTTGGGGAAATATATGACTTAAGCCCATATAGAAACTTAACAAAAAGTTTATCACTACTTTGGTGCTCCATTGCAGATTCGCGGTCGACTTTTTGTATATCCGAAATATCTTGTAGTATCATTGTTATTTTTGTAGTAAATATACCCTATAGAGTAATATATTTTCTTGATCAGTATGAAATATAAAACTAGTGTTCCAGTTCAAAAGTTTGTTTTAAATTAAAAACACAGTTAACTTTAGATAAATAAAACACTTCTTCTAAATGTCTTCATTTATTATATTGATTGAAGGCTTATATAGCATATATAATTTTTTTAAGCACAGTGCAAAATATTCCAAAATTACAAACATAGAGGCAACAAATCGAAACTATGTCTGTTGAAATATGGTTTTTTATCATAATAAAAGTTAAGTTTTATACTGACAAATCAAAGAAACTGTGTTTAAATATCTCTTCTAAAACACAATACCCACAAATGTCTTAAATTATCTACAATTTTAGATAACGCAAACAGACAGCTTGGCTTAACGAAAAAATGAAAGCTTTAAAAGTGCCAAAAATCAGTCAAAGTTATGCAAAGGCTTTAGATAAGCCCTCTAGGCGTACCTCCTGGTAGAGACAGAAGCAAGCCATGTGTGACTTTTTTCCTTTATATTTCCTTTTTAAATGTTTTTTTTTCACAAAGCCTTGGCACGCATATGTAATAAGCAGCTGCAAAGCTATGCAAATTTTGCCGACGAGCCCAAAAAGTGTTAAATATTTATGTACTTATGTATATATTTATATATGTGTATGCACATTGTGCAGATGTGACAAGTATTATAATTTGAATGCTGATTCAAATGCGTAGCGACAACGGATTTAGTTAGTTGATTAAATAGCTAAGTGGTGACAGGAAATTCACTGGCTTTAAGCTACAGCAACTGCTCCACCTTGTGGTCAGATGGAACCTGATCTGAGTTGTTGTTGATGTTGTGCGTGCCAAACATGCAAATGCTATTAGGCTTCTAGCCAGGGGCGTGTCGGCGCCTTAATTATGCTGCAAACTTGCCTCGACGTACACTCAAAGCTTGGTCCTGCCACGAATCCTGCCTGCGGACTGCGTCCACTCTGTGTGTGGCAATGTCAGTTAGAAACGTATGCTGGGCCCACAATTAGCAAAACTTGCTGCAGGTATTTTATGCACAAGTTGCCAGCGATAAGGACAACAGCAAAAAGCCCCTCAATAACCAACTCGCTCTCACTATCTCCCTCTATTTCTCTATATTTCTCTCACTCTTGGCTTCTTCCCCTGCCGTTTGGCACATAATGAAACTTGATTTAGCTGACAGCAAAAAGTCACGTACAATGGTGCGTATTAGTAATCTTGTGCTAACTTTGTTAGCAAGCACTTGAGTATGCCAAAAGAAAGGAAAAACATGGCTGAGAGAATATATAGAAGAATATATGAAACTAGTGTGCACCTAACTGGGTTAATGGAATTGCTGAAAAAGAAAAACTTAAAGGCCAGAGGTCTAGTTGCATATTCAACATGCAATCCGACGAAAAGTGTTAAAAAAAATGAAAGAATTAAGAAACAATCCTGTTTTCATTTCAGTAAAAATAAATCAAATAAAACTTGCGTAAGAATGTCAGCAAATAATAATTAATTTTGAATAAGTGCTTTAACAAAATTTGTCAACTGTTGATAGTAAGAATACAAAACTATATGTGAAAAACTTAGATAATTAAATGCATTTAATAACTTTAACCCAATTGAAGGGCTTTAACATGAAATTGCGCTTATTAAGGATATCTTACACAACCAATGTAGCTTAACCGAAATCGTAAGAAAACCTACCCCCAAATGAGATTAAAGACAAATTAAGATAAAACCTCATTTGTTGTTCGTTTTCTATCAATTTACTTGTGGGCAGCACAATTTTTATGGGACTTAATAACGCCAGACTCGGCAGTAAAATCTTCATCCGTGTAGACTGAGTTTATGAGTGAATGCTCCTATTCATAGTTACGAGTTTCGGCTGAGTGTTATCCTGCGTCGGCTCTGTCACGTGAATTAAATCCACATGGATGCGTGAGTTTTTGTAAATGTCACTTGTTCTCGTTGTTGTTGTTGCTGTCTGGCGTAATTGCTACACGGTTTTCGAGCTAATAGAATTAGAACATAAACCGCTTTATAGTCGGACCACACACTCTCACACACACACCGAGCACATACGAACTCATAACAAAGCGTTTTTATGACAGCTCAGCGGATTGGACGTCATGAAAATGCGACGCTTTGCCGAGTGTCCGCTATTAAACTCAGCAATTATTTTGCATGTGTGTGTGCTTCTGTGAGTGTGTGGGGGCGAATGGACGTGGCGTCGCTGCTTATGCGCTGACCGCATCATAGAAAACAAAACACACACAAAATTACGGCCTCAGTTGACGCAGTGCAGGTGCTGTCATTTCGCCGGGAAATTTTGCGGAAAAGTCGCTTTTTATGTTATTTTCCTTTGACCATTTTCTCTGAGCACGCACTTGCTGAAAATCAGTTTTATAGCAGCATTATCCGCACAAATTTCACAAAAAAAAATATTATGTGTTTTGCTGATTTTATAATAAATTTATTAATATATAAAAAAAATCGTCCAGTTGAATGGTATAAAAAAAATATTTGGCATTATTCGGAGCACAAGAGATTTTTAAAGAATATTTTAATAGGATTTCAAATAAATGCATATAACTTCGCACTTATTTTTAAATAAATACAAATATTGCGCTACTCTATATTTTGAATATTCTATCAAATATTTTATTTTTAAATAATTAATAATATTGTGTTAAAATATATGTTGAAAATTGTTGTTCGTTTAAAAATTGTATAAAACATTGGTGAATATAGACTTAACATTTATTACGATATTTAATTCTGGTTTATTAATAAGGCTTTTTGAGTTTCGTCAGTTATTTTTAATTAAGGATATAATATCCTTATCAATACCAAAGGTGGGATAAAACATGAATGAAAACATTTATGATTTTTTATGCCGCTCAAGTGGGCGCCGAGAAAAATGTTAATAAATAAATAAAGAATTATGAAAACACAAAAAAGAAGACCATTCAATAAACACTTTTATTATTATTTAAAATTATTCAAGCGCTGCAGCCCAAAAAAAAAAAAAAAACACACACACAACAATTCATAAAATATGCAAAATGTACCTTTATTTATATACGCTTCCTATATGTGTACCATCAAAAAACGCGCACAGCCACAGCAATTCATTATATAGGCAAATTTTACCTGTGTGCATATACTTCATATGCCATAAAAACAGTTTTTCATGTTAAGGCGCGCCAAACACAGAGCTTACTTATCCACATATCATATTTTTTCATCCTGTTTTTCCTTGGCATCACAATATGATCCCCGACAAATGCCGTTGACACACATATAAAAAGCAGCAACAACAGCAACAATTGTAACAATACCAAGTCGTCTGAGTCGGAGTCTTTTGAGAGCACTTGGTTATGTAATCCCCGTCAATGGCATTGCGAAAATTAAGCAAAAAGCGAAAAATGGCAACATAAAAACCAGCCGAAAATACGAACAAAACGACTCGCAACACTAATAAAACTGGGGAAAATCCCGGCAAAAGCAGCAAAGAAGCGGCCAGAAGAAAGAAAAAAATATGTTGCAGATGCCCACCTAGCAACAGCCTGGCAAGTCTAATGCCCCGGGGAATTAAATGCTCTTTGGGGTGCAGGGCTGCTAGAATGAGGTGGGAAGGGGCGTGTAATTATCGGACAAGCTACAAACAATAAAATGAAAATGTGAGCACAAAGTGAACCATTTGGCCAGAACAGGTGGCTGGCAGTTTCACTTTAAACAGAACACCGGCTTGTTCTGATATATAAATCCCCTATATAACACCATTCTACATGCCTTAGCTTGTAAGCAAACTAAACAGAATACATCCTTTTAAAATTTGAGCTTTTCATCAGAAAAGATTGTTTCAAAAAAAGCCACATGATATACTGTGCAACAAAAATTGACTGCGTAAAATAAGAACTATAAAAATTAAAAATAATTCTTATAATTTACAGGAAATTTTTTTTTAAACAAATGATATACCAAGTAAGCACCTTGCAGTCATATTAAAACCACTGTTTAATACTCTCCTCCTAGAGAACTAACCACTTAAAGCGATTTAAAGGGGCGGCAGTGGGCGTGGGTACAATATTTTTGTCTCGATCTCTTAGTCGGTCAATTGTAGTATATTCTAAAACATATTATCAGTTCACCATGTGAACAGCGTGAATCTTACATTTTTTGTAGCACAGTGTAGTACTTATTCTCATACATAACTGTATCTAGAGCGTGAATAATCACCGACACTCGTGCGCCTTTGGCTTGTTAGCCGGCAGCGGCAGCTGTTGCCGTTGTTGGGCAAACCTCGAGCCAAAGTCAACGCTGTTCCAGCCCACAATTGGGCCATGTGATGTCGATGCTGCTGCTGATGCTGAGCCTGATGCCGGCAACTGCACTAACAAGATTCGACATTTGAACGAGAGTAATCCATCAGCGGGTGGGCGAGTATCAAAATGGATTAAGAAGAAATGTGTGTTTTAACTTTGGCATCAGTGGCATATCGACATGCGCAGCTTGGCATTCACTTTTGATACCCTGTAACCGCAAAATGTGAGAGGAAAGGGATTCTAAAAGTTATCTTAGCACTATGTACCAAATGGAAGATTACCATAAACGTTTTCTGTATGAATGTTTCCCACATCTTAAGATATCTCATAAAATATAATAACTATAATTTTAAATGTCATCGCTAAATTCTTTAAATTACAAATATTGTTTAAATAAACGCAGAAACTGAATTTTTGCATATATTACTAAAACACTTAAAACCTGGTATTAGGGCATATTTTAGTCAAGCATCTCTGGCAAATATCAGCTGCGTTTCTTCTTTTTAATCGCCTTTAATGTACGGCATTTGCGTTTGGAACGCGGATGTGTTTCATTTTTCACAATGGAATGAAAGTTCAATTATTTGATTTGACAGGCGACGCCAAGAGGCAGAACGCAGGAGGCAGCTGATGGCTGCCAGTTGACGACGGCCTGTAGGCACTCAGTCACTTCGTGGGCGTGGCACTTACCCAGATTTACACACAGACAAACTGGCAGAGCATATTTTATACAGAACACGCCGTTGACTGCACAATTGAAGTGTAATTTATTAACTTTCCCATGCGATATGAGTTGAGTTTTTTATTTCTTCGTTGAGCAAATCGATAAACAAGGCGCAAAACTGCGGTGGATTGAATAGAGTGATAGAGAGAGACAGAGAGAGAGAGAGAGAGAGAGAGAGATAAAGAGGGAAAGAGAAGAAAAACTTTTATGCACGTTTCTTGTTCCCAGAAAGTGCTTTACAGTGTACGCACTTATCAAATAAAACAAACTCGTTTAAAAGATTTGTTAAATTATTCCATCATTATTGCTGTGCATTAGTGTTCCATTTTTTTTTACTTCCATCGGCTGGCAATTGATAATTTATGTATTCCTGGTCCATAGGTTAAAAGTTCTTCGAAAATTTGTTCCTTCAAGATAATATTTATAATTTATAATTAAATAAATGTTACATTAGGAAAACTGAAAATGTGTGATAAATAATCCACTAATAAAACGTGCTCTTACAATCAACTGATCCAACTTAATATAAATCATTTACCGTTTTGTTATTGTAGGTCGATTTTAAAAATATGTATATGTATTTATAAAATGTTAATCTACGCAAACAGCGAAAAGCACGCATTTAAGCTAAAAGATTACGCAAAACTCAAAATGTGATTACTTTTGCCCCACTGTAGGCGCACACTCACACAAATGTCGCAGTCAAATGAGTTTGATGGCTTCGGTTTTTGGTTAGCGTTGCGATAAACCCCATAAACAACGCACTCAGCTGGCTTATACAGTCCACACACACGCATCAATCTCAAAGCCAACCCGGCAACCGCACACTTAAACCACCTTTTACTCTGTGCGGTGGTGCGGGCGGCGGTGGCTGTGATGCTCCTCTCACAGTTTACAACACATTTTAATGAGTTTTCGTATTTGCTGGCTGAAGGCCACGCCCATTGGCCCATCTGTGTGGGTTCTATAGCCAACCATAATTTGCTTTTGTTTGGCTTTCTAGTTGTTTGAATTTGAATGTATATGTTGTTGTTGTGATTGTTGTAATGCGGTTTTTGGGCACTTTTTCGATTTTGCTTGTTTTGTGGGCGATAAGTGGTTGTAGTTGTTGCCATTGTTGCCAAACATGCGCAAAATAAATATATAGACCTAATGAAAAACAGCACTGAAAACTAAAAACAACTCTCCAATTGGCAGTTAAATGGACTGAAATAGTGGCTGAAAAAGCAAAGCAAACACAGAAATTACAAGATACAAAAAAGATGAAAAGTTATCTATGAGCTGGCGAATTTTAAATACCCGTGCATACATATCTCTACTTAAATATGTTGATACACAACAATTAAATTTTAGGCAGATTTTTCTATTAATGGCTATATTACAAAGTAGTCCTAATTTGGTGTAGCTTTGCTTAAATGTTATACAACTTTTGATACGATTAAACTACCCTTTGTTTAAGCAAACAAAATAGCATAAAGTGGAATTTGAGTAAAGAAATGTGGGGCATGGACTTCAAAGAGCCAGAAAGCGTGTCCTGTCAGCAGCTAATAGGCTGTTCTGCAGCCGTAGGCTATCTATAGCTGTGTGCAATTTCCATCACTAAGTCATATTGCGTCTTTAACAAATCAGAGCCCCCACCCCTGGAAATCCCCTTTTCCGACAATTGCCTGGCGTGAGAACCAATTTGCAACTATTAAATGCGCGCCAGAAACAGAAGTAAAACAAAGGCGAACAAAAACGTTGCCAACGTTTGTGATTTCGCCAGCTGCAAGGACTGCGAATGTGCCAATCTTAGACACTCGAGCCTCCGACTCCTAACCTGAAGCAGAATACGAATCCGGATCTGAAACTGAGCCAGGAGCCCGTCATTCCATAGTCAAGTTACAGGGCGCAGGGCGGGGCCGGGCCGGGCCGAGGCGCATGCCGAAAAGTGAGCTACAAATTGCAGCACTTGTATCAAGATAAAGTCAAAAAGAGGCAAAAAGTCAACGGCAGCCAGTTCGTGTGGCATGTTTGAAAGGAGTACAGACCACATACACACGGACACGCACACACGCAGACACATATGCTGCATATAGCCCCCAAAACATTTGCATAGCTCAGGCTCAGGCTCGGGCTCGGCAAAAGGCAGCTGTGCTTCCCAATGCCCCCTCTCTACAACTGCCCCTGACGTGTCTTTGTTTGGCTTTGTTTCGCTTTTCCCTCAGGTTGTCGTGTGCTCAGTTATATTGAAATGCTTGGATTTGAGTCGACAGTCGATAGGGCACGTAGTGCTTAAAGACAATAAGAGCTAAATGCTGAATTCCTGACATAGTTAAGCAAAAGGCAATGGTAGCATCAATAGTACTCGGAAATTTTGACAGTTCTTTGGTGAACGCCAACCAAAAAACTGAAAAAAATACCACAGAATTTTAAGCCCGATGAGCAGGCATTTATTTCCTCTTACAATTCAGTTAATTGTGGGATAATTTATTTCAACTGTATTGTAGCTAATTTTGTTAAATAATTATTATTATTTAATCTTAATATTTATGTATCTTCCAAATGATATTTATTTCAATTATTATATTTCTTATTTCAATTCAGATTTGTTTAATTTGTAGCTAGTTAAATATAATATTTATAATAAATATATATCAAAAATTTGTTAAGCTAAAACCAAACAAAAACAGTGTACTTAATGTGAAATGGCTAAATTAGCATGCACTTAACATGCATAAATTCTTACACAGGAAAGGTGTAAGCGCGCTGCGTATACGCCGTGTCTGCCGCTTGTTTTCCTTTAGCTTGTTAGGGCCAAAATGTTTGTTGGCTGTGAAACTAATTAAAATATGCACAACTTGCCAAAATACTTAAAAGCAACACATGCACACACACTCACTCAAATGTGTGTGTTGTACTCGGGTGCTTGTTTGCAAGCCTGTTACAAAAAAACGCCAGGTAAACGCAGCTTGTGCAGTTTTTTGCAATTTTCCACTCAACAGATTTTTGCGCCGTGCCCGTTCCTGCCCGGATAGGCGAAGCCCGCCACGGGCGTTACTTGAACAACAACAAAACTGTTTTATTTATGCGCTTATTTTGCACATACACGTACATAAACATATATCCAAAAAATTTTCAGTTGCCTGGCAAAAATATAATTTATTTACCTCAAGCTTTTTCTTCATCTTCTACTTGCAGGTGGGTGCAATATTTCGGGCAGTCGTAGTTGCATGTATATTCGTGGAAATTTAATGCTCGTACTTAACCCCGTATAAAGCATCTACTTGTGGCGCATAGCTTGGCTTCTAGAGAGTGGCCAAAGTGAAGCTACTGCCAAATTAATGGCACTTGCCTTGCTTTGCATATGATACGATATTCTGCTAGACTGAATTTTAGTTAGCAATGCACATTGCAAAGTAAATATTTTAAATTTATAGCACATAATGCAAATAATATAAATAAATATTTTGTTTTGATTCAAGCGCAATGCAAAGCTTTTTGTAGAAAAGCATATATTTCTTTGTTATGCAAAATATTTTATTTATTTAATATACCCATAGCATAAAGGATACTCTTTTGTTGGACTGTTTCTCCTATTTTCAGATCCTGGCACGAGTTTGTACACAAGTCTGCAGCCCAAATAATGCACTATTTAGTTTAGTATTCAATTTGCCTGACATAGCTAGAATTTCTCCTCTATAATATGCCCGGCACAAAGTTCGCATAAATTTCTGTAATAACTAGAAAACAAATCTTTTTAATTGTTCTGCGCGGCACAGCAAAAAGTTGAACGCCAATTTGTTGCACAAGTTTTTGGCTTTTACTATTATTTGCGCTATGCTCTCTGCCCTCTGCCTTAGCGCCCCTCTTTCATTTTCCTTTGCACGAACGCGGAGGCAAACAAGAAAATTAGTTAAAAACTTTGGCAAAAACAGCGCTCGACTTTCGTCTTCGTCGTATCTAGTTAAAAGAGCTAAGTTGTTCTAGCGAAACATTTTGCAAAAAATATTATACATGTCGACATTTGTTTTTCCATGTACGCATATTAAGGTAGCTGTTTTAATTTTCTCCAACTTAAAAATAAAAAAATGGTTTTTAATATTGCTTTTAAAACTGAATACATATATCTTTAAATATGAATTGATATATTCAACGCCTGTAGGTTAAAATATAATGAACAAATATGGAGAAACGAACTAACCAATAAAATTGTTGTTTGCTGAAATTATATGTAAAATATTCGCATTATCAAAGCCAGAGGCAGTAAATGAAAGTTTTGCAAAAAATAATGAATTTCATGACATATTTTCGTTTCATACCAAAATTAAAAGAGAAAATTTAAAATTAATCTACTTTAATGTGCATTTAGTAAACTAAAATAAATTAAATTTAGAAATGAATTGATTAGTTTTATGAATTCATGTCGTCTTTTTAGCTCGTGTTGAGATCATGTTAATTTATATTCGATTGTGTTAAGTCGTGTTCAATTGTATGAGGCCGTGCTACCTTGTTTTGTAGGGAGCTTTTTTCATTTAAAGCCATAAGCTCCTTTAAAACCGTGTTATGCTTTTGAAGATCGTGTCACGCAAGCAAGCACGACACGCACTCAACTCTTTGCCAAAGCTTATATACATGCAGGAAATGGGAAGTAATTAAATTTTAAACGCAGCTGCCAACTGCCAATAATTTAATTGAATGTGGCAATTGAGCTGCCGCGCCGCTGGTTATTGGCCAGCCAGTAATTAAAGTCAAGCCAGCAGCATCAAAGACACAAAGCGAAAGATAGAGACAGAGGGAATGGCGATGTGAGGGATTGGTGGATTGGGCGGGGAGGCTGCTCAAATTAAGCCTAAACATTTGAGCCAACTTTTGTCTATTCGTTGGCCCGCATTGGCTGCTGCTGTCAAACCAGCAGGCCACTTGACGCCTAATGACCAGTTTAATGGGTGGGCTTGAGGCTGGGATAAATTTTACCCCCCTCGTCATCCCCCACTCCATTGACGCATTTGAGTGGCGCGAGCTCGCCTTAATGTCCAGAACATTTGCCAGTGAAATGGCCTAAACAAAAGGCGGGCGCCCGTCGATTACCTTTTCGGGGCCGTTAATTAAGTTTCGGGGCCCCGGCAAAATGTTATGGCCAAGTTTTCTATTACCGAGTTGAGCACACGTACCTTAATGAGGCACGTAGGCGTATGAGTGAAGCACAAATTGGCAGGCCCAAGTACGCTGGCAGCCCTGGCAACGTGTTCTGCCCGCAAACGGGGCGTATGCGTAATTGGCGCAAGTGTAACTCGAGCTGAGCAGAGGCCTCCGACTTCAAAAGTAAGCTGAAACAATGCTCATATGCGACAAATTTGCAGGCCATCCGAGTGAGCGACAACACCCTCTCAGAGCCCCTCTATTAATTTTTCTTTTTCCCGTTCTGCTGTTAAGCACAACTTTCACTGGCGGAAAAACTTTTTGCACAGGAGCTTCAAATTGTTGGGTGAAATCGAAAATTGTTTACCAAGCGAAGCGCTTAGCTAAATGTCTTCCGTGCCAGTTCTCCAATTCTCCAGCTCACCTCCGCTGGGAGGAAGTACTTCGCTTGTGCATGTGTGTGTGTTGTGTATATGCGTGTGTGTATATGTGATTGTGCTGAACCGAGGCAGGTGCAGCGCTTGTTTGGCCATAAAAAGCAACGACAAGTGCAAATGCTACAGAACCAACAGCAATCGTTGGTCCCTCTGCTCAGCCTCGGGCCCCTCAACCCCAACAACTCTCAACGTACCCAGTCCCAGCTGTCGTTGCTGGTATTTACATGCAGACAATATGAAACAGCCAGTATATGTTTATAACATCCGCAAATTGTTGAAGATAACAATTATTGTGCATTGAGAGCAAAGGCAAACAGCAGAGGCTGCTGCTGCCGCAGAGCGAACGAGTATCGAGTCGTGTTGCCTGCTTGTTAGACTTGTGGCACAGTCGGAAATGGCAGTTTACGGAAACACACAAACACACACACACACAGACAGCAAAGCCAAGTCCAAATAGCATGGAGATGTGCCATTAGATACCAGCTTTAGTTTTGCGGTTAAACACTTGAAAAAGTTGTAAATTTTGCAGCCATCACATGACTTGCTGTGGCACAAACAGAGCTTGTGGACCACAGAATTTCAGTGTGCTCAGGTGTCGGTCATTAAGGCAATAAAGCAGGTGTCCTGGGCATGGTAAGTTATTTTGGGCAGATTGAAATATTTCAATGAATAAAGGCACCACATATGAGTGTAAGAAAGCTTTAAGTTTTCTTATATTTTCTTATAATTTAATACAAAATTAAAATTAAATTAACATATATTAAATTAAACATAAAATATAAAATAAAACAAGTAAGAGCGTTGCTGTCGAACGTAGTCGACCAACCGAAATTTACTTCTTTATCGATTGTCACACTGTGTTTTAAATATATTGACTATTGAAAATAAATTTTTTTTTTATTTTTTCACAAAAAAGCATGTATTCCCCCCTACTCATTTTCGAAAAATTTTTTTTTCAAAATTTAGAAATGCAAATTTATATTTTTAATCGATTGTGGATATCACAATTAGTATAAAAAAGAACATTAAAACAGTTCTGAGGGGGTCAAATTTTTTGTCAAAAATCATGCAGAGATTTACAAAAATTTTGACATGTACAGTTCTCGGATCCATAGCTCCCATATTGCAAACACCCATAACTTTGTCAAATTGAACCGATTTTTATGTTTGACGCCATTTTGTTTATGGTTTGTCCTCTAGATTGATTCTGTGTTTCAAATATATTCATTATTGAAAATAAAATTTCTTGAATTTTTTCCCAAAAAAAGCATGTACCATCCTTACTCATTTTCGAAAAAAATGTTTTTTCAAAATTTAGAAATGCGTATTTACATTTTTAATCGATTTTGGTTATCACAATTAGTATTAAAAATAACATTAAAACCGATTCTGAGGGGGTCTAATTTTTTGTCAAAAATCATGCAAAAATTTATAAAAATATTAACATGTAATGTTTGATAGAGTTTTTTATGGTTTCTCATATATCATGTACGTTGGTTGGCCACGTATGTTTGGCGGAGCTTTATAATAACATACATTCTGAATTTGCAGTGTCTAGCTCAAAAACTGTGAGAGATATAGCCATTTCTGATTTTATAAGGTGGGGTGCTGGGTGGTGTTCCAGTGGCCGTGGCCGGAATATCAAGGTCGCTACCTTTGAGGAGGGTCAGCAACTAGCTTTAATACTAGCTCTAATATTATCGATTTGCGATCGTCATATTATCGATTTGCCAACCTACCAGTGGGCGTGACACAAAAATCTTTACACTTTGTCAGACGTAGGTATACATGAATGTATACTCTAAGGCTCTATCGTCAATAGCGGCGAAAAAAATGCGTTCATACGGACAGCAAGACGGACAAATTGAAAAATAAAATAAATAGTATACAATTAAAGAAAATAAACGAAAGTAATTATTTGTTGAATACTTAATAAGATATTAAATGTGACATTTTTATTTATAGTGCTTTTGGAAAAGTGTGAAATGGATAAGAAATGGATAATGTACGCATTTATTGAATGTTGTATCTGGAAAATATTGTTTAATGTTATTGATTAAAAAATACTCTTAAATAAAAGACAATAATTTTGTAAACAAATCAAGGTAAAACTTAAAAATCAGAGCAAATTCTTAACCTGAGAAATTTGAAAATAGAAAATTTTTAAATATTTTACCAAATTAGTTAGCCCACATTTCAAAGAAAATGGTAAAAAGTATTTCGGAATTTCGGAATGCTCCTCATCAATTACCAAAGGATATTGTTATAATATCGACGCCAAATCTATTTTTTTTATGATTTTGGGCCAACTACTTAGCTAGCCTTGGCATAGGTCTTACATAACTCTATTAAGCCTTGACCCTTTAGCGCTGTTTCAGCTATTGTTCAGCCATTTTGTAAGTCTTCATTTGCTTTTGCATATTTATATATTTATAAGGCCATCTTTGGCCAAACAAAAGCGAAAAAAAAGCACACAGAGAAAAAGCAAAGTAGCATTCGAGGCATTTGGTATTAGCCAAGCGGGCAGAAACAAAGCCAAAAGCGAAACTTGTGCGCCCAAAATGACAGTCCGAATACACTTAAGCCACACACACACTCACACACAAATACACCAATAGGATGGGGGTGGGGTTGTCGCTGTCATATCGCAGCAACGCCCTCATTGAGTAAACATTGAGTCAACACTTCCGCTACGATAACATCAACATGGCGCCAACATTATGTAGGGCCAAAAGCGACGGCCAAAATAGATAAACCAGCTGAGATAACAGAGCAAGAGAGAAAGAGAGGGCGCACGTGTGAGGGAAACCGAAATGCTTAGCTCTTGGCCAGCAATTTTTACCCAATAAATTATTTTATCTGCCAAGACAAAAGGCACCCGCAGCAGCAGCAGCAGCCGTAGCCGTTGAATGCCACGTGGCATAAAACCAAATTAGACCCACATAAGGATGCCACGGCGACTGTTTATGAAAATGTCATTAAAATGCTCGGCTACAATAAGCTCCCTCGCAATCCCCTTTCCGTTCAGCCGAAACCCACTAAAAGCAAAAACTAAAATAAAACAAAGCCCACGCAAAAGAAAATTAATTAAGAGCCGCTGCTCGAGCTAAAGAAAGCTATCATGTATGTGTGTTTCTCTGTGTATATGTGTGTTTGTCTCGGATATTGATATTCATTTGAAATTGTCATTGTATTGGTTTTTTTCTTCTCATATAATATTGCCATGTTTGCAGACAGTGTGATTTTTTTAGGCAAGTTCTAGTCGAAAATATTTATTACACTTCAAGGTTAAATGGTTATAACTTTTATTTTCTACCTTCTAACTACTTAGTAATTGAATGTTAATCGTTTCATCGGTAATCGCCTCATATCCTTTTATACCGAATTTCTATTCACTTACAAACACAGAAATATAGAATAATAAAAAAAGGAAAAATATATTTGATATATAATATTAAATTACAAAGGTAATCTTCCGTTTCTTCATAACAGCTAATTCATATATACATATATTATTATACTTATATTTTACTTTTATATGAATACAAAGCCTGGATGAAAATTACTAATGATGTGTTCCTTTTCATTTACTCAATATTCACTCTATTATTAACATATGTTTACAGAAGATATAAAGTTCTCTGAACAAATTAAATAATAAGAGACAAACTTGATTGAAAAGATTTGAAATGATAATGTTATATAATACAAATAAATACAAAAAAATGTTGTTATATTGAATTTCAAATTTTAGTATATAATATTTACACTTATGTTTTAAAATATATTACACAAAATTGGTAATAGCTTGTAAGTAGAGGCCAAAGCTCCATTAACAAAGCATTATAATTAATTATTTTTAACCGAACATGTTAGAGTATCATCACTTCGGCACGCCCAACCTAGCTCTCCTTACTGATTTTCTTTTATTTCTTTGGGTGTTTGTAACGTTTCTAGGGTAGAATCCTCATTACTTTAGCTGTTGTTTTTGCATGAGCTTTCGCCGTCACTCGGCATTGTTAATTTGCGTTTGTAGCACTGTTTCTCTTTATCTGCACATTTCTATTTCTCCATTCGGCTTTTATGTAATGTTGTAATGTTGCTTTAATATCATTATATCAGCATTCGCAGGCGACAGCCGGAGGCAAATGATTTTGTGCGATTCGTGTGGGGTTGCTTCACGTAATGAATTCAATTTGTGCTCTGCCAAAAATTGCAAAAAGCACAAGAAGAGGCAGTAGAGAGAGAAAGGGAGAGAGACACGATGAGATGGGGCATCTCAATATAAAAACTGTTGTGGCGCTGGCCAAATTATTTGCCAATATTAAGCGATAATTTATTTCAGCATTTGCTTTTAAAATTTGTTAGCCGCGAGCGCACAATTTATGCCAGACAGCCAGCATACACACACACACACGCAAGCACACACACCCTCTCGTTTGCACACACACATGTAAAATCACAGGAAAATTAATTTTCGTTACATTCGCTTTGGCACAATCACAGGCTCAATTGTGCGCGAAATTTATTGCTCAGCTAATGTTTGGCCCAAGGATAAAATGTGTGCGCCTTCCCTATAGAAGTTTTGCATAAATTATGCCCTGATACAAGATACTGATTAAATTTGAATTGCATTTTACACAAAATTTATATGCAAAATGCGCATTTTGAGCAGCACAACTAATGAGTGCCAATTAAATTCACTTGGCCAAGAAATTGCCGCATTGCAGTTGACTTAGCAACAAAGTGGATGAATTCCTTCGTGCAGAGCAAAACTTCCAGTTAAGATTTTCAATAAGCTCATAATATCAATTAATTCGATTTTGCGTTCGACGAGCGTCCGAAATGAACATCGGTTTAGTAGATTTTAATTAATGAAAGTCATAAAATATAATCAAGAAACCTATATTGAATATTAAACCACAAGCTGGTGCATTTTCGGTATACAAAATTATGTATGTGTAACTGATATTCCATGTGGAATTGCAGACATAGAAGTCTAGGATATTGCACAATATATAGCTTTATTTCCACCAAACTTTTCGATTTTTATACATTTTTTTATTTGTTTATAATTTAGAATCTAACTGTTCTGTAGGCAAACTATGGCTGCCACGGCCTTAAGCGCGCAAAGTTAGTAATATTTTCTTGTATAGTTTGTTCTGTATTTCTTACAGCTTATAGCTTACATTATATTCCGTGTAGTATATTTGCTTAGCATTCGAAAAGGATTTTTAAAATTTTGTTTGTTAGTTGTGTCAATGTTGGGTGTGGAAATGAGTAGAAGTCTTGTTCTGTCTTTGGCTGTGGAGTCGGCGTATTCATTTCATGCTATCCCAATGCAACTGGGGATCCACACTAATTTGAGTTTGGGGTAGTTGTTTTATAAATTATTCACCTATACAATACGTATTAAATTATTATTTATTTAGAATTTAATTATTTGTTTCTGCTTTTTTTTATTTCACATTTTTACTTATAAAAAGTTTTAGAAGCATACATATGTTTTTATTAATTATATATATGTTTATAAAGTAATTATTAAGTGTCTTTAAATTTCATTTATTGTATTATTTTAATATAGAAATTTGAACATTTATTCAAGCCGTAATTTTGGTTTTATTACTGCAGTCATTGATTTTATTTTTGTTAAATACTTATTAATGTAATTTATTTGTATCTATCAAAATATATTAATATCACTGATTTAATTAAATGATTTAAATAACAATTATTGATGCACAAGACATTTAAATACAGTAGGATTATAGTTTTTTCATTTTATGCTGCACTTTCAGTCCATGGGTTAAAAAGTGCGCTAAGCCCACGCCAGACAGACGCTTCTTTCCTTTATCCTGATGAGGACCAAGCTGTTGTTCTTGTTGTTGCTTTTGATGTTGTTGATGATTTTAATGCTTTTGCTGTAGTTGTGGGCCCCATTGTTTTGCCGTTGACTACTTAAAAATTAAAAGATGGCAACGTGCGGCAAGCCGCAAGCTACAGATGCCGCACAGTGCAGACAGTGCACATGGCTGCAGCTCAGCCCAGGGCTCTGCGTTTTAATATACTCAAATATATATGTATATACATATATATATATATATATATATATATAAATAAAAGGCAGTAAGCGGCTGACGATTTTAAACAAAGCAAAAAAAAAGGAATGCAAAAAACAGAAAAAATTAAGAATAGCGAAAAAACGGGAGAAAGAAATAATTATAAGCCATTGTTGGCAGGCAGCATAATAAAAGCGTGGCAGAGGGTGATGCGGAAGCCACAACAACCCTGATGCAGTCAACCCTTGAGTTGAAGTCAAGCTGCAGACGCCATAAAAAGCGAAGCGCAGAACGGAGAATGGAGAATGTTTAAGTAATTTTATCAAGCGTCTGTGACATGCAAAGTGCATTTAAACTAGTTATAAAGTCGCATTATTTGCCATCAAATTCAATGCTCGATGGGAAAGTTTCCTCAGCACTGCCCAGACCCCCTTTTTGTTTTTTCTCTCCAGCAGTTTTCTTTACGCAAATTTCACAAATTTTTACATAAATCTGCATGAAAAATGACACGCTTCAGGGTGGGGTGCCAGAGTTTTTACTCTTTGCTGTTATCAAGCATTTTCTTGACTCTAGGAAACTATAATTTTCCAGCAGTGCTCGCATTTGTTTTATGACATTTGAATTGTGTGGGGAGTAGAGGGGCAGGACTTGCATGTCCAAAATTATATGGTTATTTTTGTAGTTTTTGTCGAGAAAATCGCACAAATTTTTATTTGCTTGGCAAACGAAGCACAAAATATTTGCACTTATGTGTTCTATGTGGTTAACTTTTTGTGGCTAAACAAATATTAAAATACAATCAGATCCAAGATAAATGAATTTTAGCTAGGAATTGGTGAATATTCTTGTTTGTATATTATATTAGAATAGTCCAATGTTGATTAGATTTGTTCAAATATAAATGAATTAAACAAAATACTGGCAAATAAATTGTGTGCATTAAATTATTAAAAAATATTAGCTATCTGAAACTAAAACTCAAGGTGCCTAGTGAATCTAAGTCGGATTTTATGTTTTATTAAGACTTCATCTCTCTTTTATTCTGCCTATTTCTGTAAAGATGCCTTAACAAAGCCTGTGGCCTGAAACATTTTCATTTTTATTTGTATTTCTTCATTTCATTACGTCTCGAACTGCTTAACAATTTTCCCATACGCTGCACATTCCACACAATCCATTCATAGCTTTTCTGCGCCGCAAAAAAACTTGCTTATGCACGAAAACTGATTAAATTTCCCCACAAATGTCTATGTATATATAAATATATGTTGGGTGCCTATCAATCGATATGAAGCAATTCAATTCATGCTTTTGTGCGCGCCTTAGATCTAAGAAAAAGAAATGGGGAAGTATGTGAAATATAACGCATACGAAGCGTGTACGCCGCAGCAACAACATGTTTAGTTTATCATGCTTTGCTTTTATCAGCACACATTAATATCTATGCGCAAGTGTGTACGTGAGTGTATATGTGTATATCTTTCTGTTATGATAAATGCGCATTGTTGTTGCTGCTGCTGCTGTTGCCGCTGGCAAAGTTGCCCTTTTCGTATGCTCTACATATTTTCTGCGTTTATGGCTGTTGCATTTTCGTTGCGGTTGCAACATTTTCAGGCGCTGTGGGCGTGGCACAGTGTAGCTGCATGCCGTACAATTCATAGCTGCCTGCCTGTGTGTCTGTGGCAAAAACAAAAATGAATAATGCTCATGCAACGCATTTATTATGTGTGTGTGTGTGTGTGTGTGTCTCCGTGTTGCCTGCAGCAAGTTTCTGTCAAAATGAACATTTCCCAACACAGTTTTTGTGTGTTCCACACACAGTGCTACTGCTACGCCTCCAACTGCCCAATCAAATATAAATACAAACCCGCTTTGAAGTCTATCAGCAGACGCTGTGCCAAATCTCTTAACCCCCTTCACCTTCTAATTGCCACCGCCCGTGACTTTTCTTAATTTAGTTGTGCTACTTAAGCAGTTTAATGCCACGTCGGCTTCGGCGGCCTCTAAAGACAAATTAATGACCCTCGGTCGCGGAGCCGGCACAATTGCGCTCGCTGTCGTATCCTGTCTGGGTCCTGGCGCCTGAATTTATGGCTCAAAAGGCTTCGGCCAAGCACGGAAATTGCGAAGGAATTGCGAGCCGCGTCGCCAAGCCACAATTACACGTCTTTGCTGTCGTTATTGTGGCTGCTGCTGTTGTTGTTTTTTGCAACGCCAACTTTCATCTTGTCGCGCGTTGTGTTCTTATCGCGTTTTGATTTTTAATTAAAGCCCAAGTTAAATGTATTTTGCGAAATGGAATTTGGTTTATACGCACTTAAATTAGGCGCACAAACAAATGCTGAATCCAATTATCTTTTGGCCCAGCGCACAAATTACATGGCCAAAACACAGCGACTAACAAATTGATAAAGTCATTCCCAATGCGAAGGCGAATGCCAATGTGAGCACGGGCGTGAGAACTCATACCTTATCCGCAAGTTGTTTTCTAACTTGAACTTTTTGACAACTTTTTTGTTAAAATTTCTTGTTATGCTAAAAGTTTATCAGCATAGAATCGCCAAAATAAATGTAAAAGCTAAATTTTAAATATGTAATTCGACTGCCAAACTTGTTGCTTAAGAATAAATAATATATGCAGCATAAACAAAAGTATGACTAAATAAACAAAAAAGTCTTGACCAATTTTTAAAGATTTAAATAAACAAACATTTTATTAGTCGTTATATATATCGACTTATAGCTAAATTCTAATTGAATTAGTTTTTTAATATAATTAACACGAAAATATAAAACTTTATATATATATATAAAACTTCATTATTTTTTTAAACTTCAGCTTAAAATATTTTTCATAGTTTATTTTTTTATTTTTATTTCTACATTTTTCTCTGATTAGATAAAATTAGTTAGATTTTATTAATGATAATTCTGCTGTTAGCACAACTTTCTCAAAAAAAGTTTAAATGTACAGCTTTATATGCACAGGCACGTCAACAACTTGAAAGCAACCACAAAATTGTCGTCCTAACTCATTTACAATAACCAAATAAGCTAACACATTCACCTACCCCAACTGAGAAAGGCCGTGCAGCAGTGCGTATGATTTACAATGTTTGCATGCTGTAACCAATGTGAGAGACAGGCAGATAGACAGTCAGACAGTCAAACAGACTCAGAGCAAACTGAAGGCAAAATCTGATGTAATCTACCCCCAACTGAGCCACGCACTTGATGATTTTATTGCTGTTGTTGTTACTTTCTCCTTGCCTTTTGGGCCTAAAGAAAAGTATTCAATGACAGTGTGAAGAGTAGCCCGGCATTTATTTACTTATGCGCCCACGCATTTAAATACCAAGCTTTTTGCCCCACAGCAACGAAAATTCATTCGTATTTGCATAAATAAATTAAAAAGCAACTTGTGCCACGCCCCCCACCCAAAATGATATGTTGGGCGTTTTCGTTAGTAAGGAAACAGCTCAATTTCCACACAAAAACAATTAATTCAACGAGTGAGGACTTTGCTTTTGGGGCGGCCTACTAAATACTGTGCTAATGATGTGCATAATAATTGGCTTACACTTGAGGGAGCATTATAATTGAAAAGTTTGCGCTTCGACTTACCAAGATTCGCAATTGACTTGATAATACTTGTGAGTCTTTATATAGAAGGTAGACTGACGCAGCTATCAAATTTGTCACCAGAGGGTTAAATTTATATGGCTTATTATATAGATATTTTTTTTTACATTTATTTTTGGTGAGTTTAGTTTGTATTTTCTTTAAATACAATATTATAATAAATATGATATAAAAACAACCTATAAACGTGTATGAAAAATATGAAAAATGAAAAATAGCTTAGAGAAAGGGTATACTTAGTTATTATATGCCGTACATCGTGAATTCCGAGCACTTAATTTGAAATCCACGAGTCAAGCAAATTGTTTGCTCACGGGGCGGCTACTTAATATGCATTTAAATGGCGCGTGCTTTGTGCGCGCCACTTAATTAATCATAGTTCAAGTATCATATAAACAAACCCCTAACGCTTCACACTTCTCTCTCTCCCTCTCATCCTGTTTTGCAGCCATGTGGCGGCAGCTGCTTGAGAAGCCAACGGCAGCAGCGTTGAACACGTGAGAGCCTTGAAAAAATGTCCGCTTGCATGACAATTGTAGCGTGCAGGCATTCAGACAACGCAGCAGACAGCGCAGTTGAGCGCAGCGTACGTGAAGTGTGTGCTAAGAACTTGAGGCAGCAACAGCAGCAGCAGCAACAGCAGTCTCGGCAAGGACACTAACCCACATGCAGCAAAGAGCGCAAGGCTTAGCACCTGCAACACGGACCCAGACAGCAGCAGCATCAGCAAATGCAGAAGAGCAACGCACGGAATAGCTAAGTGAGTAGCCTCAAGTATACCAAAAACTTGCCAAACCAAAAATAACAGACAGGCCAAGACACGTCGACTTTGGCTATGAAAGGCCATCAAGTGCATTACTCAGAACGTACAGCTAAAAAATGTTGAAAACTTAAAAGGGGTACAAAGAGTATAAGAAAAAATTTAGGAAATTATTTGGTAAAAAAAAAAAACCCGTGTGTTGAGCTATGTGAACTTCGCTGTTTTACAGTGACTTCGAAGCTAAAGATTTGAAAGTCATAAATAGCTTATTGCTTAGAAAAACAGCTAGAAAGTATGCTATATAAATATAAAAATGTCATTCTTTTTAAAACTTAAAACTTTAAATATATAAAGCAGTAAATAAAATCTTAAATGCAACATTAATTTAAATATAATATATAATTTGTAGAATATTTCTAGAGAGGTTACCATTGATTAGTATACAGGTAGTAACAATTTAAATTATATTAAGTTTAAATAATTTATTAAATAGATAACATTTTTCATTTTTCTTATTTCAAAACTTAATTAAATTATTAACAAATACACTATGGAAATTCAAACTAGAAGAAAAGTTAATAAAAGTCGAATAAAAATCAATCGGAATAAAAATCTTAAAATATAAAGCTGGTCCATGCATCTCTTCAAACTACCTAAAAAGTTTTATCCGATGACCCAATGCAACTAGACAAAACCTAAATATTTTTAGCAATGCTTAAAGCGCCTCCGATCCCTACTCTTCCACCAAAGCTCTGCTGCATAGGCTTCATTCATCTGCTGCTGAGCTGCTGGCTGCTTGACATATCTGGCATATGCAAAATGCCAACTGTATGTCATTGTTGTTGTAGAAGCTATTGTTGTTGTTGTTGTTGGGGACGACAACAACAAGGGCAAGGACACTACACCAAGTGCAAACAAGGTACTGCAGCCCACACACAAAAAAAGCAAAAAAAAAAAAAGAAGAAAATAAAAAAATGGCTAAAAGGGAAAGGAATAACGCATGGAGCAAGAAAGAGAAAAGGCAAAGACAACGCCGCCAGCAAGTGAGCTGATTGGGGCTTGTGCAAAGAGCTACTTCTATGAGGACTTTCAAATGGCATTGCATACTCTTTGGGGTAGTACGCTGCGGTGGGGAGACACCCAACATGCTCCAGGCGCACTTTGTGTAGGTTTTGCAGAACGAGGGCTAGAGACAGAAATATTCTCCAGAATTTGCTCAGCTTAAATTATAAACAGAATATAAAATTGAATATATATAAAGCATTTACTGAAAATGGAGTGAAGGTGCAATAAACGGAAATTTGTATATGGACTTTCATTACAGAAAGTCTTACCAAATTTTAATCAACGTTTCTTTTTTATATTTAATTTGTTATTTTTAAGGGAATGTGTTTCTTAAGGATTCGGTTATTTTTAGTACTAAAAATAATAACTTAACATTACGCGCCGATTGGTTATTCATAGCCTAATTAAAATACTACTAATCTGTAATAACTAGAATAATAAAAACCTTAAATCAAATTAGTATATTCAAAATTAAATATAACTGAGGTGCCCATTTAATCTAAAATGTATATAAAATTGTATTATATTACCACTTAAATACACTTAAGTACTTACAAATAACTCTTAAATTTAAATATAGGCGTTTTTATTGATTCTCAAATTTATATTATTTATTAATTTATTTATTGTTATACAGAAACTTGATTTAAACTACTAAGAGTTTCCTAAGGTACTCATAGCTATCGATTATGACTATTTTATATCTGAATAAAAAATTTAGGAGAGAGAGAGGACTAAAACTTACCAGAGAACTTACTTATAAGAGTGTGCTGAAAAAAATTAAATATTTTTGAGCTTTTTATGCATGTTTTTGGGTTGGTTCGTAAAAAAATATATTTTTATAAAAAACATTTAAGAAACTGACCCATTTATTATTATGTGTGCATCTCTGCTCTTTCCAGTTCGCTGCCACCAGAGAGAGAAATAAGTAAAAAAAAAAACAAAATACAAACAATTTGCGCGGAAATCTTTACAAAAAAGTAAACAACAAACAAGCGGTTAAAGAGGAAAAAATAAGGTCACGCCACAAACAGTGTTGTTGCGGTCAATTATACGGCAACAGCAACAGACAGCGGCAACAACAAGTACTTGAGCGACAGCAACGACATTGCAACAACGCCATTTTGACCAATATTAATAATGGTAATGTTGCTGCAATTGAAGCGACAACTGCCGCTTGCAGCCGCAGCAACAGCAACAAGCACAGCAACAACATCAACAGTCTCAAGAGCGAGAAGAAAACTATGTGGCGCTAGAACTCAATCCCGGCTGCTGCTGCTGTTGCTGCTGCTGCTGTGCTGCGCGTGCCGCAGCAGCAGCGGCGCTGGCATCAGCTACAGCAGCTCGTCCAATCGCACGACGGGCAGCAGCGGCGGCCTCGTATTGATCGGCTCCAGCACCTCCACGGGCAGCACTGGGGCCACGGCGAATGCGGCCACAGCCAGCGCGGTGCCCTCATTATCGCTCACTTCGTCATCCTCAGCAGCTGCCCCATCGTCGTCATCGTCAGCTTCGGTATATGTCACATCAACCAGCAGCAGCAGCAGCAGCAGCAGCGGCGGCAGCAGCGGCAGCAGCAGTAGTTCATCATCTGCCACGTCTAGCAGCAACCGCAGCAGTCGTCTAACTAGCAGCAGCGGCGGCGGCTCCAGTAGCAACAGCAACAATAACAACATAAATCATGATCAATTACCCGCACAGCTCTCATCGCGCATAATACACACACGCAACGGCGCCATCTCGGGCGTAATTGTCCAATTAGACGGGCGGCATTTGGATCCGGTTGAGGCATATCGCGGCATACCCTACGCCTCGCCGCCCGTCGGCAATTTGCGCTTCATGCCGCCCGTCTCCGCGGCCATGTGGTCGGGCGTCAAAAAGGCGGACAGGTAAGTCAAACCCAACAGCTCCATTTCCTACATTTTTAATGGGCCCCTACACCTAGTGTGTGTGATGTGTGTGTGTCCTGTGGCAGTCGTTTTTAGAAAGTTCTTCGCATAAATTTTAAGCTGTCGGTTGTGTGTGTGAAGTTTATGAGCTGACGCGCTTTTATGTTAATCATACGACCCGTGCGCCGGCTAAACAACTACTTAAGGAAAACTAGCTAACTGAGACATGGGTTGTGCCCCAAATTGGAATTAGGCATAAATTTGACTAAGCACGATATTAAAAAGCGGAGCGTTAGGTTAACCTGGCCTTTAAACGTGTGCATCTCTGGTGTAGGCCTGTTTTATCACGCATTTAGGACAGGTTTTTCCCTGGCACAAAACTATTTTTAAGACTTTACAGTGCCTCAAATTTGATTCGATACAAATATATTGTGAATACTTTTGTAAAATTAGCGTTAAGCTCGCTTAAAACTAGCTCAGAGTTTGTTCACTTCTAGTATAAAAATTGTACAGAACAAGACCAAATAAAAATTCAAAACAGATTTCAAACTGAAACAAAACTGTTTCAGCACTAATTTTAGGCTGTATAAGTTAAATGCCTCCAACCACAAAAGTATAAACAGCTTAGAATACAAAAATCAACAATATGCCCCACTTGAATCCAATTCCAAGCAGATTGCAGTACTTAACTTGGTTTTGCTTTTAATATAAATTTCACAAGAAATGTTGCTTACGAACTCCTTGTACGGGTCAAGAGCCTTCCGTTCCTTTGAAAATATGCGCAAAAATCTGTCATTAGCTGCTGTTATTTACGCAATCGGAGCTAGCAGCTGTTTGGCATTTTCATGAACCCTCGTCTAACCAAGTTAATGTTGGCCTAAAAGACACAATTCAGCCCCAATGCAAATGCGCTGTCAATTTAAATGCGCTAAATCATTTCGCAGCAACTTGAGACTGGCTGCCCCCCGCGGCTCTGAAGCGGGTGCAATTTGAGTGTACCCGAAAATACATAAAATGATCAAAAAGCCATAACTCTGGGGGCCTCTCGAGAGGGTCGAGTGCGCAGCCGTTGGCCGGCAATTGTCACCTCAATTAACTTGGCTCATTATTGTCGAGTGCGCTGACAGAGGCCCAAAAAAAGGAATCTAAAAATAAACAAAAAAAAAAAAAAAACTAATAAAAATACTACAGACTTGCAATAATAATGATAATACGCGTCGGCGCTATAAGAAAGTCAAAGGTCAGCTGACTCAATGGGGCTTCCGCTTGAAATGTTACACAAATTAAATATTTACGCTGCCGCCAGCGAACAGCAGCTGCGACACTTGAACAGCAACAAAAGCGGCGACAACAACAACAATAACAAGCCGTGGGATCTAATTTACAAACGCTCCCAAGTGGCAAATCATTATTCACAAAGATTCCCAGGACTTCGTTGTCCTGCAGCCGCATTGTTTGCTTTGTAAAAGGGTACCGGCAAAAGTTTTTTTCTCTTCGTTTCGTTACCTTTTTTATGTAAGTGCATACCCTTCCAAGGGTATTTTTAGTTGAAAGTATTCCCGACCTTATAACTACATACGTAAATAAATTATTATTCATCGGCAGTACGTTAAGACTCGAGCCATTTATCTCTGTCTATAGCTCTACCTGTATCTTCTTGCTCTTCCTCTTCCTCTTCATCCTCCTTTTAATCGGTTTGATTTGCTGAAAGCTTATGATCGCAATTTTAATCCAGCAAGGATTGATAAGATTTAGTGTTTGATTTTGTTTTTATAATAGTATTTATTTATAGAGTCTATTCTAGTCCACTAAAAATGTATTATATATTCCAGAAATTTGAAATTATGTTAATCAACATAATTTTATATATATATATATTTTTTATTTAAAGCGTGTGAGACATTCTAAATAAATTCTAAATAAATAAATTAATATTCTAATAAATTAATTTTTTCATTTGAAGTTTATGCATAGCTAATATCATTTAACTGAAGTTTATTCTTAAGGGTATTTAAAATCCACCAGTCCCACTTTTTTCAGGCTTTTCTCGTGTTTCTTGTTTGTATTTTATATTTGTAGACTTTTTTGCTGGCTAATGAAAAAAGGCCAAAAAAAGGGGCCAAAATCAGCGCCCCGCAAATAAATATAATTTTTCAAATTCTGTTGAGCCAAAGCTGATGAATGACGTTGCCCCCAAACGGCCTGTGTGGCACCTGCTGCTGCTGCCCCCGCTGCCACTGTCCCCTCCCCTGCTGAAACTTTCGGCTGACATCATCGCAATTGTCAGGCAATCCTTGTTTGTCTGTCTGACTGTCCTTCCCTTTGTCAGCTCCCCGTCGTCATCTTTTAGGGGCAAGTATGTGGGGTACAGGGAGGGTGTGGAGTGTGGGGCGTAGGGCGTGGCGTCTTTATTTGTCAAGCCGCATTGCTGTGGGCCTGTTGACAGCTTCGGGCTGGCAGGCCAATAAACTCCTTGAGTAATGTTCCGCAGATTTTTCAGCACGTCAGCGTAATAAAGCTGTTTGGACCATCAACGGACTAAGGGACGGCCAGACACTCAGATAGGCAGACAGACAGACAAACAGTCAGACTCTCAGACGCAAGGTACAAAAGATCATTAGCCGGCTTTACAGCCAAATGCGAAGTACTTTTTGGCCGAATTTCGTGGTCCAATTCTCCCGCAATTGCCTTGGACGGTACTTAACGCTTATTAGCCTTGGTTAAAATACGGATTGATGGAGAAATGCTTTTTCGGAACATAATACAATGTTTATTTGATTTTTAAGGATGCCATTGAGAATTTATTGGGAAAAACACAGCAAGGAACAGGAGTTAAGATGCCCAAATACAGAGAGATTAATTTAGTTATTTTAATATAATGGTATCAAAAAACACTTAACTGTATTAATGCGTAGGATGCAATACAGAAGAAAAATGTTATTTAGTCTCGGATAAGACAAAATAAATATTTTGCTTAAATTTAAAGCATGAAGTAAGTGCTATAATAAGTCCATGAATATGACAAGGGAAAATAATATTGATTAACACGGATGAAGCAATTAAAATATCATGACAATACTCGTTGATATACAAATACAAAAAAGATTTAAGACATGTAATAATATTATATTAATCTGCCTGTTAGAATAGTACAAAAAAATATTAAAAATATAATATATATGAGTTGAAATTTAACATTTTAATAAAACTTATCCTTATATTAAAAATAATTACAAATAAAAATTAAAAATTTAGCCATGACCCTATGCCGTACACAGACACGATTGCTGTAAGGAAAATGAAAATGCTACAATTATTTGTTAGGTACTTTACTTCTGAAGTTGCACCTGATTATAAGTTAGTTATGGGTTCCTAAAGCTTAACTTCCTACATATATATTTAATAAAATGGCCCTGCCCAAGCCACGTTTGAAACCGTTTAAACCTTCAGCCACAGTGTGGGCTTTGACAAGTCACGCGTGTGACCACAAAAGCTGCATACACAACGTACCAGACTCCAACCCCTTCCCCCACCCTTCTCCAACCACTCACCTTTTGCCCTGAGCCACAGCCCAATTGTTGTTGTTGTTGTTCAAAAATAAATTTTGCAACCACTTTTGCACTTTGGACGTCATGAAGATTTTGCTTTTAGCGCAAGGATTATGAAATACAAGCGGATTAGCAGCGACAGGCTGTGTCGCGCTGCCTGCGTCCAGGCTACCTGTAACTCCCCCTCTCCAGCCCCCTCCCACCTATAGGCAAAGTGTAAAAATCTCAATAAAGTGCGAGAGTTTTATGCATGACGCTTGGGCGTTCTAATAAAAACAAACGTGGGAAAAAAGCTGGTTGCGAAAAACTCAAGCTCACGATTTCCCTAATAAAAAGCGCATTAATGAGTGCTCCGCTCGAAACCTGCCCACACAGAGCGGAAGCGACAAGGCCAGGAAAATAAATTATAATAAGAAAAAAATAAATTTTGTGCCCATCATTAAAAACGTTAATTCCAATTTGAGACTCAAGTGCGGTGCGCGAGTCACCGCAAAAAGAGGCAGGGGGTAAGGGGTAATTGTAGGTGGAAAAGCACCACCATTTTGGGTGGTGCTGCTGCATAAATTGCTGTTGCCCGAGGTGGCGCACTTCTTGTAGTTGTTGTTGTTGTTGTTGTTGTTGCGCTGTAAATGAAATTGCGAAAATTCATTTTAAATTGGATTTTATTTAATTTGACTGCGGCAGCAAAGCTTTATGCGTGCTGCGCAGTGGGAGGGGGGGGGGGAGGATGGCGTTCGGTGGTGTCTGTGCAGGGCTGCCAATCTAATTTGTGAGCAGGTAGCTGGCAGACGACCACGACGAGGAGGAGACTTCTGCCCCGATGCCCACAGGTAAATTAATCTATTTTGCTTGACGTGGCCGCAATGTCGCATATCATTTTCGGTACGCCCCTCCCCGCCCCCCTACCCCCACCATCTTTCTATCTATATAAATATCTTAGCTTGTCTGCGGCCCGCTCGCGCTCCGGCGCATGCATTTTTCCGCTTGGCTGAGATTATGCTTCTGTTTGATGTATTTAAGGCAAGGCAGGGCAACGGCTCCAAGTTCTTTGCCAAGTCCTGTCGGTTGTCCTGGCCGTCCTGGCCGTCCTGGCTGTCTGCCGGTGACTTCTGCCCGGCTGTTGTTCAGTTTAACGTTTGTTTACGCAGCCCAATGTGTGCCACCCCCGGAAGCCGCATTCTCTTCAACGATCTTTTGCCACCTGTCCACATCCCACATGCAGATTATGCGGGACCATGACCCTTCCCCTGGCCCCTTCACCTTTTGCGGCCTGCCGGAATGCCAAATTGCATGTGTCTCCATGCTTGGGCGTGTCCTGCCTGCGTCCTGGCTGTGTCCTGCCCGTGTCCTGTTTGCTTCTAGCCACGTGATTTATATGCACGGCATGTTTTTTCGTTCGGCCCCGCTTGCGAAAACTAAAAATTGTTTGTTTTCCTTCGAGATTCAAATTTACACGCTTGTTTGCTTGCGGAAAATGATAAGCGATAAGTGGCGATTCCATCAACAAAGAAGAAAGGAATTTGTATGCCCAACAGGAATATAATTCCAAGAAAACAATATGCATATTGTTTATTAATAATAAGCTCGGGGGAAATATGCAGAGCGGTGAAAATCTAATAAACCTACAAGATATCTAAGTACATCATTGAATATTTTTATATAATTTTTAGTTGAATTTCATTTAAATGTAAAATATTAATTTTGTATACATATAATTTATACTCTTAACTTAAAATTCTATTATAAACTTTATTAAAAATTTTATTAAAAATCGTTCTTTATGATTTACGTTTTATAAGAGTTGTTTTAAATGGTTGTATTAACTTAAATTATAAAAATTTGTTTTGGATGCCGTCTAAGAATAAAAAGGCCAACATTAAAATCCACAGATTCATACCATTACCTTACATTTATTTATTAATAAAATTTTTTCATTTATTAACATGGTAAAATAACATATTATTAACAAAAAAATATATTGAAAAAGTTTTAATAATTTCACATAGTTTCTCAAATTTATACTTTACTATCCTTCAAATAACCAACAGCTTTTTAAGAATAATTATTAACAATACGGTCTTAACCTTCCTCCGCAACTTGAAGCTTAGCTAAAGGTAATCCATAATCCCAAAAGGGAAGAAGTTGCCAAGAGACAAGCTCTCATAACCATATCAAAACTGCGCAGAGTTGTCAGCTCGCATACTTCGGTTTATCGATTGTAGTAAAAATCTGGAATAGCGACGCACTAGCACAAGCCACGCCCCCTTTTCTAGCTTCCCGGATTAGGTGACCCAATTGCCCCGCCCATTTTATTAGCTTAATTCCCATTACTCTTGCTCGAGAGGCAGCTTATCAGCGTAGCTCCAAGCATTGGTGAGGGCAGGAGCAGGAGCAGGAGCAGCGGACAGCAACAGGGGCAGGAAAGGGGAAGCACACAAAAATCGCATAAACAAGATCGCTGCCACTTGAAAACGGAGCACAATTCCACGCTGCTGCGGGGCAGGTGTCAAGAGTGCGCGGGACTGTGGGAGAAATCATTAAAAATTCAAAATGTGGCTTTTACGAGCTGTAGCTGCTGCTGAGAGTTGTACAGTGGGCGACGTGGTTGGGGGGCGTGTCACCTGATGTTGAACGTCAGAAATGTGTTTGGCAGCGGAAAAGTGGAAAAAACGGAAAAACAACAACAACTAGCACTCTCAACTGGCGCCATTCAAACTTTTCACTTTCATTATTTTTAATATTTATTTCGTTATGCCAGGGCTGTCTTTTATCCCTGGCCAGGGTTGCCGCGCGCTCGCAACTTCCTTTGGACATTGAGCGGCCATCGGGCAAAATGAAGCCGAAAATTAAACTTTTATTACCTGCCTTATTGTTTAACCATAAAATTAATGATTATTATGGCAATCGCACGGTCACCGCAAGCGTCCATTAAAACGTTGGGGTCTGGAGGTCAGGGGTTCACTTCATGGTCATTTTGCCATTTCGCCGAGGCATTACAGATATAATAAAAAAAAATTAAAAAAAAAATTAAATAAACTTCAGCAGCACAACAAAACCCATTCTAAAAGGATAAAAACAAAGCGAAAAATGTTGCACGAAATTAAATAAAATAAATTCTCATTTCGCAATGTCATTAATGTTAATGCTTTTTCATGGGTTCGGGTCGACTTGGCCATAATGGGACCTCAACTCAAATAGATATGTTGCACGAAAAAAGGAATTTTTAATACCCCTATTGATTTTCATTTTATGACAATTTGATGAGGCAAAAAAGATGCGCCGCTTGATGAATTTTGGCTTAAATGGGTACACGAAATCTTAACCAAAAAGTAGAGAATTGCTAGCTTAAATGGCTAAAAAATAACAAAGTGAATTAGAAGTGCATAGAAATTATTTATACATGAATAGCATTAGTAAAATTTAATAAAAACCTTAAAAATCTATAATTATATATCCATAGATTTAAAAGAAACAAGCAATAAAATTCATAAATTTATTTCAACAATATTTTTTATAACAAATAATTTATATATTAAATATTAAATTAAAATAAACTTTACAAGTACTAACGACTATGTCTTTTAATTATTTTAATAAATTTTGCTCTATAAAAATCGAGTTTTCTCAGATTATTAGAGTTTTTTAAAATGATTGTGAAATTTTTACTAAAAAGCATCAGCTTATTATGCAGCTGGGCAATAAAGTCATTTGATATCACCGAAAGATACACACATTTCAACCACAATTTTTGCAGACTACACTTTCGAGATAAACACTTTTCAATGCGCAATTGGCTATCATATCGGGCGCAAACAGCTCGTTTAGCTCGTTTGGGGCTTGGGGCTACTTATGTTGATGCCTGTCACACGGCAGATTAAAAACAAATAATACAACGAATTTGAAGCGAGTTCAAGGCAAGCTCTGGTAGGAATGAGGGGCGATGAGGGACGGGTGTAAGGGTGGGAGGGGTGGGGGGGTGTGGGTTGGTGCATAAGCGCAGCCCGTACCAGTCATAAATGAGCACAAGGCCAACATGGCAAATGCAAAAGTTGATGTTGGCATTTGCATGACATGGCCAAAAACAGCAGAGGAATGCAGCAAATGCTGCATGAATAGGAAGGATGGAACGCAAGGGAGAAGGGACATCGATAGAGCGTAAAATCAAAATCCAAAACCAATTTCGCAGGCTGGCGAAATAAGCTTTTGGGCCAAAATGGCCCAAATAAATTAAAGCGCCAAAGTTTGTGGGCTCAAATCAAAAAGTTATTATGGCCAAAGACAAAATTGTAACTCGACGTCGACGTTGGCGGCAAAGATTACACAATGCTAGCAAATTAATCTGTTTATAACGACTGACAAAGGCCTAGCATAAAAATAAGCTCCCACTGAAACCTTTTTAACAACCAACAACAACAACAACAAGAGAAGAAAAACTGTCACAGGCAGCAAAAAAACTTTTGCATTTAACCGACAACAAATTTTTCATCCAATTTTCTTTCTCTTGCAGATTCAGTCCAGTATGCCCGCAGCGCCTGCCGGACATACACAATGAGACCGCAGCGCTGGAGCGCATGCCCAAGGGTCGTCTCGAGTATCTGAAGCGATTGCTCCCCTATCTGCAAAATCAATCAGAGGATTGTCTTTATCTAAATATTTATGTGCCCATACAAGGTGAGTGCTGTTGTGAGTGCGAGCGAGAGGCCCAGCCCAGCGGCCCAGCTAAGTATGCTATCATTTTTTCTCTTCTGTTTTTTGCTGAAACCAAGAAAAATGACGCATGGCAAGTTGCAGCCACCCGCACCCAAGCCGCGCCGTCTAGGCATTTTTCAGTCTTGTTTATTTAGCACTTTGCAAGGCATTTGAATAAATTGGCAAGCGGTAAGCGGCACGAAAATGGTTTGGGTAACTTGTTTCAATTTTTCTTCGGCTTTGCCCCGCACCAAACTTCACCTAATCCCAAAGGCCAGCGGCGAGCATGTCAGAAAAGGGTCAGCTTTACCCAAAGTTTTCAGTTTTCCTTCTTCATTTTTACTTTATTTTTTCCTGTTTTTGCACGTACATTTTGTGCTTAGTTCTTTGCTGTGCTCCCCTCTATCCATATCGCGCAAATGGACAAATGTTTCGACATTTTTCAAACGCCAAAGAATTTGCTAAGCTGTTGGGCATGCAAAAAAAAAAAAAAACCATGCAACAACAACAACACTCAAAATGGAAAAGCACCAACACAAAGTGGCCAAATTTATGCAAAAACGTATAGACCATTGTCTGTCCGTCGGCCTGTCGGTCTGTCCTCGTGGACATTTCTTCCATTTACGCGTCTGCCTGCTGATTGTTTCCTTTTTTTGCTTTATGACAACAGTGGATTGAAGAGTGGATTTCTCAATAATTTTATAAAATGTATCTGATATATAAATAATAATAATAATAATAAAGGTTTGAAATGTAATTTAAAATAGAATTTTTAACGGTTACTTATAAATGTAATTTATATAAGCTTGGTTTTTATTATTATTATTGTTTGTATTATTTATTATGTCATTTGACATTATGTAAAAACACTGATTAAATATTTCAAATATCTATTTCAAATATCTAATATTCAATCACAGTTACATTTTTAGCATTTTTTTACCACTGTGTCTTGATAATTTCAATATGAAATACATTTGATATGCGCGTAGGCCCTACAAAATTAATGAGTCTCAAAAACGTTGATTTGGGTTTGAGCGTTTTTTTCTGCTTTTCTTAGCTGGTTTGAGCCATGTCAAGTGCCAGCAATCAGTCATAAACGAAACCAATTTACCAAGCAGTCAGCAATTAGATTATAGAAACCAAAACGGAAACATCTTAGCGGCTACAGTTAACTAACTTGCCAAAGCCTTAAAAGAGCGTCCTGCCAGTTGGGTTGGCTCAACGTCAGTCAATCACTTGGTGCATCTGGCTTAGAGCTGCAATAGCCGGCGTTCGACATGGCTGTTAATTACATTTTGATTAAAGCGCAAAAGCAAAGGCGAAAAACAACAACAAAAATAAATAGAAGGCGCTCTAAAGGCAGCGGCCTTAATGGAAGCTATCAGCGGCAGTTGCGGCAAAACACCTGCCATCCCGAACCCGTGGCCAAGTGGAGTGCAAAGACTTGTTATGGAAGCAGACGGAGTGCCGGGAAATTCATTTGTCTAACAGCGCGTTAAGAGTAAAATTTAATACACAACTCAGCGGCAAGGCAACTGTTTTCGCTCGCTGACAGACTTCAGCCACAGTTCGGCAGGCAGACACTTGTGCTGTCCATCAGTCAGTCCATCAAACTGGCAGCCAGCATTAGACAGTTTACAGGCGCCTTGATTTTGATGTCTGACAGCACTTGCATTTGACTAACAAATCAATTATCTGCCCTGCGCATACCCACGCTTTTTCTTAATATATTTATATGTATCCCTTTTTGTATAGTCGTAAATTGTGTTTCAATTTTCCATAAGTGCAGAGCATTGGAAATGTATTCAAGCGTTGCTATAATCAGTTCATTTTCAGGGATGTGGGTATAGCAACTGCCTGTAAACTAATCCGAATATTATTAATAATCAAATATAAGTGATCAGTAATCCGTTAAAAGCCTCTGTGATCTCTCACTGTAAGTATGAGAGTGCCGCTCTGAAAATTTGGCATCGCTCTGTTAATTATTTGCTACGTGGCATTTCTGTTAAAAACAGCCAGTGAGCTCTGTTAAGAGCGCTACTGTTTAACTCACTGAGCGCAGGCTTCTGTTAAGTTTACAGCATAAGAGCTTTACGACCATGTCATCGCTGCGAGCGACGCTCTGTTAAATGCAAAACAGAGCACTGTTAGCAGATCGTGCAGGCATTTCTGTTAAGCCACCAGCTCTGCAAAGGGTATTTCCTCTTCAATCATTAACTCTTTGTGTTTTTGTGTGTTTTACATTTGTTGCTGCTGTTTGAAATTAACTATTACCGCTCTTTACCTTGTTTATTTGAGTTCTTTACTTACGACAAATTGTCAGAGTTTACACACAGGCACAAAGTGACAACACACAATAAGCAGAGTATTCTATATTCTCACATAACATGAGCTTTAATGTAATTCCTGGAAATTTGTCTATCAATGTTAATAATCGCATTTAGCTCGAAATATTGAAAACATTTTAATTTTGAAAGTCAACCAATTATTGTATTTAATATGCCAACTGAACAAGCCAAATTTATTGTACCGATAGAATTAAATATATATATTTACAATATGCGACAATTTTTTGTCACTGACTTCCAATTAAACGGGCAGTTCAAAGAAAATGGTAACAATAAAAAAAAATAAATTGTGCAAAAGATGATAAAAAAATTCAATAAATACCTGGAAATCGTTGAAGTATGACAGAAAAAATGTACATTTGTCTGTAATTTGTCTTCCATGCCAGACATGTATATGTCGAAAGGAACTGCATAAACGTTTAGCACTAAGGAGCAGGTCCTGTCCTGAAGTGTCGTCTCGTGCTGAATAGCAAAATTTATGTGAAATTATGATAAATTGTTCAATGACTGTCAGGGCCCAGAGCAAACGAAGGGTTCAAATTGGATTTGGTTACTTTACTTTGTTTCTTTTTCGTTACTCTGTTTTTCTTTTTAATGTGTGCATTTCAAGAACGGCTAATTGAGCCTTGAGCGTTGTGCATGGCAACTGAGCGGAAAAATTAAATATTTTCCAAGAAAATTACATTATGAGAGACCGTTAAAATGCCCAAAACTGATTTGAATCTGAAAAAGGCAAATAACCCTAAGAGCTGCCGAAGGGTCAATGTCAATGCCAAGTGGCCATTGTTCAGTCTCCTTTATCAGCTACAAAGATTATAAATCGTAAAACGGGAGCCAATTTATAAATTTTTGACAGTTTAAGGCCAATTGGCGCCGCAACAAAGCCAAAAACACTTAATGAGCCTGAGTGGGAGTCGTTACCGTGGTCTTAGACGTGGGCGTGGCTGTCTCGCCCTGGGGTTACCTTAAGCAGGCGCAAATAAATCATTATTTATTTGGCTGTCATGTCAAAATGAATTGCCAGATAAATTTACAAAGAAAAGAACAGCCAGAAGAAGTGGAAAAAAATGGAAAGAAAAATCCCAACGCTTAATGTCAAAATTAATGAAACTTTTTACAGACGACGGTTGGCTATATGTTTATACTATATATGGATATATGTATAGATGCCATGCAAAGTTGAAAGTATGCTTTTATAGCACACACATGAGCACACCCGCACACACACACGCACTCTCACGAGGCAAGTTCTTAATAAATCTCTTGTGTCTTTTATGTAGCATACTTTTCCGGGATGGGCGCTCGCCCGTACTGAGTCTTCGCTCTGGAATATGCAGCTAGTTTAATCTACTTGGACATGACAATAAAATTTATATCATCTTTCCTTTTCGCCTGCTTAGTGAAGTCCTTTCTCGCCTCTGTGGCTTTTATTTGCCTTTTGCCGTTTGCCTTCACTTCGCTTCCCATTTTATTTTATTCGCTGGCCCTTTTTTATGGTCTTGTTGTTGGCATTTCTTTTTTAAATCTTGGGCTTGTTCGCGCTGCCAGCTCAAAATAAAAATAAATAAATAAAGCATAATAATAATAAAAAGCAGAAAATGCCACATTAAGCATGATTTGCCGCTTTTCAAGCCAACACTGGACGGCCAATAACAGGCGCTCGGCGAGAGTCCTTCAGGGGCTTTACATTTGGTCAGCCTGTGCGAACAGGGTGTACTCCCCCCCCCCCCTCCACCTCATCATTCCACCCACTCATTCTTCTTGCTTCTTTGTGTGTGTTGTGTGTGCGTGTTCGGATTTCAAGTTATCAGCTGTTTGCATTTTGCTCATATTTTGCGCTCAACTGACTTTTGGCCTGGCTCAAAACAGCGCGCACCGAAATAAATGAGCTGCCATTGTGTGGCATTTGGAGAGATTAATGTATTGTCATAATTTCTAATCTACAGCATTTCCATGCGATTAACATCTGTTGGCATCACTTAATGGCGCATTATCATAAGGCACTGCGGCCAATGGCCGCCCCCATTGAGATTTATGCGGCCATGACTTACGCATACGTGACCTTCGCGTCTGCAAGGCAATTGCAACATTTTCCCACACAAGTACGCCCCGAAATATATACATCGATGTATATAAAAAGAATAATGCAATTTTGTCGGCTCAACGGCAGCAACGCCCGTTACTACCACCCCAACTCCCATCCATACAAATCAATAAGCCAATCAAGTGCTGGCAATCAGTAAAGTTTCGGTGCGTGCCCACATAAGGCAAACAAATATTCATCATACGCACTGTGCGCAGTCCCAACGCATTAAATTGATATACGCCAACAACATGTGACAAACATAACTTGGCCTATAAGAATGACCAAGAATTAAAGATGCGGCTCAGAGTTTCGCGAATTGTTCGTGATGTTTTTTGTATAACAGGTTTTACAGATGACGCAAATAGTATCTTGTATAACAGTTGAAGTCGCTTTCAGCAAGTCAATATTTTATTGATAGTTATCGACGTATTTAAAAAGTACTTGTTAAAGCTATAAAATCTTTGTTGTCATATGTGACTAACATTGCTTATAGATACCTATCGGTGTGTGTCTTATAAAGCAGCAGCAGTTAAAATTGACTCCCTTCTAGAAATTACTAAATATAAATGAAGCACTAATCTAATTATATAGCATAAGTGGCCTATCGATAGTTATCGACATGTTGTTAAAGTACCTTTTAATGCCTCAATATAATATATATATTTATATATTTAATACAATAATATAATACAAAAGATTATACACCTAAACCTAAAATTATCTTACATAAGCTAACATTACTTAACCTAATATAACCTATACCGAAACCATAGCATAAATATTTCCTAAAAACGTTACATATTTTATCAATAAATTTCAATACCCTGCAATAAGTGCAACAAAATATTAAAAGGAATAAACCAATAAAAAGCGTGTGCGATATTTTATTGCTCAGTTTATATGATTCTATAAAAAGCACAAACCGTTATAACACTCCAAAATCCCAGAGCAGACATGTGTCATATGGCAACACCACACAATATGAATAAAAGTATGCGTGTGTGTGTGTTTGAGTATATGATAGACAGCACGCAATCTAACCCCATGACGCTGGCGGAAACGGAAATAGATGCGCAGTCTGCGTGTTGCATGCGGAAATGAAAATATTGGTCAAGAATATTCCGAAAAAATATAATAAAAAAAACTCAACAGATTTTGAAAAAAAAAGAAAGTGCATAACAAAAAATAAGACTGCAGCAAAAAAATAAAAATGTAAAACGAATCTGAACTAAACTTTTTACTTTGTCTGCAAGGGAAACTTTGAAGTCAGATATTTCAGTTGGCCCAGGATTGTCGGAATAGAGGCAACTGGAGGGGTGAAATTTTCTTTAGCTGCTGTCTGAGTTCATGCTCATTTGCCTGTGCGCAGACAATTGCCAAAGAACTCCGAGATGATGAAGAGAAAAAAAAAGAAATGCAAAATTACATTTATTACATTTTCGCTTTCCTCTAAACTTTGCCCAGGCAAGGAAAACTTTTTGGCCACATTGAAGCAAAAGTGTATGCAGAGCATGTATATGTATACGAAAAAGAAACTCTTTAAGTATTGCCATATTTTGTCAAATGGCTCCAAATAACAGTTAAACAAATTGATAATACATATTTAATTTTCATCAATGCGGAATTTCAAATGTATATTCAAATATGCTAATAACATAATAAATATTAGAACTTACGCATAAAGTTTTTAATAAATTTTTTAGGAAATATTCAAGCCCTGCCCCGTAGCATTCATAAACAGAAAAGTTTTTAATTCTAAGCTAATTAAAAAGGCAATTTAAATGCAAACTAAATGTGAATTGCGCGTCCGAAAATTTCAACTTAATTAATAAATCGCTACGCTACGTGGTCGCAGTTGAGGGGCTGTTGAGGTGGCGGGCGTTGCCTGAAGCTGTGTGCATTGAAAATGAAATGGTTCTAGCCCAAAACATGCGCCCACCCCACCCCACACCGCCTAATTATGCCCGCAACTATGCGAATTGTTTAAGCAGCGGAATTAAACGACTCTGAGAGATCGCATTGTTTGGTTTTTCGCTTTAGCATTTGCTTGCATTTCTTTTCATTTCTTTCCTTTAAATACCCTGTAACCATTCAAAGTGTGTCAAGGGCAGAACGGATCACTTTCGTTGCGTAAAGTTGAAATAATACACTTTATTATTGGGTAAATTTAGAGTATATTTAATAAAAATTGTATTTGACTTTCTACATATTTTACTTATGTTTGTTATTTTGATATTTAAAGCAGTCTTCAAAAAACTTACTTAATAACACCTAGCCTCAACACCCTTGTTTCTTATTCTGCTTTGCTTGCTTTTGTGCACTTGCCAGTTATCATTAACATGCTTTACATCTCACTCCTGTGGCAGAAACTAAAGAAGAGAATTTATTATTTTTAAATCAATTTTCGTAAGCAAAAAATAGACAAAAGGAAAATTTGTGGGATTTCCTAGCAATCAATCATCATCATCTAAGAAAAAAATTAAAATATTCCCAAGTATATTTATCAATTTTAACGTTTAATACGAAGAAGAAGAAAGGAGTAGCGAAAATGCGAGGAATATGTTTTTTGTTTTTGTATTTGTAGTTCTGAATTTTCCATATCCCTCAAATTCTAAGCCGGCAACAAGTCACAACATATCCTGTGCTCACTCCACATTGGCCTTTTATGCGTAGCTGATTTGTGTTTGCTGCTTGCGATTGCATATTCAGAGCAACAACATCAATAACAACAACAACTATAGCAATCCGTAAAACTACCGGCAAGTGCTGATGGAAGCCCATAAATACTCTGTGCACGACACAAAAAATTGGTAACGGGGCGGGAGAAAAACTTTTGTCAACTTTGTATAACAAACGAAGCACTTGCACACATATTTACTTTAACTGTAAGCGTTTATGGTGATTGTATGTGTATTATGTATATGTGTGGGTGTGCCTGCTATCAATAAATCTACAATATATGTACATATTTGCAAAGCCGCCTTTGGCGACCATGGTGAACATTTCCTGCTATCGATTTGTAGTTGTTTATGAGAAAGATTTCCTCTGCGCTTTGAATGCTCTCTCTCTCTTTTTCTCTTCCCATTTATATGAGCATGAATTGACCACGCACTCACTGTCTTCCCAGCTACCTCCACTTTTTATTTTCTACCAATAACACTCTTTTTCTAAATTTAAGAAAGCTACAAAAAGCAAATTTATTCTTAGAATGAATAACTTGCATTTAATCTACAATCCCTTTTCCTTCAGACTTTTTGCTTTAGTTCCTATTCTTTAATATGTAAATATAATATAAAGCAAATATTATCAATAAAAAAACTTAAAATAGAGCCGAACGAAGGTCTTATAAATATTTTTCTTTAATACGCAGAATGTAGAGGAAATCAACAAAGCTTGGCTTTACCCTATCCATGTTCCATAATATATTGCTCATATTTATAGGGTGCCTAAAAATAGACACCCCTTTTTATTTAACTTTCAAATTTGGTTTTTTTTTTTTTGTTTTTTGTTTTATGGAAATTTTCATATTCAATATTTGCACAGAAAATTGCGTTTTAAAGCGCATGTTTTTATTTTCGAGTGCGGCCCATTGAATATGGTTTATTTTTTATTTTTGTTTTACCCCCAAGCCACACACACTCACACAGCGAAACAAACACTCGCCTTGTGTCTTATGGGCCACACACACCCACGCACACACTCGCAATGGCATGTCATAAAATATGCATCAAAAATTTGTCACTCTCCAGCAAAATGGTCGAAAAGTTCACCTTCTCAATGGCCACTTGACCCAGAAAAGTATAGTCCACACACACACACACACACACACATACACACGCGCACACTTGTACTGTAAGGACGAAGCATTGAATTTAAATTGCGCATTAAATGCGAACCAGGAGGCATGTCCTTTCATCCAAAGATGACGCAGCTGTGCGTCCTTTTTCCAAGAAATTGATAAGTCAAAGTTCATAATTGGACGTGTCCGAAGGGGCCCCAGCACAATGTTGACATTCTTCACAAGTCAATTTAGCAACTAAAATTTTATTTCCACAGCATGCCCAAAATATCCTGCCCCAGCCCCAACACAAGCCCCACACCCCGCACACTCAATAAGCCGCAATTAAGTGACGAAGTGGGCAAAAGAAATGTGTGCAAATTGAAATGGAAAATGTGAAAAAGCCGCAACAAATGCGAGGAAAACCTAACTGAAAATGGTCGCAGAAAGCCACTTTCATGGCCTGCACTTGGAACATTACCACACCAATACCAAGACCCCTCATCCGTCCCCCAGCACCCTCTTACCCCACGGTCTGTGTGCACTTAGCATGTCTCAGTCTAATTACGGGGCGTCGCTGACTGCTATTTTGCATGCCACGTGTGCATTAAGCATACGCCCGGTGGCACGAATATCCAACGGCATGTTGACTGAAAAAAGAAAAAAGTAAAGGAAACAAACACAATATAAAGTGAGCAGTTAGGAAGCTATATTTCTCGCTAGAACCCAGCGGAATTGCATAGATTGTTGGCGAACTTTTTCTTTGGAATTCAACTTATTAGCATTTGTGGCAACACGCAGTTTTGTCCACCAGGTACCTAATCTTGTGTTTAAACTAAACAAATCTCAGACTAAATAACTAAGTAACTCGGTGTGATAAGCTTGAAATGTAACCATATATTAAAAAAGCATACACCTGCTGCATAATATAAATTATAGCTAACATTTTACTCTACCGGATCAATAAATAACAAATTTTTAAAAAACCAAAATAAAAATTTAAAAAAATTGGAAAAAATTGGAAACCCACCCTGAGTCTTTTTCAAAAAAAGCGTTTGAAATTTAACAGCAGACAAAATTAATCGAATGAACTTTACTGTGACCAAATAAGCATTTTTCTGTTCAAATGGACATTAGAAATCATTCGATCAAATAAAAATGTTAAAAAGAACTTTTCAAAAATGGGTTTTAAAAGAAATGGGATTTTAAAAATTGTACCACCCGAGCAATTTTGAAAATTTAATTTATAGAAAAGTCAACCAACAATAAATAAGATTTTCCAACAAATTAAAAATAAAATAAATTGTTTACCTCTAGGTGATTTAACTTAAAATTCTAAACAAATATACGCAGCAAAAATATAAAGAAACCATATTCATTATAACAATCAATTGGGTTTTTAAAAGCTTGTGGCAAAGGAAGCGACACTCCCTAAAATCGGAAACTTAAACTGTTTCTTTTGGGATTTAAAGCTGTTCACTGTGTCAATATTTTGCCTGTATTCAATAACTGACAAGCATAACTATTCGCATATGAGTGAACACACTCGTTTGCACACCATTAGCTCGAAGTGAATGGGAGACACACACACACCCACACACACTAATACACACTTAAAGGACAAACAGTGTCATTTATTACCTTCCGTATACTTTGCTGCCAAACTGCCAAGGAGCGTATACAATATTTCATTATAAATTACACACGACTTACGTCAATTTGTTTTGGTGGCCGGCAGAAGTGAAGTTGGCAGCAGCAGCGAAAAAAAGAAATACAGGAATCTCATAAGTAAGCCATAACACACACGCACACACAGACACCCACACAAACACACAGAGAGTTTATTAGACAGCGGCAGCAAAAACGGAAGTGGCCATAATTTACTAACGAAGCCATAACAAAAAGCCCAAGCAGCCGGCACAATTCGAAGCATAACAAAAACCGGCGGAAAGAAGACAGCAAAAAGAGACAGTCGGGGGCGGTGGTAAATTTATCAATCAAACTAGCAAAAAAGAAACAACTTTCGAATAGTTGTAGCAATAGATAACAACAACAGAAAATGCACTCAACTTGACGTCCATTAATATTTGACAATTTCCTGTTTCTTTGGATTGATGATGGGGCCACGTGGCGTATGATTTGATTTTATCCATTTGCGTATATTACGTATACGTCATGTTAGTTATTGATGAGCTCGCCATGTGCTGGCCATCAATTATGGCAAACAAATACTTAAGCTGACTAAAGCCAGACCATAGGTCCCCAACTGCCAACTAGAGGCATTAAAGTGCAGCCTGCAACGGAGAGAGTTGGGTGTTTAACTGTGAGATACCCTGTACTCCGGTTTTTGAGTCGTTATATTAAGGAATAAAAACTTTGAAAACCCTTTTTATTGATTTATCAACGTTATTTGCGTTAGGTAAATTAAAGTTCACATATCGGGAAAATAATCCTAGCTAACATAATATCCCATATAATAAGTTATTTATTTACATCGATGTGTTAAATATCTCGAGAGATATAATTAAGTTGATATTATGTTGATGTTCATAACAAAAAAACATAGTACAAAAACTTTAAGACTCTCTCTTAAGTGTCTCCTGCCGCCTGTCGCCTGCAGTTGCACAGCTCAACAATTCCCTACTTAGCCATATTAAATGCTTACAGGGTAGAAAAAATGGAAAATATAATGCATACGCCATGTTGGCTGGGGCACATTGTAAGCGCATTGAAATTGTAACGAATGCAACGCGGCATCAGAATACGGAATTGTGCTCAAAATGTAACTGGAACGCAATTATGTGGCACATAAACTGCCAGCGCTGATGGATGATGTGGGGTCGCTCGATAGCAGAAAAAAAGGAAAAAAAATAGGGGAGGACTAGAAAAAACTATTACGACTTGGCAAGGTGCTAAAGCACTTGCTGGAGCTTCGATTGCACTCGGCACTGTGGAGTCTGTGGATGGCAAGCGCCCCACCACTTTTCTACTCATACTTATTTCTCTCTCTCTCTCTGCAATTTTCTTAAGCAGTTTTACGCCTGAACGCTGACATAATGTTGTTAACCGATAATACGTTGAAATTGAAAAGTGCAGCCGAGGCCACAGTAGGCGATAGCCGGCATGGCTGGGCTGGCAGGGGCTGCCGAGGGCTGGCAGTTCTTGCCACACAAAATCTCTTACGACAAATTGCATATTTCAATTTGCAACAACATTGCAGCCAGTTGGTGCCGCCGCCCAAAGAGTAACTGGGCTTCCATTTCTGGTCCAGACATGGCTTTTATGTTCTCTCTTCATTTTTTTTAACCGTTTTCTTGCTGCTGCTTCTTCTTCTTGTTCGTTTTGGCCTGCTTTATGCCAGTTAAGGGTTTTTAGAGTCAGGTGTCTGCCGCATATTGGTTTGCTTAAAATGTGCCCTCACACACACACACACACACACATACTTTTATGTGTATGCAAAAAGCTGGCGAGCAGCTTTGCCTTGCGGTAAGTTAAGCCACAGTTAAGCTGATGCATGGGTTAAACTGTAAAATGTATTAAGATTAAGTGGCATTCAGTGCCAGCTGCCTCCCAGTTGCGCTCCACAGCAGCTCCGGTACTATCAGCATTTTACACTCTGTTCCCCACTGCCCTGTTCCACTTTTTCTCTCACTCTCTCTCTCGCTCTCTCTCTCTCTCTGTCTCTCCTTCTCTCTCTCTCTCTCTCTCGTAGTTTAAGCTTACCCACCAAAGATGTATGCATTACGTATACGCAGCGTATGCCAGTCAGTCAGGCAACCAGCGTACCTGGCTTAAAGTTGATTATTTTGTTAGCAAATGTGTTCAACTAGCATGAAAATGATGTTGTATGGCCTGGCGAAAAGCGTTTATATTTTATAAATGAGCTGTTGTTTCAACTGAAATCAGTTATGGGAAGAACATCTAGCTTAAAAAAAACTTTGAAAAAAATTCTTCGATTTAATTGGCATTATAAGAGAGTTTTATTGATGAAAGGAAGAATATTTTGAAGAGATCGCTGAAATAACAAGTATATTTAAATTCAAGAAAATGTGCTTACAGAATCGAAAATTCAAAACTAAGTATTTGTTCATAACCAATTAATATTTCATTTTAAAAATTATTTATTTTTAAATGTTTTGCTCTCACCTTTTCAAGCGATTAAAGAACTAGACATTTATAAAGCAATTGCCATTCAACGCATCGTTTGCAGCGCTGTCAGCATTAAATGAGCGTACAGAATACCAAATAATATGCATATATATATATATATATATATAAGTATATATATATAAATATCTTATATCTGCATATATATTACACAAAAGGTCTTGGGCACATTTGAAAGGTGCAAATTTACGGACTTTATGATTTTTGCCAATTCCAGCTAAAGGCAAAAGTCGAATACGTAAATTTCATAGAGTCGAGGGCAACCACAGGAGAGTGTGTGTGTTTTTATGTGAGTGTGTTTGTGGGCAATATGTTGAGTACGTGTCTGTTAGTCATCATAATATTTTACATTTTTATGAAGTGCCAGACGACGCTGAGGGGCTGTGCAATAAAAATCTTATTTTGTCGGTTATAAAAGTGGAAAAGAATCTGGCGAAACCAGAAGAAGAGGTGGCAGCAGAAGAGTTGGGGCGTGAAAAGTTGGCTAACATTTTTAGCAGTTGCCATTTGCTGTGCTTTTTAATGTGCCGCTCCCTACTGCCCTTTATTATTATTATTATTTTCGTATTTTTTTTAATGATTTATCGGCATTTAAATGTGGCTTTGAGAGGTAGGGTCGGGGCCAAGTGACGCATCGTAAACTTTTTTGTGCGCCTAATTTAATGCAACAATTTTGTATTATTTTTCTTTCTTTACACTCGCTTTAGCAAGCAGCCATTTAGCGCCGCCTCTTTCTCGCCCACCCACGCATTTTTCATATTCACTTTGTTGTTATCAGTGGTGAAAAGGTGTATGTGCATGTTTTGGTGTGTGTATGTATATATATGTAAATTGAGTTTGGCGGCTAAAGTACTTTGTAATTTATGGTATGCAATGTGCGTAAGAAGTCACGTGATAACTTCATACAATCTCTCTCTCTCTCTCTCTCTCTCTACCCCTTATTTTGTGACTCCCCCTCACCCCGCTCATTATTTCTTCATGTGTGTGTTTGTGTGCTGCGTGATTATTTATGACTGTTTAGCCACATTTTGCATGACGAAATCATAATTTCAGCACTCGACTCTCAGCTTTCGGTTCGACATGGGCTGCCATTTTGACATTTTGTTTGTTTCCTGTGGTTCCTATATAACATATATGATAAGTACGTGCAATATATTAAATGTTGGAAAATTCGCATGTTGAGCTTATTAACATTATCCGGCTTTGCATTTGTTATTCCGATTACACACAGATTAGATGGCTCATTTTGGACCCACGTCATATATCTCACGAAAACATAGAAAAAGCCTCTGTGGAGAACTCGGAGGAATAAATATATACAAATATGATAAATACGTTCGAATATATTTATAGCTCTATCTCTTCAGCCAGTTTAACAATACTAGGCATCAACTTTAACAAACGCCAACCGCATTCACAATGATTTAACCAAAAGTTTTCAGCTTATGCAAGTCGGCAAAAGCAATTCAGGCATTACAAACTTTAGCAAATTCGTTGGGGATCTTTTGGCCAACATAAACGCATGTTATATATGACATAGGCAAACTTTTGCATTAAATTTGTTCAAAACTTGCAAGTTAACTGTAACTTTCAATGACTTTTTGCATTCAACAGTCCATTTACCGACATATTCCGTCACACACACACCACGCACACACGCGCACTCATGTTCGCTTGCGTAGATAAGTTAAACATCGGGCAACGAAAATTTTGTGTGCTCCGCCTTTGACCAAAGTTAGTTTAACTAACTTAAGGGTATTTTATTTATATATTTATTCAAGTATTTACACAAAATTACATGGTTAAAAAGTTTTTTTTATTTATTTATTCGGCAATCAGATCGCAGAGGGTATTCTGCTTTGTCCTAATGGTTAACACCATAAATACATGTACATGTAAATGTAATTGTTAGTGAGTAACCAAAGTATAGCTACAACTTTATAATTTATTAATTCTGGCTTACTATTAAAATAATTTCACACATACTTATTTATCGACAATATTAGTTTGTTGATTGACGATATTGATATTCAATACAGTTAAAATTAAACGAAACAATTATATTTCCGATATCAAAAGTTTAATTTTATTTCCCTTAATTTTTAAAAGCCCAATATAAGTTATCCTTATTCTTAATAAAAAATAAGCTAAAAAATAAGTATACCGAACTCAAAAACGTACAACTTTCTTTAAACTGTTTTTCTATTTTAAGGGAATTCAGTATGCTTTAAACCGATTAACAGCCCATTTATAAGTAAATTATTCAACTGTTTTTTCAAACTTTATGCATGCCACGCAACGCCTCGAAACTTTTTCCAAGTGAAAACTTGGCCAAACATGTTGTGTGTTAATCCCCCACAAAGCCCAATCAGCAAAATTTGTGCTACTGAATAAACACACTTAAAAAAACACAAAAAAAAAGGGAAATAAACCCGCTAACAAATTCGCAGAAAGTTTTACACAGCATAAAAATCGAAAACCGGCACCGGGCGTATCGAAACGCATTAAAAAAGGCAAAAACTTAAGCGAAAGTAATAAACTACAAAACTGAAAATGCACTTCGACATGTCCTGTGTCCCATGTCCTATGTTCCGTATCCTGTGTTCCAACAAAGAGCTAAAAATTTAGTGCAAAAAGCCAAAGGATACTAAAATGGCAACCGTGAGCGTAACTGTGTCAGCTGGAAAAAACCCCAAAACCCAAACTCAAATTTGAGCGCACATTTTTCAAGCCAAAAGCTCCAAAGGAGCGCTATATCGAAGGTATAAAAAGCGAAGCGCGCTGAAAACTCGCAATTTATTAAATCGATGAAATAAATAGTATTTTTAGCTCCTCTTTTATTTTTGTATTTTTATGTGTAGTCAGAAAATATGTTGAACCAGCACTTAAAATCAACCTGTGGCGCTTAAATAAAATATGGGCTGACCTTAAAATGAAGTTGCTGTGATACTTCACTATATGAAAATATCTTGAAGTGTCAGAAAATATAAATTTAATTAGAATAAAACAGTTGTTGGGGGAATTAATGTAGTTATATGGTTTTCCTTTTATAAGTTTACTATATAAAGTATAAGATATTTATATTTTAATAAAACTGTCATCGACCCTTTGTAAGAATTTTATGATATAGTTTCCATTCTGTTCAAAAAACATTACTGAGGTTAAAGTATAAAATATTATACATGTTGGAAGCATTTATCGTAATGTTAGTTGAGTTTTTCTTTTATCTTATATTAACCAGATCCGTTTCAATTGGTTCCAACTAACCACACAAAAAAGTCATCGAAACTCACTTTAATCAACATAACTTTAAAGCTGAGTGCTCACATTTTCCACTCTTCCACATTCTATCAGCACATATCCCTGTTATTGTCATTTTCAATGGTACACCCGACACCATAATTCACTGTAACTGAAATGTGTGGCAAAAGCCTTACAGCACTCGCCACTAAACTTGCAACGTTACAAAATGAGATTTCGGCCGAATACCATAAAAAGAAATGAGCTAGATTTCTTGAGAACTGCGGCAGCATCTCTCCAAGTCGGCAAAGGGGTGGGCGGGGGCAAGTGGCACAATGAATGGGCTTGAGTTCTTTCGCTGGAAATCAAGGACCACAGCCAGACATCGATGACAAAGCAAAAGTTGGGGCAAAGCAAGACAATGACTTAAGGATATTGATTTCACCTAGTTTCGGATTGCAGATGCCTGCCAGGCAGCCTTTGACTAAGTTACACAGTTGTTGTTCAGTATTTCTTTCTGCAGATGTGTGTGTGCGTGTGTCTATTGCAAATAGTAAAACAAACAATTGAAAGTTTTTGATAAATGAAAATTGATCCAAAATAAAAGCAAACTTCTGAGTAAGAGAATTTTTCCGTATTTTTAAATAGTTCCTCTTAACTGTGAACAAGAAAACACTACAAGGTAAAACTGAAGACAGGAATGTAATCAGTAATTTGGCAAGTTTAATTAAAAAAGTATTATTCGAAGAATTACTTATCTCAATTATTTTAATTTCAAGTCTATTTTATGTGTATTTTGTTTTTCTTGTCTGACTTTTCAAAAACTTTGAACAGAACTTTTATAAATTTTTACACAACAAATTTCTTGTACTATATAAATAAAATGGAATAAATGTGTTGAATTAATTGTATCCAATATATTTACTAAATATTATGTGTACTTTTTATTAATTTTTTAAACTATCCATTTTTCTATTATTTACACTTTACTCGCAATTTGTAAAGCTTAGCAAAACTCAAAGCTCGTAATTATAAGTTTAATATAAATTTTATTATTTCTGCTCCATATACACATTTCTAAAACTTTCCATTTATACACTCATTAAAGTTTGCTAGGAAATATTTTCACACACACATTTCTTCTAAGCCACAATTGGAATTTTCGAAATTTGCCACCACAAAAATGTGCAGATTGTTGCCACAAAATATGATTAAATTTATGCGAGTCGAGTCGTAATATGAACACTTTTGACTGCCGTAAAGCGACATGCCCCAAGCGGCACGCAAAAAAGGGTGCAAGTTTAGGCAGTTGAAACTTACCACTTGCCACTTGCCACTTGCCGTGGCAGTGTCTACATCCTGACACTGAGTGTTGAGATTTAGCCCCGCTGCACATAAATGGTAAACGGGTAAATGGAAACCTAGCTCAACATGCTGCCAAGGGTAAGAGTACACTCAGCGAAAAATACCTGTCTAGAATCTAGCCTAAGCGGGATCAAATTAATATCTTTTTCTTCTTCAAATTCCAAAAATTTCGGCAATTAAAACACTTTTGAAAAAGAATTTCAAATTTTGAAATTTAAATTTTAAAAGCAATTTAACTTTATTTGAGTGGAACATTCTCAACATTTCGCTGAGTGTAGGGATGGGATTAGGAGTGGTAGCGACGGGTGTGGCAGACAGCACGCGTGCATGTGAATTAAAACATGTTGAAGTTATTAACAAGCCCCGAAAGTCGCATTAGTTTTTGCCAGTTACAGAGCTTGTCTTCGCATTTGTTATGAACCTACCCCGCCCCCCTCGTCAACCCCTTCTATACATGGTCGGACATAAAATCTGTTTGTATTTATTTGCACAAAATATTTACATTTGCTGAAATTATGCTGGAAACTTGGCGATGGGATGTGAGGGGAAGGGAAGGGGGAGGGAGAGGGTAACTATTTTACAAGTTTTTAGGCAACATAGAAGAAAGTTGTCGCTTCTTTATGCGCTTTTAGAGGGCAGCTGCGGGGGCGTGGTCGCAAGTTTTTGTATGTCTGCTGACTTCTCGACGCTGCCATAAAGTTTTCGGTTAAGTAGCACCCCCGGGTGCAGCGACATGCAAACAGACGTCGCCAGACTTGTCAGCCCCGCCATGTTGAAATGCCATCAAAAGTTTTTACCCGGCGTTTTGGGGCTACCGTTTTTTTTTAGAGGAAAGAGCGGTTTGGAAGAGTACAAGACAAGTTTTAAATGCTGTTTGCATGTTGCGCGGTTGCTAAGCCTTTTGCCCCCGCCTTAAATTACAGTCATTTCGCGCCTCATTTGTAAAGAGCAGCAAATTATTTATTTAGAATGGGGTCAAATGTTGCAAGAGCTACAAATTACTTTCGAAACATTTTATTTGATTTTTAAGGCAATTTGTTCAATCTGAGAAAAAGCAATTATTGAACCAATATATAATATTTAAACTTTTTAATTTTAAGGATTATTAAAAATGATCAAACTCAATAGTATACAAAATACAACATTTATGAATAAAAAATATTTCCGTATATTTCTGTTTCAGAAAAACATTCAAATATTAGGTAATTTAAATTTAAGAAAACAAAGGAAAATCAACATTAATTATAGATCTTTTGAACATTTAATTGCTTATTGTATTGTAGAACTTTCAAGCATTAAAACTAAAGCCCACAATAAACATTAATTTTGAATATTTAAAGGCAATGAGAGAACTTTTGGGCCAATTTTGCAAATTTCAAGCGAAAATTGCGTCTGTCATTTATGTGTAAAGTTTTGCTATGGCACTGCGATTTTGTGACTTTAACTGTGAGCTTACTCAACTGTATGTGTGTGGGTGTTGCCTGTGGCTTAAACATAGCCATTAACTTTACACCTGGCTAAAACTGACAGCAGCAGCATTCAGAGCGATGCTCGTGAATGGAACTCATCGAATTAGCGTCGAGCGAGGTGTGAATGTGACTTTGTGTGGCGAGCAGACTTCAAATAGATATTGACATTGCTCAAATGTGACGATAAGCAAGATAAGCAAGAAGAGACAGGGTGAAAGAGCGAAAGAGACAGAGCGACAGGAATTGAGCCAGTTAAGCAAGTTTGATGTGGCAAGTTGGGCTTGTGGCATTCATTGTCTGTGACTCGGTGTCATGCCTGACGCTATTTATAAAAGTCAGTGACACAGTAACTTGCTTTCTGCCTGGGCCTGACCCAGCTCTAAGCATGGTATGGTGCTCGTTTTGCCACTTCTAACATAGACACCCCCATCCTTCCCCGCCGCCGACACACAACTCTTTTTCCGCTTTGATAAGCAAGCTCTTTTGTTCCAGTATATATAGTATATATACACAAAAAAAGAAATGGAAGAAAAACTGAGGCAAAAAGTATACAGTTTTATATATGGGCACGAAGAATTCATGGCTCATATTCCTTTTGTCATTTTTGTTGTTGTGGCTTTTGTTCGGGCTTGCCATGCGGCAAAGCTCTGGCTGCTGCTGCTGACTCCTGCAGATACATGCACTCAGATACATGCGATATGGATATGTATCTGCCAAAGATTTTGCTGTGCTAGATTCTTTTCTGCAATTTTATATTTTTAGTTGCATTAAATTTACGAAAAAGCAGAACGGCTTTAAAAGTTAAGGCTGGTATTTGAGCTTGGCTTAGAGCGCTTAACTAGGGAGCGTAAAGGGTAAGGAGTCAAGCTGAGTGAATGGAATGAATGAACACGATTTCGCAACTTATAACAGTAACAGTCTATATTACAATCGATAACAAGGATAGCGTAATATAAGTATAGCGTATCTTGAATTAAATTTTGTATCTTGAAAATATATTGGATCGAATATGACCTACGATAAATGGTTAATAAATAGCCAACATTTTTTCCCCAGTCTCCCAAACACTGTCTGTTAAATTTGGTGACTATTAACATGTTACCGATTTGCCAGCCTCCCACTTTGTCTGGTGCGGGTATACATATATATTCCAAGTTTCAAGTCTCTAACTTCAATAGCGGCGTAAAAAATTGCTTTCGTGTAGACAGACAGATAGATGGACAGACAGACGGACATCAAGACGGACAATGTATAATCCCAATATACTCTAAAAGAACATTAATACCGATTCTGAGAATGTAAAATTTTTTGTCAAAAATCATGAAAAAATAACAAAAATGTTGACATGTTCTCGGATCCAAAGGTCTTAACTTTGTAAAAACTGAACCGATTTTCATGTTTGATGGCATTTTTTTCATGGTTTGTCCTCTACATTGATCAGGCATTTTTAAAATATATATATTTTTTCGTTCGATTTGCCAGCCTCCCAATGGGCGTGGCACAAAAATTGTCACTGATGCAGATAACTACAAGAATTTATCCAAATTGTCAAGTCTCTATCTTCAATAGCGCCAAAAAAAAGTTGCGTTTATCCGGACAGAAGACAGACAGATATTGCACAAAATCAAAATACTCTTTTTATTTCGTGAACGAGTGTACAAATTTAAACAAAAGTATAATTACTCTTTAACATTGTCTCTACAAAGCCTTTTGGTAGAAACAACTTTTAAATGTGAATTTTTGGGAGCAATGGGAACTGGTTGATTTTAAGCTGCCATTTTTGCTATCTTATAGCTTCTCCTTTTCTTAACCGACCAAACTATAAGCGATAATAATGACATACCATATACCATACCAAAAAAAACAAAAAACCCTTTTCATAGATAACTGTCCAACTTTAAGCACGTAAGACCCAACCTTTACCCAACTCTACCTACGGCTAATACCCTCGCACATGTGTACGTACTCAACACGTTTGACAGGGTTGCCAGCATTGATTTTATTTTTGCCCCAAAAGTATACAAAATGTGCTGAGCTCAGCCACGTGCCCCAGGCGGGGGTTCGAGCAGCGTTGACTTTTTGGGATCCGGCGCTTAAAAAGAGTTGTTTCCCAGTAATTTGCCTATTTTGGGGCTTAGACGCTCATTTGTCTTGCGTTTGTAGCAAACAAATCCGTTCCAAGATCTTGTTTACCTATACTCTAAGACACTTGACAGCCACCGTTTTTGGCATTTACCCTCAATAGACATTCATGTCAATGCTGATTAATGGCCAAAAGGGTTGGCGGCTGAATTGAAGCCAAATACTTTGAAATTGAGCATTTAAATGCAAATTATTGAGCTGAAAACTTGGCAAAAATCAGCGCTTGGTTTTCAACGCGATAAAAGCTATTAAATGCAGCCACCATTACGAACAGCAGCTGTCTGCTCTGCTGGCAACCCCAATTATTAAACATTTCTTTTATTTTTTCTGTACTTTTTTTTAGCCAAAAACAATTGAACTCAAATTTCGGCAGTTATCTGCAATTGCGAACTCATTCTATAATTATATTTATTTATATTTTGTTCTTCTGATTATATTGCAGTGGGTTCGCGGGACTCAACGAACAGTGGCAGCTCTACCAGCGGCAACTCTGGCAGCTCCTCTTCCTCTTCTTCCTCACCGACTGGTGGCACGGCCAAGTATCCGGTGCTGGTGTTTGTGCATGGCGAATCGTATGAGTGGAACAGCGGCAATCCCTATGATGGCTCCGTGCTGGCCAGCTATGGACAAATATTGGTGGTAACCATAAATTATCGCCTCGGAGTGCTGGGTAAGTGCTCGCGCACACACTCAAATGCTAATGCTAATTGATATGCGGCCTCCATCGGCGACCAAGTGCAGCGAAACGAGCCAAACGTTTTCAACGTGTCCAATGGCCGATTCGCTTTTAAGCCACTGCAGCAACGACTGCACTTCCGCTCAACAGCAGCAGCAACAACCCCATTCCATAATCTAACTAATTTAGTTATCAACTAGTGAAAAAGTATACACAGCACAGTGGAACTAACTTAAACAAAACCATTAATAAATATTTGAAACATTTAAACAAAAAATTAATTTTTAATAATCAAATAAATAATGAAGAATTATTTCTATTTATTTAAAATCCAAAATTATTTTATGTCAAGTAACATATTTTAAATAGGCTGAGGACGACCATATTGAATAACTTTATTCACTACATTATTCATTTTATTTTTGCTGTTTAAATTTATATTAAATTTAAATTTAAATAAGTCTCTTTGAATTATATTATCTAATAATATAAATTTAAATACCCCTTGTGAGATATTATTATTTTTATTAACATTATCTTCATTACTTAAAGTTAAAGTCAATTTTAAAATTTTTTTTATTTATTTTTCTCTCTAAACAGAGTTTAAAAATAAAAAAATTGTACTTAATAAATTAATATTATACATAAAGCCCACTGTGCAAATTCAAATGCACACCAAATTAGAGTGACCCCATTTTCAAGCACTGCCTGGCTCTGCCAGCCCCCCTCCCCTGCCCCTCCCTCTCTCAGGCTGTTCTCTATTGGTATTGCTGCTGCGGAAACGGAAGTGCTGACATCATGATTTGCACGCGTGACTGTACACATTTTCGCACAAGTGTTGCGCCCATGTGTCTGACAGTTTAAATCGTAGCTGTGAAAAATTCGCCAAGCCGTCAGAGTCGATTAAAGTTTTATTTGCTGCTGCAGCTGGTGCTGCTGCAACTAATCGATGCGCGAGAAAATGCTGATGAATTATGCGGCATGTCCGCAACTATTTTCAGGATTTCTGAATGCCAACACAGATCGCTATTCAAAGCTGCCCGCTAATTACGGGCTGATGGACATTATTGCGGCCCTGCACTGGCTAAAGGAGAACATTGCGGCCTTCGGCGGGGATGCCAACAGCATAACACTCGCCGGACATGGTACTGGTGCGGCCTGTGTGCATTTTCTGATTTCATCCATGGCGGTGCCGGAGGGTAAGTGAATCGAGAAAAATATGTATACGCCACAGTGCACACATTCCAATTCAAATCCTTTTCTAGGGCTGCTCTTCAATCGCGCTATGCTCATGTCTGGGTCGGGCCTGGCGCCCTGGTCGCTGGTCAGTAATCCCGCCAAGTATGCGGCCATTGTGGCGCATCACGTGAACTGCGCCTCCGACCTGCCGCACGCCCATCTGATGAAGTGCCTGCGCGAGAAGACACTCGAGCAGCTGCTCAGCGTGCCCATACGACCGCCAGAGTTCGGCTTCGCCTTTGGGCCCAGCATCGACGGCGTCGTCATCGATGGCGGCGACTATGTCCCGCCCGCGCCCGGCTCACCGGCCGCCCAGGCCCAGGCGCAGGCCTCGACGGCCGCTGGCAATGGGCTCGGCGGGGAGGCGGGCATTGCGGCAGCTGGCGGCTGGGGCACGCCCGGTCAACTGGAAAATATCGGTGAGTGGAAAAAGGGAAAACATTTTGAATTGCGCGAATCTTAAATTCAGCGATTGAAATCGAACTTCATATCGAGAAATAAGTCAAACTTTTTACAATTACTTATTTCGATTGCCATTAAATATAAATGTTTTTTTTTAAATTAAAATTTGAAATCAATCATCGAGTCAATTATTGTCATTATTATCATTCACTTCTCACAATAATTCAAAAATATATTTTTATACCCTTGCAGATGGTATTCTAATATTGTAGTGAAAAGCTAAAATATAGTACATAGAATTGTCTGAAATTGTCCAAGTCCTTCTTCTTGATCCAGGCAGTATATACGTCAGAATCGGTCAGTTCGGACCACTAAATCATATAGCTGTCACGGGCGAAATCGGCGAAAAAAATCGATGTTGTTTGAAAAACTTTTCGAGTTTCAAGATATTTGAACCAAAGTTGGCAATTAGGAGTATTACTCTTAACATATGTGCAAAGTTCTAGCAATGAATGGATCGATCGAAAAATTTGATCGAAGATATTGTCTGAAAAGCTTTATATTTTTTAAAAATATTCAAACGAAATTATATTTTCCAAGATATTCTAATCAATGAATTAATTGTGGACATCACCATGTTCTTACTATATGAGAAACATATTACTAAAGACACATTTTAATATAAAAATATAATTAACACTTTTTTTTATATGTCTGTAAAGGTATTAAAACTTCCTTCTAACCCAAGATTGACTGCAATTTTCTTAAATTAAATTTGTACCCATTAAAATAAAAAAATGCGATGCGTTTCTTTTAATTTCTTTTTTCTTGACCTGCCGATGCTGCTGCTGATGTCACTGACGACGACGATGACTTGCACTTGTGAACTGCCATGTTTGTTGACGCCATTAACAAACACACACTCACATATGCGCGTGTGTTGGCGTTTTTAATTAATGCAGTATTAATGAGAAAAACAGCCATTAACAAGTTGTCAAGGTAAGTTTTTCGCGGCACAAACCAGCCGCTGCTTAATTATTTTTGCCTTAGCCCACACACACCCACAAGCACACACACACACACACTTGTACTTTGGGTGCTCAAAAGTATGCTATGTAATTAATTTAAAGTTTCGACGTTGCCGACTTTTGCGTGCTGGTTAAAAAGATTTTATCTCGCCATGGCGAACATTCAAAATGGCGTCAGCTTAGGCAGCGATAAGCTTGAGTTTACAGCACACACAGTTGCCATGTTGACCATACAATAACACACACACCCACACACACACACACACTCACTTCGTTATTAATTTATGCACATTAACCACGCAAATGCGCGACTCCGCTTTGCAATACAATTACAGGCTTATGGCAGCGGGGACATATTCCGACGGCAGCGGGGTCAAATGAGGCTGCAGTGTGTTGGTTTGTGGGCGTGGCTTATTGTTTTTGGCACCGTCACTTGATTTATGCACTTTGTGCTATGCCTTTTCGCATTGTTAATATATATTATTAACAGCTAATTAGCTGCGATTTCATAATTAATGCGCCCAAATGGGCTACTTTGATGCAACATTTACAATTGCAACTGGGTTAGAAGACGATAAAAAAGGAAACCACTTAGCAATAGTTAAATAATATATTTGACGAGCTCTGTAAACTTAATGTGTACCAAGGTGGCTGTAAATAAATTTATGTAATAAAATAATAATAAATAAACTTGATATACATATAGCAGAGCTATTGATGCTGACCAAGAATATATATAATTTATGGGCTGTGCGTCTCTTTCTGCCTGTAACATATACATGCATGCATACCCTTGTTTACATATTTTGAATCGGAAAAGGGTATAAAACGAAAATGCCGGTATAAATGAGCTTCTTAATGCCAGGGCTAAAGTGCAGAGTAAAGAAAATTAGCTAGTTAAAAGCATGTGGTACTTGTTGATGCACACATATATACTTTTATATATATACATTGCAAGACATATATTACAACAACACTTGAGAACTGCTTAGCTGCAGTTTGGCAATTGATGCGCCGCCTGCTGCTGCTGCTGCAAATGCAGCTGACCGCTTAGACTGAAAGTTTATCATTCTTTCGCCGGGCTCAGCGCTTTGTAAAGTGTCAGTTCCCAAGAGGCTATTAGTCACAAGCTCCGAATGGAGTATAAATATTGCTTTGTGCACATTTAAAAGCAATTTGCTTTGAGGCCAATACACACACGCACGCACGCACGCACGCACACACACACACACACATACATACAGAATACTAAAACACACACATTGGAATGCTAGCTGAATATTTTCCAAAGGAATTCCATTAAACACATGCAAAAAGACCAAATAAAACAAATTTTTGGCACAACATAAAATGCAAGCAAACCCAAAAGATACCAGAAAATGTCCTCAAAAAAACAACAACTAGTAGCAGTAGTAAAAGCATAGCAAAAACTACTTTATCTATGCAAAAAATAAATTTTTAAGTGCATCTCGGCAAATGTTGAAGTGCATCACAAGTAACTCAAAAATACTTACAATTTTTTTTTGCCGGAAACTATCAAATTTTTCGTCCAGCTCTCCAGTTATCATGTTTATCAAGAGCTTTTGTTTGGTTTGAAGCACAGTTAAAGTTCAACTTTGCCGAAACGTTTTTGTGGCTATGCTAAATGTTGCTGCCTGCAAACTTTTAACTGATGAATTAGTTTGGCAAAAACTCGTTTGAAATCCTTCTTTAATCAGTTCAATTTTCAAATAAGTAGCAGGATTGTACCTGGCGTAGTCTGCAAGGTTACTTGTTTACACTTGTTTTGCTGACTCTTAAATTTTTTATTCTAAAACTGTAACTTGCAATATTGATTCATAAAAATAACACGAAACTCAAACCAAAATACCTCCATTGCCCATTTGTGAACATGGGTTATTTTTACAACACTTTTCAAGTACTTTATATAAGCGGGAAATACCTTTGATCGGGTCTATTACCTTAAGATCTAGTTTGAGGAAATCACAAGCCTTAGTTGATGCCCAGCTGACAGATGGAAAACTGTTTTTTGGCACATTCAGAAGATGCAAATACACGTACTTACGCACTTATTGCTCATTTACAGATACGACCTGATGGCTGGGGTGACACGTGCCGAATCCTTTTTCAGCTTTAATTCCGGCGACGTGCAATATGGCATCGAGGCAGATCGACGTTCCCGAATTTTAAAGGCCTACGTACGGAACACGTACACATTCCATTTGAACGAGATATTCGCCACGATTGTCAATGAATACACGGACTGGGAGCGACCGGTGCAGCATCCAATTAATATCCGGTGAGTAATTGCGTTTGTTCCACGTAAAAACGCCCAGTTGTTGCCCCAAGCGGCCTGCGGCATGCGGCACGCGGCACTGAACCGTTTCGTCCTGCGGCTGTGATTGTGCGCCGCGTCCAAATAAATATTTCGTTCTTAATTAAATGCGAGCTGCTATGCTCTTACTCGAACTTGGTGCGGAGGCTCTCGGCTGAAAGTTTTTCAATTAAAGCGGCTTAAATGAATCTTGATTTCCATCTGATGCCAAGTGAAATGCAAATTTTTTTGCTGCTCGTCAGTCTTCATAAATAATGACCAACAGCTCAATGGGCAATATTCAATTCAATTTACCGACGCCTCAGACCCCCACCATATGCCCCCTTTGACATTTGATTGCACATGTGCAATCACAAATGATTTGCTTATGATTTTCATCAATTTATCAATATTTATGCTTGCGCTTAGGTCAAAGTGCACACCACAAATACAACAATTGTTTGCATTTGCATTTGCATTTACTAGGCAGTTTCCATATATATTTGTTGAATATTTGATAACATCACGAGTCTATTCATTGAATGCATAATTTAATCAGCACACAATTTTGCCAATTCAATATAAAAATATAAAATTGGCTATACGCTGCTGCGCCCACGTCGTATACTTAATATGTATTCTTTTTACACAACTGTCTAACCCCACCGCTGGCTGGCCGAGTTATGCAAAAGTTTTAGCTGTTGTGCAAACGTGCGTTAAGTTGCCTGCAATGAAGCAGCAAACGGTTCACGCTTGATCTCTAGCACGATACTCGTGAGGGGGGATGTTGGGGGGGCTGCAAGTCGAGTTTCGGGCCGTATCAAAGAGAGTCGTGCGCATATTTCAAATGGGTTTGATAGAACGTCAACGATAAATACAATCAACATAAATATTTATAAAGCCGATTCCTTTTCAATATGCACAACGCGTGGCCAGATTAAGAAGTTGAATTCAAATTTTAAAAAAAATTGGAAAAATATAAAAAAATAAATTAAAAAAATACAAAGGACCTGTAAAACATATAAGCGGGTTCCTGGTGAAGAATAAAAGAAAATTAAACAATATAAAAAATTAATATATATATAAAAAATTATATAATGTAAACAAAGTTTACAAAATATTTGACAAAGGTTATATTTAAATAAATTTAAAAAAATTTAAATAAATGCAAAAACTGAACCATCAAAATGTTTATTAATTATTAATTATTAATATTAATTGATAATTTCGTAATCAATAATAAACAATAACAACTATTATTATCAAATAATGAATAAATTACAAATTTTTCACACTAAAGTTAATATACTAAGTAAATCAAGTAAATCTGTAATAACCAACTGGAATAGGGTCCAAAAAAACTAAACGAAATACATTTATTTATATTAAAGTCACTTACATAAAGCACAAATCTGTTCACTTGTCAAGCAATAAATTTTCATTGATTTGGCAATTCGCTCTCAAATACATATTTATATAAAAACTAACTTATATTCTACTTACGCAAGGCTGAGTGCATTTTAAGAGGCAAAACTTGCTGTCACTGACAAAGAAAAATGTTTATATTTCAAATATATTATATGTAGTTTTATGCTGGCCCATAGAAATAATATGAAGCGAAATAGCAGCGTACTGGACTTTTTGCTTGTCACTGCAGCTGGAAAGATACGTATGCAAATGTGGCAAATGGTTTTTATTCAAATATTGCGCCAGTGCATTTTAAATGCATAAAGAGAAGAAGGGAAAGGCAAAAGGAAAAACTTGGCGAAAGTCGCAAGAAGAAGAAGTCGCAACGCAAAATATAAAAAATAAAGAAAATAGCAACAAATCAAGCGCAAAGGAATATTTTCCTAAATAGGCTTAGCAAACGTTGAGCGCACTTGACGGCAACTTCTTATAGATGGACAGGTAAACAGTTGGCAGTGCTGGCAGAGTGGCACTCAAAGTGGCTTGTTAGTTGCACACTTGAACGCAACTCGATACGGCAAATAGCCGGAAAATTGTACTGTGAAAAATTGTTATTTGATTTTAACACTGGTGTCTGTCTCGCTCACTCAACTTCTCTCTTCGCCTCTCGTTTGCCCCAGCAGCGATGAAACTTTGGAGGCTCTAAGCGATGCGCAGGTGGTGGCACCGGCGGCTCAAACTGTGGACCTGCATTCGGCAGATCATCGCAATTCGTATCTATATGTTTTCGACTATCAGACCCGTTTCGGCGATTATCCACAGGTGAGTTGCGATATTGCTATGCAAGAGCCTCTATTTGTGGTCGGTGGACCAGCGTACAATCCACATTTAACTAAATTCGCATTTTGAATCGATTTCGATCTCCTTGCAGCGTCAGGGCTGCATTCATGGCGAGGATTTACCGTATATCTTTGGTGCACCACTCGTCGGTGGTTTGAATCATTTCACTCGCAACTATACGAAAACCGAAATCAGTCTATCGGAAGTCGTAATGTTTTACTGGGCCAACTTTGTGCGCACTGGGTAAGTGTTGATTGGGTCTGCGGTCGCATTGACCTCAAACTGTGAGTGTACTCATTCAATCCCACAATTCACGCACACATCGCAGCAATCCCAACGAGCAAATGGAAGCCGAGCATGGCAGCCGGCAGGAACGCAGTCGCTACAAAACTATCGAATGGACGGCCTATGAGAGTGTCCACAAAAAGTATTTGAATTTTGGTAAGTGTTGTCAATCACGGCAGGCAAATAAAACCGGAACTGAAGTAAATACTTTGTAAAAATAAGCTGGTAAAAATAGCTGGATCATGATCTGTCAGAGTAAGCACTTAGTAAAGAGCAGCTATTTTATAAGTTGGTACTTAAACTAAATACATAAAAAGCCGTTCTATAAATATATTATTACATTTTAGCCAATTTCCTTGATAATAAAGTTAGTGAGCTCGTCAATTTTAAAACAGAACTGAACTAATTTTTGGTTCATTTGACGTTGATGGCAAAATTCAATTAAAATTATTAGGATTTCGCAGTTAGAACTTAGCACAATTCGCAACATCTAGTTCTGATAATATCTGATAATAATTATTATTTTAACAGATTTAGCTAAATAAAACAGTTCGAATATATATCATTGAGCGCAAAATATTTAATCTAGAAAGAGTTAAATAATAAACTGTGTCTATATGAACTAAAAGCCAGTTAACATTAGATTCGTATTCCCATCATTCATTCTAAAATAGTACGGTTACATTAACTTGTTTTAATGAACTTTATAGTTACTCAGCTAGTTTAAACAAGCCAGCTCATATTTAATTACTACCATCTCCCTTTCAAACAGACACAAAGCCGAAACTTAAGAACCACTATCGCGCCCATCGCCTCTCCTTCTGGCTGAATCTAATACCCGATCTGCACAAGCCGGGCGGCGACAATGTGCCCGCTGCACATCATCAGCTGCACGACGACGACGATATCGACAACAACATTGCCAGCGATGCCTCGGTGAAGCCGCTCAATCCCTCGTACACGTCGCGCGGCGCCAATGCGGCGGCCATGGGCAACTTTACGATATTCACGAACCAGGTCTTCTCGCTGATGAACCTCAGCTCGGCGTCGTCCTCGCAGCACCGCAACGGCACGCGCTACGGCAGCGGCAAGATCTATCCGGATGACCTGCTGGACGCGGAGCATGCGGGCGGTGCGGCGAGTGCCTCGCAGGATAGCGACGGCTTTGCCGCCTACTCGACGGCGCTGAGCGTGACCATCGCGATCGGCTGCTCGCTGCTGATACTGAACGTGCTGATCTTCGCGGGCGTCTACTATCAGCGGGACAAGACGCGGCTGAGCGAGCCGCGCACGCAGTCCAAGCTGAAGCGGCAGGAGAACGGCCAAATGCCGAACAACATCTGCGGCGATCTGGAGACGCTGACCATACACTCGAAAAGCGATCCGGCTACCATATTGTCGCATCACCATGCCATGCAGCATCATCAGCTGCCGCCGCCCGAGTTCGCGGACATACCGCATCGCGCTCCGCCGCCGCCCAAGCACATGAAGTCATCCATGCAGGATGGGGCCCAGGGCGGGGGCGGGGGCCTGCTGCCGCCGCCACATGCGCTGCAAGTGCTGGGCAATCAGTGTGGCACGCTGACCAAGAAGAGCTGCATGAAGCAAACCCAGGCGGCACAGGCGCAGCAACACTCGCCCGCCCAGCAGCAGCAGCAGCAGCAGCAGCAACAGCAGCAGCACGTGGTAACGCATCAGCAACATTTGCAGAATCATCATAATCAAAGCATGACCACGGTGCTGACCACGGCCGGGGGCCTGATACCAGTGCCCACGCCGCCCACGGTGCCCGTGATTGTGGCCACCACAACGCAGCAGCACTCGCAGCAGCACTCGCAGCAGCAACAACAGCAGCAGCAGTCGCAGCAGCAACAACAGCAGCAACATCCGCTGATGGATGAGCTGCGTGTATGACATTAATTGACGGTGCGTTTCAAATGTGATCTGTAAGTTAAGATCTCAAAGCGCACAGTCCACAAACTGTTTCAAACTGAGTGCATATGTGTGAGAAGGTGAAGGTGTATGTGTGTGTGTGTGTGTGAGTGTGTGTCTGCTGTTAGTCAACTGTGTTACAATTACCTACAGAGTTCGCTTTACTTTTGCTGCCCGCTGTGAATGTTAAGTCACATATGTTAAATAGTTCATTTTAACATAAATTTTATTGTATATAGGAAAAGTGAGGTTAAGTTTAGGTGTTGTCACTTCCATGAATCAGGCTATAAAATAAAAGAAAACAAAATAAATATGACTAACACTCAGCAAACTTATTTATATAATTTTTTCTAGACCATTTTTTCTGTTATCTAGTTCCATCTATGACCAATTCACAGTTGAACCCGAAAATTTAACTACACTCTATTATTTCTGAGTCACCAATAAATAAACACGTTCACAAATTGTAGCGCGAAAATATTGAAAAAAAAAAACATAAAAACAAATAAAAATATATATAAATAAATACATATGTATGTATAAAAACCAATATAAATGTTATTCTTCCAAAGACTGAATTCAAATTGTGTATGTGTGTAAATAATATAATCTCCTAGCTTTTAAGCTGTACAACAACAACAACCACTAATCCAACAACAAACTTGTTTCAAATAGCATTAAATATACGCAAAAATACATTTCCAATAAACAAAAAACCAAATTAATTTGCGGTTTATTAGTTCTCTGTCATGTACAAAGTTTTTGTTCCATCTTTAATATTTTTATCAAACCTGAAAAAAATCCCTCTCGAAAGCCGCTTTAAAACCTTTTGTAGCCAAAGCTAATAGCAAAAATTAAAAACCCTTTAAAAATCAGAACTGTTGGTAAAGCAAAAAAAATTGATATTGTTAATTGTAAGCCTGCAGCTACTTTGTTATGTGACTAACTAAACTACATAAATATTTATATAGCTATTAATATTAATGCATATACTAAATAAAAGCAAAAATGAAATCAAATTCCACATATACGCGCATTAACAAGTAAGAGAGTGCTCGACTAGCAGATGTCCTGTACCCAAATTGTCCTGTACAAATTTTATTGGTCTATTTTCGATATGAGTTTTACATGAGCTATATTCGTTCAATTATGTTTAATTATCTTCGTTTTGATCGAAAATTGTTATTTTTTAATTACTGTTAAACGTACCGCATTCCCTTAACCACACCATATTTCCACTCTCTAGCTTATAAACAAAAACATTTGCACCATTTTTACAACATGCTCCTGGGTACAGGGTAAGGCAATAAAATAAAATGACAACTGCAAATAGTTAAAAATTCAATTAGACAGAAACGCGAAAACATACCATATAAAATGTTCAGTTTTTAATTTTAAGCACCCTATTTAATAGCAAATGTCGAAAATGTAATTAAAAATGAAATGAAACCGAGTAGCAGAAATGTTCAATTGAGCAGCTCATTAAAATGAAACAGCGCGAAAATTAAACAACAATTAAATTTGCGGGCATGTGAAAACTAATTGTAAATTATATAAAAAAAAAATATAAGAAAAACAAATAGAAAAGTGAAAAAAATAAAACTTATTTAGAGACAGCAAAACAAACGATATAGTAAATGAAATGAATATGTAAAACTCTATAGCTCTTTAGCTTATGTGTATGCGTATATATATAGTTAATTGTAATGGTGTAAAACTAGCATAAATATAGCAAAACCAACCAACAAAAATACCAGAAAAAATACCGAAATATATATGCATATTTATAGTGTGCTGCATAATTGAACAGGAGAATAAAAAACAAAAACGATATAATTAAAACATAAATTAATTCAGATTTATTGCATTAGAAATGTGTACGAGTGAAAAAAATCGCGAAAGTGTTCACTAAAGTCTCGAATGGAAGAAAAAAACAAAAATAGAACAAATTAAAAATACAAAAACAAATAAAAAAAACTGTTAAAAACTGTTAAGCAAACAGTTTTAAAGAAAAAAGAGAACATTTCAGATGGAAACCAAATAAATTTGAGTACTAATAAAGTTATAAAAATGTCAAAATAAATAGCCTTCTTTTTTTGGGTCAAACCGCTTAAATTTTCAGCATTTTTGTTTAAGGACTCGAACTCCTTTAATCGCATCTTAAAGATCGGAAAAAAAAATTGCTGTCAACGCAAAAATACAAAGTTCGCAAAAGCTTTTGGCAAATGGTTGCGGAAATAAATGGCTATAACGAGGACTTTAAGAGGCAGTTAAGTCGCTGGATCAATGGCATACGATGGATGCATGTGTGCTTATATGAAACAAATATGGCTGCACACACACACACACACACTCGTGCACAGCTGTTAACCAAATATGCTGATGGCCTGGCAACTACATAAAAGAACTCCAAGTCTTATAATGCTCCCATTGATACGTAAAGACAGCGAACGATAGATAAAAGCTGCACACACACACATTCACAAAAAAAAACCATTGAAAATAGATTTATTATGCAAATTTGCCAAAGCATAAGTGAATACATCCCAGACGACGCGCCTGAAAATACCCTATAATCAATGCAAAGACTTGCATAACGTTGTGGAAATATTTTTAACAGACAGTGACTGCCATATCTAAGCTTAAAAAATATGTGGAAATATATTTATTTATATTTGTATAAGAGTTAGAGTAAGCAAATTTGGCAAGTAGCTACCCAGGACCAAAAACAGAGGAATTTTATAAACAATATTTAAGTTATCTTGCAGTCTTTTCCCGAGAAAGCATTTAGGAAAAAAAGAAGGAGTTAAGCAAAAATGTTAAGTTAAATTTATAATATAAATAAAAATGTGTTTTGTTCACTTTAGAACCTAGCACAGAGTATCGCTTAGTCAGCCACGCTCACCGTTAAGTTTCTAACTTGTTTTATGGCATGCATGGTGCAAGGCTTAACTGCTTAATTTGTGAAAACAAAAAAATGTATAAAAGGAAAGTTAAGAGCGGGCGTGGTTTTAGTCTACTCTAAATGTTTGCCCATGCCAAACAGTGTGGGGAGTGCGTGGAGAGTGGGGTTTATGGGGCGTCAGGAAGTATGCTCTATGTAAAGCTTGCATAATTCACATGCGTAATTGAATAAAAACATTTTGGCTAAAATGCAGCCAGCATCGTTAGCCGGTTTCTAACCATTTTCTTTTTGGCTTAAGATTTGCGTGATTTTTATTAGTTGCGATTTGCAGCCAGGGCAAATCCAATAGGGAAACACACACACACACACACACAAATGGGCTGAGAGTAGAAAGAGGCAACGAACCATAGAGCAGGCATTGGGCCAAGGAACTGGTAGCTGGAAACTTGGCACATAATCCCTTTAAATGTCTACGGCAAGTTGGGAACGGGCTGGGATTTGATTTCGAAACTAAAGTTTCGCCTTTTTTTGTGTAGTTTTTGCATGTGCTGTGTTTCGTTAATATTGCACAACAGTAGCTGTAGCAGCGGGAGTAGCAGAGGTGGGCGTGGCATGCTGTGAGTGGGCGGCTCGCTGCCACATGCTGTGCTTAATTTATTAGCACAAGCTTGAAAATTAAATAATAAAAGCTCTTGCAAGTGGCTCTGTGTGAATAGAAATTATCACTTTTAATGTTGCCAAAAAGGTCACAACTCAACAGGGCTTGCGGGGTATGGGAGGGGAGTGAAAGGGGGCAAAGAGGCGGTCGAAGGGTAGCTTTAGCTGGGCGTGGCGCCAAAGCAAACAAACGCTCAGCGCTGAAAGTTGGTAATTTATGTTGCCAAATCTGTTGGAAATTGCTTTATACGCTAATAAAAGTATTTGCAAAACAAGCAAGTCAATTTAAGGTGAGTGAGACTTAAGCACAGTTGAAATAAATTTCACCTTGCCTCCTACGCTTTCCATGTCAAATAAATTATCTAACGTAATCAGTTTATTCACTTACAAACAGATAAATCCTACTCGCTACAAAATGAATTGTATGCAGAAATGTTATTCCAGCTAAGTGTCAATGAATATTAATAAAGGTTCTAACCTGTAAATTAAATAACATTTTCAAGTAAGTCATAAAATTGTATTTTAAAATGAATTATACCAAACACAGCGAACTCTATTTTTTGTTGTTTATTTTCTTATATTTAAAAATTGATATTGTTTCAAAAGTATTTTTAAGTTAGTAAGAGTATTTGTTAATCGATATCTGAAAAGTTCATATAAAATTCTTTGTTGTTCCCAGCCAAAAAAAAAAGTAAAATGTATATCATGCTTAACTCCATGGCAACGACTTCTGTCCAGTTAAAAACTTTTTAGCACATTTCATTTTATTGCACATCAGCGATAATCCAAACCAAAATTGAGTGCACAGTTCCGCACAAGAAATCTAATTTGAACCCAGAAACGCAAAAAAAAAATGCATGCAGCAAAAACGTAGCAAAAATTTAAAAATTCCGCACAATTTGCACAACTTTTGGCTGTAAAAAACTAAATGTATAAAAAAGTTTAATAGAACTCGTGGCATTGAATCGTAAACGTATAAAAAAGACTAAAAAAAATTACCGTTCCACACATTATACCACTTTGAACGACAAACTTTATTTCCAGCAATTAGTTCGTATTTTTTTACAGCTCACTTTTGGCTATTTATTTTTTTTTTCGCTGTATTTGTATTTGTTGCTAGAGCATTTTGCAACTTTTTAAATATTTATATGTGCTGTTTCCACAGTCAGGTGTACATTTTGCAATAAACTGAAAAACATTCGAGTTCGTGCTCTACGCTCTTTGAATGCCACACAAAGTTTTATTAGTTGTTGACCAATATCTCTAGCTGTTGAGTTCTGTACACCAAAAATAAAAATACATCGGTAAAATCCTCCACGTAAACAAACTTTTTGCATTGTCTTTGCGATGCCGAAATTATTTTGCCCTATAGTAGACACATGTTTACAACTGCTAACTTCGATCCACGGGCAGCTCATCCACAATTCGTTGCACAGCAAGTCCAATGGCCAAACCATCAAAATGTACAAATGTATGTATGTAAGCCCTAATACGCTCTGGGTTCTAAAATCTTTGATAATTTCCACACAAAAGTCCGCACACATTTTGAGATTAAAATAAATTGTATTGTTATATACCCTGTACAGCACTACTAATGAGCGTGTTCGTTTGAGTTTAAAAAATTTTATGAATATGAATTTATTGTTATTTAATTTGATGTTAATATTTAAATATTAATTGAAAGCGAAGCAATATGAATTAAGAAGAAGAAAATAAAATAAATTTTAAATAATTTATTTTAGATATGATCTGAAGACATTAAATATTTAAAAAATAAAGCACAAACATTATATGCAGGATATTGCCTATTAGTCAAGCGTATACACAACACACAGGGTATTCTTCAGTTCGGCATATAAGTGACAATTTGTGCTTTACTAATTTTTCTTTTTTATTATATTGGACGTAGATGTAATAACGAGCAGTACATTCAAGTGGCCCAACGATACCAAGCACGGGCTTATTAACGCGCGGACCCAGGCAAAATGCCACCCACCTCCCGCCCAAGATCGCGAACAAATGGACAGATGACAAAGGACTAAAATGTTAAGGATAGGAATAGAAGTAGCATTACTTATTATACGGAAAAGATTATTACAGCATAAGATACGAAATGGATTATGAATAGAATAGTTACTATGACACATTTCAAGAGATAGCCGTAAAAAATTCCTCGTATTTCTACTCGGAACCGCAAAACTAATGTGGCTGATTAATTCAGAAGAATCAATTTCCCCATTAAATATCTATTATCTAACCTTTTGTATTTAAATTTTCAATATATGTGCAGTCCTAGGTAGATGAGGTTTCTAATTGTCAACGAGGATCCGTGTTAGAATAATAGAAGACTATATGGATGTAGAACCCTAGATTAACCTAACTATAACTTATAAAAATAACAATTATTATAAATAAGGGTATCTCATAGTCGTACCTACAAATTAACTAAACTAAGATCTGTGTCACGGATTACAATTGCTGAAGATTTGGACACTTTGCGATTTTGTGGAATCCCCCTAATTAACCAAGTGTGCATACGTGTGTGCGCATGGTTGTGTTTACGTATGCGGTATGAAATCGGAATTAAGCTGACTGTAGTTATATCAGTTGCATGGCTTTAACAAGCTAATTTCAAAAATGTTGTTTAAAGAAAGCAAAGAAGTTTTTAATAACCAAATTACAGAACTTAAACATTCTCGATTCCCGACTAGACGGAGAATTAATCGATAACTTCAAGTAATATTTTCAAACAAGCCCGAACCAATTTATTTGGAATGGTAAGCACTTAGCACAGCTGCAGGCTGAGAGGAGGCAGGGTCATAATCCAACTATTCGAGCTGCAAGCTAAAACCGAATTACAAATGAGAAGCGGGGGAAACTTCCACTCTCGTAACTCTCGGAGAAATGCGTTGTAGATTTCGAAATGTGAAATTTTGTTGATTGGGTCACTGATGTGAATCTCGATGCTGCTGCAGTCGATGGCTGTCAATGGCTTTGACTGCCCCGACAAGTGTCGCATGTTGTGCTATCTAATGTTAAGCTACTTTTCATGTATGTACCTCCCATATCCAAGCCAAAGCCCCAGCCCACTACGCCCCCCACTTCACGTTGTGCACGAATGCACACAGCAAAGCGAAATCAGGCAAAAGCTGAGCTCTGAGTTCTCCCGAGCTTTCAACGACCGTTAAGCAACGCAATTATTCATGTTTATGATGCGATGACGTTGTACAACAACCGTCTCCCCCCCCCCCCTTACCCTTCGTGCTCTGCCCCTTGACTTAATACTTAATAATCAAGCAGTGCCTAGATTGGCATCGCTTGAAACTTGACATCTTGTGACCGCTGAGCCAACTGTTTGCATTCGGTTACCGTATTGGATGGGTTTAAATTAGAATCAGTGCCAGAATACAAATAGCTGTGAGTTATAGATAGCGGAGCTAGCTGACATTTGGGGTTAGTCTGATTAAAGACCAAAAAAAATAATAAGGTCGCAAGCAAGCAGCGAAAAAGTTCCTGGAAGCAAGACTTAAACTTTTGAACTTCGTATTAAAGGCTAGAAATGATTTTTAGGGTATTTGAGAACTTAAGAAATTGTGAGTTTTTAAATTTGGCAAATAAAAACTTTTTTTAAATGATAAAGTAAAATGTAAAAAATTAATTTTTAAAAATTCATTAGATTTGGATGCAGAATATATCTATAGGTCAAGACGTGATCAAAATGCATCAAACAGGAACAGTGGCTGAAGTTATGGAAGCTTAAAGTCCGGGAATGTTATTTCAAGTTTACAAGTCCAAATTTTATTTTATACTTTTCGACCTAAAAATTAACCACCTCAGAATGAGATTTTTTTTGATCGATTTAAAATACAAACTCGGTTTTTCAATTTGGAAGAATAATTAAAAATTTGTAAAAATCATAAGAATTGCTGTACACCAAAGCGGTTTTACTTAACATATCGGCACTCATATTATTATTAGTGAAGGTTATTTAATAAATCTAAGTAATTTATGAACATTTGCTGAAACCGGTTACGCAAGAGGTACATATATACTACGTGAAACCGCACCTAAACCAACACCCACCTACATACACTATTGTAATTACTTACTAAGCCACAATACATACACACATGAGGCGTATGCGTAATGTGTGCCCTTGGACCCACATTTGACAACATTGGGGACCCGCTGCATTGGGGAGTTAAGCGCATCTTAAGTGTATGTCGTATAGGCATTATGAACATGGAACACGAAACTAAACCGACAACAAGAAACTTCAATTAGAGCCAAACATTTTAATTAGGCCAATAACTGTCTGAAGTGATTGGTGAAGGGACGTGCGACGGGAGCCGGACAGTCAACTTTATCGGAGAGCAGGCAAGGCGCCATAATACAAGAGAAAATTTGTATAGCTGAAAAATATTTAAAAAAGTTAGTACAACGTCAGACTAGAAGATACCCTGCATAATAATAGTTTAAAGTGAGATAGAGTTTTATTGAGTACAATGCAAAATACATTAAGGTTTACTTTGTTTTAAATTCATGTAAGGATACGCTTGATCTACAAGTCGAGCAGCCTCTATAAGATTACTTAAATAAATTGTGTTAAGGGCCTCTTTTTAAAATACTAATGGTGCGAGATAAACTATAAATATCAATATAAAAATCTAAGCACTTTCCAAACAATAATGCCTTAGCTTCGGACCGTATATAAAAAGCGCTTAAGTAAAATTTGCAGGTTTAATGGAAAAAGTTTTGATGCGTGGCAAAGGCGACTAATTCGATTGTCATTAGCGAAAGTACGTCCAATCCAAATCTTGCAGCAAGCCATATATCCATCTATATATTCTACATAGTACATATACATATATCCAAAGTAAGGTAATGCACATAATTGAATTTTCATACAACTAAAATGCCTACACAGAGCGCGCCAAATGCCTTTGTTACTAGATACAAAAAAATGAAAGAAAGGAAAGCGAGCGCGGCTCGGTGAAATTAAAGTGAAATTGAAAAAGTTTTATGAGCTTCTTCTTCTGCCATGCAGCAGGAACAGCAGCGGGCGAGGCAAGTGGGCAAGCGGGGGCATGCGGCAAGCAATGAAAGAAAAATATTACACAGCCGCCACCGACGCGTAAAGAAGACAAAGGCGTCGCCCGACGATTTGCCGCTGTTCCAATCCTTGTTCTTTATGTTTTTCGTGGCTGTTGCTGTTGTTGTTTCTTTTGTTGCCGCCGCCGCCACTAAATTGCCTTCCTGTGCCAGGACCTGCCCCATAACTTCGTGCAGCAGGTTGCTTAGGTAACAGTTTTATGTAGTTATCCCGCCAAACGCCAGCCCCACTCCGTGCGTCGGCGTCATCAGCTCCAGTAATTGCATAATAATTGCAGCAACTGCGACGCAGGCTGCCACAGCGACAGCAACTGAATCTCTGACTTTCGAACGGCCGTGCCACCCGCTTAAACTAATTTTCCTATAGAATTACTTTGGATGAGTTTGGTAATTAATGGGAGCAACTGCAACGGCAGCAACTTTCTTTATGAATAATAAAAACTGCCAGGAAAAAATGTAAGTAGCATATAACATTTACAAGGCAACAGTCTACACCAAGTTAACAAAACTAAACAATTAGTTAACAAATGCATTTATCAAAAATAATATTATGTAGTTACTAAAAATAATTTTCAAATGTCCAACATTAGATTGTATGCGGATTTGTATTGAAATATATTAAAATGAAAGCACTATTTTTTATTCGAGCGCAAAATTACAAACATTTTGTTTGAAAGTAATTATATTATATAAATTATATTCCATAACTTTATATGGGAACTCTTTAAATATTTTTACAGTATGCAAACTCGCATATGTAATTGAAAGGAATTAAACTCTGAATTCACGCAAATAATTTCTAAAAATAAGAATACACATAAAAAGTATAATAAAAAATTCGTATAAATTACAAAACAAGAATAGCTGAACTAAAAATAATTTTATATAATTTCATTACAGAAAATATATATTCTCATTAAATAAAATATATTTTTTAATATAAACAATTTTTGGTGTTTATATTAGTATATTATATGCTGTATTAATTTAAATTTTTTTCAAATTGCAAATGTAATTGCAAAATTCTGCCTGTTCACAAAGTAGCAAAGAAATAAATATTTGCAGATTTATTTCAGGGAGTTATACGAAGTTTTTTGTTTCCATTTCTGTTGCTCTTGTTGTTGCTGTTGTGGGTATTGTTGTTACGTTTCGTGTTGGTTGTGTCATATGCAGCCAAATTATTTGCGCAAAATTGTAAAGCAATATTTCTTGTGAATGTAAATTCTTTCGGCTTTGGAATTCGCTTCCCTCTTCGCATGGTACGAGAATTGTGTTGAATTTGCAATTTAAAGTTTTCACGAGCAACGCACAAGCGGGCCAAAGGGTGGGGGAAAGTCCACAAAAGTCCTTTTGAGTTGGCGCAAAATTGGGCAACTGCAGCGAGAGTTTTGTTTGCTTTTATCTGCTTACAGTGGACGGGCGATGGGCCACGCCCCCATAAAACTACAACTCGAATGCATTTCGGGGCAATATATAAATCTGCATTTCTTATGCCACTGGCGAACTGTCCAAAAAGTGTCAAATCCTTTCGCACACATCCTTCTGGCCTACACAGCAACCGCCTCAGCCTCTCACAGCTAAGCTGCCACTAAAATGTTGCCCTTTCTCAATCGCCGCCTGGCCAAGTGCCCAGACTTGGAGAGCAGCTGTTGTCCCAGCTTAGGAGCTAAAGATCAACTACGTAGAACTATTGAGTCGCCGCCGCCAAAGTGGTCCTGGTCCCTGGCAGGAGGTTCTGCTGCTGCCACTTGCGCCCGTCGTCTTTGCTGCGGTTTATTTGCATCAAGTCGCTCCACGTGTCGCCCAAGCTCCGCCTCGTTGCTGCTTCAACGTGTCCCTGAAGTATTTTCCCAGCAAATACTGCACGAAATTGCTTTATTTGCCTGTTAGCTGCAACTTGGCTCAAGTCGCCACACGGAAAAAGGACGAACTAAGAACTACTAAATGTCATGCTAGCTCTTTTTGTGTCCCGTGGAGGAGCCAAGACTGACTCTGTTTTAAATCCATGTAAGTCTCATAGCAATAAAAGATATACATATATTATATTAATTGAAAATGATCTCGATTTTCTATATAGTTCACGAAAACAGGAAAAATAAATAAAAAAAAGTTATATAAAGAAATAATTAAATAACTGTGAACGACTTAAAGAATATTTTAAATTTAATAGCCGGTGGAATATTGTGCATATTGTGGTTTAAGGATCATATAGACGCCATGCTATTCGTTCCGCATTTTAGTGCATCCAAAGCCAGACTTTTTATATATATACAAAAAAAGCTCAGTCTATTGATGCAATAAATATTGTATTACCATAAGGGAAGCACTGGTTAATGGACATAGAACTTTCACTGGTCAACTCACGAAGTGGCTGGTTGGCTGCTGGGCATTTGCAGATTTAAGCGTTTGTTGGGTTTAATCAACTGCACGGACTAAAGCAAACACCAACCGACGCTCAAACCTGCAAATGCACAAAAAAAATAAACAAATCAAATTACAAATTTACGACATGTTTGCAAACATCAAATATTTAAACTTCAAATGCAGTACACTTTTTTATTTAGTTTTTTTTTTTTGTGTTATAGTAGCCATGTGATTATTAATATGGAGTATGTTTATCTTAGATTTCCAGCGCGTTTACGGTCGAATTCACAATTTGAATAAAGTTTGAAATGCGTTGACTGGGGAAGGGAAGAACGTTGAATAGACGTGAGTCGTGTGTATTTCAATGTTTATCTTTGCCGTTTAATTATAATTTGTTGTGTTTGTTTAACGCTCATATAAAACAATCAATTATAATATGTGAGCGATTCGACAGACAGCGCTTTGTGCACCTTTTAACAAGAGTTGTTGGAATTTTGCTTATTTTTTTATTGTAAACAAACAAATGCAATTATTTATTACGCATTATGCGTTTTAAGCTGACGCGGCGAATGCGCAATATTTACTTTCTATTGGAAATGTGGTTTAAATAGCATTTTAAATATGTTTATCGGTCCGTTTAAAAAATACATATACATGACAAAAATTTCAGTTATGTTGCATATTTGTATCAGAAAAAATATACGTAAAAAAGAATAAATAAAATATATTAAAAAATTCAAAGATGACACTATAAAAGAAATTGTTCTGTGTACATATTGAAACATATATATGAATAATACCACTTTAAACTCAATAAATCCCGTAATTTATGCAAAAAGTATTTGCACATCAACAATCAAAGGTATTAACTGAATTGCAAAATTATTTCAAATATACGGAATATTTTCTATCTGAAGTCCCTGATAAAATTGTAGTTGCGTTTCGGCTGGAATGTCGCCTAGTTTAATGCGTATTTCAATTAACAGTAAAAATAGCAAATGAATCATTAAACAATCAATTAATTTTTATTGTCCCACATTGCAACAGTTTGGGATATACATATTATATATCCAACTGGAAGGGCACATTCCAGCTGCATTCTTTGCCTGTCAGCTTGTCGCATATTTTTATGGCATTCGATTAACAAATAAAAACGCTGAAACGGATGACATTTGTGTATACAAATTTGCCAGCAATATGCAATTTAACTTTATTCATCAGTCTATTGGCCAAGTTAAAGCCCTTTTACAATGTTAATGCGAACGGCACTCGACAACGAGGCCGGGCAATTTGTTTTTTGCATAAATTTTAATGCATCGCACGCAAAATATTTATATGCACATATTTACACAACGCCCCATTGCACATTTGACCAGTTATCAGCAAGGGCAAGAGCAGAGTGGAGGGGTGCTTGTTGCAGAGGGGAAAGCTTTATTGGCAACGCTTGCCTGGGCGCAGCGACACGGCACAATCCAAAAAGTGCACAACGCGCAGTCTATTTATAAAATTATGCCGCCAATTTTGCCGCTGAACCGTTTTGAACGACACTTGAATGAGCTTTTTATTTAGTTGATGAGCTCCTCTATGCAGTTCTCATTAGTAGGTTGGTAAATATTATTTTATATTAGTTATATATGCATTTAAATCTAGTCAAGTATCTTTCCAGGTTATTGATTTTTTGCTCTATAATTATGAAATTTTCCCTCTTATAGACATATAGTTTAATTAATTGTATTGTTTTATTACGTTGAAATTTGTTGCCATATTTTACACACATCATTCACACATCGCACTGAACAGAGCATTAAAGTTCAATCTGTTCAGTGTAACGTACGAATAATGTAATATAAACATATCTATTTGCATTGTTTTTGTATTTTCATTCCATATGTTAATTGCAAAATCATTCCACTGATACTGTGAATGGCAATTTTATAGACGCTTGACTACCACTCAAAGTCTCAATGAGACGATATAGAGCAAGCAAATGGCGTACTCTCAAACCAAATCAGGTTTTATGTCTGGATTGAAAAGATCTTGTCTTTAAGTTGTCTCACATTTATTTGGTGCTTTTGCAAAATCATCGAGTAATTCGATCTTATAAATGTTGCAATGTGCTAGAAGATTTTACAAAAGCAAGCAAATAACAAAAAATATATATTAACAATTTCAATCGAAGACAAACTACAATGTACAAAAACCTATAAGATTTGTTAAAAAAATCACTAAAATATAAAATGCTTACATAAAACATTTTTTACAAACTTAAATTTACGGATTTTTATTTTTTTTTTCACAAAGGTTGTTCTTTGCTCTAAATTTAACTGTGTACCATCATCAACTTTCTTGGAAAACATTAGAAAATTTGATGTGGTGCACCGCCAAGTCTAGACAACACTATAAAAAACCCTAACAACACTGACACTTTCTCTTATTGAACTCTTCACTTAGTGCCTAAGCACAATCAATAGACAATATAATTTTATATGAAAAATATTGTCTAAGGTTTATGCTTAAGCAAAAAGTTGATGTCCATAGAGCCGCACTGATACCCTACATTTGCTTCCTCTGGTCACTAAAAAAAAAAAAACAGTTTCCATTATTTAGAGGCTTGTTTGTTCTACATATTTAAAGGTAATGCCATTAAATGGTTATACTCACACGATTCACGCTTATGCGAGGCAATTCAGATACGCATTGGGGTTCTCACGTTGGTCCCGGGCAAAAAACCAGAGGGACGCTCCCCATTTAGGCCCATATTTGTGTGTATTTAGTTGTGCGCACACAATTTGTTTGGCTTAAATTATTTATGGGCATTTGTGAATAGCTATGCACTACGCTTTGAATACAAACGAGTGCATTCATATAAAGTGGAGGCCGTTAAAACAAACAGAAATTAAAATTACTATATTACAAACTACTTTTCGTATAAATTGGTCATTTTAGCAGATCTTTGTCTTAGGTACAAAAACAAAGCACAGACTACAAGTCGCAAAGTGCCAAAAAAATTAAAATTTCCTTTAAACACGCAAACAATAAACTCGCGATAAGCAAACACACAAATGTTTATAACAGAAAAAAAACAAGCGTACATACAACAAACAAAAACAAATTGCATATTTTGTGTAGCGAACTGTTTTATCCCGGCCTGGCCAAAAATAAGCAACAAAGCGGCATTTGCATAATGAGGCTATTATAATTTCAATTAAAATTTCTCTCTTGACCATTTTTAGGCCCCATGCATGACTAACGGCATACAATTACAACAACAAACACACCGCCCCCATTTATTTTTCCAAAATATGCGTAGCCAATGGCAGCAACAACTAAAACAACCATCACCCACACGCATGCTACTTTAATTACATAAATAAATATAATTGTATACAACAAAAAACATCATATTTGTTTGCTTTTGGTACCAGAATTCGTTGTTAATGAGGTTACTTTGGGCTTTATAATACACTAAAATGCAAATCCCGTCGGCAACTGCAAGTTATGTCATATTATGTATACGAAATGGGAGTGCAAAGGTAAAACAATCTAGATATATAAAAAAGGTCAAGTTAATTGAATTATAAAAATAAAAAAAATTACATAAAATAAATTTAAGTTAAGCAAATACATCGAAAATATTAAATAATATCATATTATGATAATACATAGATTAAAAACAACACAAAAGCTATATAAAAAAAAAATCCAGAAGCAAATTAAATAAGAAAAACATGGTAAGCACTGACAAATTCTACGCCAGTCCTATTAATTTATTAACTAAGCATATTTCCTTTTACTTTTAGCTGCTGTGTTTACTGTCAACCGAGTTGTGAATTGTTTTCACTGATCTCATCTGAGAAAAACGATATAAAGATGAGAAAGCAGCGAGAACAATTAGCAACCCGATCTCGTTGACTCACATCCCAGCATATACGAAATTCGCCTTCACTACAAATTTATGAATATGTTGCTTTTTGTTTAGGGTATCAATTATTCCGACCGATCTCATCTTGGAAAAAACACAGATGAGCAATCGGCTAGAATAATTGTAACCAAGAACTGATACAAAAACCTTTATTAGTGTTAATTTTTGTTCGTGTTACATATTATTCTGGCTGATGTCATCTTATTTAAGTTATAGAGGAACAAAAGCAAGAATAATGTGTACCCCGAGCCTTTTTTTGCTCAGGTCTGATACTCAGTTTTAAAATTTATACACACACAATTGACTAAAATAACTGAGATAAAATATATGTTTGAGTATAGATAGATATGTAGATGATATAGAAAAACAAATAAGTTAAATTAAATTGGGGACTCAATTACAAAATGTACTAAAACATATTAATAAATCAAAAAAAGAATTCATCATCAAATTATAATCAACTCGATAAAGTTTTGACAACCGCGTAAAATCAGATTTCGAGATTTTATAGCGTCAAAAAAATTTTGTTAAATTAATATTATTTGCAGCTCTTGTTAGACTGTCAAACAGTTGAAACAGTTGGTGTCACACCTCGCTACAGTAAGATAATCTAAAGCTGGAAACGAGGAATCGAGCTCTCAGGCCCTTTTCCAGCGGCATGGATAAAGAAAGAGGGAAATGGTCGCCATATATCCAAGCTGCCAGTGTCAATGCAGCCGAATGCAATAAATTGTTGCAAACAGCCACAGCCAACAAAACGCAGCACTCCGAATCCCAAGCAGGCTAAGCCCCCACCACCCCCACGCCCACCCACCAACCCTTCGTTTCATGCAACCAAAACTGAGGCGCTGCCTGCGCGACACAAATTTAATGCCAATAAATTTAAATTACCAGAACGTCGTCTGGGTCCGGCTACGGGGCAACATGTCTGCCCAGGCACAGCAGTATTTATGATAGCACATGCAGGGGAATGGGATCGCATCGGGGGCAGACAGCGTTGCGAGGAGTTGTTCGAAAGTGTGGCAACACCAGCTCATACAGTGACAATGTAATGAGCAAGACACGGCGAGCAGGTGTCAAACACCTAAGCCCGTTATTTTGTTGTTGCTAATTAGTGGTGTCGCTGTTGTTGCTGTTGTCATGTGGTTGGGCCCAGGTTGCAGCTAATTGGAGCAGAAAAAATGTGGTCGAAGAGGATTATGGAAATTACGTCGCCGGCGTGGAGTAGTAGGCGCTGTTCAGCAGGCAATGCAAACACAACGTGGAACCATTTGGAATGAAACGGGGAACAGTGAAGAACATAATGGGAAAAGAACAATGTTAATGATATGCGATATTTTGGAACAGAACAATGTAGACTAGAGCAGTGTGAAATTTAAAGTAAAATAGAACGTTTTGGAGTTGTGAAAAAACACAAAAAGTGAAAAAATCAGGATATGAAAAATGTGAAAAAAGATCAATGCCCAAAGAAACGATGTGAAAAGAAGAAATTAATAGTCTTATTACTGTGAGATGGACTAACTGAAATAGAACATTGTAAAACATAAGATAAAATAGCAAAATGTGAAATAGTACAATAAATTTGGCACAAAATTTCATGATGTGTTAAAGCTTGGTATGGAACCGTGTGGAATGAGCCAACTTAGAAATGTAGAAATATTTTGGATAAAATAATAAATAAAAAAAATGGACAAATAGATACTTTATTCACCTCTCCAGCTTCTCCTTCAGCGACGGCAAGGAAGGACTCAACGTTTATTCAAGTACATTACATTTTGCAAGGGAATCTCTGAAATCGGAATATTACCACAGCACCCGCTATGCAGCTATATTAAAACTCTCCACTCAAAAGCTCTATTGACATCAAGGCGAAAGCAACTTGAAAAGATATAAGCGAATATTTTGTAACAAAAAAAATGTTTTTACTGATTGGCTTCGTGATGCAGCATCTGTCAAAAAAGAGAGGCAGATTCCACCAGACAGTTGGCATTACAAGGATGAACCTCAAAGCTAACTTGACGCATTTCTCAGCTGCGATTTGCCAAAGTAATGAATGAAAGAGGAAAAAAAGGACAAGCCAAAAAAAGGACTATGCCACTTTGGAGTAAAAAGTGAAACGTGACTCCTCTGACTAGGAGGGCAACATAAAATTTTAAATAACCGAGGTTGTCATTAAATATGTGGTGTATTTTATGGAGAGAAGCTGCCAATGCTGTGGATGTAAATGAAGCGTAACAGCGCGAGCTAAAAACCGCCGGAGACTCATCAATATAAGTAACTTGAGCAGACACATCTAACGACAGCATAAAATGTAAAATGAACTCACAGTTCAAATGCACAGGCAACAACATGGGGCGTTGATAGGGGGATAAAGGGGGGCTGTGTGGCAAGCAGGACAGTTTATCATTGTGCTCAACAAGCCTAGCGAAGGATGCCGAATCAGCGAGAACGGACGAATGACCGTCCGCAACAGCAACAGCAGCAACAGCAGGCGGCAAAAGCAAGGACTCGACCCTCCTCCGCTCTCCCCTCACCCTCTCTTGTGCTGCTGGGCTGCTTCATTTATAACCACCAACGAGACGGCAAAGGACCACAAGGACGACGCTCAAATGCAAGACCGCAAAACTGTTTGGGTTTTTCTTCTTCCTTGCATTTGCACTTCGCACTGAACGGCCAGCTCCTCGCCCCCTTTCTTGCCAAGCAGCAGAGGCCCGACAGCTGTCGTCACGAACAACGAGCAGCAAGTCCTGTCCAGAATGAAGGGAGGGAAGGGGACGAAGGGGCGTAGGTGAAGCCAACCAAAAATAGCAGTTCACAAAAGCCCACAGTCCACAGAAAGTAAAAGTTTGTCAGTCAATTTTGTGTTTGACATTTTTGGCACGCCCCTCATACAGCGCCATCTATCCCCCCCCCCCTTTTCGCAGAAGTGGAAGAAAATTTGACGCTAAATGTGCGAATAAGTGATGCATTAATGGCAAATTCAATTACACCAGAAACTAAGTAAAAACTATGCCAAACTTTTGTATCGAATTAATTTTACAAACGGTGTTGAAGAAAAAACAATAATTTTTTAGTATTTGATATGAAAACGAACGAGTTTTGAGCTCTAAAAAGCAAAAAAAAAATTAATTAAAATAATCAAATGAAAAGAGGTGGCTACTTTATAAAAAAGCATAAAAGTTATAATATATAATTAAATAAATTATTATTAAATAAGAACTAACCAAATATTATATGTTATATATAGCCATTAAATATAACCACTGTAAACAATTTTCATATAATCGAACCCCGTTAAACCCTTCATACTCCGAATAGAATATTTAATTATTAATCGGCCATAAACATTTGGCCATTAATATTACAGTTTACAACTGTGAAATCACAAAATTAATAATGAGAAATAAGTAAATTGCAAACGTCTCTGATTGGTTGAGTAAAGGTTAAGATAAAATAATACTTTATATTAATGAAGTAATTTTAATTTCCCTGTTCTCTAAAAACCTCTAAAGGACCATCCTTAGTATTCGACAAACCTGAAACAGCTCAACCTCAGTCCAAGATCATAAATATCATTCCAAAAATCTGAAATAGATTAAAGGCCAATTAAATGAATGCCATCAAGTAAATGTCAAAGTGCAATCAACATGACCTCAAACCACTTGCCATACGCCAATTGCGAATCTCCGTTGGTGCTGGTATCTTTGCCCACACACAAAAAGGACGACGTCAGTCGTCAACGAGACAGTCCAAGGCATCGCAACAAAGCGTGAAATTTCAATTTGCCATATTAATAAACCCGGAGCATGCAGCTGAAAAACAGACAATAGTCAAACAGACGCCACGTATAAGGCAGAGAGCTTGGCGAGGCCGAGGGCGAGGGCGGGGCGGTCTGGTGGTATCTCCCAGGAGCAGGCTGCATGGCGGCCGCAAGACAGCATTGGACTACATTTCACAACAGCCACAAGGAGCGCGCAGATACCGCCCAGAGCCACGCCCACAATTTAAACAACAGCAGCGAGTGGGTGAGGCTGAGGCACGACGTCGGGCAGGACAGCAACACTTCCGTTTCCGCTAGCTTGCGCTGATTGTTTTATATCCTGTCAGGAGGACGCGACACGCTGCAGTTGCCCAAAATTCACAAACTTGTTTTGCGCTTTCTTGTCCAACTTCGGCTTGCTGACTATTTGACTTGGCTAAGGAGGTTCCTTTGTCGCAGCAATCCTCCCAGTCGCAGTCGTCCTTGCTGCCACATTGTTGAGGCATTTTAATGCACTACGCAGCTCAATACCCCTTCTTCCCATTCCCCCGCCTTGCTCAGCATATTTAATCAAAGTGAATTACAGACGACACTCAGCTCGATGCGGCCATTTAGTTCTGTTCCCAAGCCCCCTTCTACCCACAATTCCCAAAGCCAGCAAGTGTTATACGGCTTGTACTGTGTAACAGCAAAATCCTCCTCTATTTTCGGTGTTGTGTTACGCCGCGTTGTAGCGTGTAATTTGGCCGGCAGATCAAAAGGCGTTTTCAGTTAATAATAAGGCGAGTCCATTATTTGCCAATTGACGAGCGCCGGCATTTCCCTGGGCAAGTTAATTTATGTATTTTTTTTGCCTGCTCCCAAGCTATTCTAAATTTATTAAAAACTCTGCTCAAGTTTCATTTTCTTATTCTGCTTTACCTTTTTGGGCTTCATTTTGCCTTTGTCTTAGCCAAGTTTGAAGTGGCAACCGTTTTGGTTTTCCACGTTCTTCCCCATCGTTCTTTACTTTAGTTGTTTAATAATTACTCATTTGCTTTTTAACCAAATTACTTTTGGTGAAATATGACAAAAGCATAAGACGACGACGGCCCGTACCGCCCGCCCCCCAGCAGCTACTGCCCACTTTTTGGCGTAAAAGAAAAAATTAAATATGGAAAAAATGGTAATAAAATTTGGCCTCTTGGGTCTCGGCTAATAGGCTTTTGGGGGAAGCTGCAATTGTTTTAGGGTTTCGTTCGCTGTTTAATTATAAACGGGTTTCAATTTGGTTAATATAAAAAATAAAAGTTAAGAAGATGGCTAAGATGACCCTACTGATAATAGAAATTGAAATTAGTTTTTTTTTTTAATTATTAACTAACTGATTTTATTCTATTTTATTTCATTTTTTTTTATTAATTTGTAAATCAGTTTCCCTTAGCTTTTTACTAAACTTTCAGAACACATAAATATTATTTAATCATTCTAACAATTGTTTGATTTTGAAATTTAATTGCCTTTGCTTTTATCTAACCGTAAATTGCACTTAAATTAATTAAATAATTGCGCACAATTTCCAAACATTTTCTTTACGGAAGGAAACTTCAAAGATTTGTCCCACACTCTGCTGATAGAACTGGCAAAATTGACGCTGTTTTAAATTCTTTAGAAAATCCAAGAGACCCCTTTAGCCCACAACAGTGGGACACAAATCAATGCCCAATTCTTGTTCTTGTTGTTATACCGAAAAACTTGGTCCCACGCACAACAAAAGCCGCATAATGCCAACGCATAGAAATTTGTCTGCAATTTCAGATTCAAAATAGTTTGAAATAAGATAAAAATAAAAAAGAGCTCAGCTAGAATTCATAGAGAAAATTCCCTTGACTGCAATAAAATGGAAAAAGAAAATGTGAACTGTAGCCAAATTATTTTTATGTGCTGCAGTCTTTTTTATTTTTTTATTCGTGTCCAGCTGTGCTTATGTACTTTGATTTTATAGCCAAGCAGTTATGGCCGGCTGCATAATTTAGGCCTGGAAACTTTTGATACTCCTCGCACTTAACCCTTTGACATTCAATTTACTTGGAGCTCGCTGCAGTGTCAAATTTTGAGTAGCGTTGAGCTTTAAGTGAGATTAGATTGCCGCTTGACATTGAAAGCAAAAAGACTCTCCCCCATGCACAGAGTTCGGAGCCAAAGTCGTTATATGTACATAATTTAATAAGCCTTTTGGGTATGCCCCCGTTCCCCAAAGTCCCATCGAACTGAGCAGCATGTAACCATTGGGGAGTTAGCGTCTCAACGCAGGCCTGACAGCAGCTTAAGCCTATAATTTACAAGGTTTCGGCTCAGTTTGACTTGCCAGCCTAATTTACATTTCTTTAGGCAATACCCCACCCTCCCCCACTCCCCGGCGTCCTTTGCAATTGAAAATTAAAGTGCGCGCAAGTGTAATTAAGTACTTGAGCAATACGCAAATTCCTTGGGCATGGTGCTTGGGGCCAAGAAAGAAGAAGAAGAAAAAAGGACTGCGCCAAACATTAACCGAAAATGCTTATTGCCATTTCTCACCAGCCCAGTCGACTGTAAATGGGTTAAACTCCAGGGGATTTATGACAATTTTTAATTAACAGCAGCCGCCGTCGCTCAAGAATTAAGCACATAATACAAAATTTTACTACAATATATATATAAACTTTATTTTTTTGATAGCTCATCAAAATTTCACTTGTGCTGCTAACAATTTTTGCAATTTTCATAATTTCCATGTTGCCCCCATATTTGGAGCCAAAAGTTCGGCAGTTTCAATCAACATTGTTAAAATTTCTTCTCTTTTTTGATTGGTAACATTTTTGGCATTTGTTGGCACTGTGGAAAGTTTTATTGGTTTGGCGCACACAGCACAATATGTTCAATATTTTTTTGCATTGATTGGAAATTGTTGTAAAATTGCAGGTGAAAGTTGAAAAGCTAACAGCCATCAACAATCAGCCATAATTGATAAATGCAGAAAGTTTCGCACCGAAAAATTGAAAGCCAAAGCAAAAATGTGTCCAACAGCATTGCCAGCACACGTGCAGCACGTATGCATAATGGAATGTTGATGTCTGCTGGCAGTGCTGTCATAGCCTCGACAGGCGAGAGCGAGATGGCGCTATACGGAACGTCAGCAAGTAAACTTGGCTAAGTGATTTAAGTATGCGTGTTGGCGAGGCTATTGAACACAGTTTGGCTAAAATGAATTAAAGTTGAAATTGAAAGGAACCTTTTCTGTGAAATTAGGAAAAAAAAACTTTTTAATAAATAGTGTTTTTTAATTTAATTAATTCGTTGAATTTATTAAAAAAAAAAATATTTCGAATGCATTTTAAATTTATTTACATGTGTGTTGGCAATGCTATACATGATTTGAATTTATGTTAAGCAGATAAAAGAATGTCCTTTATGAATCAAGAAATTTAATTACAACTTTTAAAATAAGCAACCGCATGCAATTTTATTTACAACAAATGAATATGTAATAAAAAGTAAAATTTGAATTGCTTTTCGTCTGTCGAATCAATGTCTTGTAATAGTATACAAGTCTAAATGTAAAACCCCTTGCACAAACATGTGCCCCTTTACACACACACATCCACACCGACACTAAAATATTTTTCGGCGTCTGCGCGCATTTCTTGGAAAACGTGAGAAGTCTTGCGAAAGCGACGCCTTCCAAAATATTTACATTCGCACACGATTCTGAGCAAGGGCAGTAAAAGTAAACAAATAAAGATATCAGCTTTAGTCGGCTGTAGCTTGAATGAGACTTTTTGTTTCTTTATTTCGCAGCAATTTTATAAGATACGCTTACCCCTCAGAGAATTTCTGCATTCTATTTTTTATTTACTTTAGCAACATCACTTCAAATATTTTATAATAAATTATTTAACTGAACTTCCTTTTACACATTTTCTGGAATTCTTTCCATATGTTTCTCCAAGTCAGCTTTCGAACGGAAAAGGAATTTTGTCAAGTTGCCGGAAATAGCAAATAAAATCAGGCGCAGTGTTGCATTTTGCTTTATCGAACTGTCAAATAAGCTTAGTGCAGCTCACAAGGCGATAGATTTGAGTGTGGTATCGTGTAGGGCCCACAACACAACTTAATCTGAGGTTGCCTTTTCGATTAGATTAAATAAATATAAATAATTAATCAATATAAATTTAAAATAAAAATAAAAAAATATGGTAATATTAATTTGAAAGATTTAACATTTGTTTTTTTATTAAAAACAAAAAATTAATGAAAATCTAATTTATCTATTATATACATATAAATCAAATTATGATTAATTTAAGAAGATTTAATATCCTGAACACTTTACTGGACATCTTCAAGATTTAACTATTTTCTTAAAATACAGATAAATTTGATGATTAATCTTAAGCCAAAATAAAAAGCCTTCGTCACGCTACTCGTGCCAGACTTTAAAATGCAGGGCACAATTACAAGGAATTTTGTTACACTTTAATAAGATTTGTTGGCATTACAAGGTAGTTATGAATAGATATGTACATACACACATTAAAGTAGTCTATCACATAGTTCGGGGAATCCTTAAAGACCTCTACATACATATGTATAGCATTGGAATTGGCCCCGCGGTGGCATCAATAGAGCGCTTCTCGGTCGTAAAATGTATCCCAGACGGCCAGCGTTGTCGCCTCGGGCAGTGCCATCATTTGCATCTCATCGCTGATGTTGTAACAGTTGTGGGCGCCATCCGGTGTCTGCTCCACGGGCGTCCATTTGGCCGAAGCTGTGGCCTGGCAGTTGGGATCGCTGGCAGCGGCAAAGGCTGTCCACATCCCAACCATGCGCTCAATGGTGCGATATTCGAGCGAGGATTTGTTCAGTTTGGTGGCCAGCACATTGTAGAACAGATAGGACAGCTCATCGCCGTGGGAAACGCCGCGCACGCGTTCGCCACAGACGAGCCAGCGGAACTGGTTAAAGTGCGGGGAATCGAAGTCGAAGCGGTAGAGGTAGGTGGGCGAGGCCGGCGCATAGGTGAGCCGGGCCATCACCATGCGATGCAGGTCGTGCCAGATCTGCCGATGCGAGAATATGTAGAGCGCCTCGAACAGTTCCATGCACTGGCGCTGCTCGTCCCCGAAGTAGACCTGCTTCAGCCGGCGCACCAGCTGCTGCAGCTGCTCCGGCGTGCTCGACTCGCTCACCTCGCGCGGTATTATGTTATCAAAGTGGGTCATCACCCAGGGATCGTTGCGCACCAGCTGATAGGAGAAGAGGCCCTCGAACGAGTTGCCGCCGACGATAAGTGGAATGCTGTTGCCCCACGCGCTGGCCAGCATCTCCTTGTGTGGCTTGGGCACCACGCAGTGGGCGCTCTCATAGGGCTCCACGACGGGCCCGAAGGCGAACAGGAAAAAGCTGCGCAGCTCATCCTGCGTCACAATCTCCTGGTCATTCGCGGCTATTTGCCGCGCCGAGGCCTTGCACAGAAATCGAAGTACATCCGCCTCCGACTCACCGCCCTTGTAGCCCATGTGCCGGGCTAGTCGGCAGGCCCAGTTGCGATCCGGCGTTTCCGCCCAGGCGGACAGCGCACAGCCCGACTGCAGGATGGCCTTGTGGAACAGACCACGCGACTGCTCTGTGGTCATCATGATGTGCGTGGAAGCGGCGCCCGCGCTCTCGCCCATCAGCGTTATGTTATTGGGATCGCCATTAAAGCGGGCAATGTTCTGACTGATCCAGCGCAGCGCCTGCACCTGATCCTTCAGCCCCGCATTGCCCGGCACATCCAGCTTGGGATCCTTCAGACTCAGGAAACCTAGAAGAACCAAAACACTGGATTAGACAACAAAAGAAATCCTTGGATGCAACCTACCCAGCGCGCCCAGCCTGTAGCTGATGGTCACAAACACCACCGGCTGCTTCATGAAGTAGTCCGGACTGTAGATATCCCTCGAGGCTTCACCTTTCTGAAAGCCACCGCCATAGATCCACACCATGACGGGCAGCGGCTTCTCCGACTGCATCTGCTTCACATACACATTCAGAAAGAGGCAATCCTCGGAGCCCTCAATCATGCCCAGAACTATGTTGCGCTGCAGCGGCTTCTCGCCGTACGTGGTGCAGTTGCGTACGCCATCCCACGGCTCTGGCGGCTGCGGCGCCCGGAAACGCAGCAAACCGACCGGCGGCTTCGCATAGGGTATGCCCTCAAAGGCGTAGTACAGCTCCTCATCGTAGATCGTCTTGCGCTGTAGACCGCGCACCCGGCCGTATTTGGTCTCCACGATGACTGTGTGGCTGGTGGCCAGGCGGTACTGCTGTACCTTGTGCCCGACGAGTCTGTGGGTGGGGGAGATAACAATGTCAGTGGAGATAAGACCATTGTGGTCCAGGTCCGATGTTCAAGTTCAAAGTCATGCAGAATGTGCAAATCATGCTGATATTGAAACAACAACAAAACTCGAATACCCCGCACAATACGCGATCTACTCACTTGGCGCCCACCTGCAGCAGCTTGGGGAAACCGACGTGCACCTCCATTGTTTATTGCTCCCGTACGTATGTATGCGCGTTTCTATGTATGCATGCACATAAATAACATATAGAAATATATATAATTATATGTACATATATTTCTCTATAAAGTTTGTTCAAATAGTTGTAATTTTATTCGAAAAAAAAAATGTTTTTCGAATTTGCTCCTCTGCTTGCTCCAATTCTGTTCACCGTCGCAATGCAATTAACAGAATTTCTGTACGTTACCGGTAAATTTAAGCAGCTCCGACGATTTGTATGTATTTTCCCCATCTGTTCATATGCACATACATATGTGTATGCTATGTCTAAACACATATGTATATGTAGGTGCGAACGTCTGATCAGAACTTATCTCTCTCATTTCAATAGAAATTATTACCATCGACGCAATAAAAATAGATTGGCTTAACGCCGCGTTAACATTGACGCCTCGTCTTTACATTAACAGTGCGCGGCGAGCTTAACAGCTGTTATTCCATATGTAGTGGCAAGTGTGCTTTGTTTTGTTTTGGTTTGCTTTGTTTTGAATGTCATGCGGGGATGACACTTGCACTTTACTGTGTAACCTGGTCATGAAATTTTAATGATGTATTGTTCAATTTCCTGCAATTCAATTTAGCCAAAATAGACTGATAATTCCAATTTAAATTATTTTGTAATGATTAAATGTCATGCCAGACATGTTATAAAACTTTAGCAAACAATGCAAACTTGATTTGCACAGCTCAAATATATATAAGCATACAAACTAATAATGAGAATTCCGTTGTTCCAACTATTAGTGCGCTTATCTCCCAGTGTAGCCCCAAGTGTTCGAGTGCACTTGATTTAGCAATTACATTGTGCCAGGGCTAAAGCAAGCAGAAAACTCGGTTAAAAATTAAATAATTGTAAAAAGTAAGACGAAAAAATTACAAGCGCAATATATTTATTTATTTATATTTAGCAAAAAAAAAAATGTTATATCAATAAGAGTAGATATGAAGAAGTGTTGCGGCAGCCCTGGTACGAACATATTAATAAATGCCTGCGGTCGCGCTCAGCGTCGAAGTCGTTCGCAGCAGAGCAGCGCGTGCATTGCTGATAAAAAGCAGCAACAACAGCTGCGACGCGACGTCAGCTAATTTGGCACTAATATAAAATTAACATTTACCGAAAACAAAGCAGGTGTTCAATAGTCAGCTGTCTGATAATGTTTTTTATTTAGTTTATATTTATATTTTTATTTACTGGCTTTGAACTAGGTGTTCAGTTTGCTTGTTCGGTGTTTTGTCCGTTAGCGACAAAATAAAAGCGCTATAAATGTTTTATAACTAGATAAAAACAGCAGAAAGAAGAAAAGAAAACGGAAAGAAAGAGCGCAAACGTGTTAAATTCGCTCAGAACGCAGCTGAACATGGCGAGGTGAGTAACGCGCGACCAGCTGGCTGCCGATATTGTATGATATACTGTTTAATATTGTGAAATGTGATTATAATCATGGACAGCGGAGCCGACTCCGTAGTACAGACAAAAAGCGGGCCCATTGTGGGCAGGCGCTGTACGAGCATCTACAGCGACGATTACATCAGCTTCGAGCGCATACCCTACGCACGACCGCCGCTGGGCGCGCTGCGCTTCAAGGCGCCGATGCCAGTGCAGCCCTGGAAGCAGCCGCTGCTCTGCCGGCAGAAGGGTGAGAAGCCGCTGCAGTACAATCAGTACACCAAGCAATTGGAGGGTGTCGAGAATTGTCTGTATCTAAATGTATATGTCAAGTCGGTGAGTCACACATACAACTGAGAGCAAAAGTGCTCTAGTCGGGCGTGCACGACTAGCAGATACCTATTTTATATAATTTATATTTATACTCATACAAGAATAAGAGAAAATGTCAAATATTAATCGCAAACTTGTTCCGCAGCTGCGAACGGCGCGACCTTTGCCGATGATTGTTTTCTTTTTTGGCGGCGGCTTCGAGAAAGGCGATCCGACGACGGACCTGCACAGTCCGGACTATTTTATGATGCGTGATGTTGTTGTGGTCACCGTTTCGTACCGTGTGGGTCCGCTGGGCTTTCTCAGTCTCAAGGATCCCAATGCGGGCGTGCCGGGCAATGCGGGCCTGAAGGATCAGCTGATGGCCTTGAAGTGGATCACGCTGAATGCGTCCGCCTTCAATGCGGATCCCAACAATGTAACGGCCTTCGGTGAAAGCGCTGGCGCCGCCTCGGTGCATTATCTGATGGTGAATCCACGGGCCGAGGGTCTCTTCCAGAAGGCCATCCTGCAGTCCGGGAACGTGCTGTGCTCCTGGGCGCAGTGCATGGTACCGAATTTGGCACGACGCCTCGCCGAAAATCTGGGCATGAAGAAAGTCGACAACGCCTCGGACGTTAAGGTTGTGGAGTTTCTGCAGGGCGTGCCCGGCGATAAGCTGGTAATGCCGTATCTGCTCAGCCAAGCGGAAAATCTGGACGATTCTGTGTTCCAATTTGGCCCCGTTGTGGAGCCATATCCCACCGAAAACTGCGCCATACCCAGGCAGCCCATCGATATGCTGACAGAGGCGTGGGGCAACAAGATACCGCTGCTGATGAGCGGCACCTCGTTCGAGGGCCTGCTGATGTACGGCCGTGTTCATATGTCGCCGTATCTGCTAACCACCCTAAAGAGCCAGCCGGAGCATCTGCTGCCCCTGGAATTGAAGCGCTCGCTGCCGCAGGCTGTGGCCCGCACGCTGGCCAAGCGAATACAGTTCACGCACTTCCGGGACAGGCCTCTCGAGCTGGAGCCGGACAGCGTGGCGTCCTACTGTGACGTGAGTATAGCTAACGGATAGGTCCGCCAACGCACTTGTAACATCTGCCTTCCCCTCTTGCAGTACGCCAGCTACAAGGTCTTCTGGCATCCAATTCTGCGCACCGCAAAATATCGCATCAACTGCGCCGAAGCAAACACCTATCTATATCGCTTCGATTTTGACTCTAGCACGTTCAATCATCAGCGGTTGAAGTACTGCGGCGACAAGCTGCGCGGTGTCGCCCATGTGGATGATCACTCGTATATCTGGTATGGCGATTTTTCCTGGAAGCTGGACAAGCATACGGCCGAGTTCCAAACCATCGAACGCATGATCGACATAATAACGTCATTTGCCAGCACCTCGGATCCGAACTGCGAGAGTGTTGAATCGAGTTTGCCCCGTGGCATGGTTTGGACACCTTTGGGTAAGAAGAACATCAAGTGCTTGAACATTTCGGAGGACGTCAGGGTTATCGAGTTACCGGAGCTGGCTAAGTTGCGGGTTTGGGATAGCATCTATAATGCGCGCATAAGATAAATTGGCCCAAATATGAACGAAATTCAAAAACGAAAAAGCCATTAAATTAACAGTAAATTTTTAGAAATAATAGATTTTATAGTTTCTATATTCAGTTGAAAACAACATTGCAAATGTTTTAGTGACGTTAAATTGACTAATAAGAGAGGAAAATGCCTTAGCAAAGGTAGTTATTAGTATTCAAAAATATGTATTAAAAAATATCACGGACTGGTTCTATATCGATAAAAAAAAACACAAAATTAGGCCTATTGCACATATGTAATCAGTAAGTTAACATATATTCGTTTTTTGAAGCTTTTGCAATATTTATGAGCTAGTGCTAGGCCAAGAGAAGCTTTATTCTTGTTATTATCTTTTTACAATCTTTGTTTACATTTTGGTAACCCAAAAAAACAAAAATAAGCTTATCTTCTTTTTGTTCTCATTCTTCCTCAAAATATAACAATACGTAAGAATTTATAAATTATAGGTTAAAAGAAGTCTGCGTTCATAAGGGTAATGTGGTTAATTTACACAAATGTTGAACATTCAAAACTAATTGTTTAATTGGAAGTGCCAACATGGAGTGGTAAAAGAATTTCCAAGTCACGATTTAACTCACAACATTCCTTTTACCACTGAGTCATGGGTCATTAATGTTGTACTCTTCTAAAAAATGTTATATTTATATTTATTAAGTGTACCAAGAAAGGTATTTTAATAAATTCTACAATGGAAATAAAATGTACTCTATGGTTTTTAATAAAATGTGAACTTTAGTTACTTGCAAATGTGCAAAGATTGTAGTTTTATATTTGTTTGTACTAAAAATATATACAAACATATTTCTCAAAAGGAAATAGACTGAATGCTTATTTTTGTTATTTTAATTTCACAAAGTGAAATGAATATGTTGGGTTTGTGCAATGTCCGTCTTGCTGTCCGTCCGTCTGCCCGTATGAACGCAATTTTTTCGCCGTTCGCAACGTTCTTGTTTTCGTATTTTTTAATTTTATTATAATTTCGGCTACAAATGTTTTATTTGACAACAGTGTTCAGCACAACGCCGAAGAGTATAGTTCTCATGACAGCAATCGTTGTAACACTGTCCAGAGATGTGCGCGACGCGTTACTCACCACGCTCTGCGATGAGCTCTTCTACGGCTTTGATGGCAGAGCCATCGTTGGGTGAGCGACGCTTTAGAGGACCGCATGAAGTGCAGCCCTGGCAGGGCATAACGCATACGCGACTGCAGCAGAAGGCCAAGTGCCTGCAAAAGGGCAGTTTCTCGCAGCAGGTGGAGGGCAGCGTGCACTGCCTGTATGGATATATGATATATATGATATATACATTTTGTACTCACATTAGTTAAGCAGTGAGAACCTTCTGCCTGTGATGGTTTATTTGCATGGCGGCGGCTTTAGGAACGACGAGCCAATCAGACATTAATGTATTAAATTAACAGTTGACACATTTAGTATGTCAACAAAATATTGCAAATTAAACTGCTAAACTAATAATTAATTCTATATAAATAACAACAACAATCGTTACAGTAACATTTACTGTACGAAATTTATCAGTAATCTGTTTAGCTAAAGACTTAAATTATCCATTATCCAAACATGTGCTAGACATTTTTTATTAAATAAAATATTAATAAAAATAAATAAAATAAAATACGTTAATTGTAATATAACATTAAGTGATTATTAAAAAAAATATTAAACTAAAATACTGGAATCGTATTCGGATTTTGGTATTAAATTAAACGTATTTTTTTCAAAACCTTACATTTTTGCTTAAATTTGTTTATAATAAATATTAGACAACAAAATGCGCGGTGACGACAAAACAAAACGACAAACAAAACAAAACAAAATCAGTGGAAAAAGTAATTTTTTATTTGTCATGTAAATTTCGGTGTGTTTACACATTACTCAATTCTAAACCGTTTAATAAAAAGTGTTGCCTATTTGGGTATATACAAAGATATAAAGATAAAATAAACGGTATGTTGCAGATATGCAACACTGCCATACAAAGAGTTCTTTTTGGTCAAGTACGTTTTTTGGGGTCTGTATCTTGCCACGATAGAGTATTTAGCCTGCCTTTTTTTATTTTGACTGCCAAAAATAATTCCCGTTTTACTTATGATAAGCAAGCTAACTGATGATAACATAGACAAAGCGCGATAAATCACTTTAGCTTGTTTGATTGGTGTACATGTTCTTATGGCCACCAGTGTTTGGCTTTTAGGTGTTGCAGATTTAATTTCTTCTCACTCGCTTTTCAGTTAACGAGCGGTATTCACCCGGAGCGGACGTCCAACCGACTATTTAGCATAATGTCAGAGAGGTAATTATCAAGTCATAAACGTGATACACCTGATTCTCCTTTTATACGAATTTATACGGTTTTGAAATAAAACGCGTTCTAATTCTTTATTTACTAACTCCTCACAAATTATAAATTTTAATTTCGCATCTTATTTTAGAAATTTCGATTTTTAATGTCACTTTCTATTGACCAATCACGAAATCAAACACAATCTTTAATAACTGATTACGTTTATATTAGGTTAACATTTTTTATAATAATGCATTTTTGAACTTATTTTCTGTCATGAACATTTTTTATATTATATTTGTTGCTATATATACATATATCTTTTTATTGGGAACGTATCTATAAAGAGAGCTAGGTGCACTCATAAATAAATAAGACTATTTCACAGCTTGGAGACATGTGAAATTTCCCTGCCCTTGGGTCGGATTAGGGGCGTGAGACGTCGCAGCCTCTACGATGACGAGTACTTCAGCTTTGAGCGTGTGCCCTTTGCCAAGCCGCCGCTGGGCGAGCTGCGCTTCAAGGCGCCTCAGCCGGCGGAGCCCTGGTCTGGGGTCTTGGACTGCTCCCACTTCGCCGACAAGCCCGTCCAAAAGTCCCCATTAACAGGTGAAATCGCCGGCAGCGAGGATTGCCTCTATCTGAACGTTTACGCCAAGCAGGTGACTACAAAAACAAAATTGAATAAAAATAACTGATGTTTATAATCTACTGGCAACAGCTGAAGACCGCCAAACCGCTACCAGTTATGGTTTACATATTTGGCGGTGGTTTTTCCAGAGGCGAGGCCACCCGGGAACTATACTCCCCGGATTATTTTATGGCTAAAGATGTGGTTTTAGTAACGCTTAATTATCGCGTGGATTGTCTGGGTAAGGAATCTCCATTAAGATTGTTTTGTTTATAACCGAGTTTTGCTTATCTATTGATAACTGTCCAAAAGTTACAAAGTACAAAGAGCAGAAATTTTGCTCACACTTAAAGAGCTTAGACTCAAAGCAGTTTATCTTGGATGTTAGGCACGCTGATGGAACATTTTTTTAAATTTGTATAAAAGAACAATCCTGAATTAGAAATATTATATTATTGGGTATAACAGATCAAACTAATTCGAAGTTTATAATTTAACTATGTTTCTTTCTCTCTTTCTCGTTTGTAAATTGCTTTTAATCAAAACTCAACATTTTTAAGGTTTCTTCAAGTTAACCTTACAGACCTCATTTCTCTCCCCTCGTCTGTAGGCTTCCTTAGTCTCAAGGACCCCAGCTTGGAAGTGCCCGGCAATGCGGGTCTGAAGGACCAGGTTTTGGCCCTCAAATGGGTCAAACAGTATATTTCCAATTTCAACGGCGACGCGAACAACATAACGGTATTTGGTCATAGCGCCGGCGGGTGCTCCGCCCACTATATGATGTGCACGGAGCAGACGCGGGGACTCTTCCACAAGGCCATTCCCATGTCCGGCACGCTGCACAACTATTGGTCGAATACGGCGCCCGAGGAAATTGCCTATCGTCTGGCCAAGGCACTTGGCTATCAAGGCGAGAACAGCGATCGCCAGGTGTTGGAATATCTGCGTGGACTGCCGCCACAACAGCTGGTTAATCACAGCCTGCTCACCCCCGAGGAGCGGCGCAATGGCCTCGACTATGCTTTCGGGCCCGCTGTGGAGCCGTATATCATGGCCGACTGTGTGGCGCCCAAGTCGCAGCTGGAAATGGCGCGCGAGGCGTGGACCAATGAGTTGCCCGCTATGCTGGGCGGGGTCTCCTTTGAAGGTTTAATCGTGTATCCCGGTCTGAAGGCCAATCCCAAGAGCATGGACAGCTTGCCCCAGGATCCGCTGCGCATGTTGCCGTACGATGTTCGCGTACTCAACACGGAGGAACAGAATCTGGAGTTCAGCAACAAGTTGATTAAATTGTACTTTGGCGAGGCTACGCCCAGTTCCGAGTTTCTAATGAACTTCTTGGATGTAAGTGGGAAATACGGATTAGTTGCATCACATTCCATGTTTCTTTATATTTCCTTCGTTTTCTTTCAGTACTATTCCTACAAGGTCTTCTGGCATGGCTTCCATCGCACTTTGCAGGCCCGCCTGGCCTATGCCAAGGCTCCCACCTATTTCTATCGCTTCGCTTTTGATTCTCCCGACTTTAATTTCCATCGCAAGAAGTTCTGCGGCGACGATATCAAACAGGGCGTTTCCCATGCGGACGAGCTGGGCTATTTGTTCCGCAATTCGCAGTCGTGGAAGCTGGAGAAGACTTCGGCTGAATATCGCACCATTCAGCGCATGGTGGACATTTGGACGGCATTTGCGGCCACCTCCAATCCCAATTGCGCAGAGACCGCCCACCTGAACTGGCAGCCGGCGCAGAAGGAGCAGCCACAGCGGGTGCTCAACATTGGCAACGAGGTCGAGATCATCGACCTGCCCGAGCACGAGAAGCTGCTCACCTGGGATAGTCTATACAAAAAGGAGAATTTATTCTAGGGTCAGAGTAATAAAGAAAATGTCGGCTTATCGCCAATTTGAAATAAACTTGCTCTGCATTTGATATAAACGAATTTAAATAACCAAACTTGAAGTCTTTTCCGAGCTTTTAGGTATAGTCAGATGAACAATTTCGGGCCAGCGTTATTCAGTTGTTCGACTAAAACCATACTAAGCACTACAACTTTATATGGATTACATACAAGCCTAAAATCTGACATTGTCGATATTGTGACGTCACATTCTCTCACATAGCATTCTTTTGATTCAGCGATGAGAAATCGAATAGTTTTTTATGCAGCCTTTAGATCTCTCAAGAGCTGGCAGATTGGGTTTGTATTAATTTCGATACAAAATAATAATTTAACTTATGATAAGCTCGGCTCATTAGCATAGCGTGAAGAATTAGTTTTACTTACAAACGCGCGTGTCGTGCGATCGGTGTACATGTTTTTATGGCCAGCAGTGTTTAGCTTTTAGGCTTTGCGGCTTTCGTTTGTTTCTACACGCTCTTCAGTTGACAAGCGGCACGCGAGCGGAGCGGACGTTCAACCGGCTGTTAAGCGTTATGTCAGAGAGGTGATTATCAAGTCATAAACGTTACAATTATAAATAAATAAGATTATCTTTGTGTAGCTCTGCGACTTGTAGAATTTCCCTGCCCGTGGGTGAGATTAGGGGCGTGAGACGCCGCAGCCTCTACGATGACGAGTACTTAAGCTTTGAGCGTGTGCCCTTTGCCAAGCCGCCGCTGGGCGAGCTGCGCTTCAAGGCGCCTCAGCCGGCGGAGCCCTGGTCTGGGGTCTTGGACTGCTCCCACTTCGCCGACAAGCCCGTCCAAAAGGGCCTGTTAACAGGTGAAATTGCCGGTAGCGAGGATTGCCTCTATCTGAACGTTTACGCCAAGCAGGTGACTACCAAAAAAAAAACAAAATTAAATAAAAATAACTTTGATTGATTGTTATCGTTTTGTGTGTTCTACTGATAACAGCTGAAGACCTTAAAACCACTGCCAGTTATGGTTTACATATATGGTGGTGCTTTTTCAGTTGGCGAGGCCACCCGGGAACTATACTCCCCGGATTATTTTATGGCCAAAGATGTGGTTTTAGTAACGCTTAATTATCGCGTGGATTGTCTGGGTAAGTAAGTGAGTAAAGACCTTATCGTTTTGATTATCTCTTCGTAGAGATTGCTTTGTTGTTGAACAAGTTTTTCCTATCTATTGATAGCTGTCCAGTAAAAAAGTACAAAGAGCAGAAATTTTGTTTACGAGCTTTTACCCAAGATAGTTTAGCTTAGATTTTAAGTTCGCTGCTGATATAAAAAAACGTTTTTCGGTTACCATTTTTTTTGGGGCATAAAACATTTTTTTAAAATTTTAATTTTATAAAAAAATGGTATTGGATTGAAAAAACTAACAGTTTTTTTTTCTAATTTTTCTAAAAATATGTTAAGTGTAAAAAAATGAGCAAATTTTGTTTTTAGAATCTTTCTGTTATATTCCATGCTAGTTTGCATTTAATTCACTTTTTCTCTCTTCTGTAAAAGTATAAAAATTGAATAGCCTGTAAAAAGCTAAAGTACTCTTAATTTCTCTTTCTAGGCTTCCTTAGTCTCAAGGACCCCAGCTTGGAAGTGCCCGGCAATGCGGGTCTGAAGGACCAGGTTTTGGCTCTAAAATGGGTCAAACAGTATATTTCCTATTTCAACGGTGACGTGAACAACATAACGGTGTTCGGGGAAAGCGCTGGCGGCTGCTCCACCCACTATATGATGTGCACGGAGCAGACGCGGGGACTCTTCCACAAGGCCATTCCCATGTCGGGCACGCTGCACAACTATTGGTCGAATACGGCACCCGTCGACTTTGCCTATCGTCTGGCCAAGGCGCATGGCTATCAGGGCGAGAATAACGATCGCCAGGTGTTGGAATATCTGCGTGGACTGCCGCCACAACAGCTGGTTAATCACAGCCTGCTCACCGCTGAAGATCGGCGCAATGGACTTATCTATGCTTTCGGGCCCACTGTGGAGCCGTACGTCATGGCCGAATGTGTGGCGCCCAAGTCGCAGGTGGAGATGGCGCGCGAGGCGTGGACCAATGAGCTGCCCGCCATGTTGGGCGGTGTTTCCTTCGAGGGTCTCTTCATGTATCCCGGTCTGAAGGCCAATCCCAAGAGCATGGACAGCTTGCCCCAGGATCCGCTGCGCATGTTGCCGTACGATGTTCGCGTACTCAACACGGAGGAACAGAATCTGGAGTTCAGCAACAAGTTGATTAAATTGTACTTTGGCGAGGCTACGCCCAGTTCCGAGTTTCTAATGAACTTCTTGGATGTAAGTGGGAAATACGGATTAGTTGCATCACATTCCATGTTTCTTTATATTTCCTTCGTTTTCTTTCAGTACTATTCTTACAAGGTCTTCTGGCATGGTTTCCATCGCACTTTGCAGGCCCGCCTGGCCTATGCCAAGGCTCCCACCTATTTCTATCGCTTCGATTTTGATTCGCCCGATTTCAATTTTTACCGCAAGAAGTTCTGCGGCGACGATATCGGAAAGGGTGTTGCCCATGCGGACGACTTGAGCTATTTGTTCCGCAATTCGCAGTCGTGGAAGCTGGAGAAGTCATCGGCTGAATATCGCACTATTCAGCGCATGGTGGACATTTGGACGGCATTTGCGGCCACCTCCAATCCCAATTGCGCAGAGACCGCCCACCTGAACTGGCAGCCGGCGCAGAAGGAGCAGCCACAGCGGGTGCTCAACATTGGCAACGAGGTCGAGATCATCGACCTGCCCGAGCACAAGAAGCTGCTCACCTGGGATGGTGTATACAAGACAGAGCATTTGTTCTAGGTTTGCTTTTAATGCTAAACTCCTTTAATTGGCTTGTAAATAATTGATTTGTTCCACAAATTTGTTAATGTACCCTTGCAGAGGGTATTATAAATTTGTCATAAAACGGAATGAGGCTTTTTGATTCTATAAAATATTTAAAGTTTATATACTCGACATCAGTATCAACTATTATTTATAAAATGTAATCTTGTTCTTTCTCTTTTGAGTCGAAAATATCGGACAAATTTAAAACTACCGTAATGAGTTAAAAATACGGTATTTATCTTCCTAAATGCAGTCAACCTTAAATATATATTGCCCATATTCGATATGTCAGCAAACGTGTTTAATTCTGGGACGAATTATTTTGGCTTACGAAATTGTTTCTAATTTGTTTTTATTCCTGGCAGTTTTATTTTTAATATTTATTAAAGACATTTTAAAATTTAATTTTCTAAGAGAATGTTTTTTACCAGTCTGCGGACTTTTTGGTATCAGTTTTCTTTGTCCCATTTTAAATACAATTAGTCTGGTGTGTTTAATTACTTAAATATATAATATTTTTCCACTACATTCCCTTTCTGTAGTTTCTTTTTTCCAATTTATCACGAATCCCCTGCCTAACCACTTCACCACTTTAAGTAAGCTAGACCGTATAACTGTAATCAAGTAAAGAAGTTTATTCAGAATATCTGCAATATTTAACCTTTACCTTTACCTAATACAATTTCAGTTTTTTATAGAAGCTATTCCACAGAAGCAGTTCCTCAATCTTAGGTAGCTCAATAAACTCAAGACGTTCGCCAATGTTGAGGCACATTGGAGTAGCCTTTGGCTCGACAGGTTCCCACCAAACAGGTTCAATCTCTTCGCAGTTGGGATTGCCGTGTGCCGCGAACGCCGTCCACATGCCAATCAGCCGCTCGATGATCCGGTATTCCGGCGAGGATTTGCCCAGCTTGCTGGCCGGGATGCAGTAGAACATATAGAAGAGATCGTCCGCATGGCAAACCCCCCGCTCATGGCGCCCACACACCATTATCCGATAGTGGTTGAAGGTGGGCGAGTCGAAGTCGAAGCGGTATAGGTAGGTGGGCGTGGCTGGGGCATAGGCCTGCCGGGCGAGCACAGTTCGATAGATGGCATGCCAGAAGTACTTGAAGGAGAGCAGATGCAGGCACTCCTTGAACTCCATGCAACATCGTGTGGGATTCTTGAAGCTGGACTCCTTCAGGCGCCTTATGTGTTCCCTAATCTCCGCTGGCGTGGATACGCGTCGCACCTCTCTGGGTATTAGGGCCTCAAAGGCGTGCAGCAGGTGGTTTTCATCGCGCTTTACAAACTGGTGAAAGAAGAGGCCCTCAAACGAGGTGCCTCCAATGATCACAGGCAGCTCATTGCCCCACGCCTTCGAGAGTGTCGCCTCTGGCGGCCTTGAGATCACACAACTCTCAGTGAGATAAGGCTCCACGACGGGTCCGAAGCAAAAGTGGATATAGTCCCGCTCCTCCTCCTGCACACGCAGCGCCGTGCAGCCGGCAATGTCCTTAGCCGAGGCGCACTGCAGGAAGCAGAGGACCCCTGCCTCATTCTGAGAGCCCCTGTAGCCCAGCTCCCAAGCCAGTCGATAGGGCCAGTTGTGATTGGGCTCGTTGGCCCAGCAGCACAGAGAAGAGCCCGACATGAGGATGGCCTTGTGGAAGAGTCCGCGCGTCTGCTCCGTGGTCATCATGATCTGGGTGGAAGCGGCGCCCGCGCTCTGGCCCATCAGAGTTATGTTTTTTTGATCACCGTTGAATCGGGAAATGTTTTGATATATCCAGCGCAGGGCCATCACCTGGTCCTTGAGCCCAGCATTGCCGGGCACATCCAGGTCGCGGTCGGCGAGGCTGAGAAAGCCTAACAGAAATATAGAGGTGATTTCGCAGTCAATTTAATTTACTTGAAACAAATTTATTTCCATGAAATATATGCCCATTCACCTAAAGCTCCCACTCTGTAGTTGAGTGTGACAAGAACAACGTCCTTTTGCATAAAGTAATCTGGACTGTAAGCATCCCTGGTGGCCTCGCCAATCTGAAAACCGCCTCCGTGGATCCAAACCATGACCGGGAGGGGCTTCCCAGTCTTGAGGTTCTTTGTGTACACATTCAGGTAGAGGCAATCCTCGGATCCCTCCACAATATGCATAATAAAGTGCTGCTGCATGGGCTTGGGCCCCGCCTCAGTACAGTCCCTGATGCATCCCCAGGGTTCTGGTGGTTCCGGGGCGCGGAAACGCAGCTCGCCCAGCGGGGGCTTGGCGTAGGGAATGCCCTCGAAGGCGAAGTAGAGCTGCTCGTCGTAGAGGGTCTTTCGCTGGCGGCCACGCACGTAACCATACTGGGTCTGGAGCACCGCAGTTTCCTTAGTGCCCAGATTGTACTGCACGATTCTGTGACCGACAAGCCTAGAAGTGGATTATGCTATAGCTGAAAGTCCTGCTATTTTCAGCCGGAGCCACCTACTTTGTGGCCAGCCTCAGCCGCTCCACAAAGCCGACATTAATATTCATGTTAAAAGAATATTACATCCTTTTCAATCGCATTCAATAGGATTTACTAATTAATTTATAAGGTAATCAGAGTAAAACTATATAGGGATTTATAACTTTTACGCCTTGCTTTGTTTTGAAAAACCAAATATAATGATCTGGAAGCGAGAAGCGTTGCCTACTTTTGATTAGCTTATCTGATATACTTGTTGTTGGTGTAATTGTTGTAGGGGAAATTACTTACAATAGTCAGGGGTAACGTAGGTTTGTTTATTAAAAGTTATACAAAATTTGCATCTGCATTTTAATTTAAGTTTTTCTACCCGCGCTCAATGCAAATCTTAACATAACATAATGTAGATCTTACCATTAAAATATAAAAATATTAAAAAAATTACTTATATGTATATATACATGAATTGGTTCATATTAGTACTGTAATAGAATCCCTTAAGTTATTTAATGTAATAATTCAAGTCATTTTTTTATAATATCAATTTATTTTTTATAATATCATTAAGCAATATTATAAACACATTGACTTACTGGTTCTACAATTGCCAAAACACTCGTAACGTAATTAAATACCTGCAATATAATTAAGCAACAAAGTAAACCTAATTGACATCAACTTTGAAGTCAACGCAATTAGGGATGGGCGCGTAAATTTTGATTAGTGTTTACGTGACACACAGATGCTAAGTAAATGCATTTTCTTTAAATTAAACCAAGGCTGAAAACCAGGTTTGAACCGAACCGGTTCGAACGCGAATCATCCATTATTTTTAAATTTTGAATGCAACCTGAACCGAACCTGTTTGAAGAAAGACAGTCGAACCTGAACCCGACCCAACCACATTTATTAAAAAATCGTTTGGTTCAGAATACTTTTTAATTTGAAAAATTTAATTACAGCATATAAACATCCATACATCTATACACCATAAGCATGTTGTAGCCCGCGCCTAACGGTTTTCTCGTTACACAACTGATTTCTTAGAAGCAATAGATAAAAGTGTTTTATTCAATTTTAAATTTTTTTGTTGTGAAAAATCATAAATGATATTTAAAGGCGTCGAACCCAGCTTCAAACCAAAACCTGGGTTTCTAAATCTGACAAACCAGGTTCATGAACCGAACCCACAGGTTCCCGAAGGTTCCCAATGACATTTATATTCAGGTATGCAGCCCTGATTTAAACAACTATTTTCCTACGCCTAAAAAGTAGTGCTTGTGAAGTAGTTCTTTGAACTTTACATATATATACTACCCATACGCCCTTTCTCCATGTGAATCGTAATACAATTTACCTGACAATATATAGTATGTATAGCCATACTACGTATACCTGCCTGTGCTAAAAAGCAGTACAACTAACGCCGTTTTCCCATATTCATCGTAGTGCAATTTACCTGACTATAGAATATTTATTCAGCCAATTATCTCACAACCTCTTAAAACTTGATTGCTTTAAAGCCTATTAAATATTACGTAGTATCATCCAGCCGACATTTCACTCTATCTTAAAGATTTCGCTTAGTACAGTTTAAGTTTCTCATAGAAGCTGTCCCAGAGTTTCAGTTGCCTAATCTCGGGCAGCTCGATGAACTGAAGCTGCCGACCAATGTTGAGGCACATTGGAGCAGCGTTCGTCACGAGGACCTTCCAGCTGACAGGTACCGTCTGGACGCAGTTGGGATTGCCGTGTGCCGCGAACGCCGTCCACATGCCAATCAGCCGCTCGATGGTGCGGTATTCCGGCGAGGATTTGTCCAGCTTGCTGGCCGGGATGCAGTAGAACATATAGAAGAGATCGTCCGCATGGGAAACCCCCCGCTCATGGCGCCCACACACCATTATCCGATAGTGGTTGAAGGTGGGCGAGTCGAAGTCGAAGCGGTATAGGTAGGTTGGGCGTGGCTGGGGCATAGGCCTGCCGGGCGAGCACGGTGCGGTGTATGCCGTGCCAGAAGTGCTTTAAGGAGAGCAGTTGCAGGCACTCCTTGAACTCCATGCGGCCTCGAGTCGGATCCTCGAAGGTGGACACCTTCAGGCGTCTTATGTGCTCCTTCAGCTCCGCTGGCGTGGACACATCTCGCACCTCCCTGGGTATTAGGGCCTCGAAGGCGCTCAGCATGTGCGTCGCATCCCGCATTGTGGACTGGTAGGAGAAGAGGCCCTCAAACGAGGTGCCTCCGATGATCACAGGCAGCTCATTGCCCCAGGCCGTGGATAGAGTCTCCTCCGGCGGCCTGGAGACCACGCAGCTGGCGCTCACATAGGGCTCCACAACGGGTCCAAAGGGGAACAGAATGTAATCTCGTATCTCCTCCTGTTTCTGCACCGCCGTGCAGCCGGCTATTTCCCTAGCCGAGGTGCGCTGCAGGAAACGAAAGACCTCCTTCTCATTGTCGCTGCCCGCGTAGCCCAGCTGGCAGGCCAGTCGATGGGGCCAGTTGTGATTGGGCTCGTTGGCCCAGCCGCAGAGCGACGAGCCCGACATGAGGATGGCCTTGTGGAAGAGTCCGCGCGTCTGCTCCGTGGTCATCATGATCTGGGTGGAAGCGGCGCCCGCGCTGATGCCCATTAAGGTTATGTTGCTTGGATCGCCGTTGAATTGTGAGATGTTGTCGTGTATCCAGCGCAGGGCCATCACCTGGTCCTTGAGCCCAGCGTTGCCGGGCACATCCAGGTCGCGATCGGCGAGGCTGAGAAAGCCTGCAATTAAACTGGGGTTAGTATTACTTAAGTACGGCTAATTCTCTTCTTACTCGAATTGATTTGATTTAACACGATTGTAAATGTTCTTTGACTTGTTTTTAAGCTTTTTTTTATGTGTTATAAACTTCTTTTCATCTCACCCGTCACAAATTAAACAGTTTAAGTGAACTATCAGCTATGGGCAATACAGATAATAGTAGGGTAATAATAAAATATTTTAAGCGATAGCAGTGATTGCAGTCTTCCAAATTGTCAGAAAACGAATAAAATTTTATAATGTTTATATTAGTTTTATTTTATTTTTTATATAAAATCTTGTAATATATTTAATGAGTTAAAAATGTAAGCAGAGAAATTCAATTCTAATGTGAGCTCCATCAAGAAATTGTTTTACCAATATAATATTTTACAAGTCGCCAATATTTTTTTTACACGATTTATTTTGAAAACTATTTATGTACGTATCCATCTACGAGACTTATTTATTTATCCGTTTTTACCAGCTCGCAATTGATTTAGTTGGAATAGAGTTTGGTTTAACAGAGTCCGATATTATGTTAGTTTAACAGTAGTTAAATAACATAACTCTTGCAAACCAGAACCAGAACTGAGAATAAAATCTGTTATACATGAGTGCGGACAGCTGTTAACTTTAACAGGAGTATGAAAGAACTGCCATACACAAATGTAACGGTAATTTGACATATCAAATTTGACAGTTTGAATAACAATATCACTTTTAATCGTAATCGAGCGAGTATCATTAACTGTGTCATTAATCACAGCACAATTATATTATTATTACTCTTCCCTAATTTCGATATTGCACTCACCCAGCGCACCCAGTCTGTAGTTGAGTGTGACAAGAACAACGTCATTTTGCATAAAGTAGTCTGGACTGTAAACATCCCTGGTGGCCTCGCCAATCTGAAAGCCGCCGCCATAGATCCAAACCATGACCGGCAGGGGCTTCTCAGACTTGAGGTTCTTTGTGTACACATTCAGGTAGAGGCAATCCTCGGATCCCTCCACCACGTGCATCACAAAGTGCTGCTGCATGGGCTTGGCACGCGCATACGTGCAATCCCTGACGCCCTCCCAGGGCTCGGGCGGATGCGGGGCGCGGAAACGCAGCTCGCCCAGCGGGGGCTTGGCGTAGGGAATGCCCTCGAAGGCGAAGTAGAGCTGTTCGTCGTAGAGGGTCTTTCGCTGGAGGCCACGCACCCGACCGTACTGGGTCTGGAGCACGGTTGTTACCTTGGTGGCCAGATTGTACTGCACGATCTTGTGGCCGATGAGCCTATTGTTGGATTAAAGTGGTGCAATATAAGTTCATATTAATGGCCTTATCTTATCGCTGAACTTTTGCCGGTTCTCGGCGTTTACGATGCCATTGACAGCGATTAAATGGGAAGACTGATGTCACCTACTTGGTGCCTAGCCTGACCAGATCCGCAACACCCATTTGGACATTCATGTTGACTAGAGATTATGTCCTTGCGGCTATGGGTTAACCAAATGTTCGTGCTGGCAACGCTTTCACTTCCGTCCCTGCCAATTGACAAGCTGCAACTGAACGTTCAACTAGAATCCGCCAATCTACGAATGCTCGTACGCGCACCCAATATTCAGGCACTGTAGTACCTCGCTAAGGGCAACTTGCCGAACTGGAAAATGGGCCTTTAGCTCGAAACGTATTTGATATTCGAAGCTGAAATTTGGCAATGGTTTCACTTATGGCTGGGGTTAAGGTAACAATGCTTACAAAATTGCCTTAAAATGTTTTTTGGCTAAACAATTTCCCTTAGTTCGTATTTACTGTATGTGTGTAGTTATTACAATCTTCGAGGCAGTCGCAGTCTCTGTTGATGTTTTAATCACGAACGACAAAAGCGAGCGCTTATCTCCATAGACGACGCCTTTGTTGCTGCTGTTGTTCTTATTGAAAACCATATGGCAATGGGAGCATGAAAACTTTATTGATAATGCTTGTTGTACCGAGCGGTACAGAGAGCGCTACTACGACAGCTGTTCGTGTTATTAACGTTTAATGGGCCGCGGAACCCTCTTGACATTGTTGTTGTTGTTGTTATTGTTTGCTGCTGTTGATACTAAAAATAATACAAAGTGGATGTTCACGTGTGCTCAGGTTGAAAGATCACAATTAACATTATTTCACTTTACTTTATTCGCCTAAACAACATATCATTTGTGAGTGGCTGGGTTCAATTGAATCATTTTTGAGCAGTGATCCAATTGTTTAAGTATAACAGTTTTCTCTGATACTTTGCTACGCGCACTTTGTCCTTAACAGAGCGCTGTTAAACAGCGCTGTTATTGCCATGTTGTGCTCAAAGTAAAACTCAATAATTGTATTATCTTGAAAAGATTTTTTGCTACTAAATATAACCGTTACTTTTAGTTTATTATTAACTTAGTAGTTGTAGTTCAATTATTGCTATTTTTTTTTGTTTTAATCTATTCTTTTGTATTATAAATCTTTTCAAAAGAGCTTTTTTTTTTGAGGCGCCTTTCTTTTAAAATAAACAATTTGCTTGTTTAGATTTTCAAGGGACACATCGATTTATGTTTCAATAAACGAAATATGTCAAATGTTCATCTTTAAATAAAGAGCATCTATTCCAAATCATGATGAGATGAGACATTGAGTGTGAGAAAGCTGATGATTTAATTTAGGTCTATTTATTGGTCTTGTCGTTGTTTTTTTTTTAAATGCATATGTGTGCATATATGAATGTATGTATATCTAATAACTAATAAATTTAAATAATAAAAATTATTATTTTTTAAATACTACATTTTTACTACTACAACTAATACATTATTATTTCAATTTGTTTTATTTATCTATTCTTATATAAACGTTATCTGTAGCAAAAATCTAAAATGTATAATAAAAAAATAAAATAAATAATTATTTAAATCTATTTTTCCTTTAAGAAAATAAGAAAACATCTCAAGAGTAACGATAGTAATCAATATGAGTAAATAATGTATATAAATGCATTTAGAATAAATTCAAGTAAAAACTCGTTTGAGACCTGTTTAATCGTTTATGGAAGACACACTCACCCATTGGCTAGAAAATGGCAATGTAATATTTTGATATACCTTTTTTAAAAAAGGTGTTGATCTTGGTAAATTAGCTTAAATACATTAATTTGCACCCATTTTCCGACTGTAGGGGTCACTTAATTCATAGTTAACGAGCCGGGCAAAGCCGCCCAATACAATTCATGGGTTCGTTATTGAAACTCGATTACCTGTTTATGGGGCCCTCGTTCAGTTCTTGACTGGCAAGACAAACAAACATTGGTCTCCACGTAAGACGATCCGGCGCAGTCGGCGCATCCAAGTGGGCTTTGCCATCGCTCGGCTCGAATCACTTTTAGTAATGACATGTGGAAATTTGGCCGACTGAGCAGATGCAAAATTCTGCGGTTAGTGCTCAGCAAGTCGAGCTTCTCCCAGCGCCGCACTCTCGAGACGAAGGTCGTGGAGCTGCCCGTCGGCAAGGTGAGGGGCAAGCAGCAGGCTGGCGTCCGCGGGCATGAGTTCTACAGCTTTGAGGGCATACCCTTTGGCAAGCCACCCGTGGGGATGTTGCGCTTTCGCGCATCGCAGCCGGCGGAGCCCTGGTGCGACGAGGTCTTGGATTGCCTGGAGGAGCGTCCGCGCCCCGTACAGGTGGACAACAGTACGGGCTGCGTTTTAGGAGACGAGGATTGTCTGTTCCTGAACGTGTACACCAAGCATGTGAGTGTTCAGCCAGGAATGCCGGTAAACTAACCTATCCGAAGTTAATTTAATCCCAGTTCGATACGGAAAAGGCGCTGCTGCCGGTCGTGGTTTATATTCACGGCGGTGGGTTCCGCACGGGCGGCGCCACGAGAACTAAATACGGTCCGGACTTTCTGATGCGCGAGGATATCGTCTTTGTGCAGTTCAGCTATCGTCTGTGCGCCTTGGGCTTCCTAAGTCTGTCCTGCCCGGAGCTGAACCTGCCCGGCAATGCGGGCCTGCACGATCAGCTGCTGGCGCTGCGCTGGACACAGAAGTACATCGCGCACTTTAACGGGGATCCGGGCAACATAACCGTGATGGGCACCAGCGCGGGCGCCGCCTCGGTGCACTTCATGATGTGCCTGCCCGAGGCGTGCGGCCTGTTCCAAAAGGCCATCATGATGTCGGGCACCATGCTGAGTCCCTGGGTTCAGGTGCCGAACGCGAGCTCCCTGGTCTGCCACCTGGCGTATGAGAAGGGCTACCGGGGCGCCATGTTGGAGAAGCCAGTTCTGAACTTTCTGTGCTCGCTGCCCGCCGCGGAGCTGGTGCAGAACAGGTTGTTCGGTGTACGGGAACGGCTCTTCGGGCACTTGTATCCATTTGTGCCCGGACTGGAGCACCAAGTGAACGGAGAAGGGCTGCTAACGCGTCCCTTTCTGGAGCTGATGCGCGACGCCTGGTCCAAGGACGTGCCCCTGCTAATGGGCGGCACCTCGTTCGAGGGCTTGGTCATGTATCCCTACTGCAAGATGAACAATGGCTATATGATGGACCTGCTCAGACAGGAGCCGTCCCTGGTGCTGCCCTATGACGTGTACCAGCGGCATGCGATGGAAGACCGAGTCTCACGCGCCGAGGAGCTGATACGCTTCCATTTGGGACCTCGGCAAATAAATAAGAACAATGTGCTGCAGGTTTTGGATGTGAGTAGCGCTAGTTGCCCGGTCTGATCAATCTGCTTAAGCCCAGGTTTTATGTGCCAGCTCTTCAGTTATAAGCTCTTCTGGCACGGCATCCATCGAGTCGTGCTCTCCCGCCTCGCATGTGCCGAGGCGCCCACGTATCTCTATCGGTTCGACTTCGACTCGCCGCACTACAACCTGATGCGGATCAAGCTCTGCGGGGACGACATTAAGCGGGGAGTTTGCCACGCCGATGAATTGGGCTACATGTTCCCCAGGGAGGCCGTTCGAAAGCGGTCCTTGAATGAGGCTGAGTGCCTGACCATCGACCGAATGGTTGGCATCTTGACGACATTCGCTCGGACCGGAAATCCGAATTGTGTGGAAACCGAGCCGGACGATTGGCAGCCAGCGGACATAAAGGATCCGTTTAAGGTGATGAATATCGGGCGGAAAGTGGAGTTCCAGCCTCAGCTGGAAAAGGACGGCATTGAAGTGTGGAACAAAATTTACGATAATGACAATCATTTGCTTTATGGCGTATGACACTTTCTATTACTGAACCCGGTAGAAAATTCCACAGTAATTAATATTAAAATTGTAAAATTTTGTCAATGTTATTTTACAGCAAGTTAACAGCAGAATAAAAGGAAATAGACAGCTGTTATCAGCCTGTTAAATGGAATTGAGTGTTTAATTAAAAAGTGTTACTGTTAAATATAGGAGCCTGTTGTTGCCAGTTATAAATTATAAATTATTTGGAATGTGAGAGAACCTGAAAATTGTACATTTTTAGAACAAAAAAGAAAATCGATGTGAGAAAAAGATAAATCGACTTTTTATTTTTTCATTTAAATGATGAATTAATCTAGAAAGCGTATTTTCCATGAAAACTGGGTAAGTTGTGACTAAATTAAGGATGTATGATTTAGAAATCATAGTTATTTTAAAAACAATCTTGATAAACATTATTAAATACATACCCTTGAAGCCCAAACATAGACAAAAAGCCATTCTACATAATAAGTTGTGGAAGTAGAAAATGCCTAAACGAGATTATATGCAATTCCAAGTATATTCCTAAGAAAAAAAGTTAAATGCATAATTTATACAGTAGACCAAGCAACAAACATTAACAGAAAGTTGGAAGGAAAGTAGCAAACAATATTTGTTGTGTGTTATATACAAACTAATTATTATTTTTATTATTTTAATTCATTTTAATTATTATTATATTAATTATTTTAAAAAGATGAAATGCAAATAGTGCAAATGGAAATAGTAATAATTACAAGCCAATCAGGCATAATTAATACAAATGCTTCAACTGGAAGTAATATTTGGATCCTCCACTGTGCGCTGTTGCCGAGGTTTGTGCTTTAAGCTTTGCGAGCTTTGTGCGCAAGCTTTTTGCCGGCGACGCCCCATTCGAATGCCGAACGCGCGTTCACAAAAAAAGTTTCTGCTGTGTTTGTTTACATTGCCGGCGCGATCAAGTGTGCGCAGCCCACTGGGTCAGGGGGTGGGAGGTGCGGCGCCCCCCTCTGAGCGGCAGCCGGCAATTGCCTTAGCTCAGCTAAACACTTAAAGATACTCGAACGCGCATTTCTTTGGAGGTGCCAAGAGGAAAACGTTGATAAACTTGTTGGTGTTGTTGGTCTGGTGCAGCGGCTATTGGTAAATCAATTGATTAATTATGCAGTCGCTTTAGGCGCGTCTACAAGTAGCCAAACAGCCCAAGGCGCCCCACTCGCCCGCCCACGCGCCCACATCTCCAGCTCCAGCACCAGCTGTAGCTGTATCCGTAGCTGTAGCTGCGTATCTCTATCTGTGGCTGTGCCGGCCGCGCACTTGAAATACAAATGTTTGTTATTGTATTTTGCTATTTTTTATGCCGACTTATTTTTGTTGTGTTTTGCTTTTGTTTTTTTATTCTGTTATTTGCTTTATTCTGCTTGGTATATATACTTATATATGATTTTTTTTCTACCCCCTCCCCCTCCACCGTCGCTTCTCCCACTCGCTTCGGTTGTTTTGTTCGCGTCGACAGCTGAACTCAATATGGAAAAAAATGTTTTAATTTCAGTTTCAGTTTGGCGCTGGCGCGTTACAGTCCGACCGATCGGTGGTGAAATTAAAGAACTTATTGCTGTTATTATTTGTATGTAGTATATGGTTTTTTGTCTCATCCCAAAATGAACAAAAACCTCGGCTTTGTGGAGCGCATGCGCTGGCGGTTGAAGTGAGTGCGGGAAGGCCCACAATTAAGCCATATTCGTTAATTTCATTATTAGTTCAATTATTTCATTTATCAAGTGTCATTTTATGTATTGCTGTTGTGTTGTTCAATTGTTTTTATCTATTAGGACGCATGACTTAATTTCTTAACTTTTTCTGTGAGCTAATCAAAGTTTGTTTGGTTGTGAACAGCTATTTTTGTGCAATATGATGCCAACACCTTGATAACCAATAAATACATATATTTATATACATATTTATGTACCATATGCACATGTGCGAAGTGCTGTTCAATCAGGTTTATTGGAGCGTGACTAAGAATTATTTAGATACAAAATAAATTACAAGTATTACGTTTTTTATTTAAAAATAAATATTTTGTGCCTGTTTTTCTCGAGAAGTTTTTTTTTGTTGACTAATGAATAAATCGAATTTGGGTAGAGTAGCACATAGGCTACAACACTTTGTTGGTCAATGTTTTCCTCTTTTCCTTTTTTTACCCGCGTAGAGGGTATTTTAATTTTGCCACTAAGTGTGTAACATATATCTCCGTTTGCATAAAGTATTTAAATTCTTGATAAGTATCTGTTTTCTACCATTTCGAGATATAACTATAGAAATATTGCGCACGACTTTTCTATGTATTTTAGCACCCTGAAGATAACTGTTATTTCTTGTTTTTTTTTTTAAATTATATGGTAAAATTTTTTGGCAATCAGCTTTTATTTGTACGGTAATCGCTAAATATAATACAGGCTTGATTATAAAGATAAAGACACCCACACATCATTTAAACAGACAGTGTGTCAGTGTTATGACTGTTGCTTGGCATTGACTTGAATGTTGAGAAAGAGTGCATTTTCGATTAAATTCTTGATTAAAAATTAAATAAAAAAAATATTAAGAGCTGACTAATAAATTAACTATGACTTGTCTCAATTTATAGAAACTTCGGATGTAATATTTCACAGATAAAACTTACCTACATATCCATACACTTTGCCACTGTTAATAGTAAATCAATAAAGTTTTTATGTTAACCATAAAAATGTCACATAATCCCTTAATTTATACGCCTCAGTCGTTTAATACGTTTGCCTATTTATCGCTTAATCAGTTTAATGAGCAACATATTTTGTATTTACGACCTTTCATTAATGCATAGTTTGCCATAATCGAAGATATACGAACACAAATTGTTTACTTAGTTCAATATTATGTTGGGCCTTGTTTATATATTTCATTCTTTACTATATGTATATAGTAAACTATATTCGTTATGACACATTTTTTGAATGAGTCGCTGGCCACTGAATAAATAAACGCATTTGTGATCTTTTATAATTGTTCTCTAAGTATGCCAAAAGCGTTGAATTTCAATGGGAAATAGTCTGATATGCGCTTTGAATATGATATTATTGGGCTTATCGCCCCCGCCTTAGAAACCTTCATGCCTGACATGCAACGCGCTCAGCCACCCCCATCCTCCACCCCCCAACCCCGCTAACTCATTATCACATTTCAATTGCATAGTATATTTATATTGAAGTTCGCATTCGATTTGTTGGCAATTTACCCATCAAAGTGCCTCACCGTAAATTGAAAAATTAACTTTTTGGCTCGCCGTTAATTAAATAATCGTTTGTAATTTTATTTGCTTATAGAATGCAATTAAATATAATTATTATTGAGCAAATGCATTTATATAATAAAATAGATATTCACATGAAAGCATTAGGTTAAGTATCGAAATGTCGGAGAATGAATACCTTAGAGAAGACTTTAACTTTAAAAGTAGATTTTATCACGAAAGCTTGCAGTTACTTACTTTCCATATGCCGAATATAAAATGCCCTAGAGTAATAAAAAAATAAATTTTTATAGTAAATAATAAAAATAAACATAAAACAATGCGGTGCTCAAAGATTAAATACCTTAGAAATTACAATATGCTATATAATAATATATACTACACAATATATATAATAAAAAAAAAATTGACAAACTGATGCAATTTATTTACTTAGTTATGTACTTTGATATTGTTTCACCTATTATATACTAGTCGGGGTCTGATGCAGCGCGTTAATTTGTCTTATATAAATACTGATATTTAACAACATTCATCCCGCCTGATAAGTGGCATTACTTTAACATCATCTTGACACTCTCCAGCAAGTAGATGCTGTTGCCCTATCTCAAGGCACGTCTATATGTTTTGTGTCCCGCTGATAACTGAGAGCTACTCGACGACACAAAGTTCAAGTAAAGTGGTTACGGATTTAAGAGCTATTTTAAGTGTGGGCAAGGGGTGGGGATGGTCTGGGGGAGGGCCACCCAGTACCCAGTGTCGGTTGGGTGCGTTGCAGCGTGACCGACTAGCTCGTCAGTCCGCCGGTGTTCATTTATCACTGACAGACGTGCCGAGTTAGCTGGATGTGTTACACATATTCAATTCGGTTAGCCCCAAAGCTGGGGATATGGCAAACAGCAACAACATTAGTTATAGCAGCGTCAGCTAAGTAATTTTAATTTAATGCTAATTAAAGCAAGTAACAGTGATCTACGAAGAGAATGCGTGACCTCAGGATGACCTGCAATTAGTTCATTAGTCGGACAGAAATATTCAGAATAATATTTTGGTATTAGTTATAAACAGAAATATTGAAAAATACAGACCTTTATTGTTATCTTCCTACTCTAAAAGTCAATAAATATTGGTATTTCTGTCTTTTATAATCATCTAAATCTGTGAGTATAAACTTAAAAATTGGTCTGGACAATAGCTTTTTATCAATAAGTCCAAAATTTCTCAATTTGCGAATCTATACGGTAATCTAAATACTCCATTTGGGTATCCTTATCTAGTCTAATTTAAGTTTATTTTAAATTTATAAAATTGCATTAAAAAATCTTCAAAAAGTATATGGAAATTGACTTTTATCTAGAGATTTGGATGGCACATCACGTGTAAATAGATTGCAAAAGCTTGCAAAACCGAAATATTTTAAGTATTTTCTTTAATTTTCTGAATATTTAGCCTGGGGCTACAAACCGATTTTTAACGATTGGAGTGAGGAATAGGTGCTTGGGTTAATTAGCTAAGTTGTTGTTGCTGATCAAAATCATATATATGAATATTTAGTAGGGAATATTCATATATACCTTGTCTTGGTCATTCGATGTTAACAGGGTATTAGAATTAACACGCAATCAGGAGCGATAAAAACATTATATTGCGCAGATGAACATATAGTTAAATATATCTTTTTGTATGTTCAGTTCTGTATTATTATGCAAATTTTTGGCCACTTTGCAGAACCGTCGAGCACAAATTCCAGCAGTATCGCCACACGACAAATGAATTGGTGACTGCCGACACCGAATATGGCAAAGTGCGGGGCGTTAAGCGTTTGTCCGTCTACGATTTGCCCTACTTTAGCTTCGAGGGCATACCCTATGCCCAGCCACCGGTGGGTGAGCTCCGTTTTCGTGCGCCGCAACGCCCAACGCCCTGGGAGGGCATCCGGGACTGCACGCAGGCCAAGGAGAAGGCGGTGCAGGTGCAGTTCATCTACGACAAGGTGGAGGGTGCCGAGGATTGTCTCTACTTGAATGTCTATACGAATAATGTGAGTTGTTCGGGTATATAGAAGCTGTGCGCATTAACTGTTATTATCTTTGACGGCAGCTAAGTCCCGCCAAGCCGCGTCCTGTCATGGTCTGGATACATGGCGGTGGCTTCATCATAGGCGAGGCCAATCGGGAGTGGTACGGTCCGGACTATTTCATTAAAGAGGATGTCGTGCTGGTCACCATACAATATCGCTTGGGTGCTTTGGGTAGGTTGAGCGAAAGATCTCCAAATCGAACCTACACGAACTTTATTGCTGCAGGTTTTCTCAGTCTGAAGACGCCCGGACTTAATGTGCCCGGCAATGCGGGCCTCAAGGATCAGGTGATGGCACTCAAATGGATTAAGAACAATTGCGCCAGCTTTGGCGGCGATCCCGATTGCATAACGGTCTTCGGCGAGAGCGCAGGTGCCGCCTCCACGCACTACATGATGCTCACCGAGCAGACGCAGGGCCTCTTCCACCGGGGCATCCTGCAGTCGGGCAGCGCGATAGCCCCGTGGGCCTTCAACGGCGACATTACGCATCGTGCCCACAGCATTGCCCAGCTGGTGGGCTACAAGGGTGAGAATAATGAGAAGGATGTGCTGCAGTTCCTGCAAACGGTCCGGGCCAGGGACCTGATACGCGTGGAGGAGCAGGTCCTGACGCCGGAGGACCGTGCGCAAAAGGTGATGTTCGCCTTTGGACCCGCCCTGGAGCCGTACGCGACGCCCGAGTGCGTGGTGCCCAAGCATCCGCGCGAAATGATGAAAACCGCTTGGAGCAACTCGATACCCATGCTGATTGGCAACACCTCCTATGAGGGACTGCTCTGGATGCCAGGTGGGTGCCTCAATCAATTTCCGACTGCAAAGACAAGCTAAAGTTGCGCCTTTGCAGAGGTCAAGCTGGTGCCACAGGCGCCACAGCAACTGGACGCTGCCTCACCCTTTGTTCCAAAGGAGCTGTCAGCGATTGCGGATGGCGACAAGATTGCCAGCTGGGCCCAGAAGATACGCAGTGCCCATGTGACAGGCGAGAAAGCAACGGCCGATAACTATATGGATGTGAGTTGATGTACAGAAAGGATTTCCGAAGATCAGACAAGGATTGGGACCAAAATTTACTGGTGTATTTAAAGAAAGGTTTTTGAGTTGACTGACTAATTGACTGACTGACGCATTGATTGGTTGACTGATCGACAGAGTGTTTGAATGACTTATTTACTGTCAGACAGCTCCATTGATTGACTGACTGATGATGTGGTTTTCTGACTGATTAAATGATTGTATAACTTACTGATTGACGCATGGACTATGTTATTGACGGTCTGATGGATAGGCTGATTGGCAGACTGCTTGAACGAATTCATTACTGTCAAGCAGATTTATTGCTAGACTGACTGATGAAGTGACTGATGGAATAACTGATTGACTGACTAAAAGACGACTGATAGGCTGACTGACTATTAACTGACTGACAGATTAACTAGTTATTGTCTGACTCACTGAGTGATTGTCTAACAGATTGACTGATTGTGTGACTGACTTAATAAATTTATGCATTGGCTAAATAATGCACTTTTTGACTGGCAGATTGACTGACTGATGGGTGAACAAATTTCATCCACAAAGGTGGAAAAAGGGTGGAGTTTTATGATACTTGTTTGTTTTCCTACAAATGGGTTTTAAAGTCATAACAGCTGATAGTAAGATATAAAGTCGTATGTTTCTAGATAGCGGCATTGTGTTCGATGAAGTGTTTGATGTATTCAAGTATTCATGCTCCACTCTAATCTTTCGACAGCTCTGCTCGATGGTCTACTTTATCTTCCCCGCGCTGCGCGTTGTGCGCTCTCGACACGCCCACGCCGCAGGCTCGCCCATTTACTTCTATCGCTACGATTTCGATTCGGAGGAGCTGATATATCCGTATCGACTCATGCGCTTTGGACGTGGGGTTAAGGGCGTCAGTCACGCGGATGATTTGACCTATCAGTTTTCGTGCGTGCTGACACGTCGCATGCCCAAGGAGAGTCGTGAATATCGCAACATTGAGCGCACAGTGGGCATTTGGACGCAGTTTGCGACGAGTGGCAATCCCTACAGCTCGGAGATCAATGGCATGGATATGATCACCTGGGATCCAGTGCGTAAAACCGATGAGAGTATCAAGTGCCTGAATATAGGAGATGAGCTGAAATTCGTGGAACTGCCGGAATGGGGCAAGGTTAAGATTTGGGAGAGTCTCTTTGATGAAAACAGGGAGCTGCTTTATTGAGTAGAAATCGTTATAGAAATGTTGTATATGAATTTGTACATACGTCAAGCTTTATTAATGTGAATTTATAATGTAAACTATTTGGTGGTTTGTTATTATAATTGAATAAAAATACGGATGTGTATCTGGTTTGAAGACAAAACAGGCTTTTAAAACTCATTCAGTTTTGGTCCAAAATTTTTTTTATTTTAAATTTAGCAGCTGACTAAAAAAAAACTAAAAAAAAAGTACATATATATAAGTAATGTCTGCCTCACGTCGTTTGAGTCGCGAACTGAGCGATATTTTGGCTGCCAAGTCGAAAATCCTGCGCAACATCGAAGCTTCGGATGAGTCCTTGCTGCTGTGGACCGGTCTGCTGGTGCCGGAGAAGGCGCCGTATAACAAGGGCGCCTTTCGCATTGAGATCAGCTTCCCGCCACAGTATCCATTTATGCCACCGAAAATACTCTTCAAGACACAGATCTATCATCCCAATGTCGATGAGAAGGGTCAGGTGTGCCTCTCGATTATAACAGCCGACAACTGGAAGCCGACAACGCGCACCGAGCAGGTTTTCCAGGCTCTCATTGACATTGTGCACAATCCTCAGCCGGAGCATCCGTTGCGCTCGGATTTGGCCGAGGAGTTTGTCAAGGAGCACAAAAAATTCATGAAAGCCGCGGACGAGTTTACCAAAAAGAACGCCGAAAAGCGTCCACAGTAAAAAAAAACTGAGAAGTGCTTTGCCGGGATCTGGCTACAGCTGGAAGGCATCTTATTTGTTTATACAAAATTCGATATATATATATATATATATATATATATATATATATTTATTTATTTATATATATCTATATATATGGTCTATAAAGTATCTGTTGCTGTCGTTTGTTTGAAATTCAATTAAATTCAAAAGCTGCTTTCGCATAATCCTATAAATACTGCCTGAACTATTGCATTGAGCTACCTGAACTGAACTGACAATGCAAATACCTTGCCTGGGCATAACTGGGCTGTGTTCCAGCTGTCCAGTTATTTATAGGCCGAGCTTGTCGGCCAGTCTGGCTATTACATAATTTACAGCTGGCAGACTGCAACACTCAACAATTGCCGAGTTGTCCGTTCGGCAAGGAGTTTGCCATTGAGGAGTTGGCAAAATTTAATTTCACACTGTGCTTGTTTGGGTGCTGAGAAATGTGAATGCGTGCGGCTCTCTTAATTAATTGAAAAGCTACTTATCTTCCATTAAGGACATTTTCCCATTGGCATAACTTTGATTTTAGTAAGTACACGAAATAATACAGAAATTGTTTAACAATAAAGAACCGAATGGAAAATTGAATACACCGTATCTGCTAATCAAACACACTCACCCAGAGGATTCTAATTAAATTATATATATTTTTTTTCATTTATATAATGTTGATACCAATTGCGAACTCATTTATATTTATCAGTTCCATTGTAAATTATTTCAAAGGCACCTATTACTCTATCTAAAGTATTCTGGATCTAAACAATTGGCGCACAATAGGGTTTCTCCTCGAAAAAAAAAATTGTATTGCACAATTAGGCCATCATATGTGTAATACTACTTTACTGCTACAACTACTATAATTGACTGTTGAGTCAAGAGTTGTAATCTATTAAATGATGTGCTAACTGTATACAGTTTGACAATGATGTTGTGGAAAAACTAGTTTTCATTGAAAAGCACATGGAAATGCTCATATAAATATTCAATAAAGCTGGAAAGCACAATTGTTTTAAGTTTGGTTTTTTTTTTAGTTTTTCTATTTCCAATAATTAAGTTTCAGTAGAATCAGCCCAAACTATTGCTGAAATTTTAATATGAAATTAAACTATAACAAGTAAGAGCTTTGCAGTCTAATGTCAAAAATCATGCCAAAATTGACAATAATTTTCTCATGTAAAGCTCTCGGAACCCTAGCTCCCATATTTCAAACACTCATAACTTATTATTATTTTGTTTATGGTTTGTCCTGTAGATTGGTTCTGTGTTTCAAATATATTCATTATTGAAAATAAAATTTTTTGGATTTTTTTCCAAAAAAAGCATGTACCCCCCTAACTCATTTTCCAAAAAATTTTTTTTTTAAATTTAGAATTGCAAACTTACATTTTTTAATCGATTGTGGTTATCACAATTAGTATAAGAAACAACATTAAAACCAATTCTGAGGGGGTCAAATTTTTGGTCAAAAATCATGCAGAAATGTAAAAAAATTTGGACATGTAAAGGTCTCGGATCCATAGCTCCTATATTTTAAACGTCTATAACTTTGTCAAAACTGAACCGATTTTCATTGCTGGAATTTTTTTCATGGTATGTCTTTTAAATTGATTCTGCATCAAATATATTTATTATTTCATTTTTTCTTTGATATTTGGGGGAGCTCTCCAGAAAATTCTCATCGGGGACGCTGAGGGGCGTATTAGTGGGCGTGGCCGAGACATACAAGTTGGTGACTAACTTTAATATTGTGGGAAATACTCACCTTGAGGTGTATCGACATGTTATCGATTTGCCAGCCTCTCAGTGGGCGTGGCTCAAATGTCGTAAACTGTTGTCTGAAGCCGATAAGTATATATCCCTAATGTGAAGTCTCTATCTTCAATAACGCCGAAAAAGGTGTGTTCATCCGGACAGACGGACAGGCGGACGGACAGCATGACGGACATTGCACAAAATCAATATACCCTTTTCACTTCGTGAACGAGTATAAAATGTATGTATTATAAAGCTGCACAGTAGTTGTTGATAAGCGATGATTATCAATAACATGTAAACAACTTTAACAATTTTTCTAACCAGGTAATAACCAGACATTACGTATACGCTATGATTACGCCTATCATATAAAATAACCACGCAAGAATTAAATTTGATTAAAATGCAGTTGAATCCGTAAATTAAGCAAATCGATTTAAAAATGAATTTTTCCTGTGTTTTTAAGTTGAATATCGAATAACAGTTTACCGTTTTAAATGTTTTTAAAGTTTTTATAATTTATAGCAATTACCAACGGTCATAATATATTTATACTATATTAAAATTGCCTGCCATTTGTAATGAATTACCTTGTAATTATATATGAAATTCATATTCATAGTCCTTGATGGAATATGATGGAGGATAGCACTCAAAATATATAGAATTATATTGACGCTCAATGTTCAACTAATTGAAGTTGAAATTCACCGTTTAATAACTGTAATTTTCTTTACTAATGACATGTTATATGTAATATAATACATGAGTAGATGAGTATACAAACACCCTAATGTAGAGGTAGCACATGCAACAGTTTCAAATTGAGTGCAAAATGTCAGACTAATACATACAAAATATTAAATTGAGTATTTCTCTAATAAAATACACTCAATTACTGCGGTTATGGGAAACAAGTTTATATTGCTGTGATCCTAATCCTGGCAGATAATCTGCGCTTTAAGCTTATTTATTTTTTGGCGGTTAATTAACTGAATTAAAGGATTCTGAAAAACGTTTATATATGTTCATATGTAAGTGCACTTCCTCAAGACTTAAACGTTTATTATTTAAACGAACTTATTTGTAAGTTTATAGTTAACTTTGCCTAATTCGAGTTTGCTTCAAAACGGAAATAATATCATAATATAATGAAAATAGTATTATCGCAAAAGCTAAACATATTATTTTAAACAACAAAACAATAAACTTGACAAATAACAAGCAACCCAAACTTGTCACAAACTGTTGATTAACATGCCCAGCAAAACAATGTACAACCAAATTGTTACACATACGCCCTGAGTGACAATATAAAAACTGCAATTTGCAAACAAACAAAAAAAGTGCGCAAAATAAAAGAACTTCAAAACCGAAAGTCAAACACACAGCAAACAAACAAACACAAAAAACAACGACTGAATGCAGTGGAAACTATTTTGTGTGTGTGCTCAGGCCTGTGTGTGTGCACATGCTATAAACAATAAACAAAGGCAACAACAATAACGATAACGTTTAAACAAAACAACGGCGCCCAGCAGCGCCAGCAAGCGAACTCACTCGAGCAGACAATGCCATGGGCATTTGAGTGCGAAACAAGGCAGCGCACACACAAACACACACACACACACACACACACGCGCGACACACCCGCACACACTTAGACACGAGCACAGCTAGAATATCACTCATACGCCAGCCCAGGCCAGGCAAGAGTAAATGAGTGGAAAGCACCATGTAAAAAACTGTGCTTGTGTATGCTTGATATGCCCATACGTACGTACGTCCGAGCGCTGAGCGGCAAGCGTCGACCGTTCGACGACCACTAAACTTAGCCGGCGCCTACTTCAAATGCTTCAGTAGACGCGCAACCCCTGAGTAAAACGCAACTCAAGCCTGAGGCCCCCCAAAGCCGGCGTTTAATTAATCAAAATAAATAAAACGCAGCACATTCAATTAGCATCGAGCACAGCACGATTGCAATACGACTTCAATTGTCGACAACAAGTGGAACGAGTTGCTTGTTTTTAAATTAAATAAAAAATATATATATCAAATAAATTAAAAAGGACAAAAAATCAATCAAAGCATTTCTAGCTAAAGCCTGCGAAAAGGCACGTTGCGCATACGCCGCGTGGACGTCATAAATAATTTTTATATGCTTGCCACTTAAAAGAATTTGGCCTTGTCGTGTTGATTTTTGCTCTGATTTTAAGCAACTTGCCTATTGTTTAACTGTGCGTGTGTATAAATATAGTTCATATCTACGGGTTTGCAGTTAATTGCCCAACAGCAAGGAATAAAATTGCGATACATTTTGCGTTAGTTCGCAACCACAGGCCAATATGTCATTTGATATTGCCATTGCCGATCAGATGCGCATTGCATTAAAGTAAGTGTTAATAAATAACTAAATAAAACGCTTGCTAGAAATTTAAAAGAAAACATAATAATTTAATTATAATAATACCAATAATAATACTAGCCGTCCTCGGTAGATGATTTGTCTAAGTGTTTATCTAGTGTTTGGCTTAGTCGAAGGCTATACCAGCTAGTGCTAATTAAAACTATTTTAAAAAAAATCAATAAATTATGCCTTGCGAATTTTTTAAATAACTGCAAACAAAATATTTGCGCAATTTTATATATTATATTGGGTGTTCAAAGTATGTTTTGATAAAATCTAAAACTCCATCGAACAAGTACAAAAATGTATATGTTCTATACATACTTATAAATACATAATATACAAAAGATAAAAAGAATTAAAACAAATCTTGAAGGGGTCATAATTTTAATACACAACAAGGTTTTCCTTAAAATTGCTTTTAGGTTTTTACGACTTCAAAATAAATATACGATTCCAAGTCTTGTGTATGTTTCTGACTTTATAAAATATAATAAAATATATATATTTTTTGATAAATGTTTTTTTTTAAGTTTCAAACTTGATGATTTTATATATTTTATACTAATTTACTTTTATATACAAACTTTTTATGAACTATATCGATTTTCTATTTTATATAAATACAATTTGCATAATATTTCATTGAAATTTCAGTTTAGGGTTAATCTATGTCAAATACGGTTAGCTGCATAAGTTTGCTCAAACGAACAGAATTGAAAGTACTCATTAGTTATTGAAAATTAGAAACGTTTGAACTCTATGACATTTGCTAGCGATGCACAAACAAAAAAATTGCAATCAATTTGCCTCATAAACAATCTGACGTATAGTTCAAATACTGATTGATCTCGGACGCCTTCAACCGGCCTCCATGCCTGGCTCGGTAACATAAACATAGCTTATCGCAAAGTCTTGAAAAAGTTATAAAAAACTTTTTTTTTAGAAATCTACATCAGCTGCGTCAGAGCCTGGGTGCTACTTATCAATAGCAGAGCTTGGGGCCTATCGAGCGTCTTGAATCCGGTTCACATACAGCTGGAGGTCTTAAAAATAGCTGAGCATTGCATCCGCATTGTCTGCACTCACGATTCACCTTGTGGAACTGGGTGATCTTTAGCGAGGCTGTTGATAAGACTCACGATCTGTCAGGTTCCACTCTACTGTGAACATTGTACCCAGCACCAATGAGTACACATAATTTGAAAGTGTTTAACAGTCGTTTGCAGTTGCTCTTATGTCGTTGTTATCAGCTTAAAGGTTGTTCCATAATGTTTTGCTTTTTGCTAGTATTAAATATAAAATATCAATATCAAATTAGCTGATAAGATTTAAGCCAGTTTCGCGAGGCGCTTTTGTGGGCGGGTTCTACTATTACGTTTTTTATGGCTCTGCACTACATAAATCAAAAGTTTACTTGACTTAACACATGACACCCGTAATTTCATTATCAGTCGCAACTTGAGCTAATTAATGTGAAATTGAACAAAAGTTGAATATATTGTGACTAAGGGGTCAAAGTCAAGAGCACAGCTTGTGGCTTTTGAGAAGTATCAAAAGAACACGTTTGGTTCAACTTTGCAAATGTCAAGGCAATTATATAATTGTTTTTATGAAAAATCTGCCAACTGTGCAGAGTATGTCACAACAACTTGAATTGTCAACAAAATTTTTTTAAAAAAAAGAAACAAAAATTCAGAAGAAACAGGTCTTCTGCTGAGTTTTTTGCTCAGTCTGTTGCTGCAAGACTTTGAGACTCTTATGCAATTTTCAATAGAAGCTAAGTTAAAACAATTAGGCAATGATAAAAAAATAATTACAAATTTGGGAAGTAACTACAAGTTTGTGTGGCTGCAGAAGCAATTACAATTTTCGTTACATTTTTAAATATGTACAAAATCTTTATTTATTTTTATTTTAAATATATTGCGTTATTTAGTTATCTAGTGTACTAATTGAATTTTGCGCTTCTTTCGATTTCCTTTTATTATTTTTTAGTAAATATTTGATCTAACAATGTTTCCGAATATATATTATTCATGTGATATAAATGATTATTGGTGCAATACAATTTTGTAAATTCAATTTTCTGCAGTATATAGTATATCTAGATTGTTCTTCTGCGAAATAAAATCTATCAATGGCTGCTTAAATTGCAATCGCATTCATCTTTTGCATTTGCATTACTTTACACATCGCTGCACGATTTTGATAAATGGCAAAAATTTTGGGCAATTTTTGGCAGCCAAAATAAAAGGCGCTCGAGCGAAATGCCATTGACCTGCAACGTCGCTGTCGATTGATGTATTGAAATATTGATTGATTTTCGTTTGAATTATACAACTTTTTGTGTTTTAATTGGGGCATGCTTTCTGTTTGGCAGCATTTGGAAAAGTAAAATTAACTAATTAGCACATTGAACAGGCGGGTTTTTACCCTGTTTGTTATGCAAACGAAAAAATTATAGAACAAACTTAAAACCGACATTAAGTTAACATAATGTCACAATAACAGAGCATAACAGAACAAAACATACATTACCCAATATAAGGAAACATAACAAAACATAATTACCGCAAATATAATTAATATCTCAAGGATATTTTATCTTAAACATCTTGAAGCCAAACATTCTGGTTACAAATTTGTAAATTTCACACCTAGCTAAGATATTTACTTATTTATTGTTGACAAAAGCTCTTCCGCCGATTATATCTTAAATATACGACCTAAGTTATATGTTTATCTAATTAGCATAGTGTAAATAATGTATGTGGTTAGTTTTGTATGCCAAGTCAATGTCAGCGATTTTTGTTGGCGTTTCTTTGCGGTTTCATTCAGCATACAAATCGCTTCCACTTGTCTGCGATAGACCCAGAAACAGATGCGGCCCGGTTATGGGATATATTGCGTCTCGGGTGCGACTTCATTTGATTATTTTCAGACGGCTTAAAAACGAGCAAATAAAAAAAAGTTAATGTATATGCATATACATATGTATATGCATGTAGTTCAGTTTAGTGCCCATTGGAGAAACCAGTTCCATAGTCGAGTGAAATGTTTTTATTCAACTAGCTTGTTTCCTATGTAGGCGATGCTGACCTTGAACCTGGTTGAATTGTACAATTAATGCTTGTAATTAGCACGCGATATATAAGTGCACTATAATTTACACAAACGGTTCATAAGAGTTTTAAACTAGAAATATGAAAAAAAAAAAAATTCCTTCAAGGTTGCACTCGCCAAACAAGAAGAGGAAGCAGAAGAAGCCAGCTGCTAATTAATTGGTACTCGTACTACGCGTAGTATTTCGAATCATTTGTAGTCGTATAAATTGTCTGGGATCGACTACAAATTTGATTGTGTTGTTTGCATTTTTGCTTTATTTGAAATCTATATTGAGGCGCCTAGGTCTGCGATGGATCGGCTCACGCATCGTTTAGCTGGCACGTTTCTAATGGAAACGCACTTGAAATTTTAAATGGGGCAGCGCGTCCCTCTCTGTTCTCTGGTATTTATGCACGTAATACCCTGCTCCATAAACTCGCTAGACAGGGTGTAGCTTAACTGATAATAATGTTGTTTTGTTTTGTTTGTTTTTATAATCTTGTTCGTTTGTAACAGTTGCTAATTGATTGGGTCGGAGTGAATAATACAATAGCTCAAATCTTGAGTTTTTGTGTGACAATCTTTACTCTATTTTAAATTTAACTTCTCAGAATATAATATATTCGTTTAGAATTATACTAATTTGGAATTGCGTTTAATGATTATGGTTTGTGATAAAAACTATATTATTATATTTACAATTATGTTGAAAAATTTCATGTTTATGCTTTAATTATATCAATATATTATGATCAGAAATTCAATTTGAATTACAACTTAATTTGAAAAATACCCAAAATAGAACTTTTTATAACTTTTAATCTCGTTCTGACGTTTTTTTTTTTGTCTACTGTCGTATATCTTTAAACATGGGTTGAGCTAGCGTTTTTAATATTTTTCTGTTCAATTTTATTACCTAAGAGAAATTCTATTCAGTGAATATTCACTTATTTGACGATATATTAGGTTTAGTTTTTTTCTCAGGTTCTTTTATAATAATTAAGAAATATAATATTTGTTCTAACTTTTTAATGCAAGAATATTTCTAATTCTCTAATTTTCTCACATCGAAAGAATCTGATCAATTATCTATATACGTTTACTATATAAATGCTTAGTCATCCTCCCACATTTGTAGGCCACCCCTGGCCAGTAATGCCCAACAATTCATAATTCAATTATAGCTATTTTTATTGTGTTTGCTTAACAGGGGCCAAAAAGTAGCTAAAAGCCCGCCCAAAGTTCCCGCTAAATGTTTACAAACAAAGTGAAATAAAAATGCTGACTGTTTATCCAAACACTTGGCATTTGATTGGCTCGAAGTGCACTCAACTGTCCGAACTGTAATTGCATTAACAGCTCTCACCTTTGTGCCTTCTCTCTTATAGCTATGTCAAGTTCAAGACAAAACAGCAGCGCATGCGGAGCAAGGATAAGGTCATTGCGGATACGATTTACGGCAAGGTGAAGGGCGTGAAGTGGCGCTCGATCTACGGCAACAACTACTTCAGCTTCGAGGGCATACCCTTCGCCAAGCCGCCCGTGGGGGAGTTGCGCTTCAAGGCGCCCGTCGAGCCGGATCGCTGGACAGAGGTGAAACGCTGCACGCGGGAGCGCACAAAGCCCTGCCAGGTGAATCTGGTGCTGAAGCAGGTGCAGGGCAGCGAGGATTGCTTGTACCTAAATGTATATACCAGAGAGGTGAGCTCCACAGCTGTCAACTATAAGCCAGATTGTAGTTTTTCCGCTTTTTTTTGCCCGCAGCTGCATCCCCAAAAGCCGCTGCCCGTGCTCGTCTGGATCTACGGCGGTGGCTTTCAGATGGGCGAGGCGTCCCGCGACCTCTACAGCCCCGATTACTTTATGATGGAGCATGTGGTGCTGGTGACCATCTCCTATCGCCTGGGCGTGCTCGGCTTTCTCACGCTCGACGACGACCAGCTGGACGTGCCCGGCAATGCGGGTCTCAAGGATCAGGTGCTCGCTCTGCGCTGGGTCAAGCGCAATTGTCACTTCTTTGGCGGCGATCCGGATAACATAACGGTGTTCGGCGAGAGCGCCGGCGGCGCCTCGACGCACTACATGATGCTCACGGAGCAGACGAGGAATCTCTTTCACAAGGCCGTGCTCATGTCCGGCTCCGCGCTGTCGCCCTGGTCGATATCGCCCAAACACAATTGGGCCTATCGCCTGGCCCAGGCGACGGGCTTCACGGGCGAGCCGATCGACCGGGACATACTCAGCCATCTGCGGAACTGCAAGGCGAGCAGCATGCTGCGCATGGCCGAGGACATTATCACCATGGAGGAGCGGCACCAGCGCAAGGTCATGTTCTGCTTTGCGCCCACCGTGGAGCCCTATGAATCGGAGCACTGTGTGATACCCAGGCCGCCGCTGGAGATGATGCGCAACTGCTGGGGCAACCAGATACCCCTCGTGGTGGGCGGCAACTCTTTTGAGGGGCTGCTCGTCTTTCCCGAGGTGCGCAAGTGGCCGGAGCTGCTCTGCGAACTCGGCGACTGCGAGTATCTGTCGCCCGAGGATGCCGGTCTGGATGCGGATGAACGACGCGCCTTCGGCAAGCAGCTAAAGTCCACCTACTTTGGCGATAAGGAGCCCAGTCGGGAGACAATACTCGAATACAGTGATGTAAGTGGATATAAAATAAAATGATAGCATATAGATAAATTGGTAGATAGATAAATAGATGGACAGGGTTATAGAAATATAGATAATAGACATAAATACATATATGTATATAGCTAGATACAAAGATATTAAATTAAATCCATATAATATAGATAGATTTGATAAATACACACATGTCGATAAAAGTTGAATAGGAAGATAAAGATATGCAATATATTGTAATCAAGTGTATAATATATATATAAATATGCGGAATGGTAAAAATGGTATTTAAGTTAGTGACGAGGTAATTAAATATAAAGATCACTACAAGACAGACATACAAAATATTTTGTAATAGATGTTTTATTGGATAACTACAAAAAAGCATCAGGGACATTTTACAAAAGTTAAAAACAGGCGTGCTCAAAATCCAATCACAACTTAATCTTGTTACCCGAAAAACAAATTTTTTAAAATTTAGAAATTTTGTTCTGCCATGCGTTACGCTTTTTTCAAGCAGTTCATTTATGAGTATTAAAGAAAATTATATTCCAGTAATCTTTAAAATTACTATCACGATTATCTTGGCTTTAGAATGGCGTAGAACGAGTTAAGTATTTGATTTCTGTTCTTAGAAGTGAGGGATAGATAAAAAGATATGCTTTAAAATATCAGTAGGCATAAAAGAGGGTGGGGATATATAGTTATGTATGGCAAATACATCAATCAATCAATCAACTGCTCTCATTTCAGCTCTGCTCGTATAAGTACTTCTGGCATGGCATACACCGCACGCTGCTGTCGAGGCGTCTCCACGCGCCCGGGGCGCCCACATTTCTGTATCGATTCGATTTCGATTCGAAGCATTTCAATATAATGCGAATTATAACCTGCGGCCGCAAGGTGCGCGGCACGTGCCACGCGGATGATTTATCCTATTTGTTTTACAATGCGGCAGCCAAAAAGCTGAAGCGACGCACGGCTGAGTTCAAGACGATACGACGTCTGGTGTCCATGCTGGTGCAGTTTGCCGCAACCGGCGATCCCAGCATACCCCTCGTCACGCACGACGAGCTCAACGGCGAGGTGCAGACAGAGCCACAGGTCTGGCTGCCCATATCCCGGCAGGATGCGGTATTCAAGTGCTTAAATATTTCACATGATGTGCAGGTGATTGATTTACCCGAGGCCGACAAGCTGCGGCTCTGGGACAGCATGTACGCCGACAAGCAGCTATTGTACTAGACATATGTAGAGCTCCCCCTCCCCTTACCCTTCCTTCCTCCTGTTATTTACCTATGTAGCTTTAAGCCATGGCTCCGAGTTTGGCCCTGTTTGCGCTGGCATCAAATGTACATGTGTGAATAGAGGTTTTTATAGCTAAGCTATTAAAAGTATAGAATAACACACACACACATTTTTATACACACACGTGTGTGTAAATAAGCGCATCCTTTTTATTAAGGGCTTCTGGCTATTTACGTTCTGATTAATTTGCTATCAAATGGCAATATATCGTAAATATAAGCTGATCAAATCTAAAATAAAATAAAATCGATATTTAAGCTTTCAAAATGAATATATTTTTATAGTAAAACTGTTTACTTTAAAATACATATTAAAAAAATATATATAAATTTATTATCTATCTATAAGCAGTAATACATATATAATTATTTAAGTAATATAGCTTAGCTATTGCGGGAGATTTTTATAATATGATGATGTTAGAAATAAAACATATACATTATATATATATATACTCACTTAAATTCGTTTTTTTATTGGTTTCCCAAAAGGTTAAACAAACCCTACATACCACTTAAGATTCAATACAAGCCAACCAATTGGAAAAACCAACCGTAATGTATGCTACGCATTATGATATTAAAAATTCCTAAAATTCTCCGACACCTGCAAACGAACACACACACACCTGCCAGCTGTTCGCGGGCCAAAGCTCACACATTCCTGTTTGCCAGACACACCAAAACTGAGTTCAGAATGGGGTCAAAATACCAAGCGTATTACGACGTATCTACGCTCTAGCAAAACTTTAGAAAAGAATTCAACTAAAAAAAATCTGTATAGGGAACACAAAAAAGTAAACAAAAATAGGTCCATAAACAGCACATTAGAAAAACAATATTAAATTCTTCTTGCAAAAAAATTTAATATGCAAACATCTTATTCAATGAAGAAATTCATTTTATAAATAAGATTTTAACATATTACAATGTTAAATTATGAATATTGTTATTAGTATCTTTAAAAAAATTAAATGTTGCTATTAAGTTTTTATTTTGATAACTTTAAGGCAATTATAATATAAACAATTTTTAATTTGAATTTAATTTTTTAATTTTAAAAATTTTATAAAATATCAAATATAAATTGAATTTATATATTTTTTACATAATAAACAAATAGTAATAACAAAATCAATAAATTAATAGCTTAAATAAAATTGTATTGTTATTATACTTTTTTTTGTTCTTAGTACTATTACTATTTAAAATATAGACTTTGAACTCTCTTCTAAATCGTGCCATTAAATTAGAAACATACTATTGTCCTAATTATGTTACGAAGCTTCTAACAAAGTTATTATACCCCATAAAATGATAATTATTGGGTCGTTCTTTGGACTCTCAGCGCTTTAAACGAAACAACAACAATTTGTAATTTGTTTTTGTTATATTTTTTCTATGTGGGAACTTGAAAAGTCGCTTTGTCTGGCTTAAATACAACACACGGGCCACATCGCATCTGTCCGCCCCGTCGCCCGACATTAATTGTAATTAACAACTTACACGTGCTTCACATTCACTAAGCTCTGCGACCTTCACCCACAGCGCAGCCGACCGAATTTCCTTTCTGTGTGTTACACAAATTCACATTCATTTGCTGTAATATTTTAATTATTATTTACAGTTGCTTTGTAAACTGCTCGAAATTTATTTAAATGTTCCTGCTGGCAACGTTGCCCCAGCGGAGCATCTTTTAGGCGGTGATTGAATTTCGTGTTTTGGTTTCCAAAATCCGCTCGAAAGTAGGCAGTACTTTTTTGTTTGCTTTCTGTTAATGGTTATTTAAGTGTGGATAATATATGATTTTAGATTACTAATGAGAGCTAATTGCTGCTACATTTTTGTGAAGTAGTCATTTATTATTTTTATGTGCCAAGTCTATTAGGGAATGAGTAAGGGGTAAGAGTACCATAACTCGTCGTAAAATCAATATCCGCCCATGGTTTCTTCTAGACTAATACTCTATCTAAATGTAATACATTTTGTAAATTCAATTTATCCCATTTTCGTTTAGCCGTATTAATGTTTGAGTATTTTTTTTTTTGTTTAAATTTGTAATCTTGTAATATTACTTTTAGAATACTTTTAGAATTTGTATAGCTTAGTTAAAATATATCTGATTTTTATATTTGATGTCTTTTAGCATTCTGCATCCTTTTCATAATTCATTTTTGTCTTTAAATTGCCTAAATGATAACTTCTTGTCCTAAAAAATCCCATTAAAATTTTATTTGCACATTATGTATTTATTTATCTCACTTACTTCAATTTAAATTGATAAAGATTTAAGCAGCTTTGAGCTAAATATTTCCAGCGAGACTCCAGAGACAATTTAAAGCGTTTATTTGTCCACCTAGTTAAAGCCGCCCCAAAACCCACTTGACTTCTCATTCAGGCATGTTAAGCAGCCGCGTGTTTGGGTTTAAGTATGTCAAAAGCTTCTGAATTTTAAAAATCGCAGACAATAGTTTCTTTTTTATGTTGTTGTCACGTGTGGGCGAAACGCAAGATGGCTGCCACCCACTCACACCCAGAACGCATCCAACTACAGCTCCATTTTGCTGTGGCGCCGCTGCCGGGGGCTATGAGGATGCGAGGAGATTGGCACGAGGACGACGCATGTTGCCCATGTGCCATAATCGAGTCACGGAATTGCTGGAAAAAAGTCACGCGAGATTGTTGAACTGTCTGAAAATTATGACTGTTGGGGTTAGCCATTGCTTTTCAAATGGGGGGCATGGCGGGTGTTCTTTTGATTTGATTTTAAAAAATTCATGAGTCCAATGTTGAGCGTGCAAAAAGATTTCCACTTCTCCGCCCTCCGCCCTCCACCCTCCACCAATAATAAGCAACTGTCACAATGTTTGTTGTATGACAGCTGGCACTTTCGTGCCCTTCCAATCTGAGGTTCTGGACATGTACTCCATATTGTGGATAATATTTAATTAGGCAGAGTTTGACATACAAAGTACATTGTCATATGTTCTCTTGAATATTCTATGAGATATTCTGTTGCAATTTTCTTTGATGTTTTTAAAATGTGTTTGTCATAATTTGCATTATTGACGGTAAATATAAATATATATATAATATGTACTCAGGTTTAATGGTTTAAAAGAGATTTATTTAATGTGATTGACATAAATGATTGTGCATTTTGACAGATACTAAATGAGATCTTCTGATGAGTTTAATTCCAATAATTCTGCATATAAAATTCATGAGAATATGTTTCTCAAAATTTCTAATTGCTTTTTTAGGAACCATTTGACCCTTTACATGAACGAGTTATAAAATATTTGATTTATTGAAAAGCCAATTAAAAAAATTAAATTTGTTCTATATATAACCCTGGGGCTGTACTGTAGTATTTCTTGAGAATTTGCTTGTCGCCATTTGAATTCAATTCGCCAGAAAACTAACTTTTACTCTAACTGAACAAATACAATGAAATTCAATTTAACTGATTGTCAACCATTTTTATGAATGAACCAATAATTGAAATTCCTTTATATCAATTCTTAAAGTTACGTTTATTGAGAATGTGCTGATTATAATTTGCATATAATTCCCCTGAAAATAAATGAGTTTATTCTAGTTAAAAAATCTCCTACAAATTGTTTATCAGACAGGCAAAATGTTAAGTTCACATGATTGAATCAAAATTTTCATTTGAATTTTATACACAAATCTATAAAAACCATTTGTCGATGTTGGCGAATACTTGGTACAAAGAAATTGGATTCAGATGAAACATATGGCAACGATCAGGTAACAAAAGCACATTCAAAAAAATACAAATAAAGCGCAAACAGAATAGAAAATGTAGAACTCACAGCACTGCAAATGAAGAGCTTTAATTTTATTAATCAAAATCATTTAGAAACTAACGATGTGCGAAACGGAGCCAGAAATAGACGCAAATTTCAATTGATTTAAATGAATTACAGGCACAAAAAAAAAAACGTGCCGAAGCGCAGAGCACGAGATTTCAGAGAGGGCGAGAGCAAGTCGAAAAGAGAGCGCAAATGAGAGAGCGCGCGATCAAGTTTAGTTCAGCACTGAAAAAGCTCAGCGAGCGACAGCTGCAAAGCACATGATAGCATAAGTCACGAGAATTTATGTTAAAGCGCGGCCGGCGCTTTTATTGTTTTTTTTTTTTTTCGGCGAGCATTGCCCAAGGTCAGACAGTTCGCGGATTAGTTAATAAAAACAAAGAGAGAGGAAACTGGCGGGAGGGGAAGTGCCTCCACTGAGCAGAACTGAGCGGGGCACATCTTTATTTTTATTAAGTTTAATCAACGTTGATTTGAGGCAGCGCGCGCATTGCGTGCGAATCGTATATCGAGCGATTTGTCGATTAGCCGTGCTCCCAAGTTGCGTGCTTCGACTAACTAACTAAGTAACGTCAACTGGCCATAACTAAGTATAATTGCTTGGTCAGAGCAATCGACTGACCCATTTTCAAAATTAATACGTTCAAAAGCGCAGCACGCGAAAGCTTGATGCGGCAGCTTTAAGTGCGGAAAAAGTTTGCTTATGCTGCGGCAGCAACAACAACAACAGCAACGAGAGCGCATAGCCTAGTCAGCTGTTTCGTCCTGAGTTGTGTGTGTATGTGTGTGTGTGTATACGCTTTCTTTGTTTACATTGCCGCTAAAGCTTTCGGCGCGTGCACGCGCCCATAACAAACATAAAAAGCACAAAGACCCGAAATTAACGCGTTTATTTGCTGTAAATAATAAACTACTTTGAGGTTATGCAGCATACCGCAAACATCTTCGCAAAGGCAAAAGCAAATATGATATTTATTTAAGACTTCAGGTTGGTAGATAAGATATTTAGGTGTAATTAAGGTTCGCAATATAGACGGTTTGAATTTTACGATATAAACATGAACTTTGCCTCTACACAACACACTGTGATAATTTCCCCCAATTGGAGTTCCCTGTAAGCCTCATGACTCACAGGCGATCGCAAGAGCTGACGCCTTATCAGAATGAACTATAAATATATATATTTTTGTATGATATGTTCACATATGTAGATTACAGTATATTGTACAATGCATGTCAGCAATCCAACGAAACACGCGAAATCAGTGTAGGCAAGCTCGTTTTCGGCCCACTTGACGCAAGACCAACAAATTCTCATTAACATTTATCAATGCGGGATGATAAGGCCAGCACAATAGGGCTCATTGCCTGGCGGCCTAAGACAACCGCAACTGTGACTCACTGTTAACCTATGATTCAATAATAACGAATGACCTGTGCTACGAGTAGCTCCATAATTACGCACCCCTTCCACGCACACAGGTAAGAAGTAAAGCTCGTGAGCGAAATTGCATCTCTAATGCTTTTCGCTCAATGAGTAGGGCATAAAGCCACAGTCGCAGGCACTTCAGAGCTCTGAATTCAGCGTGACTTTCGGTTTGCCTGAAAGCACCCAAGCATACGCATACCAAGAAGAGGAACAAGAACAATCAGAAGAACAAGAATCCAAGAAGAGCAAAAGAAAGCAAGCACCAAAAATCAACAACGAGCATGCTGCAGTCGGGTGTAACCGATTCCGCAAAATGCTTTAACATTGTATTAACAACCAAAACAAGTACCCATTATGTATAGACAAATATAAAAAGAAATAAAAACAGTGTTGGGGGTATGAACCCAGAAAACACCACAAACCTAAATTGCGTTTAAGATATCAGCGCCATCGATAGCAAAATTAATAACGTGACAAAAAATCTCGACACTGTATTAACATATATTTCAAGTTTCAAGTCTCTAGCTTCAAGACAGACATTGCACAAATCCAATATACTCTTCTCACTGGGTGAACGAGTATAAATACAAGAGCAGTAATCGGCCGCACGAAACTCGTTCGCACGCTCTTTATGCTCAATGGTGAGCTTTTGCATGTGCCATGTGCTTAGAACTTTTGCGCGGTGCTTTTCAGACGTTTGCTTTCAAAACAGTTGACGAGCTGCCTTCATGACAAACGGACGTCGCACAAAGCGCAACAGAGAGGCTAACTAAACTGAATAGAAGCAACAGCTAGCTAATAATACAGCAGCAACAACAACGGCAACACAGTATAAACCAAACTATAATAGAATTTATTTAATTTTTGCCCCGCCTGGCAACAACAACAACAGTTTTCGCTTTGGTTTTTTCATTTGAATGCAAAAGTTATGTGATAACCAAAAAATTACGGAGCGTGTGTGTGTGCTTGTGCTTTTTTCGCACTACAAATTATCCTGCGTGTGGCTGTGTGTGTATAACTGCGCAGGACGTGCCAGCAAAAGCTGCTTATCAGTGGACGAACTGCTGCAGCAGCCTGTTTTCCTTTTCGCAATCAGGCACAACAAGGTCAACCAAACAGCTGGCAGCAAATACATGCAAAAAATACAACAACAAAAATAATACAAATAACCAAAAAAAGAAACTTTTTGATAAAAACATTTTATTGTGAAATTACCTATATCTAAGTAAATTGAAAAAAAACAAAACGTTTTGAAATTGATTTTATAACGAAAATATAAAGAAAAACTCAAAAAAGTATTTATAATTAATTCGGAGACGCGGCGACAACAACAACAAAACCACAACAAAATGTCTTCCATGGCTGCATTTGATCAAATCAAAATTGGACTCAAGTAAGCACTGAAAATATATGTATATATTATTTTAAATAAATATTTATAAAAGGGTTGCTTGTTAAAGAAATTTAAAATATGTGAAAAATTTCACAAAATTAAATGCGCCTTAAGCATTACAGAGCTGCTGCTTAAAATTTACCCAATGCAATTTGTTTAGATCACCAAATCTGTTTTGGCAATTAATTAATGTCTAGTACTTGACGTAATTCATTGACTTTGCTGCACTAAAACGGTTTAATTGTGGTTGCCTTTTTGAGCCAGTTGCATGACATCAGCGAATTGTGTCATCTGTAAGAAATATTCAGTTGTTACCTATTAATAAAAGATAATATCATTTCAGCAAGTTAGAAAGCAAAGTTAGATACCCTGTATACAGTGAAATGCACTGTACTAAAAATGTAAATTGAAAATATTAAGTAGAAAAATGAACGAAATCGATAATAATATATTTTATTTTTTTTTATTAATTTGGGAGTTTGGTATATATACCTATATACCAAGTTTGATGTCCCTAGCTCGAATACTTTTCAAAATCTACGCACCTAACCCAAAAAAATTGGCGTTATTTTTTGGGTTTCAATTATAATTTAATATGTGATATAGGTTTTATAGTTCCAGAGTTCGTTCCGGCAGTTGGATAGAAATATTAAGAAATACCCTTTGAGCATACGTACAAACAACTGACTTTAGAAGTTCAAAGTAGTCTGCTTCTATCTGTTTTATGCACGACTTAGTAACAGTCGATTGTGCCCACTTGTAAACATTATAGGGTATACATTTGTATTGTTAATGCTTGCGAACTATCAACATATACTATGTTTTTTATGTATATTATATCTGTATCTAAAATGTAGTTTAAATACAAATTCAACGGCAATCAGCTTAATTAAAGCATTTATATATATAACAAGTTAGAGGTAGCACTGGCTATATAGTATATAGGCACATATTTGCCCAGATAATCACCGCAAATATACATAGCTCGAGCAAATCCCGATGATAAAATATTTATATAGTAAACAAAAGCGCTTTTGTTTGCGCCCCCGTCTACAAATTAAATGAATTTTTTAAGCAAATTGCAGCAATTTGTGTGTGTATGCCCCATGTCCTTTGTCAACGACCAGGACCACGTTGTGATCCCCAGCCTAATGACACAACAATATGTTCACGGCTGGCGCTCCAATTTCCTCGACAGTTGATGTCCGTTCTACCTTTGTTCACGTTGTGCGCCGCCCTCTACTCTGATTGGGGCTGCCCCATTCTATTGATTACCGGTTGCTCTGCAATTTGTCTACATAACGAGCAAACGTACACGCGGCGTATGAAAGCGCCTCCAAAGCGCCCAACTGTCATTAGAGGCGCCCATTGTGCCATTTTTGTTGTTTTTGTTATTGTTTTTTGTATGTCTCTGGCGGCACTTAAACTACGCAAATAATTAGGTAGAGAATTGCTCTCGAAGCGCCCCGTAGCTGTGGCAACGAAAAAATAAAATTAAATTAAAAAACAACGCGTGCTCTAGTTGACGTAGCCCGACTAGAAGTTACCCTGTATGGCGCTTCGAGCTGCTGTTATATTTATTTCTATATGCTTCTACATAAACATTTTAGATTTTGAATGAAAATTTTGAAGTTCGGACATACCTTCGCAAAGTGAAGCCTATATTTGAATGTCGTTGGATATTATATAAATATATTTATCTCATATATATAAATTGACTCCGCTGACTTTTAATCAGTTTCCTTTAGACTGTCACATTTACCTTTTTTAATTCTTTAAGCCCCATTTTAATCATCTTAACGCGTACAGGGTATATAAAAAAAATACAAAACAAAAACCTATTTATGCAAATTTTGTCTATTGTACAGAAACTCAAGCTGAGTCATTTGTGTCATAGCGAAAAGTTTGAGACAACGGCGAAAGAGATTGTGCCATGAGATCAGCAATAGAGCAACAGGTTTGCTTGCCGGCCGTAAAAAGAACAAAATTGATAATTAGTTACCTTCCAAATCAATTTTAAAAAGAATAACAAGTTCTGCCTGATTGAGCCCAATAGCACCTAAGCTCTAGAAATATAACTTATGGCATAATTTTATTATATGGGTAGAAGATCTACCCGCTCAAGCCTCTAAAACTTTCTCTTTTGGTAAGCAGACCTGGATAATTCCACATAATGTAGCTCCACTGTATTCCCTAAGGAGCATATACATGACAGTAAACTACTCCGACACTTTAATTACTAATTGCGTACTTTTTTGAGTGGACTTATAAAGCTCACACAACTTGAACTTGAGCTTCTTTTCGCTTGAAATCACCAAACTATTTTTGGGCCTACTGACTGGACCGCAAAAGCTCCCTATTTTTTAACTGGCTCTCGTTATTTTTTTATGAAGCGTCAATAAAAGCTTCAGCTGCTTGAAATTCCCAAATAGTATGCGCAGCTACAACTTTAGGTAGTTAACCGGAACTGTTAATAAAGTAAAACTGATCCCAACTTAATTTGACTGTATGTTTTGAATAATCGATTGTAATGCAAAATTATTGTTCTTCAGTTTGAATAAGCATATCTGCAATAAACGCACACTTTGTTAATGACTTATTAAACTTATTAAATGGTAGAAGAACGAGTTCTAAATAATAGACATAATAAACTAATGCATAAAAACTTAGCAGACTGACCTTAAAAGCTTTTTTTATGTGTTTGGAATTCGCAAGCAGTTTTGATAGTGGCACTGAACTTTCGTGGAGCTCAAATTTAAGTTCCGCTTTTGCTTTGGCTAAAATGCCTCATTAGTTTAGGCTATCAGTAAATACAAATTAAAACTTTATAGTTCCTTTAGGTTCTAATAAATGCTTTGTAAATTATTGAAATAATCATCTTTTGCGTCTTATTTTAATACTTACAAATGTCTTCAGTTAGCTAAATTAATATATTATTTTATTTTATGTATTAATAAATAAATTAAATAATAAATCCAAACCCTTTGTTGCGAATGAATAGTTTATATTAATATATTAAAGAATAAATAAATTAAAGGACAATGAAGAAGAATAATTTATATTAAACTCATTAATAAATAAATAAATTAAGAACAAATTCATAACGTTTGTTAACAGAAGAATAATTATAGTTTTGAAAATATGTGATAAATGTCGTTCGATATTTGCAATGGAAAACAAGAATATATTTGCATTGTAAATAGTTCCAGAGAAATGCATCATTTTAAATTTGATTTTTTGATTTCTTATTTAATAAAAAAAGTTTTTCCATTGTATATATTACCATAAAAATATACACATTTTTTATTTTAAGAATTCCCATTTATTTTATTTTAAAATGTTCACTTTGTGGTTTAGTACAACATATTAATGCAACATGCGGCATTTTTTTTTTGTTTCATCGTACATTTACATATTCATTGTTTGCCTGTGATAAATGCCATTACATTCGCGTAGAGCACTCGCTTGTCATTTGCATTTATAAAGTGAAATGAATTCTCAAAAAAAAAATAAAATAAAAATAAAACCAACAGTCAAACTTCAAATTGTCAATTTATTTGAGTGCAAAATTGATGTATTTTTAGCTTGTGGCAATAATTTAATTCCATCAATTTCTTTATGCCACATTTATAATTTAATAAAGCACATTCGTATATATTGACTGATATATAGCATCATCACTTACACCTATTAACCTTCAGTTTTATTGCAATTCTCACACGATTCTTGGCGCACGTTTGGCATTTGATCAAATTGAATTAAATGTTTGTCAGCTCAACAATAAAATTGGCCTTCGCCAATGAAATATTTTATGAAAATAAGAATAAGTCCCACTGTGCGCGACTCTTTGAACATTTTTGTAGTCTGCTCATTTTATTGTTTCAATGTATTTTTTATTTGCAACTACTTTGTGATTTTATACATTCTAAACATTAAATAAACACAAATTTTCTCATATTTGCGCTGGGTGCCTAATATTTTTTTGGGTTTTCTCTTTCAGTTTGTTTCTTTTGGTATTCGACATTGCTCATACGCCGTGTGTTGCGTTTCGTAGCAACATTTTACGTGCATTTGTCGTTGTCGTTCTTCTGCTTAGCTCGAGCTAAACGCCCACACTACCAAAAAAGACACACACACACACAGCTATACACATCTGTGCACATGTATCTATGCGTTCGTCAATTTCATTTAATTTTGTCGCGTTTTGTATCTTTATTTTTTGTATAGCTTTTATAGCGAGCAACAAAAAGTAGCTTGACTGAACAAAGCATAAAAGAATTGCCACAGCAACAGGCTTTATATAAGTATTATATGCATACATATTATTTTTCCATAGAATTGAATAGCCCATAGCGTATATTCATTGAGATTTTTCTTGCTACTAATACGTATATGACTTTTATTAACTGATACTTTGTTAGGTTAAATAATTTAAAGAGATTTCGGATGTATACATATAATATAAGTCAATTTGATTTAAAATGAAATAAAATTATATGTATATAAATTAAAAATGTAATCAAATAAAATTGCAATTCATTTGAAGTTGTAGTGTGTTTTGCGGTTGGTTTGTTATGTTTCAGATTGTAATCGCTTTTTTTATACAAAATAAAATAAATAAAATTGGTTGACATGTAAAATTAATTTAATTTATAATTATATTTAGAGGGCAATGAAATTTTAGTACAGGAGACATTTGGTAGAAGGAGATATCTTCGTGTTTCTAGAGTATAAATATATATTCTTAATCAGCATTAATTGTCGGGGAGATATAGCCGGGTCTGTCTGGATAGATAATTTATACTATATAGGATAATGCATTTTTATTGGTTTTTTCATTTCTCTTTCTCCTTTTTAATTTCAAAAATTCCCTCAAGTCATATAAGGCTCCATTTAAATTGCGTTTAGTTAGTCATTGACTAAATATTTAAGTACTCTGAGCGATAAACACTCCTTGACCTGGCTGACATCAGAGCTGAAAATGCAAGTAACGCTTACCTTGTTGTTTATCCTTGCGCCAGTTGAAAGCTTTTCACCGAAGGGCGGGGAGTGTCGCGATTCATTCATAAGCAGCGGCCGCCAACAAAGCTCCCGCCAAAGCTTTCGCCTGGTAGCCTTGCGTGCCAGTCCTGTCAAGGTCAACATGGCGCGCTGACAGATGCGTTTATAACCCGCAAATGGACATGTAAAAACTAAACAAATAGTGTCCAAGTATATTTTTGCTACGGAAATGATGTGCCTGCTCTGCGATGTGGGTTTTTTTATGGAAATTTTCCCTGTCTGTTTTTTGCTTCTTCTTTATTTGTGGGTGATTATAATGAAATTTTTATGTGCGTTAGTTTCAGCTTTTTGCTGTTTAGACTTTGCGTTGATGGAGGGGGAAGAGGGGGGATTAGCGAGTACATGAGCTGTCGTGTTGAGTATGGAAAATTAATGCAATCATTACGACATAATCTGTCATCTGCGCTGCTTATCACCAGGGGCCACATTCTATGGTGAGCAGGGTAAACCAGACAGTGGGGGAGAGAAGAGAGATAAAGAGAGGCAGAGTGAGAGAGAATGATTGAGAACAATGAAATTATTGTTGCTGTGGTTGCAAATGTGAATTAAGATGTGGAACTAGCGAGCAAAGGTGTTGGGTGTTTGAGTAGTTGTGAGTAATGGGTCACTGACACCAGCTGAAATTACGAACTTAAGCGAGAGTATAAAACTAGCAATAAAAGCCTCAATAGCAACTGCTTAGAACGAGAGTGGAAAAAAGGCAATATTTGGTTAAGCGTCATAGTTCATAGTTGAACTTTATGGTTCAATGATGATAGTTTAAAATAATATTTCTTGAAATAGAAAGACCCTTTAAAGAGAATTATAATTTATAGTAAATTATAATAATAATAACCACTTAATGAAGATCTAAATGGTATTCTTATATAACTTTATAAATTGAATTTATAACTTAATCATAAAAGTTAAACAAATGAAATAGATTTAGGCTTTATATTTTTCTTTAAATTCATTGTGAAAGTACAAGTCATAAATTAAATTTCTTTTTTTATTTGTTTCACTTGTTAAGCTTAAAGCTTTTTACTATGATCTTAATAGTTTTTTTTTGAGAATAAATATATTTATTAAATAATCATTTCAATAGTGCTATGTTTTGGATTGACTTCTCTGTTTAACAAATTCAAAGTGTGGTTCCTGCTAATATAAGGTCTAAAAATAATATTTCTTAAAGCTTTTAGATGTTGCTTTAAGATTTCAAACAAGTGTTGTAAGATGTTTCTTTCTTTCTTTTTAAATTTGGAATAATTCCCAACAGTTGGTCAAGTTAAATTTAAACAAATCCCATTGCTGCATTTTTGATGTTTTAGACCTTTAATTGAGTAATGAACAATTTTGTAACGAACTGTAACCAGAATAAAAATACCAAAGCAATTTTGAATATTTTGCCTTTCGTTGTCCTCGCTGTTCGATATCTGATGTCTGATAATTTACTTCTTGCGCTGATCCCCCGATGATAAAATGATGGCGATGCGTATAAATATGTTCAGGGCATCCATATAAATGGCCAGTGCATTGTTGATTGGATCGTAGCGGACGTAGCCGTGCTCCGGATAAAGTTCAGCCGCTTTCACAATGCGCTGTGTGTCGTAGAGCAGGAAAGCGCTAAACAGTATCAATCCGCCGTATAGGGACATGGAGGCCAAGCCGGCGCCCAAAGCTGTCGTTGGCGGCAGCCACATGGATGCCAGCGATGAGGCAAAGATGACACCCAAGCCAATTGCCAGGGGTCCGCCAATGTGTAGAAACTTATCACTGGGCGCACACGCGGCCACCGTGGAGAGAGCGCCCACAATGCCGCCGGTATAGAGCAGAGCACGCACCAGGATGGGCCCGCCCATGAAGCACATGGGCGCGATAACGGCACCCATGACACCGCAGTGCAGGGCCCAGGCCAACTGCTTCATGCCCAGGCCCGGCTCGTAGTCCAGCGCCTGGGTGAGGGCGCCCGTGCCCATGACCAGACCCATGGTCACCAGGGTGGCCAACCAGCCGCTGCGCATGATCAGATGCAGCAGCTGCTCCGATTGGAAGACGGCCGCCGCCGACGCGGCCGTGAGGGCACAGGAGCCGCCAAAGTAGGCATAGGTGGCATGGATGCGATCCCTGACGTACTGCGGCCACATGACCGAATGATCGTAGATGCTCGGCTGATCTGCCAGGCCCAGGCCATAGTAGCAGAGCCCCACGAGGCCCATGAGCGCGGCGCCCGCCGCGGCGCCCTTGCCCATGGAGTAGGCGTTCTCGCTGGGCGGACCCATCAGGCGTTCCTTGAGTGTGGGTCCTCTGGTGCGCTGCTCCAGGTGCGACCGATTGCGATTCCCCGACTCCTCGGAGTAGTTGCGCCTCACGTTCGGACGGGTGTGCTGCTTGGGCGCCTGCAATTGCATCTGCGGCGGTCTGTATCTGGGCGCCTGCAGAGTCGACTTCCAAAGTCCCTGGCCGCCGTTGAGCGGGGTTCGGCATAGCAGCCGTGCCGAACGCGGCTGGAGGATGTGCGCCACTCGTGCCAGAAGCATGTTTGGTGGGACTTCGGACACTGTGAGAGTTATTTGACTTGAAGAATTTCTAAGTTTTCAAGTTTTTGATGCAAGTAATGTTGTCGAAATTTTTTTGTTGTTTTCCTTGGAGCAAGAGGCAACTATGTTAGGTTCCAGTTTCCATTTGAAACATGAAATGTTTTTAGCGAAATATATAAAACTAACTTGTATAGCATTTAAATTGCTAATATTACTTTCCTAGTTTTTCTAAGTAAAAATTAATACGTTTAAATTAGGCTATAATAAAGAAAGGTATTTAATACAGTTCATGTAGTTTAATATAATTTTAGTTTAATATGTGTACCATGCCATAATATCTATGCATTATATTAGATTTTAAACTATTAAACATAAATAAACTACTAATGATTCGTAAAATTCGTAATTTTTCATCATAGTTTTTTTTATTTATTTTCATCTATAATAATTATAATCATTTGCACAACGAACTAAAATTTCAAATATTTATTAAAAAATTTATTAAATTATGGGCTAATAGGAACTATGGAAATCGTAATTTCTGCTGATTATTAATTTCCATTTAAGATGCAAACAATTATTATTAGATCGTATAGCTGCCGTTTATTATATGATAATGTCTCAAAAATAATTATAGGAACTGGCTCCTAACTAGGTTTAGCTGACAAAATGCAGTTGAAAACTGAAATTTTTCCATTTTTTTTGGCAATTGTCAGCATTGTTTTGATGCAAATGAGCTGTTGCGAGGTTATATTTATATATATGTATATGTATATATGTATGTGAGATCAAGGAATGCCAGAATTGCAGAAAACGGGAAAACTCGCATTTGCAAATAAATATTCAAGCAAAAATTCATATTTGAGCTGTTAATTCACTTGGATGGGGGTCCATGTGATGCCTCTAGTTTATTTGTCTTTCTGTGTCTCAGTTTTTGTTGCTTTTGCTGTCGTCAGCAACAACAACAATTTGTTTATTTTTTCTCTTTTCGAAATTTATTTTTAAATGTATAGCTATGGACTTTTGCTGCGAAACACATAAATCAGCACTGAAAATGTAATTGAATGAATTTAATTTTTTTGTATCTGCTGGCCATAGACAATGTTCTCTTAAGTGCAAAAAACATTGGGTGTAAAAATTGCCGCATTTAATTAGCTGCTCATAACAATTTGTAAAAGGCACAAATTTGTGAGCTTCCCGAAATATTACAATTTAGGTGTGTCTCTAGGTTCCGCAGAGCCCAAAGCGAAATGTCTTTGGCTCACGCAATGTCAACAGTAGAAATTGCTGGATTTTTTTTATATATATTTTTTTTAGTATATTTTTTTTATTACACGCGTCCCGTCATAAACATTATTTATATTGACCTTTCTTACTTTTATAACGTGCTGCTGGGCATTAGCGTTAAACGTTAGCCCGCCTTTTCACCAACATTTCTATGGCAAAGTTCAGGGCCAAAGCCGCGATAGCCAAAAAATCACAATCACTGCCTTATATGATAGCAAAAAGAAAAAGAAAAAACAAATACCAGCAAAATATACAACAGCTCGACTGGCTATTAATAAGCATAAATATGACATATTTTTGCCGCTTTTGCTGACATTCGCAAAAAATAAGAAATCACAAACGAAAAAAAATAAACAACAAGAAATATGCGTAGGTTTTGTTGCTTTATAGCGCCGAATACTTAAGATTTGCTTGAAAATTAAAGCACGTTTCATTTGATGAGCTCACATAATTTAGTTGACCAAATGCAGCCAAAGCTGATAATACGTATGTCCATAAAAATAATATGTAGTATAGGCAGGTAATACACTTTATAGGCCCATAATATATTTTTGATTAACCAAAAATTAACTTGAGGGCAATGCGGAAATTTTTAAAAACAGAAAAGGAAAAGGAAAACTAAACACAACAGCATATTATTAAAAGAAATTTCTGAAAAATATTTCGAATATATTGGATCATGTACAATTATGCGATAACCTTGAAATCTATAATTAACAGAAAGAATCTGGTGAGGGAAAATATCAGAATACTTAGTATAGATACTTAAAGAATTATTTATATGAGTACAAACATGTTGTGATAGTTGTCAAATATGTTCAGAGAAAAGTTTATAACAATATTGGAATTTACTTTTTGGTTAAGATTTGGCCAATTTAGGTAATAATTCCATTTAATTTTTTTAATACATGTTCTGTTCATGATATATTGATAAATAAATCACAACTAACTTAAAGGTAATGGCAATATTTAAAACAAAGAAATTATTTGGTTAAAAATATATTTTATTTCAAAATTATTAAGTACTTCACAAACTTAAGGATGGTGGAGAAGTTTAAGGTGTTTATTCTTGTTTTTCTGCATATGTCACAGTAAAAACTGTTCCATTTATTTTATACCTGCACATATTTTAACAAATATATATTTTATACTTCTTATATTTTACTCATTTTCGTTTCTTATGTAATATCTTATCTTTTGTAATTATTCTTTGCAATTCTAGCTAAATGTGAGCGTAATATTTGTTGCTAAGTAAAATAGTATACAAATATATTATATTTTGTTTATCTTCCAACTACAAAGTGAACACTTGTTTTTAGTAAGGCACAATTAATATTTTAAATAAAATAAAAAATAATTTATAAACTGGCAAACGGAAACAATTTTTTTTTTCGAGTCTCGAAAGATAGACGTCGCGTCTCAGTTGGCTGATAAATGGCAAACACCTGGCTCGCGACGTGCTGCTGATAAGGAATTGGCTTTATCACGGGTCGTGAGTGTATAAGTATATATATGTATATGTGTGTGTATTAGCCAAACAGGGAACAGACGGCCCATCAATAAAAGATAGATAGCCTAAACGCATCGTTTATTTTGACTGATAAATGGCAAAGGTGTTTTGATTTAAATGCTAAAGTACAACAGGAAACTAAATCCAACAGTTCAATTTAAGATATACCCTGTGTGTTGCGAGTTTAATAGAAACAATTTAAAGGGGATCTAAGCTGAAAATTGAAAGAAAATCTGTATGTATATGACACATACCTTATGTTCTGATTTACAGTTCTCTAGTAAAAAGGCACATTTAAAGTTTCCTTTCCTTTAAAGTGCGAAACTAAAAAATAACTTTCAAGAGGGGATCTTAGTAAGTAGTAAATATGGAGCTCAATGAGATATCGGCATTTTCCTAAAAAGCTGGTATAACTTAAATTTGGGGTCTCAAGTACATCAGGAAATTAGAGCTTATAAGTTTACCCTTGACTTTATTTAAACATACTCAGGGAATGCAGAGTTGACTCTGCTCTTTATAAATACATTTTATACAAATATACCCTGTAAATTGCAGTTAGTACAGATTTACCGCCTCAATGCAATGCAAAATTTAAGCACACCATTTTTTGTTAACACACCCAGTATATGGCTGTCTTTAATGGGGTCTCTCGGCTTTTCTCTCTTCCCAACAGAATGGTCGACTTCAAGGTGCAGCAGCGCCGTTATCGCACCAGCGAAAAGACTGTCGTCAGCACCACATACGGCCCCATAAAGGGGGTCAAGCGCAAGTCGATCTATGGCCAATCGTATTTCAGTTTCGAGCGCATACCCTTTGCCAAGCCGCCCATTGGGGAGCTGCGCTACAAGGCGCCGCAGCCGCCAGAGATATGGACTGAGGTCAAGAGCTGCACGTCGCAGGGGCCCAAGCCGCTGCAGAAGCATTTTGTATTCGAGATGACCGATGGCTCCGAGGACTGTCTGTATCTCAATGTCTACACGAAGAATGTGAGTGCAAAGGAACGGGAAAAGAGTACAAGTACCCAATAAATACTATTTACCTTTATTTGACAGTTATATCCCACTAAACCAATGCCCGTCATGGTCTGGATCTATGGCGGCGGCTTTCAGTTCGGCGAGGCCTCACGCGAATGCTACAGTCCCGACTATTTGCTGCGCGAGGACGTGGTCGTAATATCCATTAACTACCGCCTGGGTCCACTAGGTGGGTATTTCAATTAGCCACCACTTAAACTATATCAAAATTAATATATATATTTTATGAACTTGTCAGGCTTCTTGTGCCTGGAAGATCCCGAGTTCGATGTGCCCGGCAATGCGGGCCTCAAGGATCAGGTGCTGGCCCTACGCTGGGTCAAGGCCAACTGTTCGCGATTTGGCGGCGATTCGAACAACATTACGATCTTCGGTGATAGCGCGGGCAGCGCCTCGGTGCACTACATGATGATAACGGAGCAGACGCGTGGACTCTTCCACAAGGCCATCTGCATGTCGGGCAATACACTTTCGCCGTGGGCCGTGACGCCACAGCGCAATTGGCCGTATCGGCTGGCCGTGCAGGCGGGCTATACGGGCGAGAACGTGGAGCGTGAGGTGTGGGAGTTCCTGAAGAACGCCAAGGGCTCCGACATAATCAAGGCCAACGGCGAGCTCTGCATCGATGAGGAGAAAAAGGAGCGCATTGGCTTCTCCTTCGGCCCCGTCATCGAGCCCTACGTGACCAGCCACAGCGTGGTGCCCACGAAGCCCATCGTCATGATGCGCACTGCCTGGAGCAACAGCATACCCCTCATCCTGGGCGGCGTCTCCAACGAGGGCCTGCTGCTCTACTCCGAGACCAAGTCGAATCCCAAGTGTCTCAACGAGCTGGGCGACTGTCGCTACGTGGTGCCCATCGAACTGAACATGGACCGGGACAGCGAACTGTGCAAGGACTACGGCGAGCAGCTGCGTCAGAGCTACTACGGCGAGAAGACGCCCAGCCTGGACACGCTCCACGAGTACCTGCAGGTGTGTGTACTAGAGATAAGCGAGGGGAGAGCTCGGCTATCTGTGTGGTACTGAAGATTAAACGGCCAAGGTTACTTCAGGCACATGTCCGATTGTGTAATCTGATTTCTTGAAACATCTCTTTGAAGGGTACGATAGGGGGTTACAGACTAAAAACTTAATTTGCAAACGAATCTTGCCTTGTTATAGTTACTTGATTTCAATTAAACGTATTAAACATAATGTAACTAATATTTATCGATACAATAACCTTATTTTCGAACGATTGTTCCTATAGAATCTATTTGATATAGCTGATAAGGATATACCATAATAGGAAATAAGACAAATTTGTTCCAAGCAAGAACTTTGTGCTAAAATGGACTAATGTTGATAAGTATTTGTTGAGTTATCAGATCATAAAGCTATTAGATTTTTAATTACGTCAAGATATCTTTAATATCAAAAAGAATTTCATTCAAAAAAGCTAATTGCGATCGATCTTTTTATGGGTGATATGTATTATAAGGAATCCAATAAGGAAAAGACATAATATTATAAAATTTGCAATTGTTAAGACCTTAACCTTAAAAAGAAAGAGTTATTTATACAAAAACTGAACGTTCATCCCAGTATTTCTATCTAAGCTACATGATAACGTAGAAACCACATTTATATCTTGGATGTGCCTTGCAAATGCTGATAAGGTTTTATATATCTTTTACAACAAAAAACGTTATTTATACAAACGGTTACTTTTCGACGATTGTTGCTATGCGGGCTTTATAAAATAGTAACCCGATTTAATATATTCAGAGCATACTGAAACTTAGTTTCAGTAAGATATCTTTATAAACATATCAACAGCAGTAAAAGAAGCAACTGCTCCCAGATTCATCATATAGGAAAGTCAGACAGAAGTTGTAATATTAACTCAGCTTATAAAGCCAATCAGTTTAAATATTTGTATGTGAATGCCATATAGTTCGGTTGTGCATTTGATGATCAACAATAAGAACTCGCAGCTGATCTATGACTTTTCTCCCCCGTTCTTGCAGATGGTCTCGCACGAGTACTTCTGGTTCCCCATCTATCGCACAGTATTGTCGCGCTTGGAGCACGCGTCGAGCGCTCCCACCTATCTGTACCGCTTCGACTTTGACTCGAAGCACTTCAATCATCTGCGCATACTCAGCTGTGGCAAGAAGGTGCGTGGCACCTGCCACGGCGACGATCTCTCCTATCTGTTCTACAATTCGCTGGCGCGCAAGCTGAAGAACCACACGCGGGAGTACAAGTGCATTGAGCGGCTGGTGGGTCTCTGGACGCACTTTGCCACCTATGGCAATCCGAACTTCGATCCCGAGCAGGCCGATCTGTGGCAGCCGGTGTCGGCCAGTGCACTCGATAAGCATCAGCTGAAGTGCCTTAATATATCCGATGATCTGAAGATTATCGATGTGCCCGAGCTGCGCAAGTTGATGGTCTGGGAGAGTTTCTTCCGGCGTGACGAGTTGCTGTGAACAAGGGAGTGCCACCAAGGGGGCGGGGTCTCTACTTAGCATTAGCATTAGCTTTATGTTGAAAACAATGCAAAGCGTAGCTTTAAAGCCTAGATGGAACCATCTATATATATATATTTATATATGTGAACATATATATTTGTGTGTTGTTAAGTTTGTCCAGAGTCGAAATTCTATTTTAAGCCTGTTCAAGTTTGATCCAAGTCACTAATGTCTATAGCTTGCAGTTAGTTTCAGATACTACTTTCTATCTAACTATGGTTGAGGTTAGTTTTAGTGTCGCATTGAGGATGATATAAGTCGCAACTGAAGTACCTTTTGATTGTTACGGATCCGCACAGTTAAGGAATTTTAGTATGTCTTAAAAAAAAATAAAAACAAAAACAAACGTAATGTTCCTTATGAGTCGCAGAAAGGAAGAAAAGAAAACTATATCAAGCATATATTGCATATATGTAAAAGGCTGTTAAGGCGCCCCTTAACACTATGATTTTTACCTGTATTATGAGGCGTTCAATTCTCTTTCGCACAAAAAACGCACTCATCCAGAATATATTTTTAAATATTATTATTTTTAATTCATTGTTTGACTACAAATCCCTTGTTTAGCTTTAAGTCCGAATTGCGTAGGCTTATGAATATGTAAACGTTTTATAATAATCTAATTTTTGAAACGTATTTGGCTCTTTTTTTAGTATAAACTTATAATATACCAGTCCAAGTTTTACATATTTAGGAATATGATTCTTGTTAACATCTAGAAATACAAATTTACATAGGCGAAAGTGAATTTGAATTTAATTATGTGTCTGTTGACTACAAAAACACCTTGAAATCTTATTCAAAATGCACAAAAAACGATAATCTTAAATGTTTCGATTTGTTTTTGAATAGATACCACATAGAGCATACTAAGACGAGCTCGATAAAATTCAATTCCTATCAGCTTCAAAATAATGTGATGCCACAACAAAACAAAAAAAAAAAAAAAACGGAATTTAAAATCCATATTTTAATAAGATCATCTAACAAAAAAAAAAAAAAGGAAAAAAAAAGAAGATAAATGTATTTCAAATAAAGAAATAAATTTATTTAAAATATTTTGGTATTCTCGAAGTATTTTCTATAAGGTATCTCCGCCTTAGTTGTCAAAACAATATACAATAATTATGACAAAGTACGTAATTGCGCTAAGAAAACTTAAGTTTTTGCCCACACAAAAGACGGGCATCTATACAAACTACGATTATGTACAGAAGTAAGTAACCATAATTATAACACCTACCATTATCATTACCCCTATTCTCCCGTTATCTGTATAGCACATTGATTGACGTAGTAGCAATATAGTCTTTTATTTTTGGGGTCTGCTACTGCAGAGCTTATCTGAATCACAAACTCGTCTGGCTTGCGGTTTTGCTTCTCTTCCCTGTTCCCCTCTTCTCTCTTCTTGTGTGTTCGCCCTCAGTCAACTATGGGTATCAGCTAAATGTTTACTATGACGCTCGACAAACTTTACTTTCGCGATAAATCCAATAAAAAGCCGAACAAAAAGTCGAGAAAGCAATCACAAGTTGTTCCCTCGCATGATTAATTCAAGTGCAAATGGCAGGTTGTTAATTGGCTTCCTCGGAGGTGTGACTATAATTCGGTTGATTAGGGAGATAAAAACAAAAGGCTGATGCGATAAAGGGGAATTATTCATCATTATGATGGACAATTAACAGTTGACATGTATGTAAGAAAAGTCGGTTAAAGGTCGGCTTACGTTGGGGTTGCTAATGAAGTGCAATTAACGTTTACTAAGTTTACTAAGATTAAGTACACTTCACGCTTATTTATGATTCCTGGGTTTCAATGGGCTGGATTATAATATATATATAATTAGGAGAGTTATATACATACCCTGATACCCTGTGTAAAATATGATACTATAAACAATATACAAGTTTTAGAAAGAGGCATTTCTTGATTAGGACGCTCTCGTGCTATCTTGGAAACTACACAAGCTAGACATCTAATATTTTCGACGTAAGTACGTTTCTTTTTATCTTTTTTATAATTGCATAATTGGGAATTGTAGCTTATGTAAGGTATTCAAAGCTTAAAGTTGTTTAAGTATTGTTTTAAAATGTTTGTGTAAAGTTTGCTTAGAATAAGATGGGTAAGTTAAGGTTTTGTTTAAACAAGTTAGTTAAGCTTGGGCTGCGTAAGGAAAGAATCTGATAAATAAAGCGGCAACGCCTTCATGAGAACCGACTGCCTTCTCTTATCAAGCCGATAAGGAGTTGCAACGTCATTCTTATCTCCAGCCCTGCTTTCCCAGTATGCGTCATCTACTGTTTACCAATCCAGCGAATTTTTCACAAGCGCTATTCAGCTGCAGTTTGCTTAGCGCAAAATAAGCTGCTAATAATTAATGCAAACAAGTCGTACTAGATATATATGAGCCCAACTTTAGGCATCGCATTAATTTAAATATTTCAGTTAGTTGCATTTCCAGCTCAAACGCGACAAGTTGAGATGTGTTCAAACCTGCGAACCCTGTTTCTGCTCAGGTTGTAGTCCATTCAAAGTGTGCCAAATAGTTTTAAACTAACTACTCTATATTTAATGCAGCATTTTGGCTATCTGCATGCACTTGGCCCTAACCGAAGATGCGTCAGTTCCTCAGGTCATTACCGAGAGCGAGCCCAGACACACCACGCCCGATGATTTTTAAAAGCAAAGCAGCTCCAGCTTAAAGCTAGCCGGAAAGATACAGCTATTGTTGAGCTAATAAAATGCTGAAATTTTAAAGAAAAAATAACTGTTAAATAATGCTAATAGGAACGACAAACTGGCTGCGAATCGTCTGGCATTTGCATTTATTCAAGTTTTATTCGTTTGCGTGTGCGTAGACCCAGAGTAAAAACTGGTTTAAATAAGCCGCGAATTGCAATCATATCATTTGTTTAAAAATCAAGTTCAAAACCAACTTCTAACTGTTAGTTACCAGCTGAGCGACCGGGCATACGTATAGCATTTTTATTTGGGGTCTTTGCACTCAGGTTTTTGAAAGTACTTGGCCTGGCTTTGAGTACTTTTTTTTGCGTTCAAGGTGGTTTTTTTTTATATGCTTGTGGGGGTTTTTTAATTAGATATTTGTTTGGTGTATCATTAAATAAACAAAATTGCAGATTGTATATAAATTGGAGTACAATTCAAAGTTAAAAATGAATTGTAATTAAACTTAAATATTTGTCTGTTCTTTGCATAAGCGGTAATCAACATTTGATTAACAGTGATCTGCATCTCGTTAACAGTATTGAAGCTTTTTTAACACAGCGTTAACGTTGCCAGCGTTGCCACCTCGAGCAAAACAAATAAAAAGCTCTCAGCCATACATATTAACAGTGCAGGCAAAAATATAATTCCGCCAGTCAACAGCCGCTTCGCTGTGAGCACATAAGTACACTCACCTGTTGACGCAGCAAGAAAGCAAGAACGAGAGCGCGCCTTCGAGAGAACGAGAGAGAGAGAGAGAGAGGGAGAGCTCGCGTGTGAGTTTGACGTGCGTTAACTTTGTGTTGAGAGCCGCTTTCATTGATGTTTATGTTTGCTCACCCAACTCCCTCCCTCCACTCATTGTTGGCGTTGCGATCGCTCGAGTTCGTTCAGTCGTCGGCACACTCTCGCGAAGTGCGGTCCGTCTTTCGTGTGCTGCGTGTTTATAGAAGTTTGAGCGTTGGCGTCTGCGTGTTGTGGAATTTCGTTACGCACACTCGCACTTATTCACTTTCGCTGCCGCCCTAACCGCGCTTATGCCAAGCGTAGGGCCGTGAAATTTAACAGTTTGTTTTCATTTCAGTGGTGTGCTACAAAGTGATACCCTATAATGGCTGTGCGTTTTATGGATATGCTAAAGCTCACCTTTAAGTAAGTTTTCACAGTAAAACAAAAGCAATTTGCTGCTTTTTCTGTGTTTTGGGGTCTTCTGTCTGTGTGTGTGTTTCTGTATGTGTTGCAGCAACATCAACAGATTTCTTGTTCGATCGTTGGTCGCTTTGATAGTTGCTCTCGCTTGCTGCTACACACATTGTACACATACATGTATGTATCTATCTATGCATGTGTGTGTGCATCATAATGTTGCGTTGGTGAAATTGTTGCGCAAGTTTTGCAGCTGGTTTTTGCATAAACTTATCGATGCCTTTTGTTGTCTTCATTTCGATTCAGCTCTGTTTTTTTTTCCTGCCCGCTTCCGATACGTTCGTTAGCTTTTATTGCTATTATTTGCACGTTTTTGCCTACATTTGAAAAGGTTTATGTTTTGGCATACATTATGGCTAGGCATTACAATAGTATTAAAAGCCATCGGCTCAAATATCAATTGGCTTAATTACGTTTTTTTTTTCTTTTTGCAATAGTTAAACTCAATTAATTTGTTGCTACAAACATTTTTTTAAAGTTTGTATTTGCTTGATTTAAATACAACGCTCATATAATGTATGTAATGTATAAAAAATTGTTGAGTTATATAATATATAATATACTATGAGCTTAACTTAACTGCTTTATATTATATGAATTACAGTAGTAGGTTTTACTTTTCAGAGATTTTTTTGAAATATATATTATAGACTTGTGAAATAAATGTTCAGAAATATATATATTATTATTTCTGTACTTTCTGTTAATAGGAGAACATCTTGCATGTTTTTAATTTGTTGTCATCTTTGACTCCACTTTGGCATCTTATTTTTAATTTCGTTGTGGATGTGTTCAACAAAGTTTACAATAATTTAATAGGTCTACTCCTCTATGAAAGAACATATACTTTCGGCTAATTGAAATTTTAGTGAATTTTGAACGTTTTCACATTTGTTTTTTGGCTTTATAACTAATTAACTTTCGCATATTTCTGAGAAAACGTTTTATTTTTATGAGTAGACTTGAATGAATGTACCCAGTTTTAAGTATTTTTGTGTACTCTAGGGTGTGCTTGTACCCACTTTAGAGCACTCACACTTGTGTTAAGTGGATACTTTTTTTTAGCTAATAATCGTAAATTTTTAAGCAGTTGCTTTGTTCAAATCGGAAAAAGTGCAATAATTTAACAGACATTTGTTCATAAAACAATAACTTAAAGTTTCCTGCAACCCAATTACTCATTTAATGAAAGGCACATATACTGTATATAATATATGACAGCAGATTGATAAAGCGCGCAGGTACAGAGTTCAGTTAGCTTTCAGGTAGAATTTGTATTTATATATGTATTTTTTTTCTGTGCTGAATTGCTCAATAGGCATGACATGACAAGTTTTAGTCATATCATGTATATTTCATTTTAATTCACTTGCTAATCTACCAAACCATTTTTTTTACAATATTTGAGTTGGTATCTAGATTTGTTTTAATGTTTTTTTTTTAAATTTGTTTAACCTTTGATTATTGCAAAAGTTTGCATTACTTTGCAGCTAATTTGTTGATAAGCGAATGAAATCAATACAACTGCAGCTTATCAGTAATTTGATAAACAGCTGTGCCTAAAGATATGAACTCTTGTGTTTCCAACTCTATAACATATATATTTATAACATTTGCTATATGCGGTACATACATTTTTAATCAGACTTTAATCAGGTAAACATGGAAAACTATTGAATTAAAATTATGTTTGATATATTAATTCAAAAGGCTAAAAGCTTTACGTTATAGATAAATTATAGATTTATGGCTCTTTTAATATTTGTTATATGATAAAAGATTTACATAGCGTTCTATGGACATTAAACTTCCATAATAAGTTATATTATTCCCACTAAGATTTTATCATCACATGCAATGACAGTGCACTTTCGTACTGGTCAAGTTCATGATAAATAAATTTTCTTAATTGCCTGCCTAATGGCTGGGTAGATAGGTCGCAACATATCGTGGAAAACGGGTATCAAATTAAAAGAAAATTAGTTGCAGTTTATGAAAATACACAGAATTATTACCTTATTGCTAGTCATTTGGAGATTAAATTGGACCTGGCTATAATTATTTTTTAACAGCTTTTTAAAGTGCCAGCTCTGGAAATAATAGCTACAGCAATATTTTTTGCTGAATGTATTTTACTGCCTACAGGCAATAATAATAAAAATTCTCATAAATAATAAAAAATAAAAATGAACTTGTTATTTTAAATAAAAGTTATTAAAATGGTGTCACAGAAATGTGAACATTTCAAATAATATAAAATAATTTAAAGTTTTCGGGCGATAAAAGCCTAAATAATGTTATATATATTTAAAAAAAAAAAACCAAAAACTAAGTGTTTTTCTGTTGTTATGCCCTTTACCAATTTAAAATGTGTAAATGTGTGTAGAGTATAATAAAATTGTTTTTGTGGGACATTTCTTTCACATTTCCACATTCTTCTTTTGCAATCTACCAGCTCCGCTTCATTTTCCGTCACGTACTAACGTGCTATAATCTAGAGTATCTAATCTCTTGCTCTCCATCTCTCTCTCTTTCTCTCGTTTTCTCTTGTCACTCTCCTTTCTCTGTAATTAGCAATTTGTATGCAATTGCATTGTTGTTGTTTGAGTTAAACTATGTCAGTGCATTGGGACAATGCGTGGTAAATATAAAATATGTGATTAATTTTTGAGCTGCGCAATTGAAATTTAAAAGCAAAAACACAAAAAGCCATAAAATGCACAAAAGCACACCTATAGACGAGAGCGCAGCAATAAAAGTTAAATGCAAAAATAAAAAAAATTAAAATAAAAAAAATATATAAATAAAAAAACAGTAAATAGAAAACTTGTCGTGCATATTAAGCGTGCAACGTTGAGGTTGGTCAAAAGGCGCGACTTTCAAAACAAAATAAATATCAGAAAACATACCGTAACGCAACCACAGTGGCATTGAAAGCGAACCAGCGAACCACCCAACCACCAAGCCGGCAATTGGTTGACTGCGTGACTGATATTAGGCCAAAAGCATGAAAAAAAGAGCTGTCTCTGGGTTGTCGAAGATTGAATGCTCTTGTTGACACGTCGGGCTCGACGAGACAGTTTTATAAATATATATAAAGTATGATGATATAGCATCAATTTTGGTAGCTTTATGGTGAATTTTGCAAAGATATGTTTAAAGACAAAAAAAAAAAAATTTTTTCCAAAACCAAATCTTTTCCCAAAAAAAAAAAAAAAATTTTTTCCCAAACTACTTTTTTTTACCCCCCCTTTTTTCAAATTTTTGAACCTAGCTTAGCACCACAATAATCCATTTAGTTATATATATCATTTTGTTTATTTTTAATTGAGAGGTAGAATAATATTTTTGCTAGTTATTGAATTGCAATTAAATTATTATCAAAATTAATTAAGGAAAGATTTAGTAAGGGTTGAACTAATGTTTTTCTGATTTCTTGGGCAGGTTTTTTTTTTTGAAAGTGTATCAAGAAAATATATGTTTAGGCGGTGACAGATTTCATGATATTGTTATAATACCCGCTGGTAGGGTATATATTTAGCAATAAGTGCTGCCACAAATTGCGGCTCGAATCATAACTAATTTTCCCACTCTCTCTCGTACGTTTCCCCTCTCTCTTTTGTTGTTGCGCACAAATACAGGGTGCTCAGCTTCAAGTACGAACAGCGTCGCCTGACCACAGCCATCTTTTCGGTGGTGAAAACCAAGTTGGGCACCGTGCGCGGCGTCAAGCGGAACACCATTTGGGGCGGCAGCTACTACAGCTTCGAGAAGATACCCTTCGCCAAGCCGCCGCTGGGCGAGCTGCGATTCAGGGCTCCAGAGCCGGCGGAGCCCTGGGATCGCGAGCTGGACTGCACCTCGCCGGGCGAGAAGCCGCTGCAGACACATCCCTTCTTTCGCAAATTCGCGGGTTCCGAGGATTGCCTGTACTTGAATGTGTACGCCAAGGATGTGAGTAGCTAAAGCAGCCAGCTTTTGTCCAACAGCCAAGAAACTCCTTTGTTCATTCGCCGCCAAACAGCTGCAGCCGGCGAAGCCGCGTCCTGTGCTCGTCTGGATCTATGGCGGCGGCTTCCAGGTGGGCGAGGCCTCGCGTGACATGTACAGTCCGGATTTCTTCATGTCCCGGGATGTGGTGCTCGTCTCCATTAGCTATCGCCTGGGCGCGCTGGGCTTCCTCAGCCTCGAAGACCCGGAGCTCAATGTGCCCGGCAATGCGGGCCTCAAGGATCAAATCATGGGCCTGCGCTGGGTGCAGCAGAACATCGAGGCCTTTGGCGGCGATCCCAACAATGTGACCCTGTTTGGCGAGAGCGCCGGCGGCGCCTCCACCCACTTGCTCACGCTCAGCCCGCAGACGGAGGGTCTGCTGCACAAGGCGATTGTGATGTCCGGCAGTGCGCTGTGTCCCTGGGCGCAGCCGCCGAACAACAATTGGGCATATCGCCTGGCCCAGAAGCTGGGCTATGCGGGCGCCAACAAGGACCGCGAGATTTATCAGTTCCTGCGCGCGGCGAAGGGCGGCGACATTGTGAAGGCCACTGCCCTGGTGCTCGACAAGGAGGAGAAGCACAATCGCGTCCTCTTTGCCTTTGGGCCCGTCGTCGAGCCCTACGGAACCGAGCAGACGGTGATTGCCCAGCCGCCCTACGAGCTGATGCAGCAGACCTGGAGCCGGCGAGTGCCCATCATGTTTGGCGGCACCAGCTTCGAGGGTCTCCTCTTCTATCCAGGTGAGTGCGTGCCGCCCAGGCCAGGCGCCTATTTAATTTGTTTGTGTGTCCGTTCAGAGGTCATGCGCCGTCCCGCCACGCTGGATGAGGTGGGCGACTGCAGGAATGTGCTGCCCATTGATCTCGGCGAGAACCTGGACCCGAAGCTGTGCGAGAACTACGGACTGCAGCTGAAGCGCGCCTACTTTGGCGAGGAGTCCTGCAACCAGGCGAACATGATGAAATTCCTCGACCTGGAATCCTACCGCGAGTTCTGGCACCCCATCTACCGCACCGCCCTCGCCCGGCTCCGCCTGGGCAGCGCGCCCACCTATCTGTACCGCTTCGATCACGACTCCAAGCACTGCAATGCCATTCGCATTGTGCTCTGCGGCAACGAGATGCGCGGCGTTTGCCACGGCGACGATCTCTGCTACATCTTCCACAGCATGCTGGCCAACCAGGCGGCGCCGGGCACGCCCGAGCACACGACCATCACTGGCATGATCGACATCTGGACGAGCTTCGCGGCCACCGGAGATCCCAACTGCGACAGCATCAAGCATCTCAAGTTTTCGCCACTAGCGAGTGAGACGCATGTCGAGTGCCTCAATATCGGGCAGGACTTTGAGTTCAAGCCCTTGCCCGAGCTAGAGAAGCTGCAGCTCTGGGATAGCTTCTATCCCAGAAACAAACTATAAGCTCAGGCTGGTTTGGGGTTTAATTGGTTTTATAGCTTTAGCTAGCAGATTTCGTTTATCTTTTGTCTGTAAATATCGTGTATATATCAAATATGTTACGAGTACTTTGTACGTTTAAACTGAAGATTAGTTTAGTTATTTTGACATCGTGTTGGGCTTAGTTCAACATTGCTTTAAGCTTGGTGCATTCGCAGCAACTACAAGAGAACTCTTACAATAAACTTCTTAAATACGATAATTCATTTTGAAACCAATTTTTGTTTGATTACTTTTACTAGGATCTCATAGAAAGCCGGAGTTAAGCAAAGTACTTAAATTTTCTTTCCAATTTCTTTGATAAAAAAATGAAAGAAAGTCAAAAAGGTAACAGAAAATAAATAATGAAGAGAGCAGAGAAAGAAAAAAAAAACAAAAGCGAAATCAGGAGAAGTAAGAGCGAAAAGAATAGAAAATGAAAGAAAGTTTTAATTTTTCGATCTTTTTCACTGGTCACCTAAAATACAAAAACAAAATATTGTTATTTACTTTTACTTCTTCCAATACAATTAAGAACGTTGCAGTCGGGTGTAACCGACTGCGCAATAGACGTTCACGTAATAACGACAAACTGATTATAATCAGATATAATTATAGCATTATAGCTACATCTTTTTTAAATCGTGAAAAATGAATTGAAAAATGAATTTTGTATGAGAAATAACAATTTCTCAAATCATTTTGTTGCCTTACTATCAGCAAAATATGATAAACATCGAAAAATAATTTAATACTTGCTATAAATAATATAATATTAACAAGTTTAATTCTGCAACGGTATATAATATTCGGCATCCTTAAGATAACTGTTCTTTCTTGTTTTAAAGTCTAATTAAACGTCAGTAATTCTTTAAATTTGTTTTTAATGGAATTCTCAGATTTGAATCGTTGAGTTTCTAACTTTTTGTATCCCCTAATTGTTCGCTTTACAAGCTCTCTCAGATCGCTGCTTAAACATTATATTTTCTAAATGGATAATTGCCCAAAACCCCCGCTGGGGGTTTCACTGATCGACCCTTTAAGTTTCCTGCTGCTCGTTTTTAATAATTTCCTGTAGTTAGGACCACTTTTCACTCAAGCTGACAGTTTAGTTGTTCGTCAACTGGCTGTCCCTTAACCTCTGTCCGCCTGTTCTCCTATTCTGCTGACATGTTGTGTCCTTACACCTACACACACTCGCACACACTGCTGTGGTTGTGTGTCTGTCACACATTTATGTGTGTAAGCTGATGCTTGACAATCAAAGGGTACAACGGCAACAATTTCCGCAACGCGACCGCCAACAACGACCCCAGAGAGTAACTGAGAGAGGCAGAGTGAGTGCGTGTGTGTGTGCGAGAGAGAGGATAAAATAAAATTCCATTAAAATTTTTGCAAGTTTTTAATCTGTTTTTTTTTGAGAGCGCTCGCCTTTTTTTTTTGTTTTTTTTAGGACATGCCAAAATGTTTGTGTGGTAAATCCAAAAGGGCTGCTCACGTCGACCGTGGTCCTGGCGCGTGTCCTGCGCGACGTGAAAATTTCATTTGTCGACGCGCTGTGCGGCAAGTCGAAGCGGGTTCACAATTTTCATTCCTTTTGGTGTTTTACATATTTTCTATTTTTTTTTTAAGTTTTAGATGCGGGTTATGGTTAGGACATGCGGCGGGGCGTGTCCGCTGAACGTTGGCCATGTGCGCAGCGTGTAAAAATGGGCGTAAACTCAATAAATTAGATTTTTTTTTACGTTGCAAGGGGATTTCTATATATTTCTCTTATTTTTATTTTTGAGCAAGTCGTTTGGCTGGTGCATTGGAATAAATGTTTTATGCCGTGTGCCGGCGTTCTTTGATTAAAAAAGGTTTTTTTTTTATAGTTTTTTCAATTCCAGTTTTTATTTAGTAAATTCAGCGCAAGTGGTTTTTAATTAACTTTTGCTGCATTCTCTACATTCAAAAAGTTTATAATTTAATTTTTAAACTGAAGAAAAAATTATTTATTTATAAATTATTAAATTATGCTGACCTTAGTGGGACCAGGGCAAAGTTAAAATTCGGCTTGTGGTCTAAATTTTACCTAAATTGTAAAATAAAAGTTAGTAGATTAAAAATAGGTCTACATTTTAAATGTAGTTGTGAGACCTAGCCAATACCTTTTTTTAAATTTTTATTAATATTTTCAGCTGCTGAAAATCCATTAACTAATTTAGTAGACGTCTGAAGGAAAAACAAATGACATAAAAAATAAAGTAAACGTATTAAGCGTTTAATATACAAGTGTTTTTATGTGTACAAATATGCTTTAAAAATATGAGTCTAAAACTTGTTCCAAACGTTCAACTTAAATTGTAGTTTAAATAATATTCCTATACGGCAGGTACTGTCTCTTTATTTATTTGTTACTATTATTTTTGTAACACATAATGAAAGTTGGTTAATTAACATATTGCTATATGTTACTTTAATATGTATGTGCAAACGTATATGTATTTTTTTTATGTATTTTAGTTCAGCCCACATTTTGTCAGCTGCAGTTTGAGGGCTTTTTTTGCGGCCGCTGAAAAGTATGCAGCAGTTTTTCGCTTAAACTCTGCTCTTGGCATGTGTCACCAATACCTGTGTGTACACGTGTGTGTAAGTGTGCATTGTTGTTGTGCATACATAAGCCATATTCATCCGCCCTGTTAGCACTTGCTGCTGCTGCCGCTGTAGTTGTTTTCGGGCTCGACACAGTCAGCCTGATGTCTGATCATATTTGTTTGTGGTTTTTCGTTGCGGTTGCCGCTTAACAAAAACTGCACACACACGCACGCACAAACACACACACACACACACACACAATTGCTCGCACACTGGCACAACCACAATTATAATGGCCTAGCCAGCTTTGGCACTTATTGAAGTTCAACTTTTATCAAATTAAATTTGCCGGATTACAGGTATTTAGAGTCTGAACAGTCTGTGGTCTGGCAATACAAGTGGCATTAGCGGTTGTAATTGAATTTCAGCTATAAACGTAAAATTCTTTCTCTCTTTTAACGCTGTGGCTTAATTGAATTTACAGCACATTTAAATAAATAAAAAATAAAAAACAATAGCGACTAGAAAACAGCTGTCAGTTTCGGTTTTTTACGGTAAGCTAATTGATAAAGCGTAGATGCGTTGAATGATGCCGACAGCACTTTGTGTCAGTGTTGTTAAACGTCAAATTAAATAAATAACAGCCGCACAAAGTGAATATAAATGAAATAAATAATGACAAATAAGTGTAGAAATAATAATTGAATGAGTGCTTTGTTTAAGACATTAAAAAAAGAAAGTGTCCGAGAATTTTCTATTTACGCTATAATTCCATTTTCTACCACTTAGCTGATCCTAAGGGCTTCAGTGTTAACGGTTTTAAGTGCAGCTTCCTGTGTTTTTATTATGCTGCAGGCATAAATTACTTACCTGAGCGTCTTGAATTACCTGCAGAAAGGCTGCAGCAGAAAATCACTTCGAGGCAACTCAATTTGAGCGTAAATTTCGTTTTGGTTGCACTTACAGCAGCAACAACAACATCAGGACCAGCAGCCAACAGCTTTAATAACAAACACAATTTAAGTGCACATAAAATGACTGAAATATCCAGCCAACCCCTGTCCCCTCACACACTTGCACTTGGCAAGGAATTATGCACTCCAAGGATACGACCCGCATTTTATGCACTCGCCAGTAAAGTTATTGAGTAATCAGCTTTAAAATTCTGAACTAGCTGCCGTTCCTTGCGTTGCCTTGCCTTGGGGCGTGGTAGTTGTTTGTTTCTCGGCCACAGTAGCCGGCGGTTGCGACTGCTTGCTGCTTGCAGCGTGCTGCATGCCCCATAAAATGCGCAAAATGTATGCCCAGGCACGTGGCAGCTGAAAATGATTGCGCGACATGCTTGCTTTATGCTTTTTGGGTGCCACGATTTATGCGGTTCCCACTGCCAGTGCGGAGTGGTTGCAAGTGGTTGCGAGTGGCTGCGAGTGGCTGCGAGTGGCTCCAGCTGTTGCAGCTACTGCTGAAGCTGCTCTCCTGCGCTCACAGCTGCTTAGCATAGCGCCTTGCCCTCCGGCAACGTGACGTATGAGTGTTAATAACTTCTAACATGTCAGGCCAAAAACTAATCAGCAGCAGCAGCATCAGCAACAAGAGCAGCGGCTGCAGCCGTAAAAGACTGCAAAATATTTAATTTGGTTGTAACTAAGCTACTTTTTATTTTTAATCGAGCATAGTCTATTGATACCCCTTAATATTCCCATAATAAAATAAAATTATTTCATCCAAATTAAAAAAAACATATTTGCTATTTTATATATCCGTTTTAAAATTAATGTTTTTGTTAATATTTGTTTATTCAGTGTTGAATAAAAAGGATATTAATTGATCTATTTTTTTTGATACACAGACAACTTATTTAAGCACTCGCATAAAATAACAATTACTATAAAACATTTGCATTTCTGAACTAAAAGAAACAATGCTCATAATAAGCATTTTTACACTCGCACGAAAATAATTACTATAAAACATTTATATATGTGTGTTGAATATCTGTATATTTAAAGCTAAATAAAAATACTAAAAGAAACATTGTGTTGTTACATGTTCATAATAATAAATTATGAATATTTACAAAACATCGAAAGCTTTATTAATAACAAATATTTTACTCGTTTTTGGAGCTTAAGGCCGTCGCTGGTATAGCCATTACTCATACAATAGTTGGTTCTAAAGTAAACTCTACGTAAATAAATAAGTACACAATCAATTTTTGCACTCACACACAAATTTAAAATTATTCGAACATAATGTATATATGCATATTTAATGCTGCAAAAATGGACTAGAAGAAAAACAAGTTTTACAAGTTGTAAATAGTATTTCACTTCACACTTTAAAAGGGTATTTGGAACTATTATTTATTTACATTGTCTGACCGAAGAACCGACATAAATAAGACGCAGACAATGAACAAAGTAGTTCGCCTGTTTGCATGCTACATATTTTTTCTCACTGCCTCCCACGCTTTAACGCATTTATTTTTATTTTACTTTATTTTTTTATATTTTTTGTATTCTTTTTTGTGCTACTGGCAGACTCATTAAGTCCAGTAATGACACTTTAGCGCTGGGAGCACGTTCTAAGCGGCGGCAATAATTCATGCCACTGAATGATTTGTGGTAGCCAACGCAACAGACTTTGGCCCAGAGCGGAGTCCATCGAAGCCAGCGTCCAGCGTCGAAGTGTGAATATTACGAGTATTTGTTGGTATATGTTAAGGTGAGATTTTGGTTACTTTCAGCCCACTTTTCGTAGCACCTGCCATGTGCCAAAATTATAAAATATTTTTGTTTTTAGCTTTTTCATGTTCATTTACTCGATTTCCTTAGTAAAAAAAAAAAAAAAAAAATAAAAAAAAAATATGTTGGACAAGCTCTTAGTATAAAAAATAGTTTGAAGAAATTCGTATATATATACATATGTTCCATTTTCCGAGTGCTTGATAAAATATTAAAGCCCCGAAAAATATTCAAAGCTTTGGCAGCACACAGCAAATGGGCCAATAATGTGACCCGAAGCACTCACAAACGTGTTCGCAACAAATGCAACCGAATCATTTTTTTCTGTTTAGAATCGTGCCAAAAAATTAACACAAAACCAACTCTTTAATGTGCCAGCAAAAAAAAAAAAAAACAAATAAAATCTCACACAAACACACGCGTAATATATATATATATGTGAATGTGTGTTTGTGATGTGGTCAAAAAACACTATAAACAGTCGCCGAAGTGGGGGGCTGGAAGTGCGTGGGGGGTAGCCATGGGGAGCAGTTGAAAGTGCATGAGGCAAAGCGGCCGCAGCCAGCAAACCGCAGCAAACTAATAATAACAAGCAAAGCCACATAGAAAATAAAAAAGCGGGACTGTAGCGGGGGCCGGGGAGGCGTGTAGAGCGGAGGGACATGAGCTAAGTGCGGCAAGTGTGACGCTGGGCGGTCGACTAAGAGGCGTGGGGTGGGGGTGGACTAAAGGCGTGGCGGTTAGCTAACAACACAGCAAACATAATTGCAACCACGAAATTTACAAATAGCTTTTAGTGTCAGCGCAAAATACATAGCGTAGTGTACACACACCCTCACACACACACACACACACACACATAGCACACACACACACACACACACGCGCATAATGCACATGCACTCAATGCATATCAGCAGTTGGTTCAGCGCAGTTCATGTTGCATACTTTTGTGGGCGGAAATGTCGTAAAACAGCAGACAGCAGACAGCGGACCCCGAAGGGACCAGCAGCAGCAGCAGCGAAAGGACTAATATTTTTGGCCCGTTGCCTTGGACACTCTCGAGCGCATATCTAATTTGTCATGGAGCCTGTGCTGGCAGCAAGAAAAATGCAGCAACATGCAGCAAGAGCTCGGGTCCTTGGCCACTAATTAATGCGGCTTGTTTCGGGCCGGCAAGTCCTTGTGCCTAGCAACTGCTCCACAGCTCAGCCACCCTTCAAGCCACCCGCACTGCGCTGGCCTGTCGAAAAATGCTCGCTGGCTGCAAATTAATTTTAGCTGCTGCGCTTTCAGCTCAAAAACCAACCCGCAGCTTGGCTGTTCATTTGCAACTCAATGCCGAAAAAGCTGTTGGCCCACGGCGCGTATGCGTGATATTAATAGGGTTGAAGTTCTCATATGCTTAACTTTGGCCAAACTGCCATCAGCAAATATGTTGCAGAGCCTGCCGCATGTTAATTAGGTTTAAGTCGGTTTAATGGAACCTGTTATATGTCAAGGCGTTGACATATTTCGTCTGACACATAAAGAGAAGGTTGGGCTGAAGCTGAACGAAATAATATGTGGGATTTAATATTGCCTTAACTACCCTTCGTAAAACTGTTAGTTTTTTAATTTTCTAATCGAATTAAACATATGGGAGGATTAATCGGTCGTAGGTACATATCCAAAATTTATTTCAACTATTTTCTATCTCAGACAAGTATATATACTTAGCTATATATTTATATATATTATGTATAAGATTATTATTTAAAGAGCTTTACGGACAAAAACTCAATTCGTAATTTTTAACTATTTTTTAAACCATATTCAACCTTGTTATAATTGCAAGCAATTGTGCATTATATTTGCTATCTTTTTTTGATTATATATACATGTGTACCAGACCTCTGCAGACATTTCTGCCCCATAATCTAATTAAAAGTCAAATTGCCACAAATTTAAATGCAACTAGATGACAAATGCTAACAAGCCAGCAGACAACCGAAGGTATTTTTTGGTCATGTCAAAAACTTTTCCCATTACGAAAATGTTGGCAAAAAGTGAAAATATAAAACTCGAACCTGCTTCACGCTCCCCGCATAAACTGCAAAAATGCAACAAGCAAACATTTAAACAAAAGTAAAACAATGCTCAATAGTTTTTTTTTTTTGCTTGTTTTTGTTTCTATTTGTAGCCCATTTTCATTTGAAGTGCCAACTTTTGCAGCCAAACAAATGGTAAACAATAAAAGTGCAAGCAAAATATTTGCCATATGATAAAAGTTGAGGCCTCTACACCCCGCCATAAAACTACATATATATACATATATACACTTTATATATATATATATGTACGACTTTGTAGCGGAGCATGCAATGGGCATAGAAAAAGCGCTGACAATATGCAATCAAATTAGCTAAATGCAGCGGCATTTCCGTTTCCGTAACGACTCGGCTTTTTAACTGTACCATTGGCACCTGCATATTACGTATACCACGGGTGGGTGCCTGTTTTTTTTATTTATTTTTATTTTTTTTTTATTTCTAGGGCATGCCATTTTTGCAGACAGCAGCAATTTCCTATGCCTGTTGCCGTTACAAGTGGAGCAAGAAATAAGCGAAATTGCAACTGCTATAAAGCTAACCAAATCAGACACACACACACATGCATGTGAGTATCTGCACCTCATGTTGCAATTCTTGAGAGTAACTTTATTTCATCTGCTACTAATTATCTGCCTCCTGCCAGTTGCCAACTGCCGCAGTAAATTTGTAGGTTTAATAAGAAGCAAGAATATCTTTTTACGTCATCCCCAAAATTAAATACCCTTGTTAGATATGTCTGGTAAAATTGCATTTATAAGCCTAAAAAATTTAATTTTGATTAACGCTACACAGAAAATTTAGTTAATTTCAAAGATAAATATATTAAACGTAGATATATTAAAACGTATTTATATATTGTTTTATGCATATATTTATTGTGCGTCATTCTCTCTGATATGATCTCCTATGTTAACTATACTCTATACCCTTTATTTTGTTTCAATTGCAAGTGTAACTTTTCCTTTATTTTTTTTGTTGGTTGAGGGCGTAAATTGCTTGAAACATTTACATTTCCTGTGCTTAATTAATATTTGAAGCTGCTGTGTGCCCGAAGCCATAATAAATTACAAATCTTTTCAATCTGTGAAAACTTTCACATAATCTGAATTTTTGGAAATCAATAGAACGTACTGCATGCAATCTTAAAAATATATACATATATATATATAAATACTTTAAAATGCAGCTTACGATTTTGCGAACGGCTGCCTTTCGGCCAGATGCAACAAATAAACCCGTAGAAAGTGTCCTGCTTTCGAGCTTTCGATTATCTGGTAAACACATTAAATTGTGTGCCAGACAATGGCAGCAGACACGAACACAAACACGTACAGCCACACGGCGGGGCGGAGAGGTGGCAAGTGTGTTAGGGGCGGGGGCGGCGGAGGGGGATGGTGCAACAACGGCAGGCAACGGCCAAAATCGCGTGCTACGCGAAAAATATTTATTGGCTTGCAGCGGCGCGTTGGCAGCGCTAAAATAGAAATCACAGCTAAGGAAATGCTCAAGAAATACTAAAGAAATAACGGAAATACAAAGTTGAGGTATCAGACCAGGAAGCGCATATCGCGTATGGCAAGGGCACACACAACAACAACAATAACAACGAAAACGACAACAACAAGAATAACAATGCGAGCAGCTCGTAAATAAAATGCAATACAAATGTACGCTGCCAGAGTGCAAACAGACCAAAAAAAGAAACATGGTACCAAATCAGTGACAGCCGTACAGTAAACCTTGGCTAAGTAGAATGGGGAAGCAATTGTCCTAAAATATTATATTTGTCATTGTGCGAAAAGAAAAAAATAAAGTTGATAATACATATGTTGTTCAGAAGTTAATTATTAGCCATACAAGTAAATAATATAGCAAGCAATATATATTATCTTTAATAAATTTTGAATTGAAAATATCAGTTTAAAAAATGTTTAACAAATCATACAAAATTTGTATGCTTGTTTTAGGTTGTTCTAAAAAATTGCTTTGCTTAACTCAACAAAAATAAAAGTAATAAACTAGTCTTTTTATTTAAATTCAAAGAGTTCATTTTATCCAAGAATCCCCGTATCTGTGTAAAATACGCAAATACAAAAAAAATAAAAATAAAAAAATACACACAAAAAAATTGGAATGCACCTTCCCCGCCTCATCACCATCGCTCTGTCCGAGCCACATGGAGAACGGCAACTGAATGTCTTGATACGCCGGAGCACAACTTTATTTTCGGCGCTTGGGAAAATTGGAAAATTTGCAAATCACGTAGCGTCAAGAAATAGAAAATGCGCGTTTTGCGTTTTTGATAAGCTGTCGTTGGTTAAATTTAATCCGACGCCCATTGAGCAGGGGCGTGGCCAGGCGGGTCATAAAGAGTGCATTTTTATGGTCGCCTCGTCGAGGAGCGTGGCCAAATTTCGTCTATTCACCCGCCTTGGCCTTAACTGCAGCTCATTTGGTAAGCAATAAAATAGGAACTTGTTGCCAGACTTACAATGTTTGCACCCCACCCCGTTTTCCTTTCACATGCTCGTGTATTGTGTTGCCTCTGCATAAGTCTGTGGGAATTTACATTTTCTAAATCAAAATACTTTTAACATGGCCGCAGATAGCGACCGCCCATTCAGCCGCCCACTTGGCATGCATGCGTCAACAGCAAGGGCAAACACGGCGTGAACACAACACCAACTTAACGGTAAACGTGTGGGCTGGGCACATGCCTAAAAGTATGCAATGTTTGCTTAGGCGTCTCTGCAAACACTCCTCAGCATTCAGCCCTCTTTGTTGTTGTTGTTGTTGCTGCTGTTGTGGGCGAAGCTGGAACAAAGTTTATTGCGAGCTCTTTTCTCGCTTTTTTTTTTAAAGGGAAGCTAAATAAAGTTAATGGGCGTGGCCGAGGTGAAAGTTTTTACCTGCCTTGAGGCAACCAACAGGCCAACTACAAGCAATAACGGCTTCTTGTTTATTACACACATTTAAACTTGGATTTACGTGAGCTCCCCACCCGAAACTGATGGCCGAAAGTGACCAAAGTGTCGTCCTTGTATAGTTTGTGGATAATGGCTTATATAAAGCAAGTCATTCTAAGGCGTCGTCTATTTTAAAAGGATAAGGATATAGTATAAGGATCAGTTCGCAATGTGATTTAAAATTCATTGGTCATAGCCAAAACTAAATCAATACTAAGCTGATTTCTATGTTTCCAGACATTTTAATCATAGTTTGTACACTAGATTCTATAAATAAAAAGCATTTCAGTATTTAAATATTTTTTAATTTCAAATTTCCAAATTTGTCTTTTAATCGTTTGCAGATGTCCAAATTAGAAATAAATTCAATTTTAAAAGATGTATTGCTTCAGCGTTTGAAAACGTATGCATTTATGAAAATAATAAACATTTAAACAGAATATTATTATAAACTCTAAAATTAAATTTAAAGTGTAGCTTTTATATTCTATACATATTCGAATTTTATTTTTAGATTAGCGATTGCTTAGGGGCACAAATATATTTTTATTTAGAGCTAAACGAACAGGGAGAAATTGATAATTAATTTGTTTTCAAAGTCTGGCTATATTTTCGGTGTTTTATGAAATATATAATAAATAAATGACGTTTATTGGCTAAAAGTCAGTTACTTATTAGTAATATTAATAATTATAATAAACAACTCTCATGCACGCAATAAACTGACAGTTCAATAAACATGCACAATTTCATTTGCTTTTCGAAAAATCGTGCACAATGCAATTGGAAATGGGATTTTCAATTAAATACATTAATGTGTCAATTGAAAGTTAGAATGTTTATTAAATTTACTATATGACTGGTGTGTGCAGTCAATTGAATTTAATTATCAATGGAAAATGTGTGTGCAGAGGGCTGTGAAAAGCGCGTTGATTAGCCTTTGGACACTTTGTTACACTCTATAAAATTTAATTATACGCGTATTAGGTGCAAATTTATTGTTGAGCCAACTAAACCGAGTTGTAATATTGTACAATTACAACCGCAAACAAAATGTGTGCAAGTCCCATTAATATAATATATAAATTTGTATTATATACTACAAATATATGTAAAAAAGAAATCAGGAATTCATTTTTTTTATATCAATATTAGCAGATAATAATTAAAGCATACGGTACTATTTGAATATAATTAGAATTACAAATAATGTAAAATAATTTTTTTAAAAATAGTGGAATGCAGAAGTTTTTTATTTTAAACAGTATTTATATTTCACACAAAGTTTTTTTTTGCAAAACTGCTATATTTTAACAAAATTTTAAAATTTGAAGAGAAAACTATAAATACAGGAACTACCCCCGCACACACACATTTATATACACACACAACTGTTAAAACCAACTGCTTTGCAAGTTGTTTGAACATTTGTTCATTTTGTGTCGACCCTTTATAATGCCAAGTTATAATTTCTTTATATACGTGTCCTTGGCTCTGTTGCCTGTTTCCCAACCCCCTTCCTCTGCTACACTCCCCTCAACTTTTCAAACGTACACAGCAGCTGGTAACATTTTAATTACGCATTCAGTTGGCACAGAGTCGCAAAATTATGACGAGGGCCCCGAAAACATAATTCAGCGCATTTGCCGAAGCTGTTTTTAACATTTTTTGCTCTTTTATTTATAATATTTCACATTTGAGATTATTTTATTTTAGTTAATAATGCAAGTAGGAAAATATGAACATTTTGTTAAGAAAATTGTTTGGCTTTGGGGAGTTGAAGTAAATGTTTGATGTTGCTTGTAGTTGACTGGCTGTTTTTGCAGCCTAGCCAAGTTTTATGGCACCCCAAATGCACATAAAATCTTGACAATTCCCGCACCGAACATAAAAACTAGTTATGCAGAAAACGTGCCCCTCCAACCCCTCCAAACCCTCCAACCCACCCCCAATAAAACATTTTAAGTTTAATAGCAATTAACCTTTCGCGTTGCTAAAATTAAAATCATGAGTCTCCAATAACCCGCGTAACCCGAGTGGATCCACATAAATTTTAAAGCGTTTTAGTCGAGGGGAAGGAGATGGGGTAGCGGTTGGCAGACATGACATGTATTTATAGCTGGCCGTAGACCCCAGTTGGGCATATTACTAATACGCCATGTTGGCTGCGCGGCTTTGTTTAATATGCACACACACACTCCCACAGCTTCAAGTGCGGCTCGAGAGTCAAGTCTTGACTGCAAGACAAAGCAAATGTCTGCCAGTGCAATCCTTGGAAATGTAGCCATCCTCTACTCCCCAACTCCCTGCTCCTTGGCAAGCCAATGGTATTTGGTCTATTTGCTAGGCGAGGCTGCAGCAATTGGCTTCGCAGTTGCTGCTGCAGCTCGTAAATTGAATAAAAGTTCAAATGTTGGCAATTAATATAACGAAAAAGTTAATACCACATGCGTGCGCGCGAGTGTGTGTATGTATGTGTGTATGTATGTGTGTATGTATATGCTGATTGCTGCAGTGCAGCTTCAATTGGTTCATGGAGGAGCTACAACCAACTGTGGCTTCGTAACAAAGTGCAGCTAGTTCTGTGTGTGTGTGTGTGAGTTTCGCTAACTTAAGACATGGACATAGCGTGTATCCATCTAGGGGCTGCTGAGATGAAATTGGTATGGATATTGCTTATATTTAACTACAAATGTAAGGTAATTAACTTGGCAAAGCTAATAATGTTTTTCATAAACACAAAAAAATGTTTACATAAGCATTTCAATTATTTTAATTAATATTATTATATTTTTATTTATTAACTTTCTCTATTTATTTTATACAATTTGTAGCAATGAATCAAACTTCTAAAGAAATCTATCGCAAAAACTACATTTTTGTTTTGAATATATGTTCCAAACGATCATTTTGCTTGTGATTATATAGTAAAGTCTTAGTTTTTTTAGGTTAGGTATCAATAATAATTACAAGTACATAAAATAAATGAAGATTGTGTGTTGAATCAATTAAACCGGCTTAATTAATCAGTAGTAAAACAACCTGAATTAATTTAAGTTAACATTTGAAGAATTTACAGAATTTATTTTTGAACGGGACACTAAACATTTTTTTGACTATAAAAAAATCGATATATATTATTCTAAGAGTATTTGCAGTTCAAAATTGAAACTTTTTTTTTTGTAATACAAGCATTCAGCACAAACATCGAGCAGCTTTTGTATTGGCTGCAGTCTATATGACGCACACGCACACAGATGCATGCGCACAGTAAAACAGGGAAATACAGAAACATTCATTTAGATTCACATACACTAATACTTACATTCACACTCGTAGCTTGGCAATTCATTGCTCGAATCGAGTTTGTATGTATTTGTGTGTGTGTGGGCGTATGTGCATCTCTGCTGGCATTTGCAGCTTCCTTTTAGCCTTTTGCCGAGATTGTGGCACACGCTAATTGCTCGAAACGTTTGAACCCTCGTCCCACACACTCCCTGGTACTATGCTCCACTCTCCCGCCGCATCGCCATGTTAGCACATTGCCACCGTAGCGTATACGTAATATGCGAGCTTAGGGGTGGAGCTGTGGGGGCGATTGCATTGAAGACGTGCTCCATTTTCAAAATCGCTTCACTGGGAGCTCTAAAACAATGCCTCGTTATTTTGCCAAAGTTATTGCACATTTGCTGCAGTTAACACTTGTTCTGATTTTCTTTCTGTTTTTGCTGTTGTTGTAATTTAATTGTTATCTGAATGTGTTGTGTGTGCGTGGCTGTTGTTTAAGCTTTGTTTTCTGCGATACTTATTCCACAAGCTGTTTTCTGTTCTGAGTGCTTTTAAATTGCGATTTCCCCAAAAATGTATTCAGCTTTATTATTTTCGAGAAGAAATTAAAGTAGATATAGCTTGATGCAAAAGAAAAAACGAGAACAATACTTTTAAAATAAGATAAAATAATTAATATATTTTGTTTTGCTTTCATTTTGGGAATGTTTTAGATTCATTAAAACGAATGTTTGCGAAAATACATTTTAATTTATGTTTAATAATACTAATATCATAGTTATAAATGTTATAAATTATGTAAGTTTTGTGTGGGCCAAATTTTTAATTGTTGTTTTTGTTTTGCCTAATGTTTGTGACACAAGTGGCAGTATACCCAAAATGCCAGCAAGAACAGCTTCTTAATGTCTTTTATATAAAAGTTTTCTTTCAAAAAGAACAACACCTCTGAAATGGCTAAAAGCACACGTAATTATTGCCAGCAATTTAATAAATAGCTCAAAGTGCCAAATTGAGGCAACTGTACTTAGGCTTCTTGACAAACGCTTTAGTTAAATCATTTAACTGTTTCGCACATAAAAACCCAATTTGCATAATCTTTTACTCACACACACACAGGCACACACACTTAACACTTAACTACACGTGTATATGTGAGCAATGGGAAACACGTTTTTAATTCCCAGTCGTCAACAAATATGCGACTTATTGTTGTTGTTTGTTTAGTCTCAAAGCGCACAAGGCAAAAGCAAATCTAATTTCTAGCACACAAAAAAAGATTACGCAAAAGAAAAAAATAAACGAAAGAGCCCTAAAAAAGAATAATCAACAATAAACAAGAAGAAGAGCGGCAGACAGTTGTGCCCCAAAAAGTATGCAATGCATGTGTTTGGCATAAATCAAAGCTAGACAATTTTGGCAAGGGAAATACACGAGCTGCGAAACATAAGAACTGAACAAAAAAATATTGAAATCATCTAGTGCAAAATATACGAATTACATATATCCTGTTGTAAAAAAAAATTAATTATAATAATAATAATTAATAGATATACTAAGATTTAATCTTGACGATTGTAATGAACTTCGATTTTATAAACGCTTTTCCAAAAGACTCTGAGCGATGTCTAAGAATATACTATATTTCAGAGTTTCAGTTACAATCATATCTTTATCATTGCAATACCCTCTTTTCATCCCTGTTTACAGAGTATTCAAGGCAACAACACAGCGCCCAAAAAGTCACGATGAGACGGGAAGGAAATCAAAAGTAAGTGACAAGCCGACAGGCAGACGCACATAAAACACATGTGCACCGCAAACAAACAGAATGGCTGAAGTTCTGCAGGGTGTGGAGGGGGCAGGGGCGAGGGGATGGTCGGGCAGGCAGCTAGCGAATAGGGTTTGCTGTGCTGTATGTCAGTGACAAGTTGCCCCTTGAATATTTACAGGGCTTCATGGGGCTGCTGATACGCCTAAGTACTTTAATTGTTTCTGTCGAAATGCTGAAAGTCGGTAATACTGGGGGAGGGGAGAAGAACATTTAGCTGCAGAATAAAAGGCAGTCAGTTCATGACATTAAAAATAAAACGTTAAAAAACAATAAATATACTGGATTTAAAAGTTTGAGGGAGAGTTTTCATCGATGATATATGCCAATACATTAATGATAGATAATTCTTTGTTAAAGAATATTTTAATATATTTAATTTATGCTATTTAGAATAACATATTTCTTTACGACAGTGACCCTAATTGCTTATAGTTTAAAGCTTTATAAAAAGCTTGAGGATGTTTATAGAGAAATGGTGATCTGATAAAGGAAAAATAAAAATAATGTATTTAATGAAACAGTATTATTTATTTTCGAACTTTTTTTAAATGATAGTTTTCTCAACAATTTTTTTGAATAAATACTTTAATATTTATTTGTCTTCTCTCCATTGTTTTTGAATTTTTCCTTTCTCTCTATCTCTAATGTTCCCTTTATCTCTTTCTCGTTTTTTTTTTTATATATATATTCAAGCTGCTTCTCTGCTACTCAGAGTTGTTTAACCTCTGTGCTGACATGTTTAATCAGTACTCGTTTATCGCTACCCGCTGTTGCCGCATTCTGGCAGCTGAGTTGGCCAAACAAAACATTTTTTTTGGAAAAAGTGGAGAACAATTATGACTACTTTGTGACTAGACGAGGTGCAGACAATGCCAGGAGCTGTCAGGCGCATGTACAGTCTGCCTGTCACTGCACGAATCCAGTTGGCTTTGTTTCCACTTACGGTTGAGGGGGCGGGAAAGGTTGCCCAGTTGTTGTGCTGTATTGCTATCAATTATGCGCATTGCTCAATTTGGTGGCCAAATCGAGCGGGTTTCAAGCGACAGCTGATTAGATACAGGCAGATAGTGGGAGAGACTAGTGTGCTCTGTGCGTACGCGTGTGTGTACACACATACACACTCACAGATCTAGCCTGAATGGCAAACATGTGCATACAAATTCAATAAATTTGATTGAACAATGCACGTCGAGCAACAATTATAATGGCAAATGGTCAACAATTGCATTTCCCGTTGATTACGTTTCAAAATACAAAACCATTATCGGCTGCCCACTTCTGTGGCTGCCACAAATTCAACAAATGGCGATCTGATAGAGAGATACTATTATACATGTTATATGTATGTTTGCCTAGGGTATCAACAGTTTACTTGTCCTTAAATTATATAATTTTAATTTTAATCACAGAGAACAAAGAGTTGTTTGCTTGTTGTGTGTATGTGTGTTTGAGGGAAACCACAGCAACCACATGGGCATAGAAAACCACAAAATTAACTAATGCAGCTTATGCATGAATTACAACGATATACAATGGCGCAGAAGACAGGATTATGGCTTCTAGTTTAATATTTATTAATGGGCAGAAAAGAAATGAACCGTTGGCCAAACCCAAATTGAATGCATCAGCGAACCAGTTAATATTAAATTGCCGCATCAATGGGCATAACAACAACAACAACGGCAACAGAAACAACAAAAATAAAAATAAGTGAAAAAAACGAAAGGCAAAACTATGCACTGATTTTCTCTTGAGGTTTTTCGGTTTCCTTGTTTTGTTTTTGTGTATCCCTTCGGTTGCACAAACATCAAAAGCTTCATAAACGCGCCCCAAAAAAAAACTTATGACTCCCAGGGGAGACACTTGAGTGACTACAACAACAAATACAACAACAGAAACAACAACTATAGCAATGGCAGCAACTTAACTGGTTACCCAGCAGTATATCCAAGCAGCAGCACAACGAAAGAAAAAAGCTGGAAAAACCGAAACTATTTCTTTGCGCAGCGTTGTGGAAAATTAAAAACGCCCAGCTGCCTATACGGAGAGCAGAGAAGTTTGCCAGCGAAAGACTTCGTTCGAGTGGGAAGCGCTACACGCCAATTATTAATAACTGTAGCTGCAGCGAAAGAGTTATTAGACTAACACACTTAGTACACGCACACATGGCCATTTTCTATTGCCGTATGTGCAGCTTATAAGCAACTGTAGCTGCATGTGCTGGCTTGTCTGCGGCACAGATTTCCCTGAGGGCCATTGAACTGTCGACAGCGTCTAATGATGAAAATCTAGACCCACATATTCACTCTCACACAGACGCACGCATTCTTACACATTTTGATTGCTGTTTGCTGCCTGTAATCAGCTTTCACATTACGCATACGCAGCCAATTGATTTATTGGTGGCTCTCAGATTGTTTGGCGATGCATTTTATAAATGTATATCTGTGTGTGTGTGTTTTTATCTTTGACAGTCGCATAGACGTGCAATTTATAACATTTTTGCATTTGCATAAATTACAGGACAGTGTCAATACAATAACATTTGATTGACAACGCGGCGAATGCGCAATATTTTCATTTGGATTTTGATATCTGTGTGTGTGTGATAGGCATAAATCAAAACATTTGACATTACGTCAGTTTAAAGCATTTCGAAATAAGGGAAAAAAATAAGCTTAATTTGTTATTCATAAACTAAAAAATAATTTAATATTAATGAAATCCTTTTTTTTATTGGTTCACGAAATTAAAAGAGTATATTGGATTTGTGTAATGTGCTATGGTAAGAAAAAACATCATCCCCTTACTCTTTTTAAAAAACTATTTTTTTAAAGTTAATATTCACAAATTAGCATTTTTAATTAATTAATTAATTAAATATTATAAATAGTATTAAAAGACACCATTAAAACAACATTTGTTTTGGCTGCGCAAATTTTCTTGCTTTGTTTGCAAAAATTATTAAATAAAAATTTAAAAAAAATATAATAATGATGGTACATTGATTGATATCATTGTTATGTTAAGGTTAGCAGCAATGTATAACAGAATATGTTATTATGTATCTATGTTATTAGTTTGTAAGCCAAGCGCACTTTCATGTATTAACGGTCTCGCTTATTCTCGCTTTATCGGGCTGTGTGCTTTGTGCTTATTTGTGAATTATCAAATAACATTTCACGAGCTAATGTTAAATTTACTTATATAATTCATAATATAGAGCTCTTCAAAGTGTTTAACAATTGAAAAATAAATATGAAGCATTGAAAGGTATTTCTTGTAATTTCATATCAAATCTTTAACATTCTACCTCATCCAATATTGTCCAGTTTCTGATTAGGTGGTTTGTTCTGTTAAACGAAATCGCACGCTTGTCAAATCATTCAAAACTTCGATAATGAAACGTCAAATAGTGGTTACGGCTGCATTTGATATACAACTCGTGTTGTTGTTGATGTTGTCAAGGCAACAAGATCTAATCGACAACAACAACACGAACAACACAATCAAACCATTCGAGCAGTCAATGCCATTGCATTCCGTCAGCCTTCAGTCTTGTACACATTGATTAAAGTCGAAATGGCGCAAGAATTACAAAATGAGTGAAAATAGCTGAAATTGGCCATGGTAATGGGTGCGGAATGTAGTGGCTGGATGAGGGGTAAGCAGTGGCATGGATAAGCCATGGCGAACATCATTTTTTAAAATGACTTCAGCATTCGCGAATGCGGCCGTGTGGCGAACAGCGCGAAACCAAAACGCATTCAGGCAAACAATTGCAATTGTAATTGAGCCGCGAGACGGCGCGGACCTGTGTGGGTGTGAGTGTGCCTCTCTGTGAGAGTGTGTCTGTGTGTATTCCTCTCCCTGTGAGTGTGTGCTATGTGCGTGTGCTGAGTCTGTTTGCATTGTTATTTCAACGTCGGTCGCTTAGTGGCAATAAAAAGAATGTGCATTCCATAGGGAAATTATGAAAGCGGATTTCTTTTGTTTAGAATCGTTTCTAGATTGCATGCAGCGCGTGTTTGCGTGTGTGTGTGTACGAGTGTATTTGAGTGTGCACAGCTTTATAGCCATTTCAGCTTATTGCTAATGCGACTGTTGCTGCAGCCGGAGCATCCGCGCCAGCAGCAGATACGAGTATCTGTGATTAAGGGAGCCCCAATCCCCCCGCCGTAGCGTTGTTGGTTGAGGTCGTTATGTCTAATGTTGATTGCAGCATAAAATATTTATTAATTTTTGTATTGCCGCCCATATGGGTCAAACTTGGGAAAAAAACGTTGCAGCTATAAAAGATGGAGAAAGAAGGGGCGTTTGGGCCCAGGGCACATCGTCAATTCGGACAACCCCCAAACCCCCCCTAGTCCCAATTCACCTACCCCCGCGCATATGAGCTATAAATAGAAAACATTAATTTTAAAAGAAAATAAAACAGTAATATCAATTTAAATACTGCGAGCGAATATATTATTAATTTATTTTTATTTTATGGTTGTTAAATTTTCCATTTTCCATCCCAAAATATATTTTCCAGTATTTAACATTTCAAATGGTTCGTCCTTGCGCAAACCGAACACATACAAATTCAATCTGTAGCGCACAAAAGTACGCAATAGTTTTTTGCCAACTGCAATACATTTTGTTAACATATTCAATGTATTAAAATAACGTTTAGCTTACAATTTTTGTTTAAACAACTTCTTGATATTTTCCTGGCAGTTAGATCTTAAAGGAATTATAGCCAAATATTTTAGCGTTGGCTTTTATGAGCTCGTTTCCCCCCATAATGCACGACGTCAAGTAGCTTGCCAATTGACAATCCCCAATGTCATGCAGTGTCCTCGTCATCAAAATGTGCGTACGCTCACATGTGTATGAAAATTGTACCACTTTCCCTCTAGCCACCTTCCTGCTACCCGGAATGCATACTTCAGCCCGCTGGAGTGCAGAGTGCCAAGTGCCGCATGAAAATCAAATTTTTTATGATTGAGCAGCCAAGCAGCATGAAAGTGGTATATGTATATGGCACAGCCAAAGCAGCAATACGACTGTTACAATTGAATGCAGCAGAGTATGTGCGCGGTGTATGCCAATTGGATGCTATTTTGTATCAGGCAAGCAATCCGGCCCGGAACGCACTCTGACTTGATGCCAATTTTCAGTACAACTAGCTGATTTCATTTCCTTCTTAAGCGCCAGCGCGAAAATATAATTTGCATGCTGCATGCTATAGATACATTTACAGATACAAAGGAATGGCGTGCTCTGAAATGCGCCATGCTTGGCTCATAAGGGAAATCGAACTTTTATCAAGTGTATCAATTTGTCTTATTGTGACGGCTTAAAGGACAATGCACTCTGTAGCTCGTCGTCTGATTGAACCCTAATAGGACAAAGGACAGCACGGGTCACGTTTACTAAAGAGATGGGGTGGCAAAGTCTAACTTGAAGCGTACTCAATATGCGAGGTATTCATTTGTCATCTACATAAATTTATGTGATATATACGTATCAATTAATTTGCTAATTCTAAAATAAGATTTTCATAACTTATAAGAAGCTTGACAACTGAAATCAATTAATCGGCCAAGATATTTAAAATTTATTATTGTAAAAACTTATATGTGATCCCATGATTCACAATTATATTGTTGTTAAATCATGTTTTATTTTATTTTTATCCTATTCTTTTACTCTTTTCCATGGCTTATACCTGAAGCAAATATGGCTGCGTTGTATGTCATAGTCACCGCTTTAAATAATTTATGATAACTCAAATGCAAACAAAAGATAGCATTTATTCCATCATAATAATACTTAGTTGAATATTGGCAGCTTACTATAATGCAGGCAACCGGCAAACCCTGTTACACTCGACTTTGATGCACATTTAAGATACAATGTGTCCAATTTAGTGTGCAGCAGCCAAATTTAAATAGATTAACTATTTGTTATTTCTTGGTATAATCAAGTACATTGTATATAAAAGTACAACAGAGCTGAGCTACAATTTTCGCTGCACAAAAACAATGAAATTAAGATAAATATTTTCACACGCGACATTTTCAGTGCTAATGAAATTTTGCTTTCAACTAAATTAGTGTCCGTCTCAGCTGAAAGGCAGCAACAATGGCAACAAAATAAAATTAAATAATGCAAGCACTTTTAGGTTAATTAAACTTGAATAGCAACAAACAGGCAGCAAACGATGCAGCCAGACTCTAAGCCAAAATAGTGAGATGAGCTGAACAAAGTCGCAGCTGAAGTTGGAGACGGGTTTGGGGCCGTCGTAGGCAACGGAGAACTTCAAGGAAATACAAGTGTAAGGGTTGTCTGCTGCTGTTGTTGTTGTTTTTGCTATGGTTGCACTTGTAATTGTTATTACAATGGTTGTCCTTTTGCATTGTTGCTGCTGCTACTGCTGCCGCTGCCAGTTGTTGTCTGCCTGTCTCGGCTTGCACTTTTCCACATAATTGTGTGCCTGTGGATCCCCAGTCCGCACGCTGTTCTATGCATTTACAGCAGCACATGCCAAAAATTTTCTAGCAGGATGTTCCCAAAAACCACTTGGATTTAAACAACAAGAATTTTGTTTTTCGAGCATATATAATTGCTGTTGTAAATATTGCTTTTTACTGCTGAAACTTGCAAAGGTGAAAATAAAATTTGTGCATGAAAAAAATTGAAAGCAGTTCACGAACTCGAAAGTACCTAAAATGTGCTCTAGTTGAATTGAAATTGGGTATTTTTTTGTTTTTCTTGTTGCTGTTGATGTTGCTGCTACAAAATAATTATAAGTATATGAAACAAATCTATGTAAAGTTAAGTAGAAATAATGTTTTGTTTATTGAAAACAAACTTTTATTTAGTTAAATAAAAAACCATTACGAAATTAAAGACAAATTGTTTTCTGGAATTATTCGCTCTCTGGTGTTATACTCGGTTTCTGCTGCTGGTGATGGTGAAATGTGCAAAAGTAAACAAAAGTGTTGCCAACTTGCCATAGACAAATACAGGCAAAAAGATACGTTGGCCAGCTGCCTTGGTGTGTGTCTGTATACGTGTGTGAGCGTGTGTCTTGTAAGTGCTATCTGAGTGCTAGAACAAGTTCCTTTTACTGCTGCCTGCCGGTTTGCCTAGCTTATTATAATTGCCAGCGTTTTGCCTCGTCTTTTGCACGTTGTTGGCTTTTGTTGTGGGTGTTGCAGTTGCAAGATTTTCGGCTGTCTGTGCAACAAATGTAAGCAACGATATTGATGCTGTTTGCCCAATGTTTCCTTTCATTCCCTTTTTTCTTTTTAGGTTTCTTATTTACTTGAAACCTATATATGTGTATATATTTAAATTCAATGTCCATTTTTATGTAGGTGAAACAGAATTTTTGATCGCACAGCAGCAATGTTGAATAGAGACTGACATGGCTTAAATTATAATTAAATCTTTGACATATTTCGAAAAGCTTTGAAGTACCTGCACGCCGCGGAGATCCTTCAAAAGGGCTCTTCTTTGGATTTGCACATATGTTTTGTGCGCATTCATAAATGCATAGCCCTGAGCTTGTTGCATGTTGTCCTTGTTATTTGGCTTACTGTTGTTGTTGTCGTTATGGCTGGCATTTGTAGCGCATACAATTGCTAATTGCTTTAAATGCATTTTAGCCGGAAGTGGCTTTACTTAAGCTGCTGGCAAACACACATACACACAGACAGCAATAGATGGAGAAGCTGATACAGCTGCATCGAATGGATAGAGAGATAGGGAGTGTGTGAATTGTGGAAACAGATACAGCAGATACTGCATAACAACAGTATCTAACGGATGCAAACGAAATATACCGCACATTGGCTGGCATTATCTAGGCTTTGGTTTTATTTTATTCTCTTGTGTTTATTTATTTAAAGCTATTAACTTGGCTTACCCTTAGCTGCTGCCCTGACGACTACAGCTCTGCATATTTGCATTGGCCTTTTCAATCCTGCCACATTGCTATGGCGTTCAACAAAAACCCTTTTCTTACATACAGAAATAGTAACTGCATGACCCCACGCCCCTCATGACTGATCTTGTTGACTTATCAACTTGATATTTAATTGAAATCAAAAAGTTTATGATTGTTTTTCCTTGTAATTTCTATATGATAGTAAAATATGCATGTGGGTTATAGCTGCAGCCATTGTTTGGCTATTTTGCCTGGCCTGTTGTCTGTTTGTTATTGCCGCCCAGTTCTTTTGTATTGCGGCATAATGTATAGTGCATGCTGCATAAATAAGATACAGGCATAAGCAATTATTTGCTTTGTACGTGAATTTGTCAATATTTATCGATGGGTGTTCAAAATTGCGATAGCACAATGTCATTTCACGTGAAATAAAATATGTTCAAATTTAATTAAAATACATAAGTGTAGGGTAGCTATGTGTAATATATTCAATATTTTGTGTCTTTTTACTTTTCTTTTCAAACATAATAATAATTCAATAATGATTTAAAATATTAAATAAATGAAGTGTATTAATGAAATATTAAATGTACTTGGTATAAAAATATTATTTTAAATGTATTAATTATTTTCTAAATCAGTTATTTTTTTAAATTTATGCCATCATTAAATCTTTGAACCTGAATATATTGCATATATATAATATATAGAAATGCATATTAAAATAAATACTGTAAAATGTTTCCATTATCGGCTTGGGCAGTAAATTCTTTCAGAAGTATTGTATAATAAGTGCATTAAGCTTAAAGAGCAACGTTTCTCTTTCAGATGAAAAGACAGTATCAACACATGCTGCCAAGCTGCCTTTATTTGCTTAATAAAATTGATTGTGTTTTAAGACTTGACACGAGGCGAGCGAGTGAAAATGGAACCTGTATGGAGCCTGTATGGCACATACGCACTCGTAAAAGATTGCTGCACTTTAAAAGTGCGGCTTAGGGGAAAGTTGAAGCTCTTTGGGTTACTTATGCGCTGACATTTTTATGGGTATTTTATGGGTAACGAGCGAGTGTGGCGAAGACAAAGCTAAGCTGTATTTTTATACTTTTCGAAATCGATAAAAATGCAAATTAAACAGCGCAAATGTGTGGAAAGGGCAGACCGTAAAAAAGGAAGAAGAAAATGAAAACTTGCATATGTGACTTGAAGAGATGCGGCTCGTTAAAAGGAAAGCAAAGCCACACCACGGTAAATTCAAATGCCGGAAAATGGCCTTTGTTTTGAGTTTGTGGCGCGCACACACACACACACACATACAGACATAAATATGAGAGCATAGAGAAATGTCAAACGGAACAAACTTTTCAAGTTGCTTGGCTTGGCCCAGACATCCAGATAGAACCCAAAGGAAAAGCAGTCGAGCGACAAATGAAAATTGCAAAAATGATCGGAAATGACCAATTTGAAATAAAAATGTTACCAAATGTGGGCGTGTGTGTGGGTGGGGGGTGTGGCTGCATCAAATGTTAAATGCAGTTTAAGACGAGCAGAAACTATCCGTATGTCTGTGTGTGGGTGTGCGGAAGTGGAGCACTTGACATGCACAGGCACGCACATCACCACAGGACTAGGGTAGCAAACGCAGTCGAAGGATGCGCCCGGCACTCGGTTCGTTGGCCCCAAGGAAGCAGCCCAGCATTTCAGACGACTAGTTTCCGGCATGAGTTTGTCACATGTAAAAGTCATGTGCATGAATCGCACTAAGAAATATGCTTAGATCATAATCGCATCAAGACTGACCCAAAACTTATTGCCAGCCAGCGTTACTGACAGACAAATTAGAAATTTGTCATGTGAGTGCTGGCCACATATCACATCTGGTTCAGCAGACCTCCGTTATAAAGTATCTTTTAGTATTTTTATGGTTTTGTACGAGTGCACTGACCCCCATATGGCACGCACGCACACACACCGATGCACAGTTCATAACTCAAAGATGTCATCTTAAGTCCGCATCTAAAAACAATAACACGCAGCACACAGAAATTTTTGCATTTTACGAGCATTCTCTTCTCTTTCTTTTCCAATAAATCAAGGGAATCTTTTATATTTCTATTTTGCTTGAGCGGCAACAATTTGGAGTGCAACCCTTTTCAAAGGACGCCATCGGAAAGTTCAGTTTGTCAACCGGCTGGCAAGCAATTCATCAGGCATATATTATGAAAAACAACTTCGAATAGAAAATAATAAACATGTGATGAATGAATAAGGGCAAGGGAAATTCTTCTGTATGAAAATTAGAAATAGTTTGCGTTTTTGCTGACGATGTATTTGTGCATATTTCTTGTGGACAACAAAAGTGTAGACGTGAAGTTAAGAAATAGAAAAAACTATATATATTTTTTTATATTTTATGCATATTATGTTTTCTGAGAATCAAAAATTTTTTGTTTTTCCTAATTTTTACATTTGAATATAAATCAAAAACACAATATTTATATATTATCGAGAGACTTAGGACTTAATACCGTTACAGACATATTTATTTATACACATGTATTTTTATACTCGGTCCCGAAGTGAAAAGAGTATATTGGTTTTGTGCAATGTCCGTCATGCCGTCCGTCTAACTGACCGTTTATCCGGATGAACGAAACTATTATTGGGCGCTTTGGAAGATAGAATCTTCAAATTGTGGATACATATTTATATATACAACTACAATTGTAGTTATCTGCTTGAGATACAGTGTTAAGATTTTTGTGTCACTGGGAGGTTGTCAAATCGATAATATGTCGATAGACGTCAAATCGGACATCGATAAAAGGCGAACATTTCTCACAATATTAAAGTTAGAGTCACCAAATTTGGTATGTAGATTGCCCGACCACGCCCATTAGAACAAAGTTATGGGCGTTTGCAATATAGGAGCTATGGATCCGAGAGCTTTACATATAAACATTTTTGTTAATTTTGGCATGATTTTTGACAAAAAATTTGACCACCTCAGAATCGGTTTTAATGTTGTTTTTTATACTAATTGTGACAACCAAAATCGATTAAAGATATAAATTTGCATTTCTACACTCTACAAAAAAAAAACATTTTTCGAAAATGAGAATATCAGAGCTATGGATTCCAGAGCTTTACTAGAACACCACCCCTGTAAAGCCTATATCTCCCACAGTTTTACAGCTAGAGTCACAAAATTTTAATGTTGGATGGCTTTTCACCCCCTTTAAAGATCTTTAAAGATCGTAGCCTCGCCCACTCACAATTTCAAAGCTAGAATCACCATATTTGGCAGGTACTGTTTGGGTGACCTCTTCTTAAGCTCGATCCCACGATATATTAAAAATTTTTCCAAAATAACAATAATAACTATTGTGTACTGTAAACGAGTATTACGCAGTTGTCTACGCCCGACTGTAACGTTCTTATTTATTTTAAAATAGAATTATATTTCCATTAATTTGGCCATTTTATAGATAGCTTTCACCTATTCTTCTGTGTCTGATATTTTTAAAGTGATTTTTCCTTTCAACATTTTTGTGGTGCTTTTTGTGTGGCATTCGCTTCCTTTTGGGGCTTGCTCTTAAGTACTTTCCTTTTCCCGTGCGCAAACATTTTGGCGAAAATGCACAAAAGTGAAATTTTGGTTTTCCGCATTCGCCCGGTCAGCGCTTTCTGCTCAGTTCTTTTGCTGACGCTGCTCAGGCAATAACAATTTGTGTTTGTTTGCCTTTGGTCGTTGTTGTTGTTGTTGCAGTTGTTTTCCTGAAAAAAATGTGTCAACAACTGCGCGTCGCAATTAGCAATGCGCTCGGAAATATGGTCACACATTTTTTTTTCGTCGCTCCTAATCAAATGAGAATCTTGCTACATGCCAAACGAGCGGAATGCCAAAAGAGAGCCAAATGCCAATTTGCCAGTTCACGCACACACACAAACACAAACATTCTCCATGCAGCACATTGCGCATACGCCCCATGTTCAAGTGGAGCAACAGCTTTTGCCCAGTTGCAAATGTCCGTTATTTTTTCGTTTTAGTTTTATTAAGTTTTTAATTAATGTATGAGCAGTTAAAACTTGTAAAAGTGCTGTCATGATAAACTAAAACAATATTTCTCACTTGGGAGCCCAACATCCCACACACACACACGCACACGTTCATACACGTTGGTCAGGCGGACAGAGGGGCAAAGCCGGAGAGCTGTTTAAATAAATGAAGTTATGTATATGTGTGGGCGGCTGTGTGTGTGTGTTTATGTGTCTGTGTGCGTTCCTGCATGGGTGTGTTAGTGATTGGTTGTGCCATTAAAATATTTTCGACTCATTATTCACTTAAACGAAGTAAAGTTTTGTATATCCGCAAAAAATATGTAAAATTCCTAGTAAAAATATTTGGAAATTGTTTTTTTTTTTTTTTTTTTTTCCTAAAGTCTTTATTATATTTTTAATAACTTGTACAAGCGACATAAAAGGCTTTTAACATAGTTTGTATCATTTTAAATGTATTCTCCAAGTCCATGGTTAATGGTGTCGTCGTGGGTAGTGGTTTAACTATGGGGCGGGTAAGATTTGGCCGAAGTGTCTTCTTTTCAACCTTTTAATAGGGACGGAATTGATCAGGTTTCTGGCGCAGCGATTACCATGTTTTTTTAATCTTTCGTTGTAATTGCTGGAGTAAATTGAGATTTGGTCTTCTACGGTATTCAGGTTGAAGTCGCGGTGTAAGGTCAAATTGCTGACGTACCATTCACATCCAGAAATAAGGCGGAGGACCTTATTCTGGATGATTTGATATTTGTAGCGGTTTGATTTAGCAGCGGTACCCCAGATCTGAATACCATATCTCCAGGTGGGCGCTAAGATCTGTTGGTAGATTAGTCGTTTGCATCTTAGAGGGAGACGGCTTTGTTTGTTGAGTAGCCAGTGGAGTCGGTCTCTCTTCCCATAACATGTCGCAGCGGTCTTGGTGATGTGTTCGCGGTATGTTAGGTGCTTGTCCAGGGTGATGCCGAGGTACTTAGCTGACGATTTCTGTGGTATTGGCTCGTTGTGGATGGACACCACTGGCGGTTTTTTATGTTTCAGACTGAAGCAAACGTTGACGGATTTGCTGCTGTTGATGCCGACGTTCCACTTCCTGGCCCAGTTTTCAAATTTGATTAGATATTGTTGAATACCGTTCGCGGCTTCGCATTCGCAAGGGCTAGCATAAAGTATGCAGACGTCATCGGCGTAGGAGGCAAGGAGCATCTTCTCTGGTGTCGTAATAGTTCTCCTGTTCGGCACCGGGATGTCTGCGGCGAAGATTGTGTAGAGCAGTGGGGCGAGGACACTTCCTTGGGGCACTCCAGCTCGGACTTTTTTAGTGGCAGATTGTTGGTCACGAATTTGGACGAAGAATTGCCTGTCTTCTATGAAGGAGCGCAGAAGGCAGAAAGTATTAGCGGGCAGTGCGGTCTTCATTTTGGCGAGTAGTCCAGGGTGCCAGACTCTGTCGAATGCCTGTTGGATGTCAAGGAAGA